>OY754332.1:51041558-53541558 GCA_963573305.1 Pyrrhosoma nymphula
GTCAAGTATTCACATACCATTTTCTTAAATACTGGTACTCTCTCTTATGTAATACATTCAGGTAGGTTATTGTATAGTTTTACACACATAGACCTTGTGCCATTTGATGCCATGGATAGATTGCTTGGCTTTACATGTAAGTGGTTAAATTGTCTGGTATTATACGAGTGGATACTACTGTTCATTTCAAAATCATCGCTATTATGTTTCACAAGTAATACAGCATGATAAATATATACACAAGGAACAGATAAATTTTTTTTCAATTATTAAGGTCTACGGTAAGTATAGAGACAGGAGTTTTTTTTATTAAAAGATTAAATAGAGTTTATGCAGGTTATTTTTTGATATTGAATGTAAAGAGTTAATAAGTATAAAAAGATCATATACAATATTATCCTTATGTATAACAAAGTATCTAGTATATTTTGAGCAATTTGAAGAGAGGTTGACAGTGGGCAGAATAATTTTGGTAACACATCACTCTTACCAACTTTTTTTGAATCTTCAATACTCTGAGAAGGTGAGACAGCAGTCCCCACAATACTATACAATATGACATTCTTGAGTAAAATAATCCATAGTATAACATTATCAAAATATTTTGGCTTTTTGTATGTCTTAAGGCCGTTTTACACGGTACATTTGTTTGTACAAACTCTTGCATGAGGCAAAATGTATTGTGTAAAGTGGCAAATTGTATGAACGCTTGTGCGAATGTCTCAATGCCTGCACAGGAAATATAACCTGTTCTTACTTCGTTGTGACAAACGCACAATCTCACGTACATTCGTTTGTACAATATCTTTCATCGTGTAAAACGGCCTTTACAATAGATAGCAAGTAGAACACAGAGTTTAGCTTTTTAATTTAGAACATAACATAAAAATTCCATTTTAGGTTATTATCAATATGGAGTCCTAAGAATTTAAAATAATTAACATTATTGAAATGGCTACCATTTGTCTGAGAAGAGTGAATGTCAAATATGCAATGCGATGTAGAAAATATCACTGCTTGTGTTTTTTAAATGTTTAGGACCAAATTATTGCCTTCACACCAATCAGTCATACAATTCAACAACAGTTCACCAGATACCACCAAGTCATGTAAATGTTTACTAGATGTCGTAATACTCACATCATCTGCATACATAACATATTTATTAGTGCCTTTAATCTGCAGCTGTCCTAGTAGATCATTAATAAAAATCAAAAACAATACAGGACCAAGCACTGACCCCTGAGGTACTCCTCTGTTTACCTCCATAGGGGTGGAGAGATAGATATCCCCATCACTTTGATATGCTACCCTTTGATGTCAATTTACAAGATAGGTCTTCAGCCAGCTTAATGCCACACCCATAATGCCAATTAACTCACATTTTGAAATCAACTTACTGTGATCAACAGCAAAGATCAAAAGCTCGGCTCAAATAAAAGAAAATGCCCATAACCTTACACTTTGAGTCAATCTCTTGGATTATATAATCTGCAGCTTCAAAAAGAGCTAGATTTGTTGACTTCCCCTTGCGGAAACCAAATTGGTGATCAGATAGCACATTTTGACTTTCAAGATATTCTAAAAGTCGTTTACAGAAAACACACTCAAGAATTTTACCAAATTGTGGTATTATAGATATGGGCCTATAATTATTTAAATTGTTCCGTTACCTTTATTCTTGTAGACTGGTAAAACCTGCTCCATCTTTAGGGCATCCGGATATATGCCTTCAGCAAGGGACTGGTTCACAAGCATTAGCAATGGGGTCAGGATAAGGTCCCCACAATCTTTTATTAATTTGCCTGATTCACCATCAATGTCAGCAGATTTTTTCCCAATCCTATCAAGATAAGAGCATAATTCTCTCCCACTGCAGGGTTTTAAATACATAGACGCATATGACTCTCGATTGGATGGCATGTGCCCACAAGGCACAGGATGAGGTATACTTGGCAGAGACAGTAAAACATTGTTAAATGAATTGGATATTTTACCTGGTTCAGTGATTATGTTACCATTACTTAAGAAGAAGGTGGTTAGGGTAATCACTAACACAGGATTTAATGAACATTGTAAACAACTTTTTGTTATATTAGGAATAATGACTGTATATAGCCTTTATATATTTCATATTCTGTTGTACATTAAAGTAAATCTGCACATGTACTCAATAAGGGCTGATGTACATAACCACGCCTCTAGAGCTAACCACAAACTAGACATGTCTCACTGTAGACTGGCTAAATCATTTAAATATGAAAATTTGGCTATTAAGTGCTTTAATATGCTGCCCAACTCAGCAAGAATGGTAGGTGAAAAAGTTTTCCGCTCGGCCCTAGAGAAATGGCTTTTAACAAAACCTTTATACTCTCTAGATGAATACTTTGAAATCGACTTCTCTACAATAAGGTTCTAATTTATACTTATAATGTGTTTTATATTCTGTGCATTGTGTTGTTCCTGTATCCTCATATGAGATGTATAATGACTGACGACATCTTCCACAATGCCTGTTGCGCAACAGATGAATAAAGATTATGATTATCATCATTTACCTGAATAGCCAATACAGCAGTATTTAAGCAGCTATTGCGTTTTATGATTTCCCATGCAACTTTAGAAAAATTTGAGGCATTCCTAATCCACTTATTACTATACTCCTTTTTGGCTTGCTTCAATAAATACCTAAACTCCCTTTTCTGCTGGGAGTAATGCTGGTAAGATGTGCCATCACTAGAAGATTTAATATGAAAGTACATTGTTTTCAATTTCTTGGACATAGAATGAATTTCGGGAGTTAGCCAGCTTTTTTTGTTACCACTCCTGATCTTCACTGGTTCGTATGGAAAAGCAAGGTTCGTATGGAAAAGCAAAAAGTAATGGATGAAATAACTATAAAAAACATTGAAGTTACCATTAAGATTGGCAGACTGAAACATCCCTGACCTCTTGGTTTAGCAACACACGGAAATAATTGACGTTAGATTCACTGAAGAACCTCTGATATTTGAAGGTGTTGGATGGTGTAACACTTTTGCCTAGATAAAGAGTAGACATGACTGCAGAATGATCAGACATTACAGGATCAAATACTTTTGTATCAATTCTGCTTTCAGGGTAATCAGTGAAGACATTGTCTAAAAGAGTTTTACTCTTAGCCGTTACACTTGTGGGAGAGCTAATAATAATAATAAATTTTATTGATCCCAGGACGTCATTACACGTATAGGACATGTCAAAAAAAGAAGAAAAATATATATACATATACAAAATCTGAAATACATAGTACATTACATCAAGATAATAAAAATTCATTCACAGAATAGAATGAATTTAGCAATAAATACTTTTTTAATTTTGCCTTAAACCTGGGGAGACTCTTATCAGTTTTAATGTTGACAGGTAAATGATTATACAATTTGCATCCTGCATAGGATGGTCCTTTAGAAAACATGGAGAGATTATGTGTCACAGTTCTGAAATCACTGTTTCTCCTGGTGTCATACATGTACACATGATTGTTCATAGTCAGACCCAAGGAGGAGTGCTGCTCTTTCACATACATAATTGCATAATAAATATAAATACAAGGAAAAGTTAAAATTTTGAGTTCTTTGAAAAACCGTCTGCAACTTGTATATTTGTTGACACCAGTTAGAATCCTAATTGCCCATTTTTGGAGCCTAAATAGCCTAGAGGAACCGTTGGCATGTCCCCAGGCCACGACACTGTATTTCAGGTTGCTGAATATAAAGGCATAATAGACACATAAAGCAGTATTAATGTCAGTAATAGGAAGGATCCTCCTGAGTAAGTAACATCCTGAGGCTACACGAGAACACAAAAAATTGATATGTTCATCCCAAATAAGAGATTATCACCAATATGAACACCCAAGAATTTGGAAGAGGAGGAGGTTGTGAGTGATTTGCCCCCTAATCTCAAAAGAGGAGATGACAAGATTTTCTTCTGATATGGATGGAAGAGAATACAAAAAGATTTATTACTGTTTAGAGACATTCTGTTCTCAGCTAACTAATGGTTTCATATTGTAGGAGTCAAATATTTGCAAAAGCTGTCTCTGATCACTTCCATCAACCAACAGGTTGCAATTAAGGTCACCGGTTAGGATAATTGATGGTCTAGATGAGTGATTTGTTATCATATACAACAAGCATTTGAGTTTTTCAAGAAATGACACGAAACTAGCCAAGAGAGACATATATATGACCAGAACAATAAAAACACTCAGCCTTCGTGAACCTTCCTGCTGAACATTCAAATGTTAATACATCAATGAGGTGCCGTATGTCATGTGAAATGGTATTAAAAACTAGACAATTCTTAACATAAATAACCACACCACCATGCTGATGATTATGACGGCAAAATGCATCACCAATTACGTAACCTGGTATTGTTACATCTTTTAACCAATGCTCACAGATACAAATGAGGTCAGGATTTTCACGAGTGGCCACAGCTTCAAGACCCACAGGTTTATTACTTTGGCACTGAATATTTAAAACTAGAATTTTTATCATTGGTCTACTTTTACATGAAACAGATCGGCGCTTCGTCCCGGTTAACCTTTTGATTGGTTCGCCGAAATTTTCCGAAAAAAATACGGCTTTACAAATATATGAGTGGACCAAAAATCAGGGTTTGACAACATTTCTTTTAGTTTAATGTCCACTGACAAATGGAGGGATGCATAAGTTGGTTACCTTAAGTTCTTCTATTTTGACATCATATGCAGAGGATATCCTTGGAGAATACCAATGAGGATTTATGGACTGACAGGGGCACTACTGATCAAATATTTGTGCATAGGCAAATAAATGTGTCATTTGTTAGTCACACAATTTGGATAATTTATTTTTTGAAAATACGTGTAGTAAAATAGAATGGTTACCCAAGGCGATGCTGAAGGCGCTCACAAAAAAGAAAAATCCTGCTTTATTTTGGAAAAATCATTCTACCAGTTCTATAAATGTGAAACGTGTTATAGATTTTATGAACAATTATAACTTTAGATTATATGCATAAACTTTAGATTTGATAGAATTGAAAGCCATTCTTGGCCTATTAGCTTATTCTGTGGTTTTCAAATCAAATAATGAAGGCATATGCAGTATTTTTTTGCCACAGATGGCACTGCCAGAGAAATTTTCCTATCAGTAATGTCAGGACAATGGTTTAATCTACTTCTCACGAGTCTCCGTTTTGATAACCATACTCCATACTGACAGAATGGCTCGATCCAAAACTGACCCGTTAGCCCCAATTTCTGATTTTTTGCTTTGTCTAATAAAAACTCCTAACGCTGCTATTCATTGGGCACCCCAACTTGTATTGATGAACTGTTAATTGCCTTCAGGGGTCGATGCAGCTTCAAAATGTATATCCCCAGCAGGCCAGGAAAGTATTTCTGTCAGTGGAAGACCAAAAGTCGTTGAAACCAACTCAATCAGTTCTTCATCTTTCTGGGTCTCATGGAAACATTACAGCGGATAATTGGTTCACATCTTTTGAGCAGGTAGAAAAGTTAAAAGCAAAAAGACGTACGTTGGCGCAATCAGAAAAAAATAAAAGGGAAATACCTATTGCATGCTTGTGAGCCTTCGTCTCGTGACAAGCATTACCGATTTATGCTAATGCATCAATATTCGTAGTTACACTAACTTTAGGGTTTAGTGTAAAGCATGTTGGTGACTACTCACCTCCTTGAGGGGGCTTGCAGGGTATTTTGTAGGTGTAGAAGAATACATTTGATAAATTGTCTAACAGAAAGTAACTTATAAAATCATAATTATAGGGATTAGACAACGACATAAGTTCTTGGATCAGGGTTACAACTTAGTAAAGCCAGTGTTAAATATCATTCATTGACGTCAATAACACCTAAAACAAAACTGCACTCAATAGACGTACGTACACACAATGAGGAAAGCATCAGAAAATACTCGAGGCGTATTCAAACTTCATGCAACCACCTCCATTCACTGCGACGTTGCCATTTTTTCACCAAAATCTTTGAAATATTTACCAAAATTTATAAAACTGTCGTTTTTCATCGTAGAACGACGATTAAAAGAAGTATGTACTTGCACGATTGTTAGGAGTATGATGAAAAATAGCATTTGTTACAATATAGCATAGTTGTTCAAGTTTAAATAATACTGGGTAAGGTCAGTTTTTGTTGCGGTAGCCCCCAACCGCGTGGGTCGGAGAGTGAGGCCAGCGTTGGGCCCGAGTGCTCGGGAAAGGGTCTCAGATTACGACCCTTCGCGAGGTGTACCACACCCAACTGGCGACTACCTGCGACATGGTCCCAGATAACTACCATTAACCAAAAAATAATATGTTTAGGGGTGCACTTCTTTAAGATGCTCTTTTATCGTCCAGGGATATTAATAGCACCAAGGATGAGCGGATGAAATAAATAAAACTGCCAACTCATTGGTGACACGTTTATTGTGCAATCTCTTACATCTTCCGCCCGACTGCCTTTGCCTCATGCTCCCTGCCCTGCTCCTTGCCCCCCTCCTTGGCATCCGTCCAAGGTTCACACATGATCTGTTGATGGCTAGGAAACAAGGTAGATGGAGGCAAAAGATATCTGCCCACAACAGCACCGGAAATGGGGTGGGGTGGAAAGGAGACGAGAGTGGATACAATGGCAGAGAGCACATACCGTCTTACACTTCCATAAATAAATTAGAAAATATGTAATTAAAATCTTAAACCATTCTATCTTCATGCATAATAAGAAAAAAATATTTAAACTCAGTAAAGTCCAAAACGATATGGTTATTTGCATTGTTTTTTTGTGTGTTAAAAGTATTAGTAAGTTCAGTTGCAATTACATACCAGTATTTGGACTAAAGTCTACCAAGTCTTTTCAGGTCTCCTGCTTTTTTGATATGATATTTTTGTTTTTGATCATTAGAAATTTTTTTGTGGAAGCTGTCTATGAAGCTGTACTCAACTCAGGTTCTCATGTCCAGTACTTGATTCCATTTCCACATTCGACAGTTTCTGTTTCATGTGAGATAATAATTCATGAAAACTCTATAGCCCCAACTGGGACAAAATCTTTTTTCCGGATAAGACTGGTTTCTATTTAGGTCAGGTTTATAAGCCTTAAGGCCGTTTTACACAAGGCACCTTATTGTACAACCTAGTGTACGTATTGATGTGTATTGAAAATTTCATTGTGTAAAGTGGTGAATTGCTAGAATACATGTGCAAATGCATAAATGAGAGATGGGAAAATATCCCCTGCTCTAATTCCGAGCCTGAATTCTTGCATTGTGAAAACAGATGCTACTTCAAATTGTGCAATAAAGTGCCTCATGTAAAATGGCCTTGAGACAGGACAGGTTATGTTAGCGTAAAACAGGTTTCACTCTGCCACAGACCTGACCTTCATTAATATGCAGTTTACTTCACATTGCCCAATATATTTTAACTTATCTTGAAATATATATTCTTTTGAAATCATGATACAAATTCGTCTTTATCTAATACAGATTATTCAGAGAGGGGCACATATGGATGACCGAGATGGCTTGACCGATATGACTTTGCTACATTATGCGTGCAAGGCAGGAGCTAGGGGTATTGGAGATGTTGACTGTGCCCTAAAAGTGAGTATCCTAACATTAGTAGAGTTCACACTCCAATGGTTTTATACTGTATATATTTTGGCATAAGTTGGGAAATTTCTAGCTATGTTGTCATGAACGTAGTGCAATAGCCAATGCTCTAAATGGTGTGGAAGGTGGTGGTCTTCTTCACTCATATTGGTTTTTAGTTACACACCCCTTTCCCTCAGTTGGCAGGGTTGAGAATAATTCACTGAATGAAGTCCTCCAGTAAGATACCACTTTACTTGTATGTCAGACAGAAAGCAACTTTTATTCCTGTGGAGATGACTTCTAGATGATTCCATAGATATAAGGAGGTTCCTGTTGAATTACGAGAGCTAGAAGAAGTTCAATTTAAGGACTAAACTAGATGCAGTAGTCCAAGAACAACATAGTTTGTTATCTAGAAGTGATGAATGTGACATTTATGGTTCTAAAAAGAGTGGGAAGAGGGATAGGAGAGTGACCATAGAAGTTACTGCGTTTGTAATGCTTGTGTGTTTATAAAAAAATTTCAAAAGTGTTTTTTCCTCTTGAAAAAACAGTAAAAAATCCATATTATTTGAAAATTAGATTGTACACACCACATCTCATTCTTTCAAGAAGCTGACCATTGTCACTGATATGTATAAAAATTCATGTTCATTCAAAAAAAACAAAACAATGAATACCTAGTGAGAACCAGTCAAATTCAAGACTTAGAAGTTATCTTTACTGTTAATTTAAATTTTGACAATCATATAGATGTGATAAGTAAGAGGGCAACATGATGTTAGGATTCATTTGGAGATTTACCAGAGATTTTTATGACACGTGCAATAAAAGTACTATTTGATTCATTAGTACTTCCAATTCTTTATTATGCATGTATTATCTGGTCACCCTATTACTATTGTCTTTCTGGTCACTTAGAAGGTGCTCAAAGGCGGTTTGCTCACATGTGTGCTGGCAAACTTGGCATTGATGTTTACAATTATTCTTATACTGCTCTCTCAACTGAACTTGGGCTTTCAAAGTTGTCCACTAGGAGAAGACAAGCAGATATTATATTTTATACAAACTTCTTAACAATTCAGGCTCCTCCATGCTGGCAAAACCACGAGAAAAGTGCAGATTCTAACTGCGTATGTTCTCCTGGCCGCAAATGTTTCTGGCTGCCTGGACATCCTTCTTGAAGCACTGCGGCACGCAATTTTCCCTTATACTTCAGAATTGTGAATAAGGCCGAGGAAGATATGCCAAATCGCCTCCCTATCTCGCTTTTGGACCCATCACCATTTTCGTATTCATTGATAATTCATATTTTAGTTTTCAGATCCATCAACTTTTGTTTCCCAGCCATGATGTTGTATCTGCAGTCAGACTGAACTTAATAAAAACACAGGAGGATGACAAAAGAACAATGAAATGCACAGACTTACGAGGAATTTATTTGTATGAATACGGGCATGCCGTGAATGTTCAAAATGTGCATTTGAACGTCAAATGGTGCTGAAAAAATGCTGCTAGACGTATAATTTCAATGACAGAGGACATGAGCACAAGTTGGTGCAGATTTGCCGAGATTGAATCAGACATTTGCCACTCGTAATAGTAAACGACCCCTGGGGAGGCTGGTTGATGTCCTCGCTAATACCAATTTATTTTACATGTAAATCATACAGTTTTAAATCGTTCTTTGGCCATCCCTCGCAAATTCGAGATTCTTGTTATATGCCCTACACTTTATATGGGGCTTCTACTGTACTCATAAGAAACGAAAGGAACTCTGGGGATTGAGACCTAAGATAGGCTTTTGTTTTCCGTGGCTGCTTGCATCTGTTGTGTGTGAGGGATGTTGGGGCATCTGAACTTCGCAGATCTCCCTGTTTTCTTACTCACACATCACAAGAAAAAGAAACCCTACCCCTCCCCTCGGAAATAATCCCTTTCGCAGGTCTGAATTTTCCTTCCGTGGGTATTTCAACTCGACCAGCTACGGGGTGGAAGGGTTCTCGTTCCGCTTGGAGAGGTTATTGCTCTCCCACTCAGGGGGGTGTGGTTCGGCTACGTTGTCACATCGTCGTCAACTTGGGACTTAAAACTTTTTTGGCACCGAGGGGGTACGATTTTTTTTAACAGAACAGTACCACCTTGCCCCCGCACTTGCTGTCTAACTGCGAGCCAATTTCAGCGACTTTATATTTAATCTCATTTTCAAGCAATGGTAAGAGAACGTGGACTAGAAATAATTCAACTCTCATTATAAATCTGCTTACTACTCGGCATCAGCAATACGGTATCTTTCTTTTGGTCTCTAGCCATCATCCTTACATCATAATTACTTCAATGATACCTGAAGAAACGCATACATAGAAAGTGGCTTTATGAGCTTATTAAAATTATGGACACAAAATTAAACATTATGATAGAAATAGGCTAAGTATAAGAGAGAAGTAGCTAATAATAGTACATAGACGACAGATGGAGTAACAGACTAACTTTTCCATGAACAATAATTTACCTGTGCATCGCCGTCATCGCTCACCTGTCTTCCCCTAACAAATCTCTTCCTCCTTATAAGGCAGCGGCATTGATATCATTCTACCAGTCAAAGGCATCCCTTGGAGATTGAATGGCCAGATAACAATGGAGACAGCAGCAGTGGAGAGAACCTTCACTCAATGCCCTTTTCTTGAAACAGCTGACTGACTCTTTGGGGTTGGGACGTTTTCAGGGGTTGGCTGTGTACTTAAGGGAACCACAACCTTCTTAGAGACATCCATAGATTGAGTAAAAGGATGCAAAACACATAAGAAGAACACTGAGGACATACCTATTTTAACGGAATGCTTAGAAAAAGTTGAACATTCAACGTGAAACAATAATAACCTCTCTTGCAATCATGATACAGGCACATGAAAAGTTAAAAAAGTACGGAACAGGAATATTATAAGGTCAAAAAATTAAAGGTTTTCCTTGAAAGATTGATGTAAGGTAGTTTGTTTAATCCTATCTGGATGAAGTCTTCTGAAGTGTCCAATTACTTTATCTTCAAAGTGGCACAATAAAAGTTCACTCCTTTCTAAGTCAGGATGTTTCTTTACAATCCTTTTAATCATGTACCAAGCAGCGAGTAATTCCTAAATGTCATCAGATGTCACCATATTATCCATCCATAGTATGTCCATCGTTAGTTGTATCCTCCTTGCAGCTACTTTCTTCAACCATTTTCTCCAATTCATGGAGTCCTTCTGTGTTCAGCTCTCTCTTCATCGATGATCTCGATATCGCATTTCCATCAACCTAAAACCCTAATGTTTGACCGAGGTTAATTATCTTCTCATCTATCGCATGCTCCTTATCAAACCATTTAAAATCGTGAACAACTTCCAGCCAAATATTTTTCCAAGCAGAATTGAGGCATCTGCTGGAAACTTCATTCCAGGAGTCTATAATTAAGCAAACGCTATCTAAAATGTTGAAGAGCAACTTCCAGAAATCATTCAGTGAGAAGGTCTCCTTCATGGAGCTGGTCTCCTTGAAGCCCTTGGAAAACGCTTATTAATTTATTTTTTAAATTGGCAATTACTTTTTGATTCATTGGTTGGGCAAAGAAGTGGTATTGAGAGGGAGGAATTGCACTTAAACGAAGCTGAATTCTGCCTCAATGGATGCAGCAAATTCTGGATCGTGACCATTATTATTATTATTGGCATTATCTAGCACCAATGTGAACAGCTCATAATTACATGTATCATCAAATATGTAAATGTTGCTATGATAGAAATTGCTGTCCATTGAAAAATAAGGCTTTGAATGATGAATGAATAACAGCTATGGGTGCAAAAGATCGTCGAAATGGGTAATTTTAAAGGAACTGCACAAAATTAGCACCCTTTAATATTTCTAGCTTGCAGATTGTAAAGTGAATCTATCCTAAAGTGAACTCATTATAAAGTGGGGGTTTACTCTTATCTTTGCATTTGTTTGCTCATTTTATTTACAAATATGTTGGAAGTTTTGAAATTCTGTACTATTTGAAAAATCGAAGTTTAGTATGTATTTACTTCCAAAACTGGCCATCAGTTTGACCAGTTATATTGTTCACTTTGTTGACAATGATAATGCTGACTTTTTTTCTGGTGGCTTTCCATATATTTCTTAGCTAATCTAAGTACATATTACATTTCTACTAGTGATAGTATTGTTGTTCACTGGCACCTACCCTAAAGTTGCATTCTGTATTTACACCCCATACAATACTTAGCATGACGTTATAACTGAGCCACTTGACATGAACATCAAATATTTTTTTCTGTATTTGTTTATAATTTAAATTGAATTCTCACTAATTCATATTTTAGGTTGTAGAAATGCTCATTGTAAATGGTGCCAATGTGTACTTGACATGCAAATGGACGAAAATGAGTGCCTTACATTATGCTGCTTTCTTTGATGTTGCTCTAGTTGTAAAATTTTTGTTGGAGAGATGTAAAGGTAATCATCACATCTTTGAATTTCATATGTTTAAATATGAAATTATTCTCATGTGATCTATATTCTATCATGTGCTTTAAATGTAATTTTAGGTCTTGATGTTAACAGCCCTTGTCCGAGCTATAATAATGGAACTGCTTTACATATTTGCGCCATGAATCTTTGCCAGGATACTGCCCATGTTCTTTTGGCACTGGGTGCTGATTTGTTGGTAAAAGATAAATTATCTAGGATTCCATTAGGTAATTTTTACCACAGTAAAATTTAAGCTACTGTAAGCATCATTCAACCACTCCTATGTTATTAAAAATAAGATATAATTATAATATTGGGGTGTAGTCTACTGTAAAATGCATTTGGGTTACATGCATTTTATGTGGTATCTCATAGCTCATAAGCCAATTTGATATGAGTACCATTTATTCTATTTTAGAGAAAAAATGATCCTGGGATAATTATATACATATAAAATAAAGACTTACAGGAGGTGAGGAAATGAAAAGAGAAAGAAAGAATTGTTCTTACTGAACTTTTCCGACCAGTTGGTCCTTCCACAGCATTAGAAGCATCCTTATAACGCTCAGGAAAGACCAACTGGTCCAAAAAGTTCAGTAAGAACAATTTTTTCTTTCTCTTTTTTTTCTCACTTCCTGTAAGTTTTTATTTTATATCTGTGGCCAAATAGGGAACATTTCTTCGTGAGTGTACATATATAAGTGTATATGAGTGTACACAAATACTAGGAAATTGAACATAAATGGATTATCTGTCACTTTCAGTTATTCGATCGGGCTTTCCCCTCCATTAACACTGATAATTGGTGCTCTGCTGTACATAAAACCTACGTATTAAAATATATACTGAGTTAAATACATTAATTACAATAATATTTTGTAATTTCAGAGGAATATAGCCTTAAAGAAAAAAAAACAAACATTTTTGTGAATTGATACCAATGTAAATTGGTGCTACTACTGTATTTGAACAATGTTTTAAATAAATGTTAATAACCTATACTGTTATCCTTTTCAAATATCTATGTGACTGAGAGGCAGGGCTAAGTTTTTGAAGGTGAGGGAAGAGAAGGTCTCCCGGCATGTGACTTTGCAGAAACCAACTAGAATGCAGTAGGCAGAGCCTAGTCTCTCAGAAATTTAGTCGCTACCAGTCCTCCGTCATGTAAACTTTGTGAATCTGCTAGCTGTGTTTCCAAACCTCTGTTGCCTTAATTTGCTAGGTGTGCTGTAGTGATCTTCCTTCGACCTAATCTTTACCTGCATTTCCGTTTTGACCTAGTTCCTGTCATTCTTGAGAAAATTGAGGCAAGGAAAGGACTCACCTTTTTGGCTCTTCCCCACCCAACTCTGTCTGTGGGTGACCCTTTACATTGTATCTTAAGGGGGATAAGCTAGGTGACTCATAAGTGGAATTTTTTTTAGCAATTATATTTTTCCTTAATTTTCATTTGGCATGTTTTAAAATTTAATTAAAATTTTGTGTATTATTTCGTGATTGATTTGAGACCTAACAGCAAACAATTCCGTCATATTTTAGCCAACGAGCGCAGTAAAAACATGAAAAAAAATCTTCGCTCAATCATGGCAGTGGTCAGAGATCAACGAAATTGCATACCATTTGGACTCATTTTAATAAATTAATTCCAAAGAAAATGAGTAAGATATTTGTTTGTTATTACCATTTATCAAGTAAAGGTTATAATTATTGTTTTCAAAAGTCCAATTCTGAGTCATTAAAAGAGCACTATCACATGGCTCGTTCCTTCAAAAAAACCCATGTGCCTGGTCAAGATAAGAAGTCGCTATGGGGAAGGAGAAGGATGAAACGGTATAATCCTCTCAACTGCGGCACTGCCCAAGGAACTATCCTGCCCTTCCTAATGGGCCATGTGGTTAACCCCTCGTGGAATGTCACAAAGAATGCCTATGAGAGACAACCTTTCGTTTCCATTTAAATCCAAATTCATGTACATGGCAACGTTGAGTCCGAGTTTTCTCTCTCTATCTCCCCACCCCACCTCCCTGCTGCAAAGGTGCTTAAACCGTTCTGAGCATATGCAGGAAGGGCCAGTGGCAAAGATATTTGAAAGCGATAATAGTTCTAATTAAGCCATCATTATTTTAGCATGAATCATGGGTAATAAGACTTAATAATATAAATTGTAATTTTTGTAGATGTAAGCCAGTGATTTATTAATCAATCATTATGAGCCTAAATGATCCCATTTGGGTGTTAAATAATATCAGAAGTTTTTAAAACTGAATCCTATGTAGTTCTAAGCTCAATTAGAACCACCAAGAGCTAATCATGGATTAATTTACTAAGGAATGGTACTCAAAATTGATCTTGATCCTATTTTTTCAGTAAGTGCTTGGGTCTGATTTTGGTATTGGATAAAATGAAATATCTGTGGATCCAATCTCTAATTGGAAGTGATATGCATAAAATTGAGTGTGTTTAAAAAATACTGTGATGGTGTCAAAAACATTCTGTGATGAAATGGAAACTGTCAGATGTTAGAGGATTGAAATACCTAATCATGTTCTAAAACCATTATTATGTGTCATTTGCAAGTTGTTTGAAACAGCTTCTTCTGAAAATGATGGTGACTCACCCTTATCATTTATATTCCTACAGAATGCATTCCAAGAAAATCAGCTTATGAGCTCGTGCCTGATGTAAATGAAAGGATTGCCAGAATGAAAGCACTACTCACTCCCAATGACAACCTTGTGGTCGAAGAAAGTGGAAAAACAAGCCTTGGTGGCATATCTGGAAAAGCCGTTTTAAAGGCTATGAACTTCTCCCTAAATGAGAGAGTGGTGGTTGGAGGTTGCAAGGCTGGGTTTCTAAGGTGAAGCAATATTGAAATTTCTCTTGCCTCTTTTTGCCTTTAAACTTTCGCTGTTAATTTTGCCATTTAATATGCCTACTTTGCCTGGTTTCATAGTAGAACATTTCTTCTGAGTGGATGTGGAAAATTACTTTTGCCTATGAATTGTCATGCTATGAGAGATTTTCTCATTCCCTCAAGAATTTTGATGTTTTCTGTGAAGGTAAATACTTGGGAAAAAGTAGAAAAATGGCATTTAGTTGCATGTAACTGCTTGGTATGACTCTTTCTCATATTTCGATTAACTATTCCATAGGCATGTATTTCATATCAGAATAAGTTAAATATACTGGATTACACCAGTTTTTTTCAACTGATAGTGCATGTTTAATCTTGTTATAAGAAATCTTACCAATTTGAGGTAAAACAAATGTAGAAGTTTTGAGTTGATGGTGATGAGACTACTGCTGCTGAGCCATGCCCCTGCACAGGAGAGAAATAAATGCAGCAAAAAGGAAGGTCCTATCCTATCCATAGTTTGTGAGAGATGATTCCTCACAGGTAGAGTGTGATCTGCAAAGGCATTTCTGCATAGTTCTGTTGGCATTTGTTGCCTAGTCCTCATGTTTCCAGAAGTTATTGGAAGGCAAGGCACCCCAAATTTCTAGTTGCATCCCACAGAAGTCCTCCTCTAATATGTGCGATTGATTGATTTATTATTTCATTATCTTAAAGTATAAACATCTACATACACCTCCAGTGAGTTTCACACTCTTTAGGAGCTTAAATAGCTGTAGTAATTCAGTTTGAACCTAATCAGGGTTGCCACAATTCTGGAGATCAGGGAAAATTCAGGGGAAAAAAACCCACAGGGAAATCAGTGAAAACTCAGAGAAAATAAAAAAATGTTCTGGAAAAAGTGGTGCACACTTAATTGAAGGGTTTTTTCCATATAAAGCAGACTCAATCTCAATAAACGGTATAAAAAGTTAAATATTTATTGTCTGCGTAGCTAACCTCCGACTCTCCTACTCTGTGCGTTACGAGCCGTGTGAGTTGGCGTGAGGCTGCCTGCCTGCTCTATCTGCCTGCCCCAAAGTTCACTGGACGTTTCTAAGGGAACTAGAACTAGACATTAAGTCAGCATTTGGGGACAGCTCTCCCATGTTCCTTAACATGGGATCTTGTGGGCTACATGTTGTTAACAACAGTTATAAGGCTGCTACTAAAGCCATTAATTGGAATATTATCTGTTTCCTTAGATCAGCGTACAATCTTTTCAAGGGTAACGCTTCTAGGAAGAGTGATTATTTTAGGTTCAATCTTCCAGAAACTCCTAAGCTGCCTTCTGTTCTGTGCACTGGTTAGAAAATGAAGAAGTAACTGAAAATGCAATTAAGTTTTTGCCTAATCTTAAGAAGTATGTTGAAGTGGTAGAACATGAGAAGATTAAAATTCAGTCTGCAAGTTTTAAATCAATGCAGAAACATCTAGAGGATAAGCTACTTCCTGCAATGCTAGCTTTCTTCGGTTACATTGCTGGGCTAGTGACACCATTTTTTAGGGAATATCAATGTGATGCACCCATGTCACCTTTCTTGCATTCTGATTTAACCGGTGTGATCAGGGATTTGATGGCTCTCGTAGTACTAGAACCTTTGCAAGAGAAGGCTTCTGCAGTTTGTGATATTGACTTAGGAAAAAAAAGTAATTTGAAACCTCCAGCTAAGTTCACATTCAGTCATGCTGTAAGATCTCAGTCAAGGGGAGTAACCCTCACAAAGGCAGAACTCCTAGCCTTTAAAGAATATTGCTATAATTTTATAGTTAAAATGTGTAATATTTTTATTGACAAGTTCCCTATTAGAGGTATAAGATTTGTAAGGCAATAAGTTTCTGTAATCCTAATTTAATTGCTAGTCATTTACCTGCAAGTATTGTTAGACTTTCTTCTGCTCTCACTGTGTTTTCAAAGAAGAATTGGGAAGGTTTTCAGGAATTTGATAAGGTTGAGAAACAGTTCAAAAATCTAACTTCAAAGAAAGACTATTGAACTTTGCAAGGGCTACAATAGGAGTGATCAGAGAGTAGACAACTTCTGGAGGGATTGTCTGGAAGGCAATAAGCCTTTTGAGGACTAATACTCCTTTATCAAGAAGTGCCTTATTATAAGTCATAGACAAGCTTTTGTGGAAATGGGATTCTCGGTTAACAAAGAATGCCTGGTTGAAAACCAAAGCTCCATTTCTTTGATAGCTCTGAGGCAAGTCTATGATGGTCTTAAAAGTGCTGGTGGCATGTTTAAAATTGAAATTAACAGTCAGTTAATCAGGTCGTTCAGGGGAGCTCTGCAGGAGTACGAGACCTACTTGAAAAGACAGCAGCTGGATGCCGACTTCAAAACCAAAGAAGCAGCTGAAAAACGCAGCTTGAATACTACGATCTCAGAGTTAAAAGTGAAAATACTCAGCGAGAAGACTGAGGAAATTTCAGTTATTGATGATGAAATCTCAGCTCTCACATCTCGCTTGTGATTTCAAAATATTGTGAAAGCTTTTATTTTTTTTGTCTACTTACTTTTAATAATAATTTGACTTGTTCCTAATGTGGCTTCTCACACATAACTTGTGATTAATGTGTTGTGTTTTAGTCAACTTTTGTACAATTTGACATGTTCTTGACAAAATTGAAAAGATTTCTTTTAAAAATGCTGTTCTTTCCTAATTTCTCCTTGGAAATTTGTTTTACTTTGAAGTTAGTCTATATTTTGACCGAAATACCACCAAAGTGTCCTTGGTTCATTGCATAACACCCATGAAATAATTCAAGTTGTTGTTTGAAATCCTCAGGGAAAACAGTAAATTTTGGTCTGGAAATTAGGGAAAACTCAGGGAATTTCAGACTCAATTCTTCGTGGTAACCCTGATAATATTTAATACAAAATTCCAATCATTGAATTACAAGATTTAAAGTACATACATATGTATAAGAGTAATATAGATTGGCATCAGGAACATTGTTTAGATCACAGTAGCAAAGTTATTGTATAGACAGGGTGTCCGGTGAATCTCAATTTCTTTTTTCCCTTAGTTTTCCAGGTTTTACAGGCAAATTATTGCATTTTCCAGGGTCTTGTTGCACTTAGATGATTTCTGACATATTTATAATGAATTTCTAATAAAATTGGCATAGGTATAATTTGCCAAAATGATAAATACGAGAAATGTCGGTACTTTGAGTTAAATAATAGAGGATAAGTACAAGGAATGTGGACTATTACTGGTTTTATTTCAACCAACAAATAAACTAAAACGGTTAACTGACAGCAAAATTCAAGTCGGGTGCAATTTGAACACAATAAACTAGATTCATGGTATTTTGGTAAGTTTCTTTTGGTTTTCTGCGATTAAACTAAACTTTTTTAGCAACAGTTTCACTATGCTAAAAAGGTTTACTTGAATCACAGAAAACCAAAAGAAACTTACCAAAATTAAAATGAAATGCGAAAATCTACGAAAAAAGTAGATTCAAGATAGTTTGATAAAGAACTTGCAAATAACAGAAACTGGTGTGATTTTTTTCAATGAGGGCATTTCCGATTCAACTTCCGCAACAAATTTCTCGGCTTTTCAAGAAATTATGTTTTTTTTGTTCGCAGCTCTTGAAATTTTTTCAGTACTTCTGTCTTATTCTTTTTCCCTTGAGGCCTTGGTACCTTTCCTCTTCTTCGCTAAGGCTTCACTGTACTTTGCATGGGCATTTCAGAAACTGTGAATTAATTGCTTTGTGATAGGTACAGATCTAACACCCAAAAGAATTCAATTAGAACAAAATTGTATTTGTTGGATTTTACACGAATTATAATTAGCTTGGGTTGTCCTTGTACAGTGGCCCTGTCGACTCCAAACCTGAGGGCTGTGATTTCAACATGCAGTGACCGCAAAATGTATCTCCACTCCTTCAATAACATTTCTGCAAACATTAAAATGAGGAGGGTTGAGATTATTGGGAGAGGATTATCAATTATTTATTTTTTATTTATTTATTTTCCATCACCACCGAAAACAGCACTCATTGGCCTTTACATTGGGGTATTAACAACATTAACAATAGACGAGCACACACAACCATGCCCTGGGAAGTGAAAAATCCTCCCCAGGCGGGATTCGAACCCGCGACCTTTGGGTTAGCAGGCGAGGACGTAACCCCGCCGCCACCGAGGCCGGCAAATGCCCAATGCCGGCAAATATATAACAATGCCCAATTATCCAATTAAGTAGCTGGCCGAATGGTTTTCGTATAACTGCAGAAAATGTCACCGCACATGTGCAGACGTTTAGATTTCTCGTAAATTTGGCAACACCAATATTTCCATTCATATGGCTCTTCGAATGGAATCAAGATTTCCGTGTAGAATCTGTTTCCGCTGATGGAGATATACAATCGTATTTCGACATCAATTCTGATTCCATTCATAGCGGCCATTTTACATGGGAATTATTCTGTGTGGAATTTGCCTTGTTATGAAATCAGCCCCCTGGACTGCGGAAGGGAGGGGTGACAAAGCACAAGCTGCGAGCAGGCACACAGCTACAAAATGAGTATGAAATGAACAGGGAGTCCAAGGCTACACTGATTGTGAGCCGAGCATAATGCAATCAAATGCACCGTTTAAACCTCTCTCTCTGCCTTAATGTATATTGGCTGCCGTGCATTTTCCAGGTTTTTTTGGAAAAATACAAAAATTCCCTGAGTTTACCAGTACAAAACATTTCCCTGAGTTTTCAAGGTTTTCCAGGTCGCTGGATACCCTGATAGAACAAACTATGTGCAAAAATATTTAGAAGTGCGTAATAGGTATTAAATAATGAAAATAAGAGATTCATAATACTAAGTATATTAAATTGAAAAATTCCAAATTAACCATATGTAATCACAGTGTGGATTAACATCTGGAACAGTGTGTAAATTACAGTAGCCAATTATTGCAAAGAACGAAGTACAAAACAAAAAATCCAATATAATAAAATCACAACTTTACAAACTAATTTTTTAAATTCAATTAATATATTCTCACACTAGTATAATATATAAGGGCAAAAACTTCAATAGCTTGTTGCATTGATGAATACAACTAGGAAGCAAATTAGTCATAAAAAAACAAACTACAGTAATGAAGACCTAAAATGTCTCCCATTTACACCCACCTTCTAGCAGTTGTGATTGACAATAAGTCTTGCTCCAGCCAATCAACAGAGATTGCCCTCTCAGTGTCACTCACTCATAAGGAAATTGGAGGCCCCTCTTTCATTCTATGCATTATTTGCTCTTCCATGTGAGGAATTTGTTCAACAACTCTGTCATATTGTCATTAATTCTGGACTGGAAAAAATGTTGATTCTGAAATGGTAAGATTTTTTAAATACAGGACTGTGCTCTTGGTGGTATGAGGACAGATGAGTGGTCCATGTTGAGGTGGTTTAGAAAAGATCTCAAACCATACCATATTACTTCGAGTATTAGTGGAAGTTGTTTTTGGGCCAAAAATATGGACTAAAATCTGTGACTTGAGTATAAGTCAAAGTGAGAAAATTGCTTTTTCTCCTTGTTTTGTGATTAAAAAAGAGAACCATTTAGGGTGCATGGATGAATATTGAAGCAAAGAGCGACAAATGTGGAACAAGAAGAAACACAAATTTTCAATTAATTTATTGATAATAACTGACTTGTACAGAATCGGCCATTTACATGTCTTCAGCTTCCTTGGATGTGATTGCCAGCATTCGTGATGAGGCATTTATGTCATCGCCATCTTGATTGAGGGTATCGTCATCTTCTGGACCGTCCACTATGGCTATCTTACCCGTAGTGTTGTTAGTGCGACAGTGAGTAGCACTGGAGAGAAAATGATAGGTCGGTGGCAAGGGTGTGGTGTACGATTGCAGTGTAAAATATTGGCATGAAATGAAATTTTAACTCCGGGGAGAGTGATTTGTGTACGATGAGATATCTAGTGAAGAAGATAATGAAAGCAAATTTAGATGGAGAGGAGAAGATATCAGTGATTCTTCAGAATTTTTTGCAACATGGATTCCGATAAGTAGCCTTTTTTTGACTGTGTTTTGAATTGATGAAGATTCCATATCGGTGCAGATGGTAATGAATATATGATTATTTGTCGGAGGTGAAGGATATTTACAAATATTCGGGAATCAGAAAGAAAGATATAAAACACAATCCATTAAGCTAGTGTTGAGTCTTAACTGACTCAGTTTGATGTCTAAGTGTGTGGTGTGTAGGGAAGCATAGAAGCCAGGCCATTCCAATTTTTCTTATGAGGAGTCAATGTTTTCATTTCATCTCGTTATTGCATTCAATATTCAGAATATTTAAAGTCATTTTTCTCAAAGTAATTTTCACTGGTGGCATGTAAAAACATAGCAACATATCGATGGAGAATTTTGGCCCCAGCGTTGTCCATAGTGAATCTGGAATTCCTAGTGTTGAGGGTTGCTTATACAATATTTATGCACTACAATTGCTGTGTGGATTACATTAATGTCACGAAGCTTAAATTCCAAGTATATTTGTCTGAGGTACATGTACCTCCTGATATGAAACTTATAATGTAAATCTAATGCATTTCTTGGAGAATATTCTCAGTGGCTAATCAACAATAGAGATTCATATGGTTTCATTCAGCCTATAGGCAGAAATATTGACCCCGAAAAAGTCAACTAATTTAATAATAATAATTTTTATTAACCCATTGCACTATTAAGTGATAGGTGTCATCCAATGACAATAAAACATACAAATACACAAAATACAAACATGATCCATAGAAATATATTACCCTATAATACTTGCAAAGTCAAGTGCAAAGTATTCTTCAATGCTGTATAGTGGTCTATCAACCAACCATTTCTCCAATGCCCGTCGAAATTTACATGATGTGGCCATTTGAAGGGAATTAGGCAACATGTTATATAACCTTATACCCATGTTTAAGGTTTTTTGTTATGGTTAATCTGTACTCTGTTATATTCAGTTTAGACTTTGTTCTTGTGTTGTAACTGTGAATGTCAGCCCGAGTTTGGTAGTCATCACTATTATCTTTGACATAGAGGAGGGAATGCATTACATATTGATTGTAAATGGTCATGATGCCAAATCTACAGAACAGTGGGCGACAGTGTTCCATGGGACCAGCATTGGCAAGGATTCTAATAGCCTTTTTTTGCAACATGAATACCTTTTTCACATCCATGGCGTGGCCCCACAGCCACAGACCATAGGTAAGATGGGAGTGAAAGAAAGCATAGTAGGCTGATACAAGATAAACATCATCAACACAGAGTTTGAGCTTTCTCAGTAAGTACAGTGCCCTGGAGAGTTTTTTGCTGACAGCATGTAAATGGCAACCCCATCCAAGTTTGTGGTCCAGGTAAAAGCCCAGCAATTTGACTGGCTCGCCTTCCTTGATAAGTTGATAAGGGGATTAAAACTGCAGATAAGGGATTGAGTTTTACAAGGATTCATGTATAGTTTATTTGCTGAAAACCAATAATTAGCTTGCGAGGTTATGGTGAGCACTAAAGTACTAGCTTCATTAAGGTTGGGAATACTCTTAAGAAAGGTAGTGTCATCTGCGTACAGGACACAATCTGCAGCAATATTGGCTGGTAAGTCATTTACCACTACAAGAAATAGGAGAGGGCCTAAAACAGAGCCCTGTGGGATACCATATTTGACATTACCATAGTCGGAGTGTTTATCTTTTACTTGGACCATTTGTTTCCGACCAGTAATGTAGGAAGTCAGAAACTGAAGTTCAACATCATGAAAACCATAGAACTCTCACTTTTTTGTGAGGATAACATGATCTACACAATCAAAAGCTGATGAAAGGTCACAAAGGGAACGAGATAGAGATAGCTCGTAATCATAAGCCTTAGTAATGCTTTTAATAACAAGATCGACAGATTACGTAGTTGACCTTCCAGGTCGGAAACCATACTGTGTATGAGTGAATAGGTTTTTACTTTCAAAGTACTCGATCATTTGTGTATATGCTAAAGTTTCAAAAATTTTTGCAATCACATATATGATAGTAATTGGGCGATAGCTGTCTGGAAGATTATTATCCCCACATTTGTAGACCGGGATAACCTTAGAATATTTTAGCCGCTCTGGGAAATAGCCAGAAGTGAAGCAGTTATTATTAATAGTGGCAAGAGGATGAGCAATTAGATGATTGATTTTATAAGAGAGGATGAGCAATAATGACTCGACTATGAGTCGATGGTAGGTTTTCATTGGCCAAAAAAAGGAAAAAGGTCCTCGACTCGAGTAGGTATACATATATGGTATGTAGAGCCTGCCATCTTGTGGAATCTGTGCAATCTTTGAGGCTTAAATATTTTAGGCTACTAGTTCAACTGATTGAAGCTAGATTAAATTATTTTCACCTTGTAATTTAGACCCTTTTTCATACTCATGAGGTTCACATATGTATATGTATTTAGGTTTTGGTGGTGTTTGAAATTATTTGGACATGGTAGGTTATATTTCATGAGAAAAGGTTACCAATCTCTGGTGTTTGCCATCAGTAATGTAGAAATTTCATTTCAGAGGGAGACAATATTGAGTAAATGGGGGGGGGGGGCGTCAATTTTTGAAAACCAGGAGAAACATTATGTTTAATTGATTGAGAGTGGAGTTGTAACTGCAGTGTTACAGACAATGTTTAATGATTTTCCTGTTTAAATTTCTGAAAGAATTCAATATCCATAGTTTTTTATACTGGAAAATTAAAAAAATTTTCTTTAAAAAATTGTCCAGAATAAAGAATAAAGGAAATCAACAGTCTTTGTTAATTTAAAAAATATATTTTTCCTTTAATACCATTTATTTTAATAAATAAATTGGTGGGAGCACACTTCATGCATCCCCTGGTTACGCCACTATACCATTCCATCATTTAAATCATTGAAAACATGTACTTATATCAACCACAATTTTAATTGTTACTTTCCATCTCAGTTAAGAACTACATCGGTGACTTGAGATTTCATCTCAGTTAAATGGATAATTATGCTAAGGAGGCAGGGAGACATCTCTTCTACAGTCTATTAGGTTGTCCTAAATTCCTGACGAAACCATGCATGTACTTGCTAAGAGTGTAGTAAAAAATATTATTATTATGTGGGAGGAAAATACAGTATAGTCTCTTCGTGGTGAAATTGATGGGACCCAAAGTTTTTCCATTTCAGTATAAAGGATACTGTACACTGGTATCCTTTTTCATACTATCTGTAACATGGCCTTTAAATAAATCAGGTTCTACTATTCATGGCATTTATTAAGTTAAATGATGAATGCGATCATAAATTTTACTTCTTTACAGGCGAAGATTGATTTGTTTCTCAAATTTCTTTTTTTATGTCAATCATTTTCCATTTTTATCCATATCAAGCAAGCACACTGAATAGCCTTACCTAGAATCTAATAGAACTCATGGATTGATAAAACCATTACCTTTAAAATAATGGTATGCAAATGTTAATAGGTACTCATAGGTTTCCACTCATAACCATGAATTTGCTTCATATAATTATATTTTAATCTCAAATTGCATTGGGTATCTTTTTTCAATGTATTTTAGACCTAATCCATGGAAAAATGTCTGCAACATAATTGTATTGTGGGTTGTTAAGGATTTTTCCATGCCGTTATAGGGCTGTTACAACATTGTCATGAAGTACAATGAATGTAAAAAAGAAAGTTGGTAAAAAAGTTTGTAAATTCTTGGAACTATTGTTGAATGCATGAACAAGGTTGTTTGTCTTTATGTAACGGATACCTCAGGAGTGGCTCATCTTCACTCATATACAGTAACTACTGGCTCAGCCGTAATTGAATTTTTTATTTATGCTAATTTATGCTAAAATCAAATAACTAGGTACTTTGTAATGATGATGGCTCAAGTACAGGAAGTTACTTAAATATATAAATTTATTAAGAATAAATTTTATAATGTATTAGTTAAAAAATAAAACAAAGGCAAAACAAAACTTTTGACAAATTTATGTGTTATCACATACAACAAGCCATTCATTGAATAAATGATTATAGTCCATTTCAAATGACTTGGCGGCTGAGAATTCGACCATTCTCGTCAGCTCTTGCTTACTCTCGCACGGCAGGGGAAATTTGTGGAATGGGTGAGGTAGGGGGGGGACAAGCGCGAGGTAAGGGAGGGATGAATGCCAGCAAGGCGTTGCCACCACCACAGCAATCGCACTGCCATACTTCAAGTATCGCTGATGTAAACGCAGGACACGTGGCAACACGGTAAGGAGAGAGCAGATCTTCGCACGACTGAAGGCAGAGCAAGACTGAGGTCCCGGGAGAAGGAATTTCCCCACCCACACTCCTATTGGCTACCCCAAGACCACATGACTGGGCTCAAGCTTCTCCCCCCGGCTGGCCCCACCTTCCCAGCTGCCAAATCATTTGAAATGGACTATAGTGAACTCCGAAATTTTGAAAAACCGAGCAAATTTCAAAGCTCTTATTTCACCATACCATGTCCTGCCTGAAGTTTGGGATTGAAATGTGATTTCACTACATCGAATATCTCACTATTTCACTATATCGAATTTTTACAATTAATGGTGATATTGAAGGGCTTGACTGCCTTGCTCGTTTCACGATAATGAAATTTCTCTGTACGGTGCTTCACTATAAAGAGACTTTACTAGACTTTACTGTATTTTATTAGGTATGAATCTTTGTGTTACTGATTCGCAAAGTTCTGCTAAGGTCTGATCAAGGATATTGAGGGTTCAGAAGGTGAAGGGCTATTTTTAAGGAAATTCAGATCCATAATGACAAAAAATTAAAAATAAATTCAGAATGATAGAATCTTGCAAAAATAAATGTAATTAAGCTTGTTAAGGGTTGCCACCAAGCAGGGATTTACCCTTGGAAATATGGCCTTTTTCTGTAAGTTGACATAACTGGGAAAGGATGCCAGATTTAATCTTGAACTACCATATATACCTACTTAAGTATAAGTTAAGAAATTTCTTCCTTTTTTCGTTCAATGAAAACATACGTTCAACTTATGCTTAAGTCACTAAATAAGGTGATTTTTCTGGGTGAATATTTCTATGTATCGGCTGTATAAAATCATATGTATCTCTATTACTGATAAGCCATGGAGAATATTCACCAATAAATGCATCAGATGTGCGTTCTAAGTTTCGTATTAGAACCTCCCACTGACATATACACTAGGTACTTCCACTTTGCGATATCAATGCATAAATGCAATCCATAAGGCCAAATTTATGATATGAATATCACATAACCAACTCAAAATGCTAGGATTTCCAGGTTAGCTATGGGTGCTGTAACTATACCGATTGATATAATATGCATTTTTTTACATGCCCTCGGTGAAAATAACTTTGAGAAGAGTGGCATCAAATATTCTGAACATTGAACTCAAAAATGAGGTGAAACGTAGAAACTTCAGCTCCTCCTCATGAAATGGGGAAACATCTGGGTTCTATACTTCCTGATAGACCACACACTCAGATGATCAGCTGGCACAGTTAAGATTCACCACTAGCTTCATTGATCCCATTTTATAACTTTCTGTCTGAGTTCTGAATATTTGTAAATATCCTTCTCTTCCAACAAATATTCAAATTTCCATTTGTGCCAATGGTGGATTTTTATCGGAGGCTGTTATGCCAAAAAAATCTGAAGGATCGCAAATATCTTTACCTTCGCTTTATTTATCCTCTTCGGCAGATGTTAGAATATCTAATCTAATGCAAAATCACCTTCCGTAGGTAATACTTCATTTCATGGCATTATTTTACACCACAATTGTTCATCACAAATTTTTCGTCACCCATCGCTTTTCCTCCAGCGATACCAAATGTTGCGATGACGACACTACGGGTGCGATAACCAATGCAAATTGTGAGGAAGATGACTTCCCCCATTCAAGACAGTGAAGATTACGTAACTGCTTCAACATGAGTGCTGACAATCACATCGAAGGACACTAGATATCTACAAGGCCGATTTTGTAGCAGTTGAAGATATTATATATAAATTTATTGAAAGCTTGTCTTTCTTTCTTGTCTGCATTTGTCACTCTTATCTTCAATGTTCATCATTGCACCCTTAATGGTTTGATTAATCACGAAACAAAGAAATCAAACAAATTTTTCACCTCAACTTATACTCAAACCATGGATTTTAGTTGATATTTTTAGCCCAAAGTAAGATTTCAACTTACACTCAAAGATGTGTAGTAGTTTAAAAAAATTACATTCATTAGCATTTATTTGATGTTCATATGTCAAATCAAGTGGGTGATTTCCAAGTACAGTTAACATCCCAATGTATGTGCATGTATTTTTCTCAAGGGCATCATGAGTAGGAACAGGAAGGGCAAAGGTGGTGACTGTCTCAGGTAAATTGGTTTTTTAATCATTCAATTAATGGAATCCATCTTTTTTTTTTAAGTACCAATATTTTTGACCAGTTAATGCAAGTTTAGTGTTCAAATCCATTTTTAGGATAACCATTTTATAATTATTCATTGAATTTGTTAAACATCATGCTTTCACTGATATATCTTTTATGCTATGAGTGAGATTTGCATTTAAGTATGGCTTTTAATGTTGCATTGGTGGATTCTCTGTGCTTGCCTTAATATAGATATTGTGGAAGTACTGAATTTGCTCCTGGTATTTGGGCTGGAGTTGAGCTTGATGATAGTGAAGGCAAGAATGATGGATCAGTGGATGGTGTGGTGTATTTTAAGTGCTCCAGTAATCATGGTAACTATTGATATCTGTTTGTTAAGTCCTTCATGATAATTATAGGTATCCCTCATCATCTGCAGGGGTTAGGTTTCCAAAAGACCCCGCTGTTAGCAAACCATTACGTGTATGGGAAATCAGAAGTTTGGGTTCATGAGCTGCAATGCAGGGTGTAAAATTTAGCATAGATTTATTTTCATTAAAATAATGCATGCATACATTTGCACAGATATGTCTCCTCTTTGGTGGCGTGTGGGGACAATTTGCCTTGGGTAAACTCTCGTGCATCAGAATGTTATGTGTACTGCACGACAAAGACGATTATTTATGAGTGAAATCCTCATTAAAAACTAAAAATCTAATGCCGAGCATGGCATTCAATTTAATTATGAAACTATAAATTTATTTCGGTTCATTAAATGGATGTGATGTTTAAAAAGTAAATTTTTAAGATGCATTCCAAGTGTCTAACAATAAGGTAAGCACTCCCGAAGTATTTCCCCTTCAAGAAGGTCATGCGTTTAAACTATTAAATGTCGCACTTGAAGCATGCTGAAAAAAAGCATATCTGCGTGTGATGTGAAATTGTGACCAACTATGTATATATTTTGAGCAGACTGCTGGAGTGGACGCCGGGGCAGCTGCAAGGGAGAAAAAATCTACGAATATGCTGATACGCATCATAGGCATGCTCATATAATAATAATAATAGTTTATTTGCCATGTTAGATCAGATACAGTAAAAACTATGTATAATCGATATATGGCACGTCAAAAAAAAATAAACAGGTACATACATACTACATGGTTAAAAAACTGTACCTACATATGTAGTAGGAATAGTCAATGCAGTAACAAACAGTATTATTTTCCATCCATTTTTACATTAATAGAGCATTAGCATTAACAGTTTTAAAAAATAAATAATATAAACCATACCGAATCACAGAAAAAATTACATAAGTGAAATAAAAGATACACGAAAATAAACTCTTTAAGATTCTGAAGAGTCATCTCTCATGAACTCGAGGCACTGATTAATACAGATTTTTTAGGTAAAAACTCCTTAAATTTTGCCTTGAGGAGGCTAGCACTTATGTATGTTGTACAAATTAGAGCTAGGTATATCAAGGACAACACCCTGGTTTTGAGCCCTGATGTGTGATTTGGCATGTCATGCCCACAATTTACCTTGAAAAATATCAAATACAAAGGAATTAAGCATGATGAAATTCATGGTCAAATTCACCATAGTCATTATATTGTAATATGGCAGCTGGTTTTTTGATTGTACATGGCTGATAAAGTTGCCGTTAGAAATGTATCTGTCATCATAAATATTCAGAATAAATGATGTTGAAATTCAAGCTGTAAAAGCTAGATGTGGAATGTATAAAAATTGATTTTAATTTGAAAAATATTTGATAAATATAGATACTAATAAATCCCGTAAATGAAACTGGTTCAATTATATTGTAGCATTTCTTGGTGAATGATAGGGACATACTGTAATGGCTTATCTAAATTTGCATCAAAGTTCACACCCTTTATGACTTCACACTGAGATACCAAGAGAATCTGCATCACACTGCAATCTAGGTCGCTGATGCGTTCTACCTTGTTTGAATATCAGTCTTCCATCCGAAATGGTCTTGTCGAAAAAGGGGGTAGGTCGTACTGTGAACCATCTCTTTTCCAACCACATTAACCATTCGATAATAAAACTTGCCAGATGTAGATGGTATATGGTGGGAAGTTTCTGTAGTGACCATGCTCTCTAAAGTGCAGCTCAAGCAGAAAATAACAAATAAATCCAAGTAGGAGACAGATAGATAAACTTCTTTATTGGGTTGAGATTCAGACTTTAAAAGTCCCTTCTCCCACCTAGATAGTGAAGAGACGCGATGAGGGTGCTTGAGTTAGCACTTTAAGTCCTCAGTGTTCTTTTTACTCCCTTTATATTAGCTCACACTGTCTGTCTGCTTGTCTGTGTACGTACAAACCCATTTCCCCTCATCCAATCGATCTGAAATTTGGTCCATAGACTCCTTGTGACCACTGATTAATTTTAACAAACCCACACACACACACACTGACTTAATTATATTAAAATGTATTTGTATGAAAATGAAAAAGCATTTAAGACCCGCTATCTGCCTATCCTTGTAAGCAACTGGTAGCCCAGGGGTATGGTAGTGAACTGTGGAATGGAAGGTGTGGTGTTCCCTGCTGGGGAAATTATTTTCTTTTCTTTTTTTCATAGCCGTTTTCACTTACATCTTTAGAAATTTTGTTTTCATCATCACATTACCCTCTAAACTTTTTTTTTTGCAATATTTTACTCGCTAATTATTCATTAATGATGGCCATCAAAGCTAGCACTTAGCCCTTGGACGTTGTGGGAGATAGACCGTGGTGAGCCAATGACTGTGATTATCACTAGTGAATGTTCAACAATGAATGAAATGTCATATCGAATTACTAATGTTCCTAATGGTTGTTGAATGTCTGAATAATTTGACATATCAGTGAAGATAGAATGATTTCCTTTCACAAATTAAATTTATTAGCAGTGTGATAATACAATATTTAATGGCAAAGATACCATTAAACAATGAAAATAAAATAAAATGCACTGTGAATATGAGACATTAATAAGTGACGTAATGCATATGAAAATAAAGGGAATATAATAAGAACTTTGTTTTTATGAGGTTATTTTTTATTACATGTTTCGTATGTTCTCGTACTCGATGTGTGGATACCTCTAAGAAAGTTGCGAGTCCCTAAGTAAACAACCAACCCCCAATAAGTCTCCCAGCCCCAAAGAGTCAGGTCAGCTGTTCTGAGAAAAGGGCTTTGAGTGAAGGTTCTCCCCTCTGCAGCTATCAATTTTGTTATTCGGCTACTCAATCTCCAAGGGGGACGACAGCGATGTGCATGTAAATTATTATTCGTGGAAAGGTTACTGACTGATCCATCTGTCATCTATGTATTACTATAAGCTACTTCTCACTCATACTTAGCATATTTCTATCATAACTCAATGCCTAATTTTGCTTACATAATTTTAATAAGCTTGCAACGCCACTTTCTATGCATGTATTTCTTCAGGTATTGCTGAGGTAACTGTTATGTAGAGATGATGATATGAGACCAAAAGAAAGATGGCTAATTGCCGATGCAGAGTACTAAGCAGATGAAAATGAGACTTGAATAATTTCTATTCCACGTTCTCTTCCCATTGCTTGAAAATGCGATTAAATATAAAGTTGCTAATATTGGCTCACAGTTAGATGGCGAGTATGGGGGCCAAGTGGTACATCTTGCATATTCATGCAAGGAAATTCAATGTGTTCACAATTTACTATATCTAATATAAAGTTTAAATATTGATTAAATGAAATTTTAAATCATTTTATTCCATAAAACTGGTGATCTCAGGCCTGACCTTGTGGAAATTATGGATATCCATGATGAGAAAACCACCTTTGTTCATTCCACAAACTTTCTTACGCTGGCACAACGCGCGTTTCACCACACTGTGGCACACACACATGGGCACAAGAGTATGCCACAGTGTGGTGAAACACGCGTCGTGCCAGCGTAAGAAAGTTTGTGGAATTAACAAAGGTGGTTTTCTCATCATGGATTTTATTCCAGCATATTTCGTACCTATACTCTATTGTGTACCACTGAATTCGCAGTCGTTGATGTAGTTAAACCGATCCCTCATCCGGTGGTATACTGGTTCACTTTACGACGGAATTCACATTATGAGCAGTCTTGTGGAATGGATTTCCATCAACTGTAAGTCCGAAAATTCCCTCTTGGCAAAAAATAACGGAAGAGAAGAGGAAACGCATATTGTTAGAATGCAGTGTGGGCAAGCGCAGGTTACCTAGCTTACCTCCAATGCACGCAAATTTTTCTCTTACTTTTTGACGCAATCTCTGGTACCATATCCTGATAATGCCAATAACTGCTACAAAAAAGATGAGCATAAAGGTCCTGTATGAGGGCCTCATAGATGAGCAGAGTGAATAGTGCCCTCAGTATCGGAATTTTTTGCATTAAGCGGAGTCACTCCATTACTAAGTCCTGTGCCATAAATTTTACTGGTCGAAGGAGCTAGATGATTTCCCAACATAAATACATCTACATCGTATATTTTTACCAAATAATATTTTTTAAATAGTGGATATTTGACAATAAATAAATGAATGAAAGGTAAATGTGTACTTCCTTCCTGCCAGCTCAAACATTTTTTTAATCTACTTAGAACCTAACTTTTGTAACCAAATCACATCCACCTTCCCTGCACACTATGCAAATTCTTGTACAACTTTTAATATGGGAATTACGCTGTTATTAAGGGAACAGTAATTTGTCAAACCTGAACTGTGTTTTTCGCTCACCACCATCTTGAAAAAAGTGGCATTTCTCTTTTCCCTCTGCAAAGGGTGCAGTGGTTGGGCAAATGCTAGTCTACGGACAAGCCTCACAGAAACAAGTGACACTGCCATAGGGCTCACAGTGACCCGAAGGGCTGGGTGATGAGTGCAAAGGTCGTTTTACCTACAGTACCTGGGAACACACAAATGAAGAAGAATGAAAATGCCATTTCTTGAGCCCTAGGAATAACTGTATTTAAGCAGTGGTGTTCATGGGTCAATTCTCATATGATGTAAAAAAGCTTAGTTAAAAAACATGTTGTAATACCACAGTGCAATAAAATAATGACTAAACATCGGCGAGTCATTTTAAAATAGACGTTTGAAGGGAAAAAAGTGAAAAGAAGACAACCACGTAAAATCAAGTCACATTTCACGATCAGTGATGCTCAGTAAAAATTTGGGCACCACCTTAAATAGTATTTCGTTTATCAGGTAATCATTATTTTCATTTACTTCTATGAAATATTTCACTGACTGAAATTGATGTTAGTTGTTTACATGCAATAAATTCACTCCATCAATTCATGGAACTTTCGATGGCGAATCTTATTTTCAGATGCACAATGCATTCAGTTTTTATATACCTACTTGTGATATTTGCCCATCAGTAAGAATTTAAATTCATGATCGGACAAATCACGTATTTTAACTTCGGAGACTCACGTCTACACACACTTGTACAATGGCAGCTCCTGGGAGTCCGTAGAGACCTGCAGGCAGGCAGCAAATCTGAACTACCATTGCCTAGCTGTGTGTGAGAGATTGAGAGACACTCTCTTCCCTCTCCTCCTTCCAAGTGGTAGAAAGGGCAAAAGGGGAAGGGGCATGCACCACTCTTGAGCCGATCCTTCAGTGGGTGGATAAATGACCGGCACAGTTTGTATTCTTACAGAGAAGTCTGCAATTTACATGATGCGTGTTATTTGCACATGTTCCTTGCTTAGTTTTTCTGAATTAAAAGTACCATATCTAATGAGGAGGAATATTACTGTATTACAATTCCACCAGAAATCAAGCAGTAAAATACTATACTTCTGTAAATTATAAAACTGATATTAGATATTGAAACTGTACTAATTTTCTTATGCACAATTGTTACTTGATTCCCTTCCTTAGAGTGATTGCTATGCAAGCTAAAAATGATAATTGATATCATGTTACTATTTTTTATTGATTTTCCCAGTTCAACAAAATTGATTTCTTTGAATGAGAATTTTTAGTGTTGCATGAAATATATGTTGTACGTCACCTTTTTTGACTTTTTGATCTGGACTTTGTGATGAAAGCTCATTCACTATGCATATAGGCAGCAAGTGTCTATGAATACAAGTTCTTACCCAACAGATTAATAGTACCAGCAAAAGAAGTTTCTCTAAATTTTTAAGGATAGTTTGCTTTGTCATTAGATCTAGATTGTCCATATCCTATAATTTTCTTTCCAGGCATTTTTTCATCCATTGATCGAGTTTCAAAAGTAAATGATGTGCCTCCTTCAAAAATGCCTATAACTAGCAAGGATAGTTACAAGCAAATAGTTAATCATGGAAAAATTGACATATCTCATGTTACTTCAAAAGTTTACACAGGTTTGTTTACTGATTGACTCTTGATAAGTCAGCCTTTTTATGTGATAAGTCTTCATAAGAGAAGTCTTTATCTTCTGTCTTTATAAGAGAAACAACAAATTTTAAATGCTTTTGTGTAATTCTGTACATCACTTAAACTGCTTAAGTATAATTCTTTGTCCCACTCAGGTTTGAATCTGGGGAACAAATTGAAGGAATTGAAACTTGATGACCAAGTGGTCGTTAGAAGGAATGGAGTTTCCAGGGAGAATGAAGACCTTTGTGGCTTGGTGCGCTACATTGGAACAACAGATTTTGCCTCTGGTATCTGGATTGGTGTAGAGCTTGACAAAGAGACAGATGGTAGGCATGATGGGTCCATTGGAGGCAAACGCTATTTCTCATGCCCTCCACATCGAGGCATCCTGATTCCCATTTCCAGACTTAAAAGGTATCCTGTCATGATTTATCTTTCCTTTTTACAAAATATTAATGAACAGGAAATCATCATGCTCTTTTTATATGCATTTTAATGTTCCCAAGAACTGATTCTGCACTTAAGTTCTACTTTCTCATTTAAGAAAGAGTATCAAAAGTTTGTAGAAACTACTTACTTTCATGTGGAATGAAGTTCCTAAGTAAAATAATATCTGGATCAAATCTGGATTGGAACCAAGGACCCTCTAGTTGGTAGCCCAGCGCTCTACCCACAAGGCCACCACGACCCCCATATATATTGTTATCACCTCTAATGAATAATGGTGTGATCCAGTAGAACCTTCTTTTAATATGACTTGATGGAAGGTAAAATTTGATATGTACTATGTTAATCGAAGGAGAGAACTGATGATAATCCTATGTTTGCATGTCTGAAAACCTTGTTGTATGTTGTGTAAAATTTAATGTAAGTAACCTTGTAAGGTAAAGCCATCAAGGTACCACCAGACATAATAATTTCATTGTTGCACAAACAGAACTAGTTTTCACCTCAAGAGTGGATGGTGCTGAAGTTGTGAGGTATGGGCAATACTGCCTGATTTAAATCTGTGTATGAGTTTTACTAAAATTGGATTTACGAAGAATAGAGAACACTTTGAAGCTATTAAATGTGATACAAGTTAATAATAAAATCAACGCACCCAGGGGTAATTGTTACAAGTAAAACACATTTTGGAAGCAATGTTAATTTATCATTTTCTATCTTGGTGACAGTGTCACCTTATGGAATGTCAGTCAGTCAGTGTCAGCATATGGAATGACTAGGTTAGGAGCCGTTAGATACTCAAAGGCTACACGCTAGGCTTAGATTACTTTGAAAAATCTAGATCAGGTGAGTTTCAATTCGACATGGAGGATATTATTTTGACCCAGCACTATATCTCTAGAACTGATAGAAGCCACAGAAGAGATATGCAGTTTTGAACTGATAAGTACAAAAATTCCTTCTTTCCATGCACTATTAGTGATTACAACAAAAACAGTGTAACACTAACACAAGACAACCATGATTCACCTCTGACCTCTCCCCCCTCCTTTTCCCTATTCCTTCCCCTTGCAAGGCAGGTGTTCTAACACCCCTACCCACATCTTCTGCGACTGCTTTCAAGGAAGTATGCAGATGTGGAAAGATTTTACGCAAATAATCAGATAGCACAGATTTAATTGTACCTACTTTGTGAATGGATTATGTATATCCAATGACGAGCGGGATATCGTATTGCATTGTTGCTACTTGTTCCTGGATACTATCCACTGATGAGCTATAGATGAGAAAAGTAAGAATATGTGCAGTTCCACTATAAGCTGTGTACAAAGAGATACAGAAGCAAACAGCATAAGAATACAGCACCAGAATGTTGAATACTAGATGAAATGACTGCTGAAACAGGTTAAAATATTGTTATTCAGGTTTCTGGTTCTGCGATTAAATTATTTTATATTATGCGACAGTTTCGCCGTACTATGCTGCAGGCTTCGTCGGGCTTTTAAGAACAACAATGGTCTTTTTTTTCAAAAAGTAAATAAACAATTCCAGCAGTTGATGATTTTGAGAAGTAAAAAACTTAATTTCGAATAAGTCTCTTCCAGGTAAACCTGAATAACATAAACATGAGCTGCGAAAATCTTCAAAAAAAGGTTAAAATATTGGCAAAATAGCCAGAAAGTAATGAATTAAGTAAATAGTTAAAAAGAAATCAGTGTGGTTTTTTTATTTTTAATGAAAACAATATGTATATAACTATGGTAAGCAATATAATATTTAAATGTCAGAGCTTTATTTGCATACAAAATTTTTAGTAAGCAGGCAAAGCTGTTACTAAGCAGTGTCCCATGTGTGGATTATGAAAAATGTAGATGCCTGTGCAATGTGTCTGTTAGTGGAGAACGTGTATGGGAGCTTGCTTGCTATCTATAGGTGCACATCTGAATCACTACCCTAGTTCATCGCTGTTTGGCCCAATGCTGGTCTCACGTTGTTTTGACGTCGGCAAAGTCGGCTGGCCTACGCGACATTGAACCGACACTGTGCCGACATTGGCTTTGAACATAGATATATTGATGTGAATCGATGTATGGGGGTGCGTGACGATGTAGCAATCGCAATTGACGTCTGCAGGAAGAGGGTGCAGGATGCACTCTATATAATGAAATATAATATCTTTTCTATCTGCTTGGCATTTTCACAACATTTCGTCCTGTGGCAGTAATCATAGACAACACTCATTTACAAAAAAGCATGGCATATATTTATGTATCATGTGGATGAAGCACAACTGTTTATGCTTTTGGTATCATATAATGACATGTCGCAGCTGTCACAATCCTAAAAACCAGGAAAGGATTAAATCTAGATTTTTTGGGATTTCTTGCAACATCCTATCTAGATGTCTAAATCCTTCTTTTTTTTAATTTTTAATCTAGATATGAAAATCTATATATCCCTGAGAAAGATTTAATCTAGATTTAACTCAGATTTTATTACACTTACCAATTTATTTCAAGAGTACATTTTATTATCTTTCCTGGGTTTAATCACGATTAAATATAGTATACTCCTAGCAACTGAATCATATGTACTGACACGTAGACTTTTATATTAAAGAGCTTTGTATCTCTGGGGCCAAAGTCTGTAACTTGGGGCACCTCAGGGGGGGAAAGAGTTCTACCCTGAAATTTTCTCCCATCCCAAGTCAGTAACTGGGTAGAGAAAACTCAGCCACATGAACCAGAAGGATAAAAGTGAGGGTATGAAAAATTCTGAAGCCAGATCTGATTATTGTACGTACTTCAGTTACCTACTTTTGAGAACCAATGAAATCGACTGCACCTTTTCATGCATGCAGGAGCGGTGGATTGTTCTGCTTTGTTTAAAAACTTTCTGAAGATGAATATATGCATTTTGGCTTCATTTCCACTATTGCAAAGTATGTACCAGTCAGATAATTAATACCAATTGTACTCTTGAGTTTCCATTACCCTTCATCCTGGTTTAAATCACACTGAAAGCACATATTAATGAATCATCTTGGCAGAAAGACATAGTATCACACTGGCTGGGCAAACTTCATTGAAATTGCATTTGTTTAAACAGTGATACATGGATATAAAACTGAATAATTATTTAATGTGTAATTTGATTAATGAACACATTTATTAAATGGGATACTAACTTACGTGATAAATGGATGATTGACGAGATTGAAAACAGAGTAATAGCCATCAGTTGAACAACATTTCACTGACATTCATCAGCTTAACCACTGAACAACACTCATCAATTTTACAATGTATTTCAAAAGTAGCATCCAAAGTTCATGCCACACAATTTGTATGAAATATCCAATTCCTGGCCACAGTAACAATGACACATTTTAACTCTCTTTCTGGCTTAAATAACTTTTGAATTGTACAATTTTGTCCTAATGACCCCATAAACCAATGTCATCTACATTAACAGCAATAATTAGGTCTTATTTAAAATTATAATATACACAATAATAAATCAAAATTTCTCAACAAGGAATCCAAATAATCATACAACTTTTGGTCGCCTGGTGTAAACCATAAGTACTCTTGTTCAACTTACATACAAAATCAGCACTGTACATTTCAACATTCTCAAAACCTGGGGGCTGCTCCACATACACCTCATTTTTCAAAGGACCATATATGTAAGTATGCAGATTTAATATCAACATGTTCTGCATTCAAATCTTCAAGCACACTAATGGCAAACAACAGTCTCACCATTTTCCTATTACATAACAAGAGGATTGAAATTATCATGCGATCATCTATAACCTTGAGCAACTAGTCTTGCCTTAAATCTACTTACATTACCTTCTTGATCCCTCCTTACAGCAAACACCCACTTAGACCCAATTACATTTATATTTCCAGGTCTTCTGATTATCTCCCAAGTATTATTATTGGCTAAGCTATCTACTTCCTCCTTCATAGCTTTATACTGTTTGAGGGAATGCTTTCCTGATGGGGCTTGATCCACAATAATGGGATCCTCATCACTCAACATACTCTGACCAACCATAGTACAAAAAGGCATACCACTTTTATTTTCCTTTTTTTTCTATAACTGATCTTCTTAAATCAAACTGACCAAGATCTACCTCCTTTAGGAACTCTCTCCTCAGAATGAGCAGCAGGAGGTTCAGGAACGCATTCCTAAATCTCCTGCCACTCATTCTGAACTAAAACTAGTAGTTTTAGAGCACTATTTAAACTTTCAGGGTTTGTGGAATCTAATTCACTATCTTACACAAGTAGCCCCATCTCATTTTACATTGAATTAAATGAAAATTTTCTCTCTGGCTTTATTTACTACACCAGGTAAGTGTATATCGCTCAGCGCTATGCAGCTCTGCGAGTATTATACTTTCACCATTGACACCATTATGTCATCGACGAAACACCTGTGTTGCCCTATGTCCCTGGAGCTATCGGTTCATTTTGGAGATGATAAATTTTTTTACAATGTGGTGGAATTACTCCTATGTTGAAGGCGACCATAACTAATATTATTCTCCTCAACCGCCTCACGCACTCCATGTTCGTGATTGAGTTTTCTGCTCTGGCTGAAGCGAACATGGATTTGAAGGAGGTGGAAAAATGGACTAAATATCAAGACCTGCTACTTGAACTTGGCCAAATGTACCACAGACATTCTGTGAAACTAGTAGTTCTCATCATAGAGGTGCTCAGTGGAGTCAAGGGCTCACTGCTAAATAGCATAAGTGCAATCTTGCCTGTGTGGCATAGGTGGAATCATGTGCAGCAAGCGTGCAGAAGGTCATAATCCTGGGTTCACTCTGTCTACTGCACACACACGACCGAAACACAGCATAGCAACCTATCCGATAGGCGTCCAACGTGGCTGGGAAAACTTCCCAACTCCTCCCGAGTCCCAAGCCCAAGAACCTTATAAGCCCAAGCCAATACAATGGAAATCAAATCAACGGAAATCAACCTGATGTTTGCCAGGGACTTGGAGGGAAATATTATCAAAGTAACAAATAATAATTTATTTTTCCCAATCAATGATACCCAGAGTACACTATACTAGGCATCATTGCAATATTTCAATTGTATAGGGTCCGTTAAAGAAGAATAGTGATAAAGAGGATGACATCCCTGCACATTAATATAATTACACATATATGCAGAAATGGGCACCTACATAATGAAGTATTAACATGAATTGATGTAGACATTCACATGTAATAACATTTTTTAATCCTTTTAAAAAGACAAATTACTGTTGTTGTCCACTTATATTTAATGTAAAATATTACACTACGCGTGTTTCGATGCTTACAGCGTCATCATCAGGCATGAATCGTAAATAACAGTGAGTTTTACTGCTGAAAATTCAAATTTTTGTTCAGTGTACAAAGGTTTTATATTGCACTTCAATTTGCCATGCCCTATAGTGTTTTTTTCATAAATCACCACTCCACCTTGGCGTTTTCCTTTACAACAATAATTGTCCCAAAAAACATAGCCAGAGGTTTTGATGTCCAGTTCGTTCATCCAATGCTCACATAAGCAAATTACTTACAGTTTGTCTATTAATGATGTGTAATGCTTCCAGGTCCTCTAGCTTATTAATCAGACTATGTTGACAACTAGGATTTTGAGCTTACATTCCACACAGGATTGGTGTTAGATGTCTTTAGGATTTTTCCCTACTTCAATTCCACTGCAGTCCGGTGCTTGAATAAAAAATGCCTCGAGGTGATGTTGCAAAGCCACTTGTTACTATGTATGCAGCATTTCATCTTGAGTATGATATGGCACACCAATTTTGAAGCTGGCATTTGCACCCTTAGATTCTAGCTTTCTCAGTTGTTGGGATGTGAGGAAAGTTCTTTTGCATGAAACTATTAATCAAATTCCCTGTAGTTTCACCCACCAGCTTTCCAAGAAAAAACTATGCTTTTTTATTGCTCCAACTAGATCTGTTGAAGTATTGTGCGCACTGTGAACGACGCCTGTAAGGTGGCGACGTGTGCCTTACAGGCGTTGTTCGAAGGAACGAATGATTACAGAGGTTTTAAGAGAAGCATGTGAGAATTTATTGAATTGACTTATTGAAAGAATAAGAATGTGTGCATCTAGAATAGAAAAATAAGAATATTACTATGACTCAGAAAGGAGAGAAGCTTGGAATATGGCATGGATGGATGGCATGGCGGCTGCAAGTGCATGGGCCGCACGGCCCGTGCCTCGACTTCTGTTTCGGCTACATGACTGACCAATGACTGACCATTTGCGTATATCTCCATGGCATTATGTAGGAGAAGTCGAGATCGTCAAGGCGACAATAGATTTGGGAGGAGGGGGGGAACAGGAAGGAATTAATGTCAGGGAAAGTAAAAGGTCTCACTCCCGAGAGGCATAGTTTCACTTGGCTTTTCTGATCTATTCTCAATAACTGTATGGAAATATACAAAGAAAACAAGAAAATGCATTCAGAAGGATAGAGGAAAACAACACAGTCCATCTAAAGAAGAAACACAGTCCATCTAAAAGAGATAAAAACTCGCACCACCGATTTGCGGATCACAACAGAAGATGTAGTTTTCCTCAAGACTACTTCACGATAGCGAATGCTGGGTTTATCGTGGTACTCACCTGGGTAATGGGTATAATGCTAAGCTGATGTTGTTTTAGAGATTAGAGACTGGAGTGATATCACTTTCGATTGTCTGTCATCAAAAACTTAACTTTTTTGTCCATACAATTTCTAGCCACCATTGCCTACCCTTCTGTTTTTTCCAAGACGTTACCATCAGCAATATCATCACTGCTTTCAGAACTAGGGTTTCTAGTTGTTAGGCCATCACAGGAAGATCCAGGTAACATGGATTCTGTCAAATTCAAATCAGTTTCACCAGCTTTAGGCAGTGTGCACCAATATCTGCAATTTTTGCAACCATACAGAAGTGGCATCTTACCATCACAGAACACTTCTATTTCATTCTGATGAGAATTTACTGCCTGAAAAGTTTCTCTCCTCAAAACTGGGGCATCTACTGTCAAAATACCATCCAAAACATACCTAGCAAAACATACCTAGCAAAATAATCCAGCAACAATGTTGAATGAGTGAATGGGCTGCAAAGTTGCTTAAAATGATCCACTGGCTTATTCCATTTCCTTTCTAGGTTCCCAGGGAAAGTTAAACCCCTGAGAGATGCCATCAATGCTGCTCCATCGGAAGGAGAAAATCATGAAGAGATAATTTGGGAAGCATCCTGTATATCACCTTTGAAAAAGGATTTGCTTGTTGGGACAAAAGCTTTGACTTCATATTCTCAAGGTTCCAGACGAAAGAATCTTCTTCGTAGTTTCTCTGCTGGCCATACCCTAACAGTGTCTCCTACTTCATCACAAAGGCGTAACTGCAAGTCAAATATCCTGAAGAGAACTCAAAGCTGTGAAGGAAGAGGCCCAACTGCTGCTATAGGGATGAATGCCTTGTACAACCATAGAATTGGTAAGCCTTTTTTGTTTTCCATGAATAACGTGATTGAAATACCATAAAAGCATATTTTGGATGGTTAAGGATTCTTCATTTAAATCAGAGCTGGTTTCCTCAAGTTTCCTGATGTGTCATGGAATAATTGCTGATATTCTTATATATTGCATTAATGATGCTTCTTTAACTGAGAATTGGGTCTGATACTGTAAAACTCACATTTACTCTTTGCAACTTAGTTAAACTTTTTTTTTAGGCCTTGTTAAGTATGTTGGACCTGTGGAATTTGCAGAAGGCAACTGGCTAGGTTTGGAGCTGAGAGAAAGTAAAGGAAAACATGATGGGTTTGTCAATGGTAAAAGGTATTTTACTTCAAAACCTGGGCATGGGATAATGGTGCAGTCTAAAAATGTTACAATACGAGGAATTAATGGGGAGAAGTTAATTGGTTCCTAGTTTGCTGTTAACATAAGCCTTCCTCTTATTTTTATATGCATTAGGTAACTCATTATTGTTCATATTTTTTTATATATTTGCAGTTGAAATAAATGTATCTATCAAGGTGTTTGATGAACAATGTTGAATTCCTTGGAGATAACCCTATCTTTTTAGTTCTTTACTCAAGTTTAGTTTTTAAGCTCACAAATCATATATGTACTTATATTTAGGACAAAAAACTTTAGATCTGACCATAGCAAAGAAATAATAGATGAATGAAACCCATTGCAATGGTACACTTGGTATCATTTCCCAAGCAGGAAGGATATTTGCTAGTCTATAGGCACATGAAGTATAACAAAGGCACACTTGTTGTTACACTTATACCGTATTTACAGAAAGATGAACTACCCGATTTTTTCATTTTCCCTCTTCCTTGTGAAAGAGTGCCAAGCTGTTTCTATTTGTGTAGAATTACGGAATATACATTTCAAGTAGGTAGGTGCCCGTTAATGTATCCATAAATACAAATTCAAGGAAAATATCAAAATGTGTGATTATACAAGTATTATTATTCATATATGATTTTTCCTCGAGGTAAATATTTTGATTGATTGAACCAAACATGCCAAGCATTAGTGGTTTTACCTTCATCATCACACCAAAGGAATGAAATATGCCCATGAAAGAAGAATCTCATACTCAGTTTATATGTACTCATATTACAAATTATAATCATATCATGCAAGCTGCTTCGGAAGTACTTAGATTTTCCCTATAAGTTCAGGAGGATGATGATGCCTTATTGAATTCATGCCACATTTCTTGTGATATGGCATGCAATTGTTCACTGTCTGGTCTCTTCTTCATATCCTTTTCTAGGCATACTTTGACCAGGCTCCTTAACTGCAAATTGAAATGCACAGTATTACTAGGTTGATTTTAATAAATGTTCATACATATCTATTTTAGAATCGATAAAAAATGTACAGTCAACAGCAAAAGTAAATGTGGAAGTTCTGTATGTGCTGCAACTCAGGCAGACCTAATACTATGTTAAGTTGATATGAAAAATTTTTGTATGTTGGCAGTGCATTTGAAAATATGCAGATATGGAAGGAGGAGTCAGAGGTGGGAGGGGGAAGTGAATGAATACACAAAGATATAGGAATACCTGTGGTTTTCTGTGTCGTATGGTGCGAGTTGATCGGAAATGTGACCTTCCAAATGCTTCTAACTCTTTTTGATCAGTGGCAGAGTGAGAAATGGTATCCACCACTCAGGGGTTGCAGCTATTGTGATAACTTAAAATCTGGGGAGAGAAAGAAGCAGAGAAAAGAATTGCATGGTTTTCTGCTGCCTTATGTGAAGATGAGCCGGAGAATTTTCTAGTGGAATACTGCTCCCAACTTAGAACCTTAAGGATAGCACCTTGAGTACAATACTTCATCCAGGTGGTCAGGTTTAATGGTGAACCCTTTTTTATTTTGCTGCTTTTATTTTAAGTATTTGAAAATATGTGAAACTCGATTTCTGGTTTTTCTCCACTTCCAAAAATAATACTTTCTTTTCTAACCTATCCTCTTTGGTGTAATTGCCTTCAGTTTCTGGTCTTTTCCCTGAATAATGAAAACAAACTATGTACCACTTAACACGTTCGCAATGGCGAGACCCACCGGTGGGTACCGGCTGTTCAATCTCATGGGCGGTGGGACCCACCAGTGGGTCCCAGCTTTTCACACTCATGAGCGGAGGGACCCACAGGTGGGTCCCTTTCCGCTGCCTTGGCTATGCATTGACGGCTGTGAAGAAGGACATATTTCTCACTGACGCTCCTCAGATTGGTCTTGAGCACAATTTTTTTACAAGAGAAAGCACCATAAATTTCCTTTCTTTATGAATTTATTTCTTTTTGTTGACATGTAAGAATCCATGTGGATTGTTACATTAAATTGCTCATTATTTGATTTATAATAAATCACAATAAAAATAATAACTCCAAAAACATGAATGCCCACAAAATTATATTGCAAAATGAAATTATGAATGTCTCTTTGCTAATGCTCTGCTACCCTGAACAATGTACATTGTGAGAAATGTTTTTCTTACACTATTTAGAAATTCAGCCAACATTTAACAATATCAAATTTATTTATGTTTTAGATTGAAACAATCCAGACACATTGTTGGCTGTCCATCACAGTCCTTGCAAAAAGTTTTTAACTTTGTTGCATTTGCCTTGGCTTCTTTTACATCACTAGTAATGCAAAGTTTCTCATAGCACGCAACACATCTTTTTCTGCTACCTCTGGCAAGCCCTTCAGTTTTTCCCAGCTTATGCACTAATTTTCTTTTTTTGCCACTCACACTTCCACTGCTGCTTTCAATGTCATCACTTATAAGTCCATATTTTATTTTTTCCCTAAAATTTATCATATCTATTTTCTTCTCTCCACTGTACTTGTTGCAAATGACCTATGCATTTACTATGCAGGTTCCAAGAAGCAGTTCATTGGTGAACTTTTGAACCACAACTTTTTTGATACCACTTCATTGAGTGTCTCAAACATGTGCAATAGGCACTCATCTGATCGGAGAGGTCAACACCCGTTTTTGCAAAATTATAATCAATCACAGATAACGGTTTCATTTGTGTACACCAGTTCTTGTCTTGGATGTAGACGGAACCAAATCAGCAGTGTGGGTGGTATCTGAGGAAATAATCAACACTGGTGTTCTGTATTGCCACTTAATAACTCGTACACTTTTTTTTTGCACAGACCTCTCCTTTCTTCAACTTTTTTGAAACCACCTCTTTAGGAACACCTCGTCTATTTTTTCACAATGTTCCACAAAGATAGGTTTTTTGCCAATAACTCATCACCAAGAGAAACACTGGAGTAAAAATTGTCTACATATAATGTCCTACCCTCATTCAGAAGTCCTGTAGTCAGCTCTAGAACTACCTCTTCGGCATGCCCTTTTCCGCCTCTTCTGGGATTGTCACCTTTACCAGCATGTATCTTCATCCAGTAAGTGTATGCTTCAGGTGTACATAACTTAAAGCATTTTACACCATACTTGTGAGTCTTTCCTGGGATGTACTGATGGAAATATAGCTTGCCCCACCAAGGAACCATTGTATCATCTATTACAATTTTTTCCACAGGAGTAACGGTTGACTGAAAACACCTACATTTAATATCAAGCAATGGTTTTATCTTAGCTAACCTGTCTTCTGTTGTAGAAACTGTGCTGCTAAAATTTAAGTACTTTAAAATAATATTGAAGCGGTCGCGCTGCATTGCACTGCATATAAATTCATTTGGATACAGTGGCGAATTTGACCAATACAGTCGCATTTTTGGCAAAGCGTTTATTCCCATTGCCATGAAAACTGACAAGGAGACATCGCGTGAGTGATGTTAGGGATGCAAATGACGCAATTATTTTCTGAAACTAGAGAGAGAATGCGGGAAAAGTGTCACGGCTTTTTTCCATTTGAAGCCAGGTTCGAAAGAAAACCGCAACTAAAGAATTTCCCTCCGTATAAATCCTTTTAAATGCAAGCATAGGATAACAGAAGCCGTGGCCGAGTGGTTAGAGGCGTTGGACTAACTTTTCTAGGACTATGGTGCGGGTTCGAATCCCAGTACTGTCAACTTTTTTTTCTTTCGAATATTTTACGGAGTCTCTGTACATTACCCATTCCCATACAGTTATGGCAGTAACGACAATGTTTTTTAATTTTCTACCTATTTTCTGGATTTTCAATCAGCCCCTTTGGGAGACTTTTGGAGCTAATTTCGGGATTCTTGTTTGGCCGAAAAGAGGTCACATGCCGAGAGGCCTAAAATGTGTTTTTTTAAAAATACAAGTATATTTACGTGAATAGGATGGGCTTCGAATTGTCGTGGCTCTTTCTCAAGGCGGTAAACAATGAACGGATTATTATTTTTTAATATACAGCAATGCATGCACTTCAAATTTCCCAGGAACTGCGTTCGAATTATGACTTTTGTGACTCAATTTTTCGTTCAATAGCGAACATGATATAAGTAGAAAAGAGATGGTAACTCTTTACGAGGTTGTGTAAAAAATATTTGCTATGACCTTTTTTTATAAAAATATTTTCTATGACCAAAATAGCAGTTATTTGTTAAAAGAAAAAAGAGAAATTACATCCCGGAATGATGGTATTAAAATACATTCATTGCTGCACCATCAGCTATCTTCGCCTGTATTTGGTGACATGATTAGATATGCGTGGTATGCATCAAAACTGGTCAAAGATAGGACAGTATTCAGCAATGTTCGAGAAATATGTTTCCCACATGATCTGCGTTCACGCAAATGTAACTGCTCAGGTGGGAGCTTTATAAAATGTGCTTGGTGTAGAATTATTCTTTGTTTTAAATGTTTTGACGATGCATATCATCCAAAAGTATGCTTCTATGACATAATTGATACGTTACATTTCATCAATGAAATAAACATAATTTAGAAAAAGAAATACTTTGTTATCAGCACGTTTCATTTTTTAAGTTGGAATCTATCCTAAGGGCTAACCCCTTCTCAACCCTAAATATGCATCCTCCTACCCTGAATTTTCCGCTTCTTCTCTACTTTCATCTTTATATTCTTTCCGCAGGGTTTTCCCTGCATTACCTCCTCTCCCCAACCCACCCACTGTCTTTTCAAAAAAATTTTCCACTTTTTCTTTCCGCCAAAATTTCCACCCCTTCTTCTTGTAAGAACCGGAGCGAACGCTAGACAAAAAGGTCTTTGAGAATGCCTTGAACAACCCATTGAAATGTAGGGCCGTTGGTCTTGGCAACCCCTAAAGAGAGAGAGGGAAACTAGTTTGGGTTAATAAAATCATAAAGATGTGTAGGGGCTGAGGGAGCAGATATGAAGAGCGGCTCAAGCGTAGAAGAACGTATTTCCAGGAGTTGCACGTGTTCATGTGTTTCACCCGCAGTAAATGAATTAAGGCTCGCTTTAAAATCCGAGAAAATATGAGAAAATATAAATAAATGGTCTGAAGTTTGTAGAACGGATATGCCTCCGATCAGATGCAAATGTTCTGGCGACAGAAAACAAATTGGCTTGGAGCAGAAATATTCTTTGCTTTATATATTTATACGATGAATATCATCCGAAAGTAAGCAATTCCTTCAATTTAAATAAACAGGAGGTGGGAAAAGAAATAGTGTTATCATTGCGTGATATTTTTTGAGCTGGAATCTTATATCATCCTCTCCCCCACGATACAGGCTTCCCTTCAATATAATATGTTGCTCCGCAAAAAGGTCATAGCAAATATTTTTTACATAACCTCGTAGACAGTTACCATCTCTTTTCTACTTATATCATGTTCGCTATTGAACGAAAAATTGAGTCACAAAAGTCATCATTCGAACGCAGTTCCTGGGAAATTTGAAGTGCATGCATTGCTGTATATTAAAAAATAATAATCAGTTCATTGTTTACCGCCTTGAGAAAGAGCCACGACAATTCGAAGCCCATCCTATTCACGTAAATATACTTGTATTTAAAAAAAAAACACATTTTAGGCCTCTCGGCATGTGACCTCTTTTCGGCCAAACAAGAATCCCGAAATTAGCTCCAAAAGTCTCCCAAAGGGGCTGATTGAAAATCCAGAAAATAGGTAGAATATTAAAAAACATTGTCGTTACTGCCATAACTGTATGGGAATGGGTAATGTACAGAGACTCCGTAAAATATTCGAAAGAAAAAAAAGTTGACAGTACTGGAATTCGAACCCGCACCCTAGTCCTAGAAAAGTTAGTCCAACGCCTCTAACCTCTCGGCCACTGCTTCTGTTATCTTACGCTCGCATTTATAAGGATTTATACGGAGGGAAATTCTTTAGTTGCGGTTTTCTTTCGAACCCGGCTTCAAATGGAAAAAAGCCGTGACACTTTTCCCGCATTCTCTCTCTAGTTTCAGAAAATAATTGCATCATTTGCGTCCCTAACATCACTCACGCGATGTCTCCTTGTGAGATGAATCTTTTCAATTGTCTTACCAAAATTTCCCTCCATTTCTTCATCAGAGATCATCTTTCTGGCTTTGCAGATGCAAGGTGTTGGGCTGCATATCTATTCGTTTCCAGCTCTATTAGTTCTAGCACTTCTTTATTTAGGAAATGTTCATAACGCTGCAATGGAGTTGAAAAGTTTTCATCTGCCCTCAAGCCTTCTATGCTAGAGAAGTGAAAGGAACACTGAGAATTGGTGCAGTCTCTCCATGCATCTAGGTCTTGCTCGTCTTCCTCTAGGCCAGAAGAAAATTCTTCAACACTTTCAGATGATTCCAAGCTGCTTTCTTTATCTGATGGCTTGTAAGACAAATCAGAATAACAGCTGCACATAGAAATGTCCGAGTCACCCATGGTATGAGAAGATTCATCGACCAAATCACTGAAGCAAATATTGTTAAATCAACCTGAGTTCTATACCACTTTAGGAACTGCAAACAACTGATTTCCTTGCCTTTACACGCAAGAATATGTATATAGGAAGCAAAGCCGTAAAAATTGGCGAATGAGATGCATTCATCTAGAATATATTTTTGGGTACTGCTTCGGGATGTAGATCGCCGTGCAGAGAAAACAACACCCCTCATATAAAACAAAAATCCTCTAGCTCGTAGTTGAGAAAAGTAATAAAAGAATTAGCAAGGAGTAACAAACATGGGTTTCCCATGAGCATTAGCAAAACGTATGTACTATGGGGAAAAAAAGTTTCCCAACAAACGGAGCATCGCCACTATTGCTCTAAGGGAAAATCTGCTTCCTTTCTGACGGCACATTATTCTTGGTTATCGGCCATGACGAGGTAAGGTGATCGACTCATCGTCCAGTATGTGACGTATTACTGCCAGCTTGCCTGCCCCGAAAGTTGTTCGTGCTGGAGAGCAGAACGGAGGCATATTAGACAACCATGTACGCATTTTAAAGGTTCTATTTAACTCTTATTAACCCAAAATATTAGGCTGCCATTGTCCCGGCACGCTCCACTGAGAGTATCCCAGGAATTTTACAAAGCATCTAGCCAACCAGCAATTAGCTCTGGTGTCAATACCCTTCATTGAGTGCATAGGGGTAATTTTGGGAAAACTGACAAGGGCCCACTGCAGATTTTCCTTGAGTATTTACAGACTAGCAATTGAATATATAAAAAAGACTATTTTGAAATTTTCCACAGTAGATAATGACGAATAGCTGCTGGCGACATGATGTTCAACTCCTAAAAATATCATGCTTAAGTATTTTGTTTGCTATATAACATGGCTATATATGAAAATTTTATACGTAAGCATAAAAAAATTATCCAGGGGTCGGTACGAGTTGCGGTGAAGTAACATAGGCAACGGTATTGCTGTACGGCATCGCAGATTCCATGCATTGCCAGCATGCTCAATAAACACTAGGCTGGGGAAGTAGAGGATAAAAATAAAATTCCTGAGAACCCTCATAAACAAAAGACGTCAAGTACGGGAGGATATTTTCCGTTTGAAGCTCAAGAAAGATATCTTTTGAAAATCAGATTCCAAAGTTCAGAATTAGAATTTGTGCTGGTTGGGGTTGCCTATACCACAGGAGAGAAGATTGATAAATTCGTCCTAATAAAGTTTAATTTACTATTTTTCTTTGAATAAATTATAGAAATATTATTAGAGAGCATCCAGAAATATCTGTCTAGCACATCTACGCATCACTGTTCTTGAAAACCCCATAAAGGAAAAATTATTCTCAAATGTTTTTATCAAAAAATTATCTAAGGCATTGCATACCTATTAGGGGTATTGTTTAAAAATATCATTCAATCATTTACAAATGCTTTCCATTCCCAGAAATTATTAAAATAATAATTCTCTAGTTCAGGGATACTTCGATTACAAAAAAATGAAAAATTAATTTTCATTTTTCATGAAAGATTATGCCCCTGGGAATAGTCTAATAAAAAGGCCTACATTGCGAACATGTTAAGCTACCACTTGTCCATCCTGGTGGCAGCGGGGTAAATCCTTGCCTGCTAACCCAGTGTCGTGGGTTCGAGTTCCACCTTGATGACTTTTTACCAACCAGGACACGGTTTTTTGTGTTCATCCATCATTATATGTTACACCTATCGACGTAAAAGGCCTATTATGCTGTTTTTGAGGATGTAGGAAACAAATAAATCAAATTGTAAACGAAAAAAATTGTAAATTATTTAAAAAATCTGGGTTAGCAATAAGCTCCATTATTTTGTTTTATTCAAATCACTAGATTTGTGTGACGATTTTTCTTTTCAAAATAATACAGACCCTCTCAGAGAGTCTTAATAATTATTTCAAAGTAGGGGGCCATGAAATCCATTACACCAGATAAACTTTCGTTTTCTGACTGGGCGGCATTGGGAAAATAACCTTTTCACGTATACAAAGCATATTTTTCATGTATAAAATGTGGTTATATCAATGCAAATATTTAACTAGGCAGCTGTAACCAAATATCTGGGTCCTCTCAGTGGCTTGTCCAGGAGAGCATTCCACTTCCTTCCTCGGTGAAGGGAAACCAAATGTCGGCATTAGCCTACTCTTAACGAAAAGAGCCATGGGGTCCTCAGTTAATCGTCCAACTTGACAGAACAGAATATTGCTCTGGAAGTGCTCTCCACATAGCACCCTAGTAGGAATCTGGTTTCCACAGGAAAATCTCCTCCACTGACAGTATTCGAGCCTGGGTTCTTGAAGTGAGATTGGCCACTTCTTTTCAGCTGAGGTCATCAACTCATCCCTCTGATGCACCATGCACTTATGAGGAGGGCAATTTGAAGGATTTCCAAATTTGCTGCCACTGTCCCTGTTGAATGGCAGACTGCTACCATTTGACCCCATAAGAGACAGAAGATTTGTGACTATTGCACCTTGGCAAAACAAGAGAATAAACTGAGCAAACTAGTAAAATATGGAAATTGTTCTGAGTACTTGTGGATTCTGAGAATTGTGTGCTACTTATCCGAAGGATTGCCTTTTCGAGAAGTAATTATGATTATTATTTCTCCCCGATAATCTTAACCACTGGATTGAGAGAATATTTCCCAATAGTTGTAGACATGAGTTATTAGATTCTCCAACTGCTTATCTATTTATTTTTTTCTGGTGGTGTTTTTTGCCCTCTTTCACTTAAGGTTTAAGTCTATGTTAGAAATCCAATATCATGATTGTAATTTTACTTTAAAAAATCACAGCTAAGATCTTAAATTTTTGCGAAGATTATATCACATTTAAGATATTATTAACCCTTTCGCTACGAACGACGTGATAGCCCGTCGTGCCACTAAGCTAGCCCTAAGCAAGGCTAAAAGACGTGTGTTATGAAGGACTTCTTCTCGGGACGCCATCTGTACCCTTAATCGATTCGCGGGAGGGGATTACCTCGACCCTTCCTCGCAGTTCACAGCAGGGGTCCGCGGTCAGTTGCTTGCTGGTGTAGTGGAATAACAAACTTAAAGGTTGTTGTGTTATTGGCAAATTGAGCATTATAAGTGCATTGCTTATGTTTAGCTTTGCAACCACAAATTTAAAACGGAGTTCTACTATTATTTTTAACGTAGTTTGTGTGTAAATGAATCTTTACCATTGATACGATTTTTGTTGCTATAGAGCTTAATATTAACGATAGAATTTAGTTTAAAAGCTGTAAAGTCATTGTAAAACAAGAATAATTCATTTCCGATTAAATAAATATCAAGGCTGTAGCAACAATGTTTTTAGCAAAACCATCGCATAAAAAATAGTTGACCACGACCTCATGCCGTAATGGGCACCCCAAGTGGAAAAGAGCGGAGATTATCTCAGCCCGGTGGCCGAGTAAAAGGTTCAACACCCCTCTGGCCCCCGACCCAAGTTAGGAAAATAGGTACTGGTGAAGATCCTAGCGTAGTGAAAGCTCCGTACTGGCAAAGCAAAAAAATTTTCCCTGTCCCCGTCGCGAAAGGGTTAAGAAAAAAAAACCATTCTTGTCCAATGTGGTATTTGAACCTGCTACCGTAGTGTCAGCAGAGCACTGGAGAGGCATCTGGTTACTGTGACCAAGGGATACATAAATTGTGAAAGAGAAGTCAAGCAAGAAAAAAAAGTCACTGTAGATATGGTTCTGAAATATATGCATCACTGTGTTTGCATTAAGTATAATAAACCTAAAAACATGTAATATTTTAGATGATGAAATATAACCTGAATTTTAAACAAACAAATGGTCGGATGCATGCTATGAAGCAACCAGTTGCAGGTATTCTCTATTTAGAATATGTCAAATATAATAATGTCTCATAATACTGCTGTCACATGACCCATGTGGCACAAATAGTTAATACTATACTAACCACTAATAACAAACTATTCCCCAACAATGACACCAATCCCCAACGTTGGCCCAACAATGTTTTTTACAGTGGGAGGTAGCAGAAAACCATGCAATTCTTTTCTCTGCTCCTCTCTACCCCCAGACCTAAGTTACTGCAATAGCTGCTATCCCAAAGCAGTGAATTCCATTCCCCACTCTTGCCACTAATCACCAAAGAATAACCAAAGTGGTTTAAAAGAGTAGGGAGCATTTGGTAGGTCGCATTTCCATTTACCTCCCACAAACAGCTGCACAAACCATAGGTATTACTCTCTCTTCATGTGTTTGTCCACTCCCACCTCTGACCCCTCTTACCACATCTCTTTTCAAATGCACTGCCAACATACGAAAAATTTCCACGTCAATTTAATGTGGTTCTAGCTCAGTCTGAGTGGTGGCAGATTCAGAAATTACCCCATTTAATTTTGATGTTGACTGCACATTGTCCAAACTTCGTCTTCAGCTGCCCAAGTAATTTTTCTCAGCAAGTACATACATACATCCCCACATTCTTAGCCGTTTTATATCCTCCTGTGAGACAATGTGCGGAGTGGAATGAATGTCTCATGGTGTTCACTCTGCAGGTGTGTACCTTGCTATGAACAAGCTAAACTACTAAATATTTACCACACAAACCCTTCTTGTCTTTGGACCTGAGAGTTTGCTTCTCTTTCTCCAGCCAAAAGAAAGTGAAATCAGTTGCAATTTCTTTCATGAGGAAAACAAGAGGTGTAGCAAAAAATGGTTAAAAGGAAAGACTGAAGACAACTTTGAAAAAAAGACTTGGTGGTTAAATGAAAAAGAGTCGAAAAGCAAGAAAAGATGCTCACTGTGAAACATGTCATTAAACCCTTTCAGTGAGGAAGAATCACACGTGTGAGTCATGGTTGTATGCTTTCCAGGGGCGGATGACACTTTTCTTTTAATGATAAATAATGCCCTTTTTATTATTCTGCTGCCCACAGCAACACTCTTTGAAAAGTAATTCTGCACTGAAAGGGTTAATAATATTCTATATATGTACATGCTACTCTTCAATAAATTGCCCAGAGAAAATAATAATAATTAGAGGCAAATTTTTCCTGTCACACAAAGAATAACATGGACAGGCTTTGTGCCACACGTCTTCAATTCTATATTCTGCTTCATTCATTATTCAACCTCTTGGCTTGCTTATATACACATATTGTGGCTATTTAAATCAGCCTTTTTCATCAATATTAAAAACAAAGCAATTTATGCCGAGAACAATTGCCTTCATTGCATTGGCATAATTTAGGAAAAAAATGACTTCTGTCATCATCTGAATGATTGGACCATTATTTATGGGTAAAGATAGAATAGAATGCATCAAACTTAATGTGATTTTCTCACCTCGTCTGTGTACATATCACTTGGAATAGGAGGGTAGTTAACATTTGCAATTCTCTGGCATATATGTAACAAATTCATCTCCCTCGAGTGAAATGGAGGTTGCAAAGCTGCCATCTGTGAAATGAACACTCAGATAAATAAAATGTCTATGAATAAAATAATGATGGAGAATAACACATATAAACTGTGGCAAAAAGGTGCTTGTTGGATTTGTGTTGCTGGACAACTTATGATCCTAGTTGAGTAACTTAGGGTTTTATAATAATAGGTGATACTTATTATCTAAAGGAAATATAATTTAGCCTGGTCAACTAAAGCAGACCTGGCATAGCTTATTTTTTAAATATCCAAAGTAATACCAAACTACTCCCTCAAATTATCTGACCCTTACCTCATAGATCAAACAACCAATTGACCATATATCACTCTTGAAGTCATATCCTAGTTCCTGTATTCGTTCAGGACTCATATAATATGGAGTTCCTAGGAATGATTTAACTATAGATGTCTCTGGACTAAAGTGCCTTGCAATACCCAAATCTCCCAGCTTGATGTCCCCTTTTCGGGTAAGAAAAACATTGGCTGGCTTGATGTCTGTCATGATAACAAAGAAATTAAATTTAAGTTAAACACTCATCTATAATAACTTCCTGTAACCATGAGTGCAACAGTCATACATTTTTCCATCTCCTGAAAGGCTTTTGATGTTACTAGGTTGGGAACAGGAGGAATTAAACTAGTAACCTGAACCATTAACGTAACTATGGTCGATGAAGATTTGGCTTATGAGCATGCTACCAACATACAAGGTTAAATATGTAATTAGAACCAAGTAGTGACAAAGCAGAATATTTGAATGGGCAATTTGAAACATCTTTCCTTCCAATGTATTGTGGCAGTGTACGTAATACATATGATTATAAATACTAGTATGTAAAACAAGGCGACTTCTTTCTCTGGTGTATTCTTTTGGGGAGTAGGAGGGGGTTTTGTGGGCAGTGTGTGGTCGGAGGTGATATAATGATCTCATGGCAAATACAAGAAAGTCAGTTGCACAAGCCACCAGAGTCAAATTCACTGTCAGTAGGCATGGAATGCATAAGCAATATAGAAAGCTTGATTTCAAACTTCAGAAATAACTTGAGGTGAAACATGGAGATGGCCATGCTCACCATGCGGGCAGACTGTTGAAAATGGTACCTTCCCCTCAGAACTTTATGATCTCATATTAGAATCTTACTCCTACCCATATCTAAGATAGCCTAATAAGAGGAAAAAATCGAGGCAGCAAAATTGTGGCACATAGAAAATTCCAATTCAATCAAAACTTCTGAACTAAATTTGTAATCAAGATAGAGTCTTCATTCTGTCACCAACTATAAATTAACAGTTTTATTGCAACTTCAAAGGCAGCGTACATGGATCTATAGGGAAGGTCTCAAACAACCTTCTAAATAGAAATCTGACACACTACCCCTAGAGTACTATGAACCCCCATCCATCAATCATCAGTTTTGAAAGTGCATCCTCAAACAACACAGTAAAATCATGTGACGTTCAATTTTTATACTATACTGCAATGCAGTGACATTGTGGCAAGAGTGAGAATATTTTAATGAACAAAATAATCCGATCGAATCATTAAAAAGAATACTTTATGAAGTCACTTTGTCGCTTCTTTCCAAAAACCAATAAGTTAAATTGTCACATTTAATAATTAGGGTCTCTAATATTATCCTATTGCTTTATTATTTGCTTATCACAATATTATTAATTAATCTATTGCTTTATTATTTGGACAGCAATTGATATGAGAGGAGGCAACTGGAAGCAAGCATTTTTTCAGGAAATGTGATCCCAGCATAATATTTTTAGTGCCCTACGAAATAAAACACATGAAATGAGGTGAAAAAAGAATGGAAGTATTTACCTCAAATTAGGTTGCGAATGTTCGGAAGTAACTTGTTTAAATTTGTATCCCCTGTGTATAGACTCCACCCCATACAAAATGTAAATGTACCGAGTAACCTTTTGTAATGTAATCACAGGGTGGGTGAGTAATATCTGAGCTTATACAATTTGATTTCAAAGTGAACAGAGGCGATAACAGTGCATCCAAGGATAATTGTATCACCTGTTTTTTCCCCTAGGGTACCATTTCATGCAAAAAGGAATGCCACTGATGAAAATGTACCTTATAAAAACACCATGGAGAAACTTATCGACAAACCTCACCTCGATGCATTATTTTTTGAGAATGCATGTGGTTTACTGCACTAGATATTTGCAGTAAACACTTCCAAATAGTTCTTTCAGGAATCAAGAAGCCCAACTTTGCAAAGCCCTTAATCATTGATGAAAGATCACCAGCATCAGCTAATTCAAGTACAATGTTGAGCTCTGATCCCTCAATGAAGGCAGCAATATATTCAATTACATGGGGGTGATTCAGCTTCTGGAAGTGCAATACTGTCTCTATTAGAGGACACATTATCAAAGTAAGCTGTGATTGCCTATTCCACAACCATGAATGTTATAAGCTTCTCACCTGCAGTAGATGGGCTTCTTTCACGCAATCCTGACGAGACTTAGAATCCACCATGTTCCACAAACTAATTTTTTTCAGACCAACATTTATTCCATTAACTTTACAGCAGGCCCGGTATACAGTGCTGAATTGCCCTTTGCCAATTGGTCCCTGAATTACATAACTAGAGAGAGAGGAGAGTTTGTGGTTGCCTGGCTCTATACTCTTCAGCTGTTGTATTTCTTCTAGGCTGAGACATATGTCATCACTCATTGCTGCAGTATACAGTGAGCCACACTGAAGTACAATGGAATTTTACTGAATGTCAAAATTTCACAATATACCAATTATTTTTTTCAACTACTAGCCTCTAAAAATATATTTCTATAATACTATAGTCATGAATGAGTCCAAAGGCCCCTCTTTTGGTCCCTATAAATACTTATTTGCCTTGGACAAGAATAGACCGTATTATAATGCCTTTAATAGTTCCTTATAATCATTCTGATATGCTCTTATCATAATATACCCTAGTAGAATCTCAATTACGCATGTCCAGATGCATACTGAGATTCTGATCTTATGCTTATTTTGGTCTTAATCACCAGTTTAATAGCCTCACACAAATTAGCAGAGTAATAATAAGAGGGGTAAAAAATTAATATCTATATTGTTTTAAATTATTACTTTAAAATTTGTTATTAAATAAATGATAGCTGATTGGTAGGTTTTTGAAGAGTCCAAAAATTTATTTCCCATTTTCTGGGCCATCTCACTACTTTTTCCACATCCTATATCATAACATCAAGTCTCTCCTCAGTTTCTCACACCTTCTGCCTCTCCTGATGCCATCCTAAAATTATATCCTCTTATGTGCTTACCAAGGGTTCTCCCCAGCCTCATCCTCTTAACAGAGTCCTAATTCGAATCTCTATATATCTTTCATCTACCACATCAATTTAGCAGCATTCTCAAAATCTCCACCGCTAATTTATTTTCCTTCCCCAGCATATCTACAACTTCCTTATTTCATTTGAAGTATGTATTATTTTACCAAAATTCATAACAACTTTTCCTCAGCTTCATCTTCTACTTCTACAAAGTTAAGGTGAGAAGAGAAATTGGTTGAATGTTAACAATAATAGGTAGGAGTTAAGTAATTTATAATAATGAAAAAACCCATTTAATTCTCATGACATTTCCATTAGTATCTAATTGAACATTTTGCTAAAAAAGGTACTTCAACAATTTTTTTGTTATTTCTAGAACCTCCATGTAATGCATATGTTTCAGTTTTTTAACACAACCCCTATACTGTGACCATGCTCACGTTAAAATCTCAGTGTTGAGGCCTATAGGGTTACGTAACGCATGAACCCATGTGGGTTTGCAGGCGAATGTACTAATTAGAATAAGAACTATTTCTTGGCCATGCATTGCATGCTAGGGCATTTTACCTTGTTGTGGTTACAAGATAATTTTAATGGATCATGCATTCATGAATGAACTCACCCAGATTAATGCCATGCATAGCCAGGCCTTATGGTAGTAAAAAAATGCTCGACTCCACTCACATTTGTGCAAGGTTAGATGATAACTATGAATGAAATACAGGTCACCTTCTACTTCTGAATGATCAACTTTGCATAGCAAAAGAGCTACAAATGTATGCATGAATGTCCAGTGCTACTGCAGTTGATGATTAATACAATCATGATTTGAAGTTTTTTTAGATAAGATGTTAGGCCTACACAATTATGGTCCTGAAATACCTCATACATATACTATGCTTTCACCTATAAGGTAGGAGAATTAGCGATGGATCACAGATTCCCATGAAGGTCCCTTGCTTGATTCGTACAATGCGAACATGCCATTCCTTCACATTTAGGGTGTGAATCAGGTAAGGCCAGTGTAATAGTGAGAAGTTACTGAAATTTAATTTTCCTAACACCTGAAAAATACATATTTCTGATATCAGAAAAAGTGAAGGCAACCACACCAATAAAAATTTCGTGGAATGCTTGATGAGTACATTGCATTTTAGTTTTCAAATTTCCAAGAGCATAGTAAAATGTAACTATTTCCAGGGTATCGTTGGTAATTTAAACTCTCAACATTATTTCACTTGAAGGAAGAAAAATCCGAGAAACGATCTAACGAAGCTATTAATACCTATGGGAACATAAGATTTGTAGAGTTGACAACGTATCAAAAAGTCTGTCAGGAAAAATTATGGCTTTTTTCGAAATTGTACTCCACAGTAACATGAATTCCGAAACTTAAAAAAATATATAAATGACATAACTCACCCGGATAGGATCAGCAGTCTACTCCCTCAATAATTCTAGTGTAACGGACGAAGTTTGGTATAAGTCTTACTTTCAGCTAACCATGACAACCAAAACAACACGGGCGTTCTAATGCAGTCGATGCTGCGCATTCAAATTCATTTGTTCAAATTTGCCGGATTTTCTTACCTCCCCCCTTGAAATCGGTAATACCAACGTTAAATCTTAAATGCGGTTGGTACGCATTGACTATAAAAATTGTTTAGCGGTGTCTGATTGTGAGTGCGAATTAAAATATCATCGTCCATTCGTCTGAGTTTCGGGTGTATAACTTCTATTGCGGCATTGATAACTTTTATACGTGCGCATATGGATCCAGAATATATCCATGCAGAATAATTCCCTGCGGGAGCATTCCCCGATCATATTGCCGTTTCCTATACGTATTGGAAACATGGATCTCATACATTGCCATAAACCGTACGTGAAAATGCCTTCAGTTTTTCTGACACTAAAATTTATTTTCCGGGAAATTCAGTAGCAAACATTATATTCACAGTTCAGTAGCGTTTGGAAAGAATGGTAGAGCGCGCAATGTTAAAAGTAAGAGACGACGTCACAACTCCGCGACCGCGGAAAATGTTAGCCATAGTTAATTTAAAAATAAATGTGGCAGTTGGGTATGCATTGTTCATGTGCAAGAAAACTTGCCCTAATTTTATTCATTAATGAATTCCAAACTGAAATTTCCTCATCCCTGGGTATATTATCATATGTGTGTGTGTGTATATATATGGGGCTGTCCATAAATGATGTCACGCAATTTTGGACCAAAATAGACCCCCTCCTTAAGGTACACTTACACATAAAAAATTCTAATATTTCGATGGCCGTGACCACCTTCCGTGAGTAGAGACAAAGGGAGAATCGGGGAGTCGCAAGTCGGTTCTGAAGAATAAGGGAGGGGAGAGGAAAGGGGTTGGAGGGGAAGGAAGAGAGAGGGGATGGGGAAGCGAGGAAGGGGGGGGCGGAGGGAGTAGAAAGGGGAGGTGAGAGATGAGATTTGGGCGAGGAGGGTTTAATGTGATTTGTTAAGGCCTGGTGGTATGAGGGAGTTAAAAAGAAGAATAAGTGAGGCCTCGAGATATCTCAATCGGAGCATGCCAACCTGAAAGGTGTGGTTGAAGGTGGAGTTGTGGGAGAAAACCTATTCCGCTACAGGGAGAGAAGAGGAAAGGGGGGGGGACGGGTTATTGCCAGGATGGAGCACCTGCCCATAGGTCTCGGGCCAGGGGCGGATTAAGGTCGTTGTTTTGGGGGGGGGGGGCGGTTCACTACTTTCCGCGGCGCCTGGGGGGTATGCAATACCTCTCAACGAAACGGGGGTCCGGATGTAAAGAATGCCATTCTTGTGAAGATGCAGGTCTCCCGGATTTTACACCACATTCCAATTATATTTAAACATTGTATATTGAGCTGGTGAAATAAAAACTTCCATTGGAGAACCACCTTAATGATTACCATATTTTCTATTTTCCTGGGAATTACGGGGGGGGGGGGCGGCCGCCCCCCCCCTTAATCCGCCCGTCTCGGGCGGTCATTTATGTACTCCAACAGAAGTTTAGCGAGTGACATATTTCGATGGAGATGCATGTCGTATGGCCACCAAGAAGCCCTGACCTCATGCCTTTTGATTTTTTTTCTTTGGGGATTCTTGAAGCTGTTGGTATACAAAAAAAGATTTCCAAGCATCGAAGACCTGTTACAAGGTGTGCAGAGTTCACAATCCCAAATATGGTGGAAGACGCGTTCACAAATGCTTGTATCGAGGGAATTCATTTGTGCCTGGCAAAAAATAGAGTGAATAAATATTTCGAGTAAACTCTTCTAGGGCTCTCCACCGGTTTAAACTGTTCATGAATAACGAGTTGTCTCTTGAAATGTTAGCAATCATGAACAGTTTAAACCGGTGGAGAGCCCAAGAAGAGTTTTCTCATATTATTCGCTGGGAATGTGTTAGATCCTTTTTAAATAAAAATTGATTTATCATTATACTGCTTCGTTATTTTCATTTTAAAATTTGGAATTGAGTAAAATTTGGATATTTAATAAATTTTTTGAATGAAACTTATGATAAAGCATTAATTGAATAAAAGGAATTAACTTGAAGTTATAATTAATTTGATCATTGATAAGTAAACTCGAAATCAACGACCACCCTATGACCCAAAGAGGTCAAGTATGACAGGTGGTATCTGACGACCTTAACATTACATTGGCGGTGTAAAGCGTCTCAGATTCATCATTTTTGTTACCGTCTCGCCATGCACAACATCTTTGACCATTGATTTCTGCGTATCACTTGGAGGTCAGGAGATGACGAGCAGTATCATGGAACTTATCATCTAATTCCTCACCCTTTCGAAGCTACAAATAGACGCACCTGTTGCCCTGATCTCCTTGCCTACACCCAGGGGCCTTTGACCCCTGCCCAATAGTGGGAGGACAGGGAATTCCTGGAGGGACTTTTCCTATTGGGCACTCTTAGAAACATCAGATTCGACACTTTTGTAGCTCCGATTCGCTATTTGTAACCCCTGAGACCTTTGACCCATGAGTGACCCTTGAAGGTCATAGAATAGACCCTTGAAGATCAATGGGACACACTGTGTGTATATATATATATACATACATATACGATAATTTACCCAGGGATATATCCACATGGTTCAACTCTTACTAGCTGATGACAAGAGAAATCTGAAGACCTTACCATCGACCTTGGCACCTTTTTAAACCTATGATACAATATGTTATTAGCTCCGATTCACCTTTGTGACCCCTGAGTGATCCATGAAGGTCAAGGGATAACAAAAGGGATCTGAAGACCTTATCATCGACCTTTGCACCTTTTTAAACCTATGATTCGACAGGCTTGTAGAGGCGATTCACTATTTATCACCCCTGTGACCTTCACTGTGCCCCTTCAGGGGTCACGGTTGCATTTTCGAATTCGAATGTCCTTTCATCGTATTATTCCTCATGCCCAAAAACATAATAATAGAAAGTTTCGCGAAGAAATTCTGTATTTTTTTATTTCGAATAGTTTAACATTGAAAGCCGATAAGGCAAAAATTGGGATTGTTAGTTGGACCCTATTTCTGGGGTCAAAATGTCGTATTTATAAAATTTTGCTTACACTCAAAAAACTTACAACCTTTTTCTATCTAGGTACCAAAATTCGTCCATGTGGCATGAAAGAAAGTGTCTGAAATTATCGGTCAAAAATGACACACGATCAATGGGACACTCTGTGTGTATATATATATATATATATATATTGAATGAATGGTTATATATATATATATATATTCTCGTTCACTCACTCACACACCGCCGCTGAGTGAACGAAAATGTATGGCCGAACCGGCTCTTTTCCTCTTCAGTTCATGTTCCTATCTCTGTCCGACTCTCTGTGTGAATGAACTCATCTTTGCTTTCTTCTTGTGTCCATGTCTAATTCTTCTCTCTTGGTGATGGAATAGCTGCCCTTGTGTGCCATCCAGAGGCCACGGCTACGGGCTCAAGCTTGAAGGGGTATTCTTTGTTATAAGCCCCAGCCGAAATCATGGTAAATCTAAGTGTCCTGGTAGCTCAACTGGTAGAGCACTCGGCGCGAAATCGGGAGGTTCCGGGTTCGAGTCCCGGCCACGGCACATTTTTACCCTCTGATTTCTCGGCTTTACCATCTTCCACATCACCAGTGTCTTCGTCCAATTTTAGTTACATGTTTCCTATCTCTTTCTTTCACCTTCTGTTCAAATTATTATATATATATATATATATATATATATATACACACACATACATATATATACGATAATTTACCCAGGGATATATCCACATGGTTCAACTCTTACTAGCTTATGAACTAATTTCTGGCTTAACACATCACATTTTCTAACATGGACGGATAAAACAAGAAGGTCGTGCTCAATAAAAATGGACGTGGAATTTCTGTATATCATTCTCTCTCCTCTACTAATGTTAACATTGACCTTTTTTATCGCCCCAGAGAGTTGAAGGATTAAATCGGATCTACAACAGAGGTCTTTACGTAAGGAAGATAGTGGTTACATTTTTACCAGTATTCTAACTGATAGAAGTGCTCCATTCAAATTTCCTGAGAAGCCTGCTGCTGTTTTCAAAACTATTGCACATGTAAAATATTTATTGTGTGTTGTATTCAAGTCTTCCTAGGTTTGAGCCTCTGCCACTGGGCAGGTTACAGGTGGCAGATAGTGAACGCCCCTCAGATATGGAGGTTAATAAAAACTTTGCCAAATAAGCAGTACTGGACTAAGAAGACAACATTACATGGATGCAGGGGGGTGACCCACGGCACAGTTACAGCCATTAAAAACCACATAAGCCTGTGACATGGTCAGTTTGTGTTGCCACAAACTAAGCACCCATGTTCTCCCTTGTACTGTTGGGAGCAGGGTCTCCAAAGTCAAAGAGAAGGTCACTCTAAAGAACACCAAGAGATTGAAAAGGCTTCCACAGTTGTAGAGACAGCCAGTGGCATATGGACGGGGGGGTTAGAGTTTAAACCACCCCCAAAAAACATATTTAACTGAATTTGTTTTCGTTCATTTACCTGAACTAGCATTTAGAATTTTGCTTATTGGGCTGAAAAATATAGTTGAATTGTCTTCACGAAAAGAGAATGTTAATTAAATTATTGCTTGAGTGAGTAATCATCTAGATATCATTTATGTGCATCATCATTTTATGATGATGCACATAAGTATTAATGAAACCCCCCCCCCCAAGAAGTCAATCCTACGTACGCCACTGGTGACATCAACTAGTCTAGCGCAGATGGGAACTACAATTACAAGCCCCAGGTCCTAGTTGGGGGTTGGGTGTGAGGCTGTCAATCTTACCTCATAAAATAAGTTCAACAGTGACTTTATCTTGTGATCAGATCTGACCAATTGTCTCAGAATAAGACCAATACTAATGGGAATCGGACATGGCAATTTCATGGACAGAGAAATAAGGAAAAGGATCTAACTATGGCAGCATGGAACATTCAGTCATTGGCAAAACCAAAAGCCTTAAACTTTATTAAAGATAAACTTCAAAAGTATTAAATTTGACAAGTAGAACTCCAAATGGTTAGATGGAAGGGAAATGGAATGATAGAATCAAGGAACAACAGTGATTCAAAAGAACCTCACACTGGATTAGAAAGAGCTGCACAAATCACAGGCCTTGAAATATGCCTTGAAAAAAACAAATTTATGAAACTGTCGACAGAATGTAGAAGGATTGAACGTACTGACACTCAGGCGCGAACAAATTTATAGACATAGAATAGACATTATTTAGAACAGTTGTTTTGTAAGGGTCTGTGATATATACTCCAGCTAAAAGAGAGGGGAATATGGTGTCAAGGTTGGAGAGAAAAAAAGTAAGACTAATTTGCATACCTGAGTCCTTGGATGAAATAAAACAAGAAATGAGAAATAAAGACAATATTATTTATTTTGCTGTAAATGTTTCTCAAACCTTCATTACACAATAAATACATAAAAACCAATACTAAATCTTGACCTGAAAAGCTATAAAACAGATGAAATTGCCTCAAAAGTTTTAGTAAAGGTTCACACAAATCTCATCCTATGACCAATTTGATTTAAAAATTTCACCTCCTACTAGGAGGGATTCTCCCTACATTACAAATTGTAATCAATGGCATTAAGCGGTCAGTAAAGCGATGATAATTTCTTTCTAACTCTCTTTGGTAATCACGTTGATCAGGCCCAATCAGATTTTTATTTTTGCGAAGAGCATCAGCACACCTGCAACAAAATATTGAGAAGATGTAAGTCTAACGATAAAGCTTCCTGATAAGGTAGTTTTTAAAAGCTGTCATAGAGCACTTACTTTTTTGAAAACTCTTTAAAGCACAGTCTTAACTTATTTTGTGTCTTGGTGGGTGCTTTTTGATTGTCAACTAAATCTGATAAGAACACAGTTGCAACTTCCATTGGCCCCTGGTTAACAGTGGTTCCTGCAAAAGTGTTTCCATTAATGCCTTCCTTTCTTCATATGAGCCAACATATGAACTAATTTATAATAAAAAGCACCCCAAAAACAAATTGTCACAAAAGTCAAAAAAGATCGATTCTCTGATTGATTGCACAAGAGTTCCCATGAAAAATATTTAGGCTGCTGATAATTTCTTCATTAAATTAATGTTTAATTTCTCCAAGGTCATTAAGCTCCCAAGTTAAATAAATAACTTTTGCACAGCAATATAGGTAATTCATGCATTAATACGAAGCAATGGCATATCTACTATGCTAAGTAAGTTGCTACCACTCTTACCTATGCAGCCCTGAAGAACCATTTGAAGGATTTTAGGATCAGGAGGCTCCTGAGTAGTAGCCAAGGACAGTTCCACAGTCTTTTTCTGAATATCTTCAATAGCCACCTCAATTGGAGTCAACACAATCTGTAATTTTTCAATTTTGGAGATAAAAATACCCTGGCAATAATCAAGTTCATAAAATTATTAGGTGGTATATAATTATAAGATGCTACTAGGATGGAAAAGAAAGCCATACAAACACAGGAATAAGTAGGCTCAAATATTTAACCACCAACATGGTACATGGGCAATAAGTTGCAATGATAATACATAAAGCAATCATGAACCTCAAGTTGATCCATTCATTTTGCATTCTTCCAACTGATTGGTAGTTATGCCACCTATCATCTCTTTCCATAATTCTCCAAACATTTTCTCCGAGTACACATTAAGTAGTAAAAGTGATCAAGGATATGACTGATTACTCCTCATGCCTATCACTTCCCCAAGGTTTGCAAAGGGATGTTATGATAAGCCTAGCACTGTGCCAAGGCTACTAGAAGAATTGTGATGGGAATAGCTATCACGGCATAGGTTACAGAATAGGCTCAATCTCCAGTGTAAAATTGAGACCAAATATTCTACAAAGAAGTTAAGAACTTATTAAAAACCCCATGCTACCACGGCAAGTTAGATAACACACACAAAATTATAGGGATAGATTGCTGGATGGACAGGTTTAAAATGTCATTTTTTTCCACAAGCGATAGGGGACCAGCATAGTATGATCAAAGCCACCAATAATGTAAATGGACACTATAGGTAGTGCAGTTTTTTATGCAATTGCTTTCATTTCTGCATGGGATGCTAATTTTATTTTATGCACTAAGACAGTTATTAATTTTTCATTCATGATTCATCAAGGTTGCAGTCAAAGAGGAAGAAAAATCAAAGAAAGGTGAAAAAATAAAATTATTTTTTCATCTAAAATCATAAAAAACACCAAAACTTTAAGAGATGAACAACCACAAATGAAATAAACCTGAGGGTAAACATGCAAAGGGTTTCCATCCATTATCACACAATAAGACACATTAAAAAATTGTACAAATCAGCACCTTTTAATTGTCTACACTGAGATGTATCTGCAAGTGAAACTTTCATTTGGAAAGATGTATTTTGTGAAGTTTACAGAATTTTCATTTAATATCACACATTTTCTGGTCGATCAGATCAAAATGTTGCTACATATTAACACAGTTAATTTATTACCTGCTTCCTGTCAACAACTTGTATTCTGGTTTTGACGTATGGAAAGTGATTAGCTGTAGTCAGTATTGTCTTCCTTTTATACTGTTCATGAAGCTCTCCATGAGCTCGTCCATCAGGTGTAAATGGTGTAGCATAGAGGAACCTTTCTGAAATTGCAAAATTGATATGTGCACATGATCAATCCTTCTTTATGGTCTTGTATTGCTATCTAACAATTTATCAGCAAATAATATTACATACATACTCTCAGGAGAAAACATAAGGTACCAGTCAGAATACTTATAATGAAAATAAAAAAGGCCTGCCACACAAAAAAGCACTCAGTGAACTTACTGATATTGTAGTTTCTGTCAAAATGTGTTAGCCGGTATCTCATTTCATACGCCTCAAAATATGGTTCCACATAAGTGATTTGAATGAATGCCTTCTCATAATCCAGGTTTTTTGGATCAACTGAATTGGAATCTTTGATTATAATAACATTTTCAGAACCAAACCTTTCAGCATAAAAATTCTGTAAAGAAAAAATATAATTACTTGACACTAGAAAATCACTGACCATGAATTTGAGTTTTTGATTTTTCCATTACATTCTTGTAATTTTTGATGGATGGATGCTGTCCTTTGGTAACTTTAAATGATGTAAGTTATGTAATCAACAACCTGTAGAAATAATATTCAGCTGGACAATTTTTAAAAATTAGGGGAGCAGTTTATCCTCTATGTTTCTATAATGTAAATGAATTTATGGAGTCCAATGATTCAGAAGTATTAATTTTGTAAATTGGTGCATGGATTGTGTTGTGTTATCATTGTTTACCTTATGTAACATTTATTGTGACGAAGCTATGTTGACATTTTCTACCAGTCTCCTGAATAAAAATATTATATTATGTACTCAATCAAGTAAAATACAAACTATACTGGCAAATATGTATACTGTGATTTCTTGGAGTCAACATGCATGTACAGCACACCCCCACTTCACGATGCTAATCCATTCTACAGGATGATTTGTAAAGTGAATTCCGTCACAAAGTGAACCAGCATATTAACAGACGAGGGATCGGTTTAACTACATCAATGCCAGTGCATTCAGTAGTACACAATAGAGTGTAGTTACATAATACGCAGGAATAAATTGGTTTAAAATATTATTTAACCAGCATTTTAACTTTATATAAGATATAGTCAATTGTTAACACATTGAATTTCCTTGCATGAATATGCAAGATGTACTACCTTACCCCCGTACTCGCCATCTAACTACGAGCCAATATCGGCGACTTTATATTTAATCACATTTTCAAGCAATGGTAAGAGAACATTGACTATAAATTGTTCAACTCTCATTCAACCTCTGCTTACCACTCGGCGCCTGCAATAAGGAATCTTTCTTTTGGTTTCACGCCATCATCTCTACATTGCAATTACTTCAACAATAAGTGAAGAAATGCATTTATCCAAGTAGAATTAAGGAGGAATTAAATCATCACCCTGGGCACAATCTTTCTCAAAATATTTTGTGATGGATGGATGGTGATAGGTCCAGGAGCTGTGACATTGAAGAAAGTATGGTGAAGACCTGGTGTCTCTCCATTACATATAATGATCAAGCATATCCAAATGATCATTGAAAATGAAAATCATCACTGGCTGAAAAACAATGGCTGGGTTTTCCTGATTGGAGAACAAAGTTGCCTTTCATCCCACGAGGAGAAAGGGTTTCTGAAAATTATGAAACTTATTTAACTTGGCCCAAAACTTTTAAAGGATAAACTTTTTTTGGGTTCTAGAGAAAAAATTCATGCATGAGTGGGATTAAAAATTTTACAATAACTGGTTTTGATATCTCACTAACTGCATGTAAAGCTATTTCAATAAAATGTTCTCCATCTTGGGTACCCTTCACCCAAGTATAAATGTTTTTAGAAATAAATAAAACTTCCTAAACAGTTAGTTATATTCCTCCAAAATACAATGCTGATATCTTCAATCAAAAGGCAAGAATCTACTCAGTAAAGCAAGATCCCCTAAATGACAAATATGTACATACATATAATAGTATCCTTAACATTGCAATAATTATACACATATTCATTTTGGGTAATTTTGAGGGAGAAAACAGAAAAACAAAATTTTTCCTTCAGGGGTCCTCTGATGATATTGGATCCAAATATCAGGAGGAATGCCTAACTTCAGACAGTGATAAAATAATTTCAAAATCAGTAGACCCTAAAGCAGTTCCAGAGTCGAAAAAAGTTAAACCAAACAAACCATCCTCTCATCCACGTAATTAAAGAAATTTGCAAGGGAGAAAATATAGTATTGCTTGGGTGTATCATTTTAGATTTAAGTGAATAATATGTGATACTGATGAATGAAAACAGAAATCTTTTAAAGTAATTTTTAAGCAACAGTGACAGAATTCATTAAATTTATGATATGAAAAATTATATCTTCACTAGTATTTTCACTCCAGACACTTTAATAATGATGAATTGTTATCAATGCCCCTCTTATTTCTAACAGATACATAATTATAGTGGGATCCCTGAATCCATGGTAGATACCTTCTGAGATGTCAACCAGATAACGGAAAGAGCAGATAACTTAGTACACAATGTAATAATCATTTCTTCATTATTGCAATGCAGTCAGTTTAGGATGCAAGTGAAATAACCTTCCTAGTACCATGAAATGGGGTGACTTCAGCCACGTACAAATTGAAACTTTATAATACAATATCACAAAATTCATGAGGCAGCTATTTTTTCCCACCCTTCTTAACATTGTCTGAGGATGCCACCAGCAGACCCACCTTGCCTCTCGCAATGCCTAAAGTACATACAATCGTATGTTGGAGCTCGGTTAAATTTTGTGCATTCTCGAGACAAGTCTACAAAACCTCTGTCGGCTATCGTCTCTGCTACAGTCACATATGAGAAAATGATCTTATAATTTTGTAAGTTTGTTCATAATCAGAATATTAATATATTGTACATATTACACATCAGGATAATATTGCTTTCTAAGAAAAACAATGAAATACTGCGGATCAGGATAATATTGCTTTCTAAGAAAAAATTGAAATACATATTGTGGGGTGACTTCGGCCATACCCAGGCACTTCCAAAAAGTCTGTGGTGGGTGCTCATATCTTTACAATGACAATGGCTTTAAAAAAGCATAGGATGAAGTCAGGAGTGGAAAAATGACAATTTGAAGGGCAGCAGAGTAGTACCAGATTCTGAGGAACACTATGCATGATAAACTGTCTGAAAAACATAAAAAAAGTCAAACAGCACTTCATAATGAATAAGAGGTATTACTTGAGGAAGGCCTCTTAAAGTGTGCCAAGTGGGGGTTTCCAGGAAGTGTTTAGGATGTCCAAATTTTTGTACAAACTTATTTGAACAGTAAAAAGTAACTGTTACATGTTTTGATAATAATTGTCTGGTAATTGATTGGGTTTAGGGATTCATCAGCAGAAATACATATAACAAAGACACTAAGGTTCAGAGAAAACATGTGAAAAGGGTTGGAGCAGCAGTGAGTAGAAGTCTTGTGCAAGATTTTTTCAATAATTTAGAAGTCTTTAGATGGGATCCCCCTTGAAAATACTTTTTATTATGATGAAATTAATTTTGTCAATGAACCAAGAAAAAACAAAAGTCATTGTCAAAAGGGGAAAACGGCACCCAGAAGTAATGTCATTAAAGTCAGGAGCAACACAAAGCGGAGAGGATAAATCCATAATTCATCTACATCTACATACTACCCCGCAAGCTGCCTCAATAGGCGTGTGGCGGGGGGTGTTAGGACACCAGCCGTTTACATATAAAAAGGACACGCTCTAATGAAATTACGCCTAGCATTTATTATAGTCCCTTATTGTTCAGGGGAAAAACGAATTCCCATACCTATCCGTTCGGCAAAATATCTCTCTTAATTTATCGTTTCTGTCGGACCTGGAAATATAGTGGGGTTCTAATATGATGTTCTCCGTGTCGCTCTGAAAAATATCTATTCTCAATTGTTCAAGCAATCTAAGCCTAGCGTGCAGCCTCCGAGTCTCTAGCGGCTCCCAGCCTAATTCGTTTAACATCTGTGTAATGCTGTCTGTACGCCTGTAGCAGTTTTTGACGAATCGCGCAGCTTTCCTTTGTATTTTAGTATTATAATTGTTGGTGACTTTGTATTAGCATGGTTTGTGACAAAAAAGGGACAGAATGTTTGTGGGTAAAGTAATGTCCATGCCAGAAAATGATTTGGTTGAGGTATCCTATTAAGAAAACATCAAAATGTGAGAAATGCTAATTTTGTGCAATGCAATCTCCCGTAACTGCAGACATAAGAGCTTTATAATTGAGTAAGGCTGCACATAAGCTGAAACAACCTAGAAACATTCAAAGAGGACGCCTTGTATTCTCTGACATGCAGCCATAGTTTGCAGAGTGAAACAACGTTCATTTTTAATTTGGAATATTAAAAAATAAAGAAGCAAAAATGTCATTCCTTGTCCATTTTTAACATCTCTCAGTACCTATTAAACCAAAAATTAAGCACTCAATAATAACTTTTTAGCATTATTTGAAAAAGAAATGTATTTATGGCCAATATTTAGGAAAAATATTTTGAGGCCAAGATAGGTGGGGGCGTACTCAGCTACTAAACTTTACTTTTTTTTTCAAACAAATTCTGTTGCTTTAAAACATTTTTAAAGTAAAATTCACATGGCTATGGATTTATTCAATTTATATAATATTTTCAGGGCATACATAACCAAATTGCATGAAGAAATATTGAAATAAACCCTAAAAAAAACAGCCGAAGTCACCTCATTTTATGATATTCTAACTTAGGGTGTTTTTTTCAAGAATAGCCTGTTCTTAGAAAATAATGAGAAATTTTATGTGAATTACTGTCTCACAATTCTACACAACACATTGACTTTTTCTGATGCTACACAAAGTTGCTGGGGCAAAAGATTCCATTTTCATTTATCATCCCTTCCCCTTTATATCCCTTCTACCTTTTTGAACTCCCCCTCCCCAAAGGTTTGTCCCAAAGAACAAACATAGGCTGCTTGAAACCAATACAATAGACCCACAAAGCCCCTACTCTCCCGCCAACCCAACAAACCTAAAAGTCACGTGACCTGAGGTCCATCTGGTATGGAACAGCAGAGGTTATTGAAAGGCAATTATTATCTGCTACACATAACCCTCCCATCCCCACAATCTGCTCCCTTCTGTGAGGTTTAGTGCCAAGAAGGCCTGAGACCATACAAGCATTGAGCCGGGCACTGACAGCTAAACCCTCTCTTTTTAAAAGCAAGATATCTTCTTTCATTTTGAGCATTCATTGCGGCTACCCTTGAGCACAAATGGGTGAATGAAAAATATTTCTGACACACATGATCGATTATTCAATTGATTGAATATTTTTTTGCTCTTCACCACCTCACCAAATGACGATTTGTCCTTATACATATGTATTAGTAACTTCAGCTATCTTTTCTATTCCTTTTCAAATTAAATCTAGAATTTACACTTTTTCCTCAATAGTAAGCACTTCAAGCCTTCTCCTCACTTTTGCTAAACTGTAACCAGTAATTGCTGCCACAAGGACACTTCCCCAATGCAGCAATGAATAGGACTCTGAGAACACTAGAGGCCTACTTTTGCATATTTTGCAGGCTCAGATGGTAGCTGAGAACAGAGTGCAATGAGTCATACACAGAGGGCTTGTGGACGAACTGTTACCTTACAGAATGGTGCACATTTGAACTTAAGGTTGATTATTTCAGGAAACTTTCACTTTTAATTTCTGAGGCAAGTGAAACTCAGTTAACTCAAAACACAGATTTGGGAACAGCAGATATGTGGGCTCCACTGTAATATCTTGAGTCATAATAAACATTGACAGTAACTCTCAATTATAATAAATAAACTACAACATACATTCATAAAAGTTTGTTTATACAAATAATAGAAGCAAAAAGAAATACCGAGGAAATTTATGATCCAGGGCATTCTAGGAGGGAAAAAAGTCCAGGTGCTCCATCTTCATTGATTTTGACTTAACTATTACAGAATGGCATAGAGAAAGTAAACCTCTTAAGTCTCTCATTAAAAACATTAAATTTAAGACAAAGACTACAATCTTTAAAATATGGTCAATTTAACTCAGGAGTTGTTAAATAATTTGTTGCAGGAGGAGTAAGTCAAAAACTCCTTAATTTGAAATTTACATTACTCGTCATAGACTTTTAATGAAGAAACTTTTTCACTTTTTTCCAAGTACGACTCTAGCTTGCTGAGGGATATTAGTGATAAAATTCCCAGGGAGTTTTTTACAGCTTGAATTGCAGCATGTACGAAAAAATATAATCACATGACATACAAGTAAACAGGTACACAAGTGGATAATGAAACAAACTAGGAGTGCATTAAGAAATTAATTAAAAAATGAATGCATTACCTCCAGCCTACTAAAAATTTCTGGAAGCTTAGTGAGGGTAGGCTCCTTGTAAATGAATTCTTCACCATTTAAATCACCAAACTTGGCACCATAGAAACCCACACGGAAGTAGGTTCCAAAAACTCGCTTTCCCTGAAGCTGTTCTACTCTATTAAAAGCTTCATGTAATTTCCTGAAACAAAAAATATTTTAACCCTGAAGAATAAAATTCTATACTCTATGATTAAACTTAAGCAGTATTCTAAAACCAAGAGCATTAGCCCATTGCAATTCATTAAAAAAATCAGATCACATTATTACAGGGGCGGCTGCAGACCAGAGGTTCGGGGGGACCACTGGCTCTGGAGGTATGAATGAACACTTCCCAGGAAAAGGGGAGTCCGGGGGTTTTGTCCCAGGAAATCGTAACAAACTATGTGTCAAATGCTAAAGAAACTCTTATTTAGCTTAAAACATATTCCTAACATCGTACTTCACAGCATAAAATAATCTTGGCTTTTAGTTTTAGGTCTATGAAAAAATAAATAAAATACACCAGGTTTTGGGGGGTAATTGCCCCTTCTGCCCCCCCTTCGAGCCACCAATGCATTATTATGATATTTTACTCCATTTATTTGCATTTGACAATCACCATATGTTAGCTACATTATTAATAGAGGGCTGGAGCAATTTCTTCATTTGTAAATATTTATTTTATCCAATAAATGGGTTTTCAGACTTAATAGGTAGGGATGTGCGAGTAGTACTTTTTGATCTTGAGTCGAGCATCGAGTCAAGTTGCAGGTACTCACGAGTATTGAGTCGAGTCATATGAACTATGGCAATTTCTCTACCAGGCAATATAATAATGCATGCACCAACATATTCTCGTTTTCCCAATCCCCTAGTCATTTTTGTGTCACTTCTCATAGCCAAGGAATATTTCCGCGAAATGATCGGTTTAGGCAAGTTTACTATGATAGCGCTTCCTATAGTCGGCAGATTTCTGAACCTATTGGCTTCAGCGGCTCCGTTGACTCAACTCGACTTTCGTAAAAATACTCGAAGTACTCGAGTTGAGTACTAACTACTCGACTCGAATTTTCGAGTTCTCACACATCCCTATTAATAGGAGGTAATTAAAGCATTTATAATGTGAAATTTCAAATTATAAATGCACAATTAAAACTCCCATGCATTCTAACCCATGCAGTTTAACTATGAATTATTAGAAATACCAAAGTTAACCACAAAATTCAGCAATACCTCAAAAAGATTGAAAGTGAACTAACCACAAAGAAATCTAGGCAGCTGATGTGAAGTTAATAAATATTTTCCAAATTGCTGATGATTGTAAAAAGTTACAATGTACTCCATTCAAGTCATGATCTCATTTTTAAGTAACTAGAGAATGTAAGGATCTCAATTCCAGTGATATGAATTGATGCATAAAAATTGCCAATACAAAATATCCACCTTTTCATTTATCCATAGACTTGTGGCTGGCTGGACAAATGCAAAAAACAATTACACCACCAAAAAACAATTACACCTGATGCTTACGGTAATTTTTGGAGGAATTACAGGCAGAAGATGTTTTTCCTCCATGGAAATTTCTAAGATTTCATAGCAATAATTTTTGCCAGAAGTGGAGACCTTCATTTAAAGAATACTGAGCTATAAGACTTGACTACAGAAAAATAAAGCTTATTCCATCCTTACCCATGAATGTTGGAGAGTTTTTTATAATCTCTATTAGATTCAGCGATTGGAAGCAAAATTTTGTATACATAATTCATAGCTTCATACATTCCTGCCTGTAATATAATGCCAAAGCAGTTGATTAATACCAAGTAAATTCAGAAAGAGTAAACCCACAAGCAATCCCTCCATTTACCGTATGAAATGAGTTCGAAGCATGTTCCAATAATCCTACTAAGCCACTTTCAGTGAAGTCCTTGCCAAGACAAACTCCTTCTTCATCTGGGCTAAGGACATCATCAGAAACTGCACTTTCTTCCAAAGAATTAGGTGTAATGTGCTCAAAGCTAACAGCTCCAACTGGAAGATGGGGTAGGTCTTCCAACATGTGCAGGTATTCTGATACCAAAGCAGCACTATGAACCAAACACATGGCAGCTTCCGTGTGATTGTTTCTCTGTAAAAAATATGTCAATCAGTCCATAAACTTTCCGGTCACTGCAACATGTAATATTTTTACTCACCAACAACTGAAGATGTACATATGTAATGGATACACAAGGGGTATTTAACATTGAATGCACAGTTTATTTAATTAATATTACCTCCATGTGTTTTTGGGCCATGTTGGCCAGCCACGTCAAACGAAGATCTGGAGAATTCTGATATCCTTTAGCAATGCGGTACATCAGATCTAGGAGCATTTCTGGATCTTCTTGGAATTCTTTCATTTTTACAGTATCAGATAATATCATGTGAAGGTTAAACACCAGGTCTTTCACCTAAAAATAAGATGTAGACAACAATGAGGATGGCATTCACAACATTCTTGATTCCGATATTCCACGATAAAAACTTTTACAATAAGTGCAATAACATTCTGCACTGATAATTAAATGAATCTGAAAAAATTTTTTTTGAAGGAAACAAGGAAAGGAAGGAAGGATGTGATGAAGAATCCAATATCCAAAATTACTCAGGACTTCAAGTATTTGGATAATGATCCAATAGTATGGCAAACTCTCAATTTCTAGACAGATTAAAGAAAGAAGTAGCATAAAAAATATAAAATAAAAGACTTGTATTACCTGCTCAGGAAAGGTAGTATCTTGTAATTCAGAATCTTCTTCAGCATACACTAATATAGTCTTCAGAGATCTCCGGAGAGATTCCTCACTGAAAGTTTGACTAGTGCCAACTAAAGATGACAGTGACATGGTAACTTGCATTTTTACTCTGGCAAAATTCTATAAAAAGATAATAGATTGATATCATAAACATATTATTTACTTATTTGTGTAATAGGAATATATCATATGCATGATTAATAAATCTAAGTACAGTCAACTCCCGATTTTCTGTGCTAATGACTAGTGAAGGGTGAACGGATAATCTGCTGATTAAGTTCTTTCCGGGTTCATTTCCCTATGGTGCACTGCCAAAATAAATGAACTTCCTGAGAAAATACCATAATCTGCCAATAAATAGATTCTCGCTGTACATATTAGCATTTTATGACAAAAAATAATCCAGTAGGGCTGTCCTGGCCAGAATGTACACAAGCTTTGGGGGGACGGCACAAAGCCTGGCATAAGACATTGGACCAGTTGGTAGGGTCGTTGTGAAAATCACGATTGGAGAAAAATAACCAAAGTTTACTTACCTTTAAGACCACTGGCAGCAGTGGGCCGCAAAAAGAAAACAGTAGCGTACCTATCCTTGTTAAAAGAAACTTTCAATTTTAAGTTTAATAAAAATATACACTGCACAAAAAAATGTGGTCACTTTGTAAAATAATCGGTTATCGCTCTTTGTCTTACTGATGCATTACATTTGGAGGTGAAAATTTAACAAATATCTCTCCATCATCTGAATCCAGTATGTCCTCACCGGGGTGAGAGGGAGTGTTATTTAATAAAACAATGGATTTCTCAGGAAGTTCTTTTTTGCAGATATTCACAGACTTCGGGAAAAAATTTTGTCTTGAATCAGTGTTAAAAAATTTCCCAATTCATCCAAGTGCTTTGAGGTGCACTGTAATGGTGAATTGGTAAATTTTTTTCTGATCCTTTGAAGGAGGATGGGTTTTTTGCCCTTCCTATCATCAAAAGTTTCTTTTTTTATCTCTGGATGTGTTACTACAGCATAGAACCGTCCCTCTCTCTTTAGAAGTCTTGTGCCCAGGAGCTGATTTTTCTTTTTCCGCAAAGTGAATGTTTTGGTAGGACCTCCCAATACAGGCCAGTTTCATTGGCATTGAAGATTTGGACTAGAATAAAATTCTTTTCTCCTATTAACTATTGAAATTCAGCACAAAATTTATAAGCCAATTCTTTATCGGCACTTACTTTTTCCCCCACGACGGCCACGGATTCCATATCACTTTTTAAACTGCATCAACCACCCTGACAATGTACTAAACTCTCTCTCAATCCCTAAAGAATCAAGGAAAAACTTTGCTTTCTCGGCCAGAACAAGACCTGAAAAAGGAATTCCCTCGGCTTGCTTTTGATTGACAAACCCATAGCAGCACAGTGTCAAGATTTTTGAAGATTAACTTTTTCATTCACTTTCTTTTCATTACACTGGCGACATTGTTGCAAGCGGGAGTGAAAACAAGCAGTTTCATTTTTGTGCATAAATGTCAGGAACTGTATGTACCCTGATCCTCAATTCTTCAGCCAGTTTTTTTGCTGCTTCATCTTTATCTATACATTTAATAATGCTGAGTTTCTGTTTCACCGATAGGATCACACATTTTCTTTTTGTAGCCATTTTCCACAGTCACTGCACTTCACAAACATTCAGCAACCTACTTTCGTGTGAAAACCCCTCACACAAGTGATGAAGTCTGCGTGAGTGAATGAAGTACATAATCTTAATTCACCAGTCACAGAAAGTTGCAAATGGGGCCTGCTTGATCAAGTAAGGTGAGTCACAAAATTGAGTTAATGTCACTTCTCATACTTTGTAATCACTTCCCATACTTGGGAGTCACTTCCATTACTTTAATGTTTTGTCTACAGGTAAACAGTCCCATTGCCCTCCACTTTACCAGCACCGCCGATTCACAAAATTGATTGGCGATGCATGGATAATCCACAGCCCATGCGTGCACGCATAATGCGTGCACGGATAATCAGGAGTTAACTGTACTACAATAAAATAAATGAAGAAATGTATGTATGTACTTTGAATAACTGTTTTCAACCAGTTGAGATGTAATATATATAAGCATGCATAAAGATTTTTTTGGTACTTACATTTCCAATTTCAAAGTTTTGCCGCATCAAAAGGTATAAAGAAGCTGATGCCTGTGACCTTACACTTCCAATATTGGAACTACAATGCTTTAGAAGCCTGAGACAGAGATCTGCACAGTGCTCTGTCTCTTCATCAAACAGTAAGTTTGGATACTGAAATAGACATGCAATTACAAGGTAATCAAGTTTGCACTACTTTCATCTTACTAACAAGTTAGCAGCAAATGAAATTAGTTAGAGCCAGAGCTATTTAATAATGGAGCAAAGTGATGAAAATTGGCTCCAATGCCACTATTTTTCAACCCCATAATTAATCCATTCTAAACTAAACCATTCCAAATATCAGCTGTAACAAATGTGTGAAACAGCTAACATTTTAGGCAACAAATATACCATAACTTATAAGTTATAGCTAGGGATAGGAAAATTTCGCGATCGCGAATTTTGTGAATTTAAACAAAAAATGTCCTGAGAGTGGTAATTAGTTACAACATACTCCATACTGACTGGGGAAATGACTTTTGAACTCGCGAAGTGTCGCGAATTGTGCCCCAAAACGCGAATTTTCATTTTTTTTGAGAAAATGGTTGAAAGTACATTTCAAACGCAAGAAAAACATTAAAATTGCAAACAAATGTTCTCATTTCAATTTAAACGTACTCGCGTGCAAATATTCCTGAGGTATGCGGAAGTTTGCAGTTCATCGTAGCATAACCGGTATTACGATAACAATCGCGGGAGGAAGAGATAGGGTGCTTTCGATTTACGGCGATAACCGGCAATACTCAGCTCGTCACGCCACGGTGCTTTCTATGTACAATTAGTGGAATAAATATCTATCGGCATTTATGATCAGTGACTCTCCGCTCTGAGGTGAGTCGAACAAAGGAAAAGCAATATGCACATTTATTCAAAGTAATCTGCCACAGCAGGGTTTCCCAAACTTTTCCTCCCATGGAACACTTCGTAAATCCTGAAATTTTAACGGAACACCTTGTGGACTTCGCATATATTAAACCATTGCGTTTAGGTAGCAGCATATAAAGCCATTATAGGTTACTCGGAACACCCATTAGCCTTCCGCGGTACGTAGTTTGGGAATCCCTGTGCTACAGATTTGAAGACGACGATGGACTGCGCATGTGTGAATAGCTGCTTTGAGTTGTTTCATTTCAATGGGCTTGTTCACCAAGAGTTTTTTAATGCCAATTATAGTTTGAAAACTAAAGAGACACGTATTTTTCCGATTTTTTATTTTGGTCTGCTTTGTTCATAACAGTCTACTACGGATTTGAAATTAGACGGACTGCGCATGCGTGAATAGCCGCTTTGAGTTGTTTCATTTCAAAGGAATCGTTCACCAAGAGATTTAAAATGCTAATTATAGTTTGAAAACTAAAGAGATAGGTACGTATTTTTCCGATTTTTTTTATTTTGCTCTGATTTGTTCATTACACTCTGCTACGGATTTGAAAACGAGACGGACTGCGCGTGCATGAATAGCCGCTTTGAGTTGTTTCATTTCAATGGGCTTATTCGCTAAGAGTTTTTTAATGCCAATTATAGTTTGAAAACTAAAGAGACACGTATTTTTCCAATTTTTTATTTTGGTCTGATTTGTTCATAACACTAATACGGATTTGAAGATGAGACGGACTGCGCATGCGTAAATAGCCACTTTGAGTTGTTTCATTTCAATGGAATCGTTCACCAAGAGATTTTAAATGCTAATTATAGTGTGAAAGCTAAAGAGATACATATTTTTCCAATTTTTTTTATTTTGTTCTGATTTGTTCACTACACTCTACCACGGATTTGAAGACGAGACGGACTGCGCATGCATGAATAGCCGCTTTGAGTTGTTTCATTTCAATGGGGTTGTTTGCCAAGAGCTTTTTAAATACCAATTCTGAAAGAGTTTGAAAAATAAAGAGACATGTATTTTTCTGTTTTTTGATCCGTCGCCTGCTTTTCGAATCATCGGCGGCGAAAAATCGGGGTTCTTAACCCTTTCACATAAAAGAACCAACATGAAATGTTTTGAAGTCACATGCTGCTCCGCCCAATCACGCTGGGCGCTATGCAGCATTCCCCTTCCCTCGCTTTCCAGCGAGCAAATTAGTAACTGAACTGGATCTCTGATGAACTTTTTGAGTGGGCGGTAAGTTTCGCAAATTTTTGTTTTTGATTTAAGAGTGAGTGGCTGAATATAGAAGAAATTTGTCTCCACCGAAAATCTATTTTCCAATCCATCTACCGAATTCGTGAATGAAATTGCAATTTCGCATCATGGTGAATGATCTTATTGCAATGGGGTCGTTCCATTGCAATGGTTACGTAGCTGGCTTTAAAGCACCAATCAAGGCCAACTACTACATCAATATAATTGTCGACATATTTATTGCATGGCACCAATATTGATTTTATTGTTTGAATCTCTATATTTTGGCCATTTCCGTCAAATGACTGTTTGTTTTCCAGTGACAATTGTTAAGTATCCTAGTTTTATTCCTGGTTTCTGTGCTTTCAATTGATTTTGACGAGTTATTGAGATGCCGAATGCAAAATTAAGTGCAAGAGACCGGTCTTTCCAGTATCAAAAAGATGGATTTTATTGTATCGATAAAAGTACGGTCATGTAAAAATTCTACAATTGTCAGGTTGCTTGGGAAAGATTCAATTGGAAAACATTTAAAATCTTCGGAGCATGTAACTGCAGCAAACTTTCACAAGGATGGAAATTCTCTAAAGTTACATGTCAATAAACGAAATGTATTAAATTTTATTTTTAAATTTAGTGCCACTTTTCCAGGTTCCGCCACCGAGGTGATTGTCTTCAGTCATAACATGGCTAGAAGGGGAAGTGTCGCATAATAACCCAGATCATATTGGGTTAAACTATAGTATAAGTGACCCTTTTCTAGGCTTTGAAATAATCAGTATTTTATGCGTGTATATATATATATAAATATATAAAAACTTTGTCACGAGTGTGACTAAAATGAAAACACATAAAAAGACACTCACACGGGTTGTAAATTTTTCGGTGGATCGCCGCCACCTTCTTCAGCGAAAGGTATAGGAAGAATGAAGCTATATAATGAAGAATATATATATATATATATATATATATATATATATATATATATATATATATATATATATATATATATATATCAATTTGTGGTCACTGTGAAAACACCGAAATGTCTTGTTGAAAGTACCGAATTCCTAATTTCAAAGTACCGCTTTTCTCCCTCTCAAACCACCGAAAAATTCCTATCCCTAGTTATAGCTATATAAATACAAGAAACAAATCTGACAATTATGACAATCAACTGAAAACAATAACTAAAAACTTCAAAATTAATCCTTCAACAATCACAAAAAATAACATAATTCTAATTGATTGCTTAATTCTTTGAACTTTAAAAGCACTGCCAAGGAGGAAAGTATCAGCTAAGCTGGAAACTGAGAAACCAAAATTACCTTGTATACAATGGACCTTTGTGTAGCAAACATGTATTGTAAAATGCATGTGCTCTGATTCCTGGCCAAAGCATGGAGTAAAACTTTGAGCACAATACCTAACAGACCTTGAAGGTTATCTGACAATGATGCCACCTGTGGACATAAATGATCAAGTTAAAGACTTAACAATTGAAAAAAATAGCTTAAAACAGCAAGGAATAGTTCAGTGCCATAAAAAGAAGAGTAAAAGGGAGAAGACAACAATTTTTACCTGCACAATACATTCCAGGGTATCAAGAATAATTAAGCTGACTTCGGTAGCCAGGTTCCCTTCAATGTGTGCATCCGTTTCTACCTCAGCCCTTGGACGCTCTGGAATGTCGGAACTTGGTCTCCATGCCATTTGATCTTTACGCCAACGCAGACGATCACCTGGCCAGCCCGGAGAGGGAGGATTACGTTCTGAAAACGAGGCTTCATGCTATAGCAAGTGGTACAGAGACTAGGCCAAATATTATGAAACAAATGAAAACAGAGTGAACCTTTCCGACGCATCATCATTTCGCTCCGTGCAGACCCCTGGCCCAAAATTACATCCTCCAATCGAGATTTGATGTCAGATGTCTTTCTGAAGTTCTGTTGGGCACATCGTTGGATAGCTTTCTTGCCCTTTAGCCAGAGAAATGAATTTGACATAAATAATCAAGAATGCTAACTACTCAACCTAGCCTAACCTAGAAATATAAAGAATATTTACCTTATACTCAAAGCATGATATGCAAATGTTGAGGACTTCTAGGAGCTGATGAATTCTAGACAATGGAAGTTCAGTCCACCACAGTTTCAACACATTTTTGTCAACATTTTTAACAACCCACAGGAAACAGATCAACAGGTTTCGAGTTGTTTCACTGCTGAGGGCAAACTTTCTTGCCTGGAAATTCATTTTTATATCAATTCTCATGTTTTCACAAAATAGTTTTTCACCAAATATAAAATTTGATGAAATTACCCATTTCACCTCTAATGAGATGCAAGTTAGTTGAACAAGAAAATAATCTTCAATTGAGCAGGGAACTAAAACAAACATATATTTTGTATTGACAATTTGTATTGTAAAAATGCATCAAATCTAACTTCTTTTAAAAAAAGTTAGAAATTGGCCATACAAGAGTGTAAAAGTAAGTCCGCATACATTGTTCAAAAAAAATATTTTAAAAATGTTGGTATATTTTTTCATGTTAAAAAGCAATGTGTGGTCGTTTATTTATTTATTTACGTTGATGGTAACCTCAATACAGGTTTTCCTCCTATTTTTGAGATTGTATTCTATGTATATTGTTTGGGAGTAATAAACACACTATTATTATTATTATTGATTTTAAAGATGGTGATATGCATGGTAAATAAGGCATAATATTTAAATGATTTTTATATCTACTTAAATATAATTACAAATTTATAATTTCAGGTCTGTATTGTGCATAAACTCTTTTTAAATATATTTTGTAAATAAATAATGCAGACATACAATCAAGAGTACATCTGTATTTATAATTGAAGTACTTTAATGCCAGACCATGGTCAAGTTATTGAAATGTATGATAAACGTATTAGGTTTAAATTTCATTACAGTTTCCAGAACCAAAACTCGGGAAGAAATATATTGGGGGGACAGGAAGCTCATTCAAAACCTTTGCTGGATGAACACCACCTGAGGCAAACAATTAAGTCAGCAGTTGCTGAACATGAAGCCTTGGGACACACGATTAACATCAAGTGAACTAGAATCATTGCCAAGGTCAAAATATTCAAATCCCAACTAATCCTTGAGGCTACTGAGATAAGGAAGAATAAAAAAGTTTCAATAGAGAAGATGGCTTCAAAATCTGTTACATATTGAATCCAGTTATTGACAAAAATTCTCCACCTTCCTCATCCTCCTCCAACCACCCTTCCTCCCACCTCTCCCACTTGAGTCTATAACCAAGAATAACACGTACAGTGAAACCTTGCTTTTACGCCCCCAGATTTAAATTTTCCTTTGATTTACGACATTTCCTTCAGATCCCAGGAATTTTTGAATACTTATACAAATTTCTTCTATTCAAAGCAAATTGCTCCAATATGGCTGATGCTAAACTGGTCTGTTCTTGTTGCTCGGAAGCAATTATGTAGTGATAAACAAGCATTTTTGCCAGCCAATTGCACCAGCCAACCACAGCCACTAAATTTAGGTATAATTAATTTAAATCAAATAAAATTATGAAACATTTGATTAGGATTTTGCTTCCATTTTCTACTAATTAAGATTTTCTTTGGCCTACATTTTCCCACTAATTACTTTTTTCCTTTGTCCCCCTAAAATGTGTGAAAGAGAGGTTACACTGTATATATAAGGGCAACATTGGCAGTGGGTATTAAAGCTCCACAAGTTTGAAAAAATGACTCACAAGGGTTATGAAACACTAGGCAGATGCCAAACAACATGAGGCACACATCAGAATATTATTATTGACTTATGAAACACTGGGCAGATGCCAAAACAACATGAGGCATACATCAGAATATTCTTATATGTAATTCAATTTCTGCTGGGCGTATGATGAAGTTAATGGAGAAGAAGAGTGGCTTTGGTCATTGAGAAAGAGTATTGGAAAGATTGGCGAATGGAAGTTTAGAGGGATGTAATGTCAATTCCATGAGTAGATTGGTATCTTTTGGAATAGAGGCTACATGTGCAAGGTTGAGGAAGTGGTATAAACCTATGATGGAAGAGGGGGAAAGACAGAAAGATGGCTGCAAGTGGCAGGTAGTGGTCGACCAGTGCTTAAATCTGCTTGTTGCTCACCTATGATGGAGACTATAGGCATCCAGGATTGTTGGCAGTAGGGGATTTAAGAGGATTTACAAGTGGGGAGTTTTGATGTTAAATGGGGACATCTTAGAGATATTACAGAGGAAGACCATCATTGGGTCCCAATTCATTTAGGAAAGATTTCTCATTTGAATTCAGGATTAGTCATGAAGGAAGTGGGATAATTTATTTGCCATGTTTTTTGTGACTTACCTGTTTGAATGGATCATAAGACTCTGCTCCACATGTTTTTGTGCCAAACATTGATGTTCCAGCTATTGCCATAGCAACTGACTGATTTATACCATTTTGTTGATCCAAATCATCTTGTCCATGAGCAAGTAACATACGACCTAGGAAAGAAAATATTTGAAAATAAGCGATGAAAAAACACTAAAATTGCCATGGTAGGAAATGGAGAGGAAAATAAGTTATCTCTTTACCCTTATTTTCTGTATGGAAGCAATACAGTTGCGCCAACGAATCCATGACAATTCCTATCAAAGGCAGGTACAATGCTGCTACTCTTGCTTTGCATTGGGGCTCTGAGTAGCGTGGGTCACAGTCATGAGATGTCATTAGGTTTCGAATAATATTAACAGCTTTATTGTGCAAACCTGGATTTCTGAAGTATAAGATGGTGAAAAAAATTATGTCTACAAAGGTTTACACGAAAATAAAACCAACATTTACATTTTTTCATTGATTTTACCTCACCCATATATAGAGCTGTCTTCCCTTAACTCTGTTCACTAATATCACTTATTCACTTAATTCATAACTAATTTTAAGCTGCCTTGCTGCAGGTATTTGGATAATTTAAAACAAGGAGTATGTGAAGATCATCAGTTTAGTTTAAATGAATTATGCCCCAATACTTTGCTGCAAATGACCGAGTGAATATGGTTCCCATAGACAATACACATGGTATAGGTTGAGCTGAAACTACTATGAGGCATCACCCTGAATTAAATTTCAATCCTCTTTAGTAGATAGCTCAGGGTTCCTATCTACCGTTAGGCAAGCCTATGAGACTATGAGATACTATAGGCTGAGATATCAACATACTTACTGGAGATCTAATACTGAAGCTAAGTCACTGAGCACCAATCCAACAAGGAAATGCTGTTGACGAAATTCAGGAGTCAATTCAGCAAAACTGGTCTTATCTCCCCCGACAAGGGTAGATATGAATGATGACTGGCTGGTTGATGATGCTATTGATGGGTTAGGTGATGCTGGGGCTGAACTTGGTGTAAATGGAGTCCCAAATGGTAAATTCAGAGCCACATAGTGCTCATGACTGCATATTATTCTCAGGAAATCTAACTGCAAGGTAAATAGTTTCAAAAGTTTTAATGGAAGTGCTACATCCATGACAATTTTAAATGCAGCCACAATATTGGTTACCTAACGATACAATAATTTCCTATATTTTCATGGAAATACAATTTCCTTTAAGTGCATCAGCTATCAACTAAAACATTAGCTTGATATTTTAATGTGTATTTTGTCAGCAAGAGAAATACAGTAGCATTACGATGGTAATACACTCCATAGGACCGTTCGTAGTGTGAATTATATCGTAAAGTGAACCAGTAGGTATACATAATATCAGATGAGGGATCGGTATAACTACATCAACGTCAGTGCATTCAGTGGTACACAAAAGAGTATAGGTACGAAATATTCTGGAATAAAATTATTTAAAATACTATTTAACCAATATTTAAACTTCAATAAGATGCTTTGATTTGTCAACACATCAAATTTCAATGCATGAATATGCATGATACACCTCGCACCCATACTCGCCGTCTAACTGTGAGCCAATCTCAGTGACTTAAAATTTAACTGCGTTTTTGAGCAATAGGACGAGAATGTGGACTAGAAATTATTCTACTCTCATTATACCTCTGCTTACTAGTCGGCATGGGCAACTAGGCATCTTTCTTTTAATTTCATGCTATCATTTCTGCATCACAAATACCTCAACGATACCTGAAGAAATGCATACGTAGAAATTCGCATTACAAGCTTATTAGAATTATGTACGCAAAATTAGGTATTGACTTATGATAGAAATAGGCGAAGTATGAGTGAGAAGTAGCTTATAGTACATGGTTGTTACAATATTCGGGAAAAGAAATTCCCTGACATTTCCCTGACAAAAATTGTCATTTTCCCTGACATTTCCTAAAATTTCAAGTGCGAATGAAAGTTGAGAAAACAAACCAATGTTAATTTTACTCATCAAATTTATTGACATATTCATGAAATGAAGGAAAAATCAGAAGATGGAACATCAACTCCGACAACAGCAAGCGAATGTATAGTTGGGGTGCGTCGGCCATTGACCAATTCATCGACCTTTGCCCTCATCCAATTTTTCCCTGACAGCTCGACGATTTTCCCTGACATTTCCCTGATTTCTCTGACAGGTTTCAAATTCCCTATCTTTTCCCAGATTTCCTTGACTTGTAACATCCCTGTAGTAATATATAGATGACAGATGGATCAGTTAGTAACCTTTCCACGAATAATAATTTACATGCGCATTGCTGTTGTTGCACACCTGTCTTCCACTGCTGAAGAGGCTGAAGATCTTCCCTCATCTTATGCCAAACCAGCAGCATTGATATCATTCTCCCAGTCAAGGTCATCCCTTGGAGATTAAGTAGCCAAATAACAATAGAGATAGCAGCAGAGGGGAGAACCTTCACTCAAAGCCCTTTTCTCAAAACAGCTGACCTGACTCTTTGGGGCTGGGAGAGTTAGTGGGGGTTGGTTGTTTACTTTAGGGACTCACAACCTTCTTCGAGGCATCCATACATCGATAAAGAGTATGCAAAACACTCACGAAGAACACTGAGGACATAAAATGTTAACTTAAGCACCCTCATCGTGTTTCTTCACTATCTCTTGCTTGGTTCTATTCGTTATTTTCTACTTGAGCTGCACTTTATGACATGATCACTACAGAAACTTCCCACAGTAAACTACCTACTCCTGGCAAGTTTTGTTAGTGAATGGTAATCTGGTTGGAAAAGAGATGGTTCACAGTAGGAGCTACGCCCTTTGTCGACAATACCACTTCGCATGGGAGACACTCGAAGACTGATATTCACACAACAGTAGAGTACATCAGAGACTAGGTGCCAGTGCCATGCAGATTCTCTCGGTATCTCGGTAGTTTAGATAAGCCATTAAAGTTTTTCCCTGTCATTCACTGAGAAATGTTACGATATAATTCAGCTCGTTTCATTGATGTGATTCATCATCTTGCACCAGCTGTATCCATTAAGGAATCATATCACTTCGTTGGTAGGTGAAGCCGTGTTTACACGATGCATTCACCCGCGCAAGTACGTGGCTGGACAGATGCGTGAACACATTCACCAAATTAGAACGGGATACTTTCTGTCCACTCATTCACGCATTTGCGCAATTTTGAGTGTTTACACGGTGAAATTTTGATGGTGATTGTGTTCACGCATCTACCCGCGCGGGTAAATGCGTCGTGTAAACACGGCTTAATGCACTCTAACAATAAGTTACTCTTCAGGGGAAGTTCTCATATTTTTACAATTAGGTAAACAAAATGATGTCTCTATAATGGCTAATGAAAGCATTTATCTGAATTATCATAGATGTGATCCAGACTGTTCTATCTTATTGGTGCTGATTGGTGGCAGCCCTAATCACCACAACATTTGTTCAATTTGCTCTGATTGCACAAATAGTTCATAATTAATTACACGTACCATTAAATATGTGAATGTTGCTATGATAAAAAATGCAGTCCGTTAACAAATAAGGCTTAGAATGCTGAATGAAAAACAAATTATGGGTGCACATGATCGTCAAAATGGGAAATTTTAAAGGGCGCGCACAGTATCCATCATAAAGTGAACCCATCGTAAAGTGGGGGTCCACTGTAATGCTAACACAACACTTCACACTTCCACAGCTTTCTTCATAACATCTCTTTTTCACAGATAGGAAAGCCCTCACTTTGTTTCTCCATCACATAATCATAGCAATTTTTGAGGTCTTCAAATCTCCTTTTCAAAGTCCTCTAAATGCCTTCATGGTTGAATTAGCTCATTTGTTTCTTAATTCTTCTGTAATAATTGTACAGATGCTTAAATATCAAACGTCTTCAAAGCTTGAACATCATTTTCCCGCCTTTCAAGCCAAGAGTATTTAAAAGCCAATTTTATAATTTCGTTGAATACTTTTGTTAATTTCAGATTTGGAAGAACCCTTTTTCTCAGCATGATCAATTTTCTTTGGTCTATCCATGGTTATAATATTAAAGAGTAAAGGTTGAGAGGACCTAATTAGGGTCACTGATACTACAAGAGTTTATAGAAACAACTTTGGCGAGACAACACATATGTGAAATACAGCTTATTTTTCTTTATTCGAAAGAGATAGGAATTCCTACTAGAGATGGACAACATCGTTCATTCCGATGACCAACTCATCCATCAGTCATTCAGTAAGAGGAGTCGATTCTTGAAACTCATTCTCGTTCAATTTTTTTCAGAAATCAGTGGTCCCAAACTGTTTTATGTCCCACACCCCTAAAAATTTAATTTTTTCTTGCACCCCTTAAAGTAATTATTTATTTAAGAAAGTGAAGATAACCAAAACAAATTTTTATGATCAATTTTAATAGTATAAATAAAAATGAAACATGAAAAAGAAAAAAAATATTACAGAACAAATTAAAGGTTATATATAAACCCAAAAAAATACATCAATGCCTGAAATTTATATTCTTTACTTAAAACTCATGTTCAAACGTCCTCTAGTCAACTTAGCTCATGAACCTTTTTTTCTTGTTATTGCATAAGATTTTTTTAAAACGTGGCCAGTTGCTCGTAGCAATCCGAATGTCTGCTTTTGCACCCAAGCATTTATTTCTAGATGTTGTCTTGATTGACAAAAGGAAACTAAATCCAGACTCACTTGATCATGTCGTCGCGAAAAGGTTGAGATAAATTATGTCATAAGATGACGTAGATTTCACCGAATGGTTTAGTGGCTAACTAGATTGACCATTTTACTATAAGTAGAAAGTGGAGAAGGTCGCTTTTAGATACAAGGAACAGGAGAGGGGTGGACTGTGGAAGTGATCACAATCTTGTTACAGCCGATGTCAGACTTAAGGTTGCATCACACAAAGCAAAATTAGAAAAAGGGAAAACAGTACAATGGGGGAAGACTGAAGCAGAAGGAGATAAAATAAGAATTTAGTATCCACTTACAAAACAGATTTGATTTATTGGAGTTGGAAAATGCCCGCATTGAAGAGGAATGGTCTAAAGTCAGGGATATCATGACTGAAACCAGTAAAGAGGCCCTTGGCTATAAGAAGAAGAAGAAGAAACCACGGATTTCAGAAGAAACTTGGAAGAAAATAGAAGAAAGAAGGAATCTAAAGGGAAAGAAGAACCAAGGAGAGGATGCCTAGGAGAAAAGAAGAGCAAATGAAGCATACAGCATTAAAAATAGAGAAATGAAAAGAAGTTTCAGGAGTGGTAAGAGGAAATGGATAGAGAACTTGGCTTCAGAGGCAGAAGAAGCTGCAGAAGCAGGAAACACAAGAGAAGTTTACCAAAATATCAGAACATTAGCAAATAGAAAGTGTATTGGCAAGAAACCTTATCAGGTGGGCCGGGCCCTGGACGACCGGCTGCCACTCTGTTGTTTCCCCATTAATAGGATTCAACAAAGCCAACACCTGAGATTAAGGGTTTTTTTTTCGCCGCTCGTTAGTCCCTTAGCCTATTTATGATTCTGGGGTCGAGTGCTTCCTCTTTCCCCTACCCTTCCTGCTCTATCCTTTAATCCTTTCCTATTCTCGCACACTCGTCAACCCGGGTATTAAGCGCAAGCTTGACACCGGGGGAGGTGCGTTCGCACTTGGTTGGTACCCACTAACCAGATGACAAGAAACCAGTGAGGAATAAGGATGGGAAACTGGTGATGGGAGGTGGATATGAGCTGGAAAGATGGAGAGAAGTCTTTGAAGAACTATTGAATAGAAAAGTGGAAGAAGACTGGGAAGAAGAAGCGGACCAAGACAATAGAGTAGAAGAAGACTTTCGCATAATTATAGCACCACCCTCTAAAGAGGAGGTTGTTCAAGTTATTAAGGAATTAAACAAATGGGAAGCCCCTTGGTGTGGATAACATACCGCCGGTGGTGTTAAAAAGAAATCCAGGGACTACAGCAAATATCTTACATGGGGTGCTGGTTAAAATTGGGGATAAAGAAGCTATACCTAGAGACTGGAAGAAAGGACTGTTGGTTAAATACCCAAAAAGGGTGACCTAACTACATATATGTAATAACTGGAGGGGTCTTACCTTGCTATTGGTACGGAGTAAGATTTTAACCAGAATTGTACCAAATTGAATTAAAGGTTTAGTAGACGCAGAGCTAATAAGAGAGCAAGCGGGGTTTAGAAAGGATTGCTCATGTGCAGATATGATTAACACACTTAGGATAATTATTGAACAGAGTGCTGAGTACCAATCTCCCCTGTATTTGTCCTTCATGGACTTAGAAAAGGCATTCGATTCCATTAGTAGGGAATCAATATGGAAGGCTCTGGAGAGAATTGGAGTTCCTCAGAAAATAATAAATATAATTAAAGCAAACTATCAAGGTTAAGACTGCCAAGTGATACATGAATCGAGACTCACAAGGTCTTTCAGGATCAAAACTGGGGTTCGACAGGGTTGTCTGCTCTTGCCCGTACTGTTTTTGATGGTGCTGGATGAAGTTATGAAAAGGGTCTGTAGGCGAGTTAGAGGTATACAATGGGGATTTACTCAAAGACTGGAGAATATTGACTACACGGACAATTTGTGCTTGTTATCGCATACATTTTCTGATATGAAAGAGAAATTGGAAGAACTGCAAACAGAAGGTTGTAAGGTTGGCCTGAAGATAATGCCAGTAAAACAAAGGAAATGAGAATCGATCACAGGAATAATGAAGATTTGTTTGTTGATGGCAATAGAATTGAACGTATTTATTATTTCCAGTATTTGGGGAGCATTGTCTCAGAGAAAGGTGGAACAGATGAAAATGTGACACAAAGAATTATAAAGGCAAAGAAAGTGTTAGCACAATTGCAGCCATTGGAAGGTCACAAAAATTAAGAATTTTTTAAAGTAATGTAAAATCTGTTCTTTTGCATGGATGCCAAACATGGCAAGTATCCAAAACCACTACAAACAAATTACAAGTATTTGTAAATAAATGTTTAACAAAAATTCTCAAAATTTATTGGTCAGAAACTATAACAAACGCAGAGCTGTGGTGCAAATGTAATCAAACCCTGATTGGAGAAATAATAAAGAACAGAAAATTCGGATGAATTGGGCATGTGTTGAGAAGGCCAAATGAAAATATTAGCAAGCAAGCATTGGACTGGAATCAGCAGGGGAGTAGGAGAAGGGGAAGACCTAGAGTAACATGGAAAAGGACTCTAGAAATAGAGATCAAAGAATAGGGCAAAACGTGGAAGGAGATCAAAGGCATAATCCAGAATAGAGCTTGTGGAGGTCTTTTGTGTAGTGTTTGTGTAGAAGTGGAGGTCTTTTGCGGCGGCCCTATGTCCCCCCAGGGATTAAAGGAAATAAGTCAAGTAAGTTAGTCTATTTCGTTCACGGCATTCACATCAGGATTAAGGCACACTCAGGGTAATGCTTAAGGGTGTCCACTAGGTGACGTATGGCAGTCAGCCTCCAGGTGAGTTGAAAAACAATCATCTATACTCATCACATAAAGAGTCATGGGGAATAAGCAGAAAAAAGGGTAGCGGCCCTTCCTCACATGAGTGAATGTCGACACCATCGTGGTCAGTAAAGCACCACACACTTCACTACAGGTGTTCTGTGTGATACGAATTAGGAAAATAGAATGAATTAGGAGAACTGCTATTAGATATACAAACAAATTAATAGTAGCTGTTTAAAAAAATCATCCCCGAGGAATTTATACATAGAAGGATATACAATTGGATTTACAAGTGGATTTATCAATCAACTAATGAAGAGGCACTGAGAGAAGTTGGAGATGATTGAAATCTCATAAGAACTCAAAAGAAAAGGAGGGACAACCTGATTCGGCATATTTTAAGATGCAAGTGCCTAATGAAGACAGCCAGAAACAGAGTAATACCTACCCTGAGATACATGGAGCAAATAATGAATGATGAGGAAACAAAGAAATATGTAGAGGTGAAGAGAATAGGTCATAGAAGCATAGAGTGGAAAACCAAGTCAAACAAACCATCATGGTTGATGACCAGCAATGATGATGATGAAGACAAAGGCCCGATTGTGATTTAACAGGAAGTAAGTCAGTTTGTATATGAGCACATTCAGAATTGACATATCACAAAGAATGAAAAATATTCTGAGGCATGTACAAAAACCACTTCAGTTCAACTAACTCGATTCAATTTAACTTTTTCAAGAATTTGCGAATTCCCTTCCATTTTAATCATTAACAATTCCTGCATTTCCTGTACCTTGGCCTCTCAATGAAATAATTTTTTCACTATGTGAATATATTTTTTTTTTACTTGAAATGACTGAAGAAAGTTTTTTCTTGAGAATTTTCTTTTTAAAATTTTCTCACTTATGATGATAAAATCATATTTCCTCAGACATTCGAGACCTAATACTCCCACAAAAAGGGAAATAAAGGCACTCAATTGACCAGAGATTCTGTAGCTCATTCCTTTTGATTTAACTGACTCACGCTGGAGGTTATTATGACTTGGGAGTGGCTAGCAAGGAATTACCTCTTTTTACACAAACTGAGGAGAAATCAATATTCCATCATCCTCAGAATGATTGTATAAAATGGGACCAAAAATTTAATTTTAGGTGCACTTAATTAATAGATAGACCCATTAGAGTTCCACTGCCTCATTTAGGCCAGGTACTAAAAGCAATAAGCCAACAGACACAGGAATTGCCTAAAATGGTACTGCTCACTTATTGAAAACAAACAGATTTTGACTCGGGAAAGCAAATTTCCAGGTAAGTTATCATTTTCCCTGACTTTTCCAGGTTTTCCAGAGCAATTTTCAATTTCCCTGTTTTTTCCAGGTTCTCCAGGTTTTCCAGGTCTGTAGCAACCCTGATTATAATTCTTCAATGTGATTTCCAGAAAGTTGTAAAAATAACACCCCTTAGAAAAATAACACCACTTTTGGGGAAAAATAACCCCACTTTCCACCAAAAAATACCAAGGCAGGCACCTAGTCATGACTTGTCATCAGTTCTCCCAGGAGACAAACACTTGGTGAACAATCCACTGCGACAGGAATTAAACCTACTACCCCTGGATTAAAGTAAGGACTCTACCCAGCGGCCATCAAGGTAGAGATTCAAATGGGGAAAAGTATATTACTTAAAATAGGGATTATTTCTGACCCTGGTTGGAGGAGTTGTTTGCGCAAGACAAATTATGTCAGTAAAGAAGATAGCTCAAAGAGTGACAATATAAAAATTGCATGGTCATTGATAATAAAAACCAAATATATTTACCTTTAAACCAATGAGGCTTCCAGCATCTGGCAGAGAGGAAATTTTGACTGATATCTGCTTGTAGTATGATTTAATGAGGTTGAATATATATCCTCTGTCCATTATTGATAATAAGTCAAAGAGGAAAAATGCAAGACTGGAATTCAAACTTTGGGTAAGCTGTAAAAAGAAAATACACAGAGCTTAAGTGAAGGCATACACACAAAAATGGCAACCTATTCACCATGATATTATTTCAACAAAATACTTATTTCAACAGGTTAAATGAACAACAGAAATGAAATTGATGAGGACCACAGTACCTTAGGGTCTTTGTTATAATGTGAGATTATGTCGTTTGTAACCGTGGCCACAAGTGTTGCAATGTCATCAGCAAACTGCTCCAAAAACCTCATTTTTCGAGGTGCATCGAGAGATTGGGTTGCTGCTAGATGTTCCACCATACTCTTCACGATTATTTCAAAGAAGAACCTAGATAAAATTTAATGCATTATTTTACAGTTCATAAAAGCAAAGGCAGATATATAGAATAGAATAATATATCCATTCACTGACAAATAACATATTTTGTCAGTGAATGGATAACCACTATAGATATCGTCCAGTTAAGTAAATGAAAAAAAATTAAAAAACATTAAATAGAACAAAACATTAAAGCAAAGAAGCCAGTTCATTGAGGTCTGACTCAAAATATAATTGCACTGAATAAAAAGGTTTGGCTACCAACCACTTTTGTATTGCACATTTGAACTTTAAATTATCAATATTGATATTGTGGATGATTTGGACCTGTGCGTGGAGTTGCCTTTGCATATATGACCTGGGGTTGGTTTTCAAATGGTTTGGGGAAAAATCTGCATTTCATACGTCATCAAATACATTAATTCAAATGAAATTCACTCATAAAAACAAATTTATATGACTCATGGCTTGATTTAAAATACAATGAAGATATCTGTAAATATCACTACATCATGTACTTTTATCAACCTTTGATTTTACAACATTCAATTTACATACTGTGACCTTTTTGGTCCCCGAAACTACGTAAAATTGAGGTTTTATTGTGCTTTATTTCCTACATTGATTGAGACCGAGTTGCATATGAGAGGCAAGTTAAAATGAAATTCTGAGTTTAGTTTTACAAAATAATATGAAAGTAACAGGATATATACAAAAAAACTTCAAAGGTTATGTAAAAACAGAATTTCAAAAGTGCTAAATGTAAGAAATAACTATAACAAATGCCAAAAACCCAGCATAAATCATGAATCTTTACCCACCATGCATTATTTAGAGCCAATTCTCTAACAGATCCACTGGATACCACCCACTGAAGGGCCAGTTCCTCATGAAATATCCTGCGAGGTTGTGCCTTTGATATCATATTCATGAAATTTTCATGATTAGCAGCACCTACGAGGAATTAAAAGTATTATCATGGAGTACTAAGGAATAACAGTCGGAACATGTGCCTCAATAGACAAATAAAGGTTACAGTAGGAATGAAAATCTGATTCTTGCACTCTAATCATTAGGTTAACCAGAATTTTGTATGATTGTTATCCCTGACCTCCAACTCATTCATGTGTAGCGAAAGGGGGACTGGAACAATCACAATAGTCCAGGGAATCAAGCCTTACAGAAATACATGTAAATTTCATATTTAAAGAAGGCTTGATGAAAGACAAACTAATTTCTAATTCTATGGCAATCTTGTGTGTGTAATCAAATGAGGTCAACTGACAAGACCTTGATCAATAACAGACACATTCCATACACATTTACAATTCCCATCCATTACAGATTTCCTTGACCGAGTGGTGTATAATCTGATCTTCTGAAAATTTGTAAGAAAGTATAAGAATAGATTTTTAAAATAAATCCAGCCTGCAAAACCTTATCCCCCACACTAGAGACAGAATCTCTGATGGAGAAAAGAGTGGAGTTCACAAATGAAAACGTAAAGCAGTTTATCTTGGACAAAGGGGTCCAAACTTACAACACCATATGAAGGAGCACCAGACCTGTTCAAAAACAAAAATATCATATCCTTCTTTGCAAAACATTTAATCAAAAACACCTTGACTTTGAGCCTGAAATCTTGCATGTTGAAAATAAAGTCTGCATACTCGATGTGTTGAAACAGTTAGAAATGCTACAAAGTGTACATTATAGCTAGGAAGTGGTTAGGAACTTTTTGTATGTTTCCCACTCCCCCCTCCTAGACCTTCTATTCCTTAACACCCATTATTAATGGAAGGAAAATGTCTTTAAGGAAAAAACCATCCCCAATTAAACCATTCCCTAATTTATAAGTACCTTGTACAGCGGACTATCATTAGGACGTTCCTTGATAGCTCATTTTCCTCATTTGGATGTTCATTTCCTCAGGCCCATGTCACAGTTCATGTAAATAACTATGATTAGCACGTTTTGGTTACCTCTTCAGCACGTTTGGAGGAGGACCAAACCAAATTTGTCCTAGGAAAATATCCATTGGTTAATCAGACGATGGATAAATCTCAAGAGGTTTACTTTTTGCATTAAAAACGACCGGTATCACTTACAATAATATTTTGAGAGGCATATTATGGTTAAAAAAAATGTTTATGAAGTAAGAAAAAAAGCAATCTCAAACATTAGAATCACCTATTCAACGCTTGAAAAGGTCCCCAGTCAAGCCACAGACAAGCGGTGCACTTTAGTGTGATATTTGTTTGTTTTATCATTGTCACCTATGAAATAGAAACTGCGTGAGCAGCAGTGCATAAGATCTTCATCTATGTACCTTGTGATCAAGATGATATTAGAAGTGAGAATCTAGTGCTTGAAGAACTAGTGCTTTGAATCAGCCATGGAAAAGCGTGCGGTGAAAAGACAAATATCAACGATTGAAAAGTTCAACCTCCTTCGAGAGGTAGACGAAAATCCCCATATGAATCGCGTTGAAATATCGGCAAAAATGAAAGTTCCACCATCGACATTAAACTCCATTATTAAAAATAGAAAAAAAATTGAGAATTCATCTCAAGAAGGTAGAGTCATAACAGAAAAAGAGATTGAGGAGGATAATTTGGTGAGTTGGAGGATGTCCTGCTGAAGTGGTTCAAACAAGCACGCGCACCCAATGTGCCATTAGATGGTGCATTAGTACACGAAAAGGCCTCATATTTAGCTGATAAAATAGGCATAAGTGACTTTAAGGCTTCGAATGGTTGGGTTGAGGGATTTAAAAAATGCCATGGGGTAGTTTACAGGTGCATTCGAGGTGAGGCAGCCAGTGTAGACACTAACATTTGGGAAACTTGGAAAGATGCCACTCATTCTAAAAATTTCATTTCTAAAAATTCATCATTTTCCTCCAGAATTTCTCAGACAACTTCTGTTGAAATGCTCTTCTTGAAAAATAATTATGTCCTTCATGTATATTTGTGCATAGAATCAGTGAATGTCTCAAAAGGGACGGTGGAGAATAAGCCAACGATAATCCTAGTGCAAAATAAAGCATAAGTTACAAGGATGCCGCAAGACAGACCAAAATAAAGCACTAGTCAATGTAAAAATAATAAGAGTCCCAGAATACCGAGAGAAATGTCCAAGATGACGCACAAGGCTATAAACGAACAAAACACTGTTGAGCTTGGTTCAGGTAATCCAAAGAAAGCCCTGCCACCGATCAAAAGCAGAGGGTGGTATTAAGTCTAGAGATGAATGACCAAAACAAAGCACGAGTCCATACCAGAAGAGAAGTCTAGGAGATTCCAGAGAGATTATCAATAAATGCACAGTGGAATTATTTCCAAAGACAAAGTCCAAACAGTATGTGATGCATCAAAAAATGAGCGAGAGGATACGCATAAAATAAAACTCAAAAGGCTAGCGCAGTAGAAGAAAAGAATTGAGTAGAAAGATGATGATCCTGACATAGATGGTTTAGCAGATTGAGCTCTAGAAGCATCTTCCTCTTCCTCCTCAGTGCCTAAAATTTGCATGCTTTCCCTCTCTTCTCGCTCTCTTTCAAACAGAGCCATCACTCAGAATTTTTTTTATTATTTATTTAAATCAATGAGTTTAATGGCGACGTGATCGGGAGGTTGGGGAAAGAAGGTATATAGAGTTTTCATCAGAAAAATTGTCTAAAAATTCATCCCCGCGCTCATTTTCTTCCAGAGTTTCTTCAAAACCTTCTGTTGGAATGCTCTTCTTGAAAAATAATTATGTCCTTCATGTATATTTGTGCATAGAATCAGTGAATGTCTCAAAAGGGACAGGGAAGAATAAGCCAACGATAATCCAAGGGCAAAATATAACCTAAGTTACAAGGATGCTGCAAGACAGCCAAAATAAAGCACTGGTAAATGTAAAAATAATGTCTTAAAATGCCGAGAGAAAAATCCAAGAAGACGCACAGGACTATAAACAAACAAAACACTGTTGAGGTTGGCTCAGGTAATCCAAAGAACGCCCTGCTACCATTCAAACGCAGTGGTCGGTAAAAAGTCCAGAGATGAATGACCAAACAAAGCAGAGGTCAATACCAGAAGAGAAATCTAGGAGACTCCATCATCGATTAGAAGGATGCATCGAGAAAAAAGTAACGGTAAAGAAATCCGTAGAGGCAATAAATCTAGCAGCAGTTGGTAATATGATACTCCAGAAGCACTATCCCGGTGCTAAGGGATAACCAAGGACCCTTCTTTACTTTGAACGAGAAGGGGAAACTCTCAAGGCCAACGTGCCTGGGAGAGGGAAATCCTGAAGCTCACAAAACCTTGTCAGCAGAGAAAAGATGTGCCCTGTGACGGTCAACATAACTTCTAAGAATCATGTAGAACCCACAAGAGTTGGTCAGAGCAATCGGCGACATAACAAGCCTCTCAAAACACAACACAGCAAACCGAAAACTCGTTGAATGCCCCTTACCATCTGAAAGAAATAACACTAACATCCGATGATGGTCTAATTGTCACTAACTTTTTACCCCCGAGCGTCACTTTCATACTTCAGCCAATGGATCACGGCGTGATAGTGCCAATGAAAAGGAATTATCGAGTTTGTCTCCCCAGGAGGCTAGCCAATGAAGATGACAATTTATAGACATTTTGGAATAAAATCAGTATATTTGATGCAATTCATGGTGTGTCACAGGCCTGGTCCTCAGTGAAACCTGTTGCACTATTTCGTTCATGGAGGAAACTTCAGTTTGACCTTGAAGGTGATTTTGAGAGATTTCAGAAACATGTAGTGAATGACTCCGAGTTGGGGATTTTAGTGAAAACCATGAAAGGATTCGAAAATACTGATGTGGAGAACTTAGAAAAATGGCTAAAGAGAGACGAAAGTGACCCGGGCTTCCAGCATTTGACTGATAGCGATATTGTTTACGCCACGATTGGACAAGGTGGAGAGGAAGGGAGTGGGGAGAGTTGAAGCAGCAGGAATGAAGACTAGGAGAGCAGTGAACGCATCAGTCACAGCCAGTAGCTCAACTTTGTAGATGGTTTGCTACAGTATATGGAGCAGTAAGAATGCGACTACAATGGCATTATTGCTGTTAAAAAGATATGAGGTAAAAGTGAAAGTTTGGGTTATCCGTATTTTCTGATTACCTGTGCGTCCTCTCCCCATCATTAGCCCGGATTTCCGAGAGTTCACGGTATTTCATTGGTTGGCACTCGTGAGATTGATAGGAAGCCGAACAGGCTCTGAGGCGGCACTTTAACTGCTTACATAGCCGTATTTTCGGCGGCGCAACTTAAAAAATAAAAAATTTGTGAAATTCTGTAAAACCTTCCGTTATTTAGAGTTCTGGATTAACGATCTTCTACTGTATAGCATTTTCTGTACAATCATTGTAATTTACTACAGGCAATTTTATTTTTGTATCTACGATTTCCACAAACATGAAGCTTGCATTTGCGTCGCGGATTTATCTGTCCTCCGACATAATTATTTCATTGGAGGTGCGAAGAGAAAAATATCGCTAGGTGGCTTCGCTAACTTTGCCGCTGAACTTTATGAAAGCAGTATCTGTAAACTTAACGTGCTGTTTGGTCATTGTCGTCATCATTAATAATCGAGTGTGCTTCAATGTTAGATATTGTATGTATTTTCTTGGGAGGCAGAATAGGTGGAATAGAAACAATTTTTACAGTAAATGATCACCAGTTATCTACGGCATTAGCTAAAATGAGCACCAGGATAACAGTCGCCTGAAAGTTATGCAACCAACTAATACAAATTTGACTTACCATGAAATGCCTACTCTGTTTTGCACGTTTACCTGGTTACCACGTTCAAAATCCCGGGTCCCTTCAAGAACGTGCTAATGAGAGTCCACTGTAATATACTGTCATTAAGTGTGCACCCTTCTCCTCTCCCTCACATTCCTCCACCCTTATCCACCAGTGCTACCTATGGGGGTCCTCCCCTAATCCCTTCCCTCACATACACCACTCGTTCCCTTTACCCCTAGCCTAGAGAATCTCTTTCTCTTCTTCCCCTCCCCACTTCCCCTACCATCCCCATAAATTCAGAGCCTATATATTTATGGAATGTGCCTCTATGGAGTTTCACCAGAAGATTATATCCTAGGTCAAAACCAGGTTATTTAAAAAAAATAAACCTTAATGAATAACCAATTCCAAGTGTCCCCATTTTTAATATGAACCGGTTCCACAAAGTCATGCCTGAGACCACTAGTTACTATTAAACTTACTTTTATAGGTGTAAAAAAAGACAATCCTGTACGGCCATTAACTACTGCCTTTTTGCTGTTCATACTATTCAAGTAGCACTAGTTGTGATAACTCAGAAAAATTATCCACTTTTCTAATACTTCAAGCTTCCTCATTCTGAGAGTAGAATTTCAGTCAATAATCATGACAATTTGTTGCATACTGATGATGAGGAAAATTTGTTTCATGCCAGCTGGAAACACATGAGAATTCACTAAACTTCATGTATTTACAGTGAATACAGGATGACACACTTTCCTGATCACCACACTGAATTTTCCAGCAATTAATAGAGGCACAAATATAATTTCATAGCAAGTGGCATTTCAGTAAAGGTGAATTCTATCACCAGGGAATAATTAAGAGGACCTTTAAAATTTCGCCTTTGGAGGACAATTCTTTTCCTTATTTTTTCCTTAAGAAAAATTATCCACTTTTCTAATACTTCAAGCTTCCTCATTCTGAGAGTAGAATTTCAGTCAATAATCATGACAATTTGTTGCATACTGATGATGAGGAAAATTTGTTTCATGCCAGCTGGAAACACATGAGAATTCACTAAACTTCATGTATTTACAGTGAATACAGGATGACACACTTTCCTGATCACCACACTGAATTTTCCAGCAATTAATAGAGGCACAAATATAATTTCATAGCAAGTGGCATTTCAGTAAAGGTGAATTCTATCACCAGGGAATAATTAAGAGGACCTTTAAAATTTCGCCTTTGGAGGACAATTCTTTTCCTTTACATTCCCTGAACTGGGCCAACGAGAAGCGGTTAGGCTGTACCTGTTCTCATGCTGGAAGTACGATCAAGGCCTTTAGAAAGAGCAGACACTTCCTCATCATTTTCTCCTCCTGCATGGAGATCTGGGTTACTATTACTCCTGAAAATTTGGAAATACATACTACTATCAGCACTTGAATCAATTAAGCTATAACTGCACCAGGATTGTGCCTGTGACACCATAAAATTAGAAGATACAGAAGTAAAAAAAGTCTATATTTTCATCAACACAGAAGGAAATTTTCATATGAACATGACAAAAATTTCATGAATGCACTAATTTAGAATAAGTGAATCATAGATACTATTTTAAATTTCAAAAAGCACAAGAGCATAAAAATATCTTTCATTCTCTAAAATATTCACCAACAATTAACATGGAGTATTTTAAGAACAATTTTTGAGTCTCGGAACATCATTAAAAAGTTGTAACAATATCACAGAAATCGAGCGAATGATGCAACCCTAGTTTTTGTAGTAATCAGAAAGAGGAAATGGAAATATGAAAAATATTTCAATAACGTTGGCCAATTTCCATGTCATGGAAATTGACCAACGCAGCTGTTCCGGAAAAACTAGCTCCAGCATGTTTACCAGCCACTGCAGAAGCCTTCTCTCCAATATTTTAATCAAACTCAATTGTTACTGACAAAGGTTTTTGTGACATTCTGATGAATTAGGCGAGTTTTTGGATTTCGTCCACGTCGGCACCCCGATGATGGCGATACATCACCTACTCTACTGTCGGTGTCCTCAGGTCAGGCTGAAGTGGAGATTGCTGTCGAGAGGCCACTATTTATTTACAGCCATGGAGGCATGAACACTGCTGCTGCTCTCTGGTTGGTTGCCATTTTCACCGCCGCCTGCCGTGTAGAAACAGTTCCATGTTGGCAGTTGGAATACAAATTTCCAGGTGTTTGAAAGGGTGTAGCCGTACTCCCTGTTCATATTTTTTTGGTCTTCATTATTATTTCCACTGATTCTCTAATGATTCTCAATATTCTAATGAAGCAGTGGAAATAATAAAAAGAACAAAAAATATGAACAGGAACTAGGGCTACACCCTTTCAAACACTTTGAAACATGTATTCCAACCACCAACACTGAACTCCACTTACAGATGGTAGGTGGCAGCAGGAAATGACAAACCAATCGGAGAGCAGCAGCCGTGCCAACACCTCCATGCCTGTATATAAATAGCGGCCTCTCTACAGCAATCTCCACTTCAGCCTGGCCTGATGACTCCTACAGTAGAGTGGGGAAATATTGCCATCATCAAAATGCTACTGTGGAGGACACCCGAAAACCCACCTAATTCAAATGTCAATTCTGCTAACTATTTTTTTAGCCTTTAAAAATTTGCATAATCCGTTATATTAATTTTATGAAATGACTCACAATTTTCGTTTCGCTCATCAAAAACTACCATTGTAATTAAAGGATGATTTCAATACCTGGTAGCTTTCCTTGTTTGATCTTTCAATGAATGGAGCAGGTAACCAGGACTCTGAGGAGGAGACATGCCTGATAATGTGTTATTATCAACTGAATAAGGAAAATTGCACTGATAATTGATGTATGTAGTCAGCAATGAGTTCCTTCCATGCTGGTCATGATTACCCTCTTGCAGCAACTGAAATCATCAGATATTTTTAAGCTAAGAAGGTTTTCCACATGCATAGACATCCTGCTACAATGTTTTCTGCACTAACACCAATTAAGATATTTGTGAATACTTACAGAAATGTTTTGAACCAGCATTGCAATGGCTTCAAAAGTATTTTGTCCCAAATTCATTGGTTGTCCTCCAATGATGGGAGGTTTCACCATCAGATAAATTAGCTTGTCAAATATCAAAGGCAAAAATTTTACAAGTGGCTCAAGTTTTGCATGCTTTAGGTCCAATATACTGGAAGAAAATATTTTTGGTCATGAAGGAGAAATATGGAGCACAGATGGTATGACTTCAAACTATATCAATTGAAAAAGAAGCTTAATATGCACCTATTTTTCAATTCATTTTCAATGTTTGTCTCTCCAATCCTAGGTGGAATGTTTCCTTCCTCTATTGCAGAACAGAGGTTCAAAAACCTATTCAAGTACCTATCCTAAGGTTAAAAAACAATGATTAGAGTTTTTGAAATATAACAATGAAATTTTTAGATTTTGACAATAATTTAAGTTTTAATACACCGTGGAAAAATGGAGAGAAATAGTCCAGTAAATGAAGGAGCCAACCTTGAGATTATTAGTTACCATTTTTATTTTCTGGCTGAAAGTGGTATTTGGTATCTCATTAAAAATGAGACCAAGTTTGCATGAAAAGATTGTGCTAGGGGGGTGAAAATGGCCCCAAAAGACCCGAAAAATCGTTTTTCCGCAAATTTCTCCCAAAATATGGCAGTTGGAGATTTTTTGTTCAGATAATAATTAAAGATCAGTTAATTTTCTACAAAAATGGTCCTTATGATTTTTCTCAAAATTGGACCGTTTTCAAGATAAACGGGCCCAAGCGCACCCATAATATTGACCTCCTGCGCTGCGTATCGGAGAGCACAAATTATTCAATAACTTTGTTAAAAATGCATATTTTCTCATGAATCAAAGTTCACGTGAAAGAGGAAATCTACCGCTATCATACCCTGTGACTTGAGTCACGTTTTGACTCTTTGGCCGTATTGGAAAAACGGGTCAAACTTTCTGCTCCCGTGCAATTTTGACCTCGCCAGGAATTTGTTCCTATTTTTTTTGTATTGCACTAATTTGCTCCAAATTTTCTTGATTATGGGTCCTCAGAAGGTCCTTTGTCATCTGTGAAATTTGTATGATCTAATTTTCTTCTATTTTGATTAAAGCTTTGTTTGTTGAACCCCAATTTTTTGCTGTTTTTGGAGCGCGGGGAAATTTTGTAAACAACCACCAATTAAAAATTCATACATGATCGGATTGGTCTCTTTGACATATCATTTGAAAGCTGAGAACGTCTACTTTTCGTCAGCACAATTATTTTTTTTCACATAATCGGCCATTTTCCAATAAATTTGGAAAACGCGTGCTAAAGGAAAAAGCGCACTTTTTCTTTTCGTGGCTTCTTTCTCCCGGCTCTTTATTTCTGACGTTTTGACACCTTGACTTCTGTAAAGGTGGAATTCTCACCTTTCCATCAATGTGTATAAAGTCATCTCATTGATATGTGGGGAAAAACCCGAGTCTCTAAATGTAATGCTATAATTTCATTACTTTCGTTTCTTCCGTCGTTCGCCGGGTGTGTGCTCTATTCCGTCGTTTGCGGCGTGTGTGCTCGTGTCGTCTGCTAGAGTCCATGCGGCCACGCTTGGAGATGTAAATGCGTTGGTTTTCTTTCATTATTTTGATAAATATTCAAGGTCAATTATAGAAAAAAAAGTTGGGTGTGCTTAAGACCACACGGGAGAAGTGTAAACGTCTATGGCGATATTCTGATATATATAATGCATAAAAATATTACATATATGTCGGGAAAAACTTTTTGATAAGATCAGAATATAATCTGAAAGAAATTGTCAAGAATTGTTCCCAAAAAAATTTCTAAAAAAAGCTCCCCCACTAGGATTTGAACTCGGGACCTTCGGTACGTTTCTCAAATTTTGGATTTTTCAACGATTTTTTGAAAAAATATTAATGTTGCGAAAAAAATCAAAAGGACCATTTTTGTAGAAAATTAACTGATCTTTAATCTTTATCCGAACAAAAAATCTCCAACTGCCATATTTTGGGAGACATTCGCGGAAAACCGATTTTTCGGGTCTTTTGGGGCCATTTTCACCCCCCTAGCACAATCTTTTCATGCAAACTTGGTCTCATTTTTAATGAGGTGCCAAATACCACTTTCAGCCAGAAAATAAAAATTGTAACTAAATATTTACAGGTTGGCCTCTTTTTCCTCCTTCATTTACTGGGCTAAAAGCACTTTCCAGAAAAGAATAAGGAATAACACAAATGATGGGAAAAATAATTAATGACATTAATGTGGTTCACTAGATCAAGTTCCCAACTTTTTTTCATAGCATGCCCCTTAGTCACCCACTTCCAAAAATTGTGCCCCTTATATTTCATTCCACCGTTATTCAAGTTTCTTTTGCATACCCCTAAACCATCAAGCATCTGCCCCATGGGATATGCATACCATAGAAGCTTGGGTTGGGAACCAATGCACTATATGATTAATTACCTGTATGTGGACTGAGGATGTTGCATCTAGTGTGACTGAAAATATGCCTTTGTGGTTGTCGACCCACTTGGTTCCAGGAAGCAAGACATCAGGGGGAATGTAAGAGTAATTTGGAGGTGGATGTTCCATCATGACTGGCAAGCAATACTCACCTGTTTGAAGGCAACCATCCTTAAATACAGGAAGCCACTGGAAAATAAAGTAAAAATCAGTCACAAAAGGAAACATTAAGGAAGGTACCACTTCTGAAAACTGCTCCCTCTCCTGATGAAAAAGGGATAATCCATTCCAGAGACCATGCATGTTTTTCTATACACCAAATTAGGAAACTAATGAGGACAGTTTTGGAGTAATTCACCTCCTCGTGATGAACAAATAAAAAATGAACAAGATGTTTTCTTACTGTATACCCCACAGGAGTCTCCACGGTTGTCTGCTCAATTTTTCTTTGGCAACTTATATGATAGAATGTAAACAACAAGTGATGGTGATCAGCCAAGTTTGCTGGGAGCCTTATTTTGATCTCATCATAAAATTCAGGGCACCTGCAAAGCAACAATCATGATTCAAAAAATATTCTCTTCACAGAAAGCATAACAGGCAAACTAGAATTAAATTCATAAAAATCTTCAAAGGCTACCCTCACTTAACATTAATTCAACTATTACAAACTTAATATCAGCATAGGTATCCATTGGTATAGAAGGTAAATGCTTATAGGAAAAAAAGAAAAAAAATCACAGTAAAATATGACCATGTGGTGCTATTGGTTTTATACAGTTTAACTTTCACAATATGAGTGCAAAATTCCACAGAGGAAAAATCATTAGCCTTGACCGGGACTCAAACCTGTATCCCTCAATTACGCACCAAGTACTTGAGCCAGTTAAGCTACCGAGGTATCCTTCTCTCCTGTGGATTTTTAAGGGCTTTATTAGAACAAGGTGTTCAGGACTGCCGGATGTATGATGTTTTCTTGTCACAAAGCAGTCCTCACCAGGTGCTTCTATAAAGCCCTCAAAAATACAGATGGTAGAAGGTAGCTTAACTGGCTAAAGCACTTGGTGCAAAATCGAGGGATCTGGGTTCGAATCCTGGTCAAGGCGAATGATTTTTCCTCTGTGGAATTTCACACTTATGTGCACTTGCAGGTAACTCCATAAAGGTAATCCCGTGACTAGTCCCTGGATCCTCATAATTTGCACAACATGAATTTTTTCAAGCTGAATTTTCAATCCACAATTCAAAAGACTATTTTACTTTGGTACCCTTTATTAAAGTAAATAAATATTAAATTAATATGTAATAAGTAACTCAAAATTCATACAGCATTTTTCAAGGCCTGCACTTGAACTTATCCAAGTACATATTGTACAAACTAATATGTCACCAGTGGTACAGGCACTTCCAATGAAAAGTTACCACTTCAGAGCCGAAATTTTTCTAAGTCCCGAGTTGACAGTGATTTGACAATGCTGCGTCATGGCTTCCCTCTAGCGGAGCCTCAGGAAGCTCTAACCGTAAACAAACCCCCTTGCCTCCTCCACCCTCCTTTCCTTTCTTAGCGGAAGGGACAAAGGGATTACTGACGGTCAGTCTTCTTGCCATGCCCTAAAGATGGTCGTTTCTCCGAGTTGCACAGCCCGACGTCTGAGGTCCCGAACATACCTCTATGCTTGCCACCACCATCACGCATTGACATAACATCAAAAATCATCATTGTTCATAATCACCCTCCAATTTGTATGTGTCCCTTGAATAATCGATGAATAATTGAATAATTAATTCCTTGATTTATTGGTGTTGTTTCACGTTCGTCTTTTTCTCCTATAAACAATAAGTAGTCGGGAATACATATTCTTATGTTGTCACTGTCCTCATCCTTTGAAGAACGGAAAGAGGCATAGAATAACCAATTTGAGCATAACATTTGTTGCCCTTTGACCAACGAAACCGTCATCACATGCTTATGGAGCTCTTGCAATCAGTTAAATCTCATATGAATAATTATTTAGTGGTGGACGCATGCGCGTGCAATTAGCTTTATTAGGACCTGTAACCCTCATGCATATCCCACCTTCCACAACCATCAAAGTCCATTGCAGTCAATGTTTTTTTAATAAAGGACGCAGGAGATAGTGAGTTTAAAAATGCAGTTCCTGTAGCGGAGACAGCCCTATAAGTTTAAGGGATCCCTAAGGAGATTTATAAGATTGCTTTTAATGCATTACAGGAATATGCGCATGGTGGCCGTAGTTTATGACCGCAGAATTTCGCTGGTGAAGAATAGAATCGTAAATAGGAGGTATTGCAACTAAAGATCTATATGCCGATGACTTGAGTGAAACTAGTCCCATGAGGAAGGTCTCCTGCCTGAGGTCTTTTCTCTCTTCTCCTCTCAACCTAGGTCCTTAATTTCGTGCAGCTCCCCATATTGCATCATGGTCGCAGGGAGTCCCTTGTCTCTTATCGCAGCAGATATTAGACCAGATTTTAGGGAAACGGCTGCGTGGTCAATAACAGATGTGTATTGGTATTATACAAGCAATAATCTAATGGGTATTGTTATTATTCGAATTAAGAGTCTATACCATAAATCCTACGGTAAACTCGTGGAAATTACGACAATTCGGAACATTATTTTCTTCTTTTGAGCCTATTCCTAGTCTTAAAACATTGAGATCGCATATTTATAAAGCTTCTGACCACATCGATGTGAGAATAAAACATGTTAATGAACTCACTCTGAAATAGCACGAACGTGAAACAACACCAATAAATCAAGGAATTAATTATTCAATTATTCATCGATTATTCAAGGGACACATACAAATTGGAGGGTGATAATGAACAATAATGATTTGTGATTTATTCTTCTAAGTAAATGTCGATTTTTGATGTTATGTCAATGCGTGATGGTGGTGGCGAGCGTAGAGGTATGTTCGGGACCTCAGACGTCGGGCTGTGCGACTCGGAGAAACGACCATCTTTAGGGCATGGCAAGAAGACTGACCGTCAGTAATCCCTTTGTCCCTTCCGCTAAGAAAGGAAAGGAGGGCGGAGGAGGCAAGTGGGTTTGTTTACGGTTAGAGCTTCCTGAGGCTCCGCTAGAGGGAAGCCGTGATGCAACGTTGTCAAATCACAGTCAACTCGGGACTTAGAAAAATTTCGGCTCTGAAGTGGTAACTTTTCATTGGAAGTGCCTGTACATGAGATTCCTAGAGAAACTTGCTTTAACCTCATCAACAAAGCAATTTCAATGCATGATTGATGACACCAAAATACAACACAAATACCAAATACTTCATTTAAACAAGTAAATATGTTGAAAATAAGAGAAAGTCAACATACTTGTTATGGTAACTAACAGTTGTATAGGCTTCTGAGGTAAACTCAGGACAAGAAGATTTTCCAAATATCACAGATAAGGCATGCTGTTCTTCTTCACCACTCATTAATTGAACTTTAACAGCAATATTTCTAGCTGATCCTGAGAAATAAATTGCATAGTTTTATCTAAGATGATGAAATACAGGAGCATTTCCAATGGGAAGAGATGAAGGGAATATAGAACTGACGTAATATTGTTTCCTAAGGTGAAATGAATCTGAATCATTAAATAAAAAATGTCTACCTCTAAATCTAGAAGAAAAGGCATTACAACCCTCAAAACAATCTTAAGTTTAATGCTCGAAATTCAAGGAAAATATTTAGGTCCAAATGCATAAGCTCAATGAAAACATGGTTGTCCATTGAGTAACACTCCAAAGCAGCCAAGAGGAAGGTCAAGTTAACAACAGATAGATAAGATTGTTTGTAGGGGGGCCTTCGACAGGAGCCTGGGCACTTTGAACTTCTTGGTCCTTTGTACCAAACCCTTGCATGTCTGCCACATGCAGACAGGGGACAAGAGCACCACAGTGAAGGTATGTATGGTAACCCATCCAACCGCCGTCCGGGCCCAACATTGCTCAACTTCAGTGACCTTACGGGAACCGGTGTGTCAATGTGGCAGGGCCCTTGCCCTAATAACAGATACCTGATGTGAAAGCGGACTTAGAGAAGAGAAGAAAGGCATGTCACGGAATGCAGTGTTGAACAAACCACTCTCTGCCTTGTAAGATGTAAGTTGAGCAATTGAGCCAACTGATATCAATAAGAAAATGACTTTATAAAGTGAATGCTACTTGACATAATTTGGTGGAACTCTCATATTGAGAGAAAGTAAATATTGGCTTTGTAAATTCCACAATAGTTTATTAAAAACAGAACAACTGGTTTCACCCATTAGGAAATCATCAGGTACAATAAAAATATTTAAACTCTAGGAAAATATAAAAATGTGCATGCAACTCGGGGATGGATTTTTAAATAATTTCTTGTGCAATCCTTTTTTGTTAATTTTTTAACATTTTTTCAAAAGGAAGGGTGAGTAGCCCTTATTTGTGGAGATGCAATTTAATGTCTGTAGCTCCAGGTAAAAATTTGTATCTGATAGTGGGATATCTATCAGCCTTTTGAAAATGGAATGAAATGACACAAACTCATGGGAAATATGTTGCCATGAGGAAGGGTTGAGGATGTGGTCAGTGCAAGAGAGTTTGCAAAATATGGAGAAGTCCAAAAAACCTTAGGTAATAAAAATTGTAACATCCAGAAAGTTCTAAACTTGACCACCACCTGGGGTGAATCATCACTTTCTATCCCTCAGCATTACCTTCCTACCCTCATCTCGTCTTCCCTTTCTCCTACCACACCCTACACCCCCCTCCCCTGCCCGTGAGTTGTATGTATAAACATATTTCCCCAGAGGTAAAATATTTTTATCGTACCTGATAATGCCCAAACGGGTGAAACCGGTTGTACTGTTGTTAATAAACTATTGTGGAATTTACGAAGTTAATATTTAAATTATTTCAAAATGACTTTATGTCCACACAACATTATAGAATGAATAGTTTCAAAAGAGCTGAAAAATGCATCAAAATTTTAATTAATAGCTCAAAAGAAAACTGAGCGACTAGTTTGAACTCCAGTGTAAAAGAGGGCAAATTGGGGAAAAAATAATACAGAATGAAAGGCCACCATTAATAGCTAGAAAAACTGAGAGATAAACCATTAAAAATATCCCGCCGACCATGTTAAAAAGATAAGACTCCTGTAAATATTGAGAAACAGGGGTACCTGAATCCCGAGGAACACACAATCCGAGCATCCACGTGCCATTTTAATCACATAATTCTGACAGACATCTTAATAATATATCTGACAACTAATACATTCGATAATCATCTACAACTGACCAATGACTGGTTTAAGATAAAAATTATTTTATTAAACAAAAAAAAAACCCAAAACTTTGTTTGAAGCCTGAAATCAGCCACAGTCTGATGTCTTGAGAGAGCCAGCAAAATTACTGGAGTTTTATCTTGATACCAAACTGAACTGGAACTACCAGGTCACTGAAGTCAATGAGAAACTTCTAAGGCTCTCTTCAACACTGAACACTAAACTCAACAGATTTTGACATGGATGATAAGGTAATCTGAAATACACTTTTTCACAACACCAGGTTAGAATGTAAGACACCATTATGTGTGCAGAAACTATTTTGAGTTGGAACCCAAAATCTGGAAATTTGCAAAAATGGATGCATTGGAATTCCTAGCATGACAGCTTTGGTTTCTGCACCTGCACTGATCTATTCTTAGGATTAAAGTTATATCATTTATCATGCCAATCAAACATTTGTCTTCCACAAATCTACATTAGAGACAGATATAAAAAATTACATTCCATCATCATTATTAAATCATCACTTACCAGCTCGTCCGGCAAAGTTTAAGTCCTTAGGATACACAAACAACAAATTTCGGTATGTGTAATGAGGAATAAATACTTCTCGAGATGGGAATTCCAGTATTTCTTTGGTTGGTCTCCCCTTCTCATCTATTATGAAGGGAAAACAGAAGTAATTAATCGATGGATCACAGGTTAAAATAAATAAAATTTATTATCATTTAAAGCCACATTATAGCAGTGAACTTTTGCAAAGAATTAAACACAATGTTCACACTACAAAAAGAGGGAAATTAGAATAATATATCTACCCCATGAATTACTCAAAATAGGAGTCAACAACCTCCAAAATGCAGCTTAATTAATTTTCGCAAGGTGGATACTGCAAGGTATATAATTAATTTTAACTAAGTGAGAAAGTGCAACTCTCATAACTTTTCAAGAGAAAAGCATTAACTGTGATAACTGCAAGCAAGGCCTTTCGACACTTCTCCTGAACTCTTGAACTACCATTTTCCAAAAACCCTTTCCTCTTCTGTCACTGCTTCCCTCACGGAGAGCTGTCAAAATTCTCTAAAACTGATATTTTTTATGATCAGGACTAGTTTCTGGATTAATCTCATGGAGTCCAGCACAATGGTGAAGAAATGTTTCCAGCTTTTTCCAAGCACGAAAGCACTGATTCCAAGAGTTTTTTATGCATTCAGCCTAAATTGTCATTAAGTATTGTACTAGCTCATTGATACATTTTTGGACAGTCTCTGCCTAGACTCACTCTTTTGAGGGTCATCTCTTCTACACACTATGTATTCTACTTGCCTGACATCAAGACTTAAGTTGCCTCCAAAAATTCTGGTCATCTTCCTTCCTCTTTCTAGCTTACCTAGTTTTCTATCCTCTATCATTCTCTCCAACTTACATTCTCAACATGCCCTCTATACACTTTTGCTGCTTTCCCCGAATGCCCACCACTATTTTCCTTTCCTCTCCCAGCATATCTATCCCTTCCCAGGTAGCCTTCTTCCAAAACCAGCTCATCTCCTCCATTCTTTACCGCAAACCCGCATCTGAAAAGCCTTCAGTCTGCATGCATCTATTCTGCAAAGACCAAATTTTGAACCCATACAATGCCATGCGACATATTAGAGTTTTAACCTATCTTTTCTACATGCCTGGTCTCTGCTCAAAACTCCCCAAACAGATTCCTCTCTCATGGAAAATTCTCCATTGGCTAGGGCAATTCCTACTCATAACACCTACTATTAAACCCATTCTTATCCAAAATACTCACTAGCTGTGGATTAAGCTCCCTAGCTGGGGCCCATTAGATAGCTGGTGGAAACTGTTCCACCAGCTATCTAATGTGTCCTTTCACCTTTATATTCATCACCCCTTTCTAACACACAGAAAATCTCATTACTTAAGCCTTATGATTGATATTCATTCCATACATTTCACACTGCACTTCAAGCACACACATCATTGAGTGTAATCCTTGGCTGACAATCCTTCCAGTCAGTGCAAGAAATATGCATTAATATGAGATAATGATATTAAGTTACATCATTTTAAAATTTAAATGAGGCAAGAAATCCTTTGGGAGTCAGTTCCTATCTTACAATGAGTATCACCAGATAATTGTATGAAGAAGCAGGTGAATATATGTATTAAAAGGAATGTCCTATTCTTTGAGTTATCTAAAAGTTTAGCATTTTGTTGGCTGTTAAATTTTGAGTAGACCTAGAGTTGAGAATTTTTTAGACATTCTAAGTACAAAAACCAGAAATAACTTCCATCTTACTTTGGCAATTGTGGTACATATTTCTTTTGCATCCACCCCCCAGTCCACCCCATTCCCCTCTTTGGACATGCTTCCCCTCTGCAGACTTTACCCTGCGGACTTAGCAGAAGAACTTGCTGGAGGGGCATCTGACTTGCACACTAATTATGCCAACAATACCTACGACCCTAAATTGCATATGCCACCTTGCTACAGTGTCACTTCTTGCCAGTGAGTTCTATGGTGTCTTTTCCTCACCAGGTCAGCAATGGTTTATATAGCAGTCAGCCCAAGGATGCACCATGATCATTCTGACCATAGCACGAAGGCCATGACCCAGCACTGCCCAAGGGGACACACAAGCCAGTTCTTGATGCTCCAATTGAAAGCTTCCACCCCATATGTACCCATCCAACTATTTCCTCTCCTCCGAGGCTACCATTCCTCTATATCTTAAGCTCACCCACTCCACCTTGAACTTGCCGAAAAATCTTCTTCAACGGCTGATTCTAACTATCAATCTGGGACTGGAAGTCTATCTCTGTCTGGGACTAGATGTTGAGGATCACACGTCATGCCAGGACTTAGTCATTTTTCTCAGAGAGCCTGACCTCTCATACTTGTAAAAATGTTGTCATTGATTCTGCAATGGAAGTTCACAAATTGCTGGCTGGCCCATGAATTGCTGTTTTTTAATTAAATTGGTTTAGTGAAATACACTCGCTGCTTCCATTTACTGATTCAGAATGCTTGTTTCACACTGATTTCCTCATTTTCTCAGCCGAGCTTGGAAAGAGTTTTTTGTTCTAGATGAGCGTTATCTGCAAGAAAATAAAATCTTTCTCTTGTGACTTCACTATAAAGGAGCTACTCTTCCTCTCAAGTTTCATCCTGCATTTTTATAGCCACAATGCAAAAAATCAACATTATTATAGCTTGTAGTACCCAAGTGATGTAAACATATTTGTAGAAATTATCTGGCCGAGTAGGCCAAATTATCTTATAAATACCTTCCTGCCTCCAAGGACTTTATGATTCTCTAACTGAATACTTTTGTCTCTATGCCATAATGATATTCTGGTTTCAAAGAAAATAAGCCATTAACAGAAAATGTACTAGAAAAAAAACTTTTGAGGTAATGGATTAGTAGAATGTTGCAGCACAGGCACAATGCAAATGAGAGAAAAAATGAGCATATACCTGCAAAAACAACAAAAATGCTAAATTTGCCAAGCAGCATTGAATGAAAACCTTTACAAAGGTTCTAACACAGGATATGTATATTTATGTATTTTTCACAACATTCACAAATGGATTTTTATTACACATGAAATGCTTCCCTATCATCTTCATGCTAAAATGATCCCGTTCTGTGCAAGTAAGAATAGAGCACATCCATTATGACTTGTAAGGCAAGACGTAATTCATATGTGGAAGTAGGTAATTCAATAGGCATCTTTATAACAAAAGAGGATCATACCTCAAAAAGTATTTGTAAACTTACCTGGATAAGGGAACAGCCTTGCTAACTCCGGGGTGATACAATACTTAGGTTCATCAGGGCAAGGAGAAACATCAAGTTTTAGAGTTCCTGGAATACATTTAAGTTTTTTCATGACTGAGCAAGGCCTCTTAAGTTCTTGCAAAAACTTATATAAATCTTCATCTCTCAGTTTGTCACTTTCCTGAAATAATACAGGACATAGAGTAAATAAGTGATACAAATCAAGGAAACGAGAAGGGAAATGTTATAGAAAGAATGGAGCATATCTGTGTGCAGAACTGAAAAACTGCAAAGTTCTGTGGTGTTTGGGGCATTATAAAGTATTCATAGAATTCTTATGGTGTAATTTTTAACAGAGTAGAAACTCGAAAATAAAAAGCACAAAAATATGAAGTTTTGATTTTAAGAAGCAAAACTGTCAGTCCCAACAAAAAGCCTATACAACATGGAGCTATGCCAAAATATGAAGTTTCGAAAATACAAAATAACATACCTCGGGCCCCGTCCCCAGGACAAAATAGAATTCATTCTTATGAACTATGGTGAAAAACTGCATTAGTAATACTCTCTTTTTGCAGACGTAGACACTTAACAAATCAGCGATGCCAAATATGATGCATCCAAGTGTGAAATACGTGAATGATAGTGCATTGTCTTGCACACATTCCTTATTTATTAGACAAATTACATAATGATAGACAAATTACGTAAGCATTGTTGTTCCAACAGTTGTTCTTGACACTCATCACTTTAATAAACTTCTGTGGCACTTTTAGCAACAAATTCTTAATAGCAGCGTGACCACGAAGTTTTAATTTTTAAATTCCCTGACATTTCCACGAAATTCCCTGACAAAATGTCTCCCTCAAACAAAGTGTACAGAGATTTTTTTTTCTTTCAGCCAAGATATTTGAAGAGGTAGCCAGGAATGGCTGGGCAGAGCCAAAGGGAGGAAGAAAGAACTGGCAATGAATGGCCTGGCATACATCGGGCGGCGGCAGAGACCAAAAAAGTACATATATGGAACATGAGCCGAGCCACTTCTAGAGGCGAGACCGCTACTAGTTTCCCTGACATTCAGCTATCCTTCCCTACATTGCTGACGCACTTGAGCGCATCGCGTTCATAGACACGAAGAACCATGATTTCCTTTCTTATTTAGCGATGAAGAGCTATGAAATTTTAGGCATACATAAACAATACAATGGTGATTGATAAAATGGTTAGAATTTAAGTCTAAGGTCCTCAGCTTGACTCCGGAAAAATTGTCAACAATGAATTTGGTGTTTGAATTGTTGGTCACAAACTAAAGCAACTGCCTTGCGCACCTTGCACACAGGATAGTTGTGTATGTGAAACAGAATATGTATCTCAGAATTTAAACATGTGGACTGAGCAATGGAAAGCCAATGAAGTAATTTCAGGCGAGAACTTTGCTGATTCTCTGTTTTTTCTTTCAATGTAATCAACTTTGGTCCAAATCTTGGTGGATGCTCACTTTGTACAAATATTTTTGTAGTATCTGTCATAATCAATGACATATTTGATATTTTTATTAAAATAACACAAACTAGTAACTTTAAAGTATTAGGGAAGTTTCGGCTGTCGTGTTTCTATGGCCAGGCATAAATACTATTGTAAATGGAAATCCTCATGTATGACATGCACCCCATTTTTTTGAAGCTAACAAAAGTGGAAAGTGTTATAAATGAGAATATATGGTATACCGCAAACTGATGGCGATATGGAAAATATGCCAAATCATGTACCATTTGTTGTTGAGTCATTAGTCATTGGAGCGAAATAATATTTCCTCCAAAGTTCGTATATTCAGCTGACGATATGGAAGACACAATAATGGATACTTGTGAAGGATATTTTGGAAATGGGCTGTCTCTTGCTCTTTTTACCTACAATTGAGTGATAAAGAGAGGGTGACTTAAAGTGCAGTCGGGCCGGCTACTGTCATAACCGTGAAGATGTTAGAATAAAATGACTATCTTAAGCATCCATACTGGTTGCTAGTCTCTACTAACAGTGGATTAAAAAAATTTAACTATTATACAAAAATGCATAACTTTTGCTTTATGAATGCATTCTTAACTGGGTAGAAATTTCACCAAAACTATGATCGCTTACTTTAAATCGCAAAATACAAAATGCCCACTTTCCCGTACTGTTGATTTTATATCATTGAAACCATTCAAAAATTTATTCTATTGTTATACATGACAATATTTACTAATGTCCGGTGTTTCCCTACAGTGGAGATTTCATTTAGGTGATGAGGATGACAGGAAGAGTGAAAGGGAATGGAGAAAGAAAGGATAGACAATGACAAGAGAGTCATGAATGAGGATAGATACATTCTAAATCCTCCATTGGGAAGTGAAACGGAAATTAACTGCTTAGTCATTTTAAAATTTTACACATCTTAAAATAATGCACTTGCACGCACAATCAGTAAAAAATTACATGTTAAATGGTCTTCAAATCATACCACAATTAATAAACCTCTCTCAAGACTTGAGAGACAAGCTGAGGGAATAAGGTCCCAGTAATAAGCACTAACAACATTTTCCAAATGCTTTCTTGTTCCCTCACCTGTTTAAAAAAACTGGAAACTGTAAGTTTAACAGGCCTAAATGTATCCAGGCTTGATCCAAAGTCTTCAGGTGACCAACTTCTCCTTTTCTCAGACACACTGCGCCTCTCAAGTGAGCCTCTTCGTGTGAGTGAGCCCACATCACTTGCTTTCTTACGGAATTGATCAAAACTACCACTGCTTGATTTTCGATCTGCGGAAGAAATAAAATTAATGTAGTGGTTAACTAATTAGTTGAAGAGGACATTATGGTGGCATGTATAAAAACTGCTTACCTAAACTATTTGAGCCAGTACTCTCTTTATCACTTCCAGAGTCCCGCTCTAGGCTGTTCACACCAGTGATGATGTTCATAAGATATATAGCCGTCCATGCAAATGGCATTCTGTATTTTCCCAGCCTTTCACAAGATGCTACTGCATTGACTCTTACCTTATCACGATTCTAAAACAAAAGGCACTTTGGTGTCATAGAAGTGTGCAACATGACCTTTAATTTACATAGCCTAGTTTTAGGCACATGAGTAGGGATCAGAAAAAAACCTTAATTTTATGATATGACCTAAAAAGTCACAATTATTAGAAAAAGGTTATTGAAAAGAACCTTAATATAATACGAGGTTTTGTTCCTCTTTTCGTTGCTGAAAGACCATTCAGTGAGAGTAAGTCTTACAACTGCACACTGTTTATTAGATTGAGTGTTCTTATAGTATTTCTTAACATTTGATTGATAACTCCATTGAAAATGGCTTACTTATTCCAGTTTGTATGATTTTTACTGATGATTGGAGTACTAAAGATTTGCAATTGTGTGCATAACACTTTTTCCTTTCATATGAAGTTAAAAAGAGTTTCTCATATCCAGAGTCATCTTATAAGTGGGTATATACGGAGTGAGTTATTTTCAAGGGTATACATCAAAATTAAAGCTACTACCAAAAATAAAAGCTCAGAAATACAGAATAGAACTTTAACTGCACCTACCTTATCATCCTTCATGTATGGCTCAGCACATTCACTTATATCTCCTTGAAGAACTTTTTCCAATTTTATCACCAGAAATAAGTCCGTTGAAGGGTACGTAATGTCCAAAATGCAAGATCTACTCAAAGTGCTAATATCACAGTAAGGAATGTGTGAACCAAGCATTCTCTTTAAAGTTTCCGAATTCATGTCAAAATAAAAATTCTCTGATATCTTCTTCTTTTCTTTGGCATCATATAAAGCCATAATGGCAAAAATAGGCTCCACTTCTAAATCTAACCTGTAAGTTAAGTAATTCATATGAGCTACAAGAGAAATGAAAAAAAATGAACAACGTTAGGAAGGTCATACTAGCATATTATGATAACTTTGTTCAAATTTAAGCAGGGAATTAATGCTAGCTGTAAATAGTTTCTCCAGTACAAAAGATTTTAGGTTTCAGAAAGAAATAATGAATATTCCAGCCACAATGAAAAAAATGGGGTAAACTACTACAGATATTTCATCAACATTGCTGGTTTTAAAAACAACATTCATTCAACACAATGCTATGCTTGAAAGAGAAAATATGCTGGCTATCATTTCTCCACTATGTATTAGTTTCTCATCTCTTCATGCATGACACGATCTCACCAACTAATAGAGTCTTAAGGCTGTTTTACATTGGGAATGAAATTGTTCAACTTCAAACAGCATATTTTTCTCAATCGGGCGTGCAATCATTTTCAAATTTGAGCAGGGGCTATTTTACCATCTCACGTTGATGCATTTGTGAATGCATTCTTTCAATTCACGGCTTTACACAATGCAATTTGAAATGGACGTTCGTACGTACATCAAATTGTGTAATTACGTGCCCCGTGTAAAACGGGCTTAAGAACAAAATGTAAAATGCATACAGATATTATGGAGAAGCATCTGGGAGCTAAAACTAATGAAATAGGTAAAATAAGGAGATTTAGCTGAAACGTACTTTAGCTGAAGACATTTAACCAGTATCCTGTGGCCCATATGCTCACTGGGTATTTCAGCTGGAAATCTCCTTTCGATTATTTCCTCTTCATCTTGGGTAGGAAACAGTGAAAACAAAGCATCCTGTTCAACATAAAAATGTAAACAGATTAAATATTTGAAAAGAGACTAAGTAAAATAAAGAATGATGAGAGCTGTCTTTCATCATACATTGGCAAAAGAGAGGGATCTTTGAAAGATCAAACATGAAATATGGATACAAATTTGGAAGAAGGCTACTTTAAAAATAAGCAGAAATGGTTTGGTATTGGGTATAATATTTGCTTCCATATTTTCAGGCTGAAGAGAACCTGAAGGTTTCAGGTTCTCTGTCAACATTTAGGTTGTTAAACCTTTCATTGTTCAACAGAGTCACAACTAACACCACTTCCATGGAAATGAAGTTATACGCTTTTAGCCTTAGTTAACAATAATAAAAATGCTATTACAGTCTACCCATCAGTTACGGATGTTCAAAGATTAGAGATGGGCCACTCTGAAAATTACCACAGTAATTTCATAATTTACCATGATATTTTTCGTAATTTACAATGACCCAAAAATTTACCTGAGTTTGCGATAATTTTTCATACAGATAAATTCCAAACATACTTTTAAGCCAAGTTAATGCACATTTCCTATGCGTTTTAATATAAATTGAGGCATGTACAACTCATTTTTGGAATATTTTACTTAAATTATCACACTATAGAATAATGCATGAGGATTAGAATATTCTTCTTGAAAATTTCTCATACTATGAGAAAAAAATGCCAGATTTCATGCTGCTGCTGTATTCATTTTTACAATTTTTTAATTTCTAATACATTGTTTTAAATTGGCATTAATGGTTCAAACATCATTATTCCCCTCCTATTGACATTGGCTTTATTATTTAATCCTAAATTAACTATCAATTTCTTAAAACTCATTAAATGGAAATTAACTGGAAAAACTTAAATTACTGGAAAATGATGGTAATTTACCCATATCAACCAAAATTAAACCACTCACATCTGGCCAAATTATGGCCGTCAAAAGTGTGAGAAGGGAGTCCTATTTTCATTCATGAAGTGAGAAAATCAGTAAGAAATTCCATAGCTAATGGTGCAAAATAAAAGAGAAAAATTAATGATGCACAAATATTACTCATATCAGTAAATTATATATAATTTTTGACGAATAAAAAAGTATCATTTAATTTATTTTTCTTCATGGGGATGTTGTAATAACTTCATCACAACTCTGTAAAAGACCTTATGCAACCAGCAATATAACTGTGCCGTAGATATTTTTCTACTCATGACAACAACCGAGGTACTCCTCTAAAAATGACGAAAACCTTTGCTCGTATATTCAACATTAGTACCAAGAATTTGCACACTATTTATATTATCTCATGAATTTTCCATCTTGTTGATGTTGTTACCACCCTATGATGGTGCAGAAAAGATCTTCTGCAACCCACGAAAAGAGAGTAATGACGACGAATAAAATGAATAATTCAGTTAAAAGAGTGAAATACCTAGGAGATAGGCTCATATCCATGAGAATAGAAGGCCACACCAAATATATACTAGTCATTCAAGTGTATATGCCAATTCTAGTCATGAGGATGAAGAGGTTGAGGAAGTGTATGATATGATTGAAAAGGAACTGGAGGAAGAAAAAGATTGCTTTAAGATAGTCATAGGTGACTGAAATGCAGTGGTAGGAAAGGGAAGAGAAGGAAAGACAGTTGGAATCATGGAATTGGAAAGAGAAATGACAGAGGAGAGGCTGGTAGAGTTTTGCAAAGAAAACAAGATGATTTTGGCAAACACCTGGTTCAGAAATCACATCAGAAGACTATACACTTGGAAGGTACCAGGGGATCGATTCAGAAGCCAGATCGACCACATTATGATAGAAGAGAGATTCAGAAATGGCATAAAGTACGTGGGCTACCAGGAGCAGGTATAGCGAGCAACCACATTTTAGTTTTGGTAGAACTGAGGGTTAGAATGAAGAAAATAGAGATAGTGAGATACCTTAGTGAGATAAATGAAATAGGAAAAGAGGAATTCGGAAGGGAAATAGGTAATAGTTTGGAAAAGAACAAGAAAGATAGGGAGACGGTTGATGAAGAATGGAAAAGGATTAAAGAAAATATCACAAATAAAGCAGAGGAATTGATCGGGTATGTTAAAGGAGTGAGAAGAAGGAAACCATGGGTGAGTAATGAAATGATAAAGAAGATGGTAGAAAGAAGGCAGGCAAAGAAAATAATGAATTAGGAAGGAAGAAGAAAGTACAGGAAATTGAACCTCAATTGAGAAGGGAGTGTGAAAAGGCAAGAGAAAACTGGCTGGACGAGCAGTGCGAAGAGATAGAGAAGCTAGAGAAGGCAGGAAAATATGAGGCGGCATACAAGAAGGTCAGGGAATTTAATGAAGTAAATGGAGGTTTTGGGAGAGAAACAAGTAGCAGATTGAAAAGCATAGAAAACAAAGGAGGACAAGCCGTGACTGGACAAGAGGCGTTAAATAGGTGGAAAGAATATATTGAAGAACTGTATGATAAGAACGGAAAACCTAAAGAAATAGAGATAGAAGAGGAGGAGGAAGAGGACGAGAACCAAGTGGGGTACAAGATACTGGAAAGCGAAGCAAGGCAGGCATAGAAAGAAATGAAGAGAGGGAAAGCATCAGGTATGCACAAAATTCCTATGGAATTGATTCAGGATTTGAACGAAGAAGGCATTGCAAATATTTTAAGGCTGTGCAATAAAATATATGAAATGGGGGAGTGGCCAAAAGATTTCCTCAAGACCATAATGATAGTGATGCCAAAGAAAAAGGGTACAGGCAAGTGGGAAGAGCACAGGACTATAAGCCTCATATTACACACTACCAAGATATTACTGAGGAAATTGAATAGAAGGTTAAAAACGAAAATGGAGGAAGGAGTGGGAGATTAACAGTTTGGATTCCAAAAAGGGAAGGGAACAAGAGATGGAATAGGGTTGCTGAGAACAGTGGGAGAGAGGTATATAGAAAGAGGGAAGGAGCTATGCATCTGCTTTGTGGATCTGGAAAAAAGCGTTTGACAGGGTGAATGGAGCAAGCTATGGGAGATTTTGAAAAAGAAAAGAGTGGGTTAGAGAGAGAGGAGTGATAAAACATCTATATATGAAACAACAGGTGGCAGTAAGGTTTGGTGACAGGTGCAGTGAGTGAAGCGAAGTTGGAAGAGGAGTGAGACAGGGTTGCTGTCTCTCACCAAAATTGTTTGTTATGCACTTGGAAGAAATAATTGAGGAGAGCTTAGAAGACGAGGAAAATGTAGGAGTGAAGATAGGAGGAAAAATGATTAAATGCATCGGGTTTGGGGATGACATGGCAGTGGTGGCAGAGGATCCTGAAATGCTCGGGAGGATGATGAGGTATATCAATGAATGTTATGAAAAATATGGAATGAGGGTAAAAAAAAGGAAGACAAAAACAAAGAGGATAGGAAGAGAGGGAAAGATTGAACTAATATTAGGAGTGGAAATAGAAGGAGTAGAAAGATTAAGATATCTAGGAAGTGTGGTGGAAAACAACTGGAGATGCGACCAGGAGATAAAAGAAACAATTGGAATGACAAAGACTGCATTCAGATGAATGGAAAGACTGTTAGTGAGCAAAATAGTTATTGAGTTTCGGAAAAGGCTGATGAAATGCTATGTATGGAGTGTATTTTTGTATGGGGCGGACACATGGATGCTGAGGAAAGGAGACAGACGGAGAATTGAGGCATTCGAAATGTGGACATGGAGACGGATGATGGGAGTGGAGTAAATTGGAGGGACAGAAGGAGAAATGAAGAGGTCCTAAAGAGCGTGGGAGAGGCAAGAAAGTTGATGGGGGTGATTTTGAAAAGGCAAAAGAATTGGGTTGGCCACTATCTAAGACATGGTGGCTATCTAAGACAATTGAAGGCGGTGGTTGAAGGGGCAGTAGAGGGAAGGAGCAGAATGGGATGGAGGCATACAATGATGTTGGATGGACTGAAGGGAAGAGATGGATACGGTGACTTAAAGAGACTGGCCTTGGAGAGAAAATTGTAGGAAGAGAACGCCAAGGATCTGCTGAATGGCAGAGCACCCAATGATGATGATATTAAAGTTTAAATATTGGTTAAATAACATTTTAAATCATTTGATTCCAGCATATTTCGTACCTATACTGTATTGTGTATCACTGAATGCACTGGTGATGATGTAGTTTAACCAATCCATCATCCGGTAATATACTGACTCACTTTACGATGGAATTCACATTACGATCGGTCTTATGGAACGGATTACCATCGTAAAGTGGGGTTCTACTGTACTATTGTAACAATAAGAGTTTCTTTTGATTTGAGAGGTGAAATTTAGTATGGTAAATCCCAGATTACCCAGTGGAACAATAAATGTGTGGCACAAACAACAGTGGAAATGAATGAATCATCAGGGCAAGTTATATCAGGTAGGTGTGAGACAGAAATAACGAATAAGCTGTGGGAGAGACTGGAGGGGAAAAGATTCCTTTGCATTTCAGTTAACGGTCAAAGAGGGAGGAAGATTGTAGCGAAGCAGGGCATTCTCAGCCATTTACTCTCACCTTTCTTCTTTCACTCCTTCCCTCTCAATGATCCCATCTACCTCCCCTCTTGACCTTCATCCAGTCAAATACAAGAAATCTCTTTCCTCAAACATATATCAGCATAGAGATTGGTGGCAGTAGTGCCCCCCTCTACTTTCCACATAGCATTGAATAAATGACATACAGTCATGTCAATGTCATCAATATGTAGTCACAGAGTACTCACAGTAAGTGAAATACCTGATTCAGAATACAGTAAAACCTCTCTTTTACACTTTTGACGGGGATGAAGGAAAAAAGTGTAAATCGCGGGAAAATGTAAATTGAGGGTAATCGTAATTTGTAGGAAATAGAAGCAAAATCATAGCCTAATGTTAAATAATTTTATTTTAATTAACAGGTGATATTTAATATTTGATGGTTCACCAAATAGGCATAAATAAATTAATAAACAAAAGTTAACAAAAAATAAAAGTATTCTCATATTTTAACTGAACTTGATTTGAGGTGGTGTCTACCTACATATATTTATCTTTGCATTAAGGGCATACATTTTTTCTTCAACAATAGTCTATGTCATCCATGCCTTTGTGTTGGCTGCATAGGTTGTAGCCAAGGTCTTTCTTAATGTTTTTAAAGCAACGTGGATTTATGGAATTTTCAAACACAAAGGGCTTCAGTCTCTCACTGCCATCTGGATTAGCTCCTGATAAAACAGTAAGGCGACCTTTGCTGAGCTTGGCCCCATGACAAGGGTCCCCTTTGAAGTCTATAGGGTCTTGTGTGGCATTATTTAAAAAAAAGACGTCTCGTCCACATAAAAAATGTCTTTAAGAGTATAGGCATAGCCATCAACATAATTATGCAAAGTTGTGCACTTCCAGTGAGAAACTGTTTCAGGATCCATGTAGAGTACCTACACTGTTAGATTCACCAAAAATTATTTTATAGACAATATTTATATCGCCTTTTGAAACGGTGTAAACATCCATTTGATTCTTTAAAGACATCAGTGCGCCGAGCGCCTCTAGCAGCGGTTATACGGCCTTATTTCGGGGGAAGATTTAAACAATGTCTTCAATATTTCTTCAAGTTCATCGTACTTGGAGTATTTAATGTAATTACGCCTTTTACCAATAGGGCCGTAGTCCTTAGCACTTTTCTCTATACATTTACGGGTTTTTACAGTTGTGTTCCACGTTGAACCTGGTACATCACGTTCTTCGGTCAGGGACACGCGAGTGGCCGTATTAGAGTCAATTCTCTTTGCAAAATGTTGATTTTTTTCTTCCAATGATAACGATTATCTCGCACGCTTGTTTGCCTTTTTAAATTACGTTTCCTCACGATTGCCGTAAGTAATTGCACATTAAATAAAACTAAAGGTGAAGTAACTAAAAACCTAAAAACACAAGATGAATGGCATTAGTGCGGGAGTTACGAGAAATAAGAAAAAGATCGCTGCGAAGTATGAGAACAAGAGTTAACATACGTTTTAACTTTTCGCCACAATGAAAGCAATAGTTGGCCAAATAATATCTAATTAAATATATTTATGGCATCCGCTACAATTTAAATGTACTGTTTAAACAGCTAGTACGGCCAGGGAAGATAATTCTATTCCCTGGTATGGCTCATTAGTACCAATTCGAGAATCCCGATCGCAAGCATTACAATATCCGGCATAAATACTTTTGCGCAATGCTATCGATGTAATGTGCAACCATCAAACAAATAATTGTGTTTTTAAAGAAAACCAAATAAATCAGCATTCATTCGTCATGGTTAAGCATGTATTTTATCCACATTTAACATTAATCACGCTCGAAGGGCCGCCAGTTGAAGTGCGCCAGCCGCCATCTTTCTTGCCTTCAAATGTCGTAAATGGCGGGATTTGAAAGTGTAAATAGCGGGATGAAAATACATTATAATGATGCAAACATTTTTGGGACCGGGAGAAAATGTTGTAAATCACGGGAAAACGTAAATTCCGGGGACGTAAAAGCGGGGTTTTACTGTATATTATACACTGACACCTAGTAAAGAAATTTTTCTCAACAAAATATATAATTTTCAATGCATTTATGAATGAACTGTTTCACATACCTCATAGTCCACCTTTACCCAATAAGTATCATTATGTTAGGGATGTAATAAATTACATGTAGACTATAAGGAAATCACCTAATAATATTTGATTTTATGACTACAGTCCAATCTTACTAAAGCAGATGTGTGTGCGCAAAATTATATGATGTTAAAAGCAGTCATAACAAACATCATTTAAGTCATCAACATCTCTTAAGTAGTTTGACTAGGTATCAATGACTGCGTGGAGTAAATTATGACTAGATTAGAGAGCTTCAAGGATTATCTTACACCTCTCTGTATTAGACCAGGAGGTGATTTTAAAGCCATTTCATATGAAAAAAGAGCATATTTTAGGTAATGACCTATGGTTAGGGATAGGAAAATTTCGCGATCGCAAATTTTGCGAATTTAGGCAAAAATGTCCTAGGAGTGGTAGTTAGTTACAACATACTCCATACTGACTGAGGAAATGACTTTTGAACTCGCGAAATGTCGCGAATTGTGCCCCAAAACGCAAATTTTCATTTTTATGAGAAAATGGTAGGAGGTACATTTCAAATGCAAGAAAAACATTAAAATTGAAAGCAAATGTTGTCAATTCGATTTCAACGAACTCACATGCAAATATTCCTGAGGTATGCGGAAGTTTGCAGTTCATCGTAGCATAACCGGTATTACGATAACAATCGCTGGAGGATGACATCGGGTGCTTTCGATTTACGGCACTAACCGGCAATACACAGCTCGCCATGCCGCTGAGCTTTCTATTTACAATTAGTGGAATAACCATCTATCGGCATCTATGATCGGTGGCTCTCCGCTCCGAGGTGAGTCGAACAAAGGAAAAGCAATATGCACATTTATTCTAAGTAATCAGCTACAGCAGGGTTTCCAAAACTTTTCCTGCGATGGAACACTTCGTAAATCCTGAAATTTTAATGGAACACCTTCTGGACTTCACATATATTAAACCATTGCGTTTAGGTAGCAGCATATAAAGCCATTATAGGTTACTCTGAACACCCATTAGCCTTCCGTGGAACATAGTTTGGGTATCCCTGCACTACAGATTTGAAGACGAGACGGACTGCGCATGTGTGAATAGCCTTTGAGTTGTTTCATTTCAATGGGATCGTTCACAAAGAGATTTTTAATGCCAATTATAGTTTGAAAACTAAAGAGACACGTATTTTTCCGATTTTTTATCTTGGGTCTGCTTTGTTCATAACAGTCTACTACAGATTTGAAGATGAGACGGACTGCGCATGCGTGAATAGCCGCTTTGAGTTGTTTCATTTCAATGGGATCGTTCACCAAGAGATTTTAAATGCTCATTATAGTTTTGAAACTAAAGAGCCACGTATTTTTCTGATTTTTTTATATTGTTTTGTTCATTAGACTCTACTACGGATTTGAAGACGAGACGGACTGTTCATGCGTGAATAGCAGCTTTGAGTTGTTTCATTTCAATGGGCTTGTTCGCCAAGAATTTTTAAAATGCCAATTCTGATAGAGTTTGAAAAATAGAGAGAGGAGTATTTTTCTGTTTTTTGATCCGTCGCCTGCTTTTCGAATTATCGGCGGCGAAAAATCGGGGTTCTTAACCCTTTCACGTAAAAGAACCAACATGAAAAGTTTTGAAGTCACACGCTGCTCCATCCAATCACGCTGGGCGCTATGCAGCATTCCCCTTCCCTCGCTTTCCAGCGACCGAATTAGTAACTGAACTGGATCTCTGATGACGTCACGAACTTTTTGAGTGGGCGGTAAGTTTCGAAAATTTTTGTTTTTGATTTAAGAGTGAGTGGCTGAATATAGAAGAATTTTGTCTCCACCGAAAATTATTTTCCAATCCATCCACCGAATTCGTGAATGAAATTGCAATTTCGCATCATAGTGAACGACCTTATTACAATGGGGTCGTTCCATTGCAATGGTTGCGTAGCTGGCTTGAAAGCACCAATCAAGACCAACTACGACATCAATATAATTGTCGATATATTTATTTATTGCTTGGCACCAAGATTGATTTTATTGTTTGAATCTCTAGTTTTTTTGCCATTTCCGTCAAATGACTGTTTGTTTTCCAGTGACAATTGTTAAGTATCCTAGTTTTATTCCTGGTTTCTGTGCTTTCAATTGATTTTGACGAGTTATTGAGATGCCGAATGCAAAATTAAGTGCAAGAGACCGGGCTTTCCAATATCAAAAAGATGGATTTTATTGTATCGATAAAAGTACGGTCATGTAAAAATTCTACAATTGTCAGGTTGCTTGGGAAAGACTCAATTGGAAAAATTTAAAATCTTCAAAGCACGTAACTGCAGCAAACTTTCACAAGGATGGAAATTCTCTAAAGTTACATGTCAATACACGAAATGTATTAAATTTTATTTTTAAATTTAGTGCCACTTTTCCAGGTTCTGCCACCGAGGTGATTGTCTTCAGTCATAACATGGTTAGAAGGGGAAGTGTCGCATAATAACCCAGATCATATTGGGTTAAACTATAGTATAAGTGACCCTTTTCTAGACTTTGAAATAATTGGTATTTTGTGTATATATATAAATTTGTGGTCACTGTGAATTCCTAATTTCAAAGTACCGCTTTTCTCCCTCTCAAACCACTGAAAAATTCCTATCCCTACCTATGGTATATGAAGGAGGAAATTGTAATCTATTGCTCTTGGTTCAAGCCAAAAGAATAGGCTCCCTCAAAATATCTTTTATCATTAATGTATTATGTAGTAGTATGTACCTATTAAATTTTCAGCCTTGTCACTGTCTAAAATAAAAACTACCAAAATAAGTCATAGACACTTGCATGTGATACATAGATGCTTTGGAATATGTGGAGTGAAAATAATTCAATGAGGTATAATTGCAAGTACCATCAACCTCTCACCTGTCTCTCCTCTGTTCTTCTGGCTTCATTCAACTCATCCACAGTCTCAGGAGGAATTCTCTCAAGGAGAGAAGGGATAAGGGCATCACTAATTGAGTTGCGAAGGTCAAAGCTTGCCCAGCTGCCTCTTGGTGTGTCCACAGAATGAAAGGACTGCTGAGATAAGGATGGTTCCTAATGGAGTGCACAGAATAAATTTCTCATTATACACCATAGTTGAATGCTGTCATAGAATAGCTTATACAAAACAATGAACCACCAGCTTAAAAATTCTATCCCAGCACATCTATGAACTAAACCCAGTGAAAAAATAACATTCACAGATGTCACCCTAAAAAAGTGAAGCAAAATATTATTTTAATCTTTCAATTGAAAATATAAGACTATCATGATAAATCAACCACTTCTCAGCAATTTTACAGCTGTAGCAATAATAAAAACCACATGATAAGTTGAACAATAGGTAAAACAGTTGAATAACTCAGCAGCCCGCATCATATACTTAATGGCGCTTTTGTTTTTATTACATTGACAGTATTACTAAATGACATGAGAAATGTAGAGATAGAAGCCAAAACAGAAAAATTATTAGTTCTGAATGAAAATAGGTAACCTTGTATCCATCATCATCAGGCGAGTTTATAAATGCAGCTTGCTCAAGGTCCACTTCAAATTCTTGACGTGGTATTGCTTGAACAAGGGTTAGTCTTTCACCAGCACGATCCCTCACCCAACAGCTGCTGGAATGGTGTCGGTAGCGGTGGCTCACAATTACCCAGTCAGAAGTATACAACTGTACACAATCCCGAATGTGTGGTGGAAGAGACTCACTGCAGGAAAAACAATTATTACTTGCCTAAAGGCACAACATCATGACAGAATTAGGACACCAACTGAAAAACTTAGAACCAATGACTAGAGACAGTGATTTATAGCATTTATAAATCAATGATTTAGCATGATGAATTCTAGGTTAAGCATATGATACCAATTACAAATTAAAAATTTAGCAGTTTATAGCATACTGACGGAAACCATAAAATTATGGTATGAAAAATTCTAAATAATTAATATGTCAAAAAAGAGATCATTTACTACAGCTAAATAAATGCAAACACTGAATGTAATGGTTCCTGTGAATATATGTAGTTCTCATACATTTTGTATCAGGTTAAATTATAGGAACCAATTTTTCAATAGATAACTGAGCCTTCATCAGTAGAGTTAAGTCTGACTAAATGACTGAGTTACTGAATATCTTCGAGTATAAGTAGATGTCTTCTTTTGGGGCTGAAAATATCAACTAAAATCTGTGACTTAAGTACAAGTTGAAGTGAAAAAAATTGCTTCAACTCCTCATTTTGCAATTTAAAAATCTGATCCGGAGAGTGATTTTGGGTACGGAGCGGATATTAGTGATACATTGGAATTTTTCGCAACGTGGACTCTGAAAAGCTACATGTGTTTGTTCTACAAAGATTCACCATTGGCAAGGTATCCTTGGAGCAGATGGTTAAGGAAATGAGAATATTTGCGTGGAGTGGAAGGATATTTCCAAGGACTCAAAAAGAAAGATATAAAATGGCATGAAGCTAGAGGTGAGCATTAACTAACTCAGTTGACCATCTGAGTGCGTGGTGTATCGGGAAGCATAAAAACCAGGCGATTCCAGTTTCATGATGAGAAGTTGACAAGCATATGTTTTATCTCATTATTGAGTTCAATATCCAGAATATTTAATGTAATTTTCTAAAAGTTAATTTCACAGACTGAATGTAAAAAAAACATAATGATTAGCATATTTTCTAAGGTTTATGGTCCCAGTGTTGCCAATAACTAATCCATAAATCCTTTTTTTTGGGTTGGTTATGCAATAATTGTACCATACAAATGTGGAATGCAATTTTACAAATCGGCCTCTCCCTCAAAAACAAAATGTCATCAGGCTTTGATGGCATTCCGGATAAAATCATTAAATACTCTATTCCTTTTATTGTCAACCCACTTACCTATCTGTGTAATTTATCAATATCAGAAGGTATCTTCCCTCAGCAGCTAAATATGTGTAAAGTCTACCCCCTCTTCAAAAAAGGAGATAAAAAAGATTGTAATAACTATAGGCCCATAAGCTTACTTTCAGGTTTTTCCAAGATATTTGAAAAGGTCATGTACAATCGCCTGTTAGGTTTCCTAAATAAAAATGCAAGTTTATCCAATTACCAATTTGGTTTCCGACACAGTAGGTCAACAACTGACGCTTTGTTTGAATTTATTAATGATGCAACTGATGCTCTCGACAAAAATAATCTAACTGTGGGGTTGTTTATCGATCTCAGAAAAGCTTTCGATACTGTTAGCCATGACATAATGTTGCAGTGCCTTTCAAATAACGGTATTACAGGAGTAGCATATTCTTGGTTAAAATCTTATCTAACAAACAGGTACCAAGTTGTCCAAATATCTTATTTGGACTCAAATACAAAATATATAAATAATTTCTCCTCAACCGTGAAAAAAGTTAAATGCGGAGTACCCCAAGGCTCAATCCTAGGGCCATTACATTACATTAGGGTACATGCAGTGGCGGATACAGAAAAAACTCAAGGGGGGGGCGCAAGTTATTGCGACGATTGTAGCTTTCAAACTGACTGCCTGGCAGCGACTCTGCTTCTCTTATATATGTAGCTCGGTTGTTTCGAGAACATTAGGTGCCAGAATGCTCACTTCCAGACTTTTAAGGAGTGTGAACAGATACAAACAATAGAATATTCGCGACTTTTCTCGAAAAAATGCCAGACAGAATAACGTATCGAGATCACTAGAATAGCCGAAACTTTTCTCGTAGGTTAGCTATAGGTAGGCTAGTATGTGCCAGACAGAAACGAATAAAATACGATGACGCGGACGCGTGCTACATAAGAAAGTACAACTACTCGATAATTCGACTCAGAATCGACTGACGAAAGAAACGAACGAATAGCGTGCGGGCTGACTGGTGGGGGCGGCGCGGGCGGCCCCGCAAGGGGGGGGGCGCACGCCCTCCGCGCCCCCCATATGTATCCCCCACTGGGTACATGCAAGAGTGCTAGTATTTTATTGTAAAAGTATTGTGACAGTCACAATAACCCCATGATATAAAAAGATTTAAACTTGAATCCTGCTTCCAATCCGTGCATTCTCTCTCGGAGTACCCAGACTGATACTGGAGCCTACGTGCTGGAATTTACCCATGTAAACATCCAGATTTGTGAAAGCTGTGGTTCTAATACATCTTAGAGGCAACAGAAAAATAACTCCACTTGAGAATAAGTTGAAACACATCCCCTAATTGAGCTTTTTTTTTTTGTACTTAAGCAATGAGTAGCACAGATAGAATGAAAATAATGGGTTACTCCATGCTGGATGAAATCTTATCCTACCACTACACAAAAATCACCCTCACTCTAAAGAAATACCATTCTTTATTGACATCCAGATGGTGGAGAGAGTAGTCGATAAAATATGTCATACTTCAATAATGTACATTCTAAATTACATGCCATACATAGAAAAGACTCTTCAGTACCAGAAAAAAATGTTTTGATACTGTCTGAAGATTCCTTCCAAATATGAAAATAAAGATAGAATAATGATACATACATTGCCTCTGAGGGTGCTATGGCCTGTAGTGCTCTTATTTTTCTTGGAAGAATTCCAACTTCCACGTCATTGGCAGGAAAATCTAAAACATTTCTCAATGGATCTCGGTCAACCAATAACTGGTGCTGTTGAATAAAATCTTCATAGTCTAATGGATCGACAATATCACAAAGGGAAACCTGCAAATGACAACAAGAACTAATGAGTATGCCAAAATGAAAGAATAAGTTTGTGAACTAAACCTGACACGGAAGAGAAATAAAGGCATCATACCGTAAAATGTAATGGCAGTATCAACTACCTCAACTATTATATTTAGAATCGAAGGAGCAGGTAGGCCTCACCTCACAACAAGCAAAGAATCAACATATGTATTTACTTACTACATTTTTTGACAGAAAAGAAAGTCTTACAAGCTTTCAGTTTTTTAATATTGTGAGGAACCACAGGTACAAAATGCCAAGCATTCTCAAGGGCGATGGACTATTTCATTGACTCATGATGAGAGAATACCTACTGATCCATGGCTTCAAAATCACGGCCAAGGCATGAGTAAAATTGTGATTAAGCATTGAAGAAGCAATTTAAAGCGGAGTAAACGTTTCTAAGTTTTGATGAGAAGAAGACAAAGCTATAACAGAAAATGAAGGAGGGCATATACATGACAGACACAAATTTGATATAACAAAAATTAAGCCATTTCTAACTTACGATTGATTAAGTAAAGAACAAGTAGAGCTTACAGATAAACACTAAACTAAACAGTGGACGACATCCAAAAGAAGATGAAAACAAGAGCAAGAAACGTTAGCATGAAAGCCAGAAAATATTAGTCACTACGCTATTAATTGTTAAGAGAATGTTCCCATTCAAGAAATATGAATTTCGGCAACGGATGATAAAATTGGAGAAGTAAAACTTCATGGGTAAGACATACAGTCACAGAAAAATAAGTCTTCAATAACACTTCCTAATGGCATGTATATTTTCCATGGGATTAATGACTATGGGGACTTAAACTAACTAAGAAATAGCTCCGAATGAGAAATTGAAATTCCATAAAAACTGCGTAATGCCAAACGAAATAACAAAAACAAAAATCCTACCGATGAAGAAAATCCAGAGACACTGCTACCAGTTTTCGACAAGTCACGATTGAAAGACGCTGAAGATATTTGTCTCCGCACATCTGCTGCATGCTGTCTGCAAAGAAGAATACACAGATGATAAACATATAATGGAAATTATTCCTCACAAACATCGCCTGCGCTGCACCGACTGGTTGACGAAAATAATAAATAACACAGCCGTAAACGGAAAATGAACAAAGAACTTCATCAATTGTTTCTCATCAAACTCCCTCCCTCACAACTATCTTGAAGTTTAATTCAAAATTCCGACCGTACAGAACTTACTTTGACAGTTTTTGGGCAAAAGCCCTTTGAACTGACGCCATGTAAACGTACTAAAACGCCTTAATATAATAAAACAGCATAAATGGCCGGAGTTATAGTCGTGTAAACCATTCAATTTATCTAAAATAAAACAAATCCACTTTCTCTCGCTGAAAAGTATGTTTACTAACACTGAACATCATTTCAGGACAACACCCTTACAAAAGTAAACAGTTACCTCCTGTGAACTAATCGACCGTAATCGACATTTCGCACGATTCATCACCTTTCGATCATGCTTTCGACCATTTCGACATGTCGGCCCATCGATAGATTATCGGCATTGCTTTCTGTTGAGCGCCATTTAGGAAGTCAGTTAAGTGGTGCCAGTAAGTTTAAAGAATGTGCGTCTGGGAATATTCATCTAATTATTCAAATTACTTACTCTATATGCAGCCTATATTAAACAGAACATTTATTGATTGAGCTTGATACGTCTCCCGCGTTAAAGTGGATAAAAAACTGGTGTGCTCAGTACTGTACGTCAGTTAGCTTCCGATTATGATTTCTTATAGAGCATTAGTGAAAATAAAGCCTGACTGTTAATGAGTGAAGTTCTATTCATAATCCAGGTGATTCCTCTTTTAATCCTCTACAACAAGAGACATGTCTTGCCGACATTCTACGGAAAGAGTGATGTTCCCTGTGGTGAATGCATGTCGTCGCATGTCATGATAAAATGAGGTGAGATCTACTCCCTAACTAACGTTAAATTAACCATTTCTTGTATAAAGTCGATAAGTTATGTTAATCATGTGCTTCAGTATCGGAGGCAGTTCATCTTACATGAGCTGAGGTCACTTCCACCTCTGTAACCATCGCCATTTACTTTCCCAGTTGCTAACCATGCACCTGAGGTTGAAATTGCATTTTGATCACTTTGTACACACTCTCCTGGACAGACCCATTTATATTATCTGCTTCAGTCTTTTCATCCTCTAATTGTTTGGGTTCTCCCTGAATGTAGGTATTTATTTTATGGTCTTATCACCTGATATACATATTGATTTCATGATAATGTAAAAACGAAATAATTAATGCATTTATCTTTGCAAATTCATTTATTGGAACTCTTCTAGGAAAAAAGGTATCCAATTAGAATCTTTTGTGATGCTTCACACATACTGTCTTGGCCTCATCCCATTGACTCATTTCCTTTTTAACTTATCCTAAAAGAGAATTCCTCCTCCCAATGAGCAAGTAACGTTGTGCGATAGCAAGTGATTAGTAGATTCATGAATTTGTGCCTATTTGGGTATTTGATGATGGCTGCAAAGTTCACATCTCGGTGACAAGTTTGAGGGGGGCTGGAAGTTTTGTTGACTCCTGAAGCGTCCTCTTCAATATTTCATTTTTCGTTGTGGGTTTTGGCTTGCCTTAGTCGCTGTGTGGGGTCCCAGATCTTGAGATGCTGGCTGGATATCCGCTCCCTGATCTTGGAACTTCATATAGTAGGGGAAATGGGTAAGGCTGGTTCAGGGACAGTCGGGTTGCAACTGGCACCATTTTTGGCAAGTTTGTCTGCCTTTTCATTTCCAGGTTTGTGTCTGGGTGCCCAGAAAAGCTTGATTATACAATGCTTTGCTATATCTGATAGTGTCTCCTGGCACTCTTGTATTAAGCCTGATGTGCACCTGCACTTTTAAGGCTACATGACTGTCATATGAGGATAGATCACTTAGTGAGGGCCAACTCCTTAATAATGTGTGCGCAGGTCAAAATGGCAAAAATATTTGGCCTGGAAAACAGTTGTACATTTTCCTTAGGGAATTAAAAAAAATCTTGAAGGGCATCCTCCATAGATACCTGCCCCCAATTTATTGTCTTTTCTTGAAACATCTGTGTTCTAAACAGAGGCTCCATTATGAAGATGTTTTCCCCCTCTTTCCCACTGTTCCCTGGAGGGGATGAACGTGTTGAAAGGGGGATTTTGAAGTTGAACCTTGCTACCATGCTGTCATTTTCAATCTGATAGATTGTGCTAGACCTGCTCAGCTCCGTCCATATCTGTCTATGTCCAGAGAGATTTCCCTTACTAACATTGGCCTGCGCATTGAAGGTGGTAAGCAGTGGTTCTGGCTTGTCCCCCCCATGACTATTCATAATGGTGGTAGATTTAGAAGGGTCTCCAGAGCCAAACTTGGAGAACTTAGTATAGCTCCAGTGATATATAGACAGGCCATTCCCTGAATAGGTTAAGTGTGTTGATGGCCTCAGTTTGCCGGACCTTCCCCCATCACGCTATGGAACAGTATATTATATAAAGTGTGGTCTTGCCACTGCTGTGTAGAGCCAATGAATCACCTTGGGTTTAAGACCCCAGGTTCTTCCAAAGGCACGACAGCAAATCCTAAGAATGGGGGCATTTACTCAGAACCGAAAATGCTATTTTATTCACGATATCGTTAGACGGAAACAAAAAATAAATTTGAGTGAAAAATCAATCTTCTAACCATAGCCATTCACTCACAAATTGAAAATTAAAATACACAAAAGGTGACACCCATCGAATGAGCTGCTCTCAGACTTCTACGTCATCCACCTCCCCTCATTGGCTGTTTTGGGGAGTGGAGTTGGGAGGGGAGGTCTGCCTACACAGCAACTGGCACAGCAGATTTTGATTGAAGGGATGACGTTAGAAGCCTCAACATGCCCATTCCAGTGAAAGGGTAAAGAACATCAGTTTTTCGTTGCTTTTAACTCGAGAACTAGGAGATGGATCGAACAACGAAAAAATACAGGTCTTTTTATTTTACTAACTATCAGATTCGGCAATAATAAAAAATGGTAAACGACCACATTACACAAGCTTTTTTGATTTTAGTCCAGATGCTCCCCCCATTTCAGCTTGGTATCCAAGATTATCCCCAGATATTTTACTGATGGTGAGAGCCTGACCCTTGTAGGGAAGAGTAAGATCCTCCCTTTTCCTCTTTTTTTATGTATGTAAGTATGAGGGCTGTCTTATCTGGATTTACCAGTAGCCCTGTGCTCAGGCACCAGTCCTGAGTCATGTCCAGGACCCTCTGCATGATTATGGAAATTGTTTCAGGATACCTCCCAGTAACGAGTGTTGCTAGATCATCTGCTTACCCTTGTGTGTAGAAGCCAATGTTATTCATCCGGATAATGAGACTGTCGACCACCAGGTTCTAAAGGAGAGGTGACAGGACCCCTCCCTGAGGCCAGCTCCTAACCACCACCATCTTCATTGAGCATCCTCTTAGGCTGGCAGTGAGACTGCGCTGAGCTAGCATGCACCTTATCCATCTCACAATGTGAGCATGCCTCTCTGTTGCCCATCAGATATGAGTGAAGGTAGTGCTATTGAGTTCTCCTTCAATACCTAAGAATGCTTCCATTGCATATAGCCTGTGGTTGAGTGCTCCCTTGATCCGGGGAATCAGACCGTGTGGCGCCAATTCCACAGACTTAACTTTCTAAAAGAGGGTCATACAGTGAATCAGAAAACTATAGACCTATTTATATCCTCTCTGTGCTTTCCAAAATTTTTGAAAAACTTTTTTAAACTGAATCATTAACTATTTATGTCATTTTGACCTTCTACACCATTCTCAACATGGATTCATCATGGGAAAGTCGACCACAACTGCAGCCTTTTAGCTTATAAATAAAATTATTCGGGGACTTTCCAATCAGAAAGACTTAATTGGATTTTTTTTTTGATTTGTCGAAAGCTTTTGATTCAGTTGATCATGATCTACTTTATTCTAAACTGCATAGTCTTGGAATTAATGGTGTTGCCTTGTCTTGGGTTGAGTCATACCTATCAAACCGCAAGCATATGGTTCAAATTAACATTAAACATAAATTGGGCACAAACACATGTAAGTTCCTATTTGGTTGAAACCAATTGCGGAGTCCCACAGGGTTCTATATTGGGCCCACTTCTGTTCGTCATATTCATTAATTACGTTCCCACCCACTTACCCAATCCCAATACCCAATACCCTTACACATCTACACTAAGTGTGGGTGACAATTTTGCAGATGCTTGTAATTCTGCTCATCAAACTTTAATGAAAAATTTTAATTGTTGTAGGTTGAATAATTAGAAAATGAATGAGAACAAAACCAATTTTCTACAGTTTCACAATAAAATTATTCCAGCAATATTGATCCCTCTTCTTGGAGTGGATACAAGCTTGTATTATTACTGGTAAACCTATAAAAGTCTAGCTCCGTAAAATTCTTGGGTATATCTTTGACTGAAAATCTTGAATGGTATCCTCACATTAATGATATAATTAAAAAAATGCCCACTGGGACATTTATGATCAGGAAACTTGTCACTACTACTTCGTGGACATTTTGACACTAGTATACTATGCTAAAGTTCACGCTTACTTGACCTATGGAGTTGTCTTATGGGGTAACTCAAGTGCAGCAATGAAGGCATTTTCTATGCACAAGAGGTCTATAAAGGCCATGATAAGTGTACCCATCAGGGACCCTGGAAGGCCTTAGTTTAGGCAACTGAGTATCATGACTTTACCCAGCATATATGTTTTTCACTCATGTTTATTTGTTAAAAAGAATCCATCTATGTTCGTTCCTAACTCGATGGTTTATAGTCACTTGACTCATGGTAGGGAGAATGTGCACCTGCGAGTACAACCATGTGCTGTATGTAAGAATGGCCGTATTCACTCGGTTTCACTTTTGTACAATAAGTTACCTACAAACTTTAAATGTATGTCTCTGTGTCTTCTTTTAAATTAAAACTCAAAGAACTACTGCTTAAGAAATGTTATTGTAGTACTGATGATCTTTTTTTTCCGACGATATTGTAAAACTATTGTGAAAGGTTTTATGTATTAATGTTTCTGAATATGTTCTATGTCAACAACGACCAACAGAACAATAAAGCTATGTATTATTATGTACTGTCACAGTTGTAACATGCTCCTCCGAGTCCCCAGCAAGCATCAGGTTCCCTTGCCGTCATAATGGCCGGAGACTCGAGAGGGGTTGGGCAGTGATCGCAGCCAAGTCTGACGCTCATTGGATGAGTGGCTACGCTGCTGTCGTGTCATGCGTATGCAGTAGACGGAGTGACCCCAGGATGACGGCCTTCTGCATGCGTGCAACAAGTGATTCCGCCTGTATCACGCAGGACGGAATGCACTTGATGTTGTTTAGCAGCAAGCTCTTGACTCCACCTAGCACACCTATGATGAGGACCACTAGTTTCACAGAGTGTCGAGAGAGGTACATCTGTCGAAGTTCGAAAAGCAGGTCTTGATATTTCGTCCGTTTTTCCACCTCCTTCGCCTCCATGTTCATTTCAGTCGGAGCCGAAAAGTCGATCACAAACATGGAGCGTGTGAGGTGGTCGAGGAGAACGACATCAGGCTTGGTCGCCTCCAACTGCCTGGTGGTGGAGAAGGAGTAATTCCACCAGATTGTACATTTATCGTTCTCCACGACGGACTCAATATCTCCAGGGGCATAGGGCAGCACAGGTGTTTCGTCGATACCATAATTATGTCAAAGGTGAAAGTATGACACCCGCAGGGCCGCGTTGTGCCGAGCTAGATACGCTGACCTGGCGTAATAACTATAGCTGGAGAGAAGGTGACTCAAAGTCTCCGGCTGGGCTCGGTACGCCCTGCATCTCGTGTCCGCGACCTCCGCCTTGAATATAATGCGGCGGTACACGAGTGTGTTTATGTCATCATCCCAGCACGCGAGAACAAAATCCTCGGTCTCGGACTTCCGACCGGCGGAGCGTAGGAAGGCAAACGTCAGCTCCTTCGATAACCCATGCTTTTAGATGTTGCGATAGAAACATCCATGCATGAGCTTATCGGTATGCACCTTGAGCAAGACCTTCTGCTCGGCTTTTTTTATTTCGAGCTTGAGGACGTCTGCCTTCAATGACGAGATGTTCGTGCCATTGTCGCTTCCGTCGGATGACGAGTCGGAGTCGGGACCGGTTTCGTCCGCTGCCTTCTTTGCCGCCTGGAAGATAAAAGCCCCTACTCCCGCACTCTCACACGTGATTGAGCTGGGGGTGCCTGCTTCTCAGCACAGGCATGCTGTACCCAAGACAACTCTGTTGTGGAGACACTCCAGACTCAATAGTCCTCTACCACCTACATTGCGAGGGAGATCCAATCTGGCGACGGAAGATTTCGGATGAAGACTTCTGTAGATGGTCATCATCTTCCTCGTTCCCCTATCGAGGTTCTGCAACTCGTTGACGTTCCACTTCATGCATCCGAAGGTATACAGCAGTGTAGGAACCGCGAACATGTTCGTGGCATGAACATTGTTCTTGGCAGACGGCTCAGAACTCCAGATGTTCCTGACAGTCTCTCTGTATTGTATGGTTCCCCGTGGGTCGCCCGGATAAAGGCCGCGAGAACCACCCATAAACGATAAATCACACTCCTGACCAACTTCCACGACGGATGAATTGACGGAAGAATAATTTTTATAATTGCGGGAGATCCCCGATTGCAGTTTACCTCTGTGTGAAGAGATCTCGAGTTAAGATGGGGCGAATGACGGCTTGGTGGTAAATGAGGGTAGGGATCTGGTTCGAAGGGACGGTTTCGTTGATGCACCAATACCACAAAAAGAACAATGTCCTTTCATTCAACAATTAAGTAACATGTATTAAAAAACATGGGTATCTTACAAAATTTACTTAACAATGGGATGATTCAAGCGTGTTAGTAATGCGAGGATGAAAATCGAACCCACATAGAGTGAAAATTTATAATTCTCAAAATAAATGATGGCAAAAGTATTTAAACAATGACAAACATATTTCTGGCCGTTAAGTGGACTTCTTTCAACATTTGTGATAAGTTTACACATTCAACTGAGGATCCTCGTCCTCCTTAAAACATTTGGGAGGCAATATAGTCCATCCCGTTAACACAACGGATTTCCGTTTCTTCACAATCATAGACACAAATAAAAGTGAAAGTAGAGAACGAATCACTGAAGTCTCGGTACGATAAGCAGGCCACCGTGACTGGTGCGTGATGAGGCGGGCGGGGGAAATTGCTAATTGCTCGGACTAATCGAGGGCGGTACCACACTGTGGTCAGGATATGACAACGTTACGTGACCTGGAGGACCACCGAAAGACTCCGCTCCCTGGTGCTGCGGTTCGGGCTGGACTCCGGCTCGCCTATTAGGTGCGGTCCCTCGTATTATGCGGAGGACGGGAATTCTGCGGCCCGGATGCCCCTGGAACCCTTGTGGCACCGCTCCGGGATCTTGGAATCGGATGTCCGGCTTTTTCTGCCTCCTTTTGCCTCTCGCAAACACTGTTTTTATGCCGACTGTCTCTCGTACTCTTTCTTCCTTCTATGGTGTGCACGTTCGGAATCTTTTGAGTGAAGAAGCATTTTTCCGGTTCTACTCGGCGGCTTTTATACTCTCGCCGAGGTGGAGGAGGGGGGGGGCATTGCTGTTCAAACGGGGGGGGGGGGCAGGGGAGCAATCACTGGACAGATGGGCTCTTCACAGTCAAATTCACCAACACGCCTTAGATATGGTACTCGCAGGCACACTTTACCCTTGTTACTCATTCACTCTGTCACTCACACTTTCTCACTCTCTTACCGCCGAAACCTTGGGTTGGGGGAGAGAGGGGGAGGGTTATGGGGATAAGAGGGGTTATGACACAGGTTGGGACGGGCCGAGACCGTCACAGTATTTAGTGGTGAGCGTTTCCTTCACTGCTGCAACCTCCTGCATTCGGCGCTGGGGGACGTCGAGGTATTCATAGCTACCATCGTCCTCGAGGTGATGAATGACGCTCCCGTCAACAAGTTGCACGTCTTCCTTGATCTCCGAAAATCTTCCTCTCTCCAGGTGGATGGATGCACACTTGTCCAATCCGAACTCCATCCCTCTAGCTTCACTGTATTCCAGTACAGTGTCCAGGGCAGTGCGAAGGTCTTTCGCATTAGAAGGATAAGGCTTCACGTCATCCATGTAAAATAATTGGTTGACATTATGCTTTCTGTCACCTGGAACACAGCACATGTATCCTCTAGGGAAATACAAAACAGTAAGGGGCTCAAGTTGTCGCCTTGGAAAACGCCACGGTGGTATGTTACCAACTCTGTGGAAACTGACCGCTTGCCTGAATACAGAACGAAGCGCGTTTTCCAGAGTGGTAACAGCCGTTGGATGCAGGACACTACCTCTGGGTGGACTTTCATCAACTTCAGCATAGCAATCAAAAGCTCATGCGAAGTGGTGTCAAAGGCCTTCTTGTAGTCCACCCAGGCCATTGATAGGTTTCGCTTATGCCGTATGGCATCCTGGCATATGCACCTATCAATGAGCAGGTTGCCCTTGCATCCCGCGATTCCCCGCTTTGAGCCCCTCTGCTTGTACACCTCCTCCCACATAGGCTGGACGTGGTGGAGGATAAGGTCTCTCAAGATAATAATAATAATAATAATAATATATATTTATTCCATTATCCATTAGAAAATACATTTGACAATTTACATACATAAATGGAATATAGGTACCCCAGATAGTGACTAATATGCAAATTCCCATGCAAATGTATGTTTGCCAACGGAAAATAAACTGTTATTAGTATTATGACCGCTAGACCGCATTGCCAGCAAAATTTGCGGCTGATTTAGATTCATATTTGACTGAGAAAAAAATATGCCGTCGGAGAGCCGGGAACCCTTGAACCTGATTCTTACGGTCTTACTAACGCCTTAACCGATTCGGCCACCAAGGTACAACTTGTACTTGGTAAATAATGACGCACGTTATCAGGCAAAACGATTGACTCATTGAGCCAATCATTATGATGCAGCAAAAATCGCTCGTTATTCCGGGAACACTTTTCCCACTTCCTCATGTAGGGCACCAAAACACTTTTCCAAATGAATTCACGAAGACTATTTAGAGCGTCATCATGTGACCCTAAATCTAATATTCATGACAAATAATAAATCAAATATTCTTTTTTGTCATTTAATGATTTTCCTTTCAAATCCGTTACTTTTTTATGGAACTCAAGACACGTGATCTGGTGTGAAGGCATATCACCTCACGTTTGAGGAAAAACATGTGTAACGGTCCAAAAAATTAAGAAAATATAATATACGAAGGATAAAAGAAAAAAATGATGACACTTAGAAATTAAAGTAAAGAGTAAGATCGCGTTGTAAAAGGAAAACCAAGAGAATATGACAAAATATCTATGAGAACAGATGAGAAAACTACGACGCATAATGTGGGTAAAAAACGTCATTGGTTAGGAAGAAGAAATTAAAAAAAGTTGCTTACCTTAAGAAAGAGGTATACTTTTAAGAAAATAAACAATACTACTGTCACCGCAGGCAACTGGAGCAGGAAATATGTCAGTATTTAACGAGCCAAATAACCAGATACTATGGGTTTTCCAAACTCACCATAGCACAGGTACAACATTACTTCACCAAAAACTACTACAACTGCCTGTCAATATGCATTTCTTAAACGTTCCTTTTCGCGCCACCCTCCTCGGGGAGTAAAGGCGGAGGGTGTTGTTCGTGGTGGGGGTGGAGAGGGCGAAGGGAAAGAAGGGAACCCCAAATGTTGCCTTTTTTATGGAAAACATGCATGGTACCCCGAGAACCCGCATTCTTTCTCAAGAGTTGAAAGACGTACATAATTTGCAGCATGATTCCGAAAATTATCCAAAGAAAAACAAATGTACCGCAGTTACGTGTGCACTGATCCATTCTCTCGATCCAATATCCTTGCAAAATCTTCAGTTTATAATCTTTAGAAATCAGTGACAACATGCATGGCCTGAAAAAGTTGAATTCGAGGAGTTAATGTCCACACAACTTGAACAATCTAACGGAGTCACTGTATTTCCAGGTCCCGCTGCGCGGAGCCGGGCCGCGACGCGCGATCGAAAAATCGATTTAATTCTCGGCTTCGCAAACTTTTTTCAAATATTTTTACGGAATAATCTATAAATATGTTTAGTTTATACTCTGATGAAGTATCCCAGAGACCATTTTCCGAATAAGGATAATATTGTCTACTTTATGTACAATTTTGTCTAAAAAAAAGGTTCCGCCATTTTGTGACATAGTAGAACTTAAATATGAGCAAATATGTCTGAAAGTTATGCATAGTATAGGTAAAGTACCGTGTTTACAAATGGTAATCTTTTTTATTTCATATAAATCCTTCCATTACTCCTATATCTGCTCAACGTTTAAGATTTTCGAAGAAAAATGTGAGCGGGAGCTTTATAGGAAATTTGATCGTGTTTGAGCCTCTGTATGTAAGTAACGGGTAAGACCTATGAGAAATGGCTTACCATTCCATAATCACTAATCACTTGTGTGTATATGTGCCAAGTTTCAAGACGTTATCTCAAAAAAACCAATTTTGGACTTTTGTCCGGCGATTTTCGATTTGAGCCCACTGTGCGACGTTTCGATGCCGACTCGTGCATCGTCCTCAGGGCTGTTGAGTGCCGTAGTAGTAATTTTGTTTAACGTGCTTCGACGGCTAAGGTAATTTCGCACGCACTGTCTGCCACGTGCAGACAGGGGTAACAGCACTCGGACGAATCGGAGGATTACCCCTCCAAACTCAAGCCGAACCCAACGATGCTTAACTTCGGTGACTGACCGGGAACCGGTGTTTACATCGTGGCAGGCCGTTGCCTTGTTGAGTGCCGTTTCAAGGGTTGTGGTCGTCCTTAAATATGGGTCTCCCAGTGGTCAGGTGCCTCAGGAAGTGGGAACCTGTGTGTGAACTTCCCGCCGTTTTTGTTTAATATTTCTCAGGACTGGTTTCCAGGTATTACTCAGAGGATATTAGGCGATCTCAATAGCCACGTGAGCGGGCCGCTATCCTGGCTTCCTCGAAATGGATGGAGTGGTTGTTGGTAATACTGTGTTGAACAATGGCAGGGGATTTTTCTTTCTTTCCCCAGTCTCAAGTGCCGATTATGCTCTTTCAGCCTCGTTTCAACCGTGCACTCCGCTTCCCCGACGTAAACTCTACCGCACTTATATTGGACATGGCAGACGCCGGGTGTTCGGAGACCAATTCCGTCGTTTGCCCTCACCAACTGTTCCTTTAGTGTGGTTGGCGGAACTGAATGGCTTGTACATACGTTGTGTTTGGCCAATATCCTCGAGATATTCCCAGATACTGAGGAGGTGTAAGGCATGGTTGCTGTGGCAATAGGCTTTTCCCGTTCTCCGTCAGCCTTGCGCTCTCTCGGGTGGAAGATCCTATCAGGGCCAAAGAAACCTGACGTCGATTGTTGCCATTTTGTTGGTTGATCGTGTTGAGGTGCTCCTATTCTTGGGGAAGGCTTTCTTCAACGGAGATGACCTTCGCTCGGTGGAATAACGATGTCAGCATAGCTGAACGCTGGGAAGGGTGATGATGGCTTCCGCCGTTCAAATAAAGGTTTGTGTGGGTTGGCTTCCGGTAAACACTGATGCTCAGTCTACCATCCTTCCTCCGTTTGATGAGAACGTCGACGAAAGGATTTTGACAGTTGTTCTTTATCTCCACTGTGAAGGGGATGTCAGTTCTTCTGCCGTAGGAACTGGGCGAGGGTATCCTCACAGTGGGGCCACACTACGACAGTATCATCGATATATCGACTCATCGCTTTGGACGTAGTGCAGCAGAGTTGCGGGCCTTTTCTTCAAAATCTTCCATGACGAAATTATAAATGGTGGGGGATAAGGGCGAGCCCATATCCACTCCGTCTGCTTGTTCGTGGTATTTTCCGTCGAACTTGAAATAAGTGGGTGTAAATACGTGGTGAAATAATTTCAGTGTCACCATCGAATCTGTTGCTCATTGCCAGTAGGCGTAGAGTATCCATCAGTGGGAAGCATGTAAACAAGGACACGACCTCAAGGCTCACTAGAATGTCCCCCTCCTTCTGTTGAATGTCGCGTTAGGTCTCCACAAACTGGGCCAAGTTTCTGATGTGATGTTCGCAGGATTCGTCGCATGATGCCAGCATACTGGTGAAGTACTTCGCCAAGTGACAGGTGGGGGAGGGAATGGCACTCATAATTGGTCTGAGAGGTGTGCCGTCCTTATGTGTATTGGGCAAACCATAGTAGGGGGTGCTGGTGTTGCAGGTCTCGGTCCTTTGGCGGTTTCTTGCGGAAGCCTGGACTTCTTGATGAGATAGATATTCTTCCTCGTTATTGCGTCGGTCGGTCCCAGGAAAGGCTTACGTAGGCCTTATCTTGTAGAATGTCGTCTATCTTCCGGCGGTATTCCTCCTTACTCATCAACACCGTGGCCTTGCCCTTGTCAGCAGGTAAGATGATGGATCTTGTAGTCGGGGCGATCTTGTAGTAGATGGATCTAGTCGGGGCGAAGTTTAAGCCTTTCGATACAACCGAGAGGGTATAGGTTCGTCCAGTTCATCGCCTGCCTGGTTTACCACCAGACGGCTGTGGTTCAGGGGTGGAGATTTCACGTTCCTCAAGTCTGGAAATCTGGAAAATGTTTGCCTCTGTCTTTCGGTGTCCTTAAACCAAAGGTCACCGATGGCAGCAGTGTAACTGTCTATGTATTCCAAGTCCAATGGTGACAGTATCCCCGCAAGGCGAAGATGAAGGGATTTGTTTCGTCGCATTATGATTTAGGGCTCTCTGTTTGTAATGTAAGCGTTCACGGACCAGTACATGTCTGGCTTGCTCTAGAATGTTTCCCTGGTGAGTTCACGGAGGAAAGTACTTCGGGATGACTCCTTCATCACGGCATCTCAACAAGAAGACTAGAGAACTCAAGAGTTACGCCTTCTCCTCCAATAGTTGCTCCAAATTTGTAAATTGTTAATAGGTTTTATGTCAAGGGAAGATTTTATGAAGCTTTAGGGGATAATTTAGTTATTAATGGGTCGACATTTTCAGGATGGTTGTGAATTTTTCGTCTTTTAAAAGGCCAATGTTATTTAATTTCCCTTTGAAGCCTCAGAGTTCTTAAATAGGAATGGCGAATATACTTTATTTTTGTGGTGAGTATGGTGGAAATTCTATGATATTATGGTAACGCCAAGAAAGGATAATGTGAGCTTCCGGTGTAATTTTTGTGATCGATAGTCGATTTAAAGCGAATCTTTGGAAACTTACGAGGTTACGCTGGTGTGTTGACTTTGACCCTAAATTATGTAATATTAGGTAATATATTCTCTATTTCAGGTAATTTTTTGACGTAGCATCGCTTTAAAAGTGCAATGATTTATTTGTCATTTCATTGCTACCAGGATAAATTTCCATTTTTAATAAATAGATAGCACTCAAGAACTTCATTTCCAAACAGAATACGCATTGTGAACAGAAAATACTTTTAGTCTACTTATGAAAGTGCATAAATAATTTTTCATAGTTTCCCGGAAAAAACTGAATTTCAGACTTCGGAGTAATTATAAATGTCAGTCTCCTCAATCAAAACGTGTTATAAATAGCATAACTTTACGGCCCCTATAACTCGCTGAGCCTGAATTACTAGGGGTATGGTTAACTACTCACTTATACTGCCTATACCCATTCGCATACTGGTGGATGAAAAAGTAAAAATTCCGGAAAATTTGGCGTTGTATTTAAGAAATTTCTCGCGCTAACCTTCCCCCCTTCTGTAATCCAATCGCATAATAAACTTTGCTTTTATTACTTCTTGGTCTCTTGTCATTGAAGTGAAGACTGAGAGAGAATTGACTTATCCTTTGGCTAGAACTTTTCGAGAAGTCTACTGCTCATTTTCGTTCACCGCTGTTTCCATTCTGAAGTCCTCGTATATTTATATCACCCTAGCACCGTTTAGCACTTCCGATTATTTTCAGCGAGACAAATGACTGCGTTCGTCGTTGCCAGATTATGAACAGCGAGGCCATGGTGGCCGCGGTTTACGTAGACTTCGATGGAACCTCGTTCATGCAAACGGAAGATAGGACGTGGTCGGACCGCGGCTCAACAGGTCCCCGCCAGAATTGCAATTTGAACTCCGTTCTTGCTATCCACCCTATATGACAAATGGCAATTGAAGTTTTGGTGAAAATACCGTAACAGGAGAATTCAATGTGGTAGTCGTTTTTTCCGCGATTACCGGAAATTAGCAGAAATATAGAATTAAACATTTTAAGTGCGGGAATGCGTCACTCTTTTCCTTGGTCGATTGAAATATTTTTTTCGACATTTCTCATCTCTTTCATATTTATCTGCAATTATTGTTTGTTCTCTCACGTGCTAAGTTTTTCGTTAAGGAATCTTTCATTTCCTTGTTCTAGAAATTATCAAGCTTTCTCCCGACCACCTTTTTCCACATTTTAGTTCATTAAACAACGCTTCTCCATATTTCAGTTCGCTTGTTTCAACTTTTCCTCGCCCCGCTATCCAGTTTCGACATCTCCGTTTAATTCTACCTGCTTCAAGTCGAAGTTCGTGGTCATCAAACATGCTACCTACTGAATTTGTCGAGCAATTGCCTAGTTATGTCATACCTTATTTTTTAGTCTGATGAAATGTTTTCGTAATTACGTTCATTGTCATCTTCGCAGCTATTCTGAATATTCTAATGATTGGTGGGTCAATAGGCAGTGAAACCGATGATTTCTCTGACCCCGGAGAAATTCGCTATTTTTATCTCCAGCGTTTCCTCCATAACACTATTTTTCCAAATTATTCGTATCTTTTGCCTCCTTCGTGCTGTCCGCAATGCCTATTCTTAGTTAGATCCGCTTCTCTCCTACTTTCTCGAAAATCTCCTACACATTGTTCCCTCTGTTAGCACCGCTCAGTACGCCATCCACTTCTGCAGCCTCTGTCAAATGTCTCCCAGCACCCTTCATTCCCTCCTGGCTACACTCCCCCCTTCCATAATTTCTTATTTTTATTCATGGTCCTGTCTCTCGTGTGCTATACTTCTCAGATAAGTGAACTATTCCAGCCACACTCTTTAATGCCGTTCTACCTTCACGTTTCTTCTAGCCTTCCTGCTTTTGGACGATCTCATTGACTTCGTCTTTTGGTTAATGCAAAATCTTACACATTTTATTATTTATCATCGACTGCTGTCCATAGACTGACTGACTAGTTAATGCCTTATCAACAGTAAATTTCTGAATTGAAAAACCTTATTTCACAGCTCCCCTCCTACTTTCTTTCCCACTTTCAGCTCTTCCCCTGCTCCTCTACAGGGGCGGATTAAGGTCGTTGTTTTGGGGGGGGGCGGCGGTTCACTACTTCCCGCGGCGCCTGGGGGGTATGCAATACATCTCAACAAAATAGAGGTCCGGGTGGACTTACCTCGGAAAATTAAAAGAAATTTAGTGCTTGGAACGTAGTTTTGGTGTGGCTATATTCAAGAGATGTGATAAATTATTGAGTAAATCTATCTGATCAAATTTGAAAAACGTAAAAAAACGATGTAAAGAATGCCATTCTTGTGAAGAAGTGAAGTGTCTTCCGGGTTTTACACCGTGTTTCCTCGGACGACAGTTTCGGCGGCGTTTCAGTCGGCTTCTTCAGGTCGGTGGAGTGAAGGTGCAGCCATTTGTCGTATTATATATCTCACCCGTTGGAGTCAGGTCTAACGCTTGAGATATATAAGACGACAAATAGCTGCACCTTCATTTCACCGACCAGAAGAAGCCGACTACAACGCCGACGAAACTGTTGTCCAAGGAAACAGAACAACGCGGTGTAAAACGCGGAAGACCTGCATCTTCCCATTCATCAACCCGCGGCAGCCTACACAAGGATTTCGAACTCCTTGAAATAAATCTTCTTTAATGCCGTACAAAATGAAAATTAGTTGGAATGAAAGAAAAATATAAGTACATATTCAGAAAATACTATTTTCCTTTAATATTTTTATAATTTTTTATAATACCTAGCAACGAAAACGCAGTAATGCACGGAAGTTACCGTCATTCGTCAAGGGCTCTTCCAATGATAATGCACCGTCGCGTCGTCCCGATAACTTCAGAATGGTATGTTCTGACGGCCAAGAAAAATCACATTTTTAAGTATCAGCTTCAGATTTTCTCCATTTTCCTTGATTTTCTCCCTTCTGTAGCCGTCCAGTGGGCTTGTGTTTTGATTTTCAGGTTTTTTGTATTTTCCAGAAAATTCAGGGCCAACTTGGCACTGCACCTTTGTGATAGACTGTGTGTTGGTGGTTTTCCAGATCATCTAGTTTCCCTAGCAGTTTTGAAAACTTTAACGGCTCTGTAACTAGGGATTTTAACTGCAAATTTGTACCGCAAGCTGCCGTTGATTGGGAAAAAGGGCAATACCTACAAAAAAGTTCATTCATTGAGGGAGAAACCACAAGCCAAGGGTACTTTTCATGATGTTCTATCCTCACGTAACGACGCTCTTCCGCGGTTCCCTTCCTATGAGTTGAAAAGGGATACTTTTAGTCGCTTGTGGATGTCCAAGGGCCTTCCAAAAGTTCTGCTTTTTTCCTATCATCAGGTCTTTCCTTTCCTGGTACAATGAAGAGACCTATGTCACAGCTGAAATTTTTTTAGCCAAAGGAAGTGAATAAATTGAAGCTTCAGTCGATTTTTCGTGGCTACGTGGATGGGATTGTAAAAGGACCATTGACTCAGCTTGAGTCTTATTGTCAGTTGTGCAGCATGAAGGCATGATGTTTACAAATTATGCATTTCCTCTTGCTGCTTCTGGCGTCTTTTGTTTTTGGACGCGAGAGAAAAAGCTTCTAAGGTCCGCAGAGGCACTATTATTTTTCCGCTTTGTACCAGGCCTACAAGAAGAAGACGCCTGTAAACAAAAGTAAACCTTAACTATTCCTTCTGCGACGAGTTGCAAAAAAACATTATAAGCATCTTTTTCTAACCCTGTAGCGTAATACTTGAAAATTATTTTGCTTAGAGAGTCCTCAATTTTACTGCTATCAAAAGGAGAGGGGACAAAACTACGGTGGGTGGACCTCTGACAGCATTGCTATGATAACACAATGAAGATGAAAGTCCAATCGGTGGGTGTTCAATTCCTTGATCAAAAAGCAGATAAATAGCAATTGAGGCTAATGTGGGCCCGAGCTTGAAGCCGACCGTCCGACCCTAATGGCGAGCGCGAGAAAGCGCAAATAAGTTATGTCTTTGTAATTAACTGACTGAAATTACCATACCTGGCAGAAAGGTTGATCTGCGCGTCAGGTATATCACAGAATAAAGGAAAAAGGACGCATGGTCCTAAATATGTGAAGAACTCTTGAACTTGTCACTCACTACAACTGAAACAATACACTCGCTAGAGCCGGGCAACTGACATGTCGCGACGAGCACGAGAGCAGAGGGTGTCGCATAATAATAGGAAATGCTGTAGGAGGGCGTGGTGACTGTATTCCCCTCTCGCAGACGCACTACGGCTCAACTGCCCAAACTCGCGGCACTGTTCTCTGCATATTTAAAAGGTGTATATAGGTCTGCATACATAGAATAATAGCTTATAACTATTCCGTTACGGCACCAAAGCTTTCACAACACTGTTCATCAAAAGGCCTACTAAAGTACAATTGCGAACAACGAGGATAGTGTGTCTGTTCAGACAAGTGGCTTTTAGATATTTTCCAATTATCTTTAAACATTGTGTATTGAGCTGGTGAAATAAAAACTTGCATCGGAGAGCCACCTTGATGATTACCATTTTTCTATTTTCCCGGGAATTACGGGGGGGGGGGGGGGCGGCCGCCCCCCCCCGCCCCTCCCCCCTTAATCCGCCCCTGCTCTAACTGTAGCGTCAGAGCTCACGTTAAAGGGCATTGGAAGCTGAAGTCCACATTATCAGGAAACTAAAAACATGAGAAGACGGAAAAAAATTATCATAGTACACTAGGTTTTCCACCAATTAATTTCTCTTTGAACGGGAGCTACCTAAAATTACTCCATGGCAGTCTTTTATAAACTTCGAAATAGTCATAGAAACCTGATTCTTCACTCTTGCAAGACATTATTTTCGGGTACACCAGAAGCGTTTGACACCAAGCAAAGGTATTTCAGAATGAGATGTTAGTTATGAGCATTTTTTAAAATCAAATATATGTTCGCTCGCTAATCAAATGGGAAGTCGAGTCGAGAAGAGAAGAAAAGATGCTTGAGACTAAAGACTTCTTTCCAGAGATATTAACCTTTTTCTCCGCCCTGTCTTTTCCGCTCTTTAAACCATCTTCCCTACTTCATGTCTTCCACAATTCCTATCCTCTTCCGCTCTGGCCCTGCTCATTTCTTTTTCTTCGTACATTTTTCCTCCTCCGAATCTCCCACCATTCTTTTCTCTCTTCTCATTTCCTATCCCTATACATTTGTCTTCCGTGCCTCCCAGCTTACCCTCCCTATTATTTTCTTCCTCTGTATGTCTCAAAATCTTCCATTGCACGCAAATATTCTTTCCACTAATACTGAGTTTTCTACACTGTAATCCATACTCAAGTTTTGGTAAACCTTTCCTTAATGTTTTTGCTCTGGGCTCCTTTCATTACCTTTTGCTTCTCCTTATCCAATGCATTGTCCTTGCTACTGAACCTATTCTCGCCCAGGATACTACTTAGATATATTATCATTACCTGAGTATTCCCATAGTTGGTCTTCATACCATATCTTTCTCTCTGTGCCTCTAATACAGTAATAATTGAATACTGATCTTTGGATTTGGATTAATTTCTCTCTGTCTTTATCATCTGCAAATTTCCTGACTTAATTAGCCCTCCACCTTCTTCCATTCTAATTTTACTTCTTCCCGTCCTTCTCTAATCATTCCCTGTGAGTACTTTTGTAATTGTTGATGTGATAGTGAACAGTTATGTTCTACTCTTTGTCACATCGTTTCCCATTCCGATTCTCCATCCGCTACCCTGTCCTGAGGATACGAGGGGTAGCGCGTGTATCAAGATAATGCCAAATGGCGGATAATCCTTTGGAGTGGGGAATGGATGTGCACAGGGAGGTAGCGTCGAATGTGACCATTATTGTGTCAGAATCCTTAGGGAGGGGTGTGGGAATGAGGAAATCCAGGAAATGGTAGGAGTCTTTGATGTGGGAAAGTAGAGAATTGCTTGCCCATCTCTTCTGCAGTACTTATCTATTAGATTAGATGGAAGGTATAGTTATTAGATGGAAGAAGGGACTGTCCCAGTCTCAATCTTGTCCCATTAAAGTCGCATTATTATTATCATTATTATCTCATTCGTGGTATCAATAGAAGATAATTTAGATTTTTTCCAGTAGTAGGCCGTGGACGTACTGGAAGGCTCCTCACTACTCCGATGCAGCCATAATAAAAGGGCTACAGTATGCTTGAAACCTCCTTTAAAACGAAAAGAAATCAAAGTTGTGGTGAACTTAGGATGCAGATGTTGTACAGATATTTTTTTCCATATGTCAAATCTGTAATATCAATGAGTGATGCATCATGTACAAATAATGAATCCTTAGCCGCGGAAGCTGCATAATCTTCGCATTTTCCCGCGAAAGCACTACTTTCGTCTTCATCAATGACTGCCGTTACTCGGTAGCTGGAGCTTTTGACTCGATGCTCAGGACTAACCTTCGCCTTTACTGTGCACAGGTTTCCTTCTCTTTTCACCTGGACGTATCCAAGAGCATTGGCCCGTAAGATTCTCTACCATTTCTTTTAAGTACATGAGGAACATTGATGTACGAAATCTAATGAGGAAAAGTAATCCCGTGGAAATGGCCTCAAAACAAGTAGTGCCATTGATAGTGAAATCTTGTGGGTACTTCATTATAAAACTGCCATAACTATAACGACGCAAATAACTTATGTAAAGAAATATTGGAAATCATTATCAGAATGGGAGAATCTTAAATATTAAATGATTAAGTGAATTGAATAACGTGGATAAATTAATTATATAGGTAGATAGTATGAGGTACCTTCTTTCATTTCCTGAATTTCAGCTCCAACATAATGAGTATTTTTACTCATTTATTCGCCCACCATAACGGCGTCTGCTGCCTGAAGGTTGTCAGATTTCCCTTTGGAGTAGCCAGAAATCAGTATTTCCCGAAATAAAACAAAAAAAAATACAGGGAGTATTCTTGATACTCTCGTCGGATCTTTATTTCGTGAATTCGAAATTGCATACGTTACTCTCGTTATTGGGAGATTCTTTTGTTTTATTTGTCAGAAAGAAAGTTGAAATGAAAGAAAGAAAATTACACTATACATAACATTTATTCATCGAAATCATTAGTACAAATGGCTAACCTATGAACAATTGGTCGATGGTAATTAATATTTTCTGCTTTACAATGTTAATGTTATATTTCTTGTGTTAGTAACGTTTAACTCACGTTCTCAGCTCTCCGTATGCACCTCGATCACTAAAATTGACCAACTCGTTCCAGAGATACAACTAAACTAAGCGCGCGCCGTGCCCACACAAGCCCAAATGTAGACCCCCACGCGCAGCGCTGTGACGTTACCTCGCAACCCCCCCTTCGCTCGCGACAAACAATTTACAGTAGTCGACGAAACGGGCTATCCAGTCATAGTTTTAGATATTCTGTAATCCTTATTGTTTTAGCACACGAGGCCCTCGAAAGTACACAAATATTGGTTGCGGCAAACCTTACATGACACCGAGAACGAACCATAAGATGTTTATTCGCATTCACATCAAAATCGAACCACAAAACGAGTTTTCACTGAAAAACACTAAGCAAAATAGCACTTTGCACAGTATAGCACTTAGCACAAAATAGCACTTTGCACTAGATAAATAGCACTTTCCACAGTACGGTTAGGGGCGTAAACGACACAAGTGATGTTTACGGGTGGTTCTACGTCACGCGGGCTGGGAGTCAATCAAAAACGTTTATTCATTTGCCGAAACTTTTATGCAAATTTGTACTGTTTTCGCTAATTTTTCGAGATATTTGTTTTGTATTTTCAAGTTCTGCGGGTAATAATTAGTAGAATTACAAAGATTTCAGTACTTCAAATATTTTATGCAACTACGCGATGATGTCACGGCCAGTGTTCATCTTTAACATCGCTACTAAGGAAATGCTACTAATATTAAATACTACTGGGATAATTTGCACAAGGCCAAGAGCTAAATTTTTTTATTCCTGTGGCTTGATACGAAACTCAAAAATCATGGGTATTCAAGGGAGCAGGAAGGCAAACGAATACTATCGGATGTATGAATTGATTAAAATTATCACTAATTTTTATATGTGGATTGAACCAAAGAAAAATCCAACTTTTAACCATATAAATGTCTCTCGACATATCAATTACGAAGCGGGAACATGCGTGAAGGATCTTAGACTGTCAGTCGTGCCACTACTATTACTCTTCGTGCTAACAAATCGTTCAAATTGTAAGTCAAATCGTTCGTCAGCGACCGGTTACCGATTAGTATCCCCGGTACTTTACGTCAAATTGTCATTTCGTACCACTGGAAACTCAATCCATTGCCAAAATTGCAAAAATATTCTCAAACAAAGGGACAAATATATTTCAGCATACAGACAATTTATTAATATATTTTCCTTTTTTCCTGCTTATATAGATCCCATTGCCTTCCTAGCTACCTATATCTGCCTAAATGCACTTCGAATTACAAATCGGTACCACTAATCTTGAGATATGTAATGTAATTTGGGAGGTCTTATATGTCTGACCAATTTATTGTAGCAATTGGAGTGTGAGAACTAATTTCAAAAGGTGAATATACCGTCTTGACGTGTAGACATATCATCCCATCACAGTTACTGTTTTTGAGATTTGTTTGTTTCTTAAAATACTTTAAATACCATTAGCCGATGAAAACTACTGATTGGAGAAAGAAAATAATGAAAAGTAAAAAACTTTTGTCACGACCATATGATGTAAACCAGGCACTCTTAACTGGGGCAAAAATTAGATTTTTGGTGGTGAAAAAATCATGGGGTAACAGTCAGAGCTGAAGGGGGCGCCTAGGCGCTATCAAGTGTAGACATTAAAATTAAATTTACCGACTTCAAACCGAACATTGAATTGCTAGCTAAGAAGCATCAGACACAAGGATCCCATTGAATTAAAAAGTAAATATAAAGTATTTTCTTGTTTAAAATTTCATGGGGATGATTAGGAAAAATTTTGTCCTCGAGGAGGGCGATAGGAAAAATAAGGTTAAGATGCCCTGATGTAAATCATGACTTCCATCTTGGCTTTGTCTGTAACGTCATTTGCTTCCCGAGGCGGCATTAAAGGTGTTTACTAACTGAATTGTGCTAAAAAACTTGAATTTTAACATCGTGAATTTTTTTACGTGAAATTTACTTTTATCTATTTAATTTGACCATGGTATGATCATTGAATTTTTTAACCATGAGTCGTAAGAACTTCTGCTAGGAGCACTAGGAGTTATCGCTCAACATGGATAAAAATAAATGAGGCTATATTTTAATTTTGAAAACTTAGTTCTCTATCCTTTCAGAGCACTTAATCAATACTTTTGCGATAGATATTGAATAAAAAGACCCCTATTTAAAAATTGTGCCATAATTGGTTTACGTTACGGATTTATTTCTAACGATGCAGCTTATTAATTATTATAGCTTTCGTTCTGAGAACTTTTTAAAATAGCTATTGTTGCATTTGTGCATTGCGACTTTATGATTTGAATTCTGAATCAGCCCGGTTGGTTATGATTCATAAAGTGGGAAATGCATGTGCTCTAATTATTCAACAGCTGCCCTAACTTCTATTTATGTTTTGGAAATCATAACTGCAATTTTGTTGTTTTATAAATAAACTGAACTTATGGATGTTTTGCGAAGTAAAGTAAGCTTAAATAAGTGTATTTAGCTTACATCATCACTACTGTATTCTTTAATTTATGGCTAGCAATCTTACTGTTACTTTTTTGAGTAATTAGCAATAAAGAAGCGGGATTCTATTTTTTTGGGTTATTTAACCCTGCTGGACTGTAAGCTATTTTTGCGAAAATCTAAGTGTGTGCAATGTATACCATACCTACAGGAGGATGGCTTTTCTTGGAAGGGGTACTTGGTGTGATGAACGCTAGATTTCGATGCCTAAAGATAGCCTATGAAGGCCTTTAGAAGATGTTGAAATTATTCCGAAGAAAGTGTGACTGAAGTAAAACAACTACGTGGCATAGTTTAAGTAGTACTAATCGTGCTGCAATCTTAGGATTTATTTGGAGGTTCGGATCACTACCAGCTGCAAGCTAGAATGTTTCTATAGAGCAGCAGGCTTGAAAGCTATCCTCGTACTGATGTTTTGTCCGCATGCTTTTGTACAGCGTCATGAGATAACGGGGGAAGGCAATCTTCTACCGATCCCTTTTCCGCCAAATAAAAGGACGTATATGCCACATCCCTCCGTGCCTGAACTGCATGGATTACCCAAGTGGGTTTACGTGAAATGTGTGGATAGCTATATTAAGGCGTTTTGAGCGAGATAGTTCCCTAGTCATAGTGGAGACCATATTCAAATTTTATTATTTGATTTCAGCGTCTGTAATAAGTACGAAATGAATATTGTAATATTAATGGCGCAAAGATATAGTTATATATGCCCAAAAGTCTCAGTAATTAAATAAATAAAGCTACATAAGTCTCTAACTTAACTCATTTTTTCCCGCCGAACGGCTGAAAACCCTTCAAAACAGCAGGTTTTTTTGCGATTCTGTAAAAGTTACTGTGGTGAGTAATAGATTATTTTTTATAAATAGTTGAGAAAATATGCAATCTATACACCGTTAGTTTTTTGACAAAATCTAGGTGTTATGAATTCTTATTTACTTCAATATTCTCCCTCTGGAGCGCTCATCCATAATCTATCCCATGTAAAACAGCTTATATTTACAGGCAAATTGCTCGAAAAGTAGTTCGTCAAGGGGTTGATATTTTTATATCATTGGAAATATGAGAGTTGTTTCATTAAAATGAGGCAAAATTCATCAAATTCTAGGTGAAGTGATTTTTCGTTCTAACTACCTTAAACCGTACATTAGTACTGGTGTATGGAATTATGGGGACATGCGTCTCTAAAATACGTGGTTATTAGATGTCGTCGTTTTTCTCTGTTCGATGACACTAAGGCCCCGTTTCCACTACTGACATTTCTACTACGGCAACTCTCTACCCAGCGCAATGCTAGTAATGGAAACTCTCGAAAACGCCTACCATAGTAGATAGTCCTACTAGCATTGAGATACCCTAGTAAGATCAGGGAATAGTGGTTACCGTCGTGTCTTTTTTGTAATTGGAACGCAAGTTAGTCAAAATCCTGGTAAGAATCATGGGGAAACAGTTGAATCACGGAAAGCGTGGAGGGATCACGATTTCACCGTCTGCACGCAATATTAAAGAATAAATATTTATATACGACCGATATGGTTAAAATTGATTAGACGTTGCCATGTGTAGTTAAAGAGAGGATAGATTTTTATTAAGGGTAGGTTACACTATTCAAGAATATCGCTAATAATATGAAATGAAGGAAATGTTGTCTTGTCTACAATACTACATTTTGTTTCACTGCCTGTCCAAGACTTCGGCCTACGAAGACATTATCAAGGCCTTCATTTTTATTTTACATTTTAATATTATTTCTAATTTCGCTTGTCAACCAATGTTTCAACTTAATAATGAAGTCAATGCCTTGAAAATGACAAGCGTTGGGGGATCACCATTATAGGTATCCATATATATTTCACTTTCAGCATTCAACATTTATAACCTGTATATATATATATATATATATATATATATATATATATATATATATATATATATATATATATATATATATATATATATATATATATATATATAACTACGACCTTTCGTTAATGGTTAGATGTCGCCTTCATTTTTCAAAGGGAGGATATTTTAATATTTGGGACGTGGACCCTTTAATCAAGTATCTATACATGATCGATAATAATATGAAATTAGGGAAATATTGTGTAGTTTAGAATAGCATTAATTCTTTCACATGCCGAACTAGGTTTCCATTTATGAAGTCATTATCAAGGTCTTTATTTTTTATTTACATATTATTATTTATAATTTTTATCTCGCTTGTCGACCGAGATTTCAAATTATTAACTCAATACCAAACCCTTGAAAATGACTTAACAAGTCGGCTAGTGAAATGAAAACTTTTGTGGAATAAGCAAAGGTTCCTTCATTTCGTATGAACAATGGGGTACCACAGTCTGAAAACAATATATAATTCGCTAATGTTTTTGTTCCCGATTATGGCAGACGAATTATCAATTCGCTGAAATTTAATATGGGCCGCAAATATGATGAAGAAGAGCAGAAGATTAAGCCGTCCAGAAAAGGAAGTGTTCAAAAGATGAATTCGTATTATTATAAATCCTTATATTATTTAGATTTACTACGATTATTTAAGTTTACCAATAAATCTTAAGGTTGATACTTTACAGGTGCGTGTATAGAACGAGATTAAGTGTTGAAAAACACAATTGTGATGATAATAATGGTGTATAATAACGATAACATATGTTTCTGGTTAATAAGGCGAGAACATAGAGCTTACGAGCTCTATGGGCGAGAAGTCGTACACTTCTAAATCTCGTTCGTCAATTGTCCTTTAAACTGGTATTGCTACGTCACAAAACGATGCTTTACTAGGGTAAAAAGTAGCTAATTGGAACGCAGGTAGGTTATGACGGCTGAAATAACTGTAGTAGAATGTTAGTAACGGAAACTTCTGCAATATCTAAATCTTCTGCAATAATGGTTACGGATTGGGGAATCATACACGGACTGAAACCGTGTTGTCGGAGCATAGTATTAATTCCAGCTGAGCGTAGCTTCGGTCGCGAAATTCGCATGGAGAGAAGTCGTCAGGGTTGGCGTTCCTTGGAAATACATCGACCCTTAGGAATTTATTATGATCGACTTCGGTGGGTGGGAGGGGGGAAGGAGCGTTGCCGCGAGGATGCAAGACAAATGGTTGGGTGCGAAATAGGGATGGGAGCCAAGACGAATGGCAAAGATCGGCAACGGAGGGTGTGCACTGTTCGCTCGCTGAGGAGCATGGTTGAGCGGCGGTGGGCGTCAGGGTGAAAATACGAAAAAATGCCCTTGGTTATATTGCTTCTTCCTCACTAGTATTCAAGTCGTACGAGTGCCTGGGATTGATACGGAGAGTGATGTGAGACATGAATGCCGTGGCTGTCATTGCGGTAAGTAATGGTCGATGCGAAATATGTGCTCGGGAATGGAAGACAACTGACGGATGTGCTGCCCCTTTTTAAGGCTTCTTATTCCACTCCATCACTTGAGCGCTACACTTTTCCATTTTCAACCCGCTCCTTCGTATTCCTTGAGCGACTCCACGCGTCAAATTTAGAAATATTGTCGGTGCTCATGGGGAGGCGGGGTGAGAGGGAGCGCAGTGATGTTGCAGTTTAGTGAGTGGCAGAGGCTCGAGATATGTCCTCAACTCGATTAATGTCGCCACTAAATGTTGAATTTATTCGACTGAACGTACTTATGGTAAGGAATACAGCCCAAATATACTTAAGTCGTTGGTGAGCCATAAACTTCATGGAAATGCTTAGTAGTCATGGACGTTGTTCAATTTCATTGGTCAGTTTAAATAAAATATAGCTTATGTCTTATGTACTAGTACGATAAGGCTTCGAGTCGGGCTAATTTGAGTCAGAGTGAAGAAACTGGAAAACACAGCCTTGAAACTTTGGTTGGTTCCGTGTTCTCTTCACCGATATCCATACGTTTTCACTGATTTCAATATATGGATATAAATATTTCAGTATCAATAATTGGGTTCGCGAAATTCCCCTTAGGCCGAGGTGATACTTCCCCATAAACTCATTGAAAAATATTTGATAAAGATCAGTTTCACCTTTTATCTCTGTTTATGCGTAGATGGGTTGTTGCAAATGCAGATGGATTTTGCAAATGTTTATCGCTCACTTAATCTTCTGACTATGCATCGTCAGGCTGGCTTTAGAGTCATATTCTATTTTATTTTCTCACTACGCGTTATCAATGTGGCCCGCGTTTTTTCTTCGTAGTTTGGTATTTTTGTCTTCCTTCTTGAATATGAAAAGAATTCGTCTTACGAACGGAATTTGCTCTTTGGTTGATATTTCATAGCACAATTTTATTTGTAAAAGAACTTTAACGTTCATTCATATTCACCTGAGTTGTGAGAGTTTGGTTACTTGTCATTTTGTTTACGTTTTTGAGCATATAACTTAGTAGCCTTCCTCTCAAAATCGCTGAAATTTTCCTCTCCCAGCCTACTCTTTTTCTTTGCTCCAGTTTCTTCTGAGTCTAATGCTGCATTATATATTTCTGCTGTTTTATTTCAATGTGCAAAACATAATAGCATCTCTAATTGGGTTTGTTCTGCGGTCCATTTATTGCCATATATTTCTTCCCACACTTCAGATTTTTGGCTTTCCATCATTCTATGCAGAAATGCTTCTATCACTCCGTATTATTTACTATTTATTTTACTAATATATATGTATATATATATATATACATATATATATATATATATATTATTTTATAATCAGTGCAGACTCCAAGCCAAGAGAGCACTTCTCCTGTTTTAGTCGCGTACTTGTAATTCAGATTTTTCTGAGCCTGTGTACCGGAGAGAGGATTTGAGTGTGTATTTTCTCCTTTTCCGATCTTCTCCACTTCCTATTTCACTCCTCCATCTTGTTCCTTAATCTCCGTACCAATGAGCTGATTTTGGAATTCATTACTTCGGGGAACTACTAGAAAGTGAAGCATACCACAGAGTAAAAATATATTGTCTCAACATAATATTTTATATTTTGTGTCACCATTATTTCTAAGATTCAGCTTGTATTTTGAGGATACCGGGACTAGTCACGCTATTAACTTTACGGAGTGACCTGCAAGTGCACATTATTGCGAAATTCCACAGAGGAAAAATCATTCGCTTTGACCGGGACTCGAACCCGGATCCCTCGATATCGTGCCGAGGGGTTTAGCGTTTTAAGTCCATACAGAACTAATGGGCTCTAAACCTGGAAAGAAAGATAAATTAATGGGAATGAAAGGCGGGGAAGGGGGCCACTACAGAGGCATCACCGATTGTTGGAGTACCGATAGATTTTTGACTCTCAATAATGACCTACGCATCGTTATTGCTTGGTTATTTTGGGCAGGCGACGGGCAGCTGAGGTCATTTTTGCCATTTTATAGATGAAATGGTGAGGGAAGGATTCCTTTGGGAATGGAGGAAGGGTGGAGAGAAAACAGACATCGGCCCCTGCTTTCTCTAAACGAAAGGAGCCAAGGTGTTCACAGTTTAATATCCTATTCCTCGAAGTACGTGCTACACTTCAGTGCTCTCCCCGCATCACCCAAGTCTTCAAGCTATCAGTGAAAAAATTCCGCCGGGTATCGAACCTGGACCCTCTGGTTTGAGGAGCCATTGCTCCGGCCTCCACAAAACCCCAACCCCCCACTTTCATATCTTGAACCGCCGAAGCATTCCAGCGCAACAATTCCCTTTGCCCTAAACTATTTATTTTTCCTTTCCTCATCACGCCACCAAATCTCCCTTCTTTTCCTCTTTTTTCTTCAATTACTGAACTTTCTGCCTTCTACGTCAATTCTAAACATTAACCTGCCTCCTACCACTTTTTCTGCCTTCTTCATATTGCCTCATACAACTGCATCTATTCTTAGTTACATCCCATACCTAATAATTTCTCTTCTCCGCTACCCAGCTAATTTTCTCTATCTTTCTCCCCATTCCTCTGAGACGCTTCTTAGCTGCACTCACTGTCTTTCCCTGGGAAACATTTTTCCCAAAAATACCATTCAATTCTCCATATCTCTTATCTTTACCTTCAAGTTCATTAATTGGTTCCCTCAAAAGTGTTTGAATCTTTTGCGAAAGCTTTTCTTCCTCCTCACCACTTCACCAGCTTTCATCCAAAATATTGCATAGGCATGTGAATTTCCTCCGCCTCTCGTTTTCACTCTATTAATTTGAAATGTGACCTGTTTTTTCTACTCTTTGAGAATGGGGAAGAGTACTTATTTTTAAAGATAAGTTTATAGTAATTAAGTCGAAAACTTATATAAAAGTCAGTTGGTCGCACTTCCCTACGCTGCATGGTTTCATTTCTATATGCGTTGAAGAACGATGGTTTTGAATAGTGCTCAAATGTACAGTAGTAGCATCCCCCGTGTCGTCGAGTGAGTGAACTAGCCTCGTGACGACAGCTACCGCTTCATCGCTTCATGCTGATCCCTATGCCGGGAGAGCGTAGGTTTACGTTCAGTTGGTAACTTATAAGAAACATGAATTTGGCGTGTATTCAATCTCTAGCCGAACGATATTAATGAATCATAATGCTAGGCAAGGGTATAAGGAGCCCTGCTATTTTTTTGAGGAATAAAAATATGCCAACACGCATTTAATATTTCCCATCTTCGCCAAGGATGTAGACGTAATAAGTGGTTTCAAGCTGCAAATAGGTAATAGTTTGCGTATTTTACTTGCTCATTTGCACTGCTACCAACTTAATGACCTGAGAATTAAATATGCAAAAGTAAGCTGCAATGCTTATTTTGAATTAAAAGTTAAATTATTATAATTCCCTTCCGTTTACCAGGTAAAGAGGTTTCCTACCGCTTCAATGTATTTACTTTTTCTAATGAACGGTGTGCATTAGTATTTTCACGCACCTAACTGAATAAAGTCATTAGTAAACCTAGTTTTTTATGGTGGGATAATTAACATATAAATACTGGTTTTGGTGCCGGAGCATTTTATGCTTAGGTACTTTAGGCGTAATTGTCATTCTGAATCCAAATTTGGCATTAGTTTTCGCGTAACAGCTCTAGTTTTTGAGAAAAAAACTTGGTTATTTACCTTACGAAAGTTAAAGGTGTCAATTAGATAAGAATAAAAAATTCACTGATTGTTAGTATTTTTATATTTTATCGAGACATTTAAAAAAGAAATGCCGCATAAAACATATTGGGAGCACTTATTTACAACTAAATTCACTTGAAGAAAAAAACAATGAAAAAGAGTCAGTTAGCACTTCTGAGGCTTCTTTTCCGAGAAATTCTAGAATGACTTTTGGCAGAATCGTCTCTCTGAAGGTTCCAGCGGTAATCGGCCATCGTGTGCGTATCCCATCTTCCTTGGTAGCGGTCCTCCATAGTTTTCATATCCTCATGAAATCTCTCACCTTGTTCTTCTCTTGTGTCTCCTAAATTCTCTGGGAAACGGTGAAAAGTGGCTATGTAAATAGTGAACCTTAATACATATCCATACATCCAAGGTTTCTAAAGTTTTTTAGCATCTCATGTACTAGTTCTATACAATTATTTGCTTTGTAATTTCCCAGGAAATTTTTCACAACATCAGCAAACGACCTCCAAGCATTTTTCTCAGCCTCATTAATAAATTAGCACGAACACGGGATCTCTAATTAGCTGCCTAATTTGTGGGCCATCAAAAATTCCAGCCGTAAGTTTCTCTGAACTGATTTGTGGCATTTTTCTTCCCATATATGCAAAACACTGCCCATGTTTATCAATAGCCTTCACAAACTGCTTCATGAGGCCTAGTTTTATGTGTAGTGGAGGAAAAATGATTTTATCTCGTTTAACAAAAGGATTATTTATGACGTTTTTCTCTCCAACAATCATGGTTTCTCTCTCAGGCCACTCCTTCCTCACTCAGTGGTTTTCTCTGTCCCTGCTATCACAAAGACATAAGAAACAAGGGTAATTTGTATAGCCACTTTGTTGTCCAAGGAGAAAGTTAACCATTTTTTAGTACACACAAATCATCCATTGATGTTCTTGATATTTTATCGTCTCCATGACCAAAGCAATGGTGATGTATCCTTATTTCATTTTTGTTGAATTTGAAATTGGTATTGAACCAAACTTGTTGCCATTGTGAATGAGGACGTATTTCGAACTCCTCTTAGAAATGTCAATAAATACACGCCAATCATCCGGAATATATTCAGGAAGACCCATTTTCTTCAGGAGTCCTCTAACATCTTGACAGAATACAAGATTGTCTTCTTGAGTAAAGAAGGGAAGCAAATCTTTTTTCCTTGTACATTCGATAAAAAGTAATTTTTGTTCCTTGTTCCATTAAATTCTTATCATTTAACCTACAGGCAAGTAATTCCGATGCTGTTTTTGAAAGGTTGAGATCTCTGGCAAGGTCATTTAGCTCATCTTGGTTGAAACACATAGGACTTGATGACGTTCCCTCATAATGAAGGATTTCAGGCTTTCCCGGCGAAGATTTATGTCAGCGATGTTTCGGGGTTTGCACCGGGTAGTTAGGTCCATGGTCCTTAGGTTAGATCCATTTCCCTCATAATCACTGCCACCGTAACCATTTGTATCAGAAGAAGTTTCACAAGTATTCACTTCATCCTCACAGAGCTCTGGGAGCTGGAAAAACTTTGGAATAGGTACTTCATCAGAGTGTGGAACTGGGCATCTTGCAGAGGCTATATTAGGATATGTCCACTTGCTATGATTATTCCGATTTATTTCTTTGATTTTCACCATGCAGAAATAACAGTCATCAACGTGGTTCAAAAGTTCCCTCCAAACCATAGGCACACCAAATTTAAGACATTTCCTTTTACCAGTAGCCCACTGTCGTAAATGTTCTACACATGTCTTGCACCCAATATGCGGTGCCCAAGTTTTACCTTGATCACCGAGTTGAACCTCAAAATATCCGAGATATGCCCTTTTTACAAAGTCAGTAATAGTTTTCTGTTTTCTTTAAACGTGCATTCCCCACAAACGTAGCAGAACACATCAAAATGATTGATACAGCTCCGTCGACTTGAACTCGTTTTCGCTTCACTATGAAACAAGAGTGCACTAACGGTAATTAAAAAAAATGTTGGAATAAGAGAGGTTAACGCCCTGTCATTTTAAAAAATCATTAAAAATAATCGAAATTATCTTACACTAATTAATATGTACATACCTTGAAAACGATTAATCTTGTAGCGATTAATAAAATCTCCGCATCACCAGGAGTTCTAGAGGATATTTCGGGAGATCCAATTCTGACACAAGCACAAATAAAATCCGAGCGGAAGTTTCAAAAAAGCAACTGCTCCTCAACACTGCAGAAATGAGACTGTATACTTTACTGATACTGCTTTAGTATACTTTTTGGAGGCTAGAAAGAATTCTCAAAAAAATATCGGAAAATTACCGCGTAAAGGGGCCCGTGGTGTCATAAAACGACCCTACGCCCAATCGCATTGTGGTGGGTGAAGGAGTTGCAACCGTGGGACACCAGCTGTGGGTTGGAAGCCTCGAACAACTCTCTCTTGTGTGGCATGCATTCTGTTCCATTAAATGTCCACATTTTCGTCGGAAGGATCTGCAAAGCAGGTCACAAGAGAAATGCCCGCGGTACATCAGAAGAAAGTTGTCTTTCATCTCCTAGACCTCCACCCTACGTGATAAAATATGCTATTTTTCTGAGAATTTTGGCAATTGTTGACATGGGGAAGAGGGGAATTCAAGATAAAATTACGACTACGTCAATGTTACTTTTTTACTTTTTGCAGTAATTTTTTAAAAATCTTAAACCGGTTGAGTTCTTATCGAGTAAGTCATAGTCTTGCATCATCATATGTATTTTGTTTTTATTCAATGTACGTACTTGATAGTTGACTGTAAACACGTCTGGTATTAATCTAAAGATTATAGATTGAAAGATTAAAGATTATAATAACATTCATTTGAATTCATCATAAGTAAATACAAAGACTGCACTAAACCATTTTCATCTAATAGTATAGCTTTGACCCATAGACTTCTATTAAATAGCATCTGAAGCCAGCCGTATAAAATACTATTAGTCTCTGAGGGGATTAAAATAGTTTGAAATAATTTTACTAGGGGGGTCAGTGAAAGTTTGACAACTGTTGACAAGGGCAGAGGTAAAAATTGACTAAATATTGTTGACATAATTAATGGACGTCCCCTTAAGAGACAGTGTTGATCCATTTGCAATGCCGGATAACGTTTTTCGGGGCATGTACTCGTCTGTCAAAAGACATGGTGAGAGCCCTCGCCAAATAAATCAGGCCATATTTTCCAGAGCCTTTTCGAGCTGTAACGTAATAACTGTGTGAGGGATTAAAACCGTGAAGAAATCACCCAAATTACTCATGGTCACCCCATGCCAAATTTTTTTAGTTTCTTGTGCCCTTCATATTATGGGCAGGGTTCGTATCAAAAGTTGACTGGAAGCGATAGTAACCTGGGCCTCAGTCAAGCAAGTGTCAGTCGGGCAATTCAGGAGGTTACCAGTGCCAAAGTTCAATCCGTTATCATTTTGTTTCATAGTTACTGACTAGATGAGACCGATTAGCAAAAAAAAAGAAATTCTACCATGGAACTGAATAAGAGCAATAGTGCCAGAAATAGCAAGCATCGACGTTCATTCATAAATTTCAAGCATTCACATATTTGCTTCCTCAATCACATTTTACTAGAAACATGTTCTACAAATATCATAATATTAAGATTCGCCAACTCACCAAATTCCTGCATTTCCATTTATGACGAAATCGCGCGCCAATTTGCAGAAAAAGCAAAGTCGCAACTCGTAGCGATGCCCAAAAAACTGAGCCAACGGCTCTCAAAATAGGGTCACTAAGCCGTTCAATGAACGCCAGGATGACTTTCATTGAACAGCTCACTGAATGAATGTCGAAAATCCCGTCGTTCATATGAATGGCGACATTCCCGAATAGCTCCCCTGATACTAGTCATGCAAAACATTAAACTATGACCTGTGAATGGCTGAGTAAGTAACATTTTGTCATCCGCTAATATCCCTTACTTAAAATACGCTTACTTAAATGAGTAACCCCCACCTCTATCAATCCCTATCAAATTATAGGTGCATTATTTACATAAAGGCCTGGTGTTAGATTCAAGTGTTTATAAATTTAAATACTATTTCCAAGTGATTAGTAATTTGTGAAACTTACGTACGATATTTAAAGGAAAAATTAAATGATTTGTGATTTGATAGCCGAATTACTTTTTGAGCAGTAATTTGGGATTCGTGCTTCGAATAAACTTTTATGCAGTTATTCATGATTCACGAGTTAAATCATCTCATTGTAGTTCGTACCTTACCCTGCTTATGGTGGCTTTCTGGATACTATAAATGTAGTTGCCAATACCTCATACGTATATAAGGGTTGGTTTAAGGGTACTCACATGAACATTTCCAGGAAAGGGTTATAAACATAGTTTAGTCCGGCATTAACTTTTAATTCTCCGCAAGAGCTTCCCTATCGATGAAGCGGATGTGGTGATAAAAGGTGAATTATTTAACGATGTTTATTGTCAGGTAACGGAAAATGTCGAAGTCAAATGTACCTTAGATAGCCATGTATGCCCAATATGTTTTTTATTTGCTTTTTATATCAGTTATTCTGAAGCAGAATTGCGTCGTTTGTGCACCGATATTTTTTAAACGCTTTGAGTCTACATTAGTATCATTTATCAATCCTAAATTCCGGCTATTGGACTTCGTCAGCCTTGCACTTTCCCCTACCACCAATGCTTATTGGACGGAGGTTATTATCGCACGTTGTATCGTCGTCTTCGTAAATGTTGGTGAAACCCTAGTTGGTTCCGATAAAATCAATGATTGATTGGACTTGTTGGAATGCTGTAATTAGGGATACAGCTCTAAGACAAATGAATTTCGTGGAACTGGTATAGATGGAGTGCCTATGATGTAACTGTTTGTAAGAGGATTCATGACCTTTTTCAACCTCAATAATTCTTCTTAAGCACACGCAGCTGTAGTCTTTAAATAAAGGGCAAACACATGCGGGCTGAGGTATGTATGCAGTGGTAATTATTTAACATCGCCTTTTCACCGTGAATCGCGGCGAGATCAGGGAAATTTATAACATTTTCAGCCTATTGTAAAATTAAGTATTCATATAAAATTGATAATTTCCACTCAGCCACATTTTTTCTTTCTGTTTTTCACATTTTATAGCGAAATATGAGCGATAATAGACCGCTAAAGGGGCTTATCAACTTCTGTGTATGAATTGCAACCTACATCGCTTGTCGAGGCGCGTAGGCTGGAGGCTGAGAAGTGAGACAAAAGGGGCAGGGGATGCACTCGAGAGTTGACCCTGAAGGGGTCTCATAAGTGGTTCGTGATACTGGAGGTTTGATAAGATTGGAGACATGCTGATGCTTACTGTGTACAGAAAGTGTCAGACGAGTGATAACGCTAACTTTTGTCTTTTTATGACAATGAGAATCTGAGGCAGCAGTTCTGCTGTGCTCAGTGGGGCCGATAAAAAAAACTAGCAGCTTAGCGTATCTCTGTAATTTCAACTGACGCATCTCACATCCTTAGTTTTATCTCACTCGCATTAGTACTCGTTTTATCCCATGGTATACCTACTTCATGATACCTCGTGGGATTATGAAGTTCTTATTTAATTCTTTTTTCATTCCAGTGTTCGTAAATGTGGGTGATCATATTTGAATTTTATTTAATTTCTATATTTTAACTATCTATTATGTTAAAAAAATACTCCCGGTGATAGAGTTAAAAATGATATTTTGCCGCTCTCAGGGTAAACCACACCGTCCTATATAAGACCGATATATCATGAGAAAAAATAATCCTTTCCCTTGGCGGTATTCAAACCTGCGACCTATGAGTTGGGGCCTACAAAAGGTGAAGTTATTTTGTGATGGAAAGTGGAGTTATTTTTCCCTAAAAGGAGTTAGTTTTCGAAGTAAAGATTTTTATTTTTTCTAAGAAAGAGGTGTTCTTACCGGTGAGGTAATTTAACGACAATGACGTTTAGAAAAAAAATATCGATAACATTGCCGTTAAACAAAGAACAGAAGGGAAATCTTAGTCAATTAGTAAAAAAATTTAGGATTTTAGGTGCCTATATTTTATTGTAGAGGGTAAGATTGGAAGTGCATTCAAGGATGAGAAAATTGTAGAAAGAGCAGATTAAGACACTTTTCAAACCACTGGAATATGCACAAATGATACAGTACGCAGTCCCAAGATGGGTGGAGAACAGGGATGGACATGGAAGAGGCTGGTAAAATAGGAAATAACCCTCAAAACAGGCTCAGCAATATTGTGTGACAATTTTATAAGCTTCAGATGAAATAAATGTAAAAGCGGCCAGTTACTCTTTTACAAGTTCGTTATTTGGTAAGAATTCTATTTTAAGGTGAAAGTAACCTCTCTGAATCTATGCCGGAGAAATGTTGCCAAATTATTTCTAAACAACCCACGAAAACTCACATGTCTAATGCCTCTTCACCATGGGCCTGTAAATGGTGATTAAATCCGTTTTAGGCATGCCTCAATATCTTCAAATTCACCTTCGCGCACTCCAGTTATTTTTTTTGAAAAAGCCCTGGTCTTGCTAGGTGTTGACGAAGAATTTGATGCAATGAACCAAACCTTGATGAAGGTCCAGCCCCTATGTGATGATTGCAATTTTTCCTTGGCTGGGAGAAATTTCGTGTCAGAAGACGATTGATATCAGAGTGTATTTTAGGGGCTGAACACCTGAGGAGACCACGGAAAAGTCCTAAGGGATAACTCTGAGGATTCGGTTCTGCGGTTCCTGGAGTTGGGAGATCAGGTTGGTGAAAAGGCTCCGGGACACAACCCGCGCTGCGCCGGGCGTTGCATTTCACGCCGAACCATGCGCTTGCCAGTTTCTACGAAGGCGTCAACATACGCCAAAAGGATTGAAATTTTCGTTCCGAAGCAGTTCTCAATTGGCGTGAGTACTTCTTGCACGGTTTTCTTACACAGAAAAAGACACATTTTGTACTTGAACCACATCTTGTGGAAATGGGCGTACCCATGCTCCGTGACACGTATTTTCTCATTATAAACGAATATTTGGTCGAATGATTTAGAAATCTCGAACAATGATTAGTCTATGATTATCCATTAACATTTTTGTGCAATCCTATAAATGTTACCATGAATCTCTTTTATTTAGAAGAATCTCTTTGTGTGGTAATTATTTATTTTATTTTTTTACTTTGTGATTATCCATTTACATTTGTGTGCAACCCTATAAATGCTACCATGAATCTCTAGTATTATGAAGAATCTCTCTGTGAGATAATTATTTCGTATACATATTTGATTTTTTTATACTGTGACCATCCTTAATATTATTCTTATGTTTATATTGTATAAACAATGTAAACTTTGAAATTGGTTAACTACCCCGTTAATAAATACTATTATTATTATTAAAAATCTAACGCTAATCTAATCTTTGAGTTTACCAGAGCAGGCTGTTACCAACATATCCTCTGCAGGGGATTTATACTTTCGGTTAAGTTAAAATGTGGCGTACTTTATGTAAAATTGTGCCTCTCCTTTGCTTTTAGGATTAAATTTTAGAGTCCAATAACTAATATAGGGCAAGTTCTAGGGAAAGTTGATATTCGAGAAGTACCCACCTCTTAAACTCCATCAGTTAACTGAGAATGAGGATACAATTTCGCCTCTAAGTTAAGATATGCAGAATTCATGTGGAATCCGGAAAAATCTTCCCTTCACGTAATTTTAAAATAAGCTTCAGCTTATTCGCTATTATAGGTATGTATTCGTAGCTATTATGGTTAGACAAAATTTGCTTTGGCCTGTGGACTGAAAAATAAGTGATGTGTATCCTGAAAAATGTTGAGTGGCATTTAATGTCAGAAGAAGGATATATGCGCTCTATAGGGAATGGTTGCCGGTGACCCTTTCAAGCCCAACGTGACGTGTACGTTACGCGTGATATATGCAGCTTTTTCTGGTGTTGGTATGATATATTCATTAATACCTTACGCAAATTGAAAGATACAGAATTTTCTTCCATGTGTAGCTCCCATCTTCCAGGAAACGTTACTGTGGACCTTGTAGACGTGTAGATGAGATTCTAGTGAAATAAATTGTTGGACATATTTATTAGTTTGTATTTTTTTGTTATCCCGGTGCAGATAAAAATAGCGAACACTGCCTAGTGGGCATGCACAGCCACCTTCGATACAAGAAGATGAAAGATAAAAGATGAACCAAGATCGAACCCGAAATTGCTGGTAAAAAAGAATAATAGGGAAAAATTCTCTGCAGCCGTTGTCAGGAAACTAGAAATTGGAGGTGAAACGGGTACCGATAGAAGATGAGTTGAGTTGAAGAGGAAATTGGCTGAATTAGCTGAAGGGAAACTGGTGAGCGAGAGAGCCAAATATAAGCAGCCATAGATTACGATAAAGATTTGGGAACTCATAGAATAAAGAAGAAAAAGTCAAGAATTTCAGAGATAAAGGTGAAACGGGTACCGATAGAAGATGAGTTGAGTTGAAGAGGAAATTGGCTGAATTAGCTGAAGGGAAACTGGTGAGCGAGAGAGCCAAATATAAGCAGCCATAGATTACGATAAAGATTTGGGAACTCATAGAATAAAGAAGAAAAAGTCAAGAATTTCAGAGATAAAGGTGGGGTTATCCTCAATAAGAAGTTTCGAAACCAGATCATACGAGAATCTAAGAAGACAATGGAGGACTAAATAGAAAGCTGCTGCGAAGAAATCAGTGAAAACATGGAGCCGGGAAGCACCGGAACAGCATGCAAGATAGTGAAGAGGCATTTCGGAGTGAGGAGGAAAATCAACAACATCAGGGGTGTGTACGGGAATATACTGATAGAGGGTGAAGGTATAGGGAACAGATAGTAGCAATACATGGAAGAACTCTACCTTGGGCCGAAGCGGCTGGGAGACAGTCTAATGGAAGACGAGAGCGAGGTGGGCTTCCAGGGCCCTGACATACTGAGAAGTGACAGAGCTGTGAAAAATCTTAAGAATGACACGGCGCCTGGAGCTAACAAAATCAATGGAGAAATCATCTAGGTGTTCGGAGGTTAAGCTAAGGACAACCTGTATGGAATAATGCATTTTTTGAACCTATTTTAAACACAGTAGTTGCATTATCATCATGAACGCTTTCTTAGCTTGAGCTATTCGGCGTCTGATGTCTGTTATTCTTCTTACGTCCGACGTGATGTTGCTTCCAAGGTAGGTGTAGTAATCCACCTGCTCTTATTTTCTGGAGTTTTTAAAGCTCCTAAACTTTTCTGGTCTGTTTTCTCAATGGTCCACGTGTCCGTACCATAGAGTACCAAGCTCCACATGAATTTTTTCACACACGGTTTCATACGTCTTAGTCCTATCTTTTTTTAACAAAGTAGTTGGGATATTATCATGAACGCTTTCCTAGCTCGGGCTATTCTGCGCCTGATGTCTGTTATTCTTCTTCTTACTTAGTTTTTTCACATATATTTATTAAAACAAGACGACTTAGGTTTCCACGAAGCTCGTCATCATCAGGTGACCCTTCTCTCCTCTTATCGAGACTCTCTTCCGTGTACAAGTATTCTACTCTTCTTATTTATTTTTACGTTTTTCTCTGGGAGCACTTGATACATTATATTCAGTGACCTTTGAATATCCTCACGATTTCCAGCTATGACTGCGATGTCATCTGCGAAACGGAGCATGTTTATTTCTTCTCCGTAAACTTAAATTCCTTTCAATCCCATTTATTGTGCTTCTCTTATTGCCTACTTAAAAGTATATGTTGAATTGTATGGTGAGAGGTTGCAACTCTGTCTAACTCCTTTAATTTTACCTTTTATTTTTCTTACGACTCTCATTCGACTTGCTTCTTGTGTAGTAGCATAGAGTAAGTATATAGTAAGTATATTTACTCCATGGTAGTAGGCACATTATCCTTCTGTCGTTGTAATCAATTCCGAGTTTTTCCTTTAGCCTGAGCATCTAGCTCCGCTCAACGCTGTCCTTGGCCATCTCCAAGCCCATGAATGCCACGTGTGGTGGCCTATTAACCTGTACCGTTTTATAAACCATTTCTCTCAGTCAGGCAGTGGCGTATTTAGAATTTGGCTCTGGGGGGTTCCAGATAAATTTTGAGTCTTGGGGGGCCATCCCCCGGAAATATTTTTTTAAATTAGAAAAACAAAACTGATTTTTCTCTCTTTTTGAGGTGTTGAAAAGTATTTAGTTTGCTAATTTAAAAAAAAAAGTTAATGTTGGTCCGGTCCCGTTCGTCCCCCCGCATAAATACGCCAATGCAGGCAGAGTATGGCCTCCCTTCTTTCTTTGATCTTTCTAAATCCGAATAGGTTATTCGAGGGGCTGTCTTCAATAATCTTCGCTACCCTTCGGCGTATTGGGGTAAGTATTTTTGACGTATGTGACACCACACTCAAGGATCGGAGCTCCAAAATCTCTCAGTCCTTGTCGTCTTCGGTATCGCCATCATTGCGCTCATCGGAAATTCCTACGTCAGTATTCCGATTTCATAGCTATCTTTTACTATTCCGTACAGGTTGTCCTTAGCTTTACCTCCGAACAACTTGATGATTTCTCCGTTGATTTTGTCTTCTCCAGGCGCATTTTGATTCTTCAGATTTTTCACGGCTCTGTCGCATTCACTTCTCAGTATGTCTGGGCTCTGGTAGCCCCCGTCCACCTCCCTCTCGCTTGATTCTCCTTTTTTCTATTAAATATTTTTTTAATGAAAACATATTTGCGTTAGTGACTTCAAACTCGATTCCTGACATAAATATGTTTGTATTGCGTACTTATTGTTGTGGAAATACTATAGAACGGTTGGGATCAAACTCTTCGTCCCTCTACCGCAGGAGGAGCGTGTTGGTTTTAATGAAGGTTGACCCCAAAAGCTAATTAACAGGCATGCAATCAAAGTTTTCGGAATTCGATAAACAATCAGTTGTTTGCTGATTTGCAATAATGCAAAATGATAATCTGTATGTAATTGACTCGACGGAATAAAATTTTCATCAAGAAAAAGCAATGATATTTCGGATAAATATCTGATAATTAAAACACTTGACCCACTAATTGACACTTGACCACGCCTGCATCATCACATATTCGTCATCAGAAATTACAACGACGCAAAATATTCTTAAATTTTAATTGCGCTGATGCAAATTTTGTCCAGGTTGACGATGAAGTTGAGTAAGTCTATTCCTTCATATATTCAGCATGAACAAATTCAGATGATGACTAGTGATTTTTGGGGAGAGTTAAACCGAGTGGGAATAAGAGTGCTCACTTATGACTTACGGTGAACACTAATAGAACCTGTCAGTGATCGGTTGGTCGAGATTGAATAGATCAGCCTACTAAAATTAGGTAAGACTCAGATTCCAGCCCTTCTTAAAGTATGACCGATGAGCTGGAAATACATTAAGTATACTTTTGAAGGAAGCGTAGTGGGTGAAGAGTGGGCGAGTCTTTTATTCGTGCGTCTTCGTATAGAGCTACTTTATTTGTATTACCGTGTACAGCCATTTATATAATTTTTCTGCGAGTCTCCAGCGAAGTCTTATGTACGGTTGAATGCGCCATTATTTTAAAAGTGCGGCATTGATTACATCAGTTCCATTAGGTATGCTTCTTCTAGTAGCAGTAGACTTGTATTATCTTTGGTTGACGCTAATTTTTTTATTCCTGCTAAGATGATCTTGACCTAATTTTTACACTACCATCTTCTTAATATGCACTTTTATATGTATTTATGACTTCTCAAAGCAATCGACTGCCGATGTGGTAGAGCTTTGATTGAAGTCAGTCTTATTCGACATGACAGCTCACGAGTTCTTGGCTCAGAATGGCATGTCGTTTCAAGATTTGTTTATTATAATGATTGTACTTGCAATGGAAATCACTGCAAAGGAACTTGTAAAACAATTCACAATTCAGTAATTATTCCAGCTGTTATCCTTGTATATCACTGTGCCTACACGGATTGTCCTCTGATTAGAGATAGGTTTTGTGCCAACCTGATAACTCTTAAATTTCTATTTAAAAGTAAAAAAAAATAAATAAAAGTTCTGAGACTAATTGAACTTCTCTCTTAGGTCAAAATAGTTAAGGTATGTGAAATGAGTCGAAAAGGAGAAAATACCTGCCAGCACTGGGCCTTGACTGCTTATAGAGAGAATATACATCTAGAAGGTCTTCCTCGTCACTTTCTACCAAAACAGACATCTCTAGATTCTCTAGATCCATTGACTGAGCGGACTGTATTTGAGTGGGATACCTTTCATAATAGACTTTGAACATTTCCTCAAATTTCAATAGGGACTTTTCCTGCATCTCTTTTCCCCATGTCGTCATGGAGAAAGTTTCATATTTATGACGTGGATCTAATATTAATACCGCGCAATAAATCCAGTTTGTCAGGTGGTAGTGCTTCAGCATCTTGTCCCGAGCAGCTTGATAGGCAAGCAACAGTTTTTCATCACCTTCATTCCTTCCAGGCTTGTTGTCCAGTATTTCCATCATTTTTTCTAGCTTATCCAACAGCAAGTTGAATGGAACGGTAACGAGTGGAAGGGTGACGTAATTTTCTCCTCCTAATTTATTCGTCAGAACTTTAAAGTTTTTTAAAACTTTGTGAACATTTTCAAGCAGTGTCCATTCTGATCCAGTGATTTTGAGGCGCTTCAGGTCACTTATACTATCGCATAGGATTGAAATACCTCTCTTCACATTAAGTGCTGTTCCAATCATATCGTCTGTTGAATTCCACCTAGTTGGGACGTCTAATACAAGGTTCAGTGATGGTTCCCCTGCAGCTTCGCAAGCGCTTCGGAATTTATTTCGTAACTGCTCACTTTTTTTAATTTTTTAAATTAGAGATCTTATTCTGGCAATTGAAGTTTTATTTTCTTCTTCAAAATCAAAATCCTCGTCGTCACTGTCAATTAATAGAAGCTGGTCTTCTGAAACCCCGTCCTCCAGAGACAACGTTCTTAATAGATCCTGCACTGCAAGGTTTAGTACATGGGCTATGCATCTAAAATGCTGATCAGTGCTATCAAAACTTGGTAGCATCTTGCTGAGTTCCTCTATGAATTTAGTATTTGCGGAGGCGTTATCTACGGTTATTCCTTGCAGCTTGTCCTCAAGTTCAAATAACTTTAGGGTATTCATAAAAACTTCGGAAATGTCCCTTCCTGTGTGGTTACCATTGGATGGAACGAAGTCAATAACAAGAGATTGGTACTCCCACTTCTCGTCAATGAAATGAGTTGTGATTCCGTAGTACGATTTCCCAGCTACAGATGTCCATCCATCGTTGGTGAATGACAGGTTAGATTTATTTTGTTTCAGCAACTGTAACACCGCCTTTTGCATCCTATTATAGCGGTCAAGTACCATCTGCCTCAACTTTGTCCTTTTAGGGAATGCAATGGTGGGATTCAACATCTTGAAAAACTTTTGAGTGTCGTCATCATCAAAAAATCGGAAAGGGAGGTATTTCTGCGCTGTCCAGTCAACTACTGCATTCCCGAAGTCATTATTTCGTTCTTCATACTGAAATAAAAATAAAAATCTTCTTGTATTTCACTTTTTTTCTATAATAAGATAATATTTAACACTGATCATAGTAGTGAGTGGCATTCGTAGTGAGAGACTTTTCGTAAAGAGAGACTTGAGTGGCACGGAAATTGAATGAAATCCACATGAAATTACACAATTAACAATGAACTGAAAAAAATTGAAAAATCTACTCCCCCTGTTTTAGAAACGCCAGAGACAATGCTAATGTTTGAAATATTTTAAGTAATGTCAGACTTGAAAAAGGGCAACCTTTAAGTAGAAAAAAATTACTGTTTGCACAAAACATATTTCTACAATCCACCGTTCACTGATCCTTTTGTTGAAACACGAGACGGGGGGGAGGGGTTAGGACTGGGGACAAGATAGCGCTCACTCCACACGTCCTCAACAGTAGTCTGCTAGTCTTCACCCTCGAATTCTTCCGCGCCCTCCTTCATTGTTTCATACTTCTGGCACAAAATCTCCTCTATCAGACTCTAATTCTCCTCTAACACAAATAATATTCAACCATTCCCCCACCCCCAGCCCGTGCTCTATCCCTGCATTGGAAAATTTTCACTCAACTATCTCCCTACGGAGTTATAAATGCCACGATAACCTTCCTAATCCGCTCGAAACCGGCCGCTGGTTTTTAAAGTACTGCTCCATAAGCCGCCTGCACCCGAGTCACCTGCCCTGTGTGAAATGCGATCTTCTATGGTTTATATGTGTCTGTTAACTTTTTAGATAGTTTATCATTGAAAACTTACGCTCTTTTCCTATCTACTATTTCTCCGAGAGAGATGCAGAGCTACGGGGCTCTGCATCTCTCTGTTAATATTTGTTACCTTTCTCTCAAGGGCCAAAATACCATATCGCGCGATGCATATCCCAGTGCATTTCATAATGCAACAGAGAGGTTATGATTGAAGGTTCTCGAGTCATCATATAGCAGAATTTTTATTTTGATGTTCAGTTTGAAGATAGGAGTTTGATCTCCACAATGATATGAGAACATCTGGCTGTAAACGACTAATCATGAGAAGATGTTACTGGGCTATCAATTTTGATATCCATTACACCTCATTCAACGTGATACGCTGTTCACAGCTGGATGATGCCATTTCATTCGATACATTCCTTGAAAAATAAGGGTCCCATTTCTAAAAGTCGCATTTCATATAATAAGAGGAAATGAATATGATTGCAAAAAAACTAAGGTAAGTATGGTGAGAAATAATGAGTCACCTTGAAGAGGATTTCCTAAGGAGTACATACAGCACCAGAACTAAACAACTCCACCGACAGCAGTGGTGGCATGCGGATGGAAGTGATTGCAAAGGAGACAAACTATCTACATACGAAGCACAGGGACGGTTGATATTCTAGAGTAAGCTGCTAACTAATCTCATGATGATTCTGGATGAGGTGACATTGAAAACAAAATTGATAGCAAAGTAATATCTTCTCATGAATAGTCGTTCACATCACGATGTTCTCATATCATTGGGGAGGTCTGACGCCTCGAAAAAGAAGCCGACTCAAATGAGCATGCTTCCTATCCTCAGACGAAATGAATACGGAGGCGAACAAATCTACGATAAGCAATATTAGCAGGAAGCACTTCGAAGACGATTACTCATAAGATGGATAAGGAGTGCCTATAAAGCAAGCGGCAAGGTCTCCGCACCAAGCAGCGATAGCAGACGAGCAGCCGTGAAGGATGCGAAAGATTTATAACATCATGATAATGAGCAAAATTAAAAAAAGGGGTTCAAATGCATTGCATATAAATAGCAATCTTTCTGAAAAATGGCAATAGAGATTTTACCTCAAAATTTTATCGCTTTAATTAATTATGCGAGCTAAAAGACGACGCTGTATAAAACAGGCGATTTGCCGGCTCTTTAATTTAGGTCCACTACCGGCACGCCGGCATAGGCGTCATCTGGGGGTGGCAAGGGGTAGCAGTTGCCACCCCAGAATTGTGGAACCTAGTATTTTGCCAGCCCAGAATTATGAAATAAAAGTTTCTTATTTACAAATACTTAAAATTGAAAAATACAAGTCTAAAACAGGAAATATGTTTAACATCATCGATTTTCAATTAGTTAAGCACCAAAAGATAGCATATGTTTAACAAAAACTTGTAAATTATAAACTTAGATAGAAATTTTCCAGGGGAGGACCCCCCTTCCATCCTCCCCCTACTCTCCTCCCCTCCCCCCCCCTGTTGGTCTTGCCACCCTAGTTAAAAAGCTGAAATGACGTCCATGCACGCCGGTGAATTGCTGTATATTTAAGCCAATGAATTAATCTTTCGCGGTTACCACCATAACCTACGTCAGTCTCTCTTGTTCCATAATTCAAAGAGATAGCACAGAAATTATGAAAAAATCTTCCTATCGACCCTCAGTTTTCACCATTGCATCTTTGAGTGAGGATGTCATTACAAAGGAAGTTAAAAAAGTTGTTTTGACAGTAATAGGAATATGACTCAGGAAAAAAACGAGGTTGAAAAGGAGTAGGGTTTTGTCGTGTTGCAAAATATTAGGCCAGTTTCTAATGAAATGGACATGTTCCTAAGAAGTATAACCTCGGTCAAGAGTTAAACGTTGACAAAGACCGGTTGCCTTTAATGGTCGTCACTACATCAAACAGTATATCCAAGGGAAACAAAGTAGGGTGGATTTTTAGTTTTGGTATTAGGAAACTGTTATGACTACGTTCTTCAAGGGAGTGTGCACTTGTGCCTAAGGAATGACGTTTTACTGATAGTACCTTGAGCGGCAGTTTTATTATGATAATTGAATTTCTGTCATCCCAAATATTCAATGTTATGCCCGTGGTTGACTGAATGAGACCACTGCTTTATGATACTCAATTTTAAAATAAAATGCATGCGGCACAATAATCAAAAAATAAAAATCATAGAAGAAACATGAATAACTTATCCTCCAAGATATACATAGATATCCTTTCTACTCTCACCATTTCATTGGACTTTCAAATGAATATCTAATTAATGTATGGATTCATGCGTAAACTCATACAATTATCCTAGAATTGAATTATATCAAAAAAGAATATAATTTTACAGACATGAGTAAAAAATCCAAACCTTACCTTTTGTTTTCCCGTGATCATCTCCGCAATCGAACGCTGATGTCCACCGCTGCTATCCTCTTTAATATCCGGGATTTCTTCAGGAAACATGACACTATGCTCCTTCAGGTGGCAACTTTTTAGATGCTTTTTCAATCCTGAAGAGTTACCCTGAGTCATTTTTACTCGACCCGTTTCAGTTTGCTTCGGCATATCCTGCATATAGCGATTTTTCCTTTATTTTCCTCAGATCTTATCTCAAAATACTGTTCAAATTTGCTTTTGCTGGAGGTTGATTTAGAAGCCTTAGGACATATTCCCGAGGTTCCAGCTGCTTCCATGCCAGCGTTGTCAGTGCGCTTACTCTTCTTACTATTGCTGTTCGACTTCCGAGCAGTGGCGCAGTCCTTGGTCTCCTTCACAGGAGGAGAATGAAAGTCATCGTCGCTTCCTGAGGAATCCCCTATCTGCTAATTCACCTCCCCTGCTGAGATCCGTTATTTTGCGCTTTTCCTGCAACCGGTGCATTCTATGCACATTTAATGATTTCGTTTCCACCAAAAGTCACCAAATGTATACCGAAATATAAATTTACACTTTTTTCCTTTTGTCCACTCGGCAATTGGTATTCTAATCTCAAAGATAATGTCACTTATGACAACAGAATTATGTCTCGCTAATGCACCGGACCATCTACACAGCACAAAGCAATCAGATTGACTGTGGTGTCTTGGATTTCGAGAGTTACTCCGTGGAGGGCGGTCTCGACCTCCTACCATGCTTTGAAGATTAAGAAAAAGCCTACGAGACAAAATGTGATACTTAGCCCGCCTCCTTCCGAGCCTTCCGCAGCGCAACCCGACACTATCGAGGCTGTGGCTCTCGAATGTTGAGCCGGCACATTTTTGCCGTAAACAAAATATCACACAATTTAAGACGGACTGCCTTGAACTATGTCCCTCTTCTTCAGCGTAGATCTGACCAGTGTCGACATATTTTCCATACCACCGCAAGAGTAAGTTGATAACAAAGTATCATCGTCTCATAATACAGTTGTTTGCGGCAAGATGATCTCGTACCAATGGGTACTCCTGACTCCTCGAAGAAGAAATCGCCTCGTATAGGCGCCCTTTATATTAAGAGCAAATGACTACAGATACGTAAAAACCTAAGCTAAGCAAAGATAGGAGAAAGAAATTACATCGTAGATGATTACACACATTAGTAATAAAGAGTGCTTATACAGCAAGCGGCAGACATCTTCACAGCAGGCAGCGATTACAGGCAGGCGGATGTGACCATGAGAAAACGGCGGATATCTTATTGGGTGGTAAAGTAATAATAAGCAAAAATGAACAGAGTAGGGTTCAAATGAAATTAACACAGAAAACAACTTTTCCGCATAAATATAATTAATATTTTTTCCTGGGATTCAATTTCCTAATATAATGATGCGAATTGAATCGCAAAGGTTCATTAATCGGGTAAATACCCGGCTCTTTAGGTCGAAGGTTTATGGAATCCTAACTGGAGTACAGACCTTTAGGTATGTATCACGAGAAAAAAGTGAGGGTGAAGTTCTTCAATAAGTAAACGTAACTCGGAGGAAATTATTTGTGGCCGTTAACATGAAAAAGCGGGAAAAAACTGACGTGTTTAGGCATTAACCACGTATATACCTTGTTAGTCCGAGACTGCGACGCTAGCCTCTACATCTGTTTCGTTTCTGATATAGAGCGAGTTTCCTCTCCTTTTAATAGTAATAACAATTATGGAACATATTTTTTATTACAAATTATTAATAACACCAAAACAAGGGCTTGTTGGGGGATTTCCAAAGCGAATTAGCGTTTCATCGGACCTCTTGCATAAAAAACTACGGCATTCAAATCGGTGTGTCTATGAACGTAGGTTCCCCTTGTCAGTCTTTGCTCATAAGGAATGCTTTATCAACTCCCGAGAGGGGGAGAAACCAGAAAAAGATGGTATTCCTGTGTCAGCATGGGTGGGGGGAGAACGAGATACGCGACGAACAAGAGGAAATTGGGGGGAATTAAGAGGCTAAGTTGGCCTATGGCGTTGCAAGGGCGGCAGAGCACCAAAAAAGATGCGCAACAAGGTTTGAACTCCACACGATTGTTTCAATTGCATCTTTAGTATTCTTCTCAGAATGATGTGACTCTAAAGAAAGAATCATTCCATGCAATGGACATTCTTGGCCAAAAAATTCATCTCATAGTAAAGCTCTACAGCGGTGAACATGGTTGATTTCGATTTAATAAACACGTTAATCGCTTCGATGAGGGAGGAGTATCAGAAAAAAGAGATGACTTACGACATAGCTGCATCTTTACAGCGAATCGTGAAAACCGTAGTTCTTTTATGTGCCACCAATCCATCGTGGCAGAGAAAAGGTTAACAGTCTGCAAATATTTTTTAAGTGTACCGGGACTAGTCACGGATTACTTTAGGGGGTGACCCGCAATCCACAAATGTACGAAATACCTGAGAGGAAAGATCATTCGTCTTGACCGGGATTCAACTCGGATCTCTCGATTTCCGGCCGAGTGCGTTAGCCATTTAAGCTAAAGAACTCGGCCGCAAATCGAGGGATCCGGGTTCGAATCCCGGGCAGGGCGAATGATTTTTCCTCTCAGGAATTTCGCACAAGTCTGCAAATAGATTTTTTCGAGAGGTTTCTGCACCCTTTTAGAATGGACTGCATGCTGCTGAAATAAGATTACCTGCCGCTAACAGGTGTTTCTGGAGAAAATATGATGAATGGAGTTAGAATGAGTGGCTGATGAATAAATGCCGGTCAGATGATCCAGTAATGGACTTTTTGATTAAATGGATTTTTGGTTAGCAAAATAAAGGCAAATGAAATAAATTAAAGTCAAAAGGAAAGCCAATTGTAGTTATCCTTTTTTATTGTAACATCCTCAACACAATTTAACGACATTATGCTAAATATCCTCACTAACCTCGGAAGATATATCATGCAGGAAGAGGTACATAGTTATTTCAATTATCATTCGCTTTTCTGCCGAGGTGATGTGCTTTGCGCAATTCGAAATGGCGCCATCATTTTCTCCTAGCATGCAAACTATAACCAGGATTGTAAGTGCCGCTAGGCGATACTTTACACATATGCGAGTATAGTCCAGGATATTTTTGTCGTAGAAGTAAGCACTGAAAATTACCACTTTAGAAAATAGTCCAATTTTTGCTGGATACATTTTTCAAGGTTATCATCGCAGGAAGCAAGGAAAAGTAGTCAGTCATTAACACTCCCTTACTTGGCTCCAGAAGTCACGCTCATGCATTCAGAAATTGATTTTTCGGCAAAAATCCTTTTTTATAGTTAGGTAGTTAATTTATCGAAAATTTATTATTGAATTATATTTAAAATTTAATACTTAACAATAACGTAAAATTTACTTCGTCCTAACAGAAGGACATAATTTTAGGGATAAAACTATACCAAATACCAATTAAGGGCATGTATATGTATTTCGAGACTTTCGAGAGTCTCGTGGAAGTGGTATCGTCTCGTCTCGTCAAAAAGTGGTCTCGTCTCGAGTCTCGTCTCGAATTCTACCCAACGGTCTCGTCTCGAGTCTCGTCTCGTTTTCGAGACGAGACTCGAGACGAGACGAGAAAGTCTCGAGTCTCGCGGCAACACTAATAATTGTATTTTTTCGCCATGTGTAGCACCTTTTCTGTTTCTTTTCTCTCTATGAAGTGTAATTAATTCCCCGCAAACATCTAAATCGCTTCTGTGCCTATTTTCTTACTTTGAAGACAGAAGTCTTTACTTTGATTTAAGTTACGCATTTACTTGAGTTGTTTCTAGTCGGCTTACAGAGGTGTGTCCCTCGTCTGCGTCCCGTCACCGTAGTGGGTCATTGTGGAGTAACGCGCTGCCCATGTGTAATGAACCATGCATTGCCACACGGTTGCCGGTTGCTGGCTGTGTTAATTTCTTGCCGGCTCGAGCAGCGAGGAGGAATCGCGTTTGGACCGGATATCAGTTTAGTTAAGGTACTTTTTTGTGCATTTCTACGAATATGTGGTCCGAGGCGCGATGTTGTTGGTTTTTATGGCACGAAAGTTTGTGTGAAGAAACAGTTGTAGTTATACGCCTTAGAGGCATAAGACAGGTGCTGCTGCAATCGACGAGAAGAATGTTATCTTTCTCATGGCGTAAACGGCAAGCCCTGATCGAACACAGAAATGAACCCTGAGTACTCTTCCGTCCTGTTTTACATCTTGTTTTGTGTTGTGACTGCTCTCGACGCGGTGATGTGTAGGTTTAGGCAGTTGTTCTGTCGATACTGCTTCGGAGACGTTATAGAAAAATCCACTCGCTGAAAAAAGGCAGGAATATTAATGATTTGCGTAGGAGTGTATAATTTTGTTTTTGAGAAAATTGGAAGTAGATTTGAAGCTTGTTAAATAAGTATATGGATAGTGCTGGTGAGAATATGCATAATAGATAGGAAGACCGAGTAGTAGGGTGTGCTGCTTGAAAATTTAAAAAAATACATTAAATGTGCAAAATATATTGTTAATATTGGGATACTGACGTTGCAATAGTACTGAAGGGGTTGTATTAGAGGAGGAAAAAGGAAAGAAACCTGTGATGGTATGAATGGTAATATAAAGAATGAAGAGTTGCCGACAGAAATAATATTAGGTAAGCAGTGTATAGAGTGAGTTTGACAGTTCCTCTTTTTATCAATCATAACTGATTGGCTATTTTCTATTCATCAAAGTCGCCAATGAGAAGACAATTCTTCAGTACAAGACCGTCGCAATTTGATGCTAAAATTTTCATCAGATGGAACCACATGTGACATTACTGGAGTATTCTCACCGAATATAGCTCAGTCATGGTGACTGTTCTGCCATAGTGAGATGATGTTTACTAATGACATCATTTGATGGCACCAGCATCACCATCAATTGATAATCTGATCATTGAGCATCAACATGTCCGCCATTATGTGCTGCCAAACTCTTAGAATAGTGGCTCATAGTACTCCTAGTAACGTGGAGATGGTGGAGATACTTAATTAGGAGAGGTTGTCTAACTGCCTTATGTGACACTATGGTTTGTACTTTACTCCGCTTTAAGCTTGGAGAAAGAAATTTCCTCGTATATATTATGAAAATTGCGTTAGTTCTCAGTTGGTGTCACAACTTGGTGGACGGTTTTCTTTATTCCCTGAGTATCTCGTTTTCTCTACCTTTACTTAAAAGAATGTGAGACCAGCTGTCTGTGCTTGGAAAAAATGTCATCATACGCACATTTACCTTTAAAGGAATAAAACGACAATCAAATTGGTATTATTTTCTAACAGTAGGATCAAAAACGGTAGACTCTTGGCGCAATTACCTAAAGACCATGGAAATACGGTTTGAAAACAACACCATCAACTGTGACACCGGATACTCTCTTAGCAATTCCATGAAACCAGTGCTAAGGAGCGCCCGAGAGGGCAGAAAAGGGCGGGAAACCGCCAACAAATCAGATGACACCTGACCCCAGGCTTAGAGTACATAACCCGGACCAGATGCATACGCCGGGAAGGCATCACATCATTCTTCGCAATTACTTGTAGCTACTTACGGTTGAAATATATTTAGAGTAAATTTTACCATGACAATATCTGCCCGTCAAGTAATTAGATTCACTGTTCATTTCTTCTTCTGCATTCAGAGAGTCTGAAAGCTTAGCGAGACTCCTTGCTTGAATTTAGAAGTGGAATTGACTCCTTGAAATATTAAAATGGACTAATATTTGGATTCATGGAACAGGGGACCACCAATCAAATCCTTTTATACTAATCAAAAGAACTCAACATGTATACTAACCTCTTCTTATTAATGTTCTCCAGTGGCGCTACTAAAGAGCGTTCCACATTTAGTTGACAGTATGGGCTCTTATGGAGATTCGATTCCCATGTAAATATAAGGCCGGAGGTGCGACGTTGCCGATGAATGCAGGAAAATTAATGTGATACTATGCAATGTAAAGACATGTTCTGAAGCAGAAAAAGTTGCTACATTTAGTGGTGGAAATAATCAACCGATTTAGTTCAAAATAAATGTTATAAAAATATTTCCTTGAATTTCCGTTAGTAATTTCTAGTAATAGTAATAGTAGTTTCTGATTTCATCTTCCTCACCCAGTCGCAGACAAACGGTTCACAGTATTGCGTTAAAACTTACATCAAATGTTTTTCACACGTTTTTATCCATAACAGTTAGCTTTCATTTGTTTTTAACAGAGTTTCATCGTTGCTGTATTCATTTAAATATCTTTTGGATAAAATGTTTTGAATTTTGCAAGGCAAAAAGGGGTCGCTTACTAACTTTCGTATCTCACGATATTTTTGATGTCGCCAAATATTTTCGACGCGCCATAATTCTGCCGCTCGTTTAGTCCTTCCAGCTAACCTATCGTGTGGAGGAGAGATTCTCGGTCGGAGAATGACCTTGATACTTTATTTACTATTACTTCTTTGCTATCAAAGATATTGTTTTTTGTATTATATTTAGTTAAGTCAATAATAAAATATTTAATTAGAATGTTCTAGTTTCCAGAACTTGACTGATGAAAACACATTAACACTGAAGCATACAGCAAAAATATTTTACAGCCAAAAAAGAAGTGGTATGTGAATGAATTCGTACGAGTGACATTCTTATCCAGTGCATGGCCTTTGACTGAGTGTATATTGGATATTTCCAGAAGTTCCGTTAAGAAGGTGTCATAAAACAGCTGCATGAGAAGCGACCCTTCGGTGTAAGGGACCCGGGAAAGAATGGGCGAAGGCGTTTAGTTTCACATAAGATTTCTATGCGTGAACAAGTGGTGTGTGGTGTGCAGAATAGTTCAACAGCACTGTGGAGTATCTTCCAGATCAATGTATTCCCAACAGTGTGCTATCGCCATGTCCGAAACTAAGAGGAGGTGGAAAGAGGAGAAGTTGAGAAGCCGTGAGAGAAATGGTGTTTTTATGTGTTCAAATATTTCAACAAATCACTCAATGTCGCTTAAGCCTGCATAGATACTTCGAAAGACGCTGGGTGCTCACAGTCTACTATCTACAGGGTAAGAAAGGAAGCATCCCGTGTTGCTTTGTTTACTCCTTCGAAAACGAAAAAAGTAAACAACCGTATAAGAATGCGAGATCAGTGATGCATGATGATTTCGCAAGATCGGGAGTTCGTAGGAAAATTCTTGAATCATTCATGAAAAATATTCCTCCAACTCTTAAAAACCATTCTAAACTCCGTAAATACAGATAAGGATCTTCCTAATTTCAAGAGGACCATGTAATCCCGTCTTCCTGTTGACATAGACTTCGTATACAAACGTAGGGGCAGACGATGCATGTTTATTGAAAGAGACGATATTATTCGTTGGCTTCATAATTATTTAAGACTGTTGAAAAAATATCGTCGTGAGTGAAGGGAGATTGTGTACACAGACGAGACGTGGATTAATGTTGGACAGACGATAAACATGGCTTGGCGCGATAAATAAATAAAAACGCCTAATAAATATGTTTGTTTCTTAATCACTGAATCAAAATAATAAATAAGTTTGCTGAATCACTGAATCAAAAGACAATTACAATTGGTAATAGGTAATTGAGCAAACCCGAAAATGTTTCATGCTGGAATAATTTTCAAGAATGGAATTTCGGAGGTTTGTAGTGGGATATTTTGGCATTTCCTTGTTCGTTTGGATCGCTTGGCGTCTTATCCTACTTCCCAGAATTAGTGTACCCTCAAGTATGGTATGATGACATACCTGATGATGACGCCCTAAGCGTTGAAATACGGGCCGTGTATTATTTTACATTAAATATTAGTGGAAAGTACAACTACTGCAGTTTAATTTAATTTAAACTGAAATACTGTTCTACCACGTAACGCCAGATACGGTCGAATCCATTCCTCCGATTCCCATCTCAGGGTCTGAAAGATGGGAGGGTTTAGCCTAAGGCAAGATAAGTGAAAGGACCTTGGCGATTGGCGTTAGGCCCGGGTAGTCGTGGGACAACGAACGGGGATGGAGACGGGGCTCAAGATGCATATGGGGGGGGGGGGGCAAGCAGAAGGGGAACCTTGAAAGGAGGGAGAGATGGCGTCCAGTGATCCAGTCTGGATAAACCATGAAGAGTGACTCGGACATAGCGGTCGTGGCAAGGGAACGGGAAGTTTACCGGGTGTGGTATATTTTATCATCACATTACAATTTATGATAATAAGAAAACAGGAAAAAAGATTTGCTCAAATGAAAGTTCGAAATAACTCTACAAAATATGATGAACAAGCCGCAAAAAGAGATAATTATTTTTTATTTCCCTAACTCAAGGGCCCCAAAAGCGCTTACCTTTGAAGTCCCCCACCGTGACTCCTTCCCACCATGTAGTGCCTCAAGCAAAAGGGGGAGAGTCGACACCACTGGCGACCTTTGACATAAGTTTTTCTCACCCACAAATCTCTCGTGGCATTATCGGAAAGTTTTTCCTTATTCAGGCATTGCAATGCCCCACATTTCCTCAGCATTCTCGAAAAAAATCGGTCCCTAACCTTCATATTTACGTAAACATCTTTACTTTCGAAACCTATGGCATTAATAATGCTGTAAATTATCGACACGCGAGGTGAATGAAACTTATAATGAAGCGATAAGAATTTAAAAAATGTCCATTTCATTATTCAGCTTATATACGTAACTTACATTTTTTAAATACGGGATTTTGGAAACAAAATGTTTACTTTATATTCCGGTAATTCATGTAACCTTTACACAGCAAAATTTCATCCCCATGAGTCTTATTGTGTGCAAAATCAAACACTTCTTTGAAACTAAATAATTTTGGCGTGGTTTTGTGGTTGCCTATGTTGTCAGGATGCCGCCCACGGAGCAGAAGCTTGGTAACAGCGTTCTCCATAAGCCCCATACTGTCAACTAAATGTGGAACGCGCTATATTCCCGAGATTTCACATATCTCGAAGCCCGAGCCTGTCAGGTGGCTTCTTCCCGAGCTTTCCAGGTTACCCTAATGTTGACGTTTTGGTTGATTTTCTTTGCAATTAGTAAGTTGTCTGTCAACGTGGCATTTCTTCTTTGTTTTAAGTCTATGACCAATGTATAAGAAAATTTGACGGTGTCGACTCTTTGATTTCGACTTGTTTGGCCAGTGATTATAGCGTTGAATTACTGACTAGATGCCCCGGGTTCAGGTCTGAGGCCTCTGCACACTTAGGCAAATCTGTGCTATGTGATTTTCCCTGCAGCAGATCTTTCTGGAAAAACTCCTGGCGGCACTGGGGAAGGAAATAACCACCATACTCTAAGGTTGAATTTCTCACGTCGTTGGGCAAAGTGCTTGGCTCGCTCTATCTTCACCGATCTCACGGGCCATCGGCTTGAGACTAGTTTTGTTTTACTCTTTGGCCGTTAATTATGTCAGTGGTCTCAACCATAATCACTGGTAGTATTTTATTGACAATGAATTGAAGCTATTTCGTTCTTTTAAATGACTTAACTTGAGGAAGACTACTTGAATCTGTCAAAATAATTAGTCTAGGTGTAGAGAATCGGATACGAACATGTGTAGCAGAGGCTCACCGGTGTGTTTGTTCTAGTTGGATAAAAAAGAACCGGATAGCTCAATAGGAATGGTTTGGAGAAATGAACCGTTTGACAGAAGAGCGGTTCTCTCAAGCTTCCTAATCCCATGGAAATGCGAATGTATGTATCTCCTACGACTATACCTACGAATTGCTGTATAATTTGAAGTCGGCGCGCATGATCGCCTGAACTACCACAAAGGGCCTCATTACTGGCCTGTGTTAACCGAGTTCGTTTGATCGCCAGCAGATGGCGGTAATACTGCAGAACACTGACGCGATCTCGTCCTCTGAAAGATCGGCCGAGAGATGCCGACTATTGGCTTGACCAAGGTCGTATAGAGCTGGACACTGAGTGACTCACTCCTAGCCGCTCGGGGAAGAAAAGGGTTATAAACGAATGCTGAGCGCAGACTATTCGCGCGACACTCGTGAATCACGCCTCAGGAGAACCGGGTTAACAACAAACGTTAAGCCGTTCGAAGATGAATGTGCAATTCGCGTCGTCACTTGACGGGAAAATGAAATCAATCGTAGGATTGAATTTTCTTCAAAGAATTGATAAAGCACATTGTTTTTATTTACTGGAGTCTGATTGCACGAAAGCGTAGGTGGCCAAGCATAATGGACATTTAATTTTTCACGCAAGTGCGTCTTAGAGACACAAATAAAACCATTGAGTACATAGTGAGGAGTGTTCTTTATATGTTTTTCTGTTTTTTTTTTACAAGAAAGTTATAAGTAGTTAAAGATGAAAGTGGTTAAAATAAGAACTCAACTGTGTTTTCCACAGATTAATTTCACTCTAGACGACCGGTTTCGGTATCTCGCCATCATGAGGTAAAATATACAATTCAAGTCTGTTTAGAAGTAAAAAGGATTTGGGGGTGGGGAAGGAGGAAAGCAGGGGAGAGGGAGGAGTTCTATGTGTGCGTTGTTTTATGGAAATATTTTCGCATGTACTTTTTAATTAGGCGAAGAGTGCCTATATACTGCATTTGTCTTTTCTTCAGTCAGCTTTTGGAAGAGTGCAGGTGACGTGTACCAGTTATTCACACATAACGTAGCGGAAGTAAGGCTTCATTAGCTGTAACACTATTGTTTCACTTGAAGGAACTTCACTTGGTACTTCTGGTTTCTTACCAGTGTAAATTGGGAATTGCATGCAGTATGCCGAGGAACCTTTATAAATTTTAAATATTCCAAATCGAGCTCTCTTATTAGGATTATATTGTTTGAAACCTAAGTCTCCCACGAAACTTCATTAGGCTTTCATATGCGGCAAGAATTTGAGTAGGATTATGCAAGGACTGAAATTTTTGGTTCACGTAGTGAATGATAGGAGAAATCTTTCTTAGTCTGTCACTTTCATCAAGATTTGCATTATCAGTAAAATACAGTAACTTGAATAGCAAAATAAAACGTTTGTATGGCATTACTTTACCGAAGAAAGGAGTTTCAATGACTGCTCGTGGACTCACATATTTTTGAATTTTATTTTTCTTTACTTTTGCCATCAAAACACACAAATAGGCTTGAATCTCTTCAGCAGTTGTTGAGAACCATTCGTCTTTCAAACTACTTTTACGGCTCGTAGTGGTATTAAAAAATGATTCTGCAAACCGGTCCTTGCAGATCGTTTCCCAAAAATGTTTCACGAATGCGCAAACAAAATCACGCTCACTTGCATGATTGGGTAAATATTGAAGCACTCTTGCATTTGTGCCTGGTACACCACAAAAAACAAACTTTTTTACATTGTCATTTCTGTTACACCACTTCCAGCTGTACACTTTTCCCGTTTCTTGAGCGGTTGATATTCCACCTCGGCTTCACTAGTATCTTCGCTACTCGTATCGCTTCGAACACTGTCCATACCAGCTAGCACAAGGCGAACCATCTACCCTGAATACGCGAAGACTCCACAGAATACAAGGATAGCCTGTCTCGAAAGTGGTCAGCATATCCCCAAAAAAAAGACATGCCGGGGAGAGGAAATTAAGATCCCGGGGGGATTTGGTGAAGAAGTGACCCCCAAATTGGGGATATGCTTTCCCAAAGAATGCACTTATGCTCCTGATTGACCCGTGAGAATCCAATGAGGTGACTCTTTAGAAATAAGGCAGATCGGCACGCCACCATACGATAAAGCCGTGAAATATGGGCGCCGCGGAACCGTGGCGCCATCTACTGTCAGGTCGATGTACTTCCAATTGCACATTTCTTTTGGCCACAAATGCAATAGCACGTAATTATAATTATTATTAATGTAACCCGAAACCCTTGACTACTTGCAAAGACTCGCTTATTCAAAATGAAAAACCCGGTGGCACCACATCCCCCAGGACGGCAAAAACAAGAAGTTAACCCAGCGACTAATAATTTGCCCGGTTTTTACCAATTGACCAGTAATTCTTTTTATAAATAACGCAGTAGAATTGATACGCTGAATATGTAACAAATTCTTCCCGGAAGGAAGTAAATGGAAATTGATACCGAGTGCTCAACACCACCCTTCGATATCAGTGAAATAGTAACTTTTTAGCCAACGAAAACTTTGAAAGGACTTGTGAGAAACATTAAGGAGCAATCATAAGATCGACAACAGCTACGTAGGTAGGTAGTACAGTTTCAATCAACATTGCGTGTAATGCCTTTTAATCAACTTGTGGCAACGGGATAGTCCTGTGGGCAGACTAAGTTAAATTATTTTAGAGCTTTCGTAACGGATAATTAATTTGTTGCTCTCACGGTCCCACAATAAATACGTACTTCACATTAACTTCTCATTGCCGGGAATCAAACGTAATTTATTCGTAAACGTAAGTAATCTAACGACAACACTTCGTGCACGTTGGCAAAATCAACCCGCACGAGCTGAGTTCTTTTAGACAATTACTCTGAATGAAATTGAACTTGAAATAATGAGTGTACTAAGTAAAAGACAGGAAGGAAATTAATCAATTAATTCCGAAAGTAAAATTCACCACCTTCACGGGACCTATAACCATAGAGTTATTAAGCTATTAGTTATACTCTAAGCCTATAACACGGGGAAGAGGCCAAATTCAACATGGCCGCCTGTAACACCAACTCAAGTGTAATTATAGCAATTCGGTAACAAATATCGCGTTTAGGAAGTAAAAAATAACCGTAGACATTATATATGAATGGCAATCATTGGAAAGTCGCATTCAATACGGGAAAATTGCCGTTATAGCTAAGTCCGTTGGGACATGTGGCGTACTCGTACAATGTGGGTTAGGACAACATGATATTGAATCCAAAATATTGGCAGGGATACACTGTAAATTAGTACTTACCTTAGACCGGTGATTTAAAGAGGAAAGTTTCCACAATATATGAAGTACGGCAGGCTCGTATGAGGAGGATAGCGTCCAATATCTTCTTCGTCAGAGCTTAGCAGTCGAGTCACGTCCTTTCAGCTTTATGAACTGGCATAGAGTGAACGAGAGAGTCCCTTTCCGGTGTGGCCGTCACTTCCGCATTCACGGATAAAGTCAGTGTAATCACTAGGTATTAATTATTGTCAAATTCGTGTCAGTTAACCTTATTGGCTGCAATTAAATCTGGTAAACGTTAAAATGATTGCTTTGATCGTTCAGTCTCCGCATACTGCTTTTTGGAGATAATTTAATTTCCGAAAGGCTTTGTTTTGAAAGTGGAGGTGGTGCAAAATACCGCGAATAAATGAAGAAAAAAGTGAAGAGATATCTTTTCCCCGGAATCTCTTACTTTTCTTCTGGAGAACATCTCCCTTGTGCTAGCTGGGATGTCATCCAGTTTATGGGTAGGATCTTCATCTGCACTACTGCTCAAGCTATCACTCTAAAAAAGAGCACAATGTATTTCATTATTCTTGCAGCACTCTTCTTTTCAAAAGGCCGTTTTACAGGGTACATTTTTTGTACAATCTATCGTGCGAGCGAATGTATCAGGAAATTGTACTGTGTAAAATGGCAAATTGTGCGAACGCTTGTGAGAATGACTGAACGGAAAATAGAACCTGTTCTAATTCCGTTCAGAAAATCATACAATTTCGATCCGGTTTTATTCAACAGATGGCTCAGATATGGCAAAACTACGTGGTGCCTGTGTTATGATTGAAAATAAGGTTGTTTATAAAAAGGATTAACACTATCCCGTCGAATAATATTAGTAACCATTATCCTGTGTATATAATCTTTAATGAGTTAACTCTTCTTGGGCTCTCTACCGGTTTAAACTATTCATAATTGTCGGCGTTTCGAGAGACGACTCGTCACTCATTCTCAAGGCAAGAATGAATTACGTCGGCAATTATGAATAGTTTGAATCCGTAGAGAACCTGAGAAGAGTTGACTCAAAGTTGTTCAAATGTTTACCTCGCCATTTCGTCGTGTTCTTTGGTGTTCTGGTTTTTCAGTGTAATCGCGATCTTTGGGTTTGTGTCATTTTCCCCCAACATTATGACTGGTCGCTCCCTCAAGTCGAGTTCTTGATATCCAGTGTAATATAATAATAATAATAATAATTTTATTTCTGTTGGTTAGCAAGTAACATAGAAATCGTAAAAAAAAGACATTAAAACACCGATATAAATACAAGGGAGGGAAATTTGGAGGCACTAAACAGAGGTGTGCCGAGTTCGGCTATACCACTTGATATTAACACTGTCACACAAAAAATAAACCTACGAAATGAGTCTATCAAGAGTGGATATCCGGCGAGAAACGTCAATGTCTTGTCGCACTAAAATCCAGAAGATAAAAAACGAAACGATGCAAAAGTCGAATATAAAGCCAGAGAGAAGAGTCCAAGAGAGCTTTGTCTAAACCGGGAGAATAATCAGTAGGCAGATGGTCGAGTCGAGGTTCCGAATTTCAAATGATCAGATTTTCAAGGTGTCAAATACGTGAGTGACACATATGTTCACGAGTGAAACATAAACATGATAAACAAAACACTCGCGAATTCCGATCGATTTCTACCGCTAAATTGCACGGAAAATTGTGCATTTGCACTCATCGTGTAAACCATAGAGTTATTATTGAACTATATACTCTAAGGTGTAAACCGACATTCAGTCTGATTCAGTCGTTCGTACAATATTTTCTTGCACACTTGACTGTACATGCGTTCGCACGATAGATTGTGCAAATAAATGTACCGTTAAAACGGCCTTAACAGTCATTTTCAGGAGCACAAGCACAAACGAAATAATCCCGCGCACGATGCCAAACTAACCGCCAGCATACGAAACACAAGACTTATTAGCAGTTGATATTCTTGAAGGAACTACTCTCTTACATTGTGAAAATTTTGAATGGGGCGTAATAGAAAACAAAAATGATAACAAAGTAATTTCTTCTCATATATAGCTGTTCACTGCGAGATGATCCCATATCATAAGGTACATCAGACACCTCGAAAAAGAAGTGTCTCTTCTCTAATATCCCATTTCATATTATCAGAAGAAATGAATCCGATGGAAAATTCTATGGGAAGCAGTGATAGCAGAAAGAAATCACTTCGAAGACGATTTGCTAAGGAGTGCTTAAAATGCAAGTGGAAAACGAATCCACGGTAGGCAGAAATAGCAGACGGATAAAAGTGATTATGAAGGAGACGGCTGATGCTGAACCAACCATCTACGTACGAAACACAGGGATAGTTGGTATTCTAGAATGAGCTGTTGTGTTACATTGTGATAATTTTAAATGAGGCATAATGGAAAACAAAAATGGTAACGAAGTAATTTCTTCTCACATATAGCTGTTCAAAGCAAGATGATTCCATATCATTGATGCACATATCTCATATCCCATATCTCTGATGCCTAGAAAAAGAAGTATCTCGTCTCTAATATCCCGTTTCATATCATTAGAGGAAATAAATACGATAGCAAACAAATCTACGATAAGCAATGATAGCAGAATGAAATCACTTCAAGAAGATTATGTGTATTATAGCTAAGGAGTGCATACAAAGCAAGCGGTGAACACATCTAGAGTAGGGAGTGATAACAAAAGGATAGAAGTGACTAAGAAGGAGGCAGCGGATAAATAACTAGGTGATAATTAAAAAAAATTAAAATTAAAATGGGGTTCAAATGAAATTCCCGAGGAACTTTTCACCAGGAGATAAAAAAAAGATTTTACCTCGGATTGTTATACTTTTAATTATTTATTCGAGTTAAAAGACAACGCTGTATGGAACCGGCGAATCACCGTCTCTTTAAGCCAATGGGTCAATGGGTATTTGTATAAAAACCCCTGACTTCCATGCTTCACTTCGAGTTTATAAAGAATTAGAATCAGAAATAGCACCGCATCTGAAAATAATATTTAAAAAATATCTAACACAATATCGTGTTCCTTACGATTGAAAAATTTCGAACTTAACACTAATATTTAAGAGCGGTGATAAGGAAAGGCCAGTAAATATAGACCAATTTCCCTTATGTCTACCTCTTGCAATAAATTGGAACATATAATTGTCAGTTCGATTTTGGGGTATTTGGATAGTCAAAACTTGTTAACGCAAAATCAGCGCGTATTCCGGAAAGCGAAACCCAGTTGCAAAACCCAGTTTGCCCTCTTTCTTCACGACGTTCTTTCCTCAGGAGAAAGGCTCGTCCAGGCAGAAGCAATATTTCTAGATTTCAAAAAAGCTGTCGATGAATTCCATCATTTGAAATTACTCGTTCAGTTGAAAGCTTACGGAATTCACCACGACGAAATGTGTTGGATAAGAAAGTTCTTAGCCGACCGTGAACAGAGGGTAGTTCTAGATGGCGTTAGTTCAGATGCAGTGAAAGTAACATCAGGTGTACCCCAGAGAAGTGTAATCGGTCCCTTATTATTTCGTTTGTATATTAATGACATCACTACGGTTGTTACGAGCAAAATTCGCCTCTTCGCAGAGGACGCAGTGTTGTACAGGAATCTAAGCAATGATTCTGACATGATTACGTTACAAGAAGACCTAGATGCTATAAATGAATAGTGCAATACTTGGCAGTTAGAATTGAATTTTAAAAAGTGTGTTGTTATGAATTTTTGGAACAAGAATGACTCAGTCAACAATACGTACTCAATTAATCAAACCCAATTATCAAATATAGTCAGTTAAATACTTAAGTGTGACCCTTACCCAATATCTGTCTTGGGGGAAACACGTTCGTGAAATCTGCGGAAAGGGTAGTCGCAAATTGGAATTCATTAAAATAATACTAGGAAAATGTGACGAGAAGGTTAAAGAGCGATGTCATTTATCTCTCGTGAGAGCTCACTTGGAGTATACCGCTATCATATGGGACCCTTACGAAGTTGGACTAGTGTCAGAAATAGATCGAATATAGCGGAGTGGAGCAAGATTTGTAAAATGTTGTAACGATAAACTAAGCGGTGTTACAGAATTGTTTACGGAATTAGGATGGGAATATCGAACTGATCGAAGGGAAAAATATAGGTTAAATCTTTTGCGCAATATGGAAGCAGACGATTGTTTGCCGGAGGTGCAACATATTGGGGTAGAGCCAACGTATTACGGTAGAAACGATCACAGGAATAAGATCCAGGAAATAGACTGCAGAACCGATAGTTTGAAAATGTCATTTTCCACGTACAATAAGGGATCATAATAGTTACGTTAGTTCAATCATATGAAATTCCCACCCTCTCTAGGTAGAGTAGACTTTTCACTTGTGTTTAATAATATAGCATCATTACTAACACTTCACCCCGCTTGAAATGTCCGGAATTATTTTGTTCTCTGCATGAAGTATCTCGTAGTATTAATAAATTAATAGTATTAGTAATGTTAACCACTAGATGCCTCTTTAGCAGTGCACTGCATGTTTGCATGTTCATTTACGTAGCACTCTCCCAATTTCTGGTTTGACTGCGCACTGTTCTCATGACCAGAGGCGTATCAACATGGTTGGGGCCTGGGGCGCTGTTCGATATGGGACCTATTTGGAATTAATAATTTATAACATTGACATAGTCTACACAAGTATAATAGGAAGATGTCTTTTTCTTGTATTCCTGCAGACCCAAAATAAACTATTTATCAATGGATTACGTTCTTTATCTCAGAATTCACTGAATAGTAGGTTAAATACATTGTTACACTCTTTAAATAACTTTGATGTAAGCACCAGTATCCAGTGCTGGCTTATCGCAAGAGGAAGTTTACGTTAGCTTGCTATTCCTTCGGCAATAGTATTTCATTTATTTACAATAGAAATCAAACCCAAAAGTTAAAGATTTAAATAGTGCAGTGGTGAGAATTAAAATTCTTTCTTGCGAGCTTTAACCTCTGCAAACTGTTTTATTACATCATCAAAATTTGGCAACAGCGTTCTCTAGTGATATTAAGACTAGGCTTGTCAGGCGGGATTGGCTCATTGTTGAGCGAAGATAGCTTTTAATTAATTTAAGTTTAGAAAAAAATCTTTCACATGAAGAGACAGACACACATACAGTCAAAAATAGTTTTAGGGCTTCACAAATATTTGATAAGAACTCTCGAAAATCCATTTTGATAATGAACTGTAGCATATTCAAAGCGAACCACGACACTACATCGTCCTTTGAAATCCCTGACGGCTGTAGATGCCGTCGAAGCCATTCTGTGTGGATGCATGCTGTCTCCGTCAAAAGTGTACGTATTCTTCAGTAGGCGGTGTCAAGTTGTTACAAAGAGAAACTCCCGCGGTGCACCCGAAGAAAGCAGTCTTTCAGTACCTCCTAAACCTTTACCCCGTGTGACAAAATGCGTAACTTTTCCGCGATTTCTCCAAAATATAGTACATGTTCAATGTTTGTATCTCGAAAATCTCCATAGCGGAGTGGATGCGGCTACAATCCATTCCACACACTTGCCGCGCCACCTTACTCACCGTTGCAGGCGGGTTGGACCAGACTCGACCGCGCGATCGAAAAATTGATGTGAAATTCGGCGTCGCAAACGGTCGCAGCATAACTCATCGGATTCGCACTGTGGAAGCTTTGTAGAGTTTCCCCTTATAAGTTACTTCGTGATGCTCGGTGATGAAAATAACTATTTCTCTACATGTATTTTAAAAAATGACCAAAAATGAGGGTTCTCCATTTTGTTTAACATCTTTGGTCAATAATGACAAAAAAGTAAGTAGACTACATTAAAACAAATATGAAAAACTGTTTCATTTAACTGAATCACTTTTTATTCCAATTCTATAACCATAAAGGTTTAGCAAGGGCTTGATTTTGTAGATTTCGTGAGAAAATTGAGTGTAGACCATTTTTGCGAATTTTGTGCGACTTTGACCTCGTGCAAATTGTTACTTGTTGAGTACTAAGAAAAATGTCTTGCGTCATCGTATGTCTTCTGTCTTCTGTGAATATTTATGCAAAGTTTCAGCTTCCTGGATTGAAAAAATCACTTTTTGAATTTTTGCCAGCGTTTTTCGATTTCAACCCAGTGTGCGTCGGTGCAGTTTAACACCATTACCCGGCTGGAAACCCGAGAACTATTAATCCTAAGAATTCGCCGGGAAAGACTTATACCCTACATGGAATTTAGAAATTTAGGTGCTTGTGTCGTCCTATTTGTTAAGAGAAAGAATTACAATTTTCAAATTTTGCCACAACTATGTTGATGCTCATTTCCAGTTTTATAATTCAGAGGAGTAATAATCAAAAGATAAGGTACGGGGTAACGTTCTCGCCTACCAACCCGAAGGTCGCGGGTTCGAGTCGGGCCTGGGAGGTTTTTCCCCATCCAGGGCATGGTTGTATGTGTTGTCCAATTATAATAAATTGGTAGTCATTGGCGAAAGCTGTTACCAATAGATAATTTAATTATTATTATTAGATACTTTTTATTATGCAGCAGTAATTTCAAATCAAACTGTGAGATCCTTTACCATTTGGATTCACATGAAAAGAGCCGTTGCCTACGAACCCCAGAGCCCTTGGATATGGAGAGCCACTTTCCCCAATTTCTCACTAATGATTATCCGAATTCAGTTACAAGGAGGCCTAAAACAATTATTCCAATTGAACCCTGTGTGAACCCGCTCGGGAACCCTAATTGGCGTGTGTTTATTTCACTCTTCATTATTAAAACCCTACTCCCTCCGAAATGAGCGGCTAAATGTGAAGCTGTAAGAAGCGGAGAGCCTTTCCAAAGGTTCTCTTGCTCGTTCTTCTCGCATTTGCATTTGCTTGGCTCTGCAACTTCAATCAAGCCGTCATGGAGAGGTTTCCACTTCCTCCACCGATGCGATAAGGAGAGATGGACGCTGGGTGATCCACGTGGAGATAGGAAACCGAGTAAGTGGGGGGCAGTAGGAGAATTGACCGCTGGTCTCAAAGAGGACTCACATTCGAAGGAGGCGAGTGAGCATCTTTGAGGGAATGCAAATATTGTGGTTGTGTGAGTGAATGCACTTTATGGTTTGATGTGATAAAACCAGTTGTCGACGACGTAACATTATGAAATCGACACATTACTTATCATAATGATAAGGAGATGTATTTACTCGTATTATCCATTAGGTAAGTAATTTGATGTGAACTTCTTAAATCCTCAAGATATAGGCTTCTCATTTCTTTCATGTGTGTTTCTATGCCGGTTTTCGAGCTTATCTAGTTAAAGATTGCAACATATGACCATGATATTGTTGGAACCAAACCGCGAATGGTTATAACAGGGAAAAACTAATTATTCCAGTGACCAGAAGTAAAGCATGTCCAAAGAACCTTATATTGACGGTCATAAATATTTAGGTTCTTTTTGTGTAGTCTACCGTAATATTATAGTTATAGATCTCTAGCTAAAATAATAGGTGACCAGCTATCGTAGAAGCTCTGAGAATGAAGGCTCTAGACTTCGAGGTCTCTCCAACCGTCGAGAAAGCGAACCGTTATCAATGGGACCGTTTATAATGAAGTGCTTTTCGATTATTCTTATGTGAGAAAATCAGTGTAAATATTTGACTTACGTAAGCAGTCAAACCGTCGTTGCTCATGTCTTGCTGTTAGCCGAGAAATCGATAATATGGTACCTACTACGTAATTGAAATTTCGATGCTTAATGATATTTATGAAGTTTTGATTAATTATGATTCTTTTTAGATATAATATCATATTGTTATCCGAAGTTTATTACCTCTTTTGGTGTGAATAAAATATTCTGCTTTCCCGGCGTACTAGATGCAGCAATTCCTCTCTATTTTTCCATCGGATCAGGAACTCCATCCTGGCCTAAGTTTAGATGCATGAGTCGGGCATCGAAACGTCGGCCAGTATGGAGAACTTGACCATTTGGAACACTCGTGAGGTTTCCGGAAAAAAAATACGCTCTTAATCTAATAACGCGTCACAATCCCGTATCCAACGTCTTGAGGAAAAGTCACCCAACTAGAACCCGCGTACTAGGACATGAAGTAATACGTCGAGAGTCATTTAGACATCTATGATGACTTAGTAAGTCAAGAAAAATGGTCGAAGGCGAAGAAAATTAGTGTGTTACTGAAAATTAATGAATCTTAAATGGATATATGACGAATCAGGGAAGGCGTCATTAGTAGGAAAAAAGCCTTGGAGGATGATCTGCACAGGGTGAGATGTCAGTCATTTGAAAACGGAGCGAGTATGAGGAAAAACGTTGCTGGACGTACTGACGGAAAATATAGTATCCTGAGGGCAATCACAGAAAGAGATAGATTATGAAGAAATAGAGCGGCCATGCAATAAAAAGCGTCGGCAGCTTATTTTATACCAATTACAGCTAGTTATGACTCCGATCAGCGCTGCCAAGTTCGAGCAATATTTTGATGATGTAATGCAAATCATCGCGCTATTTCGGAAAATGTGAGGTGGTTTGGGGAAACCGGGATTGTGTGGTGGCTAGAGCACTGGCTTCCCATCCCGAGGGCACGGGCTACAATCCTTGTAGTGGCGGAGATTTTTAAGTAGACTCCCGGTCCCTAGTTTGTTGCTGTGTCGAGAGTACTAAAGAATATTACTCTCCACCATAAAATCCTTCCCCTAACAGTTTAACTACCCTTCATAGCGCATATGACCTTAACTGTCTGTCGTATCTCCAAATAACAAACTGATTGTGAGATTGTTTGTCCAAAAATCAATGCAATTTAAATTGACTATGAAGATGTTACCTATTTCAGTGTGCATAATAACAATAAGTTGGAGAAATAATGTTTTCTCCATGCTGAAAACCCTCGATGAATTATGGTTGAAAAAATGGGAATGAACAAGCAAAAGAGGTTATTCTTGGTTGAAGCATTGGCGGGCCATTATAGCTGTATTGCTCCTGTTGTTCGGGTGTACTCCGCTTACTTATTCAACACACCTGAATAATTACGCAGGGTACACCCGAACAACAAGAGCAATGCAAGCGAAAGAGGGAACAGTATTATGGGTTTTCCCTCGCAATTTCCAGTCACTTAACCAATGGAAAGAACAATAATTCCTTTGTTGCGGTACGCATCTTCATGTAGGGTTTATTAGAAAAGCACCTGTCTGGCGGAATTATTTTTGCCGTATAGGGCCGTTGGTATTGTGGCTGTCGGAAGGATTTCCTCGTCTGGAAAGAAAATAGGTGCACAGCGGTGTGCATGAAAAAGAAAAGGAATATCACTTTATTTATGAAAAAAATGTTGCCTTACTCATCTATTTCATTATAGGATAAATGACGCTATGATTAACCAAGTTTTTAATTTCGTGCAATTGATTTCCATTCTTTTGATGCATTAAAATGAGCTTAAGGTCACGGCCATTTGATTTTGCGCTCTGCGAAACGTCTTCTGGTGTTGCTTTTGCTCCATTTCATTGCCTGGTCTGTTATAATTAATTTTGTGTGGAGCACTTTAATCAGATAACGTGGGCTTATTTGCGCATTTCTTGCTGCGTCTACAGCGTTTTGATGATAATTTTTTAACAGAGCGCGTATAGTCTGCTATTATTTGGAGTCTGGGAATAAAATTATTTTGTCTACAAGGGTGCGCCATTAAATTCATTTAATTTTTGCACCTTCGGTTGCGAGGTTCCCATTTTTTCCAGACCTTATGCATATACGTGCATATCGATACATGCACGTATAGGAACAATGTTTTTTAGCTCTCAGCTCAGTGCGATTATGTTAGTTCATTAGCAACGTCAAACTGCTGCAATCTTTTTTGTTGTTGGATAGACGAATTATTAGAATCAGCCGCTGGCGATAATCTCGAACTGGAAGTTTCACGAGTACATCCGATGTTTCATGATGTTCATAATGTGAAATTTCTTGTTGAAGAAAATTTAGTTTATAATCCAATATTTGATCAGCTCTTTAATCTTCTGATTTTCATGTTATTATTGTGTTCTATTCTTTTTATTGTACCTTAGCGTATCGTTGGTTAAACTTAAGGTATAAAGTTATGGCTGTTTATGCTTACTGTTTAAAGTGTAAATGGTTATAATTATTTTATAAATTTACTTTTCTTTTGTAAACTTAGATTTAAATGAAACGTGAAATGATTGTAGCAATGATAGAAATCGCAAAGATGTCAGATACCTCAAATTCAAATGCTCGATAATATTTACATTTTCAGAATTATTTCCTAGGAATTGACAAAGATTCCAATCTTTTATGTTTACTCAAATGTCCATTGCGAATGATAACTCTGCATATAGCTTTTAGTTTTACTTAAGGTGGTTTGAGCGAAAAACCACTTCACCTAGAATTTGATGAATTTGGCCTCATTTAAAGAAAAAACTCACATCTTTCCAATGATATCAAAATATCAACCCGTTGCCGAACTACTTTTTGAGCTATTTTCCTGAAAATATAAACTGTTTTACATGGGATAGATTATGGCTGTGCGCTCCGGAGGGAGAATATTAAACAAATTAGGAACTTCTAGCACCTAGATTTCGTCAAAAAACTAACGGTGTGTAGATTGCATGTTTTCTCAACTATTTATAAAAAATAGTATATTAATCACCACAGTAATTTTGACAGAATCTCAAATAAACCTGCTGATTTGAAGGATTTTCAACCGTACGGCGGGAAAAAATGAGTCAAGTGAGAGACTTATGTAGCTTTATTTTTTTAATTACTTCGAATTTTTGTCATATATAACTATATATTTGCCCCATTAATATTAAAATATTTATTTCATACTTCTAACAGACGCTGAAATAAAAAAATAAAATTTTAATATGGTCTCCATTATAACTAGGGAACTATCTCGCATAAAGAACCTTAATTTGGGTTCCCTCTGAACGTCGTCGATGTGTGCGTCGAAGATGTTCACTGAATTTCGACGAAAACGTTTCACGGGTCCGGAGTTTAACCTATAAGCCGACGCACAGTGGTCGGAAATAGAAAGAAGCGAGACAAAAGTCCAAAATTGATTTTTTTGAGATAAAAACTTGAAATTGGGCGCATATTTTGCATAGGTCTTACCAGATACTTAGATACGGAGGCTCAAAAATGACCAAAATTAAAAAAACGTCCGTTTTGATTTTTCTTCGAAAATCTTAAAAGTTAAGCAAATAGTGGAGCTGTGGAAGGATTTTAATGAAATATAAAACATTACTACATGTTATAATGGTTCCACCCGCCCAGCTTCGGGCAGGAAGGGCCGCTTGGAGAGGTTAATGCTCTCTGAGGGAGGCGTGGTTCTGCCATGTTGCCACTTTGTCATAAAAATCAAGACAGAAATTTTCAGCGGTACGATTTTTTTGAACAGAACTGTACTTTCCCTGTCCTCTGCATAAGTTTAAGAGATTATTGTTGATATTTGTGTGCTATTATGTCATAAAATGGTGGACGCTTTTTTAAGGCAAAATTTCTCATAAAGTAGTCATTTGAATTAGTTTTACGAATATATGCGCGGAGTTATTTATACATAGAATTAATTGAAGATATTTTAAGGCTACTCTGAAATAATATTTGAAAAATGTCTGCGACGCCGAATATAGAAAAATTCGATTTTTTGATCGCGCGTCGCGGCCCGTCTTCGCGAAGCGGGACCTGGATATACCCTGACTCCGTTGGAGAGTTCAAGTTGTGTGGATCTTAACTCTTCGAATTCCCCGTTTCCAAGCTATGCATGCTGTCACTGACTTCCAAAAATTTTTTACTGAAGGTACTGCGAGAGTTGGATCGAGCGAATAGATCAGCGCACGTGTAACAGTGGTAAATTTGTTTTTCTTTGGAAACTTTATGGAAATATGCTGCGAATTATGAACGTCTTTCAGCTCTTGATAAAGCATGCGTGTTTCTGGGGTACCATGCATGGTTTACAGGAAACATCATCTCCTCGGGGAGTAAAGGCGCGCGCGAAAAGGGACGTTTTTTGTCGCCGCGCAGTTTTTAGTGGTATTTAACTATTCTTTTTTGATTGGAAAGTTACAATGAAGTTGTCCCGCTTCGTTAATTTATACTTTGCTGCACACGGAAAAACTATACTTGATACTCTCCTATGAATAAGTGGTAATTAATAATCTTTAAAAATGAAATATAAATGTTACTATTTTACCTTAAGAAATTAATTTCGTCAAACTTACCCACACACCACTTCGTTTCTTCTCCGAGGTTCATGCGTGAGAAGAAAATCGACATGATTTCATGAGGTTCCATGAGTTTGTGTATCATTCCAAATTTCTCTGATGAGCGCCATATCAACTCATTCTACTTAGCGACATGCTAGATCAAGATGCGTGAGGGATGGATTTATTTGAACTCGTGACTCAATTGGTTTTTCATTTTTATATAATTTTCTTTCTTCTGGAGATATAGGTCCAATAATAGATAAATTATTTTATTTCTCTTTTTCCAACGTTTTGCATTTATATGCATTTTTCTTCAGGTAATCCAAAACAAATATATTAAAATAAGAGGTCAGGAAGAGGAAAGATCTAGATATTTGTCGTTTTTATTTCACGATACTGATAATACTAAGTAATAATCTCACATGACAATGCTCGTGACGAAGAGGAGATGCAAATAAATGACTTTTTAATTAAATTCAACCACAGTAAGTTAAACAAAATTGGGAAACTGATGATATTTTGCGCAGTTATTTTTGTCCCTACTATAACAGATCAAAGCAAAATATGAACGAAAGCAAAGAAAATGTCAAGCTAAATGTATAGTTAAAAGAAAGAAAGCATTGAGGAAAGAGAATGACCATTAACGATAAAAGAGTAGGTATATACGTTCTAAAGTTATCAACCCCAAAACAATTCAAATAAAATTTATAAAATGACATTAGTTTAGGAGGCATAAACATGTCCGCCAAATGGACAGAGAGAGAAAGCGTTCTCAAGTAGTGAATTGAAAGAGCACAGAATGAAATAAATAAATAAATATACTCTGTAAGGGATTACCAAAATAAAAGACCCGTGTTCCTTATAACATGATGTCATTAATATTAAGGGAATCTAAAGTCTTAGTCCTTCGACGAATCCTGGTCATTATCACTGCCTGATTCTATTACTTCTTATTTGTATCATGTAAGTAAAAGTTTTCTCAATTCCTTTAGCAGCCTCCTTCGTCTCTTCAGGGTTGAAGGCATGGTAGAGGAAAGCAATGGATCTGATGTGATCAATAGTCTTTTTAATAATTCATCGTTGTTGACCACCTTGGAATGTTTCATGTTGAATCGTTCGCTTAATTTTATGTTGCCCTTATTTTAAATCTCCACTGCCTCTTTGGACAGATGACTTAAGGGAAGAATCGCCACTTTAGAAATTTTACCTCCATGCATGAGTACCTTATGCACCGTGGTTGGCATGAAATACTAGGGATACAGGTCCAAGTATGATGCGGCAGTTCTCTAGCAGTACTGCGAAAATGCCTCGTCGTTGTGTGGTAGGTCACTGAATATTGTGTTTCGTATAATGGAAATTTTTTTAAACTAGGTCGTAGCTACCTCCTGGAAGGGAAATATCATACATTGACCTCGATAACAGTCCCACAACAACTACCAAACAAACTCATTATTGAGTTTTCAAAAGTCTTTTTACGGTGTAATATATGTGACATTGACCCATGTGTAGCCATTACTGAGCTGTTAAGTCCATATAAATCATTACGTGTCAATTCAGCTGCCAGTTTTGGAGAATTAAATAAAAACGTCTTGCCGTATTTCCATCATTTGTATTTGCTGACCCAGGCCTGGGTACATCTACGAATAACCCCATTATTTATCTGAACGCTTTTTGTGTGGCCGTTGTGGCCGTACCTGCGAAACCGTGTGATTTCTGGTAGCATAGGATCAGTAGGATTGTAGATTCACTTCGCGCATGTTCTCGGTTATGCTTATCCCGTCGGGGTATGCCGCGCTTTTTGCTTTCAATTCTCTGCCATAGCTGGGATACTGTTCGTGTCCGATTTTTGTCAGTTAATGGTTTTCCCTTCTCCGTGATTTTTTATGTAGGCATGTGACCTGGTTGGAAGGCATTTCCACGCAGGAGCACGAAAAAACCTGCATACAGATCCAATACTGTAAGAAGATATGATGAAAGTAAGACCCTGCTCATACTTTCCAATAATATATTTCAAAATTACGCGCGGTAAAAGTAACACTGACAAAAGTTAACAAAATATATTTGAAGACATGAGAACATTGTATGAACACGGGTAAAAAACTTGATAAACTAACGATACGGCAACGATATCTAAACTAACTTATTGATAAACTTCTTGATAACTCCATATTGATAAACTAACGGCAACGATAAACTAAAAAAAATCATTTGTCTTGAAAAAGGGGTAGGCTCTTGAGAAAATGAAAAAAACCGGTGTCCACTACGGGTAAATGATGCCGTAAACTATTTCAATATTCACGAGCTAAATCAACAGATACCTCGGATTTTAGAAATTCACAAGAGCACAACACTCCTTCACCAACAACAAACTGGATCTGCATGTGTACATACATTTTTTGAAGGGAAAAGAAAGCCCCTGTGGAAATAACCGTTTAATACCGTTAAATGCTGCGCGGGTTTCATAAAACGTGCGACTCTCCTCGTGGTAAAGGTAGAGGGTGTAGTTGGGTCGGACGTGGGGGGGAGGGAAAGGAAAAGAATCCCAGATGATGCCTTTTTTGGAAACCATGAATGGTACCCCAGAAACACGCATGCTTTATCAAGAGCTGAAAGACGTTCATAATTCGCAGCATGTTTCCATAAGTTTCAAAAGAAAAAAACAAATTTACCACTGTTACACGTGTACTGATCCATTCGCTCGATCCAACCCTCGCAGTACCTTCTGTGTAAAATATTTGGAAGTCAGTGATAACATGCATAGCTTGGAAATGGGGAATTCGAGGAGTTAAGACCCACACAACTTGAACTATACAACGTAGTCAGGGTATTTCCAGGTCCCACTGCGCGAAGACGAAAAATCGAATTTATCTATATTCGGCGTCGCAGGCATATTTCAAATTTTTTTCAGAATAGCCTTAAAATGTCTTCAATTAATACTCTGTATAAATAACTCCGCGCATATGTTCGTTAATTAATTCAAAATTACTACTTTATGAGAAATATTTCCAAAAAGCGTCCACGATTTTATGACGTAAAAGCACACAGATATCAACAATAATCTCTTAAACTTATGCATAGGACAGGGACATTACCATTAGAACAGATAGTAATGTTTTATATTTCATTTAAATTCTTCCACAGCTCCACTATTTGCTTAACTTTTAAGATTTTTGAAGAAAAATCAAAGCGAACGTTTTTTGGAATATTGGTAATTTTAGAGCCTCCGTAAATAAGTACTGAGTTAAATCTTTGCGAAATGGCTTAATATTCCATGATAAGTTGTATTCATTTGTGAGTGTATGCTCCAAGTTTCAAATCTTTATCTCTAACAAATCAATTTTGGAAAATTTTCCGGCTTTTTTCGATTCCCGACCAGTATGCGACGGGTACTACTCATTGCGGACAGCTTTTCGAGTGCTCGCCCCGAGTCACTCCAATAAGGATCAAAGTACCGGTGATATATCTGCCTCAGGTTGAATGGGAACCTTGGTTCTTTCTCTCTAATAGTCACCGTTGAAATTGGCATGTTATGAGACTCCATGTACAAAAGTATGTGAATTTTAATTCCAGCAATTTTTGAATGATAATTAGAAACATTTATTGCTTTCCGTGATGGATGATCGATTTTGGATAACAAGTTAACAGGGCAATTTTAGCCATTCAGATGCATTGTGGTATTCTCTGCCTTAGCCCATGGTCGTTCGTAGCTATTGGTTTTTTGGGATTAAAGTGATGAAGTTATCTCTAAAACTTATAACTGAATCATGCTATTAAATCACTTTATTGATGTTTCATCCTCTTTAGCAGATATTGGTGTTAAAGGCACCCGCATTTCCTCGTCGCATGGGGAAGCCTAAGGACTCAACCACTAAATTGTCTTTCAGTCTAAAGTGCTTACGAATATATTGACAGTCTTTACGAAATTAAAGTACATTGACTTTAGTAATCCTTACTTACTCCCTCAGCTGTATCCCTCGAATTCCCGAACGATATGTCGCCGAGAAAAGCTGTGAGCGCAAGCTGGGCTTATACAGAGCAGACAGAAAACGTTGACCGGCGTCCGTGGTGGAATCTCCCCTCAAAGCGGTCATATATCATGCACGAGGGCGGTCATTCTTACGCTCAGCCAGCAGAGAGCAGCCTCTCAACACTTACCTCACACTCCTCGAGCCGAGATGTGTTGCTCGCAACCCTCCCACAACTAGCTCCTCCGTCGCCTGGCGCTAATTCCACCACCCCCTTCCCAAGCGACGTCTTGCCCCCCCCCTCACACCTCCTCAGAGCTCCCCCCACCCCTCCGCTCGTCCTCCTCCTCTCCACCCCTTCTCTCTTGTTCCGTATTCCGAGGGGCGAGTGCGGAATCCATCGCCTCCCACTCCCACCCCCCCCACCTCCGACGACGCACACTTACCCTCCTCACGCTCTCGAACGCCATCCCCTTGATCCCAAACACTCCTCCCGAAACCCTTTTCGCATTTCCTCAATTCCCTCAGCAGGCCAGGGTTACCAGCCCAGAAATTTGTACGCTCTTAGGGGTCTTGTGGGGTAAATTGAGAAAATAAAAATTCAAGGTCGAGAGTACAATTTTAATTAATGTAACCGACCATGATTGTGTGGTAGGTGACGCGGTCGGAGGATTGGTAGGTGGTTTGAAAACAGTTTTTTCATTCTCTATAGCGTTCCATGACAAAAATTTTGTATTGTTCAGTTAGTAAATGTATCTATGGTGCGGAATTAAAAACACATGTATTAAAATAATATGATTGCCGTTTTCCACGAACGAATTTTTTTGTGACATCATATATGTCTTAGTCACGCCCTCGTTAGTGACTTTTATAAGTGGTAACCAGTCACTAATACACTTAGATCAATGGTAGACCAATACGGGTACATAAAGGGTAAAATATCATAAGATGCCTTAGAAAGCTTCATGACACATGTCTACAACGCAATTAATTCGAATAAACGCGTTGAAATCCTGTTCCTAGATATAAAAAAGGCCTTTGATTCCATAAATAATGATATTTTGTTGGAAAAGTTAAGTAAAATAGGTGTCCGTGGCACACCATGGAAATGGTTTAAGAGCTATTTATATTCCCGCTCACAGTGTGTATGGGTAAATGATTGGGTCAGTGACTATGAAACCATATGTTCAGGGGTGCCTCAAGGCTCAGTGTTAGTTCCAATATTATTTCTTATCTATATAAATGACTTCTGTAACTGTAAATCAACCGGAAAAATAATTGCCCTCGCTGATGATATTGCTCTTATTCATGAAGGATCATCTTGGGAAGAGGTAAGACTAAATATGGAAGCAGACCTAAGCATACTTAGTGAATGGATGGAATATAATGAATTATTTTTAAGCGAAAAGACGAAATTTTTGTGTTTTAATGTATGTAATCGTTTATCAATTAATTGGTAATTAACCTATCATAAACCAAATAGTGATCGAAACTTTTGTAATAACTGTATAAATATTGCACGTGTACCTGAATACAAATACTTGCGAGTGACTGTAGATCAGGATTTTAAGTGGGATAAACACATTAACCGAATTTCAAGGGAACGTAAATTTATCCACGCGTAGTTTTATTTCCTTCGAAATAAATGTCCCCGACAATTCATTAAAACTATTTATAATGCGTTGGTGCAATCTAAATTAAACTACGGGATAATCTGCTGGGGAGGTGCCTATAAAAATTCGCTCAATCCGATGCTGATTCTCCGAAAAGCAATAGTGAGGCTGATTGCTAGAAAATGTCAATTTGAACCGTCCTTCCCAATATTTGTGGATTTACAGTTACCCCCTTTACGTCATCTTTACGTTTACAAAGTATTGAAATTGTTCTACCTCAGAAGTTGTAATAAACGTAAGAAAGAACCAAAAACCAATGCATACAACCTAAGATCTACAAAAATGTATATTTTTTCCAAGCTAAATTTGGCCCTGTTCAAAAACGCTCATTTATCTATGTAGGGTCAAAATTATTAAGAGGTTCAATTAGTTTAACATCTTTTTTGAAAAGAGTAAAAAAATGGTTACTTAATATAGAAAATCTAGATGTATTTTTAAAAAATAGTACGGTTAATACTCACTTTATACTGTATGCACGACAGGTTGAGATTAAAAAACAAATTGTTATCTTTTTATGCATTTATTTGTTTCGTATCTGGTCTCAGTTTACTTATTTTTTTCAATTATTCGCATTGTAATTTGTTTTTAGGTATCCCAATACAGGCAATGCCTAAAAGGGATTCCTAATTCTTCCTTATTTATTTGAAATATAAAATGTGCTTGCAATGTTAATTCCACGGATAAATAAATATTATTATATTTGTCCTGTTCTGTCTTTGATTTATGTATTGTCACACTCCATCCATATAATGGCCATCTCTAATGCCTGTAGTTAAAGTTGTGATAGTTCTTCAATAGATAGTTATCTATTCATCACTTAAAATGATCGGTTCTGGGGGGTTATTTAGTGATCTCACCTTTTTAATGACTCTTTGCGGGAATGCGGGAGACCTGTTTCGCTCTCTTAACGATCGGACAGTAAACAGAATATTGACCATTTTTCAACCGTTCTTAGTCGTTGAAAAGCGGTTTTTCGACCAGATAAATCACGTGTTCTACTCGTGATTTCAACTAAATATGCTCCGTGTGTGCTGTATGGGTATGACGTATTCTCACTTAAGTGAGATTACAAAATAACCCCCACGAACTCTTTCCACCTTTTAATTCACTACCTTCGAGATCGGTGCAATAGTTTTCGTTTTAAAGCATTTACCAATGGCTTCTAGCCTGTAAAGTCTATTTGGTCCCATTTACCTTCTCTAATTATCTTGAGGGTTTGTATCGCCTCATTTTTTATCTGTAATGGTACTCATAGTTTTCCTTTGGGAGCAGGAGAGCAGATTTTTTAATTCGACGTATTCACACTTCATTATATTTGGTCTTTACTATGTGAGTGCTCATGCTCTTCATTAAATCGGTAAATAATGTTCGGCTGTAATACTTAATAAACTTATACAATCTCGTATATTGCTGCTCACGATTTTAACTATGACACGTAATACCAGTTATCAAGATTAATAACTGGCAATAATAATTTACGCGCTTCGAATTTGGTTACTTCTGTTATTTTAATATGTTCCATCATTCGCAGCTATAAGATGTTTCATGCGTGATAATTGTCTTATAAGTGAGTCTCTAGAGAAAAATTCCTGCAACCAATATTTTTACGAAAAATATTTGAATATTATATTTTAATCAAGGTTAACGACGTGATGGTATGATAAGTTTTTGCTACACTTTAAGCTCAGATGATTGTCTTTTATTTTTTTATTCGAAGTCACTCAATTTATATTCTCAAAGAATTTCGATCAAGCATCCAGAGCAGTTACAGTTGTAAATAAGTAAAGAATTACTGTTCTTACGATAAATATGGTTGCTCAATACTATTATGTATAATGATTTGTAACTTTTGAGATGTACTCAGTTTACATGTGGACTCAAGTAAAATATTTTGTTAAGATTGTGCGTGAAAAGATGAGGTGAAATTGATTGGGCTTTGGCTAAAGAAACCATCATTAAAACATACATATTTCTTCTATTAAATGTATGAAAATACTTCTGCTGTAAATATTTATGTACAAAAATGGCTTACAGAGGAGATGACTCATTTCCTTGAGGTTTTTCCGCTTCCTTGGCTTGAGGTTGTGCGTAAAATATGCTAATAAGAAACAAAATGTCATTAAATGGTGAAAATTGAGACTTGATGGAGCTGCAAACTAAAGTCCCAAAGGACGACAGCTCAAGATGCTAACCACTAAATCAACAGTATCTTAGCGGCATAATTTTTTGCAAGTGGGTACGCCATAACACTGGAATAGAAACAATAGAGCTATTTGGGAAATGAAGGAAAAAAAACCCGAATCAACTATTTTCTTATGTGCATGTAATGTTGCTTTGGTTCATTGCAATCCTATGTTATCCATCAAATTAATGGTAAATGTGTTACTCATGAATCTTCATTCTAAGTCCCCGAATATAATATTGTCGCCAAGGTGTCGGACAAGCCATCGGCTTGACCTGGTGTTTTATGGCCCACTCCCCGAATGGCAATTTCGAAATGACGTCTACCCCTAATGCAATGGAAAAGCCTCTTGTTATTATTTACTTGCAAGTCGTGTTTTCTCTATTCCCTTCAGGGTACTGTAGTGTATGAGAAATTTCAAGGGGTGGAATAGTAATCATTTATAACTCATAACGTAGAATTTCTTATTCTGTCACACATTTCAAGGAGGAAAATCCCTATCTTATGCCTTTACGTTTCGGAATTCTTAACACACACCCCTTGTAGTCGTGCATTGAGCCTCGTTTTCAGTCTGTGATATTGCGGCACACTATCGCTGGAGATGGGTTGTTTCATTTGATTAGGACTAAAATTCACCCCATTTCCTGTTGGCGTTAGGACCGGAAAGAAAGTTTTTATTGCAGTGCTATACTATTTTCTTCATTGGGAGAAAGTATTTTCTCCCATTGAAGTAAATAGTATAGGACTCCCTCCCTTACTTTCTCCTCTCATAACCCGTCCCTTCATTCATAACTCTCTATAGTTCGGAAGATGGCGGTCGTGCCGCCGAAATATAAAAAACAGACGCGTGAGTTTCTTTTTCTGCGTGCCTATATCTTTTTAGCTTTTCACGCCTGTGACGCCTTAGTTGGTATATATGTAGAATCTCTTCTGGTTACATTTTCAGCGTTTTAAACTTAGGAACATAGCATTCTTAGTTTGCCGACGCCGATATCCCAATACCCGATGCCGCTGTGGTGTTGGATCGAAGCTAGACGGAAATGTGACCGGCGGCTGTCTCTGCACACGTGCATCGGGAGTTTAAGTCGTCGAATCACTGAGCGCGTTTAAATTCGACGATTCCATTGGGAACTTTCCTGCTAAATACGGCTGAATGAATTCTAGACTATTCGGAACAAAGCAAAGCTTAAGCTATCGGCTTTCGATGATAGCGATAAGCATTTTTTATTTGGCCCAAGCTTGAGATAACTGAATCCGCGTGTGTGATGTTACGCTTGGCTGAGCTGGCGCGTTCTCGATAGTCTAAATGCCATGAATTCTAGCATGATGTGGACTGAAACTGACAGGATCTATGGCAGTCAAACAGAATTTGTAGGAAAGTCAACGATTTTTCATAAGCTGCTATTTGAATTTGCATTTTAGCCTCTCATGTTCTCACTGAATTGGTAAATTTTGGTAGGAAAGAGGCTTAGAGAATGTTAATTATATTTTTTCAACTGTTCATTATCTCTAATCTACTCATAATTTGAGGGATTCTTTATTATTATCTGGACTATTAGCGCTATTTGGCTCACTAACAGCTATTACTCTTGAATTTTAGCAAATTCACTAGTTTTCTTTGTCGGGATGAAATTGCTATATTTATGGATGCACTGCTGAAAAGGTTTGAGAGTAAAATACATGGAACACAGTTGAACATGCAGACTGAATGGGGCTGAGTTAAGAACTGCGGGGTAAATCGGAGACCTCTTATGAGAAACGCGCATTAGGTATATGAGCGCTCACCTTAGATACATTCGTTGGAAAGGCTTGGATATTTCAATTGGACGAATATTGGTATTGTTTTCATTTCTTGGTTTTGATCTAATTAAAAATTGATTGCCAGTATTTTTTACTCGCAGTTACAAACATTTAGAAACCAGTCAGTGTTTTGAGAAGTGTGTGTCATGTCGCAAATAGTGAAACATTGTTTAAGGAGAGCACTGGGTAATGGAATTAATTTGTGGCCTAAAGGAAATTGTAGAACCTTGGAAATATGTTTAAATATATGATAAGAGAGAATGGTAAGAGAGATATGATAAGAGAGAATAAGCCCCTCAAACTTGCAAATTTTGGAAACCGTCCTTTCACCGTGTGATTCGAGTTAATATAAAAAATATGGTGAAGAAATTCCCAAGCAGTTATGCCGAAAATATTTAGCCACCTGCAATTCCCTTAAGAATTGCTACATAAAGGCTGATGTCCTCGTTGCCACAAACGTGATAGCAAATAGATTATGTAAATTCTTCTCAGGATTACCGGATATGAGGATGGGCCTTTCGTATATGATAAAATAGACGTGTGCCGGGCATAGTTGCCTTTTACTTCGTTTTTCGGATTCATCTTGACCATTGGTTCACAAAGTGGACGCTACCACCCCCCTTGCGGACGGTGCTTCGATCTTAAGGGGCAAAAAGAAACAAGGGGTCAAACGGGGTAGCTGAAGGCAGGGTCCTGACTGAACGGTGACCATAGGCGATGGTCTTTGGATACCTTCCATTACCTTCGTTAAAATGGGTAAATAGAAACACTGTTTCTAATGGTTTCCAGATGTGGAGAACTATTTGAACTCCACGTTGTTCTCCATAATTTTTACTTTAAATTGTAAATTAAGGACACTTTTGGGATTACCCGCGGAGAAGCCTCCAGCTGTGAAGAAGAAACTTCTTCACCGTAATAAATAATTTCAATAAAATCTTTAATTTTGGGATTTCCTCCGTCTTGTTTATTGTTCCTTTTCCACTGCCGGAGAAGTCTATGTTGAAAAATTTACTGCGAAATTTATAATTGAAAAATTATCATTTTATTGAATAATGGACTGCGAAAGATTTAACTATCTCTGTTATATTTTATTTTTATGCAAGCCCTTCTTCTTTCTCTTGGACTTTTCCCGTGTTAAACAGGGTCGGCATTCCCTTATTTTAGTCTCCTCCATTCCTTCCGTTCCAGGGCATCCCCCGGGATCCACCCTCTCCGCCGAAGGTTCTCCGCAACCTTGTCCCTCCAATTGAGCTTGGACCGTCCTCTTTTGCTTTTCCCCCTCATCACCAGGTGCTCTACTCGCTTCCCGACGTATCCTCTCTACTTCGCTCGACGTGGCCAAACCGCCTCAGCCTGCTCTCCTGCACTTTCTTTCCTATTGGTCCCACCTTGAATGACCCTTCGATGTAGTCGTTCCTAATCTTGTCCTTCCCTGGCACGCTACTTATCCACCTCAGCATCCTCATCTCCGCCACATCCGTCCTACGTTCCTGGCCCTTCGTGATTGGCCATACCTCTGCATCATGGAGTGCTGGTCTCACAACCGTCTTGTACAGCTTTCCTTTCATCTGGTACCTTACTCTTTTGTTGCATAGGACCCCGCTGATCTTCCTCCAGTTCATCCGTCTGCATGCTACTCTATGTTTTTCCTCTTATTCCAGTCCACCACTCATCTCCACAACCGACCCGAGGTACTTGAACTTCTCCACCGATGGTAGCACGTCATCCTGGAGCCGTACGGACATATTCCGTAACCACCGAGAGGTAAAGGCCGGCACGACGAGTCGTGACGTCATCCCGAGTGGTGCTAGAAATATGGTCCTACGTTCACTCGTAACCACGACGGAAAATTCACTCCGGCTCTGTAAGCATGTTTACTTTACTTATGCTCAGCTCCAGATAAATAATATAATTGATTGATATCTGTAAGTCGTTAATATTGATCTTAATGAAGGTTCATCTTTGAAATACGTAAGTTTATCACCTCCTAAAATTAAAGCTAACGGAGAGTCTGTCCTGAGATAACCAAAACTACGAATAATATCCCAAGGAAGTAATGGGAATTCTGACTTACACACGTTGCTTGCTGCATGACCTGATGACTTGGAATAATTAGCTTCACCATAACATCAGGAATAGGATACTTAGGAAACTATTACATATTGTTAGAGAGCTGACAAAAAGCTATTGGGACTCGCAATCCAAAATTTTGAGTGAAGCAGATAGTTTTGGAAATAAAACGGCATACAAAATATTGATCAACACACTACTTTCTTTAGTTGACGAATGCAACTTAATTAATTCAATGCAGAATTTTTTTGATTAAGGGGAACAAAATTTTGTTTTTCACACTCACCTCTGTCACAAGCCCACCTCAGTCAACAGATATCTACTACTACTAAGCAGTTACTTAAATTATTTAAGGACTGGGTAGATAAAAGAGATGCTCAAAAGATTTTAACTAACATAATTTTATTATTATAATAATGTTTACCATCGGTGCCAATGCAAATGTGCAGTAATAAAATTTAAGTGAATATAAGAAATTACACAAATTAAAAAAAATCATTCCCAGTTTTGACACATGAACCTGTTCATTGGACACACGTTCAGATCCTGGCTCTCCAAGAAAGAATACTTTATGCGAGGAATGGGGCATACAATCACATTTACAAATGCAACACAGTTATTCCTACGTAATAAAGTCCATCATTTTCCCAAGTCAACAAATCGTAACTTTTCTTCCTAAACCGCCAAGTTTGAAACCACCCTTTCCTGGTCATGGAGCAGCCTTTCTTTTCGGCTCTCTTCAACTGCTTTCTCCAGGGCTCCATATTCCTTGGTTTTCAGTCTTTCGCTGAGACCCTCCCGTGTATTGACTTGTGAAGAAATATAATTGGGGCAGTTTTGGTAACAGTGATCTATAGCTCCTTGTCTCAGCCTTTTCAACTTCAGTGGTTCTGACAGTATTTTTTCTGTCTTTTCGTCGAATTCCTTTACAACTTGCAAGATATCATGCGGAGTACAATGCTGATCAGATACCTTTAGGGGGAAAGAAGCAGTCATATTAATACAGGATAGCAATATTATATATATATATATATATATATTAGCTCCATTATTTATGATAGGTACTTGAATATGAATAATTTTTTCAATTTAATACATTAAATTCAAACTGATTTCTGAACTAGGTAAAATACTTTGGCTAATCTTAATATTTTGCAGATGATTTCCTTGCATGAATTCCCTTGGTCATGAAATTTACACAGTCCACAAAGGTCTTAAGAGGTTACTGCTAAAACTTATCTAGATATCAAAACGTATACGTAATGCCCTGCAAGCTTCCTCAAGGGTGTGTGGCAGGGGGTGAGTTCAAACCTACATGCACTACACTATGCCCTCCTTAAGTTAACAAAATAACCACTCTTATTTCATAACCAAATACCGGAAAATAAATGCCAGGAGGTGAGATTTCACCTAAATTCTCTACACTATATGCCACCAATGTTATAACTATTAGTATTAATAAATTTTGCAACAAAACAAATTCACAGAGCTATGGGAAGAATGAGAGACGTGCTATTAATATTATGTCCGAGATTAGTAAACAAGAATTAGAGAGCAAATCAAATAATTAGATATCCTTCCTATCGAAAATCCCAATGAGGTATAAACTCTCAATGGCAGCTACTATGGCCTCTTATCGTAAGCGGGGAGAATGACATTTTAAAGACGCCCATTCTGCGGTCAATTTACTTAATTTGATTTTCATAATTAGGTTTTGTTAAATATTTTTCACGTAGTCAGAAAATAGATCTGCTTGAACTTTATTTCAACCGACGACGGTCTGAAAGCGATTCCCATCCTAGTTCTTGCAGAAGTAAATACAAATAAAATCTGCCTATCTTAGGTGCATAAGATGCCAGAACTTAAAGCCACCTCATGTATAACAAGGTCTGAAAGGTAAATCAAGTTCATTGATAATTTAAGCAAGCACAGTGGAGCTAGCGTATTTTATTTGCCATGAGAAATGACTTCATATATCTGCCTGTTCATCCGAGAAGGAATGACACACCAACAACTTGCTTCTTCGGGGAGAAACGATATTCGGAAGAATTGAAAATGACAAGATAAGCCGTTGATTGCATAATATAATCACTTTTGGTTAGCATCTACATGCCTTTTAGGCCCCACTTACTTCATTCATATGCTTACATGAAATTATTCCAAGACTTAATATCCCACCGCGTAGATGGTCATACTTTTTACTACGAAAAATTGCTGTCAATATGAGGCAGTATAAATTGATCGATACCAAAACTAATCTACATCTACGAAGTACCATGCAAGCCACCACTTAGGTGTGTGACACGGGTTGATTCCACACCAGGCATGCAGCACTCGTCCCAGCACAAATCGGGACCTCGCACGTTCCCCCGGCCGCTAGGTGTAGACCAAAAACAGTCAGGAGAACAGTGCACTGTCAAACCAGAATCTGGGAGAGTTCTACGCAAATGATCGTGCAAACATGCATTACAATGCTAAAGACAAATTACTACAGTCCACCTAACACCGACGTCACTTCAATTTTAGAACTCGAAACACAAAGAACATCACATCCAGGAACACCAAAAGAAATTCAATCATAGGTGGAGACTTCAATACGCCCTCTATAGATTGGAGGAATGACAGTTACATATCAGGGGGAAGACACAAAGATATATGCGAGTCCCTGCTGTACACGTTCTCATCTAATGCCCTACATCAGGTAGCTACGACGCCTAACAGAGGGGACAACAATCTTGATTTATTGGCAACAAATATACCGCAACAAGTAATTAAGGTCAACACTGTTGAGGGCATTAGTGACCATAGAGTAGTTACCGCAAAGTTCTCTTTGAATATCATGAAAATTTTTAAACAAAGAAGAAAGTTTTACATTAGAAAAAAGCCAATTTCAATGCGTTCAAGAGTCATCTAAAAAATTATCTTCCCGAATTCTAAGAATGAAGCGTAAAGTTAGACACGGAGGGTAGTTGGAAAGCTTTTCTTTCGATCGTACATTCGGGGATCAGAAAACATATTCCAAGTAAAGTAAAAAAAGAGGGCAGCGAACCAAGATGGTTCAATGCATAAGTGAGAAAATCGTTAAGTTGTCAGAGAGTATGCCACGCCAAGATGAAAAAACTCCGTAGAGATTTGTCCACTGGTGATCAAAATTTAATAATTGAAAAATACTAATTGTCTAAAGCCACTACAAAGGAAGCATTTTGGAATGCATTCATGGATTTTAAAATAAGAACATTAGTAGAACAGTTACAGGATAACCAAAAAGCATTTTGGTTATACGTAAGGGAAGTTCAAGGCAATAAATCAACAGTTATTCCACTACGAAACGAAAAGGGCGAATTATTATCAAGCAGAGCGGACAAAGCCAACTTATTAAATTCCTACATTCAAAGTGTGTTCACCAAGTCATCACAGATTACATCCGTAAAGATGATGATCACTTCCAGCAAAAGATTCCGCCTATCGATATTTGCACTCAGGGAATGGAAAAATTTTTAAAATCCTTAAGTCCAAATAAATCCCCTGGTCCTGAAGAAATTCCTGCCCGCGTGTATAGAGAATTAGCTTGCGAAATAGCACCCTATTTGCAGAATATATTTAGTAAATCCATCAACGAACACAAAGTACCCATGGACTGGAAAATTGAAAATGTCACTCCCATATTCAAAAGCGGTGATAAGGAACAGCCATCGAACTACAGACCGATATCTCTCACATCTATCTCTTGCGAAGTCCTTCAACATATAATTGTAAGTTCAGTTATGATACACCTCGATATGCAGAACTTGTTAACAAAAACGCAACACGGATTCAGAAAGGGAAGATCTTACGAAACTCAATTAGCACTTTTTGCCCACGATATTTTAGTCTCGGGTGAACATAACGTTCCAGTTGATGGAATTTTTCTTGACTTTAAAAAGGCATTTGATAAAGTTTCCCACAGTAAGCTACTCATTAAATTAAAATCCTACGGGTTAGACGACGACGTAATTTCCTGGATTAGAGAATTCTTAAGCAATCACGTGCAAAGGGTTGTATTAGATGGCGCTATCTCTAATGAAGTAAAAGTCACATCGGGTGTCCCACAGGGAAGTGTCATAGGCACACTTCTGTTCCTTTTGTACATAAACGACATCGGTGAAACAGTGGACAGTACACTTAGATTATTTGCAGACGACGCAGTGGTGTATAGAGAAATTCGTAGCCTTAATGATAAGCCAGCGCTAACTAAGGACCTCGAGGCAATACAGGAGTGGTACGATGCGTGGCAGCTAGAATTAAACCTGAAAAAATGCGTTGTTATGAACTTTTTGAAACGGAAAAACGCTTCTTGTAACAGCTATTGCACAAACAACAGCAGATTAGAGACTGTAGCATCGGTTAAATACCTCGGAGTTAAACTGACTAATGATCTCTCGTGGAGTAAACATATTCGAGAGATTACCGGTCAAGTTAATCGTAAATTGGGATTTGTTAAAAGAGTACTTGGCAAGTGCGACGATAAAGTTAGGGAAATCAGCTACTTCTCCCTCGTTAGACCCCACTTGGAATATGCTGCCAGTATTTGGGATCCTTATGAGATAGGCTAGGAAACGGAGTTAGAATGCGTGCAGCGAAGATCGGCAAGATACGTTAAAGGCCGTTACGATAATCTCGTTAGTGTTACTGACCTTTTGCAGCAACTGGGATGGGAAACGCTTTCAGACCGTCGATTAAAATTTAGACTCAATCTCTTATGTAAGTTCGAAACTGATCTATTTTCTAACGACATTGATAATATTTTACGAAATCCGACATACTACGGCAGATCAGATCATGAGAATAAAATTAGGGAACTGGACTGCAGAACGGACTGATTTAAAATGTAATTTTTCCCACGAACTATAAGGGACCATAACAGTGGCCAATGAGACTTTTATCTAGGTTTTTTAATAGGAAGTGTAGCTCTAAGTAGTAGTAGTACTCCCTAATACTTGAAACCTTATCTGTTACCTAGTACTAGCAGCACGCCGTGCATGTTTTCTACATAAGTCTTGAGTCTCTATCCATTTGTGTAGTTGCAACATACATATGTATTAACGGTCCCTCTCCATTGTGATAATATCTGTAGTGTAGTTCATGCTGCTGAGGAAATGGTAAGAGAGGCATGGGATGAGCTAGACGTGGGAATGAAAGTAGGAGGCCAGTGGATAAAGTCGGTTAGATTCGCAGACGACCAGGCGTTGGTGAGTCGGTCATCGAAAGGACTGCAAACTTTAGTAGATGCACTGGAAAAGCAGTGTGAGAAATACGGAATGAAGATAAATAATAGGAAAACAAAAGTAATGAGATTCTCTAGGACCAAGAAAGCGAAGCTGGTGATAAGAGTAGGAAGTCACAAACTGGAGCAAGTTGAACAATTTAATTACTTGGGTAGTACGCTAGAAGAAAGAGGACATAGTAGCAAAGACATTAGGAGGAGAATAGCGCTAGCGAAGGAAGCGTTCAATAATAGAAGGGAGCTGATGACGGGGACCTTAAGTAAGGATGTAAAAAAGAGGCTAGTAAAGAGCTTGATATGGAGTGTGGCGTTGTATGGGGCGGAAACGTGGACCTTGAGAAAGGAAGACGAAAATAGGCTGAAGGCTTTTGAGATGTGGGTGTGGAGGAGGATGGAGAAGGTGTGTTGGACGGAAAGGAAGACAAATGAGGAAGTGCTTGACATGGTGGGCGAGGAGAGGAAACTTATAGATGAGATTAGGGGAAGGCAGGGTAGGTGGCTGGAAGGGGTAATGAGGGACGATGGTTTGCTGAAGGTCGTGATAGAGGGAAGGATGTTGGGTAAGCGGGGAAGGGGAAGGAAGAGAATCGATTTTATGGACGGGATGAAGAAAGGTAGGACTTATGCTGAGATAAAGAAAGAAATACAAGAGGTAGAAAGGGCACAGCACGTGTAAGAGTTCGTTGGATATTCTCTGACTTTCATCACAACCTACCTCTAACCGGTAGATTACTGTAATGAATGTAGTTCATGCTTGTGAGGCGTCGTCTCGTGGCAAGCATTAGCGATTTATGCTATTGCATAATTAGTCGTAGTTACACTAACTTTAGGGCATAGTGTATGCATGTTGGTGAATACTCACCCCCTGCCACACACCCCTGAGGTGGCTTGAAGGGTATTTTGTAGATGTAGATGTTGATATAGATACATCTAGTGGCTAACACTGCTAACGCTACCAATTCTCGAATTCCACGGGACACTACTTCATGCAGAGAACAAAACAAAATAAAACAATACCGGACATATCAAGCGATGTGAAGCGTTAGTAATGATGCTATGTTATTAAACACAAGTGAAATTTCTACTCTACCTAGTGAGGGTGGGAGTTTCATATGATTGATCTATCGCAACTATTATGATCCCTTATTGTAAGCCGGAAAAATGACATTCTAAATCTATCGGTTCAGCTGTCAATTTCCGTTATCTTATTCCTGTGATCGCTTCTACCGTATTACGTTGGCTCTAGCAATATATGTTGAACGTCCGGCAGAAGGCCACAAAAACACCTAATATGCCACGATAGTACAGAAAAATAAGCTAATTTCCAGTGACCAATACAAAAACAGAGTACAACAGCTGAAATAATGATATGATAGTGGGATACTAACTAAAACACATACATTGCTGCTCTTTGATGACACGTATCAATTTTGCACGGAGATCCTCTTCCGTTGGGAATTTAAAAACGGACACTTTAGGTCACTTCCTGTAATTTCCACGGCACCGTGGAAGACAGCAGGAGTTAGTTATGTCACAACTCCTCTAAATATTTTCCAATGCAACGGATTACAACTTCTCAAGAGCACACAAAAACTGCAGCTTTCCAAACGCGACCTAGTGTCCACCATGCATCAAAAATGCGCTATAGCAATCATAGCAAACCCCCTCTAGGGAATATTGTAGCACCACTCGCGATGACGTCACTCCTTAAACAACATGCTTTCCGCAGGCCTTCCCTCTCGGTGGTTATAGATATTCTCTGCGATCGCCGTTGACATATATCCCGTCTTCACCTGGCTGCATCTCTCCTCCGGTGGAATTCTATCAGGAATGCCCTCCGGCAAAGTATGTAATCTATCTGACTTTTTCTGTCTCCGCTGTTGTAGGTTATCAAATCTCTCTTCCTGAACCAAGTATTTTTTTTATAAGCCCTGACTTATCCTATACGAGTGCATTAGGATGTCCCTTATTTTCAGACAAACTTTTTAACGCATGCCCTCTAAAACCTCTCTTATGGGCATAAACCAATTTTATGGTAAATAGTTCGGCGGTTTTATGGTAGTTTCGGTGATTCGGCGATTTTATGGATTTTATTCGACTCGACCTTGAAAAGAACCTTCCAATAATAATGCAATATTTGCTTGCTAAATGCTTCTCTCGGTGGGTGATAGCATTATCGGCTTCGTGTGCTACCAACTCTCCCGTTTATTCTACAAATTCAGTTCATACAAATACTGTATCAAAAGGAAGACGCATTTAATTGTTCCCGCTGGTAATCTAGTCCCAGTTCAGCTGCGAAACAGTCCACGTGTACCACTGCAGGCAAGCACGGTACTAATACATTGTGTTAGTACCATGCAGGCGAGTCTGTATCTTTGGCGTAATTTGCAGAGTGTTTACTTGGGGCAGCTGATCAGTAGGTTATATTCATGCGTGTTTGAATTGCAAAGTTCATTTATTTAGGCTCTCATTGGGTGGAAGAAATTGCATAATTGTGTTTTATTAGGAATGTTTATAGTCTTCTAACATCCCTCCGGTTCTAAGATACCATCAACCCATCAAGCACTGGCTATTGAATGTACCTGCCGTTTATTTTTTTAGCAAGTGTGATTGTTAATCTCATTATTTAGTAATCCATCTTATTTTGGTAAAAAGTAAGAATGCAGGCCATATTGTTCCAAATTGTTTTGAAAAGTTAATGGACTAATATTTTGCGGAGAAGAACTCCCAAAACTCGTAGCTTCAAGTACCGTAAAGAGGAATTTGAAAACAGTATAAATAATCAGTTTGCAATGGCTTACTCAAATGGACTTTTACTTATATAAATAGACGAAGATATTTTGAATGTGATGGTGGGGACGAGGACGATTCGTACATATTGAGTGAAAAGGCAAAATGCTTTCATAGAGAGTAAGAAGGAAAAATGCGGAAAAGGAAAATACGAGGTAAAGGAAAGCGGATTAAACTTCAAAAAAGTAGCATCTCAAATTCTAAGCAGGAACCTAAGCTTTGAAGGAGTGGGAGGAAATTTGTATTTTAGAAGAATTCGATGCAACTAGTGATAGCAAGTACTTGCCTGATGTGACACATCAGTGCAGAATAAGTAATGAAGGAAAAATATAGATTTAGGTAAAACTGGCCTCCGTTATTGACAGAAGCCAACTAAATCTGCAAAATATGTTAAAGAACATGAAACCTGAATTTGATGCCGCCTCCTGGGATGGAGAATTGTTTCCGCTTTTTTATCTTGGGGACCCAAAAGAAGCTTAAGGATGAGGCAACCATATTCAAAGAAAGAAAACTTCATTTATGTTCCATATTTATGCACCGGTAATAAATGGCGACAAGCAGTTGTGAAAGAACTACGTGGTGGCATATTAAAAGATTAAGTCCGAACTCTTACTTGTACGGCAGCTACCTCAAATACGAGTAGCATCTTAAGTTCAGTGATTCAACAGAAGCTTTATGACCGTTTTAGAGGATTTGATGCTTTCCCCTTATTCAATAAAAATTACTAAAATTATTAATATGAAAGGTTATCGCGAAGTCATATCAGAGTATCATTAATACTTCCGAGCTGACATTCTAGAATAAAACAATTAGTCCAGTCACTTAGGTCTATGTTAAACTCGACGGATTGCAAAAGCTATTGTTTGATAAAAATGTTTTCGCTGACACCTGTACAAAGCAACGAAGTTAAGAAAGCATGAATTACCTGTTTTGTTTTGAGTATCATAATCCGTGGATTTGGTGCCAAATAGCAGTGAAAGCCCCTAACGTAGGTTTGCGATTCTTAAAGCCATAAAAAAAACAAAAAATATGTATTTTTAATGCTATTGAATGTACAAGGTTTTTAAAGGGAGTACTGTAAGAAGTTTTTCCATCTGAATATACCCTGAATGTTTGGTGACAAGACATTGGACCTGGAATTTAAGAATTAAATTTAAAATTTATACCATACAGTGAATTCAATAAAAGCAGTGAATATGGTATAACGAGCGGCTAAGTTCTTGCATATCTCGAATGGTCTGATGATGGTAGATACAAAGGAATATGTATTTCGATGCGTTAAAGATAATTGACAGATTTCTTCGGGCTCTGAGGAAAAAACACTGAAAAGTAAAAAACCACAAAAGGTTGAAAAGCCCTCTCGATTGTAAGTTTTCAAATTTGTAATAATAATTTTACTGATATTCAAAGGCAAGATATGCTTATCTGATAATCCACAAAAACCCCTGTATTCAGCAACAGCTAAAAAATTAAAAAATTCGGCACGGTTTAGGTTCATTCAAGTGAGCTGAAATTGTGCATCGGTGTACCTAGTATATTAATAAGCAAAATTAGGGGTATACTATGAGCATACGTAGAAATATTTTTTTTCGAACAAATGTGGGACACCCTAATGTACATATATGTCCTGGGATGAATAAACTATCTATATATTGCATGTGAAATAAACATTAGATTAACCGCCATTACTTTTAATTTTATTCTTTTAATCTTCCTGATTTGTTTATGTAGCCTATGGCTTTATAACTTACGGTTGGGGGTGTTGGTTATAGGTTTATGGATCCAAGAGGATAGGTTTATAGATCCGGTGGCTCGAAAAAGTTTGGGAAACTCTGGTTTGGAGGATTAGTGTCTGATTGGGTGTGGAATACCATTGAAAGCATTTGATTGTGGCTTGCAGTGCTCCTCGTATTGTGGGAGTACCGAATGAATGCCTTTGATAAAAAATCTAGCGAAAATAGTCAACCACCTTTTAAAAAGTTTTAAGAGGCCAAAATAGTTAACCGAATTGTCCGCGATTACTGAGATATATTTGACCTTGGGCATTCGTCGGGTAATGAAGATATGGAAGGATGTTGAAGACAGGGAAGGGATAGAGGAAAAACTCGTCATTTTCGAATCCGAATGAAAATTATCAGTTGTGAGCCCTTTGTTGACCGTCATGTCTGATGGCCATTTTACTTCACCTGAAGCGCTCTCCCCTTGCATCTGTGAAAGCAGCATAAACCTACAGATGGTGAGGTAATTATGCTTATCAACACGTGCATTCTGAAAAAAGTGATGCATTCGCGAGCAGTAAAATCTTGACATTCCTCCACTTCGGTACTCGGAAATGCCTGAGCTCCTCCCCTCTACAACGTAACTTGTTATTGAGCGAACTAAACCTTTCGTCTATACCGTCGCGTCGTATTCAGTTACTCAGATATAGAGTACGTAAACAATCCTACTCATGGGTTGCTGAGCAAAAGGTATTTAATATAGTCCGACTAAAAAATAGATTATCAATCTTGCCTCGATTCTCGAAGTTTATATACACTAGCCTGCCTACACCAGCAGGAAAATGAAGTATTTTAGAGTCAAACTGAAATTTCCGCAACGCTGCTCTCAGTGACCCTTAATGATGAGCGGATTGCATCTATCTTTCGGCGAGTGATTGGGATTACCTAGCTCCCTTGCACATTTTCCCGAGGAAACCGTGAACTGCTGCCATTCGTGCATCGTATTGCTATACCCGGCCAAAATGAATTTGAAGTTAAATTTCCGGGCAGTCACTAGTTCTTTCCGGCTGGGACAAACCTTATTTTGACCCAATTCGTTGGAGATGAAAACCGGGAGACCATACGTCTATAGCTATATGGCAACACTGCCCTTCTTAGCCTTTTCCTACCCTCACCCGCTATCGCGACACACTCATCCCCTCTCCCCGTCCCTCACAACTGCAGTCTCTCCTCCCAGCCCCCGCAAGCAACCGCCGCTTACCTCATCCCCGACCGCCCCACCTGTGCACCCGCCCTCTCCGCCTCTTCCCGCCGCCGCCCACTCCGTGGCGCCTGCCCCCCGCCCCTCCACCCACACCCACGACTCTTCCGGCTACCTTCCTTGTGCGCTTACATATTACATTAGTGACGATCTCTGCGTGGCCCAGGAAATTCAATTAGAAATCTCACTCCTAGAAATTAAAACCATAATTCCTATTTTTTCCGTCGAAACGAAACCAACTGAATAGAGTTTTTATTTACCTCGATTTATATGTCAGCGAAGTTTTTAATTTCAAATTTAATGCGGCTCTGCTTGAGGTTTTTATTCTGTAAACAGCTCGCATTAATATAATGAATTTCAAGCACTCCAAGATTTTTTATGTGCCTCAATTGGGGATAAAAACTAACATTTCTATTGTAATAGCGGCTAAGATGAAGCTTATGAGATTATATGGCGTACTCAGCTGTAATTTTGAGTTTAAAATACATTACGCTGTATTTAAAAAGGCGAAAATGCTGGATTAGGATATAATCGAGGCCGCATATAATCGAAATTGATGATATACATTCAGACATGGAACAGAATTAATGATCATTTGCAAGCGCTCGGTTGTAGATTGGTTATCATTCGTTACTCGTACAGAAATTTGGAAATGCATTGGGTATGAAAAATCGCTTTTTGTGAGGGTGACCTATGTTTTTAAGCTAAAAAAACAATACAAAAAGCTTATTTCACTGTTCGCACAATAAACCAAGGGCTTGAGGATACGTGACTGATTTTAAATCTTGAATTGCTATAACGAACTTACAGATATGTAAAGTGATAGTGGTGGATATTTCAGCTAAAATATATGTTTGATAGTCGCCAATTTTTTAAAAACTGAAATATGCTATTTTAAATTTAACACTATTTCGCACACACTAGTCATATTCCAATACTAGTTGAATAGTTTTTCGATATTGGATTCTGAGTATGGCATTCTGTTCTCAGTATTGCTAATTAAGGCAAATTACATTTTCAAGGATTCGCATGAGATACCTTGGAGCTCCATTAATGGACGCCAAGGAAATCGGAGACATCAATATAAGAAACAACTAGGCCTTTAGTATAGCCAAAGGACTCAATGGATGAAGCTGCAGACTCCGGACGGCACAATGGACCGGCAGGTCAAATGCCTCAGAAATCCTATTTAGAGTCCCGCCACTCGAAGCAAATCAAATCCTCTTCTCAGCTAGTATGTCCTTAAAGCATCCAATTCATCTCTTCTTGTCGCCTTTCTATGCCGATATGTAATATTGTTATCTTTCCAATACACTTCTCTTTGATTTTTTTGAATGTCCTTTCCTGTATGTGTGTTTCTCTTTGGTAACGTTACTGTTGACTTTTCCGCCTATCGTTCAGAGTTTTTATATTCTTTTCCTTATCATTCGAGTTTCATTTGTATTAGATTATAAATAGAATAGTTTTCAGCAGTCTACTACCCGCAGATGCGAAGAAATGGAGCACCCGTTCGCTCCACTCCGGTAATTGGCCATTGCCAATCCATTAAACCCTCAATGTTTCTCGGCGTAGTGGCATGTTATTAGTATACTACAATAATTTTCATATTTCCTTTCTGAGAGAGATGTTTTGCTCTCGCAAAATTTTGCATGAAAACCATCTCCTCTTTAGAGGAGCATCCGCCAACGTGGCGTTCGGATTTCTCAGTTGAGTAGGTACAAAAATAGATCATTAAATATAGCCGAAAGAAAAAGAGAAATTTGAAAATATCAGTGCCTGACTTTATGTTTATGGAAAAAGATTGACGGTAGATGGAGTAGATTTCAGTTTTATGTGCTAAAACTGCTTGGGATTAATCGCTTTATGTAAGTACAGGATATAATTGTTTTCAGAACGAACGACTATTTAACATCTACGTTCGGCGCTTTATTTTTCGGCGGCGCTCGCGGCGACTTATTTCGGCGGCGCTCTGACAACCGTTTATAAACTATTTAAAAATATATTGTTTATAAGGTCATCATATTGTTTATTTATTTAATCTGAACAAAATACTTTGGTTCGAAATATACACTCTCCAGGCGCACCTTTTTCTGACCAAACGACTTACTTTAGTCTACAGGGAGAAATATTTTGATAGACTCAAACAGAAAATGGCTGGGAAATGGCGTCAGATAAAGACATTTCATCAAATAGTTCACTCGTCCTATGAGAAATATGGTGGAAATGTGGTGAACCGTTGATTCTGAGATTAGAAATATTATAAACAAATGTAGAAAATGAATCAGATGCCTCTACCAGTGTCGATCCGACGGGTGGAATAAGGGTTCTCTGTTCCGAGACGCTGCTCTGTGCAGGTCATTCATTTTCTGACTTGCATGATAAAATGAACTGTAACTTCTGCACATTCATGCCTGGATTGGGAATAATTAGGATAAAAAAGAAAGCGCAACTCATAGAAATTATCTAACGCATTTACGCGCGGGTTAGTTTGCATATGAACAATCGATCGTCATTAGTCCAATACAATTTTTTTCTGCTATACCTTGTCTATGAAACTACAAGACCCCTTGCCTAAATGTATGTGCTAAAGTTTTGTCTTCCTGTGAAGTAATGTAATTGTTACTATTTTTAGACCTCGTAAAATTTGTTATTTGTCACAAAATTTGCACCAGTCGTTTAAGTTTTAAGTATAACTGATTCACCTTGGACGCGCCAGGTGTAGATATACTTGTTGTGTGAAAGACCTAGTACTCCTCCACAGTTTCATTTTGACGGCGTTTCATCGCACTAATGCCACAGTGTGGTGAAACATGTTGTGCCGTCTACAAAATATTGTGACAAAGGACGAAGTCTTTCATGCATCATGACCTACAAGCTATATTCGTGGATTGAATTTCCTGTTACGGTTTTTTTTTTACTTCTTTAATCCCCTTCGCCCATGCATCTTTCCTTTCATAGGATGCCAATTCATCTGAACTAAAAGGAGTAATATCCTGTTCCTTTTCCTTTAAGTTGCATTTGTACTTGATGATAAATAGAAGAGTGGCCACCATGGTTATTAAGGAATCATTTTGAAACAGCCTATTACACGGTGATGCGGTTTCTTTTAGAGAAAACATGTACATGAATGGGTCTAAAGTTTTGCGAAATAAGACGGGAAACTTGAAAAAATATCCTGAAATTTAATGAAGCATGATAATAATGATAGATGCTGTAAATGAATACTCGAGAGGGATAGTCTCTTGTAATTCGGAACCAGTCTTAACAGTTTTAGCTTTAGACAAGTGGCTCATCGCCTCAGAATAAAATGGATATGTCTATTCCTTTTCTAAGACCAGGATTTTAAAGCGCGTATTGTGTTCCAATAAATATTAGGTTATATAATAGTTCATTGATAACTTGCAATCTCATTCAATAATAGTGAAACTATTGAATGAAACGTTTTCTAGTGTATCCATTTAGAATAAAACACTTTGTACTTTTCCACTCATTACATTTAAAAACTTGGTCGCAGTTTTTAAATAATGTGTGGAAAAGTACAAACTTTTTTTATTAAAAATGCATATCTATCATTTCCACGAAGTCAGGCCTGAAACAATCAAATGTTTTCTAGTAGGTATAATTGACCCTAGGGGAAAAACGACACGATGGCGTTGCAATGGCCTAAACTTCATCTCGGTAGCATAAGAATGCCCACGATCAAAGGTATTATTATATGTACTCCAAAGAAATTTTTTACATCAATGGAGTTCATTAAACCACTATGTCGATCGACATTGGTGGTAGATTCAGGCGTGGATGTCAATGGAAAGTTGCGCCTATTGATTTGCATCGACCTCTTCTTTTTGTCCTCTTCTTTCTGTCTTCTAAACCACTATGTCGATCGACATTGGTGGTAGATTCAGGCGTGGATGTCAATGGAAAGTTGCGCCTATTGATTTGCATCAACCTCTTCTTTTTGGTTAATTCTTTTGTGCTTGTTTTCTTCTGAAGCTTAACGCGTTTGTAAAAAAATGAAAGGAAATAGAAATTCCAAGACAGTGAAGGCATTGAAATGTCTTTTTTCCGTGTTAAAGTTTATTTGGTGATGATTGTTTACGAAAGCTGCATTTTCCCTTTCGAGGAATTATAAAATAATTAGGTATGTTAGCAGTGATTTTACTGAGCATACCACGCACCATGGCAGCTATACTTAGAGAACGACGATAAATAACGTAATACCTCATTAATGTTGGTTTTTGAGTGGGGCTGTTCGAAGCCCAGCTCTTTAATATTAAAGTGGGTTAGTGAGTGGAGAAAGAGGGGAAGTTGGAAGATTTACTTTTCGGAAGGATTTACGAGAAGGGAAAAGCCGTTCACCGTTTGAGTGAAACAAAAAAAGAGGGAAGCCAGGAAAGAGGCGAGATATGGAACCGCTCCTCACCCGGAGGTACAGACTGATTTCGAGGATGCTGTGGGTTTGGACGCTTATTAAAATTACTTACGCAAGTGACCTCGGCAGCACTTGTACGTTATCACTCACTTGAATGGAATAGAAAGGAATTATACCATATAAGGATCCTACAGTGGGAACGGTTTTAAAAGGTTTCGTGCAAGATTTTATTTTCCATGTGGTGGAGCATATAAATTAAATAATTAAAACATCTTAATGATCATGGTGAATGGCTCCATCTCAAGCCACTTTGATATTAATAAACTACAAGGAGTAAACTCTTAGATTGAAGTGGCATGCAAATAATGAACTGAATTAGTATTCAATTGCTAAAAACGTATTCAGCTTTTCGGCCTTATTTAGGTTTGCTCCTCTGTCTTTGAAATGTCTTCACTACATTATTTTACTACTCACTTCTGTGCTGTATATACCCGTCCAGTTCCGGTTGAAGGGTTCTAATTTGCTGGGTCATGAATCTCGTTTAGTTTTGGCTGTTATCTGCTTGTTTATCATATGGTCTGAGGAAAAATAATGGATGTGGTTTAACGTTGCTGTCCTCGCCTGCTTTTAATTCATGACAGCTTGACATAAATGCCTGTATTTCTGAGTTCAGATTCCTTTGCACCCGCCATACTATGGATCTACTGAATACTGGGTTCAATACTGAATACTCAGGCTGTTACCCTTCAATATATTTGAAATGGGTGACTCTGCCGGCAGCTTCCCTTGCACTCGCCGGTAAAGCTACAGAAACCATCAGCACCTGCTTGCGTTACGTCAGGTTTGTAGTCCTTAGGAAAAGTTTTAGGGGAAATGAGAGCTAGCCAAGTGGTGGAATTAGATAAGTCCTTTAGATTAGATCTACTCATGAATTTAGCGATAAAGGGGACGTATGGCGCCATTCTACGCCACTTCCGGGAGGAGTTGGCCCTTGACCTGTCAGGTAATGGGGGATTGGATTGTCTAGTCATAAGGGAATGCGACTTCGTGAGTTTTGCAAATAACAAAACAATTTCTCAATTTAAAAGTATTTTTCAAAATAACGGATTTAGTATGCGAGAGCTCATCATTACTGAGTATATCGGCTGGAGCTTTGGCGTAATATTCACTTAACGACCAGAAATGGCACTCTGGCAAAGAAATAAATCTACCAGGAGACTTGTTTACATTAGGTTTCAGGCTCAATGGTACTATAGGAAAACATTTGCGCCAAGAATTCACTCCTGTATATAGTGAGGCATAGGATAGTTGGTGGAAGCACGGTTGGTGAAAACATAATGTAACGAGTAATGGGGACGATGTGTGGTAGAAGTTTTATATAGGTCGAAAGGGTGTTAGGATTATCGAGGCAGTAAATCCTCGTTAGTAGGAGAAGATATTAGGGCTATGTTCAACTTCGAAGTAAAAGATAAACATTTTCTTAAGTATTTGTATGAGTAACGACGTACAGAAGAGAGTCATGTAAGGGAGTATCAGAACAAGACATAACGGATAGGTTTGGAAAAGAATCCTTGTCTCTATTTCCAAGTTTTTACCATTCTAGATTTATAGGCGAGGATGCGTCTTGAAGATGGATAGAAATGTAAAGTTATAAATTTACGAGAGGATGGATAGAATTGCTGTCAGGAGTAAGTGTTGATGAGCCGGAGGAAGCCAAATTTCGGTTAATGTTTGCTTAAGCTTTATACGCTGAAATGGTGAAAATTGGAGTAAAGTGAATAATTACTGTCTTTCATTGCATCAAAATGTCAATGCATATTTAATGCTTCGGAAGGGTGTGTAACGTGCAAGTGACTTCAAAATTTCTTAGTCGCTTGATTCTAATGGCATAAGGCATTTCTCTATTCATGCAGCTTAAAATATGAGCAGGTTGGTTGCCTCATCCATTCTTTTAAGTATTTGGTTTGTTCAAGGTGTTCATAATCGCAATTACATTCAGATGGGACTTGTTATTGCTTGAATAACCTTTAATTGAATTCGCATTGAAGGAAATTTGGCAGGAATTTCGTAAACATTTCACAGCTAATGTTGAAGAAATTGAATTACAGGCATGTTTTATTTACGAAGCGAAATGCTTCCTAAATTATCATTTATTTTCCTTCAAACTGACCGTGAGAAAAGGCTGGAGAAAACTGGGAGAAATAATTTATTTGAGTCAATTCAATGCCAATTTGCTGACAACAATTTCTCTAGGTTATACACTATGATCCACCGCCTTCTACACATCCCCCCTTCCCCCAAAAATTTCAGTATGGAGCTTATGACAATAGTTAATACAGCTGCCACAACCACAATCTAGTCATCATAATATTTACTAAGGAAAAATTAGAAAACAATAACCGTTGAAAGGATTTTCTCAGGACAGCCCGAGGAACTAAAAAATTTCTCCTGTATCTAGGAGGTATCTCAAATAACATTTCCAAATGCTTGCGTACATCACTTAAAGCAGCCGTTTACCCACCCTTAGCCCTTAAAAAGCTCCGGGTAGGTGGAAAAGGCACACAAGAAGGACTTCTCAAGTCTGACGGATTAAACTGAAATAGTTGCCATGCGTCATATGTTGGTGAGACTGATAGAAAATTCATGGCACGCTCTAAGAAACACGGCAGGTCTTACAAAAACTTGGAATCCGCCTTCCTCGGTGGCAAGCACCTTCAGGAGAGTAACCACAATAGTGATTTTGTCCCCAAATTTGGCTCATCCTCCCCAATTTCCACAAAGAAATATAAATCTGTTGGATTTTTCATTCTCTGTTAACATTCATGGATTAATTTAAGTTCTCTATTTCGTCATTATCCATGTTTGAGCACGCACTGTGAGGGCGAAGGCTGCTGGCGGCAGTTGTGACGTCAGAAGGGGGGACGCCCCATTTTCAGACCATTTTTCACGGCGTTCGAATTTCGACTATTCTGCGTATTTTTATCTCCGGAACTAGGCTTTACTTTGACCTCAGATTTTCAGCATTGTGCTGCGCTTAACATTCTATATCATCCCAATTTTTATTTAAATCGGCAAGTTCCTCCTTGTTCCCGCAGCCCTCCCCACTCCTCTACGAGAAACTAACCTTGAAAATTCCAACTCTTCGCGGCACCTGACAACGTCCGCACTTTCCTATATCACTCATTTACCATAAACTCCCCCGCCACCCTGTTGCTACCACTTCCCCTCTCACCATGACCCCATCTATTCAGGGCTGTGAATATTACCTGTACATAATGTTTCCATATTTAGTTCCTCATAATACCGAAAGTCGGTAAACGCTTTCTAACAAGTTAAAATAAAATTCTGTGAAAAAGTACGAGATTTTATTTTTTAGTATTGATCTCTACGTTGTATTATTTCCGCTAAAACAATGACAATTCTGTCTTTATCTACGCTTGTATCGATTGAAAAATCGCTTCTACTGCGACGTTCATTTTTGATCACTTGCGGGAAAATACTTTCATATATCAGGGAAGGCTAGAGCAACCCGATTTTAGTATAAATTCAACTCTGATCCTAATCTTTCTTAAGTCTATGGTAGAGTATTAACTGGGCTACCGAAATATGCTGATGGCAAAAGGAATGGAGCCCAAATTTTGGAAGCATCGATATTAGCAGCCAAAATCCCTGCCGCACGCTACAACTCTGTCAGCATGCACAATAGTTAACCCCTCCTCATATCGCCTCACGTACTGAAGGTTACATATTTCGTGTCAATTGAAAGTCATTGAATGTCAAATTATATATTTCATGGGATAATAGAAGCCATCTTGCGGTACACCGCATTTTTGCAAATACTCAACTGTTACCTTGTATTTAAGACTATATATTAAACAATTACAGCTGTGGACATGATAATAATTGACATTTTACATTTTAAATGGATAATTCATATTAGTTAGTCTGTGATAAGGCTCAAAAAATCTCTTTCATAACTAAAATATAAAGATACTGGCGGGAACGTGCTATGGAATAATAAAAGGATTTGGTGAAAAGGAAGCGAGAGAATCTTTTAGATGTACGTTTTTATTTACTTGTAATTGCAATTTTTATGTGAACCTAATGAAAAAATGGCTTTGTGTCTTGATCTTCCTAATAGTTTTAATACTTGCTCGTTTGTAATTATAATTGTCAGACAAGAGAAATACAGCATCCATTCCAACATAATTTTAATAAGAAAGAAGAATTTACCACTTTTTTTGAGGATTCCTTTGGCATATCAATTTAAAAAAAAAATGACAATACATACCGGTTTGGACGTTGCGGGGCGTTGCGTTGGTCCGGTGTCCCGAAAGACTAAACAAATATGCTAATTTGTAGCGGTCTTCGGATTTCTAGTACTTAAGTTTTGATAGCACTGTCCATAGATAGAAGCGAACAAGGACATTTTAACAGAGCGATTAACCGAAGATGGACTGAATTAATTCACTTAAAATTACAATGTATAACGACACTAGAGCTATCATCTCTGCAACAAGTTTCAAAGAAGGACCGATAGTTGACGAAGTGCGTGAATGTAGTGCGTTATTTAATTCAGTGTTTTTAAAATCTTTGTTGACCCTACCACGTACAGAGTTTTTTAAACAATCAAAGAGGTCCCAGGTTTTACGTATTTAATTAGTGATCAGTGACCCAAGTTAGACTTCATGGAGCCATATGACACCACTCATAAATGCTTATCAGCCTAGACGGATGACTACCTTAACTAAATTACATAGAGAAGCATTTTTGTCGCATCGGCTCATAGTTGTTTTTAGTATAGAAAAATATGCAATGTAGGCAGCGCTGGACATTATTGTAAGCCAAATACATGGCTGAATTCACCCTTTACCACCTGTACTATGTATTTGTCATGTAATCCATTGCCTTGATGTTACGCTACAGAACGCGGAGTTGCGGATGAGGTAACTATTGTATTCTCTGTATTTTCTTCAGCGCGCAGGAACGTGGGACGTCATAGGTCTTTTTCGAGTCAGCAATGAAATCTCTTCGCCATTAAAAAGAGAGGTATTTTATATCTATGAATATTTATATCAGTGGCTAGTGATAGGTCAATTCCATGTAAAATAGTGTTGGCCTCCTTGTGCTTTATCCCAAAGAGTCTGTTGCAGATTTATTAGGAATGTGTATCAGACGAAGATTGAATTTTTTTAAGCAATCAAAGAGGTCCTAGGTTTTACGTATTTAATTAGTGATCAGTGAACCTAGTTGACCGGGCGTTGTCCTAATTGGTGGTAGTAGCCGTAGTACCATGCGCTTCTTATCTGCTTCCTGGATGTACTTGATTTTTTATCCATAATTTCTATATTCATCGAAACAAGAAAAAAAAGGAGTAACATATTTATTTCCGTTCTTTTAGTAATTGCAATACGATATCACATATTATGCTGGCTCGAATACTTGTTCCACGTACATGTGAGACTATTTCAATGGTTGAGTGATCTGTTTACAGGACACGTTTTCCGTACCCTGCGATGAATAATGAGACGTAATGTAGAAATTTAAATTGCAATTTTCCACAGATAAACAAAGTTCTGTTTGTGATGAAAATGTCATTCCTTTATCTGTGGAAAATTGCTATTTAAATGTATGCATTATGTTGAAATTCCATTACATCACGGCTGTTACCTCCCCTTTTGTGCGTAATGAGACATTTCGAATTAAGAAGCCTTATTGAAATAAAATATTAAAGGTAATGTACAAAAATATACGAATTTAATGTATGCTGCGTCTTTCCGGAAATGATGTTTTACGCAAGCTCCAAAGAATCCAAGAAATGTGGTCTGAATTACACTGATGGTTTTGAAGCAGTACTAATGCGTGTGCTTTACTGAAAAAGACGAGCAGTTGTGGTGGCGGACTTAGGTTTAATTTCTGCCCGGCTCGGTTGAATATAAAGCAGAGCTGCGTACAGAGTTCCCACAATAAATATACACTAGCATAAAAAGTGTCCACGAAGCAATGCTGATTTTGGAAACGAAAAAATGAACAAAAATGCTGGTTGACTGCATAATACACTTTCTCTATAAATGTATGGAAATAATCTCATTTGATTGCTTATTTATTTAGAACGTGTAAGGGAAAATAAACAATGAACGGGTATTTAAAGGTTTATGAGTATTGAAAAATGATTAGGAATAAAAATTGAATGAAAGTGAATAAGAAAAAAAAACTTAAAATTTATTTCAAAAGCATGCAATGGGAATTTTTGAAGACGAGGTAGGAAGCTGGATCAATGCAGAGACCGCTTAGAAGCCAATGCCAACATTAACGAGTGGAGGCGAGTAAATGCAATATGATGCGTCGGTGACATAAGACGCCGAAAGGCGGCAGCCGTTCTTAGAGAACGTACGAAACGCCGCCTATTGGCGGCTCCCGCACCAAATATGGGACCGAAAATACAGGCTGACCCCTTCTATTTGCCCCGTATACACATAGTAATTAACTATATGATTAAATGCGACCGATAATTAACTATGCCCGTGTAGAGATCGCACCTATAATTAACTATGGGTCACATTTAATAACGGGTCGGACCCCCTAGTTAACTACCATCAACTCTCCTCCTTGCGCATTCGTGCATATTTTGTGAATTGGAGTGAATTTGGCGGATAGTTTAATATTTTAGGATAATTTAGCAGTGGCTATGGGGTGGTTAGCGGGAAAGAAGTTGAATTTAGCGGTAAACGGTTGTGATGTAAGAACTGATATGAGGTTAGTTGGTTATTTTCTACCTAAAGATAGGTTTTTAAAAGCAAGCTGAAGTCATTGTTGTAATAAATGACTTCTTTTTCATTAATTACTTGACCATTCTTAATACTCCAGTAATGAATTTCATTTGCTGTGTATGCACCTCGATCATTAAGCTCTAGCTTAGTTTTAGCATAACATATATGGCAGAGGTGTCATTCACATACCTAGATTGGTGAAAAATAGCGTGATAAACCTTTGTAGAGGTCATTGATGAATTGAATGAGGAAGATTTGAGTCCCAGGAATGGAGTTCAGTTTTATAATCGACATATTTGTATTATCCTCGAGGACCTGAGTATTATAAAATCGGTTTTCCATGCGGTAATAATGCTCAACAGCCATCACACAATGTGTATAAGTCCAAATTTTATGATTTTCATGACATCTTGTAATATTTAGGAAGTATATATATATATATATATATATATATATATATATATATATATATATATATATATATATATATATATATACTTCTTGGAGAATCACCCGGGTGATATATATACAATATGCCAGTAGGGTGGCCGATAAAAATATAGAAACAGACAAAAAGGAAACTCACAAATTGAAACTTCCGATATTTCGGTGAAGATATTAGGTCCACCTTTCTCTAGGAGAAGAGTAGGAATGAGGAAAAGGATATGGGTTGAGGTATGGGAGGGGAAAGAGGGGGAAGACGAAGGTGTTACGAGGGGAAGGAGGGGAAAGAGGGGGGAGAGGAAGGAGGGGAAAGACGAAGAGCGGGGAGAGGGCGGGCGGAGAGAGGGCGAGCGGAGGGGAGAGAGGAAAAAAGGGGAGCAAAAAGAAGAGGAGAGTGGAGGAAGCAGAGAGAGATGAGATGAGGGGGAGGGAGAAACTAGTGTGATTTATTGAATCCAGGGGGCGAGAAAGCCTGGTGGATCAGAATGCAAGTGGTTTATTTCAGACAACTTCTTCAGACAACAATTTCAGACAACTTCAGACAACAATTTCAGACACTTCTAAAATATTCCCTCAATGTCCCTCTATCAGCTTCAGACGCCCCCAATCTATCCGCTATTTTCAAAATCACCAAACCCCTGTCCAAATCACTCAAACCCACCAAATCCATTCCCACCCCGTGTAAACACCCGCGATGCAAAACTTGCGCCATCCTCATCACCCAGCCCTTGCCGGACAAGTTCCTCGCTTTTCCCCTCCCTTCTGTCCTCGCACCCTCTTGCACCACACCTAACATTGTCTACATCCTCCTCTGTCAACACTGTCTTCTTTCTATATTTACTTATCCACCACTCCTCTCAACATTAGAATGAATGGGCACCGCACCCCCTCACCTTCGTCTTCCCCCTCTTTCCCCTCCCATACCTCAACCTCTATCCTTTTCCTCATTCCTACTCTTCTCCTAGAGAAAGGTGGAGCTAATATCTTCACCGAAATATCGGAAGTTTCAATTTGTGAGTTTCCTTTTTGTCTGTTTCTATATTTTTATCGGCCACCCTATTGACATATTGGTATATATATATATGCATGAACTTAGTATTTTATTTGCATATTTGGAGAAGCTATCTCCACTATCTCGCCTCAAATTATCTTTGATTTATACTGAGACAGTCATTCGTTTGTCATTCCAAATGTCACACGCGTATTCTAGGTGGGGCTTAACTAGGAAGAATAACAGCTCTCTTTCTCTATTTTCCTTTGAATAAATGCTATATTTTTTCCCGATAACATTTTTCTCTAGTAGGTATGTTTACTCAAAGACAGGCCCTGTAATCGTGATGCCTAAATAGTTAACGGAAGCAAGGTTGACCATTTCTGTTACATTGATTGCTCTTGTTTATTTTTCGTTCTAAAAAAAAACGACGGACTAGCTTTTTTAAATACCAGTACTTATTCTCTGTTAGGCATTTTATAACGCTTATTTTCGCCGTTGGCGCTCACCGATAGTCAACTTTGGCTTAGTTCTTGATATCCGCGTTGGTGACTCTGTAGTCGATTTAATTACCCGTGTGTAGAACACACTCATGTAATTAATCATATATTTAACTTAATTGCATATTTAATTATAAGTGTATGTAGACGGGACATGAAGCAACCTCGCATGTCACTGTTAGGAGAGGAACAGCAAGTGTACTTACCGCTTCACAACTGGTAGGCAAAAGACCTTCTATGGTCTCAGTCGGCCCTTTTTCACTCAAGCAGTGAGGGTGACGGAAAGTATCCAACAATGTTGGGAAACGTTCGGGGAATCACTTGTGCTTCTTCATTTATTGGAAAAGTTACTGGTTATCTTCACTTTATTATTGATGCCGACGTTAAATTTATTTTCCTCTCGTTTTCCCGATCATTCTGGCACCAAACGCCATAAATCGGTTAATTTTTTGCGCCACTAAAGCCGATAAAGACTTGAGAGCCAAAGATACTGACATAAAGCTTTGGTGAGCATAGCAAAGAGGGGTTATAAACTGTAAATGAAGATTAGACTCCATGTTAGTGAAGGAATGAAAGAAGGATGAACATTACTGGAGGGAAGGGTTAAAGTGACCCTTATTGAAAACCTCCCAAATTTCGGCTGGACGAGCAAGAGATGTTCCAACGTACTTGAAAATTACCACCGGAATACTTTTTAAATATCTACATTTGCATAACCTCTCTTGAGACCTAGGATTAGATGCTTCTATCAACTTCTAGGAATCATACTGCCAAAAATCACTACGTCTCACTAAGTAAACATCATCAGCAAATGTTTTTCTTATAAACCTCGCCTCCCCAAAACGCATGCCCTAACCCTAGCTTAGCATTCAGAGATGTCGTAAGAATTCAGGGAAGAAATTCGAGAAAAAAATAACTCGTTACCCTGTGTGTAACCTTTTGCACTGCGCCAAAGGGCTCAATCATTTCCGGAGGGGTTCGGATCTCTGTCTTATGGAGCTGCCAAAACATCCCTAATTGGGTGAATGAACCATGAAGTCTTTTCGTGAAATACGGGCATATAAGGTTGCTTTGAGCCTCCCAGTGGCACAACTTAAGAGAGATACACGAGATAGAGATGTCGGGGAAGAGAAGTAGTTTGAAATAGGAAGAGAGAGTGTTTAAGGAAGAAGAATGGGATAAAGAAGTGTTAGAAATAAATATTACGGAGCTATTCAAATGTGGGATGACCAAGATGTACGAGATTTTAAAAGCTACAATTGAAGTGATATTGTGAAGAAATGGCAGAATAGGAACGTGAATAATCATGGAAATAAAGTATCTAAGGAGTGAAAACAAAGTATCAAAAAAATAGGAAGCGTCAACTCTGCGTTTTTGAATGGTTCAACGTTGCATGGTCTAAATGCATCAGTGGAAGCCCTTAAATTTACTTAAGTATTAGGAGTTGATGATTACGCGGCGAACAAATGATAAGTTGATATATGTTTTAGATACTCTATACATAAAATGGAATAATAAATATTGAATTTGTTTAAGTATTTCCTTTCAGAGGAAGAATGAGGTTCACCTACATATGCTGGCAAATCCAGTGAAATATGGCGTTAAATACGGTGACTGCGTGATGTAAAGAACTCCTCCGGTGCTGATTTTTTGGAAGCTTTCCTTAGTTGGTGCGCTGAAGGTCAATCATGTATACCATCGCAGATACTGACCAACAATTTGAGGGACACATTTTCATCAATGGACTAGAAATTCTCAAAAAAGTATATTCGTAAAAATGTTTCCTTATAACTAAAATGGGCGACCACCACTTCGGAAAATATTCTAAGTTAGCAATTGAGTTGCTCTTGGTCCCATTTGCATTTGGCTTCATTACATTGTTTTCTTTTCTGTCTTTTTTAGTCCATTTTCAACTATTTATTTGTCATTAGCTATTTTATGACAATTTCCGTAAACTAAATTTTATATATTTCTGTGAATAATTCTTTGAAAACTAAATAAATTATTTTCTGTTAATGCCACCTTAGAAGTGAATGAAAACCGTAGTAAATAAACAGTGTGAAAAAATATATATAAGTGACTTATAAAAGTAACTCTCAATTAATGAAAGTGGTTATCTTATTTTTAATATTTTTGTCATTAGGCCGATTTAATTTGAATTTAAACATAAAACTTATTGCTTTAAAAGGCAATAAAACTATTATTTACTTACGTTCTTCTCCGTAAAAGAGTTTTAGATCGTTTATGTTGTATAATTTCATACGTATAACAAGAACAGAATGGTCGGATCTAGACTTATTAAAATAAAATACTCTAGTTTAATTTAATGCTTATTTAACCTATTGAGAATACTTTTGTACATTTTTGTGCTATCACTGATAACGACGGTCGTTGACTGGCGTGGATACTTTCTTGCATAACGGAATCCAAAATTTTTAATGCTAGGAGAAGAGGAATTAGAAGTTATATGAGAATACGTATTCCTTTCCCGGTGCAACTAGTGACGTGGTAATTAATAGGAAGCCCCAACAGAAGTCGAATCGATGCTTACTTCAGGAGCAAGTAAAAGGAAAACGGTGCTTTTAAGAAGGTATAGAAACATATCAAGAAAAAGTACTCGGGAAAAAGGACGACCGTCATCTGATTTCATTACATCAGGAAATGGTTGTAGAAGAAGCGTTATGGATTATTTTCGGGTCAATTTAAATTTACGCATCATTGAAAAAATAAAAGAACTTAATCTCCGATACGAATCATCAATATTGAGATCAATTCGTTGCGGATCTACACTCCGCTCCCTCCTTATTTAACCCCTTTATTCCTTTATAGTTTCTCTCTTTAATACATCTCATAACTTTTTCGAGGTTTTTGGCTTTGATTCTTACCCTGAGTGCTTCATGGAAGTGTGTACTATTAGTATGCAACATCTACTTCACCGCGTTTTCATCAAACGTCTTTCTCCCGCTCTCCCTGGGACTTCTTTATTGGTTATTCTCTCCGTCCACTTCATCTCCGTCACTCATTTATAAGACCTATGAGAACAAAATAATCTCTGCGTGTCTTTATGGAGCAAGGTATCCGTTTTACATTGTCATTCTCTGAGGTTTTGCTGACTGGTGAATTAGTTTCCAAAATTTCGTAGCTCACTTGCTTTCATTTCATCCCAAAATTTCACTGCCATTTCTTATTTGTAATGTAATGGAATTTTGTAATGGAAATTTTGAATAATCTGTTAGTGTATGGCTCATATGTTCTCCAGACTTTTCAAAACAACTCAGATCATGATTCTGAGTCCGCCCAAAACTTCCTGTACCGTTCTTCAACGTAAGAAGGTCTCCACCCATGAGCACGTTTTCTCATTTTCTTGCCTCTTTAATTACGTCCTGTTTCTTCCTTCTTTCTTCTTTTACTCATTTCGGGCCGAATCCTCCTCCAAATCCTTTTTCCCTGAAATCCTTCAAGTCGCTTCTACCTGCGAAATAATTAAATTTCGAGTTTGACCGTGCTTGTGGCTAGCCATCTAGTGGTGATCTCCCTCCTCCAAACGGCTGCTACGTCGCTTTCCGTGAATTAAATATACAAATGGACAGCGAGCGAGGTGGCAGTCACTAGCTAATTCGTAGCAATTTAGTTTTCGTGTTGAAATTGGACTTTCAGGTCATTGCGCGAGGTTTAAATTATGCTTGTGTATCTTGGACAGATTCGAAAAAATGCGTATATTAAAACAGAATGCTAACATTGTGTTTTCACCTCGCGGAATTCATCGCAGTACTCCAACTTAAAAAACTCTTATCATAAAAACACCTAGTAATAATTATTATTAGACCTTACTTTGATATTTTGGATCGCCATTTTGGGATCCCTGTGTATGCCTTACTGTCGCATAATGAAATTTTATTCAGTGCATCAATTATTCTGCAATCGAAAATTTCACTGAGGAAATATCATTGGAGACCGGCACCCGGTTCCCTCGATATCGTGCCGAGTGCTGTAGCCCGTTAAGCTACCGAGTTAAATATTTGAGGGCCTTTATGGAACAAGATGTGTACACTTGCGGGTGACTCCGTAAAGGTATTACTGTGGCTAGTCCCGGTATCATAAACATTTATTTTATACACTTTGCCTTTAAGTTGCTTCATTATGATAAATAAGAGATTTTATAGATGTTAGATGTAATAGAGATTGTACAGCACAGAAAGAAGAACAACATGCAAGAGAAGAATTAAACAGCCACGGATCACCGGAGAAGTAGTTTTTAATAATAAGGAGAAAAGCTTGTGAAAAACGTCAACATTGGACTTAGAAGGATGTGGTATAAGGAGTTACATAACAGACTTGGGTGAAAAAGCAGTAGTCTGAAGGGAATTTTGGGGAGAATACACAAAGTTGGTTTAACTGTAAAAAGAGGAGTTAGAGGGGTACGTTGCACGCGAAGGAGAAAATGTTATTAGGTGGCAAGAAAGGGCATGTGATGCAAACAATTATTGGCAAGAATGGGAAACTATTTGTTGGGTTAAAAGAGATAGGTGGAAAGAATACGAAGAATCACTACACTAGAGATAATATACTAGCATAATTTGATATAGAAAAATAATGCAGCGTAGATGAGGATAACCTCGGTCCAGGAATGCTAGAGAGCAAGATTGAGAAAAAATGGAAATATAGAAAAGCTTTAAGGATATAGGTATACAGTCCCATCAGTTACTGAAAAATCCTTTCCTTTTGGCTTTCCTTTCGGAAAGTATTACTCACGCTTTACAATCTTTCTAAATAAATAATAATTTTCTGTGGCCTGAACAAGGGCTACCTTGAGACCACCAAGAATGCTTCACGTCCTGATTAAATCGATTTTGGACAGTGTCTCGGCTTTTAAACTCTTTTGGGTCTTCCCACCAGGTCAACTGCTTCGTTCTGGCCGATGTTTTGAAAGGAAATTTTCCTATTGTCATCAGGGTTGGAGGATCATCAGCAGCCCTGATTACGATAGGAAAACTTCCTTTCGATAATTCTATCAACTGAAGGACTTAACCCGGTGGGAAGCCCGAGAAGAGGCTCTATGAAAATTCGCTGGTTTTTAGACTGTTGTAATGAGTCTCCCGTGACCATGAAGTTACACTTTTTCACGAAGAGGACTTGAGCGTTGATTACTTGCATTAAATTTTCTTTCTTTATTTTATTTATTTGTGAGCGCTATACTCCCGAATACCGCAGAAAAATAATTTCAAAACTTAAGTAGAAAAAAAATATGTAACCTAGAAATTAAGGATGCCTAGGTCTCATAGCGGAATCATTATGTAAGTCAGTGTTTTTTCAATTTATTGGGCATTTTTTCAGGATAATTCTGACAAATTACTTTAGCTCACCACCTCCTCAATATTCTTTAAAGTCCTCACCAGTACTATGCACGAAGGGCAATTAATAATGGCCCTGATAAGTAGACGTATACATAACGATTTTTACTTGTCACTTTTCTACTGAAGTTGCTCGTGATTCACGTATTAGGCGTAGTAGGTTTTCTGTTCATAAAAAAAACACGGAACGCTACGAGTCATGGCGAATGGTGTGTAATCAGTTTGGAGCGGGTACATTGGCAGCATAAATGAAACCTTTTCAATTAAATCAATATCTACTTCCGGAATTATCTCGTCGTAACTGACAGAGCGATGAGCTCGTCATTAATTTGTCGATTCGATGGTGATAGGTCACGGCAGTCTCCAAATGCTTTGAAATAAAAAAAAACTGTTGAGTGTGAGCTAATATGCGGCGTAATGCAATTAAAATATTAGCCTTTGTTAGAATGTAAAGGGCTTACTTCGTGCCAAAGTGAAAGAAATGGAGGGGGTGAGGAACTACTACTTAGGGCAGCGCAATTAATAAATTAGCCTTCATTGAAGAGACGGTGTTTCGAAGGGAGTAATTTCGGGAGATCCATTCTTATTATCGATAATTTTTTTTGAACTTTGACTAGTGGCGTAAGTTAAACACAATGGAATTCCATTGCCGTTATAGTACCGTTTTTATACAGATAAAAATAAAAGAAGGATCTCAATGAATTCCTGCCGACTAGATGCAATTAACTACCATGATTGTGTTTGGTGCCTAACCCGAATATTTTGACTGGTTTATAAATAGATCTGACGATTTGAAAGCTTTATATGCTATTCTTACGAGTTATTCTCTATCACAAGCATTAGCCATGCTGTAAACTCTTCTTTGATGGTACTAATTAAATATTCACTCTATTCAAATCTGGAATCTGCCCTTTCATTTTCTTTAGATTATACTGTTCCGGTATTCCAAAGTTTCCCATTACTCTAGAGTGCACCATCTACAAGATTATTCCCTACCTCCCATCTCTAAGATTTAGATTCATTGGCCTGCAGCCCATGTACACATCATAGTAAGTACTTGATAAGTCGCCGACATCACTGAACGTAAAGAAATACGTTTTTCTTAAAAATTAGTAAGCGTAAAAGTTATTTATTGTGTATCAAACAGACGTATGTTCGCAAGTTTGATACTACGAGTGGAATAAGTATGCATTTAGCTGTATCGTTTATAAAATATGCCTCACGTGATGCGGATTCTGTAATTTTTTCCCTACTTTACCTTCTTCCCGCAAAAAACCAATCCTTCATATTTATTTGTTGGCTAAATAGACTAATAATAATTAATATTTGTGTGCCAGATACCAATTACGCAAACCTTGATCCCTTGTTGAACACACTTTCAGGTGACCTCGTCGCTTTATTCATTGATGTTATTTGTTGTGAGCTAACATATTGCGGCATTGCCGCAATAGATTGCTTCCGATGAAAGGGAGTGGAAAACAATACCTTGTGTAATCCTTAAGCACTATAAAACCTTCGATAATCATAAAAAAATAAGCTATGGATTTAAGACCACTTTGCTGTTATAGCGAATATGTCACTGAAGTAACAAATTAAAATCCTGATATTGGGTTGAAAATTTCTGTTTTCGTGAGGTCCACCAAATTCTACTCCTAATAGACAGAGAGCGAATTACTAAATATTGTTTTGTGTCAGTAATTGCTTGGGAGGTCTGCCGAAGTATCACTAGTAGGATACGCAAATAATCGTGGAGCTATAGAATTGCCATGTAGAAGGAGCATATGGTTTCGAAAGCCAATTCGGCCGACTGACGGCGATTGTAATTGTAAAATGTCAATTCTGAGTTCTAAAACACTCCTTAGGGAGACATTTAGAGAGGCTACGACGCGGGCTAAGGAAACTTATGGGATTACGTAACTACTAATGCAACTCAAGTGAGCATAGTGAAAGATAGCCCATTTTGAGCAGCAATCTTGTGACCACTATCCGTATACAATCGGCAAAATGTGTATTGTAAAGAGTCTTGCTCGTTTGTGGAGCTTAATGGAGCTATTAAATTGTCGACTGGCATTGCATGAGATTATTAGCATAATGTGTTCGGTGTTCAGTGCGACTGCTGTGATCTTCTAAATTGCAAAAATGTGTTGTATCCTGTTAATCTTCCTGATTTTAAGAAGATTTGCTTGAGCCTCGTGACCATAGCACGGTAATTGTTATCTCAATATTTGTATGCCTAAAATGTTAACTCTAGATTTTGAAGCAATTGGACTAAGGTGTGCACCAAATAGTTATGTAGAAATTCACGTCTCTCTGATTTCAAATCTTGTTGGATCTGCAATTTTTTCAAGTTCCCGGGTCATGAGCGAATCGTTTACTGGGTTTTATTGTTTTTATCATTTCGACCAACTTTGAGTATTTTGCATTCGTGGATACAGATTCTGTTACCTCGAGGAGATGAAGATTCATTCTCATTATCACACTAATTGAAAGCCAACATAGATGAGCGGTACGAAATTGTTTGATTTAAAGTTAAGTGCGGATCGGTTTGGTATGGTGGCTAGAGTACTTGCTTCCCATGCAGGGGGCCCGGGCTCGAATCCCGGCGGTGGCGGAGATTTATCGGTGGACTCCCGATCCTCACTGAGGTGATTTGTGGAGAATATTCTGTGTCATTTCTCCGTCCGTCGGATGGGATGGTAAGTTGTGGACCCCTTTGGGGCGATTCTGTGACTTATGCCTGCGCTATTATGACGTGGGGCGCTATTTCGGCGTTATGTAGCGCCCCCCTGATTCTGTAACTTCAAATAGCGACGCCAGAGCGTAAATTGAGGACGTTGAATAGCACCAACAATAACACCAGCCTCCGGCTTGCGTTATCCCTAATGCCGACCTGTCCGATTACATTTCTTGCTCACGGATCGGCACCGTCCTTAGTTTTTCTTTCGAGATAATGACATCATTCCTTTGTTATTTTACTAGAAAGACGAGGTTATTTTTATTATTTTGTGACGAGTATCCCAATAAATTAGTTACTTTGCAATTAATTGCCTGGCTACTTGTAAATATAATGGTTCTCTACTTCCAACCGAAATCTAAGCTGAAATGGGTGATTCCGTTTTGTAAACCGAAAAATATTGTGTAGTAAAAATGGAAAAGGTTGTAAGTGCCAAAAAATAAAAAAATGAGTTTTTCGGTGAAAAGCGAAGTACAATCCAGGCGTAATAAGATAGACGAGTTAGTAATTGTCAGAAAAGTTTTCCCTGGTTTGTAGAGCAGTCGGAAGATGTCAGCACCGTGCAAGAGCCGTGCGGGGTTGAAACTTATTTTATTGAATACTGAAAATTTTAGTTTATGGATCTTACAACGTTTTCCATTTTTACTATTCATATATTCTTAAGGATTGAAATAGCTTTGACTCCACGGGATTTCATGCAAAAATTCTCGTATAAACCGTTTCCAACCACAAGCCAAAAGAGCTATTAACATTTCAAAATTCCTCAGTCTTTTCCAATGCAATCCTTAATTGAGGTCCTCTCCAGATTTCCACAATTACTGGAAAATTTTTTCCAACTCAAGACTTAATTCAGAATCATATTAAACTGAACTTATTTGCTGAAGTTTTCTTTCACGTAATATATCAGTACATATTTATCGATGCATATATTACGTTGTTACTAGTAGGTGCCCATTATATGTAACTCTCAAAAGCGTACACAATAATATGTATAACTTGACTTTTAATATGCAGTACATTACTTATATTTCCATTTCTTTGTTTCACGAAGAATGTTCTTCGTGATTTGTTTACAGACACGGCGAGCCGTCACTAATCATTTCGCCACACTTTTGTATTTCGATATTAACTTCCATTAAGTTAAAATGTAATTGTCTCGTTGTTTTTTGACGCAAATAAACATAAATCTAGAATAAATAAAAAAATATGTTCAAAATCAATGTATTCCTGCCAAATAATAGAGCTTTTAAATTTTTTAATTTATAAGTGGCATCCCATTGGCTGAAAAGAACGTTATGCTCTTTGCCCTTATAATTTATCATACTGTTATCTGACGTCGCGAAAGCGTTATTTAACGTCCTCGAAATCGGCGGAACATAGCGCGGCGGTATTTACTGAATCGCAACAGGCGCTATTTGTTGATGGTGAATACCACCGGCGGAATATAACGCCCATAAGTTACAGAATCGTCCCCCTTGTCGCCTTTCGTTTAGGATTGGCTTACGCTATCGCCGGGTTTCTCCCCATCGTTCCTCAATCCTCCATAAAACTTCCTTATCAACTAAACATCAATTCTTCATGGCGAAAATGACTTCAGCTGCCGGTCGCCTCCCAAAATAACCAATCAACCATCAAAGTTGTGTGTACATTAATGCGGAAATATGTACGGAAATTTCACCAAAGAAAAGTGTTGTTTAACCATTAATTAGCCTATTTAATTCAATAGGTAGTGAAAGTTCAAGAAAGTATTGGCACTATCTTTAAATCCAATCGTGATAGATTTTTTGCAAAGTATTTATATTGGTTCCAATATTTTATTCACATACTTACCCAGCTGACATAAGGGAGTTGGTGTGTAACTAGGACATACGTACTTCACATACCTGGCGGTGCTTCATTTGTCAGGAGCGTAATGTATTGACCCGCGGGCCATATATTCCCAGTGGGCTCATTTTGCTCGTAGAGGCGAGTAACTCCGTTGACAGAATCATGCGCACAGGTGATCGTATCTTGACCCGCTTAGATCCGATCGAAATCGATTTTTTGCTTTGATATGCAATGTGGTAATACATAACAAAGGATTTATGTTGGATCTAATATTTGGCAGGTGTATAGCAGTTAACTGTCATTTGTGCCATTTGTAAGAGGGTTTTTTTTCGAATGCATTTTTGGAAATAAATTAAGGAAATGTATAGACTGCGATTGGACCTATGCTAGTAAGCTTATACAACCGGGTACTCTTTGAAAGTAGTAAATACACAGCTTTACGTCCCATTTGATAGCTTGAGCACTCCTACCGAAGTTTTATTTTCTAATTAGTGAATTAGGGATCTGGATTCTATTTAAATATCCCCACATTCGCGGGGATCCGGCCCAACTTTTCGTGGGAAAGATAGAAGGCGGTAAATAAATGCATAATAATGACGGTAAATAAATGGATAATGCTTAGCGAATTTATGTTTGAAGATTCCCACAGTAACTATTTATTCTTCTCTCTGCTGACCAGCATATTGAGTTTTTATTTAGACACATATTTTATCTTCAAGGAATTAACCCTGGGAGACTCACACGTGTATTTGATGTTAATGTTTTACGTGCAAAACGCTCCTCATGCTTTGCCACTTAATGGGTACTTCGTGAGTCTGACTAAGTAAAAAAGAATGCTGGGTGATATTAGTCCCGGAAACCGTAACACAATTCCTAATACTGGACTTACAGCATACTTACCAGAACTGCAAATGTAATCTTCAGTTCAAAACGTACAAATAGGGGGTCCATTCCTTCCGGTAAAACACTGAACTGGGGTCAGTAAAACGTTAATCATTCACTACTTATTGGTTTGTGATTTTGATTCATACATTAATTTCTTTGTTAACTATTGTAATTTCGATGTACCTATTTATTATGTGATTAATACTTACATGAATGTAGAATTTGGGAATAACTCCTTGTTAAGTGGTTACTTATTTGCCATATTTCATTTGTCTGACTATAAATTGATAAAATGAGCACCGCCAATGACCTCTGTTGTCGGCTTCTACAAAAAGTCATAACAGTATTCTAGCCATCTAATTTTTAAATATTAAGTACTGAATGAAAGCATGTGCTATTTTTGTTTTTACAGTGCATGACTCTATGTCGTAAGAACATTCTCCAATTATTTTATTACGTATGATTTCATTTGTCAAGTTATCTCATATGAACATGCTACCCATTTTTAATGAATAAATTTGAAGAATTATCAATAATTATCTGTTAATCGGGCTATCTTTTTTATTATTGCGGAGGGCAAAAATTAACTTTCTCTCTTGTTCTTTCTTTCTTTCTTTCTTTTAAGACTCTCTCTTGTTCGAATTTGCTCATTTTTAATATTTATCAAGACCAGGATACGATATTTATTGCACAAAATATCGCAGTGCAGAATGTTGTCCAGGACTGCGACGAAGATACTGCGTTTGGTCTCAACGACGCGCAGGTTATAATGCAAGCAGTAGGTACCTGGAGAATAAAAACTAGTGAAAAATAGACATCGATGAAAAAAATATAACATTTATTATAGTAATGGGCATATTATACACATAACAAAGTTACTAAATAAATTTTAAACATCTCTTTCACATAGTATAAACATCTTTCATATGGCGACAAATGATGTAGCGCGTAGACGCATTACCTTCACCTTATATGTTATCCTGAAGCTACTCCACGTAACTCATTATACGTAACTAAAGCAAAGAAAATGACGAAAACTGGGATCTAGCGAATAAACGTCAAAAGTCTCTAGGCACTTCATAAGTACACGGCCGGGAAACGAAACGAACACTTCCGGCCACGCCACTACACGGCCCAGCGCCAGTCCACTTTTGTGCAGAGCGGGGCGGCCACGGAAGTCGGAAGGCTGGGCCACTCCATGAACTAGCCGAGAGAGGTCGTCTGTCGAGGTTGGCGGCTCCAAATGACTGCACTCTCTTTTACATGTCTCCACTTGTTCCCTGCACCACTCGGGTTCTCTCGTTCAGTCAAGTTCAAGGGAAATAAGTAAAACGGAGGCAAAAGGAGGGAAATGGAGGAGGGCCGGCGGGCGGGCGGGGGAGAAGGAATTACAGGATGGAGCGAGGTGTCGGTTTGTGTGTGATTTTTAGTTTGAATGAGCGCGCACGGGCGGTGTGGTGCGTCCCCTCATGCGCTCTCACCACCACCCAAGCCATCGCCCCGCGCACCGCGGCGCCCGAAGTCGTGTGCCGGGCACCCGAGTCCCGCGTTGGGCACCCGGCTCGCGGCGGCACCCCCGGCGCGCCTTGTGCGTGGTGGCGCGGGCGTCTCGGCCGCCGGGAGTCAGGTGGAGGGGGCGAGGAGGGGGCCTGCGAGGAGGGTGGGCCGGCGCCGCGCGAGGGCAAGGCAGAACAGCAGGGGCAGGAGCAGGGCGAGTGGCGATCCCGTGGCCGACGAGGCGGCCGAGATTCCCAGGAGACCCGCGCACTTTTCCGAGCCCACGTGGTGGTCCTTGCAGTGACTCTGGAGAAAAAAATGAGAGTACGTGAGATCACTTTGACGCATTCTTGGTAGGGATGTGTGGTATATAAAAATATACCGATATATTGGGATCCGATATGTTTAAAATATACCTATTAGCCGATAGGTATATTGATAATAAATATACCAGGATATCAGTACTTTTTATATAATATATAATTATGCTACTATTTTTGCTGATATTTGCTATCTACTTGAACCTATTTACCTACTGTCTTTCGCTAATCTTATTTAGTTCTCAGAATATAAGAAAGTAAAATAGAATCGTGTAAAATATTAACGATATTTAGGAAACGAGCAACAAATAGGTAATTACGTTTTTTATTAAAATGTATTGTTTGAAAATAATTCTGGGGACAATTTTTTCAATATTTTTGTTCGATTCATTGTAGTTTCCAGTCTAAGAATATGCGGAATAAATGCACAACAGGTATATGCTAAACATGCTTTTTTCAGATAAGTACAATGTTTAAAAAATGTTTTTATGCAGAAAGTACATATTCTGATAATTACGAAATGCTATTTTCATAATTCTCAGTTAGGGTACAGTTTTCCATGCGCGATGGTTTCTATAAAAACACAAAAATAGGCTTAGGAGTAAGCCTAAAACAACATCATCGTATTATAACAGATTATAAATATATTAAATGTTATCAAGGTAAAGACAAACAGTGCAAAGGTCTCAACAAAGTATTGAGAATTAAAATATGCCATGCATTGATGTAATATTTACAGGAGTGTGGTTTTGGCTTAGCACATTCCTAGCTTGGCTGATGAGGTAGTGACAGGGCAAATGCGATTGATCTCAAATGGCAATTATGGAAACCAGTGTTTTTTTCCAATTGATCCCAAAAACTCCAGCTGGTTAATATGATCATCTGTCAATCTTCTCCGATCATTAGATGCAATATTGTTGACCAATGAGACGGTGCGCTCAGATGGTACTGAGGATCCCAGAACAACCATGTATTTAAGGGCCACTCCAGCTAAAGCAGGGAAAGCCGTTCTGCTGTTCAGCCAGAACTTCAGAGGGTTCATTGCTCTGAGTGATAACGCCTGGCTGAGATATAATTGCGGCTGATTCGGTATTGAATGTGACGTGCAATATCCACTCTCTTGTCATATTACCCGAGCTATTTCATAATGATTCGCCGAATTGGAGGTAGAGGCTTCGTCATCACTTATAACAGGGTTTTCATGAAGACCCTGTGGGGTTGATGAGACTTGACCAAGGCGATGAAGGTCAGCGTTTATTTCTATACTTATGTCAGCTATGGCGTTAGAGACAACTGAAGGAATAGAAAAATAAATATAATATATTATTATTCTGTGAAAATATTTGTCTTGAATGAATGTTAAGGAAATACGATTCCGGTAAGTGATATATGATAAATAATCAAGGATAAATCTGAGTTAGATAAAGAGTCATACACCCGCTCGTGAAAGGTTACAATAAGGCTCCCCCACAAAAGCAAGAATAATGATATCGCGCCGCGTTGCGATGCAGAATCGCGATATAAAAGTTTTAATTGTATTCATTGCTTGCGTTTACACGTGCACAATTATCCCCCCAATCGTTTTTTCGTAGCAATTTGTTCGCGACAAATCAAAATTTTGAGATTGAAGGAAAAGGCAATCTTTTTTGAGAGAAAAGTGATTATTTTATCTGAGCAAGAGAAAAGACTAGAAAAACAACGATATCAAATCAATCTACATAATATATTAAAATTGAACAGGAAGAATACTTACTCCATCCTCGCATGTAATCACATTACTCACATTAATCAAAGTTATTGTTACATTACAACAATACAAAAAACAGTATCACTTTCGATAAGACAAGCCGATGGTGGGAGCTTGAAAGGATAGCCATTGCAACTTACATGGTTGCAGTCTCTTCAAATATTCCATTAGATAGGCTATCACGTTTCATAAGTGTGTTCTATAAATTCATTTTGAATGAAATCCAAGTTAGGGTAAATATCTGTTTCCATTGCATGTATTGCGTGTGGAATGCCGCGGATCGTCTTAATGGATGGTATAAAAAGGAAGTCATCATTCTAGCTATTATTAGTACACGCAGGAAAAAACAGTGCTTAACCTTTTTCCGTGACTGTGATATTTTTTTAAAATTATTAGATGTGGGAACATTAATTTTGTTCCACCTAATTAGGATTGAATTCTGTAAAGAAAATTAACATTCGATTCAAAGCAAGGACGTCTCATGGCTTATTTTTAAGGCACAGAGCTTTACAGAATACGCAGTAGCAGCGCCGAATAGGAGAAACACTTCATCAAGAGAGTTCAAAACCAAGGGAAAAAGTAAAAAATCATCACAAAATATCATAACTAATTAAAAATTTCGAAGTAAAACGGCAAAAACCATGAAAATTTACTTCCCATATTCCTTTGTTATATAGGGAATTATCAACATCCCCACTCTCTAAAATCATTTCCGATACTTTATTACTGAACTTCGGTATGAAAATTTTCATTTTGAGCAATATATCGGGTACCGGTGTTTAGAATATAACACCGAATATACCGGTACATCGACTTAAAAAAATATACCGGTATGTACCGCACATCCCTAGTTCTTAGTCCCGGGCAGAGTTAGTTGGTAACGGTGACGGACGTGCTCACAGACTTTAAACGGTGAGTAAAGCAGTTCTGAATAGAAATATATAGTACTCTTCAGTAAGTGATGACCTAGGTAATGGATGGGCAGAAAATTGACTCAGCTTTCATAAATGTGAAGTCATCTCCTGGACTGGGAGTTCATCGTGCACACCTTGATTCTCCACATTTCTGTTTTTCTTCCCTCAAGCGTTTACCTTGTATAAAATACGCTCCGTAGATATAGGTAGAAGAGATCTCAAAGCACAACCATTCATCATAACTACTCGTGACCACTACCTTTGAATGAAGCATTGTTTTGTCAAACTATGGATTTTTAATGACTAGTTAACTAAGAACATGAAAGTGAGAATAGTTTCGTCGCACAGAAAATATAAATTCATTTTCCATAGCTGAGAAGAAAACATTTTTCTGTGGAGCTGGAGGCTTAGTCATGGAGATATTTTGGAAGGTATACAAAAATAGTTGGAATAAATAGAAGGCATAAATTTGGCAGTCTCAGGTGAGATGAAGTGTAAGGCTTCCATGTTATTAAAATGAAAAATGCTAAATCATTTTAACGACAAACAGAAAGTATGATCAAAGATATTTTACTCGTGATCACTTTTTAATTACTACATTCATTATCCATTTGCTAAGAATTTCGAGGAAGATCTCCTCTTGAAAATGATGTGAGAGTAAATTGTTTCCAATGCATAAAACCTCTATTTTAACCTGTGAATGAGCTTTTTTTCATGCCACCTGAGGCACCTCCCACTTCATTTTATTTAAAGAACTATTTTTGCTCCGTGGCAGGCTATGGGTATTATGTTTTCGTTATGACTGTATTAGTATTGGATTCACTTAACATGTATGAACCAATATTATAAATGCAAACCCATGTATAATGAAAGAAACCGAGGAACATGCAAGAAGAAAAAATAAAAATATTGCTGAATTCACTCTATGCATGACGGGGAAGAAGATTTTATTGAGCGAAGGATGCATGAAAATTAAAAAATGTAAAGAATAATTAGTTACATCTTTACAATACCATGCAAGCTACCTCAAGGTTGTCCTGCAGTAGGTGAGTTATTACCAAAGGTGATAGCTCTCCGTACTTAAGTATGCAGCCTCCATAAATACAGATATTTTGTTTCGATAAATGTCTTTTCTACTCTTTTTATTTACTGCAAAATTGATAGATTAGAAGTATTATGAAACTGTCATAATTATACTTTTCGGCTTTTGGAAAATGATAGGTATGATTTTTTCAAGATGAGATGCTGCTGCTGCGCTCTGTTAGAGCTACCAGATATATCTCTGAGCGCCTTTTTTAATTAACGTGAAGAACGCAGTGCATATATGTAAAAGGCTTGCTCTCAGAGCAGCTCCTTGAGATTTCATTCATGTGGAAAACTTTTTTCCAGGTCGGTTCTTATACGTGATAAACTTTTTCCCCATACAAAATCCTTTTTGAACACTTGAGGACTTATAATAATATACGGTTAAATAATAATTACAACTATTATCAATTAGTTTTGCATCATTTTCTTGTATAACTATAAGTATAGTGTTCCTCAAGTTTCTAAAGAATCGATTGATTTAACATTGTGCGATAAATGTCTCTATTTTTTCATCTCTATTAAAATTATATGTAACACGAGTCTCCAAATTAAATTTTGCATCACTTTCGAAGATAAGTGCCTTTCAAATAATTTTTAATACATTTTAATAAGAAATAAATGCGGCAGTGCATTAATATAACGTAAGGTTTAATTGCAAGAAACATGCAGTGGGTTGTATATTTATATGATTTTAATGTTGGACTTGATGACTGATCCGACTGAAACTGAGACACTATGGATATTTCATTTATATTATCCCGCCGATAGAATCGTGTGAGTTGTAAAAGAATTTGGATCCCTTTTCCTCCATTGCATTAAGGAATTCTTCATTTAATACTTGAAAGTTTTTTTAGTCTTTAAGACTTGCCCTTAGAAATTAATTGAAACGTGGTGCTCGAGGAACAGGAAATACTCACCTCAATTAGAGGCAATGCCATTTGGTCGAGATATTGTTCCGTGAATTTCGCTGCTTCGATGTCACACGCGTCCATTACCGTTTCTTTAGAGCACTGAAGATATCCCCGGAAAGAGCTGAAATAAAATGGAAAGTAATTAAAGTTCTTGGGAAGGCTATAATTCATGGAAAAAATAGAAATAGCTTAGGCTCTGGATTAAGGACATCATTTGTCACTCCCAACTACAAACAGAAGAAATTTCTGTGAGGGATGCGCGCGATCTCATCAAATCAATTAGCTGCTCTTTGTGCCTTAGAATTTCCGATGTGAGCCAGCTCCGTAGGTCCGTTTAGTAGACTGCCTAGAAGAAATATTGATCGGTCAGAGGTGAGGCATTTCAACTGATTAATCATCGACCACGGGTTAAGTGTGAAAATATGTACTGACTTTATGCTTTCGGGCATACGACTCTCAATACATAAATTTGTGTTGGACTGAGTACAACATATAGTAAGTCATTAATAATATAAAATAAATTTGTGTTGGGCTGAGTAAAACACAGGTGTAGTAAAACATAAATTTCTCTAATTTTTTCACTAATATGCTCTAAGAAAGGAACTTCTTGAGACGAAAAAATAGATACCACGTTGAGGAGTCCGGAGTCCTGCTCCTCAGCGTTTGATCTGAAGTTTACTACTCCAATCGCGAAAATGAATATCCTCGCGTTGGATTTATTCGCATTATGATGAGACCTTAGTCATCAGCGTCGAAACAACCCCTGCCTACCCAATAATAATAATGATATAATGAGATATGATGAGACCTTAGTCATCAGCGTCGAAACAACCCCTGCCTACCCAATAATAATAATGATATAAACAGCCACAATTTTCATTAAGTGTGCATTGTGTGAGGAAGAGGAGCTAGCCAATTTTACGAAAGTTCGCATGATCGATTGATGAAACTAAATAATATCGGATTAGTTAACCTGTCAGGCCTCATTTCCTATTAGCGGTAACGATCAACGGCAATAACCACTTTTATTAACAAGTCAGACGTAACGTGATGATTATTAGGGTTTTTTATTTGAATATATAACTTTTATGAAACGCATTCTATTGGGTTCACGCTAGTCAAAGAACTAATGGATACGGAAAAACATTATGTACCTGGCCATCATCCTTTGAAGAGAAGGTATTCTTATCTACGCTTGATATTTTTACGCTTGCCGCTTGGCGACCGATGACATCGTCGTAATTAATCGGCTGGCAGTGGCTTACACCTTCGTGGAAGCGAGCCATTGCGCGGTGACTGGGTTTTCTGAGGGGAAACTGATGGGTGGAATTTCGGCTGTGGTGGGACTTTTGGGATATAACAGCGACGACGACGCGAAAGAAGAACGAGAAGAAGACTATAATTCGGTAAACAATGGATGAAATTAAAATTGGATATTGGTTTTTATTGATTAACAATACCGAAGGAGGCCGTTTAGTTTTCATTGATGACAGAAAAAGTACATGCATGTGGTGGAACCAAGTATCGGTTACGCAATTATTTTTATGTTGGATTGAAAATAACGCCCCTACTAGTCTATAGGTGGGCGCTGGAAGTAGAGCGGTGGTCGTACACCTCCGGCCTTTCGTTGTCTCTCTCCTACGCCCTACTGGGAAACAATTGCAATCCTAATCCATGAATCCCGTTTTTTGTTGGTGAAGATCTCGTTTAAAGGACTAGAGTGTATTCATTTTAGCTATCCCGCTTCTTTCAGAGGTTTTTATAAAGACCTTCGAACCTTCAGGAATGGGGCATGAGAGTCAACTGTTATCGTAAGGAGGTTGGCACAATGGTCGGTGAGGATAAGAGTGCAACAAAGTTGAGACAAGTACGGATTAACAAGTTGAAGTGGTTCAAAGTGATCCATCTCTTTATTCTCTAAGTTATATGAAAATTTAATATTTACAGATGAGTGATCTTTACATCTCAATATAGAGGTACAGACAACCATTTGATTAGAAACTTGTCAAATTAAACATATTAATTAATGAGTATGTTTTTAGCAGTGATATCCTTTATGCTATCTTGCCCTTTAAATTACCATGGATTACCGAAAAGGAGCATTACCGCTGGACATTACCTGTCTTAAACTATTATTAATTGCGGCAAAATTATTTAACAAAAACAAGCTTCGATTTTTTTTAATTCTTTCATGGCCTTGGGGTTCTTGATCATCGTAAATATGATCCGGGATATAAAATTCTGTTACAACCGTAGCTAGGTAAGTGTAACATTAGAGGGAAAAAGGTAACTGTGAAAATAATTCTTATGGGGTTCATGGGGAGTTATACGTTAGCGAGAATTGTACTCTAATACATTTTCAGTTGAAAACTCGAAGTCTCCAAAATAATAAAACAGAAAAATACTGTACAAGTTTAACTCGACGAGTGGAATCGGCCCCTTACAACTTTAATATATAACAGGAGTGTCGATGACAGTATGCTGTCATGCGCTTGAGGAGGTAGAATACATATTTGATCGCTTGACCTTTTTACTTACTATCGTGGGATCGGATCGGTGTGGTGACTGGAGCGCTGGTTTCCCATTCCGAGGATCTGGCTTCAATTGCGGCGATGTTTGAGATTTTTCAGGGGAACCCCGGTCCCTACTTGATTCTCGCGTGGAGAGCTCCTCAAAGAACTTTACTCCGTTCGCCGAGCCGGTTGTTTAATTGTGAACTCCTAGGCGTGTATCGTAAACAGCAGTCTAATGCCAATGCAGGGTAGTTGTCGGTCGCCTTTCAGAATAACATAACTAACCGTTTAAAAGATCCGTTAATAGGATATGAATCACACCCGGTAAGATGAGTTGTATCATCATGATACGGTTGGCTCATAAAAAATATCAAAACATTGTGTTACGTTTCTGAGAACGAAAAATAATATTTGTCTTCGATTTGAACATGGCTCAACAAAATTTAATTGAAATTTTAAATGGAAATACATCCCCTTTGGTGACGAATAACATTAATATTACTATTATATTTATATGAACAATAAAATACTTCGTTATATATCACAAAAAGTAACGAAGAACATATCTGATATCCTCATGACAAAATGCTCAATACAAGATGTAAAAATTTAATGTACCTGAAAATATTTATACTTTAAGCACGTCTAATGCAGATTCTCAACTTTCTCTTTAAAATCGTCTGCATTAATAAAGGAAATAATATAATTGTTTTTATTATCACGATAAGAACTTATTTCTAAATCGATACATTATTCAAATTCCCGCCGTGATTTCCGGGGACTTTTTACCGGCGAGTCGACGGACCGGACGGGCGACCGCCTAAGCGAGACCGGTGGTGTCTCGGCCAATTCACCCCGCCCCGCACCAATCACCGTCGTCCCGCCGCCAACCCCTCGCGCCGCCGCTGCTCCTCTGCTGCGGTGCGAGCACCATTATGTGGGGCGGTATAGTCGCACGGGCGGCTGGTGGCTGTGGACACCTCGAAAAGTCGGGGTGGGAGAGTCGCTTGGAATTACGCGGGCGGTGGGGTTGGGGCGTTGTGGCGGGTGGCAGAGAGGTGGGGGGCGGTGGTTGCCGCCCCTGTGTGCTGCTGTCGGTGGCAGGAGACGGGCCTCAGATGGGAAGGTGGCGGCATGGCTTATCTCATTTTATTGTCGCCGTAGTCGCATTCTGCATTCGCTGGCGTATCTCCAGAGAGAAATATGCAAGTCTAATTATTTGAAATTAACACGGAGGTAGCAGTTTCCCTTTTGTGATCGTGTCTCGGGATATTCTATTAGTGAAAACAAAGGGAATCGGGTGTGGGGGCCGTGGGGCCGGGAAGCGGGGCTGTCGGAGTAATTAAATGAGGGGAGGGGGCGGTGCCGTGGGTGGGAGAAAGGCGGTGGTGGGGGTGGGTGGGGAACCGTCGATAAACGTGGGAGAGGGTGGGTGGGGGTGTGAAGAACAAGAATGGGGAATTTGGGGGATGGGTATGGGGGTGGGAAGTGGAGGGGAGGGGTTGGGTCGCAGGTCGGGACGTGCAGAGCTTGGCGGCTTTGATTGGGTGACGAGGATGCTGCTGCGGCTCGCGAAGTGAGTGGATGAGGTTGCTGTTTTTGGTAAGGGAGAATTCTTAACGCGCGGGAAGTTTAGAAGTAGTAGAAAATGAAGTTCATTTTATTCTGGTTAATATACATGGGACGACGTATTACTCTTGGCATCGCCGAGGACCTATAGCCATTGGTAAATATCTTGCTTGGATTCCAGTTCTACACTTGTTTAGTTGAAATATGGTCGACGTGGCTTCATTTGATTGTCCTGCCTCAACATTAAGGATCCTTTTCTTTTTGCGTGACTTCATGTTTTCCTGAGGAAATCTGTTTATGATTTCCAGCGAGTGCAGGAATGTGGCCAATGTATTTGATTCTCTCTGCTTTGAAGACCGCAAGATAATTTGTTTTTCAACTCAAGTTTCGACCCTTCAACAGCTTTATTTTCCCCGAAATTCGCTTGGAGGTCTAAATTGGATATATTTAATGATCACGTGGCTGAAATATGAGCATTGTGTACCTTTCTGGGTGTTTTTAGTTATATCAGGTAAAATGGGGAAGTATGCTGATACCAATCGTAAGGTTATGTCTACAGGAAAGATTAAATTAATTTTATATTCCTTCTGATCCGTAGCTCGATGAATTGTCTATTGCGAGCAATTGACCGTAAAGCTAACCGTCCGCTAAGTTTCTTTACAAGGAAATGAATAATCGCGTTTGAGGGTTAATGACGTTCATCTATGTCAATTTGTCAAAATATCATATCCAGGAACTAGATACTGCGTGTTAGAAGTTCACTTAAATAATACGGTGAGTACGTCGGTATCAACGCCTTTCAATTAAGATATTGGGTTCAGAATCGTTGAGAGCAAAATATTTGTGCCCGAAAAATGTTAGTAGACAGAATCTCTTTCTGAGAGAAATAATTATCCCATGCAATTTCCCTCTTTGTGTTTACATTAGTGGTAAAAAGTGAGAAAATTGCGTTGTCTCAGGCGTAACTTTGTGGAATTTGCTTAGCATATTGAATGAAAAGCCGTAACTTTGTGATTCCACATATATTTATTGCAAACGACCCGGGTTTCGACGTGGCACGTCATCATCAGGTAAAGATTGTTCTAAGATAATTTTACCTGATGATGACGTGCCACGTCGAAACCCGGGTCGTTTGCAATAAATATATGTGGAATCACAAAGTTACGGCTTTTCATTCAATATGAGAAAATTGCATTGAGAAAAGTAGGATTTTGTGTCCTGAAGATATTAAATTCGATTTAATTGTATAAGCAAATCCTGAAATTCAATTCCTTTCTATATTGTGTCATATATCGGGAGTTGCAGCGTATATCTGTGTTTAAAAGTTCAAGGAAGCAGCCAATGAAATCCTCGGCATTGCCCTGTCTGTTAACCTCATTTTTGTTCAGTCACTTGACATCCTGAATTCCTCTACCTCTGATCACCTTCCGCTAACGTCCTTCGCCCATTCTTCCACACTCTTGGCAGCCCACGCAATGTCGACGCCCGACTGGGATGAGATTGGCAATAATTCACGCGCCTAATGGCTGAGCAAACTTCACGCATGCTCTCCTTTCCCCTAAATTCCACCACAGGCATTGACTCGGCGATTGAAGCACTGACGTCAACCGTCCAGAACTGTTAGCATCGCTCACACCGATTGCTACCTTTTCCTTTTTCGCCCTATACCTTGTCGGTGGATAATTATCGTGCCATCAGGGACTATAACGTCACAAGGCCGACGTGGCAGCATACCAGAAGCCGCCTGGAACGCATTTCTAAAATGTTTGGAGGAATCGCTTCCGAGCCATGATCTGTTCTCACTGGTACTCTATCTGGATCTCCCTTCTCGCCACTCTCTCTACCGAAATCAACTCTACATGGACATTAACACGCGGCCTATAATACAGTTTCACCCCTGACACCCCCTAAAAATAGAACCCACTAACTCTGACCATGATAGTGCCCAGGTTTTCGACTCCTCACTGAAGTTAATCTTCACAGACTCCCTTCATATCCCCCTAGAAGAGGACGAGGAAGTGGTGACATCCTGGAAGAGGACGGCACCTTTGTCGGAGCCTGAGTCCACCACGCCTGCAGAGGTTACGGCCATCATCTGACGCATCAAAGTCAATATTGCCCCCGGGCTCGGTGGCATCAGCAGCCGCTGTTTTTTGGCGCTCCGTAAATGCCCTCTGTTCCTTCTTCCTCCTATTAAGTCGTGGCTTTGTCCTCTCCTACTTTCCCTCCTCCTGGAAACGAGCCAAATCATTTTCCGAAATCACTCAAAGATCTCTCGGAACCATCCTTCCGAACCTCTCTCCAAGCTGCTCGAACGTATTACCCTCCGGCGCCTTCAGGCAGAGGTCAACGATGTAGAACTCTTGCGATCGGAGGGTATGGATTTCTTGCGCAAGACATCTTTAGTCCACAATAAAGTTCGGCTTATTGAAGGTTTCATTGCAACATGCAACATCAAGGCCTACGCGCAAGTAGCTTTCTTGGACTTCAACTGTGTCTTCGATTAGGTCTGGATGCAGGGTCTTACCAACAAACTCCTTTTCCTTCCCATCCCCAGTTACGTCCCTAAAATCAAATCACCTTATCTCCGATATATCAATCCTTCGTTACCGCAGTTGACTCTGCCACATCCCTTCCTCTAACAGTCTCTTTCGGTATTCCCCAAGGTGTAGTGTTCTCTCGCATCCTCTTCGACCTTCGCGTTAATGATATCCCTACTCATAATGAAACCAATCTTATGATGTATACCGATGGCGCTGCCATCTCCGCCGGCTCCATGCATCCAGACAAAGACGTGGATTACATCCAAGACCTGTATGATCTGGTGGACTGCTTTGGTGACTGTTAACTCCAAGACTACCCATCCACGTACAGCGTGGTGAACTTCAATTTGCGAACTAGGAATGGTGAATGACTACCATTCTTCCTGGGAGATTTTCCCCTCCCGAGGGAAACCGATGATAAATTCTTTGGGGGTAATTCTAGATGAAAAACTCTCCTTCCGCTCCCATCTCGACTCCTTGCTTCCCAAAAGTTTATTACTTCTCCTCCCCCACGCCATCCAAAAACCCGTCTCTCCCTCCGCAACAAAAGGTTCCTCTACCTCTCCATGTTCCGCGCCGTAATTCCGTAAACGACTCCTGTTTGGGCCCACGCCTCCGAAACACAAGCCAGGCGTATTTCCTGGTTTCAGACCCGTATCCCCCGATCACTCGCCTACGCCCCCTGCTTCATTCGTAACTGCAATATACTCCGCGACCTCAAATCGCCTGCATGCCAGACACTGTCCGATCATTAACAACTTCCTTTCCAATAACAACTTCCCATCCCATGCTCACATCCGTCTGGTCATACAACTACGACGCCGATCTAATCCATCCACGCCCCATGTCTTGTCTGTTATTTCCTTACCTCCTCAAATTTCACGCATTTGAGCCATGACCACCTTTTCTCCATCACCAGCTAACCAGCAACTACAGAATCACGTGGACTGTGCTATATTGCTGGGAACGGAATTCCTTCAGCAGGAGAAATACTTGCTGCCATTCTTGGGATGTGAAAGGGGAAGCACTTGATGGGGAGTATGGATCATATCATTCTCGGTGTAAATTGTTCACCTATGGCTGAGTAAATCCCTCAAGTTGATCTTAGGGATAGTGGAAGAGGGGTGGAATTGTTGAGGCTTTATAAAATATTTTCATCGTTTTCAATACATACTTAATTTTCTCATTTTATTCAGTAATTTATGAAGAGATGTAAAGAAATTTGTCCCTTTTTCGTACATGCACGCTTTGTTCCTTACATGTAAAGATTATTAGTACCGTCTATTCAAACTATATTTTGATTGTTGGCAGAGACAGCGTTTCTCTTGAAATTTTATTTGGACTTGATTTACTTATTCTTAAAAAAATTAACCCTTATGACTAGTGACAAGACAGTCAATAATGTCTTAAGGGGTTTCATTCTGGTGACAGTTTGGACATTTTTATGTACATGGGTGGTATTATTATATTCATCCTTTATATATCAGGGTTGCTAGAGACCTGGAAACCTGGAGAACCAAAAAAAGTCATGGAAATTGAAAATGGCTCTGGAAAACCCGGAAAAGTCAGGGAAAATAAGATCTTACCTGGAAATTTGCTTTTCCATGTCCAAATTCTTTGTTTTCAATAAGTGAGCAGTACCATTTTAGGCACTTTCTGTGTGTCTGTGTGTTGGCTTAGTGCTTTTAGTACCTCACCTAAATGAGGCATTGGAGATCTTATTTGGTCTTTATCAATTAATTATATGCACCTAAAATTGAATTTCAGGAGATACTTTATGCAATCATTCTGAGGATGATGGAATATTTGTTTCTCCTCAAATTGTGTACGTACAGGTAATTCCGTGCTTGTCACTCCCAAGTCACAATGACCTCCACTCTCCAGCAAGAGTCAGTAAAATCAAAAGGAACGAATAAAAGAATCTCTGGTCCATTGAGTGAGTTTGATATTTCCCTTTTTGTGAAAGTATTAGGTCTCGAATGTCTGAGGAAACACGATTTTACCTTTAAAAGCCTTATTTCACACAGTGAAGAAATTTCTTCATTGAGAGGTCAAGTTGCACAGAAAATGCAGGAATTGTATGAATGGAGGTTGTAGGGCTCAAGTTGTTTTTGTACATAGCTCGGAATATGTACCATTCTTTGTGTAATCTCTATTTGAATGAGCTCTTATACGAACTGGCTTACTTCCCGTTTAATCACAATCGTGCCTTTGTTATCATCATCATTGCTGGTTATGAACCCTGAGGTTGGTTTGACATGGCTCTCCAATCTATGCTTCTATCAGCTAACCTCTTCACCTCTACATATTTCTTTGTTTCCTCATTATTCATTATTTGCTCCATGTATCTCAGCCGAGGCCATACTCTGCTTCTGACTGTCTTCATTAGACACTTGTATCTTAAATTATGCCGAAGGAGGTTTTCCCTCCTTTTCTTTCGAATTCTTAAGAGATTTCAATCATCTCCCACTCATCTCAGTGTCTCTTTGTTAACCGATTGATCAATCCACTTGTAAGCCCAATTATATATTCTTACATGCATAACTTCCTTGTGGATTATTTTTTAAACAGCTGCTATTAATTTGTTTGAAATTCTAAGAGCGGTTCTCCCCATTAATTATATTGTCCTAATCCGTATTTACCCTTAGTTCTTCCTTCTTGGCTTTTTGTGACAATGGCATGCCATTGTCCAAGCATTATTCTTCTTTCACATTTTTTAAATTCCAAGATATTTTTCACAGACTACTTCGATTTCTTCGTAGTCCTTCACAGGCATGTAGACTTGTACAGCTATTGTGTTTGTCAGCTTAGTTACTATCTTAACAACGACTATCCTTTTCTTACTCTGAAGGAAAGTTTTCACATGCATTCTAGTGCTCTTAAGCATAATTCCTACCCCTGCATGTTTAATGATCCAGTGTGTATGATCCTGTTGCTTCTAGGAGGTTCCATTACCTCGTTGGTGGATAAAAAATGTACAAGAAAGTGATGGGTACAGGCAGCTCCTTGGGATTGTAATTTGGTGGTTTCTCCTTGCCTTCCACATCTCAAAGCAACAAAGCTACAGGCAAGGTAACATTTACTTTGGCTTTGTTTAGGTAAATGTTACCATACCTGTAGTGAAGTGAGTGTTGCTGCACTGCCCACTGTGGTGTCCACATTCACTCGTGAGGAAGGGTCGCCACCCTTTTTAGCACGCTTATTTTAACTTGCCCTGTTTGTTTGTTGTTTGTCTGGATGCAATCTTGTAATCGAAATCCAACCCACTTTCCAATGTTCAATCGAGCTGAAATTTGGCACACTTACTCTCGACGACAATACATGAATCAGTCATTAAATTCACTAATTACCAAGTTAATTTACTTTTTAGTACACTTGAATATAGGCGTGTGTCCTTTAAAAGTATTTTTTCATATTTATTTCTGCTTATTCCCCATGACTCCTTGTGTGATGAGTATAGATGATTATTTCGTAACTCACCTGAAGGCTGGCCTACCATACGTCTCCCGGTGGACTCCCTTAAGCGTAGCCCCAAGTGTGCCTTCATTCTGATGCGAATGTCGTGTACGAAATAGAATTTGGTATTATACAGTCGTATTGCAATGGTGATACCTTGACACTTACGTGATATTGAATTAAACCCTCGAGCATGTCTTATTTGCAAGTATTTTATCTATACATTGAGTATTGTTCCCTAATGTGGAAGATTTTATCCATACATTGATAGGGATATTTTAATACCCTAGTGGCTCTTTGAAATTATTCCAATAACATTGTTGTTATTGTTTTATTCAACAAACTACCTGCTAACTAAGCTACCATCCTTGAAGTAGAAAATATGAGTATAAAAAAAACTGCTGACTTAGTGATATAATCACTTCTTTCTACCACATGGTTTAGAAACTTGGTTATTCTGTACCTTAGTGTAAAAATATTTTGTAGATATTACTTAAATATGAACGCGGACGAAAACAATTTTTTTACGATACTAAATGTTCGGCCTCTATAATTTAATAAGATTTCAAGCGCTGAACGGAAGAAAACATTAGTACAATTAACGGCCCTGGAAAAGTGAGCTATGTGAAATAAAATACGTGAAGCAGCGTGAGGACAAATCCTCCTGTTCCATCTAATAGTAAGTCCAAGCATGCGCCAGTGGTACAGCGGCCGATAAGATTGGAAGTTGTCCCCCGGTCGCATAGACTTTGAAATAGGATCGAATACATAATTTCCATGGACATCATAAATAAAGCATTTTTCTGCATAATTGAAATATCTAATATTCATTGTGTACATAAAAATGACATGAAATTCTGTTAATAAACGTCAACTTTCACGATTTATACATGCACAATGTTGTTCGTTAGTTTATCTAGTCATTAGAAACCACAACTTCGATGATTTTTACATCATGGGCGTAAAGGCAAAGGAGATGCTTTTGTTGAAGGGTATCTTTTTTATCTCACCTTCAGGTTTTGGTCTCAGCTAGAGATAGTATGCGGAAACACGCTCTCCTTGAATTGTCGCCACTTCTGCTATTTGTAGGTATGCAGGGGGCCGTGGTGTAGCGTTAGTGGCCATAACCCATTGGTTAGATTAGGATTTATGTTTAATAAAAGGTTATAAATCAACCTGTTTTTCATGTATTTCACTAAAATACATATTGTTACCTCTACATGGTGTGCATACGTTAATGTGTTTTCTCTTATTCTTGCACTTTCTTCAAAATACCCGCTTACGATAGAATGGATATTTTAACCTGGAAAATGGAAATTTTGGCCTGGAAAACCTGGAAAGTACTGGAATTTCGTAATTTCTGATCTGTAGCAACCATGTACATACTTCACATTCGAGTGTGTGTTTGAATAAAAAATAATGCACTATAATAAAGATATACTTGACTTAAATTGTTTGGAGAAAGAGCCTGTGTTTTTTCATATTTTGATTTCATATTTGCACGCGCCAGGAGGAATTTATGCCTAAAGAGTGGCATAGTTTCTAGGGTGTACATGGTATCCTAAAGAAAAAACGATGTTCAGATCAGCTCTCAAGATATTAATTTAAACAATGTGCTTCAATCAGGACTCATAATCCTAAAAAGGACAAAACATGGTCGAATAAATCTCCAAAGGTTAAAGCATTATCAAAATAAATAGCTTTGTCTTAATTTAAATTGTTATTTACGAAAAAAAAAGCAATTTTTGCTACTAACAGCTGAATATTTTATATGCTCCATTGACCCTTGAACCAACTCAAATAACTCTCTTGAAAAAAGTTGCTCTTTTATTGTTCCGAGGGTTGCAATGCTCTCAAAGATTTTCATTCATGATATGACATTATGAAGACAGCGTTGCAGCCGTATTTCTGTTTTGCTCAATATTTAATTTAAATCGAAGGACTGTGCTTATGACTCTGTGTTCCATGTCCCATGTAGTTAATGTTATAATTGACTTTTTCGATAAAAATGTAATTTGTAATTAGTACCTAACCGTAAAATCACGGTTTTGGTAATTTAAATGAAAAAAGGTTTACCTATCTTAATACATGGGTGATAAACCCTGGGAAGAAGACGAATGGTTATCAAGGAGGTGAGTTGAACCTTGAGTGTGAGGTTCGCCAAGCGTCACTTACCAACAGATCGTCGTCATGTACTTTTGGCTCTCCTCTTGGGTCATGCTCCTCTTCGGGATTTCAAAACCGGCCCTCATCGCGTCCTCCGACGAGCTGCCGACAGCCGCTGAACCAAGGGCGCCCTCCCCGACGCGCCCCGCCATCTGGATCCTGTCTTGGAAGTCCTTGGCACAGCCCTCGTAATGTTTGCGGACTTCCACCATGCAAGGCTGGTGCCGGAGGAAGTCTGCGAGGGGTTGAAGAGGGAAGAGAATCAGTTTCGGCTCATATCCAGGGTTTATTTACTCACTAGCCATTTTAGTGCGTCTGTAACAGTATGTCTCGATCATCTGTCTCTGGTTTTCAGTTGTTGTAAGTCATCCTCAGGAGTTACTCTCTAATTATTGATGAATTGTGTTACGATGGATTTTTGAGGCATCTTTTTCAGCTCCTTAGTGAATAATTTCTAAGTAAATAAAACAAGCCTCAAGCAAAAGAAGAGTGAGAAAATGTTGCAGGGTATGCGTACATGGTATGTTTTATACCAGTCACTGTAATATGTAGGGCCTACAGAATTAACATCGTTACTGAAAAAGCACTGTTGTTTCGAGTTTTTTGTTAATTTTTTTTATAGTTTTCATGTTAGTACCCTCAGCTTTCAAAGAATCAATGCGTGTATGGTGATTTCCGAACCTGCGACCCTTGTTTTGGACAGTGGGGAACTAACAGCCAGAGCAACATGACCGACGGCAATAGTCAACTATGTATTGGAAATATGGATTAAACGTAAATATCAGTAAATAACTTACGTTGAAAAAATCATAAATAGTTAAATTTTAGAGGGAGACCTCAATTTCTCTTGAGGAGAACATATCTTTTTCTGTAAGGGGGATTATTATGGTGGGATAAATATTTACACCGGGAATATGAAGGACGTATTGAAAGTTTTAAGCTCCGATCGGAATTCCGAACTGGCTGTCAAAAATCATTTGAATGAGACATGGACTTACCTCTCTTATAAGTTTCGTTGGTACAGAGATGTGTGATTACTGAATGCGTTCCAGCGTAGAGTTTGTGGAAGGAATCCCTTTGCAGCGTCTTCATGCATCGTTGAGTGAAGTTTTCGATGCATTTCAAGCCCTCCATAAGCTGCCTGTGAATTGAAAATAAAGAGAAAATATTCAGTTACGGTACAGTCCTTGATATTTTCTTATTAAATTAATGTTTTCGCTAGTGTTAGCCTACCCCATATACCATGCCCCTTCCCGCATATGGCAGGGCTTGCGGGTGAACTTGTTTCTCAAAAACAGCGTAGATTTATAGTTTAGGAGTTGGATCTCCCTTAGGTAGCATTGTTATTGTCATCCTGTTACTTATACCCAATGATAGATATCCGAACTCTTAATAGGCAAATGCATTGCCATTGCGGAAAAAACATCTATTGCATTAAAATTGAGTTAATGCTTCTTCTGCTTCATTCTTTGCTCATATTCAAGGCATAAGTTTGAATGTAGCGTTAAGGGAAATAATATTTTCTTGACGTACTAACCGACTATGAGATATTAGCGAGAAGTGGATCAGATACTCTGAAATACCAATAGCTGCGTTTTATTTTTTCATATAGTTCCTGGTTTACGAGGTGGTTATTCCCCGCCAAGCACCAAAAATTATAGACCGTGCCTACCCCGAAATGAAACGGCTTGATCTACATCTATATATTATACCCTGCGAGCCACCGCATGGGCTTGTGGCAAGGGGTGTTCAAAACCAGCCGTGTGGTGTTGTAAAGGAGAATGTTATAGAGAAGTGAAAAAGTGAATTGTATTTCGGGAGTGTTTTGAGTGGATCTCAGTTTTTATTACGGTCACTTATTGTGCGTGGAAAGAACGAATTTTTGTACCTGTCTGTTCGGCAATGTATGTCTCTTATTTAATCTTTCCTGTCGGACCTGGAGATTTAGTGCGGCGTCAAAATGATTCTCTCTGTGCCAAACTGAAACCGTCCTGTTCGGAATTTCTCAAGCAATCTTAAGCCTAGCGTGTAGCCTCCGAGTCTCTAGTGGTTCCCAGCCTAATCCCTATAAAAGCAATGAAACACTCTTTGTGCGCTCGTAGCAGTTTTTAGCGAAGCGCACAGCTTTCCTTTGTATTTTATTTATTTTTCAAATTTAACCTTTTGTCGAGGGTCCTAAATGCCCGCGGCGTATTTGATTTGTGGCCTAACTAGAGCGAAGTAGCACCTCTCTTTCACTTTTTTATCTATGTGATGGGCATGCATGTATGCGTTAAAAATATCCTCTCGAGAAATCAGATTTTGCCAGACCACATTATTTTTAAAGAGTAATGATTATCAGTATCGACGCTGGACATCTGCTGTCAATTTCTTACTGCTCATATTTATTTCCATGAAACATTCATATAATGTTGTTGCTTTTAGCGAGTACGCCATATATAAGTTTCGGCTCTCAAGATCCACTGCAAATACACAATATTTAGCTGTTCTGAATCTCTCATAATTTATAAATTATGAAATGGTCATTGATTATCTCTCATATATAAAATTTTATTGCATTCAGTTATACTTACTTGTAAAAATAGCATGGCTCTGTTGCATCGCAGGCACGTAACACTGATCCTTAATTCATCTCTCATTTAGCCGTAGATTGCAATATTTATTGTGTGGCAACTTGTCTGAAGTAACGATAAAACAGCTCTCTCTCTCTCTCTCTCTCTCTGTGCTGTCCTTGAGTCGTGAAGCTCGATCTCACCTTTCAATTAGGCAAGCTGCCTCGCATAGCCTACAGGCAGGAAAGTAGCGTGATTTAAGCTTTGCACTTACTGCTCGCGTTGTGTAAGGATCCTGGTGGTACAAAGGCAAATTCGCAAATTGTCTTTTTGTACTGTGAACCATTACTGTGAACCTGCTTTTGTACTGTACCATGTCAAGTTTCTCTTAGTAATTGGTTTTACAACCAGATTCAGTTCTGCGCTATAGCTATTTTACCCAAATGATTTTTTTCGGTACAAAATTACTCCAACCGTTCAAGTGTTTAACTCTTAGGCAACTGCCAGCGAATCATCCAGAATATCAAACACTCGAATCCAGACCTTTCACGATCTTCGTTTTTGGAGGGTGTGTTCTCTTCTCCCTAGAGCCACGAGTTTGAGTGGCAAATGTTGTCAGTTGCAAGAAGGCTACCCAAGATGGGAGTAAAATGCATTTTAAAATGCTCCTACGTGTTCTCTCTCCATGTGGATTAGGCTGTAATTAGTTACTCTGTGGTGTAACGCCAAAATTCAAATTGCTAAACTATAGTTTCTTATACGCAAAGGGTGTGGTATCGAGCGGCGTGGAATCCGTTAAAGAGCACTCAGTTCTTCAGTGGGAATTCCGTTTCAAAAACATTTCCAGTAGACGTAGTTGTTGGTATATTTTTAAGGAGCTCAGTAGGCTGGTCTTTGTGAAGGAAAGTTCCAGTCTTCGAAAACACTGCATTTATATCCGTGGTGGAATTCAACTCATGGCCGTGGAGTTCGTTTCTGTCGCCTAAGGGGGCACCACCAGCCAGTCTCTGTGAATGTTTCGCGAACCCGCTTTTTTCGAATTGTTCGACGTTTCGATACCTATCGTCATCAGGGCTTCTCAATGAATCCGATTAGAAGCCCAAATTAGTAAAACTGCCAATTAGTTCATCATCTATAAGACTTTAGCTGCGCTGAATTGAAGGATATTTTTTTATAATAACTTTTTTTTTTAATTTAATAACGAGGTGAATTGCGCATCTGATGATTTTTTTCGTGACTTTTAGCGCAAATTTTGTTATTATTTTGCTCCAGTTATATTCATGGCTAACGCTAAAGTGTCATTTCACTTCCGAAGAAGCATAATTTCTTGTTCACGAGCATGAAAAGAGCATTCAAATTTAGAATTAAAATAGCTTAAAGCTAAGATTAATTTAAAATCGATGCTTAATTTAACAAAAGTAGGTAGTTTATAGAGAAAATTTATAATAATTCTGATAGAGTAGTAAGTCATCATCATGGCTTTATTCATTAAGATGATTTGGTCCAGTAAGGGCAGTCAGCCGATTTAAAACTAGTAAATTAGTAAAAACTTATCAACGGAATTGGAAAATTTTTACTGCTTCGTTTAAGAAAAGTATATTTTCTTCCAAAGTAAACTTAATGAATGTGGAAAAATTTAAAGGAGAAATTAGTCTCCTACGTATATTGGTGGAAACTTTTACATCTAAGAGTTAAGTTAAACTGATCCCACGGCTGCAGTTTGAATAGCCACGCGCTGATAGGCAGATCAATGCCAGAGTTAATGAAATAATTCGCGGTGAAAAATTAATTATTCTTGACAGGGATGCAAACCCACATCTCCGTTTTCAGTCCGGACGTCTGAGTGAATTTAGGCACCGGAAGCCCCGTTATGAAATAGATTGGATTATTGATTCAACAACATGGAACTCGGCTGGTGGCTCTCTATAAAATTGGTATTTAGGCCGTCATATCCGTCCTTATATACAAGGAATGTCATTAAAAATAGCGTTACTTACTTCACCTCGTTGCACTTACTGTGAAAGCCACTGCTATGATACTTATCCTTTAGTCATTCAATAAATTTGCTTATGGCACTTACTATATAGAGAAACAAAAATTCATTAGCCGGAGTGGGTGCTAAAAGAACGCAGATAATAATGGGGCTTAAAAAGACCAAATCACCGATTTTTAGCTCTTTGAGCTTTTGGCACCACTTCCAAAATATGACAAATTTCGTTGTAGCATGATACTTATGTGCATAATGGCAAATATCTAACAGAGGTAACTCTTTTGGGCCAGAAGAGGTGTAGACTAAAAATAGATTTCGTCGAAACCTCTCCGAAGTTTTCGGTGAAATGAGGATAAAAGAATGAAAATCTTAGAGTTGACAATATCTATCAATATTAAAAAGTTGAAAAAAATTTAGGTTGATAAGCTGTGAGGAAATATTAAACACATTTTTGTTGTTTACGGTCGTTATTGGTCATCATGGAAGCAAAAACATTTGCGAAACAGGATTTTCGTATGCTGGACATAACAGCAACGCCCTCGGATCATAAACGCCGAGGGCATCTTTTTAGTATCTTATTTGGCCAGAGCCATTAAGGAGAAGTACTTCATAATTAATTTTTTTGTTGGGCATAAATTTCCCAAGTTAAGAAAATTTATGATATTCATCGCGTGGTAGTAAAGGTCGTTTTTACACTGTCAAATCCACGTTAAACTCCATCCAAGACTCGTTGAAGAAGCTTTCTCGAATGGACGTCATGTCAATCTGTTGAAACGTCATAACGGCGGACATAGTGTCTTTAAATATCTTGAAAGGCTTCGTTGCCATCAAATTCCTCTTGTCATAAACGGTTCTAATTTCTCTGGAATCTTGAATGGTCTTGATGTGTATCGACCAATGGAGTTGAATTTCAGACTACCAGGCATAGGATGGCTGACTTGGAGAACGTTCCGTACGGAAGCACCTCGTATTTTATGCTATTATATAATAATAAAATAATTGGTAAATGTAACATATAATCTTTTTAACATACAAGTGCCATTGTGCTTTAAATTATGAAAGATACATGTAAGCTGCACGAGGTATATTATGGTCTAAATAAACGATAACATATTTTCAGTGATTGAAGAAAAACTAGGAAAATTTTGTATTTTGGGATTTCTTTATAATATTTGAGATCCTTGTATTTTGGAATAACTTCCATTAGCGTATTTTGGCGTACAATAATAATCTCTGCATTTATATAAATCACTGCTATCGTGATTAATATTAATGAGACATCAAATGTTGGCACAATAAAACTTAATGGACAAATTGCGCTCACAGAGTTTTCAGGCGAGAAGGGGACACCGTCGAAGAATTTATGATAATTTACGATTTCTGTACTCGTTTCCTCCCAAAATATGAAGCCTGACTGGATATCTCCAAATAATAATAATTATTTTTGCGTATAAGTGGAACCCTCAGAATGAATATAAAGATTATTTTGCACAAAGAAATGTATGGAGCCGGCGAAAAGCACGAAAGCCGGGTATAGACCATGTCATAAGTCAGGAATACCTACAACATATTTTTTCTCCCATTCATAAATTCACTCGTAGCTTGATGGTTATCGTCCTCGCCGTATAATTCCGAGGTCTCCGTTTTGAATCCCTAAGCAGGAAATTTATTATTTGCGGAATTTTGTAAGTCTTATCACTTCTCTAAATCAGGGTATAAAATATTTTCGTAAGTAATATTTCTATCCCTAGTTTTGGACCTTTTTTGTCGAAAAGCCATGTCTCAGCGACTATAGGCGTATGATTCGGGATCCCTCGTTGCAGTTTGCAATATAACTGAACTTTCGACATTTCAATGAAAACGCAACTTCAGCAACATTCGCTTCATCAATTTGTGTTTCTCCAATCAAAACCAGAATGCTAACGACAACTGCGCAAACGAAATTAATACTCATCTCGCAAACAACTCATGAGGTTACTCAAAATTGCTGTGGTTGGAAGAAAAGTTATATGTAGTTGACAATATTTGCATGCTTGTACACCTTGTAACTCTTGTTTTACAGGCACTTTCCAGACTTAGTTATTCATCGATTTCTTTGAAAATATTAGTAGAAGTCAGTCAAGCTTTACGTAACAGTGTGAAAGGCCTGTCAAGTCGATTTAAGTATTCTCGGACAATCATCATTGAAATACCTTCTCGAGTGGTCTTGAATGATTTTTAAGCGTTCAACATATCTGGTTCAAAACTTCTCGAACATTGTGAAACGGGCTTAACTTAAAGCGTTTTTTAATCATTAGTTGAACCGCATTTCATTCCATACTTTCCATAACTTTTTTAAACGGGCGGTTTGCGTTGATGATGATTCAGAATGAGACTGCAGAAACGAGACACGTCGCACAGTGGCCCTAAATTGTTGTAATTATTATAATTCATTCATTCAAATTGGTAACATGCTATAATTCTTCTGTCATTGTAATATGCCGTCTTGTGTGGTTACTCAATATATTTTTTTTAATCGTGCTTCCTTCCTTTTTTCCAAGTCTCTCTTGGGATACTGGCGAATTTTAACTTTAAACGTGGGCTTTTGGTTCTTATAATGATATTTCAAAGGAAATATTTGTAAGCCAGAATATTACAACACAGTAATACTAACGGTGACCACGTATTGACTGTCGTCAGCTGTCCTTCGGACATGGTTCACCTGGGTACTACATGGAACTCATACTGTCACTAACATTGTATTAGTAATGCAATGCAAACCTTTGTAAAAAAACAGTAATATATGCCAATGATTTTGATGGTTTACTGTGATTATCTTTTTCTTGAGAAGAAGTAGGAAAAACCGTATTTTGATCAGCTGTTTGTCGCACTGAACTCTTCATTAAATGCTGATTAACCATGCGATTTTAAATGTTGCTAAATTTTATGAAACATTTACAGTTATTTTTTTCAATATTTGAATTAAATTTTATATGTAACATATTGTGGCAGAAATAATATCTCCTTTTCACTCTCTTGTATTGTCTTTTATGTTTTAATGCGGAATATTTTTCTAAAAATCTATTAAAGGATTTAATCTTGAATATGTTGGTGTTAACTCCTGATGAAAATGAAGTAACTTTATCCTCCACATGCAATCTCAACGCTCATTTTTTCATTATCAGTGTAGAGTTATTGGTAAACGAGAAATTCTACCTACATAATGTAACTAATTGTGGTTGTGGTAAAGTAGCTGTAATTGTAAAAGTCCGGATGAAATCATGAAGAGGAACTTCCTTCACTGTGTTCACTCAGTGCGTTCACTGAGGTACCACTGAGCTTAGCATAGGCTATTTTTTGGCCACTTTTTCGCCTCAGGGATTTAAAATTGCCCAAATTCAATCACTCTGCCTTGATGGGACATGAACCGTATGGGAAAACGTATTCATTAAAGTAAAGTATGATTCAATGTAGAAAAATGAAATTGATTGGGAATAGAGAGGGAATATAAAGGAAAGGACTGACGGTAATTTGCTAAATTCGAGTCTTTCGCCAGCTTGCACCAAGGGTGGGTGAATTTGGAAATATTATCATTAAACATAAATTATGCGTACATTGTAGAGCAAGAATTGTTCAATAACAATGGAAGTGGCAGATATATCTTTGGCCTTACCTAATTAATGACCATCAAGTGAAAAACAGGGCCGATGTGGGGGAATGTATCAAATCATTTAACCGGAATCCAACCTGGATCTCCTCCAGTCGGTCAGGGGTGTGAGCCAGTTGTTCCACTAAGCAAACCAAGGCATTCTATACAAGAAGATATAGGCACCGTCGACGGCTACTAGGTCCTACTGGGAGCTAGTAGCAAACTAGTACCGCATCAATTATGAAATCAAGTAGCTCAGCCAGTATGATAGCGATTATACTGGCTAGCCAGCATGCTGGTTCTATATCACACGATACTGGAAAGCTATTATATTAGCGTGTATCCTCGAAGTTGTGCTGGATCAAGTATCGTGTGAAACGGGCTTACCAGTCGAGATCCTTGGGAGGGAATGGTGGAACTGGCGAGATAACCTGATCGGTTGTTAGAAAATCCTGGTTCCACTCTCGATCAAGTCAAAAATAATTTTCATCGTGAATTCCCACACATTGATGCAATATCTTTCACCCGTGCGTATGACTGCGCATGATCTTCATTGGTATTCATTATGAATTGTTTTTATCAAAATATATGAAATCCCTTTGAGTGGCTAAAAATAATCGAATAATGTGAATGTGACGTGATATTAAATCCTACATTGGCAGTATTAATGACGTTACTGGGTTAGGGAATTACGCCAAAGTGCCAATTCATTTCAGCAAGAAAAAGTTTCAGTGTGATGGCTTTTTATTCCTTTCTTTCATATTTGGTAACATAGAATATAATAGAATTTATTTCTAGAACCTAGTCCTTCGGACACTAGGTTTAGATAGATTACAAGTCATTGAAAAAATGTACTCTCCCAGCACATTCCAATACACTGCAGAAAAACCATTAGAACAATAATGAATGACATTTGCGGAATGGAAAATAAGGAAAGAAAAAGAATAGTTACACTCTCTCAGATACTGGCGTAAAGAGAACTACAAAAATGAAAATATAACAGGAAAATTATGTAAACAGTATACATATGATGTACAAAAAATAAACTGAAAAGAAAAGACTAGGTACACTCTCAGATACTGAGTTACAGAGAAATACAGAAATAAAAATAACGGGCAACATATATAAACAACATACGAATGATGTACCACCAATATAATTCGGAACACTTGCTTGAGATGAACGGTTGGCCGGGGTACCGAAACATAGTTGATAATATTACTTGCTTTGCTATCGTTAGCAACTCAAAATGAATATAAGGGTTGCTATGATGCATAAATATAAAAATATGAGCCTCATATTTCAATTTTATGACCATATTTTAATTATTCCAATAAAAAGTTATAATTATTGGCAAACATTCAATTGGGCACTTAAGGGATAATTCGATGATGTACTGTATGGTTTTATTAATATTACAGAAGCGGAGTGACAGCCCGGCGAGTGGAGTTCTCTCCTACGGACCGAAGATTACAGGATCATGTCCAAGCATAAGCCTCTCTGAACAGTCCATGGTAAATCATGGTGGCATGATTTTCTGGATACCTACTAGAACTTCATTGGAAACGTGCTTTGGCCCAGGAAAAGCCGTCTGCATGCATTTTTGGATGCATGAATTTCACTCCTCAATTGGATTACTGCGAGTTGAGCTCAGCCGTCGCTTATCAACCTCACTGGCCTTCGCGTTGACCACTTGGTGAGTTTTCTGCCTGACCAAGGATTTCATTGCCATTTTTTTCTGTATTCTGCTCGTTTTTGTCTATCATATCATTTTTCGATGACGTGTGAGTCGTGCATGACCAAATCTATCGTGTAAACTATCGCCCTCTTAGACCGATTTTATTTATCATTATGATCCGCTTCACATTGACCTAAAAGGGGGATGTTTTGTGAAAGGTTCCACAAAACATGATGGCACTCGACAGCGGAGAGCTTGAGATCATTGAGTGCGAATCAAGCGTAGCTGAGCTGGAAGAGGTACCGACACCCTTGTATGGGGACCGCCGAAGGTACCCTCGCTCCTTCGTCCCACCTGTTTTTCATCCTTTCCCTTTTTTATATCATTTTAGCTTTTCCTCTTTGACCGTAGTACATGCTCAGGGTCTTCTGTACTTCATTGAGTCTACGGATAACTCGCGACAGATTAACTCTAGTTACTTAGTTTTATCCTTCGTTACCATTACCATTGAGATTGTGGAAGACATGCCTCTCGGTAAGACGCGTTGACATTGAAGCCCTGACATGACTTTCGAAAATAACACTATTTTTATGATATCAATATTTTTCGGGTGGCGTCTGCGTATTTTGTTTAGGATCACAACCGTTTCGCCATATATCCTGCTGGCGTCCTCAGGTGAAGGAGCGAGAAGGTTTTTCGTTCAATTCTTATAGAGGCCAAGTTGGCAGATTTGGCGCCAAATTCGGCCGATTCTGCGCCCAGTCATGGAGCAGCATCTTGATTGCGCGGGAAACTGATTACTCTTTTCCATGCGCTGTGTAGTGGGTATCCATCTTCTCTATTGAAGTTCATAGACGGTTTTAGGATTTCGATGGCTTCTCTAATGATTCTCGGGTAGTGCTTATTCTCCTTGGCTATTATTCTGGTGAAGAAAAGGCAATTACTAATACCACTGAATTTTATTAAAACTTGTCCCGGGTTTTAATAAAATTCAGTGGTCTTAGTAAAAGTTGCCTTTTATTCCTCTAATTATGGAATACCTACCACCAAGTGAACCATGAAACAGTGATTTTTATTGTTCTGGTGTCTTCGAATTTTTGGTATGCCCCGGTTCACTCCATGCGTGCTCTGAGATGGCTGATACTTTAAATTGCTCATATTTTTGTCGCCATCTGGTGTTCTTTCAGCAGTATGCTCAAAGCTCTGCATGTTTTTCCAATATAGGACCTGCCACAAGAACTCGTTATACATCACTTGTTATACGCCTTCGGAGAGTGTCGATGGAATTCTGTCGTTTGGCCCGGGTAGTGTGTCACACAGTCATTCAAGGTATCTTGGTCTGTGTGACCTCCCTCATGACCTCGTCATGCTTCCGTAATGCCCTGGAAATTCTCTCGTGATAACACATACTATAGCAGAAACTTCGAGTTCTAAATTGTTGTCTCCTAATAGAAATGCTGGTGTGCCGATCCATGAACTCTGAAACTCTTTTTTAACAAGGAGTGCTACTGTCGTAGCTAGCCAAAGTCCGTTATGGTCTGGTCATCCGTGGGCACTCATTACTTTTTCAATCCAACAATTGGGAATGACGGAACTCAAAACAGGAGAGCAGAGAAACCCGGAGAGCGCAAGCCTTAAATATGGGTTATAGGTAAACAAGAAAACATTGCACGTCCCCACGGATTAGATTGAATTAAGAAGTTATTTAATTAGCTTCAGTCATATCCCACCTTGCAATAAAACTGACAATGCGAATAAGTAGCCGGAAAATTGGCTCTGTGTGCAAGAATGTAATTCTAACTTTATATCCACGTATGAAAGTCTCGCAAGTACGGTTGATTAATATTAAATACTATGGCAAAGTATAAGTTTTTTAAGGCAAAAAAATAGAGTTCAGTTGAACTCTATTATTTTGAACTATGAGTTATTTAGGCAACTTTTAAGATATTTTTCATGTGATCGGTTTTGCATTCTTCGTGGAATCTCGTAACTGATGTTTTTCTTCGAGCAAATTGCCTGACAAAATTCAATGAGCCATCAGTCACGGCCTTGGTTATCAATTTTCTTTCAAAATGAAACATATTTGGAATAAAGATTGATTCAATATTTTTATGATCTTAGTTACTTTCACTCTCAGAAACACTCACTAAATCCAGCGTGCGAGAAATATATTTATCACTCCACTCGATGAAGTTTATAGGCTCCATTCAGTACTGTTACTCTCGATGCCATGCGTAATGGTGATTCAAGACCGAGGAGGTGTAACTGACCCATAATAATGAACTTTATTCAGTATTCCAGTAAAAGATTTTTTCTACTACTTGGACACTCTTGACAATCCTGTAATGCCGGGGAACAGGATAGGGGAAATTGTTAACCTTCGGGCGAGTCACAAATACTGCCCCAATACCTATTATCGATATTACCTTCCTCTGCGTTCAACATGTTAACTTCTAAACCCGGTTTTTCTGTTTTACTCTGTTTTTTTGCTGAAATTCACTCCGTTTTTTTTACTGAAAAAATGCGAGAACGGTACTGAGGAGAAAATGAACGAATTCTCTGTGGATTATGCATATAAAGGCCAATTAATGGCCCAAAGAGGAAAAAGTGGACCATGGTCATAGAAACAAAATAAGAATATTCAGTGCAGAATTACTGTATAATTTAAATAGTGCTTTTCTTGATATCGTTGATGGTTAGAGGTAGTGGACTCTAAAGTGGAGGTTAACCTCCCCCATAGCCACGGATTCATATTCATTTTATGAGTCAGTCCTTCAAATCTACTGCGAGGTATTTAATTAAATCATTTTAGCAGCACAATGTGAGGTATTTTGAATGAAAATGCAATCGCTCTATAATATTTATAGTGGAATAGTTATCATTTTCAGTCATTGAAAAGATTCTCGAGAAAGTGAGAAGGAAAAATATCGCTTATAAATAAAATGAGTTCACTGCTAACTTTGTGGTATTCCATTCTGTAAAACGATTTATTCAAAAAAACTTTTAAACTACAGAAAAATATGCACTCTCTCACACAAACACGACCCGGGTTTCGGCGCTGAGCACCATCATCAGGTGATGAAGCAATGCGAACAACCTGTATATATACCACACTGGAGGGAGGGGTGGGTTGGGTGGGTGGGGGATGTAGTAATTAGGGGGTGGACACGGATTGTACTGTGGGTAGTGGTGGAGGATGGGGAGATAATCGGTGTTGAGCAGGGCTGGTAGCGGACCTTGAGTGGAATGAGGGAGGAGCGGAAGCAGCGACTCCGTCAAGGATAGGAGAGGAGGGACGGTACAAATATTCATTTATTACCGAAACATTCGGGTCATTAGATGCTTTTAAAATCTCCAGGTGCTCCAGTGAGTTCAACTCCCTTCTGTTATTAGACATATGTAAAATTTTAACAATAAAATCAATACGATGGTCACATACTAAAAGATGCTTAGTGAAGTTGCTCTTGTCGTCATTGTTATGTTTAAAAGCTTGTAAATGTTCTTTACCTCTTATGTTAAAATTCCTGTGAGTTTGACCCACATACACTCCTTCGCATTCACCACACTGTAAAGAATATTCCACCCCACTTCTCTCCTTGGAGTCCACTGGGTCTTTTCAGCATCTTTTAGTTTGTGACCATCGTAGTGATTTTATTGTTAAAATTTTACATATGTCTAATAACAGAAGGGAGTTGAACTCATTAGAGCAACTGGAGATTTTAAAAGCATCTAATGACCCAAATGTTTCGGTAACAAATGAATATTTGTACCCTCCCTCCTCTCCTATCCTTGACGCAGTCGCTGCTTCCGCTCCTCCCTCATTCCACTCAAGGTCCGCTACCAGCCCTGCACGACACCGTTTATCTCCCCATCCACCACCACTACCCACAGTACAATCCGTGTCCACCCCCTAATTACTACATCCCCCACCCACCCAACCCACCCCTCCCTCCAATGTGGTATATATACAGGTTGTTCGTATTGCTTCATCACCTGATGATGGTGCTCAGCGCCGAAACCCGGGTCGTGTTAGTGTGAGAGAGTGCATATTTTTTCTGTGGTTTGTAAAAGTTTTTAAAATAAATCGTTTTACAAAAATATCGCTTATGATAAAGGCAGATATCAGTGAGAGTCCACTAGGTTTTGGAATCAATCATTGGCTTAAATATTACGACAATTGCAAGTAGCCTCTTTGCGAGCTTTAGCTTTTATAAGACCATGGAATATACACGCTGCGATGATGTTAGGTGATCATACACATTAGGATAATCCCAAAAATGTCATTTTATGAGCCATTTAGTAATAATTGGTTATCGGGTCATTTCAGTAATTTTTAGAACAACAGAATTAATGAAGCATGACATCAAATCAAAAGAAATTTCACAAAACGACTGATCTATTTGCTATATATTTAATTTAACCTAGAATTCGAAGAACTGCGGAACTGACCACGCAGTAACTTTAACGGAGTCACCCGCTAGTGGTCACACAGTGGGCTAATACACACAGTGGGTTAACCTAGAATCTTGAGATAGGCTCGATAATTGACGAGAAAATGGTACTGTCATACCACATGACTGTAGCATTCTTCCCAGTAGATATGTAATCAAAGTAGTGAAATAATATTATCTGCGGAGAATATAGGCTCAGCAACTCACTCCAAATAATTGAAGCTGTAGTCCGTGTATGGAATGACTATGTAACGAAGTATATTTAACGTTGCAGTTACGCCATGTGACGTAATTCTTCGGTTTATCTCTCTCATTCCCGTCAGTCAGAGGTAAATTTACCAACAATGTTTACCCATTGAACCCTAATTTTCCATTAATACTGCCTCTTCTGCTTCACAGTGATAGAAATTCACACTTGTGTGTTAACCCTTACTTGCGAAAGAATTGTTTATCCCAAATGGCAGTGAATGTTTGTGCAGAGAAAAATATTACTTCTTTACTTGCGGTTTTACCAAAGTGGCATCTGAATTTGCATCATATAAATATAGTCTGGAATAATTTCGCAATATGCAGCAGAGTTCAGTGGTTGGCAATTAACCCTAGTTATTATTTCAATGGCGTGGTCCGTTATCCACCGAGGCATGAAATCCAAAGAAACCTCACCCCGATCATACTCTCAAGCGCATAAAACTTAGATACTCTCTCTACCTTTAGCCACAGCCACTTCCTTTTTACTTTTGCCGGAGAAAAATTATCCGAGTTCAGGAAAAGGCCCCGATTTTAGTAACTACACGGAGGACTTGTGGAGTTAAATTACCAAAACAAACGTAAATAGGGCATTTAAGAGGTAAAATTCAACGTCTTCAAATCAAGGCTCTACTTCTTTTTATTGCCACTTTCGAATATAATTGGAGTTGTGAAGACTGTCATTATTTATTGCCCTTGACAAATATCTTATTATTTCCAGAAGGTTATTTTTTGTTTAAAGTGTGTCGATGAAAGTAAAGTTCAATTTTTACTTTTGATGATTTATATTCGCTGAAAAAGAATCGGAGAATTTTCTGCAAAGACCGTAAGACCTCTACATTAAGCTTCAAAGATTATATCTCAGCCATCTTTTTGCCACACGTCATCTAGATTTGGACTTCATTGGCCACCTTCGTGCTTTTCAAGAGGACGGCTGTTACAATTTAATAAGGCTCAATGATATATTATTTTTTATTATGTTCTTATGTGAACCCTCGGGTGATTTCCGCAGTTAATAGCGTGCTCTAAATGAAAGTATTCCGGTTGAAGATAATTATGAAATCTTACGGGCATAGCTTATCTAGATCTTTCTTATCGGTGAAGAAGGCCAGGTCCCTGTTGTCGGCGAACAGTTTCATTGTGTCGGTGCATTGGATTAATTGCTCCTGCTTACAGCTCTCCGTAAATGCTTCTGGGCATACACCTGAAACGATAAGAAATCACAGTGTTAGGAATGATTTATTTAGAATATGAAAGACTCAGTCACTGTTCACATGCATAAATGAAAGGCATCTATTTCTCTTAACAAGAATATACTAATTGATTTCAGTGTTAGAAAGCTTCAATTGAAATTTAAAAGCATATCCTAGATTTCATAAACCAGCTGAAAACATCGAAAAATTTGCTCTATTTCAAAGAGGAGTACTGATGGAGTTCTCAGACTAGCAATGTCCATACCCAGTAGCTAAAATATTGAACCAAATAATTGGTATGCATAATGCACGTGCGCGCTGCATTTCTGCCATTCAGAAGACGGAGTATGTGCCATAATATTCTACGCCTAGCGAGTAAAAATAACATCATATTTGTGTAATTGAATTACACGGCCCTCTCTTAACTCTTTAAGCAGTATACAAACACCCATGACCTGAGTAATGGAAAAGCCTTCCCAAACGGGACTCCAATTCGCGAACCAGGGTTAGCAGACAAGGTCTATGCCCCGACACTATCGGAAGGCTGGAAAACTAGTCTCAGTAGTGAGAGAGACATTCTCTGTTAGTGGATTTAAATGAGAATAAGAAAGAATGCTAGGAAGCAAAATCTGTAATTGTCAGTTGAGTAAGTGGAATTATATAATACCGAGGACTTGCTCTAGGAAAAAGTTCTTTGAAAGTCACCGGGAGGTTACAAATTGGCAAATCTCCACCATTTAAACCTCTGGGTTAACCGGGAGTCTCTCGGTAAAAAATGAAACTTAAAATGTATCATTCAGATAAATGAAATAAAAGATCACCGTGGAATCAAGAAGACGAGTTTTGACGTAGGTATCTTAATTTCTATGAGAGACAGTGGTAAGTAAAAGGAACACGGACTTAGGCGACTGATTCCTCATTGTGGACCATGATGTTTAGATGTTTAATCTTGAAAAAGAAATGAGCATTTTGAAAGCATTTTGATGCTTATGAACAAACTCGTCGAGCACCAAATTAGCTTGCACTATGCATTTGGCCAAGAGAAGTAGACTTTTCATTCATACGTTCCGTTATCTAACCCAAATGTTGTATCATGTTGAATGGTATAATTTAGAAATTGGAGGCGGTATAACTGGCCAAGATTTGGTGCAACGTTACCACACGTCTGCTTCTCAGATTCATTCTCAGCATAAGGATAATCATTCTTGTCGCTCGTGCGGTAGTGACATGTTAGTGCAAAAATTCGACAAGGGGAGCGGTATTAGAAATTCAAGTGTGCTAGGGTCCCATGTTTGATTTAGTCGCCGCAAGTTTCAGACGATGTGCGAGGGAGGGGGCGAGGTAACCTTCAGGCTCCTTCATTATTTAAACCAATGGGACGAAGTTTGCTGGACGCGTCGATACCCTGCAACGAGGTCTCGGGAGCACCCCTTGTACCCCACCGAGACTATTGGAGGCTCCGGCAGGGGCTTCGACGCGTGGCCCTTCCCAGCCAGCACGACACCCCCTGTCCCTCCCCACTCCATCATTTAGTCAAATCCAGCACGGGGTGCAAGGGGAAGCCCCCCGCAACCATCTTCCTCTCGCATCCATCTTCGGAAAAACTCGCAGGTACCATCCATCCTTTGGGCGCCCCACACCTACGACAGTCAATCCCCTCGGATAAACTCGAAATAACACGTTCAAATTACCAGGGGGCGTAGTTTATAGACTTTCGCTCCACGGAGCAGGGTAATGCGAAAGAGATTTCCTCCCATCCAAGGTACGCCTTCCACCCATCCAGAATTCGCGACACCTCTGTGGGAAACCTTTAAAATCAGTGTAGATTTCCCGAAGGAGAGACTTCCGGCCTTCTCTGAGGAACCCTATGCTGGTTATTTTCATTTGCGCGTCTCAACCAAACTTGCCGCTCGTTTCTCAAAGGCGAAAGTCAAAATGCACGCTCTCTGTAAGTAGCGTATAAGAAATTGTAAATCATGCATTAATTCAACTTTTACGTCTAAGGTGTTGCATATTCTTGTCAATAATGAAATCAATTTTATGTCCCATATCCAGATTGTGTGGCTCGTACTTCTTCGGAACTTACGATCGTGTCGGCATTTTGGAACAAAACTTCAAGCCCCGATTTATTTCTAAAATTCCTTATTTACGATAAGAATCAAATAAGCTGGTGCCATGACTTTTACGTGTCTTTACTTAATCGTGTATACACTAGCTAAACCCTCGTATGGGAACACAAGAGCTTTTCTTTTGCTCTGTGTTGTCTTGTACTTTAAGGTTAAACCGTGGGACTAGTCATCAGATTCCTTATCACATAGACATAGGCATCGGCACTAAAAAACTATAAAATGAGCATTATGTGACCTAAAGAATGACGCTCCATCTATGTCTTTCACTTTCAAGCACCTTGTAAGACATCAATCTTAAGTATCAAAATAAAATTAATCGTCGACGGGCTTACTTTGTGGAAATTTTTTTTCCATGTTTGAAAAGAAATAAACTTTGTAGTTTTCCACACGTTTTTATTTTTCCCCAACCGGTTTCAACGAATACTCTTCATTTTCAAGAGGTTAATAAACCACGACGGGATCAGTCTTTCGCATTTATACCATTGACAAAAGGAGGGGGAAGATAGGAGAGGGTAGCTAGGAGAGGGTGGGAGGGGATAGGAAAAGAGGGAAGGTGAATACGAGCTTATTCCGAGGGAGCAAGGTCAGTGTTTCGAAACCATGATTGAGGAGGAAGGGGGGGGACTCTCTCAGACAGGAGAGGTGAGTTCATTGTAACTACTTCATTTACCAGTTTGTCATTATACAATTTGTGAAATGTACATATTTGAAAGTTTTCCAACAAATCCAATTTGGCACCTTTGTCTCCACAATGTAACAAATTAAGATTAAAATTTGAAACATGATTATTGTCAAGTAAATGCTTTGCAAACATAGACTTGTTATCCAGATTATTCAGTAAATTCTTATGCTCCCTAATTTGTACATTAAATCTCCTGCCGGTTTGTCCAACATAAAAACAATTGCAGTTAGGTGTAGTACATTATAACATATAAATACCACTTTTGACAAACAAATTAAAACAATCTTTGGAATTAAAAAGCAATTTATCAATGGTCACCTTCCCTCTTTTCCTAACCCCTCCCCCTCCCACCCTCTCCTTGCTTCCCCCCTCCTTTTGTCAATGGTATAAATGTGAAATACTGATCCCGTCGTGGTTTATTAACCTGTTGAAAATGACGAGTATTCGTTGAAACCGGTTGGGGAAAAATAAAAACGTGTAGAAAACTACAAAGTTTATTTATTTTCGAACATCAATCTTAAGTCTAAAAAACCGCATGCGAAATCGACGACAAAAATTTGATTATTCTAATATTATTTTATTTCACTTACTATTGCCATATTTTGACAAATTGTCAGAAAGCTTATACTGATAAAAATACTGGGGAAATTGAATGAATGATCATTATTTTTCCTCGAGTTTCCAAATCAATTTTTAGACGTCTACAGACTTCCGATACCTGTTCCTACGTACTTGACACAAAAAATTGTCATCTTTCTTATGCAAATGCATTGAAACATAATGCCCTTCTTTTACGAAATGTTTCCAAGTCCGTCGTTTCCCAGTTGACTGATCTTAATAGGGGAAAAGATTGAATACGAGTGATTTACGTTCCACTGGATGGCATCAACGTTAATTTTCGCAGTTCATTCTGTAGTGTTACCATGGAATATCCAGTACTGTCATTATTAGGTTTTTGAAAGCTTTCATGCATTTCTCACCCACACTTATCTCAATATTCATGCGTACTCCGCGTAAACTGGCAACTCACTGACAAAATTCGGTGTATACGACCTTCACCTGCGGCGCTCCTCACCCCGTTTGTGAACCTAAATAGGCCTAACCCCGCTCGTCAAAATTTACCGCACCTGTTACCTTCTCCCCTTGCCTTCTCCGTCCCCCTACTTCTAACCTCCCTTCTTCCTTCCTTCAGTCTACTCGCGCTGTCATTCTACTTCGCCTCCAACACCCAATACGAACTTGGTAGCAGCGTCGTAACGATAGTCAGTTTGCATTACTCTGTGTGTATGTCCTTTCTTCTCCAAAACGAAGGCTAGTAATTTTCACGAGTGGTGAAAGCGGTACTTTCCTGAACATATCTCCTTACTTTTGAGTTCAAAATATATCGCCTCGATGAGTTGCTGAGTGGATTACATGTTCATTAGAGTATACTTATTCAAGATATTTACCCCCGCCAAGCAGACAGGATCAATTTGTTCTTGAAAATTTGCTACCTTGGCCAATAAAATTTGGAGCAGAAATTCTTGCTTTAATTGCGTCATTTTAAGTGTCCAGGACATTTGTCCGGAGTATGATCCAACATTGGCAGAAGTCGCTCGTCATTTCTCCATCGTCGATGGCACAAACATCGGCCGCATGCTGGAGATTACTTGTACTTGTGTAAGAAATCCATCAATCACACATTTACCTGCAAGGAAGTTTGCATCGGAACTTACAGAGTCCTCGAAATTGTCATTTTTTCATTCCTATCAAACGAGACCTTTTTACTATCTTGCTCGATCTTGCCAGTTTTCACCTTTCCGCTAACTTTTCGCAATGTTTTCATTCCCCTATATGAGCCAATCAGAATTCCCTACCACGGTTCCCGTGAAAACTTGCGTAACGGGAGGGAAACATGGCCTATGGCAAGTGGGATCAATGAACTGTTCTCAAGGTAAGCTTGGAATGCTTGCCCTTTACCAATGTGTACATTAAGCTACTGCAACTCTTGCTACTTTCAGTTATTCTATCTAGGGCGTTAGCCCGGGATTATCGTCAACCTCGTCAGTATTTATTTTCATGTATTTATTTAGTGTGGCTACTCTGGACACTTTCTTTTCTAACTAGGCTTCGTGTTTCAACTAAAAAGTTGTATTCAACGCATACAAACGTAATTTACCAACCTTGATTCCAAAGAGAACACATTTTTGGGGTATTTGAGTGAATAATATCAAATTTATTATGTTTATCTTCGTTTACTTATGAAATTTAAGCATAGAGTCTTAAGAACAGGAAGGGGCGTATAAAGAAATTCATGCGTGTAACTGAAGCCAAAGCGGCATGCAAGAATAGGGTAGTTTAAAGGAAATGATTAAAGCATGGTCAGCATTATAAGCGACTCATCGATTATTAAACTTTTTTGACTGTGCCTCCCCTGAAAGGGAATGGCATGATGGATATTTGTGTACTATTACTCGTTTAAGTTCCTCGAAGTTACGTCTTAAAACAAAATGTTTATCCAAGCTGTCTGACTATAATAACCAGACGAATTAGGGAAACCGCTGAAAAGAAGAACTGGCTTCTCTACTGTGATTAGTACTGATTGACGAATTTTGCGTGTCTCAAACTGTGTACCGGTGAAGCTATACGTCCGATGAGAAATTAGTAAAAGACGAAAAACAATTGCTTGAAACCAAAACTCCACAAACACGCCGTATACTGCAATGAAAGGTGCAGTGCGCTATATATATTTCGTATATCACGTTTGAGCATTTATTCATCAACAGGGTGGGGTGGTGATCATACCTGGCGATTAATCTTAAATGTTGACTTTATACGAACGAAATCTATAGAACAGTGTTATTTTCGGTTTGTTATTTGAAGAGGTGACCGGCGACGATATCATTTGCGCTATTGAGGATGCGTGGGTTGGCTGAATTGGGAATTATTATATGAGGAATGAAGGAAAGGAGGAGAGAAACCCAACGTTGGTTTTAGCCAACTCCTCACGAAAGGCTCCATGGGGTCCGTAGTTAAACGTGCTATTCGACGGACGAAGTACTGCACTTTAATTTCTCTCCACAAATCACCTACGTAGGGATTGGAATTGTACTGAAAAATCTCCTCCACTTCAAAGATGCGAACCCAGGTACTCGAGATGGGAAGCCACAACTCTAGCCACCGCACCAATCCGATTCCCTTCTTTTGAAATCTTTATTGATATGTGTTGTTACCTTAGAAGGCTAATGTAGCGTATATATCTAATTCCCAATGCCTGGATACATTCGGACACGGCCGAGAATTCGTATTCCAGCGCTCGTTGAAGTATCCGCACCACTCACCCTCCGGCCCACTCAGTGATTCACTCCGACTCGCCATGGATCCATTCTCATCCGGTGATGACTCCTCCAATCCCAATAAGCCCCCACCAGCACGGAACCACCTCCGCCCTGCCCCCCCGTCCTTAACCGCTACCCCACTCACCGCTCCCAGCCCCGTCACTTCCGCCTGACCCCCCTCCCTCGCCATTCCCTGCACCCCCGACCCCACGGCTCCACTCACTCCCGTTTTGGCTCACGTCCGCGACGACGCTATATTTCGAGAGCTGCGAGAGCCAGAGCAGGAGCGACACCTTCCCGCCTCCCCCCGCTGCCCCTCCTCACCTCCGCCAACCTCCGCGCATTTCCCTCGCTCGGTTCTCTCCTCCGCCATTGTCGCCATGGCGTCGATCTGCCCCCCTGCCACCGCGGAATGGACAAGAATAACGATGTGTCTCATTTCGATGCGGGGGACACAAGCCCCCGCACGGTCAAAATTGTCGCCAAATTCCGATCAAGATTATTATACAAGAATCTGGAGTGCTAAGTGTCATTACCGCCGCCATGTACAACTTGAATCAAGTCGAGTCCTGCAGATTCCGTTCGAGCTCTTGATTAGGACTTGGCTGTTGGCATTTAGAAGACGCATACTCTTGAATTATAATAATCAATCTGAGGTCACGGAATTGAAAACCAGAAGTTTTACTCAGCTGTTTCAATCGAAATTCATAGTGATTGTGATCGTGCTCACTCGAAGTGAGAAAAAACCAACAACAATAAATTGGTGGAAAAACATAACTGTTATTATTAGCGTATTAATTCAAAGCGTCGCGGTGAGGTAACATCACACGTACTTATCCCTTCTAGTTTCGTACGATCTTCTCGAAAATTGTGGTGAGATTAGTCGCCCAGGTGCTAACTCTCCGCATCAAATATTTTTGAATTAATACGAGGAAAGCCCTGTTAAGGTAATAATTTAAGATTGGTGTAAAAGAAAGGAAATACATTTGCCTGCCTACGGGAGTACTCATCCTCGCCTACATTTCACTATGCCGTGTGTAAGGGGATTAACCACGTTATTCTCGGTTTGGTGGTGTGAACGAAGCCGCGGCTTAGCTACCAAGATAGTTGCGTCACCGACCGTGCTAGGGAATGCTTGGCACGCAGTTAGCCTGCCTGGCTGTCGCGCAATCTGGCTTCGAAAGTAATGGTCCCTGCCATTGCAAATGTTAGAATTCATGTCATTCTAGTGTCGCGATCACCTTCTCACTGTTTACGTTCCCTCTAGAGCTACTTTCATTGTCAACTGGGATAAATGGAAATCGTTTGAGGCTACTGCTCTGGGCCACGAAATGGACGTATTTTAAAGGTGTTTTAGTACTTACAATTTTTATGCGAATGAAAAAATTGTTTTGGGTATTTTTCGTTTGTTTATTTTTGTGTATTTAAAATAAGCAGAATTTATCTAAGTGGTCAAATCTATCGATATAAACAGAGAAACCGAATGATATCGTTAGTGTCAGAAGTGGACTCGCCTTGTACTTGGACTTGATTGCGATTAAATCCCTCTTTTAGAATTGAAATACATTTTTTTCCATTGGCTACCAGCGGTTTCTTCCCTCGTTCGAATAACCAGAACCAGAACTTACGTTTATAGTTGGTATGTGCTTTGATGCTTTACCTCTGTTCATATGGTTAGCTCGGTGCCAAGCGAAAGATAAAGATATGCTAAAGTGAATAAACTGATGACCGACTGTGGAAAACTCCATATTGCCATATTGCATAATATTGCGTCTTTTGTCAGTATATTTACTCGATCAACAATATTCCGGTGATGAAAAGTCAAGCGGGAAGTCTGCGTGAGATTGTCAAAGAGTGTTTGAAATTCTTCAAATCTCGAACTGCTCGTGATTGAACCACGTGGTTCCTTTAGTTACTTGATATCATAATTAATTCTCTCGAACGGTACTAACACAACCCCTATCTGTGCTAATTAATATAATGCCATCTTCTCAGCATCCATTTTTAAAGTAAAACATTTTTCCACATTTCTGCACAGTTCTTATCGGTAGCGAATGTCAACTAGTAAATAAATTTAAATATCTAATGGAATTCATTTAGGATATGCTCATGGTTTTCATGAAAGCCTACAAAACTTGCAGAAGTATTCGATGTATAATAGAACTGTTCAATGAATTAGTTCTTTAGTATTAGTCCAAATTGTAGCCCAATGGATTCAGCTTTCAGCTACTGATGAAAATTCCCCTAATTAAATCCGGTAATGGTCTCATTAGAGTATACTACGTTCAGTGTTGCGACTTTCTTCGCCCAAATTCTTTCTGAAATCCATGGGTTGATTTTCTCTGCCCGTAAGTGTCTTCACTTTCCATTGAGCTTAATTAAATAATAATAATGACGACTTTATTTTCGAGCGAAATTAGGATTGTCAGTCCTTACTTATATTTAATTCATACGCAACACATTAACACCCATGCCCTGGGTGGGGAATACCCACCCAGGCGGGACTCGAACTCGGGAGCTTCGGGTTAGCCGGCGAGGACGTTACTCCGCCGCTACCGTGGCCGGCAATGCCATGAGAAATCAAACCAACCTTCGGGATGAATATTTTTTTCGTGACGACATTCAATGCATTGGGTATATAACCTATGGAATGTGTGATGAGAGCTTCGAATGTCTTACATGAAAAGTTTTCGTGTTACTCCATCACTCGCAGTGATATTCCAGAGGTTGTTTTGCCGTTGTAGATGATGACAGGAAAGCTTTTGAGTCGCACAGCGGCCAAATAATCTCCGATCGTTATCGGGCACATTAGGAAAAGGCCAAAGTTTGGCTTACTTGCCAATTATGTTAGCCAATTTTTCGATTTACAGCTGAAACTTAATAAATTATTTGGAAGTCACTCCGAATGGAGTGAATTTTACACTCGATGGGTCTTGATCTAATCTTTTCAGGTATCGTAATGTAAGAAAAGAGGTTATGAATATGTTCTTCGCTGAAGAACATTATATTTCAACTAATGCTAGAAATGAAGTTATTTTTATTTTGATACGCCTACCTGGAAAATTCAAAACACCGATAGGCCACTGCTTCCCATGTAAATATCTTTTGGTTGATAGAATTTTTCACCTTGATATATTTATGCATTTTGCATAATACATTATATTGTTGTACATATAATTGACCTAACGCTCATTAGTGTGGCATAGATCAGGATTCTCGGCTGAATATATTCTCTATCGTCATTATGTACCAAGTTGCTTGACAGACAAATCACATTGACTGGAAAACCAATCTCTATTTCCAGGGTGAACGTCACTAGCAGATTGTAGCTTCCTCAATAGTGGCCTGACAAAATATGCGTGCTCGATATTTATTTACTTGTAACTCTGATAATTCATACAAATGATTTGCATAGGAGCCCGAGAAGATTACTCGTTAGAGCATCAGACTTTCGGGGTCCAGGGTACAAGTCCCTGCTCGGGTGAAAATTTTTGGGGCTGATTGGAAGAGTCTTAATACCGCCCCTCTTGTTAAAGGCATTTACATTGCTAACAACTCGAAGTTGGCATCAATATTCATTCAAGTTTTACGTTGGAGCCATTTTGTTTATTTGCTCCTTACCATGAGCACCGTGTAAAAGTATTTAATAACATTTTAATTATAAAGGAAAAGAAGGCGTAGAAATCGCGCTTTAGGATTTTAAAAACCAGCTGAAAGAACTGAGTTATCCGACGGCTACCTGTCTCAGAAATCGCTTTGAAAGTGTTGGCACTGTTTGTGAAACAGCCAATATGCGAACAGCTTTGCTTTAGGCTGCGAAAATCGACGGTGATTGCTTTTTACACCAGCTTTATCCTCATTTCTCACGAAGTAGTTCTCGATGTGCTTCTCGATTTGCCTTCCCGAGAATATTGTTTGATGAATTTGAGAAGTCTTTGGACCGTTGAAGTTGTTAATCGTAATCTCAGCACGCATTAATCAAAGCGACGCATCGTGAATTATTATTTTTAAGCTCAGCCCGCCTTTGGTATCTATTTTTTATTTGCATAACAAAGATAGCTGAAAATTCACGAACTCATGTTCGTGTTCGGACATTCGAATTCATGTTCGGAAAAATGCAGGAATTAAATACCATATTGACATTCACAGACTGTAGAAATTAGAAATTAGAAATATCTGCGTATAATCATCAGCTGCTAGCTAAACTACTTTTACTATTTTTAGCGGCTAACATTTCTTAGGAAATCACTTTTTTAATACATGATATCACTAGACTTCAAGAGGAGGGGAGGGAGAAACTGGAGCTGTTAAGACTAGGGGCCTGGAAATTACTACTTTTTCTATCACTCATGGCTTTGGACTCTCAATTATTCAAGCAGTGCAATTGGTAAAACTAAATTTCTGTCGATCTTAACTTCAATTTTCATTTAACCGTAGTACGAAGTTACAAATGCTGATTACGTCCATGAAATTCCTCCCGTTCCATCACTTCACAGAGCCCTTCTTTGACCGAAACAAATAATCCGGAAAGGCTTTCGTAATTGAGAGATTCAGTGGCACTTGCACCAATGAAAACACTGCCGAGGAATCGCGCTGTCTTTCTCTGTTTCGCTGTCACCGTTTTAAAAACTACATTATTCAAACTACCCCCTCGCCTCAGGACCGCCTCGCGAGTTTACACACACTGTCGTTCCGCACGGCAGGTCCTCCTCCCCCTTTGCCCTACTCTCTTGCCACTTCCCGGCCGCCCTTGCCTTCCTTCATCCCTCCGCCGCCCCCCCCCCCCGTCCACCGCCCGGCCCCCACCCTCCCGTTCTGACTTCTCCCGCTTCTCGCCAACTCAACCATCTCCTTGCTCCATAGACCCCATCGTCAGAGCCGTGACGTGCTCGAGCCGGCTTTGGCTGGGAAGTCCCTTTTAATCACTAAACGCCAAGCTTCGTCTAAGTTGCGCTCAGCGCTATCAAAGGGAAGACAAAATGTTGGATCGGTTTCCTTGCTTTTTGAACAATTAGCGGGGGTAATAAGGAAACAAATGCAAGCGTCAAGCCTTGGAACTTGCGAGTAACTTACGAGGGTCGCAGCAGCTGGAAAGTGCGATTTGAGGAACCAGTTTAGTCTCTGCATGCTGCGGTTTTGTTACTAACAATCTGTATAAATACTCTTCTTAACCTCGCCAAATTCCTCCGTATGAAAGGGCACATTGCTCATTTGCATGCGAAAAGAGGAAACACAAGTCTTTTTTCCGGGGAGGCATCGATATAGTGACTCCATAATTTTTCTCCAATATTTCCTAAAATTTTAAGAAATACCTAAAGGTCTTAATGGAACTTCAGAAAGCGTCATCATTGAATGAAGTTATTTCATTTAAATTAAAATAATAATGGCGTAGGGTCCCTTAAATTATTCCTAAATTAGCCACGCTGTGCATTTCACCGGCTTCTATCAAGGCCGCTAGTGAGAAATTTGTTACGCATTTAAATAGGCTAATGTCTTAAAGGCTCTTTCGCAACGTATCTTTAATATTCAAGACGAATAAGCCTGAAGGACACCTAAGATTACATATTATTTCTCGGATACATGTTTTGTGAATACTCAGTGACGAAAACGTATATTATAATTTCCTTGTAATACTTTCACTTAAATGCGGTGTAAAATAGTAATAAAATATCATTTTTACCTTATTGCTCATAGTTAAAGCTTCGTCGTTGCCCCCTTGCAGGAAAAACAATTTTATTGAGAATTGACTAAATTTCATTGCATGTCGTAAGTTTAAAATTACCTTTGATTACTCATTAACAAGTACATTCTTTTTTATGATAGGGAGACAGTATTACACTCCGTAGAGAAATGAGGTGATTTTCACTTCCGCAATTTATTGATTGAATTTTTTTCATTAGTATTTTCTTTATATTGCTACTTTTTTGGCTTTTGCTCTTATTTAACGCGATGATTTTATTTAGTCCTTTTAAGGCCAGCGCAGGCGTATATGATCTCTCAGAAGTTCACGAGACGCATGACAAACGACAAAAATTATGTTATATGGACTGAAGCGGTTCGCTGTATTGTAGTCTGTTTTTGCGGTTAGCACGCTATCACCCGAGTGCATCTTTAAGTCCTGATCTTTCATAGCCATCAGTAAAGTTACACATGATACGAGTTTTAGAGGAAAAGTACATGCTGAGATGCACATTGTGTTTAAAGTGCTTTAGCTTTAATTTTAGTGAACACAAATATCTCTGCCTATGACAATTTGGTTCTGCGTAGCAAAATTCAGGAGTTGTTTTAAAGATTATAATTTTTAGAGACAATCATCTGGGATTTTAATATATACCAAAGGAAATGGTTTCGACATACTTGGAAAGAAGTAATCAGAGTAGACTATTCATATATATATATGTGTGTGTGTGTGTATTCCATCTGTGAGAAAAGTTGCTAGGCAACTGAAATATCAGAACTTATTGTGTGAAAGTTTATATATATATATATATATATATATATATATACACCTATCTTATAAATTGATACATGCATATTATTGATTGATGTGCAGCGACTGCTTTGAAATATATCAATCACTCAAAGATACACGGAAAAGGTGAAAATTGAATAAGATCAATGATCAGTGAATGAAGTAAATACTTAATCACCAAAAGAAGTATTGTCTCTTTAAGGAATGGGGCTACAATTTATATTTTTCCACTGAAATATTGCTTGCCCCCTAGAATGTGGAACTCCTGGGAAATTTGAGCGTAAAAACAAAGGTTTTAAAATTGAATCTGGATAGAGTGATGGGGAAGTTCTGACGCCGCTATTTAAAGAAGCGAGTGATAAGTAGTTTGAGGTATCCGCAGGAGTAATTTGTGCTTCGCCTAAGGTAAAACGATTTGCTATGTAGTCGCTGAAGGAAAAATATGAGCATTCACGGTATGATTCGAGGTGCAGAAAGCTATTTGAATTTCAGTGACAATCACCATCATAATTATTATTTTAGCTATGAGACCTTTCGAAACATTTCCGCCATAACGAATATATCGGATACATCGGCTGGAAGATAGTCTGAATGGTTATTTTTTATTAAGGAGCACAAAAGGGAAACGGACAATGCAATGACGGACACAGTAATCCTCTCAAGCCTCATGTGAACCAAGGATGGAAATGGCTCGGAAGTAATCCATGGCGAGTAGGTAGTCGAACCCACAGCGCTCCAATTATCGGTCTGATGCCATTCTATCGAGCTACCTTCTCCCCACCCCGGCATTTCGACGTGGGCCTCCACTGCAAACTCCGAATGGAAGGGAGTACATGTCTGTAGATTTCCACCCACGTGTCACCACAAAGTTCTGCGGCCGGTGGCAAACAGGAAAATACAAGTGTGAACACGGGCAATCTTATTATTTGCGGAAAACAAAAGCAATATCTTTCCTCGACTCGGATACCGGCGTAATTCCTCCGGCGGGTGGGTGGCTCGGGGTGGGGCGTGAAGGACATCTTAATTAACCGTATCGGAGTGGCGTCCGCTGCACTGAGGTGTGGCGGCGGCGGCCGTGGGAGGAGGACGCGGTCGCCAAGCGCCGCGGCGTCGCTGGCTGGCAAAGGCGTCGCCGGGGAGCCGCCGCAAAAGGAGGTTTCGATAAATGAAAGGGGCGCGGGGGGGGGGGGGGGGAATGGTAGAGGATGAGGGAAACGGAAGACCGCCGTGTGTGGTTTGTATCGGACGGAATAGGCTGGGGAGGGGTGGGCTTGTGATGGGCTGGGTGGGCGGGGTGGATTTGAAGGGATCGTATCGGGGAGGAGGGCAAGGGTTGAGATGGAAGGGTCATCGCGGATAGGGAAAGGGGGGGTGGATCGGGAGAAGAAGGGCCGAGAGGTGAATGTGGAGACGTCGCACGTTATTGGCGACGGGCGTAGGTGTGCGGGGGGAGGGGTGAAGGGTGCTGGAAGGGGAAGGGTGCGGTGCGGGTGAGGTCCAGGTGGTGGTCTCATCAATTAAGAAAAGAAGAGGGGAGGCGACACTAACCACCCTGGTGGCGTGTCACCCCAATTAGCGCCACTGATTAGTTTGGGCAGGGCATCTTCCCAATGGAGGGACTCCGAGGAAAAGGGTGTCGGATCTGATCGGAGGACATTCATCCACGCGATAAATCCTGCCATTCCCAGTCGAGGGAAGGAAGTAACGTAAAGGATAGGAGGAGATAGTAATGTTTACTTCGTGGCATTAACAACTCCGAGCAAGATTAAAATCACTGAGCAGATGCCCAATTTGAGGAATGAATGTGTTCTTGGATCGCAAACCTAAATATTTGAATACTTTTTTAAAGTCCGTAATTACCCGTTTTTCTTGTGGTGATCATAAACGCTTTATCTCTTGAGCATGGTTTGGATCGAAAAATATCTATTTATAATTTGCCTTTCGAGTATTGGCAATCTGTGCTCTCTGTCGATAGTAGAGACCAATAAAGAAATTGTGAGCGAGGGACGGGAATAAATAAAAAATACGTTTTAACTATAGTTTTACTAAAATTGTCTCTCGCTTGGTAGTTTACTGTGAAGATGGAAAAGTACATCTAGCTTATCGAATGAATGGATTATCAGAGATTATTTTCAACTCAAGGAGAGAAAAAAGGACCCACGAACTCCTTTCTTTCGCTAGGTTTTCCAAGGATGTGGTTTGAATTTGCACGGTGACCTTTTATACTATTTGTGAGGACATTTCTGGGCTTATGATTAGAAATCAAGATTAAACGTGCCTTCAGTTCGTCTAAAATACGGTGATACTTCTTTTTGCTGCCCTAATAATGCTATTAAGAATACCATCATAAATAACCGCAATATGACTGTCTTTTTAAAGAAATTTTCTTTAAAATCCTGGTTTAGACGCTTTATTAAGTAACCTACTCGGATACATTCCTGTTGGGTCAACGTTCTTTGTTCTTCATTTTTACCGTGGTTTCATATTTCGAAGATTTTTGTGACACTTGCTTGGAAAATAATATTAGGGTAAAGTCGAAGATAGCTTCGATTTCTTTTTGAACTGACAGCCATCAAAGGAATGCAACGGAATTTGATTTTTCGCCTCTCCGATTTTGTTTTTATAGATTAAGATAAACCCCAAGAGATAATTTTGATTATTACCGGTATCATAAATTAGTAATATTCATTCCTGTAGTGAGACTTGAATCCATATTGTTGAAGTTTCTTGCGAGCCACACAGTGGAGTGAGTAGTTCGGCTCCCGCTTTACGCTATTTCCATTCATGAGTTTACAGCTACCTAGTCAACGAAGCGTTTATGTTTTGAAATACCAAGCTCCTATGCCATTCGGAAAATTTTTAACCTTTCTGGATATAATTTCTGCGAGAAGCTGTTTTCTACTCTACTTTTATAGCTTACCCTTTGAAAATATGACTCGTGAGTATACTGCAGCTGGAGTAAGCTACTTGGAATTTGATGTAATGTTTACAAAATACACTGTGGAAGAAAATATTATGTTCAAAAACGTTAACTGATTGCTTTATATTTCTTTGCTAAGTGTTTGAAAAGCAAAAGCCTAAAGATTAATTATAATAAATAGCATTATGTTAGCATAGTTAATAAATAGCATCCTAGCTATATTTTAGTTCCTTTATCCATTGATAGATGCTTCATCGTTTTCTCTATCATTCTCTATATTGATACTAATGGGAACCACATGGCTATTAAATTCCTGGAGCCATGCTGAATTGCTGAACATGGAATCGATAATATTTCTCCATTAATTTGCAATTTGGTTGGATTAGAAAGTATGAATAATGGAATAGGTCACTCTATCGTAGTTAATGATAGTATGCACCTTTTTTCAAAACAGGGGTGGAAATAATTACTCGCATCCTAGCTCTGAGCATGATGCATAAAAGACTTATCTTTTATATGTCTTGTGAATTGGCGTTGCATCTAATATACCATGAAACATGGTGATTAAAATTTGTTCCGGGATATTTATTCTTATTGCCCGTTTTCCATATTATGCTCTCTACTATCTCTCAATGATGCTACCTTTTCCTCAGGACATAGGTTGCCCACCTACCTGGTGGACAACTTATCAACCTTTCCAAAACAGAATTTTTGTGGAAGTTTAATCATCAAGTGAAGAAGCACCAAAATATTTTTTTGCTTCGCACAATCAATAATTAAATACGAATCCGCAGGAGGATTGATAATGTTTTGTTTTTATATGAAAATTTTTAAATTAATGTGTACGGAATATGTTATGTATATCGGTGAAACTGTCTGACTTGACTACGATTTGACTCGTATTTTCTTTAAGGAGTCTTCTAAAAAGTAGATTCCTTAAAGAAAATACGTGTACCTACTAAATAATTGAAACCAGCTCTATTTTTCGCTTTGATCTGACGGCTGAATCTTCCCCAAAATCGTTTTTTCTCTGTGCCTTGATACGAAGCCTGATAATCATGCTTTCTTTCAACTAGAACTATTTATAAATAATAACCTTAAAACGTGTGCGTAGCGAAAACATTATTTTAAGTTAATTATTTTTCTAATACGATCGTATAACAGGAATTAAACATCTCTTAAGCGTTAACCATAACTTCTCCCTTCGTCATGTAGTGTATTTTTCACGAGGAATCATCACATCTGTGTCTACGTCCCAGAATATTTGTGGTGCAACTATTGCTTGTGAATGTTTGATATGAGTGCGTCAAAGAGTTAAAATCAGAAATAGTTATTCATTATATTACTGCTTAACTATAGTCAAGGCAACAGAAAGCATTTGTATTAGCATACAAGTCATAAGAAGAGCGTCCAGGAAGTGAGTCCATGCATTGAGGAATATAGGTTTTTCAAATCGATTTAGCTCGCTGATTAGAAAATCTATGGTACAAAATCTTTCATTGCGAACAGTTTTTCTAGAGTCAAATCACCCACGTATACGGCTGCTTATTCATTGCTATAGATAATATACCTTTGCTTGATGTAAGGCGAGAAATGAGCCTCTGCACTGATATTAATCGTAACCTTTGCTTAGCGTTGTATTCAACCTCGATGTCTATCTCATTTTATCGCCAAAGAAAGTGAGCTTGAGGGGTTTATTTGAGGAACCAAGGTGCCAGTCAACTCAACCGGCGAAAAAAGCGTCCGGGTAATGAATTTCGGAAAGGTACGGATAGCTTGAGTTCGCATTCGACTTCGAGGAATCTATGAGTGCCTCATTAAATAAGAGGTTTTGAGAGCACCTGGTGAAAACTGAGAAAATAAACTGACTGCATCATCGTTAGATTGAAATAATGGTTTTAATATTTTCAAAAAGTATTTTACGGTCACGAGCAATATGAGGAGCTATGGTTTTAAAGTCAGCGTTTTAAAAAAATATTGCGATTCCCATAATTACACACAAACTGATACCAGAAACAATAAAAACTAGAAACAATGGCGATAGCTTAAACAAATTAACCCAAAAGATGTGGGTTTTACGTGTGTTATTATGGATTCTGAAACGATACACAGATTGTGAATTAGCAGTTCTTTCCACATCGTTGTTTGGGTTTGGATTTCAGTTAAAATGCCTGTAATTTGAGGCATTTTAAAATTTCTACTGTAAAAATTGAGAATCATTTGAAGAATTGTCAACCTATCGAAATGGAAAACTTATAGCGGAACAGATAAACAGCGCCGTATTTGGGAAAGTCTATATTTAGCAAACGTCATACCGCGCGACAGCAGATTCAATGATCAGCGATCGCGAAGCCCTTACATTCTTTCTTGCCTTATAAAATCCCAGCTATAGATGTCAGATGGTGACACACCATGGAGCCATTGGTTGCCACAGTGAAATACATCAGTTATATAGTACCCATCGCGACTCTAATTTGGATACACATGGAGAGAATCCCTAGCCGCGCGGCGGTTGAAAAAAGGTAAAAGATTGTGGGAAATTATTGAATTGTTGTTAATAATTAAAATGTGAGAGGCTTTATTTAATTATGCGAGGGCTCGTCATTAAAGCATAATCCATTTATTTATCCCTGAAAAACTAAAATTCACTTTCTGCCCAGAGAGTTCACTTAATGTCAGTTCATATATTTTCCGGAACGTTTCCTTTCTTTTATTCCTTGAATAAAAACCATTCATTTAATTCAGAAAAAATTGAAATAATTTCCACATTCAACTTACTACGTCTCTTTGTTTACTTCCATTTGCATCGTGTAATCTTCACATTAGAATAAATTGAATCTCCCGCTCACATCCCGCTGGGATCAATTCTTTCAACATGGCTCTATAGCTTTAAAACAATAAGATAACATTTTTGTTGATTGCCTACGTTTTTGAAAACATCTGTTTCCAAAAATATCGTAAATTTGTACTTCATTACGGTTCTGAGAACAAGACAAGTGACTTTGAACTTTCACCTGCATGAAAAAAGTGTTATAAAATAATGCGCTCTTGAATCTAATGCAGATTTCGGTATTCGCCGATATTCTACGATTCTTCGAGGAGCTGACTTCAATATTGTCACTATTATAGTTAAATTATGAGCTTTTACTGTTGCAAACTTTCCAGTTGTGTATAGCACAAAGCCATTAGAGAGCGTGTAAAATGTAAAAGTTTCGAGGGGGAATCTGACTAGTGAGGTGAGCTATTTTTATTTCAAGGAGGGATTGGTAATTTGATCTTCTTGATATTCGTAACTTTGAGCTTCTCTTGAGGCTAATCACCATGGTTTTAACTAATCACTTTTGTGCTTCTAAGGAAATTCCAAATTAATTTTTACCAACAAAAGTTGAAATTATACGCCAGCAATGTTTCCAATCTCCTATCCTTATCACTCTCCTTTTTAAATGTATTTCCTTTCCCATAGATGCCAATGACTAACTATGTGGCCCCCCATGCCTCTCATCACTGAGAACCAAGCCTATACAATATCACTGTCTCACGCTGCATCCTACCTTGCGGCCTTCAAGAAGTGACCGATTCATCCCGCTCTTCCAATCCGCCCTTTAATCCGAAGCCGTAATCCATTAAAACACAGCCTTCCTACTCGTCTCCGGCTGTCGGCCAATTATTTCGCACCAATATCGATCGAGCTGCATCCCCGCGACACGCAGACAAGTAACACGCTCATAATAGCGCTTCCAATCAGCCTCCTTCGCGTCCCCTGCCCTGCTTCGCCCCCTCCTCACTCGCTCCCCTCCCTACGCCCCCCTAAGCGCACCAACACGGAGGCATATTGCCCCAAAATGCGAGGCCAGTTTCCATCCGTCAATGAAAGCATCCCTCGCCCTCCCGCCCACCATGGATTATCTAGTACGAAGATATCACCAACTCGCACCCACCTGCCAACCCGTTTCATATTGCAATCGCTGCCTCCGCGAGCTAGCGGGGGGAGTATATGCGTGCGTTTCCCTTACAAACTGTGCCGCCAAATAACTCCCTCCATTTCACCGTCAAATTGGTTCCCTGCGGCCGGCTTTTTCCCCGCATCAATTTCTGCGGCGGACCGGCCGGCGCTCGACTGTGGAAGGCTCTCTCTCTCCCCACCGCGAAGATCCCGTCCCTGCGGTCCGAGCGCGTGTTGATGCCCTCCCACGCAGCATTCCCAATCCCCGTCTCCTTTTTGTAGTACCTTTGGAGAGCTCTTTTTAAGCATATGCGCGCTTGAAATTGGAGGGGACCGAGGATTTTCCTTTAATTGATATTCCATTGCAGAAAAATTCTGAAATAAATCCGCGTGGAACGGTGTTACACGGGCATTGCAATTCAACTAACGTGTATTTTCAAAATGCATACAATTTTCCTCCAGTAAAATCAAAATGATGAAGAAACTTACCTAGGCTCTTTTCGATCATTGAAGTCGACCAAGACTGCGTAGGCCTAGTAAATCAGAACTTTCCAAGGTGAATTTGAAAATTTAATATAAAACAAAACGGAAAAGCAGTGGACATAAAGAAAGGTATGCTTTGGTGGATGAGTGTCTCACTTTGTCAGCGTTGCAACAGTAAAATTTGCGTGGGATATAAAATCTATATTGCGTGGGTGGAAAAATCTATTCGTACACAATGTTTAAGAGTCTACCTCTCTTTTTACTTTTTGCTGATATCAAATGAGACTACACTAATTTCTTACGTGTTTATCTGAAACTTGTTTGATTCTGTTTTTTTAAGTGAACTAAGCCTCTCGTGTAACTTCCCAGTCCTCATTGGCTGCCACCTCAATCTCACCAAAAGCAGTATTGCACTTCCTGTTCGCTCCTCGCTGTTATTAACAAACCTCGTGGCTATGATGTGTATTTTACTCAGGTCGCCAATACAACCTTTCGATAAGTACTGAACGCTCGCGGCGTCCTCGAGATGAGAACTAACTAGAGTGAAATAATACCTTCCCTGTATTCGCTTGGGAAATTCTACTCTTTTTAATTAAACTACTAGCTTCCGCAAATATTTTGAACGTGTTTTATCCACGATAGGTCTAAAGGTACGATAACAACCAGGTCTTACTCCATCTACCACGCTCATAATATATTCTACCTCAAATTCATAGATGGGTTTATAGATGGGTGTAGATGGGTGTTTATGCGATTTTTTTTCTAGCATAGATTGACGAAGAGAATAAATTGAGCCACACGGTTCAATATGGGAATATTGAAGCCATTAAAAATCGCAATCAGCCATTTTGAACGTATGTTTTACAGTAATGTGCCGAAAACATAGGTAGTAGCTGCAGAATTGTCGCGGTGCCATGTTTTATCTATAAAATGAGAAATGGAAAAAACTTCCAAAACACTGCGTAATTTTAAAATGTATGGACAAATTGCACGCGATAAAGATATTTGGTGGACCATTTTTCGCGAAAAAACAGGCTTCACTTTCGTGCGCCATGACGGTTTCTATTTATATTCTATCCTAAAAATATAAAAAATATGGTTTTGTAAGACGTGTAGGTACTGCAGTGAATTTTTTACGATGAAGTTCAAGGCCCCTCTGAAGACTCCGAAAATTAATGTTGTAAAGCTTCAAAATTACGTCCGCTTTTATAGTTTTTTCTCGGTAAATGGGTGAAGGGTCAGCAGACAACTTAATTTTTCTGGTAGTGGTGTGGCTTCAATTCTTCAAACCTTCAAGCTACCTTGTGTTTTCTCGGATACCGTCCTAAACCAACTAATTTAATCCTAGCCATTACGGAACTATTCCGGTCGGATAAACTTTTTTTCCGATCTCCGAAAGTTTCCCTATAAAAAAGCACGAAGTGAAGAACAAAGTTAATAACTAATTCCATCCGAACTTTCTTTGCCTATGTTGCTTATTTATATTTCAGCTGAAAATATGATTTATTCGGAGGATTATCGTACAATTTTCACGCTAAAGCAACCCGAGCCATTTTCTGAAGAGGAGTTGGTTTTAAAAAGAGTGAATCAAGATAGCATGAACTTAAAATTCCACCATGTTGCTTTGTTTCATCCTCATATAATTATTAATAATTATAGCAGTTTATGTTCACACAAGCTGTCTTGAAGCGTCTATGTTCATTGTATCGTGTTCTTACGATTACTTTGTCGCTTTTAATAAAAAGACAAAAGTTCTTTTCATTCAACTTTATTGTTCATTAGTGACCGTAGTAAATTAACAGGTAAACTTAAATTATATTTCTGACAACCTTTCACAGTTGATTTTTATATGAACCACACATCACACTGCAACTTCTAGAACACTGATTCTAATCACTTACGTAATAAGAAGAAACAATCCAGAGCCTTGATTCATGTGCTGTAGCTACTTCGCGAAATGGACTTTGAAATAATTAGTCGACCAACCACTGAGAGAATGTTAACTATTTAAGGGAAAATTGCAGGGGCAAAAAACTATTAAGTACCTAAAATTAAGCAATGACTTAAAGGAAATGATTGTACTTGGTAATCGTGGTATAAGGCAAAAATATTAAAATCGGTGTGCATCAGAAATTTGAAGCTTAAAATACTGTTTACTGGTGAAAATTGTCGATACGTGGGAAACATTCTTTTGAAATGAGTACTCGTATATTATAATCTTTATTTCCATAAAACTTGCGTGATAAATATTTAAGTTTGCATTTTTTCATCTCAAGCGCCTAGTTATTAACATTTTTTGAAGTTTCTCTTCTGAAAATATGAAATACTCTACTGTATTTTTACTGTCTGTTTACCTCTGACTAGTAAAACTTTCAGTTTCAATATCCAAGAGTGTCTGGTGAACTAATTATGCACTAGCTAAATGCTTAGTAAATACTTGGTGCATGGTGAAACGTACCACGTTAAAGCGTTTTAGTGCAGTAGAATACAAAATGCTCCATACTAAAAACTATAATTGAGCATAGAAGACCCCCAGCCCAAAGTAATAAACACATGAAAAAAAGTGTCAATGGCAAAGGTGCAATACTTCGGGATTTATGACGATAAACTTTATTTTGGTGAGCTGTTGGTTCTTTGGCCCGGCTCATTTGGTGGAGCCACTTGCGAGGAAGGCCGGAGGCTGCAATCCAGTGTAGAGGAGCATTGAACCCTTCTTGTAACGCCTGGTTTTGCACTGCCCAGGCATGGCCAGTCGCTAAGATTTCTACATTTCCCAGTCTTAGATTACGCCTAACTTTGAGCTCAATATCGTACCAGTGAACCATTCCCCAGCGAAGCTGCGAGTCTTCTCCCAATAATGCAACTTTTGATGCTTCATGCCATGCCCTTGTAAGAACTTCATTGCATTTCTCTTGAGTGCTGTATACCTTAATTAATTGAGCAGCCTTGCGGCACACCGGGTCGGGTGATTTATGTAAAGACGTCACAAAAAACATGTTTATATTTGTAATTATTAATTTATATTTCCCTGCAAGCAAATCCTCCAAAGAAGACGGCTCGTGCTGAGACACTGGGTTTATCAATGATGAAACCAAGTTGCTCTGGGCGATAGATAGCAATATGAAAGACGAGATACCCCACCAGAGAAGCAAATAGCGAGTCACCCGATTTCGCAAAAGATTCGGAGGGCCATTATTACCCTGTCCCAGCAGTGCACCCGTCACCCACAGCATCACGCCATGACTGCCTAATCGACGGAATTTAGCTGCCCCGAGAAAAAGGGCGACCGTGGCAAGCCAGGACCCAGCCAAGCAGATCCAAACTGTGGTAGAAAATAGACCGGTCAGCCCCGTGGTAGCTCCTTTTCTATGAATGTACACAAAATTGAGTGGTTCTAGATGAGGCGTATCAGTGAAATGAACGTACTTATAACGTCTCCACGCGATGGATAAACCTGCTATCGCTATATCACAATTATTAGCCGTTACCTGTCTTAATAAAGTATCATGGAGCCCTTCGCCAGGAATCGAAAAGTGACTCTCATTCCTGCTAGTATAATCAATGACGCGGGTGGTGAAGTTTTGCATGCGGCTAATTAGACTAATACTTTTTCCCTCAGGACCAGACAGCGGCTCCGTACAGATCCTCTCCGTGACATTTTGCCCCAGCCTCGGAACGTCCTTCATTTGTGAGCAATATACGTATGGTGGGACATTGACGAAAAGTACTCTAAATTGGTGGCCATTAAAGTCTTTGAAATTATCGCGGAATATTTCCGAAAAAAATATATTTTGATTCTCTTTACTGCCTTGAATGTCTTGCCAAGTGCCCCTGTGCCTTAGGTTTCCGGTGTGATCCCCACAATAGTAACAAGTATCATAGACTTCCACCCCTAGTTTGGTTGGCAGTATGAACACTAAGTTAGCAAAGCGCGACAAGAAAACATCCTCTTTCCAGAATGCTTTATCGGTCCTTGAGATCTCTCTCTGGAGGTATTCTCTGGTCAACACAAACACAGCCTTATCATTAGGTCCAGTATTCCTTGCTGAATCAAAGAAACGCCAAGTCTTTCTTGGCTGTCGCATTAAAACGACGTTGATGGCCTTGGAACCTGGAGTACGACGAGTAGATATTTCATAATTGAAGTGCTCTATCACTGTCCTATCTACAGTATCATTTGGCGAGAATAATGAGGGGTATATTTCTTTGTAGTCAATGACTTCTTCCCACGTCTCCATCGGTCTCAGGTCCAAATGGAAAATGAATCGCTCATTCTTATGTGATGAAAATGATATCAATCTATTCAGAAAGAGTTCCAAATATTTATTTTCTATTTTATACTTAGATGCAGAAATTTTATCAGGATCCATAGCGCTTACTGATGAAATTAAGAATGGGGACAATATAATAAAATGCAGGTGCACTAAGGCCGTAATGAAGGATCCCGGCATTTCCTTTTTCTTCTTACTAAGACGACGTCTTCTACGTAAGAAAGACAAGAATACTATGAAAAAATGTCACTGAAATGCATAAAAATAAAAATTTAGTTTCTTCAATATTATAGTGAATAGAAATCCCCGTCGACTGAATTATGCTCAACACATGTACCCACCGGAGCCTGAGAGGATATTGTGTCTCTCAGTGTGCCTGGATGAAGTGTAATGGGATCTTGTGCATGGACCTTGTCTAGGACCACTTTTCCAGAGGATTTGAAACCACAGCGAGAGAATGGTCTCCTTTCTGTAGTCAGAGATGAAGGTGGTTTCAGGATCTTATTTCTCTGCGGAATTACGAAAAAGTTTCACTTTAGCTGTAGAATGTTCTGTTTGCTGCCCGTATTACTTGCTATTAGGACTATAATACTTGAATTTCTTCCAACTTCTTTAATTCCTGAATTTGAAATTTGTCTCATACCAATCCTGAAGAAGCAATAGACAACGAAAAACCCATAGGTAGACTTACCGTAGCCACGAAAAAAATTGCGCCGTGGTGGATATCCTGTTCGGAATAAGTATTATCGGAATATTATTATCGATATTATAGGAATAAGTATTATGCCGAGTCAGTATCCGAGGGGTTCAAGATAAAAATGAGTGAACAAGGAACTACATGCGTTCACTTCTAGGCAAGGGTTTATTCTGTGAGGAACAAAACGTTGAACTCTTCAACCGTTCTATGTGAGTGGCAATTTCCTACCATTAACGAAGGCTGAGGAATGATTGAGTTCTGGATATGTGTAGCTAGATCCTTGCCTCATAAAGTGAGATCCAGTTGGAATACCTAAGGTAGCCAACGTATTATCCTTGGGCACTGTTTATTGGCCGCAGAGCAATCCAGTCAGGGAACTCTGTACTTACAGCTGCTAAAAAGTCGATTGTGTGTTTGTGCTAGTATTCCCTTACCGGCTGGATGAGTTCTCCCAAATGTTTGAAGGCTCTCATTTCCTTAGTCATTACCAGCAATTTGCTTCCCAGCTAACAGTCACGATCATCTAAGTAGCTGACTCAAGGTAGGATGGAATATGGCCCATTACAACTGTATGTTTAGTCTATTACAAAAAATCCATCAGGCAATGTACGCGTGAGTGCAGTGTTAGGAAAAAATACCTGTGATCATGAAAATACTACTTCCGCGGTGGAGTCTGCCTTAAAGGCGATGGCGAGTTAGTGCGTATGTCTAAGGAATCTTCGTTTTGCCCCACTTAAGTAGAAGGGGATATCATACTAAATGGAACTCTTTGATGAGATGTAGTTAATCTTATTGTGAGATTAAGCTCATTATCAAATTTTCTTCTGATATATTATTATTTTAGGCACTCAGTATGTTATCCGTACTGTGCCTACTTCACGGTTTACGGTCTGGCTACTTTTAATATGAGGTCTTGAAAATAATGCAACAATGGTAATTAATGCCTATCTTTAGTGCGTATTGTGGGCTGATCGTCAGTTATTCTTTTATAAGATTAAATATCTTCTTGCCAGCACCAAAGATTGTTTACACTGGCTTAGTATTCCTCTAGTTGTATATATTATGAAACGTATGGTACGGTCCTTCAATATTCCATTCATATGCTCCATCTGCGCTCGAACTAAAAACCAACATTTGCTTTTGCACGGCCTCTAATTAAATAGCCTCTTCCTGTGGACGATGCGTGAGGTTATAGTGAAAATTTTTATCGTTTATATTTGCTATAGTAGGATATTCTCACATATTTTCATTATTAACTACCTTGGAGTCTTAAATACTAAGTTAGGATACACTTCTATCCAACTATTAAAACAAAGGTTCCTGGATTTAAAAGAAAGCCTAACCTCACTTCTTTATGCAGTGAAAAATTTGGGATTAGTGCCTGATGTATTGTATGTATGTACTGGTATATGCCTTATATACTAAAAATTAACCACATAAACCTTAAAATGTATGTAGAGACCGAATTTGATGAGATCGATCATTTTGGTTCAAAACCTTTCTCGCATTAATACGAATATACATATCGCGGTAAAAGTCACGGAAAAGGTGAAGTGTTTCACCATCCACCATAACTTTAGTTAGGTCAGATAGCTAAAAGAGAAAACAGCAGTTTTCTTCTTTTCAAAATGTCATTTCTTCGCGTTTCACGCTCTGAATAACAGGTGCAGATTCTTCATTCCCACGGAGAAGGTGAAGACTGCTAGGATATTGAGCTCCCCTTGCATTCTTTTAGTTGAGGTTAAAGCCATCTGAAGCGTTCACAGTACGAGAGCGATACAGCCTTCTAGGGATGACTGTTTTCTTCTAAGGCGAACCGGAATCGAATACCTGACACTGGAAGTTTGTTTCGGTGATACACTGGTCTCAATATTATGGTACATGCTCATGAGATGAAACATAAAAACATTGCATATACTGACCTGCGGAACGGTGCACTGAATTGCCCGTGTTTAAAATTTGTTGACGCCCTCTTTAATGCCGCTTGGAATTCCCTTCCACCCTCTCTTCACTATTTTATTTAAACCATTTTGCTATACCTCAAGCATTACCATAAGATTCTGTTGACTTTGGAATTGAGCTGTCTGCTTGAATCAAATATATATGTCCAGCATGATCAACCTAGAATAAGGTAGACATAACAAGCTAGGGTTAGAGAAATATTTGCTCTTATGAACGATATGTTGCTAAGGCATTTTATAGCTAGTAAGATAAACCACTTCGCCTAATGATCAAAGTCTTTAATAGCGTAAAACTGGAAGTGAAAAAGAAGCACTTAGACAAACATGTAATTTGTTCGCGTAGAGCCCAAGTAAAATAAAAATTCAATAGAAATTGAAAATCATATCAATCATTCCAACAATTAAAACGGGAACGTTCCGAGAATATTTGAGATAGTGAAAGGAGAAACATATTTTTGCCATTGATACCTGCCTCTCTATCTTGTATCTATTGAGTTGGTTTTTCAACGTTCTTAGTCAGAACATGATTTATAGAACGTGGCATTACTGGCTTAAACGAATGAGACTTGAGAAGATTCTCAAAGATATGTTTCTAAGGGGATATACGCCGACGATTTTCGGCATTCGAATGGTGCCAAGGCAGAGGTGCTACGTACCGAACGTAAAATATGGTGCAGTATTTTTTGCTGTAATTGCATAGTTGAGGTTTTCAAAAGTACGGGTTTATTAAAAAATTTCAATCATTTGAATGTAATTTCAATTATTCTGGACTCATATACCAAACAGTGTGATGAAATTGAAAACAAATAGCTTCAGTGGCTTGCTGACCTTAGGAATGGTGACTTATCAATGGCTTCTTCAATCATAAGGTCATAGACTCTGAATGTCGTAGATACTTTAGCCCAACGCGTAATGACGCTCATTTGGCGCACCGTAAGCCTCTTCATTTATCGCCATTAAATAAGCAGTGTGCTTAAAACAGACGCCTTTCTGGCAGAATAACAATGTGAACCTTGACGTAAGAGAGTGACACTTGGAGAATACATCTGCTTCAATGCTCATGGCTATAAAAGAAGAGGAAAATTGCCATAAGCATTCCATTTTTATCAGTCTTTATTCTTAACTTCGTTTTCCCGTCTATAATCGCAATGTAATAATCGCGAAAGTTAACCCTAAATTGCTCCAGCATTAACACCAACTAAGCCTGAACAGAACCAATTTAAAGTCCTACCACGCCAAAACGCAAAATAGTAATGAATATTGCGCGGTTCGTAACACCATTCATAGAAGAAATGAAAAATTTCCTTCCAATTTTTTCTATCGAATAAGATTTTTCCGAAGGCTTATTTTTTTCAATTGAGTTATGCAAAATCTTGTAATCTGCATTGCCACTGCGCTTTTGGTTCTAGTAAGATATACTTCCGTCATTGGAATTAAGCTCGGAGTATTGCCATTTTACCATCAGGGGACAGCTAAATGCAACAACGTGTCAGTGACTTAAAGAGTTTGGATATATATTAGTAATGAACTTTAGCCAATGTAGTGAAATTATGCAAAGTTATCAACTTAATATAAATGTTTATTTTAAGGGTAAATGTTTATAATTGCTCTTCATGCGCTAACCTTTCAATTCTCCTATGTTTCATAATCCGGAGCTATAAAACGGCTGAAACTTGTGACACTTAATGAAATTTTGAAAAGTCAAATTTATGATTCCATCGTCATTTATGAGCGATCAAACGTCAATGCTTTGAAGCTGTGTTCTACAGTCTTATCGCACACATTGTGCATTAAAGATGTGTTCATATGTTACCAATTCACATGTGCTAAATTACATTCTTTGGAAGAGAGTTGATTGCTTTCTGTTAATTTATTGAAACATTTACTTGCCGGATGGTCACGAATTGTGTAATAAAAATGTCACTAAATGGCACTCAACCATTATTCAATGCTACATGCTTTATATTAAAACTATTTTTATTTCAAAGCTTGCTCCATTTTTTAGTGTAAAATGTGTTATTACTCATAAATGATGCCATTAGTGGCTTCAGCGCATCTCCATTTTTGTCAAGTTACTCCACGAGAATGGCCTGTCGTCTACTTTGTCAAGTTTCACCTTAACTCTCGATGCTATTACTGAAGAAGGTTTTTCCAGTTTGTTATTTTTTCGTCCGAAATTTGCATGGAATGGAGGATAGCCCTCGAGCCTTCCACCTTCTCATGCAAAAGGTGAGCTTTCCATCCGGTAAAATATATGTTTGCAACGCCAAGCACGAGATGCAATATTCGGTTCCTCTACTTGGGCTTAAAGTGTAGAAGAGCATAAGAAATACATGACCTTGACACGGTTCTGTTCCTGGGCTCATCCTTAAGAGTGGAAAATCTATCACATTTCTCAGACAATTTCATGTCCGTCAGCCCGAGAAAATTGCCAAGGCATCAACATAGTGAATAATTTGCCTCGACGTAGAAAGCGTTTCTCTCGTCTTTTGTCCCCTCCCCGCATCGCCTCTCACTCGATGGAGGGCCGCGGCAGTGGAGCCTGACAGTCATCTCACCCCCACACTAACTCACCCTCTCTCTCTTATTTAGATCCTTTACCTCATTCCTCCGAAGCACCGACTTATGGGTCTATTTTCGCCGCCGCACATCCCGACGCTCCTCACTACCCCACCGTGGCCCCGCTACATTTTGCCACCCGGCCTCCTTATCGCTCTAATGACACATGTACCCTGCCGTGTCAATAAACGCGCCGCCGCGGGCGCCTCCGCGTCCGCCGTACACGACCGCACCCGCCCCGCTCCCCTCTTCCCCCTGCCCCTCCCACCTCACCCTCCGCGGACGTCACCCGCTCAGCACCTCGAGAGCGTCCTGCTCCTCTTGGTGCCGCTCCTCCTTCGGCCTTAACCCTTTTCACTGGCCCCCGTCTCGCGGAGCAGCCTCTTCTTTTCCGGCCCCTTTTCTAGTCGCGGCTTAAAATTATTTCATTGCCGAGGCAAAGGATCCACGGGGAAAGGGAACGGGCGCGGAAGAAGAGGGTTGGGGCTCTGAAAATCTTGAGTTACATTTAAAAGTTTCGCATGAGGTTGAAGATCCAAGCACCAGCCGGCATTTTCTAGATTGGGGAAGACTAGGTGAATTACAGCGACTGCACCTAGTGGAGTATGTATAACTTTCAGCGGGAGGTAATCGGTAGCAGTTGAGTATATTTACGTGGATGAGAGGGTGATGGACTAATTCCGACCAAAACGTTCCCAAAATCATTTTCATTATTCCTTTGACGCAAATGGTAAATAGTTGCTATCGCTGCATCTTAATTTTACGGAAGTGAAACTTGACTCGGTAGAACGAGAAAATCTTTTCAGATGCAAAGGTTTTTGAGGTGGCGTTCGACAAGTTCTGGTAAGCAAGCAGATATTTAAAATGCAGTTGTGTGGAGAAATGACTAAGCAGTCAATCGGACTTCACGACTTCCTAACAGTTTGCAAGTGGCGTACCCCAAGGAAGTGGAACATAATAGTATACAGTTGAAGTTCCAACATGATTAGCATCACATCCGGCGTACCCCAAGGAAGTGTGATCAGACCGCTTTTATTCCTAATATTAAGGATAATTGCATGGAAGTGAAACTTTACTCTAGACACCGGAGCACTGAGACCTTATCTGTATCTCCGCCGTGGATGCGAGGCATGCCCATCGCCATATTGGCATAAATGTCGAGAGGATTGCATAGCGTCCCTTAGGTTGGAGTCATCCTACAATCTGCCGAATGAATAGTTGTGAAATTATGCATTTTTGTACTTCTTTAATCTAGAACCTAGGTATGGCTGAGCAAATCGGAAAGCTGAATCGTCCAATAGGTGGTACCTGAAGGAAAATGATTGCTAATGTTGAAAAAATCAGGAAAAATTACCAGTACATATTACCACCATCCATCAAACTAGTCAACACCCTTGAGTTTAGGAGGCTATACTTTCAAGAGGAATCAGCCTAATTAAAGGAAATGAAAAACGTTCGATAGGATAATTATTTCTACGTTCATTAATATCTGTAAAACGTTTTTCTCGCCTTATCCACCCTTTCACTTCATTAAAAAAAATCTACGTACGGTTATTGATACTTTAAATCTGATGGCACTGCTTAATGTTATTACCTTTCTCGTACTTTGCTACGTATTACTATGTAATTTTGAATTATTTTAGACTAGAATTTTTTGTTTAATGCAATAAAATAGTTAACATCGAAATTTATGGCGCCGGTGTAAACCTCCACTCCTTTCACCTTTAAAATGTGTAAACCTCCACTCATTGCAAAACAAACAACGCGAATTAAAATTAAGTTACACAGTTATAATTTCAATATCGCCATCATTGCAAATATGCACAAAAAGATTATTTAATTTTCCTGTAATCATCAACAGCAACCGTTATTTACATTCACTCTGGCACTAATATACCATGAATCGCCGGTAGCAAAAAGTAAGCGTATTTAATAATCGCGGGGAATATTTGGAAAAGTCTCTGTCGTACCCATTCAAGAATGAAGTTTTAAAGCGAGTTCATTGTAAATTAGTCATTTACAATAGCAAGAATTTCTTGAAGTAGAAAGTAATTTACAAAAGTGAGAATTTCTAGAAAAAGAAACCTCTACTCGTAACCCGATGTTTTTCTTACGAGGACTTCGAAAAAATAATAATCCCAACAGATATACCATGCCTTGACACATACACTTAGGAAAAAACTAACAGAAAATTTAACAGCTTTTTCTTGTCTTTATTTATTTTTTTAATAAAAAAAACAAATATGAGGTCCTAATAGAGAACTTAAGCCGAACCACGAGATTCTGATTTTGGAATTATTAATCCGGTTATTTATGTACCGGCTGCTCTTTTCCCGAGTTTGATGCCATTTATTTTCCTACCAAATCGCGATCCTCATTTTGAGACACTCCTGCGCAATCCTCATGTTGAGACGCTTCTTGATTATGAGAATGGTTATAGGCACTATATGAAGGTCAAAAGGTTTTTCCGAATGGGCAGTGAAATTATTCAGGAAACTCCACTCAAGAGCTTCTCTATACATGACATAAACCAAGGACTAAAGTGATATAGAAGCTTAGACTAATCCAGTGCTTGTTTGAGTTTCTCTGAATGTATCCTCGGCCTCGCATAAATATTTTTACAACATCAGATGAGGAAAAGTATGGCAAAATTGTTATCCCTATTTCATTTCATGATGGCATATTATTATTGGCAGAATAAAAATTATGCGAATTTCACAAAATTTCTTTTGTGAAATTCGCATCATTTTTATCCTTCCTAACATGGAAAAATTTCACATAATACACCCTGAAACAGCAAATTTTCTTATTATTGGCAGAGTATGTCCTTATTCTCTAATGACTGAGGACATACTCGGCCTATAATAGTCTCAGACCAGTCGCTTAGAATTTAAATCAAGGTTTGGTATCACCTTCTTTTAGGAAAATCCCAGCAATGTACACCCTTCATGCTATCGAGGAGTGGGTATTTAAATTCTGTGGCTTAATGAGACATCGAGGTGCTTGATAGAAAGGAGATAGAACTGCTTATAAGGAAACTATAAATGAAAAATCGAAAAACAGGAGAGACGAAATTGAAGACATTGTATGATTAACATTCTCTATAAAGTGTTCTTATGACCTGACGATCGCCCACAGGCACAAGGCGTGCCGTGGCTGGAGGGGAGTGGGGGCGGGTAGGGGAAAATCGTTGTCGTGCACGTGCAGTGGCAGGCGCCAACTGGGCAATTATCTGCTCTCCTAGATGTGTCTACTTGCCCGCCCTTCTGGGTTCTAAAGTCTATTATTTACTCTAATCCTCTGGTAAGACTCCACGGATCTCTTTTACAACTCACTTGCCTCCTTTTGGCCTCCCTTGTTGCCGCTTGCACACACTAACGGAACCCTTCTCTGTACTTCGTTGGGGCATTTTCTGGTTGTGATCGCCTGTTGTATTCATCAGTTGTCTTTGCGAGTGTGTCCAGGGACCATAAACTGAAAGTGATCCAAGCTGTGCAACAAGAAGGATTTTAGAAAAAGACATTTCTACTCTCCTTTTTCTAAAAAAAACCCGCCAGGAGGAACAGTTTCTCCTGACGAATAAATTCCGTCCATCTAGAGAGATTTAGTGCCCCGAAAACGCCATAATTAGTTTGTGGCCTTGATGGTAAGTGAAATTAAAAATTTATAAACTAATTCCGGATTATTTTCAGAGTAATTTTATTTTTATTATCCCTAAAAAATGTTAACATGCTAATATTACTGCCGAGGGTTGTTATTTACCGTTAAATTTCTCATTCGTTCTCTAGTGTATACATTTGAAATTATAATGAGCTATGGAGAGTAGAAAAGTGACGCGGCTACAGCTTCATGAGAAATTCGTAGAGAAAAAAGAGCTATCGATAAGTGATAAGAAACATTTCGTGATCGATTACTTTATAAAAAAAATTGACCTAAATGGAGATAGTGATGCAAAATCTGTCATTCTATTAATGAATGTAACAACTTTTAATTCATGGTCAATCATGTTTAAAATTACAAACACCTCATTGCTTTTGCCGCCAAGTTTGGTCTGAAGTGACCATTTGTTTTTGAAGATTTTCAGGGACAAATGAATAATTAATTTCAAGGATTTCACACATTCTGAAAGCTATTTCAAGTGGACACACGCTAAACCACTGTGAGTTTAGCGAATACTGCCTACAGGCCGCCAAATTACACGAGCAGCAATACCCTTGGTAATACATGCCACCAAATGTGCACAAGCTATTCATTCATGACACAGATATCGCGAAGGAAGCGATACTTCCCATCGGACAGCTTTCAAAAGAGGCCCTAGAAGCAGAGAAATAAGGACATGAGAAAATTCCGGGAGCATCATTCACGAAAAACTTCGTGGGAGGCACAAATGGAGATTTATTTCGGAGGTTTTTCCTTACTTCCGATCCCTTGATATCCTCCACTCCATTCGGAAGCAAATCGAAAGAAGATTTTAACCCAGAGGTGTTTAGGTTACTGGTCTATGAGGATGAAGAAAAGGACGATTCGGAGAGTGATGACGTGTCATCGGAGGAGAAATTAATGGAATAAAAATAACAATTGATTTACTTATTGTTAGTGCTCGTAATGTGCTCATATGTGTAATTTATTCTTAATTTCACATGTAAAAATAGTTTTTTCCGCAATAAATGTTAAATATTAGCTAACTATACTTTATTAACTTCGAGTTAAAATTTATTTGCAAGTTTCTGATACCTTTGATGTATTGAGATTTTAGCGAACGTTACGTGTAAGAGTTCGTTGGATATTCTCTGACTTTCATCACAACCTACCTCTAACCGGTAGATTACTGTAATGAATGAATGAATGTACATAAGTGTAGGAAAATTGTTTAAACAAACTTTTAAATTATAAATATCGATTATATAATTTTGGTAATATATTTAGGATGGAAATATTTGGCGTAACGAGATCTCGTAACATGATTAAAGGGTGGAATAATGAATCAATAACAAGTAGATGTTTTTAATTATACCCATTTTATTGATATACCCCTTGATTTATGAATTAATAATGAATTATTTTACATTAAATCTAAAACTTTGTATCTTTATTTATTTATTTATTTATTTATTTATCAAAACTCCAAAAACAGCAACTAAGGCCTTTACATTGGGTTCAATAAACAGAATAAATTTAAAAAAACAACAATAGTAGTAGAAACAAAACAGAATAATTCAAAATATAAACAAGGCAAGAATGAGGCGAAGATGACATAAATGTTACACATTAGGTTTCAGTTGGGAGAAAAAGACGTTGCGTGAGGAGAAAAGGTCAAGGGTGGGGCGACTATTAGTTAGGGCATTGAAAGATGAAGGTAGGCGGTAGAATAGTGATCGTTGGGAAATGGAGAGACGGAAATTGGGTGTGTGTAACAGACTCATATTGCGAGTGATGCGGGCTGGGATGCGGAGTGAAAAATAGGAAAGAAGAAGATCAGAGCGGAAGGACCCATTCATGATGGAGTGCAGGAATTTAAGGTCCGAAGTCAGCCGGCGAAGGGAGAGGTGTGATAGGCCAAGAGATGATAAGATTTCTACACATGAGCTGTGTCTAAGGGAGGGCACGCGATGACGGACTATGGCTAAAAAGAAGTTAAGGGGGCGGTTGAGTAATTTAAGAGTGGTGGGGGATGCAGTTGACCAGATGGGAGAGCAATATTCTAGGATGGGTAGTACACATCCAACTTTAACTGTATCCTATTTAAAGGGAAATCTAATTCTACTCTAGTTGCTACACTTATAATTCTTAATATATACTCAAAGAAAGGCTCAACAGGGAATCTGAGCCGTCGAACGAGTAAAGCTTTTTTTGCGGGTTTTCAGTTATTATATTTCCTTTTTTACACAAAATGCATAAGAGATACCAAAAAATAATGATGAAATCAAGTTAAGCAGCTCCAATTGCTATCAGAAAGTCCAAAAAACGCAGTTAAACCCAAAAACGACTGAGTAAATAATTTTGGCCAGCTTTTTTCCAATAGGTCCCACTGTGCGGCGGGAAGTATGCCAACTGCGTGACGCCATATTGGTAAAGCCACCAAGGGCGTTGCATACAACCCAGGATATTACGCCCACGGTTAGTTGGAAACTCATCCAAATAGTTCAAATTGCATGCATTTTAAGGTACTTAAATTGATTCTGAGAGTGTGCACAAAAACTGGGAAGCAGATGTGTGGAAAGAGGTTTCCTTGAAGACAAGTTATCCCAGAATTCAGCTAAAACTATTGTACAAGAAATAGTAAACTAGAACCGTAAGAAATACCTGGAATCAAGTTTGATTATTTCAAGGAATATTTTTACTGGCTTGAAATCTCTGCTCTAAGGTTACTAGTTGAAGGTACATGGTACTTTAATCAATGGTATATTCATACTTATATTCTCTGTTGTTTAAATTATTTATGAGAACTGTATCATGGAGTTTCACCCTCTGACAAAGTACGCGATGTTTGCATTTCCTAAATTAGCCGTTACGGCAGTGAAAATAATAGGAACGGCTGTTTTTCTATTTATTTATCACTATTCTTAAAGAATTGGGAGTATTGACTCATATTTCGCACAGATACATGGAAATAAATCAACTTAACAATTGAATTTTATTGGACAGAACACTCATTAAAGGAGAAAATTAAATAGAGGCGGAATAATAGGCAATATATGTAAGCTCAATTCTTAAAAGACCATGCGATGGCGTAACTCTCTGGCGCTATCGTGTTACAGAGATAATGGATAAGAGAATATAAACTATTCTTCATAAAGTCGTTTAACTTTGAGATAAAAAGTTTTAATTACCATTCTTACGCATTGAATGACACCTATCAATGTCATCAATACAATAAAATCAACATCATTAAACTTATCAAAACATCATTAAACATCAAAAAAACTTATCAATGAATCAAAGCCATAATCTACTTAAGTATCCGATGCCCGAGCAATCCATTTCGAACCTAGAGATACTTTTCCGGTTCTTTGTTTTCACTTAGTGAAGATACAGTAAATCAAACGCATGAATACTTTTGGGGTTTATTATTAACAATAAAAAATAAACCCCAAGCGCTAAGAAATGCCTCGATTATACGGAGCCGCCAGCCACCTGCCATGAGTGACCGGCCAAATAGCTTTCGGCGCGTCAATAACGGTAGGGAAGGGTTTGGATCAGTCCACAGTGGTTTCAATCACTGTAAAAATGTAAAAATTATTTTAGATAATTATTCGAATACTTTTACTGTATGTATAATAAACTATTTATTTTTTATTTATCCTATCATGACTAGGCATTGGACTCATGCGACGAAAGTCAGCCTTATTATCAATATTTTTTAACTCACTCCTGTTTCTTCCCTTCTCTTGGACGACAACCATGACGCATTAGAAGGGCCTGTGCATTCAAATGACTCCTAAAGTCGGATTTTCAGGAGCAATACCAATTTGTTCCTAGCACGGCCACCTATGCCAGATACGTGGAAGGATAGAAAGCAGACGAAAGGTAGTTCACGTGATGGTGTTGCGTTAAAATAACGGTTGGGAGGTGGTGATGCGGAAGGCCACACGAACTATCAATTTCTCAGACAAATGGAAATCTATCAGAGATAATCAAATCCAGTAAACTACGGGACTTCACCCACTAGGACGGGTGTTGTAAGCCGCGGAGGCTAGGCCTCCTCGGTCATCATCTCACGAAATCCTTTCGCTGTACCATCAACAACAAATACAAGGCCTACGTGAATGAGGAAGATGAAGAAGTAAAATAAAAGGGAACCGGCGGTCAAAATAGGAAATTGGAACTTGGCAAACGGTACCAAATGTTAAGGACAAAACAGGAAATATACTTATCGAACAGGAATTCATGCAGGATAGATAGAAGGAACACGTAAGAGAGCTAGCTATATGGTAGCGGTAATAGACCGGTGAACTTAAATATAGAGAATGAGATAATAGTAGAGAAGTATATCCTCAAACAGGAAATACTCGACAGCGAAATAGAGGGCATTAGGAGAGGTGAAGTCAAGAAAATCTGTGGGAGTAGATAACGTCCCTTCGGGGCTACTGAAGACTTATGGTACAAGGGAAGACGTCCTTTTTTCGTACTCATTCTTAGGATCTGCGAGGAAGGAGTATGGCCAGAGGACTTAGTGAAAAGAGTTTTGATACCTATCCCTACGGAGAAGAAAACATGAAAATTCGAGGAGCATAGAACAGTTAGCTTCATTTCTCACGCAGCAAAATTTTTACTTAGAATTATTAATAAAAGGTGGAGGAGTAGAGCAAAAGTATGCTTAGGCGATGGCCAGTTTGGGTTTATACAGGGGAAGGCAACTTAGATGCGATGGCGGTGATGAAAACACAAAAAGAAAGGAACCCAAATTAAAATCACAACGTTTTTGTATGCTTTGTGGCTTGCTAAAATAGGTTTGATAGAGTTAGTTGGGAGAAACAAATGAATATACTCATGAAAATAGTAATAGAATGGCGAGATAGGACACACATCCAAAACTAATGCATACGGCCTTGAGGGTGAGGTGATGAGGGTGATTGATGGAGAATCAGGGTGGCAGTCATATGCCAAGGCATATGACTGCCACCGTTGTCGCATTTCCTTTTGAACATTTAAGAAGAAAGAAAACGAGGCTGTCGTTACAAGTAGGAGGACACAAACTCGAGCGAGTTGAGCAATGCAACTTCCTCGGTTGTACGTCGGAGAAAAACCACTTAGTAATAAAAACAATAGAAGGAGAATTGCGCTAAGGAAAGAAGAGCTTAGCTACAGGAAGAAGTTAATGACAGGGATCATGTGTAAGAATGTAAAGAAAAGATTGGGAAAGAGTATAATGTGGAGTGTGGCGTTATATGATGCAGAAACGTGGGATATACGAAAAGTAGACGAGAACATACCGCAGGCGTTATAGATGTGGGAGTGGAGAAGAATGGATAAAGTGCGGTGAATTGAAAAAAAAAGAAAAAAAAGGAAGTTTATGGTTTGGTGGGTGAGGAGAGTAAACTTCTGGAGAAGATTAGGGAATGGTAGAGCGGCTGGTTGGAACAGATGGTGAGAGGCTAAGGGATGCTGAATGCCATGACAGAGGGAAGGATTCTGGGCAAGCACGGAAGGGGAAGAGAAAGAAGAGGTTTAATGGACAGGATAAAGAGAGATAGTACACATACCGAGATGAAGAAAGATAGAGCCCTGTGGAACTCCTGTGTCTATAGTTACATATTTACTAAAAACATTATTTACTTTCACACATTGAGTTCTCATTGACAAGTAACTTTCGAACCAATTTAATAATATTTCACTTATTCCGGCTGGATCAAGTTTCCTAAATAGCACTTTGTGTGTAATATGAAATTTTCTTGGATGTCTTTCGAAATATGCGACGGAATGGGCGATTGCATTTCATTACTATTTTAAAATTAGTACAAATACCCCCATGTATTTAAGTGTTACTTAAGAATTATCAAAGACTCATTACAAATTGAATGTTCGTAAAGCTTTGTTAAAAGCCATTGTAAAATGTTTGCAAAGCTGTTTGTTTTTTTGTACGATTTACATACTAAGGTGAAGTGTTCGGGAACATGGCTACAATAAGGGAGTTCCGGAAGGTAACGTACATTTCATGTGAAAATAAATATTTCTCAATATATAGGATTTAGTTGAATGAATTCGATGAGGAAGCTCTTTGTTCCGAGTTTTGACGTCACACTTAAAGTGATTCATCAATCTAACCACATTAAGCTTTCACTCTGAATACTCGGGAGCACAGTAGGAGACGGGCGCAAACTTTGCTCGGCGAAGGATATTAGAAGGCGCTATTTGTGCTTCCCTTAGTTTGCCTTTCCCCTCGGCTTCCTTCAGCTTTACAATTTTTAGCAACCTCCCTTTTCACCTTCAGAATACGTGCTGCTACATGTGTCTTGAATTGCTTTAATGGATTTCTTTGCCCTGGGTAGATGCTGTCGGCCAGTTTAAGGTATTAGGCAGGGAGCTTTTATCTATATCGATGAACCAAAATCTTGAATATCAAGCAACCTTCACTAATGATTTGGTTATCTTTCAACCGCGGACTGCAGCCGTAGAGCGGGAAAATCTAAAAGATGTAATGTCGAACACAGAGGCATAACATTTCTTATTCGCGCGGCATTTACGACAAAAACAGTGAGACACCAAAATACTTCTCTTTTTCCTTCTCTTCACTCTCCAAATTCCTTTTTTATTTTACCCCCTATTTCATGGTTGTTGTCCTTTCCTCACCCTTAGCGGCGGCTCGCAGGGTAATACGTAGATGTAAAAATGTTAGCTTGAGGAATAATGGGTAAGAAATAACTAATCTGAGCTTATAAAGCTCAATGACAACCTCGTCATCATCTGCGAGGAACGTATTCTCTAGGTTGGCCTTTATTTTTCAGAAACGGAAAAACTCACTATGAAAGCGGAAGTGAAAAAAGTGGGGAGTGTAAACTCGTAGTCTGAAGTTTGGCCACCGTTCGTCCGTGGTAACCTGTGTTGCTTTTGATAAACAAAACCAAACATACGAATTTTTGTTTTGAAAAAAAGCTATTGTAATGTAAAAAGCCAAGTCTCTTTCTAATGGTCTGGAACATTGCTGGTTTTTACTTAGCTATCTCTTCTCGTCTCCTGGATAAAGCGTCCAGCGCAGTTAAGCCCCCCCCTTGTTATTGCCTAGCTACCACTAAATGTGGTGAAGTCCACGTTCAATTGACAGTAAGACCACCCCCATTTATTCACTTCCCGCTTCTTCGGTTGCAACATGTCGAATATGTCGAATAGGAATTTCAAAAATTATCTTTTCCCCTGCAAATTTCGCGAGCACATCGCATTGAGAGGGAAATAATTCAATGCAAAGCGAATCTATGAAGATATGGCTTTAAGAGTAATGATTTATATAGATCTGAGCTTCATTGACGACTCAATATAAAATACCATATTTTCTGGACTTTTTGATTTACCTGCTAACAAAATGCAATGGCACCTACGCATACTCCCAGACAATACGGAGCCATCCCAAAAGCACTCAAAACGTATTGAGGGGAACCTCATGAAAAGAGTTGGAAGCCTCATAGCTCCGTTGAAATCTCGGACTCACATTCATTGCATGAAAACAATACGTAAACCCCGTGCCACGTCCGGAGAGAGTTAACATCGGAGACCGCGCCGTCCGGCTCCCACCGCTGGACTGACCAAAGGGGGTGGAGGGGCGCGGGAGGAGACGAGCGTCGGGGGAGACGAGGGGGTGTAAATGCTGCGGGGTTGACTGGAGGGCGGTGGTGGAGCGGCCCGGGTGCGGGGGAGGGGCGGAGGGCAGGGATAGGAGAGAAGAGAGGGGCGCGCGGAGAGGAGACCCTCTTAACCCTTGACACGGGCGTCGTCAGCTCTCGGTGCACTTGTCTGGGGGTGGTTTGGGGGTCAGCTGAGGAGAGCGAAGCACCACGGCGCGCCGGCCGGGCAAAGGAGGGAGGGCAGAGTTTGTGCTCCTCTCTCTTGGGGTGGGGGCAGAAGAAGAGTGGGTGGTCCCCGAAGGATGAGGCGATGTGGACGAGTGGTCGGCCTGTAGAGTTACCGGGGGGAGGGAGGAAGGTCACTTAATGAAGGGGTTGATGGGCTGAGGGTTGGACGTCCAACTACCACCGCGAGAGAGGCTGGCCGATTGTCAAGCTTTAATACTCCGTTGCATGAAATTTTAGATTAGTGCAATGAGCTCTTGCACTCTCAGGCACTTTGGCGAACGAATTCTAGCTCACTACGCCACTCGAGGGAACCTCCGATTGTACATGTTGGCGCTTCCAATGGCCAATGCAAAATAAGGACCTGCATTTTCATCGCCAAGCTCACTAGGTAGCTACGCTGATGTGCCTTTCATTTTTAATAGTATTTTTTACTTATGAAATCATACTCATTAGATCCTATTTGTCGGGGGAATTATGGTCTGTTTATGAGAGGCATGTATGCGAGAACATTAGTGGACCTATGCATATTCAGTAACTACACTTGTGAATTGCGAGAGAGAATGTCCAGGATAAGAAGATTGGCTATTTTTCCTATTGCCCTGCAATTGGAAAAAATGATTGGTTGATTTTTAATAATGATTTGTGAAACAGCACCTTTGTATAGAGAATGAGATGAAACGATTTAATTCGGTTTTCGAGGTTCTTTGGCTGATGTCAAGAGTTGTATTTTTGCCAATACATTGGGCTATCTCATTCGGGGGTAGAAATTTATTTACGTGGGTTAAAATTTCCTGAATAAAAAAACGTCAGATTATAATGTATTTTTAAAATTACTATGATTTTCCGTGGATTGGTGCTAATATTTTCTAGAATGTTTATTTGAGTATATAATTATTTTAATTTGAAACCGAGAAGAATGTTTGATGCTTCGTCTCGTGATGGTGTTTTCCCCGCTTCTTTAGAGCTATGCCATAATTCTCAATGCATATTACTAATGATAAATTTAGCACCCATTAACGATGCATAAATCTCAATTAGTCGCAACAGGACAAAGTGGGCCGTATACACCCGGGCTTGAATTTTTGAGTGAATAATATATCGGCCTTATTTTTTAAGGATGGGATTGATTGATTGATAGTATTTCTCGTTAATTAGAGATCCGAGATGGGCTGAAAACTTCATCTCATTTCACAAAAATGTGAAAATGGCTTTATCTTTAAATCCAGCAGTTTCTAGCATTATCACGTGAAAGGGCAGGTTTCAATAATGTTAGTGTAACCTTAAATACTGACGTCAATTTATTTATAAAAAATGATAAGTGAAGAAATAATTTACCATCATGACCGTGCATGTATTAAAATATATTTTTATATCTATAAGATTTCAATTTAGAATAGAAATTTTGTGTGACTTCGTCAGTCCATCTCGATTTTGAGGCATAAGGCACTCGATTTAGGACAAAGATATTTTGCCTAAGGTAATGACATCTTGAAGAGGCAGTTAGGTATGTTTAGCATGTTTACTGAAAGCAAACGTTAAGCTCAATGGTCAGAAAGCAGTTTCTCAAATGTTTCTATTGGATGAATCTCAATACAGGTTATTTAGCTTAATACTACTTACTAAGTTACACCTAATTTACGAATTCCAGTGGCATATAGTAATTTTGGTGGTAGAGTGAAAGGTGAAATCTATTATAAAAAAATAATGTGATTGTTAATTACTCCGGAAAAATAAATAAAACATTTCTTAGTACACATCCTTATTTTTTTATATAAGGGGTTATACCGAGAGTTTAACCGAGAATCTCTTCAAGTTGTTAAGCAGAGGCACAAAAGGTAACATCCTTGGCTCATTTGGAAACATAGTACCTGATTTATTGCCTCTAATTTTTTACTTCTGTCATTTTTAAATACATGTTATCTCATTGAATCGAATTATGAGTGGTTTAGTTAGTGGCAGAGGAAAGGATACACCGAAGTACCTGTTAAATTTGTTGAAAAACAGTCGATAGTTAGCACTGTAGACTACATAAAATGATTGATAAAATGTGTTGATTCAAGTGTTTTCACTAAGTTTATGGACATTTAATAAAAATTTACCGTAAGTGATGATGAAAACAGCTAAGTCAAAAAAATGGAAATATACCAGCATAATGCCTCTTCCATGGTTTATTCGTTTCATCTCTACATTAACCACATTAATCTGGCTTGAACGAGGTTGGTGAATTGAAGTTTTTGAAATACACATAGTTATATTTTAGGAGAAATTATACGCTATGATTGCGAAGAGACATATGCGAGTAAAGCGCTGATCGTTTCGTTGGCGCTAGAATTTCTGACGCTTAGCCAGGCGTGATGAATTTTTTCCGTGAAAGTAGACACCTTTGAGTTTACTTCTCGTACAAATGGACATGCTATCATTCAGCCAATCTAAATTCTCACCGATTCAACTCAAAGAACAATATCTTGATTATCCATAGTGTCTTAAGCGTTTGGGGAAAAACCGAAGCACCAAGGGTGTAGCAGGCTAATAAGCGCTCCAGAGTCAAATCCTATGGGGCATAGCACTCCCGAGAAAATGTCCCAAGCGAGCTATCGAGAATTAAGAATCTGATACGGACCCGGGAGGGTGCAGAGTTGTGGAGAGAGAGGAATCTTGGCTAAGATCAAAGCGATGGTTGTGGCAAGTAACTTAACCGTTTCCTTTCGCTTAGTGATTAATCTGATTCGCTAATGACTCTCGTAGTAACTTAAAGACTGTTTGAAGCTATTCCATGACGCCTTTCTTCTACATTTGATCCGACCTTCTGAAAATGTTGCCCTACATTCCAAAATAGGCACGCACTTGTAAAAAACAGCCCGAAGACAGAAATATAAACTATGTACGTCGTGGCGATTAGGAGAACAAACAAACATGTAATGTAACTGGCTACAAAAAGATAAATCCTTTAAGGCTTAAATGTCTTTCGTAGATGAATTAAATATGAGGTATTTCTTTTCCTGGCGGCAAAGATACTCTGAAACAGCATCTTATCTTTGGTATTATGGGAAATTATAAGTGAGTACATCGTTGATAATTAAAAAGTAATAATCCGTTCATTGTTTACGGCCTTGAGAAAGACCCACGACCAATCGAAGCCCATCCTATTCACGGGAGTATCCTTGTATTTTCAAAATCTAAACGTATTAGGTCTGTCAGCATGTGTACCCTCTTTTCGGCTGAACAGGAATCCCGAAATTAGCTTCGAAAGTCTCCCAAGAGGATGGATAGAAAATCCAGCAGTTAGGCTGAAAATTTAAAAAAATTGTTGCTACCGCTGTAAATCTATGGGAGTGGGCAATTTACAGTAATTCCGTAAAATATTCGAAAGAAAAAAATGCCGCAATCTGGGATGGAACCCCAGCCTCCATTTGAGGATAACAGGCTCAACGCCTCAACTCACTGGGCTACGAACACTGTTGAGAGATGCATGAACTGTTAAGGAATTATATGGAGGAAGATTCTTTAATAACGTTTTTCTCTCGAACCCGGGCCTATGTGGGAGGAAGCCGTGACATTTTTTCCCGCATTCTCTCTATAATTACCTCGTTTGGATCCCGAACATAAGTCACGCGATGTCTCCTTGTCAGAACTCTCTTCACGCCGAGCGAGCTTTTATTACCACAGGAGATCTTTCATCGGATTCAAGTATGTTGCATCGCTGCCAATGAAGCAGCAGTTAAAAAAGTTACAAATGAGCGAAGCTGATCATCTTGCTCTAACTTTGGATTCTAGTGACACTGCTTTCACACTACTCGAAGGGGCGTGGAGGAGGGAGCGGTGTGGCCTTCAAACTGCGGCTGATTTGCTGAGGTGCCCTCTGAGACCACAACTAACCACGTTGACCAGACGGACACGGGTCGTCAACCTCTTGCCCTCCACGACCATCCATTTGTCGCAATTTTTTCCTTCGCTAAGAGAAACGCTGTAAGCTCGAATCGCTGGGCTTCTATGCGCATAGTAACCTTGTCATTCATGATTCAACGTAGAATTGTTTCCGTCTTGCGTTTGTAAGCTCATTTTATTTTTCATAGCTCCTCTCATTAATTTGCAAATATCCGGTTGAAAGTTATGAGAGGTCTTCTTCGTAAACGATTATCAGCACATAGTCTTCTGGGCGTCTGACGTATCCCTCAAAGTTGTTCCTTCTCCGTGGCCTCAATTCTGGTAATTATGATTCCAGGTAATTGTTAAAAAGCCTTAATTTATTAATAATGATATATTTTGCAAATTTTAATTTATTTTTTAGGACGGTAGAGAATGGGGTAGCTCGCTTATTATACAATTCGTCTTTAGCATTGAATGATATTGTACATCAATGTATAATTTACACTAATGTTTATTTGGTTTAACCGATTTCAATGCATATTGGTCAGATGCCTACTTATTGGCTATTAATTTTTAATCATTTTATATTTATGATTAAAAATTATAAATTGTTGTGCTGTGACTCAAGATGAATTATCACATTGCTGAAGCCGATTCCAAGCAATATTTCAATGCATCGGAGTTTTCTATATAACATTTAGTTGTTCTATCCTCCTTTTTAGCTGTTGGTCCCTTTACTTTAATATAATGCCCTTCTTGCTGCGCGCATTAAGTACAATTGGTGATTCAAACAATGATTGGTTCATAAAATTACTTCGGTCTTTATCTTGGTACGAGATAGATTTTTGCGTATTTAGAATGGGAATTACGCTGTAGTGTGATGTTAAAAACAAGGAAAATAACCGCAGAGTTGCGCTGAAGAGTGATTCATCAATAAGTTTAAAAAATTATAAATACAGTGTAAAACTAAACAATTTTTTTGTGACACGCGTATCGTTGACACCTGGAAAGGACACGCTTGCGATAGCTGTGACAGCTCACCATTCCATTGCCTAGTCTGGTATGTTGCGCCAAGTGACCGCGTGACTTCTCCCCTCTATCCGTCCATTCGTTTAAGTTTATTCGTTAATGATTCATTCTTGAGCGACGGAGCTCCAGTGCGCAGTCCTCATTGATGGAATGGTAACACTCATCGGTCATTGCGAGGTCGAGAGATAGACGTTCACTTGCTGGGTGCTGGGAGAGCAGACTGTGAGATGGACGCGGCCCCTGTGCCCGGGCGTCACTTACGTCGTGATGAGACTCATGGAGGCAAATGGGTGAGCGTGATGAGCATATCAGGAAGGATACGAAGAGTCAGCGAGAAGCAATAGTGATGGGACCGATGGAAACCATTATGATACGGCCCTCTCGCCTCAGTAATCATTCAAGGGATTTGATGAGCATAATGCGCACGTTATTATAAAATAGGGAACCTCCAGGAATAAGCCCTTAAGGCTTACGTCGCCCAGTATCTCTTGAACTTTTACGCTCTCCTTTTGATCAAAGCCTCTGGACAATGGGTAATGACATTTTTAACCGACCAGATTCCACTTTCTCAAAGTTATTTTTCTTCATGGGTATTTCCCACCAATAAGATAGTGATACAAACTGTAATATTCACCTTTATCACTCTTCTACACAAGGTGCAATACTCTGCGTGTGTTACGCTTTGATGTCTCTGAAAGTTATGTAATGGGACGTATTATTTGCGAGGATGGGATGCGAATGGGAGTGAAACCCATCGGTGACATTTTCCTACCCGTGACCAGTGAAAGTCATTTTTAAATTTTATTGTCCAGGTTGACTGGCAGCGAATAATTCAATCAAAACTATTTCAGCTAGCCACTACACTTGTTGTCATAACGGGTAATTCTCGAAACTATTGCCATACCTACGGACGAAGTGCGACTCATTGACACAGAGCACAGCTCCATTTGCAGTAGTAGTGCATTCACGCTAATATTTTCCAATATTAATGCTACTCTCAAAAAATAATTTAAAGAAATACCACAAAACGGGAATCCCCTTGATTTAAGCTAAGAAATTTGAATACTTTTACAACTTTAATCACCCATTTCTACATATAAGTGAGGGAGTATTTTTTTCGACTGAGTTCTCGACGAATTAATCACTTCTAAATTTAACGCCCAGTTAAATTTAGAAGTGATTAATTAATTTGATTTTGCGATAGTTTCAAATGAATTTGCGGCCTAATACATTTTAAAGCTTAAGATGATTTCATTTTTAATTATCAAATCTTTCACTAAGAGTGCAGCTATTATTTCCAGATGTCATGTTCAAATTAAAATACCCTCATATGTACCGTATTGCACCTAGACGAAAAAGCGTGAGGGATAAGCCCAGGCCAATGGTACCTCTCGCTTCGCGCGTGAGCAAGTCTTCCACCGATCATATGGGCACATTCAGAAGCCACGCGAATAGTCCCCGTCCTTGCATTTTCACTCCATATCTGCCAATATCCAGAGGACTCTAGGGATATAAGTACGGGCCAAGTATCAATTTCGGCAAGAGGGCCTTCTTGGGCGGAGAGTGCGTAAATCAAGTTCGGGCGGCTTTCCAGCCACGGTAATAGGTCCCCCATGCCGCACGGGGAAGGTGTAATTAAGGATGAGACTCCGGAATATGTCCACCGAGAGGAAATGAAGGTCGTTGGCGGTGTGGGGGAAGGCGGACGTGGGGCGGGAGGGTGGGGAGTGGAGAGGGGGCCAAGGGGGATTGGGGGTGGGGTGGGTGGGAGGCGGAGAGGTGGGGGTCGCCGTTTTTGTGTTTGCCGACGAGGCGGATGCTCCCGGAGGTTCATTCCAGCGAACAAACAGGGACAACGGTGTGTATCCATGGCTCTCCGAGAAAAGCACTAAGTCCTTTCGAGGCTCATAGCGGAGGAAGTAGCGGGCGGTGTGCTGAAGAGGATCGCGGGGGAGAGAGGGTCCCCTCGGGGGGAGGATGGGGGCGTGGTGGCGGTGGGAATCGGCGGCAAGGCGGACTTGGGGGGGGGGGGCAAGAGTCGCCCCCAAGTTTGATTACCATGCGTGGTCGGGGGCGAGCCGCCTTTTGCGCCCGACATGGCCGCCGCCGCCCGCGTCGACGGAGAAACTCCGTTCGCCTCATCCTTTGGGGGGCGCACGATAAAATTGCAAATCGGTCAGCGGGAAACTGTCTCTTCGGAGGGAAGGGTGTTGTCGGGGTTCAAGAGTCGTAAGAAAGAGCAGGTGGGGAGCGGGGTGAGGGTGGGCGGCAGGTGGAGGAGTTCCGTGGTTGAGGCTGTTGAACATGGTCCCCCGTGCGGGATTGGGTCCTCATCGGTCCCCTCCCCTTCCCCCCCGCAAAATGATAATGTGCGGGGTGGAGACCTAGTTGTAGGACTTTGGAGTTTGCTCAGCGCACGCCTGCTAAACTCGTACTCCCTGACTGAAAATTTTCCTTATTTTCGGCGAAAGCATTTAACTATCGCGAGAGCACTCAGTAGATGTGATACGTACTCGCATTCTAGGGATGAAGACTCGAACTATTTGCAGCTATTATTTGAGATTGTAGAGGGTGTCATACTCTAATAGATTTTGTAGGCTATTTAGTAAGAGATTCTTACTTCACTTTTAAATAAGTAACTCATAATTAAATGATGGGCGTGGAGTAGGCATTCTATGTTTTTTAGCGTAAATATTTATTTGTACAATGGACAGGAAGTATAATAATTTTACTCGAGTGTCGTCGTGTGCTTATATTGATTTTGGGTAATGATTACCGTATAAATATAGATGGTGCGAGACCTTAAATACAACTAGTATCATCTAAAACCAAAATCCACGAAATGTTTTTGGCAGAAGACGTACGAGCGGAATATATTAATTTAGTAGCCTTTGCGGCCGTTTTAGACTTTTATTTAGCCTAAATATAAATCCTACTCATCAACAAATTTAAAATGATGCAATGAAGTTACTGTCACTTCGTCTTCTAAACCTTTTCTGCTCCAGCTGATTATGCTAAATCAGTGCCTGAGAATCCCTGCTTCAAATGGAGACTTACGGTTCAGATATTTCAAATCGTCTTAAGAATTCATGAGAAAATCCCTGAAAGAGAGCTTGGTATTGAATGGAGAAAAATGGTCTAAAATATCCTAGTGTCTTAGGTATCTGATAAGACAGTAGGAGCAAAGCTCATATGGCTGATAAAATGATACAGTCGGTATTCATTGTGTACTCGATAGCATCATTAATTTACGATAAATAAGTATGATTGCATAGTTCATTGTCCATTCCACCCTTGACTAATCAAAACGTTCTTTCCTATCCCGAGACAATTGTTTCACTTAATGTCAGAGAAATTTTCCAATTGCAAAAGGGTCACCCGCGAGTGATCATTATATGATTGACGAGAAACGTATGTGTTAAAAAACTTTTTTTTACACCTGGTAAGGTATTCAACTGCAAAATGATGAATTTTCCTTTAATATCATTCCGCGCTGAAAGGAAATGAATTGAGAAGTATGTCAGTCCTAAGGACAGCAAATGCTTGAACCAATGCCAAAAAATGATGCATACAGTCCATAGGATGAGTCAACTGTGCATTGCGAAACAATCTTGCTTTTATAAGCTTTTTTTGTACAACCACAATTTTTAATCGTTAATCACATATTAAATTTAGAAAAATATACATCGAAAAAATGCGGAGCAAGTGGGAATTTCTTCCAGTGTGGAGGAACTTGTCTGTAAGAAGAAATTATGGTATGCAAGTGTGGTATCTATCATAGATCACGACCGAAAAGGTGAAATCCTCGAGGAAGAGAGAAACGGTTCCAGACTCCAAGTTGAATGAGGTCGGTGTGTGGCCGAGGATAAACGGAGAAGGGAAACAGAAATATGGGCGTTGGATTTACTAAATAGGTTTAATAATAGGATTAATAGGTTTTTGTTCTATAAGACGTCTACGATTTCCTCATGAGGCTATTTGTGTAACCACTGCCGGTTAGTAGCAGTACAACAACCAAGTATTGCTGGCACAAATATAACCGAAAGCGAAGAGTGTTTTCCTTCGGCTACTTTAACGTATGAGATAGGTGGACTTCTTCATTTGAATTGATTGACTGACTTGGGGTTGGAGTTGATGTCTTATTTACAAAGTGTGGCTTAGCTTTAATACATTTGCTTGGGTTTTGTAACTCAGGCTATTTTATCTCATAAGAGGTAACTTTTGAGCAAATTCCATCTCACATACTGTTTGTTAATAGCAGCCGTTTGAAAGTCGCAGAGATCCAGAAACGCATTTTCAAAGTCAATAAATGCTTCATAATGAAAGCTCTGTGAGGTTGATTACAGTTTCACTACTCTGCGTTTAACCTCTCGGCTGTTAGGTAAGGAAAGAGTGTAGTCTGAAGTGAAGCCATTGAAAAGTAGCGAGCTTGTTACAGAACATTTTTTAACTAAGGGAGAGAAAAATCCGCGCTTTCACCAGAAATATAACATCGCTTTTACTATTTAAAGTTTTTCCAAGGAAGATGGCCTTATATTAATGATTTAAAAAAGTGACGCCTTCCCGTAGGTGGGAAGAAGTTTACTGAGTATTGAAGTTGATTATTTTTTGCATGGTAAGCATACAAGCTATTTGGCGTTGAGCTTCTGAGTGAAATACAAAAAATTAAAAACATGTCGATAATGAATGGAATATTTTACATACATATGCACCCAATTCATTGTGATATGAGACAACATAGTGATTATAATGTGGCGTGGCTACCTCACTAAAAGATTGATCGTCTGCAACTCAGAAAGTCACCTGTTCTGATCCGAAAAATATCCGTGAACATCCTCTGTTAAACCAGTGTACATGAAATTTCTCGTAAAAATGATTTAATGGGTATAACAATTCTGGTTTACTTGGAAAAAATTCTGGAACAGCTTTTATGATTATGGTAGCTTTATGTCTTCTTCGGGAGCTATAGGTATAGCGAAACTTGGTGGCATTCGAAAGCGGAGTGTCTCATGTCAGTGAAGGGGAGTGACGCGTCGATGAGCAGGCAGAGGTACCGCAGGGCTCCTGTTTGGACCTATTCATGAACATTCGGCCTCTTTATCCCACCTCTCTTACATGCTTTCATCTCTCGGACATCATGATTTTCACAAGCGAGTGGCACCAAGTTTCGCTACGCCTATACTTAGAAGGAACAGTTCAGTCAATCGCAACGTTCGAAGTTCTATGGCTATTAGAATGGCACTGAGGGTGAATTCCTCTTTCATATGGAATCATGCTTACTTTATCGATGATATGATGATACTTGTGTCGTAAAATATCAAGCAGACTTGCTTCTGGAGTATCATAATGCTTGTTCTTACCCAAAGTAATTTGCGATTACATACGAAGCAAGGCCATGCTCTCAAGTTGTATTGATATAAGGGTGTGTTGATCCCTGCCTTTCATTTCACTTGTTATTCGTAAAGAGCATAGATAAGGCTAGGTTCCCCACTCCTCTAAACACACGTCCCCGTTTCAGCCTGAGAAGTTACGGCAGATATATCTGAAATATTTTCAACCGTTGGCATCTCCCCGTTATTCAGTTTGCCTTTGCATTTGCGCGTGGAATAAATACCACATTGGATACAACGGAGAGGAAATAATTCCGAAGCTGCGGAGTCATTACTGTGTCTGAGAAACGGGAGAAAGGTTATATTCCAGTAGGGACGAGAGGAAATGGGAGGACTAAGACTGGTCACAGCCAAGTGGTGGAGCATCGCTTCCCAACCTTTGACCCGCTCGGTTGTTAGTTTTCAGGATTGCCCTCGAGAAATTTTCCGCTTTTGAATGTCGAATTTTTTAACGCTGGATTTTAGTGAATATTAATGAAGGCAAAAATTTCCTCCAGTCCACACCTTTTAAATGTATGTGTGAGCTTACGAGATGGTGATTCAAAATATATTTTTCATCGTAATTATGGAAACTTTTCCTCGACTGTCAAGGATGGTAGAAAAATTCAAATTTTTTCAAAATTAGTAGTCAAAATAGTGACCTTTTTTGCGTGGAATCATAGCTGGCAGAATGAACGCGAGCGACGACAAACCAAGTCGTACAAGTACCCTCCACGACAATTACATCGGAAAAATCTTAGATTGTCTACTTTTATCGCACCATTGGATCCTTTATAATGCTGGGTAAAATACTGAATTATTCGAGTTTCCATGAAAAATAATTAGTTCTTAATCCAAGAATGTGGAAAAAAGGGAACGTAACGACATTCAAAAATTAATTGGACCTGGACTGATTTAAACACAGTTGAATGTTGAACAGAAATGAAGTGAAGATTGTTGAACAGAAGTGAAAAAACACAGTTGTTTAAAAAAAATTAAATATATATTTTTTCTTCTTATTTTTGCAGCAAAGTAGGGAAGTTGAATACATTTGTTACGAGAGCTTCCTTGGATTTGATTAGTTCGTGAACCGACTCTTAATCTATTGCGATTAAAGTTTTTCATTATTGTGTGATTAAATAGAGCAAACATCACTTCGAGTACCTTATAAGATACTTTAGATACGTCGTGAGTTAGTAGCTTTTTATCTTACCGAGACTGTGCAAAGTTTAGCAGTTTTGCATACTACTTCTATCTACTTAAGTTACTTAACAAAATTACCTATCATAGGAGTAATTCTGACCAGAGTGAATTATTTAAACTCGTCATCGCATTGTTTGGCGAAACAAGAATCTTTAGATGCAGAGATAACCCGAAAAATGCAATAATCTGAATAATGTTTTCCTTAAAACGTTTGTGGCCAATACTGTGAATCAAATGAGCTCTACATTTTAGTCATGGGCTTATTTTTTATGGTGAGTGTCCTAACGTATTCAGATATATAGTGACTGCTTAGGTTATGTAACATACGGGATAAATTCTTCTCAGAACCGAGGATATAGGAAATGTTGATGTAATTAACGCCAAAAGCTCAAACCCCATTTGGTGCGGATAGTCGGAGCTACTTTAAAAGGAAAGCGCTATGAGCGTAATGAGTTGTTGAAGTGTTTCGAATTTGGAGGGAAAGACGTAGGAGGGAGCGCCAAGGATGAGAGCACGACTGAGTGAGAAACCTTGTCCAAGGTAATACTAATTTCAGAACTGGATTTAGTGATTTTATCTGGCCAGAACTGGTTGGCTCACGTCAGTCTCCTTGAGTATCTCCTTAACTTAATTTGAAGTGTTCTCCCTTTTTGTGAGTCAGGATGGAAGTACCGCGAGTAGGCATTGATAGAATCCTTAAAAGGAGCGGAAATAATAATCTGGTAAGTAACAGGCGTTGCGAATTATTGGCCATAAAAATAAGGAGCATTACGAACCTTTCAAGACGTTTGGTACTTTTCTTTTAGCTCCAAATCACACGCAGGAAGAGCTTACTTTGACACCGATGGTAATGCCGTCATTACTTGCTCCGAATGCGGCCAGTATTAATCAAACAGAGGCTTATGTGTCTGCCGACCGCAGCATTGCCTACGTGTGCCAGGAAACATCTCATGGCGTTATAGCGTAATTAAAGGATACAGCGGTATGCGTTTGGCTGTACGTGATTACACGAACGTGACATGCTTTCAGTTACACTTCTTTAGCTATCCAAAGACAGCTACGGGAAAATGAGCAATAGAAACAATATTGGTCACAGGATTCTTTGTGAACAAGTTACAAATCATTGCTTGTTGAGGAACAAAATTCCCTTTAATAATGAATAAAATAATGATATGAAATAATAATGAATAAAATAATGATATGAAATAATAATGAATAAAATAATGATATGAAATAATAATGAATAAAATAATGATATGAAATAATAATGAATAAAATAATGATATGAAATAATAATGAATAAAATATTATTACAACTGATGATGTAAGTAACGAGAGGAAATGAGTGAAATAGCAAGAATTATTTGGTATTCCTTCTTTCTACCAAGTTCCATTATTAGGCATTCTTTAACGGTAAGTTTCTCCACCGTATACCTTAAACGACAAATTTAAAGTTTAAATCCCTCTAAATTGACCTAACTATCCACCGTCATACTTTCCGAGCAACCGGCATCACTCTACGTCTCTACATCACCTCTACGTCATCTCTCAGTGAGGCACTTGGCAGTGGGAGGAGTTTGAAAATTCTCATAATACTAGTCACGAACGGATTACAAGCCCGTGTTAGATCCACCTTTAGGGGAAGAGATGCACAGAAATTATGAGGAAACTTTCTCCGTCCCCGTGTAGTGGGACTTCTGAAAAAGTCGTTGAAAGACTTTGAACCTCAGCAATGGTGAATGTCCCGATAGAATCTTGTTGCGTATTTAATCCTGAATGTCCAGATTTCCCCTTGCCAAACTTTTCTATTATCTATTCGCCTTTGCTTGGCTAAGTTTGAAAGTTTGAAAAATACTTTTTTATCTTGAGCAAGTCAATAATAATGAATAAAATGCTATAGCATGGCTATTAGACTCTGCGAAGTCACAGTTCTTTACGAACTGCGCTGAGTTGGTTAGTGTCAGTTGAATCCTTGAACCCTGAGGGCTCATTTGGGCCTGGCGAAGGGAGGCAAGGCCGCCGAGCGCCAGCCGCCCTGCGGCGCCAGCCACGTGGTGTTTTCGGCTGGTGTTTATCGCTCCGCCATGGAAATGCCTCAAATGGTGAGGAGAGTGGCAGGGAGTGCCCGGGGCTCAACTAGGTGGGTAGCTCGTGACGGAGATAGATATAGGTATGGACGGACAAAGGAGCCGATTTGAGTGAAATGGAGAACAAAAGCCCCCGACCTGCTCTGCTGCACTTGTCTTCCCTCAAACATAAGTTGAGGTGGAACTGCCGAAGCGGGGAGTGAAATGACTCGCGAGGAAGCGGGGGTGCAGAGGTACGAGGGCCCAGAAGGCAAAAAGTTAAGCCCGCCGAAGGGGAAGCCCATTTAAAAGATCCCGTACGCAGGCAAGGGATGCTGCACGCTGTTCAGGTAGTTTCCGGGTGAAATACTGGAGAAACACTTGGCAGCCCAGTTATTCTTTTCATCCTTTATGCTTGAATAAACATAAATGCAGTAAAAAATAAAGGGAGGAGGTGCGGAGAGCACCCGGTGCTGGCTTTATTTCATTTTCAGCAAAAGCCGTGGTTGGCCTTCCAGCTCCTGTGTAGCAGTGATTTTCTGCCCAGGAATAACTCATTAAATCTCTTTTTTGTGCATATTGAAAATTCTGGCATGCAAGAAACCCTTTACACAGGCTCAGAATGTCACCATTTGAGGGTGTCCTGAAATCCCATGCCATTGGCACTGTGGAGAACGGTTGGTAGTGTATTGGGACTTTTAGGTGAAGCGCATATGTAAACCCTTGTTGCGTCAACATTCTCTTAATTTTCATGTCTACGTCAGCCAATTCCTTAAGAATGTCTTTTAAGAAAGGTTTTTAGCCATAACTTTCATCAGTTGCCAACAACAAAAGTCAATCGCAGCAGGTCTAGAGAGCTCACTTAGTAGACTACCAGTAGTCTGCAGATTATTACGAGGTATTTGATGATTCAAAGTCAGTAAGGTTTTTCTCCGTTAGATCACACCATTGATAGTGACTTTCATTAAGTTTAATGGATTTTAAGATTATGCCTGTATATTTTCATAACAAATGTATATACTAAATAAAATGTCAGATGGTCCCGTTTACTTCTTAAAATAATAATATCGTTTCTTCGATTATTTAAGTTTATCAGCTTTGCCCCCACCTCTACGTATAATAACCAACCAAGACTTCTTATGAGCATGCTGATGAAAATCCCGGGACAGCTGCCTACCAGTGGGGACTTTCAATGTCGCATTAGAAGTCCTTTCAACGTGTGGTTCTGAACTGGGACGCATTTGGGAAGGGAGGGAACGACACGAGAGACTTCGGAATGTGACTGATTCGTCAGCATCCTTTGACCCGGCTCTCCACTGCACTCTCCTATCAGCTAACCTTTTATTCATGCATAAGACTTCATTTCAACGTCCCTCATTATTTGTCTGTTACAATCCATCCAGACTCACATACTATGATTGGCGGAGGATATTGTCAATGGGGGTTTGGAAGACAGATAGATGCAGCATTTTCATGGATTGAATGTGCATCGCACCTGCCTCTTAACTCATCTGCTATATGTAATCAGTATCATTTCCGAAATTTAACGAAATGTCGTTTCTGTTTAAATCTCTCGTGTTAGCCAGAGCTCGCACCTAAGTTCCCAAAATAAGCGAAAGGGGCGTCCATTATTATTAGTTTCACTCCTTAAAGGCTTAAGTTCAGATAAGTAATGGGACACCTCGATTGTTATTGATAATGATTAATATTGGGGAGACTCGAAGGAATTACACGTTAGTTTAAGACAGTGGGAAATTTGTTTGAAAGCCACTGCGAAGGAATGCGTTTCGCTAGAAAAATGCCTCCAGACTACATAAGAATTAATTAATATTTCGGAGAAACGAAACAAAACGCAGGACCTCCGAGGTTAGAGGAAAAAATATCAGGAAATGCTGCATTGAGGATCACACCTTTATTTTAGGATGAGAGGAATGAGATGACCAGAATCATACTTTTCTAACCATAGGTCGGCTGTGAACATTCCCTGGCTAAGAGATTATCTCCCTCCGGAACCTTAATTTTCTCTTTACTATTTTTTGGCCTTGCATTATTCTCTTCAGAAATTTTTAATATATTCTACTTCTCTCCATGCCGGATAAAATCCTTTCATTTCTATTTTTGTCCTTTGCCTCGCTTACCGGGAATTCTCTTTTGAGGCCGGAAGATGACCGGAGTTCGTAAATATCAAAAGGTGAATTAGATGGAGAAAATTAAGACACCAAAAATTCATAAATACCAAATAAAATTACCTTGTAATTTCAAAGGAATTACAGGGTAAAGGTGAAGCAAGTTCTGTTATTTGCCAGATAGCAAGCTGATTTCGTGAAAAACACCGGCAAATGCGCAAGCCTGGGAGCACGTCGAAAGCGTTGAGCTCCATCTATCTACAGCCCCGAAAATGAGAGGGAAATATCCGGTCGAAACGTCGACCATCATAAATACATTAATTGGATTGAAGTCCGAGAAGAATTCATCAGAACAATTCGCCGGGAAAGCCTCAAATCTATCATCACTTTTTCGTAAGCTTCATGTGTGAAAATGTGGCGTTTTTTGTGGATCCATTGCACATAGAATACCTCGTTAGGCGCCTGCTGGAAACTATATTCGGCACATTTGTGGAGCATGATGTTCACACTTCATGAACACCTTATTTTCCTCTGGATAGGTCCCAACAGCAACCAAACAGCACAAATCGGTTCCGTAACCGTGTTGTATCGATTGCTTTTTCTTTCCGTTTGCAACCTTGTCTATTTTCGTGTTCGGTGGTACTAGGACGAAACACCAAGAACTCTGGAGAAGCCATCACCCCTCCCTTCCTGGCTGAAGGAAGGTTCGTCAGGGTGAGTAGGGTGCGGGTGGCTCAATAGAGTGAGCGCGTTGCCGGAGAGAAGGCGGAAAGCGGGAGGTGAGGGCACGGAGGAAGCGGTGCGACAGCAAAGGGACAAGTGTCGGCGGCGGGGCGCCAAAGAGAAGGGAGGGGAGGAAGATGCAAGAAAAGAAGGGAGGGAGACAAGGGGAAGGAAGAAGAGGAGTAGGAGCAGAGCAGCCCGGAGGACGCACGGAAGACGGGGGGTTTGACTTTGCTTACTGAGTAAAGTAAACCCTCATGCGACAGTGTGATTCGTTGTGAGAGTGTGACGGAGCCGATTTCAGTAGCGTCAGAAGTTGCGGAATCTTAGTCATTTAAGCGCCGTGAAGACGCAAGTGCCATGGGGGCCTCACGGAGAAATTGTAGTGCCCACCCATTGAAACTTAGCGTTATTCATATGAGAAAAAGGTATAAGGTTCACTTTTCAAAGGAATAGGTACATTTTCCAAGCTTATCACGGAGTGACTCGTTTGGAGATGCAAAGCATCCGTGTTTTCTTCCGCGTTAGTTCATTTTTTGTGTCACAGAAATAAGACTTATGTATAAGAAATCTCGGATGATATGAATCATTAATGTACGAATTTTATTTCCAATAGTTGTACGAGTATTATAATCGCGTAAAATTATAATTTTAACAACGTAAAAATTTTAACCAGCGGATCAGTTGCATATCTATACATATTACGAAGAGAAATTGACGTTCTAGGCACTCCGCGGGCTTGCTTCTTTCAATTTGTGCGGGGTAAGGTGCTTTTAGAAAAATTCCTTTTAATTTATCTTTGCTACCTGTCGGATGAATGAAGAAAGCACGATTTTACTTTACCCAAATCTTGTGATACTATGTGTTTGATTTAATAAACATCAATGCCAATTTCCTCGATTTCGCCGACTTAAAACTTGACGAAGAGTTAGTTAAAATACTCGATGCTCGATTTATATGAAAATATTGGCGGAAAACATAAATTGTAGCTCAAAGTCTGTCATAAAAAGACTATTTTTTCATTATTCCGGTGTAGGTTTTAGGATAGGAACCTTTACATATGTGATAGCAGTGGCTTGCGCTAAAGTGCTGGGATAGAGATATTTACATGAACGTGACAAAAATCTGGTGGTCATTTTGAACATGCTATTAAATTACGATTTAAATGCGTTTATTTGTAAAGTTAATGTTAATGTTAAAGTTAATGTTGTAAAGTTAATTTGTTAACCGTGGGTTAATTGAATAGCCTTCTGGTTTCCACTGTGACCGGTGAAAATGAGTAGCCCATCGGCCGTTCGTTAATGCTTCAAACCCTATCGTTCTTAGATATGTATTAGTCGACCTAGTCATTTGTAATGGATCAATCAACTAAATCTTCTTAGTGAGAGCCGTAGATTTTCGGTATCTGTTCCTCTGGATGGTAAGTCCTTTCATTGGAGCATCAAACGTGATTAACTAAGTGCGGCGTGAAAACGGCAACTATTTCTGAGGCCGAATGCAACACGGGACCGACAGGCTAATATGTTTCGCAAATTACAGTCCTTTACCATTATAGTCGGTTCCACCATCTCCCCGTGCTCATTCAAATTCCTATTTCCTACAATGTCCCTTAAATTATATCTGCTCTCAAAACCTTGCGTTTGCAGTGCCTGCGATTATTTTGAAGGAAAAGAAAACACTCTTTGTTTTAATACCATCGAATGCTTTCACTGTGGTCTCAAAATTTTCCTTTGCCTCATGAGAGTTATGAGAAAACGGAAACAGGTAGGAGGTTATTAAACGTGAAATATTATCAAGTGATTTCTTTTCCTTCACCATGTCTACTTATCTGTGAATGCAATTCGCCGATGAACAGGTAAACGGGGATGAATTACTCCAATAGCGTTCATTGCGGAATTGAAGAATATACTGACAATTTCAGCGTGATATTCTTATTCAAGGCCGAGTGCGTGTTCACGACATTCTTCTGATAACTCAGCAAATATAAATTTGTTTTCACCAGCTTAGTTATACTACCTCCATCACCTATTATTTTGTTTCTATTAGGATAAAAAAACTGAATTTTGCAACTTGATTCTGTTTGTTGAAGGGTTATTTGAGGCTATAAGCATCGTTTTAAGAATAGTGCTGTCGAAGCAAAAGGATTTTTTATTCAACAGGTGATGTGGATCTTGCGATTAGTTGAAGCATGATTTAATGTTTTCCCGGCGATTACTCCGGGTGGAAATCTCTCGGTCTTACCTCCGGGTCAGGGTCTTCATTTCTTAATTCGTTTTGGAGTGCAATGCGACCATCGTCTTAAGGGATCAGGGCATTCAAGAATCAATTTCCCCCCTATGGTTCTTGGATTCCAATATCAGATTTAGTAAAGTTTCTCTTTCAGCATTCCTTTTGGCTAATTATTGGAATCTAAGATTCGGTGTAGAAAAATATTATCTCCCTATTACGTGGTATATCTCAGTTCCAAAATCATTTTACGCTTTCCGGTATTAATTACAGCTCTCGCGAAAGCTTATGGCCTTCGGATGCGCGGCGTTTGTGTTGCCCACGTCGTACAAATTCCATTTTTTTAAATGCAATCATGCATGGCACAAATTACATATCTTTGATTTCCCCTACGTCCCATTTCCCTACCCCTTCCACCAAAATTTACCCCTCCACGACGTCTTCTTCTGCACATCCGAACGCCATAAGCTTTCGCGAGAGCTGTACCTGGATTCCCAAATATTTGGTGTACTATCTACGACACCCACCCATATTCCTCAAAGAATTTGCAATAGCACGACAGTCATTTGTTGAGTAGCTGAATTAAAGATACCTTATGAAAACATCTGTTTTATTTGTTTAGTAAAACGATGTTCTGACAGCATATCTCGTATGGCAGTTGTCGGTTTGGAGTGGCTCGTAGGATTGAGAAAATATAAAATGGTGAAAAATAAAAGCTCTTACCTAGCTGGTCTTTCTGCGTAAGCCACACCTATTGGAGGGTGAAATCAGTCCGCACTGCTGCCATTAAACGTATCAGAACGTTTAGAAACTTCGCAGTACAGTTGATATTATTAAATGGTAATTACTTTACCCCGAATCGCAGAGTTTTTAAGATGGTAAGTCACAAATTGAGTGGAGACGGGCTCATTCCTAAATAATGATCCATCCTATCTTCGTTTATGGAAATGATTTAACTTGATGATAGCTGCACCATTGCAGCTCGATCGCAGAGTTGCATTACTAGTTTCATTGGGCTATTACGTGTAATGAAACCTTGATATCAGTGTGAATACGATATCGTTCCATTCACCAGTAATTAAGTTGTCTGCTCCTTATCGTTGACAAGCCCGATCTCCTCCATCTGACCCCCTTACCTTCCGATCAAATTGCTCGTAATGATCGCTAAAATCCTTGTCGCAATCTCTGCGCATATCTGTATAGCATGTGATACACATATTTCGTGGAGGAAGACCAATTATATGATGCTAATACCCTTACGTAACTCTTAGTAGAATATTTGGTTCGCTAGGGTTTCATAACTATCATTCATCATGCACTCAGTTTTATGTTAGCTGAAAATTCACAGAACGTTTTGGTTTGAAATTTGTCATTTTCCGTTGAGCAATTAGGTTAATTATGGGCTAGAGATTAATCTGGAAAACATATTCTCTTTCAATTCCAGCGTCGATCCCGTTCCCTAGATTTTACATCAAAAGAAAGTAAAATGATATTTTTATGCCCCATGTAGACTAGTGGCAATGTGATGATAGAGATTTATTTTCCTTTTAGCGTCAGGATCGCAAAGCAGCGGATTGCGGTCCGTATTTGGGCCACCGTGGGAGTTGGGGGAGGGGAGAGTGAGCCCGCAACCACCAATTACATCAGGCCTTCATATTGTTGGGGTAGGTAATGTGAAGGTAATCTTAGGCCATGAATTGCCTTGGCATAACTGAAAATTATTTTATGAAAATTATTTCTGTCAGAAAAAAGAGAAATGTTATATTATCTCCACTCTTTGAAACATTTTTCGGATAGTAACAGATTACTAATAACTGACTACATGTGGAAATTTCATTTTGTGGTTTTATGTTTCGTAAGGCCTAGCAATATATGCCTGGTTGAGGAGTATTTCCTAATTACATGACAATTCACAATTCAAAGCCTTCACATGGATCGGACAGTACCATTATTTCCTAGTCAATAGCCAACACAATGCTCCTTAGTCCATAATTAAGGTGAATAATATCGATATAAAAGGCTTATTAGGAATAAAAATTCATCGATGGCAAGAAACACTTACCCATCAAGAGATTTGGACTCCACTCCTCCACTTGGACTCAAAATGATATGAAGTGAGCCGAATGAAATGTAGAGCTAGGTAATGGCTATAGAAATTCAGTAAGATTTATTATTTTGTAGGAAGTACTTATAATTGAGTTCTGATGAAGTTCCAAATAAAAAAGTTGACATTTAAAAGACATTTTTTTACTTTTAATTAGCTACATGAAAAAACACTTTAATTACCAGAATCTTAATTGGGAAATCTGCGTTATTTTTTATTTACATCATAAGCTTCAGGGGCCATATGTCGTCAAAGTTAACTAAAATCCGGGAAAATCTAACTTTGATGTTCAATTCTATGTGTGAAAAAGGTAAGCAGCGCCAACGTTTTGCCACAACGTCCGCTTTGCAAAGTGTTTTGATCAAACCCATGGGAAATCGGACCATGTCCTTTTAAAATTATGGAAAAAACTGCGTTTGTACTCGCGGATTATCAGTTTAGGGGCGGCATCATATCGGAAGTTGATACCTCTTCTGCGGCAATCAAAGGTTTGCGGCTGTAAAATAATTGTAACTAGATATCTAGCCTTCAGCGAGAGGTGAATACGGAGTGAAATTAGAATACTTCCTCGGCTAACGTAGTATGTTCTACCTCCGAGGGAACGGGTTCTGTTTCTTTTGGTGACTGGATCAGTCCAAGAGACTTCCACTTCGAGAAGAACGTTTGGTGTGCATTATGCCATGTAGTTAATGGGTCGTCGATAGGCGATGCCGTCTCACGTTTAGAGTTGGCTGAGGATCACTCTTCTTACTTTATTATTTTTTAATTAGTTACAAGTAAACGCAAAATGACGTCATTTTGATAAACTTTCAAATTAGTCATCTATATCTTCCGCTAGCGTACATTACTCCAAAGGCAAATCCGTTTCTCAGCACCTCCAAATGTCGAATATAATAATCTATTCCAATTGTACGCACTACAATATGTTGATGAGAATAGCCATTTGTATCTTTACATTTTTCTGGCTAATGGTATTGAATTTATCTCGTTTTTATTAATATACCGACTATTTCTATTTATTACGATTCAGACGCAAATGTTTACATTGGTGAATTACCATAGCTTTCTTTATTATGCATTCCTACTCAGCACTAATACCGAAGTTTGTATTTCATGTTTTCTTTTCGGGATCACAATTTTTAAGTATAGCTGATATTATGCACGTGATGCCTTTAAAATGTGACCACGGGCTTAATAGAGATATCTTCGTCAACGTTACTTACAGGGTCTTCAGAATATGCGTTGCAGATGATTTTGAATATTTCATTTCAGAATTTCCTATATTTCCTGAATAACCAGAGATCCACATATATATTATTTTCCTCATTCATCTTGCCTCACTTCTCCTCCTCCCAAAAAAGTTGCCCAAAGATGTGCTTGTGGTTGGTAGTGAGAACATCAATGGGACGGACTGGATAGTGGGGGATTGAGGAATAGATTGAGGAACGTGACTATGCTGCAGACAAATTCACTCATGGGTCCGACTAATGATGGCAGCTCAAGTACCACATTCCCCCTCTCGTATTTCTAAATAATTTTATTCGTTCGATCATGTTCCCAAGCGTTGCACCGAAGTTTTCATCTTATGATATCCCGAATCTGAATTTTTACCGAATTAAGCTGTGTCGATGTGGCAAGCGTCCTAGTTTTAATTGAGGCTTTATGTTTTACTTCAGGATGTGGAAATGTATTGCAATATTTTGGATAGATAGTGACCCTCACATAGGAATGAGCTAAAGACTATGAATATTAACCATGGACTTCGATACCCTGAGAGATTTTTACTTAAGGCTAAAGGCATAGAAAAATTCCAAATTCGTCTTTTACACCCCGGAATAGCCCTGGGTGAGCGAACAAGGGCCTCAAGGGTTTGGGGCTGGCAGCGGCATATCATGAAGTCATCCCCCGGGCGACAACAGTGGCTCGGCGAGGCAATAGGCGTGAATGGGGGGCGAAGGACGGGCCGTGCGCGGCAAGGAGTTGGGTCAAAGCGGATGCGGTGTTTGGTGTGCGGTGCGGGGGGCGGGGCGGGAGGCGTCCCCGGGAGTGTGGGGCTGGGTGGGGGAGAAAGCGGGCGCGTGTGCGTCGGAGGCAAGCGAAAAGGAGGAAGGCAATCAGATATGCAAATGATCGTTTAGACTGTGTTAGATGGGACGGGGGAGGGCCCTGAGGGGTTGAAGCAGGAGGAGAGACGAGGAGTGAGCGAGTTCGGCGAAGATTGGAGGAAGAGGGTGAAAGGAGAGGATAAATAGCAGGGGGAGGGTGGAGGTTTAGGTAAACAGATGGAGGGAGATAAGGGGTGAGGATTTTGGGGAGGGGGTTGGGAGGGAGGGTGCGGGGGGGACGGGCGATGGTTAGGGGGAGGGAGTGGGGATGGAGATAAGGGGGAGGGAGTATAAATTAAATAATAATGGCTAAGCGAGATAAATAGAATTAAGTGTAGACACTAGAAGTGAAGAGTTAATTTTTTTTCCAGGACGGCTCTCAACAAGAAAAATATATATATATATATATATACAAAAATTTTTTTGAGAGGTTGTTGTAATATATATATGCACTTTCTCTCCTTTGAGAAAGATAGTCCAAAGGGCCATTGAATTATAAGAAGTTTAACTTGTGTCTTTTGGCTTCTATTTCTATATTTTAATTGGACATTGGCGTATCCTGTTTTTTTATTATCACTCGAGTGATCCTTCACCAAGTTACATATATTTATTTAGTTAGTTAGTTAGTTATTTATATAATATATTAAAAGTACGCGGTGGTATGATCCTCTCATTAATGGAAGGAGGAATAGTGTGCTGTTAGAAGAAATTTGACCGTCTAAAAGATTCGTGAAAGCGTTTCGGAAATTGCGGAGGCTTTTGGGCAAGTTGGGTAGGGCCGGGTTAAGAATTCCGCTCGGGGAAGTGAAGAGCTGGCGAGTTTCTCTCGGTTAGGCCTTGATGCTCGTGAAGGTAAGTAATACGAGATGTGAAAGAGGGGAAAGTATTGCACTGGGGAATCCCATGCGGATGGATCTCTTTATCGTCCTGGCTTTAAGCGCAGGTAGTATAATACTACGAATAACTCGGTTTACGTGAGCTACATTGTGCTTGACATTTTCCAAATACGTCCTTTCTAAGTTCTTGCCTTCGCTGATACGAACTGGAAGTGATAAGACATAGGTTTAACTAAGATGCCACAGTTAATAATTGATTCTATTGCGACTTTGAAAGAAAAGCCATTTTAGTTCTCTCGAATGAATTACTTGAGTATTATTTCTGGCCCCTGCTCCCCTAAGGATTTTACTAGGCAAAAAATACCGGTATTCGGTTCTACCGGGTAATATATATTTTTATATTTCGGTACTACCAGGTAATATTTGAAATCGATACTACCGTATATACCAGTATTGAAAGTGCGTTACACGAGCAGCACTGCTATCTGGTGTTAAAGTAATCTATTGCTGAGGAAAAAAATAGTTGAATGAAGGTAATGCGTAATTTTGTAATATGTTGAAATAGACGAATGTTTACTGGAATCTAAAATATGAAAAACATCTTTTCACGTGGTTGTTTATTTATTTAGTTGCATTACGTAATATGTGACATATATTATGCCGAAAACTTTCATTTAAAGGAACAGGTGCTTTACCTTAGGAAAAAGTAATACACGTTTCCAAATGCAACGACCGGATACATTATGCAAATTCTGACATCAGCGTTAATTTTAAAAATACCGTTTGAAATTACCAAACGAGTAGTAAATATGTACTAAGAACAAGGGATCCAGTAATATGATGTTACTACTCATGAACTCCCACAGGTCCTGTCAACTGTCAAAACATGAAGTCCTACATATTTGCCTCGTAGTCCTAAAAATGAAAACTGAATGCCTAATTTCATACAGGTGATATAGTCATTGGAGTTTATAACAATTTTTATCATGATCTGTTGTTTTTTTGGTGATTGAAATCAAAGCTGCTGATATCTGGTGGCGAATTTTAGAAATTTGATAGGGTTGATTGGTCGGTGCGAGGAGCCTGTAAGTTTATTAAATATGAGGGCTGTGAACATGTCATTAAAAGTGAAATAATTTATTAATCCATAGTATATTCCAGAAAGCCTTTTGGTGAAAATTATCCGAAAAGTAATTTTAGTAGTATGATCGAAAGTATTCATATCGATAGTGTTATACCTGTATATCCTATCATTTTGACCATATGTAACCTAAAAGATAGATGCATTTTTCCAGTGTCCTAAACTAGTGTCTACTTAGTAAGAAATTGCATCCAACGGAAATGTTCCAGTAACATTTTTCATCCGGGATCTGAGGCGTACTTCGGGATTCGTCGTACGGTCTTTTTCAATTTACCTTGAAATCTAAAGCAGAATGTTTGAACTCAGCAAACGCAGTCGATCGTATTTGAAACATAATTTGCATTTTTCTATAAATGGTTATCTGCTGACAAATATTTCAGTCAGCGCAGCAATCGGTACTCCAATTCATCTCAACAGCAAAATTCTTATCTGTTCCAGCAACTTTTTATCTCCGTGGTCTCAGCATTCGATTCACTCATGCCTGCATAATGAAGATGCGTAACAACTCCAAACAATTTTAAGTATAATAATTATAATGAGTTAAAGTATACTTGATAAACTACCCTCCTACTTAGTGTTCTGATTCGTCATTTCCTTAACTGAGAATCTGATGTTAAAGTGCACGATGTGGAGTGAAATACCAGTTTGCATTATAAAGCTTTGTATGCCTATTTTCCTCAAAGTTCCCTTACAATATTTCTAAGTTCTTATTTTCTCTGTATAAGAATGCCTTCGTAAGGATTGTAATGAACATCAGTACTCTTCTTTAAGGCCATTTTATACGAGTCACTATAATGTATGGATGGATGGAATATATGGATGGATATACTATGAAAATTGCGTCGTGTAAAGCGGAGATTTGATTCAATGACTGCGCGAATGCATGATCAAAAACAGGGAAAGTGCCCCATCTCTATTTCCGTGCTCGCCTTCTCTCAATTTCTGTACATCAAACTTTGCCATTAAGTGCCACTTGTAAAACGGCCATTTATTATTCGGCCTATTGTCGCTCTTCTAATGCATGGAAACGTGCATGTCTTTGGCTATGAAAATCAATATGGGAATTCTTTAATACCACGATTTGTTTTGGAATCTTATGCCAACACTACACGAATGATACAGGAAAGAAATCCAACTAAAACACTCCCTGATACACAATATCAAATAAAATACGCCGTGTGAATTTTATATCAAGTCATCCTGGAACAATGTAGTCTTGCATTCATTAACGTAGCTGACCTTAATGCTAATCAACAGTGTTATAACACATTTTCTTAATTAAAAAACAGATCATTTATTTTGTTCTGTAAAAAAGACGTTTTCACAGGCATTTGTCAATCTCTTACGAGATATATAACAATGTAAGCACACGGTTTCATAATTAAAAAACACAGATGGTTTATTTTGTTCTGTAAAAAAGACGTTTTCACAGTCATTCATCAATCGCTTACGAGATATATAACAATGTAAACATACGTGTCCAAACCGAAATGGCGTTTCTAGCTATGTACATAGGATAGATAAAATATTTTTGTGTCATAAGTTGGCTCGGAACGCACTGTACCATTACCGAATAACATTATCACCGATTTAATAACGCGGTTGTCATCTCAGCACAACAGCTTCTTTGTAGTCAGGCAGGTTTCCGGGATTCGTCCGCGTTGTCATCATAGGTGGCGACGTTTCACCTACTATGCTGTAGGCGTCCTCAGGCCAGGCTGAAGTGGAGAATGCTTCGAAAGGGCCGGTATTTATTTCCGGTATTATCCTCTTCAGCCTGGCCTGAAGACGCCTACGGCATATTAGGTGAAACTTCGCCACCTATGATGACAACACGGACGAATCCCGGAAACCTGCCTGACTGCAAACCTGAACGCCGCGAAAACCTTCGTCAGAAATTAGCTTATTTCTTTTGGAACTCTACCTGATGAATATTGGACAACGCAGTTAGGAGAATTGATATTGTTTATTCATTTTGAAAATGTTTAGTAGTTAAAATTTTTGTATCCTTACTCTAATTGTGATTTGATGTTCAAGTGTTTGGCTGAATTAATTTATTAAAAGATGAGACACATTTTTTTGTCTTTATTCCTAGATTTTTCTGTCACTAACAAACTTTTGCATAAAAAAATACTGTTCACTGTAATTATATATTTCACAGTCGATTGATGTATGGTTATGACTGACTTTTGGGTCATGATATACTAAAAAACCATTTGATGTATTCAATACTATGTACCAGCGATAAAACTATAAAAGTTCATACATCCAAGGCCAAGAGCTATTCTGTTGCTGGATTAAGGATCTAAGCACTGAAGGTGAAATAATAATTACCTTTGGGGACTTGTTAGGTTTAACACGCTGGATTAATAGAAGTTATCATTGTACTTGAAAACTTTAAATATATTTTTGTACATTGAGAAGCAACTGTTGCAGGAGATAATATTTTTGCATCTGAGAATACGTGGGTGAATAAAATTAATTTTCTTTGATAAAAAATTGTGAACTGACTTTGCACTTGCAGCATTACTTCAGCAAAGCATGGAACGAAACCATTTCCTGACTAATACATGAATAATACATGATAATAATTAATTTTCAAGCTCTACCTATTCTTAGCAATACGGGAATGAAAAATTTGGTGCAAGTATTTTCACATTAATTTCTTGAAAAAAATAGGATTAATCAGACATAGCAAGCTAGAAGACCATATCAGATGTCGACCTAAATTCGGTAAACACTTCTGATGATTCTACCGTTGTAGACTGCCATTGATTTATTTAATCTATACTGCTCGTGATTATTTTATCACCAAACTTAGATCTAATGATTCTTGAATTGATGAGTTTGGCGGTTTACAGTGCACAAATCCAAAATTATCCGTAGTTTTACTAAGCGGGACTGAGTCAATCGACCAGAGAGGAGGCATGTCGCTGACATGAAAAGCGTAAAGCATAGTGCCGTCGGAGGTCGTTAATAAAGTATTTATGACTAATGCCTTGCACTTGTACCTACTCTGTCTATGAATTATTGCCTTGCATATTTTAGTTATGATCAAACAAGTTATTATATAAGTTCGAAAGAAAGTTCCTTGCGGCTATGCACGGATTACTGAACACAAAATGCTAGTGAATAGTAATTGGTGATATAATTTGCGTTACTATCTGCGGTAATGAAAATATCGCATTCCAGTTTACGGAAGTACCGGAATAATTACGTTCATTTGCAAATAATCAATACAAATATGCAGTGAAATTTACCGGTTAACCGGGAGTATTACGTCGGTACTGCCGGGACGGTACGAGCATTGCTTTAAAATACTCTTCGGTTAAATACCAGCACTTTTTAGGTACTGCCTAAGCCTAGCTCTAACGTGTTCCTTGATGTAATCGTGGCGGGCGCTGATTGTCCTGAGTGTACCTGACTCAAAATTCTCGCCAAAGCGGGAATGCTCGCATTTTGATATATATTTATTAAAGTGCATTATTTTTCTTCTTGGTGTGGTGACAGTCGCGACGCAGCTACTTGGCTGTCATCTACGTCTGCCATTGTTTTCCCCATATATTGAGTAGTGATTCGTGGCTCGCTGATTCGCTAAAAAAACTTCCTCTTCGTACACAACGTACGTTGGTTATGGCCTCATTCCAACTCCGTTTCATATGCGTTTGTACATTAAATGATAAATGGAGTGCATTCTATCCGCAATCATGGCTAAGGGTGGGTATATCAATATTTTATCAATACCTTGCAGATGAAAGTCGGTCAGCCTACTTGAGTCCAAGAAATATGTGCACCTATTGTTGTTCACCATTCCCTTCTCTTTGTATACAAGAGAACCAGCATCTTGTCATAGGGAGACAGTTGTAATTGCGACCTGGGAGGGAATCAGGAAGATGGGATGCTGGAGAGCGTTGGTAAGGAGTTTTGACGGCCGGGCTAGCATTAGCGCCATTGAGCCCCCTCCGCCTGCTCTCACGGGTATGGAGTGTTTCTTCGGTGTGAAAGAGCCTTAGTTGCACAAAGGAAGCACATCGAGAGAAGATTGAGAGAAGATATCAACTGCTGGAGGCAAAGTGCGAGTTATTTCAGATTATTCCGTCACTTAAGGGGCTAATGAATTTCTATTGTCATCCCTCTCGCGGGTCGTGCAATCTTTGATCCACGGAGCATTCCGTCGTTCTGACGGCGTTCAACTCACTGCCGTGGATCCATCCACACCGGAGCTCACTATCTCATCCCAGTCGTCAGGGTCCTCAAAGAATCTTAACTTCAACGCTTCCCCTTTCCAATGCCTCAGACTATTTCGAGACCCGTCACGCGTCATAGGTTGATTTTAATGGAACGTATTATTGTTCAATGATGAAATGGCTCTGTTGTTTTTCAGTTTATTTGACTGCGCATTTTGATGTTTGGCATCTGTATCAAGTGCATTAATTTTTGGCAGTCCAGGAATTAATTCATTAAACATATTACAGGAAGGTGGGATAAGAAAAAACAGGTAGGTATCCTACGGGGGTTTGTGGGAGAGATTTTCATTCGACATTTTTTCAAAAATGCTGTGGGAGGCAGAGATTTCTGAGAATATTGCGCGGCAGAAGAATGTAACCGGACACTGAAAAAGTAGAAAATAACCATACCATTATTTAACACCTTTAGTCAGACTTAACCACCGTCTGAATCTATTGGTCTCACTATTAAATGATTATGAGAAATTTCTTTTCTCTTTATTCACGATCAGTTGCCCTCAATTAGCATCAATAGACTGATTTTTCCCACGTTAGAGGTGATACGATAAAGCATTCTCATCCAAAAGGTATTGATGGGTGTGACTGCTGTAGCTTTCGTCAGTAGGTACGGCAATATTAATGGATTTTATATAAAGCTGCGAACATTGCTTTAGTCTCTGTAATTTTTACTATAATTATTTAATATCAATTGGGTAAATACCTTAGTTTCACTCAGAGGACCTTATGAGTCTTCCCTAAACTGCTCAGCATACCAGAAAATCATGGATTTGAAATTTTCCTTGAATCTTAATAAAAACATACCTGAAACAAATAAAGGGATACCTCATATAAGCGATAATGTATTTAAGTTACATTTTTATGAGCTAAAATTGGCTAAATTAGAACTCGCAGCATTAAATACTCCAATACGATAAACAATATATTTATAGATAAAAACAGTAATATTGTATGATTTAAATAAGTACAAGAAATAAATATACAAGGCCTCTATTGGTTCAAATGTGGTAAGGGAATTATCTGGTAACTGGGTAATTATCTTTACTTTGGCAAGAATAATATCATTGTTTTTATATTACCCACGATATAACATAAGGAGTTAGATTTGTACATCACTTATGATTGAAGTAGAAAAAGTATTTTGAAGTAGTTTATCTACAATTCCCAAATGAGGGCACTTCTCATTTTATTTTACGTCGTTTTAGCGTTATCTTTCTTGGGATGCATTTCCCTGTAGCGGATGCGTAAGTAATCTCTTCCAATAGAGCAGCGGTTTTTGTTCGCCACCCATTGAGAGATTCAGTTACGGTTCCATTTCACTTCACTCTCTATTTATAAAGTAGGGAAAACATGAAAAAGCCAAATCAAATGAACCGCGAAGGAAAATTTATGAGAGATTGTGACCATACTATGGAAGTAAAATTTCACTGTTATTGGCATATATATATATTAATTTTTTTAGTTTTATCACCATGAAAAAGGAAATTACTCCATGGTTAAAATTTGGAACAAAAAGAATGGCTCATTTATGTGATTGCCAAAATTAGTAGTTCGTTTGTTCTTAGACCGCAGGTGTTAAGGAGTGTACCGGTTACAATGCCTCTCTTCATTACCTGTCAGATTATCGTACTTAACAGTCGAAAGGCATTCATGCTCGACTTCATCCTTTCTGTCACCTTCCAAAGGGTAATAAAAATATAATGGATTGGATTATTGTTCATAGCCACTAAAATTCTTCACGCTAAATGAACGAATAATAAAGATCCTACCAAAAGCTTGTATTGATTTAATTAGTGAATACAATTATTTGGCGTTTTGAACCTTTTGTAGTTGTGCGTATATATGCAATATATACAAACGTGTATACTCTAACTCATGGTAACACAAAAAAAGGACTATCGCATGATTTAAATAAGCACTAGCTTACTATTTTGAGTATCATTAGAGAAATGTCATTAGAATGGGAACAAAGAATTAAGGAAGAAACTAGTGAAGTGCTATACATGGAGTGTGGCACTATATGGGGCGGAAACTTGGGCAATTAAGAAGGGATGAAAAACGACTGGATGCCCTGGAGATGTGGATATGGAGGAAGATGGAAAAAGTGAGTTGGAAGGATAAAGTGAGGTACTGAGGTACTGAGGAGAGTGGGCGAGGGAAGGACTCTGATGGAAACGATTAAAAGAAGAAAGAAGAATTGGATTGGAAATTCCCTGCGAAGACATTGTCTAATGACGACGGGTATAGAAGGAATGGTGGAAGGAAAGCGGAGAAGGGGAAGGAAAAGGAAGCAAATGCTAGATGACATTAAAATAGACGGAAGGTACGCGGACACAACGCGGCTGGCTGAGAGAAGAGTGGAGTGGAGGAGGAAGATCCCATGAGTAAACCTGCCATCTGGAGCAGAAAAACGAATGAATGAATGATTAGAATGGGAACTATTATTGTGGGGTACATTTAATAAAATTTAAATTATATGAACATGTAAATCACATTTACTCGCCATCCTTGTCGTACACACATCGTTAATTCGCCATCATCGTCGTTAAATCGTCGCCATGCGTCGTAAATGTGATTAGAAATTAGAACAGATTCCGGAAATGGAAGGGACGGATTTCCCATACTGTGGCTATGACAACATATACATTGAAAAATCCTACTTTTTGTGAGTGCAGCTGTTTAGAAAAATATAATTGCACTTTAACAAATCTGCTCTCAACGCGCTAGGTTTCGTGGACGAAGTGGAATAGCTCGGCCTATGAAATTGTGATTGACCGTAATTTACCACTTTAAAAGCAATGCACAATGGCACGACTGCCTCATTGCTTTAATTCCACAGGTAGTTCACTATAGTATAGCTTATGAGAATCAGCTCTTTCGTAAATAATTTGTGAAACTCGAAGAGGCTGTCTTACAGTTCACAATTCTTCGTGAAAATTATGCAAAAACCGACGGGATTTTAAACGATGAACACGAGACAATGATTACCGCATAAGGAATGATTTTTGTTCTTGTTTCATATACTCGAGTGAAGATCCCATCCTTTCCCAATACCCCCGGAGATAGCAAAGTTTGTATGATCTATCATGATGTTAATAATAACTTATATATGTGGAGTTTATGTTTACTTATGAGTTTATTTATTAATCATTTTTATTTAGATTTCCTGTATTTACTATTACTCTTATTTATTGCTATCATTATTATTAAATAAATGTTTTACTACACCTTTTTCTCAATATAGGCAAACTTTGCTTATCACACAACGAAGCTTTAAGAATGTTTTAGAGATAATTATTCGTTCCTTTTTTTCGTTATAGGATCTTTGAGTGGAAAAGAATGCGCCACCACGCTTATCATAATTCTTATTAAATATTAAATTAATTATTTTTATTTAGAAGTTAGCGCATAGTATGTCAGTAATGAACGTCTCGTAGAATACGTCTGCTAGGAACGCTCGCCATTGGCTAATTCCATTTTCGTACACAAAGAACGCGTTATTTTTCCAATCACCTTAGCTTCCGCCGCGTCGCGTCGGGTCTCACCACCCCCCAGACGTGTTGCACCGACCGGCGGTGACTCCTCAAACCCCCAGTTCATTATCGTAGGAGTTGCAACGTCGGCGACGTCGGCAACAAGGAGTTGCAACGTCGGCGGTACGAAAACTCCGCCCGGCAGTGTGATACGGTCTTCCCGTTCGTAATAGCCCCCATGTATGCTTTACCTGATATAAAAATTATGAAATACCAAAATACATTTAATTGAATCCAGATTGAAGGTAGGAGGGTTGTAGGGTCGATGAGTATTTCTTCGAAAGGGATGCAAAAACTGCTATCAAAACAGTTGAAGAGGTGATCGCGCAAAGAGATGGCCTACGTCGAATTGAGCCTTCAAGCAGTGCTCAGTTGAGTGAGACCTTTGAGGTGCTTTCATTGGATCTTACAACATTATTCTCGGTGTCCTGAGTGAGGGCTCAAACTTAATAGCACATTACCATAACTGCAGTCCTATCATGGGGAAAATGCTTTCGGAACATAAGTGGAACGGAATGAAAGATATCGGGATTCATTATGCGGACAGTTGGAAGGACCTCGGATGAAAAAGTAAGAGATATTACCTCGCCCTTTTTAGGCCACATTTTGAGCACACCGGACCTGGGACAGAATGCTTTAATCCGCAATCTCAATGATATACTAGGAAAAGCCGCGCATTTTGTTAAAAACTGCCATGAGCAAAGAAAAAAGGACTGGGTTGGGATAAAGGAGATGTCTAGTTACATCCCCGGCCTTGATTTGATGTTTTCCCGGGGTATCATCTGAAGAAAGGTTTCTCGGGTGTTCCACCCGGTTAGGGTCTCCAACTCTGCCGTCGTTTCAAAAAGAACAACTCGCTCTTCATCATCAGGGCTTCTGAATCCAGAATCTTTGATGATGAATAGACGTCTCGTCTTCGTCCTTCGAAACTTCGCTAGAGATGGAGCCCGTAACCCCATGGATCACCCGAAAAACCTTCCTTCAGACTGGGTTGCGAACCGCTACAAACATTTGAAACTCATATTTGAAGTTTTGAACACAACATACGGTGAACTTGTACGAAACGAAATGAAAGCTCTAATGCCTGAAAGACGACGCGAGCATTCGAATGCACATGGAGGGAGGGACGGAGGAAAATGCACGATGTTGGTCATGCACTTGGCCACCGTCGCCGTGCCAGCTCGGCAGCCAACCGAGCCCGCATCCGATTCTCCCGTGGACGTGGTTAAGGCTTCCTTCCCTCGAGTCACGAACTCTCCCGCGTCTGCATGCGCTTCCTCTCTCTCTTGGTCCATTTCACAAGGCAAGCGGAAGTTGAAATGCAGCCCTTCAGTTCAGATGCCACTTCCCTCCTCTTTCCATTTGGACCGCTCCACGCCGTCGGATGCAACAAGACTGACGCACAATCGACTCCTTGATGTAAATATCGCAATAATTGTTACAACAGTACCCTATGTTTACGTGGCGCAATATTACAAAACTTTGGTCTTAAGCTATCATAAACGTGAAACATGACGTAGAGAGTGACATTATGTAAATCATTTTTTTGAGGTTGACATGACCATTCTCTTGCAGAATATCAATTTGTTCCCCGTAGAAAAAAAATCTTGCGTATATTCTATTTAGGTGAATATTCGCCTTTGTTAAAATGAAATTGATCGCGCAGCTCAGACAGTTGACACACCTGAGAGCATGACCCGACCCATCACAGCGTTATTTCTTCTCATCGAATAATGAAAGCGTTTATTTCTTTTTACACTCGCGCTTTTTCACAATGCCTAAATCATTCATAGATCATTGATCACTGACCTTCGGAAAAGATATTTCATGTAAACGCAATCAACTTCGTGTGTGGACTAGGCCTTGTCAAGGAGCATACCATCTGCGCTCGAGGTTGCTGAAGTATTACCGCAACGACTCAGAATTATAGTACGGACTATCAAGAAATGCTGTTTTACTTGTTAATAAGGACAGCGATATTGTAACATTTATCTGATGGAAGTACTTAATTATTGGACTACTCGTTTTACTTATAAAATATTTGGATACGTGACTTTTCAGGGGGTTATTTTGTAAATCCGTGCCAACGGAATCTACGTCACACATATCGGTATTCAACGAATTTCGTAGTTTTTAAGAAGTAGCACCTAAGAAACCACGATCAAGTCATCTTCGACCGAGTTTTCCTGTTCTTCTGTGTCACAATTCGTCTATTTTTCCCGATCGCAAGGTATTCTCTTTCAGACCACAGTTTAGCTTTTTAGAAAGTACACTGATCGCCTTTTTGGAAACATTGCCAGTGAGAAGAAGAGCCAGTCTCACTAGGCGAAGAGCACCGTAAACATAAAAAACGGCATAAGAGAATGTTATCAAGCGCATATGTCATTAAAATATGTTTGGTATCTCTTGTTTTCAACAGTTTTTGTATACATACATGGTCAAATTATTTAATCACTTCGCACAGTTGTTCGAAGAATTCCTTGTGCTTTATTCGCGATTTTTAAATGAGTAATTTGTAGGAATATATTTCCTGGGCACTTGTTTATATAATGACTGTTGAGTTACCGTGATGTATGTACAGCATAATATAATATAGCAATGATGTTGTTTGGTGCTCATTGTATATACAATCAGTAATGTAACATGCACCTTTACGTCTGACAATTTGGTGTTCTGGATCCATTCAATTTCAACTCTGTCAGAATTAGTGTTTCGTCGCCTTGGAGCGTTTATGTGTACGAATGTGTCTATACTTGTGCAGTAAATGATCAAAGGCAAAGGAATTAGTTTACCTAACTTTGCTGTGAACTTTGTCCAAAAAGACCATATTTTTGGCGCTATTGGCAGAGCAAATTTTCACTCATCTTCTCTTTTTGCTTATATTTCAAAGCAAGGGGTCTGCGTTGAAGGTAATTGAGAATAGTTTATTTTTTTTAACTTCCTTGCAGTTGATCTATTCTGTGGCAGCGCCTCGGTCAATAATTTCATCACACAGTAGCACATGTGAATAATAGATGGGGGTGCAGTCACGAAGTAATTCGCGAACAAATCATTTAGGGAGCCAAAGGATTCTCAAAAATAGTCAATGAAAGTGTATACTAATAAAATTATCCCTCTGATCTCCACGATTGGCAGTTATCGTAATTCGCAATTCAGGAAGTAGGAGGTTAAGTGGTGTAATATAAAAATGGTGACATGTTTTGATTTTTAATGAAAAATACCTGCCAATTTTTTATTTACTGCCAGATGATCCCTTATCGTCATATTCATATGCTTGCAATTGACAATCTTTACATAGTAAGATGAAACTTTAGTCATTGAAATAATTCAGAATGAATTGAGGCTCATAAGCTAAATGTAGAACAGGAGGAGACTAATAATATTTGGTTTGGTTTTGGAAAAGGTATTTATTTTCTAGGGACGTTTTTCTGATTTTCTAGATAAAACATGACCCATCGCGCATATAGATTTCCTCTGCGCAACTTTTTAGAACAGAGCTGTAGAAAATTTATCCGTAACAGAAGGTCAAAGATCATATAAGCTTTATGATTTTTTTTGTTTCTGCTTACCCGATAGGCGAGGCCATTTTACAATATAAATTATACGTTTAAAACTCTACGACGTTGCGTCCCTATCGGAAGTTGTATCTGGTAACGCAATCCCGAAAAATTTTAAGTTGCTTTGGGAAAATGTTTCCTAGCATGCTTAATTTCCGGACACTATTAAAAGATAAGTCACCTAGGTTGATTTTAGCACACAAGCGTCGTAATCGTCATCATTTAAGCGTGATGACAGAGTTGCTACAGATCAGGAAAAACGGGAAAAGCCAGGGAATTTAAAAATGGTAATGGAAAACCTGGAAAAGACAGGATTATTGAAAAAAAACTGGAATTTTTCTTAAGTTTCCACCTTATCCGCGCCGTGTTTAAAAACCCGTGATTTACATTACGATTTGTCAAACTTTTTTTTTTACGATTTGTCAGGATGTTGGTGGTTTGGACTGCATGACTTTGACAAAAATATTATACTTAGGTTAAGAGATGCCAGGTCTCATTATGCAGATGCTCTGATGCACTTCCATGAATAGGAGAAGAAGGGAAACATCAAAAGATGAAACGATAGATTCAAGAAGAAACGGGTAAGTGACCAGGTGAAAGATCGAACTGAACAGAAACGAAACATTCTACTTGAAAGCCAAAAGGAAGCTGATACTACTAACGGAAAAATTCGTTTTCTTAGGAATAGCATGAGAGAATATCTTTTCACCTGTGCACAATGTTTATATTCATTCATAGTCAATAATTTAGTTTATTCTATTTGTATGTATTTTCATCTTTCATTGAAAATATTCACTATCGAGAAGGAAAGCCAAAGTTTCCTTCCCTGATGCCATTTTAATGTTAGGAATCAATTTGAAAGCCTTAATCCTATGTCGTCAAGCAATTTTATAATACTTAATAAAGAAGAATTTACCAGATGTTACGATTCCTGTGTACTTAATTTTTCCTGTAAAACTCCTGAGCTGCGATGAAGGCGTAAGGAGACGTTAGATATATGTGGAGGAAGGTGGTGTGTTGTATCAAAAACACATCTCGTATGACTGCAGGCTCTCCCGGCGAATGATGTGAATGAAGAGGTCTCGGGTTTCACACCGTGTCAATACTCTCTCTCTACTCAAAAGTCTCTGTTGGACTCAAAACACCCGGAGTTTACTGCGTGCCCTGTGAGTGTGGGGAACTCTTCATTGGAGAGACATGCCGGGAGATAGAAACCAGAATCAAGGAAAACCGCAGGCACCTCCAATTAGTTCAACTGGACAAGTCGGAAATAGCTGAGCATAGTATTCTGGAAAATCACCTCACCCACTGGAAGTCCTGTGCAAATCCCAAGGTTACTGGGATCGCATCGTGAAGGAGGCTATACTGATCCGGCTTCACAGTAACAATTTCAATGGGGACACCGGCTACAGGCTCAGTAAGACCTGGGATTATTTCACCACACAGAGAGCCGATGAACACGGACGTGACAGAAAGAGTTGGTGTCAAAGAAAAATAGCGAAAGAAAATCCCTGACCTGGTGCCAAACTCAAGAGCTCTTCATTCAAAAACATATCTCGTCCCCGCACTATGGTAAATAATGTACTTCCTCCGAGAAAGAATGAAACCTAAGGGGCACAGTGAATTACTGCTTAATGTTGGTATTTTATTAATATTATTATCTTTTAAAAAGGGCAGGGAAAATTTTTCCACACACCTGGAAAAGTCAGGGAATTAAAAAATCCATATTCTGTAGCAACCGTGAGAAAATATTCAATGGAAAATAGCATGAGTATTTTGAATAAATTGTATCAATTACTAATTGAGCTCTGCTAAATTAAAAAAAATACAATTCGTTTCCATCGTGCAAATGCCCCGCGGAAATTATTTCTCACTGGCTTGGAGATGATTTAATAATGTGTAGTAATCCTTAATATTACTCTTCTGTGCTCCTCAATCAGGAGTTGTAAAGAAAACATGTCTCAGGTTACGGAGTCCATCTCGTGCAGTGCTTAAGGACATTAACTAGCCCTAAAAAAATGGACTCCGGTCAACGCAGTTATTAACAGACTTCGTGAATACAGAAACCATTAAAAATGGCAAATTTGGGAGCGGTGGCTTTCCTTCCTTCGACGCCCGTGTAATTTGGATGTGGAGAACAAGGGCACGGTGGCCACCACCGAACGCTCCCACCGCGGTCATCAGGCCGAGCACGGGACGCAGCCGGCGGCGGCGGTACGCGTCGCAGGATGGCGTCATGACGGGATTGCATTGCGACCCGCACGGCCTTTAGATCAACGGCTCCCATTAGCTGTCCATCGGCGCTCAGCTGCGGGGGCCCACGATACTCCACAGCTGCTCGCACGGCGCCTGCCCATCAAAACTACTCCCGGCTCCCTTTCGGCGTCCCGGAGCGGCACCCACCGCACTCCACTCTCTGTCCCGTCTGCCACCCTCCACACCAAGCTCACTCTCTTGATTCGCGTCGCACGCAAAACGCACCGCGTAATCTCCAACGATGTCGCCATTAGTTGCGTCTCTTTTCTTCCACTCCGTCCCTTCCCCACCTTCTCCCGCTCGCCCCCTCGAGCGCGTCACTCGCCGTCTGCCCGCCCCCTGCCGCGGGCCTCCACCCCCGCAGGCCTCCGCCCCATACACGGGCCCCGTTCTTACAAATGGCGTGGGGCACAATCGGGCGGGAGCATCTACTGCGTGCCGCGCCCCTCCCGCACCCGCACACCCACACACACGAACCCGGCGCCGCGTCCTCTCCTCCCTCCCTCCACCTCCACACACCGCCCCCTGCTGTCTCCCCCCTCCCCGCGATACCCCACCCACCCCAATCGCGCGCCGTCCCCTTGTCTGAAAAAAACCCGAACCGACGCTGCTATTTCGGAAGCGAGATGAAAGACAATTTAATTACGGATTTCGGTGCAGGACGGAGCCTTTTCGAACTCTGGTAAATTAAAAAAAATGTATCTTCAACGTATGCTATAGAGATAACCCGTCATCATTTGTCGTTTACCTGCATCCGTTACATCGTGTTCCGCTACGTGTTTTCCGTTGATTGTATCCGAAGCACTTTTTAGGCTATCACATACAATCCAGCTCTGTTTTTAAGCTTTGCGGAATTAAGTGACAACTGAATGTACCTGGAAACTGGTCAATATTTTCCTTTAAAGTCGTACTTTTATTGAATACAGAAAGAATTCCCTGCATATTTTATTTTGTTCTAATCTTTTGTGGCATTATAACGATGTACTCCCTTGAAGTGTTTCTAGATACGGTAATGATGTTCGTAACTGGTCTATTATTCTGGGACCTTTGAAATAAATCCAGTGAGATAGCCGTAATTGTTAGCGCAATCAATAACTCATGTGTATGTTGCTGCCGTTAACGACGGTAATAATATTTATTGAGTTTATTATAAAAGAAGTACTCCTCTTGTAAAGTGTACTTGTATCGACTGTAGATCAAAGGCAATCTAACATTGACAATATACTTATCATTATGTGTGAGAGGAATAAACGTTCGCCTACTCGTATAAAGCTTATCTCAAGTCAAGGTAATATTTGAAATAACTTAATTTAATATCCTTCAATTTTCTCCTGCTTAATCAAGTATCCTCTTTTTTTAATTCTCCTCCAACTTTATATAAATTCAATTTTTCCAAAATAATTTATCTGGGTCTTAAAAAGCATTTATTAGTTACTGACTTGGGCTTTAGGTGCTTTTATATCTCAAGGTTATATTTCACCACCTAAACGAAGACCTTACTCATATGACAGATATAACATTCATGCCTTTGGTGGAATTCGAACCAACAGATTTTTGGATGGAAGGGCAGGTGCGTCAGTAACCCACCTGCGGCCATCGGACTGGCACAAATTGTATGATGTTTGGGGTAGCCCTTAGAAAATCCGGCGTTGATAAGTCTGGCAAAGTACATTTATGAAACGTACCAATTACGGCGATAACATTTAGAGGTCGATAAGAACGCGGAAACCGAATTGGGAGCACACGTAAGGAACAACAGTTATTTTGAAAGTTAAAGGATGTACAACTCTGCTACTGCAGCACAGGAAGACCGAAGGCACAAAAGAAATGCAAGTGTATCCGTCGAGACATAGTGGTAGGATGTCAAAATACAAACAAACTAGAAAGCACTTTTCCATTAATTTGTCGAAAAGTGAGTGAAAAGTTTTCTCAAATAGTTCTGAGAGATACCCAAAGAAATATTCCATTTATACGTGTTTACGTTGCCTAGATTTATTTGGGTTTGTGTGGCAGGTATTAGTAGAGCTAAGACCACACTAAGTGTAAAGACTAATGAAATTAACTAACTCGGGGAAAGGTGGCAGATTCCTTTCTCTGGACTCACTCGGTTCCGTTCCCTGGCGGACACAGCTAGTATTTTCTATGGGTTTCTAGTTGAATCTTCGAACGGATTTGAATACGGACCCTCCGATCCGTAGCCAAAAGCTCGAAAAACGTCACATTTCTTGCACTGTTTTCATCCAGGCATTTTAAGTGACGAAGTGATCACTAGCTTACTCGTCGCTTGTCGTCACAGTTCATGGTGCTGAGGTAATTCCAAGAGCGTAAATCCTGCCAGCCTTTGATGATGACTATCAATCAGTCACTCAATCAGTCGGTCAATCGAATTTCCTCCGACGCACCCTCCACTGCGGGCGCTTCCCCCCCCCCCCCGCCTGCTCCCTCCCTACGCCCCCTCATTATCCCTGCCCCTTCGTCCTTCCCAACCCCTCTCGCCCCCGCTGCTGCCTCAAATGCCCGCCTGCCTCGAGATCCACTTCACCATGTCCCACTCGGCACTGTCCCCCCCCTTCCCTCCTCTCAATCCCATCTTCTCTGCTTCTTTTATAAGGCATCCCCTCCTGCTGCTTCTCCGGCCCACTATTTCCCAACGTGGCCTCGGCAATTGATCCCAAGTATGCTTTTCCTCGCTTCCTATCGCTCTCCATCTCCCCCGTACCTCCCTCCACCTCACCTTATCACGCCACAGAGAGGAAGACGATGAAGAAGCATCCTTATTAAGAAAGGATGGAGCACAGCCTCCCTACACTCTCAAGGGGAGATGCCCTCAGAATTTGCGGGTAGGTGTTGAAATTTTTGAAATTTCGTAGTCCCCCCTGCGGCGTGTGACAATGGCGAAAGTGTTGGGTTTTCTCGCTGGAGAAGAGTGGCGCGCTCGGGATTCCGATTCCAGTGGAATTTGCTTCCTCTTGTGCGCGATAGGAGGAGCTTTGGTGATCCACGCGGAGTCGGACGGAGCTCACCAGTCTCTAACCCGTAGGCGGTTTACAAAGTTAAGGCTCGCCAGGAGTACGTAAACGCTATGTCGTCAGAAGCTTAAACACTCAAATTAGAGCTATTCACTTTTTCTGTGACGCTTGCGATTTCTCACTGTGCTTTAATAGGATAGGCCACCGCAGAAATTTAAGCGAGACCTAAACACCAATGTTGGAATGCAAATATACTTACCATAGCATCGAGCACTCCCGCGTACGCAAATAAATGCGGGCACCACTATCGAGCTTGGTGACGATCCCAAACAATGCGAGACGCCCGTTGCCCTAGGGCTCTTCTATTCCTTTTGAAATAGATACCGCTGAAAATCTTTTCAAGCTCTTAAGATTCCAGAAAAAGAATAGGACCGAAAAATGTTTTCCTGTATGCCAAAAAACTTTTTTTCAAAGGGTAGAGGACCAATAGTTTTCTGTTTGACTACCGATTAGGTCAACGGCCATGAAAAAGGGGAGGAAAGGAAAAAGGACTTAAAAGAGTGAAAGGACGAAAATGATCTTTATTTAACGGAGTGTTATGGTGTCTCGCCTTGTTGTTGCTATAGTCCTTGTTATATAATTGTAGTTAGTTATTGGTGCGTGAAAGAAGCAGTTTTGCACCTATTAGTTGGGCAATGCATCTCTAATATTTTTGCTTCTGTCAGTTGTAGAGAACTAGTGAGGGGTTAAAATAATATCTTTCGTGTCACCCTGGCACGCCTTTCAAGTAATCATAGTCTAGCCTGTTGTCTCTGAGTCTTTAGCGGCTTTCAACCTAGTTCTTCCGTCATCTGTGTGAAAAATTATGTGTGTACTGTGGGTGTGTGGGTGTTGAATCAGAATGGTTGGGCTGGGGAGTGAAGCAGGGGTTTCAAAGATCACAACTTTTCTTTAGCATCATAGCAGAGGAAAAGTCTAGGGAAGAATGGGTAGAGATGGCAGTGGGAATAAAAGTAGACGGGGAGCTGATGCATTTAGTTCAATTTACGAACAGCCGTTAGTCAGCCAGGCAGCCGATCCGAGGAGCTTCAGTTGATCATGAGCGTTAAAAGTAATGGAGGAACTCTTTAGTAAGAGAATAAGCCATTAAAAGACAACAAATGATATATTCTCCCATTTGGAAGGCTTGAATTGAATTAAGATCTCAGGTAGTTGATCAGGTAGGACAGTTTATATATCTGGGGCGTGTTTTGGATTTACTGATAAGGGTATAAACCGAAATATTATAATATCAAAGTAAGAGCTAACTAAAAGGAGTAAGCTGGTTAGAGGAAATTTAAACAAAGAAATTTAGAAAAAAAATCAGATAAAGCCCTAATGTGGAGCGTAGATATGTTTGGTTCCGAAACTTGGTCACTGCCGGAGGAGGGAGAGCATGGACAGGAAGGTTTTCAGAAGTGGGTATGGTGGATGATGGGAAAGGTAAAAGGTTCAAGAAGGTAACAAATTAAGGGAAGCTAGAAACGTCATGAGAGGAAAGAGGGCTTATGAGAGTAATTCGGAGCAGGCAGCTAAAATAGTTGGAGAACGTTCTGAATGGTAACGTAGGTAGAAGGGAGAATGCTAGGTAGGTGCGGGAGATGGAGTAGAAGCACATGTGTTTTAATTGGCATGAAAGGAGACCAAAGATCAAAAGAGTTAAAAAAGATTTTAATGCTGGAATATACTTTTATAAAGGAAAAGTCAAATGAAAATCCCCGCGGTCGGTGAAAATATTGGCAGGACCAACCATTGATATAGTTGAATATTTAAAATGACTACCGTACGAAAATTAACTTTACCAAAACGAACCGGAGCCATGCTTATCATTTACGCCATTTATGCCATCATAAATATTACGTAATATGTGGTTAAATCATACTCAAACTTATTTATTATGGGAAGCCCTTATTTTTCACGCGAGAAGAAACTTGAAAATAAGCTAGTTAAATTATTTAGGGGAGTGATTGTGATCATTTGGAGGATTAATCCAGAAGGAGAATTCCGGTTTATCGTTTACCTGAGCGTTGTTAGATTGAATAGTGCTGGCGATACTCTTATGATCGCTGCTAATATTTTCCTTTCCTGTTTTTGGCTTTCTTAGGGATTGAGCATCATCTCAATTTATAGACTCTCACGTAGTTCCTGCAATTACGATTTGGTGTACCTTGTAACTAAATAGTTACAACAATATGAATACGTATTTATTATCTGCTGTATGTAGCAAAATTTCGCTCTGACTGGCAGACGATAGTCCCTATGCATGATGGTCCGTAGTTCTGATGCTGGATCTGATGTCATTCAAGATGGCAGTTATGCATATAACCATACAGTAAGTATACTTACTCTATGATATAGCGTATTTACCACATATTGAGGTCCAACGATTTGGAATACTTATATTTAAAAAAATGAAAATACTATATTTATTTATTTTTCATTACCACCGAAAACCACTTCTATGGCATTTTTACATCGGGGCATTTAGCAATCAACAATGGATGAATACAAACAACAATGTCTTGAGTGGTGGAAAGCCACCCAGTTACTCATCAACCAAAAGGTTAAGTGTTCGACGTAAATATATTTGAATGTGACTAAGAGCCCTTGCATATGGAGCACTAAATCACTCTGTTACTTTTACTATGCCACGTTCATTTCCGCAGATATCTATGTTATTCCTCAACATTGTGCACTTGGGCTATGGCTATCCGGAGACTTTTTAAGCCCTCGTTCGGCAACTGAGTTGTTCTCTAAATATAACTATTATTTTAACAGGTACATTTTTTCATATTGATTTCACTGATAAAATATACGTATAAGTTTTACACAAATGCATAATAATAATAGGGTGGAAGTATTTCAGAGGGTCGAGTCAAATTAGGTCCTGCTCGGTGTAACCATCAAATCCCGGATTGAACGCCAGTATATCTCCCATTGGAAAGGATCGCCTGGCTTGCAATTTCCTGCCCTAGTTCTGGTCCTTAAGTATTTAAAATGGTCACGCAATATGGATTTTTACCAAGGTGTCCTCAGGATAATACCAAGGATTTAACCAGAGATCCTCCGTTGCTTTGCCAAATGCTTTGTCAAAGGGACCGTCACATTTTCCCACTATTTTCCTGCCAGAAATAATACCGTATACCCTCGCGGCTTACGTTCCCACCTAACTGCAGAAAATAAGCCTTATGGAAAACTAATTACTGCTTAGATTGGAAATCCATCTCGGTTCATTACCCTCTTGGGTTCATTTTCTCCGAATCACCTAAAGAGCACATACTTCAATCCTGGCGGGAAAATCAATGTTGAATGGTATTATTGCATTACCGATCGCATACTTGAAGTACAAAATGACCTGAGTTGATGGAGCACTTTCGGGTCCTTATTATTACTACGACAGAAACTCAATAGCTGATATAAATGACGCGACACTTGTGTAAAAGTAAGGCCGACGCGACGGCTGGACTCGCTGTGACTGATGCTGTACCCTTCAGATCCCATCACTACCAAAACATTTCATGTATAATCGAAGACTATAATGGCATCTTCACAAGAGAATTTTATATTTCTCAGTTACATGATGCATGATCAATCACAGCACATCGCAAAATCATCCCCACCAGTACATGCCTCAGGCGTGCAAGGTGTGAGCTCGAACATTCCCGGTTCATGGCATGCGGACTAGTTTTTTCTTGCGACCCGACTCCAGAACCCTCTTCCTCCCCGGTACATATCTCCTGTTGTGAAATCATTAGCATTGGAGTAGGAGAAAGAAGCGCCCTCCGCTATGAGGAGGATTAGGTAAAATGAAACGGTGTCCGCTCGGGACGTGGGCCGGTTGCGAATGAGGGTGTATAGCGGAGGGGGTGTGTGTGTGGCGGAGAGCATCGGAGCCGAGCGGGGTTGAAAGGGAAGCGTCGTATCTCCTTTTGGGATCCCGGCGCCGGCGACTCCGGAGGTGAGGACAAACTAATGTAGGCGACTCGTGTTCGACATCCACGAAGGTCATCGAGTGACCGGTTCAAGTGGAGGGGGGAGGGTCATCGATCGCCGAGAGCGGAGTGGGGTCGGAAGGGGGCTTTTGTGGGGGGAGAGAAGGGATCGGCGGTGTCACCGAGAGGAGTGCGTGAAAGGGAGGAGGCGCGGCGAGATCGTGGCCGCCCCGTTGATAGGGTGGGTGCCAATGATAGGATGGGGGTGAGGAATGGGAAGTGGGTGGGTGGGCGGTAAAGAGACATAGTCCAAGGCGTGAAACGATGCGATTAGGATACAGCTGGACTCAAGCTTCCGTGGGGTCGTAAAAATGAAGCGCGACACAGTTGCACGCCAGCAGACAAATCCTAAACACCGCTGAACTCTGTTTCGAGCTTATAATTTTTTCCAGGGCAATAAAACAGCCAATATTTCTCCGGGATTATTGCCTGATGCTACTCTATGGTGAGTAATTCTAAAAAAACCTGGATGATCATTTAGAGTTCCATGAGTTTTGTCCTCATTTGTTTCCACAAAGTGAGATAGTAAATGCTTATCACTTGTAATTTGATATTTGCGGTTTGGAGTTAGAGGGGCAGGCTTAGCAATAAGCTAGCCATGAAAGTACAAGTTCACGTAAATAGGGTAGAATTAAAAACGCTGATACTTCTGTTTCTATCTGTTGAGAGAATGGATGAGAGCCAAGCAGATTGGTGCGTGAAGCAATGCTAGAATATGAGAAGCGAAATGTGCGTGAATGGATGGAGATGTATGCGTTACTAGTGAATCAGAGGCATTTTTCATGACTAATAAATCGGACTTTTCGAATGTGCCGATCCAGACAGGTAACGGTTTCGGAACACGCCTACACTTCGTAAAGAAGACTGCGCTGGTTGATTGTATCGGGGAGACCACTTACAACAGGTCATTTCTGCCAATGAGAATTGGAGGTTGGTATGTAGGTAAGGTAAGGAGTAGGTGTATGGGAATTGTAGGAAGAGTGTATAGAAATCCGACGTCGGCATTAGTCTACTCATAAAAAGCGAAATGTGCCAAGGGATCCACGGTTTAACGTCCTATACGACGGATGGAATACTTCATTTGAATTGTATTCCACTTAAAATCGAAGTAAGGATCGGGGTTACGGCTGAAAAATCTCCGCCACTGCGGGGATTGGAACCCAGGCCTTTGGGATGAGTGCCCGCTATGTAGTATAGCTGCCGCACCAGACCGAACCTCGAGAGAAGCGGACGTGATGTAAATCGACGGGGGTGCGAGGAAGATGGTGCAAGAGGGGAGCGGATGTGAGGAGGAAGGGCGATCGCCTCCTCGGGGGCGGAGAGCGGGGGCGGGTAAGGGGGGGAGGGAAAGGGGGAGGGGTTGGGTGGTGTGAAGGGGGATGGGGGATGAAGAAAAAGGGAAGTGCCAGGGCACGGGGAGGAGGGAGTGGGGGGTGAGGGGATGGGTCAAGGTGAGTTGATTGGCATGCGGGCCAGCTCGCCGTTGCTTTTCGGGAAACGTTTTCGAATTCGATAGTGGGGACGAGGGGCTTTTAAGTCATCCAGCACCCATCGAGCGAAAAAGAAGGATACGGCCGAGGGCGGGAAGATCGCCGCCCTCTGACCCCTTCGGCGCGCGCTCCACGACGGAGGCGGGGTGGTACGGAAGGGGAGGCTTTTGGGGGGGGAGGACAAAGGGTGGGGGCTGGGTGAGGCAACTTGGGTCGGAATGTGGAAGAAAAGGGCCAATTGTGGGGGTTGGCTCGATAGGGGGCGGGGTGCACGAAGGAGCCGGGAGGGTGGTGGGTCGTCGAGGGGTGGGTTGCCGGTGGGCGGGGATGCGGAATTTACCCGTGTCAAAGGTGACGCCGGGGCTAAGCAGGACGCGGCCATTGTTGGGAGGCACGAAGGTGAGAAAGAAATATTTTACAAGTACATTTTTTTTCTTCGTGCTGGTGGGTAGTTGAAATTTGAAGTAGAATACGAACTTTACTCTGACGGTCGATGCTGGTGGTGTTGAAAACCACGTGTGATGTTTAAACTACTATTGTACCTTATACCTACGTTTAACTCTGATAATTGGCATATTCTTGCCAAACTAAACCGATTATTATTCTACGTTTGCCATTTAGTTTAACAGTAATTAACGCACATGCCTGATTGGAATTAATGGTCTCAAACTTCGTGCTAAATAAGTCGGACCTGCAGACGCCAGATGAATGGCTGGAAAAACTGTTGTCCTAAAAAGGCACCACGTGAAGGAACGCCCGAAAAATGACACTAGACATGCTAAACGCTGCAGAAACCTTCAAATCAATTCCATACAGAAATAATCCTTTTGCAGTGAGTAGAAAATTTCGGATTAATAGAAAAACGTTGATATTAATGAAAATGTGTAAACATATTTCTGTGGTAGTATAAATCTAATTTTGTCTTTCAATTAGGCACTGCTCTTTGTAGTTTTTTAATTTTATATTATGTAGTTAATTAGGGGTAGGTTGCCGGTAGTCTTGCAAGGATTCGTTAGTAGTTTTGAATAAATTGATTCATTTTGATTTATATTTATTTTAATAAGAATATTTGTTAATTATAATCAAATTTGAGTAAATTTCTTCTAAAATTGATTATTAAACTCTCACCTGGTCTTTATCATTAATATTTTCTTCGATATTTCTTACGAAAGCTGTTTTGTATATTTATTCGCCCATTGAGGTTTTTCTTCTTCTCAGCATTATCAATAGTTACCATGTACGTTTAATCTAGATTACAGATTTCATATAATTATGAGTTTTAGCCAGGTTTTTACTTTCATAATTAAGACTTCACGCGCATCGCAATCACTCCATAATGCCATCGCAATCACTCAACTCTACCTGACGGTATCCGTTTAGGTAATATTGGTCACCGCAATATTTTGACAACTTAAGTATCTTAAGAATACATAAGAGTGGCTAATATATGTAATTATTTGTGATCATCTTACAAGGTTAGGCTTCCACTGTTCTTTTTTCGCTCTATGATCTTTATTCGTATATTCAGCACTCAACTCCGAGCAAAATTTTAGGGCTTGTTGTTATTGATTGTGCGTACACTATTAATTGAAAAAATTTTATATGCTATTTTCGTTTCTATGAACAGACGATTGCTGGTGCAATTGAACCAGGATTGAATGGAGAAGGAAAGGAAATAAGATTAAGTAGAAGGATTGTTAACCCTTAATCATTCTCAGTTACCGCTTTCGTATGCAATTGAATTACTACTCACGTAATATTTTCAGATCGCTCATTGTAATTACGTCGTTGTGGCCACGGTGTGCGTTATATTAAATTTAATATAATGATATTTCCATCTCTGTTTCCGGAATGAACCGCATAGTCGCGGGAATACGTTCGCACTTCCGCGTATTTCACGCATAGAGTTCGGGAATTCCGTGCGACAGGTCGGTTTGACGTCATGCCAAAAATTACCGCTCTCTTAGCGAGGAAACAGGAAGAAGGCAAAAGGAAGGCCGCGAGAGAGCAAGGATTTCCGATAACGCGGTTTCCAGTTTGCTTGTGCAGCTCAATTTTGATGACCAGCATCCCCGGATGCGGCTTTGCGGCTGTACTTAAAAGAGGGTTTTTTTTGATGTGGTGCTCACGGTGTGTTGTTCGGCAGTCCTCCTGAATCATGTCGGCCGCCGTTCCTTTATGTAGAACCAGCCATGGGTGACCACCGAGTACATCGGTGGGTGAAATTTGGCAGCAGGGCTCCGATATTTGCGTATTTTTGACTGCTTTTTCTTGGTATGGACGTCAAAAAATGATCTTTCCCGACTATTATGTTCGTTATTTACCAGCATTATTAATATAATTCATTCGAAGAGAGAAACACATCGCCCCTTTTTATTGCACCCACGTATTCATAGTTAATTCTGGTGGGACTTCTTTCCTTCGTTTACAATATAATGACATAAATTAGGTACCGTAGATTCTGTGACCCCCTTCTATCAGCCTATTCAATGTTTATGGAAGCTCTCATACCATAGGAGTCGAAATGAGTCTTTGACTGCCATTTGGAAGTGTTGCAAGCATTTTCATTCATTCGTATTTTTTTATTTCATCGGTATGAAGCACGTCTCTCACATTTCACAATTTAAACCTGAAGTTTGACGAGATGAGCGAGGATGATATTAGCACTACATGGGTGAGAAACCGGTCATACCTTACTGGGGGGCCCATTTCTATCTCTGTTTCGCCCGTGTGTTCCGGAATTATTATTCACCAAATAAATTTATCTTGAGTTAACTTGAAGATACTTCATCTTTTTTCATCATAATTTTTGCCACTCGCAGGGTTTTTTATAAGCATCACTGATGACGCAGGTAATATGTCACTTACCCCGCAATTATTTCAGGTAAGAGAGAATGTGATTTTTCAAACGTTATTTTTTCCGTTATTAATCATCGAGCGCAATATATGTCATTTACAGTAGGCCTATTATCCATATTTCAATCCGAAGTTTATAAGCTTTATGTACAGACTGGCTAGTTATCCTTTCGGGTGGATGCCAGCAGCCTACATCAGCGACATGTAGTGTAATTTTTCCATGCAATTTAATTGAATTCCAAATTACTTGATTATGCAGATATTAATTTGGCTTTACAAATAATGGTGCCAACTTTTAAAGTCTTTGGTATATTCATAAGAAACAGTTGTGTAGGTGTAATTGCATCGACCGCAGATGGAGCTATCGGCTACAGAAGGGAGGGTTGAGATTGAATCTGGAAGAAACTTTTAAAGGACGCCACGCTAAGCTTTGTAATTCAATTTAAGCTGCTTTTCTGGGGATTACATAAATGGAACAAGGAAGGGAATATAACCCTGACACTATTTTTAACATTTCGTATGCCGTTGGGTCTAGCATACCAAGTTCTTCTTGTGTATCGAAATCAACTTCGATAAGACGGCTTGGTGATATTAGGGTAAGATCGGCCATCAGGATATATTTGGTAGTAGAAGCAGCCATGGAAAGCAAGTGAAGAGAAACAAGGAACCGAGAAAGAGAAGGGATGAGAAGGGAAATATATTTTCTTAGCCTTTTTTGTCGCGAATGTACGTAGAGAAAAAAATCCTTGAGCCTTAGGCTCCATCTCTCCTATTTTATCTACTCTGCAACTGTAATCGTCGGGCTAGCAGTATAACGGTTGTGTTGTACGATGTGAATTCATCGACTCATTTAGTCAATATAAGAGTAATACTGGCTCCAAGTTTCCCTTCCCCCCTTTTGTAGCTCACTAAAACCATATTATTCTAATTAATAACCAGTTATTCAGTAACATCCACGGAAGTAGATTACCTTTCGGGAAGTGGATACTTTGAAAATAAAACCGTTGGTTACGCTTTTCGGGTGAGAAGGTCCTGTTTATGATCACAGCTCAAGTTAAATCAAAAAGTGCCAACAGTTTTACTTTTAATTCTCAATGAAGCCTAGGTCCAACTTTTCTTCACATTTTGCACTCCTAACTTTAGCTTTTTCCCTGCAGCTCGGGCTATTGGGGCACGGAGCCCGCCTCTGTGGATTGGAATCAGAAATTGGAATTGGAAGTAAAAAATCGGAAGCAAGCCAGTTTCTCGAAAAATCCTATAACTTTTTATTCATTCACCAACAAGAAGTTCTCTTCCTGATGTCCGAATACAGCATCCGAAGCAATGAGACGGATTAGACAGGTCGGCGGCGCTATTCCCTATATTCTTCACCGAGTATAGTTTCTGTCATCATTTACGAGAGGCAATGTCGGAAATCCATTGGCCGGAATAAAAATAGCCCCACGAGGAGCACCTCAAAGCAATTACTGCCGATTCGTCGGAATTGGAAACTCGAATCATCCGAGTGAGGAAGGCGTGAGTTAGCGAAAAGCCCGACGGGGGCGCACTTCTCCTTCCAGCGATACGCGCGCGTCGGTCATTTCCATCAAATGCGCTGGTGGGCGGGGTGCTTTATCGGACGTGCGCAGACAATTAAGTGGTGTGCTTCCGGCGCGATACCTAGGGAGCGTCCCCACTTGGAACCGAACCTTGGCAGGCTGCGTCTGGGATATAAGCATCCCGCGGCTCACACGAGCCGGGCCCACGGTGTGTGCGTAGAGGGGGGGGTAAACGGGGAAGAGAGGGCGCGGGAGGGGGATGAGGAGGGGGTTGATGAAGGATTGGGACGGGTTGTGACGGGGTGGTGCCAGGAATATCGAGGCTGAAGGAATGGAGATGGCGGCGGTGAGGTTATGTATTAGGGTTACGCGGAGGGTTGAGATGTATGATCCGTGTATCGGTGGGGGAAAGAGGATGAAATGTAAGGCGCTGGGGTTTGATCTGGAGCGTGGAGCAGTGAAGGCAGGCGAAGGGATTTCGTGATCGTGGAAGAAGGGACTCCGTTGCTGCTGCCAAAAGTAACTCCGGAGTTCTCACCGATACACGTGTACGGAAGGTAAAGCTTAAAATACGCTAAAATCGTTTAGCGCGTCCTTAAAGTAGCTGCAATGCATCCCGCGTGGCGAAGCAAACGAGGCTTTTATTTTCGCCGCGGACAGTGCCAATATTCGTTACGCGGCAATTCTTGCGATATTTAATTCATGAAGCAGAGGGGGTGGTGAGAGCAATGGCGGTGGGTTTGACTTCTCTGTACTCGCGGTTTGATTACTTCCGAAACAATGGTAGTATCTTCTGTTTGTAATTTGGGAAGAAGGTGGGTGAGAATGGCTTTTCATGAAATGACGTACTTTGTCTGAGAGAGCGCTGAATTAGCACGCCGCTGGGGAAACTTGTCTGGGCTTCATCCATTTATGACGCTCTACATACAACTGTACGCTAACTTGGAAGAACATGACATAAGTGGCAAGTTTTTAGGTGTCAGTGTTGAGTCTCGAAGTATTAGCACATCAGACAGTCAGTGACTGGCTTCTCCACAGCGTAGAATCCTGAAGTTTTCGATTTTCTCTCCCTGTCTGTGGCTCATTTTTGGCCGAGGAAGCTGCGACAACTTCGCTGCTTTCAAATGGAAGTATTTATTTCTTTGTAAAAAAGTGCATTTTAATTGTTGGATCACTGGATGTTATTTACTCATATTATTAATCGAATGATCTTAGATTCGTCCTCTAAACATTGTTCTCCATTTATGTGTATTCTCTAAACACTTTCTAAATTAGGCTATCATTTTCTACGCAGCACCTTATTTTAACAAATAATCATGATCATCAGTTTTTTATTGCATACACCGACGTAATTCCTTCACAGGCCACGCACTATTATTGCCATCCAAATGGAATTTGACAGAGAAGAATCCCGCTCTGATTTATTCTTATGCTTCTTCTTCTTATGCTTCTAATTCTTATCCCACACGATTAAAGATTATATATTAGCATTTATGATTAAAATACCTTGATCTCAACCTAATATAGCTCTGATAGGGTCGTCATAAAATGAATTTAAAAAAAGATACCAATAAATAAAAAGGTAAGTATCAAATATATCCAGCCAATAAATAAAGGCAAGTATCAAATATATCCAGCCACCTGCCCATTTGATAGCTCCAAAGGTATTACGTAGACGCACGAGGAGGTTTCAGGAGGATAATAAACGCAATTACTACGCTTCTCATTTATAGCTTTATTCCTTCAACGTTGAAAGTGATGACCACTTAGCAAGCCTCGATCGAGCGGTCCTCTTCGAATCAAGCCACCTGCAATCCATTTTGGGAATATGATTTGATGGCGAGACAATTCACATGATGGCATGGCTCGAATCGATTCTTTCCTTTTTAATCACCCATCTACACTCCGGGGAAGTGAAACGAGTCACTCTGCGCTGGAAGAGAGTGCGGTAACCAGCTCACGGTGGCCATTCCCCGCCATTGTCGAGGAATTCATTTCATTTATATTATTTCGTGAGTCTCGACAAATAATCTCCGCACGACATATTATGGCAAACGGGACATATGTTTTTTTACCGTGAACTTAATGGCAAAGAGAGCATGTTATGATTTAAAGACGAGGTTAAATTAAAAGTGGAGAACTCTCTTCTCAAGGGCGAGCGGGCCCTGAAGGCTGCCCAGGGTGACGTTACGACGCCGCTTAAGGAGTGGAACAGACGAGGAGGGGCTGCAGGGAATGAGCAGTGTATAAAAGACGGGCAAGGAAAGGCTTCATCTAGGGCGAATTGACGAAAACCACATTCCCCGCCTATCCTTGGCCCAGAATTGGGAGAATGCGGTTAGCGGACGTGGGGGGGGGGGGGGGGGGGGCATCGCGCCTGAGGAGAGTCAGTTGCTTCACCAAGCCTCAAGAGCAGTGTCTATTGAAATATCTCCTCTGAATGATGGTAAATGGCGAATAATTTTGATAATTGAAAACTTTTTTATGATTTCTTTGAAGTAAAAAGAGGAGAATAAGACGCGAAACTTTGAGTCAAATATTTTGTATTCTAGTCTAACTTCAGTCAAGTTTTGGACTTCAACTACTTAAATAGCACTCCACACGAATGTATGCAATATAAAAAATTGGAGGAAATTTGTACATAACAACGTAGGTTTGTGTGAACGTAAAAAATAATACTCAAGTGATCCAAATTATATTTAACTTAGTTTTCCACAGATAATACTGTAGTGTTTTAAGGAATAATAATAATAATTATAATAATAAATTTACTCACACCGAATTTGCAACATACATTGCATGGTTTCGTCAGGCCATAAACATCAGTTATAAAATAAAATGCAATAAAATGGGTTTACATGTATTCATTTAAATATTAACTGATATCATAATAGGCTTTGCATGCCAAAACGTTTCGTAGTTTGACGTTGAATAAGGAAGGGGGACAACATTTTAACTCAACCGGTAATTTATTAAAAATAATAGCTGGAGTACTATTAGGTCCCTTGAGAGCTAGGGAATACTTGGATGTTTTTATCTCGGAACTAGTAATTCCCTATACCCATTATAACTTACGAAATCAGTCTTAGGAACAGGCTGCATAAGTTCATAAAAATTGATAATTCCCAAAGACGTTACTTATTAGCGAACTTATAGAAAACAAAAAAATGGGGAGCTCATACGTTATTATTGTTGCGTCTTTTCAATCTTAACAGATATCCATAATATCTCGCCGAAAACGGTTTTTCGGGTGAGGAAGAATGAGGCAAAAGTCGAGGAGAAAAAGAGAAGGTGATTCCGCTTTTTTCCCTCTTCATTTACGTATTGAATGAAACATAGGAGTGCCGGAAAAATCGCTCCCCTGTGGTGTGGGGGTGGAGGGCGGTGCATTTGCGATTGGCCGGGAGCGGAGCCGGGGCGAGGCGCGGAGGAGGAGGATGTGGGGACGGGGGCGGGCGGGCAGGGAGCGGAGAGGCCCGTGAGTGAGGAAGAATGTGTGACCGGGAGGCGTGAGAGGCCGGACGGGGGCGCGGCGGGGCACCCGGGAAGCCGTGTGTGTGTGCGGGACGCAATCAAGCGAACGCTGCGTGATGCAATTTATCGAGACGAGTTTTGATGCCTTGGCGCCGATTCCGTTTGGGGATGTGGGGAATCCTCTGCCCACGCCCCCAACCCGCAGCCCCCTCCGCTGACTTCCCCTCCCCTACAGTCCGTTGCGGCCGCCCTCCAGGGTGGGGGGGGGGGAGCTGGGGGGGGGAGGGAGCTGGGAGTTTTGAATGAGCTGCGATGCCTATGTAAAACAGTCCCCACATGATCACTATCCAGATGAAAAACCAGTTATGATTTTCTTCTTTACTGACCATCAATGCGATTTCTCCTTCGATTTCACTCCGTACCCCATCATCGGCGTGTTTAATATGTTATCGACGGTGGTTGTAGACCTTGCTCGTGATACTCGCTCAACATTATGATACATTAAAGAGTGGAGTTCACGGCTCTTGCGTCAACGGGAACTATCCCATCTCATTTAACCTTTACCGTATTGAATGTCTAACGGGTGGAACTTTAGTTTCTAGTAAAGACATAATACAGTAGAACGTCGACTGTAAAAGCGTTTTCTAGCAGCTATCGCGAAGACAGCCTATGTCGTGTGCGTTAAAAATAGGTTCATGATTCCTATAATTATTCTAGTTTATACTCATCTACAAAATGTATTTGCTAAGTGTATGTGACAATCGAAGATACAGTCTAAATGAAAAGGTTTATGCTGCGGGATTGGAGCTTCGAAGGGAAGAAAAGGATTGTTAGATCCAGTTATATTGTAACACTTCTTCTTCCTTTATAGTAAGCTCCTGTGGCCTGTTTCTTCTTCAATTACAGCCTTCTCGAGTCAAGGTTGTAGCACCACCTTTTTCTTGGCCGACCGACGTTTCTTTTATCTGTGGGCAGTTTAAATCTTGCCACACGTACTTCTGTCTCTCGTCATTCTGTTTATGTGTTCGTTCCATTCTTTTTACCGTTTGTGTACCCAGTCATTTATATTTTCTGTTTTACTTAATTTCCTTATATTTTCACCCACAGGATAAGGTTCAAAGTGCCACTTGATTAACATTCACTACTTTCATGCCATTATTACCCACGAATTCACCATTTTATGTCCAAAACACACCATGGAGATGCTGGAGAATAATAGTGAACCTAAGGAAAACTTAAAGGTTGCAGCAATACCGATAAAAGCTCACAGCTTCCGTCACTTTCGCTTTGAAGGTATGTTATTCCTTTCTCATCTTGCACATGTGAGTTATTCGAAGAATTCTAAATCAGCGGCTACAAGTGGATTCTTGAGAGTGAATCATGCGCATGAATGATGATTGCAGCCGCATACGGGCGTCGGAATCCTTGTGCTGTATTTCGGAAATTGTCTACTTGCATAGAACTTTAGCCAACCGGACCCGCCTCCAAGTTGCGCACGGAGTTGCACAAAGTCGTCTCGTCTCGTCCTTGAAGGAGTTCGTTCACCAGCTGAGGGCCCTGTGTGCATGTCACGGGAGCAGTCTAATGTACGGGTATTGTGCTAATCCCGTCCATTTGCATGAGAGGCCGAGTAAATTTCGGGACCGTGATAGGTCCACTGACCGTTTAAAACGCGAGTGAATCGGTCGGCCTCGCACGTTGCCGGCTATAAGAAAGAAGGCGATAAGATTTTTCAATTGCGTTGTGGTTTGTCGGATGAACGCGGTTTTATTCGTAATTGAAGTCAGTCCGCTTCATAATGGTTTGCAAGTGAGTTCGTGTGGGTAACAGATTTCAAGGTGGGTAATATGATATGGCCGCGTAAGTTCCTTGAAAGATGATTGCTCAGAGGAAAACGAAACCCGTCCATGGGCTGAGTCTCAGTTTCGTTATCCGGCAGATAAGCCTCCCTTTGTAATTATCATCTGCTGATCAAAGTTTACCGTGCCCATAATAATTCTTGTTTGTCAAAAATGTTTCGAACAGGGGCTAATTGTAAATTCTAACTAACCTACCTCTATTCTGGTGTTTTAAGTTCCTGGGTTCACATCTAAATGAATAGAAATGGTTGACCCACTTTTTTTACCATCATAATAAATGGTAATGCCTAAGGTTTGAAATTACCTCTCCGCGTTTGGGCACTCTGAAACCATTAAAGCAAATGATCATAATTTTAAGAAATTTATGTGCAAGAATCTATATCATGACTGTCAATGAAATCTATTTCAAAAAATATTTCTTAACGTAGATGTTAAAATAAGCAATGGGTTTTTGGAGCATAATTGTCGCACCTGGGCTCATCTTTAAACATTTCATATTGGCCAAATCACTTAGATAGTGCATTCGCTCAGTGAAATAGAGCTCATGGATTTGAGTAACTTATAACACCTGTCCATAGCTCAGGTTATCATGATGTGTTAATTAACTGTAATGAGTACACTGTCCGCGAATGCCTGAAACTCGCACCCATGACTATCTGAAAACTCTTATTCTAAGGGAATGCATTTGTTTCTAGTAAAAGATTTTTAATATTTTTGTTAATCTGCGCCTGCGCCGCCAATCAGAGCTCTTAGTTTTATTTGATTCGAGCACTTCTCTGATCGAGGTTGTGGGCACCGATACCTTTATTTTCAGCCAAAATATTTTTACGAAACGTGTATTGCCCGTCCCTGTAAACCGGAGTTAAGCTCCCAAGTTTGCCCAAGGCTCCTCATAAGATTTTATTCAGCATCAGTTAATAAGCCTGCCCTTGAAGCGTGCTTAGTCACTCCCATTACCGGTTCCAATCATCACGCAAGTACGCAACTGCTGCCCATTATTTTTTTCAAGTTCCGGCTGGGAGCAAAATCCCACGTTATCGAAAGTAGGACAGATGCTTATAATGGCGGCGGGACGTGTGCGGAATTGAGAGCGTGTGCGCGATCTAAAGACAGAAAGCAAACGCGTTCTCCACCATTGAGGTAATCATAATGACACAAGCACCCTTGCGTTTGGTAAGCCATGGGACTCAGGAGGCAGCCTGGAATGTTCCTGGCGGTCGGTCGGCAACTATTTACGACCCATGGGATGATAATTTGGATCTCCCGCTTCTCTTGGCCATTCTAACTCCCACAATTAGGCAGGGACAGCAGAAACGAAACGTATTTGATATTTATGAACATCATTACCAAGTATCATGTTATGAGCGAATATTTTTGCTTTCAAATCTAAATATAAATTTTTGAATGCAATGTTTCAAAAACACTAACTTGTCAAAGTTATGGGATAACCGCCGGATTCGTTCATTACTGTTAGAAGCAAAGCCAATCATTCTTGGAGCATTTATAGCAAGCACTAGAGCAAGTAGGGCGTTCATTTGGTCATGGAATGAGTTTGATTCGGGCTTATAGACAGGAGCGGTGTATTTCGGGCTTGCTTAGCATCTAGGAAAAATTGGGGATACTGCATTGTACAGTCTGCAGACTTTTGCTGTGTAAAAACGTAATACGAGCTATATGCTAATAAAAATGGATGAAGTTGTAAGTCATGCAAGTTTTTGGGAAAGGATTTTGCTTCCAGCTTAATAAGGAACTAGGCATTTCGAAGTATTTAGTTAGTTCTTATCCTGGGAAACCATTTGTTGTGATTGCTCAACTTCATTCAGTTGAACTTTTTCTTTGTTATTCATTACCAACGTGTGTGCGAGTAAGGAGGTAACAAGAAAGATAAAATTCATGTAACAGCATTAGGTTAAGTTAATATTTGATGTAGTAATGCTCAAAAAGATTTCTGAATTTCTTGATTAAGCGTCGCTCCTTAAGTATTCTTCACTTATGATCAGTTGCGACCAATATTGGAGTTTTCCAACCGTCGGAGAGTTTTCAAGAATTCTCCGATGCTCTTGGATACATAAATCTCCTGAATAGTTCGAAAACCCTGCATCATGTCAGCGTTCGTGTATTTTACTAATCACATGAGAAATCTGTTCTACAATCTGTTCTCTGTTCAAATACGTACAAGGACTCGGCAGAAATCTTTTCACCTAGTGATGTCATCATAGTTTCGCAACTCAGTCCCGTAGCGAAACAATTGTCAAGAGCCGTGACATTGTTTCGTCGTTAATTCGTTCAAGTACCGTGAACCCCACACCACCAAGCTTTATTTTACGAAAGAACACACATGATGTGGAAAAGGGGAAAATGGCCTAGATGGATGCCCTGTTTCACCCGAAAGAATTTGCAGCTTGAGAGAAACAGTAAATGTTTTGTTATAACGGTAAATGATATGGAGTTACGAATATGACTCTATGTAATATCTTATCAATGTCTTGTGTTCTCTATGACATGAATTCACTCTGAACCGTTAGCAAAAATATTCAGTCAATACAATGACTTAAATGGAGAAGGGCTAGGCAGTGCCATGAAAGGAGTGATATATTTATTCCGTGTTTTTTAAAATTAGAAACGACCAAAATTAGGGTAGCTTAGCAAATTTTGTCACCGAATGAGGATTATTTGCTTAGAGATCTTACCGTTCAAGCTGCCACATGGGTATTAACAGCAGGTTTTTAGGGCTTTGGGGGATATGAGCAATTCAGGAAATACATCTAACGGACAAAGTGCAATTAATGTCATCATATTGATTTCAGTGCCTTCTCCTAGTTTTGCCACAGGTCTTATCGTGAATTATTCACAGAAAATGATTTCGTGCGTTGTACTGCTCGTGGTCAGATTCCCGTAACTCGTCTCTTATCGGAGTCCATCAGTGGGGTGAGGAAATTTCCGCCGGCGTCAGCACTTAACTTATAAATTATGTTTTTCTTGGAGATAAAGCGTTGAATATTCTCCGCGTGCTTCGAGAGGCGTCCATTTTATATTTCACTACCTATAATTTTGTGACATATTTTTTGGCGTACTTGCAATTTTTGTGGAGATTGACTAACGTTTCTTTTATTTGAATTATTTACAAAATTAAATGTTTCAGTCCTGCATTATCAATTTTTAGGATTATTTAAGGTCAAAGTTCAATTTATATGAACTATTAATTACTATTTTCCAATCTTTCCTCATTTTGTCTGCTATCGCTTTAGCGGTCGAAGGATGAATTTATCCTAAATGGAGCTCCATAAAGATTTCGAACTTACCTCTTCCTACTGTGTATTCTAACCCTTTTTGTTTGTTATCACCTTTGGCTCTGTGCATGTTAGCTTTATCATTTACCACAATTCAATTACTGGCCATTTTTTAAGATTTAGCTAGAGACGGCTCTTTTAATATCACGAAGCAGTAATATTATTGAGGTTACTTCGAACAGTCAAAGGAATTGTTTTCCAGCTTTTATTTATAATAATAATAATTTCTATATTGGCAACAGCCAAAGCCAATTACTGCCAATTTGATATATTGGACGAATACAAACAACCATTCCCTGGGAGGTGTAAAGTTTTTTTAGAAGATTGCTGATGATTCTAGGAACTATGGCGATAAAACCATTGTGAAACAGAAATAACAGGGAAATGATCAGTCACGTTTTCAGATCAAAATGGAAATTTTCTACTCATTGCCGCAAATGTAAATTATTTAGCCTAGTTTAAGTCATTGTACTCAATTGTACATGGAGGCAAGCTTTTACAAATCAAAGAAGACAATAAACTTTTCCTTTTCTCAGAGTCTAGGACGCCGTTTATGGTTGTTTAACAAGATGTGAACTATCAGCAAACTTTGGCTTATTCTGGTATAACTACAACGGCTGACTTGGCCATTGATTGTGGTCACAATGGTAATTTAAATAATTTTTCTCAGATGTGTGCGCTAGTGATATCGGCCTATAATTTTCGAGATTATATTTATTGTACTTCTGCAATACCAGAAATTTCATTTTTCTTAACCTTGTTCTCTGTAGCTAGTTATTCTGTGTGGTAACCAGTGGCTGATCCACAGGGGGGAAGGGGGAAATCCCCACAAGAGATCAGGCGAGCAAAAGAAAAAGCATAGGATTAAATAGTACACTTCATTGTACCAACAACTCAGTAGCAGTGATGTGCAAGAAAATGTATGTGTGTCCTCCAATGAGCATAAACTGTTTTTCGGTTACTAGTTGTTTCGGACATTTCGAGTTGGGCAGCGGAAGACTAGCATCCGACGGAAAGGGGAAGAGTCACAGTTGAGGCTTTGTCCATCCCACTGTTGTCTTACAAACTCCTCTCGCAAAGCTGCTTCTCAATCCTCTAAAGACTAAGGAATCTCTGGTGTATGTCGGTCATTTTGTTTCCAACAGAATCCCCTGACCAGGGATGTGAAACGTAACGAAATTTCGTTCCATGAACCGCTTCTGGAAGGGTTCGGTCCAAAGAAACGGTTCATGAAACCGAACCTCTTCTGTAACAAAAGCGCTTGGAACGAAAATCGGTTCGTAACAAACGTGGAACCAAACCGTTTTTGAGAATCTTGTTTCAGAAACGAAAAAAATCGTTTCGGTTCCGGTTCCAAACTAGGAAAAACGGTTCGGTACGGAGTAAAATTTACCAAAAGAAGGTTGGGTGCATTTTGCCGCCCTGAGCGATAACCTTGGTATACTGATCAAGTGAGCGCTGTGACGTCTTGGGACTGAATGCAACGACGTCACGGCTGTGATCGGTCGCCATTTGGTGAGTGGAGAAAAATACCGATCACCATGATGATCTCTCGTGAGGAGAAGGGAGGAAAACAAGTGAGAGTCTCGCGGCACACCCATATAATCGGCGCTCTCACATTAAGTGATTATGACGTCATGATCAAGTGATCACTGAGCAAAGTGTAACTGAATGGAGTCTATGATAAGCAACCAACTGAGATCCAAAACAAACACGATGCGCTGTTATCATCTGTCTATTGAATATTTTGTGGCCCTCTCAGGGACGGTCATTTTATGAGCCTCAGGGGTGGGACGGTCACGAACACGTGTTAGGAGGGTCCCCGACCCTTCCACCCACCTTACCGTTATACTCAGGCTGGGAATCCCAGGTCGCACACAGCACATACTCTAGACTCATGTTATGAACGCGGTGGAGTTGACCCTACAGAAGGACATCCCTCTTTTGTTGCAAAAGCGTGTTCGCTTCGGAATTCTCTCTGGGTTTCCCTATCCTACTTACTGCTCGTTCCTATGGTTATAAACCGTGTCATCAAAATCTTATGGAAGCAACAAGGTTTTCTCATTGACAGCTCATTATTCTGATGAGGTCAACATAAAAGGACGTGGCAGTACATACGCGACTAATTTTTTTATATAAGTATGGACATCAAAGGGTGTTATGATAGGTATTTGGAAAGGACATGAGATCAATGAAACATTAACAAAAACTTTATGCCAAAAATGTAATTTAGTGACTTACAACTCTTGATTTTCTTCTTTTATTTTGAATATTCTATTACATCTAACCAATTGAATGTCGTTGACGATTTTTGAACGTAATCTGCTTATTATTGATTGCAGTATAAACTTTGTGTGTGAAAAAAGCCTTTCAACGCTTACTTGCGTGGTAGGAGCTGTAAGGTCGGCACTGACTAGTTCATATCGTTCTGGATCACTATATTTTCTTTGGCACCAATTTGGCACTAAAATTCAAACTACCAGTAAAAAATTAAACTAACTTGAGCATTTGGTAGAATATTCTCCTCAAGATCTGCAATAAGTGGCGTGAATGAATCCTGTCAAGCTAACTAAAATTTGTTTTCGGCTTCAGTTCGGAAGCGAGTAATGACAAACCTCACCCCTCACACCCATGTTTATGACATGCCTGAGGCACTTCCTAGAAATCTGTCCTCAATGTACATACAAACGTACCGACTAAATCTTGCCACTTACAGCGTGCTATTATACTTCCTCACCCTCTTTCCTCTTCTCGCCCCCCCCCTCCGACCTTAGCGAGCCGGACTGAGTGGTGCACACCAAGGGACACCCTAATCCACTATCGTAAATAAACAAAGAGAAATCTTGAAAGGGGAATACCGCCCAACACATGCAGCTGCAGCAAAATCGCCGATGCTATGTGGAACCCATAGTTGTTTTGTTTAACGCTTACGAGTGGTCTCAGAGTAAAAGTTTCGGAGAGAGCGGAAAAAATGAAAGGAGTAAAACACCCAACGATCAAAATAGTGGGTTGAGAAGGAAAATAACAAATATTATTCAATATTCTAAGATAGCACCCTTATACTCGAACGCAGCAGCGAGCAGCAGCATTTACGTGTCATATTACATATCTCAGTTTTCACAGTCCCTGCCAAAGGGATTGCTCCCCTTCCCCTTGCGCCCCTGTACCGCCACTGGACCGAAAAAAACCGTTCCAAAAGCGGTTCAAATTGTTACGGCCGGTTCCGCTTCAGCTTGAACCGAACCTCTTCTCTTTTGCAGACACGGTTCGGTTCGGACCGAACCGCTCTCTTACCGAGAAAAAGGTTCGGTTTCACGTGGAACCGTACCGCTTCAGAGGTTCGGTTACGTTTCACATCCCTGCCCCTGACCCCTTAAAAAGTAAGAGCTCATTTCCCTTGTACCACACAGCATTGTACCACGGGTTATCGCACGGCATTTATTAAGTTTGATAGTTGCTGACTGACTGTGAACGTTTGGGCGCTAACGTGGTCTCATTTGCTCTTTGCTGCGCGTAGGTACAATCCTGACTCTTGAATTTGTCAGTTTTTTTTGTCCCATTGACGTCTTCTTCGGCTCCTCGCCTCCGGCGGCAGCTTAACGTCTCTATTTTATTTTTACTGCGCGGGCAGATTAATAATTTTTGTTGCGTCAACTAAGTGTATTTTTTTGCTTGAGTTTACCGGAATAGCTCTTCCGCTTAACTATACGATAAAGTGCCTGAGCGTAGTGATTTATTAAGCTCTCCTCACAGCTGTGGTATCCTACTCCATTCACGGATCTCTGCATGCCAGTGACTTATTCTACAGTATTACAGTATCTGTACTAAGTATGGTAAGTTTAAAGCCATATTTAAAATATAACTCTGTGCACATTTACATCTTAACAATATATGATATCTCCCATCTGTCATTTTTCCTACTTTTTATATAACTTATTTCTGCTAAAACGTGTGAATAAGTAAGTCAGTTCATTCAAGTATTCTACCAGCTGATTGGTAGGTTCTTGGACAGTCCCCATTCTGTATCCCACATCAGAGACATTGTCTCGCTTTCCCTCCTAAGAATGGCCCGTTATTAGATCCCTCTTCAATTCTTCATATCTTCTACCTCCTCTTATTTCGTCCAGAATTCCTATCCTCTTCCTTCCTCTCCCACGCTTCCCCAGTGTTCTCCCCTCTATCACTCTCTTCAACATGCCCTCTCCTCTCAAAACCTCCTCCATCCATCTCTTCTGCCTTCTCCGAACCTTTGCCACAAGCTTCCTCTCCTCTCCGACCATATCCAATACCTCCTCGTTCGTCTTTCTCGCCATCCAGCTAACCTTCTCCATCCTTCTCCAAACCCACATCTCAAACGCCTCAAGCCTACGCACATCCTCCCTTCGCAATGACCAAGTTTCCGACCCATATAGCGCCACGCTCCATATTAAAGTTTTCACCAGCCTCTTCTTTACGTCTCTTCTCAGACCCCCCCTCATCAATTCCCTTCTCTTCGAAAATGCTTCTTTAGCGAGCGCAATTCTGCATCTGATGTCCTTACCACTAAACCCATTCGCCTCCAAAATACTACCCAGATACGTAAACTGCTCGACCTGCTCTATCTTCTGCCCTCCCACCCTTATATTCAGCCCCGCCTTCTTACTTCTAGAAAATCTCATTACTTTCGTTTTCTTGTGAATGATCTTCATCCCATACTTTTCGCACTGCACCTCTAATGCATTCACCATTGACTGTAACCCCTTGGCCGACTGACTAACCAATGCTTGATCATCTGCAAATCTCACTGATTTTATCAGCTCCCCTCCTACCTTTATTCCTACAGCCTCCTCCCCCCAAGCCTCCCTTACCATTTCTTCTGAATACACATTAAAAAGCAACGGCGATAGTGGGCACCCTTGCCTCACTCCCCGTCCTATCGTGGCCCATCCCGATTCTCCATTGGCTACCCTAACCTGCGCAGTCTGATTCATATACAAATTTCGAATCAGACGCCTGTCCCTCCAATCGACCCCTAATTTCTTCAACACTCTCATTAATTTCGTCCATTCCACCCGATCGAACGCCTTCTCGAAATCTACGAAGCATGCAAAAACATCCTGCCCATACTCTAGGTTTCTTTCTACTAGCGTCCTCATCACCGCTATACCGTCTCGCGTTCCCGTCCCTCTCCTAAACCCGAACTGGTCGTCACCCAGGTATTCATTTGCCTTCTTCTCTAGCCTTCTGTTTAGAATCCTCAGAACTACTTTAGCCGCGTGGGATATTAAGCTTATTGTCCTATAGTCTTCGCAAGTTTTTGCCTTACTCTTCTTCGGTATGGGAATTAGTACAGTCTTCGCGAAGTCTTCCGGCCACACTCCATCCTCATAAATCTTACGAATTAGGGCAAAAAGTTTTCCTCTTCCGTTCTTCCCCATGCTCTTTAAAAACTCTGCAGGTATGTCATCTATTCCCACCGCCTTATTCCTTTTCATGTCTCGTAGAGCTCTTTCGATTTCGCTATCTAGGATACTTGGTCCGATGCCATCTCTGTCGATATCGTCTTCCCTTTCTATATCTAACCTATTGGGCCTTATTTCTTTACCATACAGCTCTTCAACATACTCCTTCCACCTCTCCTGGATCTCTCTCGGTTCTACGATTACCTTTCCCGTCTTGTCTGTTATCGTTGTAATTCCCCTTCCCTTATTACCACCCGTCAGTTCCTTTACTTTCCTATATAATGCGTCTGCTCTTCCCTCTTTTTGGTATTTCTCTAACGCGTCGATCTGTTCTCTCCACCACGCCTCTCTTGCTTTCTTTGTTTCTCTTCTAAGCCTGTTATTAAATTCTCGGTATTTTCTCTTACCTAGCTCTGAGTTTACACTCTTCCATTTCCTTCTCTCCTCCATCTCCCTGATCATCTCCTTCGTGATCCACGGTTTTCTAATTTTAGTTGCACTCACTACGCCTACCGTTGCTTTCGCCGCTTCTATAATTCCATTTTTCAAAATTCCCCATTCATCTTCCACTGATCTAACTCCATGATTCTCACCCATTATCTCATCCACCTTCTCCCGAAACTTCTTCTTCATTGCCCCAGTTAATGCCTCCGTATTCCACTTACGTACCCTCCTTCCCATTCTTATCTTTTTCAGTTTTACCCTACATTTCATGACTAATAAGTTGTGGTCTGTGTCTGCATCAGCTCCTGGATAAGTATGCGAGTTTTTAGCACTATTCCTGTATCTGTGACGTACCATTATATAATCTATCTGGAACCTGTCTGTGTCTCCCGGCTTCTTCCAAGTGTACCTACGTCGAGGATGATGTCTGAACCATGTATTTGTAATTACTAGGTTATTTCTGCGGCAAAACTCCACAGCTTTCTCGCCCCGGTCATTTCTTCTTCCTAGCCCGTAATCGCCCACCTCCCGCCCATCTCTTCCTTCACCCACCACCGCGTTCCAATCCCCCATTACTACCAGGTGCTTACTTCCTGGTATCCTACCAATTATTTCCTCTAGCTGATCGTACACCCCATCTAACTCCTCCTCTTTATGGTTAGAGGTAGGCATATAAACCTGGATTATAACTAAATTCGTTGGTTCTGCTTTTAGTTCCACGACTATTATCCTATCACTCACCTGTTCTGCATACACTACTTTTCTACCAAGTTTCCTGTTCATTACGAAAGCAACCCCGCGCTGACTTTCATTCCCTCCACTATAAATTACTCTATAGTCGCCGCTCCAGTAATCCCCGTCATCCTTCCATCTTACTTCACCCAGACCCATGATGTCTACACCCACCCTCTCCATTTCTTGCTTTATATTCTCTAGCTTCCCCGCCCTCAGCATAGTCCTAACATTCCAAGTGCCTATTCTTATAGTTTCGTTCCTCTTCTTAATCTTCTTTTCCTCTGCTGCTGCTTCGTCTGAGCAAGGATTTCGTGTGATGACGACCGCAGGGGCCTTGCTCCCACCGCTGCCGGGCACGACACCCGGCCCTCTTGGCCGAGTCCCGTAGTTGCCAGGATTCATTATCAATTGAGAACTGTCCATAATTTCAAGGTTTTTGTTTTAATTGAGGTAGTATTCCTTGGCCTTACTCAATAGTGTTTTTTACGTGACACCATCACTTCAGAGGCCGCCCCACTGGGGTCAGACGCCTTTTGCAGCCGCCTCACTGAGGTACAGACGCTGCGCGGACTACCATTCGTCTGTCTCCTAACCTTCGACCAATCTGGCATGGGTGACCCTACCAGGAGCAATGCTCCCGCCAGTGCAGCTCTAGGGGTCATCGGAGCACGCAAGCCCTTCAACCACGACAAGGAAGTCAGTAATCGTCAAATAATTCATAATGTTTTATACCATGATATAATGAAAAAAACTCAAACGGTGTGAAACTCCGACGTCTGTGCATCTTTTTCATCCTTCCTTATCACCGTAGAGGCTCCCGTGAAAATAATTCATGAACTCTTAGCCCAGTCAAATTAGATAAAAAAACCTTTTTGAGGAATTAATTCCCAGCAAGCTGAAAATAGTTTCAATACCTTCATTTGGTCGTAAATAAGTGTAAACTGAGTTTGCACCATCCCAGGAGGTTAGCTTATCTTATGGGAGCCCAATAAAAAATAAATTTTTGCACTTTTTTCAGTTTTTTGCGTGTAGCTCGAAAACAGTGTCGGACAGAAAATGACATCCTATTCAGTATTGAAGAGGGTTAAATTATGCGTAGAGTGAGGACATAAATCTTCAAATTCGGTTCAGTAGTATAGCCAAAATAAAAATTTAGAAACCGGGACATTCTCATTTCAGAGCAAACGTGCATTTTGAACATTTTACCCTGTTTTTCCTGTAATGTGGAAAGCACTCCTTGTTCAGGTAAATTTTCTTGGTTTTCTTGGTTAAAAAGGGAGAGAAATTACTTTTTGGATTTTGGCAGTACGTCATGATTTTCAAAGAACATCCAATTTCTAAACTTTTTCACAACATCGTAAAACGGAATTAACTTTTCCTTAAACTGGCGTAATGTCTCTCCAATTTCATCTTCATACCTATCCTTTGGCCGCTATTGAATCAGGGTCTTGTGTTAGGTTGAGTTACTTTTCCATATTTTCCGAGGACTAATGTAAAAGTAACGTAGGCTGTAAAAATGCAATTGTCCATTGCAATATAATGAAATAGGGATGCAAGCGAAGAAGGTTATCTGAGAGTAGTGACCCTTGTAATTAGCGTGAGGAGAAGTGAGTGACGGGTATGGAAGTATAAAGACAGGTGTACGCAGACAGATAATTCTTTGAATGCTGCTTCCTTTCCATTCTGGCGTTCCGTTGGCCATACACAAGCGTCACCAGATCGCGGATAGAATTTGGCGGAGGGGAGTTAACAAAGCTATAGTTAATGACGTTAGATAAATCGCCGATTGGCGTAATAAAAATGGATTGGCATAGTAAATATAAGATGTATGACATAAGATTCGCATAAGCACGCTGGCACGCGCGTGCACACACAAACAAAACTTAAATTTCCCCCCTCCCCCAAGATTGCTCCCTGAGTCCGCCCCTGGTGGTAACACACTTTGAGTGATACATCTTATGACTTCCGGTTTCGTGACTTGGCACCCATTGTCATCAGCCGAAGCACTGATATTATTTTAGAGCGAAATGTTTTTAATGACGTCGGTCACAAAAGTACTGGTAGATTAGGGCTTTTACCGACAATATTCTTCCGAGAAATAACGAAAAAAGTGGACACTGAAGGCCTTTCTCAGAAATCGTGGTTATGAAGAACGAAGAAATTGCAATTAGAATCAATCCAAAATGTACCCGAATCGGGAATCGAACCACTAGAAGACGTTGCGCTTGCTTCAGGCCCTAAAATGTATGCTCTTTTTATGTTACACCGCAAAAAATGCAAAATTTTCAATTCTTCCTTTTTCCTGCCCCATTATGATGTTTTTAACCACCGCAAATAAAAGGTTTTCCTGTATAAGTTAGCCTTCCTTCTTAAGTGTTTGGAAAAATAAACCTTGTTCTTTCTAAAGACTACCATGCGAGTTCTTGAGCCCCAAACATAGATAGTATAAATTTTAACTGGGTAATATTAAGCCGTGCATGATGCTGGAAATAGAAATTTTCTCAGCAAAAAGTGTCGTCAACAGCTATAAATGTAGCATTTAGATAATAAACATTTCATTATGTTCGAAATAGGATATTAAGATCGATTTTTACTGGGTAGAACTCTGCCGCGGTCTTTGCTATTACTTCAAATATTCAAAGCGCTCCTTTGTTTATATTTATTCGTATTAATGACTACTATTGTGCTAAATTCCTATTTTTCTTATCTTTCATTGAGCAAAAACGTGATATTGGAAAATTACTAATTGTTAAGATTAAACTAAGCGTTTGAAGCATGAATAACTTGTAATTTCCTGGAGGAAGCGTAAGTTTATTACCTTAGAGGATTTTGATCCTTGGCCTGGGTGAATAGCATAGAACGGTAGAATAGAGGAGAGATGAATAAATAGTTTTTAGTTGAGGCAAGAGATTAAGTTGGGAGAAGTGTTATAAGAAAATAATAAGTATGTTTCAGCGGATGCTGAAAATTGTTATTAAATTGTTACCGATCGGCAAGCGCAAAATTAAAAATTGGAATTTGACTCTTTAAAATGAATGATAAATAGCAATGTCCATTTAGAGCGCAAGAAGACTGATGGTGAAAATGTCTTACTTATCATTCAGCTGATTATTTAGTCACTTTATTCTTAAAGCCGTGGATATTTGGATGATCTTCTGCGATTGTTATCGTCAAGTATTCCTACGATTTGGGGGAAGCTCACCATTTCCAGCTTCTAGTCGCGTTTTTCCTCCTTGGCGGTTCCAAGCTTCCTTCATCGTATTTAAGGGGCAGTGAAGTCGACTGTAAACGGAGTTGCATTAGTCTTTCGGAAATTCGTTGAGGCATGATTCCGTTCCATTTATCACAATATAACTCTTATAACCCTGGTACTGCTTCGCACTAATCATGTTTGTTTTTGCTGTCTTTGATTTCGTAACGTCGTATTTTTACCCTAACTGCCTGCGTCAGCAATCCATATTTTCAGTGCTGAACAAAATTTTAATTGAGCTATTTATCATTAACTGTGACAAATTCCTCGTTCATTGTTATGTCTTTTTGAAAATGGAGAGTGAAATGTTTAAATCATCTAAATATGGTGCTAATTCTTCCTCCTTGTTAAACTTTGTACCTCATTTCCTCCAGCAATACACAATATGTGATTACTAATCATTTTCTGAGTTGATAATTGTTTATATTTCTGGTGAAATAAGCTAAAGCTGTCATTGTGTTCCCAAGATATTGGTCCACAAAATGCTCATCAACGTGAGTGTTCGCAAATAAGGTTGATTACAATGGCCAATTACCGATGAAAGTTAATTAACGATAATAAATGAGTATCAAATGGCCAAGGATCAGTTGGCTTAGCCGTACCAACATCGTCGTTAGCTCGAAATTATTTTCCTATAAATTTCTTTAATTTTCCTTCGCATTACCACGTGCAATCCAAATCTAACGAATACCCTGTGGAGACTAGTGGCCCTATATCTCGCACCATAAGGGAAAAGATAAACATTTACTCTCCCACTATTGGGCTTTTATGAAGTAGTTTAGCTACTCAAGGAGAAAAAAACTCGATCGAATGAACTGTGTGACTTTAATTTCCAATACGTATTACGATTGGCAAGTGTATTTAACGTTAATTTGCATTTGGAAAAAAATATTTTTATGTTGAATGAGAAAATTAGTGGCATCGTTCTTGCTCATATGGGGATAAACTTTCCACAAGCCCTTATCTGGGCGTCTGCTTCCTCCCTTAATGCCTTTCTTGCTGTCCAAACCTGACACAATTTTTCGACCATCTAATAGCATGGTTGCTGGCGTTGAATTGTACTAAATAATTCCTACCGAGGGAGAAGTGACACGGAGCAGACTTATGTTTGGAGCAATATGGTTATTCGGTAATTAAGTGCGCAATTCCTTTTCTTGATCATTGCCGTCCCTTATCATGCGACGGATAAACTTCGGATGGAACTATACAAGCGTGAAGTACTGTCAATTAATGGATTGGCCACGTGGCACCCGAAGAGTTAGGAGTAGCTGAGAGGATAGCCGTTTTCCGTCAAGCACCCCGAACTTAACCAAAGGAATGAAATCGTGTGGGTGGGCTTCCGGAGGCGGGGCCGGCAGCCGGCGGGGAGGGTTGGGTGGGTGTTTGTGAGCGAGGGGATGTCCATGGCTATGTCCATAGCCGGCAGAGTGACTCTTCCGCGGGATCCGAGCGTTTTCTTCGAAACGCGTTTCACCTTAGCGTAGGCATTTGATTTATTTGCGAACATAGTAAGTCGAAGAAGGGCCTTTAATTATGTTAAGTCAGACAATTTTTTTTTGGAATTCTATTTTATTTAGAATTCGGCGAGAGATTTATTTTCAGGAATCCTGACGCACGCTGCCAAATATTTTGATGGTGAGATATATTTATAACTTCATTCTTAATAGTAGATACCAAAAAGTCTAAAATAGCGCACATTAGAGTTATGATGCTTATCAATATCTGCATGAGTAATTTGTGATAATTGTCTTTTAGTACACCAAGTGAAAGATTCGTATTTATCATTTCAAACTTCAAGAAAAAAATCATTGTGATATCTTACATGAAGACTGTCAGATTATTAATAATGGAAACGGACCGTACAATAAAGTAATTAGAGGATATGAATTGATTGATTAGGTGAGCGTTAATCTCAAGGGAAATAAAGTTCTATAGTTATTAACTGAATGGAATTATTCCTCAACGAATGTCCGAATAACCAATTCAACGCCATATAAGGTGGACTTGACTGCGCCCTTAAATACATCGGAGGAAGCTTCAAAGTGTCGAGGAGGAAAATTATTACGCAACTACTGACGCATTCGAAAAGAATGCTGGAAATTAAAAGGTGGAAGGAAATAACTTGGATACGTAACAACCAGGATAAAAACCGCTGAGATATCCAAGACAATGCCTACAACAATGAAATAATCGAGTAAATTAAACAGCATATAGAGACTGAATACGAAAGCCAGGAAGGTTCTGAACTTGATAGATTCAGATGATACGCATTAAAATCGGGCAAATTTTATCGTTTGTAATGAAAACTATTCTGTACCTATCTAACATTTAGCAGACAAGCTGTGGAGTTCTATAAATTGATTGAGTCATGTTCGTGGTAAAGTTTTAATTCTGCTTTAAATTTTAGTATGAAAATAGTGATTAACTTTAATTTACGGTCATAATTTGGAGAAATTAGTTGAAATTGCTAGTTTGCAGTTTAATTTGAGGGAGCCTGTACGATATTTTTCATTAACTAACATTTTTTCCCAAAGTTTCTCTGGGAAAATAAAAAAAACTGCCTTTGGAAATGTATTTAGATAATTACGGCTTATCTTACATAAAACACTTAAAGCTCTCTATGCATTTTCTTACTTTTCGAGAGTGGTGAATTCATTTATTGCTCCATAAAGTGGTCACACCGAAAGTAGACATGGATAAAGAATTTGTTGGCTTCGGCAATGGTCCTGTTGCCAGCGCATTCGTGTATCATAAAAAGGAATGGAATAATGATTATGTTATTGGACCTCGAACTGCTGAGTCAGTTAAAATTTGCTCATCAGTTACAAGGTTACTTGGTATCTGTCTCGAACCTACTCTTGTAAGGAAACTCATGGGAAAGCTCTTTTTTCCGCGAGCAATTAAAAAGCGTCGCTCCTCCTATGCTCCGTGTAAGAATCATGTGGGAGAGAAAATGTTTACCAGTCTGCGTAATTATTGCGCAATTGACGGTCATACCGCATCCTTTAACACAATAATTATATTACATACCACAGGAATATTCATATAATTTTTTTGTAGCCATGAGGTTGCCTAGTATTTACAATGCGCCAAATGCAAATACTAACCTGTTAAAAAGAATTCGGTAATTTTTCCCCACCCCTCGTAGTGGCTAATACGCGAGAATGAATACAAGAGCTCCCGGTAAGTTTTAGTGAACGGGTAACCACGTACAACATCCATTTAAAAAGGGTTAGCTGTATATCATTCAGTGAAAAAACTCAAGATGGAGTCTTCCTAGGAGAAAGAGGATGAATAGAGGAAAGGATGAAATAATTGAATGAACACGTGAATGTGCTTTTGTATCTTGGCTTTATGTTTAAATATTTTAGGATAGACACGAAGGCTAAAAGACATGAACTCTCAAGATTGGCTTTGAAGGAGAGTCGTATTTTGTAATGGAACGAAGGAATGCTGAGGGCGCCAAACGAAATAAATAGGCAAAAAAGACGTCGGGGGAACTTGAAGTAACGAAGTCCTCATGAATGCCTCTCGGTGGGAGGTCAAGCCAAGACTAAATATATTTTTTTTTAAATCACCTCGTGGCTTTGAGTATAGCACCATAAAGATAAAGAAAACTATATTTGACTCAATCTTCTTTAAAAAGGAGAAAACGTAGCAAAAATGAACGGGCTCATTAGTTTTTATAAATTACTATTCACCATGATGTGAAATAAGAAATGGAAGCTCGATTGAAATATTATCGTTTTTCCTCTAAAATCCACACTAAAATAAAAATAAATCGTAGCCTATGCGTGGTAAAAGTAAAGGTAATGCTTTTAATTTCATTGATATATACTGGACAAAAGATCTAATTTTCTCATTGCCTCGACAAGGAATCTGTTTTCTCTGAAGTGATCGTGATCACAACAGTTTCACTTCTATTGAGGAGCAAGTCATCTCCGAAATCCATAGCGTCCATTGATGATCTATTGTTTTCTAAATTTGCTTCCATAATGTCTTGAAAGTTTATGGTGGTGGTGGACTCCCGTTGTCTTCCAAAACAATGTTTTTTTTAACGTGACACCATCACTTAAAAGAGGCCGCCTCACTGAGGTCCGAGCATTTTGAGGTTTAGTCGTTGCCGAGATGATTTCTCGTCCGTTTCTTGTCTTTCGACTTATCATGCGTGCGCTGTAATTGGAGTAATATAGGAAGGAAGATGTAAGCTTAGTGATAGGATAAAATTAGTTCCTTTCTATACTTTTACATTTAGTCTTAAAGAATTTATTTCGTTTACTGAGGTTGAACTCAGATGCAGGAAATGAAAGTTTAAATCAAACATTTTTTGGTGAACGAGCACTGGCAAAAGTAAAAGCCATTTCATCTCTGCGACAGTAGTGAGATATGTCATGTAAAATCATTCCACATAACCGAAAATCTTATTGGATGGCTCTAATCTTCATAAACTGTTTATTGTTTGATTTTTTTCCCTTTATTAACCCACTTATTCTCACAGATATTTTATAGGTGACTATATCCATCTCATCGACCCGGTCATAAATATCGTCCTTTCATCATGTATAATCATGTATAATTTAAAAGTTCGATGAATAGTGCTTATGCAAGGTCTATTAATGAGAGATATTTTATAGGTGACAAATGGAATCTTATTGAATTCTTCTACCAAATCCGAGTCGTCGCCAGAAAGATAGAGGGGCCATAAAGTGAGCCAGTAGTATATATCCATCTCATAGACCCGGTCATAAAATATCGTCCTTAAATTAATCATGTTTAATTTAAAAGTTTGATGAATAGTGCTTCTTCAAGGTCTATTAATGAGCCACTTCGGTTTTGCGCACATTTTTACCTAAAATAGTTACTAGAGAGTATGATTCCCTGCTGCAAACCGAAACATTATGAGCTTTGAAAGAGATCAATAGTATAAGATATTGAATGTCGCAAACTACATTCTGCATTCGTATTATATCTGCAGAATGAAGAAATAGTCTCTGCCGCAAGATGCCTTATGGAAACCATTAGTTCCTGGTTTGATATCCGAGTCACTGGTCTCATACAGCCTTCGCCCTCAAGTAGAGGTAGTCATTGCTAGAAGAACTTTGGGCGTTGGAAAAACTCCAATTCGATTTCCTTAGGCGCCATACCCTGTAACCACACTCCCTCACGAAAGAAAAATGTCAACTTAATATCTCTTAAGACCGTTTTACACGGGGCACAAAATTGCAACACTTCAAACTGCATGTTTTTCTCAATCGGGCGTGCATTCATTTTCGAATTAGAGCAGGGGCTATTTTGCCATCTCGCATTCATGCATTCGAGCATGCGTTATTGCAATTCACGGCTTTACACTATGTAATTTGAAATGCACTTTCGTACGTGCATCAGATTGTGCGAAATGTATTGCTAGGTAGGAAGGATAAAATTTACCGAATCGATTGCTGTTAGCATTGACGACATATTCCCGAACGCGGTTGAAATGCAGCACACGCAGAATAGAAGTGAAATGAGAAACATTTTCGGCATTTGATTCAAAATGGAACATCGATGCATCCAGCTGCTGCGGTAGCTTGAAGCCACATCGTCTATATCGCATTATGGGTGGGAGCCAGTGATTCGTTAAATTTTGTCGCACCTGCCGTGAAGTAAAGGCGAACGCCTCATATCTCGTGTGTCACTGCTCACGCATGATCCCCTCCCGCCAGTGCGTGATACCACTTGTGGGCGACGCCTTATCATCGGAGTGCCGCCGCCGTCGGTGGGAACAAACGGAAAAACTCCTTCCTGTTGCAGACGTTGGTGAGACAGCTGATACCATGGCGGTAGTTGTGGAAATGGATTTTTATTGAGGGGGACGAGAGGGGGCGCCGCGTCGCTGTGACTAAGAAGAGGGGTGATGTCATGGGTAGCGAGAGACGGGGGCCGCCCCGTATGTTGGCGAGGGGAAGGCGTTAATTGGGCGACGGTTCGGCCATCTCCTTCCGTGTCGGGCAGCCGAGACACTAAAATCCATGCGTGAGAGCGGATATACGTTTGCCCAGCGTCGGTGTCGACTCATCTATTATCACCGAGTTTTCAAGTCGCCACGGCTGTTATCTCGCATTGGCCTAAAAATGGCACGATTCCTTATCGATTGGATGGTCCACTAATACCGAACGTTTACATAGTCCATAGCCGTTCCCGATAATAAATGTATAACTCGTAAAATGGCCATGGGATACAATTCTTCTGGGTTGGGAATCCTCCACGAATCTTTGATTTATTTTTGTGTATAGAAAATTATCGGCATTTACTCAATAAGGTGGTAAACATGTTTGCATAGGCTATACTTGGCTAGAGATTTTTCACAGAAACCTGACACAGAATATAATGGACTCCAACTGTGAGCAGTTATATCTATTGTAATTTTCAAGCCTTAAATCATATCTTAGATGAGCTATACGTGGTACTCGATACATTCGAACTCCTTCACCCGCACCGCCGTGTGAGTGATAATATCTTGCTTGCATACAAGCAAATCCGTCACGCCCGTTTCCTTTAGGGGTACGTACAGTCAAAAGACCTTAATTTTTGGTGTTGGGCACAGGAAGCTGAATATAATAAGAACTATGACATTGCAATTTTCCACATGAAAATGTTTTTAATCGACCCGGGTTTCGATGCACTGCATCATCATCACCTGATGATGATGCAGTGAATCGAAACCCGGGTCGATTAAAAACATTTTTATGTGGAAAATTGCAATATTATAGTTCTTATTATATTCAGATTCCACAACATCTCGCCTGATTCCTCCCTTTTTGACAAGAAGCTGACTCTGTTATAATAATTACTTCCATACTGCCCTATCCTTGCATACCTCTTTTACTTCCATAACGTGCATACATTGGCATACATGCTTACTAGTTCTTAAGACTTCTAATAATTTTTCTCTAGAGAACCTCTTTCGCCGCATTCACCCATGGCTTTCTCTGTCTACCCCTTCCTCTCACACCGTTCACTCCTCAGTCATAACTTTGTTTCATAAATATTAGTTGAATTTCATTTATAATATCGTCATATTTACCAAGGTATTTTTCACTTTTGGTTATCTCGGGTGGAAAAATTATCGGAAATATTGTGTTTCTCTTATCTAGCACTTGTATCGTGTCATTTTTAACTCTCGCACTTGCAGAGCTAAATGAGACGCCCGCAAGGGAAGTTCTGCAGAAATGCGATGAATTAGGTTACAACGAAGAGGTGTCAAGGAGGTGACGGGGTGTCTGCGGGGTAGAGGGCCACCCTACCTCCTTAGAACGGCTAGCCTTACATCTTTGACATATTTTGGTGATCATTGAATTGGAAGATAAAAAATATTGTAAAATAATTTTATCTCAAGTGACATCGGAAGGAAAAAATTTGGGGGAATATTGTGTGCTACATCACGAACGATTTGAGGTTTGACCTTGATCCATGATGATGAATATCATTTTACTGATCATATAAGGAGATTAGCAGATAATATGAAGAGAAAGACATAGTGTTATGTTCAGATGGCAACTAAATACTAGCTGATTCAGACGGAAATGAGTAAATCTGAATAAAATAATCATTTACCAAGACTACGACTTAAATAATTGGAACTATTAAGTAAGGACTCAAAGAAGAAAAATAAAAGAAATACTTGGAAGTGCAGCCTAACGTATTACTCATAAAAAAATTAGAACTTCAAAGAAGCTGAGAATTATGCGATTTTAGCGTGGGAGAGCGTTGAAAATTACCTGGGAGAAGAGGACGGCAAACCTGGAAGTTCTAGATTCAGCGAAGAGAAGTAAGGATAGTTTATTGAGGAAATGTGGGCGGGAAGATATATTGAACAAAAAATAACCCAGTATGCTGGAGACTGTGATAGATGGGAGAATACTTTGTAGGCGGGAAAGAGGTGGAAGAGGGAGGTGGTGCACTCCTTCAGCCGCTTCAACATTTTCAGCCGCTTGAAATTATGTCAACGAGATTTAAGATATACAACATAAAATTACGAAATAACAGTGCATTCTATATTCTTCTTTTACTTAGCTAATGTAATTAATGGAATCGGACTTAGAAGACCACTAGTTAAAATTTCAGTCACTGAAAAAAGAAAATAAAAAGTACTTGAAGAGATAATGTCAAAAATTGGCACTATGTACATGTATATTCGATGAATAAATAGGACATTGAGGACACAAAAGAGTGGAAATATAAGAATATATATTCTAGAGAGACAGAGAGAACATATATATATTTCAAGCAAAAATAAATTGGATAATTTCCGTAATTATTGAAGAAAGAAAATCGCAAGAAATACGAATGTGATATTTGTTTTTGTTTAATATTGTAGAAAATAGTTAATACTTGTTGCAACTACAAGTCCACATCCAAGCCATCGGCCTGAGATCCCCAGGCCGTGACCCCCTGGCGCGCGCTCAGGTCCAAAGGGACGACGCCCACTCCATAACCCACAGCGCCGAATAGCTGGGGGCATTCAAATTCATTGAAGGCATATTACAAATTTCAAAGTTGGCAACGAAAATCGTAAACATTAGCCCACCGGTGCTACCCTTCCACCCGCGGCAACCGGTTTTTAGAAAATAGACCCTTCCAGTCCCAAAATCGTCTACTGCGCAACGCCATAAGTTTTCGCGACGACTGTAGAATCCCATCTTCTTTTCCGCCTGACCCTCAATGCGTGCATGATCAAGCTGTGGCAACTGGGAATATGTCTAATTTTCATCAAATGTGATGACCACTTGGTCGACTTTGGATGAAATGCTCAGAATATTCATGGCGTCGAGAATTTCAGCTCGCAGATATGATTTGAATGCAAACCTTCCAAATTTTATGACAGAGACTAAATACATTATTGCCTGTCCTAAACAATTACTCCTTAACCGATTACATTTTTCTATGGTAACCTATCTAGCATGAAAATCTTCCAACAACAAAGAAATTGTCGTACCAAAGAGGAAGGCATGCGTATAGCCACCATTAGGTACATTCACCAGTGAAACCTTGGAAGAGGATGAGGGCTAATCACAGGTTTACTCTATGCTATTAAGAGGTACAGTTCACTTTGTACAATGGTCTCTATGTTTGAATCTTCATCTTGGAGGCAAGGTTCAATTCCCTGTGATGCATACTACGTATCTTAGCATAATCTCCATTTTTTGGAGTTATTTTTATCTCCCGGTATTTCACGGAGAAAAATTTTTACAGCCAGAGCCTTGTCGATGTCAGGTAATGTCGACATCGTTTTTCTAACACCTTCATTTTTCCATATCACACCCTTTCTTATCTTCATGGGACATAAAAAGCTTTAAATCTGCCTTTCCACTCTAATTGACGCCAGTGGCTAAGAAAATAACATCAAGGTAGGGAAATGTTTGTCCTCAATCCAGAAAGACCATATTACCATATTCAATAGGTAATTCCTTTAGCTCAAAGTATTTGTGTTGGAGTTAAATCAAAGAAGAGAGGATATAAAAGCAAGGGAATAAATATTTTTGAGTTTATTCTGCATCTATTCTCTCACAACACTCGACTCTCTATGGTAACCATCATCGCGCAAGTGAGCCTCATTAAGCAGGTTAATGAATATTGAAATATTGCCCCTTGTTGGCCCAAGAGCATACTATCCATATAACTTCTAGCTTTTGCTGAGATAACGAGCGGAAACAATGAGCAGGTCATATACTTCGTACGCACATTGCGTGAGTTTTGTCTTAGCACTAGATTTTCTCTTGCACTCGTTGAATAAAAAAGGCTTGAGAATTAGAATTAAAAACTTTTTAAGAAAAATACTTCCTTCCTGCCCAATCTCAGCAGCCAACCGACGTGATTTTATAAAATGTTAGCCCTCCCCAAGGTAGTTAGCGGCGTTACCATTTTGGCTGAAACATTTATCTGGTGACGGAGCTCCTTAACACCTTCAGTGCGGCATGACGTGATATCACGTCATGGTGTACTATCCCCTGGGGCTGATGACGTGATATCACGTCATGGTTACCCTGAGGGTTACGGCTTTCACCCAGGGCTCGGTTCAGATTTTTTACGACCTGGAACACCCCTACGTCGCTCAGTTGAGTTCTAGCAGCCCAGAAGTGAAGACCGTTTCGAGCTGCCTGTCCTGGATACATCGGGAGAAAAGTTTTTCTTTTGCCTTGAGGTAAGCCGATTTCCATTCATTTTCCTCGCACTCTATGTGCGAGTTTGTTTTACGTTTATGTATTTGTTGCCATACATGCCTGGCTATGGCAAATGTACTTGAATGGAATGTTAAATTTCTTATATTTATCTACTGAAGCTCGATTAATTGTTTTCTTATTAATATAATGGCCGTTTTTGCCAATCCATGTTGAGCATATAATTATTTATTTGTATTTATTTCCTTCCGATAGGTCGTATATTTATTATTTTATTGTCTTATGATATTGCGCCATTTTCATCCAATGAATACGTAAACTGTTGCTTTTATTTTAAGTTTCTTCTTAGTTTTACTCTGCCATTTGAATAATTTAATTATTTATAACATTTCTCTAATTTTTTTTCTCGTCGTGTTTTTTTCAGTTCATCTCCTCAGCGGTAAGCAGCAAGTGAAGCGGCAATAATACCTAGTTCTGCGGAGCGAGTGTGGAAAGTTTATCAAACAAAAACGTGAGTAAATTATCAACAATTTAAATTATTTTTAATTATACGTTTATTGTTTATATTTATGTATATATAAATAGGTATGATTATTTTCCGATACAATCATTGGATATTTTTTCATGGCCTGCTGAGAAAGTGATTCTTAATTTTTCTTAAGCTTTTGTTGTTCCCTCGATATATGTATAATTACTTGTTTAAAAGCACTCATAAGTCTTCAGTTACCCATTATACATATTTAGTTCATTCAGATTCTTTTCATTTAGTTGAGCGTAATAATGATTGCCTGCAGCATTTCCTCTTTTGTCTATATAACCCTGAGTGATTATTTTGGCCCATTATTTGTCAAAATGCATATTTAACCAATTTGATACAAAGAAAATATGTTTTAACTACAGGTGGTGCGGAAACGAGTAAAAAGACGAATCTCTTTGGTTGAGGCGGAGGCGACGCCGTCTTAGGGATAAATTCCTCTTGCCTCAACCTCGACGACAGACCAGCAGCCTTCGTCTGCGCAGGATTCGCAGCCGTCAACGTCAAGGCAGGACGCTCCTACCAGGACTATGACTCTACCTTCCGAGATCTCCGCCTTCTCCAGGCGAATATACACAGACGAAGAGCTACGGGAGCTCCTAGAGGAGAGCGGTGATTCGGATTTTTCGGAAGACTCCGAGTGGGAGATTAGCGAGGAGGAGAGTGGGGAGGAGGACGAACCCTCCGTATTCCGGCGATTCCGTATTTATATGAAATCCAAGAAGCAAAAGTACGGAATCAAACTATATATGCTGACGGAGCCTTCCGGGTTTGTTCTGCGATTTCTTGTGTATATGGGGGCCGGCGACTCTGAACTTGGAGGGCGTGGACATGTTGATCGCGTTGTTCATAAATTAATGAATGACCATTTTGACAAGGGCCATTCATTGTTTATGGATAATTATTACACCAGCGTCAATTTGATCCACGAACTGCTTGAGAGGAGAACGTATTGCACAGGAACTCTTAGGGCAAATCGGAAAGGCATCCCCTCCGAAGTGGCAAAGGCTGAATTGAGACGAGGTGAAGTTATGGATGCCTGTACTAACGATGGTATCCGTGTTCTAAAGTGGAAGGACAAAAGGGACGTTCTGATGATCAGCTCCGAATTCGGGAGTCGCATGGTTGACGTGCAAACCCGAAGAGGAGACAGGCTCGTTCCTAAACCTGAGGCCGTTGTGAAGTACAACGAGTCGATGGGCGGAATAGACCACTTTGATCAGATGATGGCATATTATCCTATTGAAAGGAAAACCCTTAAATGGTACAAAAAGTTGGGCATCCATATCTTTCACATCATCCTTGTCAACAGCTATTTCCTCTACCGTAGGCCTCCCGAAAACATTTCCTTATATAAATTCCGACTCTCTGTCATTAAATACCTCATTCTACCTTCATACCTTCCTGACCCAATATCCCTTGTACCCTCAAAATCTTTATCCCACTTCCCTGAACTCATCCTCGTAGAAGATGGCAGAAAGAAGACATATCGACGCTGCAGGCATTGTTACACCGTCGGGCGCAGGAAGGAGACAGCATATTTATGTCCTGATTGTGAGGGTTCTCCAGCACTTTGTCCCGAGTGCTTTGCTCCCTATCATAAAACATTGTAAATAGCATTTTTTAAATTTGTACTTGTAAAAATGCATATCTAAATGTTAAAAAAATATTTTTGTAGTAATTTTTTGTGTATAGATGTGTCATTCTACTGATAAATATTTTATTGTTTAAATATAATATATTTTTATGGCAAGTATTTCTGTTTTCATGACTCAGTTATTATGTAAGAGTATGGTTTTTACATATTTATTTATTTATCAAAAATTTCCACATACAGCAACTGTTGCCAATTTACAGTGGCCCAATAACAAACGTGCAAAGAAAATATATATAAGTTGATTTGGAATTTCCATTGTATTACGAATCCAATCTTTCCCTCGTATGAGTAGTAAAAAAACTTGAACTATCATTCTTGCTTTTAGTGAGTGGGTTTGTACATAATATGGAATAAAGACGCTGCAAAGCTCTTCCAATTAATATGTATTATTGAATTTTCAACTCTAACTGAAACGAATTTGGCACTAAAATTCAAAACGTTCCTACTACCAGTAAAAAATTAACCTTGAGCATTTGGCAGAATATTCTTCTCACGATCTGCAATAAGTGGCCTGAATGAACCCTGTCAAGCTAACTAAAATGTTTTTTCGGCTTCAGTTCGGAAGCGAGAAATGACAACATTTGGGGCTGATTTTTTCCTTCTTTCCGCATCCATTTCTACCTTGGCAGCAGATTCACCACGGTCACCACCCCAAAGCCTAGAAAAGGACACGTGTCGGCAAAATCTTTCCTTACCTCACACCCATGTTCGTGACATACCGAAGGCACTTCCTAGAAATCTGTCCTCACAGTACATACAAACGTACCGACTAAATCTTGCCACTTACAGCGTGCTATTATACTTCCTCACCCTCTTACCTCTTCTCGGTCTCCCCTCCAACCTTAGGGGAGCCGGACTGAGTGGTGCCACACAAAGGGACACCCTAATCCACCATCATAAATACACAAAGAGAAATATTGAGTCGGGGAATACCGCCCAACACATGCAGCTGCAGCAAAATCGCCGATGCTATGTGGAACCGTTAGTTGTTTTGTTTCTAACGCTTACGGGTGGTCGTCTTAGAGGAAAAGTTTCGGACGGAGCGGAAAATATGAAAGGAGTAAAAAACCCAACGATCAAAATAGTGGGTTGAGAAGGAAGAGAACAAATATTATTCAATATTCTAGGACAGCACCCTTATACTCGAACGCAGCAGCGAGAGGAAAATTTCAAGGAATTATTATCCTATTCAAATAGTTGTCCGCGTGGACTTGTTTCATTTCTAATCATTATTACTTCCATTAAAACTCTGAGTATTCAATAAATGTAAGCTGCTACCATTAGTAACAAAATACATGCATTTTGCATATATTTTGTCGCTACTGCATGTAAGAAACGATGTGAAAGAAAAATGGAAGATGATAAAAAAGTCGTGTGTATGCAACCCGCATCACGTGTCTATCCCTGGTCACTGATGACGTGATATCACGTCATAAATAAAAATTCGAATAACAAAAAAATTAGAGCGCTCCAAATTTTTTAATTATTTTTCCTGACTTATTTGGCATCCATACTTACGTTTTACGTAAAAAAAAGAAAGCCGCCACGGGGTAAAATTATGTCATGTATATGGGCAGCATTCAAAGAGTTAATTGTGTCTCGATTTCGACGGTTCCAGTTTCATTCCGTGCTCGAAATATCTGAATTGAAAGTGGAAATGGTGCCTATAGAGTTCTTTTGACCCAGAAACTATGGGTGCATCCATCTCGGTCCTTGGAAGGGAAACTTGAATTTATTTGGACTATGTGGGCGGTGTTGCGTAACTTTGCCTTGCAGGTCAATTTCAGTGGAAGATGACGATACTGAAGGCGGGGAGATAAAAGGCTAGCCTAAAGGGTGAGCTAATGAAATACTATTTCGGTTATTCGTTCCGAGAATCTGGGCGAAATATTGCGGTGGTGCGGCAAGTACTTTCAATAGATATCACTTTCCGAATTGGGGTTGAGGTGGAGAATTCCTCCTGTGAAAAACACCGACCTTCAGATAAGTTTCTGAGAGTTATATATATTATTTTCTGCAACCTATGCTCATAGACAAAAGCAGATTCCAAGATTACCCCACCATAATGTCGGTACTTGAAGCTACAAAAGGCTTTATCCGTCGATTGTTTCCGACAACTACTACCACTTATCGTGCTGAGCTATCTCTATTATGCCCGCATCAACTCTGAGAAATCCATCCTGATCCAAGGGCAGCTTTCTTGTCGTTTCAGTTACTTTCTTACCGCTGGAATATGAAATGCGTGGAATGAGACATGAAGCATGCGGTTAAACACCTCATGAGGCTAGCGCTACGTTGACGTATATGAATTGCGCAACTGACGCCTCCACCTTGCACTCCGGGCGGCACTCCTTGCACGCATTTACCAATACCGCATAATTACTCCGTTGTGCGAGTCACTAGTGTGTAAGTTTTTCAAAATACTCGTGTCAAATAACGATGCTTTCATATTTGAAATATTGTATCTTCCCTTTCAAAAATTCCAGCGGTTATAGAGCAGCGGCCTGTATTGTCATAGTGAAATATCCAATCCTTGACCAACAGTTGCATGTAGCACTTCATAGTCTTATTTATAAACTCCCTTTTTGTAAGCTTGTATCGACCTTAAAAAACAGGAAAATATACTTAGGGATTTAAACTTCGATAATTCTGTCATGGCATAAGTAAAAAGTAAAATTAATGCATTGCTTTGCTTTTATGAATAAACTTTGTATATTCCATTGTTGTGATAGTTCGGAACCCCGACCGGGATCAACGTCTCCGCGTCATTTTCAGGGTGATTACCTAGAGGAATCGAGATGCGGAAGCGTTGAAACTGGTCGGGATTGTTTGTAGTCAAAACTGTGTTGTATATACAACTTTTATTCATTTAAGCGTGTTTGCAAAATTCAGCTTAGCCAATTTGCAAATCTTTGTAAAGTTATCATATTAAGATATATAGCATTGGTTTCGGAAACGGTGGAAATATTTATTTTCTTCAGTGGGTCTCATTATCTCATTTTAATGCATAAATAAGCTCAAAAGTTTCGTCAAACTAGAGCGGGATTCTCTCAGATAAAGAAACCACGAGTTAAGCTGGTGGTGCTTCCCTTCATTTTCACAGCCTGGGCCTAGGCCATGAAATGCCCGAGAAGTAGGACCACCGCAAGGGTTTGTGACATTTGCTAAGAATAAATAAAGAATCAGAGAGCATCGTAATTGCTTTTTACACTAAATATTTTTGAGAAGAAAGTTATGTATAAAAATAATTTATCTTTTTTTGCACATATGTTAACAAAGGTTGTCACCCCCTGCAGGCTTGTGTTTTCTTTTTTCGTGAGATGAAGTGACCCCAGAGTCCAGCTCGGTGTGTTAATAATTGTATTCTCCGTGTCTGGATAGCGATCTTTGTTTTACCCTTGTAAGATTAACGGAATTTAGTTAATTGTGACGAGTCTTTTAAATCGCCGTTTTAGTGTTATTTAAAAAAAATATAATGTACTTGAAATTTTGAGTGGAGTTCGCATTTTGGATGGAATCATTTTTTGTCTGTTTATTGAAGAGTTTATATTTCCATTGCATTTTACTCTTTTTAACGTCAGTATAACTTACAATTGATAGAAGAGGTCGAAGACCCTTGCCTTCTCAGAACGCGTCGGAAAACATGAGAGAGCTCGAGTGGAGAGTCGGCCGGCGACAGCAGACAGGGAAACCGGAAGGCACTCTATGGGAATTTGAAACCTCCGGAAAGTGGGTGGATCTCTGGGCAAATAAAAGAAATAGTCCAAAATATGAGAGCTTTGTGAAAAGCGCCCCAATACTGAAGACATTTACACCGCTGGCCCACTATCGTCAACATCCATGTCATCATGTGCTGCTCGAAGTTGACTCGTGAGAACATTGGTTTCCATGGTCTCATGAAAGAACAGAAAAAAGGGCATTCGCTAGCACTATGCGTGTCAAAGCGGTGTGAAACGCAGAGAAAAACTGATAATGATGAGTTCCTTAGGTGAGTACCTACTTCCCTAGTTTTTGCCGTCAATATCTACAGGCCTGGGGAACGTTCACTTATCATAAAACGTTCGAACACGACACCAAGAAGAGGGTACACCTTCGTAAGAAGTCATGATTCCTTGGCAGATCGATGTCTCACGTTGTGGATACCTTGCCGCGTCACAGTTCGCGGAGGCCACGCGAGGGTGCAAGCCGGCGGGCCAAATCGAGTCGGATTTTGGGTGCGATCTAAAGCGCCTCGCTGTGGTTAACGTACTTCATGAGGACGGCTTGTATCTTGCCCCTACCCTTTTCCCCTCTCGCACTGTACATCCACTCAACATGGCGGTAACCGTACCTAATAAAACGCTAGTGTGAGAGCCCGCAATATATCTGTAATATTTAGAATATATTTTAGGTAAATATTTATTTATTACTTAGCTAACTTTTTTATTTTAGATTTTTGCACTGTAAAAAATCTGCTACGAGGAATTCCGAAACGCTTGGGCCCGAAAACATTTCAACATAATTTCGTCTATATTTCAATTACCGCGCCGAAAACTGTAGTCATAGCATTCCTTAATTAAGAAATTAAAAAAAAATATAATCCCTGTAACAAAAGGGCACTCATTGACCCACGATTACCGCTCCAGCTATACGGTAAAACTTCAGCAAACATTCTTAGGACCATGATATTTTTCCGGTCAACCTTCCTCTTGAATATGGGATGTAATTTTGGATGGACTCGATCTCGCTAATGTCATGGATGTGGCATCATGGCCTCCACAAATCTCGACTGGTAAATGGAATAATTTGGATTTTCCAAGATTGTGACGTAAATATTCCATTAGTATCAAGGCTCGCAAATTCCGAGACCTCCTAAATTGTGCACTAGGGTCAGAAGTTTAAAATAAGACATGAGAAGTCTATCTATTCAACAATTTCTGGCGAGATATCGTGGAAAATCACGGTGAAATAAAGTAAATAAAATTTGGTAATTTCCACTGATTAATTTTATTGCGCTACGCGTTTCGACGCTAAGGCGTCATCATCGGGTACAATGTCTAACATTGTACCTGATGATGACGCCTTAGCGTCGAAACGCATGGTACAATACAATTAATCGTTGACATCACTAACTTTATTTACTTAATTAGAAGTCCATTACGTTAGGTCCGCAAGATGTGACTCCCACGTTGTTTTGCAAAATGAATGATCAAGAATGGAATTCATGTGAAATAACCAAAGAAAACTGTCACAAATTATGCATAAAATTTCATGTACCAGGGTGGTAACATTTTTCACAAAATGCGTAATAATCCGGCATTTCCGGTTTTTCTGTCAGTTCTGTTCTCTCAGTTCTCCGTCTGTCCTATTTATTCTCCGGATTGTGCAAGATCCTACATTACCACTTTCTCCTTTAAATATTTAAAAATAAATAGAAATTAAGCTAAGTAAGATCACAGTTTTTCCAACCTTCTAAATTGTCCGACTTTCTCGTCATGCTTTTTGCTTGAAGTGCATAAGCAAAACTTTTTCCGCGGAAATTGTCAAAGGAATTCCGTTCAACTCAGGACCTAAGTTCCTGGTAATGGATTCCGTTTAACACGAGGTGATGATGCAGGAACACGTTAATAAAGGGCCATTCAAGAATTACGTGATACGTTTTAGGGGTAATAGTGTTTGGTTTCTTCTTACATTGTCTTACGCAGGTGATTAGGGGTTCAAGATCATCTTGCGTAAGAATTTAGAGCTAGCTGAGAGAACGAATTTGTGTCACTTTCCCTCCTTTACAGTAGTTCCCACCACCCGTTACGACGCTCTGGCACACATCGCAAACCAAAACCTTTAACTTATTGTAATCAATGGGTGGCCGAGTTCGTGCAAAATATCGTTCATGGAAAAGTTACTATGCGCATGCCATCATAAATCTACAGACACTTAGGAAAAAATGTCGGAGAAAGGGGGATATTTAAAAAAATCTATTATTGCCGTACATGAGGGGAATAGAGAGTCAAAACGTGGCCAAAATCGCCTCTCGTAATGGTTGAATGGCCCCTTTTCTTTGTCGGGACCTACACTTTTTTCTGGATGAGACAGGTCTCCGTTTATCTCAGGTTCCGTCCAAGACCTGTATTTCCCGCTACGCACTACTTCCCGACGCACAGTGGGCCGAACTGAAAAAAAGCCAAAATTAATAACTCTAATAATTTCCGGTCCATATGCAACATCAAGTGCGTTTCTAAGGTATTTTGGGCTGATATGCGTGATTTTATCATTATTTTTTCAATATATCCTACGGATTTAGCGCAAATAATTGCATGAAAATTAAATACCTATGCAATAACAAAGCTTAATTTCGATGGTTGAGTGGTCAAGTTTAAATTCATAATTCCCTATGATAATTATCAAAATACTTTAATTAATAATGCTAGGAGCTATAAAATCCGTAAAAGAATTGTCCAAGCAGAATTGTAATGCATAATTCATTTTTACCAATTATGACTACTGCAACGGAATGGGAGGAATTGAAAGAATGTTTCTCGATTAAAATGAACTTGCATAAAGTTAAAACGTCTATAATTTTTAACTATACCTTACGTAGATTACATTTTCCCAAAAAATAAATACTTAATTAATTTCTTATTGCAAAATTAGTTTAAAATTGGCTACGTTCCAGTGATTTACAACCTTGCGTTTCAAGTGACTACTCTCTTCAGTTCGCTGAAGAGGGCCACCTTGTGGCCGAAATACGGTATCCGACGCACATTCTCGTCTTTTCTTGTTTTTGTGTCGTTTTTTGACTGCGCTCATTTGAGCTAGATTCTCCCAGAAGTTGGGTCCGTTTGAATGTGTGAGTGAGTGATTTCTTGAATGCTTGCGTGTTTGTGTTCATAAACCAGGCATCCTTAGCGGGGTCCCATTAGCCCTAGTGAAGGATCCCCTAGCCCTAGCGTTGATTGTGTGTATGCTGTTGTCAATGGCGAGGAAATAACATTCCCGTAAATCACCACAGGGGTTTTCCTGGTTGAGAGGTTGTGGTTGGTCACTGACGTGGCATTACTCTTTTTCCCCGCAAACCAACACAACAATTGTGGTGTAATTTTGACGAGTGGTGCCAATTTATTACGGTCATTGGAGATTTTTATAACTTGTTACGTTCCAGTCAATTGCATTTAGCTATAATTTCGTCGCAATACTGGGATCAGGATTCAGCATAAATGAAAACCAGAGGTAGATACCATGATAATTTATTATTTAAATTTAATATTAAACTAATATTTGTTAATAATAGCATTATTAAAAACTTGAATAAATATTTTGAATGATAATATTGATAAAAAGTGTTCACTCATCCTATGATGACTCGTCATCACTTACATCTTCACATTCGTAATTCCCATAGTCAATTCACTTCCTTCGACAGCCTTACTATCATCGTTTTTACATGGGTAGTAAAAACAAATTATTGACTGCAACACGGAATCCTTTAACAAAATTAAAATTTTGTTTACCATTAGTGCTTCAAACTGCTTCTCGTATGATTGGAAAGTAAAATCTTCCTCGATGGATGCGATGTAAACGTAGTGAAGGCACGACGAAACGGAGACGGGTAATGAGACTTTGGTTCCCAGGTACAAGTAGGTAACTATATCCTCCTTTGAAACGCTTCTAACGTTGAACAGATCAACCCAGTGATGCAAAGCACAGTCACTTACAGTGGATGTTCACTCGACTCTCTCTCTCGGACAACTGATGCATGTGGTACGCGAAACAACCGGAAAACCCCTAAGGAAAGTAACTAAGGATTCCGTTTGGCGGAACAAGTGGCGGCAAGGGTCGGCAAAAAGAGGCAAAAAAGTGTAAAAAGCACAACTTGAGATAGCTAACAATAGATTAGGGGAAGTAGAACAGAGTCATTTTTTTGGCGAGGTTGTTAAACCAGCATTTTGGGGCCAGCAAGCACGGAGGGATGCAGATCCTCAACCAGCTGGCGCGGGCGTCTGCCGCTGCATGAGCATGACCACGATCCTCCCCTTAAACCCCTCCACCACAGCCTGCCCATGATGCCTGAGGGAAATCTGCAATTCATAGAAAATCCTTTCAAAGATATTTTAGCCCATAACTCTGCTGAGAAACGTCCCAAAGACCTCATCGTAGAATCGCCAGTCGCCAACGTAGCGAGAAATTGCAATTTGCGACAAGATTTACGTTGAAATTATCCATTTAAGCAGAATGTGCCAAAATCAAGATGAAAATTATTCATAAAATATCTATTCAAATTACCAATGTCATTGAACTGGCATTCCGTCATCTTCATGCTCGGAAATCGTATAGTTTCTTCGCTTCGACCCACTGTAGCCCAAGTGGTCGGGGTAGTTTTAAATAAAAATGGTTGTTAAAATTATAATCGCAAGTTATCGCAAGAATTTCCTTCTGAATATGCTTTCCTCTGTCACGCATTGCAAATAACTCCGTGCAGCCTGATGTTGATAAAAACGATAATTACCGTTAAACAACTTTTTAGGAAAAAACAGCAATTTTTTTTTTTATTATAAAAATATTAAAAAACAAGTAAAAAGGAACAAACTTTATCTCCATTCATGCAATAGTGATCAATTTTGTCGATCAAAAAACTTAAAAACCAACAATCTAAATAACGACTATAATATAAAGCTATATATTTAGCTATTATCCACGGAACAAATTTGGTCGCCAAAATCACCCTGACATGCTCTACATTGACCAGCTGTAAAAATTATCATGGCGTATTCCATGTTCTGTATGGTACCCTATCTTAAAGAGCATATGCTTAATAATATAAATCAACTGCTTTTGGTTGGTTTGCGCGAACTTCATTTTTCGACTTTTGTCCAGCTTTTTTGGACAAAAAGGAAGGAATCAGGCGAGATGTTGTGGAATATGAACATAATAAGAACTAAGACGATGCAATTTTCCACAGATAAAAATTGTTAATCTACCCGGTTTTCAATGCACTGCATCATCATCAGGTGATGATGATGCAGTGCATTGAAACCCGGGTCGATTAAAAATTTTTATCTGTGGAAAATTGCATCGTCTTAGTTCTTATCATATCAGCTTTTTGGGATTTTGGCCCACTGTGCGACGCCTCGCGAACATTTGAATATCGCGCGCACCATCTGGGCAGGACATCGCGGCTAAGGCTGGGCTTTCCAATATATTGGTTCCAATATTAATATTTTTAAATATTGGGATTCTAAAATCACAATTTTGGAAATACCAATACCAATATCCTGTATTGGATATTGGTGGACAGAAAAACCAATATTTGTAATTGGAGTACTGTATATTGAAGAACCAATATTTCCAATTTCAATATTGAATAATGAGTTACCAATGTTAAAAATTCAAGTATTGAATATTAGAACCCGGCGAGGAGGGTGGTCGGAGAGCACCCTATTCTTTGAAAACAGACGGTGCTCAGTGGCACTCAGTGCAGCACTTCCTTTTTCACCATTATTCAGAGCAATAACGGGGAAAAGAAGCTTACATTGCTTTTATTGTTTTATTAACAGACTTTTACACAGTAAACACAGACAGCATTTGCAAACCATTTTAAGCAAGATAATTTTACCTGCTAATATTGCAATTTTCAATATTTTCCAACATACCAATATTTCATTTTTTCATTATTTCCAACATTACAATATTTCCAATATGCCAATATTTTCTAATATTCAATATTCCAATACAGGTTATTGATATTGGTCCATTTTCAATATTTTAAGATATTGGATATTGATATTGGGATTCAAATACTGCCCAGTCCTAATCGCGGCGGATGTCGGAGTGGCGGCGGCGGATGCCGGAATGACGGCGGCCGTCGCGTTTATCGCAAGTGGCGCGGGAGGGAGCGACGCCGATGGCAGCCTCGGATTGGCGGGCAAGCGGTTCACCGGCGCGGGACGGACGGGTGCGCGTGTGTGTGCACGGAGGATCACTCTCGTGTGAGTGCGGGCGGAAAAGTGAAGCCGAAGGACGAGCAGTGTCTTCAAATGATTGCACGTAAAACGGAAAGGAAGGAGAGGAGCTGCGTCGGAATTGTGCATTGTGCGCACGTGCATTTTTTTCCCATCCCTGCTTTTAAGTCGAAGTTAAGGGTTAATCTGATCAGCTCGGTGAGCGCGCAAGGGGGAAGCCCTGCGTGGAGAGGAACATCCGATTGCCATCCGAGCGACCCTCACCCCTCCCGAACCCCTTCCCCTAATCCCGCGATTGACGCCATATCCGAGCGCCGAGCGAACCTCCCTCATGCCCCGCTTACGCTCCAAACGATGGTGAGTGAGGGCATAGTAAAAACTAAAAAGCCGTACCAGCGTAAGTTGGCATTTACCGTAGTTAAATTTCTGACCGCAATTGAGAAGCCATTTTTGCTGCTGGCTGCTGGCATCTGAAGTGCGTGTGAAAAAGATAGTCGGAATGGAAGCTTCAAAAAGAAATGTGTGGCTCGTGGACTACTTAGTTATGGGAATAAAAATTAAAAGACACAAATATAATTACCTTAATACCCCTCCAGTTTGCAGCCTTTATTCTCAGTTTATTGGCTCAGAATTAAGAATAAATTCATAAAAATTCGTTCTGTAGCGCGTGGGTTGGTTCAGTTTTCTATTTACGATTCGTTTGCTTTTCATCAGAGGCCCCCAGGTTCTCGTTCGCAGTGAATAACGGTATCGGGGAATTCCTGTGCACGGAAATTAATTTAAGCCACCGTGCGAACTATTATTCATTCCTGTTAATGTAAACGAGAGCACTTTTCCGACGCGCATGAGCGTACACCACGGTGCGGAAGAGTAGCTCTTTTATTCGCCACACTCGTAAAAGAAAGCATTGTATTATTATAATGAGTTTCCAAGTGAGAACGTCTTTCCGGACAAGTCTGGTGACTTTGGGATGAAGTGCCGCGAGGGTGGTGCGGGTGGTGAGGGTGGAGCCGAGCATCGACGACGATTTGTGATGCCGCGGGCACAAGGGAAGAAGGGAAAAGTTGTGGCTATTAGAGCCAAAAATCGTTGAGCCGGGGGCGAAGTTTGCCCTAGGAAAAAAAGATTAACTCTTTTTTTACCGTTACAAATTCAATTACGTAGTCCTAATTAGAGCTTTTCTCCGTCGGAGGTGTTCTCAAAACCATTTTATCACGGGCTTCCATTAGGACCGCAGGTCTTGAAGTCTGGCTTTCTTTTGAATCACAGATAGCCTTTGTCGTAAGTTGCCAGTTTGAGGGGATAAAAGCATTGGGGAGCTATAAAGGTCGTGGGTTTCCCGTGTATGTCACCGGGAGGATACAATTTTCACGCCCTTATAGTTGAAAACCTCTAGCAAAACTTTCATTCCTCGGAAAATAGAGTATGATTTTTGACACTGAATTAATAAATCATGGTAATTTTCACAATGGTGCATTCTACCTAGACCGGTTTCATCGCTAACGCGACATCTTCAGGTGGTGATGCACTATACAAGAAGATGTATATTATGAATCCCATTGGTGGGTAGTTTTTTATACGGTTTTAGCTGCAGTGGTATCTGCTTCACTACTTGAAACACTTGGGCAATAAAAATGAATATGTTCGCAAAACGGTTACCAATTCTTAAACGTATTTATGAATTTATTTGGAAACGTCTAAGTCATAAGGATTCAGGTGACCCAGACCAAATGATCACCCAATAAGTGATAAGAAGGATGATGAAAAAATAACATAATTCTGAAGTTCAAGCTAGTGCTACATGGACTTAAACATCAGGCCTTGATCAACTGTGGAAGCGGAAGAAATGATACGAAGGGATACCCAGCGCCGGCATTTGTAAATTGTGAAGGAGGTATAAGGTTTTACGTTTTATATTCCGATGCTCCTGGCGGTACACTGTACCTGATATTCATGAACATGATCCATGGTCTATATGCTTAGAATATTTCTCACTAGGTGTGTTGATTTGCATAGTTAATTTGCACTACTACACCATTTAAATCCATATACTTCACTACTTTCGCAGTATTTAAGATTAAGAGTGGAGAATAAACGCCTAAGCGGTTGCTAAATATCTCGCTCGCGCGGACAGACGAATTTGTGTGCTTCTTCAATGCATACTGATTGACAGTGCTCATTCAATCGTCTTTGTTTTACTATCGCCTTTCCTATCATACTTATTTGAACTCACAGAAGCTTAAGACACTTTTGAAGCAACGGAGAGTGCTACGCTAAGGAAGAACTGCGCTGGTGAATGCTTTTCTCTCCATTATTCCATTTCAATGCTACCGCGAGCGGGGTTTATGTTGATAGATTTACTACTTGATGGAAAATTGTGTATTTAACATATTTTCTAGATAATGCTGCCAGCCTGGTCAGTGATGCCTTTTGATATGAATTTATTCCTTAGCTTTAATCTAGCCAGTAATCAGAGTCCCTGTTACGCCAGAACGAGAAACTGCGCTCGCTTGGGTCTGGAAGTGCATAGTATCCGGATAAAGTGGATTTTAGCGCGGGCGAATAAGTTAACCGCTGTCAAAACTATTATTAGTAAACAGTGATGTAAATTAAATCTCAGCGATTTCACCTTAACCATTTTAAATGGTTGAATAATTATGTTACCCGTATTTCTAATAATAAAAAGCACTTGGTTGTTATTCCACACTTTATTTTAAGGAAACGACCCGGGTTTCAGCATCTCATGCCATCATCTCCTGATGATGGCATGAGATGCTGAAACCCGGGTCGTTTCCTTAAAATAAAGTGTGGAATAACAACCAAGTGCTTTTTATTATTAAAATGAAGGAGTTCCATAGAGTTACGCTGGAGACAGTATCTTATATTACCCATATTTCTATGTTGCCAATGGATTTTTCTGAAAAACAGTTGAATGCTCTTAAGGCCTTTTTGACTTCGAAGTCAGGATCCATTATTAACCGTAGAGTCCGCTCAGTGCAATAGGCAGGTGTAGCTAGAGGGACTGTATTACCACTGTATAGGACCTCTAGGGGTAACGATCTATAATTAGGGTTTATTACAGATCGTGAATAAAACCACTTGATTTCCCTTTACAGAATATGATCCTTAGATTGTAAACGCTTACGTATTGCCAGACATCTTATTCTTAGTAGTAGTCTTCACTCCAGCATATGATTAAAGGGCTATGAATCGGGGTCATCGATTTGTGCTTTACGTCAACCCTCTCGCAAGTTTATGGATCTGACTCACCTAATCCGCGATTACCACTATAGAAGCGGCATTTACCTTCCCTGCATAAATAAAGCCTTATGTACAACTCCGGAGTGGATAACGGTGCGTGCGTCGTCCTTGCATAGCCCTCAACGGCGGGTGATGAACGCAAAGAGGCGTTGACGATGAGGGCGGAAATCCAAATTGCCGCTGACCGAAGAGATATGGAGGCGTATATCGAATGTTAGCGTGGGAAGTGCGGTTTAAAATTAGTGCTCCTTGTGCATATGGCGAGAAGAATTGATCACTCTCCGAGATGAGGCATTCAAATTCCTTCGACGTTGGTGATATATTTCTCGAACTACTTAGCGTTATCGCCTACTTCGATAATAGAAATTTGGGGCTTTGCCCTGTCCCATTTGTGCACCAGTGCCTAGTGGCCATTGATCAAAATCAAAATTAGTCCCGTAAAAGTCATTCTGCGGTTCAATGTTCGTCTCTACCAGCAACATCACTACTATGGGGTAGGATTCATACCGCTTCTCTCGCTATAAAAACACCTACGGTCGTATTCATGGTTTTCAGCTAAAACGCGCTTGTATGGTGACTAACTTAGTTGGCTACTAAGAGCGCTTAGTCGTATAAAAAAATGGTATTCATGGATCCTTTTCAGTAAGTCACTATGAGCTAAAAACTAATAATGCTACTATCGCCACTATCGTAGCGGAGTATATAATTTTAAGTAGTGGCCACCCTGAAAACAAAAAAATCAACGCTTGGCAACTCTGTTACTGGCTTCTGCGTACGTGAATCCACGTGACATGCATTAATAATGTTCAATGAGAGTAATGCAATAAATGCCAATCAAAGAAATCGATGAAAAGCCATCGTTATTGCACTCGCTACCTAAGGAATTAAAATATACTTATTCCATAGCCTAAGAAAATCTTCTTTGCTATTTTCATTTGCAATATGTTTTTAATCGTATTTTAATGTATAAACCCACGAATTTAACACTTTTCGCTCTCTATCTTCTTTAATTTATAAACCACAAACAAATATAAATTAACATACCTACTTAAGGTTTAAAAACACATTCGATATCCTATGGGCACCTCTTTGCAATATTTAGTTCCTCTGAGGCTGTTTTCTATGATATTATGATATCTCGAAAAAAGTATCTTCTGGATGATAAATGCTGGTGGTAACCTTCTTTAATCGTTTAGTAAATGGATGATGAACAACATAATTGACTACAGGCAACCAAGAAAAAGTGCCATTATCAAGCATTTGAAGTGTACCTAATATTCATTCTACGGTGACGTTCCTGTAAAATACTCAAATTTGCACATTTATTAGCATTGTCGTCAAATATCTACCTGTCTTCTCGAAAAGTTTGTTGTTATTCTAAAAATTCCGGAATTGCACGTTATTCATTAGCTTTCATTGTTGCCGTACACTCTATTGCACCACACACTTGCACAGATACTTATTAAAACCAATAAACTCAATTGGCCACACAGGAGGTTCACTGCATCAAATTTTAACTAACTGCATACAGTTGTGCGAAATAAAATGTACCGGTTATATTCAAACATACACAGAGCTTGCTTAAGAGTATTCACCGTTACGTCAATAAAAATCCACCTAGAAGGAAAATATTAGCCACAAGTAAATGGTTAATAATGTCATTTACGCTGAAAATTGAACGGATTTCACATTCTCAGACTTATCCTTCACTATTTTAACGATAAATGAAGTTGCACACGGCACTTCAGACAATGTCATGATTTAATCAGGATATTTGTCCTTTCGCTAATCATTTTCGAACATTAAAATAGTCAAGCTTAAATTACCTCCCCATGAGGAGAAACAACACAGAATAAGCTGCTATAAACTGCTGAATCACTGAAAAAAACACCTTTCACAACAACATGAGCCTTAAGAACGCTCTGAAACCAAAGAAACACAACAGTGGAACGAAATATGAATTTACGAGAATGTAAACAAACTTGCAATTATAATTATTACCTATGCTAAATGTTAGCAATTCAATAAGAGAACAATTGTGTCTTATTATCAATAAAAGATAAATATTTTCTACGAAATCGCAAGAGTAATATGCTCGGGTTAATTACTCTGAAGCACCTCACTTGTTGCAATAGTGTAGTAATGGACAACTAATTTGAACTTGTAAATTGTTCACGAGGTTTCTTTCACGATGCATTCTAGAAAAAGCGCTATATGCTCGTAGTCATAAAATTTCACAAATAAACAGCAAAATGGCCCGAATAATTTAAAAATGAAATTGGCATCCTGAGAAACAGTTATCACACACATACGGATTTATGCACTTTACTACGGTGTGCGCTCTAGCACTGATAGAACGAGATTAAAAAGTGATGGTAAGCACTTTCCGGCGCCTGAAACCACATAAATCAGCTCACTAACTCTTTCACTTTCGTGGAATAAAATCCTCATGAAGCACAACTGTGTGCCAAAACACGGTGTCAGAGATTAAGAACAAATAACTAAGGTGTTCAATTTAATCCAGAAGCAATACCACACACCGCATCGGCCAGACTTGAGGAAAACAATCCCATTAGTATCGTCGGTATTTTTGTCTAAAATCTCTGTTGTGGCTAATGTTAATCACCCGAGGTGGATCGTTTGTGACAGGCCGCCATTTAGTAGCACCTCTAAACAAGCCAGGGGGTGTTTAAGGACCAGCTACTAAAATAGAAACGCACTTGGCACTGCTAAGCTTATTAGCGGTCTATGAATACCATTTTGTTGGTTGACAACTAGTTAGTGCGGTACTATGCCGATAGTGGCTTACTAAGGGATCTATGAATAAGGCCGCTATTGTTTATCTTTTCCGGGTTTATTCACTGCGCTTATCCAGGGCACAGAATGTTCAACTCCTTAGATCGAAGACTCGTTTACAATGATATTAAACTCAACCCGTTCCTACACCAAATATCGCGATAAAATGGGTTGGGCAACAATGTGATGTAGCCGTAACTAGAGAATTAGTGGCTGCCATGATAACAAGGCGCAAGGAAGCCTCAAACGATAAATGATGCCCGCCATTCGAAGATGCTCTATTGCCATAGAAAAATACGTTTTCTCAATAAAAAAGGAAGCGCAATTACAGTTTGCCTTAATGTTAGTTTCAAAAAGCTTTAAAAAACATTTTTCTGCTCTCAGACGATTCTGAAGGTCCGTTCTCCCACTTAAAGTTAGTTTAGAAAACATAAGCTGGCCTCATTTTCAATGCTATTGCGTCCTAAATAGTGTAATTTAAACATTCTATTATGCTAAAAATGAAAGAAAAAATATTTATTTTCTAACATGAATTACCACAAAGTAAAACCAGAAAGTATTGATTATATTCTATTATTCTATTCTATTTAAAAATTACTTCCTCGAAGACAGTCTGTAAGCCACCCAACAGTTTGGCGAATACCAACGGGAAGGGTATGAAGGGGTTTCTGTGAATGGCATTAGTAGATTGTTCTTTAAGATATTGGTACTATATTCACGGAAATAACTTTTTGGATCTATTATTTTTTGTTTGGGGGATATATGGTCTGTATATCGAATATAAATTTCGCGTTGACTGATTTAAACTTGAATCTACCCGCAATGAATTCTCACCATGATTTCAGTTAGGTGAAAAATATCCCGTGTAAAGATTTCCGCCGCAGGTTTGCATGTATAGTGACGAATTTTAACAATTTTACTGCAATTTTTCTCGAACCACGTTGAATCGATTCGATCGGCTGAATCCCATCTGTCGGATGCACGCTCTTAATGGAGTCTACCGAAAGTAGTAGAGAAACTCTCCTTAAAGTTAAAATTTTTTCCGCGAACAATGTTTTAAAGGAATGATGTAGCGATTTGAGAGCGGAGATTAAACTGGGACATATATCTAGAGGCCATGATGGGTAAAAGACAATAAAAACTACTTACCTCCAGCAGCAAGAGTAAATAAAGCATTTGATGCGTAATGGGAATCAGAATACGGAAAATGCAGAGTATAACTCCACAACAGAGACAGTTTACTATATTGAACGGCAAGGAAGAAATGAAACGCTCTGAGGAGAATAGAATCATCTCCTTGGAGTTGTAAGCCGGCATTATTCGAAACTCCATGAAGGAGAGAGAGAGAGGGGGGAACCACCTGTTCCAAAGGCCCTGCGAGTACTGTTTTATTGCGAATCTGGCTTCAGATTTTTTTAATGTCGTGTCCTAAGGCAGTGCACTTGTGTTCGATTGCTTGACGGTTCCCCGGCAGTGGTAGTGAGTGGCGACTCCGTGTGGGATTACAGTCTCTCTGTGTCATGCAATGAATTGCGCCTTTTCGGAGGTTTCGCCGAACACGGAGAAGAATTACCCGATGATTCCTTATTGAACTTGTGAAATAATTGCATATTCATTTCCGTGTGTAGTTGGCGAAAAAACGCGTTCTTAATAAAAATCTGCCTTGTTTATACTCAGAGAATAGTCTTAAATGTTGGAAAAATCCTACATATAATATGGTGGAGGACGTATCCTCAATTTTCCTCATTCAATCTTGGTAGAATACGAAGTCCAAGGAATCACGTCACTGTTGCTTACTAAGAGGAGAGGCGTAAATATTTACGAATACGTTTTATTTCTTTTGAAACTTCAGAACGAGCTTCTGAAATTAGCTTCTTTGGGTGTCTGGGACATTAAGAGGTACACTCTCACCACGAAGGGAATGAACAGTCTTGCTGGGGAAGTATTTTGCCTGGAAACCTTAACCTTAAAATCAAAGGTGATAAATTGTGGAATTGGTTTTCTTGGAACCATAAATTAAAGAATATTTTATGTATTCTATATCGGCATATTCTAATCAACCTTGTAATACTGGATGACAAGGAATTTATGCGGAGTGCTGGGAAAATGTAAAGTTTAACCTAGTTTTTCAGCAGAACCACTAAAGTAAACAGGTATTATGCATTTAGCGCTTCATAGCACCGAAAACGGCTGCGTAATTGGAGTTGGAGGAAAAAATTAGCCACTTTTACACCGTGATTAATAATGGAGAGGCTGGAATAATGGATTCCGACTTTTCATCGAACAACACAACTTCGCACATTGATTTATGGAAAATTCGTCGCGTGCAAAAGGCATTGTGGGCGCCAATGTTTATTAACCTTTCAAAAGTTCCAGTTGATCTTAGTTCCCCCGGAAAGGGCGAAATTACATGCTGCGGCAGCGTTCCCTAGTGCTCAAGTCTCATCGTTCTCGTCTCCACACGCAAGGGCCTGGGTAGAGTTAAGGTGATATTCCGCCACGTCCGGGACCCGAACCATGGGCCCGAAACGCGGAGGGCCAGGATAAATATACATGGGTAGGAGGTGAGATAATATGTTTACACGCTTCACGGTGAGGAAGCCGAGGCAATAGTTGAAGGCGAAATGGAATTAACATGCATCATAAAAATTAAATTTTACGTAAAATGTTTGGCGGCAGTAGGTAATATTCTGTGCCTCTTTATTTATTATTTGCATGAGGTGCTTATGTCAGGATACTCTTTGTTTTCAGCTTCCAGAGGAAAATGCGGATGAATAAACAATACTTTTTCAATGGTTAACGAGGAGCTGAACTTACAGTTAGCGAAGGGCGAATTCACTGATTATAGTTATCCGTTCAACAGTTTGAGCGAATTTCAACTAAAGCGCTTGTCAACCTAATGTTGCAACCAACGAAATTGATGGAATACATTTTTTTAAATTCTGGATATATAGTCATCCGACTGATGACGGCTTTGCAAAGGGGGTGGCTTTGGCGGACGAGGCTTGAAGGTATGGGAAGGGAATGGGGTCAATGACCGACCAAAAATTGTATTCTCGGTGATAAAGGATGAGAAAAGCGACCCCGTGAAAGTTATTCGCTCTTCTCCTCCTTCATCTTGGACCTCGCCACTCCAAAGCGCAACTCCCTTTGGCCGAAATTTTGTTTTAATACATTGGCACCTATCGTGTTTGCTGAGTGCTAACTCATGAAGTAAAACATCAGCCACTAGTTTGGTATCTTATCTTCTTGAAATTATCGGATTTAGCGGGGAAACCATTCTTGTAAGTGTAATTTTTTGATGAGCAGAATTTTGTTAGCCAGTAAAATTCTCGTTATTGATAAATAATACTCTTCGCTCTTGAGCAATATAACACGGTCATTACACCTTCGGCTGGAATCAGTTGGTTTTTTTATTAATTGGCCAGGACAACCACGTACTTTTAAATTATTGATAATTTGTTTTGGTCATGAATTTTTAATCCACGCTTCTACCAACGGTAAAACAATCTTTAAAAAATCCGAGAAGGGGTCATGCCTGGTCATTTGGAATTAGGGGATTCGAAATAATACATACGCGATTAAAAATGGCTAGCCCTAATCAAGATTCTGTTCTCACATTTCAAGAGATCCGTAAGAGAAGAAATTTATATTTTGGAGAAAAGATATGCCGCACGTTTTGGGATATGGCAAGTACAGCGATTAAATTAACTATTCTAGGCACACAAGTTAAAAACCACGATTTCGACTGCGAGTACTTTTTTCGAAACGACTTATTGTTAGATCGTTCTTTTTTATCCCACGACGGGAGTTGCTGCGAAGCACAAACGTGAGCATTGCTAGGTCGTTAAGTGCAAAAGAAGTTCCACGTTTTCTGTCGGCGTATTGTTCGTGTATAAATAAAGGCAGTTGAAATCCCCAAGGACGTTAGCAACGGTTCCGAGAAAATGCCCGTCATCAAAGGTGGTGCACATCGAATGTAAGTACTTGCTGCTTAAAGTTTTTATATAGCTTCAATGTGTTTGTGAAACAAAAAGTTTAACACCAGAATCACATAGAGCGAATATTAGATAGCAAGTAGTCATTGAAACTTCAGCCTCTTGCAGAGTTGGGATTTTAACTCAAGGGGAAAATGAGAGCGTCCATTAACGGTGCCTAAAGTGAAAAAAACACATCTAAAACCGTCCGGTAAGATCGAAGTGGAGGAGAATCGGTTTTCATAAAGGAATGGCGCGAGGAAAAGGCTAATGAACTACCTCACAGTAATTGGAGGAACGGCTTTAGGGAAAAAGAAACAACAATAAAGAGTGGGAGGCAATTCGAGGATGCCTACTCTAGGTTGCGGATAATGCTGAATGAGACGTACGGTGGTACTCGCAGATGAGTGAACTTAAAAATTTGATCCTACCGACAGTTTAGTAATATTTTAATGCCGGAGGATCTCTCGGATTCACTAAAGTTTTTGTCTCCGGGCAGGGTGAAATAACGGCCTTTTTTATTTATAGTTGTGCTCTACAACTAAGGTTCTCACAAATTTGACAAGGATGTTAGATTGAGCTTGAGGTTTTTATGTAGCTTTCAAAGATATGGAGTACCGGAGAATTCGTAGCTCCGTAACTGTTTTTCTTTTTAAAAGCAGTGTTATTCTAAGTGTTGGATTGTGTGTTTGTCAGCGAATGGAGCGCGAGTCAGGCAGGGGAGTTACCTCCTTGGATCCATCTCAAGTCCTCGAGCCGACGAAAGAACATGACTAATCCTATTCATTACGACATTCACTGAGGAACGTAAAGTGAACCAGATTGAGTCATGTGACTTTCGATCTAGCCAAAGCGTGCATTTATTATTTCTGCGCGGTGAAAATATGGCCTGATTTGGTGAAATGACTTGGCGTTCCTCGAAGCAGCGGAAAGGAAGGGGGTGTGTGGGTATCTATTGCCCAGAGTTGTCCTGATTTTGAAGGATTTTATTTGGTTTTGTTAAGAAGCTAATGGCGGCAGTCTACCTGTAGAGGGCATACGAATGTGTGCAAGTCCTAGTGAATAAATCATTCACCTGGACTAGAATTGGAGCCCTGAATTGAAGCCTATACGCATTACGCAGTGGAAGAGGATGCCTCGGTAGCTTAATTAATAAAAGCATCCGGCACGATGTCGGAAGAATTTGGTTTTATTCCCAAGCCAGGTGAATGATGTTTCGCTATGTATTTCACATATTTGGGTTTTTCTTAGTTGTCGCCCCACGCAACCCTTTATATCCAATTAAATCAATTAACATTGAAATAAAGAAGACCTTTCTTTAGAAAGCTTGCTTACCAAATATACAAATCTCGGGAATCGAATTGATGGCCTCCGACTTGGCGGGTAATTCTCCTAGCTGCTCCGTCACAACTCTCCAGAGGATGTTGGTGTTTATTTTTAACGGTGGCGTGTCATATTTGTTGGGAATCACACGAAGTATAATCGCTGGCAAAGGAGTCGGTCGGGTGGGGCTGGGGATTGCACGGTTGAGAGTGGGTGGCGACGGTGGCGTGACGATCAGGTGAGGATCTCTGGCGCTCAGAAATAAAAGGTGCGTGGTGTGATGCAGTTGTAGTCGCGCAAGTCTTTAGAGCTGGCAAGTTTCGCATGTTCAGAGGACTGCTTGCAGAGGTACTGGAAGATGTGGTTTAAAACTCAGCTCGTCAAGTTTTTCCCGTGAATGTAATTTAATGGTTTGTAAATAAATTCAATTAGTAATAATGTTCCACAATAATTCGACTCAACTCGAGTCGAAACCTAGGTCGGAATAATAACACTTATTGTGGAACATTACTAAGTGAGTTTATTAACAAACCATCGCAATGTGGTTCCACCAAGTGAAGCCTGAGAATTTGATATATAATGTAATATAAAGTTATTACGCATTGCCACCGTTAGTTACCAATAAATGTTCTAATTGTCTATGAAAACTAAAGAAAGTCGTTGATCCAGTGCATGAATTAAATGCATAAGTGAATCTTGGTACAGAGAAAAAGTTTAAGACAATTAGAAAAATTTTAGATGAAAATTTTCACCTCAAATTTCGCATGAAACTTGCGGTTTAGAAGTTGAATTTTTTTAGAAGGAAAAATTTACTGCGTCTCAGAAGTTGAATTTTTCCTCTTAATCGACCTCGCTAACTTCAACATCCACCATATTTCTCCTGTGCTGTGCTCTTTGCCAGGCGACACCCCCGTCAGAAGAACGGTAAGTATCAAAATCCGCAATACTCTGGGAAGCACCATTTTGGTGCTCACTTCTTTAAGGATGCAACGGGATCCAGCAGCTTTCACTCTCATTCATTCAATGTTTCAATGGCAACGAATAACCACACACCCCCGGCGTATGCCCCGTTCCTCTGTCCCATCACTGTCCCGCTGACGGTGCGCTGCGGTGGGTGGTCAAGGAATCAGACGCTCGGACGGCCGTGGGAAAAGAGCTCGGAGGATGGGTGGGTGGGGTTGAAGATGTCGCAGAGAAAAGGGTCACCAAGGGAGGGGTTGACGGGTCTCCCGACACCTCGCCGATGCCGACTCAGCCGATTCGCCTTCGCGTCCGGCTGCCCGTCGCGGACCTCTCCGCGGCACCTCGCATCGCCGCCCGATGCTCCCAAACAGCGCGTCCCCCACTGATTCGAGAAATTTCTACTTTTGGCTAGATACGACCTCCACACCAATGTCCCTCGAGATCATCACAAAACTACTCAAAGTCGTTGCAAAACATGAAATTGGTGCCCCTAAATCCCCGAGTGCTATGCTGATTTCTGATGTAAAAATTTCACTTTTTCCTGTGATAGATTAAAATGTTTATTTTAAATGACGGTAAATATTAAGTCCCAATTTCAGGAGAAAGAACATTGCTGAAACTAGAGATAGCTAGCTGCCCAAAAAGAATATTTAGTTTTTCGCCTGCTCAAGCCCAAGACGCAGGAAATGAGCGAACTGACTCCTTCTTCCTTCCTCTCGTTCTAAAAGCGTTCCACTTCAAGCAATACAAATGAGAGGCAAACCACTAAGTTTGAGAAGCCCCCATCGACGTACCATATTTCTTTCACTACTACCATTTCTACAGCATTAACCTTGCAGTTATCTCATGACTGTGTCCTCCTCTTGATTTATTTTAGCCAATTCAGCGAGAATGACAATAAATATTATTGGTAAAATCAACGATTGCTTTCGGGTCCTCGCCTCAGACTTCGTGATCGAATCGTGTAAATCTTCGCTACGCAGGTTGCCGCCGCGCCGGGTGGAAAGAGTCGTAACAGGAGCAATTGTAAATATAAGTGCCCCTGTTTGGTAAGTGTTTGAACACCGTTCGTTGTAAATATATAGCTATTTTTCTTTGCTATGAATTTTAAGTAGTGTTTTGCGGAGGAAAAGGCAGTTAGCAAAGTCGAAGCATCGCAAAGTTTAGGATATTGAAGTGGTTTTCTCTTGATCGAGCTTTTATATAACCCCTATTATGGCATATTCATGTTAGAATGTGTATATGTCTACCAGATTTTATTTCAACTGTACCTCAGCTTCTCTCAGAGGACCCAAGATATTTTCCATCTGCTGTAAATGAGGTCGAAATTAAGTGATAAATTTTAATTTCTTTGAAGCGATATTTACCTATCAGTCATATATGGAAGATATTTTTAAAAGTGGACCTGCATATTCTTGTAACATGATCTCCAAATGAAATGTTGACGGTGAGAGTGACGGGCGCTCAACTTACCTCCGGTTACTTAATACAACCACGTAAGACATATCGCATATTGAACCGCGTTTATCGATGTAGCTTGTTAATATTGTTAATGATTGTTACGCTTGCACGAGCCCCTTGCTTTGCGAATTATGGCGAGATTACTTCAATCACCTTGATTTTATTATCCCCAAGGGTGAACTCTCTGTTTTAGGAAGCACTCCTGAACGATGACATGGAGAGCCATGATATCGTATCTCGTGAGAGACGAGAAACTACGGTTTAGAGGAAGTTGATAGCGGGGGCCTATCAGTTTTTATTTTTCAAAGACAATCTCGCGAGACTCGGCACTCACTATCTCCTCCTTCGCGTAGCCTTGAAGAAGACGTCCGACGTTATAAGGAAATGGCGGAAAATTTCACGAAAAACCTCGGCTGGTAGTCGGCAGGCGGGGAGGTGGCATATTCAGCGTCTGTAGGGACTCACAAAACGAGGCTTGGCACAGTAGCCTTCAGAACAGACGCGTCGCAAGCACAAAACAATAACCACTATCTCTTGATGTGTAGTCTTGCTCGCCTTCTATAGGGATAGAGCAACCAACGGCTTCCAACCAGAATGCAGTGGCGACTAAAGCTTTATTTTCCTGAGTTGCTTGCAAAAGGAATGGTAGGAGGGGAACAGGGCCTCAGCATTCCCATAGTCTCAGAAACTAGATTTTCCGCCCCCTATATTCTTTCTTCTCTGTCCTTGGTCACATATTTACCCCCTTACCCTCTGTTAGTTTCTTTCTCTCATTGTATTTACTTTTCCTTCATTTGCTCTTATCCCTCGCATCAGGGTTTTCATTTCTGTTGTATTCCTACCTGTGAACAACACTTTTGGCCATTGAAACAGTTTATCTATTGAGCCTCGGCATTATCGTGATAAAGTGTTTCTTGAAAGAAGGCATTTACATATATAGTTATCATTTTCTGAGACTATAGCTCTATAATAATGTAAATTGGATCCCCGTTGAGGAAAGTTATTGGAAGCAAGAATATTTTTTTAAATTATTACCTTGAAAGTGGTGCTGTTGGGGTTCAATCGGTCGACACTTCAAACATTCAACGTAAAATTCATAAATGAATTATTGACATGCCTCATTTATTTCCTAGGGACCTCGGAATGAATTTTTACTCATTGCTCTCGTCATCATTGAAGATTTTAATCCGGTGTCGCAGGTATCATGTGAAACACACTTACTTTAAAATTCTTTATTTAATGTAACGTATCTCCTTCCACTTCCTTCAAATTCCTCAATGAACATTTTCCTCGCATCGGGTCCCTCGTACTCGCCACGATTTTATTCGTGCACAGCGGGGCTGCGACACCTGAGCTCACGGCCAATCACGCGCTCCACCCGCCATTGGACTCCTCTCGCGCGCCTCTTCAATGGACGCCACCCAAGGCCAAACTCTGGCGGGATTTTTCGCTAGTCAACGGTTGAGGCGCGCGGACGAGGCTGGATGCTCGCAGGGGATGTGACGCTGGGTGGGGGCGCCGATGACGCCACATCTCCCATGGATGCGACATACCGCTTAGTCTTTCATGGAGTGTCTCACGGAATCGTTTAAGCTGCTTTGGGAGAAGCAAGGGCTTTTTTTATACCTGACCATATTATGCTAATGTGCGGAACTGAAACTCCGAATGAAAAAGTGCACCTAACCAACCCTTGTAGGTTGAGCGAATGAGGAGCACACTTAAATCACAAATAAATTATAATGCGGACATTGACGGATGAAAAGTACTGATGAAATGCAACATTGAGTTTCCAATAAAAGTCAAATTTCGAAGTAGGCGAACGTTCAATGAAATGTACCCTCTGCATCACGTTCTTATATTTTTATTTATCGCGTATGCCGGGAAAAATTTAAGCGTCGAATTACGATGGATGACATTTTTAAAAGGCAGAGCAGCTCCATGAATTATTAAACAACTCATTTCACTCCCTTATAATTTCATCTCTACTAGCCACTAATAATTTGAAATATGCTTATGTATTTCACGCGCTTCCATTTAAGTCAATAAAAGGCCATTGCTCCCGCTTCCTGCGACAAGTTATCCGCTAGCAGGGAAATATCCTGCGATATTCGGTCGAGGGGTAGGCCCGGCCTGCTATTCATTCTCATAGTCAACGGGAAAACGCGAGCGCGTCATCGGCAGAGGCAGCTGACGTCGGAGTCGACGAGCAGCGAAAGAGGCGGAGTCAAGCCTGGGACACATATGCTGTTCAGATAAGGGCCCAGGGCCCGGTTTTAATACTACTAGGAAGAGCAGGAATATTTTACTGGGGACTGAAGCTGTCTTTAATGTCGTATTTACAGCGTCTAAACGTGAAATATTAGGAAATGCGATGCTTGCAGTAGTGTTTCCTAGTTGGTAACCGAAGATGACCCAGGTTAGAGACCTAGTGCTCCATTCCCAGAATGTTCACTCGCCTATAAGCTTTGTAGGAGCATAGAGTAATCATTACTCTGTGGTAGGAGGTTAGTCTACTCTAAACTATGATGTGAACCCTTGGGTTGATAACTAAGTAGTAAGGATTTTCTGCAACTCCATGATAGCCCGAATCAAGATGGAAAAATATGATCGCCAATATTCGGCTGGCTTATCGGGAGCTAGGAGTCCTCAAGTTTTTCAGTGCTTCTGTGGTGGATTTCGGGACTCTGTGGATGCTAGGATACTTAGCGCTCAGGGTTGGCCGTCCTGAGATTCATCTTGTGAATTTATTTCCTGTTCATTTGTCCTTCTGATGCGCAAATCATAGTTCTTGGGATAACTTTATGGCATAATTGAGCGTTCAATAAAATAATTATCCACTTTTTGGAGAAGTTACTCTGTCGCATGTTATCCAACGCAGAGTGAAACAGATCCGGCGCATGCCCCACAAAAATGGGTGAGTAGCTAGGATTATTAGGTTCCATAAACCCCAGAAATTTAGTTTCCGTCACATTACTAAACATTTGATAGACTTTTATTTGGTTAAGACTATGATGCTTACATTTTTTCTTAGCACTCCCACCGGTCTTTGTTCGAAACAAGAATATACATATTTGATCGTATTTCAGGCAATATCCAGTCAACTTGTTAACTCAACCGTAAACTTAGTAATACACAAAGCAGGTATGTGCAGCTTACCCTTTTAGTGATAAGTCAATGGGAAATGCTTCTGAGCCAGCTTACACCATTTGGAGAATTTTGAAATGTTCCTTCTTACTCCTTTCTTAAGATAATTCAGTTTAGAAAGAGAGAAAATGAGAATTATTTAAGAGGACAACCGAAGAGCCCTCAAATTAATAGAAAATATTTTTGTTTTGGTGATTAAAAGGGGTCACATCTCGACAGAGTGGGATAAACGTCACCCTTTAGTGTCGAATTGGAGCCGCATGGGTAAGGCTCGAGCAGTCATGGAAATAATAATATCCTTTATTCTCTCTCTGTATCCCACAACAAGACTCTCTTCGATATTTAGAAGGGATAATCCACGCGGGAGTGTGGAGGTCTGATTTTCGATTAAGTCGCGCCAACCTCCCGAGGCACCGCGAGCCAAAGAACACAAAGCCGCTCCCTCCCTCCCGCGCCGCTGCATAAACTTGTGCCCAAGTTAGTTTCGTACCGGGAGCAAGGAGCGCTCAAGAGTTGAAGTGCGTGCTTCACGCACCGATAGTACAAATAGTTTCCCCAGTCGATTTCTTTCTTTTGAAATGAGGAGGGGGCGGCGGTGTGCGGGGGCGGGGAGCGGGGCGGAGGAGAAGAGGCTTGCGGGAAAGAGAGGGAGGATGTGTTTCTCCGATGTAATTCTCCCCTAGGCCCTGGCACCTCAAGACACGGGAACATATAACGTTCCCGACCGGCTCTCCTGCCCTGCCCCCCCCCCTTGCCGACTCTGGCCGCCCCTCACGCTTTGCACCCTTCTCTTCCTCCTCCGTCCCGCCCATCTTTCCCTCCCTCCCCCCCCCCCCACCACACCCCGCCCCCGATCTACCTGAGGGCCCACCCCACCGTTCCTCACCGAGGGCTCATCCCGTCCGAAAAGCCAGACGACCCCCATACCCTCTCGCGAACCCTCAACATAACCCCCCCTCGCCCCTACAAACCCTTTGGCCGCCCCTTCCTCGAGCCTCCCTCAACGGGGTTCTTTCTTCTAAATAGAGACGAATCAATCTACGTAGGAAGAATCAAGGTTTGCGCGCGTGTGAGTTGAGGCGGGCGGGTTGCGCTCGCTCTAGCTTTGTGTGCCACGGCGCGCACCTCTGCGCGTCCGGACGACCGGTTTTCGGGGCCAATGGGTCGGCTGATGGGAGTGGGTGGGTCGTGCGCGCGTGTTTTGGCGGAGGCGAGATAATGCCCGAGACACGGTCGGATGGATCCCCTCTGCCGGTAATAACTGCTCGAAGGAACGAACTCCTTCCGCGCGTCGGTGGAGAACTGATGCCGCCAACAGTTACAATGGTCGCCGAGAACTTCAGGGCGATCGGCCAAATTTTTTTGGCGGCGTCGGGGAAAGTTACGCGGCGTGCGTAATAGCGACCCACGGCCACGTTCCACCGGTGCTTCCACCGAACTGGTGGCGGCGACGACCTCGGCGAGATAGCCGACGGACATCGCTCGCGATTTCTCTCTTTCCCTCTCTCTCTTACACTCACATTTTACGAACAACTTTCACTTCTTTGCTGCGAAAAAATGCGCGGCAGTAATGATCGCTCTCTGCGTAAACCATGCGCGGGAAGAAATACCTCGGAAAATTCTATGACAGCTGGAGACTGGTTTAATACGTAGTTTAATCGAATGTTGATCGCACATGCACCAATTAAGTCCGATTGTTGAAGGTGATGTTATCATGTTGGAGCTTAATAAATTATAGTGACCGAAGTTTGTTGAGCAATTTCCACCTCCGGATGAGTAATCGTTAGACGATTTCAGATAGGAGTAAAATACATAATGTGGATAACACGCGAACAAATATTTATTAAACGAAAAACTAATGCCCTTTCCCTCACCGCATCCAAATATTACGCAACGAGCCTATTATGAAAAAAAATGTTTACTCGGCATCATGGGGTTAACGACGCACCCAGATGCACTCAGATACTTCCAGAGCCATCTAAATCTTTTGTCAACACCCACAAAAACTTTCCACACTCGGCTGAGACACGATTGAAGAACATTCAGAATACCGCTGCGTGGTAGTCCATCCGCACGGTCACACACGATGTTTATGAAGTTTTTAAATCGGGAGGTGGCGCCAAAAATGGAGAATGCTCGCGTTACGCTCTTTCATACGGAGGGCGCCTTTGGCATCGGAGGCCGCCGCGAGGCGGACGGTCGACCTCCCGGGGAGGCGCGCGTCCGAGGGCCGCCGACGGAATGCGGCGCTCCACCTTCAGCCACCACACAATTGGTTGGACCACAGTCGTACGATCCTTCTCCTCTTCCAATGACACTTAACCTCGTTCCGTCGCTTTGTCAAGTGCGTAAGGCCACGACTGCGGGCGGCCTTCTTGGCCGACTACGAAAATAACTATTGGAAAACTTTTCGAGAGCCTCCCAGCTCTCGCCGTACACCGTGTGGGACGTTATTTGCGTGGCTTCTTCCTCACCTGTGAGCACAAGGATGAGAACCAGGAGTCTCAGGGAGTGTTGCATCATGGGGCGGCGCTGTCCCCTCACGTGGCAGGCGGGAGAGGGTTTCTACGAGAGCGTGTTCCACCGTCGACACCTCGGAAATCGAACGTGGTCTCCCGCGAAGGCCGGAGATGACAACTGGCTGTGCGGAGAAGTAGGCGCGCGCTCGGCGACAAAGCGGAGCGACGGCAGCGCTTCTCCAAGGGCATCTCTCGTACTACCGTTGGGAAAGGGGGGGTTGTGGCGGAGAACGAGAGGGGAGCGCCGTCGCCGCCGACTCTCGAAAAAGGCTGCGATCATCTGTGCGATGACTACAAAGCCGTTTTCAAAGTAGCCTCCTTTTACTTCCTTTTGCTCGTGTTCGCGATTGATGAATACTTCAATATTTGTTTGTATTTATATCGATGGACGTAAACACATTTTCAGGAGTCCATTAAGCGGGACACTTGGTTTTACATTCAAGATACCGCCCGCGCTCGTGATTTGGGTCGAACACTTATCTCTGCCATTTTTTAGTGTTTGGGTTGCCGGTTATAAAATTTTCTGCCTCTTTGGCCTTTAAAAGTAAAATTTTATTCGAGTGGCCTGCCCCATATTTGTTACTTGATGAGTCATTTATTTCACCTAAATGACCACTAACGAGTTGCTCTCTTTTCGCGCAGCAGAAAATAACTTTTTTTCTTCGACTCCTTGGTGAATATGTGGCTGGAAATAGCATGAGAACCCTCTCACGACTCTTCGCCCTGTCCTAAGTCAACGAAGTAGGTACCAAACGCAGTATTTTTTAATATATGCCGAGTGTAAACTCGCCATGAAAAATAATCATTTGACTTGACCGATATTCTTTTCTCAATATTAAAATATCGGGTTAATGTGTTGGCATGCCTCACCACTAACCCATTATAAATCAAGGTGACTTTCGGGGATAATTATCATAGCAAACGCTTTTGTATAAATTTGCCACCGTTTAACAGTTTTAGCCAGTGAAGATATGACCTAGGCGTGTGTGCAACATGGACGCCGAAAAACTCGCCTGTGGCGCGAAATTAACAATAATTCCTAACCCACGGCCCTTCAAGAGGATCTACATGGTTCTCTTGGGCAGTCTCTTCGGATTTTGTGCGTCAGTGGTGAAATATATTTGATGATTTTAGCGAAACCCATATCGGTGGGAGGAGCTGATAAATCCTTGCCTGTGCTAAGGCGTGTGACATACGCATGCTCCTGCGTAGTGGTCCCAGTACCTTCAATGCAGGAGTTCGTAATAATCAGTGCTGACGATTTTCCCGAATGGAGAAGGCTGTTGATGGTATCATGCAAATTGCTCCACATCAGTGTTTTCAGAATAAGAGCTTCGACTGATGCAAACAAGATAACAATTTAGTTATAATTACTGGTCGCTGAGCCATTAAAATGACAGTAATTGACGTCAGCAGCATTTTGCAATAGGTGCCTTGATATTCAGGGCACTGGGAGCGGGCGTCGATACATTTGGTAATTTCATCATGCCTACCGTCCGTTTTGCTCGTAAATCGCTAGAAAAGATGTCGAGGATTGTATAAAACAATACTCAAACGCATTATTACAAAAAATTCACGGTAAAAACATGCGCGCATACCTTAAGAAATCTTTAGCAACCATAACTTTTTACTCTTTGGTTCTCCCTACCAATATCCATAATTAAACCTCCTCCGAAAATACCCGATACTAAGCATTAATTTAGACGCCAAAGCAGAAGTCATAATTCCGTTCTACATGAATTACCAGGAGAACCGTTGAGCAAATGGACTGACGACGTCATATTTTCCCTACGCGCACATTTCAACCGTAAGTGTAGAAAACTGAACGAAACACTCGTCTGTTTTATTGTCCAACTCTTAACGATTCATTCGTTAGTTATTCATGTTAACGGTAACTGAATAAAGAGTCTGTAAAATAAGATGCTGTCATGTTCCCTGATATGGCTTACTAAAAACTGAAGAGACGTTTGATGTATTGAAACCATCTATATTATACAAAATCACGATGAAAGCCTATACACAAGCATGAATGTTTATGAGAGCTGTACAGACATAGTTTTTGGCTTTTCCGATTGCGTTTATGTATGGGAGGAAATTATTATTACCTTAAGGGCCAGTGGATACCTTATTACATATGGTTCCAGAATCTACTTAATGATTGAATGTTTTATGTAAAAAAATCATCTTTGATAAAGATATCCTGTAACGACGCGACGCGACGGGGACGCGTCGAGTCTCTTAGGAACTATTTGGGACTCTTGATATTTCCTAATTGGGCAGTTCTGTTTCAAATCGTATATTACATGAACTTAAAATAAAACTACGAATTGGGTAGTTGAGTTGAATGGTTTAGGAGATGTTGAATTTTAACGGAGCACGTGTTTTGCTAGTCGCCCCAAATTAATATGTAATATCTCGAAAACCTTTATCGATATATCGACTGGCTGTTTTCGTTCATGCGCCATCTTCCGCCATTCACCACACTATCGTATTCGTCAACGTATCCGTCCATCCTCCCTTTATTTCTGTTTTGCTTGTACGATACTATTCCATTTGTGAGTGGTCATGTACTAGAATGAGTTATATGAATATACTTCTGCTTTATCACTTCCATTATTCTCCTCTTCCTTAAGGCCTCTTTTTCCCTACTTGAGGAAGACCAGCTTGCGGATGGCAGGAAGGTTATAAATTTATTTCAGTGAGCGTTTTTTTTGTGTTATGTGTTTGTTAACTGACAAACCTATAGCTTTACATTTTTTATTGCCACGAACTGTGATACCTCCGAATGCTTGAATATGTAATACATTGGTGAATGCTTGAATATCTCTTCCAAATTCGTACTATAGGTATTCAAGAGTTTATTGATGCGCATAGTTTTTAATGAACTATCCCGATATAATGTGGGCCAAACTAAGAATGCGGCAACATTTGATTTTCAAGTGATTGTGCTCACCTTATGATTTAAAACCCACCTAAGAGAGGAATAAACTTGGCATCAAATGTCACCATTTGCAGCTGCAGATGGTGTAAATTTAGATAAGCATAGGGAAAATATTTAAGCCAATTAGCTGCTATCTAGGGATGTAAACTTCATATTTCATGATGTTCTTATTTCCAGGCCAAACGATGTCACAGTGATACATGTGGTGAATGGCGGAAGATGGCGCATGAACGAAAACAGCCAGTCGATATATCGATAAAGGTTTTCGAGATATTACATATTAATTTGGGGCGACTAGCAAAACACGTGCTCCGTTAAAATTCAACATCTCCTAAACCATTCAACTCAACTACCCAATTCGTAGTTTTATTTTAAGTTCATTTACCAGTGATAATCTTTAAGTCGAACTTGGAATTGAAAGGAAACTACAGTCCTTGAGACAGTCCCTTACGCAAATGCATAACGAGGAGACAGGGTATACCTAGGAACCACCGTCATTAAATTAATAAGAGGATATTTTCCCTCAAACAGGTATGCTGGTGTTTGAAGTTTTTCTATTTCATGAATTTCCCCAAAACGTAAGTTTATTCCAGGCTTCCATTTTCATTTTTTTTCCAAGTTATTGATATGCTGTGTTAGATTGTGCATAATTGCTTCTTTTCTCTGGAATATATTGTCTATTGTTAGAGGTAATTTTGGCTTTATTTGGGTGTTGATAAAACACTTAAGTTGATATGCAGATTTACTATGCATGCTCATTGCACTGGGATACTTCGAATCATCTGTTTGATTTAGGGAAATTTCAGAGCATATAGCTTTTCATTTTGACTTTCTATTTAAAAACTGAAGGTTAATTTCCAGCTCATCAGGAAATTTGTATTCTATTTAGAGCTGTGCTATTTCCACAGTAAAAAACTTGTAATAGATCTCTTAATGGCTTTTTTCTCTTTATTTTCGAGTAGTTAGGAGATCATTGTGAGTTCTCCTCGTGGATGTTTTATTTGCCAGAATATACTTATGGTAGTTTAATTGGAGTCCTTTGTTTGGTTTTCAGACAATTTTTTTTGTACTCAATGGTGAACGCAATCCAACTTTGTATTATTTATGAGGGTGTTTATTAAGCTCTTTTGGCTGCAAACAAGCCATCTTTGACGCAAAATGTCTTTTTTTACAGGGGAGACGAGAAACCTTTTAAAAGCGCCGAACTACACCTGCACATACCCGTTATTGTTGCTCTTTATTCCCTAGTTTGGTGTTATCAGCACCTAGAATGGTTTGCCCTTCTGTACTGCATGACTTTTCTGGCTTAATGCTGCGAAGCCCTAAATTTGCCTATTACTACCGATCGCTGCTATTTCATTAGCTGCGAAAAAGCGCTCTTAAAAAAAGTCCCCTTAAGTAGAGCACAACGAGTTTGTGGCCTATTGTCTTGTGATAAGAAACTAATGGAGAACGAATATATGACCAGAGAAAAGCCATTTAATGATTTATAATTTTAATCAACTATTATCCAAATCGAGCAGTAATGCTGTAGGCTGTATTTTCCAGGTTTATGCTCACTGCTAGTCTCCTTCGAGCACAGCTTTTGTCAATCGCTTTCTTCCGGCAATATTAAATCATAATGCCACAGGACATTATAATTTAATGTGTGACATTATAATTTACCTATGTGTCATAATGACCTGCACGTGTCCTCAAATATAGTGATAGCCCTAACTTAAGCTCTTCCGGCAGCACGTCCTTGATAGCACGCGTTCCTTCTGAAATGCCATGCGAAATGATATCAGATTCACTCTAATGAGGTGAATTTGTCCGTTAATTTGGCTGTATTTTACTACCTCTCTAAGCTGGAAATGTCACATTTTTCAATCCTATCAATGCTAACGGAATACATTTGTCCAAGTAAATGTTTCTGAGCTAACCGATTAATGCACACAGTAGGAACGGAATTTCAATGAAATATACTCATATAATTTCAAACATGCAAAAAATAGTCTTCAAAGAGTGCAAGGTGCGATATGTAAATTTTAATAGCCTAAGCAACCAATGTTTCAAATGACAATTTCTAATATTGGCACTAAGTGTTCGGTGTCTTTAAATTTAAGGGTTATTTTAGACCTGTCATCCCTCTACACATCTGTTAGTTGAGAGGGAATAACTTACATGAAAAGGTTTTAAATAGGATGACACTTAATACCAGCACAAGGCATAATCAAGAATCAGGGAATTCTGAATGATAGAAGTCATTAAAACACTCGTTTATTTTATTTTTTGTATACCAAATTCTCATTAAATAGATTAAATGTGAATAGTAACTCTTTGAAAACAATTTTTTTCTGCTTGGAATTATATATGTACACTAGCAGAGGGTGCCTGTTGTAATTCAACGGGAAGAAGAAAAAATTAAAACTGTTTCATCCCCATGATGTATTGCTAAAATTGCGAATACTATTAAGGATATGGTGTACCTTTCATTAGCCCCCCATTCAGAGGATCTGTCTGCTTATAGAAAAAAGTGTCCTCTATTTGATATGAGGAACAAACTTATGCCTTCCCTCGCTACTTATTTCGCAAATTGAACTTGAAATTACATGGGGATAAATGCGAGAAAGGGAAAATAGTTTTTTATGTCTATTATTTATGTTATTTTCGCCAAAAACTGTTTAAATGAAGCAAATTCTCCCAGTTAATTGATAAAAATAAAATATATATAGGCACCATGCTATAGCCATTCATAAAATCGCTGTTAAATGGATATTCACGCCTGGTTGCCTAGGAAATTCATATTGTTGAAAAGAAAGAAAAATTGACGAATTTAGAGCTAAAAACGAAATACTGAGACAAAAACGAAGTGAATAAGAAAATTGAAAGAAATAATTAAATACTGGATTCTTTTATGCGTTCAACGATATAAATTTTCATCCAATATCTTGAGTGCAAGTAATTTAAAATAGCAAATAAATAAGCACCTGCACCGAGTTCTATGCTTTTCTTATGGGAGTAAAAGTTAACAATCATGGGCTAAAAACAACCCCAAACATTTCTTTTCACAAAAATCCTTTCTTAGTGCGCCTATACACCTCGATGGGTATGCACCCTCAAAATGTCACGTTTTTGTCACCAGTAGTTTGGGCTGTGCGTTGATGAATCAGTCATTCAGTCAGGAAATCTTCTTTTATATATATTAAAAATATTTTATTGAAGTTCCGTTCCTACTGTGTGTATCAATCGGTCACAACAGAAAAATTTATTTGGACAAATATATTCCGTTGGCATTGAAAGGATTGAAAAATGTGACATTTCCAGCTTAGAGAAGTAGTAAAATACAGCCATATTAACTGAATAATTCACCTCATTAGATTGAATCTGATAGAGTATGGCATGGCATTTCAGAAAGAAAGCGTGCTATATTCACGGCGTTAAAACTATTATAGGTGTATTGTTTGCACCACACGCTAGTTTTTCCACAGGGGAAGAATAGTGGTTGTCTCTCCATTAAGTATTTTGTCAGCTGGGTCGGAAGATTAAAAGTATTCTATAAACCTGGCAAATATCTCGAAATTGTGAAACACTTTATGAGGCTCAAAAGGATCAAAATACTATACGGAAATCCTATCATGGAAATGGCGTGGAATCTTTTAAAAACGGCAAGTTTAAAATCCCATAAATATTCCCATTATTTCAGAGTTGTCCTGCCTCTGGTCAAAATATTTGGAGCGCGGTGTTGGCATACCTCTCCTGAACAAGACTAAAGAAAATCATAAATTTATTTATTCAATAATTTTCTTCTGTTTCCACGATCTCGTCGGAGACAGTAAAATTGGTGAAATTGAACTCGCGTAGGTCCAGATTATTCCTTCGAAGAATACCCGCGATAGCTGTAAAAATTCAATTTTACTTACTGTTGTATTACTTTGTTTATAACAAAACATAAATGCTAACATATTGACATAAAATACGTATGATATTTATCAGTTACTGAACTTTATCTAACAATGAAAAGTATAACTATAATGCTGAAATTTGGCAAACTTTGTTATGTGAAGATCACATAATTTAGTTTAACGCCGATCGATGCTAGAGTAGTTATTACATTTATAAATATAAAATTAGAGGGCGTGGGAAATGACCTGCCGGGGGATGACCAGTTTGGGTTTAGAATGGAAATGACAGCGCGTGACACTCCTGCAGTTATGAGGACGATGAGAGAAAGAAACTTAGAATGTGGGCTGGAGGTTTTTTGCTTGCTTTGTATACTCAGAGAATGCGTTTAATGAAACTAAAGTGGACTAAGTATGTGCAATAACTGCGGGATTACATGTAGACAGGTAGTATTTACGCCAAATTATTGACTTGTACTTGAATTCGACGGTATATATAATATTACGGGGAGTAAGGCAGGGAGCTCACTGCCACCAATAATATTTAAAGTATACTCGTAGGAACTCCGTCAGGTAGCATGAGAAGAACCCTAGGAACCGTAGGAACTCCGTCGGGTAGCGTAGGAACTCCGTCGGGTAGCATAAGAGGGTACGGAAGTTGGCGGGCAGCTGATGTCAGTAAGATGTGCGGAAGACCAAACATTAGTAAATCAATGGCCTAAGTAATGAAACTCTAAGTTGTTTGCATTAAAGTTAGCCTGTGAAAGATGTGGGATCAGTCATAAGGAGACAAATATAATGAAATATTCCTGAGTACGGAACGCGGGAATAAAAATAAAGGTCGGCGTCCACGGCATAAAGCGGCCGGGGGGGGGGGGGGGTTGTTAGGTGTTAGGAAGTGATAGGGAGAAAGGCAGAATAGACAAGTCTGCTTATAGTACTCTAGAATAGGATGTAATTACTTAATAGTCTCCTTTCACTATTGAGAATCCGGCCAGAAGCATATTGGGGCACTTTTTTGGAAGAAATTGGCCGACGTAGGCAACATGCTTTTATTTAAAGTGGCTGAGAATATTTTGTGGAGATTTAAAAATGCGATGGGCATTGATAGTAAAAATGTAGTGTAGTGATCGGCGTCCTATTGGTGACTACTCATATTGTGGGGCGGGTGATTTTCCTTATACCTTGTGTAGACAGAAGTATTGAAGTATTGTTTTCCTAAATGTTATTACATCTATGTCTAGGAATTTCATTTGAGAGGAAAATATAGCAGATGAGAACAGAAGGTGGACGGAAGAGGATTGATGACGGAAAAAGTACTAATTAACCTGGATTCAAACTCCAACGTTCCAATTTTGCGTCGGGTGTTCTAAAAACTAAGTTATCCAGCCTAAATATACGCTGGAATCGGCAGGCCTCCATGTTACTTTACCCGTTGCTCAATGAGTAGAGCGAAGAGACAGTTCTGTGGCTCTGTGTCTCTCACCAGTAGAAAAGGAATGGCTCGCAAAGACTCAAACACACAATCGCTACGACAGCAGTCATGATACGGAAAACACGTCTACAAACACGCAGAATCGGAAAAGAAACAGTCGTTACGCTCAAATTGAAAGGTACAAGTCCAGGCAAAACGTTTTTCGCTCGAATTTGGTGTGGCTCCACCATTCTTAAATGGTATTCGTCCATGAGGTACATTTTTCCCCTATTCCTTATATCCATTTCTCTTTGCTTCATCCATCAGCGAAATGACCTTCATTTTCGGCGCACCCATTTACAAAATAATTTTTATCGTGTATGACTTTTATCATAAAGTATTTATGATGACGTTTAGGAATGTGTTTGTGTGGCCGTAAAGCTTGTACTATATACTTCGGATATGTGTACATTCAAATCCGTCGTAGTGATATGGTACTGTCTAGCGTGGAGAAAGGATAATACGGTCATCAACTAAAAGGAAGTCGCCCTTAATATCTTAAATCTTAGTGCTATTCCTGAATGAAATGGTAACTTCCTATTTATATAATTGAGGATCATTACGTGCTTCGTGTTTTTTAAATTTCAGAAATAATAGGGCTTTCAACGCTTGTATTCAAACTTTACCCTTCAGTTCTTCACCCCAGGTCAGAACCCATCTTCAGCGACGTGAATCTTTTTTTGTGAGTTTCATCTTATACTCAAATTAGAGTCAGTGAGGAAATGCCTTCACTAGAGGTGACACTGAATGAATATGAAGACAGAATACGGTGATTTTTCAGGGCAGTATCGCAGTACCTCCGAAGTATCGTAAATTCTAATTTAGGAAATCAAAATATTAATTTTTGCACTTACATATCAGCCATTATTGAAAGTGGCCATGAGCATTATTATTGTGAAAATAAGACTCTCGGAAATGTCATGTTCCACCCACGGTCGAGAAAAGGCTAAAAAGAAACGATTCGATGACGAAGATCCAACTGGCCGTGGATAAAAACCAAATGATAGCAAAAACACAATCAATGGAAATCCACAGGGGAGCAAGTCGCCTCGGTAGCTTACTAGCTAAAGCACTCAGCGCGAAATCAAGGGATCCGGGTTCGAATCCCGGTCAAGGCGAATGATTTTTCCTCTGAGGAGTATCGTACTAATTTGCACTTGCGGGTGACTCCTTATAAGGTTACACCGTAGTTAGTCCCGGTATATCCAAAATTTGAATGGATATAGTTAAAGGGAAGAAGTTCTGAGTGCTGAAAAAGCAGTTGGGAGCAGGGATGATGTGAAAGGCAAAAGTTGTTATAGGGAACTGATACATTGACTCATAAAAATGAGAGTATTTATTTATCAAAACTCCAAAAACGGCAACTAAGGCCTTTACATTGGGTTCAATAAACAGATTACATTAAAAACAACAATAGTATTGGAAAAAAAACACAAATATTCAAAATATAAACAAGGCAAGAATGAGGCGAAGATGACATGAAAGTTACGCATTACGTTTCAGTTGGGAGGAAAAGACGTTGCGTGGCAAGAAATGGTCAAGGGTTGGGTGACTAATAGTTAGGGCATTGAATGATGAAGATAGGCGGTAGAATAGTGATCGTTGGGAAATGGAGAGACGGAATTTGGGTGTGTGTTACTGACTCACAATGCGAGTGGTGTGGGCTGGGATGCGGAGTATTTTACTGACGCGGTCATAATCACTGAAATACTCAACAACAACAACCAAGCTGACGACGGCGCATCTGGTAAATACGATGATTCTTCAGAAACCTAAGATAGAGCTATCCCGAGTGCAGCAAAAGCATCAAATTACATCCAAGAACTCAGGCGATTATTTAAAAACCATAGTTATGTAAGTGATTCCATTTTCCAGTCGTGACATCAACTTGAGTCGTACGTTATTAGAGATTTCAAAGAGATTTCAACCAAAGAATCAAGTAAAGATGTCCGACTTTTTTGAGACATGATTTTGTCGAAATTGAATTGTACTTTACACTATTTAACCATTTAATTTGTGTTGTCGTATAATTTTTATCGTTTACAATTTTTTTATTTGCAATAAGGCATTTAAACAAAACCAGTTATGTTTTTATTAAAAAAATAAATATCACATGATGCGGTTGTTTTTTAAACCATTTTTTTTAAACTTCTATAATTCGAATTTTTGGATAATTCGAATAATTTATCTGGTCTCTTCAGGTTCGAATTATCCAAGTTCCACTGTACCAGAAATATGTTCATTGAGCATCAACTTTTGATCAAAGGTAACTCCTAAGTCATTGTGGGAACTAACAGAAGGTATAGGGTGCTTGAAAAGTTGGTATGTAAAGGAGATGGTTTTGCGTTTTAGAGAGAAGGATATTGCAGCAGACTTCTCAGGATTCACGCGCAGTTTTCATTTGGCGCACCAGCTATCAATTTCACTAAGAGAATACTGTAAATTAAGGGAATTCGCCACACTTTTAATTGCTGTAAATACTTTACAGTCATCTGCACATAAAAGAATGCTGCAACCCGAGGGTAGAACATCTTCAATTAGGTCGTCTACGTAGAGTGCAAATAGAAGGGGGCCGAGGACGCTGCCCTGGGGGACACCAGAGATAACTGGCAAATACTTTGAGGAGATTCTATCTATTAAAACCCGCTGGCTACGAGCATTCAAAAAATTGAAATAAGGGATTAAATGGGGCCATGTATATTGTAACGGGACTGAAGTTTGAGTAGAAGGAGGTTGTGATTGACGTAATCAAATGCTTCAGAAAAATCTATATAACAGACGTCGAGTTGCGACCCGTTTTCGAAGGCAGAAATAATGTGATGATGTAAAATGGATTGATCAGTGAGGCAGGAGCCACCAGGAAGGAAACCATACTGAAAGGGTGAAATGTATGGGAGAGTGAAATGAAGAATGCGATCATGGAGAATACGCTCAAAGATTATAGACAATACTGGTAAAATGGAAATGGGGCGATAATTTTCAATTTTATCCTTAGGACCGGATTTCAAAATGGGGGTCACATTATAGTTCTTCCATTGCGCTGGAAAAGTTCCGGATAAGAGGAATCTGTTAAAAATGGTGGAGATGGGAATATAGAGAGCACCAGACGTACGATGAAAGAAAATTGAGGAAATATCATCCGAACTGGTTGATTTGCTAATAGGTAGGGATGACATATACTTTAGAATTTTGTGAAGAGAGGTGGAGATTGATACAAGAGAATGAGTGGAAACCGGATGAACAAGGGGGAGGTTCATGTTTGGAGGAGAAGGAGTTCAATTAAAAGAGAAGTAATCATTGAAGCCCGAGGGCCTGGCGTAACCTTCATATGCCACCACACCGGCTGATATTTTATGCGGGATGCGACGGGTTTTTCTTTTGGTATTAATCAGTGACCAGAATTTCTTGGAGTTTACCTTAATGTCACCAATAATTCTTTTGATGTAGTCCGTGTATTCACGACGGAGAAGATGTCGAGCGTAGCGGCGAAGATGGACATAGGACTCACGGGTGTAGGGGTTGGGAGAGCGCTTCCAAAGTTTCCAGGCAGCAAGCTCGTTTTTTAAGAATTCAAGTATATCAAGTGCATTAAAAGTGCAAAAGAAAAATTACATTAAAATTAAGGAGTAAAAATTAAATTTGTGAAAAAAATAACTCTAAACCAATCGGGAAAAATGTAATGACTCTTTGTCAAGAATCTCAGCATAAACGTGCTTGGTAACATCTTAAGTGGCTGAGATATCATTCCAGAGAACACGGAAGGAATGAAAACACAACAGGAGATGGTAGTCGATAAATTATAAAGTTGAATTTAAAGTTGAAAAATGAAAGACCGTTTGGAGAAAATTGATGATTTAATGGAAGTACTCGTAAGAATAGTTCAAGTAAGACAAAAATGTAGTTGATGGGAAGGAATTGGAAACACGCGGACTGACTTGAAAGTCAAATTGAACAGATTTTCTATATCTAGATCTACGTTTACGTGGTACCCTACAAGGCATCTCATTGGCGTGTTTCAAAAGGTACTTAACGTTCGATATAGCTTCTATCCATCATTCTACTGCCGCGGGATAGACATGACACTCATGTATCACTGGAATCTTTTAGTAGAGATCAGCCATGCTAACAAGGCAAAAGTTTTACAGAATTACACGCATATAAAACAAAATTAATTGAAATTGAAAGTTGAAAAAAGTAATTAATTAAAAAAATAAAGAGCATAAAAAAATGAAGATCATAATAGCAACAAAATGTAGAGCACAAAAATCGCTGCCATTAACATTATTGATGGCATCGATCAGCTATTTTTTCCCTAATCATGCGTGAAAAAAATGAAATTTTAAACCTGCCCGTACTACAATCCGGTATGTGTCAAGACAAAGAAAATCTGAAGAAACCAAGAAAATTCTCTATAATCAATGAACAAATGGAAAAAAATGTTTACTTCTTAGTTTAAGAACACGTATGATACTTGTGCAAAAGGAGAACTAAGGATACACGTAGGTGAATATAGTATCGAGCCCATGCCTGAAAGAAAAAAGATCAGCTACAAATCTGTCAAAAATTAGACGTGCTATTGACTCGGGATCACAAAGTCATTCGAAGATTAAATAAGGAAGGGGAATAGATTTTAAAGAGAGCTGGCTTCGAATTTAGTATGAGCACAGCGGAAATAGTAAGTGAAGAGTCAACAAAGCACGAAGATTAATCACACAATTTTACGTAATTGGATTAGATAAAGATAATTGAAAGATAGGACGGGTACATAATGCTATGCACTAGCGGAATATTTGAATGAATTTTAGTGATAGAAGATTGATACTTGCTATTCGTGGAGGAAAAACGGCTGAGAAATAAGTTGAAAGATGAGAATATTGTGAAACATAGAAAGGAATAAATCGAGTGTGCTCGTGATCGCCGTTGAACTTTAATGCTTACGTTATGAAGCCAAAAGGGAGACGAGGGAGCCTGGTTTGTGGGTTGGGAAATGAATAAACATGCTGCGGTTTGGGTTTGGCATAGATATTCTTGCGGTTGATGGAAGAATACCTTACCAAGAAGCTAGTTTGTTTGGATACAGGGATGATGGTCGCAGTTTCTAAATGAGGATATTATGATAAAAATATATGATTTTTATTCAAAGCATCTAGATGGTTTTTTAATAAAACTTGAGATATTCTAATAAAAAAATGGAACGAAATTGCTGTTTAATAATTAGAGGAAAAAATATAAATAAGATAGAAATAGCCAAATAGCAATAGGAGTAAGAAGCAATTCTATAGATGTAATTGCCGTCATCAGGGAAAAATATGGTAATGTAAGCCCACTACGATGAGTGGGCTCGGGAAGGTCCACAAAGGGAATGAAATCAGAAACCTTAGGTATTTTCACTATTTATTTAGTGTTCTCACTCACGTTTCGCACACAACCCTCGCACACGCGCGACACCCAAAAGACTGCCTCCCTCCTCCCTTTGCTCGACATCCGCCGTCCCGCTTGCCCTGCCCTCGTGACCCCTGTACGCTCCTCTCATTGGGCTGGCAACTAGGGTTCTCTGCCCACACGTGGACCAGCCGTTCTTTTCCAACGCCTTCTGAGAAAGTCACCCATCCTGCGTTGAGTGTGAAAGGGTCGCGCATAGTGGGCCCAAGGAGGTCCACCCTTTTGTCCCTCCAAAGCAGGGCGCTCCTCCACTCCTACGACGTTAATCCCTTACATGAATCACTCAACGCAGGGCTTGGTTGACAGGTTGCAGCGCCTAGTGTCATTCCAAGGGCCAGCCAAGCAGAGCGGATGCAAGACAAAGGAAGGGACCGTGGGACAGTTCTCCACTCTTTACCAAGCATGGGGTTACTTTTTCAATTCTGTCAGAGCGTAAGTTACAGAAAGAAGAACTTGGTAGTTAAAATGGAAAATTGAAATGTAGTGCTCTCGAAATATTTTGAGATTACAATACTGAGCATCCTGAGATGCCCCCGGGGAAACGATCGGTCGGAAAGTGCACCCCCGCGAATGTTCCCGTGAGTTTTCTTCTGTGGGAATATGTCAACGGAATGAGTCCTGTTTCGCTTGATCCTGTTCTGGATACAATTTTTTCCCTCGCCCACCCGATTTAGAAAATTTGCTTTTTTCGGTTTGGAGTATCAAGAGATTCTCATTGTAGAGGGGAAAAAGAATATGTCAGTTCATCGATAAGCTAAAAAATAGTATGTATGACTTTCTGACATTGGTCAGGTTTTAAAGTATTACTCAATCAAGCCTGATCTACGGATTTGATATTTCATGAGCATTTTTGTAATCAATCGATGTATTATGAATAGTGATGGCACTAAAAGAACACAACAGTTTATTTGCAACTGTTTCGCAACCGAAACAGTTTCAAAACGGAACAGTTTCGCGAAACACCCTGTTGCGGGCAACAGCTAGAGGCACATAAAACAATAGGCGCGGTCACAACATGGCTGGTAGTTCTGTATTCTATGTAATAAGAAATATTTCTCTTAAATAAAATAATAATTTCATTTGGATACATGAAAGATAGGTACTTCACAGTTTTAATTCTATCTGCAACAGCGGGTGGACATATATTGCCTGAATAAACCAGCAACCGCCTGCAACAGATTCAAATCCAACAAATTGAAGCTTCTAAACCCCAACGCAGCCACACGTGCAGTGCAACTGGAACTGATTGGAAGACGAAACAGCTTCAGCTATCACTTGCCGCTGCAAAGAACAGAGTGCAACGGTTCGGATGCGGCACGATCACGAAGCTAACCTGTTGTTTGCAACAGTCATTTGAAACAGTTGTCTGACCGAAACAGTCACGGCTGCAGCCGTTTCGCTCCGATAACACTTTATTCCACCACTAATTTTTAATCAAGCTTTGGCAATCAAGTTTTGGCACCACAAGGGATATTAGATATTGAGGATTTCTTGTATTTTAGGCTCTCGAGGTATAATGCAACTATTATACTGTAGGCGGTCAGTAATAGGATAACAGTTAACGGCAAATCACCGAAAGCAATTGGAAACAATACCTCAAGGGATATAATTAATCATTGAATATTTATTATACCTATAATCGTGTTGTTTTAACTGAGTTCGGGATGCATTTACTCCATTTTCTCTAAAATATCATCTATGATTATCTACCCTACTTAACTAATTAAGTAAATCTCCAATTGAAATGATAATGGACTCCATTGTGTATTTGATAACAAAATAAGAATCCAAACTGCAATAATTCCGGAAAAAATATTATTAAGCGTAAAATGTACTCATTTCTGGGGTTCAATACTTCATATTCCATTTTCACTGTCAAACAGAAGCTCATATTAGTAAATTATTTTATGAGTAGGTAATAAAGTGAGAGAAAAACTACCATTCTTGCCTGCATGATGCATATTTCAGCTTTGACTGGAAAATATTCTCGAGATATAGGAGGATGTTACTATGAGTAAGTATATTTTACTGCTCTTTGTAGCATTTAGTGAAACCCCCTAGTAGATGTAAAAGGCAATCTGAGGGATTATCACTTCCAGCTTGATGGAGTTCTTCATTGAAGAAACTACTGTAAATGGTATTTTCCCCTGGCGTTTCGAAAAATCCTACAAGTAAAACTGATAAGAGAAACTGCTTCAAATCCTGAGTAATGACACTAATTGTAAGTAGTGCGTCTTGCTATCGGAGAATGTGATACGTAGTAGTCCTTCTCGTGGCCGTGTCATTCCAGGTAAGCTTCTACGAGCTCTACTTTCTTTCTCTCATATAAAGCCATGAAGATGAGCGGTCGTCTATTTTTAACGGTCTTTGATAGGGCGAGTTTAGCAGAGCAATGTCGCTATGACCTGATCTATTATTACAACTCGTTTGAGTGAGCGACGAAGTCGAAGATATCGCCTTGGCAATATCTATTTTGAACTCGGTTGAAGTTCGGAACGTATCATTCTCTTCATGGTTCCACCCACAAGCCATTCGTTTCATACACGCTCATGAAACTCATAATACGATATTTTAATATGGCAGTGCCTCATTTATTTGTGTCGAATCAGAGTTTGATGAGAAGTGGCCTAATGATGATGTTTTTAATTTTATGATTTGCAAAATGGGAAATCAACGCTCACATCTGCACCCTCAACAAATATTTCTATCTGCGGAAATAATAGGTCTTCATTGTGCTTCTAAAAACGACCTAGTGCGTCAGTACGAACCTCATAGTTGCGGTCATCGATATGCGTTGGTGAATGTGGTGGAAGATACTCTGAAGAAAAGGGACTTTAGAAGTCTTAAGAACAGGAGGGCATGTAAGCAAAAGGATAGGGCAGTTTTGGTGGAAATTATCAAAGTCCAGTCAGCTTTCACCGAGAATTAAACTTTTTTGACTGTACTAACCCCGTAATGGATGGGTATGTGTACATGTATTGTATATGTATTGTATAAGGATTGAAGGACGGCTGTAGCCGCAACTGCTTCGGTCAGACAACTCTTTCAAATACCTGTTGCAAACAACAGGTTAGTTTCGTGAAAGTGCCGCAGCCGTGAGTCAGCGTTGCGCTCTGTGCTGTGCAGCAGCAAGTGATAGCTGAAGCTGACCGTTTCGTTTTCAATTCACTTTCAGTTGCACTGCACGACGTAGGGCGGATTGGAAAAATCGATTTTCGCGGAGAAACTTGGCCCTTTAGAAAAAGTTGTCAATGTGACTCGAAATAAGGCCAGAAAAAATTGGGACCTCTAGGTCAACCCTAGACCCTCGCGCCGTGGCCATTTATGGGGAGGGGGGCTGAAAATGGAAAAAGTCATGTTTTTATAGCGGTTTCCCATGGATTTTGCCGAGTTGCGAACTCTTAGGGAAAAACTTTCGTCCATTTGGACGTACCTGCAGCCGTTAACCCACAAATTGTCTTTTTTGAGTGCGCAGCCGCACGTGATTATGCAACGCCCACGCAGCGTCGCGACGCGTCGCAGCGCAACGGTCAGCAGGCCGCTCGCGCCTCCTGCTTGCTCGCGTCTCCTGCCCGCTCGCCGCGAACGCAGCAAAACTCATAATGCATGCGTCTTCCGTCGTTGGTCTAACTAATATTCGACAATTAAACACAATTTCCAGGGAATAGCAATTACGGAAGAATTATTTGAAATTAATATAACACTTCTAAATTGCCTCTGGTGGCTTTTGGCGGGTACTAGGTGCTGGCAATGTATACATATTTTGTTGCCTGAGTTCGTCAACCCAGGTTAAAACTCCCAATACCCTCGCTTTCCACCCCTTCTCCTCCCTGTCATCCTTCGGTTTCCCCTCACATCGCCTCTCCTTTCTCCCTTCCTTCCCTTGCCGCATCCAAAATATGTTTTTGTTTTTAGCGCTAAGGACCATTTTATTTACTGGAAAATTGCACCTTACTATTTCATAGTGCATATACAGTGCCTGCAGTTCGCTACCAGGTATTCAGTGAAGTCGTGCTTTTCTCTATGCGTTCTCCCTGTTGGTCAGTGGTGTGGTAGTAATTTTTGGTGAGAATTTTAAAATAAGTGCACCGCTCTTCAAGTCAAATCCCTTAGTGATTTGAATATTTTAACTGTACGATAAATTGGACTTTGAAAATGCCAAAAAACGTTGCGTAGTGAGGAAAAAGGTCCCTTTTTTGGTGTCCTGTCGACATTAAACGAATCGACGTTACCAACGTTTTAGAAGTGATAAAATATTTTTTTTTATCTGCGACCTATTTGGATCCGAAAACGTAGGCCTACGGTTTATCAAGTAGGTAGCTAGTCTAGTGGCAAAAAAAGTGTCCGAACATTGGAGAAGCACCCCTATTCCAATCATTCCGGAACGTGGTGCATGAAAGAGTGCAATTTGTGCGTGTAAGTGAAAAAGAATCAAAGAGTGTAAATATAAGAAGGAGGATAAAGGTCCCCTAAATGAAGTGGCATTTTTTAGGGATCAAAGGACAATACTAAATATGGAATTCGGTGGATTGGGTGCCTCAGAAACTCGACGATTTAAGAAAAAACGCAAAAGAAGATCGTTGGAGAGTGTCGAGTCAAAATCATTCATTGCTGAAGAGGAAAAGAGTGAGCATCAAGTATTTTCTTCCTCAACATCTCAAAAAAATTCAACCGGTGAGGAATCAGCCGACTTGGACTTCAACGTTCCTCATACGATTAGGGATGATAATCCCCCATCCCATTTTTTGGGGTTTGTCTCCCACACAGGAGAATTTGCAAGAAACATCAAATCTGCAATTCTTAATTTTTTTGCGAAAGAAAGTATTGAACTTTCAAATTTAAAAGTGATTGGATGCGACGACACTAAAGTGAATACATGTCAGAAAGGAGGCATCATCCGTTTACTGGAAGCACAGCTTAGACGTCTATTTGCCAATTACACTTGATTGACTGCGACATTTGGTAGAAAAATTACACGGGCCAAATTTGTTTGCAGAACCTATTGGCTCCTCCCTTCAAGACTGATACACTCTTGATATCATACGATTCGAGCCAATTCCAACAACATTGTCCCATGAAGTATACTTGACATTGCTGAGCACTGACCAGCAGTATCTTTAGGAAATTTCCATTGCTGCGTCGAAAGGATTTTGCTCGGAAAATTTTGTCAGGATAGCTCCAGGGAAAGTGGCTCATTCTCACTGGCTTACTATGGCCAACCGACTACTGAGGCTATGCGTGTCCACTGAAAATCCAAGTGCTAATTTACAAAATATAGTGTCACTCATTCAAAAAGTATACGCACCTGTCTGGTTTTCAGTCAAGAAAAACCATTCTATACACGACAGTGCTTTAAATTTATGGAAACTAATAAATTGGTCGAGATATCTACCGGAAGATTTTTTTAAAAATTCATTGACCCTGTTATTCAGAGAAACGGGTTTTTCGGGCACCCAGAAAATTAACTCCTCTTAATGATTGCTGACCATCGAGAGGAATTGCGAAGAGATGCGTGGAAAAAATCTTAGAGGCACGAAGAAATACGCGTGCGACCGAATATCCAAGAACTTTCGAATTACCAGATTTTCATTTTGATGCAGAAGACTACACGCTGCTGATCATATGGGACGAGAACACCGACCCCCCTGCTCTATCGCATCACATGGCTGAAGAAATTCCAGAGTTACTTGAGCAATCCTCAATTTTGTAACTCAATTTTCCATACCACATGCAAGCAGTGGAAATATTTGTGAAAGAGGTAACCCAAGCTTCATTGACATCCGCAACAGAGGAGGAGAGACAATTAGAAATGCTGAAAAGACTATAAAGCACACCCAAAATACCGACCTTCGAAACCAAGTCTCAATTCATGCTGTGATCGGGTGAGTAAGTTTTACATTTATCTGCTTGACTTCAAGAATAAATAAGTCGATAATGACCTTTAGTGTCTAATGAAAATAATTTTTAAATACGAATACTTACACACATGTAAACCAATCGGTCTACAAAATGACCACTTGCTTATTTTTCAGATATCATCTAATCTGATAAAGGAAATGCGTTCCTCAATTTTATTTGAGCGGGTGGGTGGACGGGGGAGCTCATATTGCAGGTACCTCGACGTGGTGAGCTCTGGTAACTATTTTTGCATTATTTCTCCATGAAGAAAAAGAATTGTAAAAGTAGGCTAAATACTGCACAATCAGGGAGTTTTTCTCTACTCCCTGAATGATGACGGTGTATTATATTAATTTCAAATAATTCTTCCGAAATTGCTCTTCCGTGGAAATTGTTTAATTGTCTAATATTAGTAAGACCAACGACGGAAGAAGCAAGAATGATGAGTTTTGCTGCCTTCGCGGCGAGCGGGCAGGAGACGCGAGTGGGCAGCAGACGCGAGCGGGCAGGAGACGCGAGCCAGCAGGATGCGCGAGCGGCCTGCTGACCGTTGCGCTTCGACGCATCGTGGCGCTGCGTGGGCGTTGCATAATTACGCGCGGCCGCGCACTCAAAAAAGACAATTTGTGGGTTGACGGCTGCAGGTACGTCCAAATGGACGAAATTTTTGTATTTTCGGATCGCAACTCGGCCAAAATCCGTGGGGAACCGCTATAAAAACATGAATTTTTCCATTTTCAGCCCCCTCCCCATAAATGGCTACGGCGCGAGGGTCTAGGGTTGACCTAGAGGTCCCAAATTTTTCTGGCCTTATTTTGAGTCACTTTGACAATTTTTTCCAGAGGGCCAAGTTTCTCCGCAAAAAATCTCTTATTACATAGACCAATCAGCCACGTTGTAACAGCGCCAATGGACGCCTGTTGTTTGGTGTGCATCTGGCTATTGTCCGCAACTGAGTGTTTTACAGAACTCTTTCGTTTTGAAACTGTTTCTTAAGGAGCACTAACAGTGACAAGAAATTATCTAATTTTCGGCCCGCAATGGTCTGGCCTTCTTCAAGAGTTGTGAGGATCTGCGAGGAAGAAGAGATTTGGACAGGGTGAAGAAAATAAGTTGGGGGAGAGGAAGGGGAGGGAAGGTTGAGAGTAGTAGGAGAAAAAAGGGAGGGGGGAAGGGAAAATAATGAGTTTGTGAGCTCGATTGATTCCAGGAAAAGAGAAAGCCTGGTACAAATAAATCCATGCCTGCTAAAGGGTCTTCAGATCAAGAGGAGAGGTCGATGGAGGGAGAGAAGCAAGGACGAATAAAACATGCTGTAATGTCAAATTTTCAGGAATTGTTTGTTCAAATGAGCCAATGATGTCCTTATATATCTCATGTATATTCAGATGGTTAATTTTATACCTTTGTGTAACATTCTCAGATATTTTTAGATCAAATAAGCCCTTGATGTTCTTATATACCTCATGTCTTCCCAATTAATTCATTTTAAACCTCTATTTTATTAGTAGGTAATTAATGAAATACCCGACCTTGCACGGAAAGTTTCGCATGATTTGTGTGTAGATAGAACCTGCCTACGGTTTAAAATATAATACATTTTAAACTTTCTTTTCTAATTTATGACTTCAAAGGTGCTGCAGAAGTGAAACTGAGGTCTTAATTTGTGAAAAATTATTAGTTGTGTATTACATTGATATGGCATCATCAGAAAATATGAACGGCAAATTTGGTGAGGTGATCATGAAAAAACGTATTATCCAAGCATACTAAAATCGTGATTAAGTGTTGTCGGAAACTACTTGGTTTATTATACCGTTAACACCTTGGAGTCGAAAATCTCCTAATTTATTTTTATTGACATTGGCGTCAGGTGCACTCAGTTGGATGCACTTGAAAGGCCCTGTATCGAATTAGCAGCTGACAAATCCCAAAATTTCATTTTCATTTTCTTTGAGCTTCGTAACAAGACTGGAAGAGAGAAAGTGTAGAGGGAAAGTGGAATATTATAAAGAATGCATTACAAGAAACAGCTGATGAAGTTCTTGGGGTAAAAGAGAAGGAAAAAAGACAAGAATGGTTTGATGAAGAATGTAGAGAAGCAATTAAGGGGAGAAATGAGGCAAGGAAGAAAATGATTGACAGAAGAACAAGAGCAAATGTAAAGCTGTTCAGACAGAAGAGAAAGGAGGCAGACAAGTTATGTAGAAGAAAAAAGAGAATTTGGGAAGGGAAATGGATTACGGAGCTGGAGGAGCAGCACAACACCCAGGAAGTGCGGAAATTCTATACCAAAATACACGATATAAGAAAAGGTTTTCAACCACGGGCAGTATTCTGCAGAGATAAAGAAGGAAATATGATTGGTGGAAAAGAACAAATCCTAGGACGATGGGCTGAATATTTTAGTGAACTGTTGAATGCCACTGCAGAGAACGTGACCGCAGAAGTAGATGAAGAGGAGTGTGAACAACAGTGGCAAGAACCACAGACAGACACAATTCCAGTACCGGTTCCATCGATAGGAGAAGTGAAGGAAGTGATAAAATCTCTGAAAAATAATAAAGCACCAGGAAGTGATAATATTTCAGCAGAGATGATTAAATGTGGAGGGGAACAGCTTACACTTCTCATTCACCAATTGATAGTGGATATATGGGAATCAGAGCAGATGCCCAAGGAATGGAGTCTGGCTATTATTTGCCCAATTCAAACGAAAAAGGATAAGGCCAATTGTGAAAACTACCGTGGCATAGCTCTGTTAAGTGTGGTATATAAAGTCTTAGCCAAAATCTTGGCTAGGAGACTTAACCCATTGGTGGAACAGATTCTTGGAGACTACCAATGTGGCTTCAGACAGGGTAGATCAACGACTGACCAAATCTTCATAGTTAGACAGATAATGGAAAAGTGTTATGAATACAACGTGGATGTGCACCAATTGTTTGTAGATTTTCGGCAAGCGTACGATAGTGTTAAGAGAGATAAGCTGTTTCAGACTATGGTGAAAATGGAATTCCCAGCCAAATTAATAAGATTGACACAAATGACCCTAAAGAATACAACATGTAAGGTCAAAATAGAAGGAAACCTCACCAGAGAATTTAAAATTAATCAGGGCTTGCGACAAGGAGATGTGCTATCCACCATGCTCTTCAATGTGGTCCTGGAGCGAGTGATGAGAAAAGCAGAAGTCAGTAACCCAGGTGGTACTTTGTTCAACCGTATATCGCAAAACTTAGCCTATGCTGATGATGTCGATATGATATCAAGAAGACTCAAAGATCTTGAGGAAGGACTGGAGAAATTAGAAATGGAGGCAGGAAAATTTGGGTTAAAAGTGAACTGTGCCAAAACTCAGTACTTATTCGCTTCCAGGAAAAGTACGAATGTAAAAGATAAATCTATAGAATTAAATGGTAAGAAATATGAGAGATGTAACAACTTCAAGTATTTGGGAGTGCTGGTAACAAAAGATAATGCAATGCAAGAAGAAATAAAAGCTAGGATTGCAGCAGGCAATAGGGCTTATCGAGCTTTGTTGAAGGTGCTCAAGACACGGAACCTTAGTCGGAACTTGAAAACGAAGGTTTATCGAACAGTGATTAGACCTGTGGTTATGTATGGTTCAGAAACATGGACCATGACTACTGCAGAAGAAGAGCTACTAAAAAGATGGGAAAGGAAAGTGCTAAGAAAGATTTTTGGTGCAGTGAAGGAAGACGGACATTGGAGAATACGGAATAACAGAGAACTGGAGGAACTCTACAAGCATCCCAACATAGTGACAGAAATTAAGAGTAACAGGTTAAGGTGGTTAGGGCATGTTGAGAGAATGCCTGAGGATAGGATGGTGAAAAAGATATACCTTGAACATCCTAGTGGCAGAAGATTGAGAGGAAGACCTCGGAAAAGATGGTTGGATGATGTAGAAGATGATCTGAGAAAGATGAGAATAAGAAGATGGAGAACTCATGCAGGATATCGTGACGTCTGGGCTAACATTGTGAGAGAGGCCAAGGCCCTACAAGGGCTGTAGCGCCGAGGAGTAAGTAAGTAAGTAAGTAAATCCCAAAATGAAAAAAAAATGTTAGATAGCAGTGTCTTTGTGTACATTTTTTGACTTCAAGCTGTGGTTATTGGGGGGGTTCCAACACAAATGCCATCACCTCCACCTGAGACTCAAATGCTCAATCGGAATAGTTTACATAGGAGCGGAAGGTTTTGCACATTGTGGGGTTTCATTGGAATAACTCCAAAGACATGTTAAATTCCTACTTTGAAATAAGTTTCTGATTTCAGGCCCCAGGGCCAATCAAGGCCAATCAGGGCTCACACTTATATATGAGATTTTGGACCTTTAAACCCTTCAAAATGTATAGCACTCAAATATCCAGCATTATGTGAAGCATTCCACAACTCGAGTAGTGTCCACTTTGAGGTCATTAAGGACCACAGTGATCACCCATTGGTAGTAGATCCGAGCCCAGCGATGGATTACTTACGTGATCATAACGATTAGTCTTATAACAAAAAGATGAACCAACGCGTCGGAACCCGGAAGTCCTCCAACCAGAAGCAATCCAGCACTGAGTAAGCCTCCAGCAGAAATTTCAACTATCTTGCTCTTTTTAAATACTCTTGAAGCTCCACTATACATTGTAAAGAGTTTTCTAGGAACTCTGGTTTTGAAGGGCAACTGAGATATTTGATGGGGCCTTTGCTGATGATCCTATCATTTGACTTTGTCAGTATTTTATGATACGTTTTTTCTTTGGATGTTTCGAAAAACACCTTAAGGACTTATAATGACGTGTCTCTTCTTTTAAGTCTTGATTGAACGGGATCGAAAAATCTGTGCTATTCTTTAATGTTAATCCGTTCCACTTTGAGGCTGGAAACGAACCAATTATCGTGGAAGTTCTAATGGCTGAAGCTCGATCGAGCCCAGTGAACTCCGAGGACGATAAGCTATTTATTTGGAGTGCAGGAAAAGGAGGCTCCTAGAAAATGGAGACTAAGACAAAAGGGTGGGGGGGGGGGGAAAGAAATGTGAGAAGGTTCACAAAGACCCTTTTAGCGAGGAACAAGTTTGAGAATTTCGAAAAAGTGGCGTGTTAAAAAAGGTGTAGCGACACGCCTTCCAACCTATCCCCCTCGCTCCTCCACTGCCTCCGAAAGCCTCCTGCCCCCGCTATCGGCTTTTTCGATCCAACTTGTCTATCTTAAGTGTCGCTCAACTTACCGGTGAAACAAAACCTTTCAAAGTTTTTCAACACCCCTTTAATGTTCCATTCGAAGACCTGATGGAAGAGCCGGTATCCTAAGAATTAAATCATTTCATGCAATCAACGGGATCAGATGTGAGAAATTAACCACAAATTACAAAACAACCGATTCAAAAAAGTTGCTCGATGGATACTAAACAATCTTCTTTTTCGGAACTTTTTTAGAAAAAGTCTAATCATTACCTCCTTCAATAAACCTAAAACTCGAGTTACCTTTCTTTTGTGCATGCTTTGAAATATCTGGTTTCCATTGCCAGTGTTCCGCATGCATGTATTGTGGAAAATAAAAAAAGTGGTCTAAAATTTTCACATTTTGACATCTCTTGGGACACCCAAATTAAAAGATAAGATTTTTGGTATTTCTCTGGTTTTTCCCGTCAGTAATTTGGAAAAGGAAGGTAGAATTGGAGGACAGAAATATGCTCTAACCCTTTGAATATTCCATTCTAGGAGAGAGAAGTGAAAATTTTATTCAGCAGAAATTTACATTGAACTTCATTTTAGCAAAAACATATACAACCCTTGTAATCCAAATTAAGCCAGTTACATCATTCCCGGAATTCGTTAATGAACTTAGTTATACCATTGGGAAGAGGCTTTTCTATTTTACATACGACATAATAAACATGAATCATTTATCTCATCCCTTGACCTTTCTCAGTTATCTTACTGTTTTGTGTCTGCGAGCTCGTTAATTTCAATGGAAGAATTCTAAAGATCAAATGCATCGTTTTAAGCTGATAATTTAACTTTGGGTATAAATTTTAATTATAAAAATATATTAATAATGATCCATAGTTTCGTATGTGATTGGTTGAATATTTGTAATTTTACCCGATTTCCTCTATTCGGCCAATATACGTATCTCTACTTCGGCACATTTTATTGCTAAAATCAATCCCTCGCCGCTTATGCCTTATGATGTTTTTGCTCTGAATAGTGGTTGATTTGGACCTTGAATAAATGATTTGCAGCCGAAAGCAAGATAAGGCGTACCTATCTTATTAATTTGCTCGATTAATTTGCTTTAAAAGTAGGGGAGAGATTTATATATTTCTTATTAATCATGACCCGCGAGTCTTTTAGCTTTAATTTGACATAACAAGCATGTGTACTTCGATCATATCTGAGACTGTAACCTGCCGAAGTTCAAAGTAGAACTGCTGCTTTGGTTTTTCAAGAAGCTCGCCTATTTCGCTGTTAATTTGGTAACATTTCTCTTCAGAATTTTTCATACTCCTGTTAGAGTTCTTGTGAATTAAACCTCTACTTGATGACGCAGAATTTCAGGTAGAACGGAAACTAAAAAAATGGTTAAGGCATAAATTACCTAAATAAAAACATTTTTTAAAAACATGGTTTTATAAAAAATGTACTAAAAAGCAGAAAATAATATTTAAGCTGACAGACTGGCCTGCAACAGGCAGAATGTCATTTTTTGTGTCTAAAAATGAAAACATGGGGGCGCAACCAACATTTGCGATTCAAAAGACTTTACCATTACTATATAGGTAGCGTGGTAAAACGTCCAAGTTGACCAGGAAATTCCGGCAAGCGAAGTTTGCCTCAAAATTTACAATAATTTGTTGAATAGTCTTTAGTATAAAAAATTGTGATCAAGACTATGAATTCCGGCAAGCCAAGCGTGCTTGAATCTTTACAGTAAATTATGGAAAAGTCTTTAGTATCACAACTTGTGATCAGGACTTGGGTGTTTCCGGTGAAAAGTCTTTTGCATCACAAATGTTGGCTGCGCTCCAATGGTTTTATATTTAGTCACAAATAATTACGTTCTGCCTGTTGTATGCCAGTTGCGACAGCTCAAAAATTAATTTCTACTATTTAGTACTACATTTTTTAATAAAACAATTTTTTAAATAGATTTTTTATCTATTTTATTTTTTAATAATTTTGCAACGATTTTCCATTCAGTTATTGCGGTTATTCTATGGATAAGTTATTAAAAAGTTACAGTTAAATCTTGGATGAAAAAGAATGGAACGAATGTTTTGTGTTAAATAAATGTTTAAATTTTGAGTTTATATGCTTGAATCGAGAAAATATTGGATTGTCATCCAAAATACACAGGTTGGGAAAGTTTCAAGTAAATCGACTTGGTGGAAGTGGGTGAAAAATCAAATATAAGATTTGACCCAAACAAACAGAAAGAAATCACAATTAAAGTAATGTCTGTGCTGGGTCTCTGGCTTGTTTATCTTGTTTCCCTTAACTGTGCAATTTTCTGAATATTGTGATAGTTCCGGTTATGTTAACTAACCTTGTTAGTCACGCCTATGTAAAAGCCAGTTGGGTAATTTTAGGTTCTGCTTGTCATAAGCTTCGTCTAATACTAAAAATCTATCTCAGATAGAATCATAAAAATATATGATTTTGATATCGTCGTGCTTACAATTTTCCTAATTGGTTAGTTTAAATGTGGTAATTTATAGAAATGCAGAATAGTACGACGGACTTTTTTTTATAAAAGTTTCATAGCCCACTGTCTAGATTTATCTTTGACGTTAGTATGACCTCAGAGTATGACTGAATTTCTTAGTGGGTTCATCGCTCTGCAGGTCTTCCAAAGGATTTGGGTCTGACCTTGTTGGTCTTCTATATTTATTGACTTTATGTAGCTTATGCTACGGAATGTTATCAGCCCTCACAGATCTTAAAAACGCGTCACTGCTCCTGGCTACTACCCGGCTGCCGAAATTTTAGATAATTTTTTGAGCACCAAAACTAAGGCAGGTGGCGTGCTCACCTAATTGGCTGCAATTTTATTTCAGCTTTAGATGAATTTATAGCAATGTTTTAATTTCATGTTGCTAGTAACACAATGCAACAGTGAAAATTTTTTTTTCGCAAAAGTAAATGTTCTTCATGCGTACTTCAAAAGTAAATGTTCTTCTAAATGCCTCATGAAATCTAAAATGATACTCAAAACATCGTATCACCCACAGTTTTGGCAAAAATCGTATACTATGCCAATATAGATATCACATATTGAAGTAGTAGGTACATATGTATGGCACACGAATCATGCTGAAGTAGAATACAAGTGTAAAACAACAACATATGGAAATATTCACACAGTAAACAGATGCATACAGGAAATGTGGTAAACTTGCACTAACGTCATTCATTCTGTGCTTTCTTAGTTGTCATGGCGTGGCCCCTGCTTTTCCTCTTATGGGGCATTTCTGAGTGCTCACGGTGAAGCATCCAGCAGTATTCGCCCATCATCCGGACACCCCAAATTCCCTGATATCGTCGTTCCATGTCCTTGATATCCTGATGGAATCTTTCACCCTGTTCCTCACAGCACCCAGGTTCGGAGGAAAAAGTCAAGGTGCGAATGTAAAAAATGTAACTTCAAACTCACTAAGCATCCCAGCATTTTCAATTTCGTCAGCATGTTCTCAATTATGTCGATATACTCTGGGCTACGATTGTTTCCCGGAAAGTTTTGAACCACACACTTAAAGACAGTAGAGGCTTCTGGCTCCACGGCATTCATTGAATGAAGGAAATTTTCATCTAGCTTTAGTTTCCGAATATCGGGACCAGTGAACACGCCCTCTTTCAACTTAGCATCTGACAGGTTGGGGAGCTTGTTACATAGCTATTCGAAACAGTTGCCACACTTAGGCAGTGCCTTGACAAACTGCTTCATTATGCCCAGTATGAGGTGCAGAGTTGGCAAGAGTATTCTGTCACTTTCCACTAGATGGTCAAACTTAATAGTCTCCTGGAACCAATTCCAACCTTCGGGGCCACTGTTTTTGCTCCCAATGTTTGTTACGAGCCCGATTGTCCCATCCACAGATGAAACTTGTACTTGGTATATCTAAATATTGTGTGAACATCAAGTCCCTTTTTCTGTAAAATTTAACCGACGTGCCGGGTGCTAACAAATGTCTTTCATGTAGTTTTGACCCTAGGAGCTCTGCTCTATCTTTTGTCAGTCCCAGATCACGGACTAAATCATTTAGCTTTACTTTAAACTCAGTATCATCCACCTCCTGCACGGTATCTATGCCATCACTGTCGTCCGTATCTAATGTCTGCGGAGGCTGTGGTATAGGTTTATCCGGGCCATGTGGAACATGACGAATCGCTGAGCGAATGTTGTTTGGATACTAAATAGTCTTCTTGTTTATCTTGTTGAAACCAGTTACCTTACAATAGCAGAAGTAGCAGTCGTCGGTATGATCCTGTTGCTTCCGCCAGACCATAGGGATGCCAAATCGTAATGACTTTTTCTTTCCCGCCGCCCAACGTTGTAATTCTTCTATACACACAACACACACGACCTGTTGAGCCCGTGGTTTATTGATGTCGCCTAGTTTCACTCCTAGATAGGCATGGTAACCTTTTTCAAGAAAGCAGTAATGTTTCTTCGGTCTTTTTTCGCCACAAGTTCACCACAAATATAACAAAGCTGTTGGGAGAGTTTACACAGCCTCGGGTAGATATTGTACACTAACACGTACTTCCCTCCACAAACACAACATAGTGAAGGACAGGCAACGCCATTTGCAACGTGACAGTTCGCTGTGTGCCGCTAGGGGCACAAGTGTGCAAGAGCGCAAAACTGTGGGTGAAACGATGTTTTGAGTAGCATTTTAGAATTCAGGAGGTCGAAATACCTCAAGAACGCCTACATTTTTGAAAAAAGTTTTTGTGACCTTGCAATTTGTTGCATAGAGTAATTATCTTTTGACATCTAAAAGGCAGCATAATGTTCGCAAATGAAATTAACTCGTATGCGCTGGCAGATATAGCGGTAGCGAAATTTGGTGACTATTGCTTGTGCGAAGCTTGACGTCAAGGAGGTGAAGGCTTGCGTGGAAAGAGTCGGCAAGGAAGCGGAGAGGAGGGGACAGCACATGGCATAGGCTACGCTTCCATTCATGACTGCATTTAACCTGAGAAGGTGGTAAAGAGTCAGCAGAGCGTTTCACGACCATGCCTATGATAGGAAACGAAACTGTGTCGTAATATGCTAATCGTGTTCGCAACCCATTGCAGAAGCCCATTTAAAACAACTGAGTAATTAGTCATAGAGCGCTAATAAACACAAATGAAAAAGTAACTTTGTTTTCTTCCACAGGTTTATTCTCTTGGTACAACTCTTGGTAGTACCTGGTGATGACACCGTTGTGTCGAAACATGTTGTACCAAGAGAATAAATCTGTGAAAGAAAACAAAGTTTTTCATTTGTGAAAATCAAATTCCACATAGTTGAGCCTGAAACCATGGAGTGCTAATAAAGTTGATTTGTGTAATAGATGAAGCATTTTGATGTTGACAGGGTAGGTTTGTGACCTTAAGAACCCTGGTAGTAATATGGGGTGACTTCCTTGGTCCCCGTGCGGAGCTATTTTTTAGGCAATAGACTTTTCCACTGATAAAGGTATTCTGCGCAACTGCTACCATGTTTCGCTACCACTAAATAGTAAATGCAAAAACGGAGTAGTACGTACAAATGGGGAACTGTCTTTACCACTAGGGGTGGAGTCAATGGCATCAGTAGCCGTCGAAACGGAATGAAACTCTCGCAGCGACATCCACAGCAAGCGACACGACCCAACTCCCTTCAGATTTTGCTTGGAGAGTCATATAATTTCCTAATAACGTGATGGTAGGCGAAGTAAATTTGTGGAATCTTCGTATAGTTGAAGAATATTCCCTAATTGAATCTCATTAACGCTATCGTATTTCTTGTTTCCCCCCTTATCACTTGAGCCCTATGAGGTGTTGTCACCTGGGAAGACCCTTTGGACAAATGAGAAGGTCTCTACATCAAATAATATGTAAGTAGTACCTAAACTTCATGTCGTGGGGTGTTACTTGATAAAACTGCATACTTGCAGAAAAGAAAATATGTACCCCCTAAAGTTTCGAAAAAACAAATGTTTGTAGACTAAATGATTATTTTTCATTCTCAAAGTGAGGCATTTAGTTACTATATGTAGAACTGAAGCGTGGATACCCATTCTCTCCTGAATTTCCGAAAACCTGGGGGTGTATTCATGAGTGTAAATGAGAATTTGTGTTCCTGTGACTATAATAACATATCGTCGTTAGCAATATCATGACGTTCCTGGACAGTCGTAACGTCCTCCATGGCTCTCAGCACGGCTTCCGGAAAGGTAGATCATGTGAAACACAACTCGCGCTCTTTCTTCATGACGTTCTCAAATCTGGTGAATCGAAAAGACAAGTTGACGCATTATTTCTAGATTTTAAGAAAGCTTTCGACACGGTACCTCATAACAAACTTTTATACAAATTACGGTCATGCGGCCTAAACGAAACAGTAGTAAACTGGAGACTCGACTTTCTGAGTGATCGTAAGCAAAAGGTAGTTCTTGACGGAATTAGCTCTGATGTAGTTAAAGTGACATCAGGTGTCCCGCAAGGAAGCGTGATCGGACCCCTTTTGTTCATTATATACATAAATGATCTATGCTCTCGAATTAGCAGTAAAATACGTCTATTTGCCGACGACGCTGTCATCTATCGTGAAATTAGTGATCACTCTGACTTTGAAACTCTATCATCGGATTTAAACAACGTTCATGTGTGGAGCCAAGAGTGGGGACTCGAACTTAATCTAAGCAAATGCACGGCGGTACATTTATTGCGGAGGTCGTCCAACTATTCCCATGTATATGCTGTGGATGGTGTTAACATAAAGGCGACAGATGAAGTGAAGTATCTAGGAGTTACGATAACTTCGGACCTATCGTGGGGAGCACATATAAGAAATATTTGTGGCAGAGCTCTGAAGAAGCTAGGATTCGTCAAGCGTATTGTGGGAAGATTTTCGGATGAAAAAGTAAAAGAGAGGTGCTATTTCGCACTCGTCCGGCCACACCTTAAATATGCAGCGAGCATATGGGATCCGGTGCAGAAAGACTTAATCTGGGAACTTAATAAAATACAAAGGAAAGCTGCGCGATTCGTCAAGAACTGCTACGGGCGTACAGACAGCGTTACACAGATGTTAAACGAATTAGGCTGGGAGCCGCTAGAGACTCGGAGGCTGCGCGCTAGGCTTGAACAATTGAGAATAGATATCTTTCAGAGCGACACGGAGAACATCCTATTAGAACCCCACTATATTTCCAGGTCCGACAGAAACGATAAATTAAGAGAGATATTTTGCCGAACGGATAGGTATGGGAATTCGTTTTTCCCCCGAACAATAAGGGACTATAATAAATGCTAGGCGTAATTTCACTAGAGCGTGTCCATTTTATATGTAAACGGCTGGTGTCCTAACACCCCCCGCCACACGCCTATTGAGGCGGCTTGCGGGGTAATATGTAGATGTAGATGTAATAAAGGTTTAATTTCCAAACTTCTTTTGTAATGTTTCTTCGAGCTTTAAGTTCTACAAAAAGAAACTCTAAAAAAATATAGCTACAAGCAATGGATAAAATGAAAATCTAGTAGAAATCGCGGCACGCTTATACGCTGGACTAACGCGAACTCAGGAATAATACGAAAATAATCTCAAATTTCGTATTCATAGTCGTTTCTCAAGTCACTCTCAAGACTGAAATCGACTTGATAACGCCCGAATCTCACAGTTGAGCGTGAAATTTTAGGTTGAAGTTTCAACTTTTCTTAACAGACGGTAGCGACTCAACCTACCTACGTCATCAAAATGTATCATTACTGTTTCCTATAATCCTTTCATTTTAGCATTTTTGTAGGCAGAAATCGCCGACCGTCTGCGGTCCACTTTGAAACGCGTGGGGTGGCTAATAAATAAGTCAGCATGCAATCCGACGAAAGACGGAAAAAACAGTTTATCTAATTTATTAAATAATGTAACAGACTTATCGACTCAAAAGAGATTTCCGCGGAGAACGTCTCATAAGTCATCAAGAAAAATAAAATATAAAATTACAATAGCACTACTACAAGAAACTCTCGCTTATTTTTCTCCTTGAAAATAACTCTCACTCACGCAGTATATTGTCTGCTAATTTTATTTTTACTTACCCGCTCGCCAACCATTATATTTTAATATAAGCCGTCATTGCGTGGATGACCTGAGGCAAAGGTAATTGCTACACTGTCATTTAAAGTGTAATAATATGTCGCTGAATGCGATGGCAGTCTGAAAACAATTATTTACTGGGATTGGAACCCTCCAGAATGTCTTAAGACCACTGAAACTTGATATTTTAATGACCAAACAGATAGCGGAAAACTATTCAGTCAAGTTACTGCCATAGGACACGTTTTTAGTAAGAACCAAAATATGATGCCATTTGCATAATTGGATCTCATCAACACCTCCCCTCCCCATTTTTAATGTAAGACTAGAATTTACTCCTTCAGTGTGCCTACCATTAAACTGCATTCTGTTAGTGCGAATAATTTAGAAATAAATAGGTTCTTCATCTTTGTTTAGTAGTAATTGATCATCATTATCGGAGAAATTTATATTTTCACCCCTGTACGGATGGGTTTCTTCAAGAATAACTGGCACAACTCTTTTAATTTTAAGGTTCTTTAATTTGATCTGCTTCTTGGGTGTTAAGCGGATGACCCATTAAGTGCAGCACTTCATTTTTCGTACGGGACATTAAAGCGAATGACCACTTGGCGTCATATGTTAGGATTAGAAAACAAAACTGGGTATCTATGTACCATTATTCTTCTGTTCCTCGTCCTTAACCTCTCTCTTTCCCTTCACGATAGCCAATGCGCCAACATAGGGTTTATAGAATTATAACTCTTTGTAAATGCTTTTATTTCAGTTAACGGAGGCACGCTTTCTAACCTCGATGTATGCAATTGAAAATCATGATCTACCACCGCAGCAAATTTGAATTAATTCAGTTAAGTCTTGCAGTGGGCGAGTCCTCTTGTAAGCAGGCTCTTTAGCTTACCAATTGAGAGGGATTACGGTTTCACTATTGCTCATTTGCGGTTCTCCCACTTTTGGGCAGCAAACCGAGCTTAAATCGCCTACCAAATATAAAATTTCATTTTTTTAAATTTGGAGCAGAGAAAGGTGAACACTCTTTGAAACAAAATCTAATAACTTGAGGTGATTGATTGAAATTCGCCATATTGAGAAAAAACTGGATTGATATTGGACGATGACTGCCCTAACGCAGTCTCGGGAACTTCTCAAGCCTGTCTTCAGTCAGTCTCGAGTCGATATTGAGATCATCATTATGAATACAAAATCGCGCAGTTTCTCACATTGCTCCCAAGCCCGTGTAGAGGCTGTAACTATGAATATGGACCCACGTCTAACTTTTGAAAAGTAATAAATCTCTTATACATTTTCTATCGAGGACCTTACTACCATTTACCTGATTAATTCTATCCGGAAAGTAATGCCACATATGTTTCGAATGTGACCTCCCTGCGATGCGTGTGAAGGTACGGTTACACTCATGTATTTGATTTATTCCATGAGAAATATATGGCCGAGCATATATTTTTTTATTACATTCAAGCTCCGATACAAGACAACTATTGAGCTGCCAAAATATAATGATGTACTTGGTGAGCACAAAGTAATGAGCGACTCCAACACGGCAAAGTACGATAGACGAGCTGACAAAAACTTATCCACAAGGATAAATAAACGCTGGAGCTTTCTCATGAAAGATGAAGCATCCATGGCTGCGAAGCATATCGTGGAAACATACCAAGAATGCAGTTTCTCCCCAAATATCCTGCCCATGAAAGAGGAGGGAAAGAAATTAGATGCCGAGGAGAAGCTCGAAATATTCAAAGCATGAACCAAAACTCTCCGACTCGAAAATCTTTTTAACATGCACACATTCCCTACGTCTCTTTCTTCCAACTCCATTTCGTGTCGATGCATTATTTTCTTCGCGGAGCTACTGCTCTGGCAGAAAGACGCCCCAAATACTACACCGTACCTTACGTCTTTCCCCACTTCCACACAGAGGACAGCGCCGATTCTTCGCGAGTTCTCAGGTCGGTCATATTATTAATTGTTTTGGATACATTCCTCATCTGTACGCCTCCCCCGTTACCCTTGCCTGCCTACATTCATCGCTCTTGTTTTCCTCTGCCCCCCCTTACACTTTTTTTTTACCAACTCCTGAATATTTCGACATTCCAACTCCTTCCCAAACTATTATTACAGCCCCTCAACCAATGCCCAACCATTACTTCCGCTCACATAAATATAAGCGATGATCTACAGGCTGTGTGTGATGATGGTGAAATCCATCTACGCAAGTCTTGAATTAATTATTACCCATTGGAAAATTACTGGAAAGGATGTTTTTTACATGGGGCAGTACCCCAACATTCGTCCTATGTGTCTGTGTCATATATATTTTGTGAGATAGTTCGCAGAAACACAGTATTATAGGCTAAAATCCTATCATTTCAATACAAACTTTCAGAAAATGAGCACTTTTGCGGTGCATTCGTATTATTGATGCAGAGAGTTTCAGAAAGGAAAATCTGCTCCCGCGTAGAAACACTCTCTCGAGAAGCTCTCGTCATTCATTTATGACCTCAAAATTATGCAAAAGTAAGCACACTGGAAAACGTCCCCGTTGTGAAGCAAGCCTGACACGGTTTTGCTTTTCGCGGTTATTCCGGAATATTGATTTCCATTAGTAGAGTCAATTTACCCATTCGTACATTTTATATAGTGCCTTGCTCACAATGCTCATTTGAAAGCTTTTTCGATTCCCACGTTATTAATACTCTCTTTTTTGGGATTACATTAATTGATATTGCTATGTTCATAGGCATGAGTGTAACTTCGAAATGAATGAGAACGTTATTTTTTTACAAGCGGTTAAATCCAGAGGTTAACTAGCATTTTCCTTATGCCTTTATGATTCGTCTGAGAACATTTTTACATATTTATTAATAGTTATGCTCTAAAAAGTAAATAATGTCGTTCTATATCAGACATTATTTCGGTTCATTGCTAAAAAGTCAAATTTCTAAACATATTTCCTAAAAATCACATTTAAAATATAATCTCTCATCATTTTGTGCGGGAAAGTATTTGAGGGAAATTTTATGCTATCCCAAGGTTTGGGCGCTCCATATTTTTTCGATATTCATTAATTTATCGCCGTTAGTGTTGCAAGTCTCTTTATTTAGAACTAATACTATGTCACTAATCATTTAGCTTAGGGAGTTGACCAGCGCATATGAAGGCAGTGTATATAGAGTATACCTAAGCATAACATTGCTAATTAAATTGTGAGGCTGTAATATATACGATACCAATGATAGACTAGCTCCATCAATTGCCTAATAGAGCTGTATCGATTTTGGCAGTCAAGTTGAGTGAAACATGCTTCGTGGGAGCACACGGTTTTTCCAAGTTTCTGCACCGCCAAAACAGGTCAGTTCTACCACCAGTGCCAAATAAATATTCCAAATTGCCAAATTGCAATAACAGAAAATACGGTGAGTGAAAATAAATATAGCCTCATATTATCTAACATTTTAAATTGTAGCACTTGTTTAGACAGCAAGATTGCATGTTTAAAAATATTAAATTGCTAAATGTCTTTTTTGTGATTTGCAGCACAAAATCGTCGCCGCTGATTAACATGAGTTTTTTCCAGCTGATTTTGCAGAACTACATTACGAATGTATTGGGATTATCGCAAAATTACATCTTCTTGACAAAATTCTTGATACCATGTACCCCATATGAAATGTCGGAGAATTACTCATAAAAATATATGCATCGACTCTGACGTATCGAGTCTACAAGGACTAAGTTACGGATTTATATGCTCTAATCTCGAAATAATGTGGGACTATGTGTGAGGCTCTACATAAAATAACCCAAACATAATACGCCTAGAAGCCATTATTAGTAATTAGCAAATAATTAAGTAAATTATTTGGATAATCATTTAAAAATTTCGAATCAAATCACATTATCTGTGGATGTACTTGTATATTTAGGAATACGAATCCTATGGCTTATTAGACAAATAAATTCTCTATCACACAGGCCTGTCAGAGATATATTTAAAACACTTGTCTCACTGTGAAAATACATTCCTTTAATCGTTTAACTGTTATTATTATCCAGAAAAGACGCAGCAGCAGAGCAGGAGTGGTTATGGGGAGATATGGCTACTTAGAAAGTTCATGTGGTACTGCTTACTATAACCAAATTAAAATTTCGCCTAAATTTATCAAGTGTTTCACATTTAATTAAAATTAAATAGATCATCTCCCGCTTTGGACGCAGGAGATTAAAATGATTGGTATGATTCTTTAAAGCGCTATCATTGCTGGAGCACTGTTATTGCGTTATCTAAGGCTATTTTCTTGTTGTAGCTTTAATACAGAAGCATTGTGTTTTTTCTTGATATGATAATGGGTATTGCTTTCGAGGAATAACTTTTTGGTGCGTGTTCATTTGGAAGCCGCGGAACAGATTGGGACTTACGCAGTAGTATTGCGCAAACACGCAAGAAAGAAAGAACTTTGTATCGGTAGGTTCAAAGATTAAGCATCTATTTTTTCAGCCCTGTGGGTTTCAAAAAGGTTTGCATATTCAATATTTGACAAGGCCTCTGGTAATGTGAACCGTTACTTTCCATACTTAGAATCTGTCGCAGTCCCCGGTCCATAATCATTTCGCTCCTATATTCGAAGTTTTTGCAACTGCGTCTAATATTTTAATAATGAGTTTAAAAAATCATTCGGCCTAATTTTTCAGCTAGGGAATGGATGGTCGCCGTGCAATGAACTACACGCTTGGAATTGATTTTCACTTGAGTTTGTTCTCTATTTAATCTGTCACTTCATGTACATTTTGGTGGTAAAAATCACTAGATTATTATATGGTTTTATTCAACTTGCTTTGACTGTTTGTTCGGGGAATCTGTTAATAGATTTTTCACCCACATACACTAGTTAGATTTCCTTCAAATTTTGCAAACAGGTGTACCTTTGATGACAATACAAATTTACAACATAAGTGTCATGGCTCCTCCCCCATATTTCGGCCTGGGTTCGCGAGAAAATAGCTCTATAGAGTTTCCAAATTCTCCCATCCCTTTTTTCCATCACCGTGGCCGTGTAGGTTAAGGCGGTTGTAGAAATGTAATGGTTAGTGTCTTGGATTCGAAGCTCTCTTGCGGCACTTTTTTCGGTCAAATATGCTTCAGAGGCAACGTAAGATGCCAGATCCCGTATATGTACAACAATTACAACAGCATTTTACATGGTTTTATTTAACTTGACATCTCTGCTTGTTTGGGTCAAATCTTGTAATAAATTTTTCACCCGTTTCCACCTAGTTGATTTTATTGAAACTTTTTCTACATTTATTTTGGATGACAATACAATTTTTTTCCATTTAAACAAATTATCTCAAAATTTAAACATTAATTTAATACAAAAAAATTCGTCCCAACCTTTTTCATAAAAAAGTTCACTGTAAATTGTTCAATAATTTATCAATTGGATAATAGCGGCAATAGCTGAATTAAAAATGGATACAAAATTATTAAAAACCTAAAAAGATATTGTTTCGTTAAAAAATGAGGTACTAAAAAGCAGAAGATAATTTTTAGGCTGTCACAACTGCCATACAACACGCAGAACGGGGTTATTTGTGACTAAAAATAAAATCATGGGGGCGCAACCAATATTTGTGATGCAAAAGACTTCTCACCGGAAACATCCAAGTTCTAATCACAATTTGTGATACTAAAGACTTTTCAACAAATTATTGTAAAGGTAGAGGCAAACTTCGCTTGCCGGAAATTCCTGTTCAACTTGGAATACTAAAGACTTTTTACCACGTTACCTGTATAGTAATGGTAAAGTATTTTGTGTCACAAATGTTGGTCGCTCCCCTATGGTTATATATATATATATATATATATATATATATATATATATATATATATATATATATATATATATATAACCATTCATTCATTCACTCAAACCGCTCACAGGCGTAAATAATAAATATTTCGTTCAAACAGGTGGTGAAAGAAAGAGGATAGGTAACATATAAAATTGGACAATACAATGGTGATGTGAAGATGGAATGATGGCCGATTCCAAGTGAAAAAAATTCGTCTAGACCGGGAATTGAACCACGGACCTTCCGATTTCGCGATTTCTTTCACCACCTGTTTGAACGAAATATTTATTATTTACGCCTGTGAGCGGTTTGAGTGAATGAATGAATGGTTGTATGGCCGGAATGGCTCATTTCTACTTCTTGGGCTCTGCGTGCCCCGAAACGCCTGTTCTGTATCTTTACCACTGTCTGTGTGCCTGATTCAAACTTTGCTTTCCTCTTCTGTGTACGTAATTTCTTCTCTGCCGGTGAGTGAAAATGTCCAGCGCCATCTCTCGGCGACTTTTACGGACTAATCTTGGGGGTGTTTGTTCATATAAACCCCCCGCCGATTCCAGTGTTTCCTTAGTAGTCTAGATAGCTTAGTGGTCAGAGCATCCGGCGCGAAATCGGAAGGTCCGTGGTTCAATTCCCGGTCTAGACGAATTTTTTTCACTTGGAATCGGCCATCATTCCATCTTCACATCACCATTGTATTGTCCAATTTTATATGTTACCTATCCTCTTTCTTTCACCACCTGTTTGAACGAAATATATATATATATATTTATATAGCTGAAGCTGAAGTCTAGTCTACAGCTGAAGAAGGGCCTACATGCCCGAAACGTCCCAGTAAGTCCTCTCTCTCTTTTTACTTTTCTTTCCCCACCCCCTGTCAAGTGTTTTTATTATATTGTGGCCTATTGGCGAAATTTTCGTTTCGTGTGTATATATATATATATATATATATATAATAAACTTTGCCACAGGTGGGGCGGAATTAAATATAGAAACACAAAAAGGAAGAACACTCACAATATACGTTCTGATATTTCGGCAGCCGAGCTGCCTTTCTCACAGAAGGAAGGATACAGAATGATGGATAGGCAGGGGACAAGGGGTAGAGTGAGGTAGGCCGAAATATTTCAAGTGATCTCAATGTCAGAAGTAGGGTGCCACCCCAAATAACCAACTAGCCAACCAAGGAATAGCTGTTTCTGGTCACTTGTTGTCCAGAAAATGCTGAAGTGATACATAGAATGAACTTAATCGCTATTTCAAATGTTATTGCACTTCTAACAATTATCATTCATAAAACCTCTGCTAATTTAGATTTTATCGCCCTCTTTTGTCATTACTTATTCAACAGTTTATACGGCTAGATTCAATGGAATATCTCGAATTCTGGACTTCGATTCATCACCCGTACGTTTTCTGGTAAACCTGCGTTTCTTCAAACCTGCAAGACGGCAAGTCCCATGACTACTGGCGGAACGTGGAAGGTAAAGTGTTCTTCGGATTACTGGACGACTGCTCGCCATCTACTGTCTTGATGACGATAGCTCTCTGGGCCAGAGGGCTATCGTCCAGAAAATCCAATTGCTTTCCCTGTTCATACTGCTTGCCCGGCCTGCTAAGTAGCAGTGAGCCTTTTAAATAACTTTTCGTTCTCCTCTGTCACATTTTGATCATAAAGTTGCTCTTTTTCTCTTAAGTCCTTTTCCCATATTTTCTATAATGTCGATGTTATCTTGAAACATCTAGTTCGATGTTGTTTAATAATGAAGCTTTTGTTTGAATCCCGGCGTCGATTCGTACATTAGTACGCGGTTAAAGGATACAAGCTCTTGTAATTTTGCGACGAAATTTTGAATCCAACGCACATAAACATAAAGGCTACTTCATTATTGGATATCAAATCAAAGCCTGCCTGGACTCCTAAACTTATGCAAACTCAGTAGATTCCTAGCTATGCGGGACATCTACAGTGTCGTCAAAACTTTTTCTTCTTCCCAAGCAGTAATTTTCCAAGTTATTAGGGAAATTTCTTGTCCAGTTGCAAAGTCCTGTTTATTTGAACTCTGGCCTCAAAGACAGAGGTTAGTTCTCATTGGAAACCAAAATGAAAAAGAAAATTTTATGGCATGATGAATATACGATGAGGTGTGTTTTTTGCATCTTTTTTGTTTCAATGAATATTTCTTTAACACCGTTTGTGTGCTTCATGCATTATAAATTCTCATTTGTTTATTTGACAGTCAACTCGAGCGAAATGCCCGAAAGGACACCAAGAAACTCCTTATTCTTAGACAAAAAGGCATTTTGGTTTACATACGTATGTACTCTACTTTATTATGTGAGCTACTACTGTGCCTTGGCTATGTACTCATTTACAGGTCTAAAGGCGTGAAGAAGTGAGAAAAATTATAAATCAATGGAGGCAGAGTTGGAGTAACACAGCAATAAATATCCTTAAGCTTAGCGAAATATTTCCTATTTTACATCGTGAATTTTTGAGGTGAAAATCCTATTCACGTGGCAATAGTGGCGTTGTTCCATTTGATTTTTTGGAAAAATTAGTAAAAGACAATGTACTAGAATTAATCGTATTGTTTGTATGCTCGATTTCTATTGATGAGAATCGGAGTTATCGTCCATTGCATATAATGGTGGTGTAATAATGGGCGCTTTGATAGGTAATGTTATACTGTATATTCCTTGGAATCATAGGATGCCATGTACCCTAATTATTTTTCTTTTACATTAAACTTACTGTTTGACTTATCGTTTAATTTAACCCTGTAGCACACATCTATCCTAGAAAATGTGCGTAGTTAAAGCAAACCTAATTTTTTATATTTTTGAACAAAATAATCTCGTCGTATAATAACCCATGAAGTGCAAACATGAAACCGCCTCCTCTTATTGTCATTTCATGCCATGTAATACCTCATTGAGTCAAACCACTGTCATTCCATTCCCTTTGCTGATCGGAGAGCTGTGTTGGCTTGCATTGCGGTCTTTGGCTTCAGAGAGCCAGGCACCTCCGGTCGGTGGTCTTTTCATCCCATTAGTTTTAAGTAACTACCTATTCTCAGGTAACGGTTGCTGAATGGTATCAAAATATTGTGAAATATTGATGTCTCAATTAATGAAGTAGGAGCGGGAAAATATGGGTTCCGTTCCAATTTTTCTACCGTCTCTATTCTATACCTGTCCATAAAACTCGGGATACATTGAGCTAATAATAAGTGATTAGTTTATCAGATTGAATATTCCACGTACGGGAAAAAGCTTAATCAGATGGAACATTTCAGTCCCATAGTATTTAATCAATACTGTGGCCAAATACTTAATGGAATACGTATAGGGGAAATACACTGAATGATGTAAGCGGAAGGAGCGGTTCAACATTTACGGGTGTGAAATACTCCTTGCTTTAATTAATTACATTTAAGTGTCTGGATTGGTGAAAATGATTTATTTCTGTCTTTTGAAACAGAGTGTGAAGAGAATCATAACTCCTGTCTGATTTCGATTAAAATTGGTCGTCCACCGTAAGACTCCATTTTCACCCTTTTTTAGTCGAAATTAGTTATTTTTCCGTTGGTATTATTAAGGCTGGAAAATACAACTGTCCGCCTTTTCACAGGAGGCTAATTTAATTTTCAAGTTTATGGGGGAAGATTGTGGACTTTTTCACCCTTTTCATCGCCAGGGCAAAACTTGAGTTGGTGTACCCGCGATGCTAGACTCTTTGTGTTGGGAAGCCGGCAAAGTCTCAAAACGGACGTTAAAAACTAATTGCTTCAGGGAGAAGTCCTTACCGGGATGATAAGAGGTGCTAATGCTGTAGAGTTTTGATGCTCAGCTAGCGGACGGAAAAAAGGGTGCGAACGTTTCTCAAGAAAGCCATTAGGTTTGAAAAAAAAACAAAGCAAACAAGACGTATAAATATGGTTGGGACACCATTGATTTTTTTTATTTGTAGGCGTAATTGTTGGCCGCCTTCATGCGAAAGCTATCGCAAAAAATGAAATGATTGCGCACAGCGGCGTTTTCGCTTCAGTGTGCTCAAGTTGGCAGCCCTTCCCCCCGCCCCTTCCCACACCCCCAGACACACCTCCGCACCGTCGCCCTGTGCCTTTCCCTGCTTAACACGTAGATTGGAATGGGTGGGAAACGATTTACAAATCAAATTTTAGTGGAACCGTCGAACTGTGAAATAGTGTTTCGACTCCCGTGTTTTGCTTGCTTATTAAGGCGTAAAATATTGCAAATTTGATTCAACGCTCCATAGAGTAAGGTGCCGAGGGGGTGAGTGGGGAAGATGAAGCTAAAAGCGTCTGCTTCCGAAAAGCCAAATACCGTTATTTTCAATGTGCGACACGCGATCCATGAATAATGCGAAAATTAACAAATCCCATTTCATATATTTCATTACGGAGCCCTTGCCAGTGTGCACGCGGACGAAATCGGATTTCTGCAAACAAAATGAGCAGCAGGCTGGCAGATATGAAAGAGGAATTACGCAAACAATTTCGGTGGCTTGCCGTCTTGCTTTTGCCGGGGTGCGAATGGCCTGCCATGACGGGTTTAATATATATAGAGTGTTAATTGATTATTAGGGAAAGCTGTGTTGTTTTCTTTTGATTGTTCGACTTGAATTCCTCCTCTTCCGTGTACATATCAGAGTATGAAAGTTTCGTTTTCTTTGCTGCTGATTGAATTAATTTTTCGCTCTCAAGAATTTAATTGTTTAAAGAACTGCCCGCCTGAACTGTTATTGTTCTCTTGCGTCAGGGATTTTCACCTGTATCTGTTAGATGGTGCAAGTTGGCAAAGACAAGAAAGAAAAGAAGTTACTATTTCTTTTTTTCCAATCCGTTTTACGTCTGTTTAAGTGATAATGTTTTTGGGAATAGAAGTCATTTGAAGGCTAACGGTAAATAAAGGTGGGAATTTTCCATCAGTCTGGTCGGTCTAAGACTCAAACATTCAAACTCGGTACTCCGGCCTTGCTATCACATGAGTGCCCTAACATAATCAGCAGTCACTCCCATGTTTCCAGTTGAGTAGCCTTGCTAGGGATCGCTCTAGTCCCTTCCCCTCTTAATTTTCAGTGTGATTCCAGTTCAGAGTGCGAAGATAATTCTTTTAACAAATGGAATTGGTAATAATCTTGCTATCCTTTAATTTTACGATGGCACGAATATCAACATCATTGAAACAAATGGAATCTTAGAACATGGAGACAAAGTCGCTGAGAAAACACTACCTTTTGGCTTCGAGCAAATTACTGTGTGAAGGAAGCTACTTATTAATGCCAAAATTCGCACTAAAACCCTGAAAAGCATAAAAAATTAACGCAAAATTTCGGCACCGACTTAAAGAACTGGTCGTATGTGTTTCACATGCAACACCAAACTGCAACGCACGAGTTAGCTAGTGCTCCTTACAGGAGAGGCAATACTATGGGACACAAGTGCCCCCAAGGCGTAGGACTCCCACCGCTCTGTAGAGAATCGGGTCAGGGGTTACTGATGAGAGATTCACAAGCAGGAAGTGCGCTCGGAAGGGACAAAATAAAATCCTCGTGGAAATGGGCGGGTGGAGAACGACCGAATGCTTTCTCACGCAGCAATGAACTTGATAAAACTCCCAGAATCACCCTTACAAGCATTCGCTACTCTTATAAATTGTATATTTGGAGGTATTTGTACGTTGGCGTAAACGATATTGCTAGACATGTTAAGACCAGCTGCACGTCTTACGGGGGTAAAAAGGGAAGGCATCATTGAGTACTCTTTATTCTCCAGCGTCGCAATATCGTCAAGCAGAGTAATTTTCAACTCGGGAAAATCTTTTGATCGAGCGGAAGTCACGCCAGCTTCCATGGTACCTATCCGTGCACTTGCGGTAATTCAGTCAGAAAAGCTAACAAGCCTTCGATGGGATATTATAAATTACAAATTTTTTCGTTCAGTTCGGTCGACAAAGTGATGATGGTTGAAAAATTGTATTTTCTCGCAAATGCATTCATTAAATCCTCTTAAAATTAAGAATTCTCAATGATTGTTGACACAAATGACGATACTAACCTAATGACCTGTATTATAAAACAAAATAATCAAACGGCTATATTGTGTTCATTTCAGAGCTGATTTGGCTTCGAGCCAATGATAACTAAAATTCATCGACTCTGGAGTTACTTTGTGGAACCTACCGATGTTTATCGTAAGGAGAAATTCTATTTAGAAAATGCTGGGGCTATTCGGAATAGAACTTGCTTCCACCCTTTTATGCTCTTATTTCTTTCATTTCCACCAGAAACGTGTATTTATAACGTAAATTTTATCCCTAATGCGGATTTTCTTTATGTAAATCATTTATCAAATTACTAAAATTCATAGGTTCTGGCGTTACTTTGTGGAACTTACCGGTGTTTATCGTAAGGAAAAAGAAACTCTTTCTTGATGAGTAAATTTTACACGCCGTAAATCCAAGTAGGTCCAAGTAGATCCTACTACATGCGTTCTGTCCTCTTCTATCAAACCTGGTTTCAAATTGAAGCCTGCTTAATTGTGCTTTAATTTTCTTTATAAATGTGCGAAAAACCTTTGCAAGTATCTTCATTGAATGGATGTGGGGCTGATTCCTCTGTGGTCTTGAATATACGGATTGTGTGATAACAGCTTGAAAAAGCCAGAAACGACGATTTTTCCTATTAAATATTCCTGTTAATTCAGTATTAATGGTGATAGACTAAGAGCTCAGAAATTGGTCTTCGCTCATTAAATTGCTTTTATCTGAAACCAGTCCGGTATTTATCTGTGATATATGGTTCTCCTTCCATTCAATGGTTCAATTGTTCATTATCGTTGAAGATTTTCAGGTTTCCCATTAACAGTGGCAACTTTATCACAAACGGAAACAATTTAATTGATTATTATGATATGCTGTTATTTAAAAAATCGTCCAATAGGAAATAAAATCGGAATGCGTTAATATGCACGCCATTTAAAATACATTTAAAAGTTTTTAGATGTTTTTGAGATGTCATCAGTTTTTGGACTCTTGTCTCTTACTATTACCTCAGTGGTGGCGTCGAATTGCGGTTTGAGGATGTAAATTTTTCTACTTACCGTAACACAACTCAATTCGTCTGTGTAATTGGTCTCGAGGCAATCGATACTAATTTTTCAGTGCTGCCTAGCATCCAACACTTTCAACATTGGCGATTTTTTAACTTTAAAATTAACGAGTTTCTAATTGAAAGGGCATTATTTACTCAGGGTAAAATAATCCAAAACATAGCTGTGAGGTCCTCGAGTGCTCGATCGACCCGTGTGATATTCAGACCAGGTCCGTTAATATCCGCGTGAGTAGATGTAATTATGGTGAAGTAGTTACTGCTGTAATACTTCTCTAGTTTTTTTTTCTGCTAAAGGAACACGAAAGTCAAAGAATCAACCTCAGGCCTTCTAAAATAGCTTATTAATATTTTCATTACGTTTTCCCGGCCAGTTGATGTTTACTCTCCGTTTATGCTACTCGATCCCTGGGCCGGGGGAAGAGGGCAAATTGTGGCCTCACTCGGCCCAGGTAATATAAAAAGCTAGTCCAGTCGATTTTAATGTTTGAGTTTAGTTTCGGAGAAATTTCCATCGATTTTCGCAGATGTCCCATGCGTCTCATGTTAAGTGTTTTTTTTATAATTAAATGTGAGAAGAAAATTTTTTTTGCATGAAACTGGACTCTTGTCTGGACTCTGGTCTGTGTGGAATATATGTGAAAGCAATGTGGTTTGCTCTGTTACGAAAAAAATGTATTTCCATAAATTAGTCCTGTGATAGTCACTCAAAAGTGAGATTCCTTTAATCCGTTTCATTCGTGAAATTTGAGCGTATCTTTAACTACGCCGGCTGCTTATTTTTCCAACCATTGAGGATTTTTTTTTCTGAAAATGAATTGTTAAACTAGGAGTCGATCAGAAGTGATTAAAAAAGGAACAAAAACACTACGAAGCTGTTAAAACTACTTCAAATTTGAATTAATTTTCAACCTTTAATTTGACGATATTTACTCGATTTCATGCCGTTGCAACTTACCATATTTTGAGATGTATACCAACACGATTTTCTTTTATGACTATTTTAGGTGCGAATTGGGTAATCACGTGAATTTTGGTGCTACCAGTGCTGCTGAAAGCTTGGAATACAGTTCAGTTTGTAGACTGACGGGTAGTGAACTACCTTACCGTACCATTTGCGGTATGAATCTGAAGAAAATTGGAGCCGAATTCTATGGAGTAAATGCTGGGGCTATTCGGAATAGAACTAACTTCCACCCTTTTGTGCTCTTGATTCTTTCATTCTACTCCGAGCATTGAATGGCGTGTATATAGCTGACATGTTCTGGATAACTTCAACTGTCATTTTGTGAGGATGTTAGTTTAAACGATTGTTCACCGAAGACTTGGGTTTTATTGAAAACATTAGACTCAATTGCGTCTACGGAGGAAGAGGATATGTACGACGGTTCTCAAACAACGAAATCTGCTTATCTCGAATCTGGGCCTCATGGGTATAGGAAAGTTTGTTGAAACGAATCGGTGTGCTGTTATGATCGTAGCACAACTGTAACAATTTCAGTACTCCGATCGTGAGTGCAATATGAAGTATCCCCTTTTCAAATCACGGAAAGCTGCCCCAGTGACCATGAGGGCAAAGATTTCCTTTGCAATTTTTTTCGCGGGCGAATCACCTCATCGGTGGGATATCGCGTGTTTACAGGTGCCTTCCGGGAGGCGAGACGGGGAAGGGCTCAGCTCGGGGACCCCCTCCCGCGCGCGCGTGGAAATACAAATAAAGGTTGCGAGTTCCGTCCCGCGTCTCATTCCGTGCACATCTCACACTCTCCATTTCTCCATTACGGCGACTACGACGCTCTGTCCCGCAAAACTTTGTCGCCACACCTCCCAGCCGATCCCAAAAGCATCTACCGCCCCCTCCCCCTCACTCACTCATCCTCGCCGCTCCCGCTACACAATGTGCCTTTTGTCTATCCCTCTCGTTCCGCTCCCCCACTCAACACCGCGAGCGGCAACTATTTTTTTCCCCTCACGAAGCCAACGTATTGATCTAATTTCCACGGGGCTTGCTTTCTATCGCCCCCTGTAGTTCCCGTCTCTCTCTCTCTCCTCGTCTTCTTTCAACTTCTTCAGAAACTTTTTACCTCTTCCTTTCATCGAATTTCTTCCATTTTTTTATCCTGAACTTCTGCTTCCACGGCTAACAAGTGATTTTCATTATTCTTATGGAGGATGCGAATGCCGAGGGGAAAGTTTTGCCGTGGAGCTGCGCCATGCGAAACAAAAAGATGGATCCAAGGTTCATTAGGCAAGCAGCATTCCCCGTCCCCTACACCCACGTGGCTCCGCTCTCTTCTCACCTCTGGAGATAGCTAGAACCCCTCCCACCTCGCTCCCCAATCCCCCCTTCTACCACTTCTCAAAAACCGGCCGACTCACTCCGTTCGATTACGCTGGCCACCCACCCTCCCTCACACCCTTGACACCTCTCTTTTCTTCCTCCTCCTCTTTCGAAGAAATCGCTCGGGAAGTGTAAACGCTTTGATTTTTCCCAAAAGAAAACTCCGTGCTCGGCAAAGTCGGCCCGCGGCAGCGCGAGGCGGAATTTCAAGTGTGCTGTGCACGGGGCCACCGAAAGTGCCCGATGAGCGAGTGCCACGCTCAATGTGCGACCTATATTCTTTTAAAGGCCAAACGATCCGTTAAATCGGCGCTCCGCCCCTGTCGGACGCGCGTTCGGTCGAAATAATCGCTCAAGTGTTCATTAAGTCCCCTCTCCAATCGCCTCCCGAGGAGAATTCACGAGTTGAGCCACCAACACATCGGTTTTCGCCTTCAAAAAAAATTTATTTTACATAAACACACGACTTTATTTTAGAAGATTTGATCCAAAGTTCTGAGTTCCTTTAAACATCATGCCCAGTTCCTGGTTGAAATGGTTTTAATAGTTGCTGAATTATTGCTCATAAATTTGTTTTTGTTAGGCTTACGTGGTACTGTGTTATTCATTTTACATTGAACGAATTTGTTAATTTATTCATTTGGGAGTATTTTAATAGAAAGAACATTTTTTGAAAATATCCTCCTTTATTCGCCTTTAGAAGGATCTTCACGAATTCTTCGGTTTCCACCGCATGCGCGTATTATCTCGGGTAAAAGTTTCACTCGCAACCCTCTTCCGGTCTGAGACCTGATTTATAGCGGGATGAATGTTTACTAGTATAAATAAAAACTACAGTAATTGTACTGTCCACTTAAATTTAATGTGAAATACACAACACGTGTTTCACATTAAATTTAAGTGGACAGTACAATTACTGTAGTTTTTATTTAAAATGCTGTTCCTCCATATATCGCCCGATATTGTCGATGTTTACTAGCAATGATGATTCACATGAAATAAATTTTTACTAATTTAGTTTGTGTTAAATCACGTATTCATTTATGTACTAACAAAATTATCCCTCATTAACATCAATAGTCATCAATTCGAAGATTGGTTTGCAGCAGCTCTCCATTACTCGCTCCTTTCAGCCATCCGCTTCATTGCTCCGTATATTTACTTTGATGCCCTTCATGATATGGTTAATATATTCCATATTTGGTCTTTCTCTATAATTCTTCCCATTTATTACTCCTCCCAGTATTTTTTTCATTAGGCTGTTGTGTCGTGTGTCCAATAAGTTGGTATATCTTTCTTCGCAGAGTGTTCATTATGCTTCTTTTCTCTCCAGCTCTTCGTAGGACGTCTTCGTTAGTGATTCTCTCCGTCCATCTAATCGTTATCATTCTTCGGTAACACGTAATCTCCACTTTTTGCTTATTCTATTATGCTCACAATGTCTTTCTTGCTTCTTCAATCGCTGGTGATCCAGCTTCCCAGTTAAATAAATTCTTCCACTTGCGTGAGTTTTTGCTGCTATAGTTTAACGGTGATTTTGTCTTCTTGATTTCTTCCGCAAGCCATAACCTTGATATCCTTAACATTAATCTTCAGGTTGTATTTATTCAGAGTTTTGTCAGATCTTCTTTCTTCTCAGCATGAATTGTTGTGTTGTCAGCAAAGCGTAGCGTGCTAATTTTTTCTCCATGCACTTGTATTCCTGTTTTTAATTTGTCCTCTATTTCATTTACGACTTTTTCAATGTATGTATTGAAGATTATTGGCGACAACGTGCATCCTTGTCTTACTCATTTCCTCACTTCTGCTTCTTCTGCATTTCTGCCACATTTAATCACTGACAGCTAATCATCATATAGTCTGTAAATTGCTCTTCTGACATTAAATGACACTCCTTTCCTCTTAAGCGTAGTCAGTATTCTGTTCCAGTCCACATTGTCAAATTCTTTCTCTAGGTCGATGAAGCAAATATATGCGGGCTGGTTCTTTTGAATCCTCTTCTCTATGATAAGTCTGAGAGCTAAAATAGCTTCCGTCGTTCCCCTACTTTTCTTGAAACCGAATTGGGCCTCATCCAGGAATTCTTCCATCTTCTGTTCCATCCTGTAGATGATTCTGGTCAGAATTTTTGATGCATGTGCTGTAAGGCTAATTGTTCTAAAGCCATGCATTTCTCGGCTCTTTTCATTTTAGGGATAGGAATAAGTGAGCCCTGTGTTAGGAAAATATCCAATTTTACATTAGTCTGTAATAATTTTAGCATTTAAAATATTTTTCAGAAAAGCGTTTGATATATTGTTTAGTAAAAACATATTCTATAGGTACAAATCTTTTTCTCTGAAATGATCTCGAAGTTTTCGAGAACGCGAGGTAATCCCGCTAAACCCCACATAGGCTGTTTTATAATTATGTGAATGAAAGCATTTCGGTGACAGGTGCTACTTAGAAGTATGACTGGATTCTCTAGTGTTTCTCTGACGCTGTGTATTTCCCTGCTTTCTTGTGTTGAGGAAGCGATGTGCGTTGATCACGATATTTCTTTATCTATGCCGTACTATACTAAAACCTTAATTGTCTCTTTATTTACTTCGACATTTTACAGATACCTCTAGCCTTTAAAGGTGTTTGCACCAAATGTTTCGAGGTCTATTTCATTTACAAAACTCAGTTTTCATATCAACGATGTCATTTCTCTTTCCTTTTCCCCTCTCTCCCACGTGCCCCTTCACCCAACAACCGCATTTCAATCCCCAATGACCACTAACTTACTTTAGCAATGTTTCCCATTTAATTCTCCAACTACTAGTTTACATTATTTACCTCTTCCTCTCTGAAACTGAAAGTTGTCATTACTGTATGTTTAATGGCTACATTTGTTGGACCCGATCCAACGTTTATTGGCAATATATTCTCATTATCATTCTCTGCCTCAACATCCCGACATATACATTTTCTATTCATTAACGAAGATGCCCCACACTGTCTCTTGGCCCCTCTGCTGTTGATCATTCAATAATCATATGTGCAACGTTCAGCGCTATCTTTTCGTGTGAACTCGCTCAAGTTCATCACGTCTAAACCCCCTTTCTTCATTTCGCATTATTTTATAACATTCTTTCGCTTAGCCATGTTCTTATATTCAGAGTTTCTATAATAGAACTCTTGTGGGCCTCCTCTGTCATTTCTCCAGTATTTTTATCTGCCAGAGTTACTCAAGGATTACATATGACGACGGCCGCGGAGGTCCTGCCTAACCCTCTGGTGTTCACGGAATTCGCCCCAGTGTGCCGATTCTCGTTGTTGCCAGGATTCAATACCTATCTCATTTAGCCAGTCCATGTTTCTTGCGATTGATAATTTAAGTGGTTTCCCTTTGCATTCCTCAAGAGTGTTTTTAAGTAGTCGCAATTATTTAAGAGGTGTAACCAGTGGGGTCAGACGCCTTTTTGCAGTCCCCTTATTAGTAGGTACAGAGACCGCGCGGACTACCCACGTCTGACTGCTATTTTTTGACCCATCTGACATGGGTGGCCCTACCAGGAGTAATAGGGAGTTAAATCTCCGACGGAACTAGAGGTATAAGGGTGCAACAGTTTTTTTTAAAGAAAAATTAACCGTATTGTTGAAAGAATTATGCTCATCGGCACAATACTTTTTCCATGAATGGTTGAAGTTTAGGCTTCGAAAGCTTAGGTGAAAGGGTGAAGCTTAGGACACTTCGAAAAGGTGTGTTTTCGACGGGAAGCGTGGCGCTGGTGGCTCTGACGTCATGTACAACTACTACACAAGGGCGGTGCTCGCAAACTCAACCAACTCTCGAGACTCAAACTTCTTTTAACCTCACGATTTTTGGCTCTAATGAAAGTGTTAAGAGGAGTTATGCAAAATATTAGTTCCTAATATTTAAAAAGATCAACAACAGAGCGCTTTGAATACCCGAAGATAGCGAAAAAAGTAGCGGCGCAGCTCCATACGAACCTGTACCATACAAAACCTGTACACAACAAACCTGTAAATATCTATCTAATGCATGGATTTCAAGGAAAGACATTTTCATTATCTTGAGGCTCCATAATGACTCTTAATATAGCTTTTCGCCGCATAAACTTCAATTTACAGCTTCAAGTACGGTTAAATTTGACCCTTTTTTATTCTTTTCATTTTTGGATTGTAATTACTTTCATGAAAATATTTAGAAAGTAGCAAGCCTCATTTTGCTTAACATTAACGATGCAGGACAGTGCTTAGAATAGAGAACATTTCTTTATGCGCACAACCTCGGCACAATGGTACGAGACCGCAAAGCCCATTTGCAAACGCGATCTGCACGCTTCAGACCCTGCCCTTTTCATCGTATTTTAGAATGATTGACCAATATTTTATTTTTTTGAAAGATGAAGTAGTGAACTGCAGAAAATTATATACGTGAATCCAGTACACCATTGATATTTAGCGCCGCGAAAGTTGCAAGATTTTCATTCAACTGCCTTCCTATGCGCATTATGCCTTGACTGTGCTCAGGAAATGAAAGGGTATGCCTAACCTCATGAGTGTTAGCAAAATGAAGGCCCCTCTTTACTAAAGACTAAATTTGCTTCTCATTCCTAAAATAATTATGCATATGAGCAGTGAAAATCAAGGAGCACATCTTTTGCTTATTATAATAATAGATGTTGACTAGTTTTCAGCATTTTTTCATTATTGCATTAATATATTTTCAAATTCACTTGGGGAATTAGTGACCATCTGTTCAGTTTCGTGAAAGTTAAACCAAATGCAAAGGGTTTGCAACAAAAACTCATAAGTTTGTAGAGAAAACACATTCCAAGGAGTTACTCTCAATGATAATACGAGTGAAAATTATTACACTATCTACCAGCAATCCGCAAGATTAGACACCGAGGGGGTTAAATTAATAGATTAGAACAGCACTAAGACGGCAAATAATATAAAATCTGAGCTGAAAGAGATTCGTAAGAGTTATGAAGAGTACCCCTTTGAAAGAAAAACTTTCCAAATAACGAAGAAGAGCATATAAATTATGGAAAGTTATTAGCTTTCATTCAAATACTAAGTACAATTGGGTTATTGAAACAAGTTTCCGAAATCTTCTTTGGTCATACGTTACATAAATAATAATTAATGGCCCATCGTATCTAAGATTATTGGAGGGAAACAGAGGAAAATGATATCCAAATCACGGTGTTAGCCTCCGGCCCAGAGGAAATATCAACCAAAATACACCGAAATCCTGCTTATGACATCTGATTCCGCTAACTGATATTTGTCTACATGTCTTGATTGCCCTTTATAACTAGTTTGCTGTGAGAATAGGGAGCTTCAGAACTTACGATCACTCGGAGTAACTTTTCTCAGGCGCGTTACCGGGCGTAGTCATCTCGGTGTTCATGGCGTAGTTCGCTGTATGTGACGTCATCACGCATTCGTAAATCATCCGCCTGCCTTAGGAGCGTTTGAGGCGACGCACAGTGGGCGAAATGCCCCAAAAGATGGCCAAAACTAAAAATCATTGCTATATGGCCTAAAAGATGACGTTTTATATGTTTTTGAGGTTGCTAAAAGCGATTCTGAAGTCATAATTTAAAAAAAAGCAATAAATGATCCAATATGGTGGACTTAATAATTCAAGTGAGCGGAGCTTGACTCGTTCATCGTAAGAATAAAAAAGAAATAATGTGGCATATTAATTACGTTATAGAATTGAAGAAGTTAACAAAAGATGAATTATGATGTATAAATTAATAAAAGTTCAGAATAAATAAGGCTATGAAATATAGGCAAAGTAAGTAGTTTTAAGTTTACAAAAATATGAATGAATAATGGAATAACATAGATGAACAAAAACATTTATCTGGCATTATTTTATAAATAACAATGAAAGGGTAGTTAAATGCGTAGCAATTAAATTCATGATCCAAACAAATGTTAATTATTGCACTGACCTCATCTTTGTAAGCAATGAGTTTAGGTGGAAATCAGTCACAGTCGTCTGAAGAGTTGTCGGAATATACTTCAGGAGAGGTCGATGAGGATGAGCATGAAGCTTCAGACATTGTAACACTCTGTGGTATTATCAGAAGCAACGCCTCGTTGCTTAAGCATTGCAATTTCTTTTTTGGCAATGGCCTTTGGCTGCTTATTAACGGATCTGAAAAAATCAACAGCCTGGAAAAAACATCTTGCATATTTTTTCGGCGTGAACATTTCCGTGCAAAATCTTCACGAAACCTCTTAAAATATTTATTGCACGCCTCCTGGGCTTCTTCTGACATCTGCCCAATGGGCAATAAGGAATTTCTAATTACTTCCTTTCCATGTACAAGTAGTTTATGCACCGTTGTTGGCATGTTGAACCAGGGATATAAGCGCACGAATAAACGGGCAGTTTCAATTGCATACTCCTCAAATATGTCTACATCTATTTGTTGGCCGCAGGATATGACTTGCAAAATGGTATGCATATGTTTAATCAAATTTAAGTCCAAGCCAGTAATGGACGCAGAAACGCTGCTATTTTCAAAGAAACGACGAGCTGTGTTTCCGTCATTGCTACTCCCAAAACTTTGCTTTGGCCTGTCAACAATGTGGCCTAGGTGAGACCTGAATCCCTCCTGAATAGATTTCTTCCTAATCTCCATTGCTGCTTTTAAACCAGGCTCTCGGACTTGCCAAATTTTTATGTGCAGTCTGTAGGACAGATGTATGAAACATTCAAAGCATCGAATCCATGTGTGTAGGGTCGAAAGGCCGAAGGTTAAACGCTGTTCAGCAATCTCTCTTCCCATCATTTCATCGATGTCATTGAATTCCTTTGAAGTTGCCTGACAAAGATGACATCTCTGGGAGGATGATATATCACTGACAACATTGCATACTTTGCCATCGATCATCGTCATGCCCAACTTGTACGTCACCTTAATTTTCTGTCCATCCAGCTCAACATTAAATGGGACCAAATTATCCACTTCACATTGAACGGTGTGCACGTTAGTTCTTATAACATCTGTAGTTTCCTTGAGGAACTCGATAGAAATGGGCCGGCAAAACCGAGGGGAAGACGGCGGAGGGTTTTCCAGATAATAATTTCTTCCTTTCCGGTGAATGATGACAGCTGCAGCGGCACTACAGACGTTAAGAGGATGCTGGAGTCATCTATCTCGTTCCTCTCTGCATCTACAAACTTCTGTTTGTAATTGCTTTGCCCAGAGCTACCATCACATCCCCACTTACAAGTAAGAATAAGGTTCTCAAAAGATTCTGCTGGCATGCGTTTAATGACTTCCGATTGATGTTGCAAAATCCTATGCACAGTGTGATCGAGCAACGACTGCAGGCGTACTTAGGCAAGACAATCCCTCACGTTGATACCGACTGGGTAGCAAGCAAGTTTTGCTTTCGCAACTTGGCTGTAAGGTGGAAACGCCCTACAGTTGATTTCCGTGCAAGCTTGCCGTATGCGCTCGTACGAACTTCGTGATTGATTTGTCTCAATCATCAGAAAAAGAGCACCTTCAGCTGTCAAGCTCTTTTCAGGAACGCGCTGCATGCTTTGACGATATTTATGGGCCCTGGATGGTGTCGTCAAAGTTACATCCCTCACGACTGTTGCTGCATCGATTTTGCCATCAGCTCGAAGGCTCATTTGCGTTGCGTACTACAGCTCCTTCAGAGAAGATTCGGTGCGCAGGAGTTCAGTCCTCCTCCGTTTTGTTCTTTCACTACAAGAACTAAAATCGGAGGTCGGCCGTCCAGTCTTGACATGATCTGGATTCTGTGGTGCTTCGACACGGAACGGTACAAATTTGCTTAGCCACTCCTCGTTTTTCTCCAAGAAGCGCGTCTCCGTCCTTCGATTTTGTTTCCACCTTGCTTTAAGGTCAAAGATCAATTTCCGCACTACTTGCCGTTGATAGTCCGTCCAGGTGTACGAAAATCCCGTCTTCTTCTCCGCAGCCTCACCCAACACATCAAAAATGACGTTGATATCCTCCTTCAAAAGATCCTTCGCTAATGTGAATATCTCTAGCCGTGTAAAGCCCAAATTACTACCTGCAAATTTAATATTGTATTAATTTCAGTAAAAAAAACTTAAATACTGCCAATTTATCAACCTATAGCAATTTTAAAAAAATGTATTTAGATTGTACTTACATTGCTTGGCTAAATCCATTTTACAGAACAAGGTATTAAAAACACCTTGGAAATGATTCAGTAGTGCACAGAGTAACGTAACACTAGAGTCAACGCGATTGTCGCAGAAGAGGGTCTTACACACAGTTCCGCAAAACACAGAGTTCCTCGTCACACTGAGTTTCTTCTCGCTCTCTCTGCATCCTCTGCATTCAACATCAGTGCTCCGAGCGCACTCATCCCTCAAGGCCTGGCTCAAGGCCTCAAGGCAAGGCCTCAAGGCAGTGCTTCGACTAGGCCAGCCGAGTGGCATCAATCCTCGGCTTTGGGCGATTATGCACGCACGGTGTCGCAGCCCAAATTACCTCCTGCAAATTTAATATTAATACAAAGCATATAGCAATATATTATCTTCCAATACTATATACGTACTAGTAATATGGCATGTGCATATATCCCCCGATCCGCCTCACGGTTGACAGCATTACATACAATAGAAAGATACAATGTGTCGTTTGTACAGAGAAGGAAGAAACATTGTAAATCACGGACGTGAGCCCACAAACAAGTTGGGAAAAGGGTGCATGGTGCACCCTCCCCGTCCCAGCACACCATCAACCGACTCCTTCCCCGTAAACCAAACAGCCGATTCACCGCGCTGAAAACCAATTGGACTCTTCCCCCAATCGTCTCCAAACCAAGCCCACATTCCTCCTAAGACATATCAAACTACAAATTTTACTTTTCACCGGAAGATTATCGGAATCGTCGAAATATATAGATCGAGAGTATTGAAATCACAAGTGAAATTTATAACGTCTTTCGATGGCCCATTCAAAATTTGAATAGTTAATAACAAAACGTATAAACAATTTTTGAAACTTGAAAATAAATAATCTTAGTTCAATTTCATAACTAAACACATTCGCATAAAAATATTCATGTTTTTAACGGAAACATAATGAGCGTGTAGAGTACCGACTATGGAACCCAGCGCGTGGCCATGTGATTATCTTAATTAAATGGCTTTAGCTTCGCGAGGGGCAGTTTGGGGCATCTAATTTTTGTTTCGTAATAACTATTAAATGTGTAAGATTGATGATTTTTTCGTAATGATTGTTAGTACGAAGAATACGACAGAATGCTAAACTTATTACTTAATTTTTAAATAATTTTTCGAATAATATTGTATTAATTTTAGTCAAAAAAAACTTTAATACTGCCAATTTATTAACCTATAGCAATTTAAAATAAATGTATTTAGATTGCACTTACATTGCTTGGCTAAATCCATTTTACAGAACGAAAATCGCCCAATTACACCAGCAGTAGCGTTATTATTAAGTACAAGTACTTATTCTTGCGCTGCTCAGTGGCCGTTCTTACTCACGTGGAGATCACTTTCACAGTGGTTTATCAACGCGTAAACATACTCACCAGCCTTTACAATTGTATTTTTGGACGCTCCCATTCTTCCTTTAGCCAATACAAAGTTTCAAAAACCTTATATACTAAGTTCATATTTTCCTATTTTGGCCAGCGTTTTGGGCATTTCGCCCACTGTGCGACGCTCAGAATTATGACTTCGTGCTCATCGTTTGAGGGGCAAAAAATTGGAATATGAAAGTTTCTAAAGGGCCATAGCTAATTTCCGGTGCTAGAATTTCGTTTGAGAAAATAAAATAAATGGGGTTTACTTTCCTATTCTCATTGCTCCTTCCACTTCAACTCAAGAGGGTACCGGAACGGTCAAGCGATTCCACATCATCTCGATACAAGTTAATGTAATGTCTCTTGATTTGAACGTACAAATGGCCTTAGATAGGATGTCATTTGCCCCATGAGAAAAAATTCCTCACTTAAGGAAAAATTCTTCCATTAGAAAGAGAATCAATTTCTTGGGGTAATGCGTCATAAATGTGATAATTGATGGAAACATTCTTATCATTATTCTGCATTGCTTATGGTACTTTGAGCGAGAATACGCTTATCATAAAATTAAATAAATTTGGTGTTGTTGTGATGAAAAACATCTCGTTTCCAATGATACAAAAATATCAGTCTTCAACCGAACTACTTTTTGAGATGTTCGCCAAAGAATGTAATGTTTTCCCGTACTGCTGTGCGCTCTAGGGAGACTATTTTAAAAATGAGGAAGTTCTAGCCCATAGATTTAGTTAGAAATTTGATGGTGTGTAGTTCGTATGCTTTATCGTTTTTTTTAAATAAATTTAATACCATGATACTTTAAACAAAATCGTGATAAAATTTTCGATTGTGAAGGCGTTTTCAGCTCACGGAATGAGATAAGTCAAGTTTAAACCCTTAATGAGTTTATTTAGTAAATAACTTAGAATTTCAGCTTTGTATTACAATGTTTTTCGTCAATAAATTACAAAATACACTTCATACGTCTTACAGCTGCTTGAATGCAATTATAAAATTCGAACATGTCTCTATTATGACTTGAGCAAAGTCTCGCTCAAACTACCTTAATCCACGAAAGAGGCGCTGCTATAAGTTTCATATCTCACATTTACCTTACAAATATTCCTTAAAGTTCTACCACTAATTAGCGAAGTAGATATAATATTCTCTGACATTATTTCTTATTAAAACATTATCTTACTAATTTTCTACCGAAATCAAACTCTTATACTTCAATTTGTTCACTTGGTCATTGGTTACAGTGTTATTTGTAAGAGATGAAAAAAGTAGTTTCTTTTACACATACTCAATTACATTCAATTTATTTCCAATAGTAAAATATAGGAATAATATAGTACATTTTTTTCCATTAAACAATTTTAATACTACTTGGATCTTCCATGTGAAATCAAAGACGAGTTGTCCTTACTATCTCAGATTTTCACGAAATGTTTTGTATGTTTATCTTATAAGACCCTTAGTTTGTATATAAAATTTTTATGAAAAATGTTGAGTTTTTGCAGAGATATCAGAGATTGCAGGGTATGAAAAATCCAAGTCCCAGAATGTTCCCATTTTTGTCAGATCTAAGAAAGCTAGAAAGTTTCGCTAAGACTCATCTTGTACAATTAACATTAGCTTATTCAGCAGTCAAATATTAAAATTTTAATTTTTTTGAAATTTTTAAAAATATTTGAAAATTTAAAATTAATTTGTCAAAATGTACCCCACCTTCGATCCATCTCAAATTTTAGAATCATGTAGTCCTTTGTATAGGTAAAGAGGCTGCAAAGTTTCGTCATTGCTATATTTCATATAAGAGAGGAAAATATTTTAATTTATGGCATGCACTTGTGCGTACGCCCCGTGCCCACACCCATCTGGTTGAATAGCAGTTAGGCATTTCGCTATTTGCCAATGGAGTGAGAAATGCACTATGATATACTTTTTACGTAAGGCAGAAGTGTTACATCAAAAAAGGACACTTCACATCATGGGCATTGCTTAAAACAGTTACTTCACAGTCGGGTTTATATAACGGTGGTGCAACTGCCTAAATCTTGCGGCTGATGTGGGTGAATCAGCACGGGAGGTCGCACGTTGACCCGAAGCTTAATGTGAATCAACTATTTCATTTTGATTTTGAAACGATTATTACCAGATCGGTTTTAGGAGTAGATTTAATTACTACTGTATACATGACCCTGCCTGCGCTATCGTGCCTGTTCTGTCAGTGAAAAACAGAAGCACTGTTGCAATCCGCTGATTTTGCAAAGAATCGTCAGATCTCGAAACCTTCCTCCTGTCGCTGCGGCCTTTTACGACCGTTGTCGGAGCGTTTTAGGAGGAGTGATTGGAGGTCAAAAACCTGGTACTCAGTTCTTAATTGGTGTGTCAAATTTGCTCGAAGAACCTGAACTTTCTGGACTGCTTAATGATTTGTCAAAGCAAGAGGTTGCTGCCACCATGGATGAAGAAAGACCGGATACATCCGCACAGCCCGTCCTCGTTTCCGAGTACATCCAGGTCACCAAGGCCCCTGTCGCGGATATTCACGTTGGTGAAGTTTCTCAGGTAAACCCTGATGCGGCTGAAGAGCTCAGACAGGAATCTAAAGCCGGTGTCCCACGGTCCATTTTGTATCCAATTTTTGTATCCAAAATTTTGGTCCAAATGCTTTTGGTCCAAAATTTGTATACAACGGAAATGGTATTTCCCACGGTGCATCACATTTGGACCAAAATATGCCAAACAAACGAAATACGATATTATAGTAAACAAATATGTTTGTTAGGGATTGTGAGAATGTCTTGGCAGTGTTAGCAGTCGGAATTGGATGCTCAGACTTATTAATAATAAAAGTGGTGAAGAAAATAAAGGGCCTTGGCTGGAAAGAAGAGATGAAAGCGTCGGAAGAGGCGTGCTTAACATGTTGGAGAAGGAGCTGGTTGTCGACGATCCCAAAAACTATCGGAATTACTTGAGAATGAGTGAGGATGTTTCCATGTCCCTTCTCAGCTAGGTTGAGGGTAGAATTAAGCAGCGGGTTACCAATTATGAGGCGGTTTATTCCCGCAAGGAAAAGGTGTGTAATTTAAAAACGGACATAATAGTTGCGATAATGTTATACTTATGCCGCTGTAGTGCTATAAACGTTCATTGAAATGACATTTGTCTTTCCAACTTAGAGCAGTCCAAAGAGGACCTTAGTCATCTATTAATCATTGCGATCGAAACGGGCGGCTCCAGGGTTCAAAGTAGTCAATTCTCCGGCGGCTCTGGGGAATTATGAATACTCTCCAGGAAAATAGGTATCATGGAATTCGTGAAAAGTGGAAATTGGCGTGATATAAGTGGTTTGGAAACAAATTTTTACCAGTTTAAAGGAGCAAATTTTAACTGAATACATGCATATTTCCTTTTGACATCAGCACCATATGTTTGGTCTATTTCCAAAATTATTTTGATTTCGAGCGTTTTTCATTAGCATAATATTGGCGGCAGTGTAAAACCTATTAGTATGCTTACACTGTTTCCTTTTTTCATTAAGTATTAACTTGCTGCTTCACTGCCACTCGTGTGAAATGAAGAAGAGGCTCGTAATTAGCTTCCCTTCCATCGTACTTTTCCGCATAAAAAAGTAATATATGCTCAAAATTTTAGTCTATGAAAAAAATATGCCGGGTTTTGGATCCCGGGATTCTAGTAGTAAATATTTAATAGTTTCCAAAACACATCCACTGGCATTCCGGTTGCGATACATCACATCTTTCGTATTGTACATGAACTCGTTCTGTTGCATTTGCTTGATGAGCGTAACAACTGCCTCAGGCGCCCAACCTATCCTCATATTGTGTCTCATTTCTTATTTTTTCATTTTCATTTTGTGTCTCACTTGGTCATGTCTTAATATAATTACAACACACGAACCTGACCACGCTATCCACCGTAATTGCAAAACAAGAAGTATTCCCTGCAAGACATAAACACCGAGGTTACAACGCATAGCGATGCTTATTTTTCTTCAGCCCTCTGATTGGCTGGTTTCGTACATTTGGATGGAAATTTAGAACATGTCCTATCCGTTTGGACCAAACGGAATTGGATGAAACGGATTGGACGAAAAGGTAATTGGATACAAATACGCCGTGGGACACGGCGAACTCCACTTGTATCCAAATTGGATACAAAAATTGGATCCAAATTGGACCGTGGGACATCGGCTTAATACAGAAGTAGAGGAGGCAGTCGATAGCAGAAGAAGTGCTTACTGTCCAAAAAAGCTTCGATAAGTCCAGATTAACGTTACTCTAGAAGCTCATGGCGAGTTTCCAGTGACACTGAACAAGTTTTACCGCTCGAAGAAATGCAGCCAAGAAAAAGGGAAAAAAGCTAAGTTTGGTGAAAATATCCCTAGAAAATGCGATGGAACTTTAAATAGTGCAACCCCAAATTGAGGAAGGCCCACCTTCAAGTGATTTGGATATTTCTTATTGGCTTGAAAAAGCAGGGAGGAAGATAATCCAACAATTGAACGATGAATTAGAATCTGCAAAAACCGTAAGTGAAAGAGTGCTGATCCTGTCCGTTCCTCCCCAGTCGTGGACCGTTGCAGAAGTACAGAGAGTTCTCGACTACGGAGCACATTGCGAGGAAAGTCAAGAAATTTGTAGCTGAGGAAATGTATATCGTGCACTCCGGATCAGAAGCACGGAAGGACCCTATCAGTTGATGTCGAGGAAAAAGTCAAATTATTTTATTAAGAGCCTGACATGAGCCGGGAAATGCCCTGCAAAAACAGTGGAAAAATGCATACGAAAATGATAGAAAAATCATAGAGCAAAAAAGGCTGTTCTTAAGTAATTTGAGAGAGAGATACTCCCAGTTGAAGAAATAAAATCCTAATCTTTCAACTGGCTTTCCAAATTTTGCTGATTTAAGGCCAGCTGAATGTGTTCACGCCGGTGCGTCAGGCACGCACTCGGTATGCGTGTGCACAATTCACCAGAACTTTAAACTAATGTTTATGGGAGCCCAAATATCTAAGATTATTTCAAAAGACGGTGAAAAGCTCTTTGAAAGTTACAGAGGTTGCTTTCAATGCACATCGAAGTGCTCTCCTCTTACTGATGAATGCACTCTCGGTCAATGTAAAAGCAGAACGTTCGGCGACCCATACAGACTCCGAGATGTTTTAGAAAATCATTTTCAAGAGAAATTGAAAGGCACTATCACATTAAAGAAGTAGTCAGACACGGACAGATGTAATTTGGTGACTCTTATAATGGACAGTGAAACCTTTTTTGACGTTTCTGTAGAGGTAGCCAAAAACGTTCATGCACATGACTGCATTGCCAAGAAACAAAGTGGCTTTTTCAAAATTAAGTGAGACAATCTAGGCCCTGGATAAGTTCGCATAATGGGGGAATTTTCCGAAAATTATGCTTTTCTACTCCAAGACAGCGCTCAAAGCATTCACTGGAACAAAAGTCAAGCTACAATACATCCTTTTGTTGGGTATGTGTGAGAAGAAAACGAGTTGAAAACAATACATTTGGTGATAATCTCAGAGCATATGACCCACAATACGGGTGCAGCCTTTTCTTTCCAAAGGAAGCTACTTCAATTCCTGAAAGCACATGAAAAGGATTTAAAGAAAATAATTTACTTCTCCATTGGAGCTGCAGGACAATACAAGAACATATACAATGTTGACTATGTTTTGCAGCACGAGAAAGATTTCAATATTCTCACAGAGTGGCATTACTTCGCGAACTCCCACGGTAACGGGCCTAGTGATGGCGTTTGCAACAAAACCCGAAAATAATTTCCTAGTGTAATATTCACATCCTAGTGTAATATTCACAACACATATTCACACAAGCCTCGGCGGCAGCAGCAAACAAGTGAGACTAATGAATGCTAAAGACGATTGACAATGCCATAATGCAAGCTCAGTTTTCTAAGACGAATATCTTTATAATGCATTGAGGATAGGATGAATGATTGAAGAATGAAAGAATACTGAAAGGTCGGGAAGAGAGTGGAAGGGAGGGGCAGTAGTTAGGGGAATGGAAGGGAAAGAGGCGAGGGAGCAAAACGAAAGACAATGATGCCAGGAGGTTGTTAAGCGTGGCTTAGTCATTGTACAGATTTTCAGTGTACAGATTTTCAACCCTTTTAGTTGGCAGTAACCCATTACCCTGTGCCAAGCGAGCGGGGGAGGGAGGGAGGTGACCGTCACCGGCGCTTAGACGAAACCCCGGACCCTGAACATTCCACGGAAGTCCACCACCCTGACAATTTAAAGAAAGTGGGGAATAACCCTGGAGGAGAGCGTGCGTAGTATTTCCCTGAGGTCACTGCACTTTTCTCCCACGCCAGGATCCTGGCAATTATTTTACCACCAGCTGACCGGTAGAAGGAGGCGCTGTGGCTGGGGTATTGTTGGCGACGCGGACGGCAGTCACTCGTTTGCTCTCGCCGAGACCACAGACACGGTAATGTATACAGTTGTAATGAAATCTACTTCTAAAACCGATCTGGTAATAATCGTTTCAAAATCAAAATGAAATAGTTGATTCGAATTAAGCTTCGGGTCAACGTGCGACCTCCCGTGCTGATTCACCCACATCAGCCGCAAGATTTAGGCAGTTGCACCACCGTTATATAAACCCGACTGTGAAGTAACTGTTTTAAGCGATGCCCATGATGTGAAGTGTCCCTTTTAGATGTAACACTTCTACCTTACGTAAAAAGTATATCATAGTGCATTTCTCACTCCATTGGCAAGTAGCGAAATGCCTAACTGCTATTCAACCAGATGGGTGTGGGCACGGGGCGTGCGCACAAGTGCATGCCATAAACAAAAATATTTTTCTCCCTTATATGAAATATAGCAATGACGAAACTTTGCAGCCTATTTACCTAAACAAAGGATTTCCGAATCCAATCCGAATCCGAATCCAAAGGCCGAATTTTTCATACCCCCGCATCTCCGCAAAAACTCAATATTTTTCATAACAATTTTAAATACAAACTAAGGGTCTTATAAGATAAGCATACAAATCATTTTGTGAGAATCTGAGATAGTAAGGGCAATTTTTGCATTTTTGTTGGTGCTATGGCATGGAATGACCCACTCAGGTATGTATGCACTTCACCATCAAGTAAAAGGTTTCATCAATTTTTCAAAATTTCATTTTATAAATATATGTCGTAAAAATCAGATATTTCTTATTTCGGATTTATATCTATCATTTGCTAATTATCATATATATACCTACTCTTGATTTTTTTAAAATCAAGCTTCAACTGTTGAGACCGTTAGATGCAATAATAACAATAGCTCGAATAATCATTCAATACACCTCACTGTAATAGTAATAGCTTGATGTCGGAATGCGTAAGTTAAAATTCGAATGCTCAGGGATTGGCAAAACATTCTGCCAGCGTTCTCAAGTAGGATATATAAATTGGAAACTCTTTAATGAATTCATTTTACTATAATTTTTTCAACACTAGAAGCGCCAGAGCGGTCATTTAGACCGTTTTGGAAATTTCATCACCTACCTCTCCTATAATAATTAATGAAATATTTTTTGTTTTGCCAATTATCGTTGCACGTATTCGAATAATTTCTTTTGGTGATAGGTGGAATAGTTTGCGAAATATTTACACGTATACCCATAAGTGCCGCTGCGGTCATTTTGACCGCATCTCTAATTCTCAAATTAATATCCTTTATCTTATTTTTATTGTGTAATGAGATTACCTTTCTTTGGATTCACAATATATTCTTGTTAATAGTTTCAATTTATTTGCTTTTTGTTTTTTATCATAAAATGTATATCTTTGATCTATGCATGGACTCTCTCAGTCCTAAATCGAGAAGAGTTTTAATACAGGAAACACTTTTCAGAATTATTATGGCGTTTTATTCACTAGTATAAATCACTCTTCAAATAGTATCTGTTGTTTATTGTTGAATCAAATTTTTAGCACTTATGCCTTTTATTAACTCCTACGTCATGATCCGAACTCTACTCTCGACTCCCTCGCTCTCTTCTGTCAACTACGTAAGCTTTTGGCGTTTAAAAATGAGACGAAGTGTGAAACTCACGCTCGCAAATGCGATGTTCTCGAGTGGAGGGATATTGCACTCTTTTTTCGGGCTACATAACAACTTCGGCAGTGACTATTATAGATTTTTTTGGGGTGTGGTGGTGAAAAAGGAGACTGAATGTTGGTGAAAGGAATGGATGGAGGAGGACAAGTAGGAGAAAGGGCATATGGTTCGCGTGTACCGATTTCTGCTGACGTTGATCAGGCAGAAACCCACATATACGATGACTTTGCTCTACAGTAATCCTCCTACATTTGCCCTGCACTAGATAAAGGTCTCAAAGCGTCGATAAAATGAAGATGGAACTTAGCCATTTCGGGAAACTTGTGTATTTAACAAAAGATAGTGAAAACGCCTGATCACACGTTCCCCGTGGCAATGGAACTTAGCCATTTTGGGAAACTTGTGTATTTAACAGGAGATAGCGAAAGCGCCTGATCACACCTGCCACTGCGGGACAACATCTACTGTGACGATATCGCAAGTAGAGGTATACATGGTATACATACAGGAGCCAGCATCAAACAGCCCTTTACAATTAGACGTCCCAAGTGGACGTACACAGCAGTTGACGATCGGATAGGTATCCCTCCGCTCGACGTAGCACATGGAACTCAGTTCACCTTAAAGAACTCCAGCTATCACGCTTATGTTTCATGACATGGAGGGTAAAAATGATTGGAAGGCTACCAGTTGAAAACATTTTGAAAATAATTAAACTCCTATAACACAAGCCACACGGAACATAAGAAAATTGTTTTTAACGCATTGCCACAGTGTTTGTTCGTAGATAAATATGTGATCCGCACATTAAAATTGTAGAAAGCCAGAAGTTGCGTCGTCAAGTTAGAAAGACTAGAAAAAAACTATCGAGGAGATTGAAGCTGATATTGCGTTTATGTATGCAAGGCGATTACACCGATATGAATCCTTAAATTAGACATTATTACGCCATATAATTGGGATGCGTCATTTTTCTCTTATACGAGGCAAAATAAATTTTGTGAAAATAAGCGTGTTGATTACTTAATAATGGATGAGCAGCTTTTCCCCTCTAAATTTTCGAGTAAATTCACCCAATATGAGAAACAAAAGAATGTTGCATGGTTTAGCGGATGCTAGCTCAGTCAAAGTCAAAATACTTCTGTTAAGGATTGCCGAACCTGGGGAAGTAAGATGAAATCCCTCCAATATTTTATTTCACTGTTATGGGACCACACCTACAGTCTCTCAACTCAATCTCTTTGTAAAATCATAAAAGGGCATCAACATAGTGGGAACGGTCAAAATAATAAAGCACGAAGTATTTGAAATAGCTCGTAAGTCAAAATCTGATTGCATATATACGTTAACATACATGTGAATTTTGAAGGCCCTACGAGGACAGTGTATCAAAGTGGGAAAAACAATGGTAATACGAAAAAAGGATAACAAAGTCAGTCTCTTTCTGTAACTCCTCAAAAGACGGAGTAAATATACCTGACGGGAAACCCGCAACGAGCGATGGGTATTGCAGGTGGCCAGTGTCAAAATGAAAACGAATTGATTAGATTTCGCGATGTAAAGTATAGAAAACGTCCGAAGTGGTGACTATAAAACACCAGTCAACACAAATTTACTTTAATTGTAATACATGAAAGGAAGAATGAAGCAATGAAATATCATTACCAGTTCAGAAGACTGCATCTCAGGGTAATTACATCTAAAGACTAGACTCCAGTGTAAAAGTGCACAGGTGCAGACGAAACAGTAGGTGAATGCTCAACAGGGAAACAAAAATAGCTTATCGATAAAATGAAAATTGAAACGCTCATTTATAGTTCTCTGGAATTTTTTCTTTAATATCATGCGTCAATATCTGATGGAACGCCGTAAAACTGAAAGCACACTAGAGTATCTACATGTATTCAGTAAAAAAATTGTTTTCACTAAAAAAATATGTCACCCTACGGCTTTCCACATGAAATAGCTATGCCAATACTATTGATTTCATATGCATTTTATTGAAAATATAAATATGAATAAAACAAGAAACGGTCAAATAGACGGCTACCAGCACTTAAAGGTGTGCGGAAAATCCGGCACATTTATGTGTTAACAGTTTTATATCGAGTAGTAAATGGCCGGTGGATTTCCAATTACAGTATTTTCTGTATTTAGTTTATCGTGTGTGCTTTGGCTACAGGGTTATTCAATTCAAAGATCCCTGAGCTTGAGCAATGCAACCTAGCCAAAATGTGAGGACGAGCTGTATATGCTCAGCGGGCAGTGCACACGTTCGTGTTCGTCCATGCGTTTTCGGCTCCCGTGGTTCATTGGGAATTCATTCTCCATGTTTATCACTTGTTGTGATTATATCGTAACATTTGGAAATATTCTCACTATAGTGATGGATAGCTGAAGTAATCCCGTTTAATTTGGAGCCATGTTTACCTGTATTGGAAGAACAACGCTTACTTTTTATTTGTACCGTAAGGAGTGGTGAAAACTCTCTGAATTGGTTATCTAAGTGTTCCACCTAAGGCCCTGAAGATGTAACAATAAAGTTTTGAAACGTTGGCAAGAGAAGAAAAGTGATTTTTTTAATGACCAATTCTCCATAAAACATTTAATATAAAAGATTGGTCAATAAAAACTCTCATCAAGTATATAATTTACCAACCAGCGATAATATAAGAAAGAATGTACTTGTAATTTCATTGTAATTCTTTTTCAGGAAGTAATTGTCCCTCGTGAATCTCATTTACTTGAAATGTCACAAGGACTCCCTCACTGGTTGCTGTAAAATGCTTAAAATAGCTCGAATGTGATAGCTTAACGGAAATTGTGACTTCATTTCTCCATCTGACTGTTGCGTATCATGCTGAATATGTATATCTTCTGGAGAGTTGAAGGAGAATCAACCACGAAACGACTGGTCGTAAACATTGGCCTCTTCAGCCGGCTCGGTTACATCCTCTAGATATGGCGTTAAGCCATTGATAATAGCTGCATTAAGGATTGGGCGCGCATTTGTCCATGTGCAGGGGCGACGCTGGTCCTGGGCTCCCTCATGCCCATGGGAGTCACTAGGGTGCGTCTCGCTCGCTCGGCCCTTCCCCAAGGGAGTTGCATTCCTCGGCGGGGCGGGGGGGGGGGGGCGGAGGGGGGCGGGGAGGGGGGGCGGAGGGAAGACGGAAATGGAAGGAGAAAAGGAACGAGGAAATGGGAGAGATTTGACGAGGAGGGGCAGCCGAGGGTGAAGTTGAGGCGGGGGCTTACGGAGGCGGCGAGGGAAAGGGACGATGGGGGAGGCGGGGGTGGCGGGATATGTGCTCTCTTTGGGGACGGGGAAGTGGGGAGAAAGGAGGGTGGAAGGCGGGTTGGGTGTGGGGAAGCGACTCATGAATTTTTGGCCAATGTAGTGAACTTTTTTTGATGGGTTATTGGCTAGGGAGGAAATGGGATTTCATCTCTCATCTCCTGAAATAGTGCATAAGCCTCACCCCTTTGTGCGTCACATTTGTGCCGAAGGCGACCAATTCTTATGAACAAGGAAGTAGAATTCGCTTTGGAAAATTGTACTCGGTAGTTCTTAAAAGGAAACCTTGGCCTCGACAGCGGCTTGAATGGCCGGGTCACATTTTAGCGTGTAATATGTGATATACAGTTTTTATTGGTTTTTCCTTATTTTTAGTGTCTATGCACTCACTCTATATTGTCAAAACAGGGAGAGTAAATGATCTAGTTCGTAATTTTACGCAGGCTGTTTTGTACTGTCAAGAGCCGTAGCACTCTCCTGAAGTGTGAAACTAATTTGTGTTGCTATTAAATATAACAAATGAAATGACATCAGTAATTTCAGTATGTGGCCGATGATTCTGCGGTAAAAATTTATTTGTTTCGCATTTCCCATACGTGAAAATTTCTGGGGTGATCCAAGGAATAGTAGATAGTGAGATGCAAAAGGCAATGAAAACAGATGAAGAGGTTGGAGTAGATACTGCCCCGTAGAGGTGCTGAGGGGCTCATCCAATGTTGTGTTCAAAACATAAGTTGTTATTAAGTGGAAAAGCAAAGCACTGAAAAACTTAAAATGAAAATATGCAAGCTAACATTCATTATTAACGTAAAAGCTTATGAATAAATTCCGATTGTTACTGACGTTAAGCTTCCTGCTGTTCAAGTTTAAATATGTAACGGCAGCTGCAGACAGGAAAGTGTCAGAATCCCCTTACAAGCATTGTTTAAACAGGTTGTGGAGAGTGGACGCAACAATTTGGTCATTATATAAAATAACCTTTATAAAAGAATGTGACTTGTTGACTGACAGGTTGATGCGAATTACCGCTTATGGTTTGCTAATTATATTTTATGATGCCCACTCAAGAATAGTAAGCGTTGCCATGCCAAGGTTCAAACCGCGGGTATTTCTCCCCATGACATTGTCGTTTTCACCAATGTTTTCTTTAGTACCTCAGGTTATTTTTCAGACAGAGCGAATTTTTAAGCCGAGAATACACATCTATTCCAGTCATTGAAAATTTTGTAACTGGCAGAGATTTTCAGTCTTCTGTAGTTCGAATAAAGAGCAATTTATTTCTGATTTCCTGTCTGTCTAACAACAACAATCGGGATAGTAAAAACATTTACCCTGGTTCCAGGTTTATTGATATGAATGTAGCAGTGTAACACTTCTGAAATATTTCTTTGGAAAGTCTTCATCTAGAGAGAAGTAAAAACATGAAATTTCAACGCCGACTCGGAAAACGGTAGATATATTAGGACATGATTCTTCACATAAGGAGGTGAATAAGGTGAAAAAGGAGTACATTTCCTTAAAAAATCAGTGTGTCATATGATGTGATTTCTCGACTTCTTTTGTTATATGATATAAAAACCAGGAGTTTAGGTAAAATAAAAATGCTAAACTTCCGCCAACGTTTCGGATGTATTGTATATCCATCCTTAGGGCAATAATGAATGATGTTACATAATAAAACTTTTTTTGCCTACATTCATTTTTTGAAAGCAGTAATTAATATATATAATATATTAATTAAAATATATAATAAACAGTCATTAAAAAGAGATACATATATAAACATTTTCAAGATTGCATTACCTTTTAAGTTTGTTGATATTTTATTTACATTTGTAATTTCGTAGCTTGGTTTATTTCTTTGTTGAATAATTACGTTTCATTTATTAAATTATAAACAATATATTGGAGGAAGAGACAGCATAAAGCAGATAGATATCTAACTCCCACCACCCTCTAAATGATAAAATAAATACGGCCATGCCACTCAAAGCCTTTTGCTAAGTTTTAGTGTTGAAGATTTTCACGATTAATTTGAAAAATAACAGGATATTATAGAATAAACCATTTCCCAAAAAACTAATCAATTCCATAGTTTACTCGAATAAAAAATCATCTTCACATGCTCACAATTCAATAAATACAACAAATGTATCAAACACTACTACAAACCAATATCGGAGAATTATTTATGTATATATATATATACACATACACAATATGCCAAGAGGGTGGCAGATAAAAATATAGAAACAAGCGAAAGACACTTACAAATTAAAACTTCCGATATTTCGGTGGCGTGTGAAGTATCCACCTTTCTCAATGTAAAGAGTAAGGGATATTTCCCACGCCACCGAAATATCGGAAGTTTTAATTTGTGTCTTTCGCTTGTTTCTATATTTTTATCTGCCACCCTCTTGGCATAATGTATATTTAGAGGCTAAAGTTATAGATACAGAAAAATATTATTAAAAAGGTTATTCAAAGAAATATTCCATATTTTCGAAAACAAAAAAGTTGTAATCAATAAAAGGACAGACATCTCCGTTCTAAGTAAAATTTACTTTAGTTTAATTAATGAAACATAATTGTTCAACAATGAAATAAGCCAAGCAACGAAATTAAAAATGTAAATAAAATATGAAAAAATTTAAAAGGTAAAGTAATCCAGAAAATGTCTAAAAATATTTCTTTTTAATGACAGTATATTATATATTATATATTTTAAACCATACTGTTTTCAAAAAAGGATTGTAGACAAAAAATTTGCTTTATGTAACATCATTCATTATAGCCCTGTGGATGGATATATATTACACACGAAACGTTGGCGGAAGTTTTGCATTTTTATTGGACCTAGATTCCTGATATTTATGTCATCTAAAAAATCAGTCAGAGGCTAATTATTTATTCAAAAGTTTTATTAAGGTAAAAAGTCAAAGAAACTGGACAAATAGGTTAAAAGTAAATTGATAACTCTGGTAAGATAAAAAAAGATGTTTAAAAACAAATGCATAACTATATCATGGAAAACAATGTCAATATCATCAGGGTCTGAAGACTGTTTTGTCAGAAGTAAAGGATTGCGTGAAATGTGACTCCGGTGAAGTCACTGCGTGGCCAGTTCCAGTTCTTTGAGGAAGTAAAGAAGACAAATGTGATGAAGAGGAAATGGATAACATACGTTAAATAGAGAACAAAAACGCCTGGTTCGTTTGTGGTGAATTTGGAAAGTATGTAGAAGAATGGTATAGATGTACATACATACTTGTTGAGAAACTTCTTCGCGCATTTATTTTGCATTTATATTCATATATTCAGCGCTGAGGGATAGATGGGGCATGAAAGAATTTAGAATAGATATTTTAGACAAGTACCCGAATGAGTCTACTTCGTTGGTCTAGTCATGGAGAATGATTGGTCGTCGACTTGACGAATTGACGGTTGTAATAAAGCTACATAAATGTGGGAAAGGAAGGGGAATTCTGATAAATTCCAGAGTCGAGGACTCATTATATTCCTGTTCCAGAGTCTAGGAGACTCAAAGAGTGGATATATGCGGAGTTATAGGAGCCAAATTACATGCGAGGAGTGATGCAGGGATATGGCAGAGGATATATAGGGAAGAAGAGACCATCATCGGGAGAATAGATAGCTCTTATAATCTGAATGCAAATTTTTGCCTCCAAATCACTTGTATTCAAGGAAAAACCATTTATCAATAACTTGAAGTAGGTCCCACGCTAGAAAATTACAGGATAGGTGCTAGTCCGTTGAGAAACCTACCAGTGGTTTCCAACGCGTAGAAGTCTGCGGGCCACTCAGCCTGAATTAAAATCATGTACGAACCACCCCCACACCCCACCGTACCCCCTATCAGTTGTAACCCTTCCTCAGCGCCTTTCTCATAGCCAAATTCAAAGGTGATTAAGTAAAACAGTTTTTTCGAACATATTATTTATTTAATACTACTATTAATTAGTGTACAGTACAACTTTAACTACCCATCTCGTTCAATGCACATCGCTTTCAAAATCCCTATTTATTGACAACTTGTCTACGCCCTGCAGATCACTCACGAGGCTCTCGTGGACCACCGGTTGGGAACCAATGCTTTATACGGAGAACTAATGATAGAGCAAGCATTTAAACAGTGTATTTCAAAGGGCTAGTTAGTTGGTCAAAATAACTCTAGACAGTGTAACTTTCATTTACCATCGTAGGGCAATCAATGAGTGATATAACTACACAAGGGCGTACCCAGAATCTGAACCAAGGAGGGTCAGCTCATGTTAGATCGCGGGGGAAGGGTAATACTCTTTACATTTATAGGTTTGATTCGAGCTTCTGGAGGGGGGGGGGGACTGCTTGTCCCTTCATGGGTACGCCCATGTAACTATATCTTGTGATCATAATTTGAAGGTATAATACCACAAACTGGAAGGTAACCTATGTTGCAACAATCTTTTATAGCGAAAATAAACTAGATCTAGGAAACTACTTACCAATATCCCCGAAATATCTGTCTTGCAAAATTCTTGGACTTGTAATTGGGAGGAAAGTTTTTTGTCTTTAAGTGAAACACGTCGTTATCTTGCTTTTTAGAAGTAAGTTAATATATTTTTTATATTTGATAGTTATTTTTCTTGTATCCTATTTCTTGTTCTTTTCTGATATCCTGATTTCAGATGGAAGAATTTATTTTTCCTTCTTAATATCTTATTTTTTTTAATAAGCAAGTAGACGTGAAATTTACGGGTTTTTAAGGCAGCATGCTACCTCACCAAAACATATATATATATATATATATATATGCAAAAGGCTTAAATGCGGGTTTGAAGTCAAAGGGGTGTATTGGATTCATGAATTCCTGTCTGACTCTAAAAGCAGAGAAATGTACATCCTTAGCTCAGGCATAGTGTGGTTATAATTAAGGTATACCATCCGGCACTACTCAGTGAGTTGTGTTCTACCCCATCTGGTTACTCACATGTATTAATGATATCGGTTCCACAATTACTGTCAAAAAGATTTATTTGGTGGTCAACCGAGAAATAATTACAAAGTGTTTTAGGAAGCTCTTTCTTCATGTTTCAGTATTTAAATTCTTGGCATTGATGTTGGGTTTCTAAATAGAAAGAATAAGAAGCGGAGTGAGCAAATTTAAATGCCTGGGCGTTACTGCAACCTCAAATTCTCGCGGATGAGCTTTACTCTTGAGCTCATTGATTGGAAACCATTTAATTAGATATTTACGGTCTCGCAACCATATGTTTAAGGCACGCCTAAATGAAACCTATTGCTGCGGCTAGTTACTAATGGAGTGTACTTACGCGGTGTGCCCAATGCCCATAGACTTCTGCGATAGCTGGTCCGCCTCGTAGCTTCGTTGACTCATCATTTTCTGCCAACGTACGGGATTGGACAATCATTTGATCGCACCAAGCAGATTATTTACTTCCGAGTCGTATGGCTGGGGGTTTGCTCTGAAAGATATTATCCTTTAGAAGTTTAAACCAACACGTGAAGCTTACTATGGAATAGTGATTAACTGTGAATGGTTTCTTCAAACAACTAATAGAGAGTTAATCAAGATGTTAACTTTATAACACACACGCTACAAAGGTGCGTGAAATGTAGTGTTATGTCACCATTCTTCAATTATAGATGCATATCAACATCAAAGGTCAACGGTATTGTAAACTAATGTTAATGATCTAGCATGTTAGTTCGTTTTAATTTAAAACCACCGGAAGATACCACCAATGTTTAATCTGATCATAAAACGGTACAAGAATAATTTTTACTATAATAACTATAAATTTAACTCCCGTAGCGAAAACCCGATTTTTCATAGGTCGTTTTGATGATATCCTGGTCTCAAGATATTTTATTTTACCACAAATTGAAAAAGTTTACCTTTTTATTCATGTTGATGTCATCACTTATGTGCTGATTTAATCAGATTCTTATTAATTAAATAATGCGAAAATAGTTTTTTACTAATAAAATTGACATTTCTGCTTTTTGGGCAAAGATAAAAATCGATTCTCAACTTCTAAAATCAATTTTGTCGATTTAAAAAAGTTGATTGGTTGAGATCAGTAATAGATTTTCTTTTACAACCTTAATCGATTTAACCAAACTTATAGAAGTGCTCAAAAGAAATCAGCTACTCTGATATATTTACTATATCTTGCAATGGCATTTGGGCTGTCAGCTTGTCGCAGGTCCCCAGCTTTCTAGTTTTCAGAACCTGCGATTTATCAAACGGCTTGGGAAAGGAGTGTTGTTCGATAAAATTTATGAAACTGTTCCCTTTTTGCTTGATGTTCATCTGAGATATTTATAATATTGTTTATTGTATTTTTTATGATTTTGGTCGTTATTTTTAGGGATGTGGTGAGTGAGTTTATGCCTCTATAGTTTTTTGGTATTTTCCTTTCTCCCTTCTTGAACAGAATAATTGTGATGCTTGTTTGCCCTTCATCCGGTGTTCTACGGTGGGTGAGAATAGTACTGATAAGTTTAGTTAATTATTGGGTAAGAGGCTCTCCTCAATGTTTAAGAAGTTAGTTCGGGATACTGTCTGGTCCTGAACTTTTCCTGTTCTTTAATTTCCGGGTATCTATTTCTACTCTGTGATTAATATTGGTGTGACATGGCTCTTAGAAATGATAGTGTCTTTACTGTACAGGGTGTTTGGCAGCTCACACATGTTTCTTTCGTTGTATGCTTCTGTTCTATAAGTTCATTTCGTTCTTTTATTTGCATTCTAATCAGTTGCCGTATTGGTTTTTGAAGACCGTATAAATCACTCTTCATTCTTTTGGAGAATGTTTTCCATTAACTGCTCTTTGCCTGACCAGTGTTTTAGTTTCATTTGGAATATCTTGGTATTATTCATAGGATTCTGGAGTCTTTAGTGCACGATATTTGAGGTAGGCTTTCTTTTTTCTTGATATTTATTTTAATATCTTTACTAAACCGGGTTTAATCTGAATTCTTGTTCAATCTGTTTATGGTGCGTGTGCAAAGTGCTTCACCTGCTGTATGTAAGATATAACTTTTCAATTTCTACTAGATGGTGCTAACATCCTCTCCATCGATAATGTAGTTAACATCTATCACTCCTTTCAACTTGTTTTTATGTAGGATTTTTATTGAGTTGTCCCACAGTGAATCTGTTTATTTTTTCCCTTTGGATGTTATTTCTTTTCTTAGCGTACTTGTCCTAATCTTTTCTAACAGTTAGCTGTGGTGGCAACCAGCATTAGCTGAATTTATAGTTCTAATATTAAAGTTAACGTAATGCAAAAAATATTGAATCTGCGTTCGTTGTATAAAAATAAAACTTAGGTGGGAAATAATTATTCTATAAACCTCACGCCATATAAACTTCTTTGGTTTAAATACCTATCTTACCTAGACAGGGAATAGAATTAAGATAAAAACACCAACATGAGAAAACATGAATTAATTAAAAAAAAACAAATTCAAAATTTGATTAAAAGACAAATCAGTCAAGAAAATATGCCGAAATATTTTGGCAAAACATATCATATTGATATCGCAAAGTTGAGGAGACTAATATCTTCATTTAAAACAGAGCATCTTCATTAAATAAAGAGAATAATAAATAAAAGCTAGAAGCTCATAAAAAATGGGAACGAAGGGATCCATTTTATAATACGCTCGAGCGAGGACTGCGCAACTGTCAGTGGTCCATTGGGGCACCTCGTTTTCGGGTATTTTCTCCTACGTACGTCGCTCATTATTCCCCCGTAAAAGCAATTACTTGAATTGTTTTTGACTGACACTAACAGGAAGACTTTGAATTATTTTCGGTTCGACCAGGGTATTGTTTGACTGGTGGACCCTCATGGAACCAGTGCCATTATAAAGAGTAAATTATTTGCGCTAGTCACTTAAAAGTAGCAGTTTGCTTAATTGTTTGGTAAATTATCTAACGATAGCTACTGTTTTTGTTTTTGTCTCCTTACATATCTTTAAAAAAATTGAGTCATCGGCACTACCAAACATTTTAAAATTTTAAACATTATTATTGAATGGTTTTAATTTCTAATAATTAATAAATGACTATGAAAGGTGGGCCTGTGAGAACCGTCTGTATTTCCTCTGTGAAGCAGTTCAGCAATTTGACCATAGCAAATCAACATCCGGGTGCAAGCAATCACGTGACCACTCTTGAAGTCACATCAGATTACTATAAAAACACCCCATTCATGTTTATCAACGGTTGTTTGAACCATTTAATTAAAACATCTGAGCTCCAGTTTTACGGGAAATGGAAGCTCGTAATTACATTGTAATTACGTTTGAATATCTGTTCAATACGGAATTGACGGAAATGGGGTTATGACTGTACGTTTGAGTGTAACCTTCAGTTGCCTTATTGATTGTATTGCGTTGAGCCACGAGATTGCCTGGTGAATTTTGTGATGACGAGACATTCGTAGCCAAAAAATTACCGTGTTGTTCAAGACTACAGTATGCACATTAGTGGAAAGCGGCCAACCAAGTTTGAAGCAATTCATATTAACTATATATTTTAATGGAAATGCTTTAGCGTATTATACCTTATTGACTTTATACTATAAGCATTTAATGAATCACTACGCCCTTCGGAAATTTTGAAATTAATTAAATACTTCTCTTGAAAGTACTTAACCTAACCAGATCTTCGTCGTGTATGTTTTATAAAAATACACGTTATTAAACTTTTCTTCTTTTTTTCTTTTTGTCGAACTTTTTCTCTTATAAAAATGTAGTGATTTATCCAAAACGGCTATATTTTTACCAATAGACTGATATGTGAATTTGTTTTCCTTAGTTGAATCTCTGATGGGTCAAAGAGAAGGTCAAGTTTTCATTTTGTTAAGTGTCCGCGCTATAAAACTCGACTGACGAGCGTTTTATGCTCCTTGATGCAAGCATCAGAGGGGCAAAGTCAATTTATTACTAGGGTTGTTTTTTATCACGAAAATAAATGTTATTGACGTCAAACTAGCTCCAAGCAGAAGCGTCTTTGGATGCAAGCATTTTCTTCATAATTTGAAGCCATAAATAACAAATTAGTCTCCGAGTACTTTATTTTAAGTCATTTGGAAGCGTCATGAAAGTATGGCAGGCTTGTTTTTGTTCGTATTTTCGAGGACGTTTAACACTAGAGTTCTTGTACTGATCATTTTGACCGGTTTTGAAATTCTCTACTATTTGCCCTGAGACATCATTCATTCTATCATTCTAGTGAGCCCTATTTTTTTAACTCTTTCAATATGAAGTCTTTGTTTACCTAGTACGAGTCAAATGATGTTTAGACGTTTGACGAGTAATAAGTTACCTAAAACCCCGAAACCGATCATTTTGACAGGTATTTTAACTTTTATAAATACGTTGGACTTAGTTTCGCTTTATTTACCTTAATTGATAGAGAGTAGTTTCATTGAAGACTTTTGATAACTTGTATACAATCCAACTACTCATACCTAAGTATCCCATTTTTAAAATTCGCAATGAGAATGAAGTGAAAAAAATTAAGTTGCCCCAGCTATATAATGGAAGAAAATACCGGAGTAAAATTTTTACGCTGTACTTAGCGTTTTTTTAGTTGTAAAGTGCACATAGGGATCTATGTCCTTCCATTATTTTCACTTTCTTCAACTGTACTTCTTTCTATGCAATATTAGAGTGTGCCATGTTCATAAAATTGAACAATATCGACATGTTCTATCAATTTCTTGCTTTACCGTTGAAAGATAAACGAGGGAAAAGGTTAGCTATTATTAAAACTTAAATTTGCTCAAGTTATCATAAATAGTCAACTCATTTATCTTAAAAGTGAATTAAACTCATTTATTTTATCCAAGTAAACATATAGCTTCAACATGGCAGCGAAGAAATGTTCATGTGACGGCAGTAAAAAAATTGAGGGCTATATTAAAGAAATGCGCAATTCCGATGTTTCAAAGGTAGTTATTTATAAGTAAGAAGCATTCCAAAACGACCAAATACTCCCCGAGAGCATGGAATGCCGTGCAGCAGCCTCCAAATCCAAATTCTTCAAATCCACTCCTACCCTGAAAATGTCCCGAAGTGAAACTTTTCAAGTTGCAATAGTAATGGAGTCAACAATCTCGGTGAGATCAATGTTGATGATGGTAAATGAGTGTTATAGATAAACAATATGGTCTTATCATTATTAATCACGTAAGCTAATCTTAACTTTCCTTTGCATATGGTGATCTCCATACTTTCCGCAGTCTTAGGCAATCGCAATGAAGTCCCAAGTACAATTAATATTGCCCCAAAATTATGCTGTGAGTTTTATTATTTCTAATTAAAAGTTATTATAGCAACAGATCACGTATTACAGGGAAAATAAACCACTGATTCTCTCCAATTATACAGCGAAACAGTGAAAGTTAGCAAAAATATGCCCGGCGGACTAATAAATAATCTCTGGTGATCATTAAATAAAATTGACAAACTTGTCACAAAATGTATATAGTTGAAATTAATTCAGCAACTCTTTAAAAAATAAAAGAACACAAAACTATTGGCTCAGTATTAGTTTATATACTACAATATCAAGGTATACCGAAGTTGATGCCGACGAAATCGTATGATATCTCAGAGTACATGGCGGCCACCAGTGGTAGATAACATGCTACAGCTTTACCAAAATCATATATTAGGTCGTTGAATGAAAACAATGGTCAGCCATAAAAACATTTCAGTTATGGTTTGAAAACCCTCCTAGTAACTGACTGTTATCATATGAAATAGCTTAAAGAAAATCTCCTGTAATGGACACACTGGCTAGCCCGTATAGTATGGCTGCTAACTGTTAAGTTTCTGGGGTTGCGGCCACTACGGACTTCGTCGATGCGTTCATTTTGGTGATTCAGTCAATAGGAAACTTGATAATTAGCTGAATAGGCTTATCAGGATCTTAGTGGGCGCATGCCAGTGGCATCCAGTAGGCCCACGAGAATATTTCTGGATGTACATTGAACAATGGCTCAACTCATCCCTATTTTATCAACTCATCCCTCTCCATGTGGCTCAAATTTAGAGAGAAAGGCATTATACGCGATGGAATCCGTGATCAAATATGCTCTATAATTTGGAAAATTTATGCATCGGCTCACCAGTCAGTGGAAGCCCAAGTCAGCGTGGGTGGAGTGCCACACTCACCTATTATACTAGAATTTTTCCGCATCCGAATGTGTCCCACCGGACTAAAAATAATCATTTGCATCGAGTGGGCAGCCACGAACTTTTTCGAGCGCACCTCTCCTCGTGCATCGGAGTGGAGTCGGGAACGCGTGAAATTTGCATTGGAATTCAGTGGCTCTCTCTGGATCGCGCCTCGCACCGAATTGCTGACCCCTCTCTTTCATGGTACATTTCAATCTTTTCATTTTATAGTTCGACTCCCCGCCCATTAGAATAGGAAAAAGAGCAATTTTCCGTATCTCTGTGCAGAAATTAAGCCATTCATAAAGTGAACAATGTTAAACGGTGATGTTATGGAAAAATCAGTGGAGCTTGAATTTCCCTTTAATTTCACAAAGCAAACCTTATGACAAAAAAAGGACTAGTTGTTTTATTTTCTCAAAATGTGATAAAGGTAAGCTATTATTTAGAGGATTAAATCATGTTATCAATCAAATATGAACTAGCAGATCATAAGCCAGACAAAATAGACGGGATGATGGGAGGGCGTTGATGGATGTCACACTTTTAGACCTCTTTTGGGTAGAACGATTTTCCTCTTCAGGTCTTCGGCTACTTAGGGCCTCTTTTATCATCTCTTGTAGAATATTCAATAAGATTTAATATGAATCGTTCATCATCGTTAAATTGTCGGAAAAAATTGGATATTGATTTTGAATTGAATTGAAACTTTGATTAAACAGGAGCTCCGAAACTATCCGGCTATTAAATTTGAAGGAGATTACAGTTTATGTATTTTTATTTCTAGCCCTAAGTCATCAGTAGATTATTTGGCTCTTATTTCATCATTTCTATTTTATTTAAATATATTCGCGGTCATTTTAATCTTTACTCAGTATGGATAAACTCATTTAATGATTGTCTATTTCGGAAATGTTGACTGAAATTCTGTTCAACTCGTGCACCTGCCACTTTTATCGCTTTTTCACGTATGGAAAAGTAACTAATATATGAAATAAACGGAATTATTTTTCAAATTTCATCGGTCCATCAAATCATTATCCTTTCATATTCGCGTATAAAACGGGCATTTATGCTCAATGATAATATTGAAATTCCCGCTTTTGATAGAGCACAGAGGAGGCTTTTTTTCGAGTGCTTCATTTACTGTTGAACACATTTGGCTTAGGCTTATAACACAAGTGTTGGCTTGGAGATAAGTGAGCGATATTTGAGAAGGTGAATGATAATGCCAAAAATAGGGAAAGAAAATATACCGTATTACGATACTGTGGAATTGGCCAAACAATTGAAGTGAAATTAAACAATCGTTATTTACGGTGAAAGAACAATTCAAGAATTGGCTCAGTACGCTGTTTAACTTTTCCCTTTCGTGCCCTAAGCTATGTGTCCAGATTAGAGCAAAGCGAGCAATGAATATACAAAAATTTGTTTTTGCAAAAGTTAACGCTTTCAAAATGTTAAAGTTTCTTATTTGTACCAGTGCGTGGAAACGAGGTGAGAGTAATGATGAGCTGTTGCTGAATCTGTCTGAGTCTGATCGGGATGAGAAGAACTTGAAATTGGTGGAATGACTTGATGACCACAAAGTCTGTAAAAATGCCCATTAAGAAATCTATTTGCGTTGGCAGAAACTGAAAGTCTTCGTAGAGTGAAGAAGGATGCCATTGGTTGCGCTAAAGCCATATCTGCCATGGGCTGGGCCTGGAAACTCACCGAGCTGTAGATTTAAATCGTTGTAATTCAATGATCCTCTTAATTTGCTTAACTCATTTAATCTGGAATGCTTGAAAAGTGTATTTGTAAAATGAGAAACATCAAGAGTACCTTTATAGTTGTTGATGCTCACATAAAGTAACTGATGATAAGATATATTAGAAAAACTAATTATAAATAACTGCAAGTGTCATTAATCTCCGTAACATTATATAATATTTGGTCCCCACAGCGTCATAGCTCAGCAGCAGTGGGGCGATCTCTTTTAGTAAAAAAATTAAGGAATGCAACAGGAAAGCACCACCATTATTTTTTTCAGTGATAAGATGATTACGAATGATAGAGAATTAAAAACAGTCATTTACGGAACTCAGGGTGTCGTGCCCGGCAGCTTGGAAAATAAGGCTTCTGCAGTCATCAGCACCCAATATCCTCACACGACGGCCGATAGTTGTAAAGCATGCTGCAGTAAAAATAGGATCGTGAAATCTAAAAAAACTATTACTAGAGCCGGGAATTTGAAAACTTAAAGCATGAGATAGTAAAGTGGAATATCGATGTGTAGTTATTGGGCGAATTGGAATGGAAAGAACATTTGGTGTGAAAACGGTGTCGAAATTTATACAGGATGTCACGAGAGACATCGGTTTTATTGTACTGAGGGCAAAATTGGGGAAATAGGTAGTTTACATAGACCAGGTGAGCGATTAGATGTTTAAAGTTGATATAAAAGTGGACCTGACAAATGTAGGTGTGACATAGGAGCACATGCCTACAAGTAATTAATGGGAGGAAGGCGTAAATAGCGTTTACGAACAACCAGGAAAAATAATTTGGGAAGTCCCGGATAATAAATCGTGGCACTGAGGGGGCCATAGAAAGCAGTTTCAGAGTTAGTATAAAATGGAAGTGAGGTCAGAAAACATGAACTTCTGGGACGAAAAATTATCGTGGAAGGAAGTTGTGGAGAAAATTAGTTAATTAAATATAACTTATAATCGGCTTCGACTCAATCATAGGCGTAGAAGCACATGGGAAAGAAAGTATCAGACACAGGGATAATATCAATGAGTTTATATCACGGACTTACAGAGATTAATCGACTGCGCCAAAAGGTTGTTCAGGTCCCGAGTGCTTAAAACTGCTCAGCTCCTCGGACTCCCGATTATTTTGTTCTTATAAAGTGCAAAAATACCTACTAAAGGAAATTACGTAAATAAAGGAGGAACTGTTGAAAAAAGGGCATTTTATTGGATCTAAGAGTGTGGATTGCCAATAGCTGGTTGAAAGAAGTCTAATGGTAAATGAAGAGCAAGGTACTTGAGAAAACACTTGAATACATAAAACAGGGATAGCGGAAGCGGCAGAGAAGCCATAAATTCCATTGACTTTTTAGGGAATTAAAATTCTTTGATAACAGAAGAAATAACTAGTATGACTAAAGAAAATTGCGGGAAAATGAGAATAAAGATGTTGATGTAATGAGATACAGTAAACTTCATTTACTATGTCTCTCTTCAACCGACCATCGCTTTATCCGGAATCATTTGCTCCAGGGGACAAATCTTTCAAATTATCTGAGGATCATGTCACAGAGTACCTACTGCTAAGATGATGAAAAGTTGTTTTCAGGTCTTTCAGTGTTACCCTTAAATACCCTCAGTTTCACCCAATCCAGGTAAATGGGAGGATCCTTGGACCGGACTTTTTCAATGCTTTGTAAATAGCTTTTCCGATCCTCCGACGTCTATTCGCCGGCATTGACTTGTAAGAATCCGGTCTAAGAGGCGAAAGCTAGACTCGATCCTAGGTGTTGAGTAACCGGCTGTAAGCAATGTAATGGACCACTTCCGTCGCATTCTCCTAAGCCATGAGAGGCTGGAAGCGGAGACCACCTGCCCTGGATGCACGCCGCCCTAAGGCATCACAGGCACGGGTGTGCATCGCTCGTAGTTTCCCCGCCTCCGTCAGCCGCCAGCCCGATGGCTTCGAGTGGGTGCTGCCGAGGCCGCAGAGACTCGCAAGCAAATCCGTCGCCGAATCCTGGAGACGGGAAGTGAAGTGAAGGGTTTTCACGGGCAGTCCATGTCGGCGGAGGAGCGCGAGTCGCTGACAGGGTCGACCGCGGCGGCATTGATTGCCGCGCACAATGCGCCGCCCGTGCACAGTCACTCACCTTCTTCCGCAGGCCATAGCTCTCGTCACCCAGCGAAACGCGTCCCACCCCGCTCGCCCCTGGGGGGGTAGCAGCCAGCCGCAGGCAGGCAGGGCGCCGGCGGTGGCGGTCGGGAGGAACGGGAGCGGTCATTTTCATCAGATCCTCTCTCGGACAGTCGCGTGGAAACAAAAGGGGACGGCTACTTTTTCCTCTCTCGGCTCCCAGCTGGAGGGAGGGGGTGGGAGTGCGGGCGTTCGCGGTGAGCATCCGGCTCTCAAGGCGGAAGTGATGTTGTTGTCCTGTGGGCGCCCAGAGGGTGTGTGTGGGAGGGGGAGCGGTTGCGGTGTGTGCGGTGCGACTGAGGGTGGCTTCGGCCAAGTGTCGATGGGATTTGGCCTCGTCCTGCGCGGAGTGGATCGAGGTAATTAATTGGCTGGGGGTGTCATTATCGTCGCCGTAGAGTATATCCTTGGCCCCTAGGTGGCTGCTCAGGGGAAAGGGGATTATGAACTGGCAGCAAAGCACTTTATCAGCTTTCTTCCCAGCGCATATAGGCAATTAAAAAATCATTACTCGTGTGCGGCACCTATATGGGCTGTTTTTTTGATATTAGTAGTTGCCATTTTAACTCGTGCATACCAAACACTTTGCGTAATTACATGGGAAAGAGGAAAAACTGTGTATTACGTTATGGCTCTTGGTACAAATTCAGGAAAAGAAATTTAAACATTTCGATGACGTCATTCAATGTGCCTAATGAAAGTCCGATCTCGTGATTTTATATTTTTGGAGTTTACGCTATGTTGAACTTGTTGCGTCAGGCTATTATATAAATTAATCGATTGAAATGTTAAACAATTTCATCATTAAATATTCATTACACATGGTATAGCAATGCATTGTTTTCCATCGATATCGCGGTCACGGAATGGCTCCTTTATGATTATATTTTTTCAATTTTGTCTGAATAAGAACCATCAAGCTGGAATTTGGCTTCACCACGCTTGTAACCACTAACATAGGACTTCGATTCGATCAAAACTCGAAGTCTTACTTTTACCGGGCAAATGTTATAAGTAGTGAAGAAAAAAAATTTATTCAGGGCGTGTACAATGTTAGTTTTAAGTTCCCGCTGGAAGGAAAACACATTTTTAGTATAACGCCTGGGGAAATTGGGTACCTAATTATCGAAGATACTTAGTAAAGGTTTTCCCACTTAGGATTTAAAACTCGAAAGTTAAGTACAGTCAGTTTCACTGAAAAAATATCTCCAGAATAAGAGAGTTACGGGTGATGATTTAATCTTTTAATGAAGGAAAAGGGGGAGAGAAAATTCCACCCTGAACATTATACTTTTGTGGAATAACAATTTTAACTCAGTTTATGAATTAATTCTTCTTTTCATGGTTTTAATCTTATTCTCTTAAGTGAGCAATATATATTTATGTTCGTGAGTAGCTTAAGTATGTGTGTAGGTATGTAAACTTTATTTCGGAAACGGGTCTAATAACTTTGATGAGACACAATATCTTGAAGATTTTTGTACGTGAAATTAATTGGGCTAGATCTGAACTTCAGGAATATTCTTCGGAAAGGGATTGAGTTTGAGGTCAAAAAAGATTTCAGGCTGATATCATGAAAAGCATGGGATCATTGTGGACTTAAAGGTAGAGTACATAAAGTTTAGACATTAAAATATACAAAGATGTGCTAAAGACAATGGGACGGGTTAAATGAAGGCATAGGGAAATGATCGATTCGTGGACTTTGTTAAGAATTTATTTAGAGAAAAATTAAAATCCGATTAAAGATTAACACAAATGAAAGTTTAAAACTTGCCAATTCTTGCCGAAATTTATTTTTGAAAATTTTCAGTTTACATTTGATGGAATTAGGACAGAATGTTCATCTCGTAAGTGGTTTTTTTTCGTTTTCGTTCGGATAAAGTTGCTGAATAGTACGAATCGGGGAATGCCAATTTTTTCTCGTCAGTTTTAGATAAAATGTTTTTATTGTAACTGTTTAAGACTAGTTTCATGTTCTATCTAGAATTTCTGTGCCACGTATTCCAAAGGATATTCACGCCATGTTTACAGACAATGTTTGACCAATCTTAAATGTTAAACAGTACCATTATAGCAGATTTTATTTCATTAAATAAAACAAACTATATTTGGAAATGAGACGCGATTTCATGGGTTAATTTTTCTATCTTTTGAAAAATGTAAGGCATACCTTTGCAAAAAATATTTTATTGATCACGAGTGTCTTGAAAATAGGTAAAAATTTCGGCTGCATTCATTCACCTATAATCTATACCCACTCCAATTCCTGATTTGGCTGATAATTCATCTAGCATTCACCAAATTTTAGCTTTCTGCGCTCCAAAGATCATGCAGATATATGTAGGTACTTTCGCTTAAAGGAGTTTGGAGGAGCTCTCTTTTATCTGGAGTCTTATACGGAGTCACCTGAAAGCGCTCACTGTAAAACGCTTTATCATCTGAACGTCAGAGCTGCCTCTGCGTGTTCAACTGCCTGTGGTGGATTATAAATGCTGAAGAGTACAATAATTGCATTACAGCTGATAATCGTATTGAAGTTATATGCAGCGCTAGTGCCTTAATAACATAGTTCTCTTTTTTTCCTACTTTCCCTTATATCTTTAACTTTCATTGACTATTATATCTCTTCTTGTATTGTATTTCCCTTGCTTACTGCCTCAAAAGTCTTTCTTCCTTTTATAGATCGCGGTCACGTTTCTCCTTTAGTAATTCCTGTTTTCTCTCGATGCGATCCAAGGTGATTCCTTCAACCTCTCTTTTTCTCGCTATGGCGCATTCTTTGTTTCCATGCAATTTCTGCTCCCTAATTTACCTGGCCATTGCCTCCGAGGTTTTCGTATTTAACGCTAACATGGCAAGTCAAAAGGCATTTTTAAACTTCAGAACTAAATTTTTTTGCGTTATTTTCATATTTTTTTGACTCTTTTCCGTCATTTTTATTTTTTATTTAAAACAATCTTTCACTTAATACGGAGCTTAATTCAAGTCGGCATAAGCTAATGAAAAGAGAGGAAATTGATAAAGCTGTTTTTTTAACACTTGTTCTACGATTGTGAAATTTCATTCGTGTTTCCCCGAAAATGTACGCGAATGCAAAAGTTAGTGGTGTTTGATTGTACTTAAGTGTTGTGTGCTCTGCGTTTTTCATCACAGGAAGGATTTATTTTTTTATTTACATAATATCATCCTCAAAACAATCTCAAGGCTATTTAGATCAGGCATTGTAACTAACAACAACGGCAGACAACCATGCCCTGGGAGGTGAATAATCCTCCCCAGGCGGGACTCGAATCCGCGACCTTTGGGTAAGCAGGCGAGGACATTACCCCGCCGCCACCGAGGCCGGCACCAACAAATTTCATTGAGCCATCAAAAAATAAGGTAGCTAATATGATCCACGGTTCTCTTTTTCATTTTAAAATTTTTAAGTGGCTATATTTGCTGGTAATTTCAATAGCAACCCATGTGAAGCTTTCAAATATATCCTTAAACATATAAATATTCATTGTAAAGACTTGTGTCACCTTTTTTTAAACAAGTTGCTACTAAATTTATTACTAGAATGCGGAAAAAAGTCCTAAATTTTGCACAAAAAAAGTCGCCTAAAAAGTCGCAAATATTTTTGAAACAGTCTCTCAAAAGTGGGAGGTATTTTCGTGAGAAAGTTGCTAAATTTAACTTAATTATTGAAAAAGGATCCCAGAGATGTGGTTTCATGGGGTTTCGAGTTGTTGTATGGAATTTAAGAAAGGAAAAACCACAATTTACAAAATATTATTTTAAATTCTGAATAACACATCGTTTGATGACTAGCAATTGTGGAAGAAAAATGTTAATCCTTATTATTTTTATAGCTATTTAATATCTTTCTTTTTTTGGAGGGGAAAATTAAAGTCCTAAATTTTGCACAAAAAAAGTCGCCTAAAAAGTCGCAAATATTTTTGAAACAGTCTCTCAAAAGTGGGAGGTATTTTCGTGAGAAAGTTGCTAAATTTAACTTAATTATTGAAAAAGGATCCCAGAGATGTGGTTTCATGGGGTTTCGAGTTGTTGTATGGAATTTAAGAAAGGAAAAACCACAATTTACAAAATATTATTTTAAATTCTGAATAACACATCGTTTGATGACTAGCAATTGTGGAAGAAAAATGTTAATCCTTATTATTTTTATAGCTATTTAATATCTTTCTTTTTTTGGAGGGGAAAATTAAAGTTAAAATATATGTCTTAGTTAACAGATTAATTTTTTTATTGCATCATATAAAAAATAGGAAAAATATTTACCTACTTTAATGCACTTTGAGTTGCGTTGCCTCGACGACGCATCATCAAGTAGTGGCATACAAGATATTTTTCCATGTTTTCCTTTGAACGTTGAAGTGAACGTTGTGCGACGGTCGCTCAAAATATGTTTGTACATCAAAAATGATCGCTCAACATCACAGATTGTCATAGGGGCATACCTCAGCGTAGCCACTTCATTTACAGAGGGTTTTTGGAAAATGTTAGATGTCTGCCCCTTGAACTCTCCATTGAGAATCTGAGCTACATCATTCATCAACTCGAAGCCTTCGTCTTTACTCGAAACATTACACAATTTCGTATAAACACTTACGGTTTGTTCACCCTTTGCATTTCACTCTTCTTTACATCCAATATTGATTCCTTTAATTTCACATGAGATTGATGCGATAAGCTGTCTAGGTACTGCTTCACATGTAACTTTTTGGTTAGATGATATCTTGAAGAATAATGATAAATATCATTTACTCTCAGAATTACTTTTAAAAGTAGTTATTCTGAATTTCGTAAATTATGTATGCATATTTTTCTAAGAAATTATAATTAAAAATGTATCTAATAATATTGACTTATTCGGGAATGTCAAACTATACGTAAGGTAAAGATAAAATTGTTATTATTAAAGTCATCAGATTAAAAAGTTATGTTGATACTCACGGTTTTTTTCACATGCATTGCAGTAAATACTGATGATCAGTACTTACAGATACTTGCATAGTGAAACATACGCATTCAGCTTGGCTCCTGAGGACGCCTTTCCTTTCACCTTATGCATTTTCCTCACTTTATATCTTGAGCAATTCCACACTTTATAACTTGGACTACACAAACGAGCGGACGATGGTCTTACTTAACGTGGATTACTCTAATATAAAGGAGATTAGTATTCATACAACGTGCATACATTCACCGGTCCTTGTTAAGCCTTCAATTTTTCTCTACGCTCGAGTGCAAAGGGCGCATTGCTTGCCGCGCTACAATGTTGGCTCAGTTAATGATTATCTGAGAACAATGCGACGCGTGCACCTCGTCGGAAATTCTAGATGGTCTTTCAAATAATAGAATTATTTTTCCTCTTAACTCCTAAGCAAAAGCGGAGTGTTAGCATAGAGTTTAGAGCTGTCAACTTGTCAGCAGACCACCCAGGTTCAAATAAGCTGGTTAATAATTAGATCAATGTATTCTTTCAGATATATGTATCATGGGTGAAGTCTTTGAACACCCCCTGCAAAAAAGCTCGAAGTGCGAGGTGGCCCAGGGAAAAACTGATCCCCCACCCTGAATATGTGTAATTATCACGCCAATGGCTTAGTTGGGGTTGAACTCTACCCTCACCTATCCAAACCAACCTTCGGTTCGAAGCACTGACAATGAGTGAGTACGATTCTTTCATTAACGGTGGAGCAATAGAAAGAGTTCATTGCCCTTTCCGAAGCTATTAATAAAATTTTGCATTAAAAACGTTCAGAAGCTTACATTTTTGCAGTACATCTCTGCTCCATGGGGTACCGCATGAATAACACAAATGTGTCCAATTACCCACCTGAACAAAAGTGATCACAGTAGCCAAATACTAACTTAGGCATGTGGTTTAAATAAAAAGGCCCAGAAAAGTCTGTTTTACCAGGAAAAGTCCCGCCAAGCAAAAAAAAAAAAGTCCCAAAATGTCTCTAAACAAGTCATTAAAAATAGTTTTATTTTATGAGATTGGTGAAGATTTGTATTTAAAACCACTAAATTCCCAATTTTACAAAAAGTCAAAAGACTTTTTTCCGTTCTCTAGTCATTACCCATAAATTTAAAAAAAAGCGTCATTTTGTGAAAAGTAATAATGAATATTAATGTTGAATGAAGTAATAACATTGCCAATTTTCGAAGCCAACACTTTTTTCATTTCACACCTTAATAAAATCTCTGTCATATTCATCAGCCTCTTATGAGTCCTTTAACACTAGGAGGACAGGAGTTTTTAGTATCTAGAAGGACAACTGGGGATCATATGACTACCATTTGTGCAGTACTTGACGTGGGTTTTAACGGGCTTTGACAGCTAAGGTTGTATCCCAACGATTCAAAGACCTTATCCTAAGGCCGGCTCAACATTCATTCGGCCAGGCGGAATTCGAACCAGGAACCATTAGATCAGAGGTGGTGAGGTCGGAACATTGCCACCATGGCTACTGCAGTCGCATTAACATTTGGGGGATTCTTATTCCCTAGGAGATCTACCTGATGGTAAAAATTTGCTTTCTGTTGATAATTTAGACAAGTTTTCTTTTTCCGAACCATTAGCGGTGTTACATTTGATGCTGCCCCACGGCTATTTTGAATTTCTCGGTGTGACGAGGGTTATAATAAGTAAGGAAGTGACCGCGTTTGCTCCAATTCATTTCAGTTGCATGGCTTTCAGTGTTTACACGAACGGAAGGAAGCAATATTTTCCCCGTATTTTCTCATAGTACCAAGAAGAGAAAGCGTAATTATATTAGTCTCCTACCTGATGCCTCAGTCCCACAGGCACAGTCCCATCTCATTGCGAACTCCTATGAGGTGGAGGAGGGAAGTTGTATTTTACTTTAAATTTCGCGTTACATCATCTTGAAATGAATCCAAATTGCCTGGATAGAGGTCTGCAGATTTAGTTTCACTACATTTAAGTTTTATTCACCGCTCCTTGAAGACAGTTTTCGGTTCTTGAGTTGAAAGAGGAAAAGGGTCCAAATCAATGCTCGTGCATGTGCAATCCATGCTCATATCAATGCTTGTACAGATGCAGATGCTTGCTTCGAGTTGTCTCTACGGTGGATGAGTGTGATGGAGACAACATTTGGAGGCATTGCCAGAGGACGACGTCATATTCCATTATATCGGAAAAAAGGGGGTGGTGAAGATAGATCGATAAAGATAAATCATAACTCGAGGTAGTAATCCATGGTTGGTGGCCCTTGTGACATTGCGGTCAGAGATTGAAGAGCGATGATTTGAAAAAGTTAACGCAACACGTTTTGCTTCGATTTTTGGGCGGTAGATGTAGAGTCCACAATGCTTTTAGGGCACCAATACGAGCTTAGCTCAGGGTACACCAAGTCCGTCCTAGTCGTACGCTGTGGGTTTCTCATTTCGGCCACATCAAAACGTTTTACTTAGGCTATCCCCGGATTGGAAAATTCTATTTAGCTTTGTAAGGTGCTTACCTTGGCGTAGAAGTTTTAGTTCTTTAGTTGACTTATATCCTGCATCTTCTCCGTAATCTGTTTTGTTTACCAAAGTGCTCCTGTATTTTTCAGCGTGAGTGTGCTGTGCCTAACTATCTGTAAAGATTTTAGTGCAGTCCCGTCGTCAAGGTCAGGGGTCGGCAAGCTGGAACTTGCGTGCCACGGCTGTTTGGCTATTTACAACGTGTGGCCCTGAATTATCATTAAAAATGGAAGTTAAACTAATTATGCTTTTTATAGCTTCTAAAATTTTTGACGTATGGTGAATGTTTTCATTAAATAAAGGCATTAAGAAGATTTTAACATGTTATGATATGACTTAAGGCATGGGAAATGGAAAGTTTTAAATTTTAGCTAAAATTTGTACCAGATTTTAAAGATTTTTGAGCAATTTTTGATGAGGAAATCCTGTCAATCCACGCTTGCAAGTGACACGTTCTAGGGCATACCAAAATAACTATCATTGGGTTTGGTGATTTTAACCTTCTTTGTAAAGTAATCTTGCACGAAATCTCCATTGAATTTAGCGCGAAAATGAGGGTGGCGTATGCCTCATGATCATTATTAATGATTACCGTGTTTCAGGTGGACATAATCACTCTAAGACATACTTAACTACTTCATTACATTAGTTGTAAAAATCCCTTGACGTGGTTATGAAGGCAGAAGACTTTAAGAAAATGCATTTGAAATTGTATGCACTTCAGTTTTATTCATATGTTTGCAATACTTTTAAACTGGAAAGGTAATAAATTTAAATGTTATGATTATAATACCGTTATAGTATTATTATATTTCTATATCACATATTTAACTCAAGTGACTATGACATCGACAAATTTAGTCTCTCTCAAGTTTCAATGTTTTTCAACTTTGGTAAATATACCTGTTTGTACAAAAGGGAAACTTTCAATATTATAACATTCTAATTGGATTACAGAGTCGTTTAAAGTGGTCATAGTATAATATACCTCACTATGTGTCTAAACACTTGTGACCATGGTTACTAATGAGGTCAGAGTTTTTTTTAATCTCTTGAAACATCCTTTGCCTTCGCCATCAAGTTGATTGCGGAATGTATCATTTCTATGGAGTCAAGGTAGCTTCAGTGAAAAATCACTGCGCATGAAAGTCAATGAAATGGGAAAAATATTCTATCTTTTTAATGATACCAAAGTATCTAATTTGAAGTTAATTTGTGAAAAATAGAAGCAGTTTTTTTATGGGATCTGGAACGTCTCCGCGCTCCAGGGAAATAATCATGTTTTAAATGGGGAAGTTCTAAAACAGATCGTGTTACAAATGTAACGGTGTGTATTTTATTTCCCCATTATTTTATAAATGAAATTACTTATTCACCTGAGTCCTAAATTCACCTTTTGTCGGGTAGGCGTATGGCGTGAAACAAAAAAGGCAGGTTCAAACTCAACTAAGTATACTTCGGTAAATTCTGAGAAGTTCAGCCATTAACATTTTTGGTCCATTAAAATTACCACACTTCACAATTCTGATACCCCTTAAGTTTTATTGTTAAATTCGAACATGTAATCTACTAAAGAAATACCTCGATCAAACTACCATAAGTCCAATTCATAATTTCACGGATTGCTTCCCGAACCCTGGCTTTCGTCCTGGGAGATGTGACGCTTTCGAATGACGGACGGTTGTATGGGGCTCCGGTGGAGGATGGAGATCATTTGACCACGACTTTTGGCTTCATCCTGAAAATTCGAAAGAGCGCACTGTGGTGGGATGGGGAGGAATCCCGCTGTGGGGAGAACGGGAGGGGTAGTGTTTCAGACGGGGGTGGAGGGGAGGGGGTCGCGGGCATTAGTGTATGCTGGGGATGGGGTTTAGGCGGGGGTGGGGGGTGGCGGCGAAGCGATGGAGAAACGACACCAGTTCCGCAGAGGGGGGAGGAGTTGTGCGGGCTGGCGGGGCGGTATGGATTGATTAGCGAAGGGACATGGAAGATTGCTCTGCAGGGAAGACGGAGTGGGTCTGCCGTGGGGGTGGGTGGGTGGTTTGGGGATGCGTTATTGCTGGGGGTCGGGGGGAAGTGGGGTGGTGGAGCGGACGCCGCCCTATATCGATGCACGTCACAGGGAACATCGGAATCATCCGGCAACCAGAGGCTGTAAATTTAGTCACTACACTCGAGCGACACGGTTATGCTTTCCATTTACCTTGTTGATCCAATAGGGGGGGAAGGGGTGGAGGTCAGCGGTCGGGAATAGGAGGGGTGTGGCGACGGCTGGAGAAGAGGGGAGGGATCGGAGGCGGAAATCAAAACGCAAAAATGTTCAGAGAAATGTTTGGCTGGATGGATGAAATAATTTTATATCCCGAGGGCAGTAGTGAAAGCCTATGAGATTTTGAGAGCGTGTAAGACTTCACATACCAACAATTAGTCAAATTTAGTGACTTTAGGATGATTAAGTTTTGTAAATTACTGCGATACATTCATACATATTCCTAATATTTGAACTCTTATTATCGAATTTTTGTAGTAAAATGCGATATTTGATTAATATTAACCAGCGAGTTAAATTGCTCACGTTCCAAAAATGTTGGTTAATCGCCATCCAATTGGTTGTGAAGCACTATGGCGTTGATCTAGGGAAAATATCATTCTTTCTAATGTAGTTGGTGAAGCAAAGTATATCCAAGCCAACTAGTAAAATAATTGAGTGATTAAGTTGGTATTTCAGACAGCTTATTTTACTTGACATTTAATTCATCTCTCAGTAATAACCTGCCGGGACTTTAAATAACTAAGCACCGGAGAGCGTGTACACTTATATTTAGCCAAATTCTCAGTCACCATTCAATAGTTTCTTCAACTAATATCGCTACTGTCCAATCTTACTTCTACCTACATCTGATGTAGGTACCAATCGCTAGGAATTCAACGGCTTATATCTTTAGGTATTCGCATTAACAGCTGAGAAACGGAAATCGGATAAAGTTCTGAGAGAGAATTATTCTAGTAGGTATGTGTTCCTTTCGCGGAGCATCTGCGGTTAAGAGGATGTTATTTTTATAATATTTGTTACTTTTGGCATTTTTTTCCTTAATGCTGCTATTTATTGTGCGTTCAGCAATGGTATAGATTTCTTACCTTTTTATGTATTTCACATGTAAATCCACTATTTTAAATAAGGGTTACCCCTATATTGTTTCATTATGTACTACTTTCCGTGCTTTAGCATTTTCAAGCGCCTAGACCATATCAGTTTTACCATATCAGTTTTATTATAAGGATTTCGCGGGAATGCAATTATGATCGGAATCAAGGGGTGAATGACATTAAAATCACGCTTCCATTTTTGTATAAAGAACGAAGAAAAATAAACTACTTTATTTTTATTAATACTACTTAATATTTAATTAATTTCGATCTTGAGTTTTATTTTGGTTTGTAAAGAAATTCACTTTTTAATGTTCCACTATAATTTTTATTATTCCGACCTAGGTTTCGACTCAAGTTAAGTCATTCTCAAGGTTCCACCAAGTGAAGCCTGAGAATTTGATTTATAATAGAGTTTTATTATCAGTTTACTTACGATTTCCAGCTAAGGTCAGTAAGTTTCTGGACTAAGATTAAATGTTAGATATTGAAATATCGCGATTTAATTCTATAAATAATCGTCTGAGGCTGACTTTTTATTTTTCACCATTTAAATGGTGGTCTGTGCAACAAATGTGGTATCCGAGTGTCGTTCCTGTCCCGATAGATTGTGTTTTCCACGGTGATTCTCTCACATCCGTTTAGCCCTCAGGAGGCTCAGCAGCAATGATAGTGAATACAGCAAGGATAAAAACATAATTTAATTGTTAATATTTTAATCCTTTCGCTCTCGCGGCATTTTCCTTTCAGACAGTTTTAGGCGCCCCTTACACTGACAACCACTTATGTTTCCTTTTCTACCTAGTTTTAATCGCGACCCACGGTTGGATTATTGATAGAAATTATCTATGAGCGTGTGTTACGCACAGCTGGCCGAGTGGTTGTGAGAGATGGGAGGAGTCGTTGGTAGTTTTTGGATCATATCAAAGAGTGATTGGAATGTAAAAGGAATGTCTAAAGAAGAAAAATTTCAGTTTGCAAAAGTGTATTTATTCCCACTTTATTGCATGGAAGCGAAACTTGGATATGCCAGGAAAGGCATAGAGGTGGCTAAATGCGGTGAATATGAGGCGTCTGAGGAGTGTTTCCTGTAAAATCAGGAGAGATAGGGTTAATGGGCCATGAAAAAATTTGGAATGGATGCTCTCGTAATGGACATGTATGAAAGGAGCGTGCTTCGTTGGTTTGGCCACGTCGAGATAATGGATGAGGGTCGAATAAGGAAGCAGATTTATGATAGAGGGTGAAGTGTGTTAGAGGAAGGGGTAGACCGAGAAAGTCATGGGTGAGTTTAGTGGAAGGTACTCTTAATAGAAGGAGAATTAGGAGTCCTAAGAACAAGAGGGCGTGTATGAAACAAAATATGAAAGTAGCTGAATCAAAAGAGGTAGCAATGATCGGGCAGTATGGAAAGAAATTATTTAAATGGACTTGACTTTGCTTTTTATTTTACCTGGGCCGTGTGAGGCCACAATTCGGCCCCCTTTTCTCCCGGCCCTGGGAGCCAGTTTTACGGACCTAATACCGTTAATACAGCTCTTTCGACTGTGCTTACCCTGAAAGGGAATGTATGCATTCATGTATCTATTAAAAATGTTCAACATCGTTCCTCAATATGATAAATGCTTAAACGATCGTCAAATCATCCAGCAATAAGAAAGTTTTGAAAAAGAACTGACGTTGATTTTCGGGGGTCCTTGTCATATAAAATAGTCCGGAGAAGGAGAATTTAGGAGTGGCATTTCAGAATCACGCCAGCTCGATCTGCGGGCGGAAATGTAGGAGCGGAGATAGTGCTCCGGAAGTGCGGGTCGCGAGTGCGTGATTTCATGCAGTACCGCGAACGCGTTGTCAACGCCAAGATATCAAACAAAACTCATGCTGTCTTTATGCGTGGGGATGGCCATGGTCTCAATGACATGTCCTATCATCCCATTGAATAAGTTGCCATCCCACTCAGTGTGCTGACTCTATGACCAGTTCTAATTGGAGTAGGTATAAAAGTTAAGCACTGTGCTGAAGCGTTATGAAAGTTTAGTATTGAATTTGGCTATATTTCCTTTGGTTCCAGCGTTATGGTCTGCTTCGGACCATGACTGTAAAGGAGTTGAGAGCGTGTATAGCAATGTCATTAAGGTCTTATATCCTAGATAATTAAGCCAGGATATGACACGTGTTAGACGAAGAGTGCTTATAAATTAAGTTTTTTGCTTTTATTACTAATCGGGAAACTTTTTCAAGAGAACTACCAATGCACTGCTAATTAGTGTGGCTAGCGCTGTTTGTAAACCTGGAAAAGCGGAGATCGCAAGGGCTCACTCGTGAAAATGTAGCGAGAGGAAATGATTTTTCAGTGCCAATGCTAATGTCTTATCTTTACTGATTTATGTGGATGTTTATTTAAGTTTTCCACGTAAGTATTCTTGGTTTTGAACGTGCGATAGCATCCCACAACGAACGTCGTTTTTTTTATTTTAGGAGAGTTTGCTCAGGATGAGCTAAAATGTTGACCCACCCCTGCACATATAGAGGATTTTTTTCTTAGAGACCACCATTGAATGCCTGAATTGTATTCCCCTAAGACATTATCCTCAGACTATATATTGCCTAGATACTTCGTCAGTGCTACAAAATTGTAAACATTGTCCTTCATTAAACATTGTAGGAGTGTGAAAGGATCATTAATCGAGATACATTTCTTTGGTACAATATACGAGACAGTCTCGCTGCCCAAGTACTACGAATGCCTGAGCAGATAATAAATCCAATAAGTAACAGTAATAATGTGACTATGAAGCAAATTCGTTAAAACTTGGTGGATTTTATTCGTATTTACTTCGTAAAATCCAAACTGAAAGCTTGTGAGATTTTTATGAGTAAAAACTGATTTTGCACGAACTTGGAAGGCTAAAGTAGATAACTATTTTGAGGATTAGTCACGTTTAAAATTTGAAAAGGCAAAAAACTCCTCACAATTTGCTAGAAATCTATTGATTCAGTAATAAGCCGTATGGATTCATTTAAATTGCGGAGCACTGTACAATATCACTAAGAAATAATTGTTTATTTCCTGCTGCCAATAGTTCACAATTTGTTTTTTCAAAGTGTGACACGGGACACAATGAATTAATATATTTGTAATTCTAGTAGTCACTGACTAATTTCTTGGCTTGAGTGAACCTAAAAAACAAAAATTCCCTGAATGATTCAGTTTTTCCGCCTAAATTAACAGATGCATGCAAGCTGATAGAGCTTCAGCCTGGCAACGTTACTCATATTTCACGTTGGTGTCCACATCCGTCAGTCATTAATTCCTAATAACTTTATATATTGGCAAGGTGCACATAATTTCACAGTAATGCTTCATGAAAAAAATTATTAAACTATTGTCAACTTTTTTCTAAGGTTCTTTCGAAAATAACAAGATCAGTCTGGGGTTTTTCCAGTTGAAAAAAATTCTTCCTCGTAACTGATTTAATCAAATAAGAAAAATCTGATGTTATGCTTTCCAGTAATAGTTTAAAATGGTCTAGAATCAATTTCTAGAAATTTTCAATGAATATTTCTACGGTTGATTCAGAAAAACCGAAGTTAAAAAACTTATGGAATACTTAGGTAGCCACTTTTTTCAGTACGCATTGCAATCTTCCTTCTTTTCTGAACAAATCAAACAACTCAGTTCATTTTGATAAGACATCTTGATAAGGCATTAATCGTTACTAGCTGCTAAGTGCCATATCTTGAAAGCAAAATGCCGACAGTCGCTAGAAGCAAGTGACACATTCAACAAACGAAATTATCAGGTTATTCATTCCCCTTATTCTGTAAAATATCTTGCCCTGCTTATGGAATGCACATTTATGGGCATCGCCTAAGAACTCGACGAGCACAGGATAAAAATGCATTTCTGTAGCAAAGAAAACTTCATAATTCCAATAACCGATTACAATGACCTCGAGTGATTTCTATTTTTAGTATTGACTTCTCTGAAGCAGCTTCTGGGTATTATTGACAATGTGCATAGATGCATGGAGGAGAGTTGTTTTATGTTGTAATGTTTAGGAGTTTATCATTCGATTACTTTCCTTATGTTTGTTAGCTAGGTTATTAATAGTATAATATCAGTTAGGATTAGGTTTTTTCACCTTTTTCTTTGATTTTGCGTCTTCGATCGTCTCCTTTTTAATGCTGTTATTTAGTCATTAAAAAGTTTAATAACATATGGAATTCACTACAATTTTAGGCTACTCATAAATGACTCCAATTGTCATCTACAAATATTTGTAATTCCTTCGCTCAAAAAAAGAACAAAATCTTTCATTTCCTATTGTCCGCATGAAAATATCCCTCTCAAAAAGGCATTTATCGATCAATAGCTCACAAAAATAATATTCAGGTCTTACACTGGGTATTTAGGCACCTCAAAATTCATTAGAGGTAATTTTTACCATTTTCAATAGAAGATGAAAATTTTACGCGAATTGTACTGCTATATGATGCTGTAGCTTAACAATAAGTGGACATTTGTAGTATATTTCAGCTTTACTCACAAAGTCACAGCGAGAAAATAACAAAAGCAGTGTACTTTTAATCGTGAGCAAATATATAACTAATATAATGAAAATATTTTAGACTGTATGCAAAAATCAATTCAGTTAGAGTTGCAATTTTCAATGACAGCAAGTTTATGGAAAAGCAATTATTTTAGCTGGCAAATCCGTGGTGGTAAGCATTAGTATGACATGTAACTTCTCGGTTTTTCAGGGAAATGCTGATAAAACGTTAACAGTTTGGGCATAAATGAAATATATTTCTTGTCCTTAGCTTTCCAGATGGCATATATTCATGGCTAAATTAAGATGTAGTCGATAAGAACTTATAAAAAGCCGGGAATAATGCCGTCTCCGTCAATACTTGAAGGAGGAATATCTCAGATTGAAAATGAGAACTTTGTCTACTTATATTTGAACATGCGTCGAATATTTGTGTAATTGCGATCTATATTTTCTCAATTTGCCGTTAAAACTTGTCCCATTGGAGAAGAATTAGAGTAATCGCTTTGAGGGCGATTTTTTTCTAGCGACTTATGGCCACAGTGAGAACTGGCGTCGTTCTTATTTCTTACGTGGCCACGTACTGCACATACCGTCATGGCGTACTCAAATGCAAGGTGGTGTGTGCCGACCTTAATCGCGCCGTTCATTTTCGACTCACTAATGGTCACCCACGCTTTATCTGCGGACCTGTGGTCTATATTTAAAGTGTTTGGCGATGAGATAAACGACTGAGTGGGGGCAAGAAAGGGTAACCGGCGGCTTGGGGACGGGCCGTGAGGCGTGGGAGGGATTGGAGAGTGGCCCTGCGGCGGCGGGGCACGCCGAGTTAAAAAAGAGTCGAAAGAGCCAAGTAATGGGAATGAGCGGAAGTATGAGGGACAGTGGCGGCGGAGGGTGGAGGAGAATGTAATTGCAGTGGAAGGGGGAGGAAGCGAGGGAAAAGGGAGATGGGGAGAAGGGGGGCGAACGGTGGAACAAAATGAAGCAGTGCTACCACCACTCCAGCGGTGGGTTCAAACGATGTATAACAGTTGCCACATAATTCAGTAAGGAAACAAATTATTTTATAAAATTTTTATAAACAAACAGGGACTCTTAATTTGATCGGGCGCATTGACCCAAAAAAAATACATTGCAGATCGAAGAGCGCGGTAAGATTGAGAAATTATTGTGGTGGAGGCCCTTGTTTTTCATGTGGGAAGGGGAAAATTTTTGGTCTTATTTTCTGATTATTTTATTCTACGCCACAACCTCCCGCGGGTTGTCTACGCGGGTGAGCACACAGGGTGAGTTGACGCATGGTAAAATGAGAGCTATGCCCTTGCTTTCAGACGAGAAAGTATCTTTTGTTTGCTTTCTCTCTCTTTTTATCCAGCCAGCAAATATCCTAACCCAAACTCATGGAAATTCAACTCTTGACTCTCAAGGCGGCGGCAATTCTCTTGGTTTGGATTGATCTCAGGGCAAGAACAAAATCTCATCTTCTCACTTTGCCGTTTCGCTGGTGGATGTCACATCTTACGTTGCACGCATCTACCATTAACTTGATGTCGCAACCACTCTAGGGCAGTTTAATGTATAAAACCAGCAAACTTCGAATTGTGTTTTCCTAAAGACATCTTCTCGAAGTTGGTGGTTCTTTGATTGATGATCGCACTTCTACTCTTTCGAACTGAAGTAGGTTGCATGTGAGCCGAATCATCTTGAGTGATTTATTTCTTCCACAGAATGATATTGACTTCTGACTTTTTATTTTTACCAACATTGGGCGATTTGGCTCTGACTTTCATCTACAAGTGACAGTTCATGGACAAGTTGATAAAAAGTGAAAGAAGTACCACTCCGTTATAGCGGCTTTTAGTATTATGATAGCCATAAAATAATTTGGGCCGTGGGTAAAGCTTGCCTATGAAAAATAGTAGCTCCCGAAACCTGGAATTAAAATCGAATGCCTTAGATCAAATAGTAGAGCAAACTTAGGAACGAGGAAATATAGAGGAAAAAGAGGGGTCAATGGATAACCATAATGTAAAGAAAAGTCTTCAATAAGCGCAAAACGACTTATGAGGTGGATTACCACACCACAGGGTATATTAGTTCTAATAGAAATATAAAAGAAGAGAAATATGGAGGGAAGAAGAACACAGAAGGAAGACCCAAGGTTTATCAAACAAATTAACTGAGGTGCACTAAAGAGAATCTCCTGAATAGAAGAGAGTAAGCATTGAGTAGGGAGTTATGTACAGCCACTCTTATGAGATCTTATGGTCTAGAAATGGATGATTTAATAATGAACTCGTCATGGAAGTTGTTCTGCTCGGTCAAAACCTGGGTCTGATGGCTGGATGAACGACTGTGGACGAGCCTCGCTCGGTCTAAATGAGCAAACTTTTCCGCTGTCATTGTCTGGCAAGAGCGTGGCACATTCACCTGCTCAGCCAACGTGTGAGTCCTGCATTGTTATCCCTTCGACCAGCTTTAGGTTTCTCGGCGGAAAGTGTACCCGAGAGACGTGTTTGAAAAACTTCGGGGTCACCTGCTTTCGTCAATGGTCTCCGGTTTACGGGATTGGGGTGGTCACCCTGGGCAGGGCTGGAGTGTGCGCTTTGGCAGATTGGGGGGCGGGGGTGACCGGGATGAAGACAAAAGGAGAGGAAGCGCTGGTGGGGTGGGCGGCGGGGGGATATGGGGGGGGGTTGCGTCGACAGGGAGGGAGTGGACACGGGCGGAGGTGAAGGAGGAATTGGCCGGGGGGCTGGGGGGGGAGGGCCGGGCGCCGTTGTGGGGGAGGAAAGAGGAAATATCACCCGTGACTGGGAGAGGGGGAGGTCCAGCAAAAGTTTCGCGAGAACACACACTTGTTCATTCGCTTCATAAAAAAATGAAAACGCCAGTTTATTTAGTGGATAAGCTAAGTCCTCCTCGGAATGATGTACTGGGGTTATGTATAGTTTCGTCGCTAAGTGATGAAGGGTATATTCCGAGTCGGGAAAAATGCCATTATTGAGAAACATTACGCATATATCCACGCGCCATAAGGGAGGTCGGGAACATGAAAAGGGGACTTGAAGCTAACAAAGGAGTTGAGGAGAGAATCGTTCATTTCTGAGAGAATTTATTTTGTCCGGCCCAAAAAAGTAGAGCCATGCAATTTTAATCCGTGGACGGGTGCTTGGAGGAGGCTACTTTAGGATCTTGAGAGCGTGGTTGTCATTTTGATATCCCTACTGCTTAAAGGCAAAAAGCTTTGGAATCCGCTTGTATGTATATGCTTTATCTGATGCGATATCCAAGAAAAGTGGTGTATCACTCATCATGATTTTAGCTACATGCATTGACAAGTGGAGCTGGAATTAGAGATGAAAATTTTAAATTATGTTTATTCACGTCAAAGAATCTTGGATTCAACAAAATACTTAATGTGTCTATGATATTTTGATTAACAATTCCAGATAATCTATTAGCGTGAAATTATAGCAAAATTGCTTATTTTTAGAGGATAACTTCAAGCATGGATTTCTAGGAGTTCATGGCCTCGCATAGACTATTGATTTTAAACAAATCGGAGATATTGAATGACTACAGTGAACATTAGAAAGCTTTATATGAAACCATTTTAGTTCGCACGTTTCATTTGGTTGATGGAAAGCTATATAATGCAAAAAAAGGCATGTCAATGCTAATGGAATATTGTGGTTCATCTCATACTTTTAAATGATTCATTTCGGGGATACTCGGCTAAGCGCGAGAAAACTCCTGTCGTTACATAACTCGTGTCTCAACTAGAGCTTTTGACTTCAGAGACTTTAGGTGAAAATTTTCAGCTAAATATTTAGGTCTAGATTTGCAAAATAAAAGACTTCCTTCAAACAGTTCCTCATTTCTTGGCAAGAAACTCCGAATACTTTCATCCTTATTTTCGATGGAGGGGAACAAATTACGAACTTTGTCAAATTTCAGCACAATTTTTCATAGCTTTTTTCAGGGTTGAATGTGATACCACTAATGCTTGGATTCCTGATTTCTAAAAAGAGGAAGTTTCCGATAAAGTTATATCGGAACGGTGGAGATGAATTAGAGGTGGAGTGTTCATGCACACTTATCAACCATCGCGCACTGGGCTGCAATTGAAAAAAGATGCCCAAAATGGTTTTATTTTTTATTTTTATTAAAAAAGAATCTCTTGCATTAAATAGTTGCACAATATTCAAACTGCAAAATTAAATTAAGCTGAAGGTGTTTTTTTTAACACAGACAGACATCTTTGAACAGTAGAAAAAATTATCACAACTCTCAACTGCCCTTTATCGCGAAAACCGTGTTAATGTGAACATAGTGATTTTTAAACGGGTCATTTGAAAGTTTACATTTCATATACGAGGTTTAATGATGAATTTGGTGATGTACATTATTATTTTTCAACTCTTTATTAAACAATTAGTACGCACTGTTTTTCACCAAATTTTTCACGGGTTTTAGCTGTCACGTGTGCGTTTGTCGGAATTTATAAGAAATTATTTCAGCTATTTACTAAAGGGCATCGAAGTAGTTTGGCTTTATAAATGAGAGATAAGCGCTAGAAACCCAACGAACGCCGGATTTATTCGCAGCTGGAATTATCTTAGTCTGGTCCTCACGGAGAGTACACAGTCATGTACCTCAAACTGTCGGGGTACATTTTTAAATGGAAAATCCATGAAAAATGCAGTGGTTCGAAAGATTTTGGAACATACCTGGTTCAACTGAACTCTGGGCTTCGCGGGTTCTTGGAAGAGCTTCCTGATTTTCTGTCACCCCTGGAAATGTACACGAATGCTCCTACTGTTTGATTAATGAGGTCAACCGAAAGCCATCAGTAAAAATTAAACACTTTAATCTCACTTAAATTTTTCGCATCGCTACCCGCAGTTTTGCCGTGGTTTTTCCATCGTTGATTTTATCAAATGAATTTTATGCCCAACAGTTCCACATTAATTGCATTATTTTCATAAACCATTCATTATTTAACTTTATTGACAAGGTATGTGGTTCAATGCACTTAATTAAATGAATAATTATAGACACACTGCCACTCTATCATTTAAAATGGTAAATTCAGAATTGAGAATGCTGGCTCATGGTGTTTGTGTACGAGTGAAAAGCTGGAGGTTGAGGTTGTTGAATGCGTGGATATTTACCTCTTGCGTATGCATATACCTTATTTTCTTTACTATAGTTTATAGTTATTTGTGAGAGTGGTGCCCTTTTGATGTGTGCTCTCTCAGATGTCAGGTGATTTAGGAATGTGATGGTGTAATTTGTATTTCTTCATTTTTCAATTAAATCTGTGGTTACGTAGCATAAACTGTGGGAAGGGGAATATTCAACTGAATTAATCAAAATCAAATATGAAATCACTGCTGCATAAACGTGTTATAACCAAGGACCAGCTAAATGTGATGATTTCGTTCTACCTAGCCCCATTAGTGATGCGATATTATGGCAATGGCAGTGACAGAGCTGAGTATACCTTATCAAAAATAATAGTAGTTGGCTATTCAAGCCTTTGACCAATGGGATTCCGGCTTGCAAAGGTCTTTCAGTGTGGCAGACATTACGTAGTCGCGACATCATCATGGATGCAGCCGATGCGATTTTTCTTTTATAAATGATTTTTATTGTTTTCATATCATTCGATTAAAGTCGGAGTTAAACTTCGACTATTACATGACTAAACACTAAGAAACTCTACTATATAATCCCGATCAATGGGCTTTTTTAGTACTGTATTGAACCAATTACTATAAAGAAATTGGCCAGGTGGCGGCGGGGTAAAGTCCTCGCCAGCTAAATTTAAGATTGCGGGTTCGAGTCCCGTCTGGGTGAATTTTTCACCCTCAGAGTTTGGTTGTGTTTTTCCGTTATTAACCGTTAAATACCCCGTTGTAAAAGGCCATTGATGCCTTTTTGTGGTGGTTAATGAATAAATTAAATGAAACGACAAGAAATCGGCCAGGTGGTGGCGCGGCGGGGTAAAAGTCCTCGCTTGCTAACCCTATGGTCGCAGGTTCGAGTAAATAAGAACGCAGGAAAAAAACTGACCGGAAGAATATTGTTATCCGATGATGCACCTTAACCGTACATCTAGAATTACGTTCACGATGTTATCGTGTTTCGTCATGCTCATCTCAGAGAATAGTTTCACCGTCGTTGCTCGTCAAATGTCACCAGGATTGGACGTTATCATTTTTCATAAGTCATCTATCATTTGGGCCTTTTAGAAAGTCATCGCAGATGCAACAGCAAGATTAGACAATGATTCAAAATTATATCATACTGAGACCCCCGAAAGTATTCAAGCTTTTCTTAGATCGCTGGACATAATAATCGCAGACACATAAACGATAAAGATGAATTTATTTTATCCGATCCACTTGTTAAGTGCATGTAGCTGATTTTCGGAAATTCCTGAATTTTATGTCATCAAACGTAGCAATAATCTTACGACAATTGTGCTCCTTTTATTTGAAAAATATGAGAGTGATAACTGTTGTCGATATTAACTTACGATAAAGTAATGTGCCACTCCAATCACCTGGCACTTTCATAATCGTCTTGTGAGTTATATAAAGAAGGTAAAGAAAAAGATGAATCATGAGTACTTATTTAACCATACGTCTTATGGCAACATTATCAAAACATTGCTTTGCCTAAGTTCGGAAGGGACAACCACAGTTATGATAAATAGAAGCGAACAACGCCGGTGAAACAAAGGAACCTATCGCTATAGGTAATTTCCTGAAAAAGCTATTGTTATTCCCCTAACATAGGTATAAGTAAAACATATGATAATGAAGTTACAGAACCGTTAAAGAAGTTAAAGAACCGTTTGAGGAAATTGCGATACATGTACGCTTCAAGGTAACATTTGTCAGTTACTACAGCATAAATTCAGCAATTTGGAAAATGTTCCATCTATTCGTAACATTTTACCCTAATAACTCAAAAAACGAAAGTCAGCTGGAAGTGCAGATTCAACAACATTTCTTAGCCGATGAAGAACGCAGTGTCTATCTCATAGCTGATTTATTTTATCAAGCAAATGTTTACCCAGTTTCTGTGTTACACAGAGAAAGCAAAGCATCACCAAATAATATGTAGCTGACTAATTAATTAATTTCGTTTTACAATGTTGACGGCAAACACAGTTCACACCGCACCGAAATCCCATTTTCACCATATGTAACTGAACATCAAAGTGTCTAAGGAGCGTTATCATGGCGTAAAAAAGTACGCTTACATCTACATCTACAAAATACCTTGAAAGCTACCTCTGGGGTGTGTGGCAGAGGGTGAGTTTTCACCAACATGCATTACACTATACCCTAAAGTTAGTGTAACTACGACTAATTATGCATTAGCATAAATCGCTAATTCTTGTCACGAGGCGAAGCCTCACAAGCATGCACTACTACACTACAGATATTATCACAGTGGAGAGGGACCAGTATTATATATGTATTATGCAACTACACAAATGGATGCGTGTGCATGCTTGTGAGGCTTCGTCTCGTGACAAGAATTAGCGATTTATGCTAATGCATAATTAGTCGTAGTTACACTAAATTTAGGGTATAGTGTAATGCATGTTGGTGAATACTCACCCCCGGCCACGCACCCCTGAGGTGGCTTGCAGGGTTTTTTGTAGATGTAGATTTGCTTCCCTAACCGGCATAATGGGTTTTTACTGATTTTCTACATTTATAACCGACAACTGCGCTACTATTATGGACAAAATATATTAATATAAAAGGACTACTCTTGAGTTTTGTAAGTTTACATAGTGTTTAATTTCTAATTTATAGATTTGTCACAATAAGTTTAAATTTGTATTAAAGGTATCACTTCACACTCATTATTTCATCGATTAGTTGGTTGTTTGGGAGGCGACCGGCAACTGTTGTCATTTGCACCGGCCATTAAAGGATAGATGGGCAGTTGGAGAGGAACGGACCGTTGTACTGAATGGAGGAAAGGTGGTGAGAAACCCAGCGTCGGCATTAGTCTACTCATAACTCAAGGGGCCGATGGTTCCACAGTATAACGGACCATCATTATTCTACCACAGACTAATTCCACCCAGCAGTAATTATTTAAAATCCTTATTGCAACGTTAATCTAACGTATATACCACGTATAGACAGTTGCTCGGCAGCTACTGCTGCAGGTTGCTGGTCTAGTAGGGGTATTAGACTAGATGAGACAGGTCTCCGGGTTCTCATCCACGTGGAATCATCCTATTGGACGGCAGGTTTCGCCGTTGTTCCAGTCTGCTTCTTCAGGTCCGAGGGCTCTCTGTACATTCCTTTCACTCGCTACTTTCGCTATCAGTAGCCTTCACCCCTTAGATAGTACTTAGATTCCCAGTGACCAAGTTATCCTCCTGAACCATTTTTTAATCTTTGGTTGATCAGTATGAACTTCCCTTTGGACCATCTTGTCTCGTCTCCGTTAATTACTGGGGAAAACTCACTTTAGACTTAACAAATTCTCCTTTAAACTCTCGCCAGAGCCCGATAGATGTAGATAGGAACCGTTTTGCCGTTTGCCAGAACCGTTTTGGAAATGCAAAAACACCTAGATTCAAATGCTTGTAAGTGCATATTTTTTTCATTCAGATTTTGGACATTTTTTCATTCAGATTTTGCACTTGTAAGTGCATATTTTTTCATTCAGATTTTGCACATTTTTTCATTCAGATTTTGCCCTTTTAAGTGCATATTTTTTTCATTCAGTTCAGAATATTCTGCGAAATCAGCATTCAAAATTTACATCTGTTCCAATCTACTTAACATTTTTAAATCTGAGCCCTGTTCATCTCAAATTTATTTGAGGCAAATGGCAGGTAGGTATTCAAAAATGGCTTCGTATGCAAGAAGTCTGACTATATTTTTGGCCGGTACAGTATTATGTGGAATTCAGACAAGTTCAAGCATGTGCAAAATTCATGCATTCCGCTACGGAAAGGTGAGAATGAGAAATTGCGATACAGTGACGTCATAGAGTTGATTCGGCGAGGTTTTAAGGAATTTCACCGGAATAGTACATACAATCTTGATGCCTTACTGTGGAACGAATGTAAAATTTCATGCTTTTAATTGCAAAGGTGTCTACTACGGAGCTAATTGAACAATTTGAAATAAAGGGAGCTCGTCCATTCCTCTGGTACTCCTGCATTGAAGCATCTTTGGGAACGTATATTCGTCCGTCGCTTTCCATTTCACAATACAATTTCGCAGATATGATTCTACTCTCCGTGTTGTTCTCAACCACTTGATGTATTCATTACTCCATTGGGTTACGCATTTAATTTTATTAATTCCTCTTCAATTTCTTTTGTTAAATTCCAAGATTATGGGCATGCTTTAATGTGATTGAGGTATTGAGTGGGAATTAGCATGAGAAAATTGCACACTTTTATAATGGTCTTTCCTCAAGCCATCCATTTGAACACCATATTTCATTTCTCAAAATGTTTTCTGCTTCAGCCTTAGTCCATGTATTTCAAGCATGTAAAATTAGTGGGACGAGGAATATGCTCAATATTATAACGAAACATCTTAAAATATATTTTCAAATTAATTCTATTTTGGGCGCGCTCTTGCTCCCTGGCACATTGTTAATCAGGACTGATCTGCGTAGTTGTACGGAGGAGGTTTTCTCACGACTACATCTCTTTTGGAGTTGAAAAAATGCTACTTTCATTGGTATAATGTTCATTTAAAAGTAAAATGTAGCTCCAAAAATTTAAATTTCACTAATAATAAATTTTAAAACAATTCTTAGAGCCCAAGGAGCCGAAGGAAGATCCATTTATAATGATTTATTGTATTTTTCCTCTAAAAGCTGTAGGAATCACATCTAACTCTGCACGTAGCCCCGTAAGCCACCGCTTAAGGCGTATCAAATTGGTTTCTCTGTGTAGCCGTGAACGCAGCACGGAGGCAAGTATTCTTGAACCTTAATTCGACAGTCAATTCCCCTTATTCCTTCGCCTTTGTCTGCCCTACAGATGCAATGTAGAGGTAAAATTGCAGCGCTGAATTGACCTAAAACTCCTGCGATGTGAATTTTTCCTGTAGCTTTGGGCTAACGTGTAACCTTCGAGCGTCTCACGGCTAAAAACGCAGTACTCCTAATGACTTTCTGTTCGCTCAAGGCAGTTTATTTTAACAAATTGCACGACATACCTTTGCATTATGGATTATTATTAGCTTGTGGATTAATTCTTTCTGTCCTAGCTTGAGGCCTACTCAAGATCTGTTGTAATGATTATATTCTCTTGATGAATTCCCATCTGTTTATGCAGTGCCTTAATTATTTCGAATGGGCTACCCTCGCGATAAGTTTCAAGTTATGGTGATACCTAGTTATTTGACTTGATCCGCTGCAATTTCATGTACTCCTCTAATTTAATAGATGTGATGCTGGTGTGATTTATTTCGCTAGACATTACGGTACATTTTCTTAGCCCTAAGTTTGGATCCCAATTGAAGACACCAAGAATTAACATCCTAACGGTGTTGAAATCCATTGAAGAGGCCTCAAATTCCGCTTTTGCGCAGGTTTATATATTTTTACTTAGTTAATTTTAGTTAATTGTTCTATTTGATTCTCTAATGAAGTACGTTACAGCATTGCTTTCCTTATGAAACTGCCGGTTTCCAGCTGCGCAATACCCTGCGGGGTCTACGTACCGTTTTGTTTTACTCTTCGTTGCCCTTGGACGACAAGACCTGAAGAGGACCACCGTGAACCACCTTGTGATGCGTCTCCTGATTCTGAAAACAAAAGAATGCATTCATTATAAAGACTATTGATTCTAACGGTTGTAGCACTGAAATCGATTCCCGCGTCAGCCGGTCAATTCGCGACGGGAGCGCCCAGATGCATCCGTGGGGCCGCCGCTCCAAGGGGGCGAGCGAGCGGATTTTAGCCGAGCAGTTCTCGAGAGTGCCGGCGGGTGCTGGATGGGGAGGAGGAGGTGCGTGGCTGGAGAGGGGGGTTGGTGGGGGGGGGCGCGGAGGGTGTCGGATGGGACCGTGTCGGACCGGCGCGGGGCGGTCCATGTCCAATGGTTCGGGGGCGGGGCGGGGGGAGGGGCGGGTCATCGGTTCCCATTGTGGTCGGCAAGGATCGAATTATTCGAGCCCTCAACATTTCATGGTTTGCAATGATTTGCTTCCGACGGCCGTCAATTACGATTGATCGCCTCGCATGCATCAGCCGCGTGCTCTTCCCTAGCGGGGTAACGGATCAAAGGTCGGCATTCGCACTGAGTGTATTCATTAATAGGACCTCCGTTTGTTGACGCGTGCGTCTCAGAGCCGTAATTGAGTCACCGGAAAATGCAAGGCTTGGGAATGGAACAAGGGTATTCTGTCCCACGGATAGAAGCAAGTTAGAGGGCTAGAGGTATTGACTCGGGTTTATCATTGCAAATTACTCGATACTGATAGTTTAAAGGTATCACTTAATGGCGAATAAAACCCGACTAGCATCATGCAAATTAATTTAAGTTGATTTACTATTTATTCTCTTATTTGGTTCTCAAAATATAAGATCACGAATTTTTTTTAACAATAGTAGGAATGGAAAATATATTTTTGAGATCAAAGTTTGTGTGAGATTTTTATGTGATATAGACTTGAATTCAAGTGGGTAATTTCACAGAGATTGTCTACGATAATATGTCTGTTACACCACTGATTAGAGTTTTCGGCTTCCGTCTTCATATGTCTAGGATCTAATCACAGGTGAAGGTTAAGGCCGAACTCAGTATACCATATCTTTTGTGGAAACCCATAGTGATTGAAGGAAGGAGCTCTTCCCCTTAACCTGACGCGTGAACTACACAGATTCTAATATGTTTCTGTTAAGTCTACGAATGACTGAACCCCTAGTTTCTCTCTCAAGATTGCGCACTCTTTTTCCACGGGGCGTTTTTTACTATGAATTTTCATGTTCCAGTAAATGTTCCTGCTCTTCCTAGCGTAAACTATTCTAGTTTTGCACATTTGACACCGTTTTTGTTTCAATTGTTTAATAATAAAGTGTTTAATTGGGTGATTTTTACATATATACATTTCTTTGGATGCCTTCATGTTCTGTCTTAAATCAATATGTCAGTAATAAGTTTGTTTTCATTTTATTTCCCTTTAACTTAATGGATCATTGAAGGCTTATGCCCAAGTTAAACGGTATTTATTGCCGCCAGTCACGCTTCTTAAAATTAAATGTGAAAATCAATATCTCCGGAAGCATTATTTTCATGCAATTACCTAAAACTTAGAATAACTCGGAATGATTAAGAATATTTAGAATAATACTTTTGAAGATTCTAAGCCACATGGACCGTGGGCAAAAAGATTTGTTTTAAAAAGAGATGTTTATAGTATGTGGTAAGGAAAATGATGAAATCAAAACTGAGAATAGTTGAAGCATGAGAGTAAAATTAATCAATTGCGGCCGGAGTTATTTTTTGAGAAAATATTTTCTAGTTCCGTTCGTAAGTCTAGGTCTAGGTATCGTAAGGATGAGATCACCTAACTCCGTGGCCCCCTAACATACCGGCCGGTCGATGATTGCAAACCAAGCATGCCTGACATAAGGTAGGACATCCTGAAATAAGGTGATTTGACGTGGAATGACCCGCATTGAAGGAAGTAGAAGCATCGAGGTGAAATGCGTGTCACGGTGGAAATTTAATGAGGGCTCCCTTATTTCCTTTATATATTTTATGTATATATGTATATATTTCTTACCAGCATGTGGAAGATGTCAACTCGGTGAATGTGAAAATGGGATTTTAACCAACCGATACAAATATTATTTACCTAACCGTTAAAAATCAATAAGTTAAAATATAAGCAATACTTTTAAATGATTTTATGCTAATATCTCATTCTAGGCCCGGGAAAAGCTGCGGGCTTTAGTGATGTAAACCTTCTCCTTTACCTCTCAATTTAAGAAAACCTTAATCTGCGGTGTCTTCTAAATCACGCGTTCGCCACATTTTTATTCTCCGCAAAGATTAGCACCTTACTCCTTGCTTTGCAATATTAGGTTGATTAAATTCATGTACTCGTCGTAAATCCAACTTGGAACATTTCTATTTTCTATTTTGGCCAACGAGCCTTCATACTTAATTGAGATGCTTTCTACAAGAACTAAACACCATATAATGGTGATTAGAACAGTTACCTACACTACCTTCCAAAAGTTGTTTGTTGTGGCCGCTTCACAACTCTGGAATTCTTGTGCAACTGATTTGAGGAAATTCGTTAACTGCCGGTTTTTTAATTGTAAGTTGTGTGACATTTTATTTAAAGTATATTTTCTTGAAAAATACTTTCAATATTTTATTGCATTACTTTACTATTTTTTAAACTCATTTGGGATTTCATGGATAGTTCATTTTTTGTGTAAATTTCTCTCAAAACACGTGTTATTATTTAAAATGCAGATTTTATCCTTTGAATTTTAATTTTTCATGAGTGTCACACGAGCAGTTTTGCTCGACTGAGGTATCAGTGTCGTCATTATATTTCATTACTTTTCTGATTTCAACATTATCACTTTTACATTTGTAAATTGCATTTCCGCTCTTTTACTGTACCTTTTTTGTTTGCTCTAGGGGACTTGTCCCAAAGCATAGTAGAAGTTTATTCTATTCTACCTCTCCCTTTCGACTGCTCTAGAAGTAAGGAGAATCACAAGACGGACGGTTTGTGAGATTGAGACTACAGGGACGGATTTACAAGATAAATTCAATGTATTTCGGCAACTTTCGGCAATTAAATTTCAAATTACAAATCACTACTATTTATTTTTCAGTTAAGCAGAGTTTTAATGATTTAATCGTTATCTCCAAAATAGTTATTTTGTTTACAAAGCTTATTTTCATACTAAAACGCGTTGTGCAGCCAATAAAAACAGTTGAAAAAATAAAAAGTATATAATTTAGCGTGGATACTAAATATTTCTTCTATATAAAGCCTAAAACCATAGAGTGTAAGCTTAATGTAATTTATTTACTTCTTAGAACACTCAAAAACAGCCAGCATTTACTATTTACATCGATTGCAATAACCTACACGTCAAAGACAGACATCCGATCTCGGGACTCTGGCGTCGGTAGGCCAGCACACTGACTGGAACCTTTTTTTAATACAATTAAAGACCAATAAGGGCCATTGTTCTATCTGCCTCAAAAAGGGCCATGGGCCCTCTTTGGGGCTGATAGAAGAATGGCCCTAAACTTTAGTCAAGCCACTCTCGCTCAAAGCCCTTTACGTAAAATATATTTTTTCTTATTTAAGAATTTTACACCATATGGGAATGTTGAACAATTTTGAAAATACGATAATTGTATAATTAACATACTTTTTACTGTCAATTAAAAAGACTATTAAACAAAATTTGCAAATTTTAGGAATGAAATACATTTATAAACGGATTACGGAGTACAATTAATACATACTCATACGCCTACAAATGAAACAAACGTAGGTATTTCAAGTTTTAATTTAAAAATAAGTTTATTGTTTGATACATGCATAAGATACCAACTGAAATTAAAAATTGCATATCTGTTAAAACATTTAAAATGAAATATCATGATTATTTACCTTCCCGGAATAACGTAAGTTACTCTTATTTTTTCAAATTTGTGTTCATGTTATTATGGTTCCTTATTTACTGTACCATTTTGTTATTTGTTAAGTTATGAATACATGAGTTTCTTGTCTTGCATCAAATTCGGCTTGGTGTGTAACTCCATTTGCCTTTTTTACGTACATACATTTGTTATGTTATTAAATGGGAAGACATTATGTATAAACATTTTTAAAAAATGAAAAGTTTGTCTTTTTGGTAATTATTGATGTGCCTGCAAACTGTATTATTATTATTATTTTTTTCTTATGGATTTTTTCCTGAACAATTAATATTTTTCTATCTATCTATCTATCTACACTTCATGGCGTAGCTAAATCCCAAATTTTCAGGTTGACAGCATGCCCATAAAACTGGCTCTGTTGTGAAACATTTTCTTCAACACAGATATGAAATATTATGTTAACGTTTCTGAAAGTTAACGAACTTTGATTTGTTTATCACAACGTTTTTAATTTTATGGGCAATAAAGATCGACCTTATTTTCATTTTCCATAGTGACAGTCATGTAAGTTCAGGCCAGTTATTGATTTAAAATAATCGGGCTTGGCCCTACCCGTGCACCGCTTTACTCTCAAACCATTCTTAGTTTTATATTCCTAATGAAAGAATTCGTAGCGTCTGAATGTAAAAACCACGTAATTATCGTCTCCAAGAAAAGAATCCCAAATCAGAAAAATCAACTGATTTATTCAGGGACCTAGAATATATCTACCGATACCTATGCTGTGTTGTATTCGTTTCCTGTTTAACTTCAGGGGAACTTTTATTCTACATGCGAAATACAAGTTTTATAACAATTTACTAAGTTTAGTCAATATTTTTTGGCTGTGAACTGGCTGTTTTCCTTTAAGACACTTCATCAAAAACATTATGTATCTGCTATGCAATCTATCAGTAATACGAAATATGCGATTTCACGCTATGAGATAAAAATAACTTAAATAATCGTATCGTTACCGTCCCAACCGATCAGTTTGAAAAATGGGTTTGCTGGTAACTACTGAACACGAAATCACTGACTCTAATTATCAGTTGATCTGATTGCTCTCAAAATTCACATAAGTTTTATTAGTATTCAAATTACTACTTACCTGTGTCAACGACAGACAAAATGAATCTCCTTGAAATTATTCCATAGTGTGAGAAAGGCCTGGAAATATTCATAGAGAAGCTTTTTTGCGAACAGAAAACTTTGAGTCCTTACTTTACAATTTATCCGTTTTATCCTAGGTAAAGGATGGCTGCTAAAGACCATTGGCATTGGACACCGTCCGCTCAAGACCCTGCCTCCAGCGCCCCCCGGCCGCCCCCTTGTATCTTTTCGCCTCCGAGATTAAACGAGCGCCCCTCAGGGGTGGGTAGCGTCCACTTTGGGAACCACTGATATAGAGGGAAGCCTTAAAAAAGGAGTCTATAGAGGAAGAAACTTTATAGGTTACGCCCTTATAATTTCTATTAATGAGATCCGTGCGTTGGCTTCGTTTTTTTTATCTTTTCACTTCCGATGCTAACCGAGTGTGAATTTCAACGTGGATTTCAACATTCCCTCACTCACTAGACCAACTTCCCCACTTCTCCATCGCATTCCGACCCCACGAGCGTTCCCGCAATTTCCTCCACATACCTGGTTTGGAGGCGGCCATTGGGTCGTGGCCGTCCGAACGTCAATTGGATTATTTCACTGTTAAACCCCTCACCAACTCCTAGATCGGAGTGGGAAAAACTGTTTAGCTGGTCTTGGGGCCTATTCACTTAGCAATCGAAAAATGGAGTTGAAATCAGATCGGAAGTGTGTCTCTTTTCTGGGAAAATATCCGTCGTGTTTTCACTCATCACTTTCCAACAGGAAAGCTCCTTACCAGTTTCCAGATCGCATGCCCAAAACTCCATGATCCAGAAGGCTCCAACAAGTAGGGCACTGAGTATTAAATAGGTTAGGCGTTAGGTTTGAGGTAAGCTTTGTAGACCTAAGCAACGAGAGAAGAACCCGGAATATTTATCCGCACCGTGAAACCAGGAAAACCCTTAGTCAGGGTTGCAAATATTCAATGCAGAATAAATTGAAAATTAAAAATAAAGCAAGCACAGTACAATCACAGATTGACCGAAACAGTTACGATTGCAGTAGATCCCAATTATTGTAGCGGTAAAAAAGCGCTGATAGAAAATATGCCAGTATTGACCACTTATTTCAAAGCACCAATCAGAAATGGATAAAGGTTGAGAGTAGAGCTTGCTAGCGTAGGATATTGAGGAGCTTTCCCTCGACGATGTATTGACGCGACCGCGGTTGGGCCAGTGGCGGAGGGTTTGTAGCAGTTGTCTTCGAATGGATCCGATGGAAATCAAGATGAGACTGTCTGGTGGACCATCAAAGGCACATTAGCTTTTTATAGAACACCCAATAATTACCCTGGATCAAAGGGAAACTCAAATATCACTAATCTCTTCAAAGCCAGACTAGAGTGCTATAAATCCAGTCGGAAACTTTAGTCTTCCTTCAATCATCAGGAACTTAAATTTTGCGGAAAAAATATCGGAAAATCAAAATTCTTGCAAGTAATATCTGATTGCGTTTATGAGCAACTCCGTGGAGGTACATAATAATCCATGCAGGAGACTTAGAATATAAGATTATTATTTGCCAGCAGGATAAGATAAATTATGTTATGAGTCAATTGAATCAAGGATGACGCAGAATTTTCTCCGCGTATAATTATGAGAGATAACGAAGCTGGAGCAACAAATCTACCTATATGGTCAAAATATTTAGGTTTCCTCATGTTCAGAAATGAGATTTCATGCAAAGCATTTCTAGCTACAATGCGTAGCAAATTCAACAAAGAAGCGTAAAGGCATTCTCTTCTCCGATTTCCACGGTACATAGTCATTATGTTCCTACGAAATGAATCCAATTAAGAATCGCATTACGAATCACACAGTCTCAGCAAGTTTTTAAAAAGAGCTTTAGGAATTCAGAAGAAAGAGAATACATATGCCAACATGCTACTAAATATGGATTAAAAATAATCGAATTAAACGCACAGGAAAATATGATAACCAGCGTTTAAAAAGAAATTTGTGTCCTGCTCTATGGCAATTGAGAAATCAGTTTTCGATGAGTTGCTGAATGGAAATTTGAAGGACTTCTAATCTTACGCTATGGAATTCAGGATAAATAACCAACCATTGAATTAAAATTGGCGAAATAGTTTAAAGTAGTACCTCCAAAATAAGCGTATTGAACGGCTATCTTGAACGTGTCTGGAGAGAAAATAAGCAGTGCGATACCCAGCATTGGCTATTATTCACGGCATCCTTAAATCCAGAGAAATTTATAATCAAATGTACGATATTCTTTGGTACCAATTATGGTTTGGACAGGTTTATTCATACCAAAGAAATATAAAATCTTTGATCATGTAGAATCAATGGTGAAACAGAAAATGGGATGGGTGACTTTTTATATGGCATTAAACAAGTTGTCTCTGATGGAAGTATTTTCATCACTGTTGGGGTCAAATCCGGAAGTTATTGGCCTGCTTAATGCCATTTACGTATTAACTATCAAGTAAAAAAATTTCCAGAAACGTAGTTCAAATGTAAATAGGGAACATTTCTTTTTCATGGTATGGTGTAGGAGTCCATACTACGCCTACAATAATTAACGATGGTGCACTTAGAGCAAAATACATGTAAATTGCCTATACTACAGATCGATGAAGTTTGAAGAGTAGATAGACGCTTAGTAAACAACGGTCCATAGCTGGGTGTCACTGTAACTTCAGATCGTGGCTTTAACAAATTTGAAATAATTATGGTACTGCATGAAACAGGTTTGGGTTTATAAATCGAATCGTAGAGATATTCTCGGACGGAAAGACATCAGGATGTTATTTTTCTTTTTTATAACCAATGAAGTAGTCCTACGAAGAATTTGAGATAAAAGATGAATTAAATAAACTCTGAGAAGAAGAAGGGTCAAACTCAGTGGACCCATGTGGCGACACGAAAGTCTGAAAACAATAATTGAAGGAGAAATAAATAGGAAGAATAGCAAATGAAAGCTAACAATAGGAACAGAATTAACCAGAAAAATTATGAAAGACGTGAAAGTGAGAGCTGATGGAGGAATGAAGCGGCCAGCTGAGAGGAAAGGAAGTGGAGAGGCAATATTCAGATTGATGATTGCTGATGATGATGTCTCTTAAGTCCTCATCCCTCCACGACCATTACGGTAGCCAATACAACAAGACTTCATTTCGTAAATTGAGAATATTACAGAGGAAAATTGTGAATTTCAGTAAAAACTACCCCACACGAAGAGAAGGTGCTAAATATCTATTGGCGGAATTGGCCACTAGAATTTCGAAAGATAAACGCAAAAATTAACTTAAAATATTCATTCTTATCAACTTCCCATGCCACACACCCTTGAGGTGACCTGCAGGATATGTAAATGTAGACCAAACTAAGTGAACTTTATGCTGATACGAAGAATATTACTCAAGCTCCTCCCTATATCTTCTGGCGTGCCAGAAGGGACGAAATAAGAGGGATAGACGAGTTGAACACGTAAGTAGTCCTTTACGTCGCATCTTACATGACGGAAGCACTTAATAAGCGAAACGGCAACGTGCTATACCACTTCACCTGTTTCTCACGTTTCATCCCCGATTCCTTTTCTATTCCTTCCTTCCTTGACTCAAGTTCCTAACATCATGCCCTGTCACTCGCCATTATGACGTCTTGCATCGTGAAAAGCATGTCAGAGCATCCGGAATCGGGGTGTGAGGATCCAATACATCATGTGTGGTCCAATGCCAGCAAAAAACCCTCTAAGGCTCTTCAATGGCTGTTTACTCATGGTTCTATGTAAATTCTGCAGTTTTAGCTCCGTAAAACTTCAATGCAGAAGTACAGCTGATGCTGTAATTAAAGATTATTACTTTTTATGCTACATTAAGGATTTATTTAGTGTTTCCGGTTTTTCACAGTCCGATTTAACATTTTACTTGCGCTTGCATTTTGTGAACATGCATAAAAAATCTCAGGGGATGTCGACTTTTACTGGAGCCGCTGTCGAATGTAGCACCTTGTGTTTGATAATAGTTAGTACAGATTATTAAAGGCTCTCCCTTATTTTTCTGAAAACCCCTCGTATTGAAGAATTCTTGGGTGAAAATTAATAGGCTAGACTAAGTTTTGGGTTTTTCTAAGCAGAGGTAGGGCAATAGCCTTGCTTCTGATGCACATTGAGTGAGATTCTCTAAAAATTGCAAAATTATTCTCCCGTGAGCTTTGCAATGAACGGCTTTTATTGTTCCGAAATTTTATTTGTGAAGCGATTTTTTCGTCGCTGTTTACTCATGCTTTGAGTATGACTAACTTTGGAATCGGACGGAAAATCCTAATTAAGTGTGATTACCTTTTTGGTAAGTACTTTTTACGAGTTACATGCTTTCCAGAGAAACTAAGAACGGAGACTGAATTTTGGCCGGTATTAGTGAAATGTGACGCCAGTTCTCTTGATTATTGTCAATATTAGCTGACTATTAATCGAAGTTCTTTAAAAATTTTGGAATGACTCACTAAGCTCTTATAAATCAAACCTCGTGTTTTTAAACAAATTCATTTTCGATTTAATTCGAAAGTTAATGTACCTACCTACTCGATCACCGAAAACTGGAGGATATTGCTGATGGGAAGCGCTGCTCAGAGAAACTCGCAAGTTTTTTCTGCTGAAGTGAAGAGACATTAAAGCTATTATCCTTAATTAACTCTTCGGCAGGTGAGAGATAGAGGAGGGCATAAATGATGATTGAAGCAGCTGAAAATATTAATAAAGTTCTCTCTCAACTCTTCACTGAAATACTTTCATTTTTCGCCTGATGGTTTGTTTCGTTATCTGCAGTGAGGAGAAAAATGATAATATTGGCATTTTATTCCTTGGCGGAAATAACCGCTTATAATATAGTTTAAGATGCTCCCGATTACCTTTTTTTAAAGTATTGCTCATGAATTACAGAGATTGCGATCATAAGTGCCTCTTACTTTGCGATGATCGAGCGCTAAAACTTATTCTACGTTGCAGTCCTTACTTCATATTTTTGTCTACGGATTATTTTCCGTAGACAAAGTTGTGAACGGGTTTATTGATACATTTTCCTTCTGACTAGAGTGAGGAAATAAAGTTCAGAGCAGAAATATATAAAAAAGTTGGATCAAATTCTTAAAGTTAGTAAATTTAGCCAAAGATCATATGAGTTGTTTGTTTCGTTGATTAAATTATTTGATTTAATGTGAAAAATTATGGCGTGATTTGTGCATCTCGATTTTTTGGAAAATTTTGTCAATATCAGTTAAAAAATTGAATTTCTCTGTCTCTCTATTATGTACTTGATTACGCACAGATTTTTGAAACATCGAAAAGAGCCATGTCAACTTTTGTATAAGTCGACATAGAATCGTCCAATTATTCTTCAATTCTTCACACGATGCCCACAAACTTATTCACATTGCATCTGTATCCCTATCAATGGATAGTTAAATTGACTCAAAGATGAGTTGTATCGAAATTGAGTTGCGTTTTTACATTTGAATCATAGGTACCCTCATACCCTCTTCGGTCTTTAAAATCCCTAATTAACTTGAAGGAATTATCGATTACTTGTGATTAACTACTTAGCTGGAAAAGGTAAAAATAAAGTTTCGTAGGAGCTTTTCGGGTGGCATACTGAAACACAGATGTGATTAGCATATCCGACGTCATCCACATTCTATCCGACGATTGAAACTTCCATAACTGATGCCGTTGCTGATTCTAAAATGAGAAGAGAACCAGAGTAGGTGCTCTTTGAAGAAAGAACATCCAAGCCTAGTTACTCTAGCCAATATTAATTAAACTTGTAACAATGAACCCGCGTTTCTGTAAGCATTGCTTTGATCCTTCATTTCTTGAAGATCTCAACGGGCAGGACACCCCTCCAACATTCTACCTTTGTGCTTGGCAACTGCACGATTGATAATCCTAAACTATCCTGGATCTGTTTGTATTTTTTCCGTTAAAGACGGTGGTGGTCTTTGCTGGAAGCAGCAGCCTGTAATCTCTGCTGTAGCTGTTGAGAATTAGCCAAGAAAAGTCAATTCTTAGTAAAAAAAAAGCGCATGAGAGACGCTCAGGAAGTGAAACAGAATTTCTGGGAAATTTTTCCTTTCTGAGCGTTATTTACACTTTCCTATTGATCGAACGCTCAGGTATCGCTAGGATGATTCATTTATATTAATTCCAGGCAAATTATTGAATTTATACGAAATATCGTATCTACGAAATCCCTCATTTTACTAGATTTCACCTAAAATCTAGCATCCCTATTTTGGGTCATGTCAAACTTGAAGTTTCGTGAGGAAGGGCACTGGTTTTTAGCCTTATGGTGCCATTTCAAGAGAGGAGTGAGAGTTAAACTTTTGTAGCATATCCAAGAACCAAGAAGTTCTGCTTAAAAATTAAGACACGTATTTAATATATTTAATATGCTTGCAATATTTTTCAATTTTGTCAAACTTTTGAGAGAATATCCATTCCATGAAAGGTATGTTATTGTTTAATAGACATGTACGACCTTACCAATGATTTCAAAAGGCCGACTACCCTCTCGAAATTACACTTATAGACATCTCATAGTGAGCTACACAATTTTATTAAGCAATTGCTTATGGGCTGAATATGGAGTCTGTGATGTGCTTCATGTGATCTCACCAAATTCCTAGATAATTACCTGGGCATATAAGTCACAGGGGGCAAGAGTGGATTGATTACTGATGGAAACGAAGCCTTTTCGTTGGGATTAAATTTACTTTAAATCGTATGGAAGTATTAACATTCTATTATGATTTCAAACAGAATTATTTGTATAAATGATATATTATAATGAACACTTCTTTTTTATTTTTAGTTTCGCTGTTGCAGTAAAGAAAATCTTTGCTTTGCCTCTTAAGTCAACATACACCGTTGCGGGTGTATGAGGAAGTTCGATCATTCTCCCCATTAACTATGGTGGCGTAAATCTATGCTATCGCTGGGCACTACTCGTAAACGATTAGCATTTGCAAGCTAACAATTCGTCCGTACTCCTGGATCCATAACGTCTTTGACAGAAGCCGCGAAAAAAATATGTACATGTAAAATGTGTACCTCAACTGAAGATGATACCGTAAAAAGTACACTTGTTATCGTCATATATTCTTTATGTTCTTTTTTCTATGGTGACGTATTTTTATTTCCAGTATCCTTCAGTGTTCATTCAGGATGCTCTGTGTTTGATCGGTGTTGCGTGCTTATGAAGCACTCGTGGTGTGTTTGTGAAACGCTCTCTATGGAAATGCCTCAGATGGAGGGGTGTGCAAAATTGGGACATATTACATACCTAGATATAACTCTTTGGTTTTTAAACTGGAGGATGGTTTTATATGTATTATTTTAATTATTTTGTCTTTTTTTAATTGTATGCTACTCCAACTCATATTTTATATGTACCCCAACTGAAGAAGATACCGTAAATAGCAGTTTTTTAAAATTATTTGTGTTCTTTGCTCTATGGTGACACGTATTTTGATTGCCACTGTATGCAATTTTCGTTTAATTGCTAATTGAGAGCTATGAAGGCAGTCTCATTCCCATATGTTTGTTGTGTATTCTTTCTGCGTCAGCTCAGCCTAAAGTGGATGCTTGTGAAGGTATGTTCGTTCACTTGAAAATAATGCTATACCACGAAAGATAAATAAGGTTCTAAAACCAGTCATCTGTTCATTACTTCCTTTGGCAAAATCACTCCCCTTTTCATCAATTCTGTCTGAACAGGTTATTTTATCTTGGTCTTATTTCGACGATTGGAATGGCCTAAGTCTTCCTTCCGCCTCTCTAGTTCGACATCATTATCTTCGTTCCAAATGGTTGAACCAGTATCGAGTTGCCTTTTGATTTTAAATACAAAGGCTTAAAGGGCACATGACTGAAAAAAGCGCAAAGCTTCATAACCCTAGCTATAGCATCTATACGTGACAGGAAATCTTTCTTGCAAGGTCATGAGATGATAGGTAAGATATTGTTTGCTAAAAGGAAAATATTTAATTTTAACGGGTGTAGCTGAGCCACTAATTTACCTATTGAGCTAAATGAGCATTATAAATTGGCTTTCGAAATTCTCATTGCAGTTCATGGGCCGTTGTGAGATCCTCTTTCGTTGACAGGAGCACCTTCAGTTCCGCTGAACCATTTGGCTTGAATACCTTCCTTTTCTGGTGATATGTTAAGGCTTGGTTCATCTTTACTTTCGATATCCTATAGATAATTTTTATAAGTGGTCTTTGGCTATTTTTGACACTACTTCTTTTGTTATCAGGACTAGAAGTTCTTAAAAAAGTAAATTTACCAAATAATACTGTAGGCCCTTAGTAAGTGGACGACGACGTTTTAATTGAGCATCTTACACCGTCTAAAGCCGCAAACTTCACTCTTTTGCGAATCTTGGCGTTCGCTATTCTAATAAATTAATCACTGATACTCAAGTATCCGTAGGTAGGTGACGCTTCTATAAATCAAAGAGAAATTTACAAATTGAAATCTTACTTCTTATTGTAGTAGTCATCCGTAGGTACGCCTTCAACTGAAGCTCTTCTTCCATCCCTCGCATTCTAATATTTCCTCACACAACGTGAGTTATTCTATATCACACCCGGTGTGGAATAAGTGTTTACTGTCACTGATAAAAAAAGGTTTATTTAAGTGTGTATTTATCTTAACTATGGTGACGGAAGAGTAAATTATTGACCTAAATAATATTCGCCTATGTCTCATTATGGTCCTCTTTTGGCACATCAGAATCATTTACCTGCCGCAATGATTTTTATTAATGATACAAAATTGAAAGAGTTTACGGCATTCGTGCAAATTTAAAATCTACAGACGTTCCAGGAAGAGCCAGCCTGCACAAACAGCATGCTTTACAAGAGTGTCCGCAGTATACACCATGAAATTAGGGATTTTTTCCAATTTATTTTTGACAGTAGCACTAACTCATCGTCGCTACAGCTTTTACATTCTGCTTTCACCATTTTTAACTTATAAAGACCCCATCAAATGCAAGTTAAAAATCCATTTTTGCTCTCAAAAGAATGCTTTTACTTGAGTTACATCATTGTATGAAATACATGTGAATGGGGTTGAGTTTCCATTACTTCCTGCTCACTTGAAATATTCACTGCATTTTCCTCTCGAGGGAATTCATAATGAGGGATGTCTTTCAGAGAAGAAAGTTTTCTTCCAGCGTCAAGGTTTCCTTATCAGTAATTTCAATATTTCTCCTGCATCTAGTTAGCGTTTCCCAGACAATGGGGAGTATCTGCTCGTGCAATGTTTACATATAACTCATTATGCGGAATAAGGGGACATCATCAAGACGTGAATAGTAAACAAGGGAAAAATTCAATTGAATAAATCAGCATTCACAGTAAGCAAGTCGTCCTGCTTGGTTCATTTTTCCAAAATTGACCTTTTCCGAAGGTTTTTATGGTCAACCTATAGATGTATTTGCTTTTATATCATAATATTTATTTATTTTTCCTAACGACTGCCACACCATTCCCCGAACTTTCAGTTGATGAAGATGCCAGTCGTATTTATTACCTTCGGCTCCAAAAACAATTTTCATACTGACCGGCCATATGACCATGTTACATGACAGCCCAAAATAATAATCACTAGGGGCCGTAACTTTCGTGCTAAACAAGCATATCTTAAGGCCGACGTTGATTTCGTTCCCATGTTTCGGAAAATTTCGGAAGAATTGTTACCAGAATGTTCCTTGGTAACTTTCCACTCATTTTTCCCTTTGTTCATCTCCAAATACTCTTTCTTCCCTTCATCTCCTAATTGACTAACTGGTATCTCAACTCTTCCTTTTGCTTTTCCATGAATTTTTTTAAGGTCGCCTGTATGTCGTTCATTGTAATTCATTCATTTATTTTTCGGACAGTTGCAGTGTCTTCCTCCAATTCTAGTTGGTTCGCTTCTGGTTCTTCATTCTATTTACATTGGTACCTTGTGTTCTATTTCCATATCTTTGCGACTACCTGGCGTTCTTTTACCACCGTTCAATCAGATATTTCTATATACAACGCACTTTTCCAAATTATGTCCTGAAATACGAGTTTCATAGCTGTGATGGAGAGCAAAGTATTTCCCATTACTTTCATTTTATTCTCTATTTAATTTGATCCCATATTACTCAGTTTTAGCGCCCCGTCGTGTCAGTAAACCGCATATATCTCCTAGTGGTGGATCGCGGGCAACGGTATGCTGGCTTTCAAGGTAGCCCTTTTAGAAGGGATTCTAGCTCGAGTTAAAGAGTGAATGCGGGACCTTGGCCTCGGTTTTTCTTGTGGCACACTAGTGAAATGTGCCAAAACTGACTGATTGAGCGCTGTAACCGGTATCAGGGAAAGCTGCATTTGGTGCGGGTACTGCAAAGGCTGGAAACATTGCTTACTCTACGACAACCTATTGCAAAATATCAAATATGTAATAGCCTCGGACGACTGAAGACACGATGGACGTAGGAAGCTGTAGAAGATTGGTCCGTCATTAAACTGACTTGGCGACACGAACTGGACAATCAGTGGAACTAAGGTTTCTCGGATCTCCAACCGGATGAGAGGTTCCATTTTCTCGGACGTTTCGAGTTCCGACACGGCCCTCGTCATCAGGGATGCTAATTTGGATGCCTAGGGTTGTCCGCATTGCCGTAGGGTTCGGCAAGATCTGCACCCATATTTTGTTTAGGGAAAATTCCGAGTCACGATTACAATTATTTTTCTCTCTGGTGCAAATATCATGAGTTTAGGTCAAATGATGTTATTTTTTAAACTTTTGCCGACGTTTCGGATTTTTATTAATCCATCTTCAGGGCTATAAATAAATTATGTATGATGTTAAATGTTTGACAATTCTTTTTTGATTACATATTGGCTAATTTACAGTCATTAAATATAAAAATACATAGACATTCAAGATTGTTACCTTTAAAGTTTGGTGCTGTTTTTATTTACAATTTTAATTTGGTTGCTTGGATTCATTTCTTTGTTGAAAAGTTATGTGTCATTTATTAAATGATGATACATTTTGCATAGATAAGTAATGTCTGTTCTTTTATTGCAACGTTTTTTAATGTATGGTACATTTCTTTGAATAATCTTTTTGATAAATTTGGTTTTGAGTCTAAAATTTGGCTTCTTCGAAATTAAATGTGTGACTATTTGTAATTGCATCATTTGCTAATGCAAAACGTTGAACTTTAGCCTTAATTGATGTTTTATGTTGCGAGATTCTATTTTTTAAATATTGGAATGTTTGGCCTATATAGCTACTGTCACAGTCTTTACATGGAATAGAATAAATTATATTGCTTCTTAGCTCTATAGGGATATCTGACTTAAGTTTTGAATATACGAGTTTATGCTGCGTTTTATGGTTTTTATGTGTTATTTTATAATTTTTTTTAAATTCCTTGGTAATTTGCTCTGATAATCCTTTTATATAAATCATTCCCCGATATTGGTTTGTATTAGTGTTTGATACATGTGTTGTATTTATTGAATTGTGAGTATGTGAAGATGATTTTTTATTCGAGTAAACTATGGTATTGATTAATTTTTTGGAAAGTAGTTTTTTCTAAAATATCCCCAATTATTTTCAAATTTTCATCGTGGAAAACCTTATCACTTTAACTTAATGCTCTAAATTTGAGTGCGATGGCCGTATTTATTTTATGTTTTAGAGGGTGGTGGGAATGAAAATTTAGGTATCTATCTGCTTTATGCGGTTTCTTCCACCAATCTATTGTTATAAAAATCCGATACGTCGGCAAAAGTTTAAAAAAAAATTATTTGACCTAAACTGATGACATATGCACCATATGTAAAATGAGGTCGCGAATAAATACCATTTGAATTATTTTTCTCTCTCCGGATCTCAATAGCTTCCTCGTCAGTCTGTCCCAATACTAGGCCCTAGACTAGTTGGAGATCTCAATTCATAAATCAGTATTTAGAAACGTGTTTGCAAAAGAGTATGAGTTGATCAATGAAATGAAAATGAGACTGGTGGATTTTTTGTGTGCCTATAAAATCCAAGCGCAAGGGGCGGGAAATTGATGACGGTGGGTTGACACTGTGGTCAAAAGTTGAATTGTAGTGTGCAAGGAAATCAAGTTTTATGCTTGATTGTAAGTGAGAGAGAAAAGGTGCTAGTAAGGAAGTACGAGTTAGTATCCCCTAGATTGTTCAGGGTTCGTATGAAAGTAGGTATTCGAGGAGTTTTGATTGTGGCATGATATGCACCAGTGGATGGAGACAGTGTAAAATATGAGTGTTGGGAAAACAGAGAGGTTTTGAATGAATGTGACCCTGGTGAGGGAATACTTTTACTAGACGACATGAGCAGCAGGGTTTGTGTAAGACGGGATGCATCTGAGAGAGTGCTTCAACTTTTTGGTGACCCTCGTGTGAATGATAATGGTGAAAACATGGTGATTGTGTGCTTTGGAAAAGGATTTTGGTCTCAAAAACATGGTTTGAACATAAGAAACTCCGTATGAAATAATAGCAATAGATTTCATAACGTCGTATAGATTGAAGCATAGGTCGCAAGAGTAATTCCCTTGTGATGATGATAGATTGATAAAGTTAATAAAAGATACAAGAGTGATGAGGGTTACTGAATGTGGGACATATCACTATTTGGTGGTTTCTTGAGTGGATCTGGGTAGATAGTGGGTACCGAGGAAGAGAAATGATCGTAAGCAAATGAGAGTGAAAGTGGAGTGGTTGTTAGACTACGAGGTGAAAGTGCGGTATGGAATCATGTTTGAGGATATGCTACCTTCGAAACAGAGAAAATGGGAGGAATGTATCATGGTATCATGGTCAGGGAAGTGTGAATAAAGCGTGGGTGAGTTTGAAAGGAATAACTGCAGAATGTGCAGGTGCATGAGGAAAATAGGTGGTGAGGAAAATGAAAGGCGATGCATGGTGGAATGAATCATAGAAATTTGCAGTTAGTGAAAAAAAGACACGGATAAGATATTTTTTTGCAGCCAAATCTGAGGAAGAACAGTATAAATCATGCGATGAATACAAATAGAAAAAGAATGAAGAAAAAATTGTTGTGAAAGCGAGCAAGGAAAGAATATGTGCAGAGGAGACACATGGACTACAAAGTGATTTTAAAGGCAATAACTTTTTTATGCCTTAAAAATAACTCAGTATTTTCCATTTGGAAAAGGGTAAAAAGGGCGGTGCAAGGTGAGGGCACGGAAATAGATGCAAAAATAATAAAAAGTTGCGAGATCGTGTTGGATGCAAACTATGTTGGAGACTGTTTGAGGAAGCAATTGAAGAATCATAAAATGCTGGTGCAGGTAATAAGGATGAGCCTTACGAAGTGGCATGAAATAATTTCAATATGAAAAAGGATTACTCCTTGATCATGAACAAAGTTGTATTTTACGTCAATATTTTTCATTCTCCTGTGATCCCAGAAATATATAGTATTAATACATGACATATTGTACTCGGATACCTACTGTTAGGGGTTCCTTAATTTCCATTTCCATTTCACATAACAATTGTTTTAAGCATAGCATTTTTGCAGTAGCAGTGGCAAGTACAACAAACTTTTCTTCAGTGGAGGACAGGGCAAAAGTAGTCTGCTTCCTTGTCCCCCAAATTACTGAATCACCAAAACATTTAACAATATAGCCAGCCACAGATTTTCTATCTAAATTAGTTGCATAATCAGCATCTACATAAACTTGACATGGATAATTGCTATTTCCCTTATAGCATAATCCCATTTCAGCAGTACCACTTAATGACTTGAAAAATCCCATTATATTTTTCCTCTGGAGTTTGGTGGGATTGCTCTAAAATTGGCTGAAGTGATTAATTGCAGTACAGATTTCAGGTCTAGTACCAAGATAAACATACAAAAGACAACCAATTAGGTCACTGTAATGCTTATTAAAAAGAATTTTCCAATTGACATCATAACAGGGCTTTACTTCTAGAGGTTTCATATTTGAATGCAAAGGAGTATTTACAATGCGTTTAAGATTACCTTTTATGCATGAAGTCTGGCTTAAAAAGATTCAATTTTGTCAAATTTGGCTTAACCCCATATCATAACTCAGAGGGAACCTCAATGTGAAGGGCAGAAGTAGGAGACCTGTTTACCAAATACTCTGCTGTCATTACTGCCTTAATCCAGTAGTCCTTTCTAATATTACACCCGTTAAGCGTGCCCCTAGCTCTATCCAGAAGTGTACGTTTAAATCTCTCTGCTCCTCCATTTTGCTCTGGAGTCCCTGGAATGGTCCATTCAAATTCTATATATTTTCATTAATGTAACCTTTTACCTAATCACTAGCATTTTTGCCGCCATTGTCATACCTAAATGAACAGATTTTATGAAAGAGCCTACTTGTTGACTTTGCCTCATAAATTCTTAAGCAATGAGAGACCTCAGACTTGGATTTCAATCCAAAGACTTTTGCAAAGTGTGTATAATTATCGATAAAGGAGAGGATATAAATGATTCCATTATATGCTACAGGTTTAAATGGTCCACATAGATCGCTGTGGACTCTATCGAATGGTCGTGTTGCCCTAACTCTAGGTTTACTATAGGGCTGCTTTGTCTATTATCCCAGGACACACGGCTCACAAAAAGTAATATCACGCAATTTTACGTTCTTGATTCCCTCAACCAATTTGGGAAGTTTACTTAAGTTTCCAATTATTAAGTGGCCTAATCTTGCATGCCATAAGTTTGTTTCACAGACAGAAAATACACCATTGCAACTTTCATCTGAAAGCATTACCAAACGTTCCTTAAACTACCACCTAAGGCTCTAATTTCCTCAATGTTACAATTTACATTACCCTTAAAGTCTTTTAAAATATGGCATTTTCTGTCCCAGAATAATACAACATAAGCACCCTTCTCAAGTCTAGAAATAGAAGTTAAATTATGATATTATTTTTTAACAATCAAGCTGTCTTTCATTTCAAATGGAATTACTTAACCATTAGCTTCAGTATAACCTACTACATTTCCAATTCCATGTGCTACTATGAACACAGTTGACTTGGCTGTATTAATTTGTACTGATTTTTCCAGCCTTATCGTGTTTACCATTGGTGTATCTGATCTGACATTTGAAACAAGCATCTCGGGCGAGACATTAGAGAAAATTTCACTTACACTATTAAGGAATACATGACCGGCAGAAGAAGGCGACCTATCCTCATCTTCACCTTGATCATAATGAGCAAGATTAGCACGATCATCTTTCATTTTCTTAAAATTGTTCTAAAATGATTAATTAATACTTTTAAGGATCTAATTCTTTCCCGGCGAATGCTTAGGATGAATAGTTCTCGGGTTTCCAGTCGGGTAATGGTGTTTAACTGCACCGAAGTTTCAATGGCATAGTCGGCCATCGTCTACAGGGTAAATGATTTTTGCCAGAATTATCATACGGTCACATTTTGGGTCAGGTCTTCCCTGATTCTTCAGTTTTTTCCCACCATTCTTTTAGCATTCTCAACTCAAATCAAAACTTAAAAACATCCTAGGAACCGTAAAAGACAACTTGGCGTGGAAGACACCTGGAGTATACAGCATCCCATGTGAATGCGGAAAGGTGTTCATCGGTGAGACTGGACGCACCATAGAAAAATTCCCCAAGGAACACAAAAGGTGCATCAGACTCTTCCATCCGGAAAAATATGCGGTGGCGGAACATAGCCTGGAAAATGGCCATAGGATCGATTTTGCCAACACCACAAAAGTGCTATGTAAAGCAAAGAATTATTGGGATCACGTTGTGAAAGAAGCTGTGGAGATCAGGCTGGAAAGTAGAAACTTGAACCGGGACAAAGATTTCCAACTCAGCAGTGCTTGGAAACCTACTCTGAGAATGCTAAAAGAATGGTGGGAAAAAATTGACGAATCAGGGAAGACCTGACCAAAAATGTGAGCGTATACATAAATGACAATTCTGGCAAAAATCATTCACCCTGAAGACGATGGCAGACTATGCCATTGAAACGTCGGTGCAGTTGAACACCAGTACTCAGCTGGAAACCCGAGAACTATTCATCCTAATACCTTTAAGATTAGATCTTTATTTCTGGTAGGATATATTATATTTTTAAACTCTTCGACCATTATTTTTATAACCTCCTAAACTTCCTCTATATCCACCATTATTAGGAGATTTATGAGCACCCCCTCCCCCCCTGGTCAATAAAACTCGGCCTTTGTATGATTTGGCTGTCCACAATTACAACAAAGACGAGGTTCTGAGCCTTTACGTTTCCTTTGAAAATGATTACTAAAGGCTACGCTAGGACTATCAGCATGACTCAATTTTTCACTTGGCTTGTAGTTCATTTCAAATTGTTCTATTTTAAGCTAAATAAGATCTAAAGTAATCTTGGATGGTTCCATCAGTAGAAAATTAGCAGTAATGTTATCATAGCCAGGAGGCATGGACTTTATAAACTGCATTGCAGCACTCCTATTACCAACTGAAATACATGTGATTCTTAACTCCCTTTATTATAGTTAACTCCATCCCTCCCTTAATTTAATACAGGACTCTCTAAATGATTCACAATTGGGCCTGCATTTAATGGTATACAATTGTTGTGTAAGATTGACCCTGGTAATAGCACTTTCAACTGCATATCTATCTGATAATGCTTTCCACGTGTCAAATTCAGTTTTCTTACCCTACACTGCTTCCACCATAGTATCCAAAATCTTATCAATTAGGAAAGTCGTACATCGTTTGTACCGATCCTGCAGATCAATGATGGCAGACCCTCCTTCGCTGGACTGTAGCAGTGTCTCTAACGGTCAACTCATGCAGTTTCAGAAGCTCCGACAGGTCCACTTCCACTAGTGGGAGAAGCCCTTTCTCATCCAGGCGAAGTTCCATCCTGAACTACCAATCGTCATAGTTCAGGCCATTGATAGGCTCGAAACAGGAGGACTTATCCTCAAACATCTTAATCAGCAGCAGCAACAGTAATCATGAGCCTGTAATAACTCATCTGTTAGTTTTTGTAAACACAGCACAGGAACCTACCACTCTTCTGAATGTTAAGTTGGGCCTCAGGAGTACAACTCGGTTGATTGCAATAACGCCAGTATTTCATGAATCTAACTGATCGCTGTCTTTTAATGCAAGAATCTATGAATCTCAAAGGCAAAAAGCTGTGTGGACCTCTTGGATTCAGTCAACATGAACGTTTCAGTAAACCTACTTAACCTTATTTCACCGAGACAGAATCTCATGGATCCTGCTCGAGTGAGAGCCTCGTGGGTTTGACTTTCCTTGTTTCAACCTAGACAAAACCTCATGGATTCTGCTCGAGTCAGAGACTCATGGGTCTGACTTTCCATTTACAATTGTAGGGAAACGTCTCGTGGACTTAACCTAAGCAAGAAACTCGTGGATGCTGCCTCCAGGTGCCTCGTTGGACCCGGTACCAAGTTTAGGTTCTCATGGACCTAACTATAAATCTACTTTTTTGTTTTTTTTTCATAAGCCAAGGAAAACCAACACTTGGACAATGTGACTAACCTCAGTGATGTTGCATAACCGTGCCCTCCTCGAAAACTCTCCGTCATCGCCACGAAATTCTTTGTCGAATTCTCACTTTCCTCAGAGTTCAGCTGGGTCCATAACCTGTCGTGATCCACCACTTAGGATGTATAGGTATGAGATAATAGGAAGAAAACAACACTAGTTCTCTTTTTTTAAATATCAGCACATTTTTATTTCAAAGGAGACACAATAATAACTTACATAACAACGGTCAACATGAGAGAGAGAGAAAGAGAGAGAGAGACTTAGCAACTCACACCGTATTTTAACACACATCAACTTAGAACTCTATAGACTGATGTATGAGAAATTGTCACCTCAACAGGAACTCCGTCATTTGAACATGATTTCATACTCCCCGTCGTATGTACATGTGGTCGGAAATCCTCCTGTATGAAGGTTTAGGAATGATATATCTTATTTTCTTCGCAGCATAGAACCTCGTCACTACGTTATGTTTCCGGAGGAGCTTGCTTATCTTTTCTGCCCTTCCCGCTACTTAAGAAACTGTGGTATATGTGACTTCTCTTCAGTCTTTTTCTCGTTTCTTTATATGCCCAGATCCTTGGTCTTTGTAACTGCCTCCTCTTTCTTTGCGGTCATTTTTAGGACCAAACTCCTCGGATATCCGTTTTTCTCTAGAATCGAGATCAGGTTCCGATTCTCCGAGGGAAGCGATTCGGCGTCTGAGATAATGTAGGCACGATGAACTAATGCGTCAATCAGCGACTTCTTCTGTGCGGGATGGTGGTGTGATCTTGCTCTTATATATCGATGTGTACGGGTTTTCTTCCCGTAAACTGCATGACCAAGTTTTCCATTTGGGTTTTAGATCACCAATACAGTCAAGAATATTTTTTTGGATGGATATGATGATGGAGATTGAAGAAAACGGAACAGACGTTTTCTTCAATCTCGATTGTAAATTAAATGGGTGGATGCTGCTGATTTAAATGGTTTAGAAACAGCCTGATATCCTCTTTTCTTTTTGGCTACTCGCAGAAGGTGTCGTTGACATATCGGATTCAAAGCGACGGTTTCTTCTGGTAGAACTGCAATGCCTTCTCTTCAATTTCTCCATGAATAGGTTGGCCACTACCGGGAGTGACCCCGTGGTGGTACCTTTGTTTTGCTGGTACCATTTCTCGTTCCTAAGTAAGCAGAAGTTTTTAAGGCAGAATTCGGTGAGTTCCGTAATTTTGGATTGGATGCTCCAGTAATGGACACATGAAATGAGTGTGCCATGTCGAGAGAATGGGAGAGAGTCGAATAGCGAAACAGATAAATGATAGTAGAGTGAATGGTGTGAGAGGAAGAGCTAGAACGAGTAAGTCATGAGTGAGTGTGGTGGAAGAGACTCTAATGAGGAGAACTATTAGGAAGTCTCAAGCATAGATCTTGAATGAAGCAATACATGAAAGTAATATTTGCGGAAAACGTATGCAAGAGTAGGGAAATATTGTGGAGACTATATATATATAGAGAGAGCCAGTTTACTAGGCTTACCAGGAATAAGTAAGTTGTTTTTTACTTTGCTTACCACGAAAGGGATAGGCGTGGTTGTTATTCATGAATGAACTAAATTTTATCTAATTCATTTAATCCCAAAACTTTCATAGTGGCTTAATTTAAACATTCCTGTATTTGTACTATTCTCATTCTCGCAATAATTTCTATCTGGTGCTCCTTTTCTTTTATTCTTGAAACCCAAAGGTATTCTTCTTTTTTTATTTTCGAGCTTGGTATCAGCTATTATTTATTAACATCTCATCTTCAACACTCTCTACTGTTTTAGTTCAAAGAGTTGTAGTTGTGGGCAACGTAAGAAGAACGAAACTAAAAACAGCGAAGAATGGGGACTAAGAGGACATGCTTGCGTAATTGTTATATCAATTTGCAGTTTTATTTATGCAATTCAACCGGTATCTGACATCTCTTGCTCCCTTCCCTAATCTAAACCTTCCGTTCTGTTCACATTTCTCTCTCGTATCACAAATTTTCTACTTCGCATTTCTATGTCAAATTATTATTCACTTCTCTACTTTCTGGTACAAATGTTGGTTGGTTTTTGTGTACAATTGTATTATCACTCATTATTTACTCTTTATTTCTTTACTTATTGTTAACATTATTTCTTTCATATTTTCCACTTTTATCACTTTGCCTTTCAACAATTGCCTAACCTTCTTATACTTCTTTTATATACAACTTAGTATCAAATTTTCTCCTAAGTGGTTGTTCAGCTAAGCACTCTTGATTTTACTCATTACTTGCAGGTCCGATTTCAGTTCCTGTATTTTTTATTGAATATTTCTAATTTGCATGTTTTAAAAAGTGCTAGAACTTTTCCCGTTCATATTGTGATTTTTATATTTATCTCTCTTTACCTGGCCGGGTTTTTGGGGAGGCAACCCACAACACGTAATTTGCGCTATTGAAGATACGCAGATAGGAAGTAAGGAGGAAAACCCGGCGTCGGCATTTGCGTACTTCTAACGAAAGGTGCCAAATAATCAGCAGTCTAACATCTCATTTGATGGTCGCAGTACTTCATTTGAAGTGCTCTCCTAATGGCACCCGATCGGGATCGGGAATCCACTGAAAAATCTCCATCACCACGGTGTTCCGGTTTATAGCCCTCGGGAAGGGAAAGCTAGTACTCCAGCCACCGCACCAATCCGATCCTACTCTCTTTCCCCTCCCCACCTTATATTAGCTCCATCATTTTCTCCGGGTTAACTCTTACGAAACCTCTATATCCTCCCCTCACGCAGATCAAGGTGAGGGAAACTGAACGGCCGGAATATTTTACCGTAAAGTCTGTAGTATGTTCCTCTCCGAGGCACGATCATTCCGCGTGTGTTTCCGTGCGCGCAGAAGGTTGTCACCCCAATGCCAGCCGCCCAGCGGAGACGTGATTTCGTTCGCTACGAGTCAGACGATGGAGGTCCTCATATCCGGTAGCCATCGCAAAGTTCGGCTGCTTGACCGACGGAGTTGCTCGGCACGGCACGTGGCAGGGACTGCTTGATACCCTGTAGGAATCAGTCAGCGTGAAACTTACCGCACGGCTGTGCATCGGTGATGTAGGGTTCCACTCCGACAGTGTAATACGGATGACACAATTGACTGGGACGCTGAATCGAATTCATCCGTAATTTTCTTCCATTGACATGTAACCATTGACATTTACCCTTGCAGCGACCAATGTTATGAAAGTTCTGTGAAATAATATTATGGGGATTGAACCAGATTTATTTTCATACAAAGTGTGATTGAAAATTATTCTGTGAAACTATCAGAGAGGCAAATGAGTAAGCGAAGAGATGGATATGCTTGGCTTTTCGAGACATCCGCATATTCAATAGAAAAGATTTTCCGCGCATCGTGGAAACTATACGGCATTTTTTTAGATGCGTGGTATAACTCGTGGAATAATAGTTAAGTCAAACATTTTCCCCAGATTTATTCTAATAACAGAAAAGTCTCTATGTGACCATTACTCTGAGTCACGTATGGTTTACTTGAGGACATCGATTGCTCCAGGGATCGTGATCGAGTTTGAAATTCGAGCTCCAAGCATAGAAGAAGGCGGAATGGAGCAAAGGATCTCCCACCACATTATCCTTCAACGTGGCTTAGCTAGATTGAGGCTATTAGCGTTCAATATCCGCACCCAAAGAATGTCTCCCTGGCCTGCGACAACCCCCGCTCCCGCAGTATAAAACACTAGATTGGGAGAATCGTCGGTGCCGGCGGGGCGGGGGCATGCGGGGTCAGCCCCGGGGGCGGCAGACGAGAGTAGGAGGGGGTGGGAGTCGCGGGAGGGAGGCGGCCTTTGTGACAGAGAGAGAGAGGGAGAGCAGGGCGCCAGACACCCCAGAGGGCCCTGCCTCGTCACGCGCCCAGGGCGGCCAGTGTCTTAGGAGTTAGGCCGGGGCTGTGGGATGCGGCGTTGTACCGTCTGGAGTGTTTTACTGTGTACGTCTACAGCAAAACTTGCCGTGATTATGTGACATCATCCCACCTCACCGATCGATTCTTCTCCATTGCGATGTACATTTATCGATATTTAATATTTTTTATTTAATCAATTCAAATTTAGATCTATAAGGGCAGAAACAGCTTCAAGCACGTTGCCGATATCCTCCCACTCACCAAAGTGATTCCATGGATCAAAATTACAGATGAATTGAGTGTGTAAATGACAATGCTGTAAAATGTTTTTGAAAGCGATGAGCCATTTTCTTATTCTCTAATCATGCGAGTACAACGCATGATTTTAATTTAAAAAATTTGTTGCCCTTTGAATGCACAGTTCTGTCAAGAATTCACACACACACACGATTTGGAGTATTCATTCCATGACTCCATGGTACGTTTCAACCCAAACATCGCATATTCGTCATTAAGCATCCTCTCATTGATCCCTACTGCCGTCACATAGTGATTCCACTAAATCACCCAACTCGCTCCTAGCTTTTCACTCGTGTCGATTTCTGTTGGTGTATTATGAAGCTTCTGGTAGTGAGAGGGTACTAAAGGTTGGACAGGACGCTACTGGCATTTGACCGCTAATCGTGATTGGGATTTTGGTAATTCGATAATGCAGGCACTGCTGTTGCCGGCAATGCCGGAGAACTCAGGGGAGTGAGGGTGCTGATACGCCCCTCACTATACGGTAAAATTAAAAGAAAAAAGCGCAAATGATTTCAATGAAAATTATGAAAATTCCGGACGACTGCTGTAATATGCACCATGCGGTGAGCAGTATGTCCTATGTTTCGTAATAATTGCTGATTGCCACTCATTGTTAGTCGTAAAACTGGGTAGCTAACAACGTAATTTTAGGACCCATAAGGGTAGAAAACTTGCGTGTTATTGGGCAAAATTGACTTACAATTAGTCTGGTTTAATCCCGCGTGGTAAATTAACGAATGCATTGAGGAAATTTATACACAAATTTTGACCGCTTTGCATACGAATTGATCGCTTTCCAACAGCTAACTCAGCACTCGTATCTGGAATTTCAGTTGCCTCTGCCATTTCTAGAGGGCTAATTTACTGGTATTACGATCATGCTATATGTTTATTAATTTTGATAAATCAAAACCAGCCCTAACTTATCCGAAGATTAATTTACCGCAACTTCCTACTCCATTCGCTTTTAACTTACCGCTTTATTCCTTCTTTGTGAATCTTATTTTAGCATCCCACATCTTTTTCTTGTTGAATTTATTTTTCATCCTCGGTTATTCTTCCCTTCTACGTAACTTCCATCGTTAAGGACGCCGCAATGTCTCAAAATGTGTTTTTTCTTAGCTTGTCTTTCCTAATTCGTTTTGTTATCATTAATTATCTATCCTCCTTACTGTCGATAGGATATCCTCAATGGTGATTCTCTCCAATTTTTTATCTTCATATTTTTTCTACATTGCTCTTTTCTATAATTTCATTAATCCCAAGCAGACGTCGTTAGATTCTATTAGTACTCTTTTTCTGTCAGAATACCTTCTTTCTTTGGTCTGCCTTGCTCATTATGCTAGCTTTTTCCATCTCTAGAGATTATAGTTCCTGTACAGCAAATTTCTAATGCTCTTTTCAGCGTTTAATATCAAAGTATCATTTTGCATGTATATCCTACATTTAATACACAAACCAATGTTACTTATGATGCTACTTACGAGTGATGCTACTTATGATCTCTACTAGAAATACGAGCTAATATCCCCTGGGACTGGGTTCACATTAAAGTTGGTATTCGAAAAGTTTTGATTGTTACGTGCTATGTTCCAGTAACTTGAGAGAGTGAAAAAGTGAAATATGAGTTTTAGGAAAAACAGAAAGAGAGAATTTTTGAATTTTCTCAAATCTGGAGAGGTTGTAATGGTATTAGGTCACATGAATGGTTTGATTGGTGTAAGGAGGAATATATTTGAGAAATTGACTAGGCCAGTTGGTGACTGACAACCATATGGTAATCGTGATAAATTGGTGAGCGTGTGCTTGGTAAGAAGGTTGTTTGTCTCAAATACATCTTTAAAATATATTAAAAATCAGAGCAAACTGTTTCGGGCTTTGTTTATGGAAATGCTACATCATCTACTACATAAAAAACTACGCGTACGTACGTATGAATCAGTAGCTAGGCATAGTGATTCAGATGTTTGCCAATAGATGACAAGGGAGCTCCCATAAACGTTCTCCACTAACTGACACAATGCTGGAGCTTATGCATTTTTCAATATACACACAAGGGAAGGGCTTAGTAACAGCTCCGCCTGCTTCACCGAAAGTGTTGTATACAAAGAATCTCTGAGATTTAGATATTATGTATTGTTTCCCGTGGTTGCGTATGTTGTTTTCATTAAAAATAAAAAAATGCATTAATTAAAATTTAATTATTTACCTTATTCATTACTTGTTGGCTATTTTACCAATATTTCAGCAAGTTTCTGCATGCGTTTTAACCACTAGAGTTATTTTTCATTTTCTCCGGATATGAAAATTTATTTCTATTTTGCAAAAAGGGAAATTGTAAGAGCATGGTTGATTGGAGAGTACAGGGTAGATTGGGAGCTTGTATGGGATATAAGTGTGATTGTGAGAAGCTGGATGTGGAACAGACAGAGATTAGTGGTCTCTAAAGGGGATCTGAGCAGAAAGTAGGTTTCGAGGAAGAATGGCACGCGTAAGCAAATGAAAATAGAAGCAACAAGATTGTTAGAAACGATGTAAGGATAGAGTGCGGATATATGCTGAGAAAATATTTTCCTCGAAATGTTTATAGAAGGTTTTAAGTTTCTGTGGGGTAGAGGAGCCGTTATTAAATGTTATGAAGGCGGTATTTGACAATAGTAAGGCAAGTGTGAGAGTCAGTGAGACCTAAAGTGGTTTGGCGTGAAAAAGGGCCAAAAGTGGTCGTTAAACGGCAGCGTGGCTGTAGAAATGTTTTTATGGATCAATGTGAGAGAAATGCGTGCGGTAAAAATATCACAGTAATGGCTGATTATGTAAAAGTGCTAGTTCTTCTATACGCTGATTCTTCGAAGTAGCAGAGAGTGAGTGGAGTGGAGACATGTAGTGGAATTGAATTAAAGACCAAAGTAGTGGTGTTTGTGGCAAGGGGATATGTAGAACTATTGCTTAATGAGAGTGAGTGGTGAAATAGTTGAGCAGGTTGATGATTATGAGTAGCTGGGTCGAATGCTGGCGTAAGATAGAAGGATAATTGAGGTGACATTGAGACGTGAGATTACTGGAAGGAAAGTCGTAGGTAGTACGTTGAGTTATTCTCTAAGGGCAAAAATCACATCATGCAAATTTGTATTGCTCCTAACTTAATATTATGTTAGTGAAACTTGGGTATGCCATGTGAAGCATTTGTGCCTACTAAATGCAGTGGGTTTGAGGATTGGAAAAAATTTTCTGTAGAAGTATCTCCTTGATAGTGTTAGGAATGAATAGGTCACGAAAGAATGTGGAATGGGTTCTCTGGTAATCGAAAATTATGTAAGAAGCGTGCTTCAAAAGTTTTGGCATATTGATAGAATGGATTATAGTGAAATAACGGAACATATATTATGATTGAGGATTAAATGGCTTGAGTTGAAGGGGCAGGCTGAGAAAGCCATGGTTGAATATGATGGAAGAGTCTAAAGAGGAGGAATTTTAGAAGAGAACAAAAGATAATAAGTACTTGAAGAAATTCAATGTATCAAAAGCAAAAGAGGGTCGTAAGGAAGAGATCGTTAAAATATCCAGTTTCTAAGCTCAACATCAATATTTAAGCGGAATTGACTTTGCTCACACCGAATGGGAATGACGCGATTGTTGAACGTGTATTTTTTATTTTTTTTATGATGCTTTTACCTCGGCACAATTTTGGTGAAAATCCATTTTTATTACTTCCACTCTCGTTCCAATTAGTTACGGGCCTTATTTCCAATAAATTGAATTAGGTTCCATAAATCATGAGTTTTAGAAACTATATATTGAAATAAGATCAATGATACATTTGCGTTTCGTCATTTTCACTTTCATCTTTATTCCTGCTGGTCATAACCACGGAGTAGATAGCAAGAAAGTGGTCTCTGCCATAATAATATAGGCCGACGGAGATTTCCCACCACTGTCTCATCGGATCGCAATGGTCCATTCCGTCACCGGATATGCTTCACAGGGCTTTTGGTGGTTGATTTGCAGTACGTAATCCTGTTGTTATTTTTGCTCTGTTGTTTTGCTCTGTTGTTTTTGCTATTTCCTTAGTGTGCATCTAATAGTGTTTAAGTTATCTAATAACCAAAAGTTGGTATAATCTAAAGGCTGAATAATCTAGTTTGTTAATCCAGACCAAATCTTCGTGGTAAAAAAATTACACTGGTTAAAAACGCATTAGAAGGAGTATGAGTGCAGAACAGAAGAGGAATACAAAAGAATTAACTGACTCTTGGAAAGTTTCTACCTACTCGGCCCATGCACTTTGTCGGACAGGAGTCGCAGGACACTTTACCGAGTTTGCTTTCTTGCACGAAGTCTGCCTGAAACTTGGGTTACTGAATGATTCTAATAGATTTTATGAGTATAAGGACGCTTAGTTTTAGCCTTGTGAATTCTTTTGGCGATATTGTTTCATGAAAGAACGATGAAAGGGAGTCTGAAACAGATTGGTTGGGTTGTAGTGGCGGAGGATGAGTTGGGAGTCAGTGAAGGTATTTCTTGTGCATTGAAAATAAAAATTTTCTCGCGTATCAGATTGTCAATATTTTGCCCTGTATCCATTCCAGATGGCTTTTTTCATGCTTGGGAGTCGCTTCTTTTTGTAGCTGTTTCTACTCACTGGAATGTAGCGATGTCTTTGTGGCATGGAGAGGTGTATCTAACGATTGGAGATTACGATTGGTTTTTGTTTTTTTAAGCATGTACTCACACTTTTTTAAACATTCAGACAGGTGAACCGCCTAGACTCTTTCGACTGTTAGCTAGTTGGCTGAGTATTAGGTAAGGCGACCTACCACTAAGGTCATTTTCGCCATGATGAATCGGTGGGAAGGCTAGTGAGGGTAGGATCATTTGGATAATGGAGGGTAGTTGGAGGAAAACCTGACGTCGGCATTAGCCTGCTCTCAACGAAAGGCGCGAACGGATCCGCGGTTTATCGTCCCATCCGACGGACGGAATACTACGCTTGTAGCGTTCTCCACATGTTACTCCAAGTAGGGATCAGGATTTCACTGAAGAATTCCTGCTACTGCCAGTTTTGTGAATGTATCTTCGTTAGTATTTTTTTGAGACACCATCTTTTCAAAAGAATAATTAGTTTTTAGCATTTTACTCAATAATTGGCTCTGAAGACAAAATAAGACCATCAAAAGTGTAACATTATCAAGACTACCAAGAGCTTAATCTAGGTTGTTGCCGTGTAGTGATTTATATATGGTCGTTTATTGAATGGGATAGATGATTGAGAGCGGTGCGGCGAATCAAAAAATAATGATAAGTCTACGGTGAGGCAGATTCATACTCTGGGATGCATATTATATTCGCGTATGCAGTACGTATGATAAATAAAATTGAACGACTGCTGGGGATGAAAGTTATTGCCCTGTAAATCCAAGTTTCATAAAATTTGAAGACAAAATCTAACAACTCAATTTGAATTAGTATCCGAGACCTGTAAAACCTGCGGCGAGGATTGGGCTTGGTTAAATTTTTTTCTGTTATCAGTTCGCTTTATAATTGTTGCCAGAAATAAATTTTCCAGAAGTCCTAAATATGTCACATTTAGGACTTTTGGAAAACATGTGCCTTTGTAATTCATTTAGTTTTCTCTCTTACTCCAGGAATTAAATGTTCTGGATATTCTGAATTTTCCTTTGTTGCCAATTTTGGAGGAAGATTCCGCTGGGAATATTCATCTAATAGAAACGAGGCGTTTATTCGGTCTCAATCGTAGCCCTCAAAAAACTCATTCATAATTCATCATTCCTCTGGTCAGTTAATTTTTTCAGATGAACTCTCCTTTTCATGCAATCAAGTGAGAGGACTCAATTTACCTGCACAGTTTTTGGACCCATTGTATTCTCTGGACACTTCAGATTTTAAGAAGGTCATTGCATGGCAATTTGTTTGAAATAGCTGCAAATCTAAGAATGACATACAATAATCATAGCTCTTAGGTATATGATGATGCTTAATATATGGGCAAGAAGAGATGAGTGACCTCGGGCTGATAAAGTGCTTATAACTTCTGTTGTTTTTGTATTATTTTTTAATGCATCTCTGCATCTTTTAAGTTGCAACATATCATATCATGCCATATTAACCACATACTCTATTTTTTATGGATCATTTATGATCATTTTTGCGCTTGTACAATACTGGACGGAATAGATGGATCCACTGTTTTGCTTGCATGGGTTTCGTTCAAGATGGGGAGAGAGCCGAGGAGATTGTATCCTTGGTCCTGAAGGCAGCCTTGTTTTAACCAGGTCTCGTTTTGTCATCGACCCCCAAAACGATGCAATCGCTCGAATGAACCTGTCCTTGCTCCTCTTTCACATCCTGGTGAGTTCGTTGATCTTCTGGGCGTTAGTGTCTTGCATCATTGCGGTCACAAGACACATATTTTGAGAAGATTTCTCAAACGCCTGCCATAAAATTCCGGCCAATCCAAGTGCACCCAGCACCAGTTTCTCAAAACAACTACTCATTTTAGAAGTCTCTTAAAAATCAATGTATTTTATATAGAAATTTATTATTTGTATGATTTACTGCAAGTGGTATTAGAGTTTAGGCCTGGGTGTAGTAATTAGTGATTTTTTTTAATGTAAGAGCAATCACGTAACTTGACGGAATTTTGAAGAAGAGGGATTTCATATTTTCTTTATCGCTGGAAAACGCTCCGATCCTGCACCAAGAGAATGATAAGGAAAATGGTATTGTGTATTAGAGCGAGTGATTTCCTGGGCGGTTTATTACCTATAGCATTTTTTGTGACGAAAAAGAAAGGAAGAAAATAAATGATTTTGCTCGAGAGTAGTATCTCTAGAACATGGATATTCAGAGGCTCGCCCACTTGCACATACATTGAAAAACAATTGAAACTTTTTGAATGACTGCGATGGCCTTGAAAGAACTGGTATCCACGACCGGTTGGGAGTTCTGGAGCTAATAGGCACACGAACGAAAGTTGTTCGCCATCTATCGAATCCGCAGCTGGATTGTGACCTGATTTGAGCAGCCGGAGCTTAAAATGCGGCGAACGTCAAAAGGAGAGAATGTGGAGGGATTTCTCGATATATTGCATCACGGTGGTGTCGGTGACGGCAAGAGAAAGACAAGAATCCCTGCTGCGTGCGCCACTCATTAGCCATGTGCTCGAATAAGAGAGTCAGCACATGGTTTATTAGCGCCCAACTGCGGATTGGTTTACCTAGAGGCGTGAAGTGACGATTTCAATGTCCATTTTTATGTGAAGGCATCAGCTGTTAACTGTAAAAAGCAAAATTATTTATTGATGATTTGCCTGTCATGTCCTAAACCAGTTCTAGGAGATTACACGCAAAAAATTGTTTTTTTCTCATTGAAGATTTTAAAAGATATTTTTTCTCTTCATAGGACGGTTAAACGATTATTTCCGTCCATTCAATCTTCATCACTCGACATTTTCATGCCTCCTTGCTTACGTCATCTGTTGTAAGTATATTCTTCTTCTGGTTGAATTCTCTGCTTACTACACCTTTCCTATAAAACAGTTCTAGGAGTATGTCACTAACATGCCATTCGAGGTGATGCCGCATCGATATTCATTTAGTTAAAAATTCGCTCTTGATGTTGCGCTATATTCTACTGAAGAACGAAATTTATTTAGTTAAAATACGCTCTTAATACAGATAGTATGCGGATATATCCTTGTCAAAAAGCTTTACTATGCTGAATAAGACAGCATTTTTCAACGTTTAAAGAATAGAGTGCGACAACGGCTACTTCCCCAAAATTCTAGAATGAAAGTATTAATGATCAGCCAATTAAAGGTTTTATACTTTTGTGATCTACTATTCAATTAAGTATAAATAACTGTAATTCTGTTAATATCGTAAGGAAAATAACTGAACTTCAATAATATCTTATGATAGATGAAGAAATGAATGACACTTTTTTATTTTTTTACTTGCAGTACATGGCAAGCATATTTCCGTGGCTTTGCGAGGACTTTATCCTCGAGAAAATCCAAAGTTTTCATGACACATCTTCAAGTAAAAAAGCTGTTTTCATCAGCGTAACTAGTGCTATGTATGAGAGTAACTTAATTTCGTGATTTATTTTTAACATTACGATGCTATAAAGCGCTGCGAAATGTTACTTAGTTTCGTTAAACACTTGTTGCTTGGTTACGGGTCACCGAATGGCTTTCAGGTCCAATAAATGGCAATTCAAAAACATTTGTTTCCAAGTTCAATAAAATAAATGACATGGCTATGTGTATGAATGGTCGATGATCAGAAAGCACATTATAAAATATCCGCAAATAAGTTGTCAGTGCACAGACAGAATTTTTCTAATATCTATATGATTTTCTGTCCGACGTAATTTCATTTAGATTGCAATAGGAAGAACCCGTCCAAATTATTGTGCTTATTATTGAATACAGTTTTAGTTTTTATTTCATATATAGTACATATTTGAACTGAGCCGGTACAAGAACAGCGCAACGCGTCTCCTGCCATCTAGCGAGCGTTGAAGAAAAAGCAATACCTGGTATATATTAGGAATGGAAAAGCATCAAGGTTTCTTCACACAATTCATGCACTTGTGCGAGTAGGTCCCAGATTGGATCCCAAACGAGGAGGGTATCGGAGGGTCCACCTTAATTAGTGTCGGCCCCTCCACCCGGTGCTTCATGACGACTTCGAGATAGCTACACATTTTCTGTGGCCCTTGAAATACATACTAGCACGATACGCTGATTATGAGTAAATAAACGTGAAGAAGTGGTTTTTAAATCCAAGAATTGAAGGGTGTTCATCCAATTCCTTCCACTGTGGATGTAACGAGTTAACTCTTACTTCCGGTGACACGCACCTGATAATATATTCTGCAGGTGCTATGGAATTGAGATTGAATTTTAATTCCGCTTTATATCCTCGCACGCCTGATTTTTCATAATTTTTTTGTATGTCCGAAGGAAATCTCCGAACATTGAATTGAAAGGAGCACTAATTCTTGCTTAAATTTAATTTTGAACCTCAATTCAAATCAATATCCAGTAGACTGAGAATTGAATTATGTTTTTCAGATGAGTGGAAAGATCATAATTATACTTCAGAAGCTCAACGTGGCAGCCAAAAGTAAAAATTGACACCGACCGTAAGGATACACAACATTATAAAGAGCATGGCAATCAAAGAACTGGTGAGTGTGATGCTTTTCTTCAAACAAAGGTAAAGATTATTTCTTTCTGCGGTTATCTGTAATTTTTAATTATTTATGCATATAACGATCCATTGTAATTTGCAAGAGTATGAAAAAACGATATATACGAGAGCATTGTACATCTTTTTGAGGGATTTGGAATCATCCGGAGGCATCAGTTAATATCAAATTAAATGAATCCAGATCGTTTGCTCCGGTTTATTAATTCTCACCTTGTCGTTATCGGAGGTGGTATTATCGTCTATGGACCTTCTAGAGCACATATATTGGCGCTAACGGCTAAAACCTGGTAAGGATTCCATATGTATCTCCAAATACTAATGATACCAACGGTTTCATTTAGGAAAATGCCGACTTGTCAAACTATAATTTGAACCAGAGTTGGATGAGCAAGAGAATGAGTAGAATTAACCATACCATTTTGGAGCAATTTTAGATGCTCGTAACTTGCTTCATCTTTTTCTATTTCGACGCTGTCAAATTTCCTTACAAGGGAGTGCTTACTCCTGTTTCTACTGCCGATGAATGACGTTTCCCTTAATTTCTTAATTGGCGTTAAATTTTCATTGGGGGAAATTTTAACGGCTATACTTTTTCCATGAAGTAACTCATAATGTTTTCAGCTAACGCGAGTTAAAAGTGAAAGATGATGATATGGTTTAACCTTGGCATATGTCGAGGATCAACTCCCAAGAAAATAGGAAAAGTTCTGAATGGCATTTATGAATAATATTTGACAACTCGGCAAACTTTTTTATTCCTAAGATAATGCACCACTACATCCAGTCAGGAGCAAAAAATATACATTTCGATGGGATGCTCCATTCACTCCTCCCTGTCTGCCATTGAATTTATACAAATAACTGTATCATTAACACCACACCCCGAGTGTGTCTGCGACGGTGCTCGACCTGTCTCTATAGCATTATTGTGAATATTAAGCTTAAGAGTCAACCTTTTATGATAACTGCGATGTCAACGATTGTTATTTAAAAATGATGTCAAGGAAGCCATATAAAGATCGTATTAAATTGTTAAGTAGGACAAAAACACTAAGCTAAGAGCAACAGATTATCATGAAAACAAGTGCAAAAGTCATTTTCCTCACGCAGATTACATGATCAACATAATATTTTGCGGGCTACATTCTAAAAATCCCTTTGCGGCTGATGACAATATAGCCTTGTCCTTCGCATCTGCGGTGGCTTGCAGGGTAGCTCCTGTACTGAGTATTTTAATGTAATTGTGTTCATATCATATTAGCTATCATATTTCGAACGAGAAAATAATTTTCTTTCTAACTCCTTTGTAGGGCGATTGTAATAATATTTTGGCAACTCAAACCATGCTGTGTCATTTCTAACCCTCGTTTGGGAACCTAGCATTTATTTCCACTCGGTCCTTGCTCTTGTTCACTTGAAATGCTGTTCTCATCCGCTGTCGTGCTAATTTATGCGTCTTAGTTTCGTCCCTTTTATTTCTCGAGGATGAAGGCTCTGCCGATGAAGATGATGAAGAATACCTCACACTAATGTCAGAATTTAATGCTGATCAAGGGCTTGAGGGAGAAAGAGGTTTCTGAAACTGATGAAGTTCTCTCGATATTACTTAAGGTGCGAGGACTCTAAATAAGCAAAAAATGGGGTATTTTAAGAAAAGATGAAAATTTAAAAGATAAATTACAGGACATGGAGAAAAAATCAGCGCGTTTCGCTTTGCTGATGATATAACGAATCTGGTGGAGAACAAAGAATATCGAACCAGAACGTTGAACTGTATGGAATAAGCTATGAAGAACTACAACTAAAGATTCTTTGAGAAATATTGAGATGAAAAAAGCAACAAAATAATGGTTAGTGGATGAAACAAAGAGACAGCCACCGTCAAACTGGGACGGAGATTAGAAGGACGTTCATTGAAGTCCAACAACGAGTTAAGAGAGTAAGTATGATGAAAACTGATGAATAAAAGTGGAATGGTAATGGGACACATTCTTTTGCTCAGCAACTTCTTGAAAACCGTAATAGAAGGAGAAATGACTTGTAGGAACGACCGAGGAAGAATAAGGAAGGACGAAGGGACATTGGGAAAATTATGAAAGACATCACAGTGAAGACTTACGCAGGACGCCTGGCTGAGAGGAGATTGGAGTGGAGAGCTGCAGTATACCAATCTTCGGATTCACGACTGCGATTGGTGACGTGCTACAGATACTGAACGACAAGGTACGTTAGATCCCTTTGCGAGTTCCGTTTTTGGCCTGAATTCAGGCTGCATAGCAGTTTTTTCTCGCTTTCGTAAATTTCAATATTTCTAATAAATCTTTCTCAAGTAAAAGAGGGTGGTACTCATAGCCATACCAAACCATGCTACCCAATTCCCGTTAAAATCGCCTTTTAGCCTATCCTTCCCGTTTTTTCACACTCTTCTCAGACCTTCCGAATTAATTCTCGAGGAGTATGTTTGCTTTCATTTTCTTTTCCTTTGCCTCGTTTTATTTATCGCTCAGTTCGTTCTCCGATCGTTATCGACGCTGTTTGACAATTTTTCCTATTCATGCGATCTTACCGGTCTTCATTTCAATGAATTATGTTTATAAACAATGGTTCCCCTGGCAATAGAGTACGTCACGGGCAGAGACAAGCGTGTATGAACTTGGAAGGTTGGAGTTCCCTGAGAAAACTCGGGGCCGGCGAGAGGGAGAGAATGGCCGGTGGTAAGAAGTGTAGACGATCCTGGGGGGCGGTGTATGGAGGGAGGGTTATTCCTCCTGGTGCGGAGGCAGAAAAGAAGTTGCGTTGACGAGGGATTTCCCTGCCCGCACTCCCCCCTCCCCCCATCCCGCCTCCCCGCTGCTAATCTGATTAATTAATCTTCGACCGATGCGACACATCGCACTCTTTCCTCGCTCTGCGCGCCTCCTAATTGGAATCGCTCAAATCTTTCAAAATGACGGCTCCCGGCGTGAAGAATCCCTGCGCGCTTTCAAAGCAGCCAGCAGGATGCGATCGATTGGCCTTTATATTTGTGTTCAGGTGTGAGTGGTTGTGACGGGACGGGTGGGTTGGATTGGGTGGGAGGGCCGGGAGGGTGAGGGAGGAAAGAGGGGGTGGGGAATTGTTGTCTCGGCGGACACCCGATGGGAATGTGACACTTGTCTGGCGTGCGGAGGGAGGGAAGGAGTGCGGGGCGCCCTCTCTCTCTCTCTGTGACGCGCGCGCGGACGTGTAGAGTTTGTGCACACATTAATCAATTAGCGCGCTGATTGGCGGGTATTTTACGGGGGATGAAAAGCAAAAGGAAACCGTTCATTAGTTGGACGGAATATTTTTCCTGTCCGCTGGATAATAGCTCAAACGGGGTCGAAGACTCCGCTCGAGAGTGGCACAAGAGGCTCTCCGGAGAGGACTTATCCCCGCTCTTGAGCGCCCCTCGGGTATGAAGCGCCCACGACCCATCGAAATGATGAATTTTCTCCAAGCTTCAGTGTCCCTCTGGGAGACACCACTTATCCGCCGATGGGCAATGCTCAAGTTTACCAGTTGCTAACTATAAAACCAGAGTGGGGCACTCTGTAACATTCCGTGCTCTGAATTTATTGGCCGGTTGATTTCCACCCCATCGTTATTATCTAGGCGAACTCAGCGTAGCATGTCGCACGAAACACGTGTATTTCTATGGAGATTGATAAATTTCGTGTTGAGGACGGTAACCTCAAAAAGGCCCAGCCATCTAATACTGAGTTCAGTTATTCAGTGTGTCTTAGTTACCATTCCTTAATTTCATAAGGTAGCTGCTTAATCATCCTACCAATTTAAAAAAAAATGCAATTCTTCACCAAAAGTTAACTCAAGTTTACTCTCATGGGCAAATCGACTAACAATGTGGATTAAAAATAGGCATCCGTCACAAGCCAGAGTACCACGATCTCTTCATTCAGTTTTACTCAAAGGTTACAGCCAAATCTTTTTTCGACGAAAGTCATTTTTATGAACAATCACATCAGTGCAGATTATAATCAATGGCTGCTATAGCTTAGATGTGACGGCCAACGCTTTATCCGTATGTATTACTTCGACAGCTTTAAAAAGACAACGTATAGCATTGAAGAAGAATCACCCTTTAGCAGCATATTTCTTGGTTTATTAGGGTCGGATCGTTGGTTACTAGAATGCAGAATTCTTACGCATAGGGGTGACGTTCTAATCCCAGTGTTGACAGAAGTTTTTTACTAGCAGTCCCGTTTTTTTGGGTGCAGTGACGAGAGAACTGAGGTGCATTATATTAGGTCAGGGATTTTCAAGCTGTGTTCCATGAAACCCTGGGGATCCACGCAACCTTCCCAAGGGTTCCACGAATCACTGTTAATTCTAATTTATATTAGACATTATTTAACGGTTCATATTGGTTTATATGCGTATGATAAAAGAAAAATAAAGTTAATTTCCTGAAAATAGTTCATCCTCTTTATCAGGAAACAGTAACTCTGTGAACGTGCCATTGCGTAATCTCTTTTTGCAGTTCATTTATTATTCGTAGGTAAGAAAATTTGTTGAAAATTTTCCTGTCTGCATTATTTGGCTAAATAATAAATTTTAAATGTAATGCTTAGTATTGTGTTAGTTTTTTCATAAAAACTGGATCATTATTAAATACAAAGCTAATTTTAAACGAGACCTCAAGGCTCAATTACATTGGTCAGATTTGAAAAAAAGGTTTTATTGGGATTAAATTGTGTTTAATCATGCATCTACACATTTTTCTCGAATAATAATATTTTAATGAACTCTGGAACGCTATTCGTTTCTCATTCATAACGATCCTATGAAATGAATTAATATATTTGCATTAATTTATCATTTTGATCTTCCGTTGCGTTATAATCATAAGGGAGCTTTCCCCATTAGCGCGTATCGATATGCAATTAGAAATCTAGGTACCCAGAAAATATTGTACTGCGAATACGTTGTTTTAGTCAGTAAAAGACAAGAGTTAAAAGTGACGGAATCAATTTTTATGGCTAGAAAAAACGCTGGACATGATCACGTGGGGTTAATGGTGTAAATATTTGTCAAAATCGTACAAATTTAAATTATTTTGAAAAAAATATTTATATATAAGTGCTCGTATCTTTTGTTCGGACTGTTTTTTACAACAACTCTGAACTTAAACAGACAACTTTACACCCCAAATAAATTAACTGTTATCAAGGCAGCTATATTCCCCATTTTAGGTATTTAGCGCAGCTGTTTCCCTGAGTATTCTTTAACTGGTTATTTACTAGCAATTCACAAACACTCCTCTCTTTGTCTTCGGTATTCGTTGGTTTTAAATTTCTTTGCCTTCAATTTTGATTATTCGAGCCTAGTAAATATTTATCACGGAGAAAAAGACAACTTTTACAAATACCACTTAAATTTATTTAAAACTCGACCCGGGTTTCGACGTGGGTTCACATCATCATCATCAAAGATTTATCAATTAAATTATTTAAATGGTTGTATTCACAAAACTTTAGAACAACTGCAAATCGCCGAAAAAAGCATTTCTGAACTAAAATGACATTGCTTAAGCTAAAGGAACATACTTAACATTAATTTATCGCGAAAACATTAAACACTTTTGATATCCATTAAGATACGATCTAAAGGTGCTGCTTTGAGGGAGCGAGAGCATGCGTATTAAAAATGGGAAGCATAAAGAGTATTGGGCGTTAATTAAAGGCCAAAGAAATTATATCATACGTCCCACCAAGGGCATCCGTTCCATTCAACTGATTCCTCCCAGCTCAAGTCCGCCGGTGACAGAATAAACGCCGCTGATTTTGTCCCGTGAGTGCCCGTGAGTGCTGCCGAAAAATTTGTCGGCGGTGATATTTCACCTGCTATTGTAGCTAAAGATTTTCGTCGAATATTCGTCCGGATTTGATAACATTTGCCGCTAATGGCAACTCTTCGAAGCGCAGGACGAACGTGACACTTCTCCTCTTGTCATGGTGGGGACTCATCCTGAGAAATGAATTCGGAGGAGTGGCGCAGGTTAGATAAATACGGCTTGTCGATGGAAGCGAGACAGGGTATATTTAAACGGGATTAGCGCGGAGGGTGAAGGGGGCTGGGCACCGGAGTGAGAAAAGTAGGAGCAGCTGCTGAGGATTTCCATTGTTTGCCAAGGTGGGGGGCCAGGAGCTCTGGACGGGACGGGAGTAGCGTCTTGGCAGAAGGTAGGATAAGGTAAGATTCGGATCGAACCATATAAATGACTTTAGGGTTTTTAAGTATTTTTTGACGAACGCAGTCCTACGAGCTGCAATTGAAATTGCAAAAAAGTCTTCAGTACTTAGGCCGGTTTAGCCTGATACAGTGAAAATCCATTTTAAAAGTGCCCTTCACTTAATCCATAGGAAGCCTTCTTAAATGCTGCTGTGATATTCCCGTTCAAATATATTCATTAGTGAATTTAAGGCTAGCACTCACTCTCATTTGTTTTACAATAAGCTGTTTATTTTCATATGTGTATTTCCTTTCACCTAGGTCATTATTTCCTGAACCACTCACATTAAAGATGTCCATTTAATGGGATATCATCAAGGGCTCTACTATTAGTTGATATAACGGTGAATATTGATCTAATTCTCGCAAAGTACCTAGAATGGATTCACCGATGAATATTAATGACAGAAAGTCTACTGCACTCCTTAAACTGGGTAAATTTACAAACATTAGAATCAGAATATACTTATTTAAAATTTGAATGCAAAGGCTAGTCTTTTCTCGCGAATGATTTGCGACTAAAATCAGCATTTTTGCCTAATTATCGCCTAACTGAATTCACCTACTTTCATTTCATTATATTCATATCACCTACCTGCATTACACTACATTCATATCACCTACCTGAATTCACTATTCATTCGTCGTCTACGATTTGTATGCTTTGTCGAGATTGGCGCGGGTAAAAGATTGTATAGCATTGCATATCCACTAAGATTGGCATTCCATCGCTTTTGAGGTGAAAGAGTAGAGGTTATTCAAGGTCAAGATGACTCCATATAGGAGTTATCTTGACTTACCTTCAGGAGCGCTATGCTTACCTTCCTGAGCGCTCGCGGGATTAACTATGTCTCTGGGAAATATCAACGGAAAGTGGCAGGAGACAATATTAGCCTTTATTTTTTTTCAATTAGGCATCTAAATTTCGTTTTTACCGGAGTGTTTATCTCAAGGTATTACTGACGTGAACTGGCACACTCCTATATAAATTTTCTGCGGTGTCTGTACTTTCATTTGGGACAATGCATCCTCCGTAAAGTCTGTGCCTCTGGTATACACCGGGAGCACCGTCTAAGTGTTCACGCCCTTGCGTGTTCTTTCCTTCTCTTTTCTCGTAATAGTTGGGGCCAATTCTTCGGCGGCTCACGTCAGGAGGTCATTTGGCTCCCGCATAAATGAACTTTTGTTGCTGTGATTCCTCCTTCAGTTAGGTAGAGTGACTTTCATGAGGTGGTTCAATTTCTTGGTCATTGCGAGCCGCGTGATCATTAAGCTTGTTTTTACCTCTCTAGCTATGCTAGTGCTTTCAATGTTCTGTCATTAAATTTTCATTTAGATATTGACATATCGGGGTAAATTCTAACCCTTTGTAAATGCAATGGGTGGCTCAGCTTTCGGGATTCGAAATTTTTTTTCGTTTACTTCCTTTTTGCTTTTATGAACCCAAAAAAAACAGTATTGATTGTGAAAACATTGTGATGAGTGTGACGGCAAGGACTTTTGAAAATAAATTCAATTGCATATGGCTTCACTTTGGCTTGCATACAACTTTCAAATGCCCATTGAGTCGGTCATAATCGAATTTTCCTCTTGGGAAGAATAAAATCTCTCATTTCCACTTGTTTAATTTCGGCTCTCCTCTACATGCTGCGACATCATTATGAATAAAAATCGAGGCAATTTCAAGGTCTATATCCTTTCCCAACTCTTAATGGGTTGGAGTAAAACAAAATAAAACAGATAAGTTGGAATATGCAATTTTATTCTTATAATTAATATTAATGTAGAACTTTATCAGAAAATTAAATATTTCATGGCCTTAGGCTTTTTAAAGTGCCACTTTATTAGGCTTTAAAGTATTTAGTAACTATTTTAACGAAGTCCCCCTGGTAGCAACGTAGTTGGTAAAATGTTTAAGTGAATATAGGATTCGAATCTTAGCATACATTTTCTAAGTATGAGTTAAGTTGCGATGCATTTTTTACGGGAAGGATTACGTGTGTTTCCTATCAGATCGGAAGATAGAAGTTTGTTTCGTGTGTCATCCGAGTCCTCCTTGACCCGGTTTATGCAAAGAAGAGGGCAGGAAAGTGAGGATAATACCAGCTCGATATCCGTCCGGATCAGCATTCCTCAAGTCCAAGCATGGCTACCCGTGTCCATTCGCTCAACCTGTCCATTTCTCCTTGCCATGCAGACCGGAATTGAGTGAATCTCGAGCAGGACCAAGTATGGAATGCGTCACTATTAGCATTTTACGTACATATTATTTACGGAATTTATAGTCAGATGATTTAATTTGCGTAAATCTTCTTCTCTAAAAAACTTCTCTAAAATCTTATAGCTCTCGCCAAAATATCATTTCATTCCATTTCTTTTGCCACTTTGGGTGGAGCTTTATTTTATAGAGATTTCACAATTGCTATTTTATATTAATAGCTATTAATATTTCGTTTTGAAATATTCACAATGCATTACCAGCGAATTTGATATAGATTTCCTAACCGTTTCGTCGAAACTTAATGCAACTTTAATTTCTGAATATTTTTTTTCATTTGTGTCATTAACTTCCTTGATATCAGTGTTATCCACCTCCAGGTCGACAAATACTAAAAAAAATGCCCTTTCCAGATAAAGAGATTACGTGAATAGCTTTAGAGATTCAGAGTGTCTTCTACTTCCCAAGTTATTAACAATTGGCGTTTTTTTGTGAAAGAATTGGTTTACTTTGTTATATTCTTGATGCAATGTGCAACGGAGAACAATGAAAGTAGCAGCTCCTACGTGGAACGTTATCATGAAAAAAATGCGACTGGAATGGAAACCGAGCAATCGAACCTGACAATAGCACTACCCAGGCTTTTCTATTATACTGGGAATTTCAGCCGGATTTAAAGGAACTCGATGTTATGCCCATAAGGCCTATTGTGAGTAGCATCGTATGAGAAATAACGGATTCAAAGTAACCTCAACCCAAGAGGCTAAATCCTATACAATCACTATGCCGTGATAAGCTTGTGCCAATTTTTCCTCCTCGAAACCTCAAGACTCGAAAATCCTCGGAGAGCGATGAGACAAGTGCCGCGACCTGGCTCTGGTCAGCGCGAACGCTCAGGTCATCGCGATTCCTGCAAGCACCCTGCTTTTATTCGGTCCGCGCTGGTGCTGACATCTTTTTCCACTTTCAAGTCGACCTGTGAACATTCCCACCAATCCAAAGTGTGATAGCACCTTCCCTACTCTCCCCACTCCTCTACTGGTCAGCTGATTCCCCTCCTGCGCTGACAAAGTGTACCGTGAACAGACTAGCTCTCTTTGAACCTGACCGCGGCCGGAGAAGGACGTATCTGCTTAGTTCCAGTTGTGACTTGTGTTCGTCTTGTATAGACCAAGTTAACGGTATTAAGCCTACGGGCTTGTTTTCTGTTGTAATAATTGTAGTTATATAAATGCTGTTACTTGAAGTTAATCAAACTGGCTAAGGTCGTTGTCATTTTTCTCTTGTTTCCGTCCACCAATCGCAGTCAATTCACTCGCGACGTCATGGTTCAGTGGCTTGAGTTGCAGGCTAAGTAAGTACTTCCCTCTGAAATTTATACGAGAACTAGGAGGCTTGATCTAAATTTCACATTTTCTTTCTGAAATCACCTCGATTTATTTGTCACCTTTCACTCTGCACTCCATGTGAACGGTATTACTCCTATCATCGACAGGTCTTACCGTCCAAATTCGAATCCTTCATAACGCCACCTATCCCGAATTTTCCTATCCTATTAATATACACCATACTATTTCTAGATTCCTTGCGTCATCAAATTCAGCATCCGCCTTTGCGTCTCCTATCGACTATTTAATTTTTATTTAAATCCAACCCATCTAAAATCCCTCTTCGCCTCTATCATATCCATTGCTTCTTCTTTTACCTTTATCTCTTATTACCGTATTAACTCCATTTTTGTCTCCTATGGTGTGAAGATAATATATAACACCAAAATTGGACCACCGAAGTGAAACATAATTTTTAGGTTATACACGGAATTCATTTTTGATATTATGAAGATTTTACCTAAACAGCTCATCGAATATATTGTGAGCTCTATATTTACGGAGTTTTTATGCCCAAAAAAACAATTTTTCCTACCTTGTTTGATACTATTTTTTAAACTATGTAGCTATGGTTGTAGCAAATCAGAGGTGTGCTATAATGAACGATTCAATCATTAATAATTAAGACATCGTTCCCTCTTTTAATTCCTCACACATTATACGCATGCGAACCTTGAAAGGGAGTACTTAACGCTCTTATCCGAAATGGACAAGTTACATATCGGCTTTCGTTTGGAGCAGTCTTAATTCCAACGGTGGGTTTCTCTCTATCCTTCCTCCATTCCCCAAATAATTCTTCCCTTACCCGCCAGCCTATGCTTAATGGCGCAAATGATCTCTCTTTTCGGTCGCATTTTATTATAGCCTAGCTTACGCATTGCCTAATTTTGACCATAAAGAGTTTCTTAAGTCGAACCGGTTCAGTTAATTTCTTCATTAAAGCTTTAGCGGCTCATCATGACTAATAAAATTATTACAGTACGGGTGTATGCCGCGTGTTTTTTCGGTTGGCCCGACGTTTCGTTCGTGGGAATGAAGAAGTGACCAGCAGTGGGTCACGAAACGTCGAACCAACGGAAACAACACACGGCATACACCCGTATCATAATGATTTTATTAATCGGTTCAGTTAAGTTTTTAAATTGAAAACAAAATATGTCACCGGCTGTGCCATGCGAAGGTAGACTAATGGGTTATTCCAGCCAGCTATGCAGATGGTACATGAGTATTAGCGCGTATAGTTAAACCATTCCTATTACGATTTTGAAGCTTTATAGGGCTGATAAGAAACGACCTGTTATGGGATATTCTGTGTATGTTCCCATTTTTAATTTCATCGTTCTTCTCTCTACTAACCAGAAGAGAGAAAAACCAATAATAATAATAATAATATCTGGTGTGCAGTATCTATGGATTTTGTTGATTTGTATCTAAAGAAGTCTGCGCCTTGAATGCATTACCGTGGTTAACCCCAGCACTGAGCTGAGAAATTGTTCACTCTTTATACATTCCCACTGACGTATCATCTATGGAATAATGGATATTTATGATCTATCTGTTTTAGGTCATCAAAGACCATAAGTGACTTTATTACTTATTGGTCACACATACCAGATAAAATCCGGAAGCAACTTCTAGTTCATGATTTTGTCGTGATAGTGAGGATATTTCTTGCACACCCGCACCCCATGGCGTTCAACCCATGCACGTTACGTTCTTCAAGTCTTTGTTGACCTACAGTGATCAAGATGCGTAGGAATAGGTGGGAGTGGCTCCTAGGTAGACTGTAACTTATCCCTTAATGGACCAAATTTCTGGAGAAGGCTATTAAGGTGCTGCACCGATAAAAATTTTCATGAATTCAGTATTGCCTTTCCTCGTGCTAAAGAAGAACAAAAAATAATATTGGAAAGAAGACTTCCGCGGAGTGGCTTCGATGAAACAGGTCTTCCGGGCTCTATTCCACGTGGGTTCATCATTGTACCTGAAGACCTGAATACCTGAAGAAACAAACTGGAACGTTTGCGATACATGTCGTCTACAACGATAAACCCATGCGGAAGAGAACCCGGAAGACCTGTCTCAACAAAAACAATATCTTGTAAGAAATACCAGAAGAATTTATTAATTTTCTCTCCGGGTTTTTCCATTTACTGTATATTGTATCTAGGTACTGTATCTTTAGTAGGGTGGTTTGAAAAAAATAAATTATTTTATTTCAGAATGCTACAGCGCGCAAAATTTGCCATTGGTATAGACAAGAAAAAATAATAAAAACAAAATTTTTTATTTATATATCTTCCGGTCAAGCATTGCCATTAAATTTCGATAAAAATCGTTAAAAACCATAAACTTTCAATATTTTTTGTAAGTATTGGTATGTAAGGATGGCATGACTTCAGTCCTATATCGCGTAAACGGTTTCAAAAGTATTAAAAAATGACTTAAAATTATATTAATTATATTTATATCATATATTTTGGTCGCGCATCGGTATGGAATATGTGATAAATTTGCGATTTTAGTGCAATTTCAAAGTTTTACATTTTATAACGATTTTATAACAAACCCAGTTGAGACGCTATAGTTACATTCCTGTACCTAGAGGTTCTTAGAAAAAAAGTACAGTAAAATAATCCTCATATTTTCATACTAACCGGTCGCGCAGCCGCATTAAAATGTGAGTAATGCTGCATTGGCCTTAGTTGTTGTTCCGTTCTTTCGCGCGAACTTTCTATATGATTTTAAAATAAGATAAGAGAGTTATATTTGAATACGAGTATAAGCCTGCCTCAGTAACACTATAGTTTCAATTTTTCTTTTGGCCGCGCAGCTGAATGAAATAGAGTTCCAATCATAAATTTGGTGGAATTTTTCAAATTACATTGTGTGTGCTCATTTTGCTTCACAAAACGGCCCAGAACTCATCACGGGGAGCTGGCTGCATTTCGAGTTCCATCCACACCCTACCCAACCAACCATCCAATGATTAGGGTGTGTTATTCACAATATTTACAGGTTTAAAACACATACAAATTTACATTGTTTTTCTCTGTACTTTTTCTCCATGGTTTAAAACGTTACTCATTTTTGATCATCACTACGAATTTGTATTCAGATTTGTGCGGAAAAGTAGGCGTGGCTGATCTTGGCAATAATCTAACTCAGATGAAACCATTTCTATGACTGTGCCCACAGACTTCACTGGAAGCTTCTTTAACAAGCTTAACGCACAGCTTGCGTATGACATGGAAATTTTTCTAAATCCATAACAGTCTTAAAGTCTCTGTCTACATACTGTTTTACTTCGTTATTAGTCAGTGCTCGTAACAAAGGAGGTTTAGTCAGATTACAAGTATCCTATTGTATAATTTCAGTGTAGTCTGTAGCTTTAAAGTTTAGGTTTAGTGGCATAAAAGGTGTAATATCATCATCTTCAGAAGTTGCTTGCCTTGCATTCAAGATTCTTTTGTATTCAAGCTCTCGAATGTGGTTTTTATCATCAATGACCATCGCCTAAAGTAAATTTTCGGGATGGGCAAAGTAAGTATTTCGTTGTATAACAGAGTCTATAACTTGAAGCAGCTCTTGTTGCAGATACCGGGTTGTTTGAATGGTCTGATAAATATGTTTTGGTGCGGCAGTGAAATTCTTATTTACCGTAATGGTAAACCACATTTACGATTTTAAAGTAAAAGTGCCTCATATTTTCAGGACTCTTTACACTAATATATAGGCGCAAAACCCAGTTATCGGTAGTGAGCCACCTTGAGTGTGACCATGGTCACGGATTGAAAAATCTTCATTACATTGCCCTGACTGGATGACTTTTGATATGGCTAGTAAATACAATTGATCTTTGTTGAGTATATGCCTCTCTACTTCAGGAATCACACAATCGATAGGTTCAAATTCAATGACCATTATCTTTTCACACCTAGTAGATCTTTTTCAATTGGCCCTGAATTACCTGTTGGGTCTGTTGTCATACCATTTAAGTGCTTGATAAGGTGACGGAATGGAAGTTCGTTGAAATGAAGAAGACAAATACTCCATTTCAAAGGTTTTCCCACGTACAACTCATAACAGTGTCATCACATCCGATCAATTCTAATTTGTTAAGTGATAAATAATTTTAAGATTGGAAGTCGAATATATATACATAGCTCGTATATACATCATAGATATAGATATACGTATATCGTACGCTCCAGGGCAGGGATTTATTTTTCTTTTTCACACATGCAGTTAATACTTACTGGATACTCTCAGGCATCTGAAGTTCTCTTGCAAGTGAAGTCGTTAGCAACAATCTGCCATTTTCATGCAGCAATGTCAAAAAGATAGGAACCCTCCGCTTTCAATTCGTTAAGTCTCAGTGTAAATTTTGCTTTGTTTTTGTTACGATTGTATGATTTTCTGAGCTTACAATATGATTCATTGTAAGCGTTAATAAGCTGGATCACTCTGTATTCCGTCACAGTTGGGGTTGAAGCCTTGCCATACAAACACTTAATTTTCTATGCAATTGTCGTGGCTACTTTTAAAAAGGTTAAATCCTAACTTGCTTGCCAAGTTAAATCTCTCTTAAAAGCGGCAACGGAGAACATCCTCATGTGTTGGTAGCTTGTTATTTAATAAGTCTCACCGGTGGCCAAATGTAGGGAAATCAAAATCCTTTCTAGTTATTACAGCTACTCCTACGTTCTGTTGCGCATCCATCATAGCAGTAATACACTAGCACTTATAATCACAAACACCTAATGAAAAAGAACAGTTTGTTAACTAAATAGACAAGAGAACAGTCATGTACTAACACAGGAACAACACCACGTTCAGTACTGAGTGAGACCTACAGCAGATTGACAGTTGACAATAAAACGCAAAATGGTGGAAGGCGGACAGACGCGCGTGCATTCACAGAGAAAGTTCGAGCGCACGCCTACGTCTCGTCATACCGGTAGTCATTAGTCACTTTTGATGCGGCTGAGCGACCAGTTAGTATTAAAATATGGGGATTGTTTTACTGAACTTTTTTCTAAGTACCTCTTGGTACAGGAATGTAACTATAGTGTCTCAACTAGATTTGTTTTAAATCGTTATAAAATGTAAAACTTTGAAACGAGTTAACTCTTACTTCCGGTGACACGCACCTGATAATATCTTCTACAGGTGCTATGGAATTGAGATTGAAATTTAATTCCGCTTCATATCCTCGCAGGCCTGATTTATCATAATTTTTTCGTGTGTCCGAAGGAAATCTCCGAACATTGAATTGAAAGGAGCACTAATGATTGCTTAAATTTAATTTTGAACGTTAATTCAAATCAATATCCAGTAGCCTGAGCATTGTATTATGTTTTTCAGATGAGTGGAAAGATCATAAATATACTTCAGAAGCTCAACGTGTCAGCCAAAAGTAAAAATTGACACCGACGCTAAGGATACACAACATTATAAAGAGCATGGCAATCAAAGAACTGGTGAGTGTGATGCTTTTCTTCAAACAAAGGTAAAGATTATTTCTTTCTGCGGTTATCTATAATTTTTAATTATTTATGGATATAACGATCCAATTTAAATTGCACTAGTATGAAAAAACGATAAATACGAGAGCATTGTACATCTTTTTGAGCGATTTGGAATCATCCGGAGGCATCAGGTAATATCAAATTAAATGAATCCAGATCGTTTGCTCCGGTTTATTAATTCTCACCTTGTCGTTATCGGAGGTGGTATTATCGTCTATGGACCTTCTAGAGCACATATATTGGCGCTAACGGCAAAACCTAGAAAGGATTCCATATGTATCTCCAAATACTAATGATACCAACGGTTTTATTTAGGAAAATGCCGACTTGTCAAACTATAATTTGAACCAGAGTTGGATGAGCAAGAGAATGAGTAGAATTAACCATACCATTTTGAAGCAACTATAGATTCTCGTAACTTGCTTCAACTTTTTCTATTTCGAAGCTGTCAAATTTCCTTACAAGGGAGTGCTTTCTCCTGTTTCTACTGCCGATGAATGACGTTTCCCTTAATTTCTTAATTGGCGTTAATTTTTCATTGGGGGAAATTTTAACGGCTATACTTTTTCCATGAAGTAACTCATAATGTTTACAGCTAACGTGAGTTAAAAGTGAAAGATGATGATATGGTTTAACCTTGGCATATGTCGAGGATCAACTCCCAAGAAAATAGGAAAAGTCCTGAATGGCATTTATGAATAATATTTGACAACTCGGCAAACTTTTTTATTCCTAAGATAATGCACCACTACATCCAGTCAGGAGCAAAAAATATACATTTCGATGGGAGGCTCCATTCACTCCTCCCTGTCTGCCATTGATATTATACAAATAACTGTATCATTAATACCACACCCCGAGTGTGTCCGCGACGGTGCTCGACCTGTTTCTATAGCATTATTGTGAATATTAGGCTTAAGACTCGACCTTTTATGAAAAATACGAAGTCAACGATTGTTTTTTAAAACTGATGTCTAAAAACCCATGTAATGATCGTATTAAATTGTTAAGTAGGACAAAAACACTAAGCTAAGAGCAACAGATTATCATGAAAACAAGTGCAAAAGTCATTTTCCTCACGCAGATTACATGATCAACATAATATTTTACGGGACACATTCAAACAATCCCTTTGCGGCTGATGACGATATAACCTTGTCCTTCGCATCTGCGGTGGCTTGCAGGGTAGCTTCTGTACTGAGTTTTTTAATGTAATTGTGTTCATATCATATTAGCTATCATATTTCGAACGAGAAAATAATTTTCTTTCTAACTCCTTTGTAGGGCGATTGTAATGATTTTTGGCAACTCAAACCATGCTGTGTCATTTCTAACCCTCGTTTGGGAACCTAGCATTTATTTCCACTCGGCCCTTGCTCATGGTCACTTGAAATGCTGTTCTCATCCGCTGTCGTGCTAATTTATGCGGCTTATTTTCGTCCCTTTTAGTTCTCGAGGATAAAGGCTCTGCCGATGAAGATGATGAAGAATACCCCACACTTAGGTCAGAATTTAATGCTGATCAGGGGCTTCAGGGAGAAAGAGGTTTCTGAAACTGATGAAATTCTCTCGATATTACTTAAGGTTAGAGGACTCTAAATAAGCAAAAAATGGGGTATTTTAAGAAAAGTTGAAAATTTAAAAGAGAAATTACAGGACATGGAGAAAAAATCAGCGCGTTTCGCTTTGCTGATGATATAACGAATCTGGTGGAGAACAAAGAATATCGAACCAGAACGTTGAACTGTATGGAATAAGCTATGAAGAACTACAACTAAAGATTCTTTGAGAAATATTGAGATGAAAAAAGCAACAAAATAATGGTTAGTGGATGAAACATAGAGACAGCCACCGTCAAACTGGGACGGAGATCCAAAGGACGTTCATTGAAGTCCAACAACGAGTTAAGAGAGTAAGTATGATGAAAACTGATGAATAAAAGTGGAATGGTTATAGGACACATTATTTGGCTCAGCAACTTCTTGAAAACCGTAATAGAAGGAGAAATGACTTGTAGGAACGACCGAGAAAGAATAAGGAAGGACGAAGGGACATTGGGAAAATTATGAAAGACATCACAGTGATGACTTACGCATGACGCCTGGCTGAGAGGATATTGGAGTGGAGAGCTGCAGTATACCAATCTTCGGATTCACGACTGCGATTGGTGACGTGCTACAGATAGTGAACGACAAGGAACGTTAGATCCCTTTGCGAGTTCCGTTTTTGGCCTGAATTAACGCTGCATAGCAGTTATTTCTCGCTTTAGTAAATTTCAATATTTCTAATAAATCATTCTCTAGTAAAAGAGGGTGGTACTCATAGCCATACCTAACCATGCTACCTAATTCCCGTTTAAATCGCCTTTTAGCCTATCATTCCCGTTTCTTTCACACTCTTCACAGACCTTCCGAATTAATTCTCGAGGAGTATGTTTTCTTTCATTTTCTTTTCCTTTGCCTCGTTTTATTTATCGCTTAGTTCGTTCTCCGATCGTTAACGTCGCTGTTTGACAATTTTTCCTAATCATGCGATATTACCGGTCTTCATTTGATGTTGCGCTATATTCTACTGAAGAACGAAATTTATTTAGTTAAAATGTGCTCTTAATGCGGATAGTATATTCTACTTCATTCATTACAGTAATCTACCGGTTAGAGGTAGGTTGTGATGAAAGTCAGAGAATATCCAGTGAACTCTTACACGTGCTGTGCCCTTTCTACCTCTTCTATTTCTTTCTTCATCTCAGCATAAGTCCTACCTTTCTTCATCCCGTCCATAAAACCGATTCTCTTCCTTCCCCTTCCCCGCTTACCCAACATCCTTCCCTCTATCACGACCTTCAGCAAACCATCGTCCCTCAATACCCCTTCCAGCCACCTACCCTGCCTTCCCCTAATCTCATCTATAAGTTTCCTCTCCTCGCCCACCATGTCAAGCACTTCCTCATTTGTCTTCCTTTCCGTCCAACGCACCTTCTCCATCCTCCTCCACACCCACATCTCAAAAGCCTTAAGCCTATTTTCGTCTTCCTTTCTCAAGGTCCACGTTTCTGCCCCATACAACGCCACACTCCATATCAAGCTCTTTACTAGCCTCTTTTTTACATCCTTACTTAAGGTCCCCGTCATCAGCTCCCTTCTATTATTGAACGCTTCCTTCGCTAGCGCTATTCTCCTCCTAATGTCTTTGCTACTATGTCCTGTTTCTTCTAGCGTACTACCCAAGTAATTAAATTGTTCAACTTGCTCCAGTTTGTGACTTCCTACTCTTATCACCAGCTTCGCTTTCTTTGTCCTAGAGAATCTCATTACTTTTGTTTTCTTATTATTTATCTTCATTCCGTATTTCTCACACTGCTTTTCCATTGCATCTACTAAAGTTTGCAGTCCTTTCGATGACCGACTCACCAACGCCTGATCGTCTGCGAATCTAACCGACTTTATCCACTGGCCTCCTACTTTCATTCCCACGTCTAGCTCATCCCATGCCTCTCTTACCATTTCCTCAGCATAGATGTTAAAAAGTAAAGGCGACAACGGGCACCCTTGCCGCACCCCGCGACCTATAACTGCCCACCCTGATTCACCGTCCGCTACCCTTACCTGAGCCCTCTGCCCCATATATAAGTTTCGGATGAGTCTCCTATCGCGCCAGTCTATTCCTATTTTCCCCAGTATCTGCATTAGTTTCTCCCAGTTTACTCTGTCAAATGCCTTTTCGAAATCTACAAAACAAGCGAAAACATCCTGATTATGCTCTATGTTTCTATCTATAAGTGTCCTCATTACCGCAATCGCATCTCTGGTTCCCCTCCCCTTCCTAAACCCAAATTGGTCATCGCCTAAATAGCACTTTGCTCTGCTCTCCAACCTTCTATTTAGTATTCTAAGCAACACTTTTGCTGCGTGCGAAATTAAACTGATTGTTCTATACTCCTCGCATTCTGACGCTTTCTTCTTCTTCGGGATAGGTATTAATACTGTTTTCACGAAATCCTCTGGCCATACTCCTTCCTCGTAGATCCTGCGAATAAGTTCGAAAAACGATTTTCTCCCCCTACTACCTAGATTCTTCAGTAGCTCCGAAGGTAGGTTATCGGTTCCCACGGCTTTTCTACCCTTCATCTCTCTTAGTGCCCTCTCTATTTCACTCTCAAGTAACTCTGGTCCGAGGTTATCTTTATCTATTGTTCTTTCATCCTCTAGATATAGGCTAAGGGGTCTATTCTCGCTGTCATATAGCTCCTCTACGTATTCTCTCCACTCCTTCAGGCAACATTCCAAATGTTATACGTTTATTACCACCCCTTGAATATATGTATGTATAACGTGGTTATACTTGCCTGCTACAAAAAAAAACTCTCTGGTCAGAAATAGGTGGGTCCACAATCATAACACCAGGGGTAAAACAATTTCTTTAATGACTATTGCCGAGTATCAACCTTCCAAAAATGCTTTTATGTGTTTATTCATATGATAATATCTAAGTTATATCTGCAAATTCTCCTTGTCAAAAAGCTTTACAATGATGAATAAGACAGCATTTTCCAACGTTTAAAGAATAGAGTGCGACAACGGCTACTTCCCCAAAATTCTAGAATGAAAGTATTAATAATCAGCCAATTAAAAGTTTTATACTTTTGTGATCTACTATTGAATTAAGTACAGGTAACTGTAAATCTGTTAATATTGTAAGGAAAATAACTGAACTTCAATAATATCTTATGATAAATGAAGAAATGAATGACACTTTTTTATTTTTTTACTTGCAGTACATGGCAAGCATATTTCCGTGGCTTTGCGAGGACTTTATCCTCGAGAAAATCCAAAGTTTTCATGACACATCTTCAAGTAAAAAAGCTGTTTTCATCAGCGTAACTAGTGCTATGTATGAGAGTAACTTAATTTCTTGATTTATTTTTAACATTACGATGCTATAAAGCGCTGCGAAATGTTACTTAGTTTCGTTAACCACTTGTTGCTTGGTGACGGATCACCGAATGGCTTTCAGGTCCAATAAATGGCAATTCAAAAACATTTGTTTCCAAGTTCAATAAAATAAATGACATTGCTATGTGTATGAATGGTCCATGATCAGAAAGCACATTATAAAATATCCGCAAATAAGTTGTCAGTACATAGACAGAATTTTTCTAATACCTATATGATTTTGTGTCCGACGTAATTTAATTTAGATTGCAATAGGAAGCAACCGTCCAAATTATTGTGCTTATTATTGAATACAGTTTTAGTTTTTATTTCATATATAGTACATATTTGAACTGAGCCGGTACAAGAACAGCGCAACGCGTCTCCTGCCATCTAGCGAGCGTTGAAGAAAAAGCAATTCCTGGTATATATTAGGAATACTCTTCAGGTATTTGCGGACTTGTAGATATCACTACCATAAATGGTGAAGCCATTTTCGCAAATTTCTACATAATTATTGGACAAATGTGTGAAATTCACTGTGAAAAAATCATTCGCCTGGACTGGAAATCGAACCCAGGCCCCTCGATTTCGCGCCGAGAGCTCTAATCAGTTAAGCTACTCATACTGATAACTGGTTAGAGCACTCGGCGAGAAATCGAAGGGTCTGAGTTCGAATCCCAGTCCAGGCGAATGATTTTTTTCACTGTGAATTTTACACAATTGTGTGACCATTAGCGGGTGACTCCGTTAGAATTACTGCACGGCTAGTTCCGCAGTTCTTTGAAATATTTTTTGGAGTTTAGCCAAGCTTACATATAGATTTGATTTTTGAAATTTTTCCAAGACAGTTTTTCAGACAGCATCATTACCGATTTAGCGCCTTGTTTCTCAGTATTAGATTACTGTGGGAGCTGATCATGTGTCATCGCAAAAAGTAAAATTTGCGAATGTGTTGAAGTGTTGTCCGAGACAAAAAGCTTTTTTCTCTTCTTCGTATAGCCTCTGCATTCAAATGAAAGCGATGCGTCCCCGTGGTTTACTGTCTTAGGAAACATCTCAATTTGAATCGCTTCTTAAAACGACGAATTCATAACTTAGAATTCAAAATAAAGGGCTTTCTAAAGCGCGAAAATAAATGCATATCGTTTTGTTTGACTCTCATAAAACTGCTTTTAAAGGTTATATTCGAAGCATAATACGAGGTGATATCCTCACTATTGAAAAGAGGGTATACGTACTCACGGATATCAATCGTTTAGGATATTAATCCATGTGCATGTTGTATTGAGGTAAAAGAGTGTGTGGGGCGGCACATTAATGGCCCATTTTCTTATGTAAACGTCCGATTGAGCGTCATCTACTTATTCAAGTACTGCATTATGCAACTTCATTTCTAAATCATTCTTCTCTGTCACTTTCTCATACACAATTATCTTCGTTTCTGGCGCATTCTCCTTAGTTCCACTCTCTCTCTCTCTCTGCCAATGTAGGAAAGTTATTATGGAGCCTATGTAAATGTTGTAGGAGTTAGGCAACAGCACCGCATCATCAGTCAATAGAAGTACTCGCTCATTTAAGTTTTCATCCGTTACATCTGCCTCACCTCTCTTTAATTTATGAATCTAAATGTAAAAGCCATGAGTCGTATGTATCCTTTTTACCTTTCTTGGTTTATTTTAGTATACTTAGGTATACTTTTGTCACACAATTTTAATACGACACTCTCATGTAATTCGATAACTTCTCACTCACTCCACATTCACTCATGTTTCCTCAATTTGGCATCTTATTTCCCTTCCCTAATTAAATAAAAGGGCTTTGTGGTCGTAATTTCGTGCGCGCAAACATTTAGGAGATTCACAAATTATTTGTTAAGTACAGCACACATGCAATTTTCTATCTAATTTTGCATTCCACACTCTATAAGTCAGTATTTTCCAAACACTTTCTGGTTTACTCAGTAGATTAAATACTACTATATAATTCCTACTATCATCCTTCCACAGAGATGCAAAATGGCAACCTTACGATCATTTGATTCAAAGAAAATTGGCAAGGACCTTTAAGTAACTCACAACCACAGTTTTCAAGTACCTTGGATTCTTACTTCATGAAGCAACATGTATACTCCAGCATATTTTCTAATCAGTCGCTCTTTATTGTTAAAGTCACTGACTTATACTATAAATTCATTATTGGCAGCAAATAAAATAAAGAGTGTTTGGTAATATTTCGGTTATTTTCCTCCCATTGGAAATTTTTTCAGAATTTTATGTATTCCTGCATGGGTTTTATCGAAGATTTATTTGAGGATGTCAAAACTGTAGCCTTTCAGTAATATTTACGCTAGATGGAAAAAATATGTACATCTCCGTTTTCCTTTGATGTCATTTGTTAGTTCAATTACTTGTTAATTGGCTTAATTTTCAAGAGACCTCGATGTATATGGATCATTCCACACCACATTGAACGGTAGTTGACCCTTGACCTTCTGGATTTTGATGACAATGTGAGGATACCTTTGCTATGACACAAAGACATGTCGTTTTGGTCGCTTTATTGGCGCTTGAACATGTGCCCGTTAAAAAAGACTTTTTGGATTTATATTCAGTCGATGGCTTTGCAGTGGAAAGTAAAAATATTCTGGCATGAGCCAGTGGAATTTGCAGTGGCGAGGGGTGTGGTCATCTATGGATGCGCCGATGACTACGCCAGAATTTAAAAATTAAAAACTTTCAAGTTTTAAAGAAGAACAGGAAACAACCAGAGCAGTAGAAAAGCAGAGTAGTAGTGCTCTGGTAGAAAAAAATGTAATATACACTGGTACTTGTATCATAATTTGTCGAAGAACTTACGTAAAAACACCAGCTTCGAGCAATAGATTCTCTCCGCTCAGAGAATCCGATCCGGCGGCAGTACCGCTTCCCGCACCAATCCCCTCCTCCGGAGACGGCTATCCTGTTAAGCACGGCAAGTCATCTCTAGCTCTGTCGCATCGGTTGTTCGTTCGGCTACCATCGGTTGCGCTCGGCAACTCTCGCGGAATCGCGCGGAGGGTTTGAAGTCAATGCATGCTCGGGAGGCGCATCCTTCCTGGCCCCAAGGCATGTGGTAAAGGCAACCGTGGTAATTAATTTCCTTATCTGTTGGTCCTCTTGATAGGAAAAGGACCACCCCAAAGATAGTGGAATGACAGAGCGGGGCCCAGAATGACCTCACAGCTACGCAAATGAACGAGAGATGGCGTTGGAGGTAGCGCTGGTTTTAAATGAAGTTACAAATGTAATTTATTTAAAAACGATTCTAAATAAACGATTAAACACTCTCTCCGGCATTCAAATTGTCGGGAACCCGTAAAATTATTTCGAAATCTTTAATAAATGCTGTGAAATGTGTTTGCAGAATGTGTCATTTCCGATTACGCCCGTTAGTGTGATTTCTAACCAGTGCTGCGGGAGCTGTGCATTACGTGCATTACGCTCTGTAAATTAAACCCAAAGTTTGTCGCGTAATTTGCTGTGTCAACCTACGTGAACAGTTTATGCTGTCTTTTTGACGATCCATTGTTGTTAATACACTGCGCTGTGGTTGAACTTAACTTTGTGTCGTCTTGGAATGGAGTTTTGAAACTTGTGACGCGTGTGCCTTTGTTTTGGTGCCATAGGTTGAGTCTTCGTGTTGTGATATTATTTTACCTTTATAATTGTTTGTGCCGATTCATATTCGATATGGATATCAGTAATACACGTTGTGAAATGGCTTATGCGGAAGAAAATTGTGATTTGATTGTGAAACTTAAACAAAAACCATTCAGCTCACTCCCATTTGAGCAGAAGCTGGCTATTATTCAGAGCGGCCGTCCGTGTCCCCCGCTGATGAACTTGAAATGTCAAATCACAGAAAAGACTAGATCTTATAACAGGCACTTCACAGTTTCTAACTATGAGTATCACAATTGGCTCTGCGGGAGTGAAACTCTATCAAAATTATTTTGCTGGCCTTGTCTTTTATTTTCAAAATCTTCTAACAATAATGTCTGGATTTCAACTGGTTTTCGTAATTTAAGTGGGCTCACTAAATCAGCTAAAAGTAATGAAAAATCGGAAAGTCATCTCCAAAGTGTAATGGATCTATATAATTTCGGAAAACAAAGAGTTGACGAAGGTTTGAGAAACACTCTAAAAATTAATAATACTTTGCACAATCAAAAAGTTAAGAAGAATCGGGAGATTTTGAAACGTTTAATTGATGTTACGTGCTTTTTAGCGAAACAAGACCTTCCATTTCGTGGTCATAACGAAAAGAGTGAATCTTTGAACAAAGGAAATTACATAGAAACCTTAAATCTATTAAAAAGGTGGGATCCAGTGTTAAATGAGCATTTAGAATCGGCTAGAGTATTTAAAGGAACGTCCAGTGATATACAAAATGAACTAATTAGTGTGATCAGTAATATTGTTGGTGAAACAATTGTTAAGGAAACGGAAAAATCTGATTTTGTTTCTATCATGTTGGGTGAGACTTCTGATGTAAGGAGCAGGTCACAGCTGTCAACTGTATTGAGGTATGTTAATGATGAAGGGGTTGTAAAAGAAAGGTTTATAGGGTTTTCAGACGTTAGTGCTGATCGAACAGCAGACTGTTTATTTAAGCATTTAAAAAATGTTGTAAAAATGTATAAAATGGAAAAAAAATGTATGGCTCAGACTTATGATGGAGCAGCAGTAATGTCGGGACATTAGTCAGGGTTACAAACAAAGGTACAGGAGGAGTATCCAATGGCTTTGTTTACGCACTGCTACGCACACGTCCTAAACTTAGTCTTGTCTCAGGGAATGTTGAAATCTCTGAATGTAATCAATTTTTTTCAACTCTAAATGGAATTTCGGCTTTTTCGTCCCACTCTAGCAAGAGAACATTTTCTATTCAGGAGTACTTAAAAAAGTCGATCCCATCGTGGTGCTTTACATCTCGGCTTGTTAACACCGTAGAAAAATATCGGGAACAAATTATACAATTTTTTTCAAATATTCATGAAAATACTGATGCGTGGAAAGCAGCTGACAGGTGTGCAGCTTACGGCTTCATGAAGTTTTTGGTAATGTTCCAAAATGTATTTCTCCTGAACACTTTTCCCCCTTGTTTGTGCAAACTGATGTTATTTATAACATATTGCAAAGTGAACACGTTGACATTATGACTTGTTTGAATGTTATTCGGGACTTTGAAAACCAGCTGAAAATTAACAGAAAAGGTTTCGTTCATTGTACTGACTGCAAACAAAAGTTAGGCACAAAAAAAATCACTGAAGATGACAATTGTAGTAAGTGTGAGGTTACTGGTTTCAAGCCAGTTTGGGAAAAAACAGTTTCTATGGTAGGGCTTATTCTAGAAAACGAACTATTAATGAAATTGACAAAGGTCTGACTCCTGAAGAAAGATACAGAAAGCTTTTCTTTTCAATTATTGATAACCTTTTTGGTCACTTGAACGAGCGATTCTCATCTTTGGAAAAATTGCAGTTTTTTGAACTTTTAAATCCGAGAAAATTTAAAGCTTTTTCTGAAGCAAAAATGTTTCCTGAAAAACTGTTATGTGACCTCGAAAAAATTTATCCCAACATTCTTGACCAACAAGGACTTAAAAATCAACTGACTGTGCTGTACAGAACAGCCACATTCCAAGACAAGAGCCAACGAATGTTAATACAATTTTTGAAAAATGAGCATTTAGAAAACGCTTTTAATGAAGTGTTCCGCTTGGCTAAGCTTATCTGCACGATACCGGCTACAACTGCCTCAGTGGAGAGGAGTTTTTCTGCTCTTAAAAGAATACATACTTTCAAGAGATCTACCCAAGGAGAAGAGCGGATGAGTAGCTTGGCTTTGCTGTCAATTGAGAAAGAACTCTTGGTGACCATCAGAGGTAGAGAAGACTTTTACGGATCAGTTATAGAAAAATTCACTTAAAAAACACGAAGAGTCGAGTTCATGTATAAATAAGGTAGGAATTTTTTTTATTATAAACTAGCATATTTTATTCATATTTATGTATTTTATACAGAAAATTTGACAGATTGACTGCCAAGGGCTATTTAAAAAAATTCTCCTTCAGCCAAACTGATATTCAAGTGTGAGTATTCTGGCTAATAGTGTTGAAAATTAGCAGATTTGATAACTAATTTTTTATGCTAATAATGATTTCAATTTTACGCCAGTTTGTTGTAGTGCTTTAATGTACGCTCGACACAAAAGCAATTACTAATTTTTCACTGAATGTACTAAATGTCTGTCACATTGTTAACGCGAGTCCCACTTTTTACTAGCCGCAGCGCTATTCTGTGTACGAAAGAAAACTCTTCTATTCGACCAAAGTAAAGCAGAGTATGGAACTTCAATATCATCATTTAAACACATTGTATCCATTTCTGATTTTTTAATAGCGGACCTCCAATTGAGGTTAAAGGTGACAAAGTACGAAAACAGCGGTCACTCGGCGCACGGATGCGAACTTTTCTCCACGATCACCGGTGTCTGCCGCGGCATTCAACCTGGATTACATTTAAATATTAGTTAGTATTTAATTATAACTTTAAAAAAATTATTTGCGAGAGTATCACTAGGCGGAATACTAAGCCTTTAATTTGAAGGCTAAAAATAGCCCTTGATATGTGTTTTTCGGAGGGGGGAAGACGTTGCCTGGCGTCAGCCGGCCCACCCTACGTCTGCGATGACTAGGCTAAAAGATCACGCTTCGCCACTGGGAATTTGTTAACGTTTGAAAACCTAAAAGAAGTTACAGTTTCAAACTACGCTGTTGTTAACTCCGAACTGGTAAAAAGTATCTACTGCACCTTAAGGGGAAGTTGATAGTTAATTAGTTTTGGCAACACGTTATATTCTGATATTTATCATTGTGATTATTAGTGGAGAAAACAGAGCTTATTTATTTTACATGTCACGCGTAACGCATCTTTAACATTTTTTTAAAGCTCTTACATTTTATTTTATGCCTTTTAACTTAGGATATGAAAATAATCTAAGGGTCCTCCTTTTATTTCTTTCTGATTTTCCTCAACTTAACTCTGTTCCAAGCCAGTAGCTCTGGTGCCAAAGGGTTTATTGTGCACCAATTATCCATTGTAGTGTTATAGGTGTAGCGAAACTTGGTGGGACTAATTTGTGAAAAGTATGACGTCAGGGAGAGGAAAGCATCTAAGAGAGGTGGGATAAAGTGGGCGAGGGCCCTTCAAGAGGTCCAGACAGGAGTCCTCCGGTACCTCTAACTACTCATCGACGCTTGACTCATCTTCACTAATATCAGATGTTCCGCTATCGAATGCCGCCAAGTTTCGCTATTCCTACGCGTCGAGAATCCAGATGAAGGACCGATGAAAAATTCGAAACCGAAGAAGTTATGAAGTCTGAAGAAAATGAGTTTCCATCGCTAGGTCGAAAAAAGTTTGCAAATCTACGAGAGAAAAAATTGAGCGAGGATTAATATTTTTTGTTTTTTTTTTGGAATGTAGTTAGTCTAAGATGTCGTTTTCCGTGGAAAACTAGCTTTTAAGTGACGATGAAATTAATTCCGACACTAATAAGTTTCTGAAAGCTATAACTGAATTTGTGATGGGTTCGGTTCATATCGGTTTATTCGTCTATGGGAGTAGTGAAACTTGGTGTCACTCGCTTGTAAGTAGAATGGAGAAAGGGAGAGGTAAACATGCAAGAGGTATGGAATAGAGTTGCCGAGGGTCCCTCCCAAGATCCCTCTAAAGGCCCTTTGGTACCTTTGCCGACTCATTAGCACTTGATTTACCCTTACTGACCTAACACTCTGCTGGTGAGTACCACCAAGTTTTGCTGTGCCTATGATGATGGAAAGTTTTTAACGATCCAAAAAATTAAATTGAATTACACGCATTAGGAATCAAAAACCTGTCCTAACTCATTGTTGCATGTAAAAGGTGTCATATACCAGTGTTGTCTGTCGCTCACAAGCCTCTTGTTTGCATGAGAAGTTTTTTGAAGGATTGCTAGATACAGAATTCTAAATAAAGCTCGAATTTTAGTGATTTCTTTCCAGAATGGCACTTTTGTGTCCCCGAAGTCCATATGATCCCGTTTCCCCTTTCCACAATTTCATCGATTAAAGTAATGGACGAAGCCCCATTCTCTAAAGGACATTTTACACTTTCCGAATCGGGTAGTCATCCCGAAAATGTTCTATTCCAACGTGTTTGTGGAAGGGTTTTTACATACATTTATTTTCATTGAAAAATTCAATGATTGTGGTGATTTTTCGAATTATAATACACCAATGAAAATGTTCAACGACTGTTATTTAAAAAAATAGATCGAGGTACGCAGTAGATATATGGCACACGGTTGTCATACCAAATTTGAATGGCTGATTAGATTAGATAGCTAGGGTGAGCCGAAGTGAAACCACTGATGCTGAGAAGGGATCATCGGAAGAATAGGACGGAACTACTAAGTGAAATGAAACTCCGAAAAAACCTGTCAGAGAAGATAAATAGGGCGGCGTTTTTCTAAGAAGAAAGTAATCCATTGCCGCAGTGAATAATGGAAATTTTTTCCTAATAATAACTTCGTAATTGGCTTTGCTATTAATGCAACAATTATCCATGTGCAACATAGATAGATCCATAGAATTGAAAGTTTATTATTAATTTTAGCATAAAATGAGTTATACTAATAGAAGGTCGTCATTACAGAAGAAATTACTCTGGAAAAGTAAGATTTTTCACTTACAGTATCTCAGTGCCCCCTTGAATTATGACTCAAATAACCTACTACAGTAATGACAGTTGCCACCAAATTTTTGGTTGATGGCCTCGCGCTCCGTATTTGTCTATGGTAACCTCTTATCCAGTATACCTACTCTAAGACCTCTATTACATTGGAGATATATTACCAGTATCTTTTAATCTTGCTAACCTTCTTATGATAGCTTATTTTGCATATCATATTGCATTTATTTGCATAAGACATTTCCCTGGTCTATAGGCACATCAGCCTTTCCTTAGAGGCATTCCCTGACATACATTCATCATTTTAATGTCCATGAATTGTCTCGCCCTCGGAGATCTTTTCTGCTTACACTTTCACTGTCCTCCTGCAGTCCGGATTAGTTGAACTTCCTTCTCACTCCCTCCTCTTTCAATGATAATGTACGATAGAGATTACCTGTGACGTACGATTTGAACTTTCTCTTGATGCGAAGTTTCCCGCTCACCTCAAAGAGGTTCATAATATAACGCAACTCGTCACTTGTATTTTGACTGGGTTTGATAACGTATTCGTATCATTTGTGCCCATCACACTCCGATTCTCTGTCATTTTCTGATTAATGAAAGGGATTATTCTGCTAGTTGCGACTGTTAAAAAATTACTAACATACAGGAATGATTCACCAGTGATTCCCTCTGTTCACCCTGCCTCTCCACTCCTGATATCACCTCCAACCTTGGCCGAATTATCTCTTTGCGAGAGCTCTGCAAAATTTCAATCCTTTTTATATTAACGATCTTCGAACGATGGCATTGCATGCAAAATTGCTAGTTCACGTGACGGGTGACCATAACTGCCCGTCTGTATTAAAAGAAACGCATAATTCCAGGGCCATTTTTTCAGACGGATCTGATGAGCTCAGTCAAGGCGAGTGACCGACAGTCACCGTAATCCATGCGTTGCAGTTGCCGAAGGTGAGCGATGAATCGCATCAATTGACAGAGCCTTCTGTTCTTAGATAACAAGAATTACTCTCTCTCCTATTGACTGTTCAAAGAAAAGCAACGTAGAGGAGGAATGGTGACCACAAGACTTGACAGAGACATGTCTAATCAATATTGGAAAGGATCTCACCAATTCAAGCGGAATAGCAATAACTTATTAGGCTGAAGTCAGTACGATAAAGTGATTCCCTGCTTGCTAGACCCGATTCAAGGCTCGCAAATGTGGCTGCACTTAGTAATTCATTTGCTCGACACCTCAATAATGAACATTGAGCTTGAAATTTTCTAAATTCCTTTCGGAGGAAGTTTGGAGTTGTGGAGTGGTGTTCATCGTATGGTACAAGGCCATATCCTATTTCTTTGATTAGTAGAATTTTTGTTTAACGTGCTTCGACGGCTAAGGTCATTTCCCACTTACTGCCTGCCACGTGAAGACAGGAGCAGCAGCACTCGGACGAATCGGAGGATCACCCCTCCAAACTCAAGCCGAGCCCAACGATGCTTAACTTCGGTGACTTCCATCGTGGCAGGCCGTTGCACAATTTCTTTGATTGATATATTAATATCATTTCATAAAAGGCTTACGTTCTTCAAGTTTTACATCCATGAAATAAAATTCCAATTCTAAACTGTCCTTACTCGTAATTTTTTTTCAATTTTACTATGAAAACTATCATTTTACCTTTCCTTTAACCTTCAATGTTTATATAATTGATTGATACCATTAGTTTTGTCAAATGAGATCGGGGCATTCATGTGTGTCTTTCCCGGTGTAGATAGAATGAAGTGGAAGCAGAATATCCTTAATTTGACATTTTATGCATTTTGACAGTAATTCTCTTGATTGCAGATTTATTGAAGGAATCTTACTGTGGTTAAAATATCCCTTTCAGGATTTAAGGTAGTTTGAGTTAAATATTTTTCTCCTAGATTTTTAAGAATTTGACTTTAATTTTCAAATAAAACTCCCATCTTTCCGATTATATCAAAATATCAACCCCTTGCCGAACTAATTTTCGAGCAATTTGCCTAAATATAAAAGTTATTTTACATGGGATAGATTACGGCTGTGCGCTCCAGAGGGAGAATATTGAAACAAATTAGGAATTTCTAACACCTAGATTTCGTCAAAAAACTAACGGTGTGTTTTTTGCATGTTTTGTAAACTATTTATGAAAATTAATTAATTACTCACCGCAGTAATTTTTACATAATCGCAAAAAAACCTTCTGTTTTGAAGGCTTTTTAGCCGTACGGAGTGCAAAAATTAGTCAAATTAGAGGCTTATTTAGATGTATTTATCTAAGTACTCAGAATTTTTGTCATATATATGTAATATTTTTGCGCCATCAATATTACAATATTTATTTCATACATTTTACAGACGCTGAAATCAAAATATAAAATTCGAATATTTTTTCTATTATGACTAGGGAACTATCTCGCTCAAACTACCTTAATGAACTCATCCTTGCTTTGATGAACCCATGTTTGGCTAATTGGCTGTCGGCTAAAAAGAACCCTTCATTTTCAGGTTTGACTTTTTTCTCTTTCCCGCTTGCTTGCTTGCCCCTCCTTGCTCTTTTTCGGCCAACGAATCAAATATAGTACAATGGAGAACAAAACCCTCCTCTCTTTCACTTGCCTATTTTGGCTCTCGGTTATTCATTTGATACTGTTGCCGGTTCAGTCTTTTGATTCTTTACAGTTTCAAACAGAATCTATATTCCGTCAATTTACTTTATCTATTCTGCCCTACGCTCGTTTATCTCTGCCGAAATCTCTCTTAAGTGCATTATACGAAGTTTTACCCCGGAAAAAGAAGTAAGCACGTAGAGGTTGATAACACGGACTCCTTCATGAAGACTTAGGATTTAAATTAGTAGCTCCCTTGAATCTGAGGTTTGATGGAATGAGATGAGCCCTGATTGAAGACTTAGAGACGTGAGCAGAATAACTAAAAGTGGATATGGAGGAAGACAAACAAAGAATAGCATAGTTTACCCATATTCTATAGAGCGCTCCAGATGGGACATCTTGTCTTGCTTTCCATTAGTCCTATTATAATTATGTACAATTGGTAGTGGTTACTACAATTTTAGTATTTGTTGATTAGGCATTTGAAAATTTATCAGAGCTAAAAAAAAACGCTGTTTAAATATGGAGGGTTAGAATTTGCAGTAGCTCATATTCTTCAGCTTTTCATTACCACTGAATAATGGTCCTAGATACTTTATAGATAGATATTTTCCTCGTAGAATGTTTTATCTGATATTCGGTGAGTTGCAGAAACTGCGAACTCCGGAACTCCTTTCGCTTCTCCCTCACTTGCCAAGGCAACTCTACTCTCTCCTTGTAACATTTATACGGTAGTTCTCATCTATTGAACCCAAGTAATTGTCAACCAGAAAGTTGGTTTAGATAGTTGAGGGTAGAGTTCACCCCGGACTAAGCCACAGGCGTGTGAATTTCACACATTCAAGAGTAGGGTCAATTCCTTTCTCTGGGCCACCTCGCACTCCGAGGATTTTTTGTTCGAGGGCGTCCTAAGGCTTCACCCGGATTTGAACCCAGGACCCTTCGATCAGTAGCCAAGCGCTCTTACCCACTAGGCCACCACGCTCCCCCCTCCTGATATATGCACCGAATTAAAACTAAAACGGTTGCCCACATCCTATTTTACGTGTCTGTCCCTATCTTGAAGATCCTGGGATAATATCTCGTATGAGTAGGGTTACCATAGGCAGATCATAAAAAACATTCACGTATCTCATCACTGTCTTTTTTACCTTTGTTCCATGAATTTTTGGAGGATGAAGAAATCTCTGTTAGCAGTTTCCGGTTTCCTAGCAAGTAGGTGTTCATAAAAGGTTAAGCAGCCGAAGTGCTTAAAATTGTACTGCACACATACTACACCTTTCATGTTTTCTATTTTAAATCTGTTCCTGTCTTTGGTCCACTGTGTGTTTTGTAGAGGGAAAACGCGTTCTGTATTAGCATTATGACTATAGGTATGGACAAAATGATTTCAGCAATGTTTAGCAGTTAATAATGGTACACATCGCATTAGACGACTGATTGAAATATGCACACCACACTTCACCTGCTGGTTGGTTTTTTTTCATAGTTCTTTAAAATATTTTTGAAACTACAAAATTGATCAAAACACTTTGTATTGTTTAGTCTTACATTTTTTTTCATTAAGATATGTGATGAAGTTTTAACATCCTCCCATTTAGGAGTTTTTGAAAATTGCATTCATTTGAATGGTTCGAACTGTTCATGATATTGAGCCAACCACTTTTTAAGATACTCAATAGCAGTTCTAAACAAAACTTTCATCTCCACACCAAAGCTTTCACAAGCTTCTGTGAGTAAAATTCCTCTCTTTTTTTGTGTAGTTACTTCATTTTTTTAAGGACTTACAATTCTTCTTCTATCTTCCCTCTAGAATCTCTGTAGGAATTCCAAATAAGAAACTGTATCAGCGGCAGAATTTGATTCTTTCTCTAAGTTTAATATATGATCGTTGAAAACTGACATCAACGAGTGAACAAACTATTATTTTGAATTTAATCATGCCTGCCGCAAAAAAGGCGACGAAAGACGTAGAAATTTCCGCGAGAAAAAAATAGGAATCGAGCCACGGACCTTTGGCTGGCCGGGCCAATGCTCAGAGCCCTACGCCACCGAGGCTTCCTAATTCCTGTGGCAATTTAGGAGGATATAAGCGAACTAGATGTGAAGTAGATGCTGTTCGCCAAAGTGACTTCTTTGAAGTCCTCTGCTCTCGTATTGTAATCTTTAATGGACCGCTAGGGCTTAAAATAGTGTTTCTAAACGAGTATTTTTTTTCTGAGCCAAAAAAAGATGACATTTCGTAATTTTTCATGAAATCCTCCAGGACATTTTGTTTGACCTGAAAAAGAGGACGCATGGTAACCGTACGTATGAGCCCATCGTTAAGCCCATTCATGCTATTCTCCTCGTCGACTTCTGGAACCGTTTGGGAATGCGGATGATACAGCCACCTCGTGACGAAATATTCAACTAAGTGTTCCTTTCTCGCCAGGCCACAACTTCGCGGGAGTTCAATTCTCGGAAAGCAGCGATACACTTGATATCGATCGAATGTAAAGGTTACCGAGCGTTTCATGCCCAATGAATGCTTTGCGAAGTCTCTACATATTTCTCCACGGCAAAATACGTGTTGATGATCAACGTACCTCGCCTCGTGTTAGATATCAGCAGATTAGTGAATATTTATATATTTTTCCCTTTCGTTGTGATTGCACATTCGAGGTGAGAATGTTTTCTTGTTCATTAAATTGGAGGCATTGGATCGTGAGATTATATCATGTATCTGAGACTATTTATTCCTACAGGGAATCTCATTACTCAAAGCTATGGTGTTCTTGATTTTCGGTGATTTGCGAGATAACGGAAAATTATGCAGCGGGAATTGGGTTATTAGTTAATATTTCTGTAACTTCTAAATTTTAAGTGGCACACTTTTTGAATTTCATCAAAGTTTTATATCGCAATGGGAAAATTAAACCAGTATACCCGATCAAAAGTAAAAAGTACCTCATTCCAGCGGAGATACCTGCACGAGTGCTCAAGGAGTTAGCCTCACATATCGCACAATATTTAGAAATCAAATTTCACTATTCACCTGAAGGAAAAGTACCACAGGACTGAAATCTAGCCTATGTCACTCCAATAGGAAGGAAATTACCGGCCTGTAACATTAGCATCGCTTTTTTTCATGATTCTTGGGCACATAATGTTTTGGTTTTTCATGATCTTCCAGTGTAATAGAAACTTCTTCTATAAAAAATGCATGTCGAAACGTTAATTCCTGTATTTCAAGAAAACATTTGGTTAGGTTCCTCACAAATAAACTAATATTCAAAGCACAATAATGTAGATTAAGGAAATGAATAGTTAATTGGATTAATGAATTTCTGACTAATTCAAACAAAATGAATTCATCAACGGTATTAGGTCCGATATGGTAACAACATTCGGCGTCCCATAAGGAAGCGTAATCGATCCCTTATCATTTATATAATTGATTAAAACTCTAGAATTCTCAGTAAATTAGATAGTTTGCGGTCGATGCGGTCTATAGCGAAATATCTCCTACAAAGTGGATTACTAGTAGAGGCTGTATCATCAGATATTAACAACGGTTACTCTTTGCGTCCTGAGTGAGGGCTCAAACTTAATCTTAGTAAAAGCACTACAGTGCCCTTCTTGCGACATAAATTGCAACAACGCCATTTCAACTATATCTGGAGTTAATAAAAATATATCAAATAAAATAAAATAGCTGGGATAGATAAACAACAACTTCATACTTAACGTTGGGAGGACACATTCATTGCGCTGTATTAAAGAGGCTACCAACTAGAGAAAAGTGGCTTATCAGGCGCTAGAGCTGACAGAGGCGACAAAATACGAAAAATGCACTGCCAAATTGATAGAAAAAAAATTCTTTCTTCCCACACAATATTAGTGAGTACCACAATAACAGATATTGCCCCTAAGATGTTCGGTAAATATATAACTCACTTTTATCCTCTCATCTTTCCATTTCCTATTCCCTCCCCTTGTCGTCGTTGGTGTCCTAGCACCTCAACTCGCTGTCGTGGCTCGTGTTCTAACTAGCAGGTCGATATTTTGATGCAGGTAAGATCGTAGTTAAGTGGGGAGCGATATTAGAAATTTAATATCATAATGGTTCTCCTAAATTTCTCTTTAAAATGTTTTTCCAGTTACTTTATAAATTAGCACTACCCTGAAAATCTTCGAATCCTTCAATAACCATTGTGGCCCAAAAGTCTCTTTGATGGGAATAATTAAATTAAAATAAAGTCATTGTCAGTAATGTCCAAAAGGAACATCTTGTTGCCTCTTGTGTCTCTTCAGTTGCCTTTTGCAGTTCTTATTACGTTACAACTTATTTTTATCTCGCGACTGGAGTTTTCTTGTTGTGTTGCTCAGCGTTATATTCAATATTTTCCCTTCGGCGTGATTGGGGTCGCTTTTGGCCACTTGCTTGAAGAAAAAGGTATGAATGTCTTTGGGGTTAGAAATAGCGTCGTAATTTAGTACATTGGCAAAGTCCCTGAAATTGAATGATTGGTGCTTTGAATTAAAAATTAATTATTGCGTAATGTGTTCAACTCTACTTGATAAAAAAAACAAATGCATGTCTTACTTGGCTGGAGTCACAGCAGTTCCGGCTATCTCGATCATGCGAGAGTTATGCATTATAATATTTCTGTTGGGTAGTATATTTCTTTGATCGCTGATGTCACATTTATTTTCAGAACTTTTATTTGAGAGGTAAACAGTGACCATGACAGATTATTGAACGCTTCCCATGGTACCAGTGGTAACATTAAGGAAAGGCAGTGGTGCTATTTTAGTAGCGCATTTAAGTAGCTTCTTTTCATAGCAAGTGGCTTCGGCACGCTAAAATCATAGATAAAGTGAAATAGCGAGTAGCTCTTCCTTATTTATTTATAATTTTAGCTCTTCTTTTGAAACTCAAAATACATGACATTCAGTCCGTGATTTCGCATGCAATTTTAAACGCTACTTTTTCTGAGTCCTTCTGAGCGTCAGTGATTTTGTCACTCTTGTGTAACCAGTCTTTCGTCCTTTTTTTCCCGACCTCGTAACTGACTCTTAATTCCACCAACTTCTCGTTTTCTCATTAGCCAGCGAAGTTGAACGGAAGAAGTCTGCCTCCGGGGCGTCCTAATTTATTCCATATTTGCGTTCGCTATGGCCCTCTGAAAAGTATTTGACAAATGAGTACTGGTGTTATTTTCTATGCATTGTATCCTTGCGTTTATTCTAGATATCCGTGTTCGTCAATTGATGCCTTCTAAATGATAAGGATTTGCTTAAAATCCCTTTTTTAAAGTTCTACTTTTCGTCAATAACAATTGGGAGACGTGCTGCATCGCTCTGAATTTTATTCACACGACCGTGATCCTGCGTTTGCGATTCGTTTACTCTATTTATATTTTCTTCGTTGTAGCTACTTGTCAGACTGTAACGTGTTTGTATTATTTGTTTAACTTGATGTTCGCTGTTATGTTACACGTTTTCACGTACCTGCCTCAAACTTAGGATTGACCTAATCTTCTAAATCTCAGCCTAGTACCAAGGCCAACGCTCTCATGCCGGGTCTAGACTAGTACCTTATGTGATAACTTAAGTGACAAGTTCATTTAAGGTGGTTGTGTAGATGTCAGCAGCTTCATTTAAGGACACCTTCACTTAAGTTGCTTTAGAACCGTACTTAAGTCAACTATTTCCACAATGTTGGCGTTCTTCAAGTGTTATGCGTAATGTAATTTGAAATGTATATGTTTTTATTATTGTTATTTAGGAGGTTTCAGGCAGGAATAACTTTGCAACTTGTAACTTTGTGCGTAAGGGGAAGCAGTTATATTTTGCACGTGTGGGGGATAATGTAATATTCATATATGGTGGTGTATTGGTAAACGTAGGAAGTTTTATAAGGTACCCGGTGTATTGCTAAAAGTTATATTTTCTGGTGATGTAATTAGATTAAAGTGGGTAAAATTAGCCATAGTGAATAATTTCAGTTTGTTGGAATTTTGGCTTATGATATGTTTTAGTGCTCATGTTAAGTGACGGGGTATGAAGTCACAGGCCTTATCAACCCCCATAGATAAAATTTCATATGGAACCTAACATTATGCCTTTCAATCATATGGATTTGTTCAAATTGCAGTAGGCGAAGCCCGAGGTAACTGAGGTTCTTTGGTATGTTTCCCATTAATGATTTTTTAAGGTATTCTTTTTTAGCTGTACCTAAAAGTAGAAGGCAAAAAAAAGGAATTATATAATCGACTTTTAATAACATTTTCAGCCGTACCTTAAATTAATAGACAAAACAGGAATTATATTTGACTTCTAATGGCTATTGTTTATCGCCAAACATAAAATATTTCCTTGAAGCTGTCCAAAATAAAATATTAGGTCAAAAACGCGTTATTTTCGTATGTATTAATTATTGATGGAACAGGGACAGAGGTATTACAGAGCGCCATTTGGGCTCTTTTCTGAAAGTAGCGGAATGGCATGACTATTGGCCGTCAAAGGTCGTGTTCCATTTCACTAATGCGCCCTTCGCACACTCATCCGCTCTTTACGATCGTCACTTTTCTGTCGTGACATCATGTAGTGCTGTTCCATTCCATAGGGCGAATGTTGAGAAGAACGCAAGGGCGTAGGGCAGGAAAGAGAAATAATAATAATATTTGATCCTCAACTGTTAAGATTCACTGTTTCTTTAAATCCCGAAATTGATGATCACGACGCTTCAGTCAACTTTAAGTTCAAGTGTAGCTGTCGGACCACACTTGATGTAAATCTTAAGTGAAGTCACTTAAGTTAAGTCTGTAGTGTAGAGAAGGCATCATCTGCTCTTTTCAGTAGGTGGCGCGAGAGTCTTTCATTGGTAGATTTGACAACTATGAATAATTGATGTACGCATTCCGTGGTCACTTAAGTTGGTGCATGAATAACATACATAGCTCTTGTTGAATGCTTTTGATATAGCATGTATTGACGAATGCTTGAAAGGTGATTAGATGATAATTTGAAGGTGATACGTCAGTCAAATACGGACAAAAGAGATTTTCCTGCCCTTACCCAGCATGCGTTATCGTTGAACCAACTGTTGGTTGAACGCTGACACTGAGGCATTACTGTTATTAATTCGGGAAACGAGACGATGAGTTGTCGCATTATTATTGTATAAAAATGTCTATTGTAATCCATTTAGGTATTTAATTCATCGTATTAAAGCCCATGCTAACTCATAGAACTTAAAACCAAGAGAGTTAATGGCGTACTGAAATCAGATAGGCCTATCTGATTTGAGTACGCCTATATATAAATATATTTCCTTCCGCAATTTATTCTATCTCTAGTCAACAAAATTATACCTAAGCTGAAAAATATAGTTTCTAAGGATTTAATAATATCCATTGTATATACTTCAACGGGAAAACAAGCTTGAATTCAATAGATTATTAAGAACTATACCATTTGAGGCAATATTTTCATTATTTCACCGTAAGCTTCACTCGCTATTCCCTATAATAACGAAATATCACTCGCAAAATACATCCATTCTCACTATTTTCTCAATATATTCACACTCACAATGTACCGCATCCGCATATGCAAATCGCTGGTTAATGAAAACCAAGCAATTCCTAGTTCACTAAATCACAGGCTATAGCCTACGTGGAGTGACCGATAAGTTTCATTGCATAGTAATCGTTAAAATATCTATCTTAAGTCCAATGAACTCTTTAAATCTATGTTATTGGCTCCCATAACTTCCCAACGTAAAGGAAACTCATAACACACAAGACAGCTTCCAAGGAAGGACTTTTGAAAATGATAATTACTTAACTTACCAATAAATTAATCCCTGCCTCACCAAAGAAAACTAATGTACCACGAAATAACACGTTTCATATGAACGCGATATTCTGCAATACCATATGGCAACTTCCCACCATATATCCTAGCAATTATACTTTCTTGCTATAATTAAAGATAAAACTTAAATAAATTAAAAGAGTTTTTACATAGAAAAATAAACGATGCATTAATATTCATAAAATGTATTGTTTCGCATTCATAATAAGAAATAAACTCCTTTGCTTCCATTCCGCGGTATAAGCTGAAAAAAATCATAATTACAGCTGTTATAGCCCCGATCTAGCGTAGCTCAATGGTTTAGGGCGCATAAGGGAGCATGGTGGAACTCTTTCCTGCCCTACGCCCTTGCGTTCTTCTCAACATTCGCCCTATGGAATGAAACAGCACTACATGATGTCACGACAGAAAAGTGACGATCGTAAAGAGCGGATGAGGGTGCGAAGGGCGCATTAGTGAAATGGAACACGACCTTTGACGGCCAATAGTCATGCCATTCCGCTACTTTCAGAAAAGAGCCCAAATGGCGCTCTGTAATACCTCTATCCCTGTTCCATCAGCTTCTGCTTCCGGTGGCCGTTGATCATTTCAGCGCAACATTTTTCTCCTCTGTTGTATATGTGATGTAACCCTTCACAAAATCCTTCAGTTTTTCTCTCTTTGTTACGGTATATCGCAAACCAAACAGATTCAGTTCACCAGTATTTGCAGCAGACTTCTCTGACTCCTTTGTAAACGCCTGTAGAAAGTTTAATTTTTAAGTTTGCATATATGCAATTGAAATAAGTAGAGCAAGTCTACTGAGCGTCAACGACGCATTGATTGGCAGGCCTTAACAATAAATCACATTTAAATATATTATAATTCCCTTCCTGTGCAGCAATAAACTGTGCTTATTTCTTCCTTTTCGTTTATTTTCGTCGCGGAGTAACTATTTATGCTTATAAATCACTCCAGAAGGGGAACGACACCCAGCCAAAATAAAAATAATAACTCTTCTCAGAAACGTGACATCACATACCAAAAACATCCCTATAAATTTATTTGCTACGTTTTCTTTATTTATAAGAGCAAAATGAAAGTTGCACATAATAATTTATTGATCAGTCTCAAGAAACTTATACCCATCCAAATTATCTACATTATGTAAATGATTTTACGTTCATAATAATTGAAATAAAATAACCAGCTTATCACTAACCTACATTTTAGTATTTTGGACAAGTTATCGGGGTACTCCTACGATCAAAACACCTATAATAACTTAATGAAATGGTTAAAAACAAACCCCTCTTCAAATCTTTTGTGTTCCTTCTATTTTTTAAGTGCTTCATGAAGAATAAAAAATTAGATAAGCTCATTAATTGCCTTTTTTCAGGCTAAAATATTACAAATTACTCACATTGCAGATTTGCTGAAAACCTGGTGGTATTATGAGTAATGTATATCTTATTTTGAGCTTGCACGAAGCATACCTGCAACAGGAAATCCATATGATGATTATTAAATGAGACCGACGGGAAAACAGTTTGATGATACTACGCACCATCTCTGACAATAATGTCATTGCGGCCACGAGACTAAATACGAGGTAAAATATATATTTGGTATCTTGCCTACTGGAGACCCAAATGATTTTCGGGTCTCCAGTCCACCCCAACGTATGTTTTCATTGTATTGATTGATTATGAGGTCCAGTAATGCCCAATATGGCAACAACATTTACTACGAATTTCAGCTAATGTAAGTAAGGGATAATTTGTCAAAATTTACTTCAATATCCAAGTTCGAAGGAATAAGAGTATTAGAACGCTTGCGAAACCGATTTTCCTCTTCCCAAAACGAAATATTGAATATTTTGCGATCATGGTCATCCGGTTTTATTTGGTCTGCTTATATTCCTATTGCTAAACAAATTTCTGTTAATCGATTATCACGCTTTTCGTTCGTCCATATACTCACGGTCTCCTCCGAAATTAAAAGACATGAAAATAGCATGATATGGAGTTTTTGTATTGTGATATTCTCATGCCTCACACAGTGTAAAACTTTTTTTACATATTAAGCTGAATCAAAGTGTGATTTTGTAATTTATCAACTGCTAATATAAAAAATGTATGTCAGTTATTATGATACGCCAACATGCTCTCTGTGAAAAATTTATTACTGCTTTTCACCTGATTCCCTGTAAAGGTGATGAGAAAGAATACAAATCTCCTATTCCTTTGTCTAACTCTTCGCCAAAGTTGTGGAGTGAAGTATGGTGCCATCCTTTTCACCATATTTGCATGAAAATATAAGTTGCTTCGGGAGTCAGAAAAAGTTATTATAATGCATTGGCAAACATTTATTTTTGAAACTTAAGGGAACAGTGGAGTAAAATTTCGAGGTTACTTAATCCATCTTACGTTTCCTACTTAGCAAGCCACCGGAAGGATGTGTGGCAAGGGATGTCGGGAAGACTCAATGAAGGGAGGTGGTGAAAAATATATTGGGGGAGGGAAGTTGCTGATGGATTGATTTCTCGCTGTCTTAGTTCTAGTCGTAAGTGGTGCAAAGGATGTAAAAATGCTTAACCCCATCTTTTCTACGGTGTCTCTTAATTTTTCGTGTTTGTCTGTTCTGCTGATGAAATGTAGTGGTTAAGTAATATCCTCTTTGTCTCACGGAAGAGTATGCGCGCGAGAGTATGCACGCGAAGAGACGAGTCATTCTTTCATAGTGAATAAATGTAAATGATGAAGCAAACGATTCGCAACGTCCGCATTAACACGTTGCGTACGGATCACGAGAATCTTCGTTTTTCCTGAGCCATGCGTTAAGGACGGATAACGAGAATTCTCGTTTTTGCTGTTGACTCCTTTTATTTTGCCAATATAATTTAATTATATCAGTTTTTTATATGTAACGGGCAACTATCATTTATAATATAATTTTGCATAAGTTGTATGCATTTAGAATATCTGGATATATTTTTTGTTTTTTATAGAGTCATGTTTTTAAAGCCGCTACTTTCACGCATTCGCGTTTTTCACGCATTAATTTCTTTACCTGTGTTCCGTTTACAATACTAGATGAAATATAGATAGAATAATCGTCAATGTAGACTTATTTCAAGTTGAGAGTGGTCATTTGGGTATTACTGACAATAGTTACTCAAGAGTAACACCATGCATGTTATGAAATACTCCTGAACATATTTTTTTCAAGACAACAAATTTCCCATTTCCATGACTCAAGAATTTCATCCGTCGAAGGCATTTCCGCCGTCGGGGTGTCAAACGGCATACGACTGGAAGTTTGTTTTCTAGACGGTCATGTCTAATTATGGAATAGTTTCATTTAACTGGATAGAGAAACAGGCACGATGCTAAGCGTCTGGGATTTATCAGTGACCCTGATCTCTCACAAACACACAGCCTAGCATTTCTCGCTTTCCTTATCCTATGTCGGCTACGTGTTCCCGATATGTGATGCGCTCGGAAGAGGCATTCGTGGTTTGACTTCAGTTGACTTTTAGACCCTTGCTCATACGGTTGGTTTCGTTGCCTGAGTTTTGTTTCCGATTTTTATATGTTGGCATGTCTTATAGACGAATGAATGTGATCATTTACCAGTGCCTTATTTCTTTTCAAACCTGGGATATTAGTCTTATGACAGTTCCTCTTGTAGTTACATAGTTTGTGATATTGCGGAGGCATGGCTTCAAATTCCAATAAGCAAAGAATGAGAGAAGATGAAATTTTAGCAGATTTGTGCGCTGACTTATCTGATGTACCTGTTGAGGCCAATGAAGAGAGCAGTGAAAGTGAAATTGATAGCGACATTCCAGTTAGTAAGAAAAGAAGAAAAAATCATTCTTCCATAATTAGTGACAGTGAGTCTTCGGAAATAAGTGAGGACGAAGTTGCTGATAGTGGAATTTTGGATACATGGATAAAACGAGATGTAAAAGTTACTTTGGAGAAATTTGAAGGTACTCCTGGTGTAAAAATCAAGCCTAAACATATTGATAGTATTTGTGAAGCTGTGGAACTTTTTCTTGGTGATGACTTCTTCCAAATGATGTGTGATGAGTCCAACCTGTACTACAGTCAGAATAAAGATAAATACAAATTATCTCCCAAGTCAGGAAAATGGTGTGACATTACTGTTCCTGAAATGAAGAAGTTCCTTTCAATAATAATCCTCATGGGCCAAGTAAGGAAAACATCGTTGAAAGAATATTGGACTACTGATCCTTTTATTTCAACGCCTATATTCCGGCAATTGATGTCAAGAAACAGATTCGAATATATTTGGAAAGCATGGCATTTCAAAAACAATGAATTGTACTCAAAGAAAACAGCTGACAGGTTATTCAAAATACGACCAATTGTAGACTATATTGTAGACAAATGCCAGACAGTTTATAAGCCAAAACCAGAATTATCTCTAGATGAGGCAATGATTCCTTGGAGAGGAATTCTTAAATTCCGCACATACAACCCAGCCAAGATAGTGAAATATGGACTGCTTGTTCGCATGGTATGTGAAAGTGAGGGTGGTTACATTTCCAAGCTGGAGATTTATGCAGCTGAGGGAAAAAAACTTGAAGAAACTATTCTGTCAGTGCTGAAACCTAGCCTAAACCAGTGGCATCACATTTATCAGGACAACTATTATAATAGCGTTAAAATTGCAGAATCTCTTCTTGCCAAAAAAAAACAAGAGTTTGTGGCACGATTAGAGCAAATAGAGGTGAATGGGACATTTTGAAGAAAGAATCAAAAAAATTGAAAAAAGGAGAATATACCTTTTGCCGAAAAGGACAAATCCTACTCCTGAATTGGAAAGATAAACGGGAGGTTAGGATGATCACGACCATTCATGATGCAAGCATGAGCAACGCAAGGAAAATAAACAACATAACAGGGCTTGTCGTCAAGAAACCCAACTGTATTGTGAAGTATAATGATTGCATGAAGGGTGTTGACAGAGCTGATATGTATTTAGCGTACTACACGATACTAAGAAAAACTATGAAGTGGTCTAAAAACGTTGTACTATGTTCGATCAACTGTGCGCTCTTTATTTCCTTTCGGATGTATAAAACATTGAATAAAGACAGCAAAATAAGATTCAAGCAATTTCTTCTCGGGATTTCAAAAGAGTGGGCAGAAAGCAGTGAGAGACCAAGGCAAGGCGATGAGTCTAGCGCCGGTGAGCCGAGCGGCGACAAGGAAACAGATGTGAAAGAGCCTACGCAGCGGGTCCCCAAAGAAGATCACCCAGCCAGGCTCTCGGGAGATTTGGCAACGCATTCTCTCGAACCCATAGTTGGAATAGGGAAAAAAAATATCATACACGGGTGTGCAAAGTGTGCTCGTCAAAAAAATTGAGAAGTGAAACTAGATATATATGTAAATTTTGCCGTGTCCCATTGCACAAAGGAGCCTGTTTCTTGCAGTATCACACCAAAAAGGATTACTAACATCATACCTGAGTAAGTACAAAAAATCCCATTAAAAATTATTAATAAATTATGAAGCAATGGCACTTCTAAGAGAGGAGTGCATATTAAGGTGTTCCAGTTTAAATACCTGCCGGAACAGAGGGGTATGAGGGATTTAAACACTCCCGTACGCAACGTGGTTGACATGCTTTTGTCCCGGCGTTGTGATCCTTCCATTTCTCTGATCAACTCAGTATTTACTTTTCATTACTATGATGTCTACTTTGTTCGCCGGGACATACTACCTAGAAATTAAAGTTGAATAATTGAGATAGAAAAATTTTCCCCGAAAAATCCTGCACCACTATTAAAATAAATGGCTGACATAATGAATTATGGAAATGTTAAGGTTTAAAAAACTGGAAAAAATCGAAAATCACTAGTCTCGAATATGCGATTCTCTCCACTGGAGCCGTACTCGCTACCAACCGACCTTCCACACTTATTACAGTGGTGAACAATACGTAAGCATTTCTGGGTATGGCCTGATGATGCTTGCTAGCAATATGGGTTTTTTGGTGCTTATTTTTCATTATGTTCTTCTTGGGGATCTTACATGCTCTTTAAAATAATAATTTATTGCTCACATCCAATCCAACATGTTTTGGGCGGAAACTAGCTCAGGATTCATAAATTATAATGAATACTTGGACGGTGTCCACTTGTCACCTGGGATGTTTATGTACGTGAATTAGTCGATAAAGTTCTGTGCCTACAATATACCTGCAAATACTCTATGACTTCGCGTGTGTAGCATATGTATCACGCGTCTGGGGCGTAGAAAGTTGAGCAAATCTCATCTCTGGCGACGCGAAGATAGGAGAGCGAGGCGAAGCATTTGATTGGCTGCGCGTTCAACGCCTGCATATGAACCCGCCTTACGGCAATTTGAGAGAGATTTTTCCGTAGCATAGAGATCGTATTCAAATTTATTTTCAAATTTTAACAGCTGTAATAAGCATGCAGTAAATATTGTCCTCCACGCTTCTTCCTATCACCACGCCACACTGAAGAAACGATGGTTAAGACGTTAATCCATCGGGCCATCACCATCTCCGATTAGGATTCAGTACAGAAGGAGAAAGGCCAACTTGTCACAGCTGTACGACGCAATAGCTACCGGAAACAAGTGTTCCAAAAAATGGCCTCTTGGAGAGACAATGAGCGAGAAAGGACGTAAGGCGAAACTCCACCGGAAAAACAGCAGCATGCGCAGCCTTGCCATACATTGCAGAGACCTCCGAGAGAATTCCCAAAATTCTCAGAAAAAATATCGTCAAAACTAGATTCATGTGCTGCAAGAAAACAGGCAATATGCCAAAATGAAAGGAAAAGAGACCCCGAGGTCCCTACGAAGGGGTATATGAATTTAATTGTTCCTGTGGAGAGGTGTAGGTACATTGGACAAACTGGGAGATCCATCTGATGCTGGGCACGGGAGCACCAACGAGTGACCAAAAAGAAGGATTATCGCCGTGGCGGAGCACGTTTGGTCAACTCTGTACACACATTGAATACAGCAATGTAAATACTATCTCCACTGAAGGATGATACTATCCATGACTCGTTTGAAAGGCAATTGAAATCGTGAAACTTCAATGGAGAACACGGTTCCACTCTGTTGAACACTTGGAAGAGGATATTTAAAAAAACCGGGAATAAACTAATCACCCGCCAAAATGATCCACCAGTCGGGAGCTAGGACCGACCTACAACCCCTTATATAATTTGGACCAAATTTGGCATCGTTACCTCTGGCCTGAAGACGCCAGCAGGATGGCTGGAGAAACTACAGTCGTCAATAGTGGACAACTCAACGCGGGGGGAATCCTAAAGGCAAAGAAGCGTAATTGGAGACGCCGAGGAAACCTAAGATCCAACTTAGTACCATATGACTAATTCTCGGTAATTACGAAAATATACATATGTAAGACTAACTTGACTCATATTATTCACGTCGTATGCTGTAAAAACCTTCACAACCGAAGTTTTTCGCGGCTCTGTAATAATTACTGTGGTAATAAAACGTAGACTGTGGCGCCATGCGCACAATCGCGAGTAATAATGGCGTGTGGATCCTGTAAATCTTCTCTGAATTTCGTTTTGAAACATGATGCCTGGTTAGCTTAACTGGTTAAAGCACTCGGTGCGAAATCGAAGAATTTTGGTTCGAATCCCAGCACTGGTGAATGACTTTTTCCTTCTGAAATTCACTTAACTGCGTGCATCTCCCCTGCGGATGACACCGCTTAAGTTTTGTAACCTTGAGCAAAGGAATTTTTATACTTATTTTTCTACTTATTTTTCTACTTATGCAAAGTAGCACCTTCTCTTTCACTCTTTCTTGAGAGTACCTTCCTAATATTTGCTACCCCCCCCCCCCCCAATCTCTTTAATGCGGCGTCAAAATCGTTGCTAACATATTTTTCCTGCCAAAGATCTATGTTATTGCTAAGCGGAGGTATTTGAAATCATAATTAAAGCGTGGTCCTTCCAAGTTAGTAGCACGGGTTACCACTCAGTCACCGAAGATGAGCAGCTTTGGACTCGGCTCGAATTCGGAGGGGTGATCCTCCCATTTGTTGTCCCTGTGTGCAAGTGGCAGGCTATGTGAAGTGACTTCAGATGTCGGCGCATTTTAAAGTAGCCCTATTAATCATTCGCTACACTTAAGCGTGCTAACCTAACTTTATGCTGTTCCTTTCATAATGTGTCTTTCACCGTAAGTTTTTAAAAGTTAAATTCAAAATCGTCCTCAATGCACCAAAATTAATCTTATTAAGGTTAAATAGAAGAGTTTCAAAGACTGATTGAGTGAAAGTTTTTTTGTGGATGACCGCGTCGTCAGCAAGTGATGTAATTTGGGTGTTGATTTTTATAACGAATAACAGGATTTGATAACGCATTTTTGTAAAGACGCTTGATGTCAACTTATCCCGAAACCATTTTCTTTGAAATGCCTCTTCTTTGCATCAGTTATGAAGTCATTAATGTAGGAGCTGAGTTTTTCCCAACATATTGCTTGAGTGAATAGTTCTTGGGTCTTCAACCGGGTAGACAGGTCGAACACAGTCTAATTGAAGGCTAACTCCGTCATCGTATTCTGGGCGAAGAGCTATAAGACTTAATCCAGGAGACCGTGGCAGAGATCGTCGTCTGTAACACTGATGTTCGACCCCTAAACCCGTTTGGATAACCGAGAACTAGTGTTCCCGCTTATTTGATTTCTTTAACCTGGGGGTGTTTGAATCCCTCAACCACATCCCTTCCTCTGTGTTCCACTTCCACCCAGAATTCTCCCCCTGCCATGCCTCATTTTACTCATTTGCCTCTAGTCTCACATCATTTACTCATGCACAGGTCAGTGGCAATATTATTATCTTCCGTGTCTCATTTATGTTCTTACTACCCTACCTTTTGATATAAGTAATGTAACGTGACCCTATCATTACAATTATATAACTTAAATACAGGTAACACCCAAATGGTCGTCGAATGAAGTCCCAGGATTCAAATATTGAACGACTAGCTACTGCATATTTTGTTTCACTTTAACTTTTGTAGGTGAATAATTGGATGGAATACGTACTTTACTTTAACGATTCACGATTAGTTTTTACCTTGGCAAGCGTAGAATTATGGGTAATACAGTTGTGACTAAATCTTTGGTTAAAACTCCATGAGAAATGTGGATGCTTTACTATTTCATTGTGATACTTCGATAATGCGCTTAGTTCTATCAACAGTTCTCATTTCCCCGAACCTATACTCTTTTTTAAATGATTCTTGATCACTCGGGACAGAAAGATGAAGCGCGGAAGCACTAAGTGTTAATGACCGGAATTTTGGCCTATGGAATTTTGGAATAAAACTTGAAACTTCTCCATTTCTATAACAGATTAAATTGGCTATTTGCGCCGGCAGCAGTAGATAGAAATCAACTCACTGTCCCAGCTACTCAAATGTTGCGGGTTCGAAACCGGCGAGGATGTTGACTTGTCTCAGCATAGAGGCCATAGTGTATTCGATGCGAGATAACCATAGGAGTTGGAGCCATTAAATAATAGAAACATAGCTTTACTTGGAAATTATTCCGGAAAAAAATAAAACATATTACGTAGCATAAAGAGATGTCGTATGGACGTGGTATTTTGGAAGACTGCGTCCTCAAAATTCTTCATTGTTTCACCCAGTTGTCCAGAGATATAGATTTGGTAAACCTAGCTGCGCTACAGCTTATAAGTGACCGATACATTAGAGTAAATAAGCTAGCTCTTGCAAGATATCAGTCGCATAGTAATATGCTTATAAAATTAATTAAAGTTTCCCTCAATTTAAAGAAAAATATTTAATTTTTCAAATGGTACCATAATGTTTCACTTCTTGCACCAAGAAAATGAGAAATGGGAAGTTGAGGCACAGGTCGCTTCATAAATTTAACAGTATGCATCTTGCATGTTTTTTTATTCTGAAAATATATTTATTACTAACCGTGGTACTTTTATAAAAACTCGGAAAACCTTCGTTGGTGCAAATGTTTTTAGCGTACGGCGTGAAACAAGTACAATAAGTCAATTTAAAGTCTCAAGTATGTATATTTAGTCAATGACTGTGAAGCCCAGACATAAACACAGTTTTTGTATCATTGGCATTGATATATTTACTTCGTGCTATTTACAACTGCTAAAAATTTAAAATAATTCTCGAATACCTTCTCTCTTATGACTAGAGAACAATATCGCTCGAATGCATTAAATCCAATTTCTTATATTAGTATAATCATAGAGTGAGTATATACTTACTCTATGGTATGATCTATTTGGAAAACGTTTCTTCTTGTACAGCGAGTTCATTCTACCTAATATAATGATTACAGCTGTCCACTTTTTGGCTTCACTTACATTATGGCAATAACGAAAATTATGTATCAAGATACCATTCCTACATACGATTGCGGAGCCATAATGGAGCGTTTTCATATACTTTAAAGTATTTTTTTTTGCGTGCAACAATTATTTACCTAAAACCATAAACGAATGTAATGCAGAACTTCATAGTTATCAATATGTATGTAGTTACAGAACTTCAAAGTTTTTGAAAATTTCAAATTTCTTCCGCGTGGAGGAAACGCCTTATAATTGGTATGACGTCAGAAATCGAGTAAGCTTATTAACCCCCGCTGCGATGCCGTCCGCGACTATAGCCTGATTCACAACTTGTTAGTAAGGAACTAGAAGTATTTGTGACCGTGTAGTTTGAGCCCAATGAGAACAAAATTGCTGACTCCAGCTATGCAAAACCTGTTTCTGGGAATATTCCGTTGGTGGATTCATTTATAGTGGCTCCTGTCTTCTCCAGCGATGAGGACTATATTACTTTTACTTGTTTTACTTTACTTGTTCAGCAGGGCTCATTTAAAAAAATAGCTCTATAACTGCTAGTCTTTACAAAACATGTTAATCGCAAAGAAACAATCTCCAGCTAATCCCAGATAACTCCGAGGATTCTACATTATTTGAAATCTAGTGCAATTCAAGCTTTAAGCCCGATTAAAGCAAGTATTGAGTTGCAATATTAGTAATGCATCATCAGATTCCGTATCGTTCGAACCATATACTACCTATTAAAACTCTCATCGTTCCTGTCAGGATCTGTCTGCACATGTCCTCTTATTTACAGCTGGAATCGATACATCATCAACTTCATTACTCAACTTCTATTCCACTACATCACGCGTTTTATTGAGGACCCTCCAGCATCACTTCAATTACCTATAGGTATACACCAAATGCATTAAATCTCCATGTAAAAATCGTTTTACTTGACCTGGAATCAAACATGGATCTCCCGACTGCCGGTCAGATGTGTTAGCCAAGTACACCACCTAGCCATCTGCGAAAGCAAATTATTATTTAATGGCAATTCTAACTTTTCTGGTGTTTATTCTTGCACGTGTGCGCGTGACTGCGCACATATCATTTGTGTATTTCGCACTGATTTGGTGATTGTTAAAAGTTAGTCACTCTAAAGTGATCATGTTGGGCATCTTTATGGGAGGAAAAACAAAATATTATTTGTGCATTTTGCAGTGATTTGGAGTTTTTCACTTCAATTTCTTGTTGATCGTGATGTGTTTCGACTCGAGCGTAATCCAAGGAGGATGGATTTACACATAACCCCTTTTCTGCGGTATTGGCTTCCAACTGTTTGGGAGTCCACATCCCGGATACTTGTCGCTGTTTTCCTATTACCAACTTCCTCAATCCAATTATCGTCGATAAATCCAAAGGTTTCTCCTAAAAAATAATAGCAATTACGGAAGGTATAGGAATAAGAAATGATAACAAATATAAAAAATAACGCCAATGCACAGAACGTATTATAATACCCTATTGCACCTCTCACTAGCAGCTATAAATAGATACGAAGATAAATTTAAAGTAACCTTACTTTAAGTAATTTCGCGTGAAGAGGTGTTCATTGCTTCCTTCAACGATTCGATTTTCTCCTTTTTGAGTATGCGATTCCTCGGTTTTGTCCTGAGCGTTATCATACGTGGTTGGCAATCAAACTTATACGATACCTAATGCTTAACGATGAGTCATATGTTAGTGTCTGCTGATTTTTAATAATAAAAAATTGTGTAGTAGGAATTTTGGTTCCGATCAGTTCGGCAGTGCATCACACTTATTTTGCGATTCCATCACTTCAGGATATATAGTTCGGGATCGAAATATGCCCTTCATTTCGTTCTAAATCTCGCGTGATCTGAATGTTTCAAGTAATATAAGCCTAACGTGTAGCCTCCGAGTATCTAACGGCTCCCAACCTAGTCCTTATATGAGCTGTGTAGCACTCAGTTTTCTCGTAGCAGTTTTTAAGGAAGCGTGCGCCTTTCCTTTGTATTTTATTTACTTCCTGAATAAAATATTTCTGTGAATTTATCTCTATTGGTACTATATAGTAGAACATTTCGAGTATTAATTTATGCCATACGTTTAAAAAATTGAAATATATAAGATAAAATTAATTGTAAGAATAAGTTCGACTTTCGTTCACTTCTTTCAAAATACCATTTCACAAACTTTGTACACATTTGAAGTGCACTGATACCCTTAGCATATAACAATCGTATACAACATCGTCCGTGAACAACACGCACGTAGAATCAGCTCAGAAATGTAGCATAACTCACGGAACCACGTACTGGGTAAACCCGCTCACCGAGTCTGAACTTAGACGTCACGCTGATCAAACATGGCGACGGGCCATTTTGAGCACAAGGTGGCAATGCGATTTTCAAAGTTGATTTTTGTCAAATTTTCGGAATTTAAAGAATAACTGATTTAAAGGCAGTTTTCTGTGTAAAGGTGACATATTTATCGTACAATCATCCATTTTTAGTGGACTTCCACATTAATCAGCCTAAGAGCTTGACACAATGTTTTTGGTTTCTCTTATGAGACGCAGTGCAAAACGTTCTAAGAGGTCGTTGTCCGACCACCCTGTACCTAACGGCTTGCTTAAGGTAAATTAGATATAAGTATTTCACTGAAGTGACTGAGTTATAGATATCTCCATATTCAACTGACTGATAGATACTGACTGAGATACAGGCGATAAAACGATGCATGTTGGTCGCTCAAGATACCACTCTGGATAGTGGAACAATGTATTTAACTGCAATAGGTGAACCCATGAAATCAAAGCAACATTTTTGTCCTTGAATGCAAGATTTAATCCTATATCTCACATATGATCTCAGCTCTATTTAGAAAAATCTACATCCAAAACATCTGCATCAATACCGTGACTCGTTCATCAAAACACTAATATCAGATCAGATATAACTATTAGATTGCATAATAATATTATTTGCCATTCGTGTTCTGTGATGTAGATGAGAAAAATATGTCACGATGGAAATTCACGTCAAAAGTGCTTAAATTCTATACTCCAGTCTGCCAACGAACCTGACTTAGTAAAAGAAAGGCAAATGCCCTCAGTTGTCGGATTTAGTAAGAGATTGCACATCAAAGTGCTCTTGTCATTCCTCATGCTTGAAATCATTATTCATAACTCGCTTCCTGGGTTCGTCTGCGTGCTAACTCAAAAGATTCTCTCTCTCCCTTGAGTTCTAGAAGTCCACTCTAATGTGTCGGCTCCAGATGTCTGACATAAAGCGTTTAATCCGGATCCTAGGAGCAAAATGGGCAGCGAATAATAAAGAAAGTGAATAAATGAATTTATTTTCATATTATTCATGCTGTGCATGCAGTTGCAAAATATGAATGGGAATATATGATTCTCATTCACCTTTTGCAACTTTCACTCTCCAATTCTTCAAACTTCCCGTCCAAATATCTTTACGCAGGTGATATTGACAAGGCAGCTCCTCCTTTACTGTTTCCAAATATTTTCTACACTTTCATTTTTAATCGTTTTAATATCACCTCGATTCTCTTTGTCTAGTTCTTCCGAACTTCCTTTGTTGGTTAGTTTATTTAGGTAGGCGACCGACAAGTGAGGCCATTTGCGCCATTGAGGTCAGGTGGGTTAAGGAAAGCTTATCTGGGGACTAGAGGAAGGGTGGAGGGTAACCCGGTGTCGGCATTAACCCGCTCTTATCAAAAGGCGCAGAGGGGACCAACAGCTAAACAACCCATTCGACAGACGGATTACTACACTTGAAGTGCCCTCCGCATGATTTGGTATTCCAATTAAAATTTCCAGTTATAGCCGGGATTCGTACCCTTGGGGTGGGAGGGCAGTATTCTGGCCATCACATCAGCCCTATCCCCTCGCATTTTCTCCAGATCTTCCGCAGCATGTATCTTTATATTAGTCTCCTTCTCGGCAATGGCATGTTTCGATGTACCAAGCAAGATGGGAAAATTTAGCTTTTTGCATCTGGGTAATTTTCGAATTTCTTTATATTCGTGCAGGAGGGGTGATTATTCTTCGACAAACATAATTTGGAAAGTTGTAGTTGATTGTTGCTTGCTGGCTGTAACTGATTGTTTTAATACCCGCTAACAATGCCAAGTTATATCTACTCACTTACAAAAAGATTTACGCGTGAAAGTTATACGTTTTTTAATATTGTCGTCAAAGATGAATTTTCACATAGTTGAAGCCAATACCATGTAGTATTACGTATGTTACTTTGTTCTCGGTGGAGAAATACTTGATTGATGTTTTCATTGAACTACTTTAATTTTTATTGAGCTAGAATTTCTTCAAAGGGAAATCTTTTTAAAAATAAGCGCACGAGTTTTATGTTGTTTTAATTATGTATTAACTGGAATCAATTAAAATCCCCTCTGGCACTATTCCACAAAATGAGCCTTTTGAAAAATGGAGCAAAAGGTTGAGTTTAAGAATAGCTTTTAAAGAATGATCTGTGAAGATAGATGTTATCAGTAAATTACCGCTGCATGCATCATTACTTTAGCATGTCAAGAACTAATTCTTATGAGGCTAACAATTACTACATAGGTACGTATTCATCCTCACCCATATTTAGCCCAGAAAACCACCTCTCAAAAATTTGTGGTTTGGGGTGAATTTTCACCAAACATACATTTTGCATAAGGTTTAGGTTTTAAACATATTCTGCATAAGGTTTAGGATCCATATTTGTAATTAACATGTGTCAAGGGGTAAGTGCTTTCTTACATTTATATCAGAATTCTACTAAATGATGCAGTCATGTGAGACGTGCTGTTAGTTGTTGTTAGCACGTTGAAAAGAAAAAATTGTAAGGCATTCCCACTAATCAGGTTACCTTCCAGGCAATATATTTTTCGTCTCAATGCTAGCTATTACGATGTTTAATTGTTCTTGAAAGGAACTGCGATAAAAACCTCTCTTTTAGGCAGTCAAATGCCATAATAATATGTGACTAGTTAATCTGCTAACCGAGATTCAGCAATTAGTATAAGCACACACTGATAATTACTATAGATACTTAGGTTGCCGAAAAACTTCCAATATGGTAACCTCTAATACAATATTTTTACCCGGGAGAACTGTTTCACTTGTGCGTCAATTTCTGTTGGAAGAAATGCCATTAGTGAAGAGTTATTATTGGAGAGCGAAAAATACCTGTTTCCTGGTTATTTTTGTGATGATCGAAATACTTTTAATTAGGTTATGAGCATCGATGGCCTCAATGCCATATGAACTTCGAAAAGGTTCATTGATTAGATTATTGGCAAACTAACACTTTTAAAGTTGTTGACTGCCAAAATTACGTTAATTTTATTGTGGACAACATCGTACAAGCAATATGCCAAATTGATAATTTTAAGACGCTCAAAAAAGCTCGCTCATAGTCAACTAACAGGAACCGCTACGCATGAAAGCGAGAATATAATTCACCGAGAGGAAATTGCCGGTTCGTAAAGTGGATGATGCCCTTCTTAACATTCCTATCTAGAAGGTATTCATTTGTGTTCTGTGATAAATTTCAACCGTTAAAATGTATTGACTGTCGTAAATGGCAATCCTCCATTATTTTTGCATGAGTGACTTGCGCAACCTGCTGAGATCATGTACTATCCGTTGAGTGACGATTGATGATTTTCGATGCCATGTAAGAAATGTTTAACGGAACAGTGCAATTTGTAAGAAAGTAAGATATCATTGACCCCTGCCAGCAGTTTGTGAGGAATCCTTTCTCCAAATTCCATCTGCTCTTTTCTGGGAAAAGAAATCATGAAATGCTGTTCACATGGTTTTCATTTTCCCTACTACGTATTTAAGATATGGGAGTGCAGAATTGAGTGATGAGTTTCTTGCAATTCTATCGGTTCCGATGGTTGCGTAAATGATTTGAATTTGTTTACCCTCGAGATGAATATTGAGACATGCCATGACAAGAATATTAAGTCATGTTAATGGCAAGGATATAAAGTTAAGTCACCATGACTGTACGACAAATACCCCAATCAAAATGGAGTCTATTCTCCACCTGCATCGTCCTCACCACCAGCAGCATGTAAATGGTCAAGATGGCACCTCCCTCATTGAAGTTCCGAGGGAGGCAAGTGTACCTTTCAGATCATTTATAATCCAAAGACTCTTAATATTAGACTTGATTTTCTTGCTTTCATCAAAACAGTTTTAGATTTAAATCCCTTTCTTAAATTAAACCTACACAATAAATTCAACTTCTTGTGACTTCCCATCATTGCATACGAAGCCTTATAGCCGTTTTACACGGGAAAATTTCATGCAGTATGATGCAAGGATGTAAGTACAGTGAAATTTCCGTTGTGTAATGCGAGGATTTGCTAGAATGACAGGGCCAATGCCCGAAGTAAAGACAAATAAAGCCCCTGCTCTAATTCGGTGCCCACGTTTTTTCAATTTCTCTACATCAAACTGCGCAAATGCAAATTGCTTTGTGCCTTGTGACACACGGCTCTCTAATGTGCATTGAACATTTATATAGTTTCATTTCGTGCCTCATCATCAGTAGTCTACAATCCGAAGTTTGATTTGCTGCAACTCTCCACCACTCCACTCTCCTCTCTGCCAATCGCATCATTCCTGCATATTTTTCACTTCGCCGTCCTTAATTATTTGGCTGATGTATTCTATTCTTAATTTTCCTTTGTGGTTCTTTTCATTCAGTTGTCCACACATTCTCAGCTGTTCATCGCGGCAGTTGTGAATAGCTTTAATTGGTCGCCTTGTCACGTGTAGCTACAGTTAAGATCTGGGGTCCCTGAACGTTTTTCAGCATCAAACCCTTCAAGGATATTTAACAATCTTAACGATCCCCTCATCTTTGTTATTACTTATTATAATAGAACTGAAAAAATACGCTAATTTGGTTTTTAGAGTATTTTAGTGTTTATTATTTTTCTAAAAGTGTCAAGTACGTCGTATTATAAAATGTAACTAAAGGGGCGTGTTAGTGGCCTGGCCTTTAAAACTAATGATGAAAATGTATATTTTGAATGAAATTATTACGCTAATTGATACAAGACACGTGGAAATGTAACCTACAGGGTAATAATATTTAACTATTTAGTATGTGAGTATTTTTGTAACTTTTTTTCCATCCACCCCCGAACCTGCATCCACTCCTCTCAATGTCGTTCAATCGTAGGTTTCTGTGGTGTTGAAGCGAATGTTCCTGGGTGCCCACTGCGTAAGTTGTTTTTGTTGACAGCAGTTTCAACCTGAAGACACCTGTTAGAATACAGGCGAAACTGATGTCAGAAAAAAACAACTTACACGGTGAGCACCCGGAAATGCAGGAGTATTCCCTCTCAATGTCATATCGGCCCCAGGGGGTCTATATCGGCAACTTCCAGTACCCCTGGTTTAGAGGACCTAACCTCGTGGATGGTGGCTCACTCGAAGCACTAATTTGACTTATGAATGTCATCTTGAATGGACCGTGATGGTACACGACAGCTAGTTTCTATAGATTCTCTGAGAATTTCCTTTGCAATCTTGATTTATGGATAGCGTGCAGTATGCGTAAGGTCCATGATTCATATCCTCTCTAACCCAGGATAAGAACAAGAGTAGCAAAATTCCATCGGTGATCGGTGGAATTGGGATTTCGTCTAATGAGTGCGCGCTTTCTGAGTGACGATTAATATTTTTGATGACCGACGGCGTCCGGAGAAAGAGGGAGTGTCAATTGAGTGAGCTCATAAGCGAGTTCATGATTGACTTCGGAGCTGATATGCACCTTCAAAATTTCTCCTCAAATTGCGGCTCGCGTGCTTCCGAGAAAGCATCTCTCGATTAATATAGCAGACAATTGCCGGATTCCTATTGTTCCGTGGCCGCAGGCGGTGGAAGTCCCCTGCCACAAGACTTTCCCTCTCCGCCCCCCTCCCGCCCTTCTTCTCTCACCACCTCCATTTAAAACCGCTCACCGCCGACGCCCGCACCACTCGACCGACAGACCGCCTCCGCCGAGGACCTCCGCCTTCCTCCCCCCTATTGGTGTTGCTCCCGCCGACTCGAGATGACCGTCGGGCGCGCCATCGCCTCGCTGGTCGTCCTGCTCTCGCTGGCGCTGGGGCAGAAGCAGCCACCGCCTCCACCGCAGACCCTGAGGCCCCCATCACCGCCCGCGCAGACCACGTGAGTCGCCTCCGAATCAACCAGCCGCGCCCTGTCGTCTCCGCCCTCCCAGTGTCCCAGTGATTGTCTGTACCCACGTGCCTACACGTCTCGAGAAGTGTTGACGAATATTTCACGGAGTCAATCACGTGGCGAAATTATCGTTTTTGGCTGCCACGCCGCCGGGATGGGAGTACCCTTCTACTTTCAGTGCTGCGACGCTGTTGATTATTCGAATGTAGTTCGTTCGGAGCCGTTTCCTTTGACTAAGTACCTATTTTCGTCGCATGTTGATGAGGAACGCTTGGCAATACTATTTATCCCTTGTGAGAAGTGTGAACCTTGTGGTTTACCCCTTTGGATTAGTCATTGTGGCCATCAGTGTGCATTAGTTGAAGAAATAGTTATTGGTTGAAGTGCTTAATTTCTTCCTATGTCGCTTTCAATTATTTTTATTTTCCTTGCTGGTATTTAACACCGGATGTCAGGCCTGTGCTACAGCAAACGTTTCTAACGTAGCGAGGATAGAATAGAATTGGTGATTTCTAGGCTAGCGTTTCTACCATTTATAGGCTAAAATTACTATGGATCTAATTTATATTTATTGTTAGGTTAGTTACACTGGGAGCCTGTAATCTCTCAGGCAAATGGCACAAATTCATCAAACGTTTAGGGATCGTATTATGTTGCTATTAGACTTTAATTCGGTATGCTTTCAATTTTGCATGAAGCTTTTTGCGTTAAAAGTGTTGCATTCAGGAACACTGAACCCTAGCCAAATTAGGATGAATAGAGAATTATTAAATGATTAGGGAACATTTATTGGAACTGATGAAATTTGTCCACTTATGCAATGGCTGCTATAATAATATTTTCTCTCATACTCTTACAAAAGATTAAATTACACTTGTCTATATCTTTCAGAAGTTTCAGAAGTAGGTATCGAAGAATAAAAAACACTGATAATTGATGTGTAGGAGGCATCGACTCCTCGAGTTAGTGATGAGCTACGTTGTCGAGCGATTCTGGTAGTTGTTCCCTCCAGAAGTCCCACCTTTCCTGAATTATGTTGCTTCTTTTATAAAATCTAAGCTTTTTGTTCTTTTTTTCAGCCATTGTAATAAAAAATGCAATTGGCATGTTTATAATAAATTTCACTGATTCACCAATGCAGTATTGCTTGTCTTATATTGAGTGGGATGACGAGTAGGAAGGAAAACAGGGGAGGACGAGTGACAAAAAGTTAATTTTGTGTTCAAAATCAGAAACGGAATGGTATTTTTTTGGTAAAATGTACATTGAGCGGGCTAAGGCAAATGCGATAAATGTCGCGCATCCGAAAAACTATTTCCTAGTTCGGATGCGATTGACAAATATTGCATTCAATAAATGGCATTTTTCCTTGCACTGACTGTCATTGGTGAAACAGAAAGGGGAGAAAGCTTTCTTGGACTTTGGTTGAGCGAAATGTATTCTCAGTCATAGACAGGTCTTTATCTCTTTTTTGGCAATATTATGCATCCTCGGGAAAATTAATATTTTGTTGCTACAGCTAATCGTTCTTTTAAACTCTATAGTGATAGGTTTATGAAAATACTGAGGCAATTTGAGAGACTGCGCACTTTAAACCTTTGGTAGAAAAATGTCATCATCTTCGGGTTTATTGATGACAATTTCTAATTAAACTCCATCTCCTCGATTGTAGGGTTTGTAATTACTTTTAATATGTTTGTTTTCTTGTGGATTATTTTACTCTAATATTTCTTAGATAATTACTTAACAATTTTCTGGCAGTTCTGCAGAAGCTCATTCAAATTAATTTACGATTCCCCATTCGGACCGAGGTTCATTCAAGTATTGTTTTGTTTCAAGGTGTCCGAAAAATAGAATCTCTTGGCTTCGGATGGCAGTCTGGTTCATTTTCTCGAGGAAAACTCTCCACCGTTCCGCTCTAAGTCCTCTCAAGTTCTAGCTCATCCTCCGCGTCATTGATTTTTATTTTTTGGCTTGGCGATCGGGTATCATAATTGGAGGGCATAAATCCTGTTTGGAAACCGAATTCCAGCCGGGAAGGCGAAAGCCCGCCTAATGTCCACACACGTCGATCCACGGCGTGCGAGGTTCGAAGGGGAGTTGAAGGGGTTTCTATCGCGGGGAATGCCATGGCGTACGGAACACAGGCGCGGGAAGGGCGGGGGAGGTAAAAAAAAATGCAACTCGGGAGCGCGAAAGTGGACGGACGGAGGAATGGGGATCAAATGGACCGTGTTGGAGTGGAGGGGGAGGGAGGGGGTAGGCGGTCCGGAAGGAGGAGAGTGAGAGGGAGAGAAGGAGGGAGGGGACTGAGGCCGTCAAGGGGAGCGGGTTGGCCCATAAAGGTGGCTCCGCTGTGAAATAACATCCATGTCATGCTATTCACATTCTGGCTACTAGAGATGAGTTTCGAGAGGTACGAAACGAAACGGTATTATGATGTAAAATACCGGCGGTACCGATCAATCACCGGTGTACAATGCCCAGTGTGACTAAGAGAGTGCTGTTCACGAAAGTCTTCGTCACTTCGTTCTTTTTTATTCGAGAAATATTTAAATAAGCAAAAATGGGATATTTTTTCTGATTTATTAGGCCTATAAGGGTCAATGCGCATTTGATTCATGTCATATATTTCTAAAGAGTTTTTTATTGCTGTTCTACCTACTTAAATACCTATGATCGTTAGTGTTTAGCGATCAACCACAGAAATACACATTAAAAAGTTTATTTTGATCTCTGTTTTCATTGTTATCCCAGTAGTGTTAAAAACATATGTAATTGATGACAAGGTTTCAGCTGGACAGTCGTATTCACTTTGATCGGTAAACGCCTCTCTTACCCCATCTACCGCCCTAGGTACTCCGATCGTCGGTAATCGTCGAGAAAACCGAAAGCGCGTATTTCCGATATTATCAGCTACCATCGGTAGTTCTCTTTTCGATGGCGATTTCACCATGTAAAAACATGTCACATGAAACAAAATCATACTTTACCACCCTGTTTATTTTCGCAGATTGAACTTAAAATTACATGGTCTTAAAGGCAAGGATGGGTAAAATACTTTGTAATCGAATGTAAATGGCAATTTCAGAAAAAACACTCTTTAAAATAAATAAGCTTACCCTGGGTAATGGGTATGGTAATAATAGGTATGCACCGGCCCACCTTATGTTTTAGTTTTTATTAAATAACTTCAATAATTTAAGTCAATATGCGTTGATTCAAAAGAACGAGCGTTGCAGTAGGCTGCTATGGCTTAAAAATGATTTCATAAAAAAATATATTCGTCGGCTCACGTATACAATTTGTACTTTTATTTTGTTTTCTTGTAGCCAAATCAAGTCATCAGCGGAAAATAGTATTTTTTACTAGGCAATATAAACGTGAATGTGCAAATCAGTAATTCTTTCGACTCAAGCAGCCAGAGTGGAACCTCCTTAATGGGGACGAAGGACTGCCCAACGGACGGGTGAGTCAGTACTTCTTCGAAGATAATCTACACGCGGAAGAGGAAGGGCGGACTCGGTAGGAGGCAAATCGGAAGACTCGCCGACGGCCGAGGAAGTTGGGTGGAGTATAGGAAGGAAGGGTGGAGCGTTGGCGCGGGGTGGAGCGGCGTCTTGCCGGGAGTGTGCCGAGGACGTCGGCGGGCGTTTCAATCGGACTTGGTCTTTCGGGAGGGAGGGGGGGGACGGAGACGGTTCCCTCCTGCCCCCCCCCCCTCTGGGGCAGGAGGCAATTTGCAGTGTGGAGGCGTGAAGAGGAAGAAGTGGTGGGGTGTGCGGGGATTAGCGTCCAGGTACGGGTCTCCACGGAGCGGAGAAAGCGTGACAGGGCGGCGGCAGCGGCGAGCGATTTTGTCCCTCTTCGTGGAATCATAACGACCCCCCCCGCACCTTCCCTCTCGTTGTCGCGCGAAAATACTGTTTTTCCTTTTCTTTTCGCGTTTGCCCCGTTTGCGATTTTATGTGTGCGTTACGCAACGCCTACCCCCGCTTACAAATTGGCTTGGGGGCTTAAATATTTCACTGGATGCGATTTAAATAACCGCCCTTCTGTTTTCTCCTATTTGTTATCCCGAAATACCTTTATTAATTTTATTTATTTACTTAAGTTCACCAGAAAGCAGCCATGAAGGCCTTTTACATTGGGTATTATTAAATAAATAAATCAATTCGCATGAATTAGAAATAACAAAATCATCTAACAATAAGTAAACAAGATATAGTTGTGTTTAACGATTTGGACTGCAATTTAACTCCCGATATACAGGGAAGGACAGAGAATGGAGAGAAAGAATTTTTTTTGATGCATTGGTTTTAAGGATGGGATTGAAGAAGGGTAGGACGTACGCTGAGATGTAGAAAGAATTATTATAAGTAGATAGGGCCCTGAACATGTAAAAATCTAACGGTTTTTCACTCAGTTTCATCTAAACCTACCTTAACCGGTAGATTACCTTTTTCATAATATTTGATTGTATGTTACAGCAGGGTACGCAACTGTAAAGACGATTCTTCTAAGAGATACTGTGAAAATTCCAGGTCTTAGTTTCTACACCTGTAAAATATTTGTGTTACTAGTAAGCTGTTTAAGGAACGACCTTTGTAATGACTATACGTGGAAATAACAATAAGAAGTACAATTCAGAATATAATACCATACCTGAGTGCATTCTGCCGAAAAAGCCCGCCCTTATCAAGAAGAGAGCAAAGTGTATTTTAGATCGTCCCTATGTATGCTAGCGTATGTTGAAACTACTGTAGGAAGCCTATAGCCACTTAGTTACTCCATTAAATTGCATCTTACGTAAAACGGAATGAGTAGCCGACACGTATTTATAGAAACATTTATTAGCAGATTCACGCTGCAAATTTATTTTAGGGCACAAGCTTCAATCTTGTGTATGATTAATAAGACTGTTAGTGATATTAAAATTGGAATGATAGTGTCTAATATAAACTGGCGGTGTGCTGTAGCTTTTCGTATTCTTCTTTTAGAATGCAATTCAGCCAAGTCGATTATGATCAAAGTTAATCCCAAGCAATGTATTTTTATATTGTTTCAGCTAAATAGCTTTCTTTGACCCTAAGTGTCTCAAAATGAGGTGGTAAGCGTGTAAGAATTTTTGCATATGCGCATTTAACCTTCTTCTTAACTTCAGATCTAATTTTGAACGTAAAACAATTTACATCGGGTTACTGCTTATTTTTTGTGAAAGATATTAATAGCGCTTTCACCCGTTATAGAAGCATAACTATGCATGATTGTGGGAAAAAGGTGTTGAATGCTTATTTGGAGGCTCTAACTACTAATGGTTTGGTGTTGCATGGACGAGGGCAGAGTAATTGAGCATTTTTGCTGATTTCGTTCTTTTGAGCGGAAATATTTCCCTAAAACGTCTTTATTTTCTCCGTTTTCGCAGAATCATCTCTCATTGGTCTATATTCTTATAATTTTCTTCCATATATATCCGTTCTCGGCAGTTATGTATACGTTAATGCGCCAGGGCCTCTGGTTGTGTGTTTGAGATTTTCGTAGAATTAATGCCTTAAGATAAAAGGATACAGCATTAGTAGTGAAATCCCCTGCATAAATCAAGCCTGATACAATCTTTACTGGAATGTTATGTTGATAAAAATGCATTTTGTTTCAGCTGAAAATGTCTGAAATTGTGTAGTAAAAATGGAAAAGGTTGTAAGTGCCAAAAAATAAAAAAAGGACTTTTTCAGTGAAAAGCGAAGTACAAGCCAGGCGTAATAAGATAGACAAGTTAGTAAGTGTCAGAAAATTTTTCCCTAGTTTGTGGAGCAGTCGAAAGATGTCAGCACCGTGCAAGAGCCGTGCGGGGTTGAAACTTATTTTATTGAATACTGAAAATTGTAGTTTCTGGCACTTACAACCTTTTCCATTTTTACTATTCAATTACTCATTTTCTGTTATTAGTCGGTACTCATCGGTCTTTTACTTATGTGAGCTCACCGATTAATGTTACTCTTTGAGGAAAATGTCGAGAGGTTATTGATGAAGATACTGAATGATAAAATGTGTTAAAATGCAAGCAATAGTTTGATGAAGTGCTAACTTTAACGCAGAGCTCTAACATAGAAATATGTATAAGCACACACTACCGTTCAGCGCGACGGGTGTCTTGGCGTTCTCCATCCTTAATAATAGCGATGAAACTATGAAAATAAACGGTGATCTTAATTTAAATTAAGTTCCGGCATCCTTAATGGCCTTTCTTTGCTATTGCTTCATCAAAAATAGAGAGTTTGATATCAGCGATGGACGTGAAGTCTCTGGCTGTCGTATGTGCGACAGCACTACCAGGCTCTGAGAAAATTGCCAGCCAAGCAAACGCGCTCCAATTCGACAAGGGGAGGAATCCTTGCATTTCCGCCTGAAAAAAATAACGCTTCCGGCTCGGCACCGTAAAATTTGGTTCGTTAAAGGCCATGCATCAATGATTACCGGTAACCTTCAAGCCTTTCATAGCGAAAGAATGTTCGAATTTTTTATAAGGATTATGTTGGTCCTCTTAGTTATTTCATGAATATCGAAATGGCACCTGCCACTTTTTATTTATGCAAGGTTTCCATAGTTTTAATAGAGTGAATCTTTACACGAAGGGTGGCATTAATGGTAGTACATATTACCTACTTATTAAAGGCTACCTCATAATCAAGGAACTCACGGTTTAGGCAGTAGTTACTTTGAATATGGGTGCTGCTAGCGATGGAAAATGAATTTGTCGGAGAACCATGATATTGAAAGCAGAAACATGCCTTCTGTTAGATTTCCACTCGGATACTGATATCAATAGCAGTAAGTATTTATTAATTTTTTCATGGAAACTTGAGCACAATGAAAACCCAAGATGAATCTTTATGGTTTGTTAGACTTGAGTAATTTTAACTAGCTTTGTGCAAAAAAGATATTAATGTAGCTGTGATACATATGTGGGCACACTTGCTAAAATTGCTAAATGGTGAGAACATTTTTCAGAATTCCACAGGTTGATTGCGGTTCAACCGATCCGACCGACAGGTCGATTGCGGTATCGAGGTCAGTATGGGTATAGAATAAAATCTTTCCCCAATAAATGAGGGGGATCCAACGATGCAACTTGCATCTTCCATGGAAATTCTAGGTGTTCGAAATTCTCGTGCCTAGAACCCGCAGTGTTCTGCTAGGGTGGGCACTGTGCCACCCATGATCATTTTTTTGTTCCATGCTGGCGATTGGATCTAGAGTTAATATTATTTACCATTTATATTTGTTGTTCATCTACCGCATACTTCTGACTAATATATATGTTTGAATTCTATTTCAAGGTCTTGCGATTAAACCTCATCGTGTTCCTAAAAAATGTCTCTCCAAGGTCTCCTGTCACTCAAACCGCCGAGAGCTGTAATATATTCTGGGTATTCTCCATTTCTCAAACTAGAACTTTTCGTACTGTAGAGCGCCGTTTTGACAAAAAATTACTTAATCCTACAAACTAATGTGAGAAGCTATTTACCGTTGCTTTATGTGAAAGATGTGTTAAGTGTAGCGTGGAGGAGCTCGACATTCCGTGATAACTACATAGCCGCTAACAAATATCCATAAATCCATGAAGTATACCACATGATTTCTTGCACATTAAATACTTTTCTTCACACAAACATAAAGTGAGGTTGGTACTTTAATACCTCCTACCACGCGCTCTTGTTCGGGCTCGCAAAATACTCTGTAGGTTAGCTTTCTCCGGTGGACCAAGCCGGTCCACAGAACGGTCTACTGCTGCTAGTCCGACAAAAATTGTGCCGAAATTATGTAACGTCTATAAAGTAGCTGTATGATTAGGGCGGACTAACAAAATTTTTATTTTTATAGCATTAATTTAATGGATTAAAAATGATCAAATAAGGAAGAAGAGATATCGCGTTTCCCAGCAGGTATGGGTGCTGTTCCGCACCGACGTTTCGACGGCCAAATCTCTCATCGTTTTCAGGGTGAATGCTAGAGCTAGGTTTCCACCCATTACTCTCAAGCAATTCTCAAGAAAATTAGGCGGGAACGAAAACGCACCAATTTTAGAGCCAGTCAGTCAGAGTACACTTGAACTTGCCATAAATATTATACAAGCCTATTGGGTCTAGCGTTCGCCCAGAAGACGCTGATTGACTTGGCCGTCGAAACGCGGGTGCTGAACAACCCTGTAACCAGATATGAAATACGCGATCTCTTTCTCCCATCTTTTCGCCGGCAAAGCCAAAGGATAATTTCAATAATCAACGCCATTATTTCCCACTTAGTGGTTCACCGGTACACGAAATATTTATCTTTATTTTTCCGGTCCGCAGGTGTAATAGGATTGAAAAACACAGGTGTATATGGCATAACTTTTCTTTCTAAATCTCTTTAGTTTTGCGTACATGGACGGTCTTGTACGCGGGCTGACAATTTTCCGTCCTGACACCGATATTTTGTCGGGGCCCATATAGCTGTAATAATCCTATCAATATTACTCACGGGGCATTTGGAAACGCATACGGATTGGAATCGTTAAAGACGTAGTGTAACTCATTTGCACTTCCAATTTCGTTTAAATCTTCTCGATGCCAAAAGCTCCGAGGTTGCGGGCTTCAGTTATGCAGAATTTGTGACTGGCCATATGATGCTATTCCCTTGCTATTCTAATAACAACCGTGTATAGCCTTTAACGGTGTTAAACATCGCCGTTGGCGTAGCCTTTATTGCTCTTTTTTTGTTTTGGCCATGTTACCTTGCTTAACTGGAGTTGAACGTATTTTACCCAATATATCACTCGTCAATTTCCTTGCAGAAAATCACCGAGGAATTTTTCTTTCGTTAGAATAGGAATCTTAAGCATAGATGATTATATTATACGAAACCAATGGATGGAGTACATCAAGTAAATTATGAGAGATGATTATGAGAAGGTTGGCCGAGAGGAGAGTGGATAGTTGCAGGTAGCTAATATTCGGATTGAAGTTTGCTTATGATTATGACATTCCCCATCTGTTTACTTCATTATTTCAGTTTCTTTAAAAGAATCACGTAAATATTTGGCTACACATTAGGTCTTGGGAGTATTCATACCGTAACTCTCACTCAAGATCATCGTAAATGTTGTCACAGCAGCAACTCTCAACTTATGTTAATGATTGGGTTCCAGTAGGAAGACGTGAATTCGGTCTCAATTGTACTTTTGCCATTTGTTCACTATTTGCTTTAGTTTCACCGCATTGTAATAAGCCAAATTGGTCAGATTCGTTTTAAAAGATTACTTCTTGCTAGGGTTTTCGAGCTGAAAAACAGCATTGAGCCGTGTAATACTTAGAAGTTATTATCTCGTATTTAATGAATGGAGGATATCGCAAAGAATTCAATACGGAAGAGGTTTCTTTGATATCAAATAACAAAAATATACGCATGAACCTGCTGACAGTACTTACAAATTGATTTGAAACTTAAGGAGAAAGTAAAGATCCCATTAGAAAGAAAGAGATGCATAAACGTCGGAAGTTGTCTCTGTTTTTGGAATGTTTTCAGTTGGGAGATTCGAAAGTATTTCGATAAGTAAATCTACCCATGCTCATTAATGGAGTCGAGATCATTAAAAAGCGAGAAAATAATTTTTTAACTCATGCATGGGGTGCTGCGGTGTTCCAGGGCACTGGACATTGCATGCCTCAGTGCGTGAGTGAATACAGCGTGTACCTGCCTTCTCCTGCTCTAATGAATGTAACACCTCATTAAATACTTACCGTTTTAATCATCTTTAAGAGTATGTCATCGACGATGGTGAACAAGAAAAGATTTATTCAGCGAAACAAACTTCATCCAGTATCTTTCAGAAACACCATATATTTTCTCCGTCATTGGGGATATGCTCTTTTTTTCTAGGCAAACTGTGCGTGGAAACGACTGGCACCTGCACATTGGTATATAATTAACTGGGCCAGTTCAAATAAAAGATTTCCAATGTAGCTGAAGCCTGAAAATTGCATTGTTGCCGAAGTTGAATGAGGTAGCTGTATTATAATGGTTCATATTTAATCGATCAATCATGATAAGCTTCAATAAATGCTAGGGGTAATTTCATTAGAGCGTTTCCTTTTTATATGTAAACGGCTGGTGTCCTAACACCCCCCGCCACACGCCTATTGAGGCGGCTTGCAGGGTAGTATGTAGATGTAGATGTAGAAGTTTATAGATTTTTGTGAGATAAAACCCAAGCCCAACAAGCTTCAGCACCTTGTGAAAAGAAATGAAATAGCCAATATGAGCACCACTTGCATGGATTTCTTACTTTATTATTCTAGATCGTGAAAAGGAGCTATGGTGTAGCCCTTGGTTGTAACAATGTTGATAGACGTGATTGTTAAATTTCCGGAGCAATGGGGCGATTTAACATCCAAACGCTTGGGATCCGTTGGCTTTCGATTAACCTCACTCTACTAGACAGAAGAACAAATAAGTCGTATCATTTGGGCGACCGTACAGCGCAGAACCGAATGTTACCAGATATCAGATAGGCAGCATTTTTCGCATTTAATTATAATGTACCTCTTCGTGAAAACCCTCTACACTAGTATTGATTATGCGTATCTAAAATATATTGTTTTAAGCTGATATACCTGCGACTTTGAAGTTTTGTGTCTATTTTTATTCGCAGAGTCTACTATTTTGCAAAACTTTATTACATTTTAACTTGGTGTTGTGCGAATTACCCAGACTAATAAAGAGAATATTTGCTTAAATTAGGAATCAGAATATTTTAATAAAACATTGAGTTGATTGAGGCAGCTAAGCACAGGAAAAAATAATATATCGATACATAAGCATACATATAAAAAGACCAATCTATAATTCATGACAAGCAATACATGCTTTAGCTATTAATTTTAAACAACATTTTAAAGTTTCCGGACACCATTTCATTTTGGTTCATTTATTTAATTCTTGAATTATCTCGCAGTTAGAGGAATCTAGGGTCGTATCTATCTTCAGACAACATTCTAAAAAAACACCTACTTTAACATATAAAGCCTGCCATCTATTATAGAGATTATAAATTCTAATTAAACTGAACACACTTCTGCTGTATGGTTCACTTTGCACTTTATTATGCACATTATATGCCCAGACTTGTTTGGAGTTAAGTATGCTTGAAGTTAAGTTTGTCTAAAGTATATGACGTTTTCATAAGAACACAGCTTCAGGCTGATAAGGAGAATAATTTCCTCTCTGTCAGCTCAATAAATCCAAAATATTTAACATTTGTGTCACTTCCTAACAAACATTACATACAAACTCCAACCAGCCTTTGTACATTAACGACTCAATTGCTACATCACCTATGTAACTCATTTTTCTTTTGATAATGCCTATTTTGCTTTTCAACGGATTACATTTTATTTCTTGCAGAATAATAAATAATCATCTGCATCTTTATAAATTATAGTCTTTGGGAGCTACTTCCTCGGGCACTCACAACGACACCAAAAGACATCCCTTGTTAATATTAATTAATTGTACCGCTTTTAATACCTTAAGCTAATAAGCCATAGTTGGCTTTACATTTAGGCAGTTTTAAGTCGTTATAATAAAATATAATCCCATTCTCAAAAAAGAATGTTGAGTATACCGTATAATAAACCTTGAAGTAGAAAAAGTATTTAATGAATTCAAATGAAATACCCTACATTTCATAAGAATATAAAACAATCACTATGCTTAATTTTTATGAATGTAGACAATGACACTATGTGAGATCATTGTAGCACAATTGAAACTATTGGTAAAGAAGCGGAATGTCTTCTCAAATAGTTGATAATTTTAATAGCATTTATTCAGCACAATACCATACATAAAACATTTATCAAGGAACCAATGTCCTATTTGGTAGATGTGGGCCCATTTTGGCATAAATATCAACTCGTATATTCACATAATCATTCGCTGCATGGAAATAATATTTTTTGGCGTGCCTCTGTAAACACAAGTACTGCAACACACGCGATAACTCTTCGTATCAATAACTTCCCTATATCGTGCATAGATCTTGTTAGCAAATGAGGAGCTTAATAGAAATATAATTGCAACTAATCTAAGTATGGTCGTATACCGCGGCAATAAATATTCAAGGTTACAAACTAAAACCAAACGGTGTGATGGCAACTCGCTTCTAATTTGCTGTAGCATGACATTATGCAGATTTACTATGAATAAAATTCCCAAAGTAATATCATCTAATTTAATTTAATGGTTTTGATTTCGCACGAAATTCTATGGTGTGAAAATTCGTAAAATATACTTTCAACAAAAAATTGAAGCCAATATTTCTACGATCGCGAATAACCGTTTTGCTACTATTATGTGATTGAAGCATTGCATTAAGGCTCCTCAAGCTCCGCTCGGGGACAAAAAGGTCATAATCGGCCATCATTGCTAGGCCACGTAAGAAAACATTTGAAGGGAGTAAAAATATTCCTTTCGATGCGGTGCCTTTCCCGAATACTGCATCCACTTCCGTGGACGAGGAGCGTTTTTGGTGTTTTTTCCGCTGAAATTATTTTCCGTTCTCGGTTGTTACTTCCTGGAGGTGCCCGAGATGTAATTGTGTTCAACATTTGGCAGAGCGTCTTCCGTCAAATGAATTGGCCATGTGAAAGTTTTATTAGGAGTAAGATTCCATCAGTGAAAGGTGCCATGGAGCGAATAACTGTGAGCTACTATTCTCCGGAGAAAATAAAAGATGTTTGGCTCCGCAAATGATTTCGAAATCGAATAAATTGTGTTCCGGCCGATTGAACCACTTAGTTACGCAACGGCGAGAGCTTTCTTCCGGGATCCGTGTGGTTGATGGTGGATCGTGATGGTGCATTTTTGAGGCCCACAAAGGATGCATAAGTCCTCCCAGTGGTCATTATATGACTTCTTGCAATATAACTGCTAAATGGCCTTCAACAGTCTCTAGCTTGCAGGTAAAACTGTTTTAAGGTCACTGTCAAGGCCGAATGAAGAAAATGCCGGAAGTCGGCATACTTCTTAATATTGCTTGATTAAAACTTAAAAGGAATGTATCAATGTATCGGGTTTTTATACTTAGATTATTTAACTATTACGGTATACTAGGGGTCATTAAATTTCTTCTAAAGTCAGGAGGACGAACCTCATAAAACATGCCGACATGGTTTCAGCGACCCTAGTATTAATCAACGAGTAAAAACAAAACACGAGTTATATCAACTTTCAGTCACCCTGAGATGATTACATTCGTTGATTTTACAAACGGAGATGCCGATCATAAGGAATTTTTCTTTTTGTGAATAACAGGCTACATAGATAGGCCAAAAACGAACTATAATTAATCTAAAACTATGAATTAATCAGAGATGAACTTAAAAGTGTGTGCATAATGTTCCTAGCTTCAACACATAAAAATGAGCTAAGAAGCATGGAGATCACAATTATAAATTATGTGCGGTGGAAGCGATTATTACATGTATTCCTTGTATATCCAGACATATTACTAACCAGAAGGGGGCTAAACTAAAAAAAGAATAAGAAATTGCGCCATAGATGGAAAACATCCACAAAATATGATAGCAAGCACACTTGAATTGACAGAATGAAAAGGTTACAATACTGAACTCTCACAAACAAATACTATTAGTTCTACTCTGCGAAAATACTAAGAAAATTACCGGAGGAAGGCCCAAAAAACTTTTTTACGCTTTTGGAATTTTTTGGAAATTATTCAGCCCTTTTTCATTAATAGGCAAAACTTTTGACGTTACATGAGATGATCATGCTGAAGAATTAAAGGAAAACATTTATGTATGTAAAGCTTTAAATGGCTTCCTTGAAAATGTCTTCTATAGTGTCAACATAGTCAAGTCTAACGTAGATCTCCCCCATCATTTGGGAAATGATGGATCACGTAACAATGGTTCGCAAAGCGTTAACTTAACAATTGCAGTCAATGAGTTGTGCGAAGGAAAATCCTCTGGTCCGATAAAGAAATCCGGATGAGAGCTGAAGGAATTCATCTCACTCATCGCATTACTTTTGGAAATCCTATTCAGTTTGTCTTCACCGGAAGGAGTATGTCATCTCCTTCCAATCAATGAAAGTGGGGAGAAACTAGTTCTTGGAAATTACAGACCGATGTCGTTGGCATATAGAAATCAAGTCTCATTTATAAAAGGAAATATTGCTGTTACAGGGACTACCGTAGTCCCTTCTTCACTTAATGCCATGGGTTAATGATTTCCTCCCTGAGCTGGGAGCTGTTGTAGGAGCTGGGAAATATGTCAACCATCGGCTGCCGCTTAGCGTCCTCTGCGTGTAGACTGGAGGAAAATTAAGATAAACGACATTATGAGGCTTCTGGAGTTTATGGCGCCATCTATTTGGTGTAAATATTCTCCTGAAGTGCCCAAGCACACAAGTGGGAGGGGAAGCGGTGGTGAAAACCATCGACCGCCGAGATAAAGAGCCTCGTTGTCTTGAAGTGAGAAATTAGCCAAAGCATCGTTTGCCTTGCCAGAGGTAACCGACGCACGATTAAGTACGGGCTTGGTTGGGGTTATTAGTTAAAAAGAGTCTAGGAAGGGTCAGCACTAGTAGTAAAAAAGATAGCAGGGAGAAATATAGTTTAATGCCTCTCAGCATGGAAAACAAACAAGATTTGGATTATAACAGAAAAAGTTTGATTTCCAGTGGATTGACGGGTACGGGATTTATAATTTTTGAAATCGTAGGGATGAGATTCGGACAAAATTGTATTGGCCATAATTGCGATAGTCCTACCAATCTTCCACTCAAACAGAACTATAGCAACAGAACAACCACCTTTTCTTTCTTCCCCACTGCAACTTTCTCCAAGCTAGCTACTCCAAGCAAGCTACTCCAAGTTGCCATGCGCGTCTCATATCCTTTTTTAATTAACAAAATGAGTTTATACATCGCTCAATGTTTGATTGGAATGAGAATACTTGGTTGTTCCACATAAAAATTTTTATTTCACAACACGACCTAGGTTTCGACGATAAAACGTCATCTTCAGCGACGATAAAACGTCCTCTTCACCTGAAGATGACGTTTTATCGTCGAAACCTAGGTCTTGTTGTGAAATAAAAAATTTTATGTGGAACAACCAAGTATTCTCATTCCAATCATGAATTCAAGGTTCCATAAAGTTACGGCTGATACCATCAGTTATCGCTCAATGTGTTTAACCCTTGCCTCAGTTGAGTACCATCCACACCATTGGCCTTATCTATTGACAGTAGAGAAGAGATACTATTTTCAATCCACGCCATGGATCTTAAGCCAATCTTGAGACAATTTCTTTATTGCCATTAAAGCTAAAACCGGAATTTTAATGAAATTGAATTATTCAGTGGAATATTGCTAAAATTTCATTGATATTCTTGAGGGACGAAAAAGACAATTTCAACAACCTTGCAGATACCACCGCATCACTTCCATTGGGCCAAATTTTCGGGATGATTTGCTAAATGATGTGCATGAAATTTTGTAAATTATGACATTATGTGTTAATTTGCGAAACGGTAAAATTTTTCAGGCCATATTAACGATTAAAGGTGGACAAATCTTTCGATATAGAAAATATTTTCTAACGGTCCCTTGCAAGCCTCTTCTCGGGCTAGAGCCTGGGAGTGTTAGAACACCAGCCTGTGGGGTATTCTTTGACGCGTATGACATATCAAATTGAACATCATACAGGGTCGTAATACTGAGTGTGATTCTGAGCTTGCTTCAAGAGTGAGCTGATAAAACCAAGTTAATCAGAGTTTTCCATCATTTATTCCCCGCGTCGCCCGCGCGACAAGACTCGTGAAGTACAGTTTTTCTTCAGTGTACATGCTCCCGACTGAATACATGACGTGAGTGAGGCAATATACCTTCGGTATCAGCCTCAAGATCATAACATTTGTATTCAGTTGTCACTAAGGTCAATTGCTTAGCGAACGAAACCCTAGGTCCAAGGCCATTAAACAGCCATATTCTTGACAGAGACATTCTTGTAATTCGTTGGGGTTTGTGACGACAAAATCAGGGAGAGTTCCAGGATTATCGTCAGCATTTGGGTGTTCACCGGCGGATCCAGTTGAGCTGGCGTCTCCAATTGGGGGTGAGTTGTTGAGAAAAAGAGCCGAATGGGGATCCCTGTCGGATCGGCTCTGAAATTTCGTCACCGGTTACGCCGTCCGCGGTTGCACTCCGTAGCTGCGCGGGATGTCTCCGCGTTGGGATTGACGCCGGCCGCGGCGGTGGTTGGGCGAGCGGGATAGAGCCGTGGGAGTGGCCGAAGGTCCGCAGCAAAGGTTATGTACACGCAAGTCCGCAGCCTGAGACACACTTCCCGTCGCCGCCGGGTGCCCCTGAAGGGTGCGGCTCCCGCCCGCACCCCGTCACCCTCCACTCTCCCCGCGCGTGAGTGGCCAGTGCGAAAAGTCTCGCGCTCTTCGTCCGACGCCGACCGCCGACGGCGGGCCGCAAAAGTGAAATGCTCCAGTTTACATTTTTTGTCACCTGCTTCCGTCCGTACGGTCCCGCGTTTTTTCTTCCGCCCGCGGCCGTTGTCTTTTCCGTCGGCCGGCGGGAGAATCGATGCTTTCACCGCTTCAGTTTCGCCGTTTGCGCTCCGACAATGGCGCCTGAGAAGGGGAAAAGAAATTGCGTGTGCATTTGGGCATGAAGGCATTCGTGAGAAATCTATATCCCTCGAGCGATTCCGAATTTGACTCAAGTCCCCTGCGAATGAACGATGCCCGGAATGCTCCCTTCCCCGTCTCTTAAATTTCATCAATTTAATGGTTCAATTGGTGTGGCGCTGGAAGTGGAGAAAAAATCGTGTGACTTATGCAATTTTCACGTTTCAGGGAAAGTGAATTTTCATGTTTTTCATATCTTTTGTGCTTGTTTGAAGGAATTAGTGTGACAATATATTTCTGGTGCCACATACATGTACACACGTTATAGTATTTACGTGTACATATTAAACTGCTTTGCAAAGTACTTAGAAAAAACGAAGTGTTTATCATGCAGATTGACATATGCCTCAGTGGTTGGGAAAAAAAAGGCAGTAATCAAATTATAGAATTTTAATAACCTTTGCAATACTAGAAACCTATTATGCATGTTTTCGAGAATATTTACCTAATTGTACTCGTTAATTATTTTTATTTATAATTGCTCTAGGAAATAATACATGCTCCCTTTTTGGCAAGGAAGAGGTGTGACAAAATAACTTTTACTTTGCAAACAGAAACATACAAATAGGATAATTTTGAAGGATTTCGTAATATCCTTTCATCTCATCAGCGGGCATTCATTTTTAAGGCTCACAAAAGTCATAAGCTGCAATTGCGTTGCGTCTTTGTTGCTCGGTCGTAGGATCATTTCGGCGTAATACCACGGATCATCATCCACAACGACTTCCTCCCTAGTGTCACAAACCCATCCGCCTTGACGAGCGATTGATTTAATATCCTTTCACTTACTTTCTAATTCCAACATTTTACCTTTCGTTTGTAGTCCCACGTAAAGCTTAGCTGCCCTCACCCCGTGGGTTTCGGCTTCAGATAACAAGGGATGCTTGCCTGGTGCACTCCAGTTCGTCTTGATACCACTCATTGTTAAATGTATCTTTGATCTCCCAATATTAAATACGCTCCTGAAGTTTATGCTTCATGAATAAAGACACTATTTCATCATACTTATCCACAAGGGCAGAATAAATTTAAACGTTTACCATTTTACGTTTTACATTGGCGTCAAGGTCTTGGTTATTTTCAAATTACACTGAACAAAACAACGGACGAGTCTTATCGTGCCCATTCGTCTCCGATATCAATATTTGCTTTAAGAAATCAGTTGCAGCAGCGTTCATAATTTGAGGAGAAAATGTGGTAAAATGCTCTAGTTCTATTATAGATGTTACAGAAGAAATTAAGTGACATTTTTCTGGATGTGTAAAACGGAACATGAACTCATGGCTTCTCGTCATAATTATTACTTGCTACTAACTAGGACTATTATTAGCACCATAAAAGTTGGTAAAATGTTTCCTGCTGTCCGTCGCAGAATGCGGGTAGTTACGTCACGAAGAGACGTGCTTTATCGCTGCGGTGGAAATGGTTGGCTGTCATCACCACTTCGCCTCTAATTATATCATCCCGATAACTACGAATTCTTCAATGGCAATCAGTTCATTCAAACTGGGATTTCTGGCTTTTCACCCGAATATGGACTTTCGTATAATGTGGGTAATAAGAGGCTAACTCCATTTCAGTTACGCCCGCAAATATACTATTCCTATAATTATCATCTTATCACTCAGTGATTTTGCCGAAAACATCTGTTAATATTGTGTTACCATGGCAGTGAATGCCTTTGCTTCGTAGTTAAATTGTGGATAATATTTTAACTACATTTTTGATTGCTCCATCATCCAAATTTTGATTAAATATCTCTTACAGACCTAAAGATCAACTCTTTAAAATTATTTGATTCTCGTACCAGAATCACCAGACTGAACCCGTGACCTTTGCATTGCTTGGACGTACAAACCAACATATCAAGTGCGACCGGCCTGAGGAATAGCAATTGACATTTTTTCTTGCGTTAATTCCTTGTAAATACTTTTTTATTAACACAGAATAAATGATATTATTATTGGCCAAAAAAATAATTTCTTCATAATATGGAATGGCTACTATTATGGAAGAGTTAGGCCGAGATACACAGGTAGAGAAGGTGTAGCTCGCACGTCCGTCTATGTCTGGCAAAGACCTTTGCTATTATTCGGAAAGGTACCTCTGCAGATGCAGGTAACTGCAGATTCTAGGTAACTTCATAGGCGTACTTTCTCATAAACCGCCTTAATTTTCGACCTGCTTTTCTTGCCACTCGCTATCCTCTCAGGAGTTTTGGGAAGAATCTTTCTGTACTTAATACCTTAAAAAATAATTCTAAGGCATACTAGGTGACAGCTTAATCGTCTACGTCGGCAAAAATGTGCAGCAATTGGCATTATCTGCTATTCTCTCTTAAATATCCTATTCTGTGTATAGTTAAATCAAATAGTAGCCATTTATTTCTGATCTTCCACTTAAATTGGCAGATTTATTTCCATTGACAATTCCGAAAGTTTTCTGTGTATTTTTAATGATATCCCATCCACGACCTTTTTGAATGAAGAGTAGATTTTAATTTGTGGATAAGTACGAGGTGCTATTTTAAAGTTCCCTAAATTCGTACGCCGCGTGTGAACGAGTGCAGGTACGACAAAACGTCACGGGTTGCCACTTTGTGCGTTCTTTGTGTACTAGTGAGCCTAGTGGCTTCATTCTTAGTGAGCGCGTTCATTATTATTATGAGGGCTTTTTCATTGCTACGTATTGCTTCCATTGCGGTTTAGTGATGACGACGGATGTAAGTAGGCAGCGCGCCTGCGTAAAATTTGGCTTCAAACTAGGGAACACCGTTGTAGAAACACATAAAATGTCAATGAAAGCATTTGAAGACAAGACCAGGCCAGTCTGGGACCTAAGTCAAGGCTTAAGGCCAGTCGCACACCTACGAGTGGTATAAGCGTTTTAAACATGGTCGAGAATCGGTTGAAGATGATAAACGTTCAATACGGCTGTCGGCTAGCATAAGGCCTTAAAATATCGTTGCTGTCCAGTCTGCGGTCACGGCAGATCGCAGATGGACCGTCCTTGAAGAGTGTAACATTGTTGGACTATCGTGTGTCACATGCCTGAGGATTTAGCCCTACCAACTCAGCATGCGACGGAATGCTGCTAATTTCGTGCCGCGGCTGCTGAATGATGGAAAGAAAGTCCGCAGGGATTTGGTAAAAAAAACATGACTACCGTTCCTCACTCCCTTCACTCGCGCAATTAAGCCTAGTGCTACTTCTTTTTGTTCCCAAGGATGACATTCAAGTCTAAAGGCCGAAGATTTGAGACAATTGAAGTGGAATCGCGGGCGACGCTAAACACGTTCATGAAAAAGGACTTTCAAATGTCATTCAATAATTGGAAGAAGCGCAGGGAGCGGTACGTACATTCCAAAGGGGAGTATATACTTCGAAGGTGATGGTGGTGAACAAGATCCAGATGTGGTGTAATTTGATCTATTGACGAATTTCGGGAACTATTGGGTTTCACCTCGTGCTTTACGGTCATGATAAATGATGGTGTACGCTTAAGGTATAGCATGCGCCAAAATATTATTATATGGTAAATATTCTAGGCGGAATTGGTTATAAAAAGGAAATCAGAAGTAGAATAGGATGAAGAATGGAAGGATGAAGATGAAGGGTGTATGATGGGTTGAAGAGAAAACAAACCAAATAGTAATGGGTACGACAGGAAAAGGAAGGAAAGATATTGAGAAAATTAGAGGAGAGAAGTGGGTGGATGGAGTCTTTAATAGATGGAGATTAGATACGGAAGGTCATTTTGAGAGCTGTATTGCTGGGAAGAAAAGGATGAGGGAGGAGAAAGATATTTTCGATGTGTGTTAAGTATTTTCGAAACATAATGAAGAGAGGTTGGATCGTGCGAGGAAGTAGTTCGTCCCTGAAATAGATCATAGAAAAGAAACAATGATCTTCCAACCAGCCAAAAGGACGCTCAATAATTACATTGAATATGATAAAAGAGATTTTACATATATTTAAATGTAAAACTTTGTGTTACTACCGTTTTAATAACAGTCACACTGTTAAGAAAATTAGTGTCAAAATGTCATAATATTTGAAACCCTCTTGTGACGGTGGCAGAAAATCATTTTATGCGAATCATCCAAAATTAAGATGACCATCGCTATTGATTCCATTTATTCCAAGCGTTTAAGTGTTCGCAACAAGTGTGCTGAATTAGGACGCTTGTGTAACAAATTTTATTCTCACCTGCTCTGATATTTCTGGCAACTTTTTAAATGAGTCCATCATCTCTCTTTTCCGCTCCTGTCCCTCCTCCTTTTCCCAATCGCCCAAATACTTTCTAGCATTCGACCTTGTTATTACCTCCCTTATCTAAATGGAAAAAGAATACTATGACACCTAATCTCAACGACCTATATACTTTTCCATGAATACCTATTAACACACATAAACTACCTATACATACTTTTCATACTTATATTCAATAAACTACTGTGATAGTTTTCTCCTATTTCACGATGTCATGCGTTACCTCAACATCTTTTCAATCCCCTCCCATCTCCGCCCCTCAAGATCGCCTCCCTACCTTCCCTGGATGGACGAAAAGGAAGCTTCAATTTTCTCTTGACTCCGTATTTCCGCGGAAAAAGATGGAAACGGACGAGGGTCGTTAAGAAGTGAGAAGCACCTCCAACTCTTTTATTTCTCATCAGAGGCTGTTAAAAAATTCTCTTGATTAACTCACTTGCTATTATTGTTATGTTGCCTTTGCAGTGACTGTACTTGCTGATGAATCTGAAAAATTATCCCTAAAATTCAGATTTATTTGTCAACATTTTGATGAAAAATAAAATACTCGTGGTAAAATTGTAATTTGTGTTGATATTTAATTGACATTAACTTTAGTTCGGAAAATACTTTGAACTTTGCTGTCAGTATATCCAAAATACTATTACTAACCTCTACTCATTTTACTCAGTTGAAGATATAAGTTTAAGTCTCACCTATATAACCTTGGACTATTGTTTAGAGATTCATTCACTGCAATTTTGTTTACTGCTAGGTTGATTGTCATTCATTCGTCTACCGCAAATGAGACTTATGTATTTAGCTGCTACGAAAAAGTGAGTAGCTCTTAGGCATTAATCTGAATCAAAAGTTTTAGTGTTTCGCACTCATATAATTGAACTAGGGTGACAAATATTTAATAATTCGTCCCATTTAAATTCCCTTTAAAACTTCTGCTGAAGCAGTCCAAAAGGAGCTTTAATTGGTGCTTTTTGTTACGAGTAGAGTATTTAGCATCACCTATGCTATTTCTAACGATGGAAGTGAATTCAATGTGCAAATTAAGTGATTTACTCCAGTAAGTCATGCTCGTATTCCAGATAGCTAAAAATAGGGTTTGAGGGAAAGAATGAAACAATCCTCTGTTAAAAAGTTAAAATGATGTTAAATATTTTATTTTGAAAGACTTATCTGGTCACTTTTGCATAGCAGTCTTCGCCATTTCTTTTCCTAATCTCTCACTGTTACCTTTCTTATTCCTTACTCGTTTCTAAACGATGTCTTTGCCGATCACCATAACAATTATTTGTGTAAATCATGTCAATTGAGCAATATTTCATTTTTTTTAATTTATTTCAATAGTGGAGCGATATTTTCAATAAAATTTGAAAAGTTTTCTAAACTCCACTTAAAGTTGTACAGGTAAGAATTCTGCATACTTACGTATATTCTTCTCGGCATTGTTGATTATTCTGGTATTTTTGCCCTCCTCTAGCAAAGAATTTACAGCTATGGTATCTTTCGTGGATAATGCTTGTTGATGAATTGTTATAATTCCTAGTAATTAATGACTTCTACCTCGTTTCATTAACTTTCCTGTAATATCTCTCTTATAATATAGAGAGAAAACTGGAAACCTTCGAGTGACATGGATATTAGACGCGACGACGAAAACTTATTCCAGCTCCGCACGCCCCACATATCTGTGATACTAGCTACAGTAATATAATTTATAATCGTTATTTATTACTTTGGATTTATTTCACTCATAGAATCATGCAAAATATTTTCCGAATGGAGTTGTGAACTGTCTCAAAACTAACTCACGGTGGGTAGGTATATCCCTGGTGCAGCGAGGCAATTTGAGCTTTAGCATTGCCTCTTAAGTCTTAAAGATTACTGAAGATTTCTACTTGAGTAGAATTCCAATAAATGGAGCAACGTGCTAAAATAGCAACCGGTTACACGATGAGAGGCGCGTCGAATTGTACGGCGAGCCACGAAGACTTCACGCCTCAATACCTTGACATTTCTCTCGGATCTCTGACACATCCTTCCGATTTCTCCTCCTTACCTCAGCGTCACTAATCCATGAATCAAAAACCAGATGCATACCTATATTAATATCCCTTTGTGCAAAAAGTGTGTGGGATTTGGGAAAGGCGACCAATGAAGCTGAGCAAAGGGTCATCCTCACCATATCCATCCTTGTACTAAATTTCCCTTTAAATAATTTCTGCTCTAATAAAATGAAATGAAGCGAAGTATCATCGAGATTTTAACTAACTTTTTGACGCTGGTAGTCATGTATTGCTCTGGAAAACTTTTCACTCGAGCAAGTTCGCTTGTAGGCGCTCCAAATCTCTTATATCATGGCGTCCACCTTCCCAGCCCAAATTCTAATGAGGCCTCATGATAAACAAATTCATATACATAAATTCCTTGTACATTATGTCGCTGTCATTAGTAGAAATATGATGTTGATGTGAATATACTGAAAATCAATGTTTACCTCAGTTAGCCTTTATTTGCCGCCCCTGCTGGTGATGGCAGATGTTTTATAAATGCTCTGGCAGAACCTTTTGTCATAATTTCTGGATCGACATACTATTCTACTTGATTGAGTGGGGTCATATATCCCAGTATACCTCACCACATATTTTAAAAACGTTGAATTTCACGTCACATCTATAACGTGTTTGTACTTTTAGGATTTTGGCCCACCAATAAGCTTTACAGTTTTGTAACTTAAACATCCCAAGGGGAATAAAGCGTCATTTGGACAATGAAATTATGAGTATCATCGCACTCATTAACAATAGCTATTCAGAATTGCTCTCTACGAGGGGGTCTCTCTAGCTCCTCTATGTTACATGGGGATAATATAAAAAGTGTATATATATATACGGTGAAACTGTTCAAAGATAAAATTTTGACAACAGCAAAGCTTTGAGATTCCAAAACGACCCCGGATGGCATTAGTTTCATAAAGGCTGAGTATAGAGGCGGGTTAATGGGAATTTATTGACATCAGTTGGTTTTACTGAATTTATTGGATTTAATATAATGCTTCAATGCTGCAAGTGAAATCCTTGGAGAAGAAATTTACTGGGCCACAAATAACTGTTCACACTTGAGTGCGAAGAAACGGGATCTGCTCATACTTAACATGTTCTACGTAGCTACATTCGTGGTCTTTCTTGAGGGAAGGCATTGGCACATTCAATAGAGTTGGAGAAAGCGGTGATACTATTTTGGTGGAGGGGAATAATTATTTAGTTTATCTTTCCAATAATAAGATTAGGTTGATAAAAATGTGCTACATAAATTGCATACTCAGTATATTCAACGGTATCAGCTACTCCTAACTAGATAAAATAAGTAATATAAATATTTCTGGGGACAAAAATAGTGCATTTAAGGAAAAAATTGTAGTTCGGTTGAAAGAATAAACACAGGCATTACTGATATTTTTCCTTGGAATTCCTCATTTTATTTTAGAAACTTTCCCATTTTAAGTATTCATTTTGTATGATTAATGGAATTATTAGAACTCACTTCAGTACACCAATTAAATTTTTTAAATGATTATTTCTTGGAAACTGAAGACATTTGCAGAAGTAATGCTTGGGTACAGCGTCCTTTAGTTCATCGTTCTGGGTTTCATTTTACGCCTCTGGAAGAAGATCGACTGATAAAATTTTCCAATGGCAGTACTTTGGAAACAAGTTACTGGCATAAAACACTTTAAACTTTTTGGATTAGAATTGGGAGAGATTTTAGTGTACTGAGCGGAAATACATAAACATTTTATTTCCTTTCACTTCAAAATATTTGTGTGTTGCCAGGTTTTGCGCTATGACGGTGATAAAAAGAGAGAAAAGTAAGCGACGACGTCTATTGATGGTTGTTTGCGATTAGCTCTGCTTATAGTTTGCGATTAGCTATAGTAATACTTAAATATATCAAGAAGAGACTCCTCAATGGAAACGTATCAGAAACAGAAATCATATTAGTCCTCAATATAAGTTAATTAAATTTTTATTTATGAAACAAATGGGGTTCATTTTTCATAATAATTCATAGTAATATTTTATTCAATGCATTACTTTTTAAGTTTTGCAATGAAATTTTAGTTTATTTCATTCTATCTTTATTTTTTTCTTGATTTTTTCATCAAGAGTTCTTAATAATTGAATTACCTGCAATATATTAACGTGCCTTTTTGTAACGATTACTTTGATTGTTGCTTGCTCTCGGCATCAAAGCAGTATATCTAAATTCCATCATCAGAGACAATAGTTTTTGTAAACTTAAATACAAATTACGTCAAGTTTGCGTGAAAATTTTAGAGAATACTCAGCGCGAAATTTAAACACCTTCGCACAACAGCTTCAGCACTCATCCCGGTGAAAGCTAGCTTACAATTAGATTGTTTTTAGAGTATTGCCGTTTTTTTTACGGATACATCTATAGTCTAACTATCTTATTGATTGTGAATTGCACTGCTGTGCGGTACCACTTTTTACAATACTTTTAAATCAACGATTATTTTTTCAAAATTGTAGGTGTCGTTATCCCAGTTCGACAGCCATCCTTGAGGTTCTCTCGAACCTTACTGAAACTATTAATCCTTTCATAAAGTGTTTTATTTTTGTTCATTTTCTCTATAAACATCAAGGATAGCCTTTATATTATCATTTTCCCTGTTTGACTAAGTATGTAATGTTATGGCGCACTTCAAATTCAACTGGGTATGTGTTCACCGATGAATAAGAACTTGTAAACTGAGGTACACTCATGAGTTTCATGTATTGTATCATTGTAGAATATCCCTAATAGTACATTTCGCAATAAATGAACGCTCGTAGCAATTAAACAACATTCTGATGACAAAAAGTGACAGCTTTCAGGAAACTTTTTACGCCATACGCGCTTAAATACACAATGAAAGCCCATGGAGACCACTGGATGAAAAATTTAACGCAATTAGCGAACTTAAGATATGAAAGCATATATTGCTAACAATAGCACATTAATAATATGAGAGGGGCTACACGACAGTTGAAGAATATAGGGGCCCACGAGGCTAAAAAGATTGAGGAACACTACCCTAGAGGCTTGCAAATACGTTATAATCTCATGTTACGAAAATAATGCTTCCCTAGAAAGTTGTATGTGAAAATTACCTTTATCTAGCCGAACTAACTGCCTTATCCAACAGAAAAAGCATCGGGTCAAGTGAAAGTAAGCTGTAGCGGCTCAGTGGATTTAAGGGCGTGCGATCTGAGATCGAAAGTTGGATCGGATGAAAGAAGATTGAATCCCCCGACTTGGCCTCGGAGGCTCGTAAGTCCCATAGTTCTCACGCAGGATTTCGCAAATCACGGGTCTGCTGCATTGAATTTAGAAGGCCGCTTCTCCTTTCTTTGCCAAGTTCTTCCCCTAGTACTATCCTTGGCCCTGTCGCCAAACCGTAAGTTGTGCCATTCAGAAGTGTAGCAGGAAAACATTTTGTGGGCGTTTGGTTTTTCATAATAACAATAGATGTTAACTTTCATTGTTTAGTTATTCTTTATTCATGATTCTGCGTAATTAATTAACCTCGGTATCGTAAGGAGTTTATGGAAGCTCCAATATCGATATTTTGGATTTCTGAAACCCTTTGAAGAGGAATGAATTTGGAACGAAGCCTAATGAAATCAGCATAACGTGAACATGTAAAATCAAAATTGATAAGTAAACGAGCTCTGGTATTATAAAATTCTTATATTATTTATTTATACTTATTTAAACAGCACATATGTTTGTTATTAAGGTGAGAAAGTCCATCGTTGCGATTATCATCGTCACTACATATATCAGCGAAAATTTAAGAAGTAGTTTTTAAATCTCATATAGTCCTTATTTTGCGTCGGGAATTCCACATTTTGAATTCTCTTCTTTGGTATTTTATTTCTTTACGCCCTAAGTAAATCGTCATCGATTTAAATCAATCCATTTTTCATAAATATGAAAGCTCAAAAATGGTTTTCAGTGCCCTGCATTGAGAGAGCAGTCGCATTATAGACTAGTATGACCATAGATAGGAAGGGCAGTTACTGACAGCTCGTTAGGGCAACGTCAACACGTATTGCTTCTCTGCTGGAATCTATTGGAGGGTGAGGAATGGATCGGTTTCAGCATATTCATTCAACACGTGTTGACGCCCGGACGCTTGTTTCTGTTCCTCATGCAGTTAAATTTTTATTTGGTTATTGTGATAAATTAGTGAAAGTAATAAAACTTTACCGGTTGATAAAGTTTATTATAATAAAAAATAAGCCAATCAAAATATATATTTTAAAAGAATCACTATCGTGCCGTTTTTAAATAGATTGTGCAATGAGTAGTGTTTTTCCAAATAATGGCAATTTCTTCCTGTAAGGCCTAAAATTAATCAAAAACTAACATCAATATGAGTTCAGAAGCAGTAAATCATGTCATTGGCTTAAATTTCAGAAAAACGTTCCTATAGTTAGGTAAATATCCTGAGATGGATATGAACTCTCGTAAAGCGTTATTTAAAAGGGCCCTAAGTTATCATAGATGACCAGGAATTGTATGTATTCGTGTGCACCGGGTATTCCCTTGAGTTTTTCGCTTGAATGGAAATATATATTACATTCTATATGCAACGTTTATATTTGAACTATTATTAACCAGCAGAAATAATTTCCATTTAAGTTGATTGTAAATAAGGGTAGAGTGCTGGTAAAAATTACCTACATAATTAGCAAAGCCTGCTTCTGTGAATGGAGCCTTTATTGCCATGGTGAATTTGAGCTGACTCTTTAGGAGTGATCTCTCGCGAAGAAAAACGGCAATGGAAGCTGGAAGTGAATGAGAGAAGAAGAAAATGGTTATTTCTAATTAAAGATCACTGTGGACTGAATGCATTTTATTGTTTGATGTCCACGCTATAAATGACCTCAGGTAAAGTTTTGGAGGTTAGTTTAGTGCTCGGGTTAGTGATAAAAGTTGTAGTAAATCTTCCACATCGAAAATCCTTTGATTTGGTGGGCAAAGGGTAGGCACACTGCTTTTCTTGAAGCCTGGTTGCTTTCTTAATGTAAATTTTCTACGCCTCCAAGGGACGCATCTAATTGAATACATTTTTGAGGCAGCCTTGATCCGCCAAGTGCGGAGGACCCCCCCAAACCGAGATGCCGAAAACCCGAAAAAGTAAGCGTTCAATGTTGTCCAGCATCAAAAAGTATAAACGCCAGTGCCATATCTTTTCTCTTTCAGCGGATCCATCTTTAAAGCAGCGCAGCGCCTAAGAACATTGCTATTTATCAATGAATTTTATTTGGTGTAGATGCGACAGAGCTTCGTTAAATGCCTTGAACTAAAGATGTATTTAGAGAACGAATCAAATAAATTTAGACGGCATTGAAGACTTAATGATAATGTTTCTATATGTCGAAGTGAATTAAAATGATAATACTAAAATTGCGAAATTCCATAGAGTAATGTTCACTCGCCTTGACGGGACTCAAATCCGGTTCCTCGAAATCGCGCCGAGTGCGTTAGTCAGTTAAGCTACCAAGGCGTGATCCACCAAAGAGTATTTTTGTCGGCTTTATAGGAACATAATTTTCAAGACTGCCGGACATCTACATCTACATCTATGTAGCGAAGCAGTCCAAAGCGTGCGCTTAGCGCCACAGTCTGCGAGGTTATCCACAGGGGAGGAGGACGCTTCGGTAGCATAACTGGATAAAGTACTCGGCGCGATATCGATCTCGATCGAGGCGAATGTTGGCAAAGAATTATTTCGCTGTAAAGTCGCGTCACTGATTAAATGGTTTCCGTCAGTAGAATTTGAGTACAATAATGTCGTAAGAATAATTTTGAATATTAGGTTACATAAAGAGGAATATTGAATTAAGAAGGATCAATTGAAATACCTCCCGGATCTAGGTGCTAAACTTAACGATGCATTTTTTTGCTATCCTATTTATTAGGAAAACACTGTGTTTTGTGTGGCTGCGGGTATTATTTGCTTCCCTAGATTTTTACAATAGTTCAATAGTCAATAATATTAATTCAGGGCAGTACTAATATTGATTGGTTAGCTCTTGTTGGTGGGTAGAAAGGATGCCAGAAAAAAGAACTAGATGCGATTTAATATGGGGGAAATATGCTCATTTTTACGTGCTCCGACGGCTAAGATCATGTCTCACTCACCTTCGCCTAAGCAATCAGATGGAGTAATAATATCTGCCCTTAGCCACAGAACTAGAAATTATTCTAAAAGTGTAATTCTCACATGAAGTGCTGATTTTATTTGATCTCATACTTGAGAATGAACAAAAATTCGGCATTTATGTGGTAGATTTTCAGAAGTATCATATAGCTACGTTTTATTTACCATAAGCATTTCCAATTAATTGATTTATTATAATGTGTACAACTTATTCAAAAAGTCCATTACGTTAGGTGACAAATCGAAGGAACTTGAAGCAAAAGAAAGTTACGCTGCGCAACGCTCAAAAACTAAGAAATCAATGCGTACTGCATTGCGAAATTTCAAGAAAGAAGTACATGGTGAATTACTCGAAGAAAATCCGAAATCTTTTTGGTCATATGCGAGAGAGCTTCAGGGAAAATCTTCAACCGTAGATTCGTTATTTGATAAAGATGGCAAACTTGTCACCGATAATATTGACAAAGCTAACACGTTAAATTCTCGCTTCGAAAGTGTATACACTACAAACGACACTGCATGTAATATTGACATTTCATTCACTGAGGAACCGATGAAAGAAATCACTATTCAACGCGATGGGATTACTAAACAGCTACAGTCGATAAAAAATAGTAAATCTCCGGGTCCGAAGGGAATACCCGCGCGTGTCCCCAAGGCATTAGCGCCATAGATCGCACCGTTCTTAGACATACTATTCAAGAAGTCATTGTCTGAAGGAATGATACCATTAGACTGGTAAATTGCAAACGTTACACCGATATTCAAAAAGGGAAACAGACACGACCCAGGGAACTATCTACCAATTTCATTAACGTCGATTATAGGCAAGATACTCGGACATATCGCCGTTAGCAATATCATGACGTTCCTGGACAGTCGTAACTTCCTTCATGGCTGTCAGCACGGCTTTCGGAAAGGTAGATCATGTGAAACACAGCTCGCGCTCTTTCTTCATGACGTTCTCAAATCTGGTGAACCGAAAACACAAGTGGACGCATTATTCCTAGATTTTAAGAAAGCTTTCGACACGGTACCTCACAACAAACTTTTATACAAATTACAGTCATGCGGGCTGAACGAAACAGTAGTAAACTGGATACGCGACTTTCTGAGTGATCGTAAGCAAAAGGTAGTTCTTGACGGAATTAGCTCTGATGTAGTTAAAGTGACATCAGGTGTCCCACAATAAAGCGTAATCGGCCCCCTTTTGTTCATTATATACATAAATGACCTATGCTCTCGAACTAGCAGTAAAATACGTTTATTTGCTGACGACGCTGTCATCTATCGCGAAATTAGTGATCACTCTGACTTTGAAATTCTATCATCGGATTTAAACAACGTTCATGTGTGGAGCCAAGAGTGGGGACTCGAACTTAATCTGAGCAAATGCACGGCGGTACATTTCTTGCGGAGGTCGTCCAACTACGTATTCCCATTTATATGCTGTGGATGGTGTTAACATAAAGGCAACAGATGAAGTTAAGTATCTGGGAGTTACGATTACCTCGAACCTATCGTGGGGAATACATATAAGAAATATTTGTGGCAGAGCTCTGAAGAAGCTAGGATTCGTCAAGCGTATTGTGGGAAGATTTTAAGATGAAAAAGTAAAAGAGAGGTGCTATTTCGCACTCGTCCGGCCACACCTTGAATATGCAGCAAACATGTGGGATCCGGTGCAGAAAGACTTAATCCGGGAACTTAATAAAATACAAAGGAAAGCGGCGCGATTCGTCAAAAACTGCTACGGGCGTACAGACAGCGTTACGCAGATGTTAAACGAATTAGGCTGGGAGCCGCTAGAGACTCAGAGACTGCGCGCTAGGCTTAGATTACTTGAGCAATTGAGAATTTCATCTTTCATGAGTCATCTTTCAGAGCGACACGGAGAACATCATATTAGAACCCCACTATATTTCCAGGTCTGACAGAAACGATAAATTAAGAGGGATATTTTGCCGAACGGATAGGTATGGGAATTCGTTTTTCCCCCGAACAATAAGGGACTTTAATAAATGCAAGGCGTAATTTAATTAGAGCGTTTCCTTTTTATATGTAAACGGCTAGTGTCCTAACACCCCCGCCACACGCCTATTGAGGCGGCTTGCGGGGTAGTATGTAGATGTAGATGAAGATTTGTTTGGCAATACAAATGCACTCATAATAAAATATTTTCTTTAGTGATTATCCAGTAGCTCTCTTGCTAGTGCGACTAGTGATGCTGTGAGAAGTATTATCCATTATATATAATTTATTAACTGAGTGTAATCCAGAGGGTTTCTTCGTCCTTCCTTTCTACCTGAAATTAAAAAATAAAGTCCCGAAACGACACTTGAACCAAAACCGTTGACTTAGATTGCGTAAACGGCATTGTTTTTTCAACTTTTTATTGGTGTACTATCATTGGCTCGTCAGATATTGCTGTGCAGTGCGCAATGAGGAGGTTGTAAAATATTTCAAATCATGAAAAATGACCCGTAGAAAAATAAAACGAAGTTGTCCCGCAATAATGGTGACTAGTCCTAAAATGCGACCAGTCACGATGTGGCGTGTATTTCTCCAGGTGCAAAAACGCTTTCTGAAGTGGGATATGCCGAGGGTTGGAGAGTGGGTGGACGGAGGAGGGGGGTTAAGGATGTTGAAGGAGGGCTGCGGGCGGTCAGCCCCGGAAGTGAGCGCCAAGTGTGTGCCACACCTGGCGCTTCTTCGAGTGACGTGGAGGCCTGACTCAAGTCTCGCGCTTGTTGGGGATTCGATGTAAAAGGTTGGGAGAATGCATTTAAGAGAAGGGAGTGTCTGAAAAGATCATTTTCCGATTTTATTAGTCGAAGTTTGGCTATGTAACATTCCCATCTGCTTATAGGTATTGTGCCTGGTTCTCCTCTGTCCTTTCAAGATTATCGAGCGGATTTTGATGGAATCCTTGCTATCAATGAAATATTAAGGACAAAATGTAAGATTATTGTTAATTATGCACGAGAGGCTTTCGTTTTTTCTAAGTTTCTCTCCCCCGTTGTCAATTCCCATTTATAATACAATTTTAGTTGTGCAATATCATTCTAATTATATTTTCCATTAGGAATCACGTTCCTTGCTCTTAAGCTTATTTCATCGATTTTGTTTTGATCCGCTAATTGTAGGTTTACAACTGATAAATGCCCAATGAATCAAATATTAATAAAGCTCGTGTATCGTGGTTGCTGCGCGGACTAAACTTTTTAGGATACTCGTGATCCATGCCAACTGCCATCCATGGTGATTTCTAGGAGTGCCTACTTGATATTGTTCGAACATAGTAAGTCGTACTTCATGAACATAGGGCGAGAAACATTGTACCAAGGAATTCGACCGTTTGTATATATTTTACATCGTATTAGTTGAACGGCGTTGTGTGTGGGTGGCGTTGGAGAGGCGGGTTGGAAGAAGGAAAGGAAATGCTGCTGGGTTTGTGGACGCGCGGCGTGAGGCTCCGAAATAGTCAACCCGAGGTGCACCGACGAGTGAGGGGAGACGGGCTACTCCTAGACAGGGAGTTCCCACGGCCAGAGGAGGGCGGCATCACACTTCAATCGAAGCGAATTACAGAAAAATCCACCTTGTAGACGTACCATGGGGTTGCGTGAAAAGGCACCCACCATCGCTCAAATTGGGGGGTTTTTGCTTGGACTTCTTAGATAATCGTTGTCGTGAAAGTTTTCAACAGTAGATTAATACATCAGCGTTGGGTACACACGACACAGCGTTTCGTAACTTGTTACTGGCATGCGGAGTGGTCGCGAATGATAGCTCCCTTCAAAAGTTCACTCCCAACTCTCTCTTTCAACACTTTCTGTATGAACACTCATGCTACCGGTGTTTGGGTTTGAAATTGAATTTTTTGTCTTCACCTTCCAGCATTTTTTTCTCGATTCTTACCTTTCGAATTTTGATGGTTTTGTGCCGAAGTTGAGTTCTTAGACTTCCGAAAAGAATAGTGGTTGACTACTTCATGACTCGCGTTTGCGGGAAACATTGCAATACTTACGCGAATGCAGGTCAGATCGGTGGCAATTTTAAAGAAAATGGAAAAGGAAGACCCTGACCAGAATGTTTAAACTTTCTTCCAGGTGATGGATGCTTAATGGTAATGAGCTCACCTAATACTAGTAATACTGTTCAGTAAAAGCTACTGAAACCAAGCAGTGCACTTTATTAAAGTTTTCTTGATTTTATTTTATTAAATACAGATATACGAGCAATATATGCTATACCTATACAGGTATGTGTAGTGAACAAATACAAGAGAAATAAAGCCAGAATATATTAATCATTTAAGTTCCAATTAATATTATAAAGGAAATGCAAACACTAAAAACAAATATGCACGTTAAAATCTATAACCTTTTTCATATAAAAATAAGAAATTTTGCATGTACGTATATGATTTACAAATAATACGACCCTATTATACGTTTCTCATCTTTGGTTGATCAACAAAATAAATCAATGCAATTGTACGCATTGGCTTAACTCATCAGCTTAATTTTAGGGATAGTTGCTGCGTAGCTACCAAATTCTGTTCTACCAAATTTAGGAAGAAAAAGTTGACTTAGCCTTGTGCTATACTGTGGGCAAATGAAATCTAATTAGTATAGTAACTCTGGGAAGTCAGATTGGGACTTTTAAACTATTCGGTCATCGAAATAGTTTAAAAGTAGTAAATTAAAAACGAGAATCGCGTAATTTAAGGAGACCTTAGACAATGTAATACAGCGGAGCCTGCACACTTATTACATACTTACTGTGCCTGACCCCTCGATATTAATCTTCATCAATATCCATATTTAAAAGTGACTACAATCTAGAACCAGGAATTACTAATTTGTGTCATTTACAGCCCTTTTCTTGAAGATTCTCGAACACATAGTTGTGTGTAATATCATGAGTTTCTCAGAAAGTCGGAACTTCTTCCACAATAGTGGACACGGCTTCCGGCAATGTAAATCATGCAAAATCCTGCTTTCCTCCGTGACATCCTAAAATCAGGCGACTTGAAAAAGTAAGTAGACGCGATGTTCTTGAATTTCATGGAAGCATTCGGCAAGGTTCCGAGTGGCAAACGACTAGATAGGGAATTGGCTATGCCTTTCTGATTCCAAGCAAAAAACAGCACTCGACGGAAGTAGTTCCAATTTGCCAAGTGTGACATCCGGCGTCCTTTAAGGTTATCCGGTGTCCTGTTATTCCAAATTTATGTCAGAGACTTAAACAGCAGAATATCCAGAAAAATTAGATTATATTGCAAAATGCATTTTACCGATAAATTTACCAATATTACCATTTGCCGATAAATTAACAAAAATGCGGAGTTTTTAGCGCCCTATTCGGGTCTCAACAACGTTAATTCCTGGTTTCTCGAATGCACGCTTGAACTTAACCCAAGAGAATGAACTTCTGAAGAAAATGATATTACATCACCGATTCGCCTATAAATTGGGGAGAATAAGTGTATTGAATGATGTCAAATACCCGGACATTAAGTTAAGTTAAAATGATGAAAAAATTAAAGAAAGACGTTACTTCGCTCTAGTTAAGCTACATCTAGAGTTAATCGATAGTATCTTGGTCCCTTGACATATTTAGAGCGCAAAATAAGCAAAATATAAGGGAAAGTTGCACGTTTTGTTGACAACTCCTACGATTCGATTTTGAGCCGCTCGAGACTATCAGGGAACACGTGAGATTATAATCACTTGAAAATTTTAGATAACGCGTTAACTCTTCGGATTTCCGGGCTTTCCACCGCGTGGTTCCGTTTCTCAGACGATATTTCATCAGCTACCCTGCGAACCGGCTGCAGAGCAGGCGAAATATCGTCCAAGAACTACTGGAACCACGAAGTAAAAAGTCTGGAAATCAGGAGATTCATTCCAAGCCCAGCGTAAATCTACAAATAATAAACAACCAGATCACGCGTTTCAGGATTACACGGCCGGTATTATTTTACTCCTCACGTGGCGCCTGTGCGTCAGACAAAAACAACAAAAATGAGATGGATACGTAATTGAACTGATTGAATCGATAGTATGAAGTAGATTGAGACATTAATTCCACAAAAACTAGCCCTAGTAGTAATTCCTTTTCAGTCGATGTATTTTTATATGCCCTTCCTTTTTCATGGCTAAAGTCCAGACAGTACCGTCACGTGCCCTTACGGCGGCTCGTGGGATCCGCAGATGTAAAAATATATTTAAAACTAAATACTGAAAAGCTTTTGCTCATTGTAGTAAAGAAAAGATAAACTCCGAATGCCTTCTATGACCATATAATTATTCCTTTAGTACAGAATTTAAATGATCATTGTAATGGATGGGTAATTGAACCAACTTTCTTTTGCCTTCCTGTTGGAGTACCTTCCAAAAGGGTTTGTATGCTTAATATTTGACCCTGCGTTCTCGTAAAACATTTTCCCTTGTTTATTTTTTTTATTATTCAGCTATATTGGTACTATAAGGCGCATATTTGATGATCATTAACTCTTAGTGCCACTTTGCATAATAATCAAATGCATTCTATGCTAAGGCGCCATCTCCTCTATGCACAACCCAGCCTCCTGATAAGCAATTATACTCTAATTTACTGTGGGTGATGCAAATATGTTTGCTCGAGAATGTCGCTGGAAAAATGTGCGGTTGAAATATTTTCCTCAAGACCAGTACATTGGCTCTGTTTGGTTTGTTATTTGGGGAGGCAACCGAAAGTGAGGTCATTTGCACCATTTAGGAAAGGTGGCTTGGTTGGATAGGGAAAGGCTATTGGGGAATGGAGGAAGGATGGAAGGAAATCCGGCGTTGGCATAAACCCACACTAAACATAAGGCGTTGAATGGGCCACGGTTTAGCATCCAATCCGTTAGACGAAGTACTTACTGTTCCTGAAGTCCTCTCCACATGGATCTCCATGTAAGTGTAGGGACTCCACTGAAAAATCTGTGTCACTGCCGGGAATCGAACCCGGGCGCTCGGGATGGTATATTGACTCTGGCTCGATTCTTGAGAGTCAGGCACTTGAGAAGCCGATAGAGTGGTTATCATTCTTATTATTATTAGTGATAGTCTTCTGATTTATGGAAGTTTGGATGCATGTCCTTGTACCAGTTTTTGTTTTAAACGCAGACACGATTTCCTTTTTCATCTCGGTGTACTCCCTACCTGTATTCATCCCATCCATTAATCCTTCTCGCTTTGTCTCTCCTTCCCCAATTACGTCCACTTCCCACATCCTTTCCTCAATCACGACCTTCAGCCCCCCTTCATCGCCCCTTATTACCTGCGCAGAAGGAAATATTATCGTTATCCATACAAAAACACGTTTCCTGGCTCAGAATTTGACGGGAGAACAAAAGTATTGTCACTCTGGAATGCTATTCAATAGTCCAACAAAATATAAGTTAGTAACTGGAGCTAGTACTTGCTTGCCCACGGAACAAAATATTTTTTCTTTCGATCATTGTCATGATTGCAAGAGAATAGCAACCTCTCTGCAGAACTAATAGTGGGTGAGAAAAGAAGTAATGCTCCTCCCTTTTCCAGCAACTTCCTTTTCTCACGCATCCTGTTGAGCTCCTCCTCAGTTGTCTTCATTCTGTCCATCGTACCTTTGATCTACTCTCCTCTCTTCACTGTCCAGTTTTTTCAGCATAAAAATTGCATCATAACGTTACGCTCTATATCAGACCCTTCACCGAGCTTTTATTTGAAGTACTTGAGGCCCCCGTCATTACTCTCCTTTAGTGGACGCCTATTCTGCCAAAGTGGTTCCCTTCTTAGTACTATTATTTTGCTCATTTTACTCCATTTTCCCCCAAAGTAACTGCATTTTTTTAAATGCTGCACTTCCTACTTTTTTGATTCCCCTCACTTTCTTCGTAAAAAATATCTCAGTACCAGTATTCTAATGACTGAAGGAGGCAAAAATAGCCTCTTCAATTTAGAAAAATTTCGCTTAAAGATTCCCTCATTCAAACAAGAAAGTCGCAGTAAAGTTGGAAAAATTCTCCAAAATTAATGTATACATTATTGTAAAACAAACAATTTCACGAGTTTGGATTTCTTACGGTAAGTAAGTTCGTTTTTTTACGGTACCTCGACGTCTGAGGCCGTGGAGCAGAAACTTATTTAACTTATTTTATTAATTTCTAATGGCTTTTGCGTCCCATAATAAGGGTAAAATTGATGTGAAACTAATGTACAAAAGGGTGTGACACTCATTACATAGATGTGAATATTTTTTTTCTGTAAATAGGGAGGAGTGAGTCAAATTACTATGACTTATCCTCAGCCTCGTTACCATCACCGTCTATCACCAATGGACGGCTTTCAAGACGATACCGAATCTGAAATGAGTCGGAGTTTATTTAATTATTTTTTTTATTCTATGACGTTGGCCTTTATTAAATGCATTGGAAAAGCAGTGCGAGAAATAAGGGATGCAGATTAATAATAAGAAAACAAAAGTAATGAGATTCTCTAGGACAAAGAAAGCGAGGCTGGTGATAAGAGTAGGAAGTCACAAACTGGAGCAAGTCGAACAATTTAATTATTTGGGTAGTACGCTAGAAGAAACAGGACATAGTAGCAAAGATACTAGGAGTAGAATAGCGCTAGCGAAGGAAGCGTTCAATAATAGAAGGAAGACGGGGACCTTAAGTAAGGATGTAAAAAAGAGGCTGGTGAAGAGCTTGATATGGAGTGTGGCGTTGTATGGGGCAGAAACGTGGACATTGAGAAAGGAAGACGAAAATAGGCTGAAGGCTTTCGAAATGTGGGTGTGGATGAGGGATGGAGAAGCACAGGTTGGACGGAAAGGAAGACAAATGAGGAAGTGCTTGACATGGTGGGCGAGGAGAGGAAACTTATAGATGAGAGCAGGGGAAGGCAGGGTAGGTGGCTGGCAGCGATAATGAGGGGAGATGGTTTGCTGAAGGCCATGATAGAGGGAAGGATGTTGGGTAAGCGGGGAAGAGGAAGAAAGAGATTAGGTTTTATGGATGGGATGAAGATAGGTAGGACTTATGCTGGGATGAAGAAAGAAATATTAGAGGTAGATAGGGTAGATAGTAGTGTAAGAGTCCGTTAGATATTCTCTGACTTTCATCATAACCTACCTCTAACCGGTAGATTACTCTAATGAATGAATGAATGACGTTGGCACTCTTTTCAAATTATGTTATTTGACTCTATTTTATTTGTGCCTTGGGTAATGTAAAAGACTAGTGAACTTCGTCTTTGCTGAGGGTTTCTTTCGATGCCGATTCAGCTTGCTCGTTTCCAGGAATGCCTGCTTGACCTCAAACTTAAAATATTATCCGAGTCTCTCTGTTTCATTTCGGTCAAATTTCATGTAGGTCTACATAATTGGGCCATTTGGCAAGAAGCTGGCGCCTGCTTAGAGGGAACGTAATGAATCCGAGAAAATGATATGAGAGGGCTATCTCAATTTCTGGTAATTTGGCCGTATAAAGACTGCGTTGTGATTGCACCCTAAAATTTTCTATTTTGCCACCCTGAGTTACAAATAGCATCAGTGGAGTTATTTTTCGATCCGTTGGTAGGAATGTCTAACATAAGAGTTCATAAGTGTGCTCAGAAAATTTATTTGTCCCAATCCCCAGATTTTCACGTTGATTTTTGAAACGAATTCTCCAGGGTTTCATTGACCTCTGTCCTCGCGCGTCAATAATATAAATACGTGGGTTAAAAATAAATTTAAAACAGGAATGGTATTAATGTTCTGCATTCATTGTACAATAAAATCTTGCGGCGTTACTGCATTGGAGGCTCCCCGGCTCCCTTAACGTAATACATATTTACGATTTTTTCTATTATTCCCTTAAATGTTATTGCAGCAACTGAGAGTTTTATATTCAACGAAGTGATAAGCACCGGCAAAAAGACTTTTACTTAAAAATAACTAAGCAGCTTGTCACCGAAAAAAATAGTAGAAAAATTCAAATGCATTCTAAAAGCCCTTACATTTTCAGAAGAATATCTCAGGATGTGGTATTTACACAAAAAAGTCGCTGAAGGCCAAAAAAGCTTCAAAGAGTTTTTTTAATTTTCTTAAATAGAAAAAAAGTTGTGGAAATTTTTGATTGGCTATGGAGTGAATGAGCAGTAATTAAATGTTATAAAGACTAAGTACGGTAATTTTAAGACTAGTAAGAGAGTGAATGGGAGCTCAAGTGAATGGTTTGAAGAAAAATTGGGCATAAAACAAGGATACATAATATCTCCGTGGCTGTTCAATGTATAATGCTTGTAGTCACATTGTCAGCGTAGTGGTTGGAGTTGTAAATGTGCGAGCACTACTATACATTGATGATGCAGTGTTGCAGCCTGAGATCCCACAGAAATTACAAAGGCTCCTAGGTAACTTTTGTGAAGCAACATTGAGAATGGAATTGATGTTTAATTTGTCAAAGACCAAAGTCATGGTTTTGGCAAGGAGAATTTAATGGTATGGAGAGGATGAAAGGATAGCCAAAGAGACTAAAAGGCATGCGAATGCTGGAAGGAAAGGCGTAGATAAAATGTGGGTTATATTAAGGAATTAATGTTTATCTAAGGAAGCAAGTTTTGAATAGCACAAAAGTGTACTCCTTCCCACCTTATTGTATGGTAGCAAAATTTATACCAGTATAATCATAGGAGTAGGCTAAAGGGAGTCGGTATGAGGTATCTGAGAAGTATGTACGGTAAAAGATGAAGGCATAGGGTTATAGGAATGAGTGGGTGATGAAAGATTGAGGAACGAATGCTCCGGTAATAGGCATGTATGAAAGGATTGTGGTACTTCTTCGGTTTGGCCATGTTGAGATTGATGAGAGTTGAATAATGAAGCTGAGTTATGATAGAGGAGTGAATGGTGTGAGAGGAAGGAGTGGAGCGAGTAAGTCTTGAGTGAATGTCATGGAAAATACTCATAAGCAAAGGAATATTAGGAATCTTAAGAACAGTAGGGCGTGCATGGTGTAATGTAAGATTGTAACTGAAGCAAAAGAGGTATGCAAGTATAACGTAGTATGGAGGAAATTATTAAAGCAGAGTCTGGCTAATAGGCATATCACCGAGAATTAAACATTTTTAGTGTGCCTACCCTGAAAGGGAACCGCGTAATGGGTATGTAAATATGTAAGTCTTCAGACTAAAATTGAATCAAAAATGAAAAGTCGTAAGACTTTTTTTCTATCTCTCTACTCATGTCTAATCTTCATTGCACATTTCTCGCACTGATTCTCTAGGTGGGTCTGTCAATACTTTTAATACTTTCGATGAATACCTAAATTACGCCTGATCATCAGTAATTCATATTGTGTAAAATATAAAGGTAGGGAAGAGTATGTAAAAGGGCAGGATCACTGGGGAATGAAGGGAAGGTGGAAAGTAACTCGGTGTCGGGGTTAGCTGCTCTTAACAAAAGGCACGAGTAGGACCTGGTTTAACGGTGTCATGCGATGAACGGAGTATTGTACTTAAAGTGTTCTCCGGATCGGCATTTCTTCTGGAAAATTTCCACCACTGCCGGGATTCACACCCGGGCCCTCGGAATGGGAATCCAGTTCTATAGTCTCCACACCAATCCGATCCCCTTTTCTAGCTTCCTGACCTATAGCTCCTCAGCCTGTTTTTCCCGTGGTTTTTTCAACTTTCTTTGTCATATTTCTGTTCGTGAGTTCTACCTTTGCCGCATGTGAAATCCGACTAACTGCGCTATTATCCTTCGATGTATTCCGCTTTTCTGGTTTTTTGGTACGGGGGTCATGACTGTTTTTGCGAATGCCTCCGGCCAAACACTCATAGGTCGTGCTAACGACGTAGAGAAATATTTATGTTAGTCTTCCACTTTTCCCTGAACTTCAGCTACTCTGGTGAAATGTTTACCATTTATGTATAATGATTTTCCCGCCTTTATTTTTTATATTGCTACCTTTGTCTATCTACATTCAATTTATTTTCCACATCCTAGCTATCAGGCTTGTTATTTTTGTCGAAGATTTCTTGAGTCTTACCTCCTTCTATCCTGAACTTCTTTTGATTAGTTGAAAAACTTTCCTTATTTATCTTTGATGCAAGGCAAAGTTAGCCTCATTGTAATATCTGATACTAATTTTCTTATGTGTTATGCTCACCCATTTCCACCTCTCTTTGTAACATCTTTATTTATTCGCATTGTCTTTTTTAACGCGCTTTGACTACCTCGTTTGTTTAATTTTATTAATTTCCTTGTAATAACTTTTACCCAACTCCCTGTTCACATTTTTCCGGTCCTCTCTTCAATCGTCCCAGTCGGTCGGTCCGGAGCTTCAAGCATCTACCTCTCTACTCTCACTATGTGAGGTATCTTATAGTCATTTCTTTTATCATCCTAGGCTTCATAATCCTCATCTTGTCGATGGCTCCTAATGATTTATGTTGTTTTTGCATCCACCTTATCTTCGTTAGACAGGTGACTACTAGCTCATGGCATCATTTTCTGTTTCCCTTGATTAATTTGATCACGTTCCACTTATTAATCGTAATTCCTTTTCGTAAACTGTTGAGCCTTAAATCACATTTCATAAGTTCTCCATTATGGTTGGAATTCTCATATAGGCTCAAGAAACTGTATGAAATACCCTTCATAAAATGGTATCATTCCATGTCATTATCTTATTAATATTTTCCACTTACTTCCAGCGCCTTTCACGCGTACTTGCGCCTGCGATGGTTTCTGAAACAAATGTTTGCTATTACTAAATTATTTTCTCTGCATAAGCTGTCGTCTCACTGAGGTCATTGTTCTAGGCCCATACTCCATTCCCATCCTTAACTTTTTTCATTATTGCATTGCAACCCTTCATCATCATGGTTTTCTTTCTCTAGATTGTCTCAATTGTTCCGGCGAGCAGTTCGTGTGAGTCATCTAAGTCTTACTCCCGAAGTCCACTTTTCGACGTGTACTCATGTACCACAGTTAAATTTCCGGGTCTGCTTTTATCTTCTATCTTTCTTATAGAATAATATCACAGTTAATAAATCTGGCTTTTGTGGTGGCTAGAGTGGTTTTAATCATACGTTTTCATGGTAATTATATCGAATCACTGTTTCCATTCGGGTCTTCCCCTTCGTACCACTACAAGCCCTGATATTTTCATTATGTTTATTTTAATTCAATGTTAAATACACCCATCGTTAGTTACGGATAATGTAACACACTCAGGTTAACACAAACAATCACGTTGCGGCTTATGAAAATTAAGGTGTATGTATTTTGAACCCTTAAAATTAATCTATCTTTGTTTACAGTGTAATAGGTTCTTCCTTTGTGGGGATAACTCAATCTGTAAGACTTCGTTTCACTGTTAGAAGCGGTTCAGACACGCCACTACCTCGAAAAACCCGCAGTTGTCCTTTTTGATTCATTATAAACTTAAATTATGCTCTATGTTTAGGATCAATCCTTTCAAGTTCGCTTATCCAGGCGGTGACCTCAGATTAGCTTGGGAAGGATTTTCCCTGCCACCACTAAGGACATTCATTTCAAAAGGAGAAGCATTTGGAATCGTTGATTATGGAGCAGAATGATCGTTTTTCGAAGAATATTACCTTTTGATTTTATTGCATGAACCAAATGTGGCTCCAATGCACCCTCAGGGATTCATTTTCAAACATAAGTCTGATGCTGAATAGAGTCATTCTTTGTGTTCCTACTTCCGGGAATTTTACGTCACGTCGGTTGACTTGCTAGACAACAGTGTCTCCACTCATCCCGAAGGCGTCTTCATAGAATTTCTCCTCTTGTACGGGAGGAGATCTCGACCAGAAGACGTTTCTAGGATGAGAAGTGAAACCGACGCGACTGAAATCCCGGAAGAAGAATGAAGCCATCATCTGGCAAACAGCACGAAAGCCCTCGAGAAACGCAATCACTTGTATTACTTGGGGAATAGGTGCGGCATTTTCTAAGTGTTAAAGATAAAACGAATGTAGGGGCTTTGCTTCATGATTCGAGAGGGGTTTTTCACTTCGCCAAAATGTACTATTTAGTGCACTGATTACTGCACTGTACTGCACCACAGTCTATACAGTCGCGTCATGCCATGTAATTTTCCCTATACAGACTTGTAGCGCGCCGATGCAAGCGCCTCTAGTGGTGAACGTGTATAACTACTTTCATTACGGTGTAAATGAAGCTAACTTTTGCTCACTTTCGCCAACATTTGCATTGCCTTCTAAACATTTTATTTTTGCGGGTAATGCTTTATGTTAACGGCTTTTCCATCCTTTTTAAACTATCGTAATCTCGTTCAGAGCACCGATGTCACACAATCGTTCGCGGAATAAATGGTCCATTCAATGGTTAGACATTTCAAAGAAGGAGCAAAACTTTCTTCAATTTTTGAAATATGTACAGAGTAGTTTGTTACCCCAGTCTAGCACTTATGGCTTATGACATAACGTACGTCTGTTCTGACTTTTTAAGTGGCATAAAGACAAAATAGGAAGCACATGTACAGGTATTTATTGAGGTCACTATTACATTTTTGTATTTGCTGTGAGGAATGAAAACACAAAAGGATCTATGGAACAATACTTTTTCATACATTTAATTCAAGTCAGTAACTTGTATTATTCACCTTTAAGTATTTTTTATACATTCGATTTTTGTAGCTAGAGAGACCCTGATTTTTTTATTTCAAATATAAAATAAATGCATGTCCTTACAAAGATTCTATTGAGCAAATGTTTCACGTGAGTTGCATATTTTTGGAAGGGGCATTTTGTTTGATTCGTAAATCACATTCCCATAAGATGCCCTATTTGTTTTAAATAACAACACAATGAGTATTACTTATCAATGATGATGAACATTCCTCGAAAAAGGAATTCAGTTCCTCACTGCACAATATAAGACTGAAGAAATTTCACTACTTTGAAAGTTTTTAAAATATGTTAATAAATTTTTTCCTCGGATATTATCTTCTATTTTCATGAGGAAGTACCTACATTCACAATAATGAAGTGATATCAGTTTTCTCAGAAAATAGCCCAAAAACATATATCATTCACAAGAAATCATGTTATGACCACACTTCTTTCAAGCTATCAAGGATTGCTTCCTGGCTATCGAATACTTCACTGCCGTAGGAAGAATTTAGCTTCAGAAACGATTTAAAAACCAAAGATTGACATAGGAGTAGCCTTGTAGCGGACAACAGAGAAAAATTCTCCAAAAAGTCTTGATTCATTTTTCTTGTTTCTTGACATCTTTCTAAAGGGCTTTGGTTCTCAGCTCTTTCCAAATATTTTGCAGAGTTGATATTTAGAAGCCAAATTTCAACAAATATTACCTTTTATGGATTTATTATCATTTACTTTATGGTCAATTAACCTGATTTACCCCAGCCAATTTTTCATTACCTCGGGGGCTTCAATGTGTTCATATTCATCTGTGGTAGTAACTATCAGTGTCGCAGCTGAAATAATGCCGTGGGAGTTGAAAATATTGGATAAATCATCTACGTTTTTACACATTTTGGTGTTTCCAGGCATTAATCCACAAGAAATAAGACTGATATGGCTGATACTTCTGTAGAATGACGTAGTATATGTGGTGAACTGGCCTTCGGATATTATCTTCTATTTTCATGAGGAAGTACCTACATTCACAATAATGAAGTGATATCAGTTTTCTCAGAAAATAGCCCAAAAACATATATCATTCACAAGAAATCATGTTATGACCACACTTCTTTCAAGCTATCAAGGATTGCTTCCTGGCTATCGAATACTTCACTGCCGTAGGAAGAATTTAGCTTCAGAAACGATTTAAAAACCAAAGATTGACATAGGAGTAGCCTTGTAGCGGACAACAGAGAAAAATTCTCCAAAAAGTCTTGATTCATTTTTCTTGTTTCTTGACATCTTTCTAAAGGGCTTTGGTTCTCAGCTCTTTCCAAATATTTTGCAGAGTTGATATTTAGAAGCCAAATTTCAACAAATATTACCTTTTATGGATTTATTATCATTTACTTTATGGTCAATTAACCTGATTTACCCCAGCCAATTTTTCATTACCTCGGGGGCTTCAATGTGTTCATATTCATCTGTGGTAGTAACTATCAGTGTCGCAGCTGAAATAATGCCGTGGGAGTTGAAAATATTGGATAAATCATCTACGTTTTTACACATTTTGGTGTTTCCAGGCATTAATCCACAAGAAATAAGACTGATATGGCTGATACTTCTGTAGAATGACGTAGTATATGTGGTGAACTGGCCTTCAATTTGGAGAAGACGGGGAGTTAGCAGGGGGAGTTACTGCTTTTTAAACTATGGGCAAGTCTGACTGTATTCATAGAATCCAGGGAGAACTATTCACAAATGACCTCCAATGAGATCAACACTCTAATTCCACTTTTTAATAGATGGAAACAATCATATTAAAATAGGTCATTTCTGTAACTATTCAGCAAATGAGGAAAAATTTAAAAATAGTATAATTTCCTGCATAAAAATCTAAGATAAATCAGTTGATATTTTTATTGACTTACGCATCAGAACAAAGTTTGAACCCTGGTCAGTCACACATGTCTTCACGGTAAACGCTGGTTTAGAAAGTATTTCAAGAGTAGTTTTGAAAACCTTTTGAAAAAATTTGTATTTTATAGACTGGCAGGAGAAATAGATACCCTATAGGCTTCCTTAAGTTATAAAACAATCCCTTTATCATTAGCAGTAAAGCTGGACTTGTTATGTTACTGCTTCTGAAGAAACCCAAGTCCTCTAAGCCACAGACATAATCTACACTATTATTGTACAACAAATGCCTCGCAACTGCTATTTTATCTATGCTCAAACTAACCAACCTTTGGTCCTATTTCAAGTTCTTTGCCTTCTCTTTAAAAAGCATAAACACTCTTAGATCCAGGCCACTTTTGGTATTTATTCCCTCAACTTACTGTTGCTACATACAAATAGAGGATAGATTAAAATGTTCGGAAAAAATGTGTAACCTTAAGGCACAGTATAAACTAATAAAAGAAATAAGATCAGGTTTAACTTTGTGGAATTCCATTTTATAACAATAAATGATGATGATGCACATGCATTGAAATCCGGTTTGTGCATAATTGTATTGACCAAAATTGTGGATTGTAAAAGTTTTATTTGTTGTTATACACAGTCTATACTATTTGTTTAGACTGTGCTTAAGGACTGCGATACAGGAGACTCAGTGAAAAACATTTGGTATCACTGAACTTATGAGATCCATGACCACGAAATATAATCCCTATTAATTTCCAGGCAAAATGTTTTTAAACAGTTTTTGGCTATATCTTGCACTTCCGCAATATATCTTCCATCTTTAATTACCCTGACCATCTCCTACCTACCACCAGTACATCTCAATCTACTCTTAATTCGAAGAACTGTTATGTTATTCCTCAAAAAAGAAATCTCTTACTCTCTTTAGTGAGTTCTTAATTTCCTGGTTTAGAACTATGGACATACAAATAAAAATTACTCACTCATTGGATGATCCTGTTGTAACTGTATATCAGAGAAAAATGTGCCATGATTGGCAGAAACTGGGTGAAAAGAAACATGTTAGTAACGCTAAAAAATCTATAGAAGGATACTTTCTTTATATGTATATAAGAGGAGATTGGTATCTAGAGTTTTTCCTCGGGAAGACTGTCTTTCAGGCAGGTAACTTCCGTTGAAAGCTTATTAGAGACGGATTATTGGGTATATCAAATATTATGAGGACAGCGGTTAGCACCAATCTCTTTTTATCAACTGGCTGTCTTCAAAATGCCCCGAACAGAGCAAATAATTTTGTGCACAAGTAAGCGGCATTTTTCCCGTTTCAATCTTTTCTGCGGCAATGGGTGACCCGTCGTATGCACGGTAATGATCATAATAAATTACATTAGCGTGCTAAAATAAAAGAATTAGAGAGCGCTCACGTTTTGTGAGCTTCAAAAATATCAAGAGCACCAACCAACCTGTAATGATACTTAGGGAATCGGAAAAAATGACACTCCTGAATTGCATTACCGATTTCTGCTGCAGTATTATTTAATAAAAATCAAATGTGAAAACACTGTACGCAGTCGCAGCACTCAGCACACAGTCTCAATCAAAGCCGGTATGACATCCAAAGTACGGTATTGTATCGCGAGATTGAAATACAGGATGAGTTTGAACGGTTGTTTCTAGTACGCTTGAACTGCGTTTTATTCTCACTGTTGCCTTTTAACGCAATATAATCCTAAAAGGGGAGACATTATCAAATATTATCTACAAAAGGAATAATACCATTACATCACGAAGAAGAAAATAGGTTCTAGTTCCAGTGCGCGAAAGTGTATGTAATCACCCCACATTACGGTAGTTATACACGTTCGCCGCTTGGGGCGCTACTAACAGCTAGCTGCAAGAATTGTGTCCGTCTTGTCGCGACTGTATAGACTGTGACTGCACTGCACTGACTGCCTGCGACCTGCCCAGAATAAGATGATGTCGTTAGGAATATACCATTGAATCCTAAGTTAATGCCAATAAAAATAGCAGTCCTAATAAAAAAGTGTTCATTTTTTATATTCTGCGTTTTGCTTTGGTATTTCACTTTTAATGTAAATGAATGCGCACATCCTTACTAATTTTGATGACTCTAGTGTGGTATCTCAATTTTATATTTCTGCCAATAGCTTTAGTGGTATTTCGGTGAATATTATATTGGTGCTAATGATATAATTTTTCATTCTTAACAGATCTTCGGGAATAGATCCATGTTTGAAAGAGAATCATGCAGTGATACTGGACGAACCCCGGCGGAGTTTCAACTGGGCCATCGAGGAGGGCTCCAAGCCCCTTTGCGACAGCCACCTGGCTCCCGGCTGGTACCGCTTTCAGTCCGCCGCGGGCACTTCAATACCCACCGGCTGCCCCCCACTGGATCACTGCGGCACGGCGTATCCCATTTGGCACCGTGGTAGGTTCCGCATTGGTGTATCGGCTTCCGTCAATAGATGCGGCCGCCTCTTGGCCCTGCAAAAAGGGTCCGAGCCTAAATCAAGGAATTCCTATCAACTAAATCTTGAAATTCTGTCTTGACATAATTTATATTCGACGCTGTAATAACGCGGAGAATATAAGTTGTGCCAAATTTTACCACTACCACTTAGAAGTATAAGGAATATTCAGCATCTCTTTCATAACTGTATAATATCGCCGTTAGCGCTAATTTCATAATGAGTGTAGCGTTTTGCTGAGAATGGAGGGTCCTGAGCTCAAAACCCGTTTGAAGTCCCTTTGGAGAGTCCCATTTGAATTCTGTAATGAACGATTTTCTGGTAGCCACCTCATCTTTGGAAATCGCTTATAGCATGAATGGCTTTCAGTTCAAAACGATGTGAGCTCTACCTCACCTATCAAATCAGAGCAGCCTTCGGCTTGTTACTGCAGTACTTTCACTGCACTTAATTGCTTTTCCCTTTTTGGTATCGGTACTTTTTTACCTATGACCAATATTTGCATGTGTCCTGAAAGATCTATTCTTTCTAGTGAGTATTGGTTATAATGGCTCTGGTTGCAAAGGCCTGTACGCAAATGAATAGACTCGATTTTCCCTGCCCATCAAAATTTCATGCACACCATTTAACCCACTTGATTTTTAAACTCCATGATACCGTATTTAGGCGCAGTTCTTTACTTGAAAACATTGGCGAAGAACTAAGATTATCCTCCAAACTTTTAGCTCTGGATTATGTCTATTTTTATTCATGTGTATCTTTTGAATGCCAATCACCCAAGCGGCTGTGCGGGTGGCGGGGATTGTGGACTGGAGCGCACGCATTTTCATCACCTCATTGCCGAGGTGATGAAATCATCACTTCGCGCTCGATTTATGCGTAAGCGAAATTAAGCACAGAGACCCTCATTAAATATCTGTCCGTGACAACATGATCATAATGGCGAAAAAAGTGATTCGTGGTTTTTCATACCAGATTTCATTTTCTCTATTTGGGATTCGTGGTTTTTCATACCAGATTTCATTCCCTCTATTTGGGCGCGGAGACATTTGACTCAGGGCGCAAAACTCTTTCAATTAAAATAGCAGAGGTAATTAAAGATCTAAATAGTAGAGCAAGTTATCTGCACCGAGTTTTTATTTTAAACAATAACCTTTGGATATATTTACTAGTCTGCTACTCACAGGACCATTTGCTTTATTGAAGCAAAAGGTAGATGATTATCAATGAAAAATAATTACTTCCAACATTTTTATTTAAAAATCCTTTTCATTTGCTTCCAGGCCAGATACCTTCTGCAACTGAGGGAATTGTGAACAGTATAGGATGCGGGCATGTAGGAGACGACTGTTGCAAAGTCCAACTTCCCATCCTCTTGAAAAACTGTTCTACCTCTGTTGTCTACTTCCTTCAGCCTACACCTTCATGTCATATGGCTTACTGTGCTGGGTACATGGTCCCATGTCCACGTGGTCTTGTTTCAAATACTGGATTCACTCCCTGCCAGTGTAAGTATATGTTCTTCCACAAACTGATGTTTAAAATCAGAGCCGTAAATGAAATCACGAAAAAGAAATACCTAGCGTTGACTCGGCAGCTAATCCTGGTTTCATGGTTTACAGTTCTGCCTTTGTACACATCTAATTATTCAGGACAAGATTTGTTGTGTACATTTCTCATTTTTAATCAACATTCTCTTATGTTAAAACACATAGGGTCTGTTTTCTGGGTGTTAACAAATAAAAAATTAAGAAATGCTCAAATTGGTTTTAAGCAACAATTATATTCAACCAAAATACCAGAAGATAGTAATTTGGACAGTGAAAAGAGTAATTGTTATGAAAGCTGGAGTGTAGGCTTTAGTAGCTTTTGATAGATGCTTATGTGACTTTTGTGTTTTGCTGCGATGGGAGCATTTTGTGTCTCAACGTTTCCCTCGCGTTGCAGAGAGCGTCTTCAGGAGCGTCTTTGCTGATGCTTTGCTTTACTTTTTGCCGTCTTTGCTTTACTGATGGGATCATTTTGAGATTCAACGTTTCCCTCGCGTTGGAGCGAGTGTCTTAAGGAGCAAAGACGCTCCTGAAGACGCTCGCTGCAACGCGAGGGAAACGTTGAGCCACAATATGCTCCCATCGCAGCAAAACTCGAAAGACACATCAGCATCTGTCATGAAAGCTGTTCATTACCCCACATGCTCAAAACAAATATAATAATAAGTAAAGTTGGTTAAGAGGAATTTTAAATTTCTATTGTAAAATCATTGGTATGAATATGGGTTTTCAGTGAGATGAATTATGTGTTCCATTCTCTCTACCTAAACTTTTTGGAGTGACTTTAACATTGTTTCTTTTCATTCAGGAGGCAGTACTTAATTTCCAGGGTTAAAGTTATTTTTAAGCATTCACACACTCAATTACGCGCTACTTTATTCATTTCAATAAGCTTAGAAGAATGCATGGGAGGTTGGTGACAAGATGTCTAGAGGAAGCTCCTGTTCTGTTTCCGTTAGAATAACTTCCGCGTTCCGCTGTGTTCGTTCAAATTTTCGTTGACGACGCTTCGCTTCCATTGCTATGCGCATCTACATATCAGAATCCAAAATTCCGACCCGATCATTGCAGGACGCATCTTCAAATCAGGATCCAAATTCAAATCCTGATCTGAAGAAGCTACCTGCAATGGATGCGAAACGTCGTCGCCCGAATAAGTGAACAACCGCAGTGAAACCCGAAATTCCTCCTACCTTAGACACGTGTGATGTGCTGTGAAACTCTCCAGAATGCATCTCCTTTTTTTTTTTACCTGTGTCTCAACATGAAAAGGAATAGTATTATTTTCAAAAGAATTTAGATTAAATACATGCATGCTTAGTGGAATATGTAGTACATTTTAATGTTTTGGGCAAAAAAAATTTGCATTACAAAGTTACAATATTCACAAAAAAGTCGTTGTTATCCATTAATTTGAAAACCTACATGGTTGCTTAGATTATATTGTGATGTTTCCCGTTCAAACTAATTGCAGACTTGAAGCATTGTCAAGTGCATATATAGTAGTGCATATGCTGTTGATCAGGTGATATCTCTTATGCTCATTTGAGGTAAATGAATGGATAGTAAAATCCGACATGTTCATCTTTTCCATATCATTTTTAACGAGAAAAATATTAATATTTTCAATTGCATTTACTTGCTAATACAATTTTTGCAGAGGCTAATTGCTGTGTATGTCCATGCAATACTTGTCTTGTTCGGTCAATTATTTAGTTAGTCAATGCTAAAATTTACCTCCGTTAATCGGTCAAAATACTATGTATTATATCTTAATAGTACATATTACATTGTAAGTTAGGTAATTAATCTGTCAACCCCTTATTAAAGTTCATGCTTACATATTTTTCCCATTTGTAGTTGAAGTGGAATTGGTTGGTGTGAAAGTAGTCTCAAACCTAAATTCTGAAGGTCATCCACAAATTCACTGCATTGCTTTCTTGGAGAAAGTTACTGCTTTGGACACTCTCGTCATCGAGGTTGATTGGCTTTCTGGTGGTGCTGTCATTCATCAGCAGCTTTATCATCCAGCTGATTACAGCTATGCTGTATTGCCTCATCAGTTTTGGAAGCTTGGACAAACTGTAAGTTGCATATGGTGCAATGGGTGAATTAGGTATATGATGGGGATGATATTTTTTAGGAAGCATGTTCAATCAAAAAGCGGTTGGGAGTCGTATTTCCTGGGGTCAGATTGATGTAATTGGGACAGGAAAGACTGGTTTGCTCGATGAATCATAAAATGTTTTATGTGCTTTATTCAGACTTTTAAGGATTACTAGAAGACAGGAGGGCACGTACCTACATTTTCATGGACATATAACATAAAAAGATAAAAAGTGATTTATGAACAAAGTGTTCCGTAGCATTTTTGTAATACATGTACCCAGAAAAACCAGTAATTAACTGCTAGTTACCTTTATTCTCAGCGACTGGTCTTATTCTGATATTTTTCATTTATTTTTATATAAATATTTTTCCTTTTGTAAAACATTCGCAAATATGATCTAGAACCTCCAAATTCTCCTGATGCAGAGCAACAGTGAGCTGAGAAGCTAAGTGGATAGTTGCCCCCCATTCTTTTTCTTTCTATGGCCAATTTTTTAAATTTATTTTTGCGCATAAAAATTGTAAATTAGTCAAAGGGTGAAATATTATTACTGGGATTATAACGCGTATTGATCCTCATGAAAGAGATAGCCTCCCTATTCCAATGATTACGCTAGAATGATATACCTGGTAAATCATTGAACTTAATTTATTTCAAATCAAAACCTATACATAAAAAATTCAGGCCCATCAACTTAGAGCAGCAAATTTACAAAATAAAATATTGATATCATTTTCAAACCTTAATCCTGCTCTAAGTGAATTTGAGGTCATAATTTTTTTGGCAAGATTTCCTCATTGTTTTAATAGCTTTATTAGTCCTTAGATAAGAGAGAAATTTAATGAATGACAAACAAATACCCAACTATTGATTTTAAACTAAGTTAATAATTGTGATGAATGCATTTCATTAAATATTTAAGTCTTCAGTAACAATGAATTCCTTCCAGTTGCAATGCAGGGCAAGAGTTCGTCATATTTCCATCAACACGTACACACCACAGGTTACAAGTCCACCATTTTATGCTGGCATTCAGATAACTTCAAGAGCTCCCATTATTGTACAAGAAGGTAAGTACGTGATACATTGCGTAGTTAAATTAACCTTTTTTTTATTTTTTTAGGGGCTGGCATTAATGGAGTGATATCTTTACTTTGCAGGTGGTCCAGAAGTTTACTTAGAGATGCGATCAACTGTGCCAGTTGGATGTCATGACGATGACTGTTGCATTCCATTCAAAGTTGCAGTACAGTATCCAGATGATACTCACTACTGTCCTTCTGGAGAGCCACTTGATAGGGTAATGGTATATTTTCTTACACATAGTTTTGGAAATATTTACATTTTATATTATTTAAAAGAATTATTTCGCTATAATGCTAAGTGCTTTCTGGGAGAGAGAAATTTCTTAATTTTCTAAAACTCGTCGCTTAATAGAACCATAGTCTTAACCATAAATTTATCCAAAATTGTTCGTAACTATGACCGTTCAGAATAATATGGAGAACGGGGATCTCAGGGTCTTGCTTACCATCTGAGGTAACTTTATTTTTTAGATACCGATGCCAGTTTTTCCTTTGATGAAGTATGGGTATATTACGGCCTATGATATGATTTTAGGCATGAAACAGACATGATTGAATCATAAAAATACCTTGAATTTTTTTTCTCCTATAAGTTAGGGCTCAAGGAATGCACACATCACATTTGCAAAGATGACTGGAACACAACGCACAAAATTGCTCTTAGAAGTAAGCCAGATAATCTATATAGTGGGAATCAGCAACTTTCTCTGGAACTTGGAAGTTTAGCTCATAGCCACAGCATATGGTCGCATTATAAGCTTCCTCCTCAGCAGGTAATCCTTGATGACTTAAGGCTTAATGCTGTTGTCTTTTTTCTCTTCAGAAATGAATGACAAAACTAATGAGATCTTCTTCTTTCAGCTTCAAGTGGTTGGATTTGATGTCAGTGAAAGGTGCACTTCAGATACTTATATAAGTACATTTGATGGGCAAATATACAGCCATAATTTAAAAGGAACATTTTTACTCTACAAAAATGGCAACCATGAAGTTGAGGTAGGTATATAACGGATGCTCCCATTATCATCTGAATAGTGTTATGCATGCCAATGCATATTTACCGACATTAGTAAATGTTCCGATATACACATCACTTTCATCGAAGGCTGCAAGCAGTGTGAAGATGAACTTTTTACCACTAAAGCTGAAACTATTAGTTCAATGAGACAAGTCATTCTATAAACTTGGGAAGTCATTATTAACGGATATAAGATGTATCTCCTGCACCATTCCAAATTTATGATGACTAAATCATCTGTATAGTGCATCCCACCTGCTTTCTTCTAGTACATTATATTTTACTAGTACTCTATAAATATTTAGTAAACCAGTAAAACTATATATAGTATACCAGTAAAGTAAGACTGGTTATGGTCCCCCCCTTGATTATGCCTTGCACATCTTTTACTTTATAAATGCAGTTCCGTGAAATCTACAAATTATCGGAAATAATTGAACTTTAAGAGCTGAATATTCAGCATTTATAAATCCAGGATGCATAATTTTTAACGGTAAATTTCTCATTTTATAAATTTTACGTTATATACGTGAGTGTTGCATAGAAAATCGGTGGTTAGAGAAATTGGTCGGTACAAATTATTCTCGATTTTCAATGAACACCATAAATACATCGTCGGAGAGCAAAAAACAATATCTTTCAAGTCACTGTAGACCGAGTAGGAATACACTCGACCACAACTTCAAATGCCGCTAAGACTACCCGGAACGTGGTGAATGGAGCTTCGCACAGTTCATTCTACCATAATACATGAGATGAAAGGCAAAATGAATTAATGGTACATTTGACACAAAATATTGAGTTCATGGAGTGTTTAGCGGCTCTTCGTATTATCCAACCCTTTCTGTATTTGTTTTTTTAAATAATAATTCCATGGGGGCTATGTTCGCTGAGGGAGAGAAACCCATGCAACTCATTTTTGCTGCAAGGATATCTCTGTCTAATGAATCGAAAGCTTTACTGGAATCTAGCAGAACAAGTACTGATACCTCCTTCCTGTCCATTGATCTCCTTATTATATCGTCAATTATTTTAACTAAGGCAGTAGTGGTACTGTGTCCATGGCGGAAACCAGATTGAAACTGGTCAAGTATGCTATATCAAGTATATTAGGGCGGAAATCTTTATCATCGGAAGAATTAGTCTTTTTTGGGATTTGTCTAGTTAAGAACATACTTCCATTGATTTGGAAAAGTGTTTTGAAATAGTGATTAAATGAAGATGTTCGTGATATATGGGAGGATTAGAGGTAATAGCTTCTTTATGAAGTCAAGAGGTATGCCATCTGAGCCTTGTGCTTTAGATTTTAGTTGCTTGAAAGAGGAGTGTACTTGCATTTGGGTGATTGGGGTGAATTTGAATCCTTTTTCACGACAAAGAACACTAGAATTGTTTTTTAGAAAGAGTACATTTTTAAAGATTGTTCTATTATTTCTTTTTTAATGCGATTTGGAGACTGAGAAAATTTTTCATTCAATGAGTCAAGAGATAGGCCAGACGGAAAGATGCAGTCTTTAGTTTTGCCTATACCAGGTAGGTTGAATTGTAAAGGCAACTCCTCCCTCGGTGGTGGAACTCCGACCCCTTGGCGTCGTATGATACCGTCCGAGACCCTTTTTAATCACATCGGGCGGTGAAAGCGATTTCGGGCGGAGTAGCTCCGTCTGCGGTGTTTCTCCGCATGCGGTGAGCGGTTCGTAATTGCCCCCCATGCCTCCCCGATTTGGAGCAGGTTTTCCTCCTGTAGGCATAGCTAAAAGAAACAGAGACTAGAAAATTTTAAATACGGACCATCCAACAAGGGAAATAATAATAACAAAAAGAAGGAAGTTGCTCAAAGAAAATAAAAATATTATGGTTAAATCGTGTTGATCATCCCCATGGAGAAACTAAAATATTGATTTCTCGTAAAGTGATCAGCAAATCCACTGTCTTCTGCTGCCTAAGAATATCGTTTGTTCACTCATGGTTTAAGATTATTAGTAAAACTGTAAATCTATATCTACATACGACCCCACGAGCCACTGGAAGGGTGTTTGGCAGGGGGTGCTGGGATTCAAGCCATGAAAAGGGGAAGGAATAGGGTAAAGGAATAGGAAGAGGGAAAAGATTTAAAGTGAATTGAATGCTGAGTGTCTTTCTCTGTTTTTTCCAGTCACTATTTGTGTGTGGAGAAAAGGATTTTTTGTATTATCAGTTTTTTAGGGTATATCTAAAGTAATTGTTGCACGGCCTGTGTTTATTGTAAAATGTATGCGTTTGGCCAATTTGCGTTGTTTTAGTGATTCCACGTCTTGAAAAGCTTTCTAAATGGTACAGTAAATACAATGTAAAGACGTTTACGAACGTGAAAATCTCAGACGAATTGTCCTTAGACATTTTTGCGAAGGTGCGGTAATTTTTCTGCGACCGAGCTTTGAAAATTGTGAAAATAATCAATCAGCAAGCGGTTAGAGAGGTAATGCGTCCGCATCAGTGCATATGCTGAAGGGCGTGTTTGGGAGTGGAGTTAGCGAGGCGGAACCCGACCATGCGACCGCTTCCTCACTTCAGTGTTGGCACTGCCGTTGCGGCTGATTAATTAGTTTTATAGCTGATTGCTGCTTTATTCTATTTTTTTCAATTTTCAAAGCTCAATTGCCGAAAAAATATAGCAACATTGCAAATATTTCTAATGAAAATTTGTCTTAGCTTTTCGCCCACTAGCCAGTGACCTATATATGTTTTTATATTAGCATTTTGTATAAAAGCCAACGTGGGAAGGAACCTAATTCGCCCGAGACTAATGTTGTAGTAAATGTAAAAAATAGCAATATTTCGTCCTGTAGTGATATTTTGCGAGAACTTTTCAAACTAATTCTAAGAAAATTATAGGCCATTACTGGTATTACTTGCATCACCGAGATAACCCGCATCCCGCATGCATTTCTGAAGGATTAGTTTAACTGGATAACTACGGGTAATATTATGTATACCTTGTGCTTCTAACTACGCTGCACTGCATCTAGATTGACGAAAGAAGTTAACTTTATTCCGGGGTAAAGCAAAACATGGCCACCACATGTCCCTTCTCTAGACTGTAAAACAAATCTACCGTCTCAAGTTTTCAAGGATTTCTTCTTTTAAACCTTGCCCGCATGCCAATGCGCCTATAGCTACGATTACGACTAGAGCGAGCATTCAATGAAGCAAATCACACTCGACGAGCGCCTACCCAGCTACGTAAAATGTGACTGTTCAGGTGGCCGACCATGTATTTTCTTGGTAATTAGTCCCGAGTACTCAGCTAGTGTGCTCTCCAGTAATTTTTCTGTCAGTTCGGAAGTATAAGCAATGACGCGTAACCGTCCGAGAAATTCTACCCGTGTACGAAGGCAGTTTTGATAGGTTTTAACCACACTGCACGGCCGCCAGTAATTCTCCCCGGGACAAGGAGTGCCGCAGCAGGAATGGAAGAAGGGTGGAAGGAGCAAGGCGATTCGGGTGAGGAGTGAAGAATAGGGCACTATAAGTGTTCAGATTAACCTTTCTACGAGAGTTTTCTGTTCATATCACTTTTGTTGTGTTAGGCTGGCTGTGTGATGTGTCGATAAATTGTATCGCAGAAGAAATTATAGTGGCGTAAACGATACGGTAAGGTTGTGTCAACGCTGTTACAATACGTTACAAAAATGCGCTTCGTGTATCCAGTTTTCTCGTATAAGTGAAGTAATCGAGCAATTTATCCGTCAGGATGACCCTAAAAAGGTCTTCAGTGTTGTGCATTACGTTTATGGATCGCTAGTTTATGAAATGAAGACGTGAAAATAGTAAATGCCACTTTTCTTGGTTTTATTCTTGGTTTAGCAAGCCATAACCTTAGCCCAACGAAGAACGAAGTTTCTCGTTTCTGCGCCTCGTGACACCTCCAGGACTGTGCCACCGACTCCGCGTGCTGTAGCATAGACAGACTCGCTATTTCGCCAACCTTCACCTCGCTAATGTTCTCTACTTGTTCCTCTCTTTTACACGATTGAAATGTATTTTTATCGGGAAAAATCAGCCTCTCCGGTGAAAATAAATACCTGGAGCAGTGTGACCAATAGGGCACTAAAGGTGTTCAGATATCCATTTCTACGAGGGTTTTCTGTTCGCATCACTTTTGTTGTGTTAGGCTGGCTATGTGATGTGTCGATAAATTGCATCCCAATCAAATGCTGAACACAGGTGCGTGCCTTACCAATGCTTCCAAATCAGGTCTGCAACTCTGCAGGTTGTAATAACATTATTAGTGGGTGAAAATAGATTTTTCTCGCACTTTTGCATTTATATCGCAAAGCTGAAAATTTCTCATTAATATCACGTTTGTTACGAATACTAAAACTCACTGACTGTACGTGTGATGAAAATTCATCTTTTTTGCTAATTTACCACTGTAATTTGTGGTCGGGCACTTTGATAAATAGCAATAATTCTGATGACCATTATCACCTATTGATTCTTGTCCTCATTGTAATCCATTGGTAACTAACTTATCTTTCCCGTTGGGGCAAGGGCCTAGCCACGTTGACACACCGGTTCCCGTCAGATCACCGAAGTTAAGCAACGTTGGACCCGGACGGCGGTTGGATGGGTGGCCCTCCTCCATCCCTCTACCGGGGTGGATGGAGGGGTGATACTCCCTCCAGACCTATACCGGGAGGCCGGAGGGAGATATACCCAGACCGGGAAGGTAGGAGGGAGGACGCCCTCCATACCTGTACCGGGAAGGTTGGGGGTGGCCTATCTTTCATACCTCTACCGTGGTGCTACCTGTCTGCAAGTGGCAGGCAGGTTAAACGTGGGATGGCACTATGGACCAAAAAGATCTGAGTGCCAGAAGTATTCCAGTAGGCCCTCGCCCACCCATACAATCTACCATCTATCTTTCCCGTAAATTGCTTGTGTTGCTGTATGTCCTTTCATCACGTAAAAATGGCTGGCTAAATATGTTGAAGCCTCTTAAAATATTTCCATTAGCTTACAAATAAGTTTGTGTGCTTATATATTACTTAATTAGTTGTCTCCTCTTTACACGTAGGTGTGGTGAACTATTTTCTAAAATAAAACGAAGAGGTGTTCTCTATCCTTAATTTTATGCAACCCATGCGCTCACAAATGTATTGTAAAGTAGCATAGTAACTAAGGATTGGCTTCCGTAAAAATATTGAGTTGCCGTGGCGGCTATGTCCATTCTCCGTTTCAAGTATACTGGTGCATACGGTCCCGGCATCTCAGCACTCTCACAGTGAGGTGAGAGCCCAGTCAGGGGGAAGGGGTGAACTCTCGTGAGACGTTCCCAAATGCGCGCTGTTAAATATGGGGAAAGAGAAATTACTGGTACAATGTCGTAAATGCAAACCATAACCAAGATAATGAAAATATGATTTAAAAATATCTAATAAAAATCATTAAATTTCCTTAATCACCTTTGCTCAATTAAATAGGATAATCATTTACTGATACTGAAAGCAGAAATATTACTGCATTTATATCTATTATTATGAAAATCTGCTGGGTACAAATGTGCAAAATAAAATATTTAATTGGTGATAAAAAAATGAAGGCATTTTTGAACACCGTCTGATGGAACGGCTGGTGAAGCATTGTTTGTGAGGTTATCGTCCTTGAAATTGTCATCGACTTTGCTTTGTTAAGGTATGCTCTGTTACTGTATGGGCCTGGCAGCACTTGTGGGGAGCAAAAATTTCACAATTTTTTATTTTCTCCTTCCAAGTAATGCTTTCTGTGTACAAATTAACCATGTGTTTTCATGATATGCATGTTTTTGAAAATAGGCACGGGTCTTTTATGAGGTTATTGGGGAGGGCTGGAAAAGAGAGAAAAATTTGATTGAAGAATTTGCTTGCATCTTATTTTTGATTTACCTTAGCATTCCTTGAAATAATTATCTGTACATTTTCTCCTTAAACTAAGACAATTAATTTTTTTAATATTCAGGTTACCTATAGCAACTGCACATTCAGGAGAAACTGTAACTGTGCTGTAACCATAAGAGGAGAGCATTCCATTATCAAAGCTGACATTTGCATGAAGGGATACCTACTTGTATGGAGTGAAGCAACATATAGTGGAGATAATGAAGGTGATCATACACATCAAGACATAACTATTTTGCAGGAAAATGAAGGAAGATCATACAAGGTATGTAAATGGTTAAGATTCAGTCAACATCCACTGTATGCATGATTAATTAAGCCTACCTGATTTACAATTATGGATAAATGTAGTGCTGCAAAGTGTGACTAACCTTCACAAGCATTAAACTTAATAGGCCCTTTTCAATTGCAGGCTGTATTTTCTTCGGGGACAATTGTAAAACTGGGACCTTATTTGTCTTACATAACAGTGTACGCTTTAAGAACAGATTTGGGGAAAACATCAGGCCTGTGTGGTCTCTTCGACAGAAATCCATCAAATGATTTGGTTAATGAAAATGGGGCACCAGCTTGTGTGTATAGGCCAAGGATTCCATGTACTCAGTTCTCTCAAAGGTGGAAGTAAGTATAGTATGCTTAGTGGATTTAATTTTCTTCCTAGTGTATAGCAAGTACATAATTACTTAAAAGATTAGAGAAAATGCCTTCAATCGTGAATTCGTTATTCCAGTGTCTTTGTATGCTGGGAATTGAGGATGTTCATTGATTCTTGGATGTCTGGTTCATAATCCAAATTTGGTGCTTAAAACTATGCATCATTAATAGTTAATTCCATTTATACAGGAAATTTCCAAAATAACTCGCTGGTTTAATTGGATTTTACTTATTCTACTTTTGGATGACTCTGAATTAAGCTTTAGCAAATTTTAGTAATTCCACATTCTTGCATTTAATTACTCAATAAAAGTTCTAACCTATAGTTCTTTAAAAATTACTCTCAGATTTAAGGGATCAGTTGGTGAAATATATATGTCCATCTCTAATCCTTGTTTCCATTCATAATACCGATACTGTATCTTAGTCCTTTTTCATTTCATAATTTAATATATTTCACTTGAAATAAAATTAAACATGAATTTCAATACTGGCACTGACTCTTGATTCATATTGACATGAGTGGTGAGATTGTGCTTATGGTGCTTATTTCTTTGGAACTAAATACATTAATAATGCATGGCATATATACATTAATGTTTTTATTTTAGAGTACCTTCAGGACCAGGAGCAGCAAATAAGACTGCAGTGGGTCAAGTAACTACTGGAAACAATTATGAAAGTTATTGTGCATGTCGGAAGCCAGCCAAGTCAGAAACAAACAAGAAGAAAGTATCTGAAGAAAGAAATGAAAATGAAGTTGAAGGTAAAGGCATGCCTTTTTGGCCCAGTAGGTCATGTTGTAATTACATTTTGCATTAATTATTTCTTAAATACAACAAAGATATACATAAATCACTAATTTGAGTCCCGATTAGGTTTTCTCTCAATGGAATGTTTACACTTATGTGCACTTGAGGGTGATTCCGTGAAAAGTAACACTGTGGCTAGTCCCAGTATTCTCATTTCTTATCCTTTATTTTTCTATTCATCTCCAAGTTTTCATTTCTGATGCTTTCTGCTTGCTAAAAATCTCTATTTTTTTCTTATCCATACCCCTATGTCAAGTATTCAAATGGGCTGGTTTGTTTTGCTTGATATACCTTTCAAATATTTACCTTGCTGTTTTCCTTGTCCAATTTTAGTCAGTGTTTTACTCTCGAGTTTCCTCCATAACCATTTGATGGTTTGCATATTTAGCCCTTCTTCATCTCTGCGACCTTGAATTTAGGTGACTAGTTTATACATTATCATATTAGGTACATGAGGTTGTAATATGTCTCTCTGTTTCTCTCCCCTTCCTGCTTGGAACCAATATTGGGCATTTCCCTTCTGTCCTTACACAGTTATTTAACATGTCACAAATTCTTGTTACACATTTTACTATCGCCTCTATAGTTCCTTTCCTTCTCAGACATATCCATTTGTTCTCCATAGGTCGTCACATGCATTATGGAAGTCCGTGCGAAAACCTTGTGAGTTTTTAGGATCCAATTTTGACAACTTTAATTTCTAGAATTGATCAAAACATAGCAAGTAATGGATCACATAAATGAAGAGCTGAAGCTAAAGAACACAAAGAATATAAAAATTATTGAAAAATATAGTATGGAAGCCCATATATTTGGACACAGTACTTAATCAAAGCTGATTATTCATTCATAGGCACTCTTAACCCTTTCAGTGCGGAAGACTCACACGTGTGAGTGATGGATCATGGATCATTTCCAGGGGCAGATGACTCACAGCGTGAGTCACGCTTGTAATGGTAAATGATGTCCTTTTTATTATTCCACCATCCACAGAAACACTCTTTGAAGAGTAATTCCACACTGAAAGAGTTAAAAGAGGTCGATTACAATCCTACCCTCTGCCCTGTCACCTGTCAATTCCTTTATGACTCAATAAATTTTCTGTTCCATATATTGTAATATCTGACTATGTACTCTATCCTTGCTGCTTATGGGTCACAGTTGGGAAAGTTACAAAAAAATATTAACTGATTAAAGTTATAGTCAATCTCTGTAAAAATTAACTAGTTAAAGTTAAAAATTACTTTTCTGAAAAAGTAACTGATTAAGGTTAAAGTTTAAAAAAAGGAACTTTTACATTGAAAGTTACTTTTACCTACATTAAAGTTACTTTTACCTACATTAAAAGTTACTTTTTCAGTTACTTGTAGGAAACCGTTAAAAAACTTTAAAAAACACTTTAGGAAACTCTTTAGGAAACTTTTTAAAGCTATTATTCGCAATTGGGATAAAGAAATACAAACTTCAAATTCAAGAAAAATGATTTAACTTTTACTTAAAAAGTCATATAATTTAAATAACATTCTCATTTCAAAATTTGAATCAGACATCTGTTCTCTCCTGTATGAACAAAGAAGAAAAGAAAACTCGAACAGGTCGACATTCCCCAAAATCTAACAAAAAAAATTAACTGAATTTAGTTTTGTATCAGTTGATGTATAATTTTAACGATTAAAAGTTAACACTTCTCAAAAGTAATGGTTAAGTAAAATAGTTAACTTCATTTTTAACAATTAATTTTAATTGTTAATTTTTAACTGTTAATCCCAACTATGTTATGTGTTCATTGCATCTTTATCATCCAATCCATCATGGACTTCTCTTTGTGTTCCATCTACATTTCCTTGTATATTATTTGGTTTCTTTGCTTTTAGTACTTGGATGTTTTATCTTCATTTCTTGGATTAATATTTCTATTATGGTCTGTAGTATTTCTTTCATATTTATTTTATTGAATTATATTTCATTTATCTTATTTTCTTCTTTCTTCAATGAGAACTCTGTCTTGATCCAAAGCTGTCTCATCTCAGATTGCTTCTCATTATTTGCTCTTTTACAACTTCCATAATCACATTATTCAGAGTATTTTGTCTGTCTTTGGTGCTGGTCTCTTTTCTTCCCTGTATTTTTTCCACAATTGCAGAGTTAAATCTTTCCCTGGCTTGCTTTCTCTACAGGGTACCCATCCTCGCACTTGGTTGTTGCTTCACCCTTTTTAATCTTCTTATATAATTCTCAGCTCTCTATGACCATTAGGTCGTGATCACTATTTACAACTGTGGCAGCATAGCTACTGTATTACTTCACTTAATTCTTGTACCTCTGTCTCACAAAGATGAAGTCAGTTTGATATATCTTTCTGTCTCTAGCTATTTTCCATACGAAACTTCTGCACTAATTTTGCTCAAGAAGTTTGTTCATAGGGGTGTGCACGGGTGATGCTGGTGGTGCACTGGCACCACCTAATGGAGATAAATAATTTATTAAATAACCTAGAAATTCGTGAAAACGATAAAATGAATGTTTATAATTTTACAAAAAAATAAGACAGACCATAAACCAGTAAATAAATCAAATACATATGTACTTAAGTGTTTTCCCCCTCTGTTATATTGACAACCAGCATTTAAAATTCACTGAAGCTGGCTGACTGGCAGTGCAAATAAAATTTTACATTTCATAAATTGTACGAAGGGTTTTAAGTTCTTATTCCTGGTGAGAGGGGAACGTTGCTCTAAAGCAAGTTATTAAAGTAAGTTTATTAAGTTTAACTTTCAAGAAATTAGGTAAAGATTGATGGTGTGTTTTGTTTTACACTTACATACATTTCAAGAAAATACATTTCTTTGTGAAATATACATAAACAAATTGTTAATTTTTATTACCCTAATGTTTTTTATTCAACTATTATTATTAATATTTGCAAATATTTTCCAAATTTCTTTAATTCCATGTCTAACCGCTAGTTTTTATTTTAAAAATTCCAGGCACCACCTAATAAAGAGGTCTCTGCACGCATATGAATATATTAGTATTTATTAATATAATTTTTCATGTTTCAGAATTATACTGGTCCTTCTCCTTTGGTATTTCATTTCCCCAATCCATAATGTCCTCTTTACCCTCTCCCACCTCTGTATTCTAGTCTCCCATGATAATTAAGTTTTATCTCTCGTTCACTCTGCTGAAGACTTCTTCCTGTTGCTCATATACTTCTTGTTTTTTTGCCAAATATGAAGTTCACATTGAAAAAATCATGTGCCTGGACTGGGTTTCAATCTCAGTAAATCTTCTCAGGTAGCACTACTATAGTTTAAGCACCTGCTGTGAATTTCAGTGATCAGGGTTCGAATCTCAGTCCAGTTGAATGATTCTTTCCCTGTGAGTTTCACACAGTCATACTTCTTCTATTTCACTGCCTTGGTGGTTGGATGTCAGAATGTATATCTGGGCTATAACTGAGTTAGTCAGGTTTCCTTCCATTTTCACCATCAGGATTCTCGCATTGTATTGCCTGTGTGACTTCACTCATCTTTCCTAATCTTATGCAGTTTGATCCAAACTCCTGCTATCTCCACGTCAATTCATGCTGACAGGAAATTTTAGGAAGATTATTGTTCTTGTGATTTTATATAGCTGAAGGTGAATTTTATCTGGCCTCCATTTCATTAACTGGGCAGATAATAGCAGTGAAAAATATTTCAAGGGCTGAAAAAAGAGATTCAAGAATTAATTTTTCCACATTATTCTGAGCTAAACCCAAAAAAATGAAGCTTTAAAATAACAAATTCAATCCTACTTTTCATACTTCTTTCTGGCATTTCCCTTTCCATGGTTATTGCCTGCATTCTCCCATCCATATGCCCTAGTGGAAGCTTGCTAGATATGTAGTTTGAATGTGTTAATATGTAACCAAGGCTGCCATAGTCTTCACCATATGCCAACATATAAGTACACTTGACTTATTCTTTGATAGTAAATTTCTTTCATACATGTCCTGAAACTTGCTGGTTCTCTTCTTTGAACTCTGCATTTTCCATCTATTCTCATGTGAATATCTTTTTTAGTATTTGCTTCTGTTCATCTCTTACACCTTCTTCCAGATTGGAACCATTTTTATGTCTCTATTACCGATTGCACTCATGTACTCAATCATTTCCACTCTCTCCTCCATAACTGACATGCCCTTCCATACAGCTCCTGATAGTATCTCACATAATCCTAGGCTTTCCAATGTTTAGTAGATAATGCAGGTTTTTCCTTTTCAGCCATTATTATACTTTTTTAAGATCTTCCCATCTCTAGTGTTCATCATCTTCATAGTGTTCCAAAATCTTCATTCTCATTGGCTAGAGCCAAATTCAATGATTCGCATATTCCTTACATGCATAAAGACTGTATCTTAATTTGCAGAGGATGGAGATGATGATGAGCAGTACTGCCATTCATCAATGTGTGAATATTCTCCAGGAATTGAAATGTCAGAGGAGTATCTCAAATTTGCAGCAGAGCAGGTAAATTAGTTTTATATCTTCAGTATTATGTAGTTGTGATTTGCAATAACTTCTTAAAATATCCTCAACAAAGTTACATGGTGTCGCAAAAGTGATGTATCAAAATTTTATATATAGTATGCTCTGGTGAAAATAAATTTATCTGTGTGTTATAAAATAGGGTTATAAGTATCTCTCTACTGGAAGCAAAAACTAAGTAGGTGAATATTTTTAGCACTGTGAATCATTATGACCTAGTTCATGTAGTTTCATGCCATTCATGCATGTATTGGGACCTGGGTATAATAAAATAGATCTCGAGTTGCATAGCTGACTCTTAGACATAGGGATTTAAGCAAAAAATTATGTTCAACGTTTTCTGTAAAACTTCTGCTGGTGATTAATCAAAGGAATTCTAATCAAATACACATAGCATCTACTCCAGATGATTTAATAACAAACATTAATAAATTAGTGAGAGTTTTAAACTGTTAAACTAAAAATACTCAAGTTTAACAATTCATTTGAAGTTCTCCATTGTTTTCTCTTATGAAAATATAGAATGCATATGCACATTTATTCTATGTTGGTTAACTTGCCATGAAGCCACTTTTCTCTCTTTGCAATTACTATTCTCATCATAATGTATTTATTCTGTTTGGCTTTTTAGTTAATGTATGTGGTGGATTATTTTTATACTTGATAGAATTTAATAAGAATTAGTATTAATATCACATATTAAAGAATTAGATAGTTCTTTTCAGGCTTAGACAATAAAGGCCTCTCACAGAGTATGGTTGTCCCAAATGAAATGGTCCCAGCAATGTATCCTCCTTCAGGATGGAATGCACAAACAGCTGGAATTGCCTGCCAGAGATACATTACTGGAAGTGCTGCAGCCAGCCTCTGTAACAATATTGCTCTAACCAATTTACAAGACAGAGTGTCAGAATGCACGTCAGATATCATGGTAACAATTTTTTTATACATATTTAATTTAATGTAAAAATATATCCAGAACTATGCATATTTGGAAACATCATGGATAAGAATAATTTTGTATTCAGTAATCTTTGAATGCATTGTTTTTACTTCTCCTTTGCATGATTGAATCATGGAAACTTGGCATGGCTCAACATGCCATCCTCATATCCACAAGGGCTCATATTGAAGCTCTCCTTAGGTCAATTGAAGTTGCGTAAACTATAGAGATTTAGCCTCAAGCCATTGTTTGGAGACATAGGAGCTAATAAGCATCTCTGGGATAAATGGTCTACCAGAGTTGACTCAAAGCTAAAATATTTCACAGCCTAAAGGAAAAGTCTGGAAAATCTTATGTTGATTTTTTGGAAAACTTGTACAATATGCTTCCAATTTGTTCCCCTCCCAGGTGTCTAATAACACTGGATGGGCTGCAGTGAGCTTGAATCGATTTAAAGAAGATTGTAAAGCTGAGCTCTATCGAAATTTATCTCTATGGGAAAGGACACCAGGAGGACAGATAACCACTCCATTACGAATTCTCAATGCATTGTGTGTGAATAATTGCAGTCAAAATGGAATCTGTAAAGCAGGTAAGGATATGATACTTTATCTCATTCTACATTTGAGGGGGCTTTTTCTCTCCCCGTCTTCATATTGCCATGGACAATGATGAAAGTATGTTGGTTAGATGGACTTCATTTTTTATATCAAAAGATCCCTATGGCTGCATTTACATTCACCTAGATCATTAAATTCAATCCTTAAATTTGTTCTTACTTTCATTTGATTTTCCTTTGCGCAGTAATTATGTTGAAGCTTTTTATTACACTACCTTTTTAAGTATTTATGTGGTAATACCTTGAAATATAAGTATACTTACATGTCAAGGTGTTACCATTTCCAGTACATAATTGTTTGTCAGGTGTAATATGCAGTACTCTTGGGAAACATTATATGCATTGGATTCCTATTTTAATTGCAGTGACATGCAAAAATGAGGCCAAGGTCCACTTAACAATAAAATTTTAATTACTTAACTTTGGCCTATGGCCTACGATACAACACATATTACAATTTACGCCATTGCTTGCCTGTCTGTCTCTCTCGTACAAACGAAAGTGCCTCCTTGCTGCTCAAACAATTAAGCATAAAAAATGCTCACTTAAACATACAGAATATATCACAATATCCCCACAAGTACTTCCAAAAAAATTAAAAATTATACAAGTATACATTTAGACAAAACCTTCACATGCACCACTCACTTCTTAACAAATTTAGTCCATCAGGTGCCTTCCTTACCCTTTGTGGTCTTACTTTAACTTCTATATGGTTACCCTTTTCACAACCCTGGTTTCCATCTGGCCTGGTGGTTGTGGGAGGCCATAATCTGCAGCCCTACTCTCCTGAGGTGCCTCATCTCCCTCCTGCACCGCAACCTTCTCTGGATCATTTGATTTCTGTATAGGTTCTTCCAGCCTCCCACTTAGAGGCCTCACGGCTCAATCCCCTGAGTAATGCTCTCTCTCTCTCTGCACTTTCCAACTCTTTGTAATGATCCTGAAATGTAAATACTACCCATCGTAGTGATTTGGTCATTGTGCCTAATCCACTGTCTAAAATTTTGCAACCATAATTTCTTTGGCCCAAAACTTTCTCTTTATGCTATTTTCCATTTCTTTTTAATGAGATTAGTTCCCTGACATACCTGCTCTCCCTTCTCAAGCTGTTCTTCCCACCTTCCTTTAAAATTCTTCTCCTTCCTATTATAGGATTCCTTTCTCTTGTCCTTACCAGCATAAATCAAATTTAATCTAGTTTTGGGGTTCCTGCCAAACTTGGCGGGGACTTCCCTGTGGCACAATGAGGTGTTGTCTCATATGAAAACAAATATCTTACCACTAAAGCATCCCCAAGTAACATTTTTTGTTGGCCCTGAGTTGGTAATTGGTGGGGTGCAATGGTTGGCCATCAGTATGGATTGGCCACCTTGCCGACAGTTCCCCAACAAACTATTCCCCAACGATGGGCCAACAAAAATATGTTGATTTTCACTAGTACTATGACTGGACTATTACACGACGCCATGCTTTAATATTTAATTATCCTTCCTAGTACCTACCTACCTAACGACATTATACATATCTCGACTTTTCATCTATCCTACCGTTCTACGCACATTTTCTCACACCTGAAATCGAAATATCCAAGTCATGAAAGGGGTATATATCTGGCCAATTCTGTGCGTTAAAGTGACTTTGAGAACTAACTATTGAATGGCAATTCCGTGATAGTTTGAGGAAATACAATTACATCACGAAAGCAGTTTTCAGGCATTAATTATTTGAAACCTATATGGCCCCATAGTATGAATATAAATGCAATATTACTGAGAATAAACAAGATTTTTTCTAACTTATACTAACAAGTGGTAGTCTGGCAGTTTATAAGGCTGATTTTATATCCCTGTAAAGTTAGTTACTATAGTTATAAGCAGTCCCCCTACATCCTTAAGCAATTCATCATTCATTTGATACCAATTAAGAAGGAACTAATAAAAAAAACTAGTGTGGATCATTACTAAGTAGTGGCTTTAAAGTTTGGGTTACCTAGTTCCATATGGTGGTAATGCCTGAAAATTACTATAATCACAGAGTAGTTACAAGTCAAATTTCAGAGTAGTCGCAGATCATGAAATTACATGATCTTGTACATTTCTCCAATGGACTTCAATAAATATGTCAAAGAAATAAATCGCCTACAACCGGGAAACACAAACACCGCAAACTAAAACGCGGTCCCAACGTTGGCCCAATGAAAATTAATTTTGTTGGGCCAATGGCACAAAATTCTGTTGGCCCAAATGCAGAATTTTGTTTGCATAACCACCAACGATTTACCAACCGTGCAACGATTCCCCAATAGTGGGCCAATGATGAATGTTACTTGGGTCCCACTTGCTACCCATATTTCCTGGGTCCCCAAATAATTTCTTTAGTCCAGTCTAAAATGACTGTGGACTGCACTTTCCGCTGCCTCATTAGTAGCTGGGTGGAAAGGCAGAGAAGTGGAATGGGCTATTCCATTCTTGTAAAAATGGGCTATTCCATTCTTGTTCCTTAAAATGTTTTGACACAAACTGCCTACCATTGTCACTTACAATCTGGTTTGGCACTCCATATCTTGAAAATGTTTCTCTCAAGGCTGCAAGAACCCACTCAAGTGTCTGCTCTTCCTCTCACCTCAAATATTTCTAGCCACTTACTGTAGGCATCTACAATAAGGAAAAATACTTTCCCAAAACAGGATAAAAATATCAATGTGAGTTCTGTTAAAAACTTCACTCCCTTCTGGCTATTTCAATAACTTTGCCTTGGGAGAGTCTTGGGCATGGGCGCCCATACAATATTTTCCAGGGGGGGCCAAGACATAAGTTTAAGAAGGGCCGAGGAGCCCTCTCATGGAAATTTTAGTAAATTTGAGGTCTCAGGAGTACATTTTTGGAACATCTTAGGTGAATGACAATTTTCTAAATTTGTTTTTAAAATATTAATTTAATCCTGCAAAAACAATAAATAAATTATATTTTCCCATTCCTTTTTTATTTTTCCCGGGAGGATAGGGGGGGGGGCGGCCCCCCCTGCCCCCGTGTATGGGCGCCCATGGTCTTGGCAGTTCATTATGCCTTAGTGGCAAGATCTTGCCAGTTCCTCCAGCTCCTTGTCCAAATTTAGCCACCACATGTATCCTCAGGCCAAAGCTTTCATCTTAGAGGCTCCCATTTGAGAGGCATTAACTTCCATCAGCATTGTCCTTATCAATGATTTAGGAATTATGAGTCTCTGGCCCCACATTAAAATATCATCCTCAGCATCTAATTAAACCCTTCTATCTACAAATGGAATTAAATTGCCTTCAACATTTTTAGGCCAGCCCTGTCTTACATACCTGAACACCTTGCTTAGAGTGGGGTCTTTAACAGTCTCTTCCCAAATATTTTTTTAACTCACTGGAATAGATTCCTCTATAAAATGGAAACTGCTCACCTGCTCCTCTTCCTCACTTTCATTAAAATGAATAAGAGGCAGCCGGGACCGTCCATCTGCCATGCCATTATCTTCTCCTGTAACATATTTAAACTCATAATCAAGTCCTGATAGATAGGTATGCTGCCTGACTCTGCAATCTACCAGCTGCCATTAATGGTATTCCCTTATTTTCTCCAAACAATGCTTGCAGTGCTTTATGAGCTGTCACTAGCTCAAATTTTCTCCCCATTAAATATCAGTACAATCTCTTAACTCCACCCCTTCCAGAAAAGGAACCCTTTCTAGCCAAAGCCTACAATCATCGGCTCCAATCCTCCCTTAGGTTTTAAAGTAAACAAAGGCACTTCTTCTCAATCTGCTAATTTGTTCACATGAGCATTCTTTGCTTTGCAAACCACCGTAAGATACCCCACTTTTTTACAAATCATGCTCTCATATTCTTTATACTTGCAGGAACTGAAATTGCGATCAGTTTTAGCACAAGTAAAACACTTCTGAATTGATTTCATTCCAAACACTTTTGTCTCCTTTGCATCTCAGACTGGGACTGGATGCTGCTTCACACTTATTTACTCCCTGGCCTCACTTTCCTTCAGGCTGGCTTCTCTACTCTGGGAAGTATCCACCAAGTCCACCAATAGTGTAGTAGGGCTCTCCTCACAGAACCTATCTAATATTGGCACCCATTCTAGCCCATTGATGAATTATTCTTTGCCCTTGTCATCAAGCTGCTGCCCAAACTTACACAAAATGGCAGCATTTTTCTCTTTTGCGAATCAATCACTAATTGATTCCTCGGTATCTTGGTGTAAATCATAAAACATTACCTGCTGCATAATTATGCTGACTTGCTGGGAGAAAAACCTTGTCAGCTTAGCACAGAGGTCTTTATAGGACAATGCACTCAGCAATGTGGGGTCACAAATGACCTTCAATGTGGTGTAGGCCTTCTGCCTAATTACCATTAAAAGTATGGCCACTTTTCTCTCACATGCAATGCTAGTTGCAATAATATACTAGTCCAATTGCTCCTGATAGACTGACCAGCCCTCTCCTGCCTCAAATTTGCCCTGTTCATTGTAGTGACCACCGTGGCCCTGCTCACTGGAACTCAAAGAACTTTCAGCACTTCAATGCAAACTCATGAAAAAAATTATTCTTGTCACCAATTTTTCTGTAGTGATACACAAAAATGAGAGGCCAAGATCTACTTAACAATAGGGTTTTAATTACTTAACTTCAGCCTATATAGCCTATGGTACACCACATAGTACAATATACAGCATTGCTTGCCTGTCTGTCTCTCTTGTAACAAGCAGAAGTGTCTCCTTTTCGCTCTAACAATTGAGCTTCAAAAATGCTCACATAAACATAGGTACCAAATATATCATATTAATCAAAATCCATGGAAAAATATAATTTTGTGAACACATACAGGGAACTGAACCAGTTAAATTCCTGAGAAGGATGCCATCCGGTCATTCTCCCAGTACCCAACACTGCCATACAATACAACTCAAAGGTCAAACCATTTGTTTCGGCTTCACTTTTAAACATTTGGATGTAATCCATTCATATAATCTATGTTACCTTCTACCCTTCCAATGGTTGTGTATTATGTCATGGAATGCATTATTAAGTATTTCTAGTCTTGAACTCTTTCTTTATTTCAGGTGTTTGCTACTGTAATAAGGAGTATGCTGGCAGTGATTGCTCAATACAAGTGTCAGAGGCCCCAGTATTGAAGGGCCTAACCTCATCACCTTGCGATGTTTCCAAATCAAACTGCAAATTTGTTGCTGTCACTGGAAAAGAATTTTTTGAACATCCTCACCTAATGTGCTTAATTGAAGTTTTTATGGTAACAACTGATGGGAAAAATCTCCAAATCAATTATCAATAGTGGGAAAATGAAAGAGCTCACATGCAGGGCATGATTTTATGTTCCCTGGATTTGTGTACTCTCTTCATTTTTAAAATGAAGTTACTTGAAGATTCCTGCATTTTTACAGGTATTCACTGTGTTTGCTGTATCTGCAAGCAACAGTTTTTCCCATGTTCCTACAGGCCTCTCCAGGCAGAAGTGAGTGCACTACATGGGTGAAACTGCTGTCAGCAGATGCAATGAATGCACTTAATATCCAGAAAAATGCAGAAATCCTTGCATCAACGTCACAGAAACCTACGATTGAACGAAGTTACTTGAAGTTTCCAGGGTACAGTGAGTCCTCCTTCCTTGTCTAGAGACAGAAATATGTAGATATGTATTTCAAATCTAGAAGTAAACTCCTCTTGATGACCATACCATACTTCAGAATCAACTCCTCCCAAATTTAGTCTCCCCTCAATTTTGGCCTCTGGCAATTCCTCTTCCCTAGATAGTGCTACATATTTAAGTCTCCCAAATGGCACTGGCTTACCTATACACTGCCCTACATCTCTTCTTGGTACTTTTCCCAGAGGAGAGACTGATGCAGGTTGGAGGAAAATCATTCAAGGAAATCAGAATTCTTACAGATTCAGTGGCCTTTTGTGGATAGAGTATGGGATGCATGGGAGGAATGGAAGTTTTTGTAGTGAAAGTATTGCTTTATGGGTGGGTTTGATGTGAACAGAAGATGAACCAATATTGGTTGCTTAAGAATTTGCTTTTAAAGCATTTCATTTCATGTGAGTATTTTTTTACTTTCCTTCACGATATGTGTGGTGGGAGATGGGAGTGTAAGATGAGGTGTCAGAAAATGGTCTTAAGACTTTATTTAGGTAATCAGAGTAGATGAACCTGGGGGAAAATAGTAGAGCCTTTTTAGAAGGTGTGATGGAAATATGGAATGTTGGTGAAGTTTTTATGGGCTAATATTTCAGGTACAAATAATTGGGCTTAATGTTTGTACACACTGTGCATCATACACCCATATGTTAGCTAGGCCCCTTTATTTTTGAGGTGGGAGTCTCCAATTGGTGGTTTGGCTCCCTAATAATATAGTGCAAAAAGAAGAGCTAATTAAGATACTGGATAAACAGGAATGTAAACTTTGTTGGTTTCAAATAATTTTTAACATAAAAATCATCTGGAATGTAAAGTCATTGAAAATAATTTGAAATCTGTGATAGCACCCTGTGAAATCTGTGCAAATAATTTTATCAGTGGCCGGTATATCTCTACTCAATTCATTTTTACATTGCAATTGCTAATTTCAAATTATCTTGTGGCAGTGCTAATGGTTGGATGAATGATTTCCTCCTGATTATGATAACTTAAGTTATTGGCTATTGCCAATTGGCTAAAAATACCTGTAAAATAGTGAGCCATTAGGAATTTATATCCTATCTACCCAAGTAGACCACCATATTAGGCCAAAAAGGGGCTGATGTTGGGTCAATGTGACTACTTTGGCTTTTCTGGGCCTCAGCGTGCCAATGTTGGCCCCACATTGACCCAATATGTGTAGAAATTCTCTGAACTCAGTATGTTTGTGCACCGATCATGGCTGTAGGTACTTGCCGAAGACATAAATTCTATGAACTTAATATGTACATTTGCTAGCCTATGAGGGCCCTAAATTATTACAAGATAGGGTAAAATAATGCAAGACAGTATATACAGGAAAGGAATCTGGGTTCTGGATCAGAGAGTGGGGGAAAAGGGTGAGGGTGTCAGGCTGTGAGACCCGACTGCAGAGCACAGGAGTGGAATCCAAGGGTGCTGGACCCTAAGGTGCCAAAATCCTGATGCCAACCTGAATGCTGGATTTAGCAAATGGAGATAGAGAGTGCGGTGGGAGTTGGAGACCCAGGTTTGGCATCAGGTTGCAATATTCGGGTGCAGTAACTTGATGCGTGAACTAGGTAGACACTACATTGATAGTTCAGGATAGAGTGCAAAATGGGTAAGAGATCTGGGAGTGGAGCTCATGTGCAGCATTGAGTAGTGGGATCTTGGTGTTATTTCTGGGAGTAGGATTCGGGTATATAATGTCTGTGCAGAGGTTGTAGTGACCCATTTTTAGTGATTTAGCTCAATGAACAATTGATTTCCATTTTATCAACCCATAAGTGCTATTACAGGGGAATGCATGGACTACTTTCTTATGTAGGTAACAAATATTTAAGTCTTAACATTTACAACACTCTAACTCTCAAATTTTACTTTCAGGTGAAGGACAGAGATGACTCAATATTGTCACAAGGGTTCATTAAAACTGAGGGTGAATTTCTCAGTTTTCAAATTGTCATATGTCCTTTGCCGAATCTTGATGTCCATTCTACTGGAAAACACTTCAGCAAAGACAGCACCAGGTTAGTGAGCTGTTAATATTCATCTGTAAGTTACTATTTGTCATTGATCATGCTGTTAAGGTACCTTAGCAAAATATGAACATCGTGAATAATGAAAAACCTTTTCAAGTCCTTAGAGAAAGTGCTAGCCAAAACTTTTGGGGACATTTATCTTATTGACATTGTCAGAATACATTCCGTGATCATTCACATTCTATAATTAAAAATTAAGTATGTCAATCCTAACACAACATTGGATTTGTTTGTTAACGACATTGTTTATTAATTGTTAAAAAAAAGGATTTAAAAAATCTATTTTTTATTTTGATATGATTAAAAAAAGAAGTATGGAGAAATATATTGCAATTTTTGGAGAGCTTTTAATTGATAAGCTTCTAAGATATGGCTTCTAGCTTAATATATGGCTGAAGGGTCTTCTTCAAAGAAACCATGTAAACAATAATATTTGGTAGCTCAAGTTAAAACTAGACTTACATTGTTGAGAAACGTGTACAAACATAAAAAACAAAAGTTCATTGTCACTAATACCATCTCTGTGCATGGCCGAGAACTTTTCACTTCACCCTCCTATGTATGATACACATCCCCCAAATAGCTTATGCAACTTCTGAAACTTCACTCTGTATGGGGATTGAATTTTCAAAACTGGGTTGGGGCATCTCCTCCTAAGAACCATGAAGCAAAGTAGTGAAGGGGAGGTGGCAAGCTGAGGTTTAGATTCATGATTTTTGGCTTTTCTCATTTTGCAATATTTCTAACTGGTTTTCTTAACAGAAAAGAAAAGAAATGATGGTTTATCCATCTCAACATATTTCAAACAACTTAGTGGCTCAAATTTCATGCTAATGCTCTCTCAAGATGTTAGTTCTAATGAGGATGCTAACTTTGAGTGAAATTTAGGCAGAAATACTAATTGCTTTATTCTCTTTCATCTCAAGGGCTCTTTTGAAAGTGTCTGTATGCTATGGACTGCTCTGTGCTACCCCAATGGATATGTGGATTTATGATTCTCGTTGCTGGGACTGCACTGATTCAGCATGTAAACCTAAACTACCTGGGCCATGTTTTTATTATAATCCATACTACACTCCACAGTAAATAAGTACCTAATTGTTGGTTCAACTAATGTGAGTTTGTTATAAAAGGTGGATGATTATTTTCAATCATGTAACTATAACCTACAATTTTGAAGATGAATGATGAAGGTTATTTTCTCCATTTCCACCCATAATTTTGTTTCTTTTTTTGTTAAAGGAACCTCTGTCATATTTGTAAATTATAACCAACAATGCCAACAAAATGCCATAAATGCTGTGAAATTTTACGGCCAATCATTTTAGGTTGTGAAGAGGAAATGTTGAGAGCAGGGTACATATGATTGTGCTCAACTGTTAATTGTGAATAATTAAATGGTATTGAGAGAACTGATGTTGACTATGTACAGTAATAAAAAATCTTGTACATGATACTTCCCCTTTGGAGGCATCAATCAAGTAAAATATATTTATATAATATTTTATGACAGCTCTAATTTTATTTTGTCAGCATCCAGACCAATTACAGAGAGGTGAAGCTAGATTTTCCAAGATGAAATTCATTATATGCCTTTTGGATAATTCTGTAGATATTTATTGATGATTCCGTCTAAATTTATTTTTGTGTATTCCACCATATGAGTGGTAGGCTTTTGGACAGTCCGCATCATAAAATCCCAATTCCTGGGACATTATCTCACTTTCCCTCCTATAGAAGGCTCGCCATTAGATGTCTCCTAAATTCCTCATATCATCTATCTCTTCTTATTTCATCCAGGATTCTTATCCTCTTCCTTCTTCTTTCACATTCCCCCAGCATTCTCCCCTCTATCACTCTCTTCAACATGCCCTCACCTCTCAAACATCCTCCATCCATCCCTTCTGCCATCTCTGAACCCCTGCCGCCAGCTTCCTCTGCTATCTCACCATATCCAATACCTCCTCGTTTATCTTCCTCACCACCCAGCATACCCTCTCCATTCTTCTCCAAACCCACATCTCAAATGACTCAAGTGCATCCTCACTTTGCAATGACCAAGCTTCTGACCCAAACAACACCATGCTCCATATTATATTTTTCACTACTCTTTTCTTAACATCTCCTCTCAGACCCCCCTCATTTGCTCCCCTCTTTTTGAAAATGCTTCTTTAGCCAGGGCTATTCCACATCTGATTTCCCTACCACTAGAGCCATTTTCCTCCAAAATACTGCCCAGACACATAAGCTGCTCAACATGCTTTAGGCAATGGCCTGCCACAATGGAAACACCAGTTCCTGATCAGTCCCCGAAGTTTAGCATAATCTTAACTCACAATCAGCTCAAATATGGAGGGGTGATCCTCCTATTCGTCCGAGTGCTGTTGCCCCTGCCTGCAAGTGGTAGACAGTAAGTGTAAAATGGCCTTAGCCATCAAAGCACATTAAACTGAAACACTACCATGCTCTCTTTTGTGACCTCCCACCCTTATATTAAGCCCCCCTTCTTACTTCTAGTATATCTAATCTCTTTTGTCTCCTTATGATTTATTTTCATCCCATACCTTTTGCTCGCCACCTCTAATGCTTTCATTATTAACTGTTACCCCTTGGCTGACTGACAAACCAGCACTTGATTATCTGCAAATATCACTGACTTTATCAGATCCTCTCCTACCTTTATTCCAACTTCCATCTCCCCCCATACCTCCCTCACAATTTCATCTGAATACCCGTTAAAAAGCAATGGTGATAGTCAGCACCCCTGCCTTACTCTCTGTCCTACCACAACCCATTCTGATTCTCCATCCACTACCCTAACCTGTTTGTATACAGATTCCAAATGAGATGTCAACCCCTAATTTTTTCAGAGCTTCCATTAAATTCATCCAGTCGCCCTATCAAACACCTTCTCAAATCTATATAAAGCAAGCAAAAACATCATGGCCATAGCCTATGTTTCTTTCTAATAGTGTCCTTATCACTTACATAGTGTCTCGCAATCCCGTCCCTCTCCTAAAGCCAAACTGGTTGACATCAAGGCGTGGCTAATTTTCCATGATGTCCTCCTCGTCAATACATCTTGGTACGGCAGTTTCATCAGTGTTTCAGCAGGCGTCTTTAGGTATGAAGTGTGGATGCAGGTTTCTGCCAGTGTTATGTAGACCTAGGTTTTTCCAGCGCTACATTCTGGTTGGCTGGATGGCGAAAGAGTTGCTTCCAGGCTTTTAGAGTGGATAGCCATCCTCCCTGTTGAATGTAGGTGTTTTTGCTATTTTGATGGCCTCTCAAATGAGTCTTGGATGGTACTTCCTCTCTTTAGCAATGAGTTTAGCATTCTCGAAGTCCAAATCATTGCTAAAGAGAGGAAGTACCATCCAAGACTCATTGGAGAGGCCATCAAAATAGCAAAAACACCTACATTCAACAGGGAGGATGGCTATCTGCTCTCAAGTGGAAGGAAGTGGCTCTTTCACCATCCAGCCAACCAGAAAGCAGTGCAGGAAAAAAACCTAGGCCTACATAACACTGGCAGAAACCTGCATCCACATTTCATACCTGTAGACACCTGCTGAAACGCCGACGAAACTGTCATACCAAGATGTATTGACGAGGAGGACATCATGGAAAATTAGCCACGCCTGGATGTCAACCAGTTTGGCTTTAGGAGAGGGACGGGATTGCGAGACACTATACAAGTGATAAGGATGCTAGTAGAAAGAAACATAGGCTATGGCCATGATTTATTTGCTTGCTTTATATAGATTTGAGAAGGTGTTTGATAGGGCAAGTTATTACACCTATTCCACCACTCCACAGAAGCCTTCATCAATATGATTGGCATCCAGGTTTTCCTTAGTCTTGCTCTCTAGCCTTCTATTTATTACTCTAAGAACTAGTTTGGTGGCATGGGATATAAAGCTTATTGTCCTTTAGTCTTTGCACATTTTTGCCTCGCTCTTATTCGATATACACCACCTTATTCCTTTCCATGCCTTGAGTGCTCTTTTGATTTCCCTATTGAGGATATCTGGTCTGGTGCCATCCCTGTTGATGCTATCTTTCCTTTCTGTACCTACTTTACATGGCCTTATTTCCTTACTATAAAGCTCTTCCATCTCTCCTGAGTCTCTTTTGGTCCTACGATCAACTCTCCTGCCTTGTCAATTATTGCTGGAATTCCCAATCCCTTACTACCACCCTGTCAGTTCCTTTACTTTCCTATGAAATGCATCCACTCTTTCCTCTAATTGAAATTTCTTGAAGGAATCAATCTATTCTCTCCACCATGTCTCTCATGCATTCTTTATTTCTTTTCTTAGCCTGCTGTTAAGTTCCAAGTATATTCTCTTGCCTATCTCCGAGTTTAAACTCTTCCATTTCTTTCTCTCTTACATCTCCATTATCATCTTCTTTGTGATCCATGATTTTCTAATTGTAGTTGCACTTACAAAGCCTACCAAGGCTTTCAAAATTCCTTTTTTCAAACTTCCTGATTCATTTCAACACATCTCACTCCATGATCCTCACCCAAGATTTTTTACCAGCCTACTCTTGATACTTCTTCATTTCCCCTGTTAATACTTATGTATTCCACTTTTGAACCCTCTTACTTTTTGACACTATTCCTGAACCTGTGTCTAATCATAATATAATTTATTTGGAACTAAATTTGCGATCTCTAGTTTATTTCTCGTGCAACACTTTACAGCTTTATTTCTCCTTCCTAGCCCATAATCACCCAAATTAAGCCCATCCCTGAAAAAAATATTTTCTCCATGGTGGGTAGGGTTACACTCCACGGAGTGTAGTCGGGGCATAATTTAGAACATCGGAGGGTAAGAGCTACCCTCCGTGGAGCGTAGAGGAAAGGTAAGGCTACCCTCCACGGAGTGTAGCCATACCCTCCGTGGAGTGTAAAGGAAGGGTAGAGCTATAGAGTCCTTAAGGTTTTCTCCTACTGTAGGAAATTAGCATCCAACTACCTTGAAAATAAAATAAAAATTGCTGACTGAAACCTATCTGGAAGAAAACTCTCAGAACACTCACGATGTTGTTGAAGTGATAAATCTGATGAATGGAACTACTAATTACTTCCAATGAAATTTCAGACTCCAGCAAAGCACAAAGATGTTGGTTTTACGGTTCTCCAAACGAATAATCACACGAATACGTATCCCGTTTGCAAGGAAAGCCTCAAAAATCTTTACCTCAAAACCCCGGGTGTGGAGCCATCTTACTCTGTGGGTACATCTGGAAACCATTGGAGCGCCTTTCATCCCACCCATCCTGAACCTCCCTCCAGAAAAGAGAGCGGTCAAAAGTCGAATGGTTTAAAGACATAGGAGGATGAGGTGCATGGAAAAAATACAACTCAACCTTTGTTGGGGAAAGCAAGGGGAAGGGCAACAGGGAGAGACTGACTGAGTTAACTTACCGGAAGGGGAGAAAAAGGGTGCACTTCATTCATATGATGCATGAAAATGCCTTGAGTTTTATTCATACTTTTTTGCCAGTTAGTGCTTAATTGTGCATCTGCGAGTATGAAAAATTTATGCAAAGAGCTTCTCATACTACAATAGCCGAGACTGTATGCTAATTTATAGCGAAGAAAGTATAGTGCTGGTTCAGTTGTTCTGAAAATGCCAAAGCCCAGGTCCAAGTACAATTGAAGATATTTTTTGATGGTGGTGACGGTGGGATCTTTTAGGTGATGATAGTATTGCAGATTCAATCCTAAATTACAAATTTAAACGTCAAAAACTAAATGATGCTTCTTTAGAGGACAATTTAGTTTCAGTTTATTAATAAAAATAAATAATTGTCCCGGAATGCAATGGAATCACTTCAATTTAATATTTTTCTGAGTTTATGGTCCTTTTCCAACTGCTATGAAAAGCTGAAGACTGAGATTGGCATTGAAATGCAGAATAAAACATATATTCCCTCTCACTCCAGGGAGTGAAGGGCAAGGGTAAGCAGAATGTAAGCTGAGAAGTTTCCAGCGAGCATAAGGGAAGGGTAGTGCTACCCTACCCTTACACTCTATGGAATGTAGGGCGAGGGTAGCGCTGCCCTTCCCTTACACTCCACGGAGTGTAGGACGAGGGTACCAGTACCCTTCCCTTACACTCCACGGAGTGTAGGGCAAGGGTAAGCCGAGAAGTTTCCAGCGAGAGTAAGAGATGGGAAGTGCTACCCTTCCCTTACACTCCATGGAGTGTAGGGCAAGGGTAGCACTACTCTTCCCTTACACTCCATGGACTGTAGGGCGATGGTAAGCGGAGGTTAAACAGAAGAGAATTTAGTGAGTGTAAAGGAAGGGTAAGGGGATAGTAACTACCCTCGATGGAGTGTAGTCTCCCCTTTACACTCTCCACTTACCCACCATGGAGGAAATATTTTTATCAAGGATTTCCTCCTTCACCTACCAACATTTTCCAATCCCACATCACTACCAAGTGCTTCCTCTCAGGCATGCTACCTATTATTTCCTGTGGATGATCGTACACACCATATATGTCTTCCTCTCTTTTGTTAGAGGTAGGCATATACATCTGGATTATAATTAAAAATCAAAATTATGAATAAAAAAATTGCCCTAGCCAGCTGGAGAGAGGGAAAGAAGAGTGTATTAGAGAAATATTTTAATTCTACTTGGAAATATAAAGTAACAATTCAGAGCTGAAGTGGTACCACTCACAGTCACATGTGTGACTTCCATGATGAAGATATTAAGTCGATGTTGAATTTTTCTACAGAAATAAGTTAATTTCCCAGTCAGTGTCGACGTGTTACATCATTATCAAGTTATAATGATGTAATTCATCAAAGCTAGTCATGAAATAAACTTATTACCTGTGGAAAACAGCAACATCTGTTTTTTCACTTCATGTTAAAGAAATGTTTACATCTACCATTATCTATCACCTCCTGTATATCTGAAATGAAAGGCCCAACTGTGCAGTAGGCTACTGAGTATCGTCTACTTTATTGTGAATGTACTAAAGGTAAAAGTTGAAGCTAATTCAGCAAAGGGTAATTATTTTACCTTTTTCGCCGAGAGACTAGTTTACATTAGAATAGGCATTCTTAGTTGGCGGAAGGGAGTTGAAACCAATCTTCCGATTGATGACTGCAGATACATGAGGCATTTAAAAAATTAAAATTCCCAACATTAATTAGAAAATCTTGAATTGAAGTAAATGCTAGGCACAAATGAACAAGGAGCCTACCTCGTTATTTGCATTCCCGGGCTCATACGTTTTATCGCTACTCATGTTTTTGCGCTACTACTGACATCTGCCTACTGTAAGGTATACTACTACAAAGGAATCAAGAGATTTGAACAGCGCTACGGTGAGAGAAAAGAATACTAAATGCTTCCCGTTCAACTCTGCGATAGGGCCGATGGAAGTGATCCTAACAGAACGTCGCTCACAGGTAACCAGTAAGGTTTGTATTCGCCTCTTGCTGTCAGTGTCAGGGAAGTTTCATCCGTTACACCCCCTCTTGAGCTAACAAAGGTAAGATACTGCCAGCTCATTTATCATACTAACCTTAGTAAGCTTCATTATAATTTTGCGTTTACGATAACCTCTGACAATGGCGGGTACTTTAAAGATCGATCTGCTGTTGATATGTGACACATGGGAATAATAGCGACGCTTAGTGGAAATTTTTATTCGATTAATATCTTGTGTCATAGATAATAGTCGTATTGATTAATTTTTATTTATCTCTTGATAAATTCTCGCCTTCAAGGAAAACTGAATTTCATTTAAGAATTTTATTTTTGAGCATAGAAAGCAGCGGGTGGTTGGGGCTACCTGAAGTTGCCCTTCCTTTGACCTTGTTTAAATAATCGCTTCTTTTATCTAATCCTTAGCATAAAACTTGTGTAAAACGTTTTTACTACCGTCGGCACTCCATCCTTAATTGTGTGGCATCAAGTTAACTTTAATTTAAATAGTATTACCCACGTTATTCCATGAACTCAAATGTAAACAAACGGACGAGCATGCTCAGGATACCCTGCCGAAGTGCTGGAGAAAGGATTTTATTTCCGGAACCGATCGGGATAGTGGATTTTTATAGGTAATTCGGAAAATGTCAGTAGGGTGTTATATTATTAAATAATATTTATGTATGCGTTATATTGAGCTCATTTCGCTAGAGATATTCAGTTCTTACTGATCCATTTCAAAGAAAAACCCGAAGGATTACTGTTGATCGTCAATTTCCTGGACCCTGCAACATTTTATTTGGCTTAATATTACTCAAAGATTTATCTATGCATATTTAGAGATGTGTAGTATTTGAATATGATTTTTTACAATTTTTTCTTTTAGTTTTTCTTGATTTTTTATGCTTTTATGATATTCATAGTTGAGGAGACATTTGAATTATCTCATGATGCATTTTGCAAGGGGAGTGAAATACGGATAGTTATTTTTTAAACTCATGCGCTTCATTGTCTTTGCTGGAAATTTCACCTAATTAATTGCATTTTTTTAAATTTTGCTTTCTTAAATATTTTTAACAGTTGAGGAAATCCTTTTAATGTGGTGGAAAAAATATGTGCATTGAAGGACGTCGTGCCATGACCTTCAAGAACAGCGTATTTGTTGAATTACTTTACATGCTATTCGGCCTTTAATTTTGTGCCACGATCATTTTTAATCATGCTAGTAAGTATGGGAATGTGAAAGAAATCTAGAAATCTGTCGTTTTTGATAAATTACTCGAGATCGGGTGGAGGGACACACGCACAATGCGACCTAAAGGGTTCATTATCTTTTAGTTTCTGGCGTAGGATTCATTATCTATTATCGCCGCGGGAAAAGTAATGGAATCGGAGAACATGATTACAGTGTTCTTCGGGAGTGCTGTGCGCTTTGTCGTCAAGAGCGGGCGACATGACCTCGGCCGCGGGGCCATCATTCGACAAATGATCGCGGGAGTTTACACCCGAGGGTCAGTGACACCGAACCCTCCCTGCCTCTCCGCCCCCGGCAACTCATACACCGCCCCCCCCCTACACACACCCCGCCCAGCCTGCGCCCTTCGAGCCAGGGGGCACTTTCACTCTTTCACGACTGCTCCACGTCACGTCCCACTCCGAAATACATATCCCTATGGCATTCCCCTGCGGGACCGCACGGCACACGGGTACACCGCTGCCGACACCCTTTTCTTCTGACTACTCGGACATGATTGAAATTCTCTCTTTTTCATAGGCGAAACGATCCCGTGAGTGTGTGCCCTTTCTGCCGTTTGCTAACGGGTCGGGGGTTCGCAGATAATATCGTATGCGCCTCAAACCTATCCAGACCTAGCCATACTTGCTTATTTTGGTCCTTGCATATTTACGCCTAGTACATTTCTTTAAGGGACAATCAGTGGATTTGAGACTTTCTGGTAACTTGAACTGAATGGCTCTTTAATGCGATGTTAATGGTAGCTATAAAATTTCTTGGTGTCACGAGGTGGGTTTCTTTCAAAAATCCGAAAAAAACATACAAACGTCTATATCTGCGTACTACCCGGGGTTGTACCTGTATTTTTGTCACAATGCATAAGATTAGTTTGAAAATTCACTACGATGCTAAGAAAAAATGCCCAGAGCGTACAAGTATTGCGAATCAACGAAAATGATCACATGGTGATTAGAATTGGTGGGATGGGAGCCCCCTGATTGATAAATACTAGCAGTAAGTGCATCCAAAAGCAAAAAAAAATTTGTCAGGGTTTAATTCTAACGCCGAAGGAAAAATGCTAGCCTTGCATTCCATCTGTAACTACGTAAAACGTCCACGAGGATTGAAGGGAGACCTTCGAACCAAACGATATAAGATCTATGTTTTTTCCTCATACAATTTGCTATTAAACCAGTTAAAATGCAACGTTTACCATAAAAAATAATAAAAAGGCCTTATTTGAAGTTCCCTAAGGTGGTTTAAAGGGGAATTAAGATTAGAGATATTTTTTAATGTGGGAAAGAATTTTACGAGATAATTTAACTTCACTAACAGTTGATTTATGCTTTAAAATAAAATGTTTAAATACTGACCAAGGTGGCATTTTGAGTTTCGTAATTTAAAATTGGGAATATATTCAGTTCTTTTGCTCTCAGATGAAAATCGGATCATTGTCAAGCAGTTTGAAATAAGAACTCGTTAGAGTGATGGTTTCTTATGACGGTTCATCTCAAATACTTCTCATGAATTCGAGAACTAGGGTCCCGCAATCATCGGGGAAGAGTGGAAAAATTCAGTCTTGGATTTGCATCTTATGTACTAACCTTGACAAACTTGGGCACCCTAATGGAAAGAGAGGATTCTGCGGTCGTCGATGAATTAGGTCGCGTACATTGGGAGTTTCCAAGAGTGCGAAAAGTCAGTCTTGAAACAGGTATGCGGGTGTTATAAGTAATCGGAGTAAAAACGCGCCAAGAAAATTGTTTGGGAGGTGATGGCTCGGCTCGAACGCTTTGGAACGAGTTGTACTGGAACTTTCGACTGAGGCATGAGAAGTGCGAAGTAAGTGATGGATACCCTTTGCGGTGTACTTAGAAGCAATTTTATCCAAGCCTGTCTCTAATGCATATGTATAGCTGTATTCTTGAGACCATACATTTCGAATGACCAAATTTTCAAGTGCAATTTGTTAGAGAAAAAAGGCAAGAGGACACAATCTCTTTTTCTATAAAATGAAATCCATGAGCGTTCTTCAAACCAATTTTGGTCAGCAGTTCGCTTACTCTGAGGCATAAAGAATTATTATAATGGGTATCGACGAAATGTTCATGTTTGAGAAGTCGGCTATGAGAAAACAAAAGTTCTAATTAGATCGACGAAAATCAGAGGAGTATAATTTATTAATTTATGCGTGTAGTCAAAGAAAATAATTTATGTTGTAGCATTAAATTCGGTAAAGTGTTTTCAGAATTGCCGTTAAATCTTTTAAAAATTAAACTGCTTGACTTTTAATATTGTTATTTTTATTAGCCTCCCCTCCTCCCCCCGTGATGGGAATACTAGCCTCCGTATAGAGTAGCAACTCGAATTGGAGTCAATTCAACCAACCAAATCAACTTCATGCCCGGTGGACGTGAATTCCCGAAGCATTAATTTTTCAACACTTTTATGCGAATCTTGATGGTCGTCGAGAAGTCATTTCACGGTAGAGCAAATACGTAATTGTTGGAATCTGAGTCACCTTCCTGAAGGAAAATACGTGTAGAGATCTCGTCGAAGATACAGGAACACGAGGAGCGTGCGTGATTCTCTTAAACAGAGATAACTTTCATACTCACCTGAAGCCACGTGAATCATTGTTCATTACTTTTATTATTATTTCTTGTTTATGAATAGGTAGGTACTTATTTCCACTTTCCTCACTCACTATTTTCATTACGAAATGCAGTGTGGAACTGGCAACGTTAAAAAATTCACGAGAAGGATAATCCCGATGCGTTTTCCGCGGAGGTGCGCCAAAATCCATAACATTATCTTTTCCTTCAGTTTGCTTGTTAACTAAATAGATTCAAATGACATGCTCGTTATCTCACTTATTTTAATCTTGAACCAACTATTGTGTTATTTATAGACAATTGAACGTTCTACGGCCGTTGAACAGTTGAAAGAAAATAAATTCCCCTTTAGCGTCCTTACTAACCTTCCAGCACCCTTTCCATCCCTTCTTCCCCCCCCCCCCCCATTTTTTCGCCCTGTAAAGAGTACGGCCTTGGGTAATTTATTTTCTTCCAACTATTGTGTTGTTTTTGCTTTGAAATGGAGAACGAATGATCCACATTTTAAGAACGCGTTTGCTGTACGCAGCAAAAGTGTTGTTCGAGAACAGAGGTCGTATTTGGGGGAGAGGGCAGAAGTAAGAAGTACAGCACAAAGAGCAACGGGAGATGTGATTGGGTTTGAGTACACCCTCTTTTCCCTTCGTGCATATATATGAGCCCCCTGACTTGAACAGATTATTTAGGAAATAGATGAGTTAGCGTCAAAACCATGGTCGGCTTGAGCTAAAACAAATATGAGACTCATTGTTAGCCTCTTATCAGGATTTATTTTATAAATATGCTCGTAAAGTACTTTTGTAAAACGATTTTAATGAAGTTCACTGATCATTTTTTCAGGCGTTGTTTCATGAGTTCACTCAGTCGGTAAATGATTGCTGTATGGATCAACCCCTTTCCACTTTAGTGACAACTGTCCTTCATCTTCCTTACTACTACTGGCCATGCCATTCAAAAAGTTCATGCCATAAATAAATCTTTTTATTTATTAAATTTTAATTTTAACTGCGCATCAATGATTCCTCATCAGAGCAGTATTGTTAGACCAATAAGCAGTATAGGCGGGCAATGAGGATGCCTTAGGTCTTACGGAATCTAATTTGCATACGGATGTCGTAGCGGGATGCTAGTCACATGCAATCACATTTCCGAGTGGTGATGCGGAATGAATTCTTCCTTCGACTTGCCCTTGTGGAAGGTGAGGGAGTGCGGAGTGAGGCCAATATAAAGGAATGCGACGGATTTCAACGCTTGCATGTCACCGGTCGGCAAACTTTTCCATGCTGTCGATCTCTGAGACTTAATTCGAAACTCGAGTTTCCTGGTGTCTCAAAAATGTCCATATCTACATGTACGAAGTACCGTGCAAGCCACCACTAGGGTGTGTGGCACGGGGTGATTCCACACCAGGCATGCAGCACTCGTCCCAGCACAAGTCAGAACCTCGCACGCTCCCCCTGGCGCTAGGCGCAGGCCAAAGCAGTCAGGAGAACAGTGCGCAGTCCATATTTGTCTGTGTGTATGAACATAAATCTGGATGTCATTCAAATATGAGTACATTAAGCGTTTATTTTTTTATTGATAAAGACGTAATAGGTGAGGGACTGCTTTTACTTATGGACGATTGGAAATTGAGGAATTGTAATTTGGGTTGAAGATATTTTTGTCAGTGCTGTAGTCTTTAACGCCGTTGAGAGTCGATTGTGCTGATTTGTCGTGGTCGACTGCTACTTCGCGTTTTTCGAGTGGATATTAAGGCTAAAAATTATTATGGATATGCCCTCCCTATTCGAAAAAAGCATCGCTCTATACTTCTATACTACTATTTCGCCACAGCTTCCTCTCTGTCTCTTACTCATAAATTCTGTTACTAGACGTCGATTGAGTGTCACTCGTTATCTGGCCTTAACTTACTAACTTAATTATGGATACATTTGAGTTGAGAAAAAATTTCAATACTTGTTTTTTACCTGCTATCTATAGCCACTGTTTGTTTTTTGCAGTGAAATGCGATATTTTAAAATAGCTCAGAATCATGATTTATTTAGGCGTAGGCCATCGTGAGAGGGACCTGCAAAAGGTAGGCAAGTAGACGCATTCAGGCGTATTCTGTTCCTTTTATTTTTTTCTGCATTATGCCGGAAGCCTTTAGTTGGTAGGTAGAGCAAATAACAGTCGATTTTAATAAATATCTGCCACCAAGAAATGAACCGTAATTATGTTAAACGACAGCAAAGTTTTCAATTAAGCCGAAAGTTTTCAATTAAATAGACCAATGTTATGAAGTGTTGGAGGTGCTCGAGAACTTTGATTACATTGTCTCTTATTGTTGAAAGCTTATAATTTTGCTCGATAAAGGAAGATTCGCGTAAGGGTGATGCTGAAAAAAATACAAATAGGACAAAGAAACAACCAACGAACATTCGCTTGATTATTTCCTCGGGGAAAACAAGGTTTAGTTTTTTCCGGCCAGCTATCGGAAACCAAATTCGAGACTTGGTTGCGCTGACATTTCCTCACCTTGCGCGTCGGAATGGGTGTGATTCATCGATTTTGCGGAGAGCGGAAGTCTCCTCTGCTCCGCGAGGCACTCGCCTCTCACGTGCTCAGATGCTGATATTGAAGCGGCCGTTTTTTCCACTCTGGGGAGGTTAGTCACTCCTTCCCCCCTTATCTTTCCTCTCTTTTGTTGCTTTCCACCACATCATATAGCACACCTTGCTCATTCCTACAGAACATTCGGGTACGTTGTATTGAATTGAATCTCTTGAGAATACAATATTTTTGTAGCTTCGTAAAGGGAATGACGAAACTGATATTCGACGTCCTTAGAGAGAAATGGAGTGGAACTAAGAAATGGTGTGGGTGCGATTACGATGATCACGCTCTATCTTTTTAGCCCAGGAGCATAAATATTGGAATTCATTATGACAAAAACACAGTACAAAAGTCCACTATTTATTTTAATGCTGTCTACCGGTCTGTTTGTCTTGTAAATGACGCTTTGGGCGTCTTAACCGGTCGACAGCATTAAAATAAATGGTGGAATTTTGTACTGTGTTTTTGTCATAATGAATTCCAATATTCCAGTGTATTTAGAGATCCTTGTAGGAGTACATATTAATTGTTCAAGGCCATAACTCGCCATTGATATTGAGAAGTATTATCACACTGGCTCAGAAGACATAAATTTATGTCTCCAATAACAATAGCATTACGAACTCTTGAGCCAACTAGTACACTTTGCAATTATTGAAAAAAATCATTAATTAACTGGGACTGAAGTCTATATATAGCTACAACAGTTAGTGACACATTTGATTTTAAGTCAGTAGTTATTTTTACGATATCAGCAGATGACATTTCGGATAACATATTTGACAGACAAGGATAAGTTTCAAGTACATATACAATCACTCCTCCAGCTCTATTATTATTGTTACATTTAACAAAATGATTATATCCTGCTAATGTATAAGCCATTACTTCATAGTCATTAATCCATATTTCTGACAAAATTATTATGTGAGGCGTGTACTTTAAATGTCCAAGTTGTAATACAAAATTATCATAATTTTCTCATAAACTCCTTATGTTTTGATGTATTATCTTAATATTACCACAGGCATCAACTTCTGGAATTGAACAGTATTCTTCACAACTTTCAGTCATTTTAAGAATAAGGATAAAGTAATCTCATTTAAACAGAAATTCATAATTTTGTCAAACAAATTAATTTGAAGAATACAATTTACGACGCGTAACAAAAAAAACCTTGAGAAAAAAAACTAATGAATTGGTCTCTAATATGGTCTCTATATTCTAGTATTGCGTCTGCTCTCGCCTCAACACCAGTTAGATTATCCTAGATTAACCAGTTCTCGACCGGCAGAAAAGATTGTTTAAAAAAACGTTGGGTGCTTATTCAAGTCGTGTGTCATAAAAAACTCTCAAAAACTCTCAAAAAACTCTCAAAACTCTAACAACCCGAAGACTCAATTGACTATACGGTGCATTCAAGCTCCACTGAACAGTACATAACATGAATATATGTGGTTAGAAGGCGTGGCGTGGATTTTTTTTCCTCAACCGCTTATTTTCTCACTGATGCAGGGATGTTCCAGACGTCTTTGCGAATTACGGTTGGTGGTGACGTTCGGATGCCTGTTCACGACGCTCTGAAGTTCTTATTTACCAAAGTTTTATAAGTAATATATTCTTGCAGTAGGACTCGAGCAAGTAGGTACTTCGAAAATGATTTTTTTCTGTGCTTGCTAAATCCGGCAAAGTATCAGAATATGTATTTCCTTTGCTTGCCCCTCCCTGAGAACTTCAACACCTTACTATGTAAATCATACGATTTTTCCTTCTACCTATTCTCACTATTGAATTTTTTACTCCAACTTTGCTTTTCTTATACTATGTTAAGAGCGCATTCATTTTTAATGGGGAAAAACGGAGAAAAGAGTTGAATAATGACAGATTGTGTGTACCTCTTTCCTGCAGAACTGGAAAACAACCACTCTCTAATTCGCATTTAACTTTCAATGAGGTTTCTGCTCACTTTCAAAACAACCTGCACTTTGGAGTATGCACACTTCACACCATTGTAGGTTATTTACTTGGATGCACTGTAAACCGAAGTCAGTTTGAGTAGAACTGATTTATGTAGATAAGATTACGTCTGATAAACTATCGATGCAAAGCATGGTAATCTGCTGCATTATTTTTTCATTCACAGTGGATAGTAATTGAAAAGTAAGCCTCATAAGCCACATGAGCCACATCTTGAGTTTCTGCGGATTCAGTGTGAAGTGATAGGAATCGAAAAAATTGCGAATTACACTTCAGATACGCAATGTGTGACAGATAACTATTCTAACTGTCCACACTCGAAGGTTTTGCTAATTAAACAATTAACTAGATGATTCCTTTTCATGACCTCTTTTTTATTATGTATTCTTTTTCTTCTTCTTTTATCTCCTCAGAGAATGAAAAAATACATAATAAACAATTAACAATATTTCTAGTAAATTTAATCATATAGCACGCCTAATCCTATACTTTTTTTGAAGATATAATTAGGTAGACTTGATGCTTTCCCGGCGTATGCTGCTAGTGAATTCTGTTCGGGTTCTCCTCGGGGTATCAAACCCTGATGACGATAGACGACTCTTACATCGAGACGTCGGTTGAAATGCGGAGTTAGACCAGCTGGCGAACCCGAACAGAGTTCACTGTAATTAGGCGCATAACTTTTATTTTTTTGAACTGAATAAATATCAATTAGTAATTCAAAGATTAAAAATTTTTAGTGCTACTCTGAGAACCACAAAAAGGGTCCTTTTAACTTTTACCCCTTCACTCTGGCGCTAACGCCCGATTTATGTTTTTCGGGGCGGAATGGTGGAGATCAACGCAAAACTCTATATACTCAACTCTAAGATAGAAGCAGGAGTGAGAACAGCAATTTTACGCCGTGTGTATTATTTGGCACTGAACCTACATGTCATAAACTTACAATATATCGTATATCACGACGCTAAACTCGTGTTGAAGTTGCGATTTCCATTTGACTCATTCGTGTTGGCCCTCGAGAGTAATACCAGTTACTCAGCTCCATCAGGTCGTCATGAGCTTGGTGGTTCCTTATAAGCTAATTGAGTAAACTATGCGTATAACCTAAACACGTACAACGATTAATTAACGCCATTGTAACGGCAATAATAACTACTCAAAAGTGTGATCGGTCCACTAAAAATATTAAACATACTATCATGTCTTGGGAAATTTCGAGAAGGGTACTGTGTTCCCTTTGAAGGAAGATGTAGTACTCTTTTAAACTACTGCATTCGTGAATCTCTGTCGTTCTCATTTTTTAGGGTTAGATTTTGGGGAGCCCAAAATTTCCTACTCCTCGGATGCTCTTACTTAAAAAATGCAGCCATTTATTTGCTTGCCCATCAAAATTCCGTTGTAATCACTCATGAGGACGGCAACAAGCACACGTCCCCCGATGAAGTTCGTCATCCTCTTAATATCATTGCTATCATTATGCCTCACGCTGGATTTCTTGAGATAGCAGATTTATTATATCATTTTTTCGGTACACATGGTGGTGTGATTTATTATCTTCTGTGGTATTGAGGCAAATATTGGTAGTTTTATGGAGAGCCCTTCGCATGTAATTTCAGGGTGACCCATCCGCAAACTACGTGAAAATCATTTGAAAATATATTTTATATGATAAATCAGGTATAACGTAGATCTATATTAGGAATGAAAGTAAAAGTTTATATATATTAATTAATAATTTATATATAATAATATAACAGTAAGTAATTGTAAACGAATGTAAAGCATAAACGGATCTCGAGCAAAAAAATGTAAGATGTCTTACTGGAGTTTGATTTAGTTATTCAGGTCGTAGTTGGTAGGAGTGTAAACCAAGTCAGTACTAAGGTGTTAGTTTCGAGTTGAAAAAAAATCTCGATAGGGTCATGAATGAGTCAAACTAAACTCAAACTAAATCAAGAAGCCCAGGCATCTTGATTTAGTTACGCTTCACAACATTCGACAAACCTGAGATTCTACCAAGTGACACCAAGTTGGTCCAACATCGGTCACTGTGATTCGTTAAAATTGTGGATATGGAATAAAAGATATCAGCACAACACTTGAAGACCCTGATGGAGGGTCTATAGAGGAACAAAGATGAACCGCTTCATCAAAATGATGCATTGGAATATTAGAGTGGTTGGATTAATAGAAAAGGCCATATACGAGAAGGAAAATATATTATCGGGCCTCTGCATTATCGAAATTTTGCATCTAAAAATTATAACTATGCACACAGCAATCGAGAATGCTGGTGTCAGTTACATGAAAATGTCATCATCGCTAAGTCTCATCATCCAATTTTTCCTGGAAAGGCCCCGGGTATAGAATAATTGATAGATTTACAGCATACGATTAACCTTTATGTTGCAAATATGTGAATTCAAAGCTATTGATGCCATATTTGATAGATTTAGGGTAGTATTGCCCTCGAAATGGACGCAAGAGTAAACACATTTTAACTAACTTTTTCCGACGAGTGCCGTACCCATTCAGAGTAGCCCGCTGCTGTTGATGCTCTTACTTCTTATACTTCCCTGTTGCGTGGTGCATACATCAGAACACAGATCAATCTGCTCTACGTTCGGTATAATTGGCGGACTTTGTCTGAACTACCCCCACACAGCACTAACAAAAAGCAGAAAAACACAGATGTATTCATTTTACATCATAATAAAATATCCCAGTCTGCTTCTCTGCATTTTTATTTAAGTTTTTGTATGGACACATATGACGAGTATGAATTAAAGACGGTAGAGTAAACTTGAAATATTGGCTTATAAATATAATATTTATATTAAGAAGTTAGAAACATATGGTTTTTGAATGGGTTACGAAAGGGAATAACGAGTGGAATTAAAGGATTTGATAGATCGCATAAGAATAAGAGGAAGGTGTGGAATCCAGCAGTGGGAGAGTCACAACAAGGATTAAAACTATGCTGCGCTGAAGAGACGGCTGAGGATGTGGAAAATGAAGGAACGAGTCATGAACGACCCTACCGAGAATAAAAATAACAAATGATGAAGTAAATTGTTCACAGGTTTGCGTCCGGGTTGCGTCCATCTGCTACTCTGCCGACGTTTCGAAGGATGAACTATCCTTCATCATCAGGGCCGTTGACGGAGGATGAACGATAAGTCATCCTTCGAAACGTCGGCAGAGGAGCAGATGGAGCCACTAACCCGGACGCAAACCAGAGAGCAATTTACTTCAGCTATTCGCCGGGAGAAAACCAAACCCTACTAATAACAAATGATGTTCATCGAATGAAATTGTATTAGCTACCATTATTTGAAATACTACCTCTTTCATGTAAAATGCATGGAATCCTCCTCAAACTAAATACACGGAGAAGGGATCCGATTAATGAGTTGAGATTTCAGTCTTATGCTATGTATTATCATCGGAAAGTGTTTGTCGCCGAGTGAGGGCGCTTTGGCCGGGCGGGAGCGGTCGAATGGGGCGGGTAGGTGGAGGGAGGGAAAAGGTACGCGTGAAATGGGGTGTTTTGTCTCGGTCGGTGAGTTCTTAACTTTTTAGCTTATCAGTGATGCGCTAATTAATTAAGTCAAAAAAACTCTCCGACTCGGAGATAGAACACCCAGTTAGACCGCCACTTCGTAACCCAGCCCCTTGCTTGTTCCCCTCTCAGTACCTCACCTAACCACCCCACCTCCCCCTTAACCTCCCCCACAATCCCCCCTCCCCCGGCCCCGAGCCAATGGACACCATTGGGCCAATGGACATTGGGCAATCGACACAATTTCTCCTTTGACTCATTCGTGTGTCTAACCCTATCGAGATTTTTTTTTCAACGCGAAACTAGCACCTTAGTACTGACTTGGTTTCCTCTCATGCTTTATTGATCCAAAAATTCCTCACCTATTGTTCTGCTTATAACCGGACGCTCACCTACCAAGATGCAGTATTTGAAGACTTACAGCACATCTAAAGTTGTCTCCTTTCCTCATAAAAATCTCAAGAAATAAGTTTTAGCAATAAAATGCTCCTTTTTCATCGTTGGAGCTGCATATGCAATCAATTGTATATTTACTGACGTCTTGGGCTGGCGGAGGTTGTTAATTCCACGTCAGTTACTGAATAAATCCTTTTTAAATCTGTTATGCCTCTGAACCATATGAAGAGAAGATATAACTATCAAATTTACTATTTTTTAAATAATTAATAACTTTTTAAAATCAGAAACCTCATATTCGAGGGAGTGGGTTGTAATTTCTCCCCATGTCCATCTCAAATGATTATAAATCTTGGATAAACGTAGGCTTTTGTAATTATTTTGAGTTTAGCATATCAGTTACTTCAGCTGCTAAAGGCCTGGTTACACGAGACATTAACCCGTACGAGCTAATGTTCGAATGCATGAAAGCGTGAATGAACGCAAAAATTCACCGTGTAACCACACCAACATGTACGATAGCATGAATGCATGCCCATGGAATAGAACCTGTTCTAATTTGATTAATTCATTCGCACAAGTTGCTCTCGCGTTTCAGTGACACTCGGTGTTAGATAACGGAAATGATGTTTTCTGCCTGTAGGGGTACATGATCGTTGTTTCTGCTGCTTGTTTACTTCTAAATTTCGGTCTGTTTGCGTTTGACTCAGCAATTATTATTTATTTTGATCTCTGCTCCATTTCAACTTCGCTCTACTATTTGAACTTTGCACTTCTTGGACTACCTGTACGCAATGTTTATTGACACCCCCCCTTCGTTAAGCCTCTCCCGTAATAAACAGTTATTTACAGAAATACGCCTCACTTGGACTACCCTCCAACTTATTCCGTCGTCAAAGGTAAAATTTTAGGAAGCGTTCTTTTCAGAGCTAAACGCTTTCTCATCGAGGTCAGGAATGCAGATAGGGCTAGTCCAGCAGAACAGTAAATTTCGAAAAAATACCTTGTTTGTGCGATAAATATTTGAGAATCTCGCGTCACGTATTTGTGATTGGCTGTTATTTACTTAGTTTTTTTTACTTTAACGACAATTTATGTTTGCACTACTATCCCATTTATCTATTTTCTCAAATAGTAAGATCACTGGCAGATTATTCAAGAATCAGCTGTTTAGTGAATACCTCAGCTTCGTGCTCGAAACTGGAACAGCCTGTATTTATGTACGTCCAAGTCCAAATAAAAAACGTAAATAGGAACCGGAGAGATAATTAAAGATTACCGTTGTGATCATGGGACAACGATATCCATTCAAGAGCAAATTTTTTCACTTGTTTCCATTACTCCACCGATTTCATATCCCAAATGTGCCGAAAACAACTCAATCGATATTTTTACATTCTATTAGCCATAACAGTTGAGTTTATTTGTAAATAATTATATATATAATGGTTTTATATATATATATATATATATATATATATATAACCATTCATTCATTCACTCAAACCGCTCACAGGCGTAAATAATTAATATTTCGTTCAAACAGGTGGTGAAAGAAAGAGTATAGGAAACACATAAAATGTGATGACACAATGGTGATGTGAAGATGGAATGATGGCCGATTCCAAGTGAAATAAATTCGTCTAGACCGAGAATTGAACCACGGACCTTCCGATTTCGCGCCGGATGCTCTGACCACTAAGCTATCTAGACTACTAAGGAAACACTGGAATCGGCGGGGGGTTTATATGAATCAAACACCCCCAAGATTAGTCCGTAAAAGTCGCCGAGAGATGGCGCTGGACATTTTCACTCACCGGCAGAGAAGAAATTACGTACACAGAAGAGGAAAGCAAAGTTTGAATCAGGCACACAGACAGTGGTAAAGATACAGAACAGGCGTTTCGGGGCACGCAGAGCCCAAGAAGTAGAAATGAGCCATTCCGGCCATACAACCATTCATTCATTCACTCAAACCGCTCACAGGCGTAAATAATTAATATTTCGTTCAAACAGGTGGTGAAAGAAAGAGTATAGGAAACACATAAAATGTGATGACACAATGGTGATGTGAAGATGGAATGATGGCCGATTCCAAGTGAAAAAAATTCGTCTAGACCGGGAAATGAACCACGGACCTTCCGATTTCGCGCCGGATGCTCTGACCACTAAGTTATCTAGACTACTAAGGAAACACTGGAATCGGCGGGGGGTTTATATGAATCAAATATATATATATATATATATATATATATATATATATATATATATATATATATATATATATATATATCTTATCGGTTTCTACAAAAAGTGTTTTATCGCACTTTTTATAAAAAGGTAATACCTTTACCTCTAGTATACAGCAGTTAATAATGAGTTTTTTTTTCAGTTTGGTGACTCAATTGGCTCATCAGGAATGTCATTGACAGTGTACCGAATTGTTTTCCGTCTAGCGGCTATTATTCAGGTGATAGCTGACAAACTTGTCGAACTTCAACCCTTCCGCTCGTACTTGCGTCATGTATATGGAGGCGAGTAGAACTCGAGATCGGGGCCGCCTATCTCTTCAAAGAATGTTGGTTCTCCTGACTTAAGCGCGCATTTCGCCTTTTAAAGCGAAATGAATAAACAGATGAAACCTTGATTTAATTGCATGTGAATTGAATAAAGCTGTGTCCTTGATTCGAAGATGCTTTTGAAGTTTGATTGCGTCGTGCTCGGCAGAAGCAATAATATCAGTATTATCATCTCTCCCACTTAACTGTGTAATGTTTTTGCTGTATCATCATTATCTGTGTTTACCTTTCTCGTGGAAGGCTTTTTTGTATCGGGTGTTACTCCATTGACCTCGTGATCTATGCCCGTTTGAACGCGATCAACATCTCTGTTCAGATATCATTCCCACGTTTCTCAAAATAAAGAGATGATCTTTTCGGCTTTCGTAATTGAAAAAAAAAACCTTTATAGTTTATTTCTAGATATTTATATGTGATTCACACGGCCACATGCTGCGAATTTCGCTTGGAACTAACGCATTTAGTTGACATGGCGCTGTCTCATGTATTTATCTCTGAAACAGTTGAAAATTGCTATGGGCACTTTAAAAAAAGGACTTTAGCGCACATTTGCGCCTTGCAAAAGTCTCCGAAATCAGGCTGTACCAAAGAATATTTGAATGGCATAATGTGAAATTGCAAAAATTGGAAAGTTGTGGTATATTTGGGCTTGGTAAATTTAGTAAGAGTATTAATAAACGTTTGACTATTATTGTAATTATAAAAAAAACACAAACAAATCATAACATCCATGAGATTAAGTACAGCTTGACGTTTACTGTGCACAATCAGCAGCTTACTTTATTTGACTCGAGCACGGGCAAGCTTTGCATTGAGGCATACCATGTATTGTAACGACTTGTTAAGTTCACCTGCAAGAGATAAATAATACAAATCTGCATCAACTTTATAAGGAGAAATTTCTCTAAAGCACTTGTAAAAAGTCGGACGGAGATCAATGGCTTTATTCTACAAATCTACGAAATGGCCTGATGACATGAAAATGTTTGATACTTGCGTCCAAAGCTATCTTTGTTGTTTGCCATTTTTTCAATGAATTGAGGTACATCCTCCGGAGTGAAAATTACAAAATATTTGAAGGTGGAAGTGACAACAGAGTAAGGTGATAGAGAAGGTTTAACGAAAACATTTTGGAACGTTTAAATTGTTCCTAAGTCTCCTTTTCATTCAATCCACCCATCCACATACGGAGAACATTTTCAGGACGAATTACCCTAGGGTTTTAATCTATTATTTTTGTCTCATCTTTCATTTGCTTTGCTCCCATTGGTGCCCGGAAGTGGTACATTATTCAGCATTCTATTAGAATTTGTGCCAACATTTTCCCAATATATGACATTAGTTATTGTTTGGACTCATTAAGTCTAATTTTATATCTATCAGAGGTATAAAAATATTCAATTATTTCGTAGGTAAAATTGAAAATATTTATCTACCCTTTTATCATTTCAGTTTTATTAGTTTTGTTCTTTTCTGATGGACAATTTGTTTAATTTTCTAATTTTATACAAGATTTACCAATTTTTCTTTAATCCCTGTTTTTTGTGCTTTTCAATGGGTGAGGGAAGAGTATCATGGGAGGTACAGTTAGTCTCCAGGCTTTTCATAGTGACGAGGCGTTAAGTTTCAAGCATGTAGCTAAATCAGAAACTCAATGCATTAGTGCCAGATATGCCAATAAAATTGAAAATTGAGTTGCTGGAGCTAAAAACTAAGAACATGAAGTGTTTTAAATATATCGTATCCAACGTGTAATAGATTATGGTGAACTCCATACCATGATGATAAACTATTACAATTATATTTGCCTCCATTTTCATAGGATTTGCTATTTTTCTTGGATCTTCCTTCATATAATTTGGTGGATAAGGAATTAAGCCATTATAAATTATGTTTCGGCTCAGAAATACCTTTGGGCTATATCTTTCTCCGTATCAGTAAATAGAAAGTTATATTTATCGAAGACCCAAAGCATTGACAGCGTATAGCGGAGGATGTCCTCTTTTCATCTTTATAAGAAATACATTTTTGTGGTTATATTCCTCAAATTTTGTCATTGCTGAGGATAATGTATCTAGAACAAATGTAAGTTATCATGTCACCTCTTAGCTTACTCCAAGCAAGCGGATGTTTTGGAGCTAATTTTGGGATTAAGTAGAGCGATTTATGGGTAAATGAAAGTACTTGGCGAACGGCTGAAGCTAGTTTAAATTTGATTGGCGTTGCATGGCCGCAGATGTATGTTCTGAGAATAATGACAATAACAACTGTTTCAATCCACAGAGTTTTTACTGGTTTTACTGGTACGAGTACCAGTAAAAACTCTGTGGATTGAAGCATAGTGGTTATTGTGATTATTCATAATTGACTTCAACAATGTTACGCCTGAAAGTATTGAATTCATAACTTCTTAGTATGTATAATGTTTCCTGACGGTTACTTCATGTATCATACTGAATTTGGTGCGGGTTAGTTATTTTATAGAGCGAATAAACACTAATTTTTGAGCGCAGTGACTCACGTCCGTTTAGCATTGCGGCCCCAATTGCTTCAAAGGCGCATTAGCAGCCTGTAGAGGATGTGGTCGAGTAACCGAAACCGAAAAACTCGTGGGTCATTGGCTTTATCCAGAGTTTCCTATTGTTTGGTTGACTTTCTCATCTATGTGGGGTTTCTATCACCCAAATTTAGGACGAGTTTGAATCCCAAAGGCTCTTTGATCCCGTACGTTATAAGAGATTTGAAAAAAATGAAAATGTTCCCCCCAGGCAGTGTTTTGGTCCTCCGTGCGATAAAATATCTGAACTTGCTTATCTTGGAAAGATTTCTTGGTGGAACATCCGGAATGCAGAGGGACTTAGTTCACGGCATGAGCATGTAATCTTCCTTAGATTCGTCGAAGAAAGATTTACTTGACCGAAAGATCTTGTTAATTCCAGAAATGTCTTTTGATGTAAACCATGTAGAACCATCCCGGAGAACCAGTCGAAAAGCAGCGCATATAACCAGTTGAATGTAGCCATCTTGTACTCTTCTTGCTCGGCATTAATGTATTCGTGTGATTTCTCTGAAATCAACGTATCTCTTTGCCTTACCGGGGGTTATTCCAATATATCTGTAATATTCCAACTACATCGGGCAGCATGTTTAAGTTTAACTTGAGAAAGGGAAATGTCCCATTTATTAAGCCAAATTTAACTATTTTTAAACGATCCTTTGTTTATATGGGCCCAAAGTTTTATAATATGTTGCCTGAGAAAATAAAAAAAATTAAAAATTGTAATAAATTTCTAAATTTAGCCAAGTCAAGAAAATGTTGTCAGATTCTTGTGATACAATTATATTTTTTCTTTGTAGAAAAATTACTCGTTATTCTGTGTTTATATTCATATTAGTAATATTTCAGATGTTAATGGCATTATTGTTTATTGATAATTTCTTTCACTTTTGTATGTAAAACAATGAAGCGTTAGCAATGCATATAAATTCATGAAGGTTGCCTCAGTACAGGTTTTCCCTTTGAGGCAACCCAGCTTTTTTGTTTCTTTTTGTAATGAAATTAATTTAATAACTTGTTTGTTTGTTGAAGGATATAAAACTTACTTTGCTTTATCATCGTTGGTATAACCCGTAGTCATTATTGACCACATTATTGTATAACCACATCGAGAGACAAGTAACTTTTTAGTCCGTTAGCATGACTCTGTTTCTGATTCGCTCTTTCAGGAATGCTCGTTACCTTTAGAAACTTATAATTTTTTCAGTATCTCTAAAATAGATTTCAAATAATTACGCGTTTTATCATGGGGCACTTTTCTTGTTTGCAGTGCATTACATTAGTTATTTTGCAGTGAGGAAAGCTCTTCGAACTTTTTCAGCTTAGGAAGAAAATAAACATTTTGTTGAAGTATACTAATCTGCAGTTCAAAGATAAAATTAGTACGGAGCTGGATTGGCTTCAATTTGTCACCATTATCATCTCATTTATTGTGCCTTTGAGGCAATAATACGAGTCGTCTCTCTACTTCACTACCATTACTACCAAAATGCTACCGGAGTAAAGTGCTCTCCCTTTAGGTTCATTATCAGAAGCCTAGGTTTGTTGAACAATTGTTGCGCTCTTCTTTATTGATGACAAAATAAGTATATTCAAAATCCATCTCGTATAATAGTGCTGCAGAATAATAGGTGGAGAGTTCGTTTACTATGGAAATGTCGTTTTTGTACCTTTTACAAATAGTGTGTGTGGGGTGCGTGGCACCTGAGGGGGAAGAGTCAGCGATGCGGACGCCAATGGTGACGTGACTCGAGGCCATTAAGTCGTACGGTAGTTGCAGATAGTCTCCAGTGTTCAAAGTGGCGCGAAGTAATTTTGCTTGAATGCCTTATCCGCACGGCACGGGCGTGCGCATCATTTCCAAGTGTGGCTCTTTTTCATGCATAAAAATTCATTCGCTTAAATTACTTGTCAATATTATTTTTGATCGTGATTTCACTACAGTAACATTATATGTGTGGGAGTGATTTTTGCCCTAAGTTTTTCATTGGGCCCACTCCCATTTATTTAGGCATTTTCTCCCTAAAACTTATACGATGATTTTTCTTGGCCAGATTGATGACGTGCACCGAATTATTCTGGCAAATATTTTGCTTTTAAATACAGATACTTAGTAATTAGCAAGTAGCAGAGATAAATAGCTCTAAAGAAGGCAAGAGGGGTAAATGCTGGAGGAGTAAAATTAAAAACTATTAACTATGCTGATGATCAAGCGATTGTGGCAGAGACAGAAAAAGAGCTACAGAAAAACATGGAAAGTATACATAAGGTTGGAGAGATGTAAGGAATGAAAATAAGTGTTATTAAAACATAGGTTATGAGGATTGGGAAGGATGAAGGGGAAGTTAATATCACAGTAGAAGGTCAGTGACCAGAGCAGGTAGAAACTTTCAGATATCTCGCTAGCCTGATAAATAAAGATGGCAACTCTACTCAGGAAATCAAGAGTAGAATATCCATGGGAAAGAAAGCCTTTGAAAAAACAAAAGCTCTGTTAACTGCCAAAAAAATACCTATTACCCCAAGGAAGAGATTTGCCAAATGCTTTGTATGGAGCGTGGTCCTGTATGGATCATAAAACTGGACCTATTGGAAAAAAGAAGTTCAATATCTTGTAAGTTTTGAAATTTGGTTATGGAGAAGAATGATGAAAGTGAGGTGGACGGATAAGGTTAGGAATGACCAAGTTTTGGAATGGATTGATGAGAAAAGGTCAATCATGAATGCAATAAAAAGAAGGAAGGCAAAATGGTTAGAGCACATCATGAGGCATGACTGCCTCCTGAGTAAGATAATGGAAGGAAAAGTGAAAGGAAAACGGAAGGAAGGAAGAAGAAAATTTTATATGTTGACGGATTTGAGGGAGAATAGGAGTTATCAAGAGATGGAAATGTGGGCGCAAAGGTTTGCAGGAGTTCAGCTGGAACCTGTCTCAGGACAGACCTACCTTGATGATGATGGCTTATTAATTGTTCCTCATTGTGAGATATAAAAAGGGTGATGTATAGGAAGGGTAAAGGATGGTTCCGGTGATGGTTATTTCATACCATCAAACAATTGGTCGCGTTGCACTGTTGAATAAAATTTAGTCGTTAACATTTTTAACCATTCGCGTTACGGATTAGTACGCTGTGGGAAATTTATTAATTTGGAGATAATCCAAGGAGACTTTCACCAATTAAAGCCATTTTCTGAGCCTTAATATAATTTTATGATGAGGGAAAACTTTTCTGGTTCTCTTCGTCAGCGGTTCGAAGTTAAAACGGATTCATTTATGAGATGGACACATTTTTTTCCGGCAACCGACATGGAAATGATATGGGTAGGGGAAAAATATATCTGGTCTCTAAAAGTTAAACCTCTGTAAGTCTTTATTTTGTCACATTTCCGTGTTCTAGTGAAGCTGATGCGTTTCTCTGGTAGCCATTTGAAGCAGATGGCTCGGCCAAGGTCGATGTTCATCTCATCTCTGAGGCGCACGATCTGGAGCGATGGGAACTATTCTGTCCGTCATTGGCTCTCGGGACGTCACTCACTTAGATGTGTCATCTACGCCATTAAATGAGCCGACAATACGACGACTGCATTAATGAACTAGCAAGTTCCATTCTGCCGTGACAGAAGACTTCATTTTCCCGAAATGTGGGGATTACGAGGAGTGGTCAATATAATGAAGCAGAGGGGCACAGCTACGGGCCAAGCTTGATGATTTTACTGCTGCTGTGGAGGGCGCTACTGAAGCATCAATTAACATTTGTCTCCATTTGTACGGAAATTTCTCCGTTGGCCCATTCTTTAACAAAAGTATCCAACGCGGTAGAAAAAATAATATATTTCCTGGAATACAGAAGGTGAACGTGAAGGTCATTAAAGCTGTGTCTGTAATACTTGGTTGATTTGGTTTGATATTTGGGCCGTGTTTGGACCATTTTTGATCCTGGACTTCTTGATCCTTGGCAAAACATGTTAGGATGAGCACTTAATTCGATGCATTGCTAGTGATGCTAAGAATTATGGCAGCTTATCTTCGTTTTACCCGTCCGTTTAAAGACCATTTCTGGAAAAGAATTCTCACGATCACATACTTTATTGCTACTGCCGGCATGAGGTATGTTAGTGGTGGCACAAGAAAAAGCTCTTAAGTGTTTTCACGGTAAATGGGCATTATTTTGTCGATGTTCTCCTTTGAATTGGCGAATGAAAATATTTTAAGGGGTTCTAACCGTGTCACCTCTCCCTCTTGCTCTAACATTATGCCATCTATGATTAAATCACATAATGCGAAGTAAAACCAAATATACTTGAAAGCAAACATTTTTAAGACAGCACAATTTCTAATTATAAGATTAGTTTTGTCAGGTGCCCGTGGCTTTGGGGACCCTTTTTCTACACCTCCTTCTGGTGTCTTAACATATGATTCACATTGCTAAGATTGGTTGACACGGAAAAAACTGATTGGTTGAAGAAATCAACCATCAATTCTACGCATGACTGGCAGCATTGTTGCAGAGCTTGATTTCAGCTCTGATTTATCTCACTAAGCAATATATTCGTATTTCCGGTTGTCCTGAATTTTGAAAATATTACCGCTCCCCTCTGTCACTGCGACCTAAGAGCACAACACTTAACACCTTGACTGCGTCGCTTTCTCTTGTACTTCCCCATCAATAGATGTGTTTCAGTTGGGAGGAGATCTTCTACTAAGGTAATTTGCGCCGTAAATGATTGGGGGTTAGTCCATTTTCTGTGGTTTTTCAATGCTGCGTGTCCACTGCGCTCATCTTACGCCGGTTTGGCCTGACGCTGGTTGTATTTTATTATGGAAACGCCAGTTAGCGCCAACGGTCGTTGGGTTTCTAACTAACTACGAAAATGAAATCAGGGCAGCTTGTTTTGGGACTCAAGGAATAGATAAAGAAATAAAGGTGTCTTGCGTCACGTTGCAGAACTGGTTGGCAGGAATCATCTTCAAGAAGACACTCGGTAAAATTCCACAGTTATTTTATTTTTTCCGACAGAGGTTTCGACAGTTGAACTGTCATCATTGAGGATCTTAATAATGACTGTCGTAGAAAATAATCGTGCGAAGTACTTTCTTGAAGATGATCCCTGAGTAGATGCAGTGTGATGCCCTATTCAACTTCGCGAAGGGGGAATATCTCTCTCCCCTGCGCCTCGCCCACCCGCCTGAAGCGCCCTCATCTCCTCGCGACGATGGACCTCTGCGCCGATGCAGCGCCCGTGATGATCCCTGCGACGGCGAGACCATCAGCCAAAGTGTCTCCGCGCCTCCTTCCCTCGGTGCGCCCCTCTCCCCCCGCACGCTCCCCACTCCGCCTCGGGGGGCGGAGGCGGCGAGGCGCACAAGTTAGCGGCACATTAAGAGCGCCCCCCCTCCCTCGGACGGAGTCGGGGCCCCTATAAATTGCCCTTGATGAGAGAAAAGGGAGGAGGAGAAGGTCGAGTGTCCAGTCGCGTGATTTACTCGGGGGATGCTCGTGGCTTCTGAGGTCTCGCCTGCTTTTGAAGGTTCACGGGTGTCCGGGAAAGTAGGGGCATTAGATCCGGGATGTTGTGAGTTATTTGGCGACAGATTGACAAAAATCGCCAGTTTGAAAAAAGCTATGAAGGTTGAGCAAACTTGAAGAAGTACTTCGTGTTTAGTTTCATTAACATTAGTGAGACAATATATTGATTCAATCAAATTTCAAAGTTCAAATACGAGACAAATGGGGTATTTCGCTTAATGTTAAATAAAATGACTACTACTAGACCGTTTCATATTAGAAAGTTGATTCGTAATTAGCTAGCCCTCCTCGTTCAAAAAAGGAAGTTTAATCAAGAAGATGACTGAATTCGACATTCTTTTTCGTGCATGCCTAAATGTTATCGCCAAAGAACCAAACAAGCAGAATAACGTACTTATAAGGTATCGCGTTCGACCACGCTAAACTACGCTGCTGGTTGGCATCTAACTTTCATCCCGTATGTTCTGATCACGCAGAATTCAAAGTGCATCCGGAGTGTCACAACTTCACGTATTCTCCATCTTTGGTTCATTTCACCTCGATTGCCACTCATTGTTGTGCATCTAATATTAAAGACGATCCTGAATTTCGAGTCTTGTAGACATAATAACAGCATTTTGAAGAGGGTGAACATATTTTTCCGAGTTTATTCACATATGAATTTTCCTATTGGGGCTGAAGGGATATGAACGTAAGTATCTAGGAATTTTGGTCAATGGTAATAATAAGTTATCGTTTCTTAACGGTTATATAAAGGCAAAGTTAATTTATAGGATAATCTAAGTTTAGTTTTCGTTTAATTTGTGAAGCAATCACATTGATAAAAACTGTGTAAATTTATGAAAAAGGTTACGACAATATCCAATAATTGATTAATTTTAATGAGAAAACACTTTCAGCTACAATAGTGTTGGATATGAGTTCCACTCATGAGTTACCGTTTCCTTCATCTCGGGGCCGCGGTCAATTACCACTCGAGTCCGAAATTCTCTTCACATGCACAATCGCTCATGGCCAGGAAGCCATTTAAAAACATTTGTTGGCTGGGAGGGTCGCACAAAATATTACTGTCTGCAATTTTACTCACATCTCAATATTCTTCAGTCGGAATTCTATTGATCACAAATTCGATCTCAAGACATGGCTCCGATTCGCTTGCAATCGAGGTTACAATTGGTTATTCGACCGAGTATTGTCGTATTCGATGAAAATGAAACAAATGGCTTTAAAAGCCCTGCGTCGTGGCAAATGTTCTCATTCGGGTTGGGGATGGCTCCTTCCTTCCTATCGTCAATTGATTTCTATAAAGTCCTGGTGCCTTGAAAATAGCACGGCTTGGGTTTAAGGGGTGTTATCCGGCGACATCACCCGGACATGATCACGACACTCAGAGAAATCGAACCCGATAACGTGAACCCGTGGAGAAAAACATCCGCGGATTTAGTTGCCATCAAATACGAAAATGATCCAGGCATTACCTATTCAGTCAAACCCTTTACACGTAAGGCCCTGCTCCACCAAACGGCTGATCGCCGATCAATTTCCTGATTTTTGTATAAGTCCCCCTAACTAAAATTGACTGTGAAAATACTAACTAAAATTGACTGTGATCAATGCTGAAAATGTCAAGTAAGTATATAACAATGTATATCGTACTGGAAATGAATATGGGCGTCTACGAATCCTGCTTATATGTGATAAATGTTCAGCGGTATAAAAAGATTGACAAATATCGAGTGAATGAGGATCGGAGATTGGTGAATATCAGCTGTAAAAAGGACGAGACTTAGAGTGTTTCCGTGCTGGCGCGAAAAAGTCACTGGAGCACGCGCTGTTCGGCAAGAAATCGACCCGGTGCGAAGAGAGGCGAGGACACAGCGTAGGCCCTCCTCGGGTCGATGAGGGAAGCCCGTGGAGTATCACGTGGCGACCGGGTGCTCACCTCCCACGCACCCCACACCTCCCCCCCTCAAAGGTCCCTCCCCCCTTCCTCCCCCCAAAAGGCCAGCGCCGGGATGCGAACGGCGCTATGATCCCCTCGGGAGCCAGGGACGATTCGGGGACGGAACGTTCCAACATTGGCTCCGGTGTCCGATCGGGAGGAGCAAGTGGAGGTGGACTTGGCCTTGCATCCGCGTAATCCCTATTTTATTGAATTCGACAATCTCATTCCTAATAAATGATATCCATACTGATATGGCTAGGATGCTCCATGGTGATGAAGGAAGATATTTTAGTTTTCCACTTAAATACTCCGCAACACAAAAAAAAATTCACGTATGAACTGTACCACCAATAAATCTACAATTTCATTGCTTGAAATTTGTCCCGCTTCTTTTGGTCATGAACTGATTGGTAGCATTATCTCGGAAACATTTTGTAAAAGTTTACACAAGAAGTTTTATTTACCAAAATAAAACTTTTGTGATAATTCTGCCTGTCACATATTTCCACAAATTATCGCCTGGTACTTCAAAATGATTCGTGATGGAACACTCGGAAGGAGATTAGGGAATGAATATTTGCAAGCACTATTTGAAATGGGCCACTCCTGACCAAAATGTGGATGAAACAGCAAACCTGTCGCATGAAGAGTGATTTACGTATTTTCAACTATCATAGTCCGTGTTATGCCGCCTCGCTGACATCCAAAAGCGGAGCGTCCTCGAATGTAGAACTCATATCCCCTATGGATGTCACAGGGGTGTCAGTGCCTTAGCGGAGAGGTAGAAGCAAATCAAAATGGTTCGTAGTGTCAGTAGTTTTTTATTTTTCTATCAGTATAAGTACTTTTTGCCTGGGAAAGGTATGTATACATCTATTGCGCTGATACATATTCCCTCGGAAGAGCCAAATAAATGCATTTCATAAAGAGAGCGAGGAAATATTTCACAAAATAATCAATTTGTAATCCAATAGTACAAAAGTCATCTAAAGGTTCTCAAATCTCCGAGAGTGATGACCCGTTGGATATGACGTCAATCGCTTCTGATTAAGGACATCGATTGCTATTCCTCCGAATTTGTATGACGGAACAAATTTCCGAGAACTTATTACTTGACGAATGCAGATCATGTGGCGTTGATCTACATCTCTATACTGCCATACGAGGGCACTGCAAGGGCGTATGGAAGGGGGTGGTCTTTCATTCGTTAAATATTCATAAAATAGCACTATGGACAATACTTCGATAGATTTTTCCCATCATCTAATTGGGCACAAATCATACCTTCTTTTGAATATGATGGCCATGTAAAGCGATCGTGTTGTGAATTGGGCTCTCTTATTATTTGCCGTCTCTCTTCCTGGCTAGTTATGCTGCCAAAGCAACCAAAATCTCTTTTTGAGAGACAACACGGTTTCGTTTATCTCTGTAGGTCCTATTTTCGCCTGAAATATTGTAAGACTTAAGTAAGATAGGCATCCTTCCAGACCTCTCTGCATTATTCATCCTACAGTAAAGTTTTTAACCTCTTTGATTGAAGAATTATTTTGATTTTTTCTCATAGTTTTGGAGTATATATTTAATGATGACCTCTTTTTTTACTTAGAACCCATTATTCAAAACTTGAAGTCTATTATTAATTGAAACATTTGAGCATACTTCACGCTGAACGTAATGGAATGTCAATCACTTCAGTCAATTCAGAAACGGGTATTTAAATTTAATTTGGAGCCTTTCGATCAATTTAGGAATGATTCATTACGATGAAGATAGTGAATTATAAATACAGGCGTATTTCGAACAAATGAAAAATACATAATTGAAAATACTTTTAGCCCATGAAGGTCAGTGGATAGCTGGACCATTTTCTGACCCGATATGTGTCGATGCAAATCCTGCTTCATGAGTACTTAAATCTTTCTATGTCATTACATCATTTTTTCGTAGGGTATTCCATAGTTGCGCGATGTGAATTTAGCCTTGGAAGAGCCTTAAAATCTCATTATACTGCTTAATGTGTTTTTGAATTCATCTCAATGTCGACGTCTGTCAGTTTATAGAACTGCACTTAATACGCGAAGCAGAAACTAAAAACTCATCTGATTGAAAATTCACTGGCGGGTCGACTAGGCAGCCAGGGGACCAAGGATAATGCACGATTTTCCAATAGACCGCATTAATGTCACCTTCTCTCTCTATTGTCATCAACATTTCCATTTGACTGGTTTGGAGCGAAAGAGAAACATTCTCAATGGACACATTCCGCAATCTCCGCTGCGCAACTAATTAATTCGCAGAGTCCTTTTACTTGTGGGGAAATAATCTCATATTTTAATGCACGTCAGTGATTAAAATAAAACCTATAATTTTTGCTCAGTGAATTTCTTCTGATGGAAATTAAATCAGCAAGTTCATTATCCAGTCACGGAGGAAATTATTTCATCACTGCCTTTATAATCTAGTAATCCTCTCGAGTATTTTAGCCACGGATTTTGCCTCCAAACTTAAGCTCTGTAAAAGAAATCGCTGAGGTGCATCCATGCCAATCGGCGCGACATTATTCACCACCTTCCTCGGGCATTCAATAGCTCCAGTATGACGTCAGCGGGATGTCCTATTCAGCTTCCGCGAGCGCTTCACCCAAGGACTCCGCGTAAACTACAGGTAAGATGCCTCCACAAGAGTTCATTCGTACAGACTTTATCTGGGGCGCGCGTGTGATGGAAAGATTTAACTGAATGTCGTAAATGATAATGTAATCATTTATTCTATGTCGAAAATCAACAATTAAATATGCACGGCCGTATACTCTGCAAGGCATCATGACGCAATCATAGTGAAGCATGCGTGCTTCTCAAAGGTATGAAACATTGCTATAAAATTTAAAATATCCCTCCAAAGAGAAGCACAAACTGAAACTTAATAGCCTAACTCATTTCTTTAAGGTTTTATCACCTGTTGGTTCAATTTGGTAATTTTATTTTCTATCATTTAAATACACTAATCAAATCTTGGTGGCCTAGTGGGTGGAGCGCTGGGCTACCGTCTGGAGGTTCCCTAGATAATATCCGGGTGAAGCCTCTCTGGACACCCCCTCCGAAAATCCTCGCGGTGCGAATGTCTGATTGTAAGAACTTCGTGGAAAATCGCAGGTGGCCCAAGGAAAGGAACTAACCCCTACCCTGAATGTGTGAATTTCACGCGCCAATGGCTTAGTATGGAGTGAGCTCTACTCTCACCTATCAAAACCAACCTTCGGGTTGAAACACTGAGTGATCAATTAAATAAATCATACTAAGTAGTATTAGTATGTACCTTTATCATCTCTCATTGTAATTGTATTTCTAAGGATTAAATGATGTTACTTTCACTACTTTTCTACTGTAGATCTGCGGCGGAGTCTTAGTCTATTTGATATATCTGTAATCTGGGAAAAGTATAATTCCCCGGAAACGAGAATTTTCTTTACACTTATTACAGTAAACTGACCTCTTCCCTCACCTACCGAAACAACCTGATTAAAAACTGAGTTTAACAGCTGATAAATACGCAATTAATTTTTAGATCGTGTATCTACGGTTACACGTCTTTGAAATCGTTAAATCGTGTGACGAAAATATTTCCAACTCTAAACCGCCAATGACAACCATTATAATGGAAGCAGAAGAGCATAGATGGCGTGCATCAATAAGGAATGCGATAAAATTGACAGTAAATGGGTGTGTAGAATATCCTCTTGGGTTCGTATCTTTTCCCTCCGAAGAATGTTGCGAAATGTTCCTGGGGAATTAATTGGTATGATCGCTTTTCCATACCGTCGGGCGCAAAAGCATTCCTCTGGGAGCTCCTGACTTGTGTTGTTCCACGGATTCTCTCCTTGCGATATTGTCGTTTCGGTATTATTGGAGTCAGTACTCGGTACTGTGTTCTGAGCATTTATGTTTGCGAGTGCGCAGCAATTCGGAGCGAATCAACGACCTACGCCGGTGTCGTGAGTTCCATTGGGGTTTTTCCTCGAAAAGGCATTTAACCCTTGGGCTCCCATGGTCGCTGAGTGTGGCGTCGGGTTGAGATCGCGTGACACTCGCGTATGGAAGCAAGTGGATAGTGACGGCCGCGTCATCACATGCACGCATAAGAAGTGCATTATGTGTACCAGCTGTGACGAGGCTGGAGGTGTCCCAGGAATCATCACGGAGCAACGAGTCCCGGAATAAACTGTGGGAGCATTAGCTAGTGTCTTACCCGGGGCGTAGTTGTCTCTCTTCCCTGATCGGCGTGAAGTATGCGAGTCCCGTAAGCCATCAAGGGTCAACGCAATCGACGCTCTCATTGGCGGATGCAATGGTCACGGATGACGACTTTGATTACCATTTCATTGCTATTTGCAGCGTGAAGCGCATCTTCGTATGGAGCCTGGTAGAGTAAAACACGTAGTAGGTTTGAAATTGAGACGCATAATCTTAGCACTCGCTATCTGTAAAAACTACCTATTAAGGTCAGCCATTTTAGCTGCCTAACAGCGATGAGGTTTAGTTGGAAAGGAAATAGAAAACTAAAGTTATGTTTGTACGAATCGGTTACAAACGGATATTAATAAAGTAGGCTGTTGATTTGATGCTTTCTTTTGCAATGTGGAGAAAAAGATCCTTAAACATCACACATTTTAGAAAGCAACATTTGCAGCTTTAAATTCATCCCATTCCCTTTTTACAGCAAATGCGATCTGAGAGTTTTGATAGTTTAAATAATATTAATTACATAATATTAATATAATATAGGGTTAATAATTGACAGTTGTCGGGGGAATATTAGAAAAATTACAAAAAATGACCCTATAAAATGAAAATGGTTCTGTGGACTCTGGGAAGTCGAACGGTTTGATGCATGAGCAACTGGAGCCTCATACAAATTATTCCAGGAATATCTTGTTTGAATCTCTAAAAAGAGTTTGGAATTCAATCCACATGATCCACATCCGCTGGTGAGAATGCAAAGAAAACTAATTTTAGTCCGCTGTGAACTGCATCTTAACATCTAGAGCTGTTGATTGAAAACAGTAGGTGGGAGGGTATTCGCTGATACGTGGGGCCACCTGGGCAACATACCTCTCTAGAAAATCCATCATCTCGTTCAGGCTGTTCTACTGGTTTTTAGCTCTTCAAGTCTCTTGCTGGTAAATAGTGTTGACCACTGTTTCTTCGAAGTAGAACGAATTGTACTAAGACTTGGTCCCAGACTTGTCCATAATTACTCAGCTCAGGCACTTTTAAATTTTTAGATTAGAATTTTTAGATTTTATACCAGATTTGATAAAAAATAGGGAATTTATGTTTCTCTCAAAAAATCTCTATGTATTCCTCCATATGGAATTTCCCCCCTTCTAAGTAGTCCCCGTCAGATGTAATACACTTGTCCCAGCGCTTCTTCCAATCTTCGAAATGTTCTTATGGGTTGCAACCTTTGGTATGACTTTTAGCTCCTTCGGCAAGCCTATCTGTCTCAATGTCGGAAAAACGTCGTCCTTTCATGATTTTCTTTTTAATCTTCGGGATTAGAAGGAAGTCGCAAGGGGCCATTTCTAGTGAATTCGAAGGCAGAGGTATCATAAACGTGTTGATTTTGGTAAAATGTTAACAAATAAGCTGTGAAGTATGAGCAATTGCATTATCGTGGTGCTAAAGCCATGAGTAGTCTCGCCGCAAATCTGGGAATTTTCTTCGGATTGCTTCACGCAAATAACTTCCTGGTAGTACTCCTTATTGACTGCACGACCTGCAGGCAAGAATTCATGGTAAACTATGCTGATGAAGGCGAAGAAAACTGTCACCAGAAATTCCGCAAACTTTTTTATCTAAAGGAAGTCGCAAGGGGCCATTTCTAGTGAATTCGAAGGCAGAGGTATCATAAACGTGTTGATTTTGGTAAAATGTTAACAAATAAGCTGTGAAGTCTTAAAAACAGTATTTTCATACTTGATTACCTAATCGATATTTCCCTTTAAAATATAATGTAATGAGTAGTTTCTGAGATCTGGAGAGAATATATTCTATTTACCCTTCTTCTTGTGGGGAGATTCAACTCGGAAGTCGAACTATCTTCAAAATCCGTACCTCTTGGAACGGATTTTGCTCGACCTGCGAGGGTCCACTGTATATGTTTTTCCATTAGACGCTGTCTTGAGTGCACATAAGATTCCTCTGAAGAAGGTAATGATGAGAAACGACCGGAGGAGATGACCACAAAATGAAAATAAATGAAACACATATGAATGAGAGCTATGAGATTTCACGAGGGACAGTTATCAGTTGATTTGCTCAGATTCAATTTTCCCTCAAGGTTTCTGAGGGATTAATAAGCTTTTACTACGTCACGCGTGCGAGGATTTTCTGAGAACTTTCATTAATCAAATTATTTTGTTATTCATTGTGGTTCCAGCATCATATTTACTGTTTTTCAAATTTCCCCGCAGCCGAAAACCTTTTCGGTTGTCTCACACAGAGCCTGTCTGTTTCGGCGCCCGCTCTACCGTTCGGAACCCGTATTAGAGCACCACGGTAATAATTTTAGATGGAAAGCCAGCGAGGTAGAATGAGGGGAAGGGGGCGAAGGGTGGCTCGCATTCGAGTTTCCGTCAATCGAAAGAGCTTTTTTGAAACATATGAGGACAAAAATGTTTTCTGACAGAGATCCGCGGGAAAGCTCGCTCCCGTGATAAACCCTCCGCGGGTCTCTGACTTGTCAAAGGGTGGCACGTGGTGCGGTGTGAATTCAATTGCCAGGCCTTTCATGAGGACTCTGCTTGGCCTCCGAATCCATGGAATTATAGTCCGCGTCGCCCAGAACAACGGCAACACACCCACGGATATCGCAATCATGAATCGACGACTACGCAATCCACGCACTTTCGTCAGAATGGTAACTCGGGGAAACGGAACCCTCACCCCTTTCGCGAGTCCCGCCCACCGCGGGTGTGTTCTCCTGCGTAGTACTTAACCACCTCGTTGTTTGCACGGAAACGTGGCGGTTAAGCGTCCCCCGCGCCGTGAGATTACACTGCTTTTCTCCCGCGTTCGCATCCGCCCGGGAAGGAGGAGGACGGGCGCATAAACACGGATCATGGAGGGCTGTCCCTGGCCGAGGAGCGCGTATTTGTAAGCGGGCTGTACTGACGAGTGTTTATGTGCGCGTGTGGGGTGGGTAAGGGACGGGAGAAGGACGCTCCTCGGAAGGGTTTGGTGCGCTCGCCGTCGCCGAGGACGAAGGGCGAGTGCGTGAGGGGAGGGGTTTCTCTCTCTCCCCCCCCCACACCCCAATCCTCCACATTCCCCCCTCTCGTAAGGATAAAGGGTAAGGGATTCGAGGGACAGGGAGGGAGGGGGGGCGGGAGGTCGGAGGAAGCGGATGGGCGTGGGGCCGTCGTCGTCCGAATCCAAACTCCGCCGTTTGGAAGTGGGGCGGCGATGGGAGGTCGGGAGGGTAGCGCGCGCGCGAGAGCAGGCGGCAATCACGTGCACAGCAAGCGCGCTCTCCCGGCTCTCGGGGATGCGATCAATAGGAGGAGAGTCAGGGGAGGGCGTGAGGGGGGACGAGCGGGGAAGGGGTCGCTTCTCCTCTCTGCCAGCCTTTTTAGTTTTCCCGCGTTCTATTGGAGGCAGCGCGTCGGCGGCGGAGGACCGCTCCCGCACCGCCGAACGTGCCCCTAGCCGCTTCGGGTAGACCCTGCGGTTCCCAACATGTGCCACTCGTTCCCCAACCTGTGACATACGTTCCCCTCAGGGGTGTGCGATTGGTGGTTTGAGGTTTCCCGAGAAAAGTTGATCAATGGCGCAAGTGGTACAGAGCGATGAAACCGGTCGGGTTACCAATAAATTTTGTCAGGGATAATACTTAGTTATTCCTTTTGTTACCTTAACTATTTTCTACCAAGTCTGGCCAGAGGCAGGGGACGTAATGGCGGAAATGTGGCAACCCTCCCTTACTGCGTGGGGTCCATCTGATGTGGTACAAAGGGATAAGCGAGTGGAAAAAGGTTTGGAACCGCCGCGCCGGTGTAGACCCGCGTAGAGGTCGCTCTGCCGACGGGAAAAGGCCTTCACCCCTATCTCGCTATTGGATCCAATCCTTAGCATTTGAAAGAGGATTTTTGGTTTGCTTCCCCCATGATGCTCAGCGAGTGCCTCTCCATACTCCGCTTCCCATTCCCTCCACTTGGATTCAAATATTTGCCTTGGTGGTCACCCTCGGAATCGACCTCGTTAATATACACTTCCAATCGAACCCAGAGGAAGCAATTTAAGTAAATTTTTGCATGGAGCAAGGTTGATAGGAGCATCATTACACATACGAAAAACAATGATTAAAAGTAATTATTGGGGACCATAGAGCATGTTAACCCACCGTGGGTCATCGGCTCCAATGCTATTTGCACGCATTATAAATCTATGAGAAATTGATTATCAAGCGATTCATCAGTAGAAGAAAAACTAAAGTTTATTGCAGTAAGTCAATGTATACAAGAGGAACATTAAAATCAGGGGAATTGTGTGCCTCTTCAGGCGTAAATTCATTTCTTTTTTAAGCTGAAATACTGAAGGGTGTGCATATATTTCTATGACAGAACCCTCAAAGTTTGAGTAAATTTCGTAAATCAGGGTTCTAAACATTTGATTTCTCATGATGTAGATACGGAATGACGTGATACGGAATCATCCTCTGGCTTTGGATTTCAGAGTGCTCGGTATATGTTTAGGAAAGAACTTTTTATATTAGCTAACGCCATTCCGAATTGTTTTCAAAATAAGACTCATATATTCGTGAATTCCTGTATCAGTGATAAGTGACAATGAATAAATGGAGCGACATTGAGTGAACTAAATTGAGGGACAAAAAATTTCCAGAGCAAAGTAAATCATCATTCCAGCTTAAGAGGAGATCATCAGGATTGCTGGATTCCGTTTTTTTGCGCTCAGCTCATCTTTTTTAGCTCTCCTTGGCACTCATCTCGGCCCCCGCTGTCGTTTGCTTTCACACAAGAGCTTCACAAGCTTAAGTATTCCAAATATTTTTTCCTGCTTCTTAATCCATTCATTATTTTTTCGCTTTCTAAGTCGTTAAATTTCTCGTTGTACCATCTGGCTCTTTGAGTGTATCATTCCATTATTCCCATGTTTGGTAAATATGACGCATCATATGAGATCTTTCTCGAGAAAAATTGGTCGAGTTTCGACGTTCCCTTGTAAAATTTATTGATTTTCCTTCGCCATTAAATTTACTTAAAGCTTTAGGGCGATACTTTGTGGAAGTTATTCATATTTGAAAAAGTATAACTTGGTGTTTCCATTCAGTTTTATTTAGTCAACCGTGGTTTCAACGCTTTCGCGTCATCGTCTAGTCATATTAATAAAAACGTGTCGAAATACCAAGTATTTATTCTTTAAACTTGACCATGGATGTGTGTGGACACACAACTGATCGTTTTAGCATATTTCATTTACTTTAGCTTCATTCTGCTGGCGCAGTTACTGTTTTGCGCAGAATCTTGCGGGAAAAACGCCAAAGCACATCTTTCAATTAATATGTATGATTGATTAAACTATGTTTCCTATTTAAGTTACCCTCGATTTGCACGAAATCAATTTAAGCCCCCACCAGAGTAAACACCACCACAATTCACCAAGAACGGGATATTTTTAACCCTTACTGAATTTACACACAATCCCTTCAAATATTCAAGCGTCCCTCACGCGTATCGCCTGAGCCAAATCGAAAAGGATTTTAGAAAGATATAATAATTTAGAGGATATGAATTCCGGCGAGATGTGGTGGAAGTTTTCCATTATGGATAAATGAAAAAACGTAGTGAACTCCACAGTGAATTTTACTGAGACGACCTAGGTTTTGACACGTTGTGTCATCTTCAGGTAATATATAAACATATAATAATTTCAAATTTTAGTCAATATAATGTATTACGTTTTTCAAAAAGTAAGAGCACAAACATGATAACGTCTAATAAATTTCTCCTGAAGCCCTTATAAACATTTGATCCTGAAATTAATTCAGCCATTTTACATTTTACCATTACGTACGGTGTTTGTTCGATTGCTGTACTTATGCTTGTTTTGAATAAAGGCCATTCCACAATTTTTAGGCATAAAAAATACAATGTGAGTCTTCATTGATGGAAAATTTTGAATGAAATGCTTAAAAGTCGTTATTGTGCCTGTTATACTATCAGTCCCTCAATGGACAGCTCTTTCAGATTTTGCTCAATCTCTAGCCTGCATAAACGTTTTCCACTAAGTCCATGATCATTTTAATCTGAGGTTTCAGGCGCGATTGAGAGGAAACGGAACGTAACTGCATTTAAAAAACTGAGCAACTTCCACTGTGATAGGATTTATTCCCCTATAGCAGCGGTTCCCAAACTTTTTCTTTCCGCGACCCATTTTAGCTCATACATTTTAGCCGCGACCCCCTAAAAATAACAAACAATGTGTACATTCAAATGATATTGTTTTTTAAAGTAATTACAATCCTCACTTGCATAGTTCACCATATTATTTGTATACATCTCGCGACCCCTTAACGAACGGCCCGCGACCTCCCTGGGGGTCGCGACCCCCAGTTTGGGAACCGCTGCCCTATAGTAATAAATCCTATCACAGTGGGGGTTGCTCAGTTTTTTAAAGTGCAGTTTCCATGGCCATTATTGACGTTTTCTAACTTGAGGCGTTTATTCCACATCTCCACTATCTTCACCCTACTTCTTCGACTACTATTTTTCTGCTTGTGACTTATAGTTTTTTATTATTTTAATAACTTTCATTAGTTTTTATCCCTTGGAAGAATTCCCCAAAGGTATTCTGTAGATGTTATTTTTTCATCATCGTTATTTCCTGGTTCGTGCGTTATAAAAGCCGTACGATGCGAATAATCTTAACAATTTGTGACATTTACCGCTAAAATCATCTCGCCGCAAAAGGATGTAATTATTTAACTCACCCTTCTTCATTTGCAATTCGATGGACGTTCACTTGGGACGGGATTCTGGTTAGAACCTCAACTTTTTTCTGGATATCATAAAATATGGTGCGTAGAATTACGAAATTACGAAGCTAGTAGGGAAAAGGAAAAAACGATACGGATGGTGCATTCGAGTTCTTATAAATACAAAATCCAAAAAATACAGTCGTAAAAATAAGACTTATTTTGAAAAAAATTTCCTTTTCATTAAAATTTTTGTTTTCATTAAGCTTTCATAGTTATCAAACACACCCAGAAGTCTTAATTTCTCACAGGAAATTGCCCTCACGTTAGATATTAATCAGAAACTTTTAGTTCAGCCAATCTGTTTGCTCTACATATGCATCGATTCAAATGGTCCTTTAACCTTTATTACCTTGTTTTATATGTTGAAATCCCATTTTCATGATAATGATTTTTTCAAGTTATTTACAGTTGGTCAATCACAGAAAATCGCCGAATTTCATTCGCCATTGATGTAAAATGAAGTGCGTAGCCGGTGTTGCCGGAGGTAAATAAGGGAGAAACGTTTGTGTACTTCCCAACGCTTCTGTTCGTTGCATCTAGCCCACAGAATTCATATTATATTTCATATTTGGCGAGTACAAACCCGCCATAAAAATAAAATAAAAATGTACCTATATTCTATAGTCGAACTTAATCACTATCGGTATCCTTCGTATCCCCCAAATATGTTCGTCCAATTGACATGCTCCCTACCCCATCTTCTGTTCGCGTGTATGCGTTTGTGGGTGTTGTGAATACATTTGGGCAGTACCATGTGCGAATGTACGTGTAAGCAATATATAGTTTGAATACTTGCACGCAACAAAAAGAAAAATCTATTGAAGGCGTTCGATTAATAACCCACCCTGATATTCACAACTCTTGAAAATCACGGAGACAATAATTCGACCAGAATAGAGGGCGAAGCAAGCCCGGAAAATTTTCTTCAGGTGTAAAGAGGAGATGAGTTCATGTGTAACGTTGAAAAATTCAACAGATATGTCTGAATTAGCATCGAGTTCCGAAACATGCCAAGCGTGAGCACGAAAAAAGTATCATGGCGAGGGATCTTCGCATGGAGATTTGAACAATTTCTGCGGTGACCTTCCATCCTCCTCTGCGCATCGCAACCGGCTAAGAATGAGAGAATTTGGGCTCTGAGGCTGCTTAAATGTGTGCGCCGGTAGGTGCCTTCATTGAAGCAAGTGCATGAAGGGCGCAATTGAAAGCCATTGGAATTTTACACCGAGAATGGTGCTTTTAAGAGCCATTTCGTTAATATGGAAGCACTTAAAAACGAGAAAGTTATGAAACGGAAAGGTCATATAAATTTTTTTATAATGATAGCCACAGGACATGCCATTTTTTCTCTATTTTATGGTTATTACTGATCGATATTCTATTTCAGATGCGAATGCTCCGATACATATATCTTTACTATTTAAATTCAACTGATTTTACGTGAATACGACTGCGTTAGCAGATAAATTTAGCGGTCATCGAGGTAATTGCGACTTCTTTTTTGGCGCGCAACGCGTCGTCCTTCAGTTGTTTCCGAAGCCGCGTCATTCGTTCCGCCTCGGATATATAGGGGCACAGATCGCTTTTTCGGATTAGATGCCTTCCCCTTTGGGATTTTTGGGCTTTAGACACCTGAAATTGTAACTCAAAATGTTGTTACTTATTTATTTATTTTTCACCAACAAATATTCGACGAAGTCAGTTTTTGACATATTTAGGTGCCTACATTTTGACGAAATATTTCATTGGGCACCAAAACCGACGCGCTGGCAGATCGGAATCGTGAATTATATTGCGTGGAATTTTTCAGGCGACGAATTAGGGTAAGCCATAACGAGAAGTGAATATCCCAACTACTGTTTCCGTAATTAGATGAAGGAAATATTTTGACTTATGAAATCATTATCAAGGCCTTTGGTAATGACTTTATAAGTCGAAACATCGGACGGCAATTGAAATAAAATTGCAGTGTAGTCTATACAAAATTTCCTTTATATAATAATGAAGTACCAAAAGGTTACGCCGGGAAACATAGTCGTGTTTTCCTCATTGATTCGTGATCACTTAAGCTAATAGTTCACCATGTATTTTAGAAAGCCGTGAAAATTTCACGCCCCTCATTATTGGTTTTGAAACGCCCAATCACTCCATAGACCGTAAAAACAGAATGAAATGATACTTCAACCACCATTCGTTGATTTTCAGGATATGCAAGTTGGCTAGCATACAGTTTGTCTAAATGTCTACCTAAATCATTCAATTTTAAATTAAGATGCAAAATTTATTGTTCTATATCTCCATTTTCAGATAAATTGTTACAAAAATAAACAATTTGTGGGTGAAATTGTGGGTATGTTATAATAATCAAAGTCCGTAAATCATTACAAATGGAGTGAAAAATAAATCTGGCAAAAGAGGGCGAATTGCGGTCGGTCACTTTAACAAGTATGAATGCGTATTAGCCTACGGTTGGGATTATCCAACATAGTAGTCATTTTATAGCATAATGTTCCTAGTTGATGCTCAGTTTAGAAACATATAATTATGGAAATTAGGTGAACTACCTGTTGTTTTTTATAAACTTTAGCCATGTATAACTTTTACTATGATATATCTTACAATATCCAGTCACTTTATGGAATAACGTACAAATAGGAAGACCTAACTGCGAAAAATTTCAAATGTCGTTCTCTTTTTCATGGATATCAAAAGTTACCATTGGCTACGTAAACGGTTCGAAATATTATTTTTCTTTTAGCAACAGAAGCTGAAGTAATCGCAATAATTTCAATCAATTTTTGAATCGTCGTCTATGAAATAAGAAAACAGAATTAGATTTTGAGCCAGCAGGTCCAGTAAATGCCTCTCCTACCAACCTTTCCGACAATGTTACTCTTCTTCCTCGCTCATCCACCTGCGTGAACGTTACAAGTCGGGCGCTGATAGTTGGTTCATTCAATGCCGTTACCAGATGTTGGACTCCAAATTCAAAACTTGCGAATGAATTTTTCATTTTTCAGGTTTTCTCGAAATATATGGATGAGCACACCGCTTGGCTGCGCTGCACGATCGGCTCACACAAACCTCAAAATTGAAATGTGTAATCACCATTGTAGAACTTAATCTATTCAATTCGTAGTCGTATGTATCCTAATGAATGTTTTCATCAGCTGCCTGCGGAGTCCGACTCCTCCCCACAAGTTTAAAAAACATTTTCCTCCACAGCGTACATACAGTGCATCACCCGAGGTATTGTAGTTATAGTAGTACATTTACCACCATGTAAGAAGGGCTTACATAAATTTTGCCAGTGCTGTTTTAAAGAATAAAATGTGTTTTATCTTTTTATGCAAGAAAATAGTGAACTTTTTTTTTTGTTTTTGACATAAATTATGAACGTAACCCAAAATTAGTTAACGCAGTAAAAGGGTTAAATATTGCTTGATAGTGGATATCGTCACTGGAATATGGTAGACTTTTTTACTTTGCTTTTGAAGCTTTTTGACTACAAAATGTTGACTTACTCGGGTTTTCTTTCAGAAATAATCATGTACGTCAGACTAAAAAAAGTTCAAAGAGCCTAATTGTTTTTTTTTTGGGCTTGTCTACCTGGTTATGTGTCACCCTCTTTTTAATGCGGTAAAGGCATTTTCTAATTCTACTTGATTTGTTTTGGCAGAGATCGTTTGAGGCCATGATATTGTTTGATCATTGGTGGCGTCAATGTAACTTTGGGCCAAAAAACGTTTCTATCAATTGCAATCGCTGATTGTAGAGCTAAACTCGCGCATTTCTGTCGAAAGGTTGTATGGATAATTGCATTTCACTGGTTTGGTATTGATCACCACTACCCCTATGTTCTCTCTTCACTTTGAATTGACAGTGGAAGCATGCGGAATGTCTCGCGTTAGCTTCATTGGCACAGTCGTTGCTTATTGTTAGTGGAACAAGGCGACGCACAGGGGGCGGATATTGAAAAAAGCTGGCCAAAATTCCGAAACTGCTTTTTTTCAACCCAGGCATTGAAATTTTCATGGCCACTCTAAAGTTAGCAGTGGAATTTTGTGTTCATGTCATTTACCATACCTCTCTCTCATTTACTATTAGCAACGGTTCATAGTTGGGCATAAAGATACTGTAGGGAATCCTACTACCTCCTACATATTTATGTCCAATAAATCCAGTAGTCCAGGCTACCTATTTGCGTTATTGAACATCAATGTCTTGGCTAAAATACCTGTGAATGGCCCTGTTAAAGCATGTTGTGAATATAATATGCCAGTTGTGTATTAACGCGTCACTGTGGGCCCAGCTGCTGGCGGGTGGAGCCATACTCCTCCGCACGGTTATAATTTCGATCTAATTTTAGATGACGCAGAGGAACGTATGAGGTTTACTGGAACACGCAGTCTGAAATCTTTTTAGAATATAACGTCTAAATAACGCGTCGTCGTCGGTGTATAAATAAATTATTTTAATGCCGTTTGATGTTAATAAATTTTATTATTCCCTGTATAAATTATTTTACTGCTTAAAGTGAAACAATTGATTGAAAACAGTTTCAAACATTTTGAGAAATTGCGTACGCCAATATAACACAAAACCACTTAAATTACTACGATTTAAAGATGTTAAGTCGTTTTATGAAACAAATCAGATTTTATTCCACCCAACGCAAGAGGTTCTGCAACAGCTCAAATCCAGACTACAATCTGGGGGGTTATTACAGAACTCATAAGGACGGCGTTATGGAGTGAAAGTCTTTATCACAAGGACCCCCAGTGAGCATACCGACTTGAGCGATTACGGAACTCATAAGGCCGTCTTTATGGAGTGAAAAGTCTTTATCATAAAGACCCAAAATAAAGCCAGCTCAAGAGGGGTCCTTATGAAGATAAAGACCAAGATGGCGTGTTTGCGCAGGGGTTAATTCTGCGAACTCGCGAGGTGTATAATAATTATCAAAGCCTATGTGAAAAGTAACATTTAAAGAAACAAGTGTTCAGACTTAGAAAAGTTGCGAAATGTTTTAATAATATTTCCGAATTTCAAATCAAATGCATTGGCGAGACTACAGAGAAAGGAGTACATCTGATGACGGTTCAATTCTGAGGACTCGCGAAGTATATTAATGTTAATAATCGAAGGCTATGAGAGGAGTAATATGACAAGAAATACGATTTTACAATTAGGTGAGTTGCGAAATGTTTTAAAAATTTTTCCGAGTTTCAAAGCTATTGAATTGCTGAGACCGGGAGCATTTCTGACGGGTCAGCATACGGCTGAGCTTTGGCATACAAGTTAGTGTAGATTTGATTGATACTACTCTTATATCATACAAAACAAGGTTATACGAAGAGGCAAATACAGATATGTCAACGTATTCTATAGTGTATTTATCCCTGCCGCTCATTTAACCACTGAAAGATGTGCGTTTATATAGTTTCTCATTTCAAAAATACGCGTCACTGTCACTTTCAAACCCACATTCCTCAAATGTAAACTCTCTGGGGAGATAATTACAAGTTCAAAAAATATATAAAAACTGTTGGTGCTTACTTCCTAAACGTTAATATGCTCTTTTCACTATTTTCTGTACGGTGACAATCAAAAGACGCTTTAGCAGGCAGCATCTAATACACTTTTAGACACTCTTCGATCGTTTTCGCGCATGATTCTCGTATAAATGCACATTAATTAATCAGTCTCATACACAATTTGTTCCGTTTTAAAAACAAACCAAATATTTCCGAGTTTCAAAGCTATTGAATTGCTGAGACGGAGAGTTTTTCCGACGGGGCAGCATACGGCTGAGCTTTGGCATACAAGTTAGTGTAGATTTGATTGATACTACTCATAGCTCATGCAATAGAAGGTTATACGAAGAGGCAAAAACTGATACTTCATCGTCTTCTATAGAGTAATTATCCCTGCCGCTCATGTCACCCCTAAAAGATGTGCGCTTATAGTTACTCATTTAAAAAATACATGTCACTTTCAAACCCACATTCCGCAAATGTAAACTCTCCGGGCAGATAATTACACGTTCAATAAATATAAAAACTGTTGGTGCTTACTTCTTAAACGCCTGATATGCTCTTTCCACTATTTTCTGTACGGTGACAGTCAAAAGTCACTTGCAGGCAGCACGTCTAATAACTTTTAGACACTCTTCGATCGTTTTCGCGCACGTTTATCACATGAATGCACATTAATTTATCAGTCTTATAAACACTTTGCACCGTTTTAAAAACAAATCCTATGTACATTGTGTAAACTCATTTTTTCTACGCATTAGTCGACAAAAATCTCTTTATTTTTCGACTGCACGAAGCATACACCCGGAACGGTTTTCTCACTCTTTATTTCCAACTCACGAAAGTAGCGATTACGTAATAACAAAGATAATTGAAAACTTTTTTCAGGAAATAAAAAACTGATTGAAAAACTTACTCAACATGCATCATAAAAATCAAGAATATTTATTTACATTCCTGGCAACGACCGTCGCTAAACTTTACTTATTTTTTTCATGTTTGCTTTTCGTTGATATGACGTCCCATGCATTTGGTCCACTGTTCCACATAGGAACGTAAAGCATTTCATTGGTCGATACATATTCCGAAAGAGTTGCACGGACTTGAACGAAGAATTTGTCATAACACTGTCTTTCCGGGGATAACGACCCTGTTCAACACTTCTACCTTGAGTTCCGTAATCACTAGGGTAGATATGTTCAGGCCAGGACCGTCGGTATTTAACGCAGTCCTTATTTAACGCCCAGAGTTCCGTAAACCCCCCCTGGAGCCATTGATTAATGTTAATAAGTCAGAACTATGAAAAATGACATGAACAACACATACAGTAACTAATTGAGAGTGTACATACATATTTTCAACACTCAGACTGAAAGAAGAAATTTTGGAATTTTGCCCAGCTTTTTTAAATTTCAGGTCATTGCATTGATGCGAATTAAAATCTTTGCCATCTCCCATTATTGATCAATGGTTAGTTCGTTACAACGTCTTAACTGGCTCGTATATATGTGAATAAATGTCTAATTTTCCTGGAAAATGATGCTTAACAAATATTGAAATTGAGTTTTTGCTATTAAATACTTTTAGAATAATAAAAAAATAATTAACAGCAATGGAAAGCTGCTAAATATTTCTCATTCCTTGTATTTTCTAGTGTTTTTTTCTACGTTCAATATGTATTGTGTAATTTCAACCAAGACATGTAAGGATAAGAATGGGAGGTTGGTTGGAACAGAGGAAGGAACACTGGGATGGTGGGCCGAGTACTTTAAGGAATTGCTGAATGTCAATGAGATAGATGAGGAGGATGGAGAAATGTTGGACATGAGGGTGGACACCAAGATTAGCAGGCCATCAATTGAGGAGGTGGAGGAGTCGTTAAAGCGGCAGCGGAATGGGAGAGTTCCAGGGGAAGATCAAATTGTACCGGAGTTAATCAAGTATGGAGGAAAAAATTTAACAAAGAACCTACATAGACTGATATGTGAAATCTGGGAGAAAGAAGAGATGCCTGAGGAATGGAAGATTGGTTTTATTTACCCTATCTTCAAGAAGGGAGATAAGTAGCAATGCAGCAACTATAGGGGAATCACATTACTAAATGTCACTTATAAGATACTTTCTTATATACTGCAGAGGAGACGCATGCTGAAGAAATCCTTGGTGAATACCAATGTGGCTTCAGGCCGGGAAGAGGAACAACCAACCAAATCTTTGTAATGAGACAATGCATGGAGAAATGTTATGAGTACAAAATTGACCTACATATCCTTTTCATTGATTTCCAGCAAGATTTTGATAGTGCCAAGAAAAATGTTGAATGCATTGGAGGGATTTGGAATACCAAAAAAACTAATTAAGTTGGTAAATATGACTTTGGAAGGATCTCAAGCTAAGGCTTATATCGGGGGAAAGCCTTAAAGGCAACAACTGGAGTAAGACAAGGAGATTATCTATCGGCAGTAAGTACTATTTAATCTGTGTCTACATGAAGCCATGAAAGAACTGAGGTTAGAGGGAACAATTGTGCATAAATCTACTCAGGCCTATGCCGACGACATAGTTCTAATGGCACGGAGTATGGATTCTCTGATAGAAATATTCAAAATTTTAGAACAAAAGAGTAAGAATATAGGGCTCAGAATCAATGAGAGAAAAACGAAGTACATGAAAATGTCGGCCACGGAAGACAGAAGATGGACTCAAAACGTTAAATTTGGGCAGTACAACTTTGAAAATGTAAAATATTTCAGTTACCTCGGTACTAATTTAAACTGTAAGAACTCAATGACAGAAGAGATCAACAAGAGGATAATGGCTGGAAATAGGGCTTACTTTGCTAATATTAAGCTCCTGAAGTCAATTCTTCTATCTAAGGAGATGAAAGTCAAGATCTACAAGACACTTATCAGACCGGTCGTGACATATGGAGCAGAAACGTGGACCATCTCTGCTGGAAATGAGCAAGCTCTGCGGATATTTGAACGGAAGGTTTTGCGAAGGATATATGGCCCCGTGACAGATGGAGTAACTTGGAGGATAAGAACAAACAGGGATATAGAAAATATTATCCGAGGCGAAGACATAGTGAGATTTGTGAAGATCCAACGGTTAGCTTGGCTAGGTCATGTAGAAAGAATGAGTGAAGAAAGGATGCCTAAGAAGCTTCTACATGGAAATATGGATGGAAAGAGAAAAAGAGGAAGACCAAGGAAAAGATGGATGCAGGATTTGGAAGAAGACATAAAGGCTATGAGGATTGTCAGATGGTGGGAGAAAGTGCAGAACAGGAGAGAATGGACAGGCGTCTTGAGGGAGGCCAAAGCCCATACCGTGCTGTAGTGCTGAGGAAGAAGAAGAATATGTATTGTGTGATAAAGAGACATCTTAATATCTGAAATATAATTCTCTCAACCTACTGCTGAATTATTATCCAATTATGAGGCTTGAATCAACATTTCGTAATGAGTACATACATCTATACGAAGAAATTGTGATTAGTATTTTAATTACTTTATTCATAAGATTTCTAAGACATATTTTTAGATACTGTACTCCTTTGCGTTTTAAGTGAGAGATGACTCGGCGTAAGATAAATTTTATGATGCACATGGTAGAGATGCTCATAAAATATCGTTGCATTGAATATTCGGTATTTTAGAGCGAAATTTTGATAGTATTGAATTATATTTTTAGCCAATATATCGCAATGGATATTGAAAAAATATTAATCTCGAGCAATATTGGGAATATGGAGATGATTATCTTAATAAGTGTGGCAACATTATTTATTTGTCCCTCCCTTAGACTACCACCTTGACGTGATGGAATGGATTCCGCGTTCCAGTGATCCTTACAGCTGAACTGGTGGGAGCAATAATAATTGCTCATGGCAGGGCAACCCATACCACATAGGTTGAAGGGTAGGAGCCAAACGAAATGTGGTTCACGCGATGGTATCACGTTAAAGACACTGGTTGGATCTTTCGTGCCAGTTTAATCATTTATTGCTTTGATACCTAATTTTTTTTACTGGCCCGGCCGTTACCACTATTGATTATGTATTCAATATATCACATGTTCGGTATTTCCGATATGTGCAACACTAATACACAGGACGTTTTACTAAAGCGTCAGTCTAACCTGGGTACAATTATACGACTCATTCCTTATTATGAGGTGTACAAATTCGTATGACCCAAGGCGCGCTTGTGAACATTTTATAAAATTTACCTTCTACCAGTTAAAAATTTTATACCATGAAAAATGTGCAGTCAAATACATATCTCTTAATTCTTTTTTGAGCGTGTGGCAATAATTTTGGGCTGTAATTTGTTAAAAATTATATTTCTGCCATCAGCTGTAAATAAAACTCCTGTACAAACAAGGATGAAACTCTCTTGGGATCTTTTATTCATAATTTATTATGGCATTGAGTAACGAAATGGTCGTTTTGGAAGGGTAATATTTTGTAGTAATGCTCAACCTCGAGGAATCATTTAAAATAGATGCAGCGCTCTGCTCGAATCACAAGATAGCAGAAAGAGAAACCCGTAGTAGTTTGTTACCCACTCGAGGATTTGTGATCTTAACTACTCCTCATCTATAATTAGCATTTTTCAAGCTTTATTGAGAGATTTGCGGTGATTTTTACGCGTAAATGTTTAGTCTTCAAGAGAGCTTTGATACGGAGCCGATTGGAAATCACTTGGAAATAAGGGAAAAGAGGGCTTCAAAATATCCGTTCCGCTCGATGGCCCTCATATGATTGTGGCCTTCCATGCTAGTAAGTACACTTTAAGATTAAATTAGCATGCCTCATCCTATACTTATATCGGGAACATTAATTGGCATTCTATATGCCCTTTGGTGGTGTTCTTTGTCCATTACAAATAACACCCGGCCTTTTTCGTGCACTATCTTTGTTTTTGAGACCATCATCTATTCCCTGCTTCGTTCTAGTTGTAAGTGACCTAATTTTCTTTCGAAACCAGGCGAGGGAATGTGCTCGGGGTGTCAAATTAATTTGAGGCTTTAAGTTAATTTATAGCTTCCATTGCGCATCGCACTCATTACCCGAAAAGCGCCGGCATTTTCTGTAATTTTCCTATCTGATGATTTCTTAGTCATTTACCGAAACTATGTGCGTTATTTTGCTTTCGGTATCAATACCCTGTAATTCGTGTTTGATACACCAATCTGCCAATAACATTGTATATTTCACCTATTTCACCAACCCACCTTTGCAGGGCATAAAAAACACCTAATAGAACAGCCATGCTGAGGTAAGACGGTAAGGTGTAGCTGTTAGCAATGAAAAGAACTCAATTATTTATTGTATCCAAATCATCATGAGTAGCGAGCACGTCAGTTCTTTTAAGGGATCCAGCATACAAATTATTGGTATAGAGAAACTCGGTGGCACTCACAACCGGAGGATTAGAGGACACTGACCGTAAACCAAGCGTTGATGAGTGGGCAAAGCTATCGACGGACTCCCGCACGGTCCTCTGGAAAAAGGCTCGGCCGCTTTATCCCACATCTCATGTATGCTTTCCTCACCTTTGCGTCATGAGCTTCACAAGCGAGTGCCACCAAGTTTCGCTACACCTATAATTCAATTTCCTGTTTTACTTGTAGGTACTCTTACATTAGTCTACCAAATTTTCCATATACTCAGTAGTCATACCCTTAATTTAGATGATAATAATATATTCTTTGTTGGCTGAAATTCGAAAAATCATTCCTACGGAAAACATCCCTAACTATATACCTGATATTGACGTTTACCAAAGAAATGTTGAGAAATTGGCACCTGCTTCCTCAGTTTTAGCCTAATTGGTGTCGTATTCATTGAATGATCTACCTACTTCCATTTATAGATGGGGAGCAATTACACTTCGAAATAATATTATCTGTCAGACATTTTCTTTGGCCGAGCGAAAAGCTAAGTCAGCATTCACGAAGGACTTTTTTCGAGACTTTGATTCTTCAGTAATGGATTGCAATCATACAATGAGGTCATATCCCGGGACGTGACTTAATCAGTTGCGAGTTCACCTCCACTTTCAGCTTCCCATCATGTGTACGTGACGAAAGGGAACAAGGGTAGTGGCGTCGAATATCGACGATCTTGGATAAGCGGTACCACTCATTCTCTACTGATTTTATTTTGCCAAGATAAAATTATCATGGCTTTAGTTAATCGATTGATGACTTTGATCCAGGCCTTAAGAATTGAAATAGATATATATTTGGTGAAGTTACAGAATCTTATCAGAATGCTCGACGACTCTTCGTGAATTGGGCCTAACCTTGTGGAACAATAGAAAATGTGTCATCGCTTCTGAAAATATATACCTTACAAAAGAATAAAATCATCAAGATGCCATGTGGCCTTCTCTTTGTTTTTCTCTGATGACACTGACCAATTTGCAAGGCGAATTAAAATCAGCTTCGAATCAAAGTAGAAAAAAAGGTGATTTATAGACATTTATGTTTTACACGTGATTGAGGAAAAAATATGAAAATTCCCAGGATGATAAGTTACAAAAGCCATAAAGTATTTGCCTGCTTAGCGTTATATTGTTTTATGAATTCATATTTATGTTGTGTTATTAATGGAGATGATGTGAAGCATTAGATATAAGATGATCACGTAAGATGGAGGCCTTAAAGCCTTGCGAGGATATTTTCAATCAAATTATTAAAAAAATGTTTTACTGAGCTCTGTGGGTTAGATAGGCAACTGCTGGCATATGAATTGTCTATATTTCAAAAGATGGGGCAGGATACTACACGATATTAGAATCACATTGCCAACAGGCTAATTTTCTCTACTAAGCTCCGACGTAAGTAACACGGAATGGCATTGCTGAGGCTTCATGGGCAACCATTGCATTACCTCATATTGAGAATTAAATAACATCATCAGTAGTCATCAGTCCGAAGATTGATTTGCAGTTGCTCTCCATTCCACTCTCCTCTCTGCCATCCGCTTCATTCCTACATAACTATTTACTTTTACGTCCTTCATAATTTACTTAATGTATTTTATTCTGGGTCTCCTCTATAATTCTTCCAATTTATTTCTCCATCCAATACTGTTTTCATTAGGCTGTTGTGGCGTAAAATGTGACCAATAAGTTTGTCTCTCCTTCGCAGTGTGTTCATTAAGCTCCTTTTCTCTCCAGCTCTTCGTAGAACTTCATCATTAGTGATTCTCCCCGTCCACTTAATCTTCATCATTCTTCGGTAACTCCACATCTCCATTGCTTCCAATACCCTTTGCTGTGACGCTGTTATTTTCCAAGCTTCACTGCCACATACGAGCATGCTTCAAATATATTTTTTGATAAAGTGCTTCAAACTTCCAGGCTTAAGTTACCAGCTGTCAGCAGATTCCTCTTCTGGTATAATGATTTCTTTGCTTGGGCTATTCTGCTCACAATGTCTTTAATGCTTCTTCCATCGCAGGTGATCCTGCTTCCCAGATGAAAAAATTCTTTCACTTCCGCGAGATTTTGCTGCTTAAGTTTAACGGTGATTCTGTCTTCTTGATTTCATCCACAAGCCATAACCTTGGTTTTATTAACATTAACCTTCTCTCGTATAGTGCGATACTGAACGCGAACGCCAGTTCTAACCATGATTGCGTTACGCGGTATTCTCTTCGTGACAGGGACAGTGATAGCGTTCGTGATAGCGTTAGCGTTAGGGCTTGTCCAATCACAGTGGTGCTCGATATTCTCTCACGACTTATCACGAAAGTGAACGCGCGTTGCGATGAAGAAGTTATCACGGCTTGCAAGGCAGTGATATGTCGATTGAATTTTATTATGGAGAAAATAAGAAGCTTAGAATAACTTATTTAGTTACTATTTGTTATTATACATAAATGTGGCAACAGTATATCACTTAGCTTCCTCAAGTTCCATCGAGAAATGCGTGTTGGTTTGTGATGCGAGGGGTTTTTTCAGTGAAAGTTTTGTAGCTGTCTGAGGATATATTTAATCTTGAGATACCAATGAACACTATTAGGGAGGAATAATGCAATAATATTGACTTAAGTAATCATCATGCTAGGCTTTCATTAACTTAAGTTCGTTTATTCATGAGATTACATCTTTGTGAGCAAGGTTTTTGGTGGTTGTTTATTTTAATTATCAATGTGGAATCATGTTTTCAGTGTGCATCGAAGAAATTTCAACCATAAGATTACTCATATTCGTGAAGTGTAATATACGCCACCAATTGGATATGCATGTCATTTTATGAAATAGTATTGCAACTGCTTTGATGAAATGGACCTATTGTGCTGTTGTTTTACATCTGAGGCTATGTGTGGATAAATATGTTGGTACACGAAGTAAAAATACTCTTTAATATGCAGTAAAGTGTGTCTTTGCTATTATTCGGCTGTAATGTGAAATACGGAGTGATCGTTCTTTGTAAACAGCTGATAGGTGAAACTGGTGGAACCTAGTTACATGAAGCTTTTAAGTAAGTTTCGATGAAATACAGGATCCGTAGTGGATGTCTTGGTGAATGTTTGTGCCTTTAATGGTGAATGTAATGTGAAATACCAAGTCATCGTTCTTTGTTAACAGCTGTTAATTGAAAACATACATGGTGCTTTTAAATTATTATTAAATTTAGCCAAGTTTGATCTTTTCCTTTCAATAGTTTATTTACAACTGACTTACTTGAATACCGAACTCTTAGCAACCCAAAAAACAAAAGTGCAACGATAATAGATACATGTATGAGAATTGCACTATTTAACACTCCACCTCAATTTCTCAAAAACAGACACAACATCAATCTTCATCATTCAACATCAATTTAGTTAGAGGAGATTCAAAAGTTTTCTAAGGAACATAAATATTGGAACAGATAATCCTTTGATCAATATATCTGCCTTTTGATATTTGCTAGAAATGTATTTATAAATATTATAATATCAATAGCATTCTTTAGGAACAAGTCCCTCACAAAATGATACCGAACATCAACACATTTCACCCTTTGCTTTTCGTGCTTCTGAATGGAGTGTATGCTCGCCTGATTGTCTTCATAAATGGAGACTGGGTATTGAGGATGAATAAAAAGGCCTCTTAGTATTGAATCAACAAACAAAAATTCACTTCATGCTTCACTCAGCGCTACAACTTCAGACTCATGAGTAGATCTAGCAACAATAGATTGCTTCCTAGTGTTCCATGAAACAATACAATCACACACTTGAAACATATAGCCTGAGGTTGACTTTCTATCCTCTCCATCAGCAAAGCTTGCAACAGCATAACCACACAAAACATCAGCATTACATTTAGGATAAAACAATCTTAAATTAATAGTACCCTTAATGGGTCAAAGCACATGCATCTACATCTACATACTACCCCGCAAGTCGCCTCAATAGGTGTGTGGCCGGGGGTGTTAGGACACCAGCCGTTTAAATATAAAAAGGAAACGCTCTAATGAAATTACGCCTAGCATTTATTAAAGTCCCTTATTGTTCGGGGGAAAAACAAATTCCCATACCTATCCGTTCGGCAAAATATCTCTCTGGTCCCGTCAAATAATGGTATTTTCGGGCCTTCTAATTCCATTACACCAGATTATAGTTTTCACTGCGTTAACTATTTTTGTAACTGCTCTGGGCCCATAAGATGTTAAATAACTTTAGCCAAATTTGATCTTTTCCTTTCAATGGTTTATTCACAGCTGACTTACTTGAATACCAAACTCAGAAGAACTTGAATACCCAAAAAAACAGAAGTGCAACGATAATAGATAAATGTATGAGAAATTGCTCTTTATTTAACAGTTTCGATGACATTTACAGGATCCGTAAATGGATGTCTTGGAGATTGTTTATGTTGTGGATGTAGGAAGGGATAAAAGTGAGATTGAGAGGACTCTATGCGAATAAGTCCAATAGATATCATTTTTCAAACATTAATTAAGAAATTCAAGAGAAATTTAGTGGTTTCTGTTTTATTGGCGCTTTTATATTTTAAATAAAGGTCAATTCTGAACTAAATATGCTCTCTAAACATCTTCCTTATTTCATTTCGTATTTGAAATATGCCCATGTCAAACAAGTCTTAATAAATTAATTTACTTATATTCTCATTATTTACTAAGCCAAAGTCTGTCTCTTTTTGTCTAGGATTCGTAAAAAAATTAGTTGGTGGAGCTGAAATGAAATTCTTTGACATGATAGTATCATATTAAGCCATTGTCTTCAATTCGCTATTCATATTGCGGTGTTTTCCTCTCAAAATTTTCCATTTGACGTATTTGTTGCTAGGTACCTGTGTAATTGGATCTATTTGTGTGGGACAATGTCCATCGTTGGACAGTGTCCATACTCTCCTTTCCAACTTAGGTTACGACCTTTTGTGAACTGATTTTATTTTCTTATAGCATACCTAGTCATCAAGATCATGAGGAAGAATAATCATGAAAAGGCAAATTGTAGAAAAACATCGAAATTACCTAGGAAGAGGCAAGAATATAAAAAATAGAGGTATTAATACCTCAGCATTCTCTCCAGCTATTAATGTCGCGGTATGTAAACCCTGTGAAATTCTTATTTACCAAGGTGCCGTTTTAGCCTAATAGCTTAGGCGGTTGGGTAATAATGCTAAAGTAATGAGATCGATTCTCTCCTAGGGAAATTTTTTTTATTTCTAAGGTTTATTTGTTCTTATTTTATAAATTTTGTTCTTATCATCGTTACTTCAATGAAAAATGTTGTTAGTCAATTTTTTAAATTATCAATAGGATTACATACAGACCAATACTCATTATATTTCATCTCTATAGGACTGCAGTGATTAGGTATATCTATATATAAAAACACTATTGTTCCAAATAACTATATGCTATAGTTATTAAGTATATATAGTTCTATAGTATTTTTTTTTCTAAGGGTACCCCTTTAGCACCATATTTAATGCTATTATGAGCACCATATTTAATGCTGTATTGTCTAAACGAATAAGTGAACCGAATCGCCGTAAGTGATCGAATAATCGAATACGATTAAGTTACAACTATATTAATAATAAAAGTATTACAAGCGAACTTAAAACATTAAAGCGTTTGAAAATGTTTATTTGCTTATTCATGGCTTATTTTTGCCTTTTCGTCTGCTAACAGCTACCACTCGAAAGTCGACTCCTCTCGTATTGGTTGAAATCGATGACGTAGCGGTGCTGACGTCACCTCCATGGTTTCAGAGCCGAAGTTTCCCGAACCTTATCACGAACGCGAACGCAAAAAACGAGAATGGGAGACGAACGCGATCTCGGTTACGGGGAACGCGGGATTCCTTGTCCCGCGACAATAACCAGAATTAGGCCCCAGGTACCAATCCTAAAAAGCTGCTTATCTTTCTTGACTTATGTACCCTCTCGAGTAGTACCCGCCCGGAGATTCGAATGGGGGACTGGTTAACCGCCGGAATATTTTACTCGACAGAATTCCATCACGTCTTTTAGGATAAAATAACAGAGAAATAGTTGAAGAGCTGCTTCTCCTCAGGATTATAAAGCAGGTGGTTTCTCCTATCCTTCCACCTCGCAGTACTACAGCCGTTTAGGTAAATAATTTACCACGCCATTAGTGTAATGAGTGTCGTTCTTCCGACCCATGCGGTCTCCACCTTCACTCATGTGAAGGAGGGCTGCTGCTTCCTCCTCCGGATTACTGGATGCCTATTAGTTGGCGGTAGCCATTCGCCAAGTCACGGCATCTTCACGAGTTTTCGTATCATTTTTGAGTCGTATTACCCAAGGACGGCCCCCTACACCCTCTGGATACCGCCGCTTATTGTCCACGACTGCTCATTCGTCGAGTAACCTCGCTTATTTCACAGCTAACCTCTATATCTAAAGGTCGACCCACCATCCACAATCCGGTGGACGCACTCGGTAGCGGTAAGCTAGCCCCGAGCAATGAAATATGAGGGAATAAAATAGTTGCCAAGTCACCTGCTGCGGGGGGGGGGGGGTATTTTGCATCAATTAGTAAATTCATCGAATTTATAACGATATTTTAACCAAGATTTAGTTAATAATTATTTTTTTATATTTAACGATCGCTACGAACATATTTCATTCCGGAACTATGGCCCGTCCCTTTTCGACGTCCATATCTTTCAAGAAAACTCTGGAAAAGTATCTCCATGCTACTTCAGCTAACATAGGGACCATTCAAAGCATAGCGTGCCGACGCGTTTATTGCGTCTTAAGTAACGAGTAAATATATAAGAAGTGGGTAAAGAATCCTTATCTTCCAGTCATGTTATCCGGCTGCTTATCGCCGAGGAGTCCTGAAGAGTACCAAGGACACAGAAAAAAGTTTATTTGATTGTGTCGTCATATGGCTTGTAATCTAGTGAGGAAACGTGAGGCGAGGAAGTGGCCATTTCAACCGGATGTGTTTGCTTGCTCCTGAGGAATAGTGTCGCATCGCTCGGGAGGAATGCTTTGTGCCACGTACGGATTTTGGTGTATTGTTGTGATGCAGATAACTCTCACGACCCTCCTGAGCGCGGAGGATGTCGACAGTATCTGCTGGCTGAATCCCAAGGCTCTCATCTCCATATTTTTGTCCTCCTTGCCAAAAATAACGTGGCACATGAAACGCCAGAATGGTGTGAAACACAGGAGGACGATATTTCTTCAAGCAGCGCGCTCTTTCGTCGTCACTGACCCTCGCAAATCAATCGCACCGGTAGTTTTTCCTAACGAAGTAAATAATAAGCTCTAGTATAACCAAGTATTTAGCTGATTATGGTTTGGATAAAAGATTCCCGAATACGTCTAACGGCTCTATGAAACGTCGGCCAACAAGTACCTGACCTGGTGGAAAACCCGAGAAACCTTCATCATATTCCTGAATAATTTCCTGAACAATTAACGAATGTATGGCGAACTGATCTGCATACTCTGCACACGCAATAAAAATACCACTCGTGACTACAAAGCAAGTAACGTAAAATGTCCAGAGTATAAGAAACGTATGGATAGGCTAATTGAGTCTATCGACTATGGAGAATAATAGAGATATACTTAAGGTAGGGCAAATAAACCTAGGCAGAGCGAAACTCAGTACCATGGACATTAAAAAACCGCTGATAGATCTCGGAATTGACCTACTCTTAGTACAAGAACCGTATACCTACTATAACCAAATGGATAAGATATGGAGAATCCCCGGCCTCGGATTCAAAACAAAAACATCACCAACTTTTGCAAAGGACTCATTCCTGGCTAGCGTAATCTGTTTCTATGATGACTTTGACTTTCGGTCAATTGACTCTTGCAATTCCAAAATCTTTGCCTCGACAGAAATCATAATTGGAAATCAGTCCCTGGTTTTCATATCTGGATATCTTCCCCCATCGGATAATATAGAAAATGGTATAGAAGAATTAAGGGAGATCCTCCGGAAATTAGAAGGGCGAAAGATCGTAATAGGAATGGATGCCAATAGTAAAAGTGAAACTTGGTTCTCCTCAAGAACAGACCTCTGAGGTAGAGCTCTTGAAGAACTCCTCATCTCTGTGCATTGCTTTGTACTAAATGAACCAGGATTCCCATCAACATTCTCTTCAGTCAATGGTGAATCAAACATTGACCTCACCGTCTGCAGTGGAAATATAACTAGACTAGTGGGAAGTACACGATAAACTAAACATCATTGACCATAGGCTACTTACCTTTTGCATGGAGAAGAATAGAAATGCAGAAATTGCAGTAAAGAAAATTATAAAAATTACTGCTACCAAGCGCTTGACAGATACAAAAAGGAGATTAAAAAAGTAAGGAAAGGTCATGGAGAAACTTTGTGAAAAACGAATTGCAAGATAACCATTTGGGATTCATATATAGACTTGAAAGAGGTAAAATAAAAATCCCTCCGGCATACTGTTCGAACACCCTTAACCAAGGGAAAGTGGATCTCCTAAAAGAAACATTGGGAAAAATTCTTGAAACCCTGGTACCAAATAACGATCCAGCAAACGAAACATCAGAGCATGAAGAAATTCACCCAATCGCTGAAGGGGAGGGAGACTACGAAACGGTGATAGAACTCACAGAAGGGGACATTCGGTATGCGATATCACTAATCAAGCAAAAAAATGCTCCGGGCATAGACGGGGATGGATCCCATGGCCAAATGCTCTCTAAAGCTGAGGATCAGCTCGCACCCTTTCTGACCAGACTGTTTAATGACTGGATCAACCAGAATTACTTCCCCAAATATTGGAAAGTTGGTTTACTCTGCACAATATTGAAATCCACAGACCAGGATCCATTAGACCCTAAATCTTACAGACCCCTCATTTTACTCAATGAGTTAGGAAAATTACTAGAGAGAGTCATCAGACAAAAAATAGAGGAATCCTTTCCAGATGGATTCCTCTTTCACATAAACCAGTTTGGATTCCGGAAAGGAGTAAGTACAATTGACGCAGCAGAAACCCTGATGCAAGAAATCAAAGGATGAAGGATCAATCAGGAAAAACCTAATGAAAATGTGACACTATAAATATATGACAACTCTGGCAAAAATTATCAACCCTGAAGACGATGGCAGACTACGCCATTGAAACGTCGGTGCAGTTTAACACCATTACCCTGCTGGAAACCCGAGAACTATTCATCCTAAGCATTCGCCGGGAAAGACTTAAATCCTACATCAAATCAAAGGATGTCAGTCTGAATACATGATAACCATATTTATAGACTTCGAGGCAGCATTAGACTCTGTGTGGTGGCCGGCCTGCCTTGTGGAACTGAAAAGGCTGAATCTCCAGAAAAATATATTGGCAATTAATTCTAAGGAGTTTTTTCAATGATCGCAAAACGATACTTCGCTGCAAACATCTCCAAACAGAAAAGGACATCACAAAAGATGCACCCCAAGGATCGATCTTAGGCCCAATGATATGGAATATTATGATTAACGGATTGTTTTGCGAGGTACATCCAGAAAGTTGCAAAATCATCGCCTATGCCGATGACGTTGCGCTTGCTGTTCCGGCCAGATCTAGGAAGGAGATTGAACAAACCTCTTAACTTATGTATGCAAGCACTCACGAAATGGAGTCAAAAAATGAAATTAAAAATATAATCAAAAAAGACAGTTTTTATGTGCTTTGGGAAAGTAATACAGATAAACCCAACCATTAAATTGTATACAAAAAATATCAAACGTGTTAAACAATTTAAATATCTTGGCATAACTTTTGATGAGAAATTGTCCTTCCAGCCACATATCAACTATACCGTGGCAAGGGTGAAAACAACATTCCAGACCCTTCGTAGATATTGCAAAGTTCACTACGAAATAAACCCACACAAACTCCAAATACTTTATTCAACAGTGGCATTGCCAATTTTATCCTATGGCTGTGAAATTTGGGGCGAAAAGCTAGCCTTAGGAAGAATTGAAAGAAAGCTAAGCGAGGCACAAAGGTGCTGCCTCCTTAGAATTACATCAGCCTATAGAACAGTCAGTAACTAAGCCCTGACGACCATAACGGGCATACTCCCAACAACATTTGCCACAATAGAAAGGAAAGCTATTTCAGACCTAAAAAGGAAAGGGAGAACAGCCATCCTCAGAATTAAATTGGAGCTAGATGAACCATTAAGAAGAATAAAAAAACATTAGGTCAATCCTTATAGAGGAATGGCAGACTCGCTGGGCTAATAGTAAAGAATCACCTACCAGTAATAAAAGACAGGCTAGAAGTTACGTTGAAAATTAATCAAAAAATAATGGAAATATTGACAGGGCATGGAAACTTCATGTCCTACCTAAAGAAAATAGGCAAATCTAAAACAAGCGAATGCAAGGTAATCAGGAAGATACAGTGCACCATACACTCCACGAATGTCCCGATTATGTAAAGGAAAGAGTCCTGTTGAAACAAGCAACAAAGGAACAACATCCCTCGTACGAAAAATTAGAGAAACTACTGGAGAAATACCCACAAATCATTATTAACTTCACGAAGGAGAGCCTGTAAATCCCGGCCGTCAAAAGGAAACTGAGATGGAAAGGAGAGTAAGAACTGGTCCTGATGGAGGCGAAATGAAGAAAGAAGAAGGTGCCTTAATGTAAAAATACAGAAGATATGTACATTTATGTGGATATGAAGGAGACGAAGAAAAGAAGACCTACTACTGCACATCACCTCATTATTCATTTTTATTTCGCTATGGGAAAGTACACAAAACCCTTTATTATATCACTTAAAAATATGTTATTATTTTATTTTGTAAGAAAAAGACATGTATTTTGTGAGACAAGACCAGAAGAGTACATGAGGGAGAGGAGGAAAAAAAGGACTTACTGCACATTATTTAATCATCCAGTATTTTACTTTATTATTGGAAATGTATATAACTTGTTTCTTTTACCAAATGATATTTATTTTCATTTAATTCTGAATGTACTAACTATGTTTGCCAACTTGGGGGTTAAGTTTATAGGTACCCAAAACTCTGTGCCAAACAGAATAAAATAGTCTTAGCCCATCTCTCAATTGAGGGAGAGCTCCAATAAAAATATAGCGAACTTGGTGGCACTCACCAGCGGAGGATTAGAGGACACAGACCGTAAACCAAACGTTGGTAAGCGGGCAAAGTTATCGAAGGACTCCCGCTGAGACTTCTAGAATGAGGCTCGGCCGCTTCAACCCACATCTCATGTATGCTTTCCTCTCCTTTGCGTCATGATCTCCACAAGCGAGTGCCACCAAGTTTCGCCACACCAATAACATTGTGGAAAACAGTTTAATTATAAAGGATGCGTCGGTTACTTTGGCCATTTTGCTACAAAAAAGTGCGAAAATAACTCTATAGTTGCCATAGCTTGACCCTACTTGCACTAGTATTAAGGATTTTCAGTAAAGTTATTTAGAAAATTGGTTTTCTTTGTGTAAACATAGATTAACTCGTGATAACATCTATATTACCACTTCATCCGTGTCTTGTGCATGCAGAAATTATTTTAAGTTTAAGTAAATGTTCGCCTGCCTTTATTAAAGCGTAATTTCACCACGTCGCTGGATATTTTCGTCTGTTTTCCGTTCTCACGATGACACGGGCAGCTCGTGAGAGCCTTTGCGTGTCAAAGTGACGCTCGTAGGCTTAGGTGCAGTGGCATTAATTTAGCATGCGCAAACGTGATGCACACCGCATGGCCTTGCTCCAACTCACTGATTCACGCGGAGTCGCGTTTCCCAGGCACGCAGCCAAGCGCGACAACCAAAGGGGTTGTGGCAGCGTTTTGTTTTTGTTTCAGAGGGCGTTGCAGTCTGAACAGCTGTTGGTCTTGGCGACCCCGGAGCAAGTGGCGGTTTAACTTGCTGCGATATATGCGTATACATTGCGATTCCGGTGAAATAGAAAAAAAATTGCTGATTTGTGTAGCTGACCACTTTACATGCTCAGGTGTGGTTGGACCGCAAATGGTGATTTTGTGATCCGGCACACAGGATCTGGATCCAGGACATATCCCAATATTCTTGCAGAGTGTACACAATTATGACTAGCTGGGAGACTTTTTCTAGCAGTTATTCGGTTGTAACTCTCACCTCCATCACAATAATGGTCTTATGAGTTTCTCATAAGACCATTATTGTGATGGAGGTGATAGTTACAACCGAATAACTGCTAGAAAACTATTCAGTAGAACTCAAACAATAACCCAGGCCCGTACTAGGTAAAAAAATACGATTAAATACACGAATACGAATCATTTTGACGCAACTTCAAATTACCATGAGAAATTACCCTTTATTATGTACAAGAGTTACGAAGAGGCTTTGTAAGATGAAATGATGACAGTTCAACGTGGCCTTAATAGCCTTTTTGGAACCCCGTCGTGAGGCATCGTAAAGTGATTATGAAATCGTTATTACCCTTTTGTGTAGCTCGAGACAAAAGGTTCAATGTCCGGAATTCAATCAAGAGCTTCAGGGCTGACTGGCGTGTGCGATACACACTGAAATCATTGAGTTACTTCGTAGATTTTATTTAGGGTATTTGAAAACTTTATATTCATACTTTTGGTTCCGGTTGAATGCCGAAAATAGTCTACTTTCCCATTGCTCCAAAAATGATAAGGGAGACGATATCATCAAGAGTCGTTACTTTGAGAATCACGGTGAAACTTGGCTGGACACGGTAGACTCTCAGAGTACTGTAGTTGCCATCGAAGGCTTGAACTCGAGTCATAGAATATGATTATTTTGTTTTAGTATATTTAAATATGATTTCCGTCATTTAGGCCCGCTTTTAATTCCTGGTGAAAAAGTTTGGTGGATACTCTCTGAAAGCCTTAAAGCTCACGCTATCTATCCGGCTGTTTCATGATCTTTTTCCTTTTGGAACTGAGTCTTATTGCGTCACATTTGTCATCTCCATAGAGTAACCTACCCTTGAGCGAAATATTTGAACACGAACTACTATCGTACCTAGGCAACACGGAAACTATGTAAGGAATTCAGGTCATTGCATCGTTATTTTCAAGGGAATTTATGTTACTGAAATTGATATTTTAGTCAGTTTTGTCTTTTTCACACTTAATAAAAATTTTATAGTCGAAGAATCAATATGTTTTATTTAGAACTGACAGGAAAAGTCTTAAGAAAGAATTACCAAAATTAGTGGATTATTTGGATGGTACCAACTTTCTTGGAACGGACAATCACCAGCCAATAAATTTTGCGGCCATGGATTCTTCTCTTGGGCTGGGGCAAATATATTTAAGACGAACTTTGAAAATAAAGTATTGGCGTCCTGCTCCTTCCTTCCTAAATGCTCTATTCAATTGAAGAATATATGGGCATAAAATGGCAAAAGGAAACTACCTGTGGAAGGAATAAGCCATCGTAAAGAACATAATTTTAAGTTCTGACCATAATGTCCAGTTTGTAAATACAAAACTGCTAGCGAGGGAAGTAAATAATCGAAGAAGGGGAACAAAAGATAGTGAAAATCATCCGAATAATTTCAGCTGCGAAGACGGATGCAAACTAGGCTATACATGAAAAAATATCTCACGAAAATTAGTGATCGATCATTGAAATTTGAAGGAGATGAGAGGGTAACAACCAACGGATCGCTGTCATGTGATACATAAACACGGACAGCGTCAGCCCCCCCAATAGCTTTCATTCTGGACAAAGAGCTTGGCAGAGGGCGCGAAACGTTCAACATTCATTCTAATTAATATATAAAACACAGGAAAGCCAAAAAACCTTTCACCTGTTGTGGGGGGTATTTTGCATAAAAAATAAACTCATCGAATTTATAACGCCACGAAGTAGAATTTATAATTTAAACGAAAATAAAATTCTAAAAATTGATAGCCAAAAACACTCTAAAATTTGAAATTACTCGAGGGTAAACCTTCAAAGTAAAGTGACTTTGTGAAAGTGACTGAAGACCTTTTCCTGAACTTTTATTTACACATTTAATTTAGTGTTCTATGCCCAACAGAGCAAAACGGAAAATGTGATTAGACAGATAAAACCCGGTCATAGTATATTTTACACGGACAAGGGATTCGGAAAAATGTTATTTGTTACCGAGGACTCCGGAGTGAAACTAAATTCTGAGAATAATTTCACAAAATGACCCCTTGCGGTGGCCGACGTTCCCCAGCAGCGACATCGGCGGCGGCCTATCGACTCGCGGCCGGCCCTGCTTTACCGGAGTTCTTGCCCCAACGCGATTTTTAAACCTTGCGTTGTGTAATCGGAAATCAAACTGGGTGGCTTTTGGCTGCGACAAAAGTGATTTTAATGCACTCTAATCAAAATTTTCAACGTCATTAGGGCTACTGAGTGTTGATTATTTATTATTTTCTTTGTTCGCAGCGATTTCGATGTAACAGGTTGCACACCACTCCCTCTCCCTAAGTCACTGAATGCTCCGGAGCCAAACTTGCGTCCCCCAAAAGTTGTTCGTCTGCACTTCATAGTGACATAGTTTTGCTAAACTTCATTCATTGTGACTGTGGATTACTAGCAAGTTAGCATGCCTTAAACATATCATTCCAACGGATATTACATCACTTCATGATTAATGTAATATCCGTTGGCATTTAAAAAGCTTAGAAGTTCGAACACTGAAAAAATCGTGATATGCTTATTATTGTACCCGCCAAATTAACCCAAGATCTCACGTTTAAATCCTCGCTATAGCTGTGTATTATCAGCCCGGAGAAAACAGTGATACCCCAAATATTCCCATATTTTCGTCGTTAGCAGATCAGTTACATCTTTGCCAATGATTCAATTCCCTTACAGCATTACATGATGAAAAGGAAATGCATGGCAGAGCTATTCTTCGGTAGCGATTTCCAATATGCCAGGCCAAAGATGAGGGAAAGTAGCCTCTTTTGACGATTTTATTTTTATTTCGTCTCATTACTATGGCTCTTGCGATAAGAGCATTTATTTTCCAAGGGCAGCTAATGGACGTTTCTGGGGTACATCTTTTCCAGAAACCCATAAGGGATATAAGCTGCCAATAGCATCCTTCAAACAAAATTGCAATATGCAGTGGGAGGAATGTATGGGCATCACTGAAGTAAGAATGGGGAACTGGAATTGATTTCATTGACACTGAAAGGCATTTACAATGCCTAGGCACGTTATACTTACCGAAATAATGCTATGGAGTGGAGAGTTAAGCGTTCGTCGATTTTGAGTAAACATTGGCCATGAAACAATTTTCAAGGTCTCAGGTATTTAGCAAGAAAAAGGAGGGGCAGCACAGCGCTTTACTGGTGCTTTAGTGCCTACGAATTACTGTTGATTCTCCGTTTAAGAGCAATTCTTTCAATGCTACCACTCGTGTTTCTAGGGTGCAACCCGATTCTCCATAAAGCTTCATCTGGGGCACAAAACTCCGCGACTGAGTGATGAAAATAAGAAAATCGACTGATAAGAGTATTTATCTTTGGGAAGCAGAGATTAATTGTTTTCATAAGAAGAGAATCTCTCCGGAACGGCGTATAATAATAGGCGGAGGACACAGTTTACATTCTATATCTTACTCTCTTAGCAAAATTTGAGGAATCCATTGGAAGCATTTAGAGTGTTTTCAGTTTTACTCCTCGGAATTTGAACTGACTGGCTTTTAAGTTGTAGAAAAGGGGAACATTTCAAATTAGTTATCAGATCTTTATCCTAAAAGCTAAACCTTCTCCATCAAGTTTATTAGCTCTTATTTTCTCAATTATATGAAATTTATATATCTGTTACTTGTTATTTTTTGGTTTTTTTCGGTACTACGTGGGAAAAAAATATGAAATGGAAATTTTTCACTCTTAAAATGTCAAGCTCCTGTCATAGTGCCGCACCAAAGAGAATAATTTTGGAATATCAACCAAATTTTACCCCAACCGACAACAATTTGATGCACAAAATGTAACGCACTGACAAATTAAGGTTTAAAGAAATATCTTTACTATGGCCGTTTTAGGAAAGAGGAAAATGAGAAATATTCGAGGAACATTTATTAATTCTGATATGGGAAAACCGTGGTCTGCTAGTATTTTGCACGATTGAATGCTACAAATTAAGAATAAAATATTAATTTTTTAAATAGGATATTCTGTAATTTTCTCTTGCTCATTCTCAGCTGATAAATACATTTCCTAAGGAAGTAGTTGATATGCCAATAAATGAAGCTACCTTTTTTTCTTAAAAATTAGGCATATTAAAATGTACCTCCAGAACCAAAACAACGACACTATAAGTTAGTTACATTTTGCCCGAACCTACTGCACTGCTATGATTTGAGCTCTTGCCAAGGTTATACTGTCTTCCTTCCGAAACTTCTAAGGTCGGTTATTGTTAAACTGCCCTTGATAATGATAAAATCTGACTCTCAAAAATCGAGATAAGCTTTCAACTCTTGATCCACTTTTCTCGAGGACAAAAAAATCCGATGGCTTCATATATATTAAGATTTTATGCTACTAAGACTGTTAGCGACGTATACGACCTTGGGAAGAAACTTGGGAACTCAGGAAGAGCCTTTGGCTTGTCGGTGCATACCCATCAGACGAACATCGGGTGGCTTGTGATCGCATAACTTTCCGTGCAAAAGAAGACCGTTTGAAGGTCATTTTGTGTTTGAAGGCCCGAAGTTGACATTGTCAGGTTCTTTAGAGCATGCTACAACTTGCTTGAGATTATAAAATGCCTATGCTTAGTTTGCTTAAGATTTTAATGTAAGTCCGAACAATGAGTTTCATTAGCTTCGTGCTAGACACTCCTCTCATGAAGTGCGAACTAGGTGAGGGGGCTGAGAAGTGGAGTAAAGTACATGTGCACTTGCGATGCTTGAAACGAGGATGATAATAGTTCTGTATCATTTGTCGCAAAATTAGTTTTTCAAAATGCTTCATCACATCATTAATGCAGTTATTGGTCACCCATTACAGAAACAATTACTTCTAGCAAGTTGAAGTTATTGGATGCATTTTGTCACACAACGGATTTTTCACTGGCACCACCAAATGGGACGTTTGGTCCGTATAGGAATAACGAGGGATGGAAACGCAATCAAAAAAAGGTGATGAAAGAATATCCATGGGGGTGTAAGTTACTACCGTGGAATACGCATCATTTTAGGCCAATTTATCTTCGCAGTGGAAGTCTAATGAATGAAATTTAATAAAAAAAGTACTCATTTCTCTGAATCAAGAACAGCACGAATTTAGAAAAAGGCAGAACTGTTCAAGCAGTCTTTAACTTTGGGACTCTTCATCAATGCAACGAAACGTCTCCCTGAAAGTGCATTTAAGTTCTGCCCAATATTTTACTAATCCGTTGGGGGTTCACACACAAGAAATTACATGACTCGTTCTCCAGCAAAAGTGAGAACACTTCGTTTACCTCCAGATGCTCATTCGATTTCGGAAGAAATCCCGATCCACGCCGCGTCGTTTGTTTCATACCTTAAGAATATCTCCGTCCATCAACTGGATAGCAGTTTTCAATGATTATCAACGTAAGCGTAAGAAAATAACTCAATTGCAGTTGGAATGGTACCTTAAAAATAATAATAATAAATATTTTAACCCATAATACATGAGTTCGCAGCAACCAACTTAGATGATGATGCATTATAATCGTACTGGCTCAGTATTTTCAGATATCAATAATGGATAGGATTGGAAACTATTTCCTTCAGTGACTTCCTTTCCTGAAGCGGAGATACTCAGAACATACCCAGGTATTCTCATTATTTCAAATGCATTTTTAACAGCGACCATTATCACTAAATGTACCCTAATGAAAACATTAACCAGCAAAAAAAGGATAATTTTACAAATTATAATCTTCCATCATCTCTATACAATTACCGGAAAATTAAAGTAGAAAAGCCTGAGAACAAAAATATGAAAAGGTAGTTCATGTAAGAAATGGACGCAGTAATGAAGTAAAAAACTTTATTGGTTGGATCGGATTTGAAGCATCCAATGTTTACAAAATGTTTAATTTTTTTTATTCCCTCTTGTAAGGAGTTCCTAAGGCTTTCATAGTTCTGTAGCAACTTTCATAAGATGCCGGAACAGAAAAAAGAGTAGATAAAGTATTTGAATAATGATAAAAATGATCGTTTTGGGAGTAGGTGGTTGTTGTTAATAGGAAATGTTATTATTCCTTATTAAGAAATGTGAAATCGGAAATTCTAACCAAGAGGCCTTTACATCTACATCGAGCTCGAGTTATGAAGGCCCGGAAGTGATTACCATTATTTAATTATTCACTGTGGCCATTGAATACCAACAAGTACACAGTTAAAAAGCGGTAACTTTTATAGCAGCTCATCTCGGGCATGGCTGAGTGGCGAATCTATCCACATTGTCAACAATAACTGATCTTAATGGCAAACGTTGGTACGCGACTTTTTCAAGGTTTTGGTAATCAATCATCGTAATGACGACCTATTATTCTACACAGTCATACTCAACTTAATTTTTCAACTTTTCAATGTAATTAACTTCATTCAAAACTGCAAGAAACACACCATTCGACACGAAACTCAGTGGGAAATTTATTGAAATGTAAGGCTGAATATAAAATCTTCCAAAAAATATTTCCATTAACTAGGCACGTCTTTGCAATATTACAAGCCTCTGAGATTTATGTAACTCCTTTATCACAAAAAAGATATTATCTTTATATCAGCCATGGATAAATACCATTGTCTCATATCCCCGTTACGGTTTTGCACAGTTGAAGGTTAACAGCTGAATTTCTCTGTATTCTTAATAAATTTGAAATTTTTATCGAGGCCTACATTCATATTATGATGCATTTCCTGGAAACTGAAGGGACTTTTCGCCAACTGATTCCTTAAACGAGAAAAGGTTGTTTAATCCTCAGCGCCAAACAAACAGCGGACGCTACGAGAGATCCCCCCCCCCCCCCATCGAAGATGACCGTGTTCGCCCATTATCTTCTCTCCGCTGAATCGTGTCGTTCACTTCGCGCGCTTATCTTATCTCCTCGCGGACACTCGACATTTGCAAAAGACTCGTCGGAGACAAATATTTCAAAGCATGAGTCCCGTTTCGCGGCGCTACGGCGCTGAGTCTTGAGCCGCGAGCGAGTTCTCGGGAGCGGAAAACCCTGGTTGACGGCGACACCTATTGGGTTTCAAGCCACCACCCCCGTTCTCCACCCCCTGCGTGGGAAGGCCCTCTCCGTTCTCCGCGGAGAACCACCGCCCATGCTTCCTCTCTGCCGAGCACTCAGACCTCTCGATAACAGTTCGATGGGAGAATATCGCGGGGGGTGAGGTGGGGGAGATTCTACTCCGCCTCCCCCGCGCCGGGTGGTGGGTGGGAGAGTGAGGGGGAAGGAGGCGGGAGGAGGAGACAGCGCGCGACGGAAGCGGAGGGAGGGAGGCGGAGGGTGGGAGGCGGGCGAGTATCACGAGCTTTTCACGTGAAAGAGTGGGCCGCCGCGAGTCTTAATAAGCGAGGTGTCGACCGCCACCTGCGCAGAGAGACGCACGGGCGCTCCCTTCACACTACTCACCGCACGAGAGACAGAGACGGAGAGATTCTCTACGGAGCGAGCCCGCCGACCCGCGCGCACTTCGAACGCACTTCCTCCCGGACGAACACCCGCGGCGCCCAGCACCGCCCTTTCGCTCCTTGTGATCGCTCCGCTTGTGACGGGGTTCCGTTGATGATATGGCCACACCGAGTCTGCTTCAGAGGTGAGACATTGATCCCGTTCCCTTTGCTTGCTCATAGATTGAAGCGGTGAATAACCTCGGGAATGGTTACCGATTTACGCACGGCACAACTGAAACCCGGGACTAAGAATGAATTCGCCGTATTATTGCCACGCTTTCGATGATTTAGCTTAAGTCGATCGACGCCTATTCCAAGGATTGCCGGCGGTTGTGTTTCTTTCATCCTTTTTTAGATTGGACACTAATGCGCGTTCGACGATTGAATACGTAGATGGTAATCTCAAACACAAATTGGAAGGCAATTTTTATTTTTCAATGAATGCAACCTTGCTTGGTTTAGCTGAACCATCTTCATGACGTTTAGTTGCAAATGCTAAATAATGCAAAATTAAAAGTCTTTTTATCGTTGGCTTCAAAATATCGAGAAGAGTGATATGTGAAGGTTCCTTTGTTTTATATTTTGAATGGCTTAGTTATGCAGTCGTCTGCTTCATATCTTTGATAGAAGACTATCCTTCTTGTGGGATGTTCCATAAGCTTGTGAAAAGGACACGATGATATTCCTGTGTTATAAATGGAATCCTATAAGTAGATCCATCTAATCTATCGTATATTCACGTCCGAATTGTATCCGATATGATTAATCAATGGGAAATGTCAACGAGTTTCCTTATCTCCTTTTATCACTTTCATGGGAGATTTTTATTTATGGTTGTCGTATGTAATCATTACTGTCAATAGTCATACTTGGTTTACCTAAGGAAAAATGATTAAAATTACGATTCCATGTTTCCAGTTGATTTTTGGATGAAAAAAAAATTAATCATTATTCGTTTACCTTGGTAATTAGTATGAAGCTAAAACGTGTGCCGTGACGGGCTCAACATTTAAGCCTGGAACATCGTCGAAAGATGATACTCAAATATATTTTTCTACGCTTTAGAGGTTGTTTATGCCAGAGCATGATATCACATGTAAATGATAGTTAAGCTCTGTAATCCTCTAAAGCGTGAATCATCGTCGAAAGGTGATACTCAAATATATTTTTTACGCTTTAGAGGGTGTTTATGCCAGGGCATGATGACACATGTAAATGATAGTTAAGCTCTGTCATCCTCTGAAGTAACACTACAAAGTAAAGTAACATGTAAATGATAGTTAAGCCCTGTCATCCTCTGAAGTAGCACTACAAAGTAAAGTAACATGTAAATGGTAGTTAAGCTGTCATCCTCTGAAGTAACACTATAAAGTAAGGCAACATGTAAATGATAGTTAAGCTCTGGCATACTCAGAAGTATCACTACAAAGTAAAGTAACATGTAAATGATAGTTAATCTCTGCCATCCTCAATCTGAAGTCACTGCTTTCGTACACCACGGGGGAAGTTACCCAGCCGTGAAAACAAGATCACATTTCAACGCCCTTGCCGTTGAAGATCACGGCGAGTCGCGTCCGCCGAGCCTCTTTCCTTGGAATCAATCATTGTCAATTGTTGTCGGGCCAATGGTCGTCGTCGTCGCTGCTGCGAAGGCTCCTCTCGCTCCCTCCCGGTGCGCCTCCGTCGTAGTATGGTGCGCCCTCTCCCTCCTTTGTCCTTCGCCGCTTGTTTTGACGCCGCACGAACACACGTGGAAGAGGCTCTCCGCGCTGAAGAGAGCGCACGGCAGCGTTGTTTCAGAGCCCCCCTTCCTTCCCCGCCCCCCCCCCCGCCCCCCTTCCTCCCCCCCGCAGAGACGGCTGAAGGAGCGGTACTCGATCCGCTCCTCGAATCGGGAGCTGATCTTTCACAACTGTAATTTCTCATTTTGTGAAAGTACATTGCACCGCCGAACTAATGGGTGTGCAAGAGTATTGCGCAAAATCTGTTTCCGCTTATATGTAGCAACATATAGGCTGTTCCAGATGATGAAGGGAAATCCCACGACGGAAATGCCTAAATACATATCGCTTTTACCAATTCATGCTCATGTTTTGGAGAGAACAGTAGGTCAACATTCTAAGCAAGGGAAAGGAATAATAGAGACTTTCCTCTGTGCGCTAAGGTTGCTGAATTCCTTCTGCCTCTATTAATCCCTTATGTGCGTGTCGGCACTTCCAAAGCTGGTGCTTTTACGTTCAATTTTCTTTCTTGTGGCTCTTGTCGGTTGGCATATTAATTTTTTTCGGGCGGATTCGAAGGCATAAAAAGTATTCAGTCAATTATGGTTCAAATTCAAACGGATATCTTGATGATCGCCGTGAAAATGTTTTCGTGGGTGAGTGCTCATTGCAGCCCAAGCGTCCCCCACGTGACTCTTTCCTCCATACTCTTTTGAGCGGAGGGGGGTCTCCTTGACTGCGAGCGTGCGACCTCGGCTCAGGGTCGATCCCGAGAGCCAAACAAGATAAACCATCTCCGCGGACGTGAGTGCTCGCTTCGGTGCTACGCCCACCTCTTTAAGATGGGGAACGTGTGCGGGCGCATGGCAGGGCATACCGGCAGTATACAGGCATTTATGTGATCGATTAAATATTTTAATTAACATACGTTTCACCCTAATTTTCCCGTATTTCGGAAAATTAGAATATCACTCCAAAAAGCTACGCAGAAATGTCCCTCCATCGGCATTTTTAATGAGCATTCATGGGGAATATATATCGGCTATTCAGTAAATACATTTTATTTTACGCTCTATGTTTTCGCTCGTCATTTTCTTGGAATGATTTCAAATCACATGAAGAACGTACGGTAGTTTTTTAATGTTGTGGTCAGGTAAAAATCCCCTGTTATAGTGATCATTCCTTGCGGTTGCACTAACGTTTAAGTTACAGGAATATATATTTGTATTTATACGATTCAAAATCATCGATTCTCTGGTGTTCGGCATGCGTCAAAAATGTATACTTACCTATTATATCACTGATAATGATAACAAACGTATCTCAACTTCACGTTTATGTAAATACGAAAAAAGACTGACACCTTACGAGAAGATTTGTTAAAATTAGTGTAGAGTAAATTTTCGTAGTCAGTTGACGCGGATGACAGCGCTGCCTAGATACCGGTATTTTTAGTACCGATATCTTCGGTAGTACCGATTTTAAATACTTGTCGCTACTACCGGATTAAAAAAAATAGTATCGGTACTACCGGATACCGGTATTTTTTGCCCATCCCTAGGAGGAAGGGGTGCCGGAGGACTCCTGTCACCGACAATGAGCCGACGGCGTTCGAAATGTGGCAAAGAGGGAAACGAGAGGCACGCGACGCGAGTGGTGACGTCAGAGAGCGTCCCACCAGCCGGGCGGCGGCGACAGCAGATGCGTCCTTCGGATTGATAAAGTGTGACCTCGATTCGGTGGATCGCTGCTGCTCTCTGTGACTTCTGGGAGTTGTTGAGGTCACCCGGCGAGACACTGCATTTGCCTCCCTAATAGGTCGGCGCTGCGAAATTCAAATGGCTCTTCCCGCGCGAGCCTCGGTCACTCCAGCTGCGTTTTCCGCGATTCTCACTGCGATCGGTACTATTGTCCCCCCCCCCCCCCCCGCCTCGGCGGTAAGGCCTTCTTCTCTGCTCTGATGGCAGGAGGGTGTGCGAGTAACAAAAGTGTAATGCGACTCGAAACGAAGTTTTCGTTTCCCGATTATCTGTCATTCCACAAAAAAACGAGCGGGAAATGACGAATGCCAAGCTGAAGACGGCGAGGCTGAGGCGTTGAGATAAATTGAGACGATTTGGGTGTGATTAGGTTGGAATGGAGCAGAGTGAGTACACCAACGAAATTACAATTTTCCTCCGAATAAATTTGTTACGATGTGCATACAAAGTTTTTCGGGTCAACTGATGATGACGTAGGACATCGAAACTTAGGTCGTAATGAGTTTATTAGCTGGAAAGTTGCAATATCGTTGTTTTATTCATTTCGTTGAAATGCATTTAAAAGGACCTCCCACGCATTGAGCCTCAGCAGGAACTTCGGTTATCGGTGGCCCATGCTGTCACGGGCCAGCAATAGATTCGGATGATTTTTATGAAAACGAGGAGTAGGTACAAAAAAGTGGGTCATTTCATGAAAGAAAAACTAGGACAGCTAATTCCAAGTCTAACACAAATGCATATTCCGTAAGCAAATGAGAAGTTATTTTAACCCAGAATCATATCCTGCAATTAGCCAGCTCATGAACGGGCGGGAGTGGGGGAAGTTTGTGCTTATACGTATTCTGTAGGGGGACACCTGTGCCTACAATTGCGCAATCGTCTGGAGAGTGATGAATTTTTCATGAAGCAGTTGTTAGATGAATGACGTACGATAACAAGGCAGCGCCATGCATCCGACCTGTTGGGATATTTTAACCTTGGTTTTGTTTTGATCGCGGACGGCGGCTCGGGAAAAACAGTTATTTAAATCAATCGGTGCGGAGAATAGAATCGCAATGATTTCCAGCGATGTTAGATGTTGACTGGAATAAAGCTGAAGGCTGTCTTACTCCTCTTTATGCTGGAAGTCCTCTCATTCATATTCCTCCATCAATCTTGCAAAACCTACTCCCTTAAAATATGCTGCTAAAGAAATATGCGAAGCTCGATAAAACGGTACCTGGAAATGTTAAAATGTTCTGCCTTCCGAACACTATTAGTGAATCTTTCCATCTGGCAATCCAGATGATCTGCCTTCTTTTATGAACGAATGGGTCCAGTTATTATAGTTTTATATAGTATTATTAGGTGCTTAATGCTTACGTGTTACACTTCCAAGGTAACTTCTTTGGAGTGTGAATAATTCCCCACCAGGTTAATTTCTGACCTGATAATGTATTGTATATTTTGTGCTTATACGTATTCTGTAAGTTGAGCAAGACATTAGACAGGCTGTACGTCGTCATAAATGTTTTGGATGCAACCTTTTTCGGCAATTGTATAATTTAAATACCTAGTTTGTCTTTAATCGTAAACTTTTCCAAAATTGTGTATATTTCGACAGATTACTCGGAGATCAAAGTGCTCCAAATGTTTAGAAGTCAGTTAAGTCTTATTTAATTAACTATTATCTCCAAATAATGATTCTGCATTAGTCATCGCTTTAGGAGACCCTTGATATGAAGTGATTTGAGCCGCTGGGGACTAGTGATGATGTCCGACTACTTACTGTTCTTCTAATCAACACAAGAGTGAAAAATACAAAAACGACTCCCACATTTCAATTCTTACATTTATTTTCAACTTTTAATGCGTCAGGAATAAGCCATATATGTCATTGCTGTTAGTTATAAATGCTAAATTCACGCGGTTAACGCGGCATGTTTAGGTATTTTTAAGCTTAAACTGCTGGATTTAGGGACCACCGTTGGCGAGGTGGTCGCATCAATCACTTCACGGAGGACAGCAGTGCCCCTGTGACGCACGGTCCTCTCTCAATGATGCGCCGAGGATGGCCATTATGCGGGCTACAGCGGTCACCTTCGCCCCGAGAGAATTTGCGCGCGGCGATCGCTGAGTGACGGCGCTGAAGAGCCTTCAGCGACCGCACTCGAAGAGCGAACCACATTCTAGCCACTTTTTTGCGTCAAATTCTATTCTGGGTTAATGCTATTATTCTGGGTCATTGCTTGAAGTTATACTAAAAGAGAGGAAGTAAAAATAACTACGAATAAAAGTTCCATTATAATAATGAAAACATTGTTTTTAAATGTTAAAATGCGCTGGGAGATTGATTTAATTCGATGAGCTCCTGGTTCACTGCCACTTGTCACCGGGGCGGATTAAGGTCGTTGTTTTGGTTATTGCTAGCTTGTTATTCTGGTTATTTGGTTTTGATTGCTACTTTCCGGGGGTGTATGGAATATGACCACCATTTTTCCCATTTCACCAGGAATTACAGGGGGGCTTTAGCCTCTCCCTCACATCCAACCTTTATCCGCGACTTCCTGTCACTAACCTGATTTGGTCGGACTCATTGAGTTGTCCTCATAGTTGAATTTATTATCATTGCTGAGTTATTATTTGTAAATATTTTGGCAGGAGACAGAATCAAAAATTCCAAACAGCGGGTGCAACAAGACACGAGCCCGAAAGAGAAATTATATGTTCTAATTGTTAAAATTCTTCAGAGTTTGAAACTCTTATTTCCCTCGTGCCTATCTGCGAATGTATTCAGCTTTATATGGGCTTACTTTCAAGCCAAATTTCCCAGCTGCAGTTTGCAGTGTAAACATTATACTCTTAAGTTACTCCTGAGACGGTTACATTATTACAATGTCATCAGCAGAGGCTAAATGGGTAAAATGCATTATTATAGGAATGCACCGTCTACCAGATGTCTTACAGATCAAAATAAATGAAGAAAACTAAGGGAGTAAGAGAGTTTAAGTATCTTGGTGCAATTCTGTCGGAAGAGGCAACAAATGAAGCAATTAATAAAAGCGAGAATTCAAGCTAGTAGTAAGGCATTCTATGCTCTGAACAATATTTGGAAGTCCCGGAATGTATCAAGATAGCTTAAAATAAGATTGTACAAGACATAAATACTCCCTGTGGTTCTATATGGTTGTCAAAGCTGGAGCACACGGAAACAATATCTAAACAAAATATTAATACTTGAGAGGCGGGTGCTGAGAAAAATATATGGGCCAGTCCAAGATGAATTAACGGGGGAATGGAGAAGAAGATATAATCCAGAGCTATATAACCTCTGTAGAGACAACACCATAGTAGGATAATTAAGAAGCAGGAAATTGGAATGGATGCGACATGTAGAACGGATGAACGATTAACGATATCCTAAGCTAGCAAATTATATGAGCCTAGAGGGGAAAAGACCAAGGGGAAGACCAAAGAAAAGATGGATAGATAACATAAGAGAGGACCTACAACAAACAGAAGCCTGGGAAAACTGGAGGGGAATGGCCAGAAGAAGAGAAGATTGGAGAGCCTTGGTCCTGACATCGCGCGGTTCACTGGGCCTGATGGCGTAAAGTAAAGAAAAGTAAACTTAAGTAGGCAAGCCTATCTGCGAATAATCCGCCAAAGAACTCATAGTTCTTATCTGTACTCCAGTCGACGATTAATGTCTTCGTTTAGCTACATTAAAATATTCGGTATAGCTCGGCAGTGACTTGCAGTGGGTGGCATGTTGGGGGTGAAGCAGAGGTGTCGTTCGGTGCGCTTTTCAAACTAATGACTCACCCTCTGTCGCTCCTCGCTATTGCTTCGTGGATGCATGCGTGCAGTGCAGGAAAACGCAAGAAGATATCATCGCGTCGGCGGTAATGAGTCCCTGGGGACTGTCGCACTTTGTTCGTGAAAGAATTAGTTTGGTCGGGCTAAAATTTTGATCGTTATTTCTGTTACAGCTGGTGAGTACGCTGATATTTTGTGCTCCCCCGCGATATAAAAGATTCACACCCTCCATTATTTCTCAAAAATCCAACGCAGTGAAGGCAGGTGCCTCAAGTGATAAACAGACAGCGGAAGTGGGCATATTTCCTCTTGCAGGGTTGAAGATTGATGTGGCTCTAATGGATGAGATCAACGGCGACATCCTATCGATTTAGAGCCGTGAAAATTGTTCCAAGGATCAGGACGGAAAGCAATAAGAAAACAAGTCCACTGAATTTTCCGAAATTGGATTCACAATTGACTAATTCTCACAGTATACAATCTTCATTCCGTAGATTATCCCCGTTAATCATATCCCGACTGTTTAGCTACTGTCATAGCCAAAAACAATATCTCCTTTGGTCCCTCCCCTATAAGCAAAATTAGAATCGAATCTTTTATGGATTTTAAGTGATTTTACTCTATTCCGACGTCACTGCACGTTAAATTAAATGAAATTAAATAGAATTTAATAGAATAAAGGTTAATTCTATTCTTCACAGAGTGATCATTTAACAAACACACCAAAAATATGAGCAGATTTAAGGCATGCTATTTCTAAGGTTAGAAGGCGTTAGTAATTCAACGGGTGTTAAAAATGGCTAGTTGGTATGAAATCGGTCACTCCTTTACTTCCTGAATAATTAACAGTATCCATGAACATCATTGCTCCAATTTATAGAATTTCCGGCGGATGAATATGATTTAGATGGCTTTGTCATTTCTTCATTTTCTGGTCGATAGCTCCTCCAGGTACCCTCTCCTTGGATTCCAGGAACGTCTACATCTTATCATTTCAGATCCCATATGCAATTATGGGCAATAGGTGTGATGAAAGTGAGACAGCTAAAAGGTATGCATTTTCTTTAGCGTTGGTGGTGCCGTATTTTATTCAGTAAAAGGTCATAATGTCAGCTTATGCCATTTTTGCGTCTTACTAAATCTTCATAAAAGACGGTATAAAACAACATGATCTGCGTACGCCTTATGTCGGCGATTTTATCCAATTTTTTAAAACCAAAATTATATATCGCAGTGAAGAAAACATTGGTTTCCTTTAAAAATTGCGATTATTTTCGTTATGTGTTCGAGAAATTTCGATACTAATGACTGACAAAGAAATGAACCAAAGCAGTATTTCAGAATCGTTAACGCATCTAGCTGTATCTTTCGAGTTTTTCGCTGGCTGCTGGAACAGGATTATGACCAACGTTAGATTCTGTGCCGAGCTCTGAAGTGGCAGTGGTGACGGCTGGCTGTGTCCAATGGAAAACAGTCTGTTTCGGTCCACTTATTCCACTTTGTTCTCAAGGATGAACGGGCGAAATGACCGCGTAGGAGCGAAGTTCAGATTTTTTTCCAGCTCCAACTGGACGGAGATGGTCGGAGCCTTGGCTAACAAGTCAGAGGTCTTAACTGAGGGATCCGGGATCCGAATTCAACTTCACTGAACGAACTTGACCGAATAACAGTTTCACTCCACACACCGAAAGAACTTGACCGATTAAAAATTTCACTTTCCGCCGAACGGCCTTGGGTGAGCAAATATTCAGCTGCACCGAACAAACTTGACCGAATAAAAATTTCATTTCATTTCCTCCTATATTTTGCTGATTCGCTCGATGGCAAATATGCGTTTGTGAAACTTCTTTTGTATAAAAGGACTTGATCTATACCTCTCAGCTTTCGTCACTCAAAGAGAACCGCGGCACGATGTTTTGCAAAAACTAAATTGCTCACGGCCATTGTTTAGTTTCGGTGCATCGCCATCGAATTAACGTGGATTGAGAACAAATGCAAGGTTCACATTGATCATCATTTACAGCGAAAATTGTGTCATTCTAACAGCATTTACTTAAGTCAGATTGTCAAATTTTGGAAAGAGTGATTTCGTGGACGTTTTAGTGCATCCAATAAAATTAACCATTTATACTATAGTTAAAATACTCTTTAGTATTAAATACTTTCAACTGCTATGCGGCTTGTGGTGACACTTAGCTTTCATAATTTGACTGCCTTTCATAATTAATCTATGGCTAATTACCTGAAGAACGTTGCATGGATTATGGACGGAGTATCGTTAGGCAGCATCGAGAAAGCACGATTTTTTTAGGATATTCAAGGTGCTACCTCTGAGGACAGTCATGCATTCAGTAGGGATTGTTCTTCCTTGTTCATAGCCCTCCTTCAATTCAACTGGCACCGTGGAAACAAATAGACTTTTAATTGAAGCACTCTGACGATTACTTTGTCTCGGATTACGAGTACGAGCACAAATATCCGTAGTCAACTAAAATTGCCTAAGTGACATTATGCTACAGTATATTCATATTTGGATTCTTCAATAATTTGCATTGTTTCTCATTTACTGAAGGTAACTTGCAACTAAAGTCGTTACACAAAAGTGATATGCTAAGTGAACCACAATACTGTAGTGATGCAGACTTTTAAATTGTTGCGGGAGTGCCTATTATAACCTATATTGATTTTTTCATTATGTTTGGTACCGTGAATGACTCCAGATCATGTGAAATCAGGGTTTTAGAAGATCAAGTTAATCGAAAACTTCAACATTATCCATAGATATTTTCGCCAAGGTAATGAGGCGGGGTAGTCTGGAATTGTCAAATGGTTAACATTTTGTTTAATCACACAATTTTAAGTAAGCTCTACGATATCGATGTTGAGACGGTAATAAAATTCTGCGAGCACTTGTTTCCAATGAGGAAGCATCGGAACTTCTTCTCTATCCCACTGATTCCCGCTGCGATGCTCGTACTAAGCCCGTCACGCCCTTCATCCGGACATGCTTACAGCTGGGTCAGGGACACGGCCGTGCGGATTTTCTCCTTAATTTAGCATCTGCCGAAATCAGAGAGCAACAGAGGAATACACCTTCACGCCATATCGCCGGATCCAAGGAAAACCTCTCGTTGAAATTAATGTAAGAAAATATGACAGCGTTTTCTGATGTCCGTTCTCTGCCATGAATTGCGTGAGCCTTTCCATGCAATTGCGTTTCGTGTAATCTTTTCACCGGAGTGGCGTACCGTTTCCTGTGAAATAAGGACATGTTTTTCATTTTATTGACTTTACCTCGGGCGTATTAAGCCTTAATCCGAACCCCTACGACGGGGTAAGACGACCAATGACCGCTGAATATGCTGGGGTATTGTAATCAACACAACCACGCTATTGAAAAATGTTTTTTCCTTATAAATTTATTTCTAAATCGGATCCCTCGGGGCTTTTTACAGTTTTAGGATTCTCAAAGCTGCAGAGATGTTCATGGTCACCCAGCTGTCCACCACCATTTTCTGATTCGGAAGTTTTATTTCATGAGCAAATAGGATACCTAATAGATATACCATGCTAACTAATAGCATTACGATGGAAAATCGAAATAAAAATTTTCTTTTGAAACCAACAGTTGATAGAGATTGGATTTTAGTGCGCTCGAAAAAGTTTATTACCCGCCCTCGAAATCATACTAGATGAGTCACCTTGCAATACATTTGCATTCATGAAACCAGAATAGAACCGTGACCGTTGCGTTATTAGATGCGCAACCTGTCAGGGAAAAATAAAGCAGTTCGGAGGATAATTACGGTGGATTGGGATTTACTTGAATCGCTTCTTTTTTTCATCTAATTCTGAAAGAATTTATTTTCCTTCTCTTCAATCACATTTCCAGCATCTTCTCATCCATCGCTCCCTTCAGTAGCCCATGGCCCCTTTATTGCCTCCTCAATCCACTTACTCTGCCTCCTCTTTTGTATTCCCCGATCAACTCCCTCTCCTCGTCAACCAAGGCCAGCACTTCGCCGTTTTTTCTCCGATCCGTTCATCACCCCTTCTCCATCCTCATCCGCGCCCAGATCCCAAATCCCTGCAATCCACTATCATCCTTTTCCCTCTGAGCCTAGGATGTTGCACCGTGCAGTGCTGCGCTCAATATAAGAGTTCTCTCTAGTCTTTTCTTAACATCCTTACATAATGTCCCTGTCCTTTACTCTCTTCAAATAATCCTTTCAACTTCTCCTTTGCTAATTCTTTATTCTTCCTAATATCTTAGGTAATATGTACATTTTACTTCAGGATAATAACCTAGTACCTAGCTATAGGTACAGCTCTATCTGTAACGGTTAATACTCTACTACTCATATCACTACCCTCGCCTTCTATCTTCTGGAAAATCTCACCACCTAGATTTTTTATTAATAATCTTCCTCCAGTATTGCTTTTAGTAATTGTCTGATGTGCCTACAAATGACTGTAATTCTTTGGCAGACATCACGCCTGCACAAGTGAAAATGTAACGAAAATAAAGAGCATTGCTCTACCAGCTCTTCCCATGCCGCTTTCCTTTCTTCGACATAAATGTTCAGTAGCAACTTTGATAGAAATCACCTGTAAATTTATTATTCCTTATGGACACTCTACGCTGGGAGTTTATGATTAATAATTTATAATTATTATTGCTAAAACCTTTGTCCGCATTATATAGTGTCTCTTATTAGGTTGTAGTATTCTAACGTGTGTTTTGCAAGTACTCGTTTCATAACTTTACGCTCTCCTGATAACTTAGAGGTCCTCCTTATTCATTAAGAGAATTAAGGTGGGATTTTGCTTTGAACTGGGCCAAATATTATGTAGGCCTCACCCCAGGGTGCTTGCATATGTCTCGGATTCGTAGATGTCGAAGATGCATACCTTACAAGAGAGGGATATTGATCATTATCAGGAGAAAATTTTTGATGGTTTACAATTACTTTTCGTTAGTGCATGCAAGGGCCACGCAAATGTAAAGATTACTCCAGGATCATTCAATTGATTGGATTTTAAAAAAAATATCATTTTGGAGGACGCTTTGAAACTCCTGGTAGATTTAACTAAGATTTCCTCTTTCAGTAGGCGCCTACGACGCCATGAATCACCGACTCTGGCGTGATCGTTGGAGCTATTTGACGTAGCTAATACGCCCAACGAAATATTATGCAAAAATATGTACCAAACGCGCGTCTCCCGAACCTCTTCGGCGAGCTTTTTAAGTGTTCCAGAGTACACCAGGTCTTTTTCATGCATCAACGCTTTCGCAAGAATTCCCTAAGCTAAATATAAAAGGGTTGCGTCAGTCACTGCCCCATAGAAGTATCGTGAGCGCGTTCACCCTTCATAATCTATGGGTAACTTCTCAATGTCTTTTCAGAATAGTCAAATGGAAATTTCATTCACATTTTTATAACCGAGAGATTATGCACACTTAATACCTCTGTGCCCAGGAGCATGCTCATTGTGCTTTTTCTTACATGGGAAGGAAATGGGTGCACACTTCAAGCCGTTTGAAAGGGAATTTTGTTTCATCTCTCGTCGTAATACATATTGATATTATTCTTATGACATATTGAACAGAATTCCACATGTTTTCGGGCCGTGGCACTCCAAATACATGGCACTATTCGGCTTCAATTATAAACTCACTTCGTCTGACCCCGGTCGAGGAAGAATAAATGCTTAGCACGCATGTTATGCCGGATAGATGGTCATTTGACTGTAGTAATAGATATGCGCAATCCAAGGCATGATGATGATACTTTGAATTGGATCGTTCTCTCTTTGTTCACCCGTACAATCCGGTGTAAATCACTTCCCGTGGTTGACGCGATCGCCTTCGTTCTCATTAGGCGAAGGGGAGGATGCTAATGATCGCATCCGTCGCTGGCGGACTCTCTGCGTAAAGATGCTCCATTAATATCACCCTATGACGTCTCCAACGAGTCATGATTCACTTGAAATGAAAATTTCCTCCATGTCGAGTGATAATCCCTCTGCTAATTTCTCTCAATCATTATTTATACGAAGAGACGATCTAGCGTACCCGTTTGATTTGATTCCTTCCCTGTTGAGCATAATATATTATTCAGTGAGTCCTTATGCGTTATGCTTTACGCTATTCCGTATCTCGGTTTAAGTCGATGGGTCTCACATTATCGACTTCGGGGGTCATCAGTAATGATGCGAGTGCCCTCGTACTTCAGTGCCGTGCCCAGTTAATTATATTTTGGAGGATGCGTGGCCTCAGGCAGGATGAATTTGACATTTTGATGGCGAAATATTTGGCGCCACAGCCTTGACAAATCCCGACTGTGACAATAAAAACGTGGAATTTTTAGAGGCCGTGAGATCACAAGCTCGGTACATTCATTATCCGGCAATTTAATCCCTTCCTCATCAAGCCCCTTGGTTTGATCTCCTTGAAAAGGAGAATCATGGAGGCCATTCAAACAGTTCCGATCCCAGCTCATTTTTGCAAAAACTGACAAAGTTCACATTTTTCTCTCGTAGGTACGAATTTTCGGAATTCTACACTGGAAAAATTTGTGTAACGTGTTGGTTTCGACTTTTCAATGATAGTCGCGGTAATTTTAGTTGTAACCCGTCCATCGTCACTACGACCACTGAAGGGGGCCTCGGATGCCCCCCCCCCCCCCGGATGTTCCGGTGGCGAGCTACGCACCCCCGGCGTTTCCTCTATACTCCACCCCAATCGTCGGCTGTCAGTCATCCCCCTGCGCATCTAGTCCATAGCCAGTGACCGCAAACACTAGGGGTGTCCTGGGAAAGGAATTGACAGGTTAGCTTTTGGCCGAATTAAGGACTGAACAAATCACCTCGCCCACCACCGAGTTCACTGAGCAAATATTTGTGGGTGGCGATTGTAGCGTCGTAGCACAGGTGGCCATCCGAGGTCGTTCCTTTTAAGGCCCAGGAAATAGAAGCGATGAGATCGTTGGCAGTTCCCTTTGGTTACCACACTCTGCAGGGAGAAAGAAATGTCCGTGCGTACAATTATGAAATGGCTCAAAATTATGACTTTATATAAAACGTAGGTTATTGATCATTTCACCAAATGGAAGTTATCAAACGAAAATTATCTCTCCAAGTAGGTTCAAATCATGAAAGTGTCAGAAGCCATTTATCATGGAATTCAGATCAGTCGCTTTCAACATTTACTGCAACATAGTTTTCCTCAATCTCATTTCTAATCCCTTAATTCAAGTTTGCTCTCTTGAAATATTTTACATTTTGATCGACCTTTCTCTCTCGGTTGATGATTGCCGATGAGTGAGGTCATAAGTGAAGCGTGGTGGTACATGATTTACATAATACTATATTATCAAACGCCCACGTAATTTTATAACCACTGCCAATAAATAGTCGGTATGTAAATTTTAAATGCATCGAGGGTTTGAGAAAAAATATGCTTCTGAAAGAAAAGCATTTTCGAGATAAATATCATTTATAAACTTGTCCTCATTTGTCTATCATTTATAAAATTGTCCCACTACCGTTTTTTGCCAATAAATTCTCAGTTGGTTGAATCCCTTGGTTGTCTGTGAATAATACTCGGGAGCAATCACATAACGGGAAGCTTTCAAATCTCCGAGTTAGGAATAAATCCACAAATCGCCCGCCAAGTTTATGGTGATTTTCCCAAGATTATCGTTGGACAAACAATGAGCTAAGTGTGCGTCCAAGTGAAGGTATTGTGGAGAAACTTACCCTTTTGCGATGATACTGCGTGTCCATGACATTTCGAAAATATCCTTGGAAAGCATATCGACTATTCCCATTTTTTAAAGTTGCTGGGTAAAGGTTTTTCCACATTATAACGGCATCCGAGGACAGAGAACTATTTACCTAATTGCGAATTTTTACATAATGATAGGTGTTTTATTTTCAATGCTACAAAAGAATTTATTTAATATATATTGCTTTTCATCGCAATCTCTTTGTATCACCATATGAAATCAGTCTCATCATTTTACTTATTTTACTCTTCATATGGTGTATTATTCCCCTGGATGTCAATTACTTTTTGACTTCTTCGAAGTTTCTTAGTTATGTGTGAGTGTAGCAGAAATCATCATTGGGGAGGATAAGAAATAAGGCTAAACCGATGATTCATTTCTGCAGTTGTATAAAAGAAGAAGACTCAAACGTGAAATTTAATGACCAAGTAACGTGCTACGATATACATAGAGTACTCAACAGCTGTGTGGAAAATTGCGTTTGTTGGAAAAAGTGGGTCCCGTGGTCTCATGTATGTACCGCTATTAATTTTATTCGGTTATTCTCTGTTTTATTCTATCGTCCTAGCATATCTCACATATTCATAAACAGGCGTCAAAGCTTAAATTAGTGGGTTTGAATACTTCCATGCCATAAATACTAAGGTCCGTTTGAATTGCTAAAGGTTGTTTTTGCGCTCTAATAAAACGCAACAGCAGTCCTACCCCACTTTCTCTGTTTCTCCAGCATCACTTTATCCCGCAACACCTATAGCGTAAAGAGGTCAGCCGTAACTACTGATGGCGTTCGACTCTTCGAGAGACGGTTATGTCTTTACTGACATTGAAAAAAATGGCGTAAGGTAACTTTCCCTTTACTGCAATGATGCAAATCAGGTAGGGGAATTAAAGCTATACGAGGATACTGTTCTAAAAATGCCCAACAATTTAACCTCGATTCGAAGAAATTAGTTCTCCGTGTTTGAAATTGACGAGAAAAAGAACTTTGTTAATCACCTTTACCTATGAACACATATGTTTTTCTGCTCACGAAAAAATATGCCTGTGCTGAGGCTATACATCCTGTGTTCAAATGAAATTTGATGAAGCTTATGCTCGTTCATTGTCAGAGTTTTCTTTTTCAAACCTACATAATGAATGATAAGGAACGTAATTTAACCACTAATACTAGTATTGCATTTCTTGTAATGACTTTTATGTGTGCTCAAAGTTTCTCAAACTCGAAACAATCGAAATTTCTGTAGCTAAAACTATTAGTTCATCCCACTTAAATACTTTGTTCTGCTCCATAATACCTCGCGATTGGTGAAAATAAAATCTTTCAGAAAGTTTCAAAACTATTCCTTTCTTAAGGAAATATGGTATTTCCTAAAATGTTTTAGTAAATTTCCGTTATGAAACCCTATTTGTTATTCTTTAGCGTGTGGTCGTTAAATATTTAGTAACTTTATTATCCATTTTTGCATGTACGTCTTACTTGAAATTTGGATAATATACCTTCAGTTAACTGGATAAAGCTGAATTTCTCGCTGTAATAATCAACGCATTTACTTGAACAGCTGGATATATCTTTAAAATGTTTTACCTTAGTTCGATGTATTATTAAAATGTTATTTCTTATACTGACAATTAATCATTTTTACATTCTTCCTTTGTAGTGTGGGAACGGCGTGCAACATGAATAAGCTTTGCCGACAAGTTAGTATTGAGAGCCCTGGGCCATCAGTCAAAGATTGCGTGTTCAGCTTTGAAGTACCAGTCCCTGATGTCCCTCCCAACGGAGCCAGGATCCGCGTAAGTATATGACACGGATTTGGGAATTTTATTCCCAAATTTCCCAATCATATGGTCCTGAGAAAATTTATGTGTGGTTTTATGAACATCAGTGGAATAAGACAATCCATATGCACGTATATTGTTACATTCAACTTGTTCTTTAATCACGCATATCAACGATGAATACTAATCTCCAGTTGCAAAAGTACGCGGGATTTGTGATCAAATTCGCGGACAATAATGGAGTATACTTGGCCGATATATACTTGGCAATGTGGATCATATTGGTGGCCTCAGTTTGCTCAAATTAACATCCCAGGCAATTTCTTGAATCAAACCCAAAATCATTCTGCGTAATTAGCATTGATGTGGCTGCTTTATCTCAATTTTTAATCAAAATCTCCTCTTTGATCACTGATTGAATTACTCCGAGATTGAAATGTAATTCTCTTCATTTTTCGGCCACAAAGCGGTGATTGAGTCACTTTGCGAATGCGCAAATCGACTTTCGTCAGCTGTGTTGTCTCTCGCTTTGTAATGCGTGGCTATTTCGTCCCACGTGCATATGATCGACATTGAGTTCATTTTTGCGCCTAATCACGCCGCGTTCCGCGGAAATTCCGGCGACTTTCTCGGCACGATTGGCGTCGCTTTTAGTTCCTACCCTCCGCCGCGAGGGAAATTGCCCCATGAGAAACTCATAGTTACTCATGATCTCTGTTTCCCTGTGGATGGTCACCTGGATGACCGAAATGCATGCGTAGGAGTCCATTTCCTTTGCTTCTATTGACAATTTGGATTAATCTTTAATTTAATCCCGATTTCGTTAACTCTAATCAGAGATTTTCAATTTTATGCTTGTTTTTCTTCATATTTCTAATCATCAAATGAAAGAATAGACACCATCCTGTAGTATTGAAAAATATCGTGACAAAATTGATGCATAGTACTTTAGCGAGGGTTTTTCGGATACGCGCCTATCTCTAGGGAGTTTTAAGAAGGTCCAACTGAATGATAACGCAGAAAACATGTTCTTACCACTTTTTTAATACTTAAAATGTGTTATTCACTAATATAATATCTTCCCATCGTGAAGACATACATAAGTATGCGAATACTTTAAAATTTGAAATATTATAAGTGTTTATTTACTACCCATACAATCCCGTCTAAAAATTTGTCGGCGACAGTTGAAAACCGGTGTATTTTTGGGATAAAGTAGTTGTACGAACAGACTAGACGTTTATTCGTGAAATCGTTTAGGACGTCATCGGCATAGAAGTTATCTAAAATGGGTTTCCTTGACTTGACTTGGTTTTCCCGCGAGTCAATACGGTGACACGTTCTCTCGAATGACTAATGCGATGAAAGTCGTTAAATAACTGGAATTCTAGAGAAAAAATGAAGTGCTATGGAATTCGTGAATGAGAGAAAAAAAATGTGTCTACTTTACCAGGTTTCTACTCTTTATATTACAATGGTTACATTCAGCCCAGGACTTAGAGACCTGGCATGCCAGGATCCTAGGCATTTAACATAGTCCCCTTTTTTGGCAATCTAACAAAAAAAACTATTTCTGTTTATTTAACGTTCTTTGGCTTTAAAAAAATCGATAAGTGTACTTATAAATGAAATAAACAAGCACCATTTATTATATATTATTTTGAAAAAACTTTCATTGCGGCTACTAGTAATTGTATAGCGGTGAAAGCAGCAATAGGTGAATATGTCCCGACAGTTGTTTTAATCACCTGCAGCTAAATATTGCCTGGTTGAATATTATTGTAGACGTGCGCTTCATAATGAGTGAAAGTATCACTTCCTTGCAAGCACTAGTTCAATGGTCGCGTGAAACCATCTAGAACGGCTTACATCATATTAGATTCCGTCCTCAATATCAAGTAGGTCTATAGCTAGACTAAGTATCCTGTGAAACGGGCTCAACCTGCCGGTAACTTGCTTCATCTACATCTACATCTACAAAATACCCTGCAAGCCACCTCAGGGGTGTGTGGCAGGGGGTGAGTAATCACCAACATAAATTACACTATATCCTAAAGTTAGTGTAACTACGACTAATTATGCATCAGCACAAATCGCTAATGCTTGCTAATGCTTCTTCGTATCCGAGTAAAATTTGTACGGTTTGAATTCTCGGAGTAATTTCATTCTGATATTTAATCTTCGATTTTATAGTTCTTCCAATTGCTGTGTAACACTCTGAATTTGGGTGTCAACGAAACGAGCGGCTTTCATTTTTATTTTTACGATTGACAAATTAAACCTTCCTGTGATGGGTTCCAAGTGCTATCGGTGTGCTCACAATAAGGTGAATCTTATTATCTATTTTGCACCCGAGAGAGAAAGAGAAAATCTTCCCATGATTCACCTACTTAGGTCCTGTCCCCGAAGTTCAATGTCAGAGTCGTATTTCCAATGCATTCTCACGATAGATCGTTGTCCAGATATTTACGCCCAAACATTTGATTCCACCTATTTATAATATTTTCTCATATAATCTCCTCCTACCCTCATAGATGTGGAGTTTATGTTGATCATGTTGCAGGAAGGTTATCATCATGTATTTATTTAGATTTAGCTTGAGTCCCCAATTGTGACAATAAGAATCCAAACCACTAAGGCACGATGGAAGAGGTAATGAATATGGAGTGGAATAATACGCAACTTCACCGAAATCGGATACCGATGGCTTTTGCATTCAAATTACGTGTCGTATTTGTGTATCCGTTACTTTCGATGGGGTAAAGTCAGAAGAACTCAAAATTTCAAAAGAAACATCGACAACAATGCCTTTGTATTCATCCAGCTCCTTTTTCTAATCCCTTGTATTGTTCGTCACACAGAAGTTATATTGTCTGTGATCACTTTGGAAGTTATTCGAAAGGAATTATACTGACTTTTGGGAATAATAAATTAGTACCTTTTCCTAGAGCATTTATTATTATGAGAGTGGGGCTATACCTATAAATTTTGATGTAATCATTATGATTATTCGGCAGAGGTTGAGACTGAGGGGAATCAGTTTGGTATGCTTACTAGCTACTCTTCCGGGTGATCCCAGTTCGAATCCTGGCAGGGGTGGAGATATTTCAGTTTTAATTTGCCCCTAATTTTCAAAATATTTCCGAAAAATCGAGAAAAGAGTTTCAAATGTATATTTACATTCCTGAGGAAACCCATTGCCAAATGTTTTTTTAAATACAGGAAAACTTACTTCCGTATCGGAAACAAGTAGGGCTTCGAGAAACTGGCGAAAACCCTGTTTCATTTTTCACTAGTCCTAACATCTTAAAGGGTAATTGAACAGAGTTATGACAGTATTTTTAAGGGAAGTTATAAATTTTTTGTTCTCTCATTGGGAAATCAGGGCAATGGACTGCGTTTCTTAGCTATTGTGCTCCCTAGTTTTTTTTTAAATATTGGTTAGTCTTATGCAATGAGAGTACTGGCGGCTGCGCTAGCCGCAACCTTTTTGCCGCGCTGTTCAACGAATCATCCATTTATCTTCGGCTAAGATGTTCATATCAGATCGTGAGTGCAACTTTCACGCGTGGATAAGGCGGACTTGTCGTGTGATTATTCTGCTAGCGAACGCAAACTGACAAGGATCAGTGGAGGTAAATTCCCAGAGTTACTTCCTGCTTCTAACTTGACGGTTTACGGGCGCTTAAGATTCTCGTTGATGAAAACTTAAAGAGGAAAGCGGATGGCACCTTGGCAGCAATTATAGCGTTTATACAATGTAATCTCACGTTGAATTTCACGACATGAATAAGAATACGTGTTTAAGAACTTAAACTATAGTTGATTACTTCTTTTCTACGCCTTGATTTGAGTGATAATGTGTTTTTATACTTGTTTTCGGTTAATGTTTCACGAAGCTCAGGGAGAGGGAGGAAGCATCGAGGGAGTTTGCAGGAACAATTCCATCTTTAAGCCTTCGTGAAGATGTGGGAGGTTAAAATATAAGTATTTTAAGAATTTTCATTAAATTCAATGGATGTAACCCGCCTGGTTTGTTTCAAGTAAACCTCTTCGTTAACCAAACTGGCCGACGAAAGACGAGGGTCCAGGTTTATATGAGGTAACTCGAGGACTCAGCTACTAAGACACACTCGGGTGAAAAAGAACTCAGAATGGAACTTTCCCAGAAGAAAATTCTGGCTGCGCTCCCACGTGGAGTTCGTTTCTTTCCGGAATAAAAACATTCCCTGTAGTCCCGAGTAAATCGACTGTATCGTACACAGAGAAGGACATGCACATTTGCCAAGGAATAGTATAATACGGATCATAAAAGATTTGCTTGGGATTTTTTTTAGTGCAACTCTAGACTTTTTAAACTCTCTACCACTTAGTTTTACAATTATTAGTTGACAACTATGCCGACAGAGCCGACGGTAAGAAAAATCATACAAATGTGGACTAAATATACGGTTTTGGTCAGTCGATTGCATAAAATACCCGAGGATTCGAGTTTTTCATATACGGAATACTGTTTGTCTCATGGAGCGCAGACAGAATAGGTGATGAGGTCTCGCAACAAGTGATGTCAGGTAGAATGTAAAGACTTCAGGTCAGGGCAGTCGATAAAAATATATAGTTACGATGCAGCGGGTGCATTATTATTAAACTTCGATATTGTTAAAAGATGTTTCAATGAGTGCTCTTGAAGGTTAGCCCTTAAGGAGAAACACTACTGCTTTGACTGATGGCAGTTTCCATCGATTTTTCAGTGATCAAAAAGAAAGGAATCGTACCGGTAGAGAATGATGGAAAATCCAGCGCTGGTATCATGCCTTTTAAAAATACTCGGCGAAGTCCGTGGTCTGAAGGCCGTCAACGAATGGCACAGTCAGTCACCGCCAACTAAAGATAAGACAACTGTGGATACATTCTGCCTCTCTGAAGGAATCGAGCGTGAATGCTCTGAGCGAATACAATCTCCACCACCAGTACAGTTCGGCGCTTTCCCACGGTCGTCGATGTGAAATAAAATCTGTGCGAGTTAGTTTCCCGGAAGAAAAGAGCATCAACATTCGCATTCAGATTCCTTACTAATTTTAAGAAGAATGTAGAAAACAGATGCATGTTACCACTGCATTGCAAATTTTAATGATAATCCCGCGTCGAAAGATCGCCGCTGAGGCCGCAAATGAATGCAAACCATTTTCCAAAATGGTATTTTGAGCTATAGGTCTTAGGTTCTCCATCTTCTTCGTTTTCTACTTCCCTCTTTGAAAGGGCACTACGAAGGTTTTAAATGCTCTCATGAAATCATTTTTCGTTCATAATAATACGGAAAATCTCCACAAATACTTTCTTATTTATACATATTTATGCAAAATCGCGTGCATTGCATAAAATTATTAAAGAATAGATTAAACAATTGCTATATTTTTTTAATTTATCGGTGGTATGTCGTCGGAATATTTTTATAACTTGGATAAGGAGGCTAGTGCATTCATATCCTATTGAAAACTCAAATATGAGTTCTGTGCATTTTTATAGAATCAGGGTCTTTCCATCGAAAGGGCAAAGAATTATATTCAATCCACCGTTCCCATAGTGAGAATTTTAATCATCATTTGAAACCACCCCTTTCTCTTCATGATTAATTAGTTCAAGCTTAAGCGGAATGAGTGAGTTATAAGTACTCATGTCTCACCTAGCCATGCTTACTGGCGTCTAGCGCCGCAGGCCAAGCTAGTAGTTGGCGGAGGAGGTTTTTTTCGGTAAATCCGACTCTCCGCTACCACCCGCTCGCTGCCCCCCTCACCCCCCTGTTCCGCTTTTTATACTTAACCCATGAATGCGGAGAGTGGGGGCTGCGACTCCAGTCAGCTGACTGCTGCGTGGTGGCCTCCTGGAATCGATCGCCTACCTTCCCCTCAACCCCTCCTCTCCGCCCGACCGCTCACTCAGTCACTCGGCTGCCGGACGGCCGGAATCGGGAAACTTGGCCGCGCGTGAGTTAGTCCAACTATACCCACCCGCCCGCACCCCTCCACACTCCGTCCCCCATGGCAACGGACATGGCGCCAAAGCAAGCGTTTCGAGATGTTACTCCCGCGTAATATGCCTCTGGCGTCGTCGTCGTCTCTGCAATCAGTTCCATTACAGAGAAATCCATGGTTTAATTACCTTGAGGCCTGCAATTACTTGGCATTGCAATTAACTAAGGAGTCTTTGGTAATTTACCATTAGATGTACTTCAGTGCTATGCGTTTCTGACGTAACAACGTCATCTTCAGGCTCAGACTATGAAATCTGTTCCTGAAGATGACGTTGTAAGGTCGACCGTTGACTTTAATTTAAAGCACGTGGAAAATTGCGAAAGACTCCTTAATTATTTACTTTGAATTGAAACCTGAAACGTCAATTTAATATGTGGCGTTGCAACTTGAGTCTTCGCGACGCGCCCGCCAGATCTTGCGGTGTAGCCGCCCGGTGATAAAAGACGCCACCGTATTTCCTTCTGTCGACACTATACTAATGGAGTCACATCACAAAAATATGCCAAAAAGGTATGTGAAAGAATCTAATTTAAAAAATCACGTGCTTTAACTCCTTACTTTCTGTTAAAGAGTAATAATTTTACATGCAGGCTTTCTCAGCACTGATCTGATGAGATTGTAGGATTTGCCGAGGATTTCCGCTGCGTCAGGGTTTCCTTGCTAAACTATGGAATGTTCCTTTATGATTTCTGTTAAAATAATTTTCACACGCCATGTGCCAATAAGGCGGACGCTCAAACTTGATTCCCTTCTGGACAGATTTTGGCACATGCATTCAAACACAAAGTTTTTTCCCGCCGCCTCTGCGCAAACGAATATTTTGCTCTCATTTTATATTCATCACGCTCTTTAGTGGAGTTGAAGAACGTCGAGAGAGTTTTCTTAGGTAAAATTTCTAATTTCTATCCTTATGATCGTTAATCAACCGAACGTCCAGTCCTCTGATTACTGACCCGGCGAAAGAATGATGACTAGATCGTCTGAGGGAACTATAAAAATATATAACTAGTTTGGGAAAAGTTATATTCCCTAATTTTTTACACTCTTCGTTTCTTTAATGGAAAATATGAATAGGACGAAGAAGTTGATTTCCTGTCACTGTGACGGATCTAGTGGTAAATGTATCCCCATGTCAGTGTTTCATTCGATCAAATGCATATCCCTACCCTTGTTGACAATCTTCGTTCGAAGGGCGGGCAGCGGCGCCGACCAATGCTTAGTAGACCCCGTGCGAGATATTTTTGACCGTTCCACCCTTGAACTTCTCTCTCGTGGTCCATGAGAAGAAAGTGATCTTTCATAGTGTAGCTCTCGCGGTTATTTTTGCTGCCAAGATACAAAATGTATTTGTAGGACTTCATCTAATTTTGAAATTTGGTCGCCTTTTCAATTCGCCGGCGTGATCCAAGTCCGCAACGTTTTACGGGTTTGAAATATTCGTGATCATTTCCTACTTGTGAGGCAGTGGAATTGATAACTCTAAGGTTTTCTTTGTGTTACATCGTGGTATTTATTTTTATTATGCTATTTTTATTTTTCATGGCGCTTAAAATATATGATGATGCCTCTCAGTGGCGTATATGGAAAATTTCGAAGAAATGGTGAAAAATAAGCGCATGACAATGTTGGATCAGCTTCGTTTCTCATACAATTCCTATTTATACGGTTTAATCCAGAGAGTTCACCGCTTGAGAAACACTTTTATTGCGAATTCTTTCGCAGTCATAACTTATGTCCTCTAGAAGGGGCCCAGTAAATGAAGGCCGTCCTTGACAGGATTTAACTACGCCGAAGACTTTCCAGACTCTTTTTCAGCGGCATCGCTTCGAACTTTTTCTCAATAGCGTAAGCGGTAACTGCTATCAAAATTCCTATTCATATACCGAGGCAGTCTGTGCTTCCGGAGAGTCTAGCCCGAGATGATAGCTTCCAGAAACCGAGCCGCATTTAAATTTGGTGAAAAAACGCAGGCCCCTAAATTTGGTTGATCTTCAAGTGATCCTTCAAGCGAGACCTTCAATCGAAATTTCCTATCCCTTGAGGGTGAAGAGGTTTCGCCTGAAGTTTGGGCTGACGGCTCAGCAGAGCATACTTCCTGTCAACCGCTCAATTGGAGAAACTTTAAACGTACTTAAGAGTGATGAGAACTTATTCCTATCGAGTCCGCCCTCTGGCTGTCCTTTATCCTGCATTTGAGAGACCGTGGATCGAAAATAATATCACGTGCTTTGTATCTGGAAAATTCACGACCGAACAGAATACTTCAGATTCTTCGCCTTGGCGCATTTCCAACATCGCCCTCTATAAGGGTGACGACGTTTGAAAACACCACCGCGGGAGTGCTACAATAATTCCACTATTACTGCGCTCTTATGGGAGGGAAGAAGCACGGGATAGCACCTCCCCCTCCCGCCGCCCTTCGCACCTACAAGTAGGTCACCGTAGCGTAAGGTCTTCAGCGTGACGCACGCTTCTTGCTGCTCAAGGCCGCGTTGAGAGTTGCCGATATATAAACATCCTTCCGTGTTCCCGCTACCTGCCTCTCGTGCTCATTGGAAAACATTTTCTTTTGTTCTGGCATAACTCACATCTCAGCGAGCAATATCCTCATTTTTTAGTACTAAAAGCGAATAATTCATCCGCAATTGTGTCCCTTTCAGATGAAAATCTTGAAATCTCTCATGCTTGATACCTATCCAGGAAATCAAGCGTCAATAACTAACGTACACGATGGAAAAACTTGGCGTTGACTACATTCGTACAAGCATAGCTCTGAAATATGTTCGTTCTGCTACGCTCTTTTTCAACTGAGACCCATCAAGCTAAAATCGCATGCCTTTTTTCGGCTTTCTTAAAATAAAATGCCGAGAGGGTTAGTTATGTCGTGCACGATAGCTCTGTAATGCAGAATTATATTTCGTTTTAAAGTATCGTATAATTTATTTATGATAAAGTTCAGAATTCCTTATAGTTATATTCAAACAGGAATATTGTTTCTTTAGTTGCATATGGGTGAGAAACTTTGACTCCTATACGAAAATGCCGGTAAAAGTAACAACCCGGGCAATAGCTATTCCGTGTAATAACTACCGCTGCTTTAAAATATTATGCTTATGTCCTCCATAATCGTCGAGGTAGTGACTGCAAAAGATTTGGATGCGGATTGGCCGCGTTTCTCCCGGCAGAAGAGGGTGAAAAAATCGATTGTGGCATTCAAAATCTGCCTACCTGATGAAATTCACGTACGTCGTGACACGAAGTTGACTTCTGTCTGCATTCATTCCTAGTTTATCGAGTGGTACGTGACTTCAATTGGCATTTCAGCAATTTAGCTCTAACAGAGAATTTCTGTGTCCCCTAACAAAGTGAGGAATTCTTACTTTAGCCGTGCTCCGTGCCCATACTCTTGATTTTTCGTTTATTATTGCCCGCGAGTCCTTTCTGGTGACACTTCATCAGCTCTGACGGCCAATAAATGGAGGAGACCTGCAACTGTATGTATTTGAGCGTGCAGCAGTATTTGATAATCCCATGGATATCGATGCGGAGAGATGGTGTACTGAAAATTTGACCTCTTTTTTGTATTGGTGGAGGTGACGGCGAACATGATAGGTATGCCAATAGGAATAATTCTTGTTACCGATAAAAATACAGAAAGAACTAATAATTATTCGTTACGGATCGAGTTAACGATCGTATGACCTACACGAGCTTGAAGAGTCAACTCAAAATTCATAATCAAGATGCCGTGTTCAGTAATTTTCATTTCTATTACAGAATAAGCTATTTTTATCTGAGGAGCTCCAGTCGAAATTCTCAATTTTGGTTGAAAATCTGGAATGGCATCTCTCACGAAGACTAAGAGCGGTTCTAGGATGTTAAATTTAGCTCTTTGTACCCGGCTGTACAAATAATTGACCGATAGAAATGTTACTTAACTGTTTAAATTCAATAATTATTCATTAAACAGGGTACTGTTGGCTTTCTTCGGTATCTGATTATTCTTCCCGTAAGTTATTATTCTTCCTTTTTAAAGACCTAACATTAGGAAAACGTTTATCCCTCTAGGCTTCCGCACTATTCACCGATTTTTTCGAATGCCTTTTATCTCAAGTCTAGAAGAACCCCGTGCCGTGAACAATGAAGCGAACAATTTCGTTATTCCATGTCACTAAAGCTAATTACTTACTCCCTGGTAAATTGTCTCTCGGTTGTTCATTTGTGTCATCATAAATGTGCGATGATTCGGAAAACTTTGTTGTGTCTGTGTGTCCTGGAAGATGTGTCACAAACAAAAGAAGTCACTTAGAAAATAATTTGTACTATTACAGCAACAACTGAAATAATAAATTATAATGAAAGAGACGAAATTCATTTCTTTAGTTCTACGTTTTCGATCTAATATTTGAATTCATCGCTGTTTACGTATCGTAATCTACGGTGAAAATGATTTATTATTAATCTTATCTCCAGATCATTGGCGCCAATTGGACACTCAACTAAGAAATATCACCCCAGCTTCCTTCAGTGAGCTTAAATCACCTAGTATTGGGCATTAGCCGTAGAAGCACATTTTCAGGTCTTAACCCACATTCACCCAGAATTCCTTAATGCATTTATCTCTTAAAAAATAAAATACCGAATGATCAATGTGGCAGGAAAAAAATAATATAATTTTCTCATAGTCCGCTTCAATGATATAAAAATTTAGTAATTTGGAGATTTCTGGAATTGGACATAAAACTCGTTCATTAATAGGTATTTTTCCCAGGTAGATAGTTAAAGCCATGTCATGAATTTCAAGAAAAAAACTGGAATATTCGGTTTGAAAATATATTTCTCTAAAAAAATTTAGTGAGAGAAAGAAATCTTTATAGTAATGAATTAATAACAGTTTTCCGCGTGGTTAGTTTCATTTCACGACACGAAATGTCAAATCCCATGAATGCTTCATGTAAAAATAACGTGCAACCATGGAAACTAGTTATGAATTGAAATAATCTTAGTGAAAAACTGCTATTTATCCATTATCGTGGAACTGCTACACCATTAAAGACTGCATGAGTACAATAAAGTTTCCTGTTTGAAAATAAAACGTTATGGGTCTATGCTCATACATCCATTGTCACTTCATTGGTGGCATGCTCTTGAAAAGTACATAAATCTGTTATTGCAATTTATGAATACACTCCTCTCATTACTTTATTCATCTGAAACTATAATCACCTTCCAAGCAAATATGGTGTGGTCTTTAGATAAAGATTAAATAATTCTAACGTGTTTCCGCCGAATGTAAGGCGAATATATTTCTATCGCACCGAAATAGTTTACAAAATTACTTTTTATGAGTTTTGAAACGTTAACTGCGATGTGAATAAGCTCTTTGTCATGCAAAATTGATAAATAAGGAAAAAAAGCGAGGAAAGTTTTTGAAAATTTAAAGGTTTTTTTTGAGGTTATGTAAATAAGAATTCTCTCAGAGTGACATAACTTTCGTTTCTTGCCGCTTTTGCCCGGAGGTCAACAGTTCCTTTCATACTTGTGGTAGGTTATATGCAAACAGCGGCGTAATAACGTCGTGGATTTAGGGGGCGGGGGAGTATTTCGGTGCCCCCACGGCCCCTACAAAAATTTTTTTCAAGCTGGAAAACAATTCTTCTAAAATCCTAAAATTTGTCATTTTCAAACTCGGATTTTTAGGTTTTCCGATTCAGTTATCACCTTTCACGAGAACCTAAGCAACTTTCTATTGGGGCGTCGCATTTAATTAGGGCACCTTCTGTCCCCCTTCTTGATACATTTAGGCGCCCTCCGCAACATAGTAAGGGGAAGGGCAATGTACCCATGTACTTAACCCCTCTGTACTATGCCACTGCGTACAAAGGGTTGTTTCTATTACTTCCTCTTGCTTGGTTAACGCTAGTGCGTGTGACAGTGGTGTGATTTTTAAGGGAATCTAAAACTCTTAAGGGAGATTTAGGAATGTTTGGCTGTAAGAAGAATTTTTTTAACTTAAATACTTTGACGCATATTTATGTTAAAAATAAGATTATGAGATATAATTTGAAATGGAAAGAGATAAGACCGCAGTAAGAAATATTTGAAATTTATTAGGCACCCTACGACTCTACGCGCATTTTCTAGCACCCGATAGTGAAGTATCGACGTACAGAAAGTCATATATACCTTGTCATTTCCGTGGATAAATGTCTCGAGAACTATAATTATTAAATGGCAATTCCTTGATAGTTTGAGGAAATACCATCACATCTCGATATCAGTTATTTGGTATTAATTAATTGAAATCTAAATGCCACATAGTACGAATATAAATGCAGTTTTACTGTGAATAAACAAGATTTTGAACTTGACAAGGTTTGTTTGAAAGGTTTAAAGATTTTCTTCAAATGATCAACCAAGAAGCATTTTTGAATAATACTTCGTGGAATGGAAATGAACGATCTATGAACAGTCTCAAATGAATATTTCATACTTAAACATCCAATGAACGATCTATGAACAGTCTCAAATGAATAGTTCACACTTGAACATTCAATGAACTATGGTTGTATGCTCAGGATAAATCAGTGGTGGACTACTTTTCAATTAGTTCATGAACGTCTTATGCATGGTGTCTCCCCACTGGGTGTGGCAGGAAGGGAAAGGAAACTTTATGGCGGAGTTTCAAAGGAAGCAGAAAAAGTGGACGGTGAACGTATTGAGGGGTAATGGCATATTGAAGACAAAGACAAATGGGAGAATATAGGGAAAGCGGCTGGAGGAAGAAAAATTATTGGAACTTAAAATGACGTGAATATAAAATACATCTTCCCGAAATTCCGTCTTTCACTATCCCAGCGTTCTCTTTTCTTCAGACTCCCGAAACTATTCAACAAACTTTCTTTCAATCACCCCTTACTTGACCCCTCCACCTCCTTTACCACTCGAATAAAAAAACTTCTAGCCTCCTAATGTAACCGGTTTGTTCTCCATAGTGTTTGATTGTACGGGCCACCATTATTGTTATTTATTCTTGATTTATTTCATTATTGTTGATTGATTTATTTTATTGTTATATTTTCAATTTAAAAGGCCATTTGTGGCTGTTTTTGAATATTTTAATAAATAAATAAAATTAAAATACATGAATAAGAATGAGCTAAGGACTGAATGCGGGGAAAATGGATAGTTTTGTCAGCAAAAGGTTGAAAATTACCCTGTGATGAGAGAGTGAAGGTAGGATTCTGTCGAAAACCAACGAAATGAACAAATAATGTGCATACAAGTGCGTGGCATGACGGACCGTTCGCTTTGCTTCACGCGTGTCTTAAGTACCAATCGAGGAGAGTGACGCGCACCCCCAACTCCACTCAGAAGCACCTGCACTCATGATGAACTCGAAGTTCAAATGATTCATGATACGATGAACCACGTTCATACTAATTTGGCCGGCATTCAATGACATAAGAAGTTTGTTGAAGCAAGAGAATGACTCTCCTTAGGTTCCCAATTAGGTAGGTACTTACCTCCTCTTTGAGGGAACCCTATATTTTCAGATTTCTGTTACGGCATCCTGAAATTTAATGATGCTTGTGCAGTATGCTGGAATTTGTTTGATAATTTTTTTCCGTTTTTTTTCCTCAATGTTTAACGTTAAATGTTTCGATTGCATCTTGTGAGACCATAAAAACTACCCTTTCTCAAAGCCATCGGCGAGAGTAATATTCTCACTCCAAGCAAAGAATTGCATGGTAATATAAATGCCGTTACTCTTTAACTCTTCTGGTTTTTTTCATTTGAAAACCGATGGGCAATTACATTACCGAATTCAATTGCCCTATTGTTTTAATTTTTCCTTTCCATGATGACAGAGATTTTTTTGACTCGACCGTCCACCCAAATATATGCTGACGTTTTTGGTCTTATTCCCGTGAACCCCGTTAATCAGTATCAGATCGCTTGAATGTCACAGCGTTTTCACGGCGTCTCTCGCTTGGTGTTCGTTGCAGGTGGTGTGCGCGGGGGCGTGCTACCGCCTCCGCCGGTCGCCATCCATCTCGAGCATCTCCAGCGTGTCCAGCTTGACGAGCGAGCCGTCCATCGAGGGCGGGCTGCCGAGCATGTCGGGTGGCTCGGGAATGTCCAGCACCCAGAGCCCCGCGCACCACGGCCTCCGCGACGGAGCCCTCTTCCCGGGATACGAGGTGGCGGGCATCGTGGAGTCGCTGGGCGCCGAAGTGAGTCCCTCTTGCGGATATCAAGTCGGGGACCGCGTCGTTCTCTATCCATACGAAGGAGTGCCTCATGGGTAAACCTACTCTCTTGATTTTCGTTCGAGGGTATCTCTAGAAACGCTCTATTAGGGAGCACTTAGTCTTTCGTTGTCTCAATGCATGTCTCTACAATTGGGTAATGACCAACTCTTGAGAAAATCTTTGAATGTTGTCCGACTCGTCAGTACACCCTATTTTTAATACTCATGCCTTTTACCTCCCATTTACCCCGTGTATATCTCCCATTTCACTCTCTTCAATAATCCTTTACCTCTCATCATGCCTTCAATCAACTTTTTCTGCCTCCTCTGAGGTTCGATCACCAATTCCATTTTCTCCCCTTCCACATTTAGCGCCTGGCCGTTGTGGATCAGTGGCATCCTCATCCCTAATTGTATGCCACATTAGCTCTTCATATGTAGTCCTCCATCCATCAAATGGGACATTAAACTGTGGATCCCTTGGTGCTTTTCATTAAAAGTCGTCTAATACCAATTCCAGATTCCTCTCTACCATTTCTCGATTCCTCCAAGACCTCTGACCTTCCCACCTTGGCCTACTAGCACAAAAGAGCTTAGCTGTCTGTAGCCTCCCCTAATAGTAACTACTCCAGTCCAAACACCATCGTCTTTCTTCAAAAGCCAAGTTGCTGCACCATATGCATAATTATTTTCTCCATTAAGAGTTTTTACTATTTTCATTTTAACATATAAGCAACCCTCAACAACTCCCTCCTCTTCAAATATTACTCTTTGTCCAATACCCAGTGTCCTCACAAACGTGAACAGTACCTCGTGCTCCATTTTATTCACTCCTACATTTTTAAGCTAGTTTAACTTTTCTATTATTTGATATTATCATCAATTAATAATAGATTTCTGATGGGAAGCCATGAGTTGCTTATCAAGATTGAGGGGCAAAAATGCAATGAGAATCCTTGGGAGAGCAAAAAATGAAATTTGAATTAAATAAGGCTATTGATGTATCAAAAACCTTTAGATCCACAGTGACATTTTTCTCACATCACCTCATTCATCAGGTAAATCTGATGTTTATTGCCTAAATCCGTTTGCTGCTTATAATGAATTTCAATTGAAAATTAACACAGGTGCAAAATCCCACGGAGGAAAAATCATTTGCTTTGACCGGGGCTCAAACCCAGATCCCTTGATAGCGTGCCAAGTGCTTCATCCAATTAAGCTACCAAGGTGTCCTTCTCCCCTGTGGATTTTTTAGGGCTTTAAAGGAGAAAAAAGAAACATAACATTATGGAATAGTTACCAACAAATAACAGTATCAAATGTTTCTTTTCCTAATTCAAGGTATGCAGAATTCATCATTGTCCATGAACTGAAATATCTAGTGAAGCTACCAGATACAATCCCTCTAAGCGTCGCAGCAATGCTTCCCACCGGAGCTCTACTCGCAATGAGCACTGTATTTGCTTCTCATGAATATGTGCAGAAAATTCTGGCACAGAAAGGAGAAAATGGTAATATTTTATCACATGATTGATCCATTTATGTTTAATTCAAAAAAGGGGAAAAATTTAAGCTATTTACCAAACTAGCACTGCATATTTTGGTTTAGAAATTTTTTCTAGAATTCAAGGCCATAAAAAACGATAAAATAATTATCACATAATTGAATCACGTAAAATATTTATAGAACACCACATGACTTTTTTCAGTTTTAGATGGGTAGTACCTATTTATAAAGGGTTTTTTTCTTATTTATTTAGGTATCTGTAAGATTTTGATAGTTGGAACAGGAGGTCTTGCTCTATGGATGATGCGCATTGCAAGCCATCACTTCAGTGCTACTAGCGATAGAGTATCTATCACAGTTGCTTCCCTGAAAGATGAAGGATTTCTTTTGGCCAAGGAGCACAAGAGGTATGGGTAAGATTGATGCTAAAACGTTTTACCCTGCATTTCTCATGTCTTTCATATATTCTCATATATTTATTTGATCAAATGATTCACCATCTATGCTTAAAGAATGTTAATGACATTTATTTTGTCCAGGCTAAACTTCCTTTCATAAACTCCTGATCATTGTGTATGATAAAGGAATTCACATAATTGTTCAAAGCAACTAATTTTGGTAATTATGTTTTCAGCTCCTCTCATAAAAAATGTGGCCAAAAGTTCACCCTTAATAGAATCAGCCAACCCTTAATAGAATATCAGCCAATCAGTCATGTGCAATCTGGATCTTCAATAAGCACCTGCCTAAATCAATTTGCTAATCTCATCGTAGCCAAAAAATACATTATAAATAAATTTGTCTCACCCAATTAAATTGTTATTCCAATATTTAAATTTTATTGGATGATTTCAAGGCTGCCATTATCATAACTGCCACAAATTAAAATAATTAATTTTTCAGAAAAGTAATTGGTACAGGTATAAATTTTGGTTCTGATTCTTGAGACAAATGCAATTTCGAGAAGTTTGAGATATCCTCTTTGGCACTTTTATGCACAACTCTTTTGTGATTGAAGATAATAACAATATTATCAAACTGCTCAGTAGATAAGGCTTTGAAGTGTGATTTTCTCCGCTTATTTCACCAATGTCTAATAAATAGTTTGCCTTCCTATTCCTCTAATTACCTTGACAGTGAGATGCAAAATAATAATTTTTCTTCAGTTAGTTTGGTAATAATGGGTTACATTAATAGAAAATACTTGTTTTCATAGGGTCAATGTAGTGCAGTGGAATGAAGATTTATATGAAAAGCAACTGATTGAAAGGACAATGGATGCATGCCAGGGAGAAGTTGACATTGTCATTGACTTTGGAACTACCTCAAGAAGTTTACACCGATCTCTCCAATGCCTTGGGAAGGTATGGTAGAATATTAAATTTTTGTGTATATACCTAGTTTAATTTACTAAAAACTGACATGTGTATGCTGATTAAAAAATATTCAATCAAGTCAATCAAAATATTCAAGTCTTCTGCTCAATTAATGAGTATATTCAATAGCCTTAATAGAAACCTTTCCAACTTTACCTAGCAAATTCAATTCTCCTAAAAGATCCAATTAACAAGATTCAAAACTCATTGGCTGCCTGCAGCTTTGTGGCTAAAATGCAGAATGTACCCTTCCTGTCCTCCATTAACTTTCCTACACTCCCTTCCTCCTTGGGACCTATCATTTTTATTTAAATCAGATTGGGAAGCCTAGCTATCAGCAGAAATAATGAAGCATGTAGGTACTTATTTACTTCATCAAGGTGTTATTAAACCACTTTCCAGATTGACTGGACTACATTTGGCAGTGTTGATGGTTCCTGTACTGTAGAGAGTTGTTGTCTATTGCAAGCAAGCCTTATTTATCCCGACAAATCACAAAAACTTCTGTCATAACCACTCAATTGCAATTTATATTCTGAGGATTAATTCAAATTGCAAATGCTTCATATGAAGAAGAGTACATTTCAATTTCCCTATGGCTGATTACCACATGCATTGCAAAAAAAATGATTTGTTTCATTTGCAGAAATCAATTTAAATCTGTTTTAAATCTTTATAAGCCATGGCTCTTTCAAATAAAAAATAAATAATGCCAGGTTTCTCTCCTCCCTTTCTCAATTCCCTATGTAATCATTCCTGATCAGCCTACCTACCTATCCTTAATGGTGTAAACTACCTCAGCTGTTACTCCCAAAATAACCATAAAATCAGCTAAAAATTCATCAAATACATATCTGTATGTACTATAAAATCAATGGGTATGTATCATTAAAGCAATTAATGATACTTAATGGAGGTAAATAATTGCATACAAACTCTATCAATTATATTTAGATCTATCCATATTTACTGGACCATTCAATATGTCATACAGTTACCTATAATATCAATTGCATTATTAAGTTCAATTTGTAATTTCTATTGAAAACTTACCTTCCTTCTCACTATTAAGGGTGGAGTGGTTTTCATCAGTCATGAGGTTGCTGAGCGGTTGATGCCTAAATTCAGCAGGCGAGCAGAAGAAAGACAGCAAAAAATCAAGTCTGTCGGGATGGGAAGCATTGAACAGCTCCAGGAATTAGTTGATCTGGTTGGCAAAGGAGAGGTGAGTTCAAAATTGATCTTTTTTCCAAATAAATAAAGCAGCATAGATGGTGCTGTCATAGTAGTACCCTTGTTCTTGCTTTTACCTTCGCTTGAAGTGTGATATTATCATAAACAACCTTCATCAATTCATACAGTGAAATGTGGTTATTGTTTAGCCTTTTATCACCTGGATGGAAATTCTCACTGCCAGCCAGATTTAATTCATGGCACTCCATAGAAACACTATGGGTTTACATTCAACATCTAGCATACTTATTTTGTGCACATGACCGGCGGACTCCTCTTTCTCATGTACTACATTTAAATTTACACTATTCTCTTAAGGGTGCTCATTAATTTAACACTTTCAGTTTAACATTTTTTTCGAGTTTTGCCGGTGACTGAAATTAAATGGCCTTTAAAAAGGCAAGGCGAGCTTGGACGACAATTGTCGTCCGCAGTCACCGGATAGCACCCGGCGGACGACAATTGTCGTCAGTCAGCGTTCAACGTGTTAAGATTAGTCATAATTACATTACGTTTTTTTAAGAGTGTCAACCATTTTTAGAAATACATTAATAGATAATAATGGAAGATGGATTGATTGGAGAAAGGATATAGGTAGCAACCAAACTGGAAATGGACCAGTTTTCAAAGTTATAAGAATTAGGATGGCTATAAGCATAAAAATTTCTTTATTTTCAATAAGGAGAAGAAGAAGAAAAGGATAGGTAAGGAGTCAAAAAATGGGCGCACTCAGCACTGTTAGAGAAGGTGGAATTATGTTGATTCTATGCCAAAAGAAGTTTGACAGGACTGAGAATTGAAGCTAGAGAATACAGTTTTGTTTAAGATTGAGAGAGGAGGAACACGAGCATGTATGACTTTTAAATAAAAGTGGTACAAACTGTTTTCCACGATACTACTTTGCTTGTATTTTACTTTGGGAGGAGGGGGGAGGGGAAGAGGTGGTAAGTGCAGAAGGGGGGAGATTAGGCTTACCACAAGTCCCGGTTAAAGGGTCTGTCCTGCTGTCTCGCACAGTTGGCACTTTTTCCCAGCTAACAATGAAATTTCCAGGAATGTCTCTATTTAGGTCCTCTGTCCACTCCACGGAGAAATGCACAGCAACTAACATTTGGGAATTGATGTATAATTCGAAAACATTGTACAAATTTGTGTTACGCATCCCCGAAATCTCAAGCCTCTTTATGTTTATCACTTGGTTCAAGAGGAGAACCTTGTTAATAAGAGATGACCTAGATTCGAGCAAGCTATTTTTTTCAACTTTTCACGGGGAGCCCAGAGAAATTGCTTGCTCCCATGCAGTGGCGGATACATATGGGGGGTGCAGGGGGCATGCGCCCCCCCCCTTGCGGGGCCGCCCGCATTGCCGCCCGCGCCGCCCCCGCCAGTCATCCCACATGCTATTCGTTCGTGTCTTTCGTCAGTTGACTCTGAGTCGAGTTATCGAGTAGTTGTACTTTCTTATGTAGCACGCGCTCGCGTCCGCCTCATCATATTTTATACGTTTCTGTCTCGCACATAGATAGCTAACCTACGAGAAAAGTCGCGGCCATTTTAGTGATCCCAATACGTTATTCTGCCTGACATTTGTTCGAGAAAAGTCGCGAATATTCTACTGTTTGTATTTGTTCACACTCCTTAAAAGTCTGGAAGGGAACATTCTAGCGCCAAATGTTCTCAAAACAACTGAGCTACATATATAAGGGAAGCATAGTCACTGCCAGGCAGTCAGTTTGAAAGCTACAATCGTCACGATAACTTGCGCCCCCCCCCTTGAGTTTTTTCTGTATCCTCCACTGCTCCCATGGAAGCCTAGAGGGGTTTAGTTACAAGATGTGCTCCTGAGTTTGGTAGTAAGCCGCCGCAGCTGCAAGTTATCATTTTATTTTATAATTGAAATAAAAAAATAAAATATCTATACACCAGTAGCTTAACTGTTATAAGTAACCTACGTATAAGCAACCAAAATAAGTTACTTCCCAATTTTGCCCCGGTTTTAGTCTCTCCAAAACTAGATGTGTCCTGGTTGTGGTACAACAGAATATGGTAACCCTAGGGGAGATGGGTCAGGGAATGGCCCTCTTCTGTTGACAAAACTTACTTGCAGGGGAGGATACCCTTGTAAAGTGACTTCAAAAGACTGTTTTAGATTGGTATGCCATCTTTTGTCCTAATCCCTTCATGAGGTAACAAGATGTAATAATCTCTTTCATTTAAAATTCTACAAGTGTAGTTATTTAACCAAAACATATATTAACGCTCTTGCAAAGAGAAATTGGTTTTATTTCAAGAAAGCATATTACCCTTAAGGACCAGACTCTCACAATCGCGAGGGTCAAACAGCTAATTAAAAAAAAATTTAGATGGGTAGGTACTTGACTACAGTAAAACTGGCCTCAAAGGGTTGTGATGGTTTCTGCACTGGCAGTAGTTCATCGTTGAACCACATGTATGTTCATGTGTACAAAATTAATTCTTATTTTTTTTTTAAATCCTTCATATAGTATGTATTTTCTTTTTTTGATTTATCCTGGCATTAATTTATGCATTGGCCCTCAAGTTGAGTAACAGCATGGAAAATGAGAATATTGGAATCTGATTTGATAAATGTATACCTATATTTCTCATTACAATTATTGTGGAGTGCACTTATGATTATGTAGTGTATGTCTTCATGTATAAGGGTGTATATTTTAGCGTTAAAAATTATGTATGAAACTATTATTCATGGGAATACCTATTAAACTATATAATTCTTTCATATACAGATCGAACCACCACCACATACTGTGTTCCCAGCGGAAGAGGCTAGTGAAGTCATTAAAAAACTCTGTGCCTCTGAGATCCAAGGCCGTGCCATTTTACAGTTTTTCTCTGTGGATTAAACTGACTCAGGTTGCTCTTATGACTCCTTTTTGTTGGCTATACGTGGTTTAAGTCTTGCCCAGATTGTTTACAAGTGTTAAACATTAGATAAAAGGAAGGGCTTTACGAAAATTATCTGTACGAAGTTATACAGATAATTAAGACTGGTAAAGTGTAAGTGAAGATATTATGACAAGAAGACTTTGTGAATTATTTTATAGTTCATGCCAGTTGAAAACTCTGCAACTTGCATTCTTTGATGTAGTGCGGTGCTTTGCCACAGCCTCACCATTGTAATCAATGGGTGGTTTATAGCTTTATTTACAAGTGAGGCTCAGTCCTCTATTTTTCAACAGTACATACATGAGTTCCAGTGAATATTTTGAGTCCTATTCCAGGTGAGTTACTACTACATACCTATGTAATTAAAAATCATGAATGTGATTTTTGAGGTATTATGCGCACAGTTATTTACTGTCAGTGAGCCTGTTTTTTTGTTAAATGTATTTCTTGTTACTATGAGAGTGTTTGAGGAAATGATGTGACAAAATGATTAATAAGAACAAAAAAATTGTGTACTCACAAAGTAGGCTAGTTGAAAGCAATGCCCATTTGAATAGTGGGGACTAGATATGTAAAAATCATTACAATGATGGACACTGTTGCAAGTTTACTATTGAAGATAATGAGCGCCAATGCAATGAACACTATACATGTCGAATTAACATATGAAAACAAATTCAACATTGGTACTTATTGGTCACATCACATTCATTTTCTTTACATGACTGATTCCTAAGTTTAAAAACATTTATTGGTGCTTATATAAGTTTAGTATAAGTGTAGACTGTCCACATATATTTAAATATACAAATGCTTTTTAAATATAATTATCAGATGCCAAAAATTGTAAGCCTCTCAACTTGCACCTCAATGCATAATGATGTACCTACTCATCAAAAGATTCAAATCCAAGTCTTTTGAGTCATGCATAATTCATGTACAAATGATGACTATTTTTGAAAGCATGAAATACATTAAAGTTATGATCGATAAGAGAAAATAATAGAATTTAATTTAAATTTGATAGGTCAGTTTTGCAGTAATGTTCTATTAACATTCAACTCTTAATTGATGTTGGATTTTTAATCATGTGTTCTGAAGGAGCATGCATTCCATTCTAGGATAGAAATTAAAATTCCTGTTATCTCAATGTGCAGCTTTAATGTATATACCTATAATGTAGGCAAAGATGTTTCTATGGAAGTTGATGCAATAAACTCCTGAATTCTCTTCATTCTTTATTTAGCTCATGCATATTATCCTGATGAATATCCCTCGTTTTCCCTTATTTTGCTCATATAAATAAACCTATCCTGACTGAAACAGCTTTTTGTTTAATATATGAAAATATTTTGATGCATGGGGTTTAGTGCCTGAGTACCTAACATTTGTTTATTACAGTCTCATGCAATGATTATTTTAATAATATTCAATTTCATCATGTTAATGGTGAGGTTTTATATTGCATAGCAAGGGATTACGATAATGCCCCTGTAATGTTTACTGATTCTTGCTAATGGCAGAAGTGGTTCATGTAGAAAATAATTCTAAGGGAGGGCAAACATGTTCTTTACTCATTCCTTCAAATATCCCTCGATTGACCCTCAAGCCTTGCTCTGTAAGTATGAACATCTTAATTCTTTTAGCTGCAATAATTCCACATGTGATGTGAAACACCGTTTGTTTTGCCCAAAATGGGTACCATTAGGTATTTTTTGTTTAGACGAAGCATGAAAACTGTAAATCATTACTATACACATTCTGAGATTAAAAAAATTAATGCTTGGGTTATTATAATGGCCAGAGGAGATCATTATGATAAGACAGGGGATGATGCATTCTTCCAATAATAACGAATTTGTAGTTACCTTTCAATTTAGATGCAATATTTCTGGTACTATGACTTTTACATGATCTAGGTTATTGGTGCTTGGTTGGTGATTGGTGCCTGGCACTGTAATGCACAGACTGGTATGAGATAAAAGCATTGAGATGGGGAATGAATTCAAGTGGTCTTAGGGAAGTATCAAAAGAGAGCCACCACTTTCAACCCTCCCACTTCTAGCTGCATCTTGTCAAAATAGACTGCCCTGGACCAAAAAAGGTTTTCTGCTCAGGTGCTAATGTTACTCATGTCTTTTAGTGAATATTGTGTTTTTAGAGAAGTATGTAGATTTTACATTGTGGGTGAATGATCTCCAGGTGATGCCTGATACTTAGGAAAACAAATAATTTAAGAGGCATGAAGATAAAAAAATACAATTCTTACATTTACAAGTCTCCATTCTTTTCTGCATAGTCCTGCACTGCCAGTGCCCGTTGAGTATTGTTGTCCCAGCTTTTTCTTCCCACACACCTTGCTTCAATATCCATTGAGTGGACCTGAAATACATGAAGCCTGTGCCTACTCTTAGTTCTCACATTCCAAAACACTGCTGTAAGGAGAGAAGATTGCTTTGAGTTCACAGGGTATCTATTGAAATAGGTAATTAAATGAGAAACGAAGGAAGCCAGATAGTTTGTGTTGATTTGCTTTCAACATGAGTATTTTTAAGTTTAATATCACTCACGTACTCCCTGAAGAATTTATCTGTCCCTTACCATCCTACTAATGGCTCTCTTTGAGTTCGAGATACAATGAATTTGGTTGGTACATCAACGGTATTATGATTCTTTCTCCCCTTAACATAATAACTTGTGTGTTTTTCTTGATAAACTGTACTGCTACCAATAAAATAAACAGGGTTAAAACTATTTTGGAACAATGCTACCAAGAGCAGGATAATTACTTATGCCATGCTCCTAGTATGCAGTGTTTATGATTCAAGACTCCATTTTTAAAACATGAAGTTTTGATGCATATATTTTCATGAGAATGCTACACCTTTCATTGGTATATTCTGTCTATGGTACCATTGAATGGTTAGCAGGAGTAATTTAATAGCCATTATCATATGCTATTAGACTGGTGTTGTTACTTCCTGCATCAATCTACCAAGTAACTTCGCAGGTTTTTCGATGAGCCAATGACTTTCAAGAAAGGCTACAATGCTATAATCTAGTAAGTACGGCTCATGCAAAAGTTCCTGGCAGAGACCTGCAAAGCAAGGAAGGGATGTAGAAGCAGAAGGGTTGAAGGGAAAGGATGGAGGGGAACAGAGGGAGGCAATGAGAGAGAGAGAGTAAGGCAGGGTAACCAAACTACTTTTAAAAAAATGCATGAGGTACAGAAATTACTCACCTCTATAACTTTACCAGGGACCCTATCTTGAGCTCTCATTGTGGACATGTTTAAACAGAATGGAAGGTAATGGTGAATCATCCCACTTCCCTAAGTACTTGCGTGATCAGCCATTAGGGGCTGTCCATAAATGATGTCACACAATTTTGGACCAAAGTAGACCCCTCCCCCCTGTCACAGTCACAAATAATATCATGCCCCCCTTTAATGATGTCACAAAAATATAAAAACTTCTACCCCCCCCTCCACAGTCTGAGTAAAAATACGACATAATATGTAGTGTAAGTGTGGACGTCACATGAAGCATAGCCGCCCCTCCCCTCCCCTCTGTCACATATTTTCACAAGGTTGTGACCCCCCCCCCACAGTCGTGTGGACGTCATTTATGGACAGCCCCTTACAATGGTTTTCGGACTGACACTTCACACTAAAAATCCTTCCTGCTTCATTTTTTTAGTTTTGAAAGTTTCGTAGCCCATGTACCAAATTCATCCTCTGCACAGTGCCAGGAACGTTTGTGAGAGCTATACTGGAAGGCTTCTAAATTGTTATTACCTTTAAAATAACGTGGATTCGCAAAGTTATTCCTATTATAAAATATTCAGAAAGTAAAACTGATCAAACAAAAAGTAGGTAGTTGTAGATTCTTCTCGGGAATTCCACTGGGTTAAACTTGCAAAAAATACCTTTAATTTCTACCCAACGCAAGCCTCCATCCCCAACACGGCCTCCCAACAGGACAATTCAACCCTTGTACCTCCACGTCGCTTCCCCGAGTCAAATGGGTGGGGCCAAGTGGATGATATCACTTCGGTTAAATGGCTATTAGGGGTGGCGACAGACCACTTAGGCTATTTGCGGCATTGAGGAAATGTGGGTAGGTTGGAGAGTAAATGATAATTTGGGGAATAAAGTAAGGGTGGAGATAAAACGCCTCTACATCAATCCGATCCTCGAAAGGGAAGTCTGCCTTCGACCGGACGATTTCATCAGGACCGGAAACGAAACTAGTCAGCAATGTCAAGTGACACTGATAAACGAGGAAACGTGCATCGATAGATAAGGCAATTTTTCACTTATTTTCGGCAACTTGCAGACAGAACCAGAGCAGTCTCAACGAGCTGGAGGATCACCTTTCCAAATTCAAGCCGAGCCTAATGATGTTTACTTCTGGTGATCGAGAAGGAATCGGTGTTTCTATCGCGGCAGGTCACTGGCCGCGAGAGTTTCTTCCCTGTAAAGTTCACGGTGACTTCGCGGCGGACACACTGTGGGACCACGCCAAGCGCGGATTTGCGGATCTAATACAGGCAAGTGAGCAGGTACTGAAATGATTTGTCCGTATCAGATACGGGAAAATAAAATTTACAATAAGAAAATCTGCCAATTTTTCATCGTTATTAAAAAGAAAACTAAACTGTTAAAGGGTTAACAATGCGGGCTCTTTGGTGGCCGAGACGAAGCCGTCTACTTTTGAAATATGACCACGAAGATCAGACAATTTTCGTGAGTAGCAATTTTTCAATTACCCTAGAATGTCAATCGTTTATTAGTTCGGTGGTTGTAATATTTAGCCATTGTTCGGAAGAAGTAAGATTCAAATCTCACCCTTCAAAATGCGATATCACTAGAATTTCAAGATAGATTGATGTTCCCTATAATTCACCACTGGGATTGTCTTTTTGAACAAACCGAAGGCAGTGGGACTTGGAAGCGCGATGGTTGGAGTGTTGCTTGGAGGGCCCGGGTTCAATACCTGGCAGTGGCGGAAATATTTCAGCGTTATTTCGATTCCTGATTGGATATTTTAAGGGGAATGTTTCAAGAACAGTAAAGTGGTAGCGAAATATGTTGGTAGTTTTGCAGAAGATTCTATTCAATTGATCACTTGCTCCTCATTGGGGTGTAAGGTAGTTTCCACGTTTTTCTACCAGGGTTCCCTAGGTCGCCAACCTTCGTTGCCAATATCAAAATGCTGAATAATTGCAATGCAATATGCAATTCACATAAACTTTCTAGCTCACAATGGTTCTAAATCTAATCGTTTAGACGGACTTCTCCAATGGGTTGCGAACACTGTCTTGAATATTTGAAACAGTCATTTTTTTGATCAAACAAATAGTCATGAAACGCAATGCGGACTCTTAACCGCCCTCTTAGTTGAAATGCGGTAATTTTGGCAGTGTTTCCTAACATTTACTGGCCTCTTCCCTCCGCTCCTTAGCGGATCCCTTCTTGACTTCACCTTCGGTGATTTTGAGCGGAATCGAACTCTCAATTCCAGAAAAGCAAATGCCAAAACAGGGTCGTCTTAAAATAAAACTCTATCTTCCATAACTTTGTGGCACTCCATAATGAACTTACCTATATAAAGAGAAACTTCTTACAAACACTACAAAATAAAAAAATTACACGACCAGGGTTTCAGCGAATAATCATCATTATCACCTGATAATGACGATCAATCGTTGAAACCCGGATTGTGTATTTTTTTATATTATAGTAAAAGTTTGTCTATAAACAAATAGGGACGTCTTTGGTCAGTCGTCGGGTATGCAGACGGTTTCATCACTGCCCTCTCTCTCCAGGTGACTGACTGCTGAAAAAAGCTGGCGAATAGAAATCGGGCGAGGCCGTGCTAAAGAACCTCTTCAGTGGCTCTAACAAAATGGATGTATGGCATTGCTGAAATATTTAGCATGATCGCCCGTTTTTTAGAATAAATACGTCTTTAGGAGCCTACTATGAATCACAGCTGCAAAGGCTCCACCCAGCAATAATGGTAAAGCTTTGCCGCATGCGAAACGAAATACAGAACGAATGAGGACGATTCAGTGCGGAGAATAACTTCTGCTAACAAGAATCCTGTGTACCTAGATTTTTCACCTTCTCTATACACCTTGCTATTGACCAATCACGATAGCTTTTTCAGTTGCTTCGCGATCTTTACTTTTTTAAATCTTCGCCACCTATATCTATCACCTTGGGGCTTTATATTTATTTTTCTGACTGTGAAAGCAACAATCGACTATAGTTTTGGTCACGCTCGTTTAGATTAGTTACGTTAAAAAGACGCACCACAATATGGATTGAAATGCTATTTCTTCGCCAGGAATATTTCAATGATTGTGTGAAATTTTCCAGTACGGCTCAATCCTAGATTCCTTCCTCAGAATCAAGTACCTGCTAGTATTCTAGGTCTTGTGCTGGATCAAGTATTGTGTGAAACGGGCTATATATTCATTGCTTCTTTTAGATGAACGATAATCTTAGCGATTTTTGTGCATCCAAAGCCTTATCATCCTTCAATTTGTTCGCTTTGTGCTACAAAGCGGCAGTTTAGATAAAATTTGAAACATCATTTATTATGTAGTTTAGCTCTGAAATTACGTAATGTGAACAGACACGTACTCAGAATTAGAGAACCTAGGAGGTAACCCCACAGTAAACACAAGAGCCAACCATTTTCCTGTATTGAAAAATTATTTTCCAAGCAGAATGTTTGTGATTTAGGTTAGCTGTATAGATGTCGCTATCATGCCTTTGAATTGCGTTTAGAACTGCACTCTCACGAGTGGCAATCTGTATCTAATCGGCGAACAGTTTCCAGTTTTGTGTGAAAAATTCCTTTGGACGATTTTTCGATATACTCGGAGTAGTATTCATAAGATCCTGAAGAATGCTATCTTGCAAGGTTCTCACTTCCAATAGGGTCATTCCATGCCGAAGCACCGACAAAAATACAAAAATTCCCTTTACTTTCTCAGATTTGCACGAATGTTTTTGGGTGTTTTCCTTATAAAACCCTTAGTTTGTATACACAATGTTTATGGAAAATTCGGCATTTGTAAAAACAAGTCCCAGACTTTCCCATTTTTTTCAGATCTAAGAAAGCTAGAAAGTTCCGTTAAGAATCATTTCGTACAAAAAACATTAGTGTATCCTATTCAACAGTCAAATGTTTTTAAAAATTTAAAAATATTTGAAAATTTTAAATTAAATTTTTAAAATGTACCCCACCTTCGATCCAACTCAAATTTTAGAATCTTGTGGTCCTTTGTATAGGTAAAGAGGTTGGAAAGTTTCGCTAATGTAATATTTCATGCAAGGGAGAAAAACATTTTTGTTTATGGCATGCACTTCACCGTCTCCACGACCATCTGGTTGAATAGCAGTTATTGGCCGTTCGCTACTTGTCAATGGAGTGAGAAATGCTCTATGATATACTTTTAACGTAAGGTCGAAGTGTTACTTCAAAAAAGGTCACTTTACATCATGGGCATTGCTTAAAACAGTTACTTCACAGACGGGTTTATATAACGGCGGTGCAACTGCCTAAATCTTGCGGTTGATGTGGGTGAATCAACACGGGAGGTCGCATGCTGACCGGGAGCTTAATGCGAATCAACTATTTCGTTTTGATTTGTAAACGATTATTACCAGATCGGTTTTAAGAGAAATCAAACAATTGAAAGATAAATTCGATGCTGCAAAAATCATAAGTGAATGAGTGCTGAATCTGTCCCTTCTTCCACAGTCGTGGACCGTTGCAGAAATACAGAGAGAATTCTCGACTAAAGAACACATGGCGAGGAAAGTCAAGAAATGTGTAGCTGAGAAAGGTATATCGTGCACTCCGGATCGGAAGCACAGAAGGACCCTATCAGTTGATGCCGAGGAAAAGTAAAATCATTTTATTAAGAGCCTGACATATGTCGGCCCGCCCAGCAAAAACAGTGGAAAAATGCATGCGTAAATGGTAGCAAGGTCATAAAGCAAAAAAGGCTAGTATTAAGTAATTTGAGAGAGATATACTCCCAGTTGAAGAAATAAAATCCTAATCTTTCAACTGGTTTTCCAAATTTTGCTGATTTAAGGCCAGCTGAATGTGTTCTCGCCGGTGCGTCAGGCACGCACTCGGTATGCGTGTGCACAATTCACCAGAACTTTAAACTAATGTTTATGGGAGACCAATTATCTGAGATTATTTAAAAAGACGGTGAAAAGCTCTTTGAAAGTTACAAAGATTGCTTTCAGTGCACATCGAAGTGCTCTCCACTTACTGATGAATGCACTCTCGGTCAATGTATAAGCAGAACGAGTGGCGACCCATACAGACTCCGAGATGTTTTACAAAATCATATTCAAGAGAAATTGATAGGCACTACCACTTTTAAGAAGTGGACAGACGCGGACATATATAATTTGGAGACTTTTATAATGGACAGTGAAAATTTGCTGACGTTTTTGTAGATGTAGCAAAAAAAGTTCAAGCACATGGCTGCATTTCCAAGAAACAAAGTGGCTTTTTCAAAATTAAGCGAGACAATCTAGGCTCTGGAGAAGTTCTCATAGTGGGAGACTTTTCCGAAAGTTATGCTTTTCTACTCTAAGACAGCGCTCAAGGCATTCACTGGAACAACAGTCAAGCTATGGTACACTCTTTTGCTGGGAATGTGCACGAAGAAAATTAGTTGAAAACAATACATTTTGCACTAATCTCAGAGCACATTTCCCACAATACGGGTGCAGTCTTTTCTTTCCAAAGGAAGCTAGTTCAATTCCTGAAAGCACATGTATAGGATTTAAAGACAATAATTTACTACTCCGTTGGGACTGTACGACAATACAAAAACATATACAATGTTGACAATGTGTTGAGCTTGAGAAGGATTTACATATTCCCACAGAGTGGCATTACTTCACGGCCTCTCACGGTAAGGGGGCTAGTGATGGCGTTGGCAACAAAACCCGAAAATAATTTCCTAGTGCAATATTTACAGTTTTACCCTGCGTTTTCAGGTCTCAGCGGCAGCAGGAAAAAAGTGAGACTAAAGAATGTTAAAGACGATTGACAATGCCATAATGCAAGTTCAGTTTCCTAAGACGAATATCTTCATAATGCATGGAGGATAAGATTGAAAGGATACTTCAGAAAGGATACTGAAGGAATGGGTAGGTAAGAGAATGGAAGGGAGGGGCAGCAGGTAGGGGAATGGAAGGGAAAGAGGAGAGGGAGCAAAACGAAAGACATTGATGCCAGGAGGATGTAAATCGTGGTATAGTCATTGTACAGATTTTCAGTGTACAGATTTTAAACCCATAACCAAGTGCCGAGCGAGCGGGGGAGGGAGAGAGATGACCGTCACTGACGCTTCGACGAAACCCCGGACGCTGAACATTCCGCGGAAGTCCACCACCCTGATAATTCCTATAAAATGGGGAAGAACCCTGGAGGAGAGCGTACGTAGTTTTTCTCTAATGTCACTGCACTTTTCTCCCACACCAGGATCTTGGCAAGTGTTTTACCACAAGGTGGAAGGAGGCGCTGTGGCTGGGGTATTGTCAGCGACGCGGACGGCAGTCATCCGTTGGCTCTCACCAAGAGCACAGGCAGGGTCATGTATTCAGTTGTAATTAAATCTACTCCTAAAACCAATCTGGTAATAATCGTTTACAAATCAAAACGAAATAGTTGATTCGCATTAAGCTCTCGGTCAGCATGCGACCTCCCGTGTTGATTCACCCACATCAACCGCAAGATTTAGGCAGTTGCACCGCCGTTATATAAACCCGTCTGTGAAGTAACTGTTTTAAGCAATGCCCATGATGTAAAGTGACCTTTTTTTGAAGTAAAACTTCGACCTTACGTTAAAAGTATATCATAGAGCATTTCTCACTCCATTGACAAGTAGCGAACGGCCTATAACTGCTATTCAACCAGATGGTCGTGGAGACGGTGAAGTGCATGCCATAAACAAAAATGTTTTTCTCCCTTACATGAAATATTGCAACGGCGAAACTTTGCAGCCTCTTTGCCTATACAAAGGACCACAAGATTCTAAAATTTGAGTTGGATAGAAGGTGGGGTACATTTTGAAAATTTAATTTAAAATATTCAAATATTTTTAAAAATTTTAAATTTTAAAATTTGACTGTTGAATATGATACACTAATGTTTTCTTGTACAAAATATTTTCTTAACGGGTCTTTCTAGCTTTCTTAGATTTGACAAAAATGGGAAAATTCTGGGACTTGTTTTTACAAATGCTGAATTTTTCATAATCTCCGCATCCGTATCTCCACAAAAACTTAACATTTTTCATAAAAATTGTATATACAAACTAAGGGCCTAAACTAAGAAAAGCACGCAAAACATATCGTGCAAATCAGAGATAGTAAGGGCAAGCCGTCCGTGATTTCACATGAAATGACCCAATACTTTTCTGTGATTAATAAAAACGGACAATTTAGCAGTGCCTACCAAAAAAATATGCCTCTCCAACGTCATGAGTACTAAGTGGTCAGATTTTGCCAGACCAAATGGACTTCTTTATAGATATTACAAATATTACTAATCTAATTCTAAATTGCTATTTGTTTAGATCAAACACCAATTTTACCTACCATTTCGGTCCTCAAAGAGCTCCAATATAAATAATTCAGATAATTAAATGAGGTTAAGTCAGTCGCGGTTGAGAATCTACGCTTTAAAGAAGTTATTCTCCGAGACTTTTCAATTTAAAACTACTTAAGAGAATCAAATTAATCGATTTTGGCGATACTTTGTGGAAATTGAAGATATACCAGTTTTATCTTGTAAATGACGCTTTAGTCGTCGAAACCGGTCGACAGCAATAAAATAATTAGTGGAATTTTGTACCGTGTTTTTGTGACAATGAATTCTACTTAAGAGAAATCATAGTTTATAACATTGCTATATTTAAATACAGTCAGTATCAGCTCCATTCACGACTTAAAATCGTGTAATTGAAAATGGAGGAAGACTTTAATAAACGTGATAGTATGAACTATCTTCTTTGCTTCAATCTTGTACCAATGAGGAAAGTAGGCGGTTGTCGTACCACTGCTAAGAGTGGAAAATCATCTTTTAAGAGAGTGATCTTTGGAAATGCATAGTGAATGATTACATTACGCATTGTGAAGTTTACAAAACCTCCTCGAGAGGCCTTCTTCCAGAGCCAAAATCATGTAGTCGCCCATTGACTCATTTTAAGTTCTATACTGTTATCAATTTGAATGTGCTTATTGGTGCCCCTGTTGCAAAGTGTCTTGTGGTTGTGGACTGTTCGTATGATATTGTGTGTGAGCCCAGCCATTGCAGATGTGAAAAGACGGAAAAATCGGAAATCGGGGCTACCGGTTCAGTTTTGGATCGAGCCATTCTGTCGGCATGGTTATCGAAATCGAGACTCGTGAGAAGTAGATTACACCGTTGTCCTGATATTACTGATAGAAAAATTTCCCTGGCAGTGCCATCTGTGGCAAAAAAATACTGCATATTCCTTCACTATTTGATTTGAAAACTACAGAATAAGCTAAAAGGCTAAGAATTGCTTTCAATTTTATCAAATTTTAAGTTTATATATATATAATATATAATATAAAGTTATAATTGTTAATAAAATCTATAACACGTTTCACATTTACCGAACTGGTGGCGTGTTTTTTTCAAAAATAAAGCAGGATAAACTCCTGCATACTAACAATATTTTGTTTTAGACCCAGACATGATTTACATTTTTACTGTTGGTATCATGTTGGTATTAAGAACAAGATTATCTAGATATCTGTTACTCTAAGAACACGAATATTTTAAAAATCTTGTATCCCACGATTTTGAATATGCATTGCGCAAATATGCCCCTTGTAAACTGTGTTGGTGGATTGCTGATCCCACTGTTATCTATTGATCGTTTGTCATTGCCAAATTGGACTAGTAAGATAATATTCCATCGTTAGTTTACATATTAACACAGCAACAATCACATTCCATTGTGGATAACTACTAGATAGTCTAACACTGCATTGTCGGCGAATCTTTCTCTTCATGAAATGTGTGGATAGTGAGGAACTTGGACCTATGCCTCTGAATTAAGTAATACCAGTAGGAATTGTCAGGTATCTCAGAATTTCATGGAGGATAATATTCTGTTACTTAATGTATGTAGTACGTCCCGTAAATTTTACGGCTGAAGTGGTAGTGGAGTTACCTCAATGAAAGACTGTATTCTTTTTGGGTTTCATGGAGAAATTAACCCGGCGAGAAACTCGAGAAGAATTTACCAGAGTTATCTCAATCATGAAGTGCTTCCGCTTAGCTGTATAAACCTTCAGCTGATTCCAGAGATTCCCTTAAGGCATTCATCCACAAAATTTTTAGGTCTGCTTGTATGTCCCAACATTATGACAAAGGCTAAACTATCGTTTACATTCAATGTTACTTTGGGAGGTTACCCTCCTATCAGATTCGGAAATTTCTAATGAAGTATGAATTCTCAAAGTGAGAGGTTCCCTGAGAATTTCATACCTTCATATGGATATCATTGGAAGGTTTTCTTGGCACGGAGTATTTAACATAGTGTAATCTAAGGTATTATGATAATTTAACTAATTGATTAAGAACCTTTAAGAAATTAATAATGACATATTTTCCTGTCTGTCCGGAGAAGAATAAGGAAGGTCAGCAGGGTCATGAGGACGACGAACGAGGTGGTGTTTTATATGATGGAAGAGGAAAGGGAGTAAGTGGTAGAAATTAGGAGGAGGTGAAATAGATGGATCCATGGCTTCATCCATAAGTAAGACTGGCGGGCTGTTGAAGAGTTGTTTTGTCCTTCAATTTGGTTTCGTTTGTCCTCTCTTACCTACCAATATAATTTTTACTCCGGCGTGTAGCGCACCCACTTCCCCCTTTTTCTGTAGCTTTTCCATTTCATCGCATTGTTCTTTCCACCAGTTCTCCTTCGCCCCGTGGGTTACTCGCCATAGTTTATTATTTAACTCCTCATACTTCCTGTTGCCTAGGTCGAAGTTGATGTCATTCCACCTCCTTCTCTCCTCTATTTTTGTAATAATTTTTTCTATAACCCATTGCTTCTTTATTCTTCTCGTTTCCTTTTATCCGATTTTGTTTCCTCCCGCTCCTACTATGCCTGTTTTTATATTTTCACATCCTGACTCGATTGATCCTATTTGTTTTGCTTCACCTATGTTCCTTTACACTAGCTCCTGGAATACCCTACTTCTCAACCCTTTTAATACTTCCACGTTCTACCCCATCATCCTCCTGCTTTTACAAAGCCTTAGAATCTGATATTATATTTCATCATAATGTAGTTTCCATGGTACAATTCTCTATTATTTACTTCCATATTCCGGGTAATTGATAACTGGGAGGGCTTCCCCACCCACGCTTCCCAGCCGTATTTTGAACGTGACACCACGTGAACTACCTTCCTGTTGCCTGCTGCCCTCCGACCTATCTGGAATGAGTGGTCCAACCAGGAGCAATAGTAATTTCTCCTGCCAGTCAAACTCTAGGGGTCATTGGAACGCGTCAGCCGCCGCGTAACGGATGTAGTGCAAGGGAAGAGAACACCTTACTGTCAGCGTGTTACTATGTAATAAATTCTTTAATCTAAAATGAAGGAACGTATCTATGCCTAGCATCTGGTGATTTTGTAGATCTCGTTACATGTAGTATTGAAGGTTTAGATCTGGGGTATAGTAGTAGTTTGGAAAGGGCAGCAGCAGGAATAGGGCTAAGAGTGAATAGAGATAAGACCTAATGCATGCTTTTCACAAGGAAATGTTGAAATAATGAAGCCTAGATCATAGAGATAGGAAACAAAACTTCTGAAAACTGCAAAGAATTCATGTACTGGGGATTTTTACAAACAACAATAATAGAGTACCATAGGAAATAATGGCAATAATAGCTAATGGGAGCAGATCTTATAACGCATGTACGAAAGTTTTCACTTCACGAACTGTGAGCAGGTATGCGAACATTATTTTTCTAAAAAATAGCTCTGCGTTCTCAATCGCGTATATATGCAACTGAAACATGGACACTCGTCAAAAGGGACGAGGGAATGTTGAAAAAGTGGGTGAGAAAAATATTTACGGGGATATTTTGGGCAGTGTAGTGTTTACGTGAATGGAAAATAATGAGTTAAGATGGAAAGCATGAGCAACGACTGGGATACAGTGACGGAAATAAAATCTAGAAAAATTAGGGGGCTGGGACATGTGTGGCGAATGAATGATGATGAGGTAGCAAAGATAGGGTGGTAATTTCTGAGCAATTTCGTTAAACTTAATCAAATCCAGGTTTAAATTTTCTTGCCTATTATTCTATAGAATGGCATTCAGAATAGGTAGTTCACGTTGGTTAATTTTAGTCATGTACAGTTTTTGGTCCTTGTTTCTATACTGAATAATTCTTGTCTGGAAGCAGGCTCATTTTCCATAAGACATAGCTTAAGCTTACCAATTTTAGTGCATGTTAACTTATAAATTGAGCATAATTTTATAATAGGTTACCGGTCTAAATTAGCACTTCAGTTCATATGCAAATCCGCAGGACATATTTGATACGACATGTTGCATAACTCCTAGGATGGCGTTTGCGCGCTATTTTCCCACTTCGGTGTTTAAAGGTAAATCCAAGGGTTGATTTAAGTTTTTGGCATTTTGGCCGACAAGTTTTTTCTATCACTTGTGGAAAATTTGCTACATATGTTGCCATTTCCCTGACAGTTTCATAACTTAAGACCAAACTTGGATGAAAAGACTCAGGGAGAATGGTAAATTTTAGTTGTTGAAGGTCTGTAATTAATTGAACTTGTTTATTCTCATAAAGTGATCTGAAAAATCTTTTACATAGCCGATTTTTGGCTCCATGGCGCGAGTTCTGATGCAATCATACTTCCATTAAAATCTATTCCTACCCCAATCCTCACCTTCCCTTGCACATCAGTGGATAATTAAAAACTGCTAGATTAAGCTTAAGGTGTATTCGGAGATTGATTTGGAAATTAAAACCCGGTAAGCTATGAATTCTCTCTCCCGTATGCATTTAAAATGTATTTCAAGTGTTTAGAGAGCACCCGTTTATGGGTCTTTGGTGAGCAAGGTTGGATTTCGGGACAATTAAGTGGAGTATGTTAAGCACTCTGCCCATCTAACCTTCTCAATATTTTGGAGCATTAATTTTATCTCGCAAGTAGAGAGCTTTACGAAAAAGTTTAACCAACATGTACGACACTTGCATTGGCGCTGCGCAAGGAGGACCATGCACAATCACTACAACAAATTGCACGGCACCACGGACACGGGCATCTTCCGACGCTGAAGTTGCGGCGTTGAGCAGTTGGGATGGCCTTCCTAAGTAGCATCCAGGCGATTGATTTTGAGTTTTTGAGATGCAAATGCGTACATCAAATAAATTTACTTCCAAATACAAAGTAATGAGGCAATTTGTGCTTCGGATAAGTGGTCTCTGCAGAGATTTACTGGAAAAGTAAACTAACAGTAGAATGTATATTTTAAAATATCAACAATTATAAGTTGCCACCACCTGTTAATCTTACATCATTCACCTGAAAACAATAGTAAGCAGCTAATCTGCTGTACCTCATGGAAGTGTGATCGAGCCATACTTATTCTTTTTGCACTGTAATTGCATCAATAGTGCGGTAACGCGAAATATTTCCCTCTTCGCAGACAACGTGGTATCCTTGTGGGACATTTGCAGTGAGTTTGACAGGAATGCGTCGAAAAAAGACTGGGATGAAAATGAGTGTCGTACTGCATGACATTTACAAAGAAATTTGATTAAGTACACAGGTATGAATTTTTGGAAAAGGAATAGTTCATTCAATCATTGGTGCTGGGGGGTTAAACACGCCAATTTCCGAAACTTCCATTTCCAAAACCGTGCGGCACGGGAGGGGGTGAACTCTTGAAATGAAAAATTGTCCCTAATCATCATTCATAAGTATTTATTATCTGGTATCTATTACAAATTAGTATTAAGAAACAAGATTCGGGATAATGTCTTCCCTGAGAGTTTATTACGTCCTTAGGTGATTATTAAAAACATTGGAAAAGATTCTTTTACTGGGAACCGAGCTCCCAACCACACAAAGCATTTTTTTTGTCAGATCACAGAGCTCGGAGTACGGTGTTTTCCTTTCACTCCACCAATTTAGAGGGTTAATAGTCCTATTAAAAAGGGACTCGTCATGGTAATTATTCAATTCAATTATGCCACTTGCCCGTGAATCTGGTTTTTGCACCATTCCTAGATCATAATTGTCGATTTATTTTCCAGTGTCAGAGATACCCATTGTTATTTCCAAATCAGTGGCTGCCTGTGGGTAAATGATGGATAGAACCTCTTGGATAATACCCTCTCCTTACATAGTCGGATGGTATGTGGGTTAGTGACTCCAAACTGTTTAAATCTTGGGTCCAGGAATGAAGCCTCTGCTAAACGTAGATAATCCTCCAATGCTTTAAAAATCTTTTGTTCAGAGCTTATATCAATTTTTCCGCAAGTGATGTGGCTTGGCTGGGAATATCTTATTTTTTTGACCATTCACTCCCCCAGATTTCCAGGGTTTGGCTGAATAGAATTACTTAAAAAATAATGACAAGCTTCTCCCAACTCATTTCATCCGTGACCTCCTTGAATGGTTTTAGAATCTGGCAGAAGTTAGAAATAAAAGCTATTTCACTGCTTGTCGTGTTTTCATCTTCTGGATATTCAGCGAAATTACGGATTCTTTTATTCCCAGCATTATCTCCAGCATGTCATAGGTATAGTTCCACCTGTTATTCACACTTAGTTTTACCGTTGAAGTAGGATACTGCAGCTGTGTCTGTACGATCTTCAACTTTGTCATACTTGGAGCTTCTTTTGAAAAACTCCTCAGATTTCCTCTTTACTAAAAATATTTAATTTCTGTACATGCTGAATAATAATATTTATATGGTGGCCAAAGCATGGGTAACTTATCCATCCAGCTAATCTTATAGCAGCAACAATATTGCTACACTATCACTAACTAGAGCTAGAATATTTTTTTTCAATACCAATTCACCAACAACTCTTTGTAACTCTCCAGCCAAATTTTCAGCTACGTGCCTCTCAGGATAAGGGAAGCACTAAAGTAAATTACACTCCATTTCAAAGTCTTCATCTATGTAGTAAGTGCAGTGTCACCGATATGAAATTCCATTTCACCTTAAAGTTCGGGCATCTGTGATAATACAGACGTACCTATTAGCTTTTAACTGGTTTCTGACGCTTTTTTCACTATATTAAATAGCTTGGGGATGAGATCATCAGAAATTTTATTTACACTGGGTAAATTGTAATAATTGTTCTATTATCTGACATTTTTTAACGAACACTTACAAATATGGAGATGTAAATAATTTTTCACTAAATTTTCCACCACAGTAAATTTTTTATCTTGCATTTTCTTGGTAGGTTAAAGTTTTTGATGAAATCAGATAACGTTTATTGGCCCGTGCTATGCTCGGAATCGGCATTTCTTTCTTAACTATATTTTGGAACGAGTTGCCCTCTACTGCTAAAAATGTACCCGCATGCTGCTTCTTGATGTACCATATTAGTATCTGTATTGGATTTTTATAAGGTGGACAACATCATTTTTGAACACCAAAAGACAATGAATATATATCATTTATCAGTTGATATCACTTATATTCTGCGAAATGCATATATTTTTATATTGAAGATCATTATCAAATATTCACCTAATCGCATTAGAAATGTAGGGTGTAGCATACGCAAATGCTTTGCTAAATTGAAATTACTTCAACCTTTTTGGGATAGGGTCCTTGAGCAAAAATTTCACTTCCCTTTTCTAGATCCCGTGTCTTGGTAGTATGTTCTCCAAACCCTGCTAGTTTTAAGTTTTATTCGGTGAGGTGTTTCTCAAGTTAAGAGGGCTCTTAGTGTCTCCAATTACCAACCTCGATATGTAATCTTCGCCAATTATCGATCTTCAAATCAGCTTCTAAGGGCACTTGAATAGCTGTTTTTCTTGCGGTCAGTGGGTAGGTGTCAGGTAGATCAGGCGTATTAGTCAAAGATGAAATGGATGGAACTTTCACACTTATGTGACTAATATCACTTATGATGTGTATGCTCTTTGAAATTGCGTTGAAGACACAAGGATTGCAATCTCAATTTTAAAATGGACCTATGGCCAGACAAACATTTTGAGCTTCACTTGCCACACATACTCATGGAGTCAAATATAATACATACAATTACGTGAATTTTATAATTTTAATTTAATGGACCCATAAGATTCAATACGATATAATTTTGAATTCAGTCACTGCAGATTTGGTATTTTCCTTACTGCGTTTTAATTATTACTTCTTTGCAGGTTAATCATATGTGTTTAATGGTTCTATTTATACCGGTTACATTCATATAAGTCATAACGTGGTAACTATTAAGCTCAGTAGATATATACTGAGCCTGTTTTATTAGAAAAACGATCATGATATCAATTCATCATACTATGTTCAAGTTTAAAATCCCCAGTATGTAATGTACTGTCAAGTAAGATTTAGTGCTGTCAAGATGACTGAGTCAGACATCGAAACGTCGGCCTACATGGAGACCATCACCCGGTTGGAAACCCGAGAAAGCATCACCAAACTAATGTACTGTCATTTGTAAAAGTCTGTGGGCAAAATCCGCAGCGCCTCTTTCGGCCAAGTAGTGAAGTTAAAATTTATGTTGGCTCCACCTGACTGATAGAGACTTGAAAGGTATGTGACAGTTGGGGAACATTTCACGTTAATTTTCCTAAAAAAGTTAAAAAGTTCCTAAAATAATCCATATCAATAAACACTCATCGATTGCGTTCGTAATCTACGACGGAATGCCTTGAGGAGCTGCTAATATGCTTGTAACGAGAAAATCTGTTGGCTGTCATTGTTGTAGTAAACTCTGGTAAACATAGTTAACTTCCAAGTTATATTCGTTAGCTTTCTTTTTATTCGAAAGTTATGGACATCGGAAATGTAAATGAATTAATACCTTTAATAAGCATTACGCTCCTTGTTATACAATAAAGCTAGATATGGTAAGGGAAATTCATATCCTGGTGCTTTTCTCGCAGTTCTTCGCCATATGTTAAAAATATTCCCTCACTTTCGTTGCATTAGGAGTTGCATTGCGTTGCTCTTTGGAGAATGCGTTCACCCATAAACTGCGACAGACCGTCGCTGAGTTCGGAGAGATGATGAGTTAAACTTCTAGTTTCTTTATGTGAAAGTAAAATGGGGTGGGTTTCTCAGGCGCTTCGCAGTAAGGAACCGAAAATAATCATCGAGTTTGTATGCTCGAGTCATGCCTCCTTGCCATGATGTCATGTGCTGTGTGCACGAGCGAGCTCTCTGTCCATATGCAGGCCTCTGGCAGCGGGGAATCGCAAATCTGCAAGCAAAATAATCTGCATGGCGCTAAGTTTTAAGTGCCATATGTACGCATCACAACTGTGTTCATTATTTTTATCATGAAATATAGTGAACTTAACTTCTGGTATCCACCCACGAAGTAGAGTCAGGGATGACAAAAATCGATCATCTCATATTTGTTAAATGCTAAGTTATAGTAGGTAGAGAGCCAAAAATTAACTGTAACGGGGTATCGATGAGTAAATTAATCAATTTATTTGTTCACGAGCAAAATGTTCACGAGTAAGAGTAAATAGTATTACGCTGATATGGAAGACTTGAGAGCCTTAAATGGCTCATCAGCATGGAAGGAATGAAGAAAGGAATCACTCAAAGAATTAATCTTATTATTTGAGTTGAAGCCGACATTTTTCTTTTAACTATAATATATTCAGAGAATCCCAGCATATTAGGGTTTTACGGATAATGCAATGAGCGTTCAGCGGGACCTGTGATTTTAATTAGCGATTTGCTACGCAGTCTCGCGAGCATCACTCGCCCCTTTGCGTGCATCGTCGCGATTTTTGAAGGATGTTTTTGATTCGGCTTTCTTCTTATGCTAATTATATACTAATGCTTTATTTTATTTTCTCATTCGACTAAATCCGTTTCAAATCAATCAGTTATCACCACCCAAAAGATAATTTTACATACATTATGCTCCCGAAATTATTGATTTATGTCCTAAAATCGGTATTTTACTTACAAGTAAATCACATTGAGAAAAGCATGGGGATTTCAGTCGTATCGCTTTCTACCTTCCAATTCCATATTCCGCAGTGTGAATAACTGATTTTTCAGAATAACCCCTTAACAACCCTGACGTCCCTAGTTCATGGACTAAACAGTCATAATATGCTGGATTCGTCCTTATATGTTTGACAGAAATAGTATTCTTGGAATATTTTTCTAGGTAATTTCATTTAAAGCTATAATAAACCCAATTTCGAATACTTCTGGACCGTGTTTTCCTACATTGAAGTCTTCTTCAGTTCTTTCCCTCTAAATCTTTTCCACAGTATCGGTCAAGATTTTGACTGATTCTTTCCGTTCACCCATGATAATTATAGTTTAGTGGGAATAAAGGAATAGGGATGAGAAAATTTCGCCTGGTTTTTTTCCGGATTGAGGAGACAAGGATGTCCTTTTTATTAATTCATTCGGTGACTTTCACTCATTATGAGTCCTGAAAGTTGGATGTCATCATCGGGAATCGCCAAAAGAAAAATACGAAAGGTGAAGGTAGATATGGATCAAGGGAAAAATGGAGGGATATGACTAAAGGCACGAATAAATAAAACTCTAGTGGTAATGGTGGACGGGGAAAACTGTGAAAATAAAGGCACGAAAATAACGAGCACTCCCCGTACCTGGTTCTTATTTGCTATAAACAAAAAAGACTTCATATCAACATAAAATAAGTTTTGCACTCAGCGCTGTCATAAAAAATTGCAGACAGTTAGAATTAATATTCTGTGGCATCTCCCTCCAATTCTATTGCCCGCGTTAGTCTCGATCTCATGGAATTTATTAAATTCTTACACAAGTCTGGGCGTCGGGAAAGGGAAGTCTACACCTTTCTGACATGATCCTCAAGATGTTGAACGGTCCTCAAGCGGTCTGTAGACCAATCCCGAGATATTATCCCCCTCAGATTTTCAATGGAATTGAAATCGGGCGATCGCGTCGGCCACTCTAGAGGACAAAGTTTTGGATTTTGTGTCAGGAAATCTATGACAACTCGCCCAGTATGAACTGGACAAAAATTACTTCTTTTTCTCCGGGGACTATCTCGGAAGGGTACGGAATTAGGTTTTCCCTTAGAATACCGACATAATCCACAGATGTCATTCTTTTTGGTGTTCTAACGAGGGGACCAGGCCCAGCTGCCGTCATTGCACCCCAAAACCCGACGCTCACGCGGCCAGACCTATTGTTTCTCACAATGTAGGCGGGTTCATACCTGTTGAGAAATTAATTAATGTCGACGCCTTTTTAGAATAAGGAAGAAACACAATACTGAAAACAATTTCATTTATGATTACCTTTTCCCTCGCGGGCGCCATAGTTGAGTGGTACCATTCTCATTGCTCTGAAATGTTTTTTCGAATGAAAAATAACTAAATCCCAATAGGTATAGTCCATCTCACAATATCGTTGAGAAAATGTGAATCTGGACTGTTTATGAGCCGGCGTTAAAAATGGCTTTTGGCACGGTTTATAATGTCTCAGACCTACTTCTTGAACCCTACTTCGAAATGTAGAGTAGCTGCAGCTAAATCCATCTCTTGCGGCAAGGACGCTAATCCTCCCGTTGAAACGGGGTGCTGCTTGACATACTCTATAATGGTGCGATTTTGTTCCTCGGTCGTACACCGCGGTATTGGTATATTTGTTGAACTTCAATAGTGGCGCTGCTATAGTTCATAATCGCCAGGCCTATTTATATTTATCGTTGATGGTGTGAATTAAATCAAGAATTGAAACATTTATTCGTTTTATTCCATTTTTTTAAATAATTATTAGTTATTGGAAATAATCAGCCTTTCACGGGAGAAAAATACCACGATATATCACTATGTTTCGAAGGGGCGAAGAGCTGAGGCCGAGAAACACCTCCTTGGCATTCGAACGAATTCATTGGAGGTCAAGGCATCAGAGTGGTCAGGCTATTTTGCTTCCTCAAGAAATACAACATCTACATCTACAAAATACCCTGCAAGCCACCTCAGGGGTGTGTCGTAGGGGGTGAGTATTCACCAGCATGCATGACACTATATCCTAAAGTTAGTGTAACTACGACTAATTATGCATTAGCATACATCGTTAATGCACAACTACACTACAGATATTATCGTAATGGAGAGGGACCATTAATATATATATATATATATATATATATATATATATATATATATATATATATATATATATATATAATGTCTTGGTCGAAAATCGATTATCGTTCGTGGGAAAAATCAAATTTTAAATCTGTCCGTTCTACACTCTAGTTCCCTAATTTTATTCTCATGGTCTGATCTACCGTAGTATGTCGGATTTCGTAAAATATTACCAACGCCGTCAGAGAATAGACCGGTTTGGAACTTACGTAATAGATTTAGTCTAAATTTTAATCGACGGTCTGAAAGCGTTTCCCATCCCAGTTGCTGCAAAAGGTCAGTAACACTAACGAGATTATCATAACGGCCTTTAACGTATCTTGCCGATCTTCGCTACACGCCTTCTAACTCATTTTCCAAGCCTATCTCATAAGGATCCCAAATACTGGCAGCATATTCCAAGTGGGGTCTAACGAGAGAGAAGTAGCTGATTTCCCTAACTTTATCGTCGCACTTGCCAAGTACTCTTTTAACAAATCCCAATTTACGATTAGCTTGACCGGTAATTTCTCGAATATGTTTACTCCACGAGAGATCATTAGTCAGTTTAACTCCGATGTATTTAACCGATTCTACGGTGTCTAGTTTTATGTTGTTTATGCAATAGGTGTTACAAGGAGCGTTTTTCCGTTTCCAAAAATTCATAACAACGCATTTTTTCAGGTTTAATTCTAGCTGCCACGCATCGCACCACTCCTGTATTGCCTCGAGGTCCTTAGCTAGCGCTTCCTTATCAATAAGGCTACGAATTTCTTTATACACCACTGCGTCGTCTGCAAATAATCTAACCTTACTGTCAACTGTTTCACCGATGTCATTTATGTACAAAAGCAACAGAAGTGGGCCTATGATACTTCCCTGTTGGACACCCGATGTGACTTTTACTTCATTAAAGATAGTGCCATCTAATACAACCCTTTGCTCGCGATTGCTTAAGAATTCTCTAATCCAGGAAATTACGTAGTCGTCTAAACCGTAGGATTTTTATTTCATGAGTAGCTTACTGTGGGAAACTTTATCAAATGCCTTTTTAAAGTCAACAAAAATTGCATCAACTGGAACGTTATATTCACCCGAGACTAAAATATCGTGGGTAAAAAGTGCTAATTGAGTTTCGCAAGATCTTCCCTCTCTGAATCCGTGTTGCGTTTTCGTTAACAAGTTCTGCATATCGAGGTGTCTCATAACTGAACTTACAATTATATGTTCAAGGACTTTGCAAGAGATAGATGTGAGAGATATCAGTCAGTAGTTCGATGGCTGTTCCTTATCACCGATTTTGAATATGGGAGTGACATTTGCAATTTTCCAGAGGGCTCACTCGTGCACACTACACATGAGATTATGGCAAGGAGGCATGACTCGAGCATACAAACTCGATGATTATTTTCGGTTCCTTACTGCGAAGAGCTTGAGAAACCCGCCCCATTTTACTTTCACATAAATAAACTATGTCTCTTTAGCAGTGTACTGCAGGTTCGCATGTAGCACTCTCCCAGTTTCTAATTTGATTGCGAACACTTCTCCTGACTGCTTTTTGGTCGGTGCCCAGCGGCCGGGGGAATGTGCGAGGTCCCGATTTGTACAGGGACGAGTGATGTAAGCCTGGTGTGGAATCACCCCGTGCCACACACCCTAGAGGTGGTTTACACGGTACTTCGTAGATGTAGATGTAGTGATCGATGGCAAAGTAGTTCATTTAGCCTAAGGCCTGATTAGACCGCATTAAACAAGGTTTTTAAATTTTATTTAACAATAGTATAATGAAATTTTAGTATGATTTAGTGAACTTTGATATCTGGATCACGTTGAGAATGTCTTATTGTTTTTCAGGCAAAAAGAAAATTTCGGAATTACATTTGGCATTCAGTGACCGTTTAAAATCCCGATATTTAAATAAAATTGATTTTGAGTGTGCATATGCTAAATAGACACAATAAAAGGAAAATTTGTGGTTATTTTATGCGTTTTGAATATAAGAAGACCGAAATACAGCGGCTGATGGGATCAATTTAAAATACAGCGGCTGATTTTCTGTCATCTACTACTACAAAATACCCTGCAAGCCACCTCAAGGGTGTGTGTCACCAACATGCATTACACTATACCCATGAACTTAGGAGGTAACACTATACCCTAAAGTTAGTTTAACTACGACTCATATGGGGTCGTCATGATGTCGCTTAGGTCAAAGGACATAAAACATGGCGGGTGGTTTGCTCCTCTATTCTTACCCTAGCAGATTCAAATTTAATGGCTAACAGTTGACGTTTTTCGAGAAGTCGGTGCTTCATTGCTTCAAATTGGCATCAACGAAAGAACACAGTGGCTGGAGCGGTAATCGCGTGTCAATGAGAGCACATTTAAGGTGGTTGGAGCTATTTTTGTTCATGTACGGACTTGCGCGAAACTTTTGATTACATATGTGCAGATTTTGCCTAAAACGCGAAATAATTCGTTTCATACCATTATAATAGTTGTAAGCAAAATATCAAGGTATCATGACGAGTAAAAAAACATATTATAACATGTAATATTTGCTGAAATTTTGAATGCCGAGCCGAAAATCCAAGTCATAACAATGTTTTAATTAAGGCGAATACTTCAAAATATAATTATTGTATAATTTCCATTTCCACTGCATAAACAGATTTGCTTAAATAAAATGTAGTTCAAGTATTTTTTCGCCTTGAAAAGCTATTAAGATGTGCGCTCAATGACTCACGATTACCACTCCAGCCACCTTAACGTATTGGTATTATGTACCTCGCATCAAATATACAATTTCTATATAATTCAAAGAAGAGCAATTTTTCATTTCATATAATTCATAGGAAAAAAGTCATACATTGTCTCCAAGTTATGGAATATTTTATGTGGATGCCCACGATAATGATGTTATTGCACACGACTCCGTTCAAGCCTTCTTGCACTCCTATGCTGGTTGAAATGCAAATTTATAACATTTTACGCCGAGCTTCCTTCCAAGGTATTTCGCCACTATGATTACGATTCAAAAATAATTCCTGTTCTCATTGACCTTACACTGATTAGATTTAACTCTATCGTGTACGTGGCGTGGTGGTTTTTTCAAATTGACACATTTTAATCTTTTTAATGACATAGTAATATTTTACCAAATATTTAGAAAATCTTATTGAGTGAAGAAAACTCTTAAATAAAAGTTAAAAATATTGATACATGAATATGGACATCACCCGATGTATCGGTCAGACAACCGATATATCGGGCGATACGCTTCAAAGGATGTATCAAACCTCTACGCGGTGCCGGTATATTGTACCAGTGGGTATATCGGCCGCGACAGCAGACTTTTATGTGGTCTGGTATATATGCTTGTTTTCCCCCTGCAGTTCCCTTTGTCAAAAAAAAACAAATTAAAAATTTCGGGAGGGGGGTGGAGGGTTTCGGATCCCATTAACCCCTTTGGCTAGGTTGCTGGTTGTTGGAGCATTGAAATACTCAAGTCAACCACAGCTGAATGAGCCGTCGCAATTGCTTACATGTTGGAGGGGGGGGGGGGGTTGTTATGACACCAGAAGTGAAGGACGGAAGTGTAGAAGAAAAAGAATTTGGGAGTGGAGAGCGATGATCCGTGGGGAGTGTTTAGGTCGAATTGGAATCTTTTTCAACCGGCAATACCAATTTGATCGCGGCCATTTTCAAGAGAGTTCGCCCTAACCGATACCAGAAAATACTATCTCCCTCCCACGAATTCCACCATTCCCCTCAACAACACAGCCCATTCCAATTCAGCAGATTCCAATATCCACCCATTGCACCAACATATCGCTCGCCGAATGACGAACGTATCGCCGACGACGTCATACGTGCGACCAATCATACCCTCCGTTACAGAGAGTATCCAACCAATGGATGCTATCTGTTTGAATCGTTGCTTCACTCCCCCAACTCCTCTCTATGCGCTTGGTCATTTCAGCCCCAGACAACGAGGGACAGACAACGTTGGTACGGGCCCAGCTATCGCTTCGCTTCGCGTAGAACTTGGAGACGGCGTATCATTCATTAGGGGCCACCTGCTTAGAGTCTACGTACGTATGAGCATATTGAAGTTTTACCCCCCTGAAGTTTATATTTAGCATACTTTTTTTTTTAACTTAATTACTTACTAATATCTTGCAAAAGTGGAGTAACTCGAATGATTTAGGACCCAGAAGTAAGTGTTCGACTCCCTATATTATTTGACCTTAAGTACGTGAGTCCTGGTCAGCCGCGGTATTGTATTCCGGGAAATTTTATTCATATTGTGTCTTATCGTCGTCTTAATATTGCCATCGTTGGCTGTTTGAGGGTATTGACTCTCAATGCTCTCTCGTAAAGTGGGGATCGGGATAGAGTGGTGGCTGTAGCACAGGCTTTCCATTTCGATGGCCCGGGGTCGAATATATTAAGCAGCAAAGATATTTTAGTACCATCCCGATCTTTGGCTGGGTGCTTTGGAAAATGAGCACTTAAAGTGGGATCGTTGGATCACTCAGACCGTTGGATGGGACTTCAATCTGTGCAACCCTTGGCACCATTTGTTAATAGCAGGCTAATTCCGACGCCAGGTTTCTCTCATCCTAAAAATCCGAAATATTCTGTCCCCTATTACAACCTATCCACCAATCCTGTAGGAAGCATAGATCGCAAGTAATTTTGCTCAAGCCAGGATGCATTCATTGTCTGGAATTAAATAATTTTGCAATTCATTTGTCCGTATGCTTGCAGCGTATGCTAGACATCTGTTTTAGTAACGGTATCTGTTGGTTTGAAGTTAGTTTCATGACTAAAATTAATTATCTTCACTTGTTTAATATTGTGGTTAGAATTTAATTTTTTTCTGCTATGCTTTCAACCAGTTTTCGCGATATTTTTTTATTCATCACATTTTGAAAGGTCTTATTCTGATTGATATAAGTTTCTAGCTCTACTTATATCCTTTACGGGGTTAGCCCAGAGTATTCACCTCGGGAGGAATCTTAATATAGCTGTTAAAGATGAAACATTAGTCTTACTTAGCTACTCTGCCACATATCGTCTTCCATACTGGAATTCGTAAATATTTTTAACCCTCTTTTCATCTCTCTTTCGCAGTCACGGTAAGTGAATGGAAACAACCACAGTCGCAGCAAGCGGAATTTAAGACCAGAAAATGCTGGCCGGAGATTGCTGTTCCCATGGATTGCATGATGATATGAAGTTATCAATTTTTCAAGACGGTCAGTGCAGCGGCGTAACATCTGCCACCTGATAAGCAGATATATGATCCGCTGTTACAGCGTTGATCCCGTCAAGTTGACAAACCCTCGAGACGGCACAGATTTCCAGCAGATTGATTGGGTAAGTAGCTGGTTAAATTTAAAATTGCATGAATGATAATCAGTAGTTTTTTTTAGTGTTATTGAATAACGTCACGCTTCTGAAGCGTAAAGGAATAGTGTCACGGATTTCTGCGGTACTAAATCTTGCTCATATACTCTCTCTTTAGCTGGAACGTAGGCTTCTGCAATGGGTTGAAGAACCGGATTTCATATTTCAAGGTTGAATTGCGTTCGTCAACGTTAGGATTACAAAAATGTTCTGTTACAGGAGGCGTCTTCATGTCGAACTGTAGGGGTTGTTTGTTGGATCTTAGCCGGATTTTGAGTAGTGGCGCCAAAATACCTGCTCATTCTGTTCTGTTTCCATTGGTCAAGGGGTTGAATAGCCTTTTCCATGTTGTTGCCCGTGAATACAAATCCTCGCTGTAGTAGTTTCTGGATTCTTCATAATTTCAATGGCCTCGCCATCAATCTCAAGTCTTCTTATTCTTGGGAATTATCAGTTTGACCTGAATACGCCTCCTGTAAAGGAGGAGAAAACGTTTATCATAACGCTGACGCACGCAATTGAACCTGAAAACATGGGATACAGTTATTCTTACTTCAAATCCTACTTCGCAAGAAAGGTATATGGCGCAGTGATTTTTTTTAAACCATATATATCCGCAATCTCATGCTGTGCAAATGTTATGAACTTTATTATGGCGTCAATTTTGAATAAAAAAGTTCGTACTTCTCCACACTTTATTTAAAAACTGCGACCGTTTTCACCTTAATACGGCATCTTCTGCCAGAAGATGCCTTAAGGTGAAACCGGTCGCAGTTTTTAAAATATTGTGTGGAAAAGTAAGAAGTTCTTTTTTATAAAAAATAGATATATCACTTCCACTAAGCCAAGCCTGATACAAAAAAAAAATTTATTATGTTGGTTAGGCTGGTAGTTAGTCCCAGGATAGGGGTTTACTATTTTTTTCTGTGATGAAAATCTATAGAATTGCATCATCGCTGATATAAACAAGCATTTAAGGGGTAAAGTAGTGTCTGTGTTATTGTTCTAGGCTCAAGTTCCTGGGATGGACATCAGTTTTTTTCATTCACTGTTTTGTTACTTGACCTACTCGAGCGGTAAATATTTTTCACCTGTTTATCAGATATTTTTAATGCGTTAAAACTGTTCTATATTATTTTGCAAACAGAAGCTGACATTTAATATCTGGCGCCGCGAATACCTCTATTCCAACTATTATTTAATTCTGGCTAGTTCTAATATTGTTTTATGTTAGCTGATGTAATAAGCCGGCTCTCATATGGAATGAAAGTGATTCTCAGCAAGATCGTCGTACTTACTTTGACGCTGCAAGTGAACCTTGCGTGCGGAGTGTGCTGAAGAAACCCTTTTCTAATTCAGCCCACCGCGCGGCTGTTTTCCGTAAATGTTATCACCTCTAAATCTTGGTAAATTTAATTTTTCGTAATGAAGGAAAGGAAAGATTTGTAAAGGGCATTATTACTATAAAAATTCTTTGAGTCTTACCTAGATGAAAAGTTAAAATTATCCATATATTACATACATACTAAAGTTACTGCACCTCTTCGAAACAAAGAATTACAAATATTCGCCTGATAATCATCATAATAGCTATCGAAAGCGTGGAAATAGCTATATTGTGGAGGGTTATTTGCATTATACCCTTATCATAAACTGATGGCGGATGGACGTCACAGAGCGAGTAGCGTTAAGGGCCTATGTCCTTCCATCTCAGTTTATGGCACCCACTCTGGCTCCGCCACTCTTCTGCTTATAATGGAAGTGCGATCCAGATGAGTTTGAGGCACACGTGATTTTGAATGTGAATAATCATTCATTGTGTAAAAGACTCTTGAAGATACAATTGAAAAATATTTAGTAGTGAATTCAAGCAAAACTTAAATGAGAAAATCTAAGCCTATAAAAAAATCTAGAACCTATCACTCCTTTAGTCTTGAGATTCCATGTTCATAGGAACGCAAAACGGAATTCTAAATTTTACAATTGCAGCAAAGCAATTAAACTTAGTGTTTTATGTTGACGCTATTGGGTATGTAACCCCAGAATTTTCGCGATTCGTAAATTATCCACGGACTGGCTGCCAGCCAACTTTCGTTAAAGTTCTATACCCGGCTATTGGGTACTCTCCTTGCTAGTCTCAGGTTTAGGCTAATGTTTTTAATATTATAAATTGAAGCAACTTTGAAGTTACTTAATAAATTTGTATTTATTTTATACCAATGGTGTGATAGTGATTCCAATTTCTGTCAGAACTGTTTGCTAGGATTTTGACCCTTTTATAATTATCGCGACACTTTTCATGATAAATTGAATTATTGCGGAACTTGTTAATTTTTTACTTTTCAATAATTTGTAGGTAAATACTTATATTCATTCACGTTTCATAGTATTTGATGCTGATTTCCATAATGAAAAACTTTGGTGACACATATATGCTACGGTGATGGTTTCTTTAGGCTTTCTCAGTTATTGTGACTTAAGTTGTTAAACAGTAATTCAGCGACTTTTATAAAAATGTTTAACATATTTTATTAACTTTTTTATTTATAATCTAACTTATTTGTATTGTGTGAGATATTTCACTTGAATTCCTTTAAATATTAGTCACTTGTGTAGTCATCTGGTGGATTGTATTATTTTTCAGCATTTCGTTGAGCTTGGACCTGGGGATATTTCTGTGAACAAATTTGAATTTGATTGGAATATTATTAAAACACACCTACTGTTGATTAGTCAAATCAAAGCAGTAGTAAAATGGCAGGCTTTCTTAGATATGCCTTCACTCATATATAAACAATTGAACGTTCTACAGCCGTTAAATATTGAAAGAAAATGAATTCCACAAGGTGCCTATTCCCCATGCCTTCACTCTTTCTTCGACTTGCACCAGCATCGTAGTATTTAATGGCAATCACTCGTTTTCTTTTTTCTGTAGGGGTCATAATATATGCCGCATTTCTATTCCGTTACTTACTCAAAATTATCTGCAGACAAAAGTATTTCTCCCTCACTTCTCGTGGATAATCTTGGAACTTATTTCTACTTCTTTCATCACACTGATTACTAATTTTTGAACATCTACTCGACACTCATACTCGGTGGTCTGTTGTCCTTAAAACTAGTTAGTTCAGCAATTTGTTAATGGAAAAGATCTTTATCCAACCACTCTGAATCAAAGTTCTCGCTACCACTGCTCGTTGAGGTTGGTTGGGGTCAAGGTGTTCTATCACCTTGAGTCGGGGTACTACCTTGTACAGTGGTGATTTTGGAAAACTGACTTATTTGGAGATTAATCTTTGCTCTGCAGTTTAAGGCAAGGCCAAGTAAACGATCCCGATCAAGAAATTTCTAAATTGTAGATAAGAAAAAATTAATGGTATTTTTTCTTTCAAATGTTACCCGGTGAATACTAGCCTCCCTGTTTATCTGCAGGAGTAGTACGATTTGATCTCAAATCATTCTCAAATGGAATCATTCATTCACGCCCAGTTATGTTCTGCCAATATTAATGTCGGTTTCCATATGACAATGAACTTAAATCAGAATGGTGCTTTCGTGCATCGTAGCTTACGCTGTTGGCTCTTTGTAGACTTCTTCGGATGAATGCTTTCGCTTCGGTTTTGGCTTGGGTGAGATACTTTCTGCTTCTCGCTTACTTAATCAATCTTTCTGCCAACATTGCTCCTCCTCCACTCGTCAAATAGTATTTGCTTAAGTCTCACGGTGAATTAATCTTTATTCCACAGAAAAAAACTATTCTTTACGTGGACCTTATGTTCTATTTCTTCGGAGTTTTTATAGCGGTTCTCAATCTCGTCAATCGTTCTTCACTGCCAAAATTATAATTATTTCAGCACAGCGCGGCATGCCAAATGTTAAATTTTTGGATTTCACCCCTCGCTTTTTCAATGTAAACATTGAAGCTCTCCTTTCATTATATTCCTTCGCATTTATTTACATCCAACTGGTCTTAATACAACTGCCTTTTCACTAAATTCATTGAAAGACACTTCTTTTATGTAGTCGACAGGTCTACTTCAATTCATCATGCGTTGCATAATGACATAGTTTGTCCAATTTTTCCTGAAAATTAATTTCTCCATCATAGTCCACAGATTGCTTGACAGTTTTCCCAAACTGTTTAACGCATTAAAAAGATTATGAAAAATAACAAAATTCGAATATGGCCTTCATTATGAATAGAGATTGTCTCGCTCAAACTATCTTAAATCCACACACTACTCGTAGCGACTCGCCAAAAGGCATAGTCCAGTAGTTCCGAGGAAACTACAACAACAAGCGTCAGGCACTTTAGTTCCTCTATCCCTTAACTGATGCATACAGTTTTGATATTTACAAAATCAGTTTAAATCTACATTCTACCCTGCAAGACACCAGAAGGGCGTGTGGCGGGATGTGCTAAGTAAAAAGACAGGCCATGAAAAGGGGAGGGAATAGGTAAATGGGCAGAACGAAAGTGATTTGTTAGTGGTAGTGGTGCCTCAGCTGTTTTAGCCATGGTAATTAATGGTGCGCTGGATGAGGGAATGTTCGTTCCTCTCAGTTGGGCAGCCTTTCATTCCGTCACTTCTATCGTATATAGGGATGAAGTGCGACGTAAAAATATACTATCATCCTGAAACTCGCATGATCTGAATTTAAGTAATCTCAGCCTGGAGTGCAGCCTCAGTCTCCAGCGACTCTTATCTAGTCCCTCCATTCTCTGCGTTTACACTTTTCGATCGGAGCAGTTTTATTTAAGAAACGCGGGTTTTCCTTGTTTTGAATTTCGCGGAGTTGATATTTGGTCATGGGTCACAAATGTTCGCGGCGCATTAATTTTAATGCAGTGTTTTTTTCGGAGTGATGTTCACTCATTGGGACGCGCATGTCCTGTACGTGTGAACATTAGAATGCGCCTTAGGTGCAATTCTCGGAGTTGAGCCAGCACTACCCGGATGTTGTTTTTCGCTACGATCCTTAGGAATTGAATTCAAAGACGCAGAATGAGGTTAAATTCACTGTGGGCACACTATTTGTCATTATCCAATACCCCGGTGTAACACGACTCTGCATCAAAACGGTTTATTGGTACTATTTTCATTCATTGTATCACTTTTTAATTTTTTACACATCCCAACCTCATAATGATATAGCTATTAGCGGTACTCTTCTGTAGGCAGCTCAAACATTTCCCTGCTGTAATTGTGAAGGCCCTACTCAGGGACTTTCTCAAGATTTTATCCATGCTTCCCTGGATGTCAATTGCGTTGCAATTACAATATCTTAATTCGTACACTTGCTTCGCTTATGCTCTAATGCTTGTATTTTGTTCTGTATATAGGTCTCTACAATACCTCCTGATGGGTTTCCTATTTTTTCATATTTTCTGTCTTCTATCCAACTATCTCTCTGAGATATGTTGATGTTATTAAGATCAGGGGCAAATGTTTAAAATGCTTATTGCGAGAATAAGCACCTTATATTATTTGTCCTCATTTTCTGAACGTTGACAAAGGACGTTAGCGTTGGCTTGGTTCGATTTAACTCGAACAGAAGGCGATCGGTCAGCTCGATCCATCATACATCCTTAACAGTTAGTACATTTTATGTCTTAAAATTAATATTATTATTATCATTTAAGCTTATACAGCAGATGATTTACTCGTCGTGTAAATATTTCCAACTTTTATTTTCAAGTTAATGCGAAATTGAATTGCTTGGAGGGGAAGCTTCTTTTGGTTGTTAAATACGAGGCAACTAAGAGACTCGGAGAGAACACTTTCTAGACGGTTAATAAGGATGAGCGTGGTTCACCTCGTCATTTCACTATAAATATTAAAGCAATCTTTTACTTCACCTTTCGCCGCATTGCAACCTTATTTGATCGCATCCAAATCTTCTTCATACATTTACTTCTTATTGTATACATTAAATGATGCTCATTTCCTTTGTTTAGACTTGTTCAATTCAAGAAACGTAAAGAGAAATATCGTTTCCCAACTTTTTCTGCTATTGTTTGTCCTTATCTTAGGCAACGTTTTGTTCCATTCTTCCGTCGATAATTCTTGAAATATTTCATGTAGATACACAAAAAATACTTATAAAATGTTTTCGTCATAAAGCTCTCATTTTTCATACGGATAATGGCATAAACTTCTCAAACTAAAGTTATTCAATGCCGTCACCATTAGCCATAGTTTAGCAGTTCTGATGAAACATTATCGATGCATCCTGGGTAGCTTCAATTTCTCAAACCATTCTTTCTTGGTGCCTGAGCGTGCTTTGTTGGTTTTGGCCTCCTCCATAAGTAACCTCAAATGTTTCATATCTTTAATTCTTCTCCAGAAATGTGAATCAAGTAGTGAATAGTAGTAACATTAATCGAAGTGTTGCCCTATACTTTCTTTTTGCGTAGTGAAACTTTACCCTCGGCATTATTCTAGGGAGAAGTTCTTTGTCATTGTACAGTCAGTAACTACGCTTCGTTCCAGAGATGAAAATGCTTCTCGTTCTGATTGAATTTTGTAAAATATTTAACGGCTCATGCCAGGAATTTGTCTCCATGTCCCGAATCTTTTATTAGTGGTATCAATAGCTCTAAAAAGGGTGTTACTCTGGGAACGCTTCTTTGGATTGTTCAATACGAGGCAAAAGACGAAATTTCGGTGAAGCAGCTTTCTAAATATTTAAGAAAAGCTTGTCAACCTTGACTATTTTCCTTCGGTAAAATAATGTGCAGTGAAGAATAGAATATTAATTGGCAACCAATAGTGTATTTTTCATGGTACTACTAATACTTCGTGAAAATCGTTGAACGCTTCGAATGTAAATACGAAGCTGTCGTCAAACCCATTATTGGTTTGCAGCAGATCTCGCTTTGAATAATTTTTTCACATATTTCACCATTCATTATTTTACCACCGTTCATTCTTTCCTTGTAATGACTGTTTGCATAGCTGACATACTTTAGATTCAGTAATTTTCCCCGTTCATCCTTTCGTCCATTGCTATGAGGCAGCGGTTATGCCTCGAAATATGAAATTATTTCCTCCAGATTTCGTCAAAATGTTTGTCCCCTGCTCTTCGTAGGACTTTGTCTGATATCTGTCCATTTGACAGCGATTCATTCTTCTAAAACTCCCCACTCTCCTCTTTTCGGCTGCCGTTATCGTCCAAGGATCACTGCAATTCATCCTTTCAGTTTATACATTTTTAAAGTTCTTTCGTACTTCTAAGAATTTCTTTTCTCGAGCTTCTGCTCTGTTCATAGTTCTAGTTTCTTTCATCGCCAGTCATCCTGCATCCCAAAAATTCAAATTCTTCGACTAGGTCCAGTTGTTTCTTCTTTTTAAGACATTCTCGATTTCTACAGGAATCATTTTATTCCTTCTAACTTATTTTTTATAGTATTTTCACCTTTTATGCTAAATTGTTAAAGGTAAATAACTTAACTTGCAAATAGTTTCGGAATGATCGTCATATTCTTTTCATCTCGTTCGATTATCCGTGAGGACTCCTTCCTCAATACTCAGAACTGCAATAAGTTGAGTGTGAACGGACACCTTACAAATTAATAGCCTAATTTCGTGAAGATTAGAGTTTATGGCACCTCTAATGTAATCTTTCCTTGAGTATCGTGTATTATGACTAATATTTTATGAATTTACCGTTGCTTGTAACTTCTGCTGTTATTTCTATATTTCTAGAATATCAATTCCTTGCCGGCTTTCTCCGGTTTATCTTTTAGCGCTTTTATCCTTCGTCTGGAATATAAGGAAAATCATTGTTCGGTCTCTAATACCTTTTATACCTCCCGTCCAACTAAGAGCATGTTGTCCTTGCTATGGTAGTATTTTTTTAACAGAGTGATACTTTAGTAATCAGTAAGTAATTATCACATTTGAAAATCTCTTCAGGTTTAGCACTTTGTGTATTAAAATAGAATTCTATATCAATATATCTCAAGAATATCAAATTGCTGGCCAATTTTTAACCTTGCCATTTCGTTTATTACGCAGGTAAATGCCAAGACTTATCAGCACTAGTCCTTAAGCGAAGTATTTAAAGCTCTTGGTCTATTCCGTTCTGGTTCTTATGGAATTACAAAGTCTTCTTTTATGCTGCCGTCATTATACCATAAAGTAAATCTCGATATTAAAATCAAATTACTGCTTGTTGTAACGGTTTTTTAAACCTTTATATCCTGTTTCTAGTTTACCGAGATAAATAACACTATAATTAGAAAATGAATATAAAAAAATGAATTGACACAATTGTAACTTTTTTTCTCTTGTTTCAGATAGTTTACTAACGCACCACGTTCTGAAACTTCTACTTCGATGCGTGAATCGGCTGATGATCACTGCACCAAGAGCTCGAGTTAATCTCCAACTGGAAAGCACCGAGGCGTCGACACGGCAGTTGGCGTTTGGATTAATACTTCATGATGCATGGCGGAATAACTCAGAAGATTCCACTGTCAACTCTTTGAAAAGATTAATTTTTTCTTGTTTCTGTACTGCATGCAGTCACGTCAATAAAATACAATTAAGCGCGGCTGCATGCATTTTTCAATGGCAACATTTTGCTGATTGTAACAATTTCTTTAGTTAAGCATGCATTGTTACTTGTTAAAATCTGACCATTTATGCACTCCTGTTTACAGTGAAGCTAATAAAACTTGTTAACCTTGAACAGTTTTCTCAATCGAATATTTTGACCCTCAATTGTTTCTCTCGATTTGAACTTCCCCGTTCAACTTCAGACTTATTCGCTAATGTTTACATTTTGGACTTAGAATATTTTCGCGACTTTTACTAAAAACAAAAAATTATTAATAAAATAAATATAGTAGGAAAAATATCGGTTCTGCAGCAGATTTTTCCTTATTACGTTACGGAGAGCAGTTACGTGAATGGAAAATAATGAGTTAAGATGGAAAGCATGAGCAACGACTGGGATACAGTGACGGAAATAAAATCTAGAAAAATTAGGGGGCTGGGACATGTGTGGCGAATGAATGATGATGAGGTAGCAAAGATAGGGTGGTAATTTCTGAGCAATTTCGTTAAACTTAATCAAATCCAGGTTTAAATTTTCTTGCCTATTATTCTATAGAATGGCATTCAGAATAGGTAGTTCACGTTGGTTAATTTTAGTCATGTACAGTTTTTGGTCCTTGTTTCTATACTGAATAATTCTTGTCTGGAAGCAGGCTCATTTTCCATAAGACATAGCTTAAGCTTACCAATTTTAGTGCATGTTAACTTATAAATTGAGCATAATTTTATAATAGGTTACCGGTCTAAATTAGCACTTCAGTTCATATGCAAATCCGCAGGACATATTTGATACGACATGTTGCATAACTCCTAGGATGGCGTTTGCGCGCTATTTTCCCACTTCGGTGTTTAAAGGTAAATCCAAGGGTTGATTTAAGTTTTTGGCATTTTGGCCGACAAGTTTTTTCTATCACTTGTGGAAAATTTGCTACATATGTTGCCATTTCCCTGACAGTTTCATAACTTAAGACCAAACTTGGATGAAAAGACTCAGGGAGAATGGTAAATTTTAGTTGTTGAAGGTCTGTAATTAATTGAACTTGTTTATTCTCATAAAGTGATCTGAAAAATCTTTTACATAGCCGATTTTTGGCTCCATGGCGCGAGTTCTGATGCAATCATACTTCCATTAAAATCTATTCCTACCCCAATCCTCACCTTCCCTTGCACATCAGTGGATAATTAAAAACTGCTAGATTAAGCTTAAGGTGTATTCGGAGATTGATTTGGAAATTAAAACCCGGTAAGCTATGAATTCTCTCTCCCGTATGCATTTAAAATGTATTTCAAGTGTTTAGAGAGCACCCGTTTATGGGTCTTTGGTGAGCAAGGTTGGATTTCGGGACAATTAAGTGGAGTATGTTAAGCACTCTGCCCATCTAACCTTCTCAATATTTTGGAGCATTAATTTTATCTCGCAAGTAGAGAGCTTTACGAAAAAGTTTAACCAACATGTACGACACTTGCATTGGCGCTGCGCAAGGAGGACCATGCACAATCACTACAACAAATTGCACGGCACCACGGACACGGGCATCTTCCGACGCTGAAGTTGCGGCGTTGAGCAGTTGGGATGGCCTTCCTAAGTAGCATCCAGGCGATTGATTTTGAGTTTTTGAGATGCAAATGCGTACATCAAATAAATTTACTTCCAAATACAAAGTAATGAGGCAATTTGTGCTTCGGATAAGTGGTCTCTGCAGAGATTTACTGGAAAAGTAAACTAACAGTAGAATGTATATTTTAAAATATCAACAATTATAAGTTGCCACCACCTGTTAATCTTACATCATTCACCTGAAAACAATAGTAAGCAGCTAATCTGCTGTACCTCATGGAAGTGTGATCGAGCCATACTTATTCTTTTTGCACTGTAATTGCATCAATAGTGCGGTAACGCGAAATATTTCCCTCTTCGCAGACAACGTGGTATCCTTGTGGGACATTTGCAGTGAGTTTGACAGGAATGCGTCGAAAAAAGACTGGGATGAAAATGAGTGTCGTACTGCATGACATTTACAAAGAAATTTGATTAAGTACACAGGTATGAATTTTTGGAAAAGGAATAGTTCATTCAATCATTGGTGCTGGGGGGTTAAACACGCCAATTTCCGAAACTTCCATTTCCAAAACCGTGCGGCACGGGAGGGGGTGAACTCTTGAAATGAAAAATTGTCCCTAATCATCATTCATAAGTATTTATTATCTGGTATCTATTACAAATTAGTATTAAGAAACAAGATTCGGGATAATGTCTTCCCTGAGAGTTTATTACGTCCTTAGGTGATTATTAAAAACATTGGAAAAGATTCTTTTACTGGGAACCGAGCTCCCAACCACACAAAGCATTTTTTTTGTCAGATCACAGAGCTCGGAGTACGGTGTTTTCCTTTCACTCCACCAATTTAGAGGGTTAATAGTCCTATTAAAAAGGGACTCGTCATGGTAATTATTCAATTCAATTATGCCACTTGCCCGTGAATCTGGTTTTTGCACCATTCCTAGATCATAATTGTCGATTTATTTTCCAGTGTCAGAGATACCCATTGTTATTTCCAAATCAGTGGCTGCCTGTGGGTAAATGATGGATAGAACCTCTTGGATAATACCCTCTCCTTACATAGTCGGATGGTATGTGGGTTAGTGACTCCAAACTGTTTAAATCTTGGGTCCAGGAATGAAGCCTCTGCTAAACGTAGATAATCCTCCAATGCTTTAAAAATCTTTTGTTCAGAGCTTATATCAATTTTTCCGCAAGTGATGTGGCTTGGCTGGGAATATCTTATTTTTTTGACCATTCACTCCCCCAGATTTCCAGGGTTTGGCTGAATAGAATTACTTAAAAAATAATGACAAGCTTCTCCCAACTCATTTCATCCGTGACCTCCTTGAATGGTTTTAGAATCTGGCAGAAGTTAGAAATAAAAGCTATTTCACTGCTTGTCGTGTTTTCATCTTCTGGATATTCAGCGAAATTACGGATTCTTTTATTCCCAGCATTATCTCCAGCATGTCATAGGTATAGTTCCACCTGTTATTCACACTTAGTTTTACCGTTGAAGTAGGATACTGCAGCTGTGTCTGTACGATCTTCAACTTTGTCATACTTGGAGCTTCTTTTGAAAAACTCCTCAGATTTCCTCTTTACTAAAAATATTTAATTTCTGTACATGCTGAATAATAATATTTATATGGTGGCCAAAGCATGGGTAACTTATCCATCCAGCTAATCTTATAGCAGCAACAATATTGCTACACTATCACTAACTAGAGCTAGAATATTTTTTTTCAATACCAATTCACCAACAACTCTTTGTAACTCTCCAGCCAAATTTTCAGCTACGTGCCTCTCAGGATAAGGGAAGCACTAAAGTAAATTACACTCCATTTCAAAGTCTTCATCTATGTAGTAAGTGCAGTGTCACCGATATGAAATTCCATTTCACCTTAAAGTTCGGGCATCTGTGATAATACAGACGTACCTATTAGCTTTTAACTGGTTTCTGACGCTTTTTTCACTATATTAAATAGCTTGGGGATGAGATCATCAGAAATTTTATTTACACTGGGTAAATTGTAATAATTGTTCTATTATCTGACATTTTTTAACGAACACTTACAAATATGGAGATGTAAATAATTTTTCACTAAATTTTCCACCACAGTAAATTTTTTATCTTGCATTTTCTTGGTAGGTTAAAGTTTTTGATGAAATCAGATAACGTTTATTGGCCCGTGCTATGCTCGGAATCGGCATTTCTTTCTTAACTATATTTTGGAACGAGTTGCCCTCTACTGCTAAAAATGTACCCGCATGCTGCTTCTTGATGTACCATATTAGTATCTGTATTGGATTTTTATAAGGTGGACAACATCATTTTTGAACACCAAAAGACAATGAATATATATCATTTATCAGTTGATATCACTTATATTCTGCGAAATGCATATATTTTTATATTGAAGATCATTATCAAATATTCACCTAATCGCATTAGAAATGTAGGGTGTAGCATACGCAAATGCTTTGCTAAATTGAAATTACTTCAACCTTTTTGGGATAGGGTCCTTGAGCAAAAATTTCACTTCCCTTTTCTAGATCCCGTGTCTTGGTAGTATGTTCTCCAAACCCTGCTAGTTTTAAGTTTTATTCGGTGAGGTGTTTCTCAAGTTAAGAGGGCTCTTAGTGTCTCCAATTACCAACCTCGATATGTAATCTTCGCCAATTATCGATCTTCAAATCAGCTTCTAAGGGCACTTGAATAGCTGTTTTTCTTGCGGTCAGTGGGTAGGTGTCAGGTAGATCAGGCGTATTAGTCAAAGATGAAATGGATGGAACTTTCACACTTATGTGACTAATATCACTTATGATGTGTATGCTCTTTGAAATTGCGTTGAAGACACAAGGATTGCAATCTCAATTTTAAAATGGACCTATGGCCAGACAAACATTTTGAGCTTCACTTGCCACACATACTCATGGAGTCAAATATAATACATACAATTACGTGAATTTTATAATTTTAATTTAATGGACCCATAAGATTCAATACGATATAATTTTGAATTCAGTCACTGCAGATTTGGTATTTTCCTTACTGCGTTTTAATTATTACTTCTTTGCAGGTTAATCATATGTGTTTAATGGTTCTATTTATACCGGTTACATTCATATAAGTCATAACGTGGTAACTATTAAGCTCAGTAGATATATACTGAGCCTGTTTTATTAGAAAAACGATCATGATATCAATTCATCATACTATGTTCAAGTTTAAAATCCCCAGTATGTAATGTACTGTCAAGTAAGATTTAGTGCTGTCAAGATGACTGAGTCAGACATCGAAACGTCGGCCTACATGGAGACCATCACCCGGTTGGAAACCCGAGAAAGCATCACCAAACTAATGTACTGTCATTTGTAAAAGTCTGTGGGCAAAATCCGCAGCGCCTCTTTCGGCCAAGTAGTGAAGTTAAAATTTATGTTGGCTCCACCTGACTGATAGAGACTTGAAAGGTATGTGACAGTTGGGGAACATTTCACGTTAATTTTCCTAAAAAAGTTAAAAAGTTCCTAAAATAATCCATATCAATAAACACTCATCGATTGCGTTCGTAATCTACGACGGAATGCCTTGAGGAGCTGCTAATATGCTTGTAACGAGAAAATCTGTTGGCTGTCATTGTTGTAGTAAACTCTGGTAAACATAGTTAACTTCCAAGTTATATTCGTTAGCTTTCTTTTTATTCGAAAGTTATGGACATCGGAAATGTAAATGAATTAATACCTTTAATAAGCATTACGCTCCTTGTTATACAATAAAGCTAGATATGGTAAGGGAAATTCATATCCTGGTGCTTTTCTCGCAGTTCTTCGCCATATGTTAAAAATATTCCCTCACTTTCGTTGCATTAGGAGTTGCATTGCGTTGCTCTTTGGAGAATGCGTTCACCCATAAACTGCGACAGACCGTCGCTGAGTTCGGAGAGATGATGAGTTAAACTTCTAGTTTCTTTATGTGAAAGTAAAATGGGGTGGGTTTCTCAGGCGCTTCGCAGTAAGGAACCGAAAATAATCATCGAGTTTGTATGCTCGAGTCATGCCTCCTTGCCATGATGTCATGTGCTGTGTGCACGAGCGAGCTCTCTGTCCATATGCAGGCCTCTGGCAGCGGGGAATCGCAAATCTGCAAGCAAAATAATCTGCATGGCGCTAAGTTTTAAGTGCCATATGTACGCATCACAACTGTGTTCATTATTTTTATCATGAAATATAGTGAACTTAACTTCTGGTATCCACCCACGAAGTAGAGTCAGGGATGACAAAAATCGATCATCTCATATTTGTTAAATGCTAAGTTATAGTAGGTAGAGAGCCAAAAATTAACTGTAACGGGGTATCGATGAGTAAATTAATCAATTTATTTGTTCACGAGCAAAATGTTCACGAGTAAGAGTAAATAGTATTACGCTGATATGGAAGACTTGAGAGCCTTAAATGGCTCATCAGCATGGAAGGAATGAAGAAAGGAATCACTCAAAGAATTAATCTTATTATTTGAGTTGAAGCCGACATTTTTCTTTTAACTATAATATATTCAGAGAATCCCAGCATATTAGGGTTTTACGGATAATGCAATGAGCGTTCAGCGGGACCTGTGATTTTAATTAGCGATTTGCTACGCAGTCTCGCGAGCATCACTCGCCCCTTTGCGTGCATCGTCGCGATTTTTGAAGGATGTTTTTGATTCGGCTTTCTTCTTATGCTAATTATATACTAATGCTTTATTTTATTTTCTCATTCGACTAAATCCGTTTCAAATCAATCAGTTATCACCACCCAAAAGATAATTTTACATACATTATGCTCCCGAAATTATTGATTTATGTCCTAAAATCGGTATTTTACTTACAAGTAAATCACATTGAGAAAAGCATGGGGATTTCAGTCGTATCGCTTTCTACCTTCCAATTCCATATTCCGCAGTGTGAATAACTGATTTTTCAGAATAACCCCTTAACAACCCTGACGTCCCTAGTTCATGGACTAAACAGTCATAATATGCTGGATTCGTCCTTATATGTTTGACAGAAATAGTATTCTTGGAATATTTTTCTAGGTAATTTCATTTAAAGCTATAATAAACCCAATTTCGAATACTTCTGGACCGTGTTTTCCTACATTGAAGTCTTCTTCAGTTCTTTCCCTCTAAATCTTTTCCACAGTATCGGTCAAGATTTTGACTGATTCTTTCCGTTCACCCATGATAATTATAGTTTAGTGGGAATAAAGGAATAGGGATGAGAAAATTTCGCCTGGTTTTTTTCCGGATTGAGGAGACAAGGATGTCCTTTTTATTAATTCATTCGGTGACTTTCACTCATTATGAGTCCTGAAAGTTGGATGTCATCATCGGGAATCGCCAAAAGAAAAATACGAAAGGTGAAGGTAGATATGGATCAAGGGAAAAATGGAGGGATATGACTAAAGGCACGAATAAATAAAACTCTAGTGGTAATGGTGGACGGGGAAAACTGTGAAAATAAAGGCACGAAAATAACGAGCACTCCCCGTACCTGGTTCTTATTTGCTATAAACAAAAAAGACTTCATATCAACATAAAATAAGTTTTGCACTCAGCGCTGTCATAAAAAATTGCAGACAGTTAGAATTAATATTCTGTGGCATCTCCCTCCAATTCTATTGCCCGCGTTAGTCTCGATCTCATGGAATTTATTAAATTCTTACACAAGTCTGGGCGTCGGGAAAGGGAAGTCTACACCTTTCTGACATGATCCTCAAGATGTTGAACGGTCCTCAAGCGGTCTGTAGACCAATCCCGAGATATTATCCCCCTCAGATTTTCAATGGAATTGAAATCGGGCGATCGCGTCGGCCACTCTAGAGGACAAAGTTTTGGATTTTGTGTCAGGAAATCTATGACAACTCGCCCAGTATGAACTGGACAAAAATTACTTCTTTTTCTCCGGGGACTATCTCGGAAGGGTACGGAATTAGGTTTTCCCTTAGAATACCGACATAATCCACAGATGTCATTCTTTTTGGTGTTCTAACGAGGGGACCAGGCCCAGCTGCCGTCATTGCACCCCAAAACCCGACGCTCACGCGGCCAGACCTATTGTTTCTCACAATGTAGGCGGGTTCATACCTGTTGAGAAATTAATTAATGTCGACGCCTTTTTAGAATAAGGAAGAAACACAATACTGAAAACAATTTCATTTATGATTACCTTTTCCCTCGCGGGCGCCATAGTTGAGTGGTACCATTCTCATTGCTCTGAAATGTTTTTTCGAATGAAAAATAACTAAATCCCAATAGGTATAGTCCATCTCACAATATCGTTGAGAAAATGTGAATCTGGACTGTTTATGAGCCGGCGTTAAAAATGGCTTTTGGCACGGTTTATAATGTCTCAGACCTACTTCTTGAACCCTACTTCGAAATGTAGAGTAGCTGCAGCTAAATCCATCTCTTGCGGCAAGGACGCTAATCCTCCCGTTGAAACGGGGTGCTGCTTGACATACTCTATAATGGTGCGATTTTGTTCCTCGGTCGTACACCGCGGTATTGGTATATTTGTTGAACTTCAATAGTGGCGCTGCTATAGTTCATAATCGCCAGGCCTATTTATATTTATCGTTGATGGTGTGAATTAAATCAAGAATTGAAACATTTATTCGTTTTATTCCATTTTTTTAAATAATTATTAGTTATTGGAAATAATCAGCCTTTCACGGGAGAAAAATACCACGATATATCACTATGTTTCGAAGGGGCGAAGAGCTGAGGCCGAGAAACACCTCCTTGGCATTCGAACGAATTCATTGGAGGTCAAGGCATCAGAGTGGTCAGGCTATTTTGCTTCCTCAAGAAATACAACATCTACATCTACAAAATACCCTGCAAGCCACCTCAGGGGTGTGTCGTAGGGGGTGAGTATTCACCAGCATGCATGACACTATATCCTAAAGTTAGTGTAACTACGACTAATTATGCATTAGCATACATCGTTAATGCACAACTACACTACAGATATTATCGTAATGGAGAGGGACCATTAATATATATATATATATATATATATATATATATATATATATATATATATATATATATATATATAATGTCTTGGTCGAAAATCGATTATCGTTCGTGGGAAAAATCAAATTTTAAATCTGTCCGTTCTACACTCTAGTTCCCTAATTTTATTCTCATGGTCTGATCTACCGTAGTATGTCGGATTTCGTAAAATATTACCAACGCCGTCAGAGAATAGACCGGTTTGGAACTTACGTAATAGATTTAGTCTAAATTTTAATCGACGGTCTGAAAGCGTTTCCCATCCCAGTTGCTGCAAAAGGTCAGTAACACTAACGAGATTATCATAACGGCCTTTAACGTATCTTGCCGATCTTCGCTACACGCCTTCTAACTCATTTTCCAAGCCTATCTCATAAGGATCCCAAATACTGGCAGCATATTCCAAGTGGGGTCTAACGAGAGAGAAGTAGCTGATTTCCCTAACTTTATCGTCGCACTTGCCAAGTACTCTTTTAACAAATCCCAATTTACGATTAGCTTGACCGGTAATTTCTCGAATATGTTTACTCCACGAGAGATCATTAGTCAGTTTAACTCCGATGTATTTAACCGATTCTACGGTGTCTAGTTTTATGTTGTTTATGCAATAGGTGTTACAAGGAGCGTTTTTCCGTTTCCAAAAATTCATAACAACGCATTTTTTCAGGTTTAATTCTAGCTGCCACGCATCGCACCACTCCTGTATTGCCTCGAGGTCCTTAGCTAGCGCTTCCTTATCAATAAGGCTACGAATTTCTTTATACACCACTGCGTCGTCTGCAAATAATCTAACCTTACTGTCAACTGTTTCACCGATGTCATTTATGTACAAAAGCAACAGAAGTGGGCCTATGATACTTCCCTGTTGGACACCCGATGTGACTTTTACTTCATTAAAGATAGTGCCATCTAATACAACCCTTTGCTCGCGATTGCTTAAGAATTCTCTAATCCAGGAAATTACGTAGTCGTCTAAACCGTAGGATTTTTATTTCATGAGTAGCTTACTGTGGGAAACTTTATCAAATGCCTTTTTAAAGTCAACAAAAATTGCATCAACTGGAACGTTATATTCACCCGAGACTAAAATATCGTGGGTAAAAAGTGCTAATTGAGTTTCGCAAGATCTTCCCTCTCTGAATCCGTGTTGCGTTTTCGTTAACAAGTTCTGCATATCGAGGTGTCTCATAACTGAACTTACAATTATATGTTCAAGGACTTTGCAAGAGATAGATGTGAGAGATATCAGTCAGTAGTTCGATGGCTGTTCCTTATCACCGATTTTGAATATGGGAGTGACATTTGCAATTTTCCAGAGGGCTCACTCGTGCACACTACACATGAGATTATGGCAAGGAGGCATGACTCGAGCATACAAACTCGATGATTATTTTCGGTTCCTTACTGCGAAGAGCTTGAGAAACCCGCCCCATTTTACTTTCACATAAATAAACTATGTCTCTTTAGCAGTGTACTGCAGGTTCGCATGTAGCACTCTCCCAGTTTCTAATTTGATTGCGAACACTTCTCCTGACTGCTTTTTGGTCGGTGCCCAGCGGCCGGGGGAATGTGCGAGGTCCCGATTTGTACAGGGACGAGTGATGTAAGCCTGGTGTGGAATCACCCCGTGCCACACACCCTAGAGGTGGTTTACACGGTACTTCGTAGATGTAGATGTAGTGATCGATGGCAAAGTAGTTCATTTAGCCTAAGGCCTGATTAGACCGCATTAAACAAGGTTTTTAAATTTTATTTAACAATAGTATAATGAAATTTTAGTATGATTTAGTGAACTTTGATATCTGGATCACGTTGAGAATGTCTTATTGTTTTTCAGGCAAAAAGAAAATTTCGGAATTACATTTGGCATTCAGTGACCGTTTAAAATCCCGATATTTAAATAAAATTGATTTTGAGTGTGCATATGCTAAATAGACACAATAAAAGGAAAATTTGTGGTTATTTTATGCGTTTTGAATATAAGAAGACCGAAATACAGCGGCTGATGGGATCAATTTAAAATACAGCGGCTGATTTTCTGTCATCTACTACTACAAAATACCCTGCAAGCCACCTCAAGGGTGTGTGTCACCAACATGCATTACACTATACCCATGAACTTAGGAGGTAACACTATACCCTAAAGTTAGTTTAACTACGACTCATATGGGGTCGTCATGATGTCGCTTAGGTCAAAGGACATAAAACATGGCGGGTGGTTTGCTCCTCTATTCTTACCCTAGCAGATTCAAATTTAATGGCTAACAGTTGACGTTTTTCGAGAAGTCGGTGCTTCATTGCTTCAAATTGGCATCAACGAAAGAACACAGTGGCTGGAGCGGTAATCGCGTGTCAATGAGAGCACATTTAAGGTGGTTGGAGCTATTTTTGTTCATGTACGGACTTGCGCGAAACTTTTGATTACATATGTGCAGATTTTGCCTAAAACGCGAAATAATTCGTTTCATACCATTATAATAGTTGTAAGCAAAATATCAAGGTATCATGACGAGTAAAAAAACATATTATAACATGTAATATTTGCTGAAATTTTGAATGCCGAGCCGAAAATCCAAGTCATAACAATGTTTTAATTAAGGCGAATACTTCAAAATATAATTATTGTATAATTTCCATTTCCACTGCATAAACAGATTTGCTTAAATAAAATGTAGTTCAAGTATTTTTTCGCCTTGAAAAGCTATTAAGATGTGCGCTCAATGACTCACGATTACCACTCCAGCCACCTTAACGTATTGGTATTATGTACCTCGCATCAAATATACAATTTCTATATAATTCAAAGAAGAGCAATTTTTCATTTCATATAATTCATAGGAAAAAAGTCATACATTGTCTCCAAGTTATGGAATATTTTATGTGGATGCCCACGATAATGATGTTATTGCACACGACTCCGTTCAAGCCTTCTTGCACTCCTATGCTGGTTGAAATGCAAATTTATAACATTTTACGCCGAGCTTCCTTCCAAGGTATTTCGCCACTATGATTACGATTCAAAAATAATTCCTGTTCTCATTGACCTTACACTGATTAGATTTAACTCTATCGTGTACGTGGCGTGGTGGTTTTTTCAAATTGACACATTTTAATCTTTTTAATGACATAGTAATATTTTACCAAATATTTAGAAAATCTTATTGAGTGAAGAAAACTCTTAAATAAAAGTTAAAAATATTGATACATGAATATGGACATCACCCGATGTATCGGTCAGACAACCGATATATCGGGCGATACGCTTCAAAGGATGTATCAAACCTCTACGCGGTGCCGGTATATTGTACCAGTGGGTATATCGGCCGCGACAGCAGACTTTTATGTGGTCTGGTATATATGCTTGTTTTCCCCCTGCAGTTCCCTTTGTCAAAAAAAAACAAATTAAAAATTTCGGGAGGGGGGTGGAGGGTTTCGGATCCCATTAACCCCTTTGGCTAGGTTGCTGGTTGTTGGAGCATTGAAATACTCAAGTCAACCACAGCTGAATGAGCCGTCGCAATTGCTTACATGTTGGAGGGGGGGGGGGGGTTGTTATGACACCAGAAGTGAAGGACGGAAGTGTAGAAGAAAAAGAATTTGGGAGTGGAGAGCGATGATCCGTGGGGAGTGTTTAGGTCGAATTGGAATCTTTTTCAACCGGCAATACCAATTTGATCGCGGCCATTTTCAAGAGAGTTCGCCCTAACCGATACCAGAAAATACTATCTCCCTCCCACGAATTCCACCATTCCCCTCAACAACACAGCCCATTCCAATTCAGCAGATTCCAATATCCACCCATTGCACCAACATATCGCTCGCCGAATGACGAACGTATCGCCGACGACGTCATACGTGCGACCAATCATACCCTCCGTTACAGAGAGTATCCAACCAATGGATGCTATCTGTTTGAATCGTTGCTTCACTCCCCCAACTCCTCTCTATGCGCTTGGTCATTTCAGCCCCAGACAACGAGGGACAGACAACGTTGGTACGGGCCCAGCTATCGCTTCGCTTCGCGTAGAACTTGGAGACGGCGTATCATTCATTAGGGGCCACCTGCTTAGAGTCTACGTACGTATGAGCATATTGAAGTTTTACCCCCCTGAAGTTTATATTTAGCATACTTTTTTTTTTAACTTAATTACTTACTAATATCTTGCAAAAGTGGAGTAACTCGAATGATTTAGGACCCAGAAGTAAGTGTTCGACTCCCTATATTATTTGACCTTAAGTACGTGAGTCCTGGTCAGCCGCGGTATTGTATTCCGGGAAATTTTATTCATATTGTGTCTTATCGTCGTCTTAATATTGCCATCGTTGGCTGTTTGAGGGTATTGACTCTCAATGCTCTCTCGTAAAGTGGGGATCGGGATAGAGTGGTGGCTGTAGCACAGGCTTTCCATTTCGATGGCCCGGGGTCGAATATATTAAGCAGCAAAGATATTTTAGTACCATCCCGATCTTTGGCTGGGTGCTTTGGAAAATGAGCACTTAAAGTGGGATCGTTGGATCACTCAGACCGTTGGATGGGACTTCAATCTGTGCAACCCTTGGCACCATTTGTTAATAGCAGGCTAATTCCGACGCCAGGTTTCTCTCATCCTAAAAATCCGAAATATTCTGTCCCCTATTACAACCTATCCACCAATCCTGTAGGAAGCATAGATCGCAAGTAATTTTGCTCAAGCCAGGATGCATTCATTGTCTGGAATTAAATAATTTTGCAATTCATTTGTCCGTATGCTTGCAGCGTATGCTAGACATCTGTTTTAGTAACGGTATCTGTTGGTTTGAAGTTAGTTTCATGACTAAAATTAATTATCTTCACTTGTTTAATATTGTGGTTAGAATTTAATTTTTTTCTGCTATGCTTTCAACCAGTTTTCGCGATATTTTTTTATTCATCACATTTTGAAAGGTCTTATTCTGATTGATATAAGTTTCTAGCTCTACTTATATCCTTTACGGGGTTAGCCCAGAGTATTCACCTCGGGAGGAATCTTAATATAGCTGTTAAAGATGAAACATTAGTCTTACTTAGCTACTCTGCCACATATCGTCTTCCATACTGGAATTCGTAAATATTTTTAACCCTCTTTTCATCTCTCTTTCGCAGTCACGGTAAGTGAATGGAAACAACCACAGTCGCAGCAAGCGGAATTTAAGACCAGAAAATGCTGGCCGGAGATTGCTGTTCCCATGGATTGCATGATGATATGAAGTTATCAATTTTTCAAGACGGTCAGTGCAGCGGCGTAACATCTGCCACCTGATAAGCAGATATATGATCCGCTGTTACAGCGTTGATCCCGTCAAGTTGACAAACCCTCGAGACGGCACAGATTTCCAGCAGATTGATTGGGTAAGTAGCTGGTTAAATTTAAAATTGCATGAATGATAATCAGTAGTTTTTTTTAGTGTTATTGAATAACGTCACGCTTCTGAAGCGTAAAGGAATAGTGTCACGGATTTCTGCGGTACTAAATCTTGCTCATATACTCTCTCTTTAGCTGGAACGTAGGCTTCTGCAATGGGTTGAAGAACCGGATTTCATATTTCAAGGTTGAATTGCGTTCGTCAACGTTAGGATTACAAAAATGTTCTGTTACAGGAGGCGTCTTCATGTCGAACTGTAGGGGTTGTTTGTTGGATCTTAGCCGGATTTTGAGTAGTGGCGCCAAAATACCTGCTCATTCTGTTCTGTTTCCATTGGTCAAGGGGTTGAATAGCCTTTTCCATGTTGTTGCCCGTGAATACAAATCCTCGCTGTAGTAGTTTCTGGATTCTTCATAATTTCAATGGCCTCGCCATCAATCTCAAGTCTTCTTATTCTTGGGAATTATCAGTTTGACCTGAATACGCCTCCTGTAAAGGAGGAGAAAACGTTTATCATAACGCTGACGCACGCAATTGAACCTGAAAACATGGGATACAGTTATTCTTACTTCAAATCCTACTTCGCAAGAAAGGTATATGGCGCAGTGATTTTTTTTAAACCATATATATCCGCAATCTCATGCTGTGCAAATGTTATGAACTTTATTATGGCGTCAATTTTGAATAAAAAAGTTCGTACTTCTCCACACTTTATTTAAAAACTGCGACCGTTTTCACCTTAATACGGCATCTTCTGCCAGAAGATGCCTTAAGGTGAAACCGGTCGCAGTTTTTAAAATATTGTGTGGAAAAGTAAGAAGTTCTTTTTTATAAAAAATAGATATATCACTTCCACTAAGCCAAGCCTGATACAAAAAAAAAATTTATTATGTTGGTTAGGCTGGTAGTTAGTCCCAGGATAGGGGTTTACTATTTTTTTCTGTGATGAAAATCTATAGAATTGCATCATCGCTGATATAAACAAGCATTTAAGGGGTAAAGTAGTGTCTGTGTTATTGTTCTAGGCTCAAGTTCCTGGGATGGACATCAGTTTTTTTCATTCACTGTTTTGTTACTTGACCTACTCGAGCGGTAAATATTTTTCACCTGTTTATCAGATATTTTTAATGCGTTAAAACTGTTCTATATTATTTTGCAAACAGAAGCTGACATTTAATATCTGGCGCCGCGAATACCTCTATTCCAACTATTATTTAATTCTGGCTAGTTCTAATATTGTTTTATGTTAGCTGATGTAATAAGCCGGCTCTCATATGGAATGAAAGTGATTCTCAGCAAGATCGTCGTACTTACTTTGACGCTGCAAGTGAACCTTGCGTGCGGAGTGTGCTGAAGAAACCCTTTTCTAATTCAGCCCACCGCGCGGCTGTTTTCCGTAAATGTTATCACCTCTAAATCTTGGTAAATTTAATTTTTCGTAATGAAGGAAAGGAAAGATTTGTAAAGGGCATTATTACTATAAAAATTCTTTGAGTCTTACCTAGATGAAAAGTTAAAATTATCCATATATTACATACATACTAAAGTTACTGCACCTCTTCGAAACAAAGAATTACAAATATTCGCCTGATAATCATCATAATAGCTATCGAAAGCGTGGAAATAGCTATATTGTGGAGGGTTATTTGCATTATACCCTTATCATAAACTGATGGCGGATGGACGTCACAGAGCGAGTAGCGTTAAGGGCCTATGTCCTTCCATCTCAGTTTATGGCACCCACTCTGGCTCCGCCACTCTTCTGCTTATAATGGAAGTGCGATCCAGATGAGTTTGAGGCACACGTGATTTTGAATGTGAATAATCATTCATTGTGTAAAAGACTCTTGAAGATACAATTGAAAAATATTTAGTAGTGAATTCAAGCAAAACTTAAATGAGAAAATCTAAGCCTATAAAAAAATCTAGAACCTATCACTCCTTTAGTCTTGAGATTCCATGTTCATAGGAACGCAAAACGGAATTCTAAATTTTACAATTGCAGCAAAGCAATTAAACTTAGTGTTTTATGTTGACGCTATTGGGTATGTAACCCCAGAATTTTCGCGATTCGTAAATTATCCACGGACTGGCTGCCAGCCAACTTTCGTTAAAGTTCTATACCCGGCTATTGGGTACTCTCCTTGCTAGTCTCAGGTTTAGGCTAATGTTTTTAATATTATAAATTGAAGCAACTTTGAAGTTACTTAATAAATTTGTATTTATTTTATACCAATGGTGTGATAGTGATTCCAATTTCTGTCAGAACTGTTTGCTAGGATTTTGACCCTTTTATAATTATCGCGACACTTTTCATGATAAATTGAATTATTGCGGAACTTGTTAATTTTTTACTTTTCAATAATTTGTAGGTAAATACTTATATTCATTCACGTTTCATAGTATTTGATGCTGATTTCCATAATGAAAAACTTTGGTGACACATATATGCTACGGTGATGGTTTCTTTAGGCTTTCTCAGTTATTGTGACTTAAGTTGTTAAACAGTAATTCAGCGACTTTTATAAAAATGTTTAACATATTTTATTAACTTTTTTATTTATAATCTAACTTATTTGTATTGTGTGAGATATTTCACTTGAATTCCTTTAAATATTAGTCACTTGTGTAGTCATCTGGTGGATTGTATTATTTTTCAGCATTTCGTTGAGCTTGGACCTGGGGATATTTCTGTGAACAAATTTGAATTTGATTGGAATATTATTAAAACACACCTACTGTTGATTAGTCAAATCAAAGCAGTAGTAAAATGGCAGGCTTTCTTAGATATGCCTTCACTCATATATAAACAATTGAACGTTCTACAGCCGTTAAATATTGAAAGAAAATGAATTCCACAAGGTGCCTATTCCCCATGCCTTCACTCTTTCTTCGACTTGCACCAGCATCGTAGTATTTAATGGCAATCACTCGTTTTCTTTTTTCTGTAGGGGTCATAATATATGCCGCATTTCTATTCCGTTACTTACTCAAAATTATCTGCAGACAAAAGTATTTCTCCCTCACTTCTCGTGGATAATCTTGGAACTTATTTCTACTTCTTTCATCACACTGATTACTAATTTTTGAACATCTACTCGACACTCATACTCGGTGGTCTGTTGTCCTTAAAACTAGTTAGTTCAGCAATTTGTTAATGGAAAAGATCTTTATCCAACCACTCTGAATCAAAGTTCTCGCTACCACTGCTCGTTGAGGTTGGTTGGGGTCAAGGTGTTCTATCACCTTGAGTCGGGGTACTACCTTGTACAGTGGTGATTTTGGAAAACTGACTTATTTGGAGATTAATCTTTGCTCTGCAGTTTAAGGCAAGGCCAAGTAAACGATCCCGATCAAGAAATTTCTAAATTGTAGATAAGAAAAAATTAATGGTATTTTTTCTTTCAAATGTTACCCGGTGAATACTAGCCTCCCTGTTTATCTGCAGGAGTAGTACGATTTGATCTCAAATCATTCTCAAATGGAATCATTCATTCACGCCCAGTTATGTTCTGCCAATATTAATGTCGGTTTCCATATGACAATGAACTTAAATCAGAATGGTGCTTTCGTGCATCGTAGCTTACGCTGTTGGCTCTTTGTAGACTTCTTCGGATGAATGCTTTCGCTTCGGTTTTGGCTTGGGTGAGATACTTTCTGCTTCTCGCTTACTTAATCAATCTTTCTGCCAACATTGCTCCTCCTCCACTCGTCAAATAGTATTTGCTTAAGTCTCACGGTGAATTAATCTTTATTCCACAGAAAAAAACTATTCTTTACGTGGACCTTATGTTCTATTTCTTCGGAGTTTTTATAGCGGTTCTCAATCTCGTCAATCGTTCTTCACTGCCAAAATTATAATTATTTCAGCACAGCGCGGCATGCCAAATGTTAAATTTTTGGATTTCACCCCTCGCTTTTTCAATGTAAACATTGAAGCTCTCCTTTCATTATATTCCTTCGCATTTATTTACATCCAACTGGTCTTAATACAACTGCCTTTTCACTAAATTCATTGAAAGACACTTCTTTTATGTAGTCGACAGGTCTACTTCAATTCATCATGCGTTGCATAATGACATAGTTTGTCCAATTTTTCCTGAAAATTAATTTCTCCATCATAGTCCACAGATTGCTTGACAGTTTTCCCAAACTGTTTAACGCATTAAAAAGATTATGAAAAATAACAAAATTCGAATATGGCCTTCATTATGAATAGAGATTGTCTCGCTCAAACTATCTTAAATCCACACACTACTCGTAGCGACTCGCCAAAAGGCATAGTCCAGTAGTTCCGAGGAAACTACAACAACAAGCGTCAGGCACTTTAGTTCCTCTATCCCTTAACTGATGCATACAGTTTTGATATTTACAAAATCAGTTTAAATCTACATTCTACCCTGCAAGACACCAGAAGGGCGTGTGGCGGGATGTGCTAAGTAAAAAGACAGGCCATGAAAAGGGGAGGGAATAGGTAAATGGGCAGAACGAAAGTGATTTGTTAGTGGTAGTGGTGCCTCAGCTGTTTTAGCCATGGTAATTAATGGTGCGCTGGATGAGGGAATGTTCGTTCCTCTCAGTTGGGCAGCCTTTCATTCCGTCACTTCTATCGTATATAGGGATGAAGTGCGACGTAAAAATATACTATCATCCTGAAACTCGCATGATCTGAATTTAAGTAATCTCAGCCTGGAGTGCAGCCTCAGTCTCCAGCGACTCTTATCTAGTCCCTCCATTCTCTGCGTTTACACTTTTCGATCGGAGCAGTTTTATTTAAGAAACGCGGGTTTTCCTTGTTTTGAATTTCGCGGAGTTGATATTTGGTCATGGGTCACAAATGTTCGCGGCGCATTAATTTTAATGCAGTGTTTTTTTCGGAGTGATGTTCACTCATTGGGACGCGCATGTCCTGTACGTGTGAACATTAGAATGCGCCTTAGGTGCAATTCTCGGAGTTGAGCCAGCACTACCCGGATGTTGTTTTTCGCTACGATCCTTAGGAATTGAATTCAAAGACGCAGAATGAGGTTAAATTCACTGTGGGCACACTATTTGTCATTATCCAATACCCCGGTGTAACACGACTCTGCATCAAAACGGTTTATTGGTACTATTTTCATTCATTGTATCACTTTTTAATTTTTTACACATCCCAACCTCATAATGATATAGCTATTAGCGGTACTCTTCTGTAGGCAGCTCAAACATTTCCCTGCTGTAATTGTGAAGGCCCTACTCAGGGACTTTCTCAAGATTTTATCCATGCTTCCCTGGATGTCAATTGCGTTGCAATTACAATATCTTAATTCGTACACTTGCTTCGCTTATGCTCTAATGCTTGTATTTTGTTCTGTATATAGGTCTCTACAATACCTCCTGATGGGTTTCCTATTTTTTCATATTTTCTGTCTTCTATCCAACTATCTCTCTGAGATATGTTGATGTTATTAAGATCAGGGGCAAATGTTTAAAATGCTTATTGCGAGAATAAGCACCTTATATTATTTGTCCTCATTTTCTGAACGTTGACAAAGGACGTTAGCGTTGGCTTGGTTCGATTTAACTCGAACAGAAGGCGATCGGTCAGCTCGATCCATCATACATCCTTAACAGTTAGTACATTTTATGTCTTAAAATTAATATTATTATTATCATTTAAGCTTATACAGCAGATGATTTACTCGTCGTGTAAATATTTCCAACTTTTATTTTCAAGTTAATGCGAAATTGAATTGCTTGGAGGGGAAGCTTCTTTTGGTTGTTAAATACGAGGCAACTAAGAGACTCGGAGAGAACACTTTCTAGACGGTTAATAAGGATGAGCGTGGTTCACCTCGTCATTTCACTATAAATATTAAAGCAATCTTTTACTTCACCTTTCGCCGCATTGCAACCTTATTTGATCGCATCCAAATCTTCTTCATACATTTACTTCTTATTGTATACATTAAATGATGCTCATTTCCTTTGTTTAGACTTGTTCAATTCAAGAAACGTAAAGAGAAATATCGTTTCCCAACTTTTTCTGCTATTGTTTGTCCTTATCTTAGGCAACGTTTTGTTCCATTCTTCCGTCGATAATTCTTGAAATATTTCATGTAGATACACAAAAAATACTTATAAAATGTTTTCGTCATAAAGCTCTCATTTTTCATACGGATAATGGCATAAACTTCTCAAACTAAAGTTATTCAATGCCGTCACCATTAGCCATAGTTTAGCAGTTCTGATGAAACATTATCGATGCATCCTGGGTAGCTTCAATTTCTCAAACCATTCTTTCTTGGTGCCTGAGCGTGCTTTGTTGGTTTTGGCCTCCTCCATAAGTAACCTCAAATGTTTCATATCTTTAATTCTTCTCCAGAAATGTGAATCAAGTAGTGAATAGTAGTAACATTAATCGAAGTGTTGCCCTATACTTTCTTTTTGCGTAGTGAAACTTTACCCTCGGCATTATTCTAGGGAGAAGTTCTTTGTCATTGTACAGTCAGTAACTACGCTTCGTTCCAGAGATGAAAATGCTTCTCGTTCTGATTGAATTTTGTAAAATATTTAACGGCTCATGCCAGGAATTTGTCTCCATGTCCCGAATCTTTTATTAGTGGTATCAATAGCTCTAAAAAGGGTGTTACTCTGGGAACGCTTCTTTGGATTGTTCAATACGAGGCAAAAGACGAAATTTCGGTGAAGCAGCTTTCTAAATATTTAAGAAAAGCTTGTCAACCTTGACTATTTTCCTTCGGTAAAATAATGTGCAGTGAAGAATAGAATATTAATTGGCAACCAATAGTGTATTTTTCATGGTACTACTAATACTTCGTGAAAATCGTTGAACGCTTCGAATGTAAATACGAAGCTGTCGTCAAACCCATTATTGGTTTGCAGCAGATCTCGCTTTGAATAATTTTTTCACATATTTCACCATTCATTATTTTACCACCGTTCATTCTTTCCTTGTAATGACTGTTTGCATAGCTGACATACTTTAGATTCAGTAATTTTCCCCGTTCATCCTTTCGTCCATTGCTATGAGGCAGCGGTTATGCCTCGAAATATGAAATTATTTCCTCCAGATTTCGTCAAAATGTTTGTCCCCTGCTCTTCGTAGGACTTTGTCTGATATCTGTCCATTTGACAGCGATTCATTCTTCTAAAACTCCCCACTCTCCTCTTTTCGGCTGCCGTTATCGTCCAAGGATCACTGCAATTCATCCTTTCAGTTTATACATTTTTAAAGTTCTTTCGTACTTCTAAGAATTTCTTTTCTCGAGCTTCTGCTCTGTTCATAGTTCTAGTTTCTTTCATCGCCAGTCATCCTGCATCCCAAAAATTCAAATTCTTCGACTAGGTCCAGTTGTTTCTTCTTTTTAAGACATTCTCGATTTCTACAGGAATCATTTTATTCCTTCTAACTTATTTTTTATAGTATTTTCACCTTTTATGCTAAATTGTTAAAGGTAAATAACTTAACTTGCAAATAGTTTCGGAATGATCGTCATATTCTTTTCATCTCGTTCGATTATCCGTGAGGACTCCTTCCTCAATACTCAGAACTGCAATAAGTTGAGTGTGAACGGACACCTTACAAATTAATAGCCTAATTTCGTGAAGATTAGAGTTTATGGCACCTCTAATGTAATCTTTCCTTGAGTATCGTGTATTATGACTAATATTTTATGAATTTACCGTTGCTTGTAACTTCTGCTGTTATTTCTATATTTCTAGAATATCAATTCCTTGCCGGCTTTCTCCGGTTTATCTTTTAGCGCTTTTATCCTTCGTCTGGAATATAAGGAAAATCATTGTTCGGTCTCTAATACCTTTTATACCTCCCGTCCAACTAAGAGCATGTTGTCCTTGCTATGGTAGTATTTTTTTAACAGAGTGATACTTTAGTAATCAGTAAGTAATTATCACATTTGAAAATCTCTTCAGGTTTAGCACTTTGTGTATTAAAATAGAATTCTATATCAATATATCTCAAGAATATCAAATTGCTGGCCAATTTTTAACCTTGCCATTTCGTTTATTACGCAGGTAAATGCCAAGACTTATCAGCACTAGTCCTTAAGCGAAGTATTTAAAGCTCTTGGTCTATTCCGTTCTGGTTCTTATGGAATTACAAAGTCTTCTTTTATGCTGCCGTCATTATACCATAAAGTAAATCTCGATATTAAAATCAAATTACTGCTTGTTGTAACGGTTTTTTAAACCTTTATATCCTGTTTCTAGTTTACCGAGATAAATAACACTATAATTAGAAAATGAATATAAAAAAATGAATTGACACAATTGTAACTTTTTTTCTCTTGTTTCAGATAGTTTACTAACGCACCACGTTCTGAAACTTCTACTTCGATGCGTGAATCGGCTGATGATCACTGCACCAAGAGCTCGAGTTAATCTCCAACTGGAAAGCACCGAGGCGTCGACACGGCAGTTGGCGTTTGGATTAATACTTCATGATGCATGGCGGAATAACTCAGAAGATTCCACTGTCAACTCTTTGAAAAGATTAATTTTTTCTTGTTTCTGTACTGCATGCAGTCACGTCAATAAAATACAATTAAGCGCGGCTGCATGCATTTTTCAATGGCAACATTTTGCTGATTGTAACAATTTCTTTAGTTAAGCATGCATTGTTACTTGTTAAAATCTGACCATTTATGCACTCCTGTTTACAGTGAAGCTAATAAAACTTGTTAACCTTGAACAGTTTTCTCAATCGAATATTTTGACCCTCAATTGTTTCTCTCGATTTGAACTTCCCCGTTCAACTTCAGACTTATTCGCTAATGTTTACATTTTGGACTTGGAATATTTTCGCGAATTTTACTAAAAACGAAAAATATCAATAATATTGGAAAAAATCAGTTCGCTAGCACATTTTTGGCAATTTTTTTGGAAAAATTACCTTAAATTACTATTATAAGTCCAACGTGATTTTTAGGGTCTTCTGTCCAGCGTCGAGACTTTGGTAAATAAAATTTTGGTAGGGTCCTTTTAATAATTTTATTTCCATCAAAAAATACAAATAATTGCACTCCTTCGCATTCGACGACTAATGGGAGACTGGCATGTCCCGACTCCCAGCAGCTGAGAATCAGGACTTTTTCTCGAGAGTCCCATGAGTCGCCGTATGTGAAGGAGTGCTGACGATGATATGCGTCAAAGATTAGAAGATGTCAGCAGAGCCATTCCGGATGATCCACAATGTTGCTTCTGGTCGGGGTTCTCGATCCCTGCCACTGCATCACTGCGCGTTGGTGAAACCGCGAGGAATCTGTCACGAACAAGACAAGTGATGCCCTCATCCTGAGAATGGTTCCAAGCTATTCCTCCTCTGAAATCAAGAAAATTTGGAAGTAGATTAATTCCTTCAATCTGCATAGTGGTATAAACAGTATCAGGTTAGACAATCAAAAAAATAGTAGTAGTGTCCCTAAATAAATACAATGAAACTGGTGCCAAGAAAGGAAGTTATAGAATGTAAATTGTACGGCTAGGACACTAAAAGTGTAAAAAACCTTGGCTTATCACCAAAACGCATATAGAAATAGGTAAAAAGTATAGTAAAAAGAACTAACTGGGAGATCAAGCAGCAGAAAGTGACCTGAGAATATGGATCTTAAGACTGAAGTTCGATACGGTAAGAGTGGCTCCAACAAACAGCCTAGAATTTGGAGTTGGAATGCTCACGGCAGCAGAACATAGAAGATTGAAAGCAATGAGAATGAGGCGTTATCGAATAACTGAATGATCGTATGGTTAGACATATTCACCAAAAATAAGTCTTAAGAAGAGCAGAGATAATTGTGATAATAAAAAACTGATGATGATGAACATTTTTCAAAAGTAAAAAAGATATTTTGAGACTGACAGATTAAAAAGATAATGAATGGAACATTCACCGAAGAATATCACGCCATGGATCAATTCTTATGCGTTGCGATCGGTCTAGGGCAATAAATTGTTGATCAGTGAAAGTTGTTAACATTGTCTTATGGAATGTGTTCATGCAAGTGACTGAGGACTGATATTTACATGATATATTGAAAACAGCTAAGGAGAATTGACTGAAACCAATCAGTTCTCTACAATTATGAAGAGCTCATAGTCGGAGTCAGAAAATCTTGAGATTGGCCGACTAAAAAGAAAAGTGGGATAGACAACGAATAAAATCACTTCATGGATGAGCTCTCATGCTTTGAAAATGGCGTAAGGCAGTTCTATGTTGATGATTTGGTGATATGGATGGAAGGTGAAGGTTGTCAGGGCACTCGGGGTGTAGATTTGACGCTGAAGATCGAGCATATCTCCTCAAGATTGCTTAGAATGCATATAAAAGTTACATAGAAGCATAAAAAGGAGTGAAATTGCGATTCTAGCATGCTAAGGTACACTAGATTGAGAGGCTGAAAAGTGAAATGCTGACTGTGAGAATCCGGAAGAAGATATGAGAGACCGTCACAAAGGTTGAATACTAAGAGTGCCCAGGAGTTTACATGATAACCTTGATTAGCGTGAGATGGGATGCTTCTGAGTTCAATTGTTGACCCTCAAATGAAAAATAATTGTGTACCTATACTTCTAAAATGGTTCAATGTAAAAAGTTGTTTGTTTTGCTTTTAAATATTGACTTCAACAAATACGGATGTGGGATGAGGTAATTAGCTACAAAATCATCAGGTTTGGCAGACTGGAAATTGAGTCTATTAGCCGCCGACTAGTTTAATGAACACACATGAAAGGCAATTGGTTTCAATCTAGGGGCAGACGGCGTTTCAGGGCAGTATTTCTAAGGCTAATTTCCCCGTGTTGATGTCATACCTTACACCCGAGTACCTAAATATTAAATCAAGAGAAGTTACTTTTTCACTGTTTAGTATACTCAGTGAAACACCCGTGACTGATTCACAATACCGATAGGATACCTCTAGTAAAAGTTTATAAATACCATGTTGTTAGTCATGCCACTTAGTATAAACGGCTTAAATTTAAACTTTCAAACGCATTGTCAAGGAAAGTTTATTAAAGAATAAAACTGTTAAATTAATTCCAACACTTTCATGCTACAGCTTTCGTGTTTCACCACCATGACACAACATACTGGGAATATTTTCGGCAAAAAATAAATAGTTTTTCATAGTGTTGTACGCATATTTCATTGCATGTTTGCGAACGTTTTATTAAAACTTGAAAATACGCCAAGGAACGTAATTTTAGGATGAATCATACCTTAACACTAGAAGGACCATACCCGTCATTTTGACGGGTAACCTCTACTACGTAATCATATTGCCTACAATTTTTTTTCCGTCGTCTTAATTTTTTCTGACTTTTATTTATTTTTTATGGTACGTATTCTGTTAAAATATAATTTAATTTTTTCAAATAGAAATGGAGTTATACCACCTGTCTACCTTAAAAGACCAACACCCGTCAAAATGACGGGTAAGGCGTTTCTAGTTTATTTGTAACGGTAACGCGTGTTTTATTCAGGAAATCACTACACTATATTACGTCTGGATGCTTTAGGTAGCACATTTATGCATTTAACATTCCTTATTACAATTTGAATGGAAATAAGCAGCATATCTGCCATACCGAGTGGCGTGTGGTAGGTCAGAGCAGTGGAAGCAGGAGCGACGTCATCGGAGAACGTAACCGCTACCACGAGAAAAAGGACATCTTTTGGATAAAGGTAGTTTCGTGGGTCCCCCCAAGACCACAGGTATACGAGACACAAGGAAGGTGTAATTAGTGCGGTCCTCGCTCGAAGAAGACCCCTTTCCGAACCCTTCCTCGGGCTCCGAGAGATAATCCGGGTCGTCGGACACAGCGTGAGGTTACCCCGGCAGACATGACCATCCGTAGTACATTTTTTACTTTAATAATTCGGATGCTTAGAGATTAATAAATAAAGTAATGTTACTCCTGACGGCGGAGCGATTAAGTACGTCTTTTGATCGAGGTTCTACGATGAGAAATAACGATTTTACGAAAGTTGATGTGATTTTAACCGATTGCCTCCAGAAAATTGGCAACGCCGAAGCTATGGGAGGGGAGGGGGGAAAGCAAGAGGCGCTTTTTTCTCCCCCGACTCCTATTTTAAGCTAACCCACGTGGGATCGGAATTGCGGTAGTGATGTCCTGCAAGGGTGTTTGGAGGAGGGTGTGTTTTCACCTACTTTCACTATTTTATCTATTCCTCTATTTGCAGAGTAATGTATAAAAGTTAAAAGAAAGGCAAGAGGTGCTTTTTTCTCCTCCCACTCCGCTTTTAAGCTTACAGTATTTTATCTAATCCTCTAATAGCAGAGGGATGGATAAAAGTAACCGAGCTAATCGTAGATCAACCATACGCAGCGAGTTGTTCGGCTTAAAAAGTAGTTAGTCGAATTTTGAACATAATAGAATTACAGAAAAAAACAAAACAAGAGTACCGGATATAATTTTCAGGGACGATCAAATCTCCTTAGTAAAGAACACTAATACATTAGTAGTACTAGTCAATTAGCGTAACGTAAGGAATTAAATCGCATGTTTACATCATCTTGTTGATATTACAGGAGCAGGTGCCATAACTGGAACAAAAGACTGGCTCACCGACGATGTCTAGGCCAGTGAAGTGTTCTAAACAGGTTTTAATATACATACAGGACATGACTAATTGATCTGGAGAAGGAGTGTTCATATCGGTAAAGAACACGATTGCAGACCGTAAGATGCCCGGAAACAAATATTGAGTCAGTGTGTCGCTCTTCCAAATGTTATAAATAAAAAAATACGTGTGCTCGTTCTACAGACCGCCTGACAATTATAATAACTCAATCATTGAACTCGAGATACAAATAATGAATGTAAATCCCAACGATTCGGGACGAAGCTTCATTATAGGCGGAGATTTCAATGTCCCTTTAGTAGATTGGAGAAAATACAGCTACATTTCAGGGAGGAGAGAAAAATACAGCTGCGAGGCGCTTTTAGCTATGTTTACGTCGGACAACTTAGAACAGATACACCAAACAGAGGAGACGATATTCTTGATTTTCTGGCGACAAATTTACCAGATAAAGGGGTAAATGTTGAAACTCTAAATGGTATTAACGACTATAGAGTAGTTACAGCTCAAATCTGATTTGACCAGTATGAGAATCATAATAAGAGGAGAAAAATATTGGTTCATAGGAAAGCTGATGTCATCGCACTTGGACTTTATCTACAGGAATCCCTTGTTGACTTTCGAAAGGAAACAGGAAAAGATACAGAGGCGACTCAGAAATGTTTGTATATATCGTACGTTTTGGGATTGAAAAATACATTCTATTCAAATATAAAATGCATAAACGACAAACATTTGTACCTAAACATTTGTACACAAACCTTTTGTACATAAACGACATCGGTGACAAAGTTGACAGTAAGCTTAGATTATTTGCTGACGACGCAGTGGTGTATAGAGAAATTCGTAGCTTTAATGACAAGGAAGCGCTAACTAAGGATCTCGAGGCAATACAAGAGTGGTGCGATGCGTGGCAGCTAGAATTAAACCTGAAAAAATGCGTTGTTGTGAATTTTTGGAAACGGAAAAACGCTCCTTGTAACAGCTATTGCATAAACAACATAAAACTAGACACCGTAGAATCGGTTAAGTACCTCGGAGTTAAACTGACTAATGATCTATCGTGGAGTAAACATATTCGAGAAATTACCGGTCAAGCTAATCGTAAATCGGGATTTGTTAAAAGAGTACTTGGCAAGTGCGACGATAAAGTTAGGGAAATCAGCTACTTCTCCCTCGTTAGACCCCACTTAGAATATGCCGCCAGTATTTGGGATCCTTATGAGATAGGCTTGGAAACTGAGTTAGAACGCGTGCAGCGAAGATCGGCAAGATATATTAAAGGCCGTTATGATAATCTCGTTAGTGTTACTGACCTTTTGCAGCAACTGGGATGGGAAAAGCTTTCAGACCGTCGATTAAAATTTAGACTAAATCTATTATGTAAGTTCCAAACCGGTCTATTCTCTGACGACGTTGATAATATTTTACGAAATCCGACATACTACGGTAGATCAGATCATGAGAGTAAAATTAGGGAACTAGACTGCAGAACGGATAGATTTAAGATGTCATTTTTCCCACGAACGATAAGGGACCATAATAGCTGCCATGAGACTTTTATCTAGGTTTGTCGTTAGGTAGTGTAGCTCTTAGTAGTGGTAGTACTCCTAATACTTGAATCCTTATCTGTTACCTAGTACATACTAACAGCACGCCTAGCATGTTTCTGCATGGGCCTTGAGTCCCTGTCCATCTGTGTAGTTGTAGAATGCATGTATATTGAGGTCACTCTCCATTTTGATGACATCGGTAGTGTAGTGTTGCATGCTTGTGAGGCTTCGCCTCATGACAAGCATTAGCGATTCATGCTAATGCATAATTAGTCGTAGTTACACTAACTTTAGGGTATAGTGTAATGCATGTTGGTGATTACTCACCCCCTGCCACACACCCCTGAGGTGGCTTGCAGGGTATTTTGTAGATGTAGATGTAGAAAAGGGAGGGAACAAGCTGAAATGGTATAATTGGTGTATATTTGGAGGTGAGGGAAGCGCTAAGGCAGAATAGAGTTGGCCATGCTAAAAGAGAGCAAATTCTAGTAACTACCAACAATATCGGTAGTGATTCAGCAGTCAAAAAGTAAAGGGCATCTAACACGGCTTTCAAGGAAGCATTAAATAATTCCTTCATGGAGTTTAAGAGAGAAACTCTCGACAATCAGCTCAGAACTAAATAATAATTTACAGTTCGTAGCGGTAGGGTGACTGTAATATCAAACCATAGCATTCAAACCATTACACTTTCATGTTTTATTAAATTTCCGTTTATTTTTCTTGGAATTGATTTGAACATGAGAAACAAATTCGAGAATTTTACTGTTCTGTGCGTGAGCATTATATTGAAAACCGAACTGAAACACCATAAAACTCCGTAAACATGCTTTAAGAAATACATAAGTTAGTAAGCTACACTACCAGTCAACTAATCTATTTCTAAGTCCTTACACAGCCGTTATAGTCTCTTATCGCTCGCGGAAAAAACGACATTTTAAATCTATCTGTTCTACAGTCTATCTCTTTTATTTTATTTTTATGATCAAATCTACCATAGTACGTTGGCGGTCGTAAAATATATTCAACTTCGTCGGAAAATAAACTACTCTTGAATTTACATAATAGATGTAGTCTTGTTTTCAATCTACGGTCTGACAGTGATTCCCATCCGAGTTGTTCTAAGAGGTCAATAACACTAACAAGACTATCGTAACGGCTTCTCACGTACCTGGCAGCTCTTCTCTGTACACGTTCTAACTCTGTTTTTAAGCCTTTTTCATGAGGATCCCAAACACTGGAAGCATATTCTAAATGGGCCTAACGAGAGAGAATTAGCTTATTTCTCTCACTTTGTCGTCGCACTTGCCTGGAATTCTTTTAACAAATCCCAATTTACGATTAGCTTGACCTGTTATTTCCCGAATATGTTTATTCCACGATAGATCATTACTGAGCCTAACTCCGAGATATTTTACGGATTCTACCGTCTGTAATTGGGTATCCTGAATGAAATAGCTCTGTTGTGGGGAGTTATTTTTCCCCAGAATTTCATTACTAAGCATTTTTTCAAATTTAACTCTAGCTGCCACGCATCGCACCATGCTTGGACTGCAGTAAGGTCGTTTGTTAGTTTATCCTTATCTTCACTGCTACGGATTTCCCTGTATACTACAGCGTCGTCTGCAAATAATCGAAGTTTACTATCTATTATTTCACCAATATCGTTGATATAGAGTAGGAAGAGGAGTGGGCCTATGATACTACCCTGAGGGACGCCAGAAGTGACTCTAACTTCGTTGAAGGCTACGCCGTCTAATACAACTCTTTGCACGCGATCGCTCAAAAGTTCTCTGATCCAGGAAATTACATCATCGTCTAGGCCGTATGATTTTAGTTTTACTAATAACTTTCCGCGGGGCACTTTATCAAATGCTTTTTTGAAATCAAGAAAAATCGCGTCCATTGGAATGTTGTCCTCTCCGGAGACTAAAATATCGTGGGCAAACAGAGCTAACTGAGTTTCGCATGATCTACCTTTCCTGAATCCGTGTTGAGTTCTCATTAACAAGTTATGCGTGTCTATGTGTTTTATTACTGAGCTGACAACAATGTGTTCAAGGATTTTGCATGAAATGGACGTTAAAGATATCGGTCTGTAATTACATGGCTGTTCCTTGTCTCCACTTTTGAATATGGGCGTTACATTGGCAATTTTCCAGTCATTTGGTACTCCGTGTTGCTTTATGGATATTGTGAATATTAGCTGCAAGTAGGGGGCAATTTCTGACGCTAGTTCTTTATAGGTACACGCGAGAAGGGATTTCGTCTGGACCAGGTGACTTATTTGGACTGAGCAATTTCAATAAAATTTCTATTCCGTGAGCACTAATATCAAGGGGAGGCATCTTTCGTATGCAATGATTATCAACCGCCACGGATGAATTCTCAGATGACTCAGTGAACACGCTCTTGAAGTAGGAATTTAATAAATTGGCTTTATCGGAACTGTTTGATAACACATCTCCATTATCGTTTCTTAGCGAACAAACGGTAGATCTTTAACCTTGAACTTCCCTAACATAAGACCAAAATGCTTTTGGGTTATCCCGTAACTGCTCTACAAGTGTTTTACTTTTAAAATTCGTCAATGCATTCCCGAACGCTTCCTTTGTAGCGGCTTTAGACAACTTATATTTATTAATTATTAACTCTCGATCACTAGGAGACACATCATGAATGATTTTTTCATCTTAGCATGGCACGCTCTCTGTCGCCTTAACAATTTCTGACTTCCGCGTCATACCATCTCGGTTCGCTACCTTCTTTTTTTATTTTACTAGGGATATATCTTTTGATTCCTGAATTTATGAGCGAAAGAAAAGCTTTCCAAGTCGCTTCTACATTTAACTCCATTACTGATTTTTGAAACACGGGAAAAGCATTTTTCAGATTACTCTTGAACCCATCAAAATCAGCTCTTTTAAATATGAAAACTTTTCGTTCTCGTTTAAAACGTTTTGCGATATTTAAAGAAAACTTGGCTGCTACTGCCCTATGATCACTGATTCCCTCGACGGTGCTCACATTTAATACCTGATGTGGTATATTTGTCGCTAACAAATCAAGAATATTTTCTCCTCTGTTAGGAGCGGAAGCTATTTGAAGCAATGCGTTTGATGAAAAAGCGTGCAGTAACGCCTCGCAAATGACTCTATCTCTCCCACCGGGTATGAAGCTATAGGTCTTCCAATCTATAGAGGGTAAGTTGAAATCTCCGCCTAATATCAGATTTCTATCAGGATATTTGGATACTAGTCTGTTTATTTGGGTTTCAAAATCCAAAATTGATGTTGTTATAGTGGACACCCGAGCGATTTATAGACACCCGACACAAATTGGTTAAAACCAAGTTCTGAATCACGAATCATAGATAATTCAAATAAAAGTAAATATACACTTTCGATTCGTGGACCGTGATTCGTAATGGCGAATCGTGCCCAACTATGCTTGTCAGTACTTAATATAATCATTTGACTTCCTACTATTTTGTGAAATCATCTTCTCTCAGCCATCATTAATTTGGTATTGGATCTATTCCTGAAACTTTCGCAAACACAGTTTGTTGGCAAGGCCTTAATTTTGTTTGCATTATAGGGCTTTCAGTACTCCGGCTAATGGTGTGCCTAAAGGAAGGTGTATATTCAATGTCGAGCATCTATTTAGCGTCTTGAGGAATTTTGAAAGGCACGGCCCACTAGACTGTTCTATTTCGGATATGGAATTAATCAAAGAAACACGAAAGGGATTTTTCAGTGAATTCCACCTGAAGTGCAAGATGTGTGGAATTGAGAAGAGCATTTGTAATGAAGACCCACACGACATAAAGATGGACATAAATAAAGCTATAGTTAGTCAGTAGGTTTATAAATCGTATTTGTCTTTGATTACTAAATATGTGTTCAAAAACTTTGCATTCCGTATAGGTGCCGCTTAAGGCGGAAGGCTCTCTAAAATATATACATTAACTTTTCTATAGGTCACAGGAATATTATGCATTGGACAAGGATACTCACAGATGAATGAGATCTGTTCCTTATTGGATATACCTTCCATGGCAATTATACTTTTGTGCGTCATCAGGAGAAAGTAGCATCTACCATCCACGATGTTGCATGGGAGCAAATAAAATCTGCATCAAAGGAGGAAGCAGATATATCAATTGAAAAGGGAGAAATAGACAAAGATGGAATTCCTATGATAAGTTTTGTCTGCAATGGATCATGGGCAAAGAGATCTTATCGAACAAATTACAATTCCCTGTCTGGAGTGGTGCATATTAAACACTGTCGCTTTAACATATATTTGAAATTGTGTTTAAATGACGAAATTAAACGCCATAATTTAACACAATGACTCTTGCGCTCTACGCAGGCGTGCATTGTAGGCTATCGCTCCAAAAAAGTACTCTTCATTGGAGTGCGAAACAAATACTGCTGTCTATGTGCGCATGGGCGTTCGAAGGATGGTACTGCTGAAGTTAAGGATCACGTCTGTTATAAGAATTGGAGCGGATCTTCAACGGGCATAGAATGGCCAGGCGGAGTTCTAGAAGATGGCAAAGGCATAATCGATGTTCAATGTCCAATTAGCTGCAGTGAAATTTTACCTAAATCATTCCAAGTATACAGAAAAGATAGGTCCAACCGAACCGGAGGCGGAGTATTTATAGCTGTAAAGAAAACCATAGTCAGCCGAGCGGAAACCGTCCCAGATACCAGCATAGAATCTGTATGGTGCTCTATTAGATGCCCTAAATCAAAAACAATATTCGTGTGCGCATACTACAGGCCACCTAACACCGACGTCACCTCAATTTTAGAACTCGAAGCACAAATAAAGAACATCACATCCAGGAACACCGAAAGAAATTTAATCATAGGTGGAGATTTCAATACGACCTCTATAGATTGGAGGACCTACAGTTACATATCAGGAGGAAGAGGCAGATTACAGTACAAAGTAGAGTACTCCTATCAGAAGTAAAGATATATGCGAGTCCCTGCTGCACACGTTCTCATCAAATGCCCTACATCAGATAGCTACGACGCCTAACAGAGGGGACAACATTCTTGATTTATTGGCAACAAATATACCGCAACAAGTAATTAAGGTAAACACTGTTCAGGGCATTAGTGACCATAGAGTAGTTACCGCAAAGTTCTCTTTGAGTATCATTAAAAGTTTTAAAGAAAGAAGAAAATTCTACATTTTTAAAAAAGCCGATTTCAATGCGTTTAAGAGTCATCTAAAAAATTCTCTTCCCTAATTCCAGGAATCAAGCTTAAAGTTAGACACAGAGGGTAGTTGGAAAGCTTTTCTTTCGATCGTACATTCAGGGATCAGAAAATACATTCCAAGTAAAGTAAAAAAATAGGGCAGCGAACCAAGATGGTACAATGCAGAAGTGAGAAAATCGTTAAGACGTCAGAGAGTATGCCACGCCAAGATGAAAAAACTCCGTAGAGATTTGTCCACTAGTGATCAAAATTTCATTTCATTACAGTAATCTACCGGTTAGAGGTAGGTTGTGATGAAAGTCAGAGAATATCCAGCGAACTCTTACACGTGCTGTGCCCTTTCTACCTCTTGTATTTCTTCCTTCATCTCAGCATAAGTCCTACCTTTCTTCATCCCGTCCATAAAACCGATTCTCTTCCTTCCCCTTCCCCGCTTACCCAACATCCTTCCCTCTATCACGACCTTCAGCAAACCATTGTCCCTCATTACCCCTTCCAGCCACCTACCCTGCCTTCCCCTAATCTCATCTATAAGTTTCCTCTCCTCGCCCACCATGTCAAGCACTTCCTCATTTGTCTTCCTTTCCGTCCAACGCACCTTCTCCATCCTCCTCCACACCCACATCTCAAAAGCCTTCAGCCTATTTTCGTCTTCCTTTCTCAAGGTCCACGTTTCTGCCCCATACAACGCCACACTCCATATCAAGCTCTTCACTAGCCTCTTTTTTACATCCTTACTTAAGGTCCCCGTCATCAGCTCCCTTCTATTATTGAACGCTTCCTTCGCTAGCGCTATTCTCCTCCTAATGTCTTTGCTACTATGTCCTCTTTCTTCTAGCGTACTACCCAAGTAATTAAATTGTTCAACTTGCTCCAGTTTGTGACTTCCTACTCTTATCACCAGCTTCGCTTTCTTTGTCCTAGAGAATCTCATTACTTTTGTTTTCCTATTATTTATCTTCATTCCGTATTTCTCACACTGCTTTTCCAGTGCATCTACTAAAGTTTGAAGTCCTTTCGATGACCGACTCACCAACGCCTGGTCATCTGCGAATCTAACCGACTTTATCCACTGGCCTCCTACTTTCATTCCCACGTCTAGCTCATCCCATGCCTCTCTTACCATTTCCTCAGCATAGATGTTAAAAAGTAAAGGCGACAACGGGCACCCTTGCCGCACCCCGCGACCTATAACTGCCCACCCTGATTCACCGTCCGCTACCCTTACATGAGCCCTCTGCCCCATATATAAGTTTCGGATGAGTCTCCTATCACGCCAATCTATTCCTATTTTCCCCAGTATCTGCATTAGTTTCTCCCAGTTTACTCTGTCAAACGCCTTTTCGAAATCTACAAAACAAGCGAAAACATCCTGATTATGCTCTATGTTTCTATCTATAAGTGTCCTCATTACCGCAATCGCATCTCTGGTTCCCCTCCCCTTCCTAAACCCAAATTGGTCATCGCCTAAATAGCACTTTGCTCTGCTCTCCAACCTTCTATTTAGTATTCTAAGCAACACTTTTGCTGCGTGCGAAATTAAACTGATTGTTCTATACTCCTCGCATTCTGACGCTTTCTTCTTCTTCGGGATAGGTATTAATACTGTTTTCACGAAATCCTCTGGCCATACTCCTTCCTCGTAGATCCTGCGAATAAGTTCGAAAAACGATTTTCTCCCCCTACTACCTAGATTCATCAGTAGCTCCGAAGGTAGGTTATCGGTTCCCACGGCTTTTCTACCCTTCATCTCTCTTAGTGCCCTCTCTATTTCACTCTCAAGTAACTCTGGTCCGAGGTTATCTTTATCTATTGTTCCTTCGTCCTCTAGATCTAGGCTAAGGGGTCTATTCTCGCTGTCATATAGCTCCTCTACGTATTCTCTCCACCTTTCTTGGATATCTTCCTGTTCGATTAATATCTTTCCTGTTTTGTCCTTAACCTTTGGTATCGCTTGACCTCTCTTACCACCCGATAACATTTTCACCTTGGCGTACAAAGCGCCCACTTCCCCCTCCTCCTGCATCTTTTCCATTTGCTCACATTGTCCCTTCCACCAGTTTTCTTTTGCCCGATTGGTCACTCGCCTGAGTTTATTATTCAATTCCTTGTACTTCCTCTTCCCTACGTCGGTGTTCACGTTTTTCCATATCCTTCTCTCCTCCATTTTCTTTATCATTTCTTCTGTAACCCACTGCTTCTTAACTCTCTTCTTTTCCACCGTTCCTATTGTTTTCTCTGCCGCTCTTGCGATGCCTGTTTTTATAACCTTCCATCTCTTCTCTATGGTTCCCATCCGCTTCTCTTCACCTATGTTCTTTTCTACTAGCTCTTGGTATTCCCTCCTTTTCAACCCTTTCAATGCTTCAAGGTTCCACCTCTTTATCTTCCTACCTTTACAAAGCCTTTTGAATCTAACTTCACACTTCATCATCACCAAGTTATGATCCGAGTCCGCATCCGACCCTGGATAGCTACGAGAGTTTTTTACACTGTTCCTAAATCTCTGCCTCACCATTATATAATCAATTTGGTATCTCCCAGTGTCACCCGGCATTTTCCATGTGTACCTACGCCTGGGGTGATGTTTAAACCAAGTGTTTGTCATTACTAATTTATTTCTTCTACAAAATTCAACTGCCTTTTCCCCGCGAAAATTTCTTCTTCCTAGCCCAAACCCTCCTACTTCTAATCCGTCCCTCCCTTCTCCCACCACTGCATTCCAGTCACCCATCACTATCAGGTTTTTCTTCCCCGGCACTTCTCTAATTATTTCTTCTACTTGCTCGTACACCTCTTCCACCTCTTCCTCCCTATGGTTGCTCGTAGGCATGTATACCTGGACCAGTACGAAATTCGTCGGGCGTGCTTTTATTTCTACCACTAGTATCCTGTCGTTCACCTGTTCAATGTTTACCACCCTCAGTCCCAACTTTGTGTTCAGTACCATGCCTACCCCCCGTTGACTCTCATCTCCCCCACTATAGATCACCCTGTAGTTATCACTCCAATAGTCCCCGCTATCCTTCCATCTAACCTCGCACAATCCCAAAGCATCTATTTTTCCTTTTTCCATTTCCTGCTTAATATTTTCAAGCTTCCCGGCCCTCATCATGGTCCTTACGTTCCAAGTTCCTATTTTTACCATTGTTTTCCTCCTCCTCTTCCTCTTTTTCTTCTTCTTCTCCCTCCTTTCCCTTGTATCTTCTGATGATGATTCTGATTCTGATTCTGTGCAAGGATTTCGTGTGATGACGACCGCGGAGGCCTTGCCTCCCCCGCTGCCGGGCACGACACCCGCCCTAGTGGGCGGCGTCCCGTAGTTGCCAGGAATCAGATCTCTTTGGATGACTTTCATGTTCTGGGAGTGATAGTTGAGAGGTATCCCACGCGACTCAACGGTATTTTTAACGTGACACCATCACGGAACTACCTTTCGTCTGGCTCCTACCCTTCGACCTATCTGGCATGGGTGGCCCTACCAGGAGCAATGTACTTGCTCCTGCCAGTCCAGCTCTAGGGGTCATTGGAACGCACAAGCCCTTCCACCACGTCAAGGTCGTAGTTCAAGGAAGAGGATCAAAATTTAATATTTGAAAAATACAAATTGTCTAGAGCCACTACAAAGGAAGCCTTTCGGAATGCATTCATGGATTTTAAAAGAAAAACATTAGGAGAACAATTACAGGATAACCCAAAGGCATTTTGGTCATACGTAAGGGAAGTTCAAGGCAATAGATCAACAGTTATTCCACTACGAAACGAAAATGGCTAATTATTAGTAAGCAGCTAGGACAAGGACAACTTATTGAATTCTTACTTTCAAAGTGTGTTCACCAAGTCATCGCAAATTACATCCGTAAAGTTAAATGATCACTTCCAGCAAAAGATGCCGCCTATCGATATTTGCACTCAAGGAATAGAAAACTTGCTAAAATCTTTAAGTCCAAATAAATCCCCAGATCCTGAATAAATTTCTGCCCGCGTGTATAGAGAATTAGCTTGTGAAATTGCACCCTACTTGCAGAATATATTTAGTAAATCCATCAACGAACACAAAGTACCCATGGACTGGAAAATTGCAAATGTCACTCCCATATTCAAAAGCGGTGATAAGGAACAGCCATCGAACTACAGACCGATATCTCTCACATCTATCTCTTGCAAAGTCCTTGAACATATAATTGTTAGTTCAGTTATGAGACACCTCGATATAGAAAACTTGTTAACAAAAACACAACACGGATTCAGAAAGGGAAGATATTGCGAAACTCAGTTAGCACTTTTTACCCACGATATTTTAGTCTCGGGTGAACATAACGCTCCAGTTGATGCAATTTTTGTTGACTTTAAAAAGGCATTTGATAAAGTTTCCCACAGTAAGCTACTCATGAAATTAAAATCCTACGGTTTAGACGACGACGTAATTTCCTGGATTAGAGAATTCTTAAGTAATCGCGTGCAAGGGTTGTATTAGATGGCGCTATCTCTAATGAAGTAAAAGTCACATCGGGAGTCCCACAGGGAAGTGTCATAGGCCCGCTTCTGTTCCTTTTGTACGTAAACGACATCGGTGACAAAGTTGACAGTAAGCTTAGATTATTTGCTGACGACGCAGTGGTGTATAGAGAAATTCGTAGCTTTAATGACAAGGAAGCCCTAACTAAGGATCTCGAGGCAATACAAGAGTGGTGCTATGCGTGGCAGCTAGAATTAAACCTGAAAAATGCGTTGTTGTGAATTTTTGGCAACGGAAAAACGCTCCTTGTAACAGCTATTGCATAAACAACATAAAACTAGACACCGTAGAATCGGTTAAGTACCTCGGAGTTAAACTGACTAATGATCTATCGTGGAGTAAACATATTCGAGAAATTACCGGTCAAGCTAATCGTAAATTGGGATTTGTTTGTTTGTGCGAAGATCGGCAAGATATGTTAAAGGCCGTTATGATAATCTCGTAAGTGTTACTGACCTTTTGCAGCAACTGGGATGGGAAAAGCTTTCAGACCGTCGATTAAAATTTAGACTAAATCTATTATGTAGGTTCCAAACCGGTCTATTCTCTGACGACGTTGATAATATTTTACGAAATCCGACATACTACGGTAGATCAGATCATGAGAGTAAAATTAGGGAACTAGACTGCAGAACGGATAGATTTAAGATGTCATTTTTCCCACGAACGATAAGGGACCATAATAGCTGCCATGAGACTTTTATCTAGGTTTGTCGTTAGGTAGTGCAGCTCTTAGTAGTGGTAGTACTCCTAATACTTGAATCCTTATCTGTTACCTAGTACATACTAACAGAACGCCTAGCATGTTTTCTGCATGGGTCTTGAGTCCCTGTCCATCTGTGTAGTTGTAGAATGCATGTATATTGAGGTCACTCTCCATTTTGATGACATCGGTAGTGTAGTGTTGCATGCTTGTGAGGCTTCGCCTCATGACAAGCATTAGCGATTCATGCTAATGCATAATTAGTCGTAGTTACACTAACTTTAGGGTATAGTGTAATGCATGTTGGTGATTACTCACCCCCTGCCACACACCCCTGAGGTGGCTTGCAGGGTATTTTGTAGATGTAGATGTAGATGTATGAGTAAAGGCGGAAGCACGGGAATAACCCGCTAAAACAAATGTCATGATCGAAGCACTCGCGGGCACCAAGTCTCCAGGATTTAAGTTGTTATTCGGAAAGCACGGGTTTTAACAAGTCATTCCCCCCCCCCCTGTTTGCCACCGTCTCTACGTCATTCGGGAGACGGGACAAACACATTTTAGTACTATATAGAGGCAAGCGCAAAAGAACTGTTGGTTGGTTCCTTTTCTGAAGTGCACGCGTGTGTAAGTGCCGAGCGACACGCTGTGGAAAGCGCGAATTGTTCTTCTTGCTTCTCTGAGTTAACCTCGTGGTAATCTGTTGTCCCTTGTGCTCATAGCCCAAACCCGGTTCGAGGCTTTCAAAATTCTTAAGTCTGTTTCGCGAGCCTAGTGTCCTCCCCCTTCAGGGGATTTGGAAATAGCAACCGTTTGCGCGAGTGACCTGTTAGTGCCACGAAATTACTTAGTCTGTCACCGTTCGTCAGCCAGCGACGTTCAGCCCTCCTCCCGCCTCCAGAGCCGCAGAGAGACCGGAACCTCGACAGCCTTTGCTGAGAGACGGAAATAAGGTAGATGCCTTTTTCTATTTATTGAAATGCAATCCATGTACCTTTATTGATACCCGACGCCAAGGGCAAGATCCCACGTATCCGTGTTCGAACCTCGGCGGCACTCCCGCCCGGGGTCGGGTCACGACAATGGTGGCAGCGGTGGGATTAAAATTGCTCGTGAAGGGGTGGGATTAAAAAAGCTCGTGAAGGGGTGGGATTAAAATGCTCGTGACGGGGTGGAAAAATTTTTATGGGGAAGAGACAAAGTAAATTGTTTTTTTGTTGAAAAGAATTAAATTTGCCTATATTTTATTCTTTTTTCATTTTGCCTCCGTTATTATGTTCAATCGTTTCTTTGCACGCACTCCGGTGTGTTTTCCATTGCTCGGGCCATAAATTTTTTCTCTTCTCTCTTAAAATATGTAAGATAATAACCAGTCGCCTATCGCTACCATATGGGTTTTTCCGAAAGAGTAAAGTGACCGCGATTTAAACAGGAGAGGGATGAATCTGTTTAATTGCTTCTAATTTTTTCATTTTTGTGAGGAGTTTTAAGAAGACCCACTAATATTTCGTTGTGAGTTTTCCTAGTACGTGTGGGCAAAGTGATGTAACTTTAGCGGTATTTAATTTTTTGGTTATTTACTGTGTTTTCTTTTAATTTTTCGGAATCCCCTTGTTTGGCTTGGTAATGATATGAATATCCCGCGTGCTCCCACGACTACTTGATTTCATCCCCCCCCCCCTGAGGACCTCTTCCTCAAGGAAAATAGGACCACGAGCTGCCTAGGTACTGTAAGACCCAATTTTGGACCACTTACAGGAGTCGGGATCATGATGTGTGTGTGGATTGAATTTTGATGTCTCTCTTTTAAATTTTATTTTTTTTTAGTTGCCCCCCGAAGTGTATTGTTCGTATAGTGTTACGTAGACGTGTTTTTCTTTTTCTTTTATTTCTTTTGTTTTGTTTCGGTCGTGTATTGGTTTGGGGAATGTTCCCAAGTAGTGTGTTTGATTATTTGGCTAATTAACGTAAAGTAGCTCGACCGAAGATGAAGGAAACATCACTAGAGACCCCCGCGGCGGCCCCCCCTAATGTTACTGGTTTGTTGTACGCGATAGACCCGTTCGAGGGTGATAGCAATGTAGAAGATTTTTTATTGTCTATAGAGACGGCTGCCACTTTGGGGCAGTGGGAGGCAGCGCACAGGGTCATGGTATAGAAACTCCGCGTGAAGGGAAAAGCGCGTCAATTTGCAAATACCTTTGCGCTAGAGGGAGGATTAGACTGGGCGAAATGGAGACGGGCAATAACGGACAGGTTTGCAGAACGCGAGTCACAGGCAATTAAATTACGTCGGTTGCTAGATTGCAAGCAAGGGCCACGCGAATCGGTTCGAGATTTCGCGGAAAGGGTACAGGCTCTCGGTGAGTCCCCTCCGGACGCCGTTGCTGACCCTCAGGAGCGAGTTTGGAGAGCGAAAGCAATGGAAGACATGATTCTCACGCAGTTTTTACAGGGATTGCGAGAGGGAATTACAAACAAAAAAACCGTGTAGGCGGTTCGTGATGATTCGCGAACCCGCAACTCTCGGGGAGGCTATGCGATTAGCCAAGATGGAGGAGACGAATGACGATCAGGGAAGGCATGGACTATGCTTAGCAGCCGGCCCTGGTCCCTCCGAGCAGGCCCCGGGAAAAACGCGCGGAAAGACATTTTTGCCCTCGGCACAGTCACCATTGTGTTTTGCATGCAATCAGTTTGGACACGTAGCGCGTGATTGTGGACGAAATCCAGTTCGTTGCTTTCGGTGTAATCGCAACGGACACATGATGAGGGATTGCCAAGAAACTATTGCCTCGCGGCAACAACCCCCCACCCCTCCCGCCAGAACTTATGTGCCACCCCAACGAAGAGGGACCGGACGTTCCTGGGAAGCAAGAGGCCCTCCGCCTCCCCGCCAGCGCGAAAGCCGACCTCCACCCCCCCATTCACAGGACGCGATGGGTAATCGGCGCGGTCAAGCTTCGGGAGGATTCCGCCCTCCCCCAAACGATCTCCCCTCCGGGCCCTTCCCCCAACGCGCGGAGAGAAATCCGAGATGGTGAAAGAGGAGAGGGGGGACAGAAAACAGACACGAAGGTCGCCAGAGGGAATGGGTTTCGCGGTCACGGTGAGGATAGGGAATGTTCGTAGGACTCTTCTTATAGACACAGGAGCCACCTTATCCCTCCTCACCGAAGCAGTTGCCCACCCCCACCGACCACTCCTACCTCCTACGACACAACTTTGTGGCGTAACCGGACACCCACTTAACCTCCTGGGCTCCGTCACCCTTCCCGTGTGCATAGGTGGTGTAATTTTTGTGCAAAATTTTCAGGTCGTTGGATCAGTTTTCAGGACTTTAAGCTATCCACAGACGGTATAATTGGACTCGATCTCCTTAGAACTATGGGGGCGAGCCTAGACTTGAAAACCGAGACAATAAGAGTGGGTAATCGCACATTAACGAGACAGTGGACATTTAACGCAAGAGCAGGTATATGCACGCGAGCGAAAGGTGAAGGAAGGACAAAGACTAGGAGGGGAAGTAAAACCAAGGAGGTGAAAAAGGAGGAGGAGAAGGAATCGCCGGAGGCCTCACCTCCGACCGAAGATGCCGTTCGTGTCGGCCCGCGGAAAGACAGGAATGGCTTAGTAAGAGAGAGCGAGAGAATTACTCTTTCGCCGCGGAGCGAAACTCTTGTGGTAGGTCGCGTATCAGGTTTCGAAGGATGCGTTATCCCACAGGAAGTATTGATGGAACCTGCGGAAATTTTCATTCGTGGAATTATGGTAGGAAGAGGGATTGTTACGTGCCGGGAGCACCAACAAATCCCTATAAAATTAATTAATGTTTCACGGGAAGCACTCGAGGTTCCCGCAAATACGATTGTAGGGGCGATCACGTCCGATTTCGTGGTCAGGCATGGGCCACATGAAGGTAACGGGAAAAGAGAAATGTGCCTCCCGATAGAATTAGAAAATAGCTGTGCAGCCTTGCCTAGAAACGAAGAAAAGCAGCTACGGCGCGTGTTGCTTGAGTATGCCGATGTATTTCACGCGGAAGGAATTCCGTTAGGAAAGACGGCGCGCGTTAAACACGCCATACATACAGGTGACCATCCGCCGATATTTCGACCTCCATATCGGGTCCCTCAGACCCAGCGCGAGACTTTGAGGAAACACGTTGCGGAAATGCTCGAGGAGGGAATAATCCGCGACTCCACGTCTCCATGGAGCGCGCCGGTAGTGTTGGTAGCGAAAAAGTCAGAGAGCGGAGAGGAAAAACTCCGTTTTTGTACTGACTTTAGGGCCCTGAATAAAATCACGCGAAGGGACGAATATCCTTTGCCTAATATTCAGGAAACCTTGGACCAACTAGGAGGCGCGAAGTATTTTTCCACACTAGATATAGCTAGCGGGTATTGGCAGATTGAAGTAGAGCCACGGGACATTGAGAAAACCGCTTTCTCTATGCCAGAAGGACATTATGAGTATCAAAGAATGCCTTTCGGACTTGCAAATAGCCCTAGCACATTCTAGCGTCTGATGGATGCAGTTTTATCAGGATTAAAAGGTAATAAATGCCTTGTATACCTAGACGATATAATTGTATTCGGACGCGATGTGGAAGAGCACCTCATACACTTGAGGGATGTCTTCGGACGACTCAGGGATTCGGGATTAACCCTAAAGCCTGCCAAATGCACCTTTTTGCAGCGCTCGGTGAAATATTTAGGCCACATTATTTCATCAGAGGGAGTAGAACCCGATCCGAGTAAAATTGAGGCGATAAAGAATTTTCCCCCACCCCATAATTTGAGAACTGTTAGAGGATTTTTAGGGTTAGTGGGATACTATCGCCGATTCATTCCGAATTTCGCACAGATAGCCAAACCTCTCACGGAATTAACAAGAAAAGAAGTAAAGTTCGATTGGGCGCCGGAAGTCGCAAGTGCTTTCGGAACGCTAAGGGATATTTTATGTCGGGAACCGGTTTTGCGGTATCCAGATTTCTCGAAACCTTTTCTTTTGCACACAGATGCATCCGGAGAGGCTCTAGGAGCTGTATTGGCACAGAAGGATGCCACGGGCGAATATGTCGTCGCTTACGCTAGCCGACAATTGAATAAGGCGGAGCGAAATTATAGCGCCACCGAGAGGGAATGTCTCGCCGTATTATATGGAATTAAATATTTCAGGTGTTTCCTCTATGGGAGGGCTTTTACGGTCATTACCGACCACCGGCCGCTGAAATGGCTATTCTCACTGAAGGACGCATCGTCGCGGCTCACGCGATGGTCCTTGCTCCTAAGCGAGTACGACTTTGAGATCCAGCACCGGCCCGGAAAGACACACCAAAACGCAGACGCTTTGTCTCGCAATCCCGTGAGAACGATTCAGCCACCGTTCGAGCCCGTATGGGATCGACAGCTGATAAGGGACGAGCAAGCGAATGATCATGGGTGTCAAAAAGAGAGAGAGAGAGTGAGTGAGAGAGAGAGTAATTTTTTTTGGAAGAAGGACTCCTGTATAAGAAGGGCCTTCGCGGGGAGAATCCGCTAGTAGCTCCCAAGAGTATGAAGGATAGGATTTTGAGAGCCTATCATGACTCGCCATGGGCAGGTCACATGGGAGTTAAGCGTACCCTCGGAACAATCCGAGCAAGGTTTTGGTGGCCGGGAATGCGACAGGACGTAACGTAGTTTTGCGCGCATTGCCGGTCGTGTCAATTGAGGAAAGATCCTCAGAGGTTAAACAGGGCCCCATTGCAACCCCTGCCTGAAGTAACTGGACGTCTTCAAAGGGCCGCCATGGACATAGTTGGGCCCTTACGAAGAACCGATAGAGGGAATAGGTACATCCTCACCTTTCAGGACGCGTTTACTAAGTATCCGGAATCCATTGCCATTCCCGACCAAAAGGCAGAAACCGTGGCTAGGGTCTTTGTAGAGACAATTATTACGCGTCATGGGATCCCACGGCAATTGCTGACGGATCGAGGTGCTAATTTCACGTCGAAAATCATGCGCGAAGTGTGCCGCATTTTAGGAATAAGGAAGTTACAGACCACGGCTTATCACCCCGCCGGTAATGGTTTAATTGAGCGGAGCCACCGAACATTAATGGATATTTTATCTCATTTTGTGGCTAAATATCAACGGATTTGGGACGTATGGTTGCCATTCGCCCTCTTAGCCTATAGGAGCTCCCCTCACACCGTTACACAAGAAGGAAAGGTAGATCATGCGAAACTCAGCGCTGTTTGCCCACGATATTTTAGTCTCCGGAGAGGACAACATTCCAGTGGACGCGATTTTTCTTGATTTCAAAAAAGCATTTGATAAAGTGCCCCACGATAAGTTATTAGTAAAACTAAAATCATACGGCCTAGACGATGATGTAATTTCCTGGATCAGAGAACTTTTGAGCGATCGCGTGCAAAGAGTAGTATTAGACGGCGTAGCCTCCAACGAAGTTAGTCACATCTGGCGTCCCTCAGGGTAGTGTCATAGGCCCACTCCTCTTCCTACTCTATATCAACGATATTGGTGAAATAATAGATAGTAAACTTCGATTATTTGCAGACGACGCTGTAGTATACAGGGAAATCCGTAGCAGTGAAGATAAGGATAAACTAACAAACGACCTTACTGCAGTCCAAGCATGGTGCGATGCGTGGCAGCTAGAGTTAAATTTGAAAAAATGCGTAGTAATGGAATTCTGGGGGAAAAATAACTCCCCACAACAGAGCTATTTCATTCAGGATACCCAATTACAGACGGTAGAATCCGTAAAATATCTCGGAGTTAGGCTCAATAATGATCTATCGTGGAATAAACATATTCGGGAAATAACAGGTCAAGCTAATCGTAAATTGGGATTTGTTAAAAGAATTCTAGGCAAGTGCGACGACAAAGTGAGAGAAATAAGCTACTTCTCCCTCGTTAGACCCCATTTAGAATATGCTTCTAGTGTTTGGGATCCTCATGAAACAGGCTTAAAAACAGAGTTAGAACGTGTACAGAGAAGAGCAGCCAGGTACGTGAAAAGCCGTTACGATAGTCTTGTTAGTGTTACTGACCTCTTAGAACAACTCGGATGGGAATCACTGTCAGACCGTAGATTGAAAACAAGACTAAATCTATTATGTAAATTCAAGAGTAGTTTATTTTCCGACGAAGTTGATCATATTTTACGACCGCCAACGTACTATGGTAGATTAGATCATAAAAATAAAATAAGAGAGATAGACTGTAGAACAGATAGATTTAAAATGTCGTTTTTTCCGCGAGCGAAAAAAGACTATAACGGCTGTGTAAGGACTTAGAAATAGATTAGTTGACTGGTAGTGTAGCTTACTAACTTATGTATTTCTTAAAGCATGTTTGCGGAGTTTTATGGTGATTCTAACAGCATGTTTTGCATGTTCTAGCTTCATAGGCAGATTGCCCTCTTAAGTAGCATGTAGAATATTATGTGTCATCGTACATGTGTGGCGTGCATGTAGGGATTCTCTTGCATGCTGTATGATGGTTTTTAGTTATCCTTAATATTCATGACCGTGCGGTGTGCATGTGGCGGTCCGCTTGCATGCTGCATTTTGGTGACTTGTCACCCCCTGCCAAACACCCTAGAGGTGGCTCGCAGGGTAATATGTAGATGTAGATGTAGATGAAACCCCTCATTTCCTAATGCATGGACGCCATATTGAGTTGCCTTTTGATGATATTACCTCACCGTATGAAGTAAATTACGCTGTGGACCATAATTACGCAGCCGAACTTCAAGCGTGATTGAAGCTCGCTTTTCAGGCAGTGACTGAACGGTTACGTGTAGGCCATACAACGCAGGCGAGGGAATATAATAAACGTGCCGCGGAAGTTACATTTCGAGTGGGAGACCTAGTTTATTTAAAGAAAGAAGTGGTGCGACCAGGGACAACTCGAAAGCTAGATAAACATTGGATAGGGCCGTATAAAGTGACGGAGCGAACGAGTCCAGTGAACTATAGGATTCACAGTACTCTAGACCCTAGGGATAAACAACAGGTGCATGTGAATCGCTTAAAAGTGTGTAGAGAGAACGAGAACGATGTTACCCCTCCAACCCCTCCCCTCACGCGCCGGGAAAAAGTGAAAGTGCAAGAGGACGACGCTAAGAAGTCTGCCCCTCCAGTACCCCCTCCGTGTCTTTCCCAGTGCAGTGATAGAAGCCCCTCCCCCTCCACCACCTCCACCCCCTCCCACAGTACCACCATACGCCTTGCGGAGCAGAGGATCCCTGCCCCCGCAGTGGTGACAGCAGTGTTGGTGATGACAGTAACTAGAAATTGCAGTTTGAAAATATTTTTTTTTCTTTTTCTCACTGCTTGATATTGTGAAAGATATTTTTTTTGTGTGTGTTGACATAATATCTTTTTTGTAGTTTTTCAATCAACTATTTATTTCATGGCATGAGTGATCCTGTAGCAATATTCTCAGTACATTACCGGACAAATAGTCCTAACCAAGATGTCATGCGAGAAGATTTTATTTTTCTTCTCTTTCTATCTTTTGTTTATGGAGGTTTAAACTGTTATATTTCCGAATGATAATGATGAATTTTTCTAATCAATCACGGAGACAACCCTATTACCCTTTACCCGTGTCACAGTCAATGGTATATCAAAACAATCTATATAGGGCATTTGGCATAAGATATCAAATAGTCGATATTCAGATACAGTTTTTATAGTAGGGTCAGCATTGTTTCTTTAAAAATAGTATCTCATGTTACTAAATGTCGTTGCCCTCCCACCCGTAAAACATACATTGAAGCCGAGATAATCGTGGTATGACACGTGGTGCACTTTCACCTGATAATTTTTCTTAGAAGCTTTCATTTTACTTTTACTCGCAATATTATGTTTTATTTATCTAAAGCCCTCTTCTTTGCTTTAATAGTATATAATTCACCGAAGAAAAATAATTACAATGTCACTATTCCTTTTATTTTCAAAGAGCATATTCCAGCCAACGCAAAGGAAATGACCTCATTGTGAATCATTGCCCTAGCCGTTTGCGCGGTGACCTGCGCAAATCAGGAGGAGACGGAACACATAGGAAGGGGCGTAGCCTTTTTGGAGGAAGGGAACTTCCTCCTGGGAGGCGACTGTTGGGCGCTGGTATTTAATATCGACATTGACCACTACGTAGACATGACAAGTCACCTTATGACAGAGGTGCAGACCCTATTAGCGAATTGTAAGGGGACCACCACGACTGACGGTGGGAACCAAACAATTCTGACGGTCGATTTTAGAGCCTTAGTGCAAGACATTATCATCACGGAAGGTAGTAGATTGGAATCAGCGGTAAATGGAACATTGGTCCAACTTCGAAATTCGAAATTCGAAGACTCACTTAAGAGACAACGTAGGGGTTTGTTAAACCTAGGTGGTGAAGCCTTAACATTTTTATTTGGGACTTTAACAGACGCGGACTTGGCCGAATTGAAAAAGGAGGACACCGTCCTCCAGTCCGCGATCAAAAAAAATATTCATGTAATTAAACTGCAGGCAACCCTCATTAATTCCACATACGCGATAACTCGTAAAAACAAGGCCACGATCGAGAAGATCGCGACTGTTACCGAACGGCTCGCAAAGGAGGTAAACCTCATTAATATCGATTTGGGCGAGGATTTAAGAGTACTGACCCACCGCGTATCGAGTACATTTGCAATCTCGGCAGGCTTCCGTCAATTAGAATCGGTATTAACGGAAATTAGGGAGGATCTCATCCTCTTCGAACATGCGTGGGAGAGCACGATACACAACAAACTCAGCCCATATTTCATGAGCCCTGCTGACCTGTTATCATCCTAAAAGCAAGTTCAGCCGCACCTTGCAACAGGGACGAAATTCCCTTTTCCCCTCAGTCCATCAGAAGTTTATAAATATTATGCATTGGCACGCGTATCTTACGCCATCGTCGATGGTAAAATTAGAATAATGGCTGAGATCCCGATACAATCGGGAAATCATTTTTTCCGACTTTTGCGTGTAGTGCCACTCCCGGTTAATATGCCGAATGTCAACGCCTCAATCGCGATCATTCCGGAGGCACATTATTTAGCTATTTCAGAGAATCGTTTACGGCACATGTTGCTAAGTGAAGGTGACATGAATGGCTGCACTTACGGCCCTGTGACAATATGCCCCCCGAGACGACAAGTAACAGAGTACTCTTACTCCTCATGCTTTTACAGCATTTATATGGGCGAGGAAAAACCCCTTGACTGTGACACTAGACTAATCAACCGCCCCAGACCCCTATTCTTCCGAAGCAAGGGCACGAACCGCTGGGTATACAGCGTGCCGCATCGCAGCCGCATCCTGCAGCGATGCCCCACGGAGGAGGAGGCGCTCAACGTCACGGAGAGCTTTCTCGCCGGGACGGGAGTCGTCGAGCTGAGAGACGGATGCTCCGCGTACATCGAGGGACAGGTGCTGACGTCATTTCAGCACCGCAGCCAGCGCGTCTCGCCGAGAGCAGAGGAAGTCTCCATGCCGGACATCCAGCGGATTCTGCCGAAGGGACTCCGGGCGTATTTCACCGCTCCGACGGCGAAATGGCAACAACACCTGGAGACTGTCATCGCGGCGGTAGCGGCGACGCACGGCGGAGGAGCAGACATCTCGACGACGCAGGTGGAGCAGATGCTGTCCGAGGCCGAGGGTTTAGCGGAGACACCCGTGATGGAGGGTGTCACAACGAACCTCCCGTACTTAGGAGGGACGCTACTGGGACTCGTCATCCTACTAGTCATAGGCGGTCTGATCACCCGCCGATAAAGGAGGACGAGGACCCCTAGAGCCGCGCCAGCAGTGCCCGAGGAGGTGGAGTTGCTACGCTTGCGAGCTCCAGCCCCTGCACCATCAGCTCCCGAGGAGCCGGAGGAGCCGAGGACATCGCCGGCACCGTCTAGCCCTCTACCCCAGCACGGAAGGATACCACGACCCCTATAACCTCCACCAACATTTCCCGTTTTTTTGCATTTTTTTTGGGATCAGTTATATATATTTTTTGTTTGTTGTTTTGTTTTGCATTTCTTCCTCTCTCTCGGATTTGGTTGGAATTTCTTTTCTTTCTTTCTCTTCTCTTTTTCTTTTTTCTCTTCTTTAGTTGTGCTGATTCTCAATTTGTTCTCTCTCTGATTTTCAAAGTAGGGAGTATAAAAGAAGAGAAACAGCACAAGCATGGTGAGGGACGCAGCTAGAGACGCCTGGGCAGCCGCCGCCACCTGGGGCGAATGTGGGTGGAAGTAAACGGGCTGAAGTGGGCAGCCAACCCATTCCAGTGGCTACAGGACGTCCAGGTGGCGGGGCGGTTAATCGAAACACATATTTGGGGGAACGAGGTGGGTCTGACCCTATATCTGCGCTTTTCCAACCAGGAGGAGGCAGAGACGGCGCTCCTCTTTGGGAGACTCCCTGAACCGGGGGAGCCAAATTTGACAGTGGAACCTTGCCACCTCCTAGATGTCGAAAAGAACCACTGGGGCTGGAGTCTAGATGGCAGACCCCGGGAGATGCCCTCATAGTTCTAAAAGTGTGGAAGTGACTGTGTACTGTGGGGAAGACATTTTAGTTAGTATTCGTGTGGGGGGGGGGAACGTAGGATTATTGGGGTTATGGGACTTATTGTGGTGTGTGTGTTGAACTTTATGGTGTCATGGACGTGTGAGTGATTGAAATTGAATTTTGTTTTGTGTTGTTTTGTTTTGCGGGATAAATATATGTGTTTTGGGAAAAAAAAGGACTGCTATGTGTTCTTTTGCTATCCTTGACGGGAACCTGGTGGAACCCGTTTATCTATTGTATGTTAAAATCTTTACTCTTCTTTCACTGTCTTGTGTGTCGTTGTGTGTTTGTCTATGAGAGGCAAGAAATTTGTTTTGAATGAAGTTTTTTTAGGAAAGGGAATCTACCTTAAACAAAACGTCTCATACGGGAAGGTAAAATGCGAGCAGCCCCGTCGGAGGCTGCTCGATTTCGCGAAATGAGAGAGTATTGTATTGGACTCAAAATCCGGAGGCCATTTACAAAATATGTCGCGGAGGACGGGGTTGTTTGCGAGGGAAAAGAGAGAGCGCAAACAGCCCTGTTTTGCCTAAAATAAGAGATCTGGAGGCGAGAGAAGGGAGGTAAGGACCGGCTGGCTGACAAATAAGAGTAAAGGCGGAAGCACGGGAATAACCCGCTAAAACAAATGTCATGATCGAAGCACTCGCGGGCACCAAGTCTCCCGGATTTAAGTTGTTATTCGGAAAACACGGGTTTTAACAAGTCATTCCCCCCCCCTCCCTGTTTGCCACCGTCTCTACGTCATTCGGGAGACGGGACAAACACATTTTAGTACTATATAGAGGCAAGCGCAAAAGAACTGTTGGTTGGTTCCTTTTGTGAAGTGCACGCGTGTGTAAGTGCCGAGCGACACGCTGTGGAAAGCGCGAATTGTTCTTCTTGCTTCTCTGAGTTAACCTCGTGGTAATCTGTTGTCCCTTGTGCTCATAGCCCAAACCCGGTTCGAGGCTTTCAAAATTCTTAAGTCTGTTTCGCGAGCCTAGTGTCCTCCCCCTTCAGGGGATTTGGAAATAGCAACCGTTTGCGCGAGTGACCTGTGAGTGCCACGAAATTACTTAGTCTGTCACCGTTCGTCAGCCAGCGACGTTCAGTCCTCCTCCCGCCTCCAGAGCCGCAGAGAGACCGGAACCTCGACAGCCTTTGCTGAGAGACGGAAATAAGGTAGATAGATGCCTTTTTCTATTTATTGAAATGCAATCCATGTACCTTTATTGATACCCGACGCCAAGGGCAAGATCCCACGTATCCGTGTTCGAACCTCGGCGGCACTCCCGCCCGGGGTCGGGTCACGACAGCACCATGAATATAATTCGACGTGAGGTTCCTCTATCCGCTAAACAAAACACGGAATTGTTATATACAACGGTCCTCTACAAGTCGGGTGACACCACGCTTACCTCCTATCAGGGTAAAGCAAAGAAAAACGTCCTTCTTCTTAGTAAGTTGCACCAATCAGTGACTATCGATGCACAAAGCCCAAAAAAGCTTCTAGTGACCGTAGTATTTAATAACACTGCCAAGTATGGAGTTGACATTCTTGACCAAATAACTAGGATATATACCATAAAATACGGATGCCGTAGATGGCCAATACATGTATTTTGCAATGTATTGGATATTGCTGCTATCAACACATGGGTACTATACCAAGAATACACTGGGGAAAAATATCTCGCCGGAAATTTATATTTCAATTAGCAGAGGAACTAGCGGCTCCATTCGTTGAAACTAGAAGACCAGTGCCAATTTCACTACAAGCAACTACCAAGAGTGATGTGCGCAAGACGTGTCAAATAGGAAGATGAGGAGGCAAAAATAAGTGCCGGAATAAATGCGTGCATTGCAATAAGTAAGTATGTGTGCGGGCCCTGTGCAGGAAACGCAAAGTACATACATTTGTATCAGATGCAGTGATGATGAAAATTGATGTATTTCCTTTTTGCGCCATGCAAGATTATGTGGAAATATTAGATATACATGAACAATACGTTAAAGTGCAACTCCTTCCAATAAAAAAGGCAAGTAAGACTTTTAAATAATTAGGTATTACCTATATAACAGTAAAAAAATTGACCAATTTCATTTTAAATTTTTTTTGTAAAATTATTTGTAAAACATTACTCAGTGGTATTGATAAATAAAAAAGTTTATATTTAATGAAGTTATCAATTAATTTTAACATAAACGAAGAAATATTTAAAATAATTACTACCCGTCAAAATGACGGGTAATGGTCCTTCTAGGTAGCCATACAACCCCGGTCCTTCTAGTATTAAAGAAAAGAAAATTTATCCACTCACCATCGAATTTATTCCTATTGTATTGCTTAAAATTTTTATTTAATAATTATAGCACACAAAAAGTATATAAAGGCAATTTTAGCATGCATAAAAAGTGCTTAATGTGGAAAAGAAAATAACATATTCGGTTATCTCTATCGTGCATGCAAGTTAAAAGTGATCGAGGAAGAATAAAGCGTATACATAAAAGAGCAACTGTAGTGAAGCATGTACGTATGTATCTAAGTATGCATGGATGAGGATGAACTATTCTCAAAGCAGGAGAATAGAATGGTAACATCGAGAGAGAAAGTGTTAAAGAAATACTTTGGAAAAACTGATTCAAGGATATCGAAGGATCTGAAAGTACGAGTGAGTGTTGGGTGCCAAGGAGAATAAAATACTATTCACGGTGGAATGACATGATGTTTAAGAAGCGAAAAGAGAGGAGGATTATGTATTGCGTATTGGAGGATAGCTCCCACTCAATGTAGTGAACACTAAAAAAATCGTGAAGGCTTTAAAGAAATTAAAGAAAAACGAAGTCACAATGCCACGGAAGAGAATGCAGAAAAAAGTGCTTAGCAAATTAGAAGACTAATTTGGAAATGAGAAAAAAGGGCATAGCAGTAAGATACCAAAGGGAGTGGTGTAATAACTGTTGAGGCTTTCTTGGATGGGTACGAAATCAGTGATACCCGGAGGAAGCACGTCGAAAATGTGTACGGTGAAGATCTTGAGGATGGGTCATATGAATTACAGTGTGAGAATGATGATAGGAAGAGAAGTTAAGTGAAAATGTCTTCGTAAGATTAGTAAGACTTCACAAAAAGATCCATCTCAAGAGACGTTTGATAGGCAAGTACATAGGTCACCTTATTTTAAACCCAAGGGCTTTCACTCATTACGGGTGGAGTACGCTTCCAATCCTCTGAACTGTATGGACAAAACTATGAAAAAATATAGTTTGAAGCACACCAAAGAGGGTGAAATTCGCCCAGAAAAATAATTTAACTTCACCGGGATTTGAGCTCGGATCTCCCAATTGCCAATCAAGTGTGATAGTCAGTTATGCCAACAGGTTTGGTGATATAACTGGCTAGCACATCTGACCGGCAATTAGGAGATTCTGTTGGAATCCCGGTGAAGAGAAATGATTTTTCTGCGCAAACTTCACCCTCTTTACTGTGTATCTTGGCACCTGTGACCACGACTTGCATACCACATTGTTTGTGCAATCAAAACGATTGGAATAAATTAACGACTTGAAGATAAATATTAAGAAAAAAGATGTTACGGTTTGTGGAAGAAACGAAAAAGAGAGAATCACTGTCACACTTTGACAACAAACACTTGCGCAAGAGGAAGAATTTTGTTAATTAAGAAGCAGGATCACCAGCGATGGAAGAGAGACAATTGTAAGAAGAACAGCCCAAGCAAAGAAGGCATTCTAGAAGAGGAGTCTGCTGACAGCTAGCAACACAAGCGTGGAAGTAATGAAGTTCTTTCAATAACAGCTGTAGAACAGAAAAGAATAGGAGGAATGTAGATGTTGCATTACCGAAGAATTATGAAGATCAAATGGGTGGAGAGAATCAATAACGAAGAAGTCGTGCGAAGAGCAGGAGAGGAAAGAAGTATAATGAAGTCTTTGCAAAGAAAAAGAGACAAACTTATTCAACACATTTGGCGACTCATCAGCCTACTGAAAACCATTTTGGAAGAAGAAACGAATGAAAAGAATTACAGGGGAAGACCAAAAATGGAATACATCAGGAAAATTATGGAGTGAAAGTGAATAATTATGCAGGAATGAAGCGCTTGACAGAGATGGGAGAGGAGTGGAGAGCCCGTACCGACCAATATTTGGATTGATGACTACTGATGATGATTTTGCACGTTCCTGACGATGGTGATAAAATGGATTTTTTTGAACCGTTATCAATTTCCTCTAAGTTAACCTCCTCTAGCATAACAAACATATATAAACCTCTATTTTCCTTTATTTTACCACCCAAATCCAAGTCCCCCTGAAAATTCCACTGCCTTATCTCTTACCTTGAAATGTTTACCTTTCCATCTTTCCCTCACCTTCCCAATATGTCTGTATATTACTGTTTAAAACATGACAAATGTTGTTTTGGAAATGACTCTAGAGCAACGAAACTGGGGTTAACCAAATAAACTATCGCGTGCAGAGGCGAAGTGGTATTTTTCACAATTCTGTTCTTCCAATAGTACACAACCCGAATTTTTTAAGTTTTTCACCGGCACTTTTCTACTCAACTGGAGGAAGTAGCCAAACACCCCAAGAAATGGGAATCAAAGGAATGAAGGTAAATATAGAACAAATCATCGTGCTGTTTTTCGCCGATGACTTCGCAATCATTGCAGAGAAGCCAGAAGACCTGCAAGCATCCTTGATCATGTGTTCACAGTCAAGTCACAGTCAAGTTCACATCAAGTGTTTCACAGGGGTACAACATGAAGATCAACGAAAATACTAGCATTTGAAAGAGAGAAGTTAAAGGCACAAAGAACAAGTACAATCTTTTACCTACCTAGGAATATTTCTGAAATGGGATTAAAGGTGTTCAACGGACGTCAGGCTGAGAATAACTCAAGCCAAGGAAGGATTCATGATGAAAAAATAACTCTCGTGTAAAAAGGAAATTGGACTGCCAATAAGCAATTTTAATGAACATAAATTCGTGTGGAATGCTGCGCTTCATGGCTCAGAGAAATTGGTCATGGGAAAGCAAAAACAAAGGTGAATAGAGGATTTCGAAACTTGGCACTGGAGGCAGATGCTGAAGTTCAAATTGACTGATATGACCAGTAATGAGGAATGGTATAAAAGAAAAGGAGGAGAATACAATATGGGGAACTTGCAGAAGGATAAGGTCCAGATGGATAGGTCACACTTTTGAGACACAACGAGTTGGTAAAGAGCATAATAGATGGGAAAGTCCCACAAGGAAGAACTTAGACAAAGGCGAGGTAAAGCGGTGTACGAAACAGAAGAGCATTTTAAGTTTTAAAAACTTAAGAGATAAATTAAAAATCGCCAGTGGTTTGACAGACTGGAGGAATTACATATCGCTGATCAGAGTACTCCAAACAAAGCAGAAGCGGATGGAGACCAGACACGGTTAATTAAATGGAGATGGCAAGAGATCGAAAAAGAATAACAAAATGCAGTGGAAGAGATATTATTATGGAGGAAAACCGATAATCAGTAACCTTGGATTACATAGTGTCCTAGACATAATAGATGAAAGAAGGGCGTAAAAAAACTCGAAAACGGAAGACAGCAGATGCATAAAATAAGGAGAAATACGATACGCCATAAAGCTAAAAATGACTGAGGCGAATGGAGGAAAAACTTATAAAGAGAGGAAAGGTAATCTCCCAGAGAAAAATTTGGATGCTGCGTATAGAACTGAGAAAAGTTACTTTAAAGATAGTTTAATCTAAGTTAATGTCATTCGAAGTAAATAAAATTAAATTACCATTGAAATTCCCTCAGAGTTCGTATAATATGCAGGATTGAGGACCCTAAATAAGGTACATAGATTAATTCCATTTATTCAATAGCGCTAATGACAACGGACTTAAGGAAAATGTCCTCATCCGTATTCCGAAGAAGAAAATAGCCGTGAGATGCAAGGACTTGGGAACAGCACATACATCTTACCCAAATTGTCTGCAGGAGGATGGGACAAAAGATGGAAGAATTTCTTAATGAGAACCAATTCGGTTTCTGGAAAAGTAGGAGAACGAGAGAAGCTGTTTAAGGCCCGAGACTTATCGTAGAGAAGAGGTATAAAAAGGACAAGCACACATATACTAGTTTCATCGATCTAGAGAAAGCATTTGATAATGTGTATTGGAACAGAGAACTGACTATACTGAAGAGCATAGGAGTGTCATTTAATGACAGAAGAGCAATACGTAGGAAAAATGCAAAAATGAGGAAATGAGTACGACAAGGATGTGCTTTGTCACCTATGATTTTCAATGAGTACCATGAAAAAGCATTATGTAATATAAAATTAAAAACAGGGAATAAAGGTCACGGAGAAGAAAAAAAACATCCATCACTTCTCTGATGTATTGCAATTCTCGCAGAGAATGAATACATGACAATAACTCTATACTGTATGAACAAAACTACGGATAAATTAACTTGAAGAGTAATTTTAGGAAAACTAATATCATGGTTTGCTAAAGAAATCAAGATGCCAGAATCATTGTCAAACTTGACAACAATAACTTGCGAAAGTGAAAGAATTTTGTATCTAGGACGCAGGATCATCGGCGATAGAAGAAGCTTGAAAGATATTGTGAGCAGAATAAACCAAGCAAAGACGGTATTTTACTATAAGAGGAGTCTGCTGACAGCTAGTAACTGTTAGTAACAGCTAGTAAAGTAAGCGTGGAAGTTAGAAAGAAGTAAATTAATATGGAGCACGATCGTATATGGCAGTGAAGTCTGGGCAATAACGACTGCAAAGCAAAAGAGATTGGAAGCAATGGAGATGTGGTGTTACCGATGAATAATGAACATTAAATAGACTCAGAGAACCACCAACGAAGAGCTGGAGAGAAAGAAAGCATAACGAAAAATCTGGGATGAAAAAGAGATAAACTTATTCGGCGCATTTGGCGACTAATCAGCCTATTGGAAACAATAGTGGAAGGAGAAATGAAAGGGAAGAGGAAAATTAATTAAAGAGGAAGATAAAGAATGGAACACGCCAGGCAAAATATGAAGAAGTGAAAGTGATTAATTCTGTAGGAATGAAGCGGTTGGAAGAGAGAAGAGTAGACTGGAGTGCTGCAGCGTACCAATATTCGGATTTATGACTACTGAAGAAATAACGAATGGAAATAGCTACATTAGAGTTCAAGATTTACAGTAGCTGCTGAATATTGCCGACGAGGTCATGGATAGAATGAGTCTGTTGTTAATTGCGTTCAAAACACAAATACATAGCTATGATCAAAAAGGAAGGGAGAAAGGATGATAGGATAACTTGTTGAAGTTTTAATTCAAAGTAATCCCGCACCGTCTTCTTCTGTACTTGTTATCCATGTCTTTTGTCCAGAAACAAATGATGATTATAATTAAAATCTTGTGCTTCCGGTATCAAATATTGTCATGAATTGTGTTTTTATTAACAACAAACTCTGCATCACAACCTAATCTTAACATGACTATGGTAACGGATGAAATTACTGAAGGAATCGACAATGCTGCTTTCCTTGGCTAAATACTGAAATAAAGGTCTTAAGATGTTTAATAGAACATATCTAATAACGAATATTAGACAATGAAGGTGAAAACTTCAATGTGCAACACTACATTTTTCCTTATGTTAATCGATAATAGCGTAGTAAGTAATAAGGAGAGCCAGGGAAAGCTAAAATATTGGCCAAGTACTGTGGTATACGGTTCCTGAGAAGCAAATAAAATATTAAGGTTCATAGAAAGAAAAATAGCTCAATATTAACTTTAGCGTAGACTTTTGTGCCAGGTACCATGCCGACAATAATAGCCATTATAGAAAACGTCACGGGAAACTCTAGTCGAGGAAAATTTTAGGGTTGGATTTGATCGAATTTGAGTAAGCATGATACTCAAGAGCGATATTTTATGTTTTCTAGCTTTCAAATTAGTTTTTAGCCGATCACCAAAACACACTACAACTCTCGGAAAAAGACAGAAGACGCACGCGAAGTATTAGCAATTTGAACTCATGACGCCCAATCCGCAAATTTTTTTTCGCGAAAGCTATCAATCCGTCACGTTTCGTGCTTGAGTTTACGTAACGTTATTTTTTTGTAAAAACAGCCTTAAATGCAATTATGGAAGTTTTGAGTTGAAAATGAAAGATTCATAAAATATTACGGCCTGGATGTCCAGGTAAGAAAAAATACGAAAGAGCTTGCTTCGTGGGTTCTGTCATTTTATGAAAAGGGATACGAATTGAATCATTCATGAATACTAGTAAACCCTAATTTGTAATTGAGGTATTTTGAGTGAGATGTCACTTGACCTAGAATTTGATGAATTGGACCTCATTTTAAAGAGAAAACCCTCATATTTCCAATTATATCAAAATATTAACCCCTTTCCTGACTACTTTTCGAGCAATTTACCTAAAAATATAAGCTATTCTCGAGCGGCTGTGCGCTCCAGAGGGAGCATATTGAAAAAATTAGCAATTTTTAACTTCTAGATTTCATCAAAAACTAACGGTGTGTAGTTTTTATGTTATATCAACTATTTTTAAAATTTAATCAATTACTCACCGCAGTAATTTCGAATCGAAGAATAAACCTGTTGTATAGGCATTTTCACCGTACGGCGTGCAAATAGGAGTCAAGTTAGAGACTTAAGTAGATATATTTATTTAATTACTGAGAATTTTTCTCCTGTATAAGTTTACTTTAGCTCCATTAATATTAAATATTTACTTCATACTTCTTACAGACGCTGAATTAAAAAAAATCAAATTCGAAAATAGTTTCCATTATGACTAGGGAAAAATCTCTCTCAAACTACCTTAATGCGAGAGGGGAGAAAGATCTATTTCTGAAGTGGACGAAGATGGTTCCATGACGAGAAATACAGGGTCTCAGGTGAAAGGGATTTTTTCAAAGGTTTTACTCGAAAAAATCAAACGCTGTACGCAAATTCAGCATGGAAAAACATTTCATTTGAAACGGACATGTTCCAGGGGATAAAACAAAATTTTTGGATTTAGTGAACCTAACTACCTCGAAAACTATACACGAATTTATGTATGCTTTACGATAACTTTAGAGGAAGGTAAACAAAATACTTCATGAATCAAGAAGGAGCGATTACTACTACTACGACTCCCTCCCTTTCTATTTCTGGAATAATTTTGCCTCCTCGGAGCGCGTTTTTCCCGAAATAATTATTAAGCATTATCCTGGTGACCCCAGCCTTATGTGTATAGCTGATTCACAATGTCTATGTCAAGACCTAGAAATTGGTTCCATCGGCGATTTTCGCTTGTGCTTGCTTCAGGAGATATTACATTTCCACAAATAGTTTAATAATAGCTAAACGAATTAAGTTAATGGGGTGTAATTTCAAAAGTGCTTGCTAAACAAAAACATTTGTGACGGTAACGGTTTTTCCGTCGCATTTCGGTTTTAAGGATCCCCTCGCGTCTTTGTGCGTTTCACATTGTGTTTTTTCTTTTCACATCCCCCACCCCCCTTTTTCGGGAGAGACGAACCACGCTCGTAGCTCGGGCAGGCAAGGCCAGTGGTGTGACGTGTGTGCGGGAGGGTATGTTTTCCCCCCCGACGTCGCCAGAGTCAAGTGTTCCTAGTGGCAGTGCTTCGCGGTGTCGTTCGACCCCGATGTGTGGGTATTTCCCAGTTTCCCACCCCCCATTCCTCACGTTCTGTGCCCTCGGACGCCCCACCCCACCACTAGTGGGTAAATAATGGCATTGAGCGCACCTGAGAAAGAAGAGAAACGATTTGGCGAGTGTAGCGGCAAGCTATGCCGGACGAGTGGTCGGATTGAAGCAGAGCAGAATCGAAGACGGGACGCGGACAAGACGACGGAGAGATTTCCGTTCATTACCTCCTTTCGTGAGACGCGGGAAGCGTCTCATAAGCCGCTGGTATCCCGATCGACACACAACATCGCCAAGATTCGTGGGACGTTGGAGCTGCGCAGCCACTCACGGGCTGCAACTCAGAAGTCCCCGGCGAGAAGTCGGTGCACACGATTCTCCTACTCAGCTCCGAGACCTACTCCAACACGTAAGCTGCCGTCGGTACGCCCCCTAATCCCCCCCCCCAGTGTGGACAAGTAAATTCTCCACCTCAACATTACTTCATTGGCCCCCGCCCCGCGTCGGAGAAGCCATCTGTGAAGCGACTTCAACGCACGGTCCATTGATGAACAATCAGTGTCATTTCATTATCCCGTGTTTGTCTTGTGTGGCACGGAAACGAGCAACTTTCTCTTGTTAAATGAAAAGGGTAATTTTTCATAATTGTAACATGTTCCATTTTTTCATCAGTGATTTTGTTTGTAAAATAAATATAGTTAAAAAAACTAAAAAACTCAAACTAAAAAGTTAAAAATAATTCTTAATATAGAAATAAAAAAATAAATGAAAAATATTAATATTTTCGTGAAAAAAGCGTGGGGTGCTCCGTTGCTTAGTTAATATGATATGCCTTTTGTAATGGTTTACCCAAATTACTGAATGGAAAATGCGGGAAAAGATTATGCTTTGATCTATATTTTTAGTACCATTTTTCTACTAATCGTACCGATTGAATGTTTTCAAGAATTGATATATTGAGCACCCCACGCTTTTTTCACGATAATATTCATATTTTTCATTTATTTTTTTATTTCTATATTAAGAATTATTTTTCACTTTTTAGTTTAAGTTATCATTAAAGAGTGTTTTTTAGTTTCGGAGATAAATCGTTAAGAATTATTTCGGAGTTGAGTGTTAAGGAGTCTGTTACAAACGAACAGACAAACAAATTTAGCAAATACAAAAAGCGAATACGACGATAAAAAATTCTCCCGTCTAAGATTGCTGCAATTAAAATTAAATTATGACTGGCCGTTATACGATCAAATTAAAGACAACAAATAAATAGTCCTTCATTGAGCCGCGAACTCTGACCCCCCTCGGTGAGAGTTGACGACGCTAACCACTACACCATCCGATCGGCACACTGTTGGCGCTTACTCTATCCATCTAATTCTCACGTAAAGGATCTGTTCAATTGAAGAAAATTATTAATCCTGGCGATCCTGATTAGAATATTGAGAAAATCTTATCAAATTATTGTATTGACGCTAACCACTACACCATCCGATCAGCACACTGTTGGCGCTTACTCTATCCATCTAATTCTCACGTAAAGGATCTGTTCAATTGAAGAAAATTATTAATCCTGGCGATCCTGATTAGAATATTGAGAAAATCTTATCAAATTATTGCATTGGCATCGCTCCATGAAGAGTCTACAAAGTTTAAAGGAAATCTGATCGTTCAAAGTGGTTCAAAATCGAGTCCAAAGGAGTCGGTTATAAACAAACAAACATACAGGTGAAGCTAATAAAGGCGTGTTAAAAAGGGAAATCATTTACCTTTGCCTGTTCTATCAATCACCCATCCGCGTAGTTTTATGTAAAGGGTTATTTTGTCTGTGTTCTCCATGCAACCGTATTGCTAAGGTATCACTATCATCCATGTCATTTGTGTTCGATCGCCATCGTTAATCATTCATGCCCATCAGTGAAGCTGTTATTTTTTTGTGTCATGCAGTGATTTTTTCTTGTTCTTTGCTTTGCCAGTGCGTGTAATATCTTGTCAATTGTCAAACGATTAAGCAAATAAATTGGTGTCAAACGAGTTCTGGGTTGTGGTTCGTCTCAGTCCCTGGGCTATGTCCTGGGCTATATCCAACCGTTCGCTATCGAGAAATTACAGTGCGGGACGCCTAGGGGGGATCCTTCAAAAAAATTCAATTGATATCGCGGAATATGCTCAGTGGTGATTTGAAACGCGAATCACAAATGTGTGCGGCCGTCCTCCCTAATATTGCGGGCTGTGGGGGCGTGATCCGTTACACATTATTCAGCAAAAGTTCTTTCAATCATTAAAAAAAATCAATAGGCATTATTTTTATATACAAGTGACTGAAATAGCTCCTCCCGTTTTTGAAGCATTTATCTTCAAACTCGGGTGACAGAATTTTGAAACGGATAGTAGGAACGAATAGTACGTAACAAGGGGGTCTATATGCGCAAAGAATACTAATTCAGAGTTTCAAAAAAACAGAGTAGTATGTAGTAAAGATATTGATGATGATTAAGTGAATTAAAAAGTACGTATAATCAAATACATTCGATTGGTGGAACCCTGCTGCAGAAGGTTGCATGAACTTTTAATAATCATGGTACATATATCATGTAAATAATTACGCTAGGTCAGCTGGATTCAGTGAATTTTTGGTAGCCGACCAATGGAAGGAGAGATGAGACGATACACATCTTTATGGGGTAGTTATAAATTTCCAGTTGTTCCTCGTTTCATAATATGTTATGATTGCAAACAAGAAGGTCATTATAAAAATGGAAACGCTCCCTACCTAAAATTTCAAAGTGAGATTCGTACACCATATTTCCGAAAACAGCGTGAATGACCCCGATTCAAACCTTAAATTACAACTACGTATTTCAACCACTGATCACTAGTTTTCGCTACTTTAAATAGCTTATAATTATTGTAGAACCTTTCTTATTCCACGTAATCACATCGAAATATCCATGAATAAGACCGTCATGAATTATAAGGATGAATGTTAAAAAAAGGAAATTTAGTTACTCTCAGGGAAAGAAGGGCCACGAACAAAATAAGCATGCCGTGAACAAGCACCATAACTATCGCTGGGCCAAAAAGATTTTATATCCTGATCATAATTGAATTCTTCTAATTTTGTCACTAATAGGCATTTAAAAAATGATTTTTTCGCTAATTTATTGATCTAAGAGTATTTCAAGAGATCGCTGTAATTTTAAAGGTCTCATTTAAATAATGGTCACATGATAAGTTTCTTATTCTATATCTAGCGCTGGGTCTAGACTATATACCTCATTGCATCGCCAGGAATACAGTAAAAACACAAATAATTGGTGGACGCGACAATACTTCAAAGAGAGTACCAAGCAGCCTCCAAATTAAGCGGAAAGGTCGGTCTATGCCTCATAAATCATTAATTAAAACAAATTAATTTACCAAAAACCAATCAACATTGGACACAATGGAAAATATAAATAATACATAAGGATAAAATAAGTTTATCACACATCATACACGTATAACTGGTCAAGGGTGGCTAAAGGCATGGGAGACCGCCTGATGCATCACTTGGTTGGGAGTGGGGTGCCAAATTAACGTTTAATCTTCACTAAGGTATAAGAAAACTTTTTTAAATTTATGTACAGGAAATGAATAATAAATAAAATATTAATATACTTTTTTATGTTTCCACGAGGCTTCGGTGTATTTACATGTTGGACTCACCCTGCATTGGGGTGTGTCTGATCGACTCATCCCAACATTGCTTGCATTGGTCGATCAGATACACCACAATGTGGGGGGAAACCGAATGTCCAAGATATAAAGACAACAGAAATATGAATTTTTAAGGGTTAACATTCATACATATTTGTAATAAAGCCTGACAGGGCTTTTGACAAGGAATAAGATTGAAGGGTGCCGAAAAGGGACTTTTCCCGGGTACAAATATTCATTGAGCCACCCCGTAAATGATTATAAAATCAATGGTGATCAATACAAATAAAAAAATAAATGTGCAAATACGGTTGAAGACATTATTTGTGGTTGATCAGATGGCTGTCATCAGAATCATTAGAATACAATGACTCTATTCATAGGGCATGAAAAATGACCAGTATTTCCGAGTTGACAGCATCTAGATAGGCTCAAATGTCTACTTATCTATATAATGAATAACTCATCGACATAAGCAGCCATGCACTTTGCCTCTCACACAGCATTAATTAACTCCAAAAAGATGAAGCCATGGAGGAAACAGCAGGGATTTTCAAATATACGACACTGACTTATGCCCGCAAAACTTATTAAGAAAGTTATTTTATCAATCCCACAAATGTGAAGGAACCAAAATGCAAGAGGAACACGGAAAAATAATTTTGATAGGACGAGTTTCGGATATGTTGCTAAACAAATTGAATAAAAAACCGCATTCTTATGAAAAGATTGCAAAAGAATAGTAGTATGGCTTTAGAAGAATAAAAACTCCACCGTGCAATAAAGATAACTATATACGGATAGAGGAAAATGAATAAGTTTGTTCCGTAAAAAACGGGATAAGTTTGTGACCGAGTACAATTGGTAAGGTTGAGAAAGGTTGACTGGACAGATGTTAAATTGATCAAATAATTGAACACGAAATTAAAATTAGCACTGTAAAATTTTGCAAAGTAAATATTTAAATGAGCTATAAACGGAATGTGAGACGGGGAAAGAGGGTGAAGTTAACGGAATCGGCGGGATCGGGGTGGGAGAACGAAGCGCCGAAGGAGAAAAACAAGTGGAGTTCTGCAGTGAGAAAAATATGGTAGCAGCAAAAACTTTCCACGAGCAGCATTGGAGTAGAAGGGATACATGGAATATGCCAGGGGAAAGAGGTAGGTACCAAATCGATTACATACTCGTCAGAGATAGATACAAGTACCAAGTGAAGCAGTGCAAGAGCTATTCCGGTGCAGATATAAATAAAAACCCCAAAAAAGATATTTTAAAAATATTAGAAAAATTATAGAAGAAAGAGGAAAAAACCAGAATTCCAGAAACGAAGGGTCGGTAGTTATCTTGAAGAAATTTTTGAACCACGCCATAAGAGAATGCAAGAACTTGAAGGAGGATTGGATAGAAAGCTGCTGCGAGGAAATAAACGAAAACATTTAGAAGGGAAATACCAAAACAGTATGCAATCTAGCGAAAAGGCACTTCGGAGAGAGAAAAACCAAATAGAGTATTTGCACACTTTTGGGAAGTGACATCTAAAAAATCTATCGATACTTCAGACACTAAATTTTCATTCTGACGCTCGAGAGGCTTTTCGTTAATTTTTTATTAGCTAATAAAATCTAATAAATTATTATTGCGCCGAAACACTGGTCCGCCATGTTTTGTAGGCTCTGACGTCATCTCCCATAGTCGACCATTTGTTGATTTGGAGATTGTGTGACTGTGTAGTCTTAGCGTGCGGACGAAACTTTAGCTATTAATTAGCAAATATCGAAATAACTTCGAAAAGGCAAATACTATTTCACACTCAACGCACAGCTAGGCTATTTCACTTCTGCTAATATGGGAGATGACGTCACACTACGAAGAAACAATGGTTGGGCGTTTAGACCTAAGCAATTTCGATGCTAAAACAATGCATATTAAAAGCTATTTATTAAATTAATTAGTTGGAATTATACCTTGGTATTTCGTACGTGGAATTTCGAAACCAAACACTACTCGCTATAATAAATTTCAACAAAATACCTCACTTACGCAAATACTCTATTCAACAACATTAGGGATGTGAACGGGAGTATACTGATAGAGGGTGAATGCATTGGGAATATATGGAAGCAATAAATTGAATATATGGACCGAAACCGCTGAAAGACAGTATATTGAAAGACGAGAGTGTGGTTGAGAAGAGGATTTGACAGAGGAGTGAAAGATCTGAAGAATATCAAGGCACCTAGAGCTGATAACTTCAACGGAGAAATCATCAAGGCGCTTGGAAGTGAATCTAAGGACAACCTGCCCAGAATAATCAAAGATAGCTACGAAAGCGGAGGAGTACCGAGTACTTTTAGAGGAGTTTAATGATAGTGATACCGAAGAAGAAGAGGACTGAGAAATGTGAGGAGCAGCGAACTTTGATTTTGTTGTCACATGCGTTGAAAATACTTACGCGATATAATAATAATTAGGATAGAAGGGAAATAAAATTGAAGAGAACCTCTTGGAAAACCAATTCGGATTTAGGAAGGATGGAGGAAAAAGGGAGGTCATACTCTGTCTAAGAGTAATGGTAGAAAAAAACGATACATGTGAGCAAGACACTGTAAGAGGCATTCGTGGAGTTGGAGAAACCCTTCGACGACGTTGAGTGGAACAAGATGTTCAGGGTGTGGAAAACCTCTGAATGGGTTAGAACGGCGGAAGAATAATCTACCAACAATGCATGAAGCAAATCGCCACGATGTGAATGAGAGACGAGAGAAAATAGAGGATAAAATTAACAAAGGAAAAGGCTGCATCCTAGACTAGGATGCAGCCTTTCATCATAACTGTCAAAAATATACTAGTGAGGAGGCAATAAGAGAAGCAATAGAAATGGCATTGAACGGAATTAAGAGTTACGGAGAAGAAATAAACATGCTCCAATTCGCAGATGACATCACAGTCATAGCTGGAAATCGTGATGATCTTCAAAGATCATTTTAAAAATGAACTAAGTACTTCAAGAGTAGAACAAGAAAATTAATTAGAAGACTAAAATCCTAGTATGCGGAAGACAGAAGCGTAATGCAGGAGCCATACTTAGAGGAGAGAAATTTTGTGAGCAAGTGGATTCCTTCACCTACTGCGGAAGCACCATCACGTGGGACGGAGTAAGTACAACAGACATCTGGCGCCGATCTAAGAAATCCTCCATGATGAAAAGAGAACTACTGCGTTTGGAGAAAACATTTTGTGAAAACGTTCGTGTCGGGCGTGGCACTCTATGGATCGGTAACATAGACCACTGGAAAAGCAGACCAGAAAATTAGGTGGTGTCAAAACCTGGTGTTGGAGGTGGATTTTGGATATCAAAAGGACGAATTAAATGAGAAATGAAGTAATTGACAGAAGAGTAGAAGAAGGAAGCACCATATGGAACACTAAAAAGAAAAGAAGAACCAGATGGATTTGGCACATCCTGAGGAACAATGGGTTTGTGAGGAATATAACTGAAGTAAAAACGGAGGTAGAAGTCCCCAGAGGAAGGCAAAGGGATAAATAAATAGACCAAACAAAGAGGGAAGTACATTAGAAGAACTAACAGGCAATAAGGGAAATAGCATTAGGTAGGGAAGAATGGAATGCTGCAGTCAATCAATCTTAGGATTGAACGACCAATGGTGTACGGGATGGAGATTGTTACAGAATAAGGCCAGTCTGCTTCCTCTGGCTAAATATTAGAATGTTATGTTGAAGGCATGATAAATAATCTACAGGAAGAATTAGGAGTTCGTAATGGGAAGAAGGAAGATTATTTAGATTGCATCATGGACCCTGCTGAAAATAATCCAGCGTATCAAAGGATTATTATAGGCTGAAGAGGAAGTAATATATAGAAGAATGAGGTGAAGATAAATGCAGCAAATCGGAAGTATGAAGAATATACGACAGAGAAGAAATGAAAAATGGGACAATTGGAAGACATATACAACAAGTGGAACGGCATATATATCTCAGTAGTGTATAATGGAGAAGTGGAAGAGAGAAGTAGCGAATACAATCATTAAGGGTTTCAATAATAAGGCAGCCGTTTTCCAGAGAGTGAGAGGAGGAGAATGATGAAATGCTATGGGAGGATTGTTTACATTGAATAGCTGTGTAACGTGGACCTTGAGAAACATACAGGATGCCAGGGTCGATGCCTTTGAAATGTCGGGTTTGAGGAGACTGGAGAATATAAATTTGGAAGACAATAGTTAGGAGTGAGGTATTTAACAGAGAAAAGGAAGTGAGATAATTACTATGGACATGATTCAAGAGAAAAAGAACCGGATCAGTCATTATGAGGGAAAGGCATAGTGGCAACACTGACGGTGGGAATGGTAGAAAATAAAATTGGGTGACTCATTGATAGATGACGTGGAAACAGCTCAGAGATAAAGCAACAAGCGAAGAACAAAATCAGACGTGCAAGTGTTGTACAGAGCCTGGTACTCGGGAAATGTCAATGGCGGTTAGGCGAGAAATGCATTGGGAAGAAAAGTTTTGAAGATGGGGTAACCGGAAGGAAGAGAGTCAAAGATGGAAATGACAATGAAGCAAGAGAATCTGAGGGAGAAGCAAGAGAATCGGAAGGAGAAGCACGACCAGGGCTCAAAACTAATGATTTACCAAGGAGCATAATTTAGGTGATTCATTCTCAATGTCAAGTTTCTCACCAACTTCTGTGAATACACAATTACGCGTGTACTCATTTCATCATTCAAGGCCAATCCATCATTAATTCACACTTAATTTTAAGAAGAATTCATATTCATTTTCCCATCAAATCAATAAAGTGAGGTCTGACTTCAGCCGTCGATCAACACACAAAAATACTGTGTAAAAAACTAAATGTACTTATCTGAGCAGGATATCATCAGGGATGACCACTGAAGGTTTTTTGACTGTCCTGCAGAGAATCAAGGTGACTCCGAATACCTCTATGGATAGCAGTGGTGCACTTGTACTTTGCTCAATGGTAGCAGACCACTTCCATCCAAATATGTAGGCGACTGAAAACCATAGCAGCTGTCGACCAATTTCACTTTCACTCTACAAGTAAAAATAAAAATACCAGCATTAATATAAAAAATAGGCCAAAAACATTACAATACATCGCTTAAACACTGGGCAAGTTTTTTATAACTCAGCATCCATCTCAAAGTATAACTTTAGTATCTATATTTATTCATAGTAATTACGAAATATTTTTTAAATAAAAATATATTTAGTATGTCTTTCAAAGGCCTCGTGGGCCAACTACTCAAAAATAGATAGAGAAATTGATCAAACCCAATTCCTTTTAGCCTTCTAATCCTCCGCATTAGTTATTTTACCACGTTTTTATTAGTTCGGTTTCCGTCATGTTTGTCTGTCTGTCCGGGTGGAATATTTCAACCGAGTTGAAACTAACTTCCCGATCAGCTAGAGACTTGAAATTTTAACCATAGCTCAGAAGTGGATGACAATACAATATTAGCTATTTTAACAATCAATTGATTAATTAATTAACAATTAATAAATTGACATATTTCCTGATGTGCTAGTATAGGCTTGTAATTTTGACCATTTCAGAAGTGGATGACAATGAAATGTTGTGGATGCTACATGATATAACAATTAATAAATTAACGATTAATGAATTATTTCCATTCCACACACTGTCATCTGTACAGAATCTGAAATACATCGGGAATTTCCTGTGTGTTTCTGTCATAGTCTCATTAAGATGTATAAAATCGATTGGAAACTTTCACCCGGACATAAGACTAATAAGCAGAAAATAATCAATTAAATATTTTTCTAACATACCACGTTTTTAAAACGGACTAAAAAGTGTAAAATAATTTTCCCTGGGCCCTTCTAAATTTTTGAGGGTGAATTTTTAGTGGCTATGGAGATATTTGTAAGACTTGAAGAGAAACACGTGGGGTACAGGCAGCAGATAATAGAAGTAGATAATCCGGATGAATGCACAACCAATTTCAGTGCATTGCAAATGGTATTACCTGTGGGAGTTTCCTCAACGACACCTGGTCCCTTTACTCCTACTTAATTATCATGGGTTGCCTGCGACCTACATTTTTCTCTTCAAGTCTTACAAATATCTCAATAGCCACTAACAATTCACCCTCAAAAATTTAGAAGGGCCCAGGGAAAATTATTTTATACTTTTTAGTCCATTTTAAAAACGTGGTATATTTAATTTTTAAAAATTTAATTAATAATTTTTAAGAGAAGATGAAGATGGCTGATGCAAACTACAACCTTACTGCTGTGGAAAAGTATATATTTCGTGTCACTTTATTTCAGAGACTAGATTCAGTTGTTGAAGACAATCAATACGAAATAGGAGTTCTTAAATAAGTTGTGATTTTCAAAACATTTAGTAAAATATACTACAACCAATTACATGTGCTCTCAACATGCGCTGAAATTTCCAAAAATTGCGAAGCTTAAAAAATTTGGTTCGATAAATGGGTCTTAATATGCTAGAATTGTTGGACCAAATCACAACGAACCTACAATCTGAATAATGGGACACAGATGAATAAATACCACTGTTTCAGGCTGGATATGGTGGAAGTTCTCGATATTCATAATGAATAAAGACACTTGGTAATCTGTGGAAGATTACCAAGTGTCTTTATTCATTATGAACACAGATGAGTAACTGAAAATTGATTAAAAAGAGGGTACGTTTAATGCATTTCTCAGGAATAGACTGAAGGCTTTTGAGTCATGGGAATGTAGAAGGGTAATGTAATGGGTGCAGAGGAAAGAAATTGAAGTAGTATTAGATACGGTAGGAGAGGAATTGAAGCTGATGGCGGGGATTTGAAGGAAAAGGAAACTTTGGTTTTGGGTGCTTCGTCTGGTTAAGTTATTTCGTACCGTCGAACTAAAGACCTTAGCTCAGAGACATACCATAACTATATCATTTATGCCCAAGGGAGAGGGATTTGAATCCGCAAACTTGGGATTGCCAGGGCCGTGCGTTACCAACCCCATTCGGAGGAGTCGGCAAAAGTGGATGGAAAGGCGATCTTAAGTTGGAGACTGAGATGGAATAGGGTAAGTAACCACAGGAAACCACGTAAGGTAAACCACAAGGGATAACCATGGCATCCCAAATGGTGTGATCAGGAGTCCCAGTTACCGAAAAAACCGTCCTCGGTCAGGTGGGAAGATTCAAAGCGTTGCTATTAAAACTGGTGACAAAAAGCACGATAGTGGTAACGCCAAGTTTATGGAAAAGGTTTTGGCAAAATCAAGTTAAAATTGTGTGTACACAATATAACTTTGTTTTCATCGGTTATTTACGAAAAAGATTAGGGTAAAGTAACGCCTTTACTTTCATTAACCATGGCTGTTCAGTCAGGTACCTGTTTACTATTCACAACCTACTTAACTATTAAAATTATCTGCAAAAACTGACGTCAGATAAACGCGAAACAACTGTTGTGAGACAAACAAGACCAAACAATGGTAACTTCAAACTCGATGATATCTCCCGATATTTTTTCGTTACGTTTACGCTATGTTATAACACGCACATCACCTTTGAAAGCAGTTCATTCGAATTCCGCGATAAGTCCACGGCAACGTCAATGTGAGATTAATTATTTCCTGCATTTAGGTTTCGTTTTTAATGCGTACTGCCCTTCAGCAAAAAAAACTGGAGAATAGGCTCCAAGTACGCTGCTATAGGCCTGTTACGCATGTGGGAATCGCCAATATCATAAAAAAGAACAATGTGTGATGCCTACTCCAAGCAGTGACATGCGCTAACAGCTGGTAACATATCAAAATTGCTTCCTACGCGCGCTGTATCCATTCATTCATTATTTATTCTATCAGGTGTTTGGTAGGCTTTTGGAGTCCCTGACTTACTTCCCATTAAAACGCTAACGGGAACAGCCATCGAGAAATCGCCGCAACTAACAATTCCACGAAACATTAGCATGCATAAGTATTCATTAGTAATAAATAAAATACTTTGGAATTTTCTACAGTTAAAATCTTTTAATTGTACAACGCGTTTCGACGAGTTACGGCATCATCAGGTACAAAGTTAGAGTATTATTGTTTAATTTCCATATATTGTTGTCGAAGTTCAGGGGGGGGGGAGGGAGGGGAGAAATTACAAAGGTTCGGGGAAGGTTGAGAAAGGCAGAGTCCATTAGAAACGTGGATCAAGGGCTGAAAGGTTATAATTATTCAAGGCTGTTATGTCGGAAAGGAGTGTGAAAGCGTGCGGGAATAATTGCCCGTTGTATAGGTTTGAAGAGTGCCCGATAGTTTCGATATGCTCGAGGTTGTCCACTTTTAGGCCTTTTGGAAGAACGTGTGAAGTTTTGAGGGTAAAGTTGCTAACATGATTGTTCTGATGTAGGTTTTTCGCAAATATTGAGAAGGAATCCTTATCTTTGTAACTTCTGGCGTATTCTTTGATAAATGTGATTAAATTTCTACCAGTTAGACTGATAAATGCCTTATTACAGATATTGGATCTAATTTTGTAAATTCCTGACCATCTGAGTATACCTTGGCCGTCTTTGCCCTTAATTAGAAGTTTGAAAAGGGTAAGGGGAGTGTAAAATGCTAGTTTAAGGGAGCTTGGTAGATTGTTTGATATCCTGTAAGATATGTTACCAAGGAATGGGAGAGAGAACAACTTTAAATTCGTTGGTCCTTCTGTCTCTGTAAAGGAAATTTGTTTTATAGCTAGGGTTTTTTTGTTTTTACGAAGAATTGTTTGGACGAAACTTGTAACCATTGGTAGCGGCTATAGAAATGATTGTCAACAATTCAGTTCTGTAGCTGTAGGTGTAAGGGTGATGTGCAGGAGACGATGAACCATAGAAGTTAAAGCAACATGTTTGTGGTAAAACTGGTTAACCGAATCGCTTGACATGATTTGATCGACTGTTTCTGTAGATTGAAAATGCTTTTCTTTGCCCAGAAATGGAGATTTGACAAATACAGGAAATTTAGAGTTGCATTGATACCTTTTTCCATTGTAAAGGAAAATTCGAATCGAGTTTGTTCAGATGGTTGATGAATGACTGCAATTGGCGGTTCGTTCCATTCCACCGATAGAGGATGTCATCCACTTATCTAAGATAGTATTTAACAAATGTATTTTATTGAATACCTAAATTGAAAAACGTTTCCGCAGAATTAAGTGCTCTGATTAAAATGGCAGTAATACCAAGTTACTTAATTTAAAAAAAACAGCTATATAAACAAACAAGAGGACAAAGCAATTGGAAGCAAGCCTCTCACCCCCTTTTAGCGGAATGTTTCCTCAACTCTTAGGAAGAAAAGTTATTCCGTTCCTCCGCACTCCTTTCCGAAAAAATAGCATTGAAAAACTATAATCTTTCCCGCATCACCAATTCACCAGCCCTTGATCCGCGTTTCTACTGACCGCGTTTCTGCCTTTCTCAACCTTCCCAGAACCTTTGCTATTTCTTCCACTCCCGTAACAACGACAATAATCAACGAAAAATAAACATTCCGACTTTGTACCGATGATGCCGTAAATCGGCGAAATACGTTGTACAATTAAAAGATTTTAACTCTAGAAAAATTAAGTATTTTATTTAATAATATAAATAATGAATAATAGCATTCAAATCTTCTACGAAGTGGGCCCAGCAACTGGCCAAAAGCCAGCAATTAATGAATTACTTCAATAGAATAAATATTCATTTAAAAATTGTTTCCAGCAGAGTCGAAATGGTTTTGATCACTCATTACATGACATCGTATAGTGATGATAGCCTTGATGAAAGGTATCCTTCATAAAAAAATTTGATATCTCCGAAGTATTCTCTATGATTTGTTCATTAATAATATTGATTATCATACCAATAAATATGCAATTAAAGAAATATTTTTTCATTAGGATGTATCTTTAGTAATTTGAAACTGACGTATATTATACGCTACTGAAAGATAAAACATTTGGCTAAAGATGAATGCTAAAAATATACAGATTCGCCTACATATATAAATGAAAAATTCGTCGATTCCATTAGTTTGATGTATACTATGTAGGAATTCAAGAAAACGAGTATTTTTTACCAATATACTAGGTGGTGGAAGGGCTTGCGCCCTCCGATCACCCCCGAGCTGGACTGGAGATAGTGATAACACAGGGCAATAGTCAGCCACGACGGGAACACTGGTTCCCGTTCTATCGCCTAGCTGTACATAGCTGCTCGAATTCGGAGGGGTGATCTTTTTTTTCGTCCCAGTGCTGATCCCCTGTTTGCAGGCCTCGTGAAACATTAGTTCGTAATAACTTCGCCGTCGAAGCACTTAGGTACTAATTCTACTACGATATTGTTTCTGGTAGGTCCACCCATCAGATACGTGGAAATGTTGGAGACAGACGAATGGTAGATAGTTCAAGTGTCACGTCAAAAGCACTTTCGGGGAAGTCAAAGATAAAATACCACAACTTATGATTGATGGACAGCCCCATTGTGTGAATAAATCTAAGTAGTATGCCAATTTATTGGTAGCATATCAAATTGATGAAATGATATTTTTCAATGTGGGTATTTGTTAACATTTTCGGATTATTTATATCATGCTCGGACAGCTGATTAGAGGGTAAGCTGAGAAAGGAAAATACATGAGTCACTGGCTCCAAATGACGCATGATGTAAACATTTTCCGCAAACTTTTTTCCCAGTCCTCCACTGCCTCCCCTACCCCATGGGGTCCATCTCTCGAGTCAACGCCAACGTGATAAACAAGCTTTTGGGATTTCAATTCCAATGGCTATATCAGTGCATCACCTATTCTTTCAAGGCAAATTACTGTGGACGGAGATGAGTAAGACTTGATGTTGGAGGGGTTAGACTCTTAAATAAAATTAACAAAATTGAAAAGTATCTATTAGTTTAATAATTCAATTTATTATTTTTATTGATCTTTTATGATTTTTATGAGCGTTGCGGCACACTTGGCTGATGCTTGCGGCACATCAGTGTGTCGCGGCACACAGGTTGAGAATCACTGAGTTAGAGTCTACTCACTCCCAGGCGACGTAATCATTTGAAGGACTGTGCGGCACCAAGCCGTAAGCTAACTCTGGAATTGCAACGAAGTCTGCCGGTAAGACACCACCAAATTTCCCAGTAAAATAGGCCATTGCGAGCCTAACAATCACGGCTATCCCCGGTTATTCACCTCGCCACGACTCAACGGCCCCTCCGCTGGCCTCACTTCTACGGGAGAAAAGGGGGGTAACCCACACACGAAAAACGAACGACCTGAAAAAAGAATGCTCTTGTCGATTGCAAGGTCATAGTTAAGTGCTATTATTTGAAGTAAGTAATCTCAAAATATCGCCAGAATGCCTACATTTAAAGCGCCACAAGGAGTGGCTAGAATCAAGTTTTAAAAAAGTATCAGATTTAAATGTACTCTTTTTTCGTAAGTAATATTTCATGTTAATAATAGTAGGGAGAAATCATAAGACCAACAGATGGTAAAAACAAATGCGTTTCGGCGCATCGCAAGATGGCGCGGAGGAAGAGGACGTAATATCGCTCTATTCTACTCCAAATTAAGCTTGTTGAAAAATACTTACTGTTAGTACAGTTCCACATTATTTTTCCCGTTCGATTTCGACGTATAAGACGTACTTTTCAAGTTAAATTGACCTATTTATCTTGAAAATTACGCTGTAGACGTTGAAATCGATCGGAAAATAAATGTGTGAACTCTACGAATTATTATTTCATCATGCTTAACGTTGTAAATTTCCACTAAGTGACGTCTAACTCTATCAATCTAATTAAGTACTCCAAGTTGCTAGTTCTGAGACAGACAAATCGTTAGAATCATTAATGAATGAATAAAATGCCCTGTCTAAACTATCACACGTAGTCAATCAAATTCTGTGTATTCCAGCCAGTAGTTCGTCCGGTGAAAGATTATTTTAGCCAAGTGAAAACTATAATTTCTCATTGCGGCTTGCCCGTGGAGAAGCTGCTCTCATGAGAAGCACAAACACCTATAAATTAGAAATAATGAAGAGTGATCATGCTTGCGATATTCATAGGACCTGTATCCTAAATCTGGAAAAATATCGTGTCCATCTAGAGTGTGTATTAAAAAAATTTTGCTTTTACGTCATCTGATGACTAAAAGAATATTTTTCTTTCAATACCTATAGTGAAAACCAGTTAACTTTAATGTCAGGAGAGGCGAATACTGTTTTATCACTGCGGTTTTCGTATCATGAGGTTACATTAATACAATTAAAGGATTTAAATAGCATTGGCATTTTTATCATTTTTATGGCTCATCCTTAAATGATTTGAAACATAACTGAAGCCAAAAGCTAAATTGTACATAGTTTAAAATTGAGGGTCATAGCAGCGGATTCACTGTCTGCATTCCGAAGTCGCCGAGCAAGGTGAAGCTAGAAGAGGGTCTCGCGCGAGAATCGTGACTTGGGTCGGGTTCATCAAATTACTTCGCCGAGGGGGAGTTTTTCCGACAGATCTTAGTATTCATGGTTAAATTCAAATTACGCTGACTCGTCCGAATTGTCAGAGTGAGCAACTAAAAAGAAGCTTTTTGATTTAAGATCACGATCAGAGGAATTTTTCAACTCGGGTCAGGTGGGGGTCGAAGGAAGGAGTGGGGAAGAAGGGGTGGGGACACAACAGGGAGAAAAGGACGAGAAGATAGAAGGCTTTCGCAATGCTTCGTAAATTAAAAGGGGGACGTGCAGCGGCGAGCAGGGATAAGATGGACAACAAATCCTATTTTGAAGAAAGAAAAGAGCAGAATTGGCGATTAAATACAGACCTGATATAAACGTGTTCTGCACGATAAGTAATACAGTGACCGCATTAAGAGAAGTATTTCTCAGCTGAGAAAGTATTAGCTACAAGACGTTCTGTCGGAGTTAGAAGAAATGACTCTAAGGAAGGATTTTGAGCCACGAAAGAGCATTTATTCGATGCGTTAAAGTTGCATGGCCAATGTTATTATTGGGAAAAGAGAATTCAATTTAGTCGTTTGAGATATAGGATAAAAAAGAAAAAAGTTAACACTTTTGGCACGGGGAGGAATATACCAAAAGAGTAATCGAAGATAATTCATAAGTGAAGCTCAATCAATAATAATGGGATGTCGAAAGTCAGGATTGAGGGGGATTGCTGATGAATATGGATGGAAATTATAACATACAATACCATTTGATCTGTAAGCATCGTGATCGTAAGATCGTGATGGGACTAAAGGTATTATGCAGGTACGCTTGAAGAAATTTTGAGGGTCGTGTCTCGGAGGAGTGGCGGTAAGGTCACTCTGAAACGTGGCGCGGGGGATGCTCCGGCAGATCCCGTTCCCGTTTCGAACAGATACCAGTTGCTGTCGGAGGGGAACTCCGAGGTATCTGACGTGCCTACTCCTACTCCGAGACCGTCACTTAGGAAGAGTCGCCAGAGTGGGAAGGGGGGGATTGTAGTGATAGGGAGTAGTAATGTCCGCCGTGTGATGGTCCCATTACGAGAAAGGGCAGACCGCGAGGGTGTAAGCAACCGTGTGACATCATGGTGTATCCCTAGTGGCGGTGTTCCGCAGGTGACGCAGGCGGTTGGATGAGGCGGTACGGGGCACGAAGTGCTCTAGATTGCAGGTCGTGGCACATGTTGGCGTCAACGACGCCATGGACCGCGGATCCGAGGAGATCCTACGTTCCTTCAGGGAATTGGACTCCGAAGTGAAACGGATAAATGGTGCCGAGGGGGTTGACTTGTCGCTTGCGATTTGTAGTCTTGTCCCGAGGATCGATCGTGGTTCTCTGGTTTGGAGCCGAGTGGAAGGCATAAACCAGAGGCTGCGTCGTTTCTGCACGGACATCGGAGCCTCCTTCGTGGACCTTAGGCCGGCAATCCGATCGTGTCGGACCCCTCTGAACCGTTCGGGAGTCCACTACACGGCCGAGTCAGCTAGATGTGTAGCGAGTAGTATATTTGAGCACTGTAGGTCTTTTTTAGAGTAGAGAGAAGGCCAGAGTGTAGTGCTTATAATGGGTCGATAAATAAAGGGGTAAATTCTAAAGTTTTTAGTAACAAAAGTTCCTCCAGAAATCAGAATAGATTAATAGAAAGGAAAAGCAGCGTGTCAGGCTCAGCATCACTAATTTCCAATAAAAAATTGCGAAGCGAATCGAAAATACTCCCAAATTGCAATAATATGAGTGATGAAGTAATAGTCGTGGCAGTAATTAATTGCCGTAGTTTAAGAAATAAGATTCCTGAATTCCACCATTTATTTCATAGTACGAAGTGTAACGTCATTATAGGAACAGAAAGTTGGCTTACAGATGATGATTCAGACAGTGAAGTCTTCCCAAAATCTTTCACCGTTTATAGGAAAGATAGAGTTAACCGAGCTGGGGCCGGAGTATTTGTAGCTGTAAAGAATTCAATTGTCAGCCAAGCGGAAACCTTACCGGAGACCAGCGTTGAATCTGTGTGGTGTTCAATTAAATGTCCTAAATCGAAAACTATATTAGTATGCTCGTACTATAGACCACCAAACACAGATATAACATCAATTTTAGATTTTGAAACCCAAATAAACAGCATAGTATACAAATATCCTGATAGAAATCTGATATTAGGCGGAGATTTCAACTTACCCTCTATAGATTGGAAGACCTATAGCTTCATACCCGGTGGGAGAGATAGAGTCATTTGCGAGGTGTTACTGCACGCTTTTTCATCACACGCATTGCTTCAAATAGCTTCCGCTCCTAACAGAGGAGAAAATATTCTTGATTTGTTAGCGACAAATATAACACATCAGGTAATAAATGTGAGCACCGTCGAGGGAATCAGTGATCATAGGGCAGTAACAGCTAAGTTTTCTTTAAATATCGCAAAAAGTTTTAAACGAGAACGAAAAGTTTTCATATTTAAAAGAGCTGATTTTGATGGGTTCAGGAGTAATCTGAAAAATGCTTTTCCCGTGTTTCAAAAATCAGTAATGGAATCAAATGTAGAAGGGAGTTGGAAAGCTTTTCTTTCGCTCATAAATTCAGGAATCAAAAGATATATCCCTAGTAAAATAAAAAAAGAAGGCAGCGAACCGAGATGGTATGACGCGGAAGTCAGAAAATCGTTAAGGCGACAGAGAGCGTGCCATGCTAAGATGAAAAAAATCATTCATGATGTATCTCCTAGTGATCGAGAGTTAATAAATATAAGTTGTCTAAAGCCGCTACAAAGAAAGCGTTCAGGAAAGCATTCACGAATTTTAAAAGGAAAACACTTGTAGAGCAGTTACGGGATGACCCAAAAGCATTTTGGTCTTATGTTAGTGAAGTTCAAGGTAAAAGATCTACCGTTTGTTCGCTAAGAAACGATAATGGAGATGTGTTATCAAACAGTTCCGATAAAGCCAATTTATTAAATTCCTACTTTAAGAGCGTGTTCACCGAGTCATCTGAGAATTCATCTGTGGCGGTTGATAATCACTGCATACGAAAGATGCCTCCCCTTGATATTAGTGCTCACGGAATAGAAATTTTATTGAAATTGCTCAGTCCAAATAAGTCACCTGGTCCAGACGAAATCCCTTCTCGCGTGTATAAAGAACTAGCGTCAGAAATTGCCCCCTACTTGCAGCTAATATTCACAAAATCCATAAAGCAACACGGAGTACCAAATGACTGGAAAATTGCCAATGTAACGCCCATATTCAAAAGTGGAGACAAGGAACAGCCATGTAATTACAGACCGATATCTTTAACGTCCATTTCATGCAAAATCCTTGAACACATTGTTGTCAGCTCAGTATTGAAACACCTAGACACGCATAACTTGTTAATGAGAACTCAACACGGATTCAGGAAAGGTAGATCATGCGAAACTCAGTTAGCGCTGTTTGCCCACGAGATATTAGTCTCAGGAGAGGACAACATTCCAGTGGACGCGATTTTTCTTGATTTCAAAAAAGCATTTGATAAAGTGCCCCACGGAAAGTTATTAGTAAAACTAAAATCATACGGCCTAGACGATGATGTAATTTCCTGGATCAGAGAACTTTTGAGCGATCGCGTGCAAAGAGTAGTATTAGATGGCATAGCCTCCAACGAAGTTAGAGTCACTTCTGGCGTCCCTCAGGGTAGTGTCATAGGCCCACTCCTCTTCCTTCTCTATATCAACGATATTGGTGAAATAATAGACAGTATACTTCGATTATTTGCAGACGACGCTGTAGTATACAGAGAAATCCGTAGCAGAGAAGATGAGGATAAACTAACGAACGACCTTACTGCAATCCAAGCATGGTGCGATGCGTGGCAGCTAGAGTTAAATTTGAAAAAATGCGTAGTAATGAAATTCTGGGGGAAAAATAACTCCCCACAACAGAGCTATTTCATTCAGGATACCCAATTAGAGACGGGAGAATCCGTAAAATATCTCGGAGTTAGGCTCAATAATGATCTATCGTGGAATAAACATATTCGGGAAATAACAGGTCAAGCTAATCGTAAATTGGGATTTGTTAAAAGAATTCTAGGCAAGTGCGACGACAAAGTGAGAGAAATAAGCTACTTCTCCCTCGTTAGACCCCATTTAGAATATGCTTCCAGTGTTTGGGATCCTCATGAAACAGGCTTAAAAACAGAGTTAGAACGTGTACAGAGAAGAGCTGCCAGGTACGTGAGAAGCCGTTACGATAGTCTTGTTAGTGTTATTGACCTCTTAGAACAACTCGGATGGGAATCACTGTCAGACCGTAGATTGAAAACAAGACTACATCTATTATGTAAATTCAAGAGTAGTTTATTTTCCGACGAAGTTGATCATATTTTACGACCGCCAACGTACTATGGTAGATTTGATCATAAAAATAAAATAAAAGAGATAGACTGTAGAACAGATAGATTTAAAATGTCGTTTTTTCCGCGAGCGATAAGAGACTATAACGGCTGTGTAAGGACTTAGAAATAGATTAGTTGACTGGTAGTGTAGCTTACTAACTTATATATTTCTTAAAGCATGTTTACGGATTTTTATGGTGTTTCTAACAGCATGTTTTGCATGTCCTAGCTTCATAGGCAGATTGCCCTCTTAAGTAGCATGAAGAATATTGTGTCATCGTACATGTGTGGCGTGCATGTGGGGATTCTCTTGCATGCTGAATGATGGTTTTTAGTTAATGATGGAATTTGTTAGTATCCTTAATATTCATGACCGTGCGGTGTGCGTGTGGCGGTCCGCTTGCATGCTGCATTTTGGTGACTTGTCACCCCCTGCCAAACACCCTAGAGGTGGCTCGCAGGGTGATATGTAGATGTAGATGAAGAGTCCGAAATTTTAAAACAATTATATCCTCCCAAAATCTGATTTTCAAATAGCCGAGTAAGGATCTGATATGACCTGACTGACACACACAAACCAGAAGGAACGAGAATCATTAAAACTCGAGGTCGTAAGAAAAAAAAGTGCGGAATGCCACGGGGTTTTAATTTACTTATACACTGAATAAAATCCATAAAATTAGGCTCCGTGGCGTTTATTTCCTCCTAAAAGCGTTGCGCGACCTTAATTAGGATTACCCTCCGTTGTAAAGTAATTCCATAAAACAAATCTCCCAAAAAATCTCCCATGTCACCCCACACCTAAAACATTATGTTCTCATATTCCTTCATCAGACTCACCAAGCATGCCGCAATCCTGGATGATCCACGGGAATATTTTGCTATACGGGATGATACTAGGTAAGCTAATCGTTCTTCAGCTTGGAGTTCCTGAGAATTAGTAAATAGAAATAAATGTGAGATCTTAAGAGTAACAATATACAATTTCGTATTTTAAGATAGAGAAATCTGGATCCCACCTTCAAGGGCAACACCAGAACATTAGATTATCACAAGGGAAGAGAATATAACGGAAAATGAAGAATGATAAATTTGTACACGATATCGTACAAATTTAAATCGTATCGTAAAATTCACCCTTGGCGTGTTTAGATATATTGGTTTAAAAACGCATATTGATTAGCAATTAATGTCTATTAAAATATATGATTGAACGTATTACGCATATTTACCTTAAGCAAGTTTTTCCCTCCAAGCAACGTTGCTCCGTGCTTCCACGCGAAATTACCATTCAAATGAACGTTTCCTCAAAAGTCCTAGCGGTGGCGCGCCGTGCGTTTCCACTCCAGTTAAATAGGAGGGGTAAGTTCGGCCGATTACAGATTCTACCTTTTCATACAAGGAGCGTTGAAGCTTGAGCGGTCAAATGCTTCTTGCTTTAAATTTTATTGCTTATCTTTGCGAAACCGTAAACCCCACGCAGCAGGTACTCAAGTGCCAGTCACCCTTCGGAGTGAGATTTAGGTTTTTCATCAACAAGCCACAGGCGAATGATAAACCACCCGTTCCACGTGAACTTTATTCAAGAATTAACGAACTGGCTGTGGCTATATAAAATGTATATGATTCTGATAATAATTCAATAATTCATCTAAGTTATCAATACCTACAAGTGAGAGTTTGGGTGACACGGCTTGTGTCAACGTAATCTTCATCTTAAAGCAGTGGCGTTTCTATGGGGGGGGGGGGGAGCCCCTCCCCCCAATTGGGTCGAAACTTACACTAGATAAAATCGAAATATTTGGAGGACTCCCCGAACCCCCTTTCGGTTGGGGGGTATCCCAGACCCCCCCGTTTGCCACTCACATTGGCACATACCTAGATCCGCCGCTGTCTTAAAGCATAGTTTTTATGCGGCTTAACATTTGAGGCTTCACTTTGTGGAACAACGACATTGGAAATAAAACGTCGCTTTGCACATTCCACACACAATCTTTATTAACTTTATTAAAAGTGTGTGTGGCCTGTTAATGAATTTTGTGTGTGGAATGTACACAGCGACGTTTTATTTCCCATAGTTTGTATGCTTATTATATGATGTTCGTAAGATTTTTATATAAAGCCGCATTTACACTATGTAGCAAAACCTGCTATATAGCAAATTTGTATGACATTTAGCAAGTTTATATAACATTTGCTAAAAGTAGAAAAAGTCACTACTGAAAAGTGCCGTACAACATTGCTATATTTAGCAGATTCTGCTATATATATAGCAAAAAGTGTGCTATCCATTGGGAGTCGATAAAGATCAAAAGAAATCCGTGATATATCTAACTTTGCTATATGTAGCAATGTTATAGTGTACTTCCTATACCTAGGTTCTATTAAAGTAGTAATAAACCTGCGTGGCCCATTTTTGGGTTTCCCGTGCATTAAAGAGAACCAACAGTCACTCATCTCTCCGTGCACCTGGAAAACGAATGAATTACAACGGTCACAACATACAAGATAGGATACGAACTCCTCAAATGATCACGCAGACAGTATTCTTCAGGCTTTGCGGTTTTCTTATAAAATAATTTTAATGTTTTTCACACCCGTTGAATTTCAACGGGTACGTTCAGCTAGTTAAAAATAATTCCTACTTTAATTTTATCTTAAATTTTCAATAAAAAATTATGAATAATTCAAAAATTATGTATTAGAAATATTTCTCTGTAAGTTATAAGTTAGAATAAAATTGAATATAAACTCGAGGGAATCGAACCGATAAACTCAACCACAAAAACTTGTGTGCTTGTGCCACATGTACAGAAGTGTACTTTCCGAAACCACATGTGTACTTGAGCTTTTACTGTTGCAACAACTGCGACAACTGAATATGATTGGGAATTCAAACTAGTTGTTCGATTTATAATAATTTTTACTTCAATTTGTTCGTATTTTCTCAAGAAATATATTACCATACATAAGGAGTAAGAGATGTTTTTTTAAAGTTATTTTAATTTTGAATAAGAACGAAAAGTTATACGTTAGTATCGAACCGATGACCTCATCCCGATGTGTATTTGTGATTTTTCTGCTGGGACTGTCACACCGTCTGAATATGAGTGGGAATAAATTCCTACAAGTTGATCGATTTGAAATATTATTAACATTAATTTTTAGTGCATCCAATGACAGCATGATTAGGAGATCTGAAGGAGCGTACGTACGATCGCGGCGTAGTTATTATCACCTGTGCTAAATTTGTTCACTGTCTTCAAGAGTCTTTAAAGAGATGGCATTGCAACGAATGGTCACCAGATAGCGGTGCAAGAAATGGGTCTTCCTAAGCAAGTCTATGGCTCAGTTAATGATATTCTCGTTCTTAGGACGGCAGCTCTTTGGTTCCTGTGTCACGTTAACGTTCCGTGTTCGCATGTGATGTTAATCAATATGAATATGGGATATTGATCAATGGCTTACGTGGTCTTATAATGGCTTACAATGGCCCTGGCTCCCATCTTAACGCGAAGTGGAGGACGCGTTGGGGTCAAGATAAAAGAGTCCATCGGATGGGACTATAAGCCGTGTGACCCCTAGGTATCAGAGTAGGCTAATGCCGGCCCCGGGTTTCCCCTCCACTCTTCGTGGACAAAGGCGCAACTCACGCCGGATATCGCATAAAAAGAAATCTAAAGTAAACTAATATTTTTATTTTAAATTTTTGTTTTTGTAGTTTTTTCGTTTTGTTTTTTCGTTCATCCTCAAATGATACTTTTTGTCTGAGAGGAATAATAATTTTGAGAGAATAATAATTTGTTATTAATTTATTACCTATTTATTGATTTTTATTTTTAATATTTATCTAATTATTACTCATTAAAGTTATTAATTATTATTATTATTGCCTGAGAGGAATAATAATTGGCCTCAGAGGAAAAATGAATAATCACAGGAATTTTTTTAAAGACGCGTTAAGTATACACGGTGAAAAAGGCCGCGTGCGAGCTACCGCGTTGTTCTCGCTATGAGAGTCCTCCCGGGTTAAATTGATACGCTCATGATTTCTATTTTCTGTTTTTTTTTCGTTGTTTAATATTTCTACTCGAAATTTAATCCAAGAAGTGAGCAATTGAAAAGTAAATTTCTATCAAGGAATAATATTGAATTTTCATTATAGTCAAAGGAATTTTGACTCTAATGCATGCATTGAGTTAATCCAGGTGACTGTCGACAGGGAGAATTTATATCCCGAAAGCACGTGTGTTGTGCTATGTCACGTGTTTACGAGTAACTCACGCCGGATATCGCATTAAAAATAATCAAAAATTTTGCTTTTTTATAATTTTTTTCTTTTTTTTCGTTCATCCTTAGATTTTAGATTTTGCCTAATAGAAATCATCAAAGGAATTTAAAAAAAAAGCCTTTCGTTTTCTTTTAACTATCGTTCTCACGTGGATAATCTCGCTTCGGTGAATGCATCCAAACCTTCCAAGGTCAGCCTACAATTCGGAAACCTTCTGTGGAGTTCATATTGAAGCGCTAATACTTGGTTATATTTTCCCTTAAGACGCCTCAACACGAAATAACAGGAATAGCAGACAATGTTTTTCCGGACGTTCAACATAGTTTGCTAGAGCCAAAGTACTACGGTAGAAGCGATCACAGGAATAAGATAAAGGAACTAGACTGCAGAACCAATGGGTTTAAAATGTCACTTTTTCCAGGTACAATTAGAAATAATAATAGTTGCGACATATTAACCGTATGAAACTCCCACCCTCACTAGGTAGAGTAGAATTTTCACTTGTGTTTAATAAAATAGCATCATTACTAACACTTCACCCCGCTTGATAAGTATAGCATTATTTTGTTTTCAGCATGAAGTAGTATCTCGTAGCAGTCATAAATTAATAGTATTAGTGAAATTAACCTCTAGCAGGGTATTTCCTGGAATTTCTGAATTGGTTTTTGGGGTCTCCTGAGTAGGCGTGCGTTATCTGCGAACCCTTTACCCATGCCTCACTCATTACTTGCTTCTGGGACTTTCTTACTCACTGAAATCGGCCCGGAATGCTGCTCCCTGCTCTTTGGATAGGAATCTTCCATTTCATTTTTGTAATTTTTAATGGCTTAGGCGTGTTTCAATTCATTTTTATATTTTTATTTAATTTTATTATCCTTATTGAATATATAACATAATAACCCAGTTTTGTTTCGTAAAATTCACGTTATTTGATTTATCTACACAAATAATTAATTAACTAACATAACTTATTCATCAAAACGAACAGCTAATTGAAATGAACGTTAAAAACTAACTACCTACATACGTAAAATGTAACAAAAGGATGTTACAAAGTATGAAAGGTATGAAATATTATTGATATTACCGCGATTGAATAAAAATTATCATACGAAATGTAAACAAATGAACACAACTAAGCGATGTGAAAACAAATTTAATCAATGCGAGCTATAATTTATAATAAAAACTGTACTCACTAAGTTATAAAGTTGACTAATTAACCCATTTACCGATAAAATTAAACTAAATAAAAACAAAATTAATTAACTTGGTATCCTGAGAACGAAACTACTACATTCCTGCCCATTACTGCCTATACAACTATTAACGTCAGTATAAACCTAAATCACTTAGACAGCAATGCTCCTAACAATAGACTAACAAAAAATATTACCCCTTAAATTAGCTCTAACTAGGAGGTTACCCGCGATTAATCACTTAACACCTTCGACAATCACCACACCACAAAAACTGAAGACAAAATGGCGACGCGCGGAGCTTAAAATCAACGTTGAACCATTATTTCATAGGTTAACTTCCTCCGGACTAAAGCTTCCGGGGCTAAGGTCGATCAGCGCTCAGACGACGCTATGAATATGAGTTCAACGACATTGCCGGTCTAACTTACTTAAACCTGCCGTAGGAGTAGTCTAACGTAACTATGAATCAGGGGCGGATTAAGGGAGGGGGGGCGGGGGGGATGGCCATTCCCCCCCCCCGTAATTCCCAGGAAAATAGAAAAGATGGTAATCATTAAGGTGGTTCTCCAATGGAAGTTTTTATTTGGCCAGCTCAATATACAATTTTTAAATATAATTGGAATGTGGTGTAAAACCCGGGAGACCTGCTTCTTCACAAGAATGGCATTCTTTACATCGTTTGTAAACGTTTTTCAAATTTGATTGGAGAGCTTTACTCAATAATTTATCACATCTACTTTATAATATAGCCACACCAAAACTACGTACCAAGCGCTTCATTTCTTTTAACTTTCCGAGAGAGGTCCGCCCGGACCCCCGTTTCGTTGACAGGTATTGCATACCCCCCATACGCCGCGGAAAATAGTGAACCGCCCCCCCCCCAAACAACGACCTTAATCCGCCCCTGCTATGAATACGGCCGTAGGAGTTTAACTCATCATCTCTCCGAACTCAGCGACGGTCTGTCGCAGTTTATAGATGAACGCAATGCCTCCATTTTTCCCTTGATCCATATCTACCTTCACCTTTTTTCTTTTTCTTTTGGCGATTCCCGATGATGATATCAGACTTTCAGCACTCATAATGAGTGAAAGTCACCGAGGGAATAAAGAAAAAGGACATCCTTGTCTCCTCAATCCAGAAAAAAACCAGGCGAAGTTTTCTCATCCCTATTCCTTTTTTCCCACTGAACTATAACTATCATGGGTGAACGGTAAGAATCAGTCAAAATCTTGACCGATACTGTGGAAAAGATTTGGAGGGAAAGAACTGAAGAAGACTTCAATACAGGAAAACACGGTCCAGAAGTATTCGAAATTGGGTTTATTATAGCTTTAAATGAAATTACCTCGAAAAATATTCCAAGAACACTATTTCTGTCAAACATAAAAGGACGATTCCAGCATATTATGACTGTTTAATCCGTGAACTAGGGACGTCAGGGTTGGTAAGGGGTTATTCTGAAAAATCAGTAATTCACATTGCGGAGTATGGAATTGGAAGGTAGAAAGCGATACGACTGAAATCCCCATGTTTTTTTCAATGTGATTTACTTGTAAGTAAAATGCCGATTTTAGGACATACATCAATAATTTCGGGAGCATAAGGTATGTAAAATTATCTTCTGGGTGGTAATAACTGATTGATTTGAAACGGATTTAGTTGAATGAGAAAATAATATAAAGCATTAGTATATAATTAGCATAAGAAGAAAGCGGAATCAAAAACATCCTTCAAAAATCGCGACGATGCACGCAAAGGGGCGAGCGATGCTCGCGAGACTGCGTATCAAATCGCTAATTAAAATCACAGGTCCCGCTGAACGCTCGTTGCAATATCCGTAAAACCCTAACATGCTGGGATTCTCTGACTATATTATAGTTAAAATAAAAGTGTCGGCTTCGACACAAATAATAAGATTGATTCTCAGAGTGATTCCTTTCTTCATTCCTTCCATGATGATGAGCCATTTAAGGCTCTCAAGTCTTCCATATCAGCGTAATACTATTTACTCTTACTCATGAACATTTTGCACGCGAACAAATAAATTGATTACTAATTTACTCATCGCTACCCCGTTACAGTTATTTTTTGGCTCTCTACCTACTATAATTTAGCATTTAACAAATATGAGATGATCGATTTTTGTCATCACTGAGTCTACTTCGTGGGTGGGTACCAGAAGTTAAGTTCACTATATTTCATGATAAAAATAATGAACACAGTTGTGATGCACACATATGGCACTTCAAACTTAGCGCCATGCAGATTATTTTGCTTGCGGATTTGCGATTTCCCGCTGCCAGAGGCCTGCATATGGACAGAGAGCTCGCTCATGCACACAGCACATGACATCATGGCAAGGAGGCATGACTCGAGCATACTAACTCGATGATTATTTTTGGTTCCTTACTGCGAAGCGCCTGAGAAACCCGCCCCATTTTACTTTCACATAAAGAAACTAGGAGTTTAACTCATCATCTCTCCGAACTCAGCGACGGTCTGTCGCAGTTTATGGGTGAACTCATTCACCAAAGAGCAACGCAATGCAACTCCTAATGAAACGAATGTCAGGGAATATTTTTAACACATGGCGAAGAACTGGGAGAAAGGCCCCAGGATATGAATTTCCCTTACCATATCTAGGTTTATTGTATAACAAGGAGCGTAATGCTTATTAAAGGTATTCATGCATTTACATTTCCGATGTCGACAACTTTCGAAGAAAAAGAAAGCTAACGAATAGAACTCGGAAGTTAACTATAATGTTTACCAGAGTTTACTACAACAATGACAGCCAACAGATGTTCTCGGTACAAGCATATTAGCAGCTCCTCAAGACATTCCGTCGTAGATTACGAACGCAATCGGTGAGTGTTTATTGATATAGATTATTTTAGGAACTGCAGAGTCGATAAGAAGACGCAGGGAAATTTGTACTCTGGAATCCACATGGAGGAGGGAAGGAGGTAGAGGACTGTATAATATGATGAATAAGAATTCGTAGTGAAAGACAGAAATTAATATTTGAACTGCAGGCGAGTGATTCCGAAACCGTTACTCGAAGGCGCAGACAAGGTAACTATTTAAACGTCGGAAATTGGGGACAAAAAATATCTTTACTTTTAATACTCAAACTGACTTGATGTTTAAAAGCATATGATTACATGCGACCTGCTATATAACCTGCGACCTTCGTGCCTTCGGATTCAGTTTATTCATCCTAAGGATCTTGTTTTTCCACGATAGATACCACTATTTACTACACTCCTGTCAGGAGTCATGCAGGAGTCAGGAGTCATGCAGGAGTCAGGAGTCATGCAGGAGGAGTCAGGGAGGCAGCTAGCGCGGAGGTAGAGAATTTTGATAGTTACTTTCAAGATGATCTGTTCTCGCTAGGAAATAAAGGATATTTTGTCCAATGGTTCTTAATTTCCGAATGCTTGACGCTTGATATATATGAAGCACGGTGTCATTGATTGAAATACATCACCATTTTACGCCGAAATGCCTTATTGAAAATTACTTTGATAACTCGAGTGAGGGCTCTACCTTTCGTCATTAGAAATAGTTTATCATTAATTTCTACCACAATATTGTTCGACCATTCAACATACACCCTTCTCATTGCAAAGAAAAATGGTAACATAATGTCCAAAAGTGTATTTATCGGATCAAAAAACTAATTGTTTATCAATTAGCTGCATAAAATACGAGAAGCGTTGTAGACTGCAGGGACACGGCCTCGAAACTAGACCAGGTGATTTTTTTACGAATTGTTTTTACGAACGCCGTCAATTTCCCGTCCCTACCATTTTCGTTGATTCTCAGTTGTCTCACGAAATATTTTGCTTCAATTGACCCTGGAATTTGTTCTTTTCCAGCATTTAAATATTTTTTTTAAACCCACCCTGTTAAAATCAAGTGTGACTTTTTACACCCCATTGGTCCATACCTTGCGGCCCTTTCCATTCCTTCACGTATTAACGTGAAATGTTCCCCAACTGTCACATACCTTTCAAGTCTCTATCAGTCAGGTGGATCCAACATAAATTTTAACTTTACTACTTGGACGAAAGAGGCGCTGCAGATTTTGCCCACAGACTTTTACAGATGATTGTACCTGAGAGAGTTTTAGTTTTTGAGTCTAATTTTCCTAGATTTTCCGATGAAGACTAGTTGAGGGTTGACCCTTTTTTATCAAGATATAAGGAAATACAAAATAATAATTACGACTGGGGCCATATAAAACTTTTGAGCAATACGCAGAAAGAGTGCTAGAAGGATCTTTCGAGTAACGCGAAGAAAGTGGGCTAAGTGCTGGAAGACACTAATGAGCATTGCGCAGAAATTGAGCTGGCAGGCAATTTCGTGCAATGAGCGCTACCAAGACTCAAAGGTGAGCTGTACACAAAGGCTGCAGCAGAGTCTAGCACAGTGTGTGTGGAGGGAGGTTTGTGCTGAAAGAGTCGCGACCTTAAATTTTAAATTCTACGCCCGTGGTTGCGACTGACCAAATAGACTCCCATACCTCACAGCTCAATTTGCTGAGTCGCTCTTTTGAGCTGACTCGCTCGCACAATTCCCAGCCCTAACCTTGGAGCCTTGTATATTTTTAAGGTGTTTATCCTCATATCGGTAATTGAACTGCATAGTCTGTTAGCAGTGCCGCCCCTAGGGTAGTGCGACAGGTGCCGCTGCATTGGGTCCCGCACCTATGGGGGGCCGCGCCGAGCCGGGGCTTGCCTTTTTCAGTAGGCGCGGGGAAACCCGCGTCCGCGTGTAAGGCTCAGCTGTGCCCGATCCCGACGATCTTATACAACTGTACTTTTTGGATATTTTCCTCACCGTCTAAAAGAAGCCAAATGGAGTGGCTCCGCGCTTACTGAATGGGACTCGGCACTTTTTAAGTTTTTAATGGGAATCGTAACGTAGAAGCATATTGCATACCACAACAGATTTCACAAAAGTAAGGTTTGCTAGAAAATGGAAAGTCAATGAAAATGAACGTCATGATGGCGTAAAAGAAATTTCTCCAGAAGATAACTTCTTCTGGATAACTAATTTAAGTTCTTTTATCCACTTGTAGACCAACCTATTACATCATTCAAAGAAAGTTTGGAGCAGTTTCAGACATAATGTAATTTTTTTTGGCATAAAAAATTGAAATCTTTAAATGACATTGAACTGCTGAGTAACTGAAAACTTTTGAGAAAATGTTAACCTTCAGTGGTTCTAGAGACATTCATGGGAAGGAGCTATTTTATAAGTTAGTTAACCTAATCCCTCTCAAAGCAGTGAAACACTCTTTGTTCACCCTCAGCAGTTTTTCACGAAGCGCACAGCTTTCCTTTGTATTATATTTATTTTTCGAATCAGATTACTATATACTATACAGACTAATTATTGTTTTACTTATCCTGAACAAAATTTGGTTGAAATTTAGCTTCTTCTCGTAACTTGTATCCTAATCAGTTCCTGTAACAGTGTTCTTTTCTTTCTTTACAAATAAAATAACATATTTCTCAGTGTTTCTTCTCTCTTTCACAAAAAAAGACTGTAACTGTAATTAATGCAAAAAAGAAAAGTTTTATAAGAAAAAGAGTAAACATCTCAGTACATTTGAGTAATGCGGATTGCCTACCTGACCCTGTGTAGCCAAATAAGGCAATGGCAGCATTTAAGCCTAAATCTAACACATAGTTGGGAAAGTTACAGAAACATAACTGATTAAAGTTAATATATGTAAAAAGTAACTCGTTGAAGTTAAAAGTTACTTTTCTGAAAGAGTAACTGATTAAAATTAAAGTTTTTAAAAACTAACTTTTACGTTAAAAGTTACTTTTTCAGTTACTTTTAAGAAGTAACTTTTAAAAGCTATTTTTCGCAATTGGGATAAAATAAATACAAACTTCAAATTCAAGAAAAATTTCTTTACCTTTTACTTTAGCGTGGTTTCGTATTTTATCGTCTGGGAGTGCGTTCCGAAATTTTTTCCGTCACTCCACTCAACCCCGCAGACGACGGGATGTCGCCGAGTAAGTTATGCGTAAACCTGCGCATTTTACAGATACGTTCCTTTGAATGAACCCGTCCCCCTCGTTACCCGTCATAGGTTTTTTGGTAACCTCCTTTCCCGTGTTTAACTATATAGTATTGATGACACGACGTCGCCGAGTAAGGCACTCGTACCCTCGCGGACATGGTCTTCGAGTGGTCTCGTGTTTTCTCGTCTGAGGGCGCGTTTCTTAACATTGGCGGTCACTCCACTCAACCCCACTTTTATTTGGATGTATGTGTCTGGGCCTATCCATTGCATTTTTGCACAAGTATCCAGCTATATTGCATTCTTAGATACCGTTTAATTTTCCCTTTTGTCTGTTGGGCAAGCTTTGCGCCCAAATTCGAACAGGTCGACATTCGCCAAAAATGAACGAAAAAAATTAATTGAAGTTAGTTTTGTATCAGTTAATGTATAATTTTAACGAGTTAAAGTTAAAAGTTAACTCTTCTAAAAGGTAACGGTTAAGTTAAATAGTTAACTACATTTTTAACGATTAATTTTAATCGTTAATCCCAACAGTGGTTTAAAATACCTAAATAGAGGAACAAAAAAAACTTGCAAAAGAGTGAATAAAAAAATTTAAAACATAAGCGGGGGTCAAAATGAGCTTCGCCGTCGGTAACCGTATACGAAAAAGTCCGCGGTTCTAGGTTTAAGGGAATCAGATGGATTTCATCAGATTTTTAACTAGGTACCTACTGTATATCTTCGAGTCGGTATATGTCGCGTACATGTCGAAATCTTCTTTTCAGCCCAAATATCGACGCCGTGACTCGAGTATAACTCGAGATAAAAAAACCGTTCATCTCCTAATTTCGTGGTAAAAAAAAGCGAACCATTTAAGGCTTATGGATGAATATTGAAACAAAGAGCGATAAAAACAATTATCGATAGCATCTTTCGCAGCTACAAAATTAATTGTGTAGACATCTACAGCGCGTCATTTGACGCGATTGTCAGCGTTGTTGCGAGATGAGGCAGTTTCGTAAATGTCATCGTCCTGATTGAGTTAATCATCATCATCATCTTCGGCTCCACCCGTAGCGTTGGATAACGCACCAGTGGTGTTGAGACCACGACGATTGATAGCGCTGTAGGAAAAGCGATAGGTTGGTGACGAGAGATGTGAAGTACACCGGCGGAGTAAGTTGTTACCAAGAAATGAAGTATTAATATACCGCAGTGTAATTTTGTGAACGACCAGTTACCCTTTCTGGCGAAGAAAATAAAGCGGACTGAGATGAAAAGGAGAAGATACTCGTGGGTCTTCGGAATTTTTCGCAGAACGAGCTCCGAGAAGCAGCAGGTATTTGACACATACGAAGATTCACTGTCGGCAAGTTACCCTTGGATCATATATTTATGAAAATGTTAATATCTGACAGGAAGAGAAAAATATTTCCAAACATTCGGGCCACATAATAAAAGATATAAAATGGGATTAATGAAGATAGTGGTGAGTCTTGACAGACTCGGTGGGACATAACTTGGGATGGGAATAAACTTGGTACAAAGACATCAATTTTCACTCAATACATAGGTATATTTAAAAAAATCAATTGAATATCTGAAATTCAATTGAATTTCCAAAAATTCAATTGAGCCCTATTGAAAATACCCCATTGGTTTCCAATAGGAATTATGTAAATTCCTATAGGAATTACAATTTCCTACAGGAAAGATGAAGCTTCTTATAGGAACAATAAATTTCCAATAGGTACAAGAAAGTTTCCTATAGGAACGAGAAATTTTCCTATAGGAATGATAAATTTTCCTACAGGACGAATATTTTCCTATAGGAACGAGAAATTTCCTATAGGAACGAGAAATTTTCCTATAGGAATGAGAAATTTTCCTATAGGACGAATATTTTCCTATAGGAACGAGAAATTTTCCTATAGGACGTATATTTTCCTATAGGAACGAGAAATTTCCTATAAGAAAGAGAAATTTTCCTATAGGGATGAGAAATTTTCCTATAGCACGAATATTTTCCTATAGGAATGAGAAATAACCCTATAGTTATGAGAAATTTTCCTATAGCATGAATATTTGGTAATGGAAAAATGTTATAATTAGCAATATTTCTAAAGCACAAATATTTACTATAGGTAAAAGAATGTTTCCCATTGTGAAAAATTCTAATTAATTCGAAATTAAAAAAGAAAACATTTCATTTTATTAATGGCTCTGCATTCTCACAAATATAATGCATACATCACCATGCATGACAAGTTTTTACAATATTTCATTTATAATTAAAACATTTGTCAATAAAAAATTTTTATGAAAAAGTAAGAAATTCATTAAAAAATGGTTCATCGGTATGGAACTCACATAGTAGGTTCCGTTGCCAAGTTCCATACCAATTCCAGTGTAACGCAAACTATATCTGGCGTAAATGAAAATGACTGGCAATTTTCCACAAGAATATATTTTAAAAAACGACCGGTTTCGGTGTACAACACCATCATCAGGTGAAATCATATCTCATACATCGGTATATATACCAAATTGCTATGAGGGGAGGAAAAAGATGAGAGGGGGTGGGGTTGGGAAGAGCAAGGATTGGGAGTTGAGAGGAGGGTGAGAGGTGGGGGGGGAAGGTTGTTAAAGGGTAAAACCCGTATGGTAGTGATCTGGGGAAGTCACAGGTCGTTAAGAGACACAGGACATCCACCCAAGAGTCCCGTTGATGTCCGCTGTGCTCCTAAGAATGGAAGGGTGGAACCTCGCATGCTGGCGGTCTGGGTGAGGCCCCGGTCATTATGAATCCTCGGAATTCCAGAGTGGAGGGGGAGGGTGGACCAGGCGTTGGCATCAATCGGAGTGACGGAGACTTCGGGTTAAGGAGGATTGGCTCCTTGGGGTTCCTGTTGTATTCTCCAAAAGTATCCAGAGGGCATGGGCTTGGAGGTAATAGGGGGGGGGAGGGAAAGGGGGAGTGTTCGGTCCGAAGATGACGACCCCAGGTACTCGTTGAGACAGGAAAGGGTCGAGCGGTAAAGTCTGTCACGTAGCAACCCCGTAGTAGGCTAAGAGGATGGGTCTTACACAATGGTTGATGAGGGGGTGGAAAAGAGGAAGGGATGTTCATGCAGAGAGCAATTATGTGATTTTAGGAGAGAGAAACACAAGGGAATCGGTCGTGGGGGGGGGGGGGTTTCAGTGACTATGGTTGCGGCAGTCCTTCTAACGAGTGTGCACTTCGTGGGAAGGTTATGGAGAGGAGAGGAGAGGGGAGGGGTACGAAAGGAATTGAACATCGTTGAGAAGATTCTGCTTCCAGTTCCTTCTTTGGATAATTTCAACCTGCTCCATGGCGTCCAATTTCTTTCCTTTATCCAAAGTGTGGAGCACGTTGGAATTAAAATCACTAGAGTGTTTCGCGTCCATAAGATGCTTCGCGAATATCGAAGTTTCGTTTCCGGAGACATAGCACTTTTTGTGTTCACTGATACGGGTGGAAAAATTCCTCCCTGTCTGCCCAATGTAGGTGGCTCCACAATCGCTTTTGATTTCATATACACCACACTTTTTGGAATCTTCTATGGGGTCTTTATTAGCACCGAGGACTTTGTGTAGGTTTGTGGGGGTGTAGAATGACACTTTGAACTTGTCTTTCGGGAACTTGTTGGCTATTCTGTAAGATGTTTGGTTGTGGAAGGGAATTTTGCACAACTTTCTCTCCGTAGCACTGGGGCCTGGTAAGAGGGACGTGTTTAATTTTTCGGCCTGTTTTTTCAGCTTTTTGCGGAGTAATGTCTCAATTGTGTCAGTACTATAACCATTCTTCTGGGCGATGTATTTAATTATAATAAGTTCACGTTCAAAGTTTTGTTTTGAAACGGGGATGCTGATTAGCCTATGGATCATACAATTAAAACTGGCTAGTTTGTGGGCTATGGGATGGCTTGAATCGGAAGGAATAACTTGATCCGTGTAGGTAGGTTTTCGGAAAATTGAGAATTTGTGTTTATTCTCACTGATCTCAATTGTGAGATCCAGGGAATTAATTTTGCTATTCACACCGAGTTCCATAGTAAAATCTATTGATTGATGGAAGGAGTTTATGAATTGGAAAAATTGTTACAATTGACTTTCACTTCCAGTCCAACAACACAGAACATCGTCTACATATCTAAACCAGTAGTGTACATTTTTAGAAAATTTTTGATCACTGAGAATCTTGTGCTCTAACGCATCCATAAATATTTCAGCGAGGAGTGGGGATAGGGGTGATCCCATAGCCAATCCATCCTTTTGTTTATAAAAGATCCCATGGAATAAATTATCCAATTAAGAATTATCCAAAGAAGGAACTGGAAGCAGAATCTTCTCAACGATGTTCAATTCCTTTCGTACCCCTCCCCTCTCCATCACCTTCCCACGAAGTGCACACTCGTTAGAAGGACTGCCGCAACCATAGTCACTGAAACCCCCCCCCCCACGACCGATTCCCTTGTGTTTCTCTCTCCTAAAATCACATAATTGCTCTCTGCATGAACATCCCTTCCTCTTTTCCACCCCCTCATCAACCATTGTGTAAGACCCATCCTCTTAGCCTACTACGGGGTTGCTACGTGACAGACTTTACCGCTCGACCCTTTCCTGTCTCAACGAGTACCTGGGGTCGTCATCTTCGGACCGAACACTCCCCATTTCCCTCCCCCCCCCCTATTACCTCCAAGCCCATGCCCTCTGGATACTTTTGGAGAATACAACAGGAACCCCAAGGAGCCAATCCTCCTTAACCCGAAGTCTCCGTCACTCCGATTGATGCCAACGCCTGGTCCACCCTCCCCCTCCACTCTGGAATTCCGAGGATTCATAATGACCGGGGCCTCACCCAGACCGCCAGCATGCGAGGTTCCACCCTTCCATTCTTAGGAGCACAGCGGACATCAACGGGACTCTTGGGTGGATGTCCTGTGTCTCTTAACGACCTGTGACTTCCCCAGATCACTACCATACGGGTTTTACCCTTTAACAACCTTCCCCCCCCCCCCACCTCTCACCCTCCTCTCAACTCCCAATCCTTGCTCTTCCCAACCCCACCCCCTCTCATCTTTTTCCTCCCCTCATAGCAATTTGGTATATATACCGATGTATGAGATATGATTTCACCTGATGATGGTGTTGTACACCGAAACCGGTCGTTTTTTAAAATATATTCTTGTGGAAAATTGCTAGTCATTTTCATTTATGATGTTATTCCATAAAATTAAGCCTGAAACTACAACTTTTATATCTGGCATAACACATGAAGTTCTTCTCCCTTTGCCATATAGTCCAGTCTGTAGGGAAATTTGAAGGTTTTTTCGTGATACAGGTTAAGAATAGACAAAAGTTCTAGGGAAGGGTGAGTTATATATACCTATATGTTTTTAAACTTCGAACTATACCGTTATAAACAAATTACAGGGGTTCAAAGTTGGCTAAAAACGGTTTTTCAATTCTACAAGCCAAGGTATTCACTTTAGGAAAAAATGTTTCGAATGTTTTTTGTAGAAAATTAAAAAACGCATAATTTGAGCTATGATTAGTTTATTTTCGATAATTATTTATTGCAAAAACTTCGAAAAACCCCGCAAAATGGCGTTTTTTTGCATATCAATTATTTATTGCAAAAATGACTTTTTTAATACTTTTTTGCTTTGTGATTAAGGCCCCCATTATGACCAAAAAATAGGATTTATAAAGCCAATTTGGTTAATTTGTTGCTGAGTTACTCCATTTGTTTATTAAAAACATGTCTAATGTTCAATGCTGTAACTTTTTATTGCATTAACATACAGGGTCGCATAAAGACTCATTCTCTTTGTAAAGGTCCAAAGTTTATTAATATTAAAGAAAAATTGAAAAATAATTATTTTCAATCCCTCAAATAACGCTTACAAAAAAAGGGCGTTTTTTATTTATAAATAAATGAAGCTGGGGCCCCATAAACTGTAGATATTTTTTTCTTCAAGATTTGAGTAGCTGAGGTCGAAACGAAGACTTAAAAAAAATAAGGTATTTTTCGACCAATAGCAACCGAGATAAGAATTTTTTTTCAAAAAATCACTGCTCCGTTGTTTATAACAATTAATAAATAAATCCGACGGCATTTGGACCTCAAAGACTTATATTTTCAATATCTATTGTCAGATTAACAAAAATTTACTTGTAAGTGTTAAAAAACATGAATGAAGTATAGCGAATAAAAACAAGGCCGGCCGGCCGCGGTGGTGGGGTTAGCGCGACGTCAGCTCTCGCGCGCGCGAGAGAAAACTGAGTTGGCTACTTCAAATCTGCTGCGCTCGGAAAACTCACTCGTATCTCGGAAAATTCTGAACCAATTTCGATGTTTTTTTTTAAACTGGGGTACCTCAAAAAGTTATGAATATTGGTCCACTTACTTTTTATATAAATATTATATTTTATGTTGTATTAAACCATGTTTTAAAGTTTTTGGTCTGGTTTAATTGTAATTTTTATTGAACATATTCTATGTAAACTTATAAAAGTTTTTGAAATGAGCATGCTCATTTCAACTTCAATCCTTGGGCAGATCCAGACCCAGCAGCTTCTTTTATTTTCCATGCTATTCTCACAATTTAGGTTATTGTTGATGGCCTAACTCCATACTTTTTACAATACTTACTTTAGAAAGGTTTCCTTCTTCTTATCTTCAGGGTTAAGAGATTTTCGCCAATAGTGAAGCACTTTCATTTTGCTCTATTACCATATTTGACTGAATATAGTACCCTCCAAATATAAGACCCTCAACCAACTTTTCATTTACATTTTTGGATGTGCCTAATTTACATCATGAGCTATATAACTTTCATGCTAAGCACTACTTGTATAAAGACATACAAAATAATTCACGATTAAACAAGTTTTTTTACAATTTTACCAGAACAAATGACTGGCATATTCAGCATCCACTCGCAGCATATAAACACAGCTTTCAAGCTCTCCTTAAAAGCCTGTTAATTTATGCATCAAGGGGCTGAAGGTGTATCATACCTCTAGGGATTACTACCAAATCAAAATTACCTGCCTTGGTATCCTTTTTCACATCATTTGTAATATTAAATTAATCTTGCTATAACATTGATGGGATTAATCAATGTAAATAAATGAATTATGAAGTTCAAAAAATTTTATTTTTTACAGAAAATGGATGATTTTTATTAAAAATTCCTTTTTTTATCAGACTATTTGCATTTTCATGTCATCAAGCACATGCACCAATCATGCCAGAACAATACTATGAACTTGGGATGTGCAATATCGGAAACGTCAATAGCGGTTCATATTTTGACTAAGGTCACAAAATTCCTTTGCATTAATCTGCCTTAATTTAGAAAATATGTGAGTTGCCATTTTTTAGTGTATACTGTGATCTAGGGTGCAGAAAAATGTTTTATGATGCAATTCTGTTGTGATAAGATATTTTCTACACCACGACAGGGCTCTAATGCTCAGTTCACATTACTAGCTTCTTACCTTTTTACGAAACCTTGGTAATTTCTACCTCCGTTTACACTCGTCTTTAATGACCATGGTATAATCGGTATTCACTACCTTTAATGTGAACATATTTGTTTCTCATCACCTACCGATTACTTGAACATGATGATGACTGATCTGTTGATGATTGTATAGGTGTAGCAAAACTTAGTGGCACTCGCTTGTACAGTAAATGACATCAGGGAGAGGAGAGCATACAAGAGAGGAAGAATGAAGTTGGTTCTTCATTTTCATCATGGCTTTTGATTCTCTCTCCAGAGGTTCCCACCCGAGCCCTGCGGTACCTCTGACCACTCTTCAACGCTTAATTCTCCCTCTGAAACCTCAAACTCTGCTGTGGAGTCCCATCAAGTTTCACTATACATATAACTACCGAGCATTCGGATGGCAGAAAACAACTATTGTAGATAGATAGCTATGGTATGTTCACCTGGGTAAAAAAAGTTACCATGGCAGGTGCCCAATAGGAAATTTGCATTACTGATTAGTTCTTGCAAACCAACCAATGCAAATGCAAGGACATACATATATGTACCATGTTCCGCCACTTCTCCCTCAGTACTGCTCGGCGCGTTATTTGAAATTGATCTCGATCACCTCTGTCGATCCTGATGAGTGTTTCACCAATTCCAGTTCGTTTTCTCTTTCATAATTTTGAACGTCCTTCCATCAACATTGAAATCAAGGGACGCTCATTGTTGTTGAACTATTTTTCTCTGCTGAAAAAGGTAAAAATAACAGGGATAAAGACGGCTGGATGAAATCGTTAGCCAATCACATTTCTATTCTGTAAAGTAGAGGTATCTTCTTCCATGGTAGAGGTTTTTAATTAAGAAGCTTTACTGTATGTGATACACGAAATCATGTACGTACATCCAATATTAGATAATAATAATGCACTGTTTGTCTAACCCTTCATAGCTAAACAGCAAATGATGGATTTCACTAGTTGCTGGAGTAGGTATGTTTTTCAGTCGTTTACAAAAACTTATCAATAACTGATGAGTCACCAGTCACTAAAGAGTGTTTACCAGTTACTGGCAAAAAAAATAACTGATAGATATCCCCAGTTACTGGCAAAAACTGACCAGTAACTGATGGATTTCACCAGTTGATTTTAAGTCATTTGCAAAAAACTGACCAATAACTGATGGACTTCACCAGTCACCAAAGAGTTCACCAGTTACTGGTGAAAATTGACCAGTAACTGACTGATCTCACCAGTTACTGGTGAAAATTGACCAGTAACTGATGGATTTCACCAGTATTTTTTCTTAAGGGGTGAAGAAACATATGCTTTCACGGAGTAGCTAGGATAGTAATTGCAGGCTGCGTTAGGCACACAACTCGCTCTTATTTTAATAAAAAGCAAATGAGGCTAAATAATATTTATCACCATCATTGTACCATATTTTTACCACCAATCAAGAAAATATTAGTTGATTGACTTTTTTAATTCTGTTAATAGCATACTGCATTACAAATTGACGCAGAAGATATTGGGATTAAGTACATATATAATTGATGAAGGGTAGTTGAATTCAAGCACTTGGATCCAGTTGGTTCCCATTTTAATGTTCCAGTTGAATGAAATTAAATATGGCCATTAACAAGTTGAATCTATATATTACTTGAGTCTGTTCTAGTTGGAGCCAACTAGAATTTTTGGCTGGGTGCCTAAACGCTTCATATCCTTATTTTAAGCACTATGGTCCTTATCTGGGTCTTATGCTCCTCTACTGCATTTGATCACACTGTGGAAAGATTTTGATGAAGACAGCAGAGGATTTATGTTGTCAGCTGCCAGAAAGAATACCCACACAAGTGGGCTGAGGACCGTATATGTCCGGATTAATTAAAAAAAACTCCCTTTTGCATTGGAAATAATTGAGGGGGTTTCCTGCTGCCTTCTTCGTTAATGTTTTTGAAGTGATACCATGACTTAAAGAGGCCACCCCATTAAGGCCAGCTGTCTTTTAGCTGACAGACCTCTGAGATGCAGACACTATGCTAACTACCATCTGTGTGTGACCTAGTCTTCAACTTATCAAGCATTGGTTGCAATCACTAGCTCATTACTCCCATCTTTTCAGCTTTAGGAGTCATCAGGGAGTAAATTTCCATATCTGGAGACTTGGGAGTTCCTTGAAATGAATGGCGAAAAATGAATGCTAGATTTCATAAAAGCAGTTGTTCCATTCATTGATGGGCAAACTATGTACGCATTAAATAGTTGAAAAGTGAGATCACTTGGCTTTGCTCTTGAAAATGCGGCTAGAAATACATGGTCATAGGTAGTGCAGTATTTAAGAGTTTGCTTGCTTCCATCAACCCAAACTTATAGAAACAGATATAATAGGCTCAAGAATTCCTGAAAATCAAGGGAACAAGTATCCTTGGAAAAGAGAAAAGCTCCTCAATTCAATGAGTACACCATGAACAGAGTAGTTTTGAAGAATAAGTATTGAAATAATCAGTGATGAATAGAAATACCTAATAACCTTAATATTTCTATATGAAGCTTAATGGAACAGTACAACAAGAATAATTGAAATTCCTCCAGAAATTCATGATCCATTTATTATTGGTCTGGGTTTCAGTTTTTCTGCAGTCATACCTCATAATTATCATGTCAAATGACATAATAATGATCATAAAATTTGAAAACTGGGTCAATAATAAATTTATAAAAACATATGAAACTAAGTTATTCAAGTTCTTCAGGCAGAAATAATGTTAGCTTCAAGCGTAGGCGAGAAAAAAAATACCCAAAAAGCAAAGGCAAAGCTTAGGTAGGAGAGAGTTGTGTTGCCTCTTTAATTACAATATATATCAAACATATTACAAACCTAAAATGTAGCTTACATATAAAATTCTTTCATAAAAATCAAAAAAATATAATTTTACAGAATTAATACATTGCATTTAGTACCAAATTTTAAACAAAGAAGACTATTCAAAAAACCCTTATAGCAAATAACTAAAAATATAAGTAGCAATTCTAAGCACAGGAATGAAAAGCAATCCTCTGCTTCAGTTGTCACGAATTTAACATCATCTCCATCACATATCTGACTCAAAACGGCATTTAATTTAGAGAACTTTGACAATATGAACTTTTTACCATCAACGCCTTAAAAAATCCAGTTTTAATTTAAGAGTTGGAATTTTTTAAGGCTATAATGTCAAGATGTTATCACTGACAAGATTAGATAATATCTATTTACTCCCAAATATACAATTCCCAAGGTGAACTCTTTCCGAATAGGTTAATCCAAATGGATCAAAAATTTTTAAATAGATGTACTCCTTTTGTTCTTGTTCCATTTTTCATTCCCACTTCATTGAAGTATGATATTACTCTGCTATGCCCAGTTAGCATTACTTTATAATTCCCAGATAGCAAACAAGGGATTCCTCATTACAAGATATGTTGTATCAAAGCTTTACCATTGGAGTAAAACAGATATTTTTGAAATTCAGATAAAATACCCTTAAAAACTTCAGAGATACAAAACAATCAATCAACAATGAGGCTGAAAATCCAAATTTTCCAAAATATCTCTTTTCCTCATTGAGCATGGGCATTATAACTGCAGCTTGGTAGGTCAATGTCTCAGTCTTTTTATTTCTTAACTGCATCAGAGAACACACACAATACATAATAAGACGACACCAAATGAAGAAAAAAAGAGGCAAGGAACAGTCAACAACCTTTTAAGCTTAATAATTTCACATGCTGATGTTAGTTCATTACCCTAAACCATAAAGACCTGTGATTTTGAGCCTTGCCAATAGGAACCAGTGAAATAACACTACACTGTGTAAGCAGAAGCTAGTGTTAGTGCTACCCAGCAGAGAGGATGCAGTTGAGGTAGAATTGGAAGGTAAGTATGTCAAATAAAAAAAGCTTCTACAACTACAAAAATATATTACTATATTAGTATTTCCTCTCCACTCAGGTTTAACTCTCACACAAGGTTATATGTGCAGCGAAATTATAAGCCTCAATAGAATGTAACAAATTTTGTGAAACACACAAAGTTCACAAATTTTAAGAGAGGCTTATGTTCAACATAAGCTAACAAAATACATGTCGTACACTACTCCAAGCTACTTATGTACAAAATTTATGAATATGCCATGAAACCTCTTGGTCAATAAATATAAAAAGAGAATATCCGGATGAAATCCACAAGCTGGAATGGTATATGGTATTTACAAAATACAAAGTGTTTCTCAGTAGCTACTTTTATACTTTTGACTGGTGTATGGCCAAATTTATTTATCTCAATATTGAACATCCCAATGTCCTGTGGGAGAGAAATACCCAAAAAGAGTTAAAATATATTTTCATTGCAGGCATTTTTTCTTTTACACCAAAACAATAGCACATGTAAAACCTAAAAACTTCATCTGAATGTTATCTCAAAATTACTAATAAAAACCAAGATATATACACATTTCTATGGTGAAATCAATCCATGCATGGGCTAAAATAATAGCAAAATATGAATTACGAGGTTAGGGCTTTTTCAGTCACCTATAAAGAATAAAACAGTTAATATTTACATACTACTAAGAAAGAGATAAATCTTAATAAGTTATAATGTAAATATTCAACTGCAGCAACCTCATTTTGTTGTTACTACTGTGTGCAGAAGAAAAGTAATTGGAGCAATATTACCCACTCTAGCACTAGCAAGAGAGAACCAAGTAGTGAACCTATCTTGGTTCTCTCTTGATAGTTAATTAATTAACTAGCAAGAGAGAACACTCCACATTAATTATCCCAGCTGTTTTCTGATTAATTGGCTACCAAGCAATACACAAATTCCTTGATTTCTGGCAATAACACGTATCATCCCATGTAGCACAAACGGTTAGCCCACTAGTCTGGGGAGCGTAAAGTGTAAAAAACCCCGGAGAGTAAATGCCACGTACGAGAGAATGTTCTACAAGCACGGGAGAAGTAATTTTTTTTAGCACTAATGGAGACACAGTTGCTAAGAATTGATTTATTTGAAATTTTGGTTGAGTATGCACTCCACATTAATTATCCCAGCTGTTTTCTGATTAATTGGCTACCAAGCAATACACAAATTCCTTGATTTCTGGCAATAACACGTATCATCCCATGTAGCACAAATGGTTAGCCCACTAGTCTGGGGAGCGTTAAGTGTAAAAAACCCCGGAGAGTAAATGCCACGTACGAGAGAATGTTCTACAAGCACGGGAGAAGTAATTTTTTTAGCACTAATGGAGACACAGTTGCTAAGAATTGATTTATTTGAAATTTTGGTTGAGTATGCACTCCACATTAATTATCCCAGCTGTTTTCTGATTAATTGGCTACCAAGCAATACACAAATTCCTTGATTTCTGGCAATAACACGTATCATCCCATGTAGCACAAACGGTTAGCCCACTAGTCTGGGGAGCGTAAAGTGTAAAAAACCCCGGAGAGTAAATGCCACGTACGAGAGAATGTTCTCTTTAAGCGTTAACTCTACGGGTAAGTCTACTCCCGCGTGACATGCATGTAACAAAAGGAACTGCTAACGGGAACAAAATAGAGTAAACTCATGGAAAACTATCTATTAACTACCTACCGGACTGCAAAGTTCATTTTCAATCTCATGTCTACCTATGTCATGTCTAACTCGCAACTGAACATCACGCTTCAAGAAAGTCGTACATACCTGGCCATTCCTGTGCGTCAAAGTAACTGCAAGATGTAACTTTTAAGTGTCAATGCCATGATAGTTTGAGGAAATACCATCCAATCACGATAACAGTTATCAGGCATTTATTAATTGAAACGCATGTTGCCTCATAGGATGAATATAAAGTCAATATTAATGAGAATAAACATGATTTTTTCCAATTACCACTCATTTGTTTACATTTCAATGAAGACTAACTTACTTGTGGAAATGTTAAAAACATGAATATACATGTATATTCAATGTTACGAATGTGGAATGAGTAAATTGATGAATGTACCAATAAAGGCATAACAATAATCTAATGTACAACGGGAATTAATTACACAAAGCTATCAATGAAGTGTTTACTGGCAGAACTCAAGTATCTCCGATTCGTTTGCCAGCTTCCCATTTGTCAAAGTTTTGGTCGAAGGATGAACCACAGGCTAACATGTTGATATATATCAAGAATATATTTAATGAAATAAAAAAATAAAGGATAAACATAGTAAATATTTAAAAAATGAGTATTTATCTTCCTCTTTCGATTGAGACTTTCACCATCTCCCAACGTTGGCCCAAGGGATAAGAAATAACCATGCAAATGGCCCAACAGATAAGATATAAGTTCAAATGGCACCATTTCCCAACGTTGGCCCGACAGCTAAAAGGTAACCGAACCATTCCCCAACCGTGACACCATTACCCAACATTGGCCCAACCGTCTATGCTACATGGGAGAGTACGAAAACCTGTCATAAACCTCATCTGAGGAGTATGCTCCCTTCCACTATTACCCTGGAATGGAGGACCCTATTAGGGAAAAACAAGAAAGTGCGATGATTGAAACCTTTTTTGGAAAGATCAGGCCATAAAATTTGGAGGACAGGAATAGGCACAAGGTGATGGTCATGTAAAAGAACACTTTCCCTGCATAGAAATACATTTTCTGCCACAGTAGGGTTAACCCATCTCAGTAGTAAACAATACAAACATTGATTTGACAATTATAAAGGACTTCCTTTAAAAAATTAGCCCTGCTGAATAAATTACATGCAGAAGAAAATCCACTGACAACAATATTATGATAATCAATGAGAGCCTTTTGTTACTGAGAAACCTCGATTGAGCAACCACCACCACTCAACCAAAAAGTGGTCATTAAGAGGGGTAGTCATTGAATAGGGGGACAGGATCCAGGACAGAACACTTAAGGGAATAAAATGCAAAAGAGTAGCTGATTGCATCATAAATGGTAAAGTAACACACTCATTGGCTAATTTTAGCTACAAATGTCACAAGTGATTCTACATACATAATTAGTTTAAAATAGAAAATATTGGATTAGGAGTGATCAAGAGGAAAATTATTTTTTTTCAGCATAGGTGTGGATCCTACATAAAATTCAGTATCACTAAAGGTGGCATCTAATCTTCTTGACTACCTTAATCCAAACTAAAAACATTTTCACACAATTGTGTGTAATTCACAGTGAGAAAATTATTCGTCTGGACTGGGATTTGAACCCAGACCCTTGATTTCGTGCCAAGTGCTCTAACCAGTTAAGCTACCCAGGCGTCCTCTCTCACTGTGAATTTCAATTTCATTTCATTGAAATTCACAGTGAGAGAGGACGCCTGGGTAGCTTAACTGGTTAGAGCACTCATTGTCAAATCGAAGGGAAGGCTACTGACAACTTGTGGGATTACAATAATGTAGTAAATCGCACTCACTGGTTCTCAAGCAACTCTCTCTCTTCTTATAACACATCAGAAAAAAACCAAACATTGAGGAACAGTTGATGCCTTCTTCAGCTATCAACATTGAATCAGTAGATCCTATCATCCTTTGCGTGAATATATTACCTGTATTGCATACATACATTGCTAATAAAGCCATGCGCTTGCCAAAATGCAGTATGAGAATTCCGTGCTAATTGAATGAATTCAAAGGCACTTGACATTCTGACTGAACTTATATCTATCTGATATCATAACGAATCTATATTTCTGTGATGTCCTCATCATAAGATCTAAGTAGTTCGATTACAAAATATTGGCCCTCAGAGTTATCTGAAATGAAGAAATTACACCATTCCACATTGAGGTGTCCCATCACATTATTATCTGATGCTGGTGTACGAAGGCAGCATAACTTTAAAAAATTGATTTTATTTTTGGCATCACTAATGGTGGTCTTAAGATCCTTCCCAAGGCAACAGGAGTTATTACTCATAACTTCCCATGTCTCAGAATTGGCTACTTCACCATAAAAAGATTTGCTCAAGACAGGCTGGACATTTTGGGACAAATACCATTACCTAGGGCAGTATTCCAAATATTAATGGGTTCTCACCTCCTCTAATTGCATGATCCTCAGTCATATTTTAGTTCACTGCCTGCATATGGGAGGAAAGGATGAAGGTTAAGCAAGGGATTAGCAGCCCTAAGTAAAGTCCTGGGACAGATGGCTACTACCCCAAGAAGTGAGGACACCATTGTCAATTCAACTTGCCCCTTCTCAAAGGTCTTTGGGCAAGTTCCGGGTCCATTCAAAATCCACTTGCCCAGTAACAGATTTGATTGGACCACAAATAACATGGTGACTCTTGTTTTCTTAGCATTAACTTTTCTTTAACCCTGCAGCATCCTGACATGATGGAATGAGTTGAAAGGAATGCTTGAGCAGCAAATACCAATTATTTGAATATGATTGCATCTGGTCTAGCTAGCTCTTAAAATTATAATTGGTAAATAGGTGCATCAACAGCTAGAGGTCATTCCACATATGCTAGCTCTCACTTCTCTTCAACCTCTCCACCATTATTTCAGCCTAACTGCTAAACAGCTTTTGAGATATTCACTCAAAATCCATGGAAATAGTAAAGGAGGCATGAAGGGATCTTGAAAAGAGACTGAAAGTAGTCAGGGAGCTTTTATATAGAGTTTCATTGGTGGATGAGCAAGCATCAGAGCCACTGAGACAAAACTGCAGTAGGTAGTGAGGATCTTACTGGATCAGAATAAGAGGTATTGTACGTAGATTTAGCACCAAGATACTCAAGTTACAAGACTTTCAACATCTAGGAGTACTATTATCAGATAAATTTATCAGTATGAGTATAGGTGGAGTGAAAGTGAAATGTGTGTGACGCAAGGGAGGAATTTCTCTTGCTGTAGCCTTAATATGGAAACAGCCTTAATAGTTGTCGATTTTTTGTGTAGATGGACCAATATTTGCTCTAAGTGGGTTGGAAATCCTTATTTCAGAATCTAGCCTTCGCAACATTCCCTAGAATGTTACCAAAAAATTTAAAGCTTTGCTATTTTTTATTAAAAACTCAACTGCTCTATGAAAAATTTATTCCATGTATAGCCACAAATGACTCTTTGTCTACAGAGGGAAACATATTGTTTCTCTCAAGCTATCACAGTAAAGCCATTACTGGGGAAGTGGTAAACATGTGAAACAGGGTTTTTAGCCCTGGTATAGAGGATAGTTGGTTCATATTTCATTCATGCTTTTTCCCCATATACTTCTTATTTTAAATATTGACCAACATTATTTTCAGCTGCTGAGGTGAGGAAATTATATGCTTCCTTTATTTTTTAAATGCCTAAATGGCTTTTAATATTGTATGGCCTGATTTGAAGTTCTTTTGACAAGGAGAACATCAAAAGGGTTTACATTAGCTGTATCTCAAGAGCTCAATGGAAGTAAACCATTTATAATTTTGTGTGATAAAAATTACTGAGCCAAAAGGAACCATTATGTAGGTAAATAAAACAGCATAATGTTTTGTTTATTACCATTTCACATCAAAAAGTAATTCATCGTAGTACTGGCGTTGCACATACATTATACATGTCTCATTCATGAGTATTAAGTTTGGGACAGGGATGTATTATAAAAACATTTTTAAAAATGTTTACAATACTTATGTTAACCTGTGTGTTTGTGGGTCACAATTATTGGCTTTGTGTTAAAGAAAATTTTGAAGAGCAAGCCAAAGCAGAAACCAGAAATGGCTTCCATTTTTCAGAAAAAGAGTCAAGTCTGCAGCATTTACAAGACCAATCCAAAGAACAAGGGTAACAGGAATGGACAGATTATGAAGTGTTATTAATGGACTCCATGAGTCCCACTCCATAGGAAGAGTAGAACAAATGTGCCAAATCAATAGACATCAAAGAGCTGCGGAAAATTCTGGAGAACGTCACCAGTTCATTCTATTCCGTGGCAAGCTATTCAAAAATGATCTGAAGAGACCAAGGAACAGGAGTCTACATTTGCATGGTATGCGACTGCAAGTACACCCAGTCCTCAAATAGCACTGACTCAATTAGCACTGTTTCGCTTTCTCAATTAGCACTATCGAAAATTTAATGCCATTTCATTCTTATTAATGCTTTGGCTCCGCATTAGCACTCTCCATAACTACCGCCGCATTTGAAACTTTCACTGTGATCGCTGTGCCTGATACGGAAGGTATTAGAAACTGCAGTCACTAGATCCGTGTTGTACCACCTTTGACCACTTGCGAACGTTTAAAAAAACGACAAATATAATAAAAACGTCTATAAAGTGAACAAAATTGAAAGTTAGTATTCCTGTTATTCGTTTATTCGCATTTTCGTTTTTATCACATGCATAACTGAAAGACTTTATAGCCCTTAGTACAGCTACACCCTCCTAACCACAGTATATCTGATAGTTTTGCTAGTTAAAAAATAACATAATTAATAATCCATTTTCTTCTAAAAAATTAGGGCCATGAGTGATAAGCCACAGTCAGATAAGAAAAAAAGGAAAAGCCTAGCCCTTGACGTGAAATTGGATGTTTTGCAACGACTAGATACTGTGCAGCGACAACACGAAGTCTGCAGGGTGCTATATCTGGCTGGTTTCACAGTAAGGACTATCATTAGAGATGCAGAAAAAATTAAGGAATATGGAAAGGCTGCGACTCCCTTAACTTCTGTGAGAATAGGAACAAGGAACAGATCAAGGACTATGGTGGAAATTGAGAGGTTATTAAGTATTTGGATGGTGGACTTAATTCAAAAACGTATGCCCGTGAGTTTGCTGATGATCCAAGCAAAAGCAAAAAGTCTATTCGCAAATTTGGTTAAAGATCTCCCAGGAAGTTCTAGTAGTTCTAGTGTCGAAACATTCACTGCAAGTTGAGGATGATTTGAACGCTTTTGAGCACGATATAACTTGCACAACATATCTGTTTGTGGCGAATCGGCCAGTGCAGATGATAGTGCAGCAGCGGCTTATGTCGATGAAATTGCTGCTATTATAGAAATGAATGGATACTCACCTCCCCAAATTTTTAATGCCGATGAGACTGGGTTATTCTGGAAAAGAATGCCAGCCAGGACGTATATTTCTAAGCAGGAGAAACTAATGCCTGGATTCAAAGTTTCTAAGGATCAGTTGACGTTATTGCTCGGTGAAAACACAGCTGGAGACTTTAAGTTGAAGCCAATGATTGTATACCATTCCGAAAACCCGAGGGCTTTGAAAGGCTATGACAAGAAAAATCTACCTGTCCTTTGGACATCTAAAAAAAAAGTTTGGGTAACAATTCCCGTGTTTGAGCATTGGTTTACGTCTTCCTTTTGTCCTGCAGTAAAATAGTACTGTGCACAGAAAAATTTAGATTTTAAAATTTTTTTGATACTAGATAAAGCTCCAGGCCATCCAAGTACCCTTGGCGGTTTAAGTCCAGAAGTCAATGTCGTTTTTTTGCCACTGAACACAACTGCTATTCTGCAGCCCATGGACCAAGGCGTCATTTCACCGTTTAAGGTGTATTACCTAAGGGAAACGTTTGCTCAAGCTGTGAAGGCTACAGAGGGTGAGAGTGGCATGGACTTTAAAAAATTCTGGAGAAGCTACAATATCCGCCATGCAATAGAAAACATTGCTAAATCATGGGATGAAATCGGCCAAAAAACTATGAATACGGTGTGGAAAAACCTTTGGAGTGATTGTGTGAACGAATTTCAAGGTTTTGACTTAACACACGAAGCCGTTGATGAGACAGTTAACCTCGCACAAAAAGTAGGTTTAGAAGAAATCGAGCAATGTGATATTCATGAGTTGATTGAAGCACCAAGGGAAGAACTCACAGATGAAGAACTGATGGAAATGCAACAATATGAGGAAATAGAGGACATTAGAGATGATCATAATGACGCTAAAACAAATTCACAAGGTTTAACGTCATCTGGTATCACTGAAGTATTAAAACAAATCGATAGTGCTTGTGCTTTGATGGTAGAAAAAGACCCTGATGAGGAAAGAAGTTTGAAGGTTGCAAGAGGGATAAACTGTGCTGTGAATTGCTATAGAGAACTGCTTCAAGAAAAAAAATAAAACAAAAAAACAGCTCACTTTTGATACATTTTTTGCCAATCCTTCATGGGTCAACCTTTCTCAAACTAAAGAGAGTTCTCAGAGAACGGATGAGGATGATTAACACCTTAGCTTCAGTTTTTCGCTCATTATCTTGTATGTTTTCATTGTTTTGCAGCATATTGTGATTCCATTCATGTGATGTAGTGTTTTTTCTTTCTTTGAAACAAAATGTTAGTTCAGTTTCGAATAGGTATTACTTATGAACTGAAGTTTCTATCGAAGTGCGATTTCGATATATGTACGATTTCCGTTTTGGGTTATTTTCGTATTCTTTCTAGTTGCCTTTCCTTTTTTTATTTTTCTCACATATCAACCAATTTTATTATCCTTTTAGAACTATGGATTATATTTATAATGAGCCACTTTTCTAATGATGACGCCTAGAGTTTTAAGAATATGAAGCACTCTAATGTGCGATGTTTTGTTTTATCTCGTGCAATACAATAATTTCAAAAAAATTATGACTGAATATGATTATTATTGTTTTCTTGTTGAATTTTAAATAATTTTTTCTGTAAAATACCTGCGCTACAGCATTTAAATATATAGATTAAGGAAAACGTGTGCTGTTATCTATATAATAGCACTCTTTCAGTTTCAATTATCCTTCAATAAAAACTTGGGAACGAATTATTTAAAATAGCATTAGTCCTTATGGAGTTTTATGCTTCGAATAGTGCTGTTTCAATTAGCGCTCGAATTTCCTGGAAAGAATTAAGAGCACTAATCGAGGACATGGTGTATTGAACAATGACCTGTAGAATTTGAGGATCAGAGGAATGATTGGTGGACTTGCCACAACTGAATTTTCAATGATGTTCCAAAAGTAAATTCATCCAGCACATGTGATTTCTTCATGAATTAACCTTTAAAAAAATAAATGCAATTGAAGTTTGGTCTTCAGATATTTTGTTCTTAATCAAGCACCTAAACTTATTTAAAACAATGTCATCAATGAAACTTGCAATCCAGTGATTCATAACAATTCATCAGCTGTTTAATGAAGTGAGAAGGTTTTATACAGAAGTACAAACTAATGATGAATACAAAACAGGCTTTATATACACAAAAATACATCACCACTACAAAATATTATAATAATTATTACATTTTATAAATTACTTCAATTATTTTGGTTTGGTTGAGTCCTCTATTCTCACCAGTGTATGAAGTAGGTGCTTTTGTGGCATTGTAAACTTTTCAACACAAACCTTTAAACCCTTAAAAGTAGTCTTCAAGAACAGTTCAACCACTAAATATTCACCAAACAAGTTTGACAGAAAAACTCCACTATGCATGAATCAATACAATATTTGTTCAGCTCAGGAAGAAAATGTGCAAGGACTTTATCTGAAGGTTAACAACCCAGATGGTTATTCAGGCTCCACATATAGGAGCTCATTCCAAATTAATATTCATGCAGGCAAGAGCTTTACAATGGAAAATACAGAGCATGCAAGTTTTAACTGCTGTATTTTCCAGCACATCAGATGCACCTATTTTTCTCGCAAATGCATTTTAAAATCGGCCTGCATTTTATGACCCAAGAATAACATTATGATTTCAGGCATCTGATTTTGCATTGCTGTTGGAGCTGCTCATCTAGCTACTTTTACAGCAGACTGTATCGAGGCAGAGAGCTTAAAGTGCACTCTCCAACATTAATTCGTACATGGGATTCCATGACTAATAGAGCTGCTCTTTATGGAGGTTCACAATTTCTGACTTTCTCATTTTATTCCCAATACTAACAAGAACAGATAATGTTACTTCTAAGACCTAACCCAAAAAAGTGTCTCATGGGCAGGGAAATATGGTAACACAAATGAGAATAAATTTCATCAATACCCAATCTTAGCAATAAGTTCAAGCTAGCAAAGAGACACAGACCAATATGAATATCCACAACTCTGCTACTGAGAAAATTAGGAAACCGAAAATGCTCTCAGAAAAACATATGTTATGCATATTTCTAGTGGAATTAAAAAAAATCCAATTTACAAAGCTTTTGGTTAAATCTAAATTAGTAAATAAGCAAAGATAATTTGCAAAGCATAATCAACTGTAATCCTTAATTCTATTTACATAAGTGCAAAATTCCACAGAGGATAAATCATTCGCCTTGACAAGGACTCGAACCTAGATCCCACGGTATCGTACCAAGTGCTTCAGCCACTGAATCTACCGAGGCGTCCTCCTCCCCTGTGGATTTTTGTGAGCTTTAACCCTCCGGGGGGCGCACCTTGTGAGTTGACACGAGCGGGCGCACGCCGCATTCAGTGCAGCGTAACTGACGCAGCAGTTACACCTGAATATACATTTTTTTAAGGAATGGGAAATTAATATATGTATGGTGTTCAAACATATGACTGGTATGATGGCTGGTTTTTTGGATAACCAAGAAATATAAAGTATGCCCCACAGAGTGCGGCGGCGTGCCCACCGAAGGGTTAAAGGAACAAGGTGCTCAACACTGCCGGAAATACAATGTAAAGAGGCAGTCCAAAGCATGCGCTTAGTGCCACATTCTGTGAGATTGAAGCCAAACTATGAACACAATGAGGTGTTCGTTCTTTTTAAAAAATATTGAGAATACCGGGATAGTCCCGGTATCCTCAAAAAGTTTCAATTCTATTCAAATCAGACCAAGCAAAATAGTTTGAGATTTACTCATTTTGATTAGTGGAGAATTTCTGAAAGCATTATCACCAACACCTTACACAAGTTATGAATTAAATAAACCACAACCAATAATAGACAAAAATAAACAAGCTGCACAGCTAAAGACAGTGGCGGATTAAGATCGTTGTTTTTTTAGGGGGGGGATTGCGACTTTCTGAGGGTCTGGGGGGTATGGAATATCTTATGGCCAACATTTTTTAAATTAGATTACATATAAGAATTATGGGGGGACCCATCCTTAATCTGCCACTGACTGAAGATTAGGGTATTCATGCATTACCAGTTAACCCATTCAATGCTGACCTGTTGACAATACATTCATTCCCTCCCTGAAGGGTATTTTTCGTTTATTTATATAAAACGAAAACACATCCAGCAAAGAACGAACCTCATCCACGTGTGCCTAGAGCAAGACTACGGCGCTGGAGGAAGCTGCAAGTGTCAGCGCCGATGCTTTGAAACTAGGGAAAACCGAGAAAAGTAATGGGACCGATGCCTTGAATTCAAGGCATCCGCGCCTCTGGCTTCCACGGGATGCCTTGAATTCAAGGCATCCGCATTGAATGGGTGAAGTGTTCATTTAGATGGACATCACTTTCTTTAAAGGTCAAAAATATTTATACCTTGAGCAAAATATTTAATAAAACTTATAATAGCTATAAAAAAAACTCTAATAAACAAGAGAGGAGTGGCTTTCACAGTTTTCGATTGGACATTGAATTTCATCTTTTCATATGCGGATTTTGGAATAAAAAATTAACGCTATGATGAGTTTTTACTGTAATAATAATCCTCAGCTTAAGACAATTTATGCAACTGCATCATGAATCATTTAAAAAAGTCGCTTCCCTTTACCAATTCAACTCACTTTTTACAAGCCTTTAGGAGGCACTCTGTCTTTACTATATTCAATGAGATCAAAGTTCCACATCACAGCAAGTAAAGACTCATCCAACTGAAGTTTCATTCTCTGTGCTTCCCAGATATGCCAGAGTCAGGAGTTTGACTAGTTTGAAACTTCTCTGCATTAAAGTTTAACCAATCGTCTGTTAGGATAAAATAAGAAAAATAATTGTATACTGAAGAGAGAATCAAAAAAACAATTTGAACAAAAATTCATCAATATAACTCAATCACTTTTCATGCAAATGAAAAATAAGAGCTATTAAAGCAAATTCCAGACCTAAGGAACGGTAGCTTTTCAGCAGAATTATAACTGAACAGTGAAACGGATGGCTCGTAGGCATATAAGAAAAATGGTGAACGTGTTAAGGTGATGAGTGTGCATCATACTAATGGAGGTATTGAAGTATGTGATCACATACAATTGTGCAGCCATAGGTGTGGCAGTTTAAACACATTAAAAAGGATACCCATGGCTACGCTTAAGCCAGGGCAGAAATTTGAGGGTGCGTGAGGATAGGAATGACTTCTCAACAAGGCCAAGGTAACCTACTTCCCATGGTGTGATCCTTTATTTGGAAGTAGAAACAGTCATTGAAGGGAAACACATAGTAGGTAACAATGAAATGAGAAGGAAATCAGGGCTAGGGATTTGTACGGTGAGGCATTTTCTGAGAAATGTATGAAGGGAGGAGAGGCCCGAGTCCAGGATAGGAGTATATGGCGAGGTGACCTTTCTTTGGCCCCATGATGTTGATTCCTTTCATTCATTCATTTCCACTTCCCTACGTACACTATGTGAATTTATGACATGAGTGCTCCAAAGATTAAACCTTTGGAAAGGTTGGTTCATATTTCTTTCATACTTTTTCAGAGTATTTTCCACATATTAAATGATTCATGACATTCATTATTTTATTCTTTTTTTTTTCATTCATTATTTTTAGCTGCTGTGACGTGGAAGTTATATGCTTACTTAATTTTTAAAACTGTAGTAGCTTTTAATATTCTTTGGCCTGATATAAAGTTCGTTTGACAAAGAGCACTTCAAAAGGGTGACAGCAATATCTTATGAGCTCTATGGAAGTAAACTGAATATAATTTGGGGTGATAAAAATTATTGTGCCTATAGGGACTGTGAGGAGTTCAATAAAACAGCATAATGTTTTAAACATGCATTTCGCATCAAAAAGTAATTCATTGTAGTCATTGGATTGGCTACAATGTACACCTACAATATCGTTTCATTCACAATCATTACATTTGGGGCAGGGAATTGCTATAACCACAGTATAAAAGTTTTATTATATGTGAGCCTGTGTGTTTTCAGGTCAGAACAATTGACTTCCGTCTGTATATGCCCTCACATTTGTCTGTGCAAATGCATGTGTAGCTACAAGTGTCTGCTTATGAGAGCTTTCGCATGTGTCTTAATTATGTGGAGTGTATGCACTTCAGTAACCGGGCTGTGAAATTCAAGACTGGACATCCTGTGATGATAGGAAATTCACACTTTAACAAGAAGAAAATGGAATCATGAGCTGAAGAAAATTTTTACAATATGTGAGCCTGTGTGCATAGAGCAAACCAAAGTAATAACGGGACATTAGAAAAATGACTTCCCTTTTTCTGAAGAGAGTCAGCTCTTTGGATTGGTACCGTAGACCTTCAAGGATAAGGTAAATGAGATGAACAGATACATGAGGTTATAAATACACTCCATGAGTTTCAATCCATAGACAGAGCAGAAGAAATATGCCAAATCAACAGATCTACAACAGATGTTGAAGAGCTGCAGGAAATCGTGGAGAATATCACCACTGCTTAGAAAGCATTCATTAACAAGCTATTCATGAATGAGCTGCAGAGTACAAGATACAACAGTCTGAGCTGCTGGCATGCCATGCGACCGCAGGATATTCAGCAATGGGCTATAGAAAACTAAGGACCTGAGAATTGAATGAGTGGTGAACTTGCAACAATAAGATTATCCAAAAATCAATTGGCTCAAATTATGTGCTTTCTTTACAAATTTGCTTAAAGAAAAATCAGAATCGATCAAAGATTGGTCTCCACATATTGTATAATAAATGAGCTACAGAAATGTAATACATGTTGAACTACATATCTGTAGCTCAACTTTCAGTATTACACATATGTCATACATTTTGTATTACATATGTGTAATACTGAAAGTTGAGTCTCCATAGACAAAATATAAATGTTATAAGTTAACTCTGCATACACCAAATTTACATGCATAGAATTAATGTATTCATTCTTTGAGTTTAAAATTGAAATAAGCACTTATGGCAAATTAATATTAATTATTTTAAAAGCAGCTTTCAAATATTGCTTCATTGAAATGCCAAATTACTTGATATTAGCACAGTATGAAATGGATGCATACTGAGTTTCATACTGAAATGTGGTTCAGGTTTTAATTGCTAACAGTCATGTGAACACAGAGCATTTACAAGGTACATCCAGAAAGCAAGTTCTTTAAGGCTGTTTACAGAAAGTAAAAATAAATAAATATATGTATGTGTATATTATATACATAAATTGAGAATAACGTAAAATCAAGGTGCGTATAATTGAGGTTTCACTGTACACTGAATACTCAATTATACACAGTTTCTCTTATCTGTGGAAAGTCTCGGAACATATTTACTGCAGATAAATGAGTTTACCATATGTTTAGGAAGTGGAGGGTGATTACTTGTCTCAGCAGTAATAAGAGCATTATAGTATATGGGAATTTAAAATTTCATCAGGGAATGATGGTGATGGGTTAACAGGATATGTTAATGGATTGGAGGAAGGTTCAAGGAAGGGTATTGAGGGTACATTTGGGAGATACACCTCTCAATCTTCATGCCTTCATGAGTTTATACCTCTATGTTGTAACCACATTATTACTGACTATCACTAGGCACAATAAGGCTCACTAAATTAAAATTGTGTTCAGTGCTCCAATGTAGATACTCAATCCAGTTTTGAACCAACCTATAAGGAATTACTTCACTCTTGTAGCAGTTACGTGACTTCTTCGAATTTTATGGAGTAAACTAATTAGCTTTCTTCAAATAATGCTAGAATGAACTGAAACTGCCATCTCTGAAGAGAATTTCATACACCACCTTCACTGTAGCTTTGAAAGCAAGTTTCACAGGAACTGCAAACTAGCTTCAAATGATTGAAAGGAATCTATGAACCACATTATACTTGCTTTGAATTTATCTCACAACTTCTCTCAATTTTTAGAATCACTTAAGAATCGTGGCAAAAAAATACATGCCCCTGAGTAGTGGAATTAATTATATAAGTAAGGGAGGGGGGGATTCCTTGGAGAAGCAGAGTAAAATGCCTTCTTTGGGTATAAAAATACTGGCAAAAAGAAGAGCTCGTGGTATTGGGATATTCACTGTCTGACACCAAAGAGAGTTACCATAAGAATTATTAATATTACACAGGCTGTAGCTAAAGTAAATCGAATTATAAATGAGAGAGGAAAATTGTGACACACCATGGGAAGGAGAGTATTATATATGTGACCATTAAAAGAGCTTTTAACACACCGAATATAATACACACAATAGTAGTTGTTTTGACAAAAAATCTATTATACATGTATTGACCACAGGAAGTTGAAATATCATGTTTATTCTTCTTTCTTTGGCAGTTTGCAAATTTTTACCTGAAATGTATTCACCTAACATACATTTTAAAGTTTATATTGAACGATCAAAGAGATTTCATGAATTTAACTCCTGCAGAGACAAAAAATCACCGATACCTCTAATTATGTTCATCAATTGCTGCATGTCAAGCATTGCATTATGCAGATATATCCTCGGCTCGCACAGAGACTTTTAGGGTGAGTGACCAGGTTATAAAAGTAATTAGGTTCTCAAGCATAGTTTTTAATTAAAATTAATATTTTAGGAACAAAAATGGGAACACACACTGGCAGCAATGAAACTTAAATACAATGTAAATGTTGAGATCAAAAATAAATGTTCTACACCACAATGGGCCACACCAAGTTCTCCCAGCCACTGGCTTAAATTTTTCTGGCCCTCCTGTCTCAATAACCAGGGAAAATTTCCATTACTAACCTAAATACTCATGAGCTCAACCTCAATCACTGTGATTATATACTTCATATCATAAAAATGAGCATTTGGGATGAAAATATCATGATTCTATTTGAATTATCATAAGACTGCCATGGACAATGAACTGACCATGCACTTCAGAGTATATGTTGGCACAACTGGTGAGCACTAACAACTTTAATATTTTTACAGAATTTATTTCAGATGAGGGTTCCTTTTTACATGATGTAGTGCTTTGTGTTGGTGTATATTGAAGCAGACAGAGCATGAAGGCACAGGTAGTAGAACTAAACTAATTGTAAGATGGTAAAAGGGATATTATCCAGAAAAATGCATTGTCCAAGGACCAAGGAACAGCCATCTCTATCATTTTTACAGCAACGACTACTTTACACTGGTAAACCAAATTTTTGCACATTTTTAAAATGTCATAAAGGATGGAAGTCCCATTGAACAATGCACATAAATACACCAATTGAAAATATCGTTCCCTAATACCATCTGTACTGAAAAAAAAAGTTTAATTAAACACTGAACTGTGTTAATTATGTCAAAAATATATTGTAACGATCAATACATAAAATTAAGGTCTCACCTTTTACATGATCAATAAAAAAGCAAAAGCATAATACAACTTACAAGTTAATCTAAACAAAAATGAAAGACAGAGTCCACTTAAAAAAAAGAGGAACATGAAGAACAACAGCATCATAAAAAAGTAATCAGAATGCACAGTAGCAAAAATTTAAATACACACTAGAACCTTTAGGTTAAATGCATATAGATTGTAACATGAGATTCATAAAATATTACCATTTATTAATATGTAGTGAATTTGTGTATAGACTAGATAAAACTGCATTCCTAAAATTATTGCACAAGAGATGAGGACTGAAGCATTATCACATTGTTGGCCTATTTTAGGTTGATTTGCACTAGTGCATGAATACTTATCGAGGGTTAAAAATTGAATGCTGGGAGATGCCATTAGTTAGTACACGCTAGCATACTTGAGAGAGATAACTCCTTCAATAATTTACAATTTACTTGCTCTTCACTAGAATAGTAATGAGCAAAACTACCACTTTTACCCCACTAACTGACTATGTTCCATACCCAATTCTTCAAGGAACAGTCCCATGGGTGTCTTCTTCAATCCAATGCCTTCAATTTTGTTCACCAACTTGTTCTTTATGTTCCTGAGCCTCATGGATGCATGGATGAAGGTCACTGAAAATTCAAATATAAGGAGAGAGAATGAAACACCTGACCAATACTCAGCAGTGCAATACTCTTGCACTGATAGGTATGATGGTTTAACAGTAATGTCATATAATTCTGGGTCAAATATGCAATAAACTTAGCATGAAATAAACGAAAGAAGAAGAAAGGAAAAAGTCACTACAGAACCTCAGCCATTCCAAAAACACCTAATTTATAAGATTTGTTATTCACAACAATCATGAATAAATCAAAATTGCCTCAAAATATATATAAAAAAATTTATAGAAAATAAGGCCAGTAGCAACTCGCAGTCATGTTAAACGCGGGATGGCACAATGGACCAAAAGGTCTGAGTGCTGGGAGGGCTCCAGAAGGTACTCGCCCACCCTTACAATCTACTAAACTGGCAAAATACACTACGGAGATAAAAAAATATGCTGATATAAAGATGTTATAATTCATCTTCCACAATGTCTAACCTCCATACATGAAATTACATAGCATGTAAAAGTGATGGCAGCTACTCCAATTATGTAATTATTCTGGGAGAAAACAAGAGCTTACAATGGGTCTTTCACAAAGATCAAGATTTTTCACCAAACCAAAGTAGTCACACTGCCATAAATGTTATTCAGAGCATGGGTATTGTAGCCACTTGAGTATGTACTGGAAACCACTACTTAAGTCGATTGTGAAAGAGGGGAACGATGGGATGGCCACTATGTAATGACATGCAGCCTTAACGTTGCAACATGTGAAATTATTTACACTCGTTAAAAATAAGTTTTGCCAAACAGCTTAACTTAAATGGGAGTCACCAGCTAGGGGAGACAATAAAGCATGAAATCCAGAGAGTAAAATATTTCATCTAGACTGGGATTCAAATCCTGATTCCCCCAAATTTACACCAGGTGTATTAACCAATTGTTCTAATCACAGAGAATTTCACACACTTGTGTCTCCCCTTAGTGGATGAATCCCACTCAAGTTTGACTGACAGACAAAATGCCTAAGGTAAAACACCCACACTACCTAGGGCACCATGAACAAGGGAATACATATTAAGGCATTGGCAAATTGGAATGTAAAGGCTGTATTACAATTTACACAGGTCAATCCAGGGCATAAATAAAAAATTATATCTAGAGATCACATAGTATCAGGATTGACTTTACAGAAGAACTAATAAAACCTCTCCTCAGTATATCTTCCATGGCTTGTGAGTGAACTTTGAGGAACTTAGAGTTCATAATGAAATAAATAAACTTAGTATATTCCACCCAATTTTTTAATGGTATAAACCCCGACCGGTTTCAACACTTTCGTCTCATTACCAAGAGATAATACAGTGTATTATCCCTTGATAATGACACGAAAGTGTTACTAATAACTTATATATACGAAGTGTTAATACACGGTATTATCCCTTGGTAATGACACCAAAATGTTGAAACCGGTTGGGGTTTATACCATTAAAACTTAGTGTGGAATATACAAAGTCTCTCCTCAGTGTTCTTCCCAGACTTTTTCACCATTTGAGTGGTATGAAGCAGTATATGGGCAAATAAAAAAGATATTGCACAACATTACAACATTTCCTGAATAACTAATAACAAAATAAAAACAAATTAGCTGGTCAGTCGGTAAAACTAGCCCAGTGGCATGCCAATCAGAAATACCTTGGCGAGAACACCCCCCTACTGTATTTCCAACACTTGAATTACCGTACATCTTTCAGCATCAGCTGAATCGAGTATAAGTTGAAGCCTTATTTTAGGTTGAAAATATTGACTAAAATGTGTGACTCAAGAAAAGAAGCCCTCCCCAAATCAGCTACCAGCATCAAATTGAGAACTTGCGAGATGGCATTAATTTGGGTGATGAGAGCATTTGAATCGCTTGGGCTAAATTTGGCCCACCGAACCAATAGCCACCTCTTGCTCCACACCAATCCTCTTCCCCTCTAGAGGAATAGCAATGACCCTTCCCATCTAGAGGATAGATAGGGAATAAGGGATGGAGAATTTGGAGGAAACTAGCATCAAGGAAGGGCCTTGCCAGGTGCTATCTAGGCCATCCATGAGCATATGTTCATCTAAGTACACATAGATGTACAGCAAAGTCTCTTGATAGTGAAATTGAAGGGACCCAAACATTTCCTATTTCACTTTAAAGAATCATAGAAACTCCTAATTTTAATGCAATGAAGCATCATTCATGTTAGCATACAGTGTAATTAAGCTATGTGGCAGGTATATTTTTATTTCAATTGTAGTAGCTTCTCTGGCTGCAACAAGATGTATTTTCTCACAGTCTGGCTGCCACTAGACTTCATTTCAAATATTTTTCTGCTTCAGCTTCAGATGGTCTCGCGAAGGTCCGAGCGCCTCCCCTCCCTAGGGGTGTGGAGGGCGCAAGGTGAGGTGGGAGCTCTACAAGACATTGCCAAATGTACGTCGAGAGGGGAAGGGGTTGAGAGGGAGAGTGAAAAGCTTGTGGCTTCCGACAGATCAAGCGATGGTAGACAGTAATGTTTGACAACACAGCACACCGGAGCACAAGGTGAACACGACTGATGCTTGAGGGTGATAGAATGTTATGCTCTGGCCACTATTGGCCCTTCCCTAGTCAACTACCAGGAGTTTCCTCCGCCACTCCATGACAGGAGCACAAAGGTAGATGGCAGCTCACAATGTAGGGAGCCACCTAGTGGGAATGCGAGATTCACAGGTTAGTGGCATTTGGTGTGGCTGGCCAATCCTGACATTGTTTCTGTTTAATGGAGACATTGAATAAAGATCATAATATATGCAGCATCTCCCTTACCAACCTCATGGATGACCTGACTACTGCTACGCAAATAAGTTGGTATCAGAACAAGTTTGTTAATCAACAAGTTAATGCAGAACTGTGTTGGGACATCAGCTGCCTAATAAGTTATAAGATTGGAGACAGTGCAATTTTTTTCCTGGCACTAACACCAAAGCACGAACCTGTTCCTGAATTTCACTCATATTTTGGGGTACTAATCAATTTTCATTTTTTTTATCCCGGCAACAGCTTCTATCATTTTCTCAGCAATAACTGAAAACTTTTGTAATTATTATAGAGCTACTTTATGCTCCTTCGTTAAGTTTCTTGAGGAGTTTACCTTCTACCTTTGCAGCAATAATGAGCTTTAGAGCTACATATTTTAGGAAAAAAGGGAAGAATTTTTTTGATTAATTCATGAATGGCTCAACCTTTATAGAAATTTTCAATGTTAAATGAGAAAAAAGCTGTTGCATGGAGAGGTATGGAAAGATATGGAGGTGAGATTTAAAGTAGTCAGGAAGAATATAAAGCCAGTTAAGTTTCTAGAGTCATGCAATAATCAACTAGTCAGCTGAAGACATACAGTCAATATTGAGTGTATTTATGATACAGTATGATACATATAAGGAGAAGATGAGTCATGAAAGGGTTAAAGGCAATGAGAGTTTCCAAAAATAGAAAGGCTGAAGGGCATGGAATAGAGCAGGGGGAAAGGCTTCCATATCTATGGGAGCATTTTGAATAAGGAATGGTTTAGTATTACATACATATGGCTAAATATTTCAGGGATAGAGAAGTATGATTAAAGATAATGAAACTGAGAGGAACTCCAATGAAAACCATTGAAAAAAGAATAGACAATTCATTTGTACAAAGCGTATAGTTCAAAAAGCTGTTCTTGCAGGAGGATGAATCTGAGCTTCAGGCTTTTGTGACATGGATGTAGAAAATATTGAAGAGGGTAAGGTAGCAAGAAAGGCAAATAAGCAAATGGTAGATTGGAGGAAAGGAAATCAGTGTATTCAGAAGACATAGTAAAAGGAAATGGAGGACAAACAAAGAGATGTTGGGTATTGAAGAAAATAATGGGGGAGAAAGTTGTTTAAGCATGAAGAAGGAATGAAATTCATAGGAATTTTGTACAACGTTAGGGATTGCACATAATAAGAAGAACTTAAGAGAGACCTTATGAAGGACAAATAGAAAGCTTTTAAAGCACAAGTGTTTTGAGGACCACAAGACAGGAAATTAAATCAAAAACTGTTTAAAACCCTAGATATCAATTAGTAGATTGGCCAATGAATGGATGTGTTGAGGGCTAAGTTGGACAAGAGGATTTGTCCCAGGTATAATAACTCAAATAAATGGAAAATCACTAACAAGGTGATAGCAAATCTCACCATTTGAAAAAACTAGAAATTTTAACTTAACTAAAACTAGAAATTTTAAAAATAAAATGGAAATTTTAAAATTTCATATTTCACTACACCAAATACTATGCAAAGTTTGGGATGCAAATGTGATGCCACTACAGTACATAAATACTTCAATATACATTCGTGTTTTTCTCGCGGGTTGAATGTAATGGAGATATCTAAGACATATTGGCAAAGTTTTAGGAGCCTTTAGCTTTTACATTTAATCAGTTTCATATCGCTGCATCAATTTCTATTAAGTTTAATATTTTATTAGCAGTATCAATATTTTACAATTAGAGGAAAATGATAATGGGTGGGAATGCAATTTTTTTGCCATATCAAAATTTCACTACAAAGAACCTTTACTGTATACACATCTTCAGTCTTAGGTCCAGTGATTATCACATGCATCAAGCAGCAGTTGCAAGCAAAATTAACCCCATGGTTGATTTTTGGGGAGGCAACTAACAAACAACCAAAGTCATAAGCACCAAAGGATAGGTTTGTAGATTGGCAAAGGTAGGGTTGCATAGGGGAATTGAGGAAGAGAGGAGAGAAACTGTGTTGGCATCGGTCTACTCTTTACATAAAGTGCAATGGGGTCCACTTCTGAACATCCCCATTAAACAGATGGAGTGCTACACTTTGAAAAACTCTCCACAGGGCACCTGAGTAGAGATCAGGATTCCACTGAAAAATCCCTGCCACTGCCAGGATTTGGACTCCAGGTAAGATTCACTCGTAAACTTTGCAATTGGAGAAGTATTTCACCAGAATGATAAGCACAGAAAAATGATCAATGAAAACACAAAAAAAAATATGGAATAAAAAATAAATATCTACGAGTTGAGTTAGACCACTAATTGACCAAGGAGGGAAATAAGCACCAACTATGCAGTTACATTAAATTTATTTATTATTAAGAACTACCAAGGATTCCACAACTTATATCATCCTGTGGTAAAGAACACTACAAATGAAGAGTTATGTACACCCAATCCAAGTGAATGATACAAGGTGTTGAAACCTAGGTAATAATAAACAACAAAAAATTTAGCGGAATCTACGTAGTTGGTGCTCATTTCCCTCCATGCTGAATTGATTCCGCATCGTTAAGCCTAAAAGAGTTCATTTCATTCATTGATGACCAAAATAAAGATGTTTAATACATCAAGTTCACGACCTGAGAACAGGCTATCTCATGTCCATAAATACAGTTGAGTCCCTAGAGTTTATGGAGCTACTAATATTGAGGAAAAATCGACCAATGTTTATGAAATACCGTATAAACTCGTGTAAGAGGCGCACCTTTTTTCCCATAAATCGCAGCCGAAAATGAGGGTGCGCCTCTTACATGAATTTTTTATCTGCCTGCCTTCGAACCTTGGTCACGATATGAGCGGCAGGCTGCGGGCGGCAGAGCAGTATCGCGGCAGTGGCCACGAAACGAGCAGTGATTCAACCCACGATAATCAGAAATGGCAGTACATACTGTCATTAGGCAAAACGTTCTCGGCCGACATTTATGAATTGGAATGAGTAGAACGGCAGAGCGGCAATTTAATATCTGGGATTGGCGGCGAGCGGAACCTATGCCGTTCACGTCTATCATGGCTGGGTTTGAGCGTTTTCCATGTCAAGCATTAGGAACATGAAACTCAGCGTTGCCTCTCTGTCGCTCGCCTACCGCCGAGGCCCGCCTGCCAGTCGTACCGAGGCATTACTCTCAAGTTCCTGGAGAGCTGAGTGACCTAGGTGCTCAGCGTGAGTCATCAAGGGGGAGGGGATCGTTCGCTCGCTTGTTTACGGGGGACGCAGTCGCCTAAAAACATGTAAAAACTTGTTGTTTGACAAGGCGAGGGTGTGGGGTGCAATTGGGGGACAGCCTAACTTTCTCATTTTCTGTCATCGGACAACTTTGAGTGACTCAACTGTATGCACCTACCCTAAGCACAACTGTGAGAATTCTGTGAATATTAACATTTGTGAATACAACAACATAGGTCAGTGTTGTTCCATATTGAACAAGGAAAAAAAGTTGTGGTATTTCACGGCAGCTGAAAAACTTAATCAAAGACGCTGAGGAAGTAGGAAACCACGCTGCTGGACGAAAGCATGATGTGCCGGAATCATGCATTAGGAGATGGAGGAAGGATAAGGTTGCACTCATGGTGGCACTATTCCATACCAATAGGGACAGATGATCTTTTCGGGGAAAATCTACGAGCTGTGAAAGGACATGCGCGTGCATGCCGCCGTACTGCAACGCCCGTCTCACTAATAAGTCGGCCGTTTTTATGTAAATCATGCAATTTTTTTATTTTGTCATTCATTGAAGATTTTTGTTGGACCATATTGAAAAAATAAATTCCATAGACAGTTATGATTTCTTTCAAAGTTTGATTTTTTTCAGGTTTTGATGTCGTATCTACGCCTTATCGTTCGTTTTTGACGCGGCTGACGCTTGGGTATTTTGCATTTAACGTGTTTGCATTCCCGCTCGTCATCGTTTACAGCAAAATATAATTTGTAAAAGTTAACCACATTTTAAAAGGCGACTTACAGCGACTATTACTAGTGCATTAGGAAAACGGTGGGGGAAATCAAAGCTCGGTGCGACTGTCTGCACTTACCAACTAAACACGAATTGTAGCGAGGTCGGATTTGTTTTGTTCTAATGAATATCAATTACTCCACTCATTCCAAAGGACAATAAACAATGTAAGCATTGTAGGGCTAAGGCTACAAGTGAATACTTACCGATCTTTTCGGGGAAAATCTACGAGCTGTGAAAGGACATGCGCGTGCATGCCGCCGTACTGCAACGCCCGTCTCACTAATAAGTCGGCCGTTTTTATGTAAATCATGCAATTTTTTTATTTTGTCATTCATTGAAGATTTTTGTTGGACCATATTGAAAAAATAAATTCCATAGACAGTTATGATTTCTTTCAAAGTTTGATTTTTTTCAGGTTTTGATGTCGTATCTACGCCTTATCGTTCGTTTTTGACGCGGCTGACGCTTGGGTATTTTGCATTTAACGTGTTTGCATTCCCGCTCGTCATCGTTTACAGAAAAATATAATTTGTAAAAGTTAACCACATTTTAAAAGGCGACTTACAGCGACTATTACTAGTGCATTAGGAAAACGGTGGGGGAAATCAAAGCTCGGTGCGACTGTCTGCACTTACCAACTAAACACGAATTGTAGCGAGGTCGGATTTGTTTTGTTCTAATGAATATCAATTACTCCACTCATTCCAAAGGACAATAAACAATGTAAGCATTGTAGGGCTAAGGCTACAAGTGAATACTTACCGATCTTTTCGGGGAAAATCTACGAGCTGTGAAAGGACATGCGCGTGCATGCCGCCGTACTGCAACGCCCGTCTCACTAATAAGTCGGCCGTTTTTATGTAAATCATGCAATTTTTTTATTTTGTCATTCATTGAAGATTTTTGTTGGACCATATTGAAAAAATAAATTCCATAGACAGTTATGATTTCTTTCAAAGTTTGATTTTTTTCAGGTTTTGATGTCGTATCTACGCCTTATCGTTCGTTTTTGACGCGGCTGACGCTTGGGTATTTTGCATTTAACGTGTTTGCATTCCCGCTCGTCATCGTTTACAGAAAAATATAATTTGTAAAAGTTAACCACATTTTAAAAGGCGACTTACAGCGACTATTACTAGTGCATTAGGAAAACGGTGGGGGAAATCAAAGCTCGGTGCGACTGTCTGCACTTACCAACTAAACACGAATTGTAGCGAGGTCGGATTTGTTTTGTTCTAATGAATATCAATTACTCCACTCATTCCAAAGGACAATAAACAATGTAAGCATTGTAGGGCTAAGGCTACAAGTGAATACTTACCGATCTTTTCGGGGAAAATCTACGAGCTGTGAAAGGACATGCGCGTGCATGCCGCCGTACTGCAACGCCCGTCTCACTAATAAGTCGGCCGTTTTTATGTAAATCATGCAATTTTTTTATTTTGTCATTCATTGAAGATTTTTGTTGGACCATATTGAAAAAATAAATTCCATAGACAGTTATGATTTCTTTCAAAGTTTGATTTTTTTCAGGTTTTGATGTCGTATCTACGCCTTATCGTTCGTTTTTGACGCGGCTGACGCTTGGGTATTTTGCATTTAACGTGTTTGCATTCCCGCTCGTCATCGTTTACAGAAAAATATAATTTGTAAAAGTTAACCACATTTTAAAAGGCGACTTACAGCGACTATTACTAGTGCATTAGGAAAACGGTGGGGGAAATCAAAGCTCGGTGCGACTGTCTGCACTTACCAACTAAACACGAATTGTAGCGAGGTCGGATTTGTTTTGTTCTAATGAATATCAATTACTCCACTCATTCCAAAGGACAATAAACAATGTAAGCATTGTAGGGCTAAGGCTACAAGTGAATACTTACCGATCTTTTCGGGGAAAATCTACGAGCTGTGAAAGGACATGCGCGTGCATGCCGCCGTACTGCAACGCCCGTCTCACTAATAAGTCGGCCGTTTTTATGTAAATCATGCAATTTTTTTATTTTGTCATTCATTGAAGATTTTTGTTGGACCATATTGAAAAAATAAATTCCATAGACAGTTATGATTTCTTTCAAAGTTTGATTTTTTTCAGGTTTTGATGTCGTATCTACGCCTTATCGTTCGTTTTTGACGCGGCTGACGCTTGGGTATTTTGCATTTAACGTGTTTGCATTCCCGCTCGTCATCGTTTACAGAAAAATATAATTTGTAAAAGTTAACCACATTTTAAAAGGCGACTTACAGCGACTATTACTAGTGCATTAGGAAAACGGTGGGGGAAATCAAAGCTCGGTGCGACTGTCTGCACTTACCAACTAAACACGAATTGTAGCGAGGTCGGATTTGTTTTGTTCTAATGAATATCAATTACTCCACTCATTCCAAAGGACAATAAACAATGTAAGCATTGTAGGGCTAAGGCTACAAGTGAATACTTACCTCCGAGGTCCATATATGCCTTTGAAAAATGCCGCGTAAATTATAAGAGAATATCGCAAGCGGCTTTGATAATGGCCGAAAATTCGAAGTTAGGCCCGCAAAACCTCGCAATAGGAGAAAAAAAAGCCCCCAACATTTTTTCTTCAACTTCGACGCATAAAAAGAGGGGTGCGCCTCTTACAAGCGTTTATTCAGTAAATAAAAACTCGTATAAAATACTCATTTCTACATTTCATTACATGACCCCAAAATTTGTTCTCACTACAGCAGTACTTTCACAATACATATGTATTTAATTTGAAAAAAAGACATGATATATGGCACATTAATCCCCATGGTCCAAATTTAAATGATTGCCATTCTCTTACTTTTTAATGTACACATATACATGCTGATCACGAATTATGTGTTCCTTAAAATTATAAATCCTTTGGCCACGCAATATTATATTAAGTAAAAATTATGCAAAGATGAATGCCATCAGGGTATATTTTCCTCCTTGTTTTCTTATGGATAATAATAAAAGTTATTAATATTGAAAAAGAGGTAGAGATGCATAACCACAAAAAATATCAAGGATTATGAGGATATATCAGTTTTTTTCTCATATTTATCGATATTGCATGAAATTATAACATTTCAATGATTAATGTTTTTGCAATTTGGTAGAGATTAATGAACTCCTGACAATATTCCAGTATAAAAATATACATTTTACAGAGTTCTCCAAATTCATCTGAGTGGTATTTGTTGAATAACAGGAACAGCTTCCACATGTATCCATAGCTGTGTCCATTAAAACATCAATGCAGGTGCATCATAAACTGGCAACTGCAATCCTTACCAAGGTGAAATTATTTCATAAATTTTCCACAAAAGATAATCAAATAACTTATTTTCTCCTTACTGCACCACATGAAATTCAGCCATCACAAAATACATAATAATATCTTCAAAAATAGTCCAAATCAAGAAATTCCCCCTGTTTATAACATTAATGTTAATTTTGGAAGAAAATATGCTTCCAAAATAAGGAGGAATAAAAATTTCTTGAATTGAAAAGATATGAGACAGCACTAAATAAAAGGACATGTATATTTCATGGAACTTCAGCAGAAGGAATGAAGAGCAACCATCCAAATGTATTACGCTATCTTTCAACATTGCCTATGATTCCAGATACCTGAGCTGTCTCATTACTTCATATCAGATCAGGCAAATATCCACTAGCTTTTTTCCCTTTTGATCTCCAGACACCTTCAGTGGCCTGTATACCCCCAGGATCCTAGCAAACCTATAAGGACCGATTCTCAGGTTTCCAAAGGACTGAACCATCATTGTAATAAATTGGATTAATGATGACAGAATAAAGGATATCAATTTTCCCAAAAGATAAACAACAATTTAAACTTATCATCACTTTGCATAGTAATTTCTGCATTGGAAAAGCAATATTCATAGTAAATATCAACTTTTACCTCTTCTGGGACTGGACTTTGAAAAGCTAGCCTTACTATATATTTGAAATGGATTTATCATATTTTATACAGATTTCCTAAACCAACTTGGATACATCAGAGTTACTCTATTTAATCTCATATCATTTACCTTAAAATTTTAAAAAGCCATTTTTAGCCTGTTTAAAGTTGTGTGAACCTTTTAGCCTAACTTTTGGTGCCTATGAATGGAATAATGTCGAAACGAAAAATGTGCTTAACCTTTTCCACTCGGGTGTTGTGTCACTCGACACATGCAATATTCCATTATTTTAATTAATTCGTTTTATTTGTATGTACATGTATACACATTTTTTTGTTAATTTACAATTTGATTTGGCAATATGCGCAGAATATAAAATGTAATATATTTCACATTATCATATAAATTATTTAGAGCATCACCTACGAGAAACCTTGGTTGTTACGGGCCTCGAGCTAAATTCCAAGTGGGCTACTAGAATCGAGACTGAAAAAATCTAAGTGTAAAGGGCTAATCTCCAAGTTTCGTGATAAAAAAGCAAGCCATTTAACCGCTTCCCTGACGGGTTTTTTACAAAACCGGTCAAAAAAAGTCATATTTTTTTATTTCAGATTCAGAAGCATTTAAGGGAGGCAAATCTGAAAATGTTTTCCTTTATTTTTTAATCCAAATAACTAATGATTTATTCAATAATTTATGAATGTTGCCTCTTAACTTGAGAGAATTAGACCATCTGCATATCAGTATAACTTTTCTTCCCATAAACCTTAGTTAGACATCTAATGATGAATACATTTAGTTATATTGCAAATGCATATACTTTGCCGACAGCGTTAATGTTAACTATTAATTTTAGTCCAAAGTACATCAAGAAACAACACACAAACATTCATGGAAGTTAGGCAACCCGCATGACGACGACTTTCGCTCTAAAAATGTTTAATAGGATTCATTCTATGACAAAAACAAGAAACTTCATTTCTTTTACTTGATTATCTTTGAAGAGTGCTGGAATCCCTTTCCTCAGTGTTCCATATGAGTCAGTGGAATGTGAAGCGAACAAGTCGGCTAGATCTGGAGACGTATAAAAGTTATCCATCGTCAGGCAATATCATAGGCCAAATAATGGCTTCATTAGAGTCATCATCACTTTTGAGGTTATGGGTAAAGTCTTTATCCAACATAGTCCCATTTCCTGTGTAAATTGTCGTTGACCACACGTATCCAGTTCTCGATTCACAAAGAAAAAATACTTGCCAAATGAAGCTCTTTTCATAGGCATGAACTGCCGCCACCCAAATCTTCCCTTGTTCGAGAGTAGGCTCTTTTCGATGGTAACGTCCATCTCTGGTGTATGGAGTGCCTTGAACTTTTCCTCCAGCCTCTGGCAAATCGGCCATATTTTATTTAGTTTGGCATTGGGGTGTGTTTGGGGATCAAAATCGTTATTATAGGCAAAATGTAAATATTGCCTTATTTTTAAGAATCATCCGTAAGACATTGGTTGTCAAAAAAATAAGAGAGGAGAGTATAGGTCTCGTTGACCAATAAAAATCAGTATCTGGCTTCCGCACTCTGCTCTGTAGCATTACAAGGGCAAAAAACACGAATTTTTGAGCTTGTCACAGCTCGCCACTGATTTACGCTAGCACTGCTCGGCCCCGCTTTTTCACGCAAAGTGTTACTGGCGCAGTGATTAGTTTCCCAAGTTATAAAGTCAACATTTTCATGGTTGAAAAAAGTATTTTAGGGAACCTCATTCGGGAACCAGGTCTAAGTTCATCAAAGAATTACCTTCTAAAAGAAACCTAGGTGGTGCCGGAGGAGGATTCGTTGAAAGCATTTCCTCCCACTCCGCTTCCCGCGAATGTTCCACTGCGCCTTCTGATTCGGAGCTTGTTTCTCCGGAGAGAGTCGACTAGGAGCCAGGAACTTCAATGTCCATAACCTCGGAATCACTGCTGGTCAACACTGATTCCTCTCCGGAATCCATTACTGATTGCCAAATGTTACCGCGCGAAAACAAAGAATTTGCCGTAGAATTCACTCCTACTACACCGCTCGTGTTAGAACGAAAATGTTCAAACTAAAAAATGAAAGTTAGTATCGGTGGAATTTCAGCAAAAAAGTGCATGCGCTCTGAAAATCAAGGATGCGTATGCTCTGTAACTCAACGAAAGAATGTCACAATCGTCCTTCAGACAAAGTACTCATGGAAACAATCACGATATGCAAAGGACCTCGCCCCTATTGTGAAGAGCCCATCCCATGCTCATCATAAAATTTTTCTTTTCCGTTCCTAAAATTTATTGGAAAATAAACACACGTGTGTGTACCGCAACAGCATGGATTTTACAACTAACGGTAAATTGACATTGGGAATAACCCATTAGTAAAGGGTTGGCTGGTTGGAAAGTAGCTCAGGGAGCATAGGGTAGCAGATTAGCACAACATGAAACCAGGCGCCAGGTTGCTTAGCGGGCCATCGGCTCTCAAGCAGGTGTTTTCTGACCTCAGGAAAGCGTCAAACATGACAATAGAAGGCATTACACATGTTTGGAATTTATCTCTATCTCTCCTTTTTTCTTGTACTTATGTGGGCTAGGGTAGCACATACACAGGGCACTTGTGCTGGTTTCTATTGAGAACATATGACCTTTAGACGTCGTATAGCTGTTTTCGTAAATATGTTTCGCCACTTCCGCCAGTATTCGAAGTAGAAAAATGAAAGGGGCTGATGAAATAACATTTGCAACACATCTAAACATTTACGCTTACGCCATTTTATCTAAAGAGAACGGTTCGATAGACATTTCCAACATATATAAAAATTACCGGAAGAAAAATATGTGGATGAATAATATAGAATTAGATAGTATATATAGTAACAAATATATGTAGTAACAAATATATATAGTAACAAACATATATTGTAACAAATAAGGCAAGGAATGATTCATGTTCTGTTGCTAGAGAAATATGTTACTCTAATTACTGTGGAACTCATCGTAGCAGTGAAAATTAGCATAAAATTGAAATTGCAATTTTTATAATTACCACTAAACTGTTGAAGAAAAATGTAATTGGATGCTCACAAAGAGTGTATGAGGAAATATAAACGAAAATAACTAATTTAAAAATTATTTACATTTTAGAAAGTTTTTCGTCATGCAAAAACGTAAGTTTTACGTCATAAATTTGCAAAAATTATCGATAAATGACAAAAATTGAAGTTGTGAATGTCGTAAAAAGATCACAAAAGAAACTCCATGCATGAAGTTAATAAATCGATGGTTACCAATGACAATGAAGGTGAATGAAATTCCATAAGAGGATAAATTTTGTGAGAAAAAAAATTATGACCCTCGAATAGCTAGAATTATTCCAAAAAAATGACCATTGTTTTAGCATCAGAAATCAACATTTGAAGAGGCTCGGCTAGTGAGAGCTATGGCCCTAACCTGTTCCTCTGACGGCAGAAAAACGAACTACTAGCAGCTGGCGAGAATATTCGGGCATGAGAAGAAAGGGACGAAATTTTTGGACTTGCCCGAGTATACTCGGGCGCGTCAGAATTTGCACGCCTTCAGTGCCCGAGTATACTCGGTTGCGTCAGGGAAGCGGTTAAGGCCAATGTATACATATTGAAACAAAGAGCAATAAACATAAAAAAGTTACCATAAATTTATTGATGAGGTCTTTAACTGCTACATAATCAGCTGTGTAGATTAATTTTGAGGATACCGGGACTAGCCACGGTATTTACCTTTACGTAGTCACCCCCAAATGCACATAAGTACGATATACCACAGAGGAAAAATAATTCGCATTGACAGGGATTCGAACCTGAATCCCTCGATTTCGCCGAGTGCTTTACCCAGTTAAGCTACCAAGGCATCCTTATCTCGAGTGGATTTTTGGTGGCTTTATAGGAACAAGGTGTTCAGGACTGCTAGGTCAAGCAAATGATTTTCCTCTGTGGAATATCACACGGCTGTGTAGATGTCTACAGTGTCCTTTGATGCAAATGCCAACTATATTGCATGTGGAGGCACTTATGTCACTGTTGTCTTCAATGAGGGTATCATTGTCTTCCACACCAACCGTAACTTTGCCTACCACACCCATAGCTTTAACAGCTTGACAGTGCATGGCACTGGAGGAAAAGTGAAAGGTCAATGACGAGATGTGATGTACGCTTGCAGCATAAGATGTTGCCATGAAGTGGGAACACTTGGCAAAATGTTAGCCAAATCAAGGAAGACCAAAATGCACCACATGGTGATGTGATTTAACAAAGTACTACCAGAGTACAATGGTCTTAACAAACCCACATGCTCCAAAAGGGTTGACCGAAGAAATTTATCAGCAGTAAATGGGATCATTAACTTCCAAAAATAGCCACTATCCTAGAGTTATTCATCATTGAATCCCAGAAACAAATGGGTGATAGAGAGTGCACCTTTAGCTCATTGCCAAAATGCAGTCTGGGTCGAAAGTAGAGATATGAGGACCTCTGACGGCAATACAAAATTGACCACACGAAAACATAGCTTCACTCTTAGCCCATAAGACCAGGGGCATTTTTGAACTATTTCCGAGTAAAAAGGGTGTCTTGTGGGCTGAGAAATGTGATAATTTGTTTGAGGCTCACTACTTGATTTTCATGATCCCTTGAACGCATCACTATCTCCATCCTGTGCAAATTAGGCATAAATCTGAATGCAACAGACTCATAGGAATGATGCATTCGTATATGAGTTCACTGTTGTAACGCACTTTGTAACTTCCACAGTTTATTTCAGAATGTAAAGCCGGTTTCGGCGGTTACACTTCATTCATTGTACATTCTGAAATAAACTGTGGAAGTTTCAAATTTCGTTTCACTACCAATTGGTAATGTCCACTTATTAATTTTATTGCATGTACTACACTTTTCGATGCAAGGCACAATAAAATGACTGAGTGGAAATTACCATGTTTTATGCACTTTATCATGATGTTCCACCATATCTCGCCTGACATTGTTGAATATACGGAAAAAGTTCCCTAAAACGCTTCCTGACACGCTGAAACTCTAGAAATATGCACGAATGACTTACAGCTTGTGTCAAAACACAAATCGATTCAGCCATCTTACGACAGAGCGTTCATTTGCCAAACCACTAAATAATATTAGTTTTCCCACTTCAGGAATTTTATATCAAGTAGCTAAATTTGGATTTTAAGAGTCAAATGAATATTTGTCAACAGAAGTAGAGGTGATTCAGGCCAATATATTCAGCAATTTAGAAATACTCACTAACTTCTCGTATCTCTCGTATCATAAAACAAACTTTCACCTTTAGGTAATAAGGGCGTAAATTTACTAGAAATTTGGCTTCCAGATCCAGAAACATTCAAAATCCCGTGTTTTATACTCTCCTACAGTTAAAAGCTCTATCTTTGCCCAATACAAAGTGCAAAAAAAGTTTCACATGGTTCCCTTAACTAGCATATAACAGACAAAATAATAACAATCTACCTGCAAATGGTAGTAGAATTCCAAAAAGGAAGACAACTACTGATCCAAGCATGTAGACAATGAAGTATCCACCCAAAATTATGAGCAGCAAACTAATGAAAGGATGGTCTTTCTTGAATCTAGTGGCAGTTCTCTTTGTGTTGGTGAAGTAGTAGAACAACCCAAAGGCCACACCAATGGCCAACATTCCGGACAGCATTTTAACAGGATGAATGATCCTGTGTAATAAAGACCAATATCATTTGAGAATGAAAATAATAATTGGAAAGAGCAGGTAAATTACATGCAATGTCATATTCACTCCCATGATGGCATTAGCAAAACATATAAAACAAGAATTTATATAATATCAATGGAGGAAGGCGATACTTTGTGCAATTTAGTTGCACTGAACATGTTAAATGAAAGACTTTGTACTATTCCACGATATGATGTATATTTTATTCCCAATCGATTTCATTGGGAATAAAATATACATCATATCGTGGAATAGTACAAAGTCTTTCAGTTAACATGTTCAAGAATTTATATAATGGAAAAGGAGCCTTGTAAAAGACAATATGTTATCTCCCTATACCTTAACACTGCATAAACCAATTTTTTCAAACAAGGAATATTACTTCTTGGAAAAATATTTCTATTTTGTCTACAATCCTCATCTTGTTAGAAACACACTACAATGTTTGATTCCCACACTAATGAAGGTTCACATTTTGAAGTATTTTCAGATTCTTAGGCTTTTCTACACATGAACAACAAAGGAGATGCAAGCCAAAATGAATCTTAAGCCACTGAAAGCTAGGTTTTCCATGAAAGTGAAATATGCATCTATTCAGAAACGATACCTTCTGGAGGGCACAATGTAAAAGGAAATTCTAGCTATTCTATGTGATTCCATGAACCGCCAGGCCACTGGCGTCTTTAGGTTCATTTCTCCAGGAGAATGACAACTGCCGTGATTGTCATCATTTCTCCATTTTCCTTCTTATTTAAACCCAACTCAATTCTTTTAGCAACAGAAGGATTACAGAGAGAGAGCTCGTAATAATAAAAAAACTTTACAGGACAGATCAACATGTGGTAAAATACTTTAATTTAATGCTCTCCAATTAACTAATGCATTGTTCACATTTTATCTAAACGTTTTCCCTCTATTGCCATATAAAATCCACAGCTTCATGCTCTACTTTGTAGAAACTTTTAATATTCATTACAATAAAGTTTTGCACTTTTCTACACTTTTTATTTTTTAAACACACTACGCGTTTCACCAATTTTATGGCATCGTCAGGTGTAGTAGTTTGTTTACAGATGATATTGTTGTCGTTGTTAGACAAAAAACATTAAATTTGATTTTAAAGAAATGTTTATATTAAAAAAAATAAAAAAAAAGGAAATGAAACAAAAATGAAAAGGAGGGTAAAAAAATATTAACATGAAAATGATAACTACAAAAACTTACATACAATGCTAGGCAAAAACAATGAAATCAAGGGGCGGTGGTATGAGAAAGGTCAACGTTTTTAACTAAAGTTTTACAGAAAGTAGTGGGGAGGTATGTGAAAAAGCTACTCATTGCATAGATTTGGAGAATGCCTGATAATTTCAATTTGTTCTAATGCATCCATTTTTAAACCCTTGGGAAGGAAATGTAAAATTTCAGGAGCAAAGTCACTGACATGATTGCACTCTATAAGGTGCTGAGCATTTAGAGAGACAATCTCTTGTCATATATTTATGCAATTATGTGAACAAAGAAAAATATAATTCTTAAAAATGTAGAACATAAAATCCCACTCATTAATGCTCCCATCAAATAAATACTGCATAAGAAGAATATACATTGCATTTCATATCTAATAATTCATCTAATTATAGAGTGACAGACCATATGTCTCAAGAGAGACATAATGGACGAATTATGAGTTCTTTCTAAACTTCCAAAAAGCAAGGTATTTATGGGGTGACAAGGGATTACATGCAGATACTACAGAAAGAGGAAACTCGGCACATCACATTTGAAAGGAAATTACCATTTGCCCATTTTCAAAAAGTGAAAACAAATCAAAACTAGGTAAGAGAATTGTTATCCAACGAATAATTCACACAATACTTGAGGAATTACAGTTCACCGAACGCCAGGAGAAGCTTGTATACAGTAGGAACGGATGTTAAAAAAACAAAATTTCCATTTAACGGAGATATTTCTCAATTATCGCACAAACTCGGATTGCACGAAAGTTTTCCTCATTATTATCGACGTACACTATATTGTCTTTCAGCTAACCTGTTATCCCATACTTGTCATGCTATTTATAAAAACGAGCAAGCATAGACTACTTAATTCAGCTGTGGAATAATAAGCTTCAAAAGGCTCAAAATCATATATTTTCAACCCACATTAAAGACACAGACTTAACACAGGCATGGACATTTTTATCGATGACTACATAGCCGATGAGTCATCAAATGATGGTCATAATACATGAGATTAAGATTACATATAACATAGGAAACTTTTATTAAAATATGCCTTACCCAACCACGAGGAAGATAACGACTGACATTAAAAAATAGTTTGTCTGATAATACAAGAGGTTGTTTACAACCCTGTTTCCCCATTTTTCCATATCTTTCACATTAGGAATTTGAAATCTTGCCGAATCCAGCATGAAGTCGTGAAGACTCCTCAAAGGTGAAATTTCTACTTCCATGTCCGTAACGTGAATAAAACAGGTAGTTTTATCTTCTTCACAATCAAAATTTATGTGGACCAAGTTGGTAAGTTAGAATTCCTCCACAACATCAGAATATGCATCGGGTGTTGGCAGTCATTTGTTTTGTGTAAAAGTTCTTCTTGCGGCCGACGGAGTCGTAACGATTTTGTTGGCCCTGTGATGCAGTGATGCCTGAGATCGAAGGGTGTAGGGCCATTTAGACGATTTACACTGTGGCCATGGCTTTAGCGAGGTTCTTACAGTAAGATACTTTAAAAACCTTGGGACTTTAGGAGGCCCATGTGTTGGTTGCCTTGTGGTTGAGACATGGCCCCTTTAATATTATAGTATTAAAAGGGGCTATGGTTGAGATATCTAGTACAGAGGAGGAGGGCCGGCAGGAATCTACCTCAACCTAGGCACCGTCATAACTATAATAGCTTAAACAGACGGTTTAGTTTGTGACTTAGGACCCCCCTGCCACACACCCCTGAGGTGGCTTGCAGGGTATTATGTAGATGTAGGAGCAACCCCGCGACGCCTTTGGCAAGGAAAGCCTTGCTTTGGCCTGGATTACTGATGAAGCCTGCGATATAATTAAAGTTTAGCTGATGAAAACGAAGATCCATTATATTTAACAAGCGTATAAAAACGAAGAGCCGAAGAAATTCCATTACGTGTGCTGTCTGGGGTAGTTTCCTACACTATCCAGACAGCACATATATGTGAATACCTCATGGGGTTCTGGCCTGATTCCTTTAAAACTACCGTAGTTTAGTCTCCAAAATAGTATTTACGGGAGTCTTCAGCGAATGAGATAAATATTCAATTTAGATGTTCTATATTTGAACAATTATATTGATTGCCCTTGACGTGATTAGAGCATGATTCCATGTAGCTATAGCTACAATAGTGCATTGAAACGAAAACAGTATTGGAAGGAGAAATAAATGGGAAGAATAATAGAAGAAGACCAAGGATGGAATATATTAAGCAAATCATGTAAAACCTAAAAGTAAATAATTATGTAGGGATGAAATGGATGGCAGGGCGGAGAGGAATGGGGAGCTGCTGCAGACCAATCTTCGGATTGATGACTAATGATGATGAGCAAGTTTATTTAATGATAAATAAAAGGCCCAACTAATTGATTCAAAAGGTGAATAGTCTATTTCAAAATTAATTATTTCAAAGTCCTGTGCGTCAGAGATATGCATTGAAAAAAAAGGAAATAGCTATATCATAGAAGCAAGTTATAGGGAATTCACAAACAAACCAAATGCAATTTTATTTGCTCAGTTACCGCAAATTTCGATATAAAAAATTAAGCCTACCACTTCCAAATGCAACCATGACATTTCTTCTGCACTTGGTAAACGCGCCATTTTGTGGTGATGCGGATTCCGTTTCTCCACTGACTCATTGTTCAGCGGTCTCAGCTGTCTTGCAGTGACAGAATCAAATCTTGAAACCAAACGTTTCACGAAAAGTTGGAGGTAAATAAAAGCTAAGACAGTAAATGTCGTGATGTGGTAATTTTCCTTAGCAATTTTGCATGTGTAATAATTATGTTATTTTATTTATTTCTTTGGCTGATGATTCATACCCTTTGTTCTAATTTAAATATGTAACGTGACTTTTCATGGAGGTAACTTTATCTCAGTGGGCACTGGGGGCTACTATAATAATAATTCATTGGCCCTTTTGGTCTAATTACACGGAGCAAGTTAAGACAATGAGGATGGTATACATTAGTTGTGGTTTCATATATAGCTAAACACGGCAAAGTTCAATTACACCATTGCAAGCCGTACTCCTAGATTAAATAGGAATTAATGCAAATAAATGATTAAATTTAAAATATCGTTTAGCACACCTAGCGCCTTAGTTGGACAAAATTCACATTTTTGTGTGATAACATAGCATGTGGTATTTAATGTATGTACGTATTACTTGAGGGGGGGAGAGGGTCTGTTCAACAGATATTTTTGAAAGCGTTTTAAACTTGTTATTGTTTGTTAAGCCCTTAAATTGAGTAAGTAGTTCATTGTAAAGTTGTTTTACAGTTAATTTTTAAAATTAAGATCGTTGACTGATTACTCAAAAGCCCATAAAATATTAAAAGTTGCCAAAGCACCGCTGATTCTGGTGCTTCAACTGTTCTCAACACCCTCCGTCAGTTGAAGCTCCTCAGGAATTTTTTAGGCCCAAACCATCTGTGGATAGAAGTTTTCTTTAATGGCTTGGTCAGGATGTCTGCAATCTGGTTCTCTGACTTGATGTACTTCACCTGACGATTCCATCATTGATCTTCTCTCTGATGAAATGGTATCTTATTTGGACATATATCATCCTCCTGTGGCTAGCTGGATTTTTCGCTACTAATATTGCTGCTTGGTTGTCCTCCATGAGGGAAATTGGTTCTCTGAATGACACATGTAGGTTCTCTGAACTGCTTCAACCAGCATGCTTCACTTGTTGCAAGACTAAGACCAATTTTTTCGGCTGCAGTAGATGATAAGCCAATGGTATTCTGCTTTTATTTAGGCCCATATGACGGTCGATCCAAATTCCTTGAAGACATCCCACAGTTGACTTTCTGTCAATGATATCAGCCACCTAATCTGCATCAATGTATCCAATTAATTTCTCTTCTTTGCTTCTTTTGAACTCAACACCTGAGTCCAATGTTTATGTATCTAATGACACTATTCAGGGACACCCACAGGTTTTCACCTCCCTGGGAATGGAAACGGCTCAAGTAACTTACAGCAAATCCTAAATCTGGTCATGATCCAATTACTGCATACATTAGGATTTTTATTAATTCTTTACATTGCTTTTTTAGGTGTTCATTGTCGGATTTATCGTCAATCTGAGATGAACCCATTGGGAGTAGCTACTCGTTTGCACTCCTCCATGTGATAGCTTTTAAAAACTCCCCTAAGATACTCTGATTGATGTTAGTGGATTTTCAGGTTTCTGACTGGGTGTCTCTCTCCATTCCTGTCAATGTTTTGGAGAATGAGTCGCTTTCCATCCTCAGGGCTGATGTTGAGACTTGAAAATGGGCATGTACATATACCCAGGAGAATCCATCAAGATCTGGCTTGCGGAGACCTTCAACAGAGACACGGGCTACACTCTGAGCAAGGCCTGGAATCCTGCACTGACAAAACCTCGTGAAGCCATAAAAAGGCAGGATTCCTGCAACCAATCGCAAGACAACTGACCCTGGGTATATATGTACATGCCTGTTTTCATTTCTCGACATCAGCCCTGAGGATGGAGAGCGACTTATTATCCGAAACGTCGGCAGGAATGGAGAAAGAGACCCGGTCGGAAACCTGAAACTCCACTTACATCATCAACCGCCAGGAAAGCCTTAGATCTTTCATACTCTGATTGGTCTAACGTAAGCAACCCTTTCTTTTCATCTTGCATAATCTTTAAACCCAAGTATGTACTGGCCCTTCCAATATCCTTCATCTTGAAGTTTCTTGCTAAGTCTTCTTTAAGACTTGTAATTTCTTCTTCACAGGTTGCTAATATCAGTAGATCGTCTACATATAGTAGAATAAATAGTTTCCTGCTCCCCTTGATTTTTGTGCACAGGCAGTAGTCTGTTTTGGAACGTGTAAATCCTTGGTTCTCCATGTACGTATTGAATGTTTCATTCTAATACCTCTGGAACTTTTTCAACCCATACTTAAATTGATTTGTTAAGCTTTCCTACTTTCCTAATTCCATCTGATATTTCAACAAATACATGATCTTGAATCTCAGCTTACAAGAAGGTGTTATAAACTTCCATTTGATATGCTGTCATCCCATACTAATTTCTCACTGCCAGAAGAATTCTCAGTGTAGCTAGTTTGGCGACTGGTGCATAAATCTCTGAGTTGTCCAGCCCCGAGACCTCCTTTTGCTTGAAGCCTCTCGCCACCAGATTTGCTTTGTATTTCACTTTCCATTTCACCTTCTTCATCTCTCTTGTTACGAAAAACCCATGTACAGTCAATCACGTTTGCATCGTCTGGCCTGTTTACTTCAGTCCATGCATTGTTCTCCTTCAATGCTTATGAATTCCTCATCGACTGCAGTCTTGCACTCCTTCATTGTGATCGCTTCTTCATGATTCATTTCTTCACTTTGGGCAAACATAGCTGAAAAACCTATTTTGTAGTCATCTAGCCTCTCTGGTTTCTTGATTTTACTTATATTTCATCTTGTATCAACATCATTTTCTATATTTTTGTTGATTGTAGTAACATCTGTTGTAGCGGATGATTTATCTGCATTGGCCTCTTTTTTTTGCTCTCGGGCGATTCTGGTGGTCCATATCCCCCTGCGATCCTGATAAGCTATTGGCTTGTCATATTTCTTCTTCAGCAAACTCCTGTTGAATAGATTGTTCTCTTTCTGGCTTGACAAGGTCATCATGAATAGTGCCTTCAAGTCCATTATTTGCTTCTTTTTACTTTCTTTAACTTCTGACTTCTTCCTGATCTCCATTTTCATCAATCTTGTCTTCTTTCCTCAGTGTCCTATATGGACTGAAGGCTGCATCTCGGATGGTGTCAACTTCATTTTCTTTCTGGCAGAAGACTCTGTATCCTTTTGAGACATCACTGCTACCCACAAATATGTCTTTTCTGCTTTTATAGTCCCATGTCTTTTATTTTTCTCTTAGGTATGTGGCGGTAGACTATCAAACCAAAAGTCTTCAGCTGCTTAAGGTCAGGTTTCTTTCCAAAGATAACTTCGTATGGCGATTTGTCCTCCTTTCCGGATGAACCACTTCTGTTAAGCAGATTAGCTGCAGTGTTGACTGCCTCTGCCCATAGCCTTTTATTAAGGCATTTTGCTGCAAGTATCGCTATAGCTGCCTCCACCACTGTTCTATTTTCACGCTCAATTTTACCGTTCTGCCCTGGGGTGTATTTTAATGTGAGCTGATGCTTAATCCCTCTCCTCTCAAACAATGCTTTCAAATTGCCATTAACAAATTCAGTCCCGTTGTTGGTGCAGAAAGCTTTGATTTTATTTCCTGTTTTATTTTCAAATCTGTTGATGAATACTTTTATCAATGTATGTACTTCAAACTTATTCTTCATAAAGTAAACAGTTTTTTAACTTGAGGCATGATATTTCAGCAGAAGAAAGTATCGTGATCCTCCAACCGACTCCTCCTCCATAGGCCCACAAACATCTGCATGTATAAGTTCACCAATTTCCTCTGTCTTTGTTGTGCTGTTTCCAAAACTATCTTTTTGCAAATTTCTTTTTCTGCACGCATCACAGAAGAACTCTTTGTCTTCATAATCAATCTTCTCCTTTCTAAGTAATATTTTTACCTGTGCTATATTCAAGTGTCCCAGCCTTTCATGCCACTCCATCAAATTAGCTTTCTTCTCTCTGGCTATCAGAATAGTCCCATGCTTAAACTTCATCTTCATCCTGTACATGTTTCTATTTCTCTCTGCAATGGCACATATATCATTACTGTTATTCAGTACAGAACAACCAGTCTCACTAACTTGAATATCAGTTAGTTCTTCGAAAGAGATAAACATGCGTTTTACATTCCAGTTGCTTTCCTCCTTTTTATTTGAATCTTTTCTACCCGACCCAATTCTGAACCAACAATCCTTCATTACATGCCCCTTTTTCTCGCAATGGTAGCAAACTCTGTTCTTGCAATCCTTTTTAAAATGACCCAAAAAAATGCCACGCACAAAACATTTAGTTTCTTCACTCGCAGTTCAGTGCCTTTCTGAGTACAATGTGGAACTTGGTTCACTTTGGTTCTACGCTGATTTGATTCTTTCTTCCTCAGTAATTAACTGGCTCACCATGTTATTTAATTTCTGTTCTTCAGCAGGAACGCTTTGCCACGCAGAAATAAAATGTTTAATTCCTCTGGAAGTGCCATAATGATTTTTGCTTGAATTATTAGTTCTGATATATTTTCTCCTGCCTGCTTTAATTTATTTACAATTCCTTAAATTCTTGTGATGAATGATGCCATATTATCTCTAACCTCAAATTTCAAGTTAAGAAACTTGCTGAAGCAGGTGCACGCTGACTTCTGACGTCTTTTGATGTACTGCTTTTAGCTTGGCCCACATTACTCCAGCTGTGTTGCAGCTCAGTAGATGTGTCATTGGACCTTCTTCAAGATGTGTAACTAGTATTTCTTGGGCCCTTACGTCGACTCCTTCCCACTTTCCTTTATCCTTTTCATCTGCTGGAAAAGCTGAATTTAGGTTCACATGCTGAAAAAGTCCCTTAGACTTAAGTAAAATTGTTACCTGGAATTTTCTTAGCTCCCAGTTTTCTTCACCTTTTAGTTTTAATGCAAACTCAGCCGTCCTTTAAAGTTTTTTTTTAGCTCGACTTCTTGAAAAATATTTTACTTCCCACTGCAACGATCAATTCTTAACTCCTATTAGCTATTGTCTGGGCCCATAACCTTTTACAGTTAAGTTTTACTAAGATTGTTGACTGATTACACAAAGCCCATTAAACATAAATAGTTGCCCAGGCAACGCTGCTTCTGGTGCTTCAACTATTCTCAACATTGTTGTGTTGTTGTCAACATCGGCAACTTATGCATATGCTACAAAAATTTTTCTGGGGCCAATAGGTTACTTACAGCTTGAGAGGTAACCTTGGATTGTTGACAGTGTCATTTCTAAGAGCAGTCAGCCACATACAGGGTCTGTCCCAAAAGTTCCGGTAATTTTTTTTTCATATTATATTTTAAATCATAACCTTACAATCTTTTTAAAAATTATCAAAGTACTCTCCTCCCAACTCGATGCACATTTTCCAATGCGTCACCTACACCTCTTGTAGACAAGCCATTGAAGCTTCTTTTAACCCCTCTAGAGTCCTGTGTTGCTGTCCTTTCAGAGTTCTTTTTATCTTGGGAAACAAAAAGAAGTTCAGTGGTGCCATTTCGGGGCTGTACTGCAGCTGGGGCAGCATTGCCACACCCATTGCAAAATTCAGGCTTGGGTCGTAGCGTTCGAGCAATTCCTGACACTTCAACAAGCGCTGTACCTTCATGTTGGTGGTGAGAACTTCCAGCTCCATCTTGGCACAGACCTTCCTCATGTCAAAATCCTGGTTAAAATGCGTTGAACAACTGATTTGGGCTCGCCACTTTCTTCGGCAAACATCCGGACACTCATTCGTTGATTGCTGTCCAAAAACTTTCGCACTTTTTCGACCGTATCGTCAGTTTTTGCCATTGGCGGGCACCCCTGGTGCTCGTCATCATCGATGATCTCCCGACCATTCCAAAACCTCTTGTGCCATTCGAAAGTTCAGTTCTGTGACATTGCATCCTCCCCAAAGGCTTGCCTAAGCATTTTTAGCTGATCTGCACCATTTTTACCAAATTTAACACAAAATTAAATTGCATAACTCTGCTCCAAATTCTGCACCATTGTTTTTTCAACGAGGTTATGGTAACACACTTTGCCTGAAGCATGATCTTTACTCAACCACTGCCCGCAGGCGACTGCAGACAGTGGCATTCTCTAGCCAAGACCCCCACCCCTTTTTAGGTCGGGAGCTGCGCCAAGTAAGTGTACATGGCCGGTTGTGGAAATTCATTATTGGAACATTTGGGACAGACCCTGTATTCTATTAGCTGAATATGATTAGGAAATAGTGGCTGTCTGAATGAATAGGAAATAATATGAAATGAATATGAATAGGAAAAAGTGGCTGTCTTCATAGTAGCCATGTTAAACTCACATAGAGTCTGTAGCTCACTTGCTATCCATCTATCAATATGTACATTATTGTCATGTCAAGTATATGCTTTCAGTACATGGCAGATGGTCGGCATTGGCAGGATTTCATTTGCAAAGCATTGATCTAGGAGATTGTATCTTTTCTGTTGGTAAATATTCGTTTTAGGTGTCATTTTTGGGGATAATTTTTTTGGGTGTAGTGCTTGAGGATAAGCGACAGATCAGCAGCCATTAAACATATCAATGCCAAATTCTTACCACAGGTTAGTCTAAGGTTTTTGATATGAGTGAGTAATGTTCCATCATCCTGGAATATGTTGGTGAGCCACCATAAGTTCATTTATTGGTAATTTAGTTTTTTGCCATGAAAGCGATACTTCATATTTGTAAAATTATCACTTTAAGGGCATAGTAGTCTACCGGAACTATGGGGTGCTACCAAGGTAATAGTTCAGTTGACAGAAATACATAAAATTTGTAAACCTATCCAATTCCATTTGGGGAAGGGAATCACATTACCGAATAATCCATGATGGTGGTCTTTGTTTAAATCATACAATCGTGGAAAGATTGTATACATCGCATTTTTTTCTTAACTAAATCAGTACTGCAACTGCACTATTATCTTGGATGTAATTCATTAGGTGAACATTACGCGTAAACATGTAGTCAGAAAATAGGACAAATAATTTAAAACTGGGTAAATACTTAGATATTTTACATTTAATCTGTGATGAGAGATGTTTACTTGCAGAGTGTACTGCACTGATGATGATGATGATGATGATGCCTCACTTTCATTGATGATTAAACTAAATTTTTTTGAATGAGTCAGACTTGTTTAAAAAAAGAGGGAGTAATGACTACTGTGACTATAAGTGATAATTTTTTAAAACATAAACAAAAAAAACATAAGTACCGTTTTCTTGGTAAAAAAAATCTTGGAAATTATGGTGGCTCTTCAATGTATTCCAGGATGATGGTACATTTCTCTCTCAAATCTAAAAACTTGGACTGACTTGTGGTAAAAATGTGACAATGATATGTTAAGTGATCGCTGATGTGTCTATTTACGTATAACAAGACACCATTAGGGGCAACAGCTTACCATGGTGGAAACATCGGGAACCAGTGCACTGGTTCCCGATCAGTCACCAAAGTTAAGCATCGTTGGGCTCGGCTTGAGTTTGGAGGGGTGATCCTCCGATTCGTTTGAGTTCTGTTGCCCCTGTCTGCACGTGGCAGATGGAAAGTGCAAGATGACTTTAGCCGTCGAAGCAAGTTAAACAAAAATACTACTTCTACTACGACACCCTAAACATTGAGCCCCAGAAATGACACTGGGCAACTTTTCAAAAATTTGCCTCATTATATCTTGGATACATGAGTGATAGCGAGGAAAAATTGTATTTGGGTCATGTGGGTGAATACATGGGGAATGACCCATATGTATGTATGTGTGTGGTGTTGGTAGCTGTTGTTTTTATGAATCGAAGACTTTGGTGGTATTTCACTATTTAGGCAATTGATGGGCTGGCATGTTCCTGTATAGGCATGTTGATTTAAAAAAATATATAATGTGGAATGTCGATGCTGAGTTATTCTCCCAAAATTAAAGACATAGAAATGTGACTTAGTGTGGACTTTAATTCATCTATATTTTTGATTCCAGGTTTTTGTGACAATCAACAATGGAAGTCGGAGCTGGAGGTTAGTTTAACTCTTATATTATTATTTTGTAGTATGAACTGGACATAAAATGCTGAGACACCAGCATCCCAAGAAAAAAAACTAATTTGTTCCATTTCAAGTTTTTGATTGCTTGTGGGTGTAGTTGAATTATATCTTTTATGCTCTTTAAAAGTGATGCTCCTTGGCGATTATTGTAATGTATGTTGTTCATTTATTTTCATAGCTTGTATCTTGTCACTTAATCTGAAATAAGGATTTGAATTACAAATATAGTAATAATAAACCATGGGATGTCAAATTGTAGAGTGGGGAACTGTTATAGGTCAACTTACTCCTATTGTCTTGATTGCATTGTCTGGACAAATTATTCAAGCAGAACTTACTTAACCAAACAAAAATCAGTTTCAGTTTCAATAACCAATTTCTTCTATGAAGTCTCATATTTATTGCATATCAATAGAGAAGAAACTTTGTAGAATCCTGAGGCTAAATTGTAGCCATATTTCCTATTTAGAATGTTAATATTTTATCTTTAAGTTAGGAGAAATTAATGTAGGAATTTATAAATAATTTGCCCTATGCAGTTATCAATGAGTGAAAAGGCTACTTTACAATTTGGCTTTGATTGTTGAAAACTGTTCTTATGCTCTATGTAAATATAGTTAGCTGGCATCTCGCTCAAATTAATATGCTTTTTCTATGTAGATACATAATTTTTGTTTTCCAAAGTATGTTGATGTTTCTGTGAAACTTAATAGATAATTGTTATGATAAAGTGTTTGCTGGTGATGTGAACTCATTGTTTACTTTCATTTGAATTGACCAATCATTAAAAAGTATCTGTTCACTGGGTTTTACCCTCTGATCTCCTGTTTGATAATGGCAATACTAAGCAGAGTTCTGTATCAGGTGTACTCAGCCGGACCTTCAAGTCACCGGTGAACGCTGTCAGACTTGCTGGCTAGCAAAGCACCAGTCATAGTAGTCCAGCTTTTGCCCTCCAATCTCCTGTTAGATATTGGAGGTACTAAGCACATTTCTGCATCAGGCATACTCAGCTGGAGGTACACTTCGCATACTAGGCTGCCACAGAAAGATCGGAGTCTCCTCTGGGATAGGACTTGTGCGGACTTGATGTAATTGAGTTGGTCTGTGCAGGGCTGAATCAGATATGAATGATCAAATAGGCTACTACTTCAATTCTCTTTGGGTTTCGAGCAACTCTTGGACAAGTCCACTCATGATCACCAGTGTCTCATGGCATTGAATTAAAATTGTAACTGTGGCAATTACTCGAAAAAGTGAAAATTTAATTTCAATGCATTCATCTCATGATTATGTCAATAAAATCATTAATCCTCTGTGTAACTGTGTGTAATTCCAGGATATAAAGAGGCTCAATATGAGAGTTGTGCACTTACAATCGCCACTCCTCCTGTGGCAATTTTCGGGGATTAAAGTTGGTCTTAAGACTCCCGCTATGAAGCTAACTTTTTTCATGAGTAGACTGAAAGGTTTACAAGCAGACTTAATTCTGTAAATACCATTCTTGGTAGCCATAGAATCAGCGACAGGCAGAGCTGAAAGAGAGGAACAAAGAGGGAAGTAGAGCTGAGAGTTGTCAGCTACATAAACCTACATGGTGATAGGTTATCAAGTCTATCAGTTGATTAAGAGTAACTTTTCTGAGAACAGTGCCCAAGTTACTTACTTACTTACTCCTCGGCGCTACAGCCCTTGTAGGGCCTTGGCCTCTCTCACAATGTTAGCCCAGACGTCACAATATCCTGCATGAGTTCTCCATCTTCTTATTCTCATCTTTCTCAGATCATCTTCTACATCATCCAACCATCTTTTCCGAGGTCTTCCTCTCAATCTTCTGCCACTAGGATGTCCAAGGTATATCTTTTTCACCATCCTATCCTCAGGCATTCTCTCAACATGCCCTAACCACCTTAACCTGTTACTCTTAATTTCTGTCACTATGTTGGGATGCTTGTAGAGTTCCTCCAGTTCTCTGTTCTTCCGTATTCTCCAATGTCCGTCTTCCTTCACTGCACCAAAAATCTTTCTTAGCACTTTCCTTTCCCATCTTTTTAGTAGCTCTTCTTCTGCAGTAGTCATGGTCCATGTTTCTGAACCATACATAACCACAGGTCTAATCACTGTTCGATAAACCTTCGTTTTCAAGTTCCGACTAAGGTTCCGTGTCTTGAGCACCTTCAACAAAGCTCGATAAGCCCTATTGCCTGCTGCAATCCTAGCTTTTATTTCTTCTTGCATTGCATTATCTTTTGTTACCAGCACTCCCAAATACTTGAAGTTGTTACATCTCTCATATTTCTTACCATTTAATTCTATAGATTTATCTTTTACATTCGTACTTTTCCTGGAAGAGAATAAGTACTGAGTTTTGGCACAGTTCACTTTTAACCCAAATTTTCCTGCCTCCATTTCTAATTTCTCCAGTCCTTCCTCAAGATCTTTGAGTCTTCTTGATATCATATCGACATCATCAGCATAGGCTAAGTTTTGCGATATATGGTTGAACAAAGTACCACCTGGGTTACTGACTTCTGCTTTTCTCATCACTCGCTCCAGGACCACATTGAAGAGCATGGTGGATAGCACATCTCCTTGTCGCAAGCCCTGATTAATTTTAAATTCTCTGGTGAGGTTTCCTTCTATTTTGACCTTACATATTGTATTCTTTAGGGTCATTTGTGTCAATCTTATTAATTTGGCTGGGAATTCCATTTTCACCATAGTCTGAAACAGCTTATCTCTCTTAACACTATCGTACGCTTGCCGAAAATCTACAAACAATTGGTGCACATCCACGTTGTATTCATAACACTTTTCCATTATCTGTCTAACTATGAAGATTTGGTCAGTCGTTGATCTACCCTGTCTGAAGCCACATTGGTAGTCTCCAAGAATCTGTTCCACCAATGGGTTAAGTCTCCTAGCCAAGATTTTGGCTAAGACTTTATATACCACACTTAACAGAGCTATGCCACGGTAGTTTTCACAATTGGCCTTATCCTTTTTCTTATGAATTGGGCAAATAATAGCCAGACTCCATTCCTTGGGCATCTGCTCTGATTCCCATATATCCACTATCAATTGGTGAATGAGAAGTGTAAGCTGTTCCCCTCCACATTTAATCATCTCTGCTGAAATATTATCACTTCCTGGTGCTTTATTATTTTTCAGAGATTTTATCACTTCCTTCACTTCTCCTATCGATGGAACCGGTACTGGAATTGTGTCTGTCTGTGGTTCTTGCCACTGTTGTTCACACTCCTCTTCATCTACTTCTGCGGTCACGTTCTCTGCAGTGGCATTCAACAGTTCACTAAAATATTCAGCCCATCGTCCTAGGATTTGTTCTTTTCCACCAATCATATTTCCTTCTTTATCTCTGCAGAATACTGCCCGTGGTTGAAAACCTTTTCTTATATCGTGTATTTTGGTATAGAATTTCCGCACTTCCTGGGTGTTGTGCTGCTCCTCCAGCTCCGTAATCCATTTCCCTTCCCAAATTCTCTTTTTTCTTCTACATAACTTGTCTGCCTCCTTTCTCTTCTGTCTGAACAGCTCTACATTTGTTCTTGTTCTTCTGTCAATCATTTTCTTCCTTGCCTCATTTCTCCCCTTAATTGCTTCTCTACATTCTTCATCAAACCATTCTTGTCTTTTTTCCTTCTCTTTTACCCCAAGAACTTCATCAGCTGTTTCTTGTAATGCATTCTTTATAATATTCCACTTTCCCTCTACACTTTCTCTCTTCCAGTTTTGTTGCATAGCCTCCAAATTCTTTTCCAGATCAGATTCATAGTGTTGGGCAATTATCTTTTCTTTTAGTTTTGAGACATTGTATCTCCTAGGTGCTTTCTCTTTCCCAGTGGATCAGTGCATTGCAATACGCTGTCTATATTTTACTCGAACCATGTAATGGTCTGAGTCACAGTCCGCTCCTCTGCAACTATCAATCTGAAGTATATCGGATGCATGCCTCTTATCAATTATCACATGGTCAATTTGGTTAAAAGTAATCCCGTCCGGTGAGCACCATTTGACCTTCCTTATGTTTTTCCGCTGGAGCCACGTACTTTTTACCACCATTAAGTTTCCCATAGAAAAATCAATCAATCTTTGTCCATTATCATTTGACACATCATGAAGACTTTCCTTTCCAATGGTTTCTCTATATGCTTCCTCTTTGCCAACCTTTGCATTGAAGTCCCCTAATACAATTTTCACATCTTGTCTTGAGATACTATCCATTTCCTTTTCTAGTTGCCCATAGAATAGATCCTTCTCCTCGTCCTCCGCATTCTCTGTTGGTGCATATACACATACAAATGTAATATTGAAGAAACGGGCCTTCATCCTGAGAGTGCACATCCTTTCATTTATAGGCTTGAAATTAAGTATCGCTGTCTTATATTTATTATCCAATAAGAAGCCTGTACCTCCTATTGCACCACTCTCTCCACCACTATACATGACTGTATAATTGCCACTACTTACGATTCCGTCTCCTTTCCATCTAACTTCTTGAATGGCTGCTAGTGCTATATCATATTTTCCCATCTCTTCCTTGAGGCCCTGTAGAGCACCAGGTTTATTCAGGGTTCTAACATTCCATGTTGCTATCTGCATATCAAATTTCCGTTTTCGTTTACCTTTCGTTTGCATGGTTCGTTTATCGTAATAACCAGTCCGGGTTTCATTTTCTTTGAGGTTCGTAACAAGAAAGTTTTTATGATATAGGGTCGTTAGCCCTATGATCAACCCCCAACCTGGAGGACCAGGGTACCTCTCTTTGTCTGGCCTATCCCCTTTGACCTGTCCGGCTTGGGTGGCCCTACCAGGAGCTTACGCTCCCGCCGGCATAGCTCTTAGGTTCGTTTAGACACACAAGCTCCCTCATCACGACAAGATGGAGGTACCAGCGAGAGTGCCCAAGTTGGTGACCAATATATTGTGTGATCTGCAACAATTTGACTTAACCATGGTTAACCTTTAAACGCCTGGCGTGCCCGTACGGGCACAGGAAAAAAGCTCCACTCGGTGCCGAACGTGCCCATACGGGCACGCTAACTTTGATCGACTCAAACTTAAACGAATTTCAACTTAGCGGAGCGAAATTTTCTAGAATTGTATAAAGACATCTTATTAATACAGTAGTGTTGTTTTTAGATTTTTAAATACAACTTATTTTAATAATTTTTTATGTAAATGATCACGCGCGGTGCAAATATTTTGCATGGCACAGCATCGCGGCAAGTCACGTTTGGATGCGTTCTCAATCTGTTATTTACGTTCCGTGTTTCAATTATTACTTCTAGTTTTTTGTTTTTTACTCGCACATGCAACAAGAAAATAATATTCCAAGTCTTGTGTTTGGTTTAAAGCGGTCAAACCCTCATAAACATTGGCGGTGGCTCAAATTTTGATGGCTCACTGTGACCTCATTCTCTCTCCAAGATAACGTTCTCTCCCCTTCGGGGGCAGTAATGCTATCTGGATGCTGACAAAGGGCCTGCCTTTTGGGAGGGGAACAGGGCCTTCGAAGGTCACAGCCCCCATCTCGGGCCAGGGGAGGAATTATGGAAAACGAAGAACCTTCTCCCTCTCTCGGCTGCCGGGTGCCGCCGGCACGTGAGCAATAAAGGGAGTGACTGCAAGATGCATTCCTTCTTAGTTATGTTATATTCCTTTACCACATTTCGAGTGGACTCAAACTAAACTTCATTCCGTCTCAATTTTCTGGTGAGTGCGCTCTTTTGTCTGTTTGTCTGCTCTGTTCACTAAGAAATATCGAACTTTTTAGAGGAATTGTGACATTTTTGGTAAGAACTCACTAACTCCTGATATCCAGCTCATATTTCCTTTATCGCATTATGCTTGTGTATATATATATACAACTTTTGTTATTTATTGTGAGACTCCTAAGCAGAAATTATCCAAGATAGAGAGAGAGCAGGAATTTTTTTGGATTCTTCCTCAGAAGCCGTGGAGTCGGACACTTCGTCGGAAGACGAGGATACAGATCATACTGCGCTGGAGGATGAGACGGAGACTTTGCTTTGCAAATTTCATACTCCATTTTTTAGCAATACAATGAGATGAGACCGATTCCTCCACATCTTTAGATTCTTCCACTTTGCTGATACCTAATTCTAAACCACCCCAAAATGACGAAAATTACGACACACTGTGGAAAAGTAGGACCATTTTCGATAAGCTCAGTAAAGTATTATAATTCTGCTGAGCTCTTGGCTATAGACGAAATCATCGTGCTTTTCAAAAGTCGGGTGATATTCCGGCAGTATATACCGACAAAGCATAAACGTTTTGGAAGAAAACATTTATAAACTGTGTGACAAAACTGGATACACTTATGACATGAAAGTGTGCTTAGGATAGGATCGATTGACTGCGACGCAGGACATGTCAGCTGACTGTGAGGGCACTGACAAGGAGAGTGGAAGGGGTTGGCCATAAATTGTACAAACACAAATTTTTTCCTCTCCAGCCATTTTTTACAACCTGCAGACTAAAGAAATTTTCTGTTGTGGTACGGTAAGACAAAACCGCAAAGGCATGCCACGAAATTTTTACTGTCAGAGACCTAAAATGAAGCGGGGAGATTTACAGGTACGCGTGAGAAATGATTTGACATCCATAGTATAAAAAGATAAAAGGGAGGTATTGATACTGACAAACATACATTGTTCCCCAGAAGAGGATAAATTCTGCAATGAACAAGGAAAAAATTTGAAGCCGACCGTTGTAGATGACTACAATGCACACATGGGATATGTAGACAAAGGCGATAGGATGGGAACGAGCTACGATACTAGTCTTTGTAGCTGGAAGTGGACACAAAGGATCTCCGCTCACCTATTGAACGTAACCATCCTAAACAGCCACGTGTTGCTTACGTCTTGCGGAGGCCAGATGACTCATTGGCAGTTTCGGCTTTCTCTGATAAGGCAAATGATCTAGGAATGGGCATCTGCCCTTCCTCCTCACCGCTCAGGGAGAGAGAGGCCCAGTAGCACGGTTGGACGATAACTGCGTCGCTTGGAGGCGAAAAATAATACGCACTGGCCAGTGAAAGGGAACCGTGTAAGGTGCAGAGTGTATTCTGAGAAGGGATTGTACACGCGTAACATTACGAAGTGCGGAGTGAGCGAAGTAGGGCTATGCACCTATAACTGTTTCAAGGAGTACCATACGATGGTAAAAATTTAAAACTTCATTAATTACCAAGATGTATACATCCATTGAAATAATTTACATCGTATATATTCACCTCTCTGAATAAAAAATAAAATACTTCAACTTTGTTCCCAAATAAATATTTTTTCAAATCCTTTGTAATCTGATCACGGCTATGAGATTTCACGTGCAACTACATTGCACATTTAGCTAAATAGGGCTTTTTATTTCAACAATTTATCTTTAGTAGTTATTGAGATATTAACGTTTGTCGTGTGAAGAACAAGAACAAATTAAAGAGCCGGAATAAAATCCGGCAGTGAAGGTCGACTTTTGGACATTTAAATCCGGCTCTTAAAGGTTAAAGTTAGTCGACAGCAGTTTTATAAATCATGCCATAATTTGGGTTACAATCGACAACCATTTTCCCAGTCTCCATTTTGTTTTTTTATCTTGCCACTTAGACCTGATATTAAGTGTTGGCCAATTAAAATATCTTATTTTCATTAGGCATCTACTACATTACTAACATTAGTTCAATAATGAATAAAAAGCTGCCAAAGCCTCATAAAATCCATCTTGTCAAGGTCCATTTGGGGATTTTGATAAAAATTCAATTGTATTTAGTCAAAAACACTGTCGCCTACTGAAGAATTAGCTTAGGACTAGTGCACAATAATTGTCTTCAGAAACTAAAATTAATTCTTGTTTTATTTTATTAGGTATACTTGTGCACCTTCGAAGGTAAAAGAATTGTTTAAACAAGCATGTGTCGACGTTTGTGCCCTTGATACCTGTCCCTTGTATATTATGGTTGGTAAAGGTTTTCCAATATTATTCTGCAAGCAATCAATGTCGGCATCTACTGTGGTTGAGTAAATGCTGAGGACCGTACTCATTACTGCTAAACAATATCAAGAGCTTTGCTGTAATGAATGTTTCTTGCGCATTTTGTAAAATTGCCAGATATCATTGACTCCTCTCAGAGAGGGGCATGTGCAGTAAATACTGACGAGTGTACTGATTTTGTGAGGAGATATGACTACCCAACCCTCGTGGTACTTTACAGCATAATCTGGCAGTTAGTGAACTGGGTTAGATAGTTTTGTATTTGGGGCCTTCGACAGGAGCCCCGGCACTTAGACCTTCTCGGTCCATTGTGCCAACCCCATGCCTGTCTGCCACATGAAGACGGGACAAGAGCGCCACGGTGAAGCTATGTATGGTCACCCATCCAACCGCCATCCGGGCCCAACATTGCTTTTTCGATGATCTTAAGGAAACTGGTGTGTCAATGTGGCTGGGCCCTTGCTAGTGAACTGGGTACTTTTTCCTTTGAAATTACCTGATAAAATGGGGCAGATGGGCCAACATTAGGAGTGAATGGAGGATGCAGTGTACCAGGTTGGCCATTCTTGAAAAACAGTTTATTTCTTTTTATCTTAGTGACTGATGAGAGAGCAGGCATCAGAAATGCTTTGGAAAATAACAAAAAAACACCCTGCCTTGCACACTGCCCTGCCACTTTCCGTACACACTTTTGATGCATAATATAGGGTTGATGAGGGTAATGGTCCACAAGTTTTGGAGTAGACTCATGCAACCAAATCTGTAGTCATATATTTCAAGAAGTCTGGCCTTGTGTCAAATCTAGATGAAAAGTCCTCCAAGAATGTGTAGCCCAATTGAATTCAAAAGTAAAGATTCAGTGCATTTGCAATTGGGAAAACCAAAGAGTGACTAGAAGAGTCAACAAAGGGCGAGTGGCCCACAGGAGGCCTTAATGAAACCTTGGATCTTTTTTCTGAAACTATTCCTAGAGGAAACATTAACTGCAAGCAGGAAAGGCTCCCACGGCTCATATTCCCTTTCATATAGATGCACGTCTGAGAAAATATATGAAAACAGGTGAGAATGTTGCACAAAACAATTGTGGGTAGAGCTTTGGTATTTGGCAAAAGTATTAATTCAGGACTGGCACAAGGTGTGCACTTTTGTCTCACCTATTTACAATAGATCGAAGAAGAAGCTCAGTGCTCCAAGTAAAGAAGAAATAATAAACCTCACTTAATGTGTACCTCTGTGTTGGTTGAGCACAGCAAAGCATCGTGAAGAAATTACAATGTATCAATCGATGTCAGCAGGGGAGTTTTCTGGGATCCTTGACTGGTGGCAAAATCATGAAGATAAAATGCCAAACCTAACTAATTTAGTAAAAATACTCCTTGTGTGGCCAGCCAAAAGTGCAGCTAGCTTGTGCAATTTTGGTCAAACAGGAAATATTCTCGAGAATACTGGACCTGGAAGGAGGAAGGATGGCCTGTTATTCATAGGAGATACCTGAGGAAGGAAAAAAGCCTTCATTATTAGATGTTATTTATGAATCCGTACGTTGTGTATTTTTGTATCATTGCTGGAAACTTCATTTTATTTGTGTTTTTATACTGTGCGAGATCATGATTTTATTTAAATGCTTGTATTTTTATTTTTTAAAAGTACAGTTAGTACAAACAGCTTACATGTTTTTTTAACCCTTTTACTGCCAGTGGGCCGATATATCGGCCCACGTTGGATGTGCGAAAACTGCCACGGGCCGATTTATCGGCCAAACTTTAAATACCTGAATTCAATGGCCTAACTTTAAAAACCTGAAAAAAGCCTTGGCAGTCTTCGCACATCCCACCCGATATAGGCTGGCAGTAAAAGGGTTAAATTTGTGTACCTGTGATAAATTCTAACATAAATGTACGTGGAGGCTCTGCGAAGAAGCAACTTATAAAATTTTTTATGGTTAGGATAACATCCTTTTGAGAGTTATGAATCGAAACTAGATTGCTAAAATAGAGAGTTATGAAAATTTGGCCTGGCATCATGTAAATACTACATTTTGAGAAAAACTGGTTTACTGACCTTGCATGTAAGTCCTTGTGTCTGATTGGTGAGTGTGAGACCACCTTGGTTCCAGCATGTTGATTAATGGGGTGTACTCACGGTAGAGATATGGGATGGGATTCGGACTTTAACTCTGCTATGTGCTTGGCTGTCCTGCCTTATTGAGTACACCCAATGCAGAACTCTGATACTTAGTGACAGTTCTTCATGAAATCAGTGGCATCTTCAGACTGATAGTTGTTGGGGGTTCGCAAGATGTGCATCAGAATTATACCAAGTGCTTGTCTCATTATCAGTAATGTTGTGTACGTGGTATAAAAGTGACATTTGTCATTTCATCTTATAATCATTATATATTTGGACCTGAAGTGCTTTTGGCAAAAGTTGTCCTTGTGGAAATTAATGCTTTCTTATTTTCAGATGCTCCATCCTACAGCCCACGATGGCAGAACATAAGGAAAATGTTGAGAAGAGTTGGCCCTTTTTGCCATCCAGATTTTGATGCATCCTCAAACACTTTTGATTTTTTAAGGAAGGTTAAAGTGTTAGTGATTGGTGCTGGTGGCTTAGGATGTGAAATTATAAAGAATCTGGCTTTAATGGGCTTTGGTAATTTGCATATCATTGACATGGACACCATAGATTTGTCCAACTTAAATCGACAGTTTTTATTTAGAGTTAAAGATGTTGGCCGTCCAAAAGCGGAAGTTGCCTCCGAGTTTATAAAGAGGAGGGTAGCAGGCTGCAGTGTTACACCGTATCCTTTTCCATTTTTTATATACATTCCAACATGCATGAATATCCACATGTGTGTGTGTGATGTAAGCTATTGGGTTACTTTTGTCAGAATGCCTACACTAAAGAGTACTGAATTTAACATAATGATTGTGTTTTTTTCTGCATTAGTGTAATCATTTTTCACCAATAATTAAAAATGATAATGTCAGGGTTTTCATGAAAAACTTTTCACCGACAATGAGTAATAAAACACTACCGTTTATATGTGGGCTACACATGAAACAATGCAAGAAAAGTTTCAGTTATCTTTGGACCATGATTTACCCCATGGAAAGCAAATGAAAACTATGATATTTTACTATAAGAATAAAAATAATAACTGTGCAGACAGTACATTCATATAATGCATAGTAAATATGCATGTGATTCAAAAGTTAAAAAAACACCTAATTTCATAAAAAGCTGGCAGTTTTATCACATTTGAATTGAAAGTTTGTGAACTCTTTGTCTTCTTTATGGTTTTCTGTTACTATGTATATGCATTTCTTACTTTCATGAAACTATAGTCTCTAAAATATTCTTCTATTCTAAATAATATATAGGCTGTAATATTATATAATTCTAAAATATAGGCTGCCACGGCATCATGCCCACCCCATATCTGTGAGGCCAGGCTTCAAATCTTCAAGATTTTCACACCACAGGCGCTATAAATACATATTACCAAACATACTAACGTTCCATCAAGAAATTCGAAAAAAAATTCCTTGGGATTAAATGGGATAAAGTGAAAATTAAAATCAGATTGCACAAAACAGAGAAAATCAAATGGTCTTATCATTTTTCTATAGTTCACTTTCAAATACTTTGACTACAACGGGTGTGGGCACGAAGCCGTGGCAGCCTATATTTTAGGGTAATTTTCTGAATATCTTTCATATTGCAAGAAATTTTATTTTTCCACTGATGCATTTTCTTTTATTATGTATTGACAATCGATGAAAAATCACTCGTGGTGAAAATAAAAATCAACTGAGGTGTCACAGGCGTGACAAGCTAAAAAAGATATAGGCACACAAAAAATAGATAACTCACACATTTTTTTGATATTTCGACAGCTAGACTGTCATCTTCCGAAGTCTTTAGAGTAATGGATCATATATATGTATATATATGTTTGTATGTATATTTTCAGTTTAACAGATGAACGTCTAAAAATTGTACAGTAGAGTCTTGATTTTACGTAAGAACTTCGGACCCAAAAATGGGGTGTTATGTAAAATCAAGATATTAGTGTATTTTGAAAAATGTGCTGAGATTTCACAACATATGAGAACACAATGATGTTGAAACTATTTTCAATACAAAGAGATCATTATATATTATACACCGCTGTAGAAAGCAAAACCTTTAATTGTGTTGGAGATGTAATTATATTTTAAACCAAAATGTACAACAGAATTTCAGAACATAATCATAGCTTTTTGGCTGCTCAGGATAAAGTATAGGTAAAGCATTTAAACATGTGGCTAAATCAAGTGATAATTAGACAATCATGCTTGTGGGAGAGTGTGAATTGTACAGAGAGATAAAATTTGAAAATAAGACATTTCAAAAACGTTATCCTAGATATTAATTAGATAAGCATACCATGCAATGAAAGTTAAATAACATTGCATAGCAAACTAATAAACTGCGTGGGCAAAATAAAAATGAAGAAATTTCATTTACAGAATTACGTCTTTTTCAAATATTATGTGGTTTTTTGCACTTTTAATTGTTCCATTTTGGAGTGGATTACTTTTTCAATTTTTCTCACATTCTCTTTAATATCTTCAACTTCATGAAGTAATGAGAAATGATGCAGGATATTTAATGCCTGGAGGATATCTTCTTTTTTGGGTTCAGGGATGACCTCATCTCTTTTATCTACTTCATTGTCAGTCAAAATTTCATGGCTACAGCCATCTTCATGTGTTTGCCCATGAGAACTTTTCAGGGTGTCATCATCCAGCCCTGTGTACTCTAGACTTGAAGTCTGTGGTGCTCCCAAATGGTTAAAATAGTCAGCAAAATTACTGGCTGAAAGCCCAGTCTTTGAGATGCAGTGGTTTCTGTTTCGATGAGGAAGATTCACTATTCTCATATTAAATTTTGTCTAAGAGACGGAATAACAAATAAATCCAAGCGACATTATGAATGATAACATTTCGTATTCCACCCTTTCTCTACAAAGTTAACATTGCTCACACGTAGATTTTTCAACGGAGGCATAAGAATGCCATTTATAAACGGTGTAAATCTTTCCACGCAAGAGAGCGAACGGCATGCCAACACGGCTCTGCGGCTAAGCGAGATGCAAGCAAGCAAAAGAAGTCCCTGGGGTAATTAAGGGATAAGGTTCCGATATGAATCGACCAGGCTCCCTTTACTTCGTGTGTGCATCAACCCAGTGTTGGCTGCAAAAGCCCCCAAAAAGAGGCCCAACTCCTCCCCCACTAGTGGAAGCCACCTGTGTCGAAGCAAAGCTGGGCGGGGGTAGACAATAACAGATAAGGTGAAGGAGGTGAAGGATAGGGATCTTCTCAGGTTACACCCTTCTCTTTCTTGCTGAATGAGTCACGTCCAGATGAATTTCGTCGTGCCGTGAGCGAGAGGAGTCTTTTGGGGAAAACCGGTTTAGATGGGTCAATTATGTAGACCCAACTGAGGGATCGACCCTAAAAATAACAACTTTATCATTTCCCCCCCAACCCGCTGGTCGCCGGACCCTTCCCAGGGACCTGCGGGCGGGGGTAATCTCCAACCTCTCATCTCAGTGGTAGATGCCTTCACTGTGGGTGTCCGTGGTCATGCATTTGTTTACATACTCAGTGGATTTACTATAACAATATTTGTAGCATGCTGGGAAAATATTAGCTCAGAATTACATTTGTTATTTTTTTTTCTGTTCACTTGCAAATTTTAACGGAACTCTACTATAAATATAGTTGCCACAAGTGTTCATTACACAAGAACTTTGTTAATAATAACGGGAAAGTTCCGTTTAAAATTAGTAAATGCAGAACAAAACATAAGGAATGAACTTCAGGGCCTATAATAAAAAAATAGGCCCAGAAGCAAATATTTGCGGCGGAAAATATTTTTAGTAAATGCACTGAGTAAATGAATAGTTGGCTAGTTTAATAGATAATTAAATTGATAGTAGGGTCGTGAGTGGGGATAGTACTGAGAAGAGGGTGGTTATCACCTCTGCACAGTGATCGAGGAAAGGGTCTGGCTTCCCTGATTTGTGATCCAAGACAGACGAGGAGTATACCTGTGCGATTCCTTGCCACGGGTGACTTTCGTACGGAGGAATAACAGGTTATGCTCACGGCACTCATGGCAAGGGAAGCATTTGTCATTGCAAGGCTCCGGCGTGAAAGGGTAAAAAAAGCACAAGTAACATATACGATAACACAAATTGTAATTATCATTTATTAAAAATTTCTGTCTTGAATTACACTATGTTCACTATCATTTTGATATTGCTTGGTTCTTCAATTCAATTTATTTAGTTTTTGGCTAATCCAAACAGATTATCTAATTCCGCTTATAGCTCTAGATTGGGAAAGTACACACATCACAACCAAAACAGACCTATTCAGTACATGGGGAAGATAGTGAGTAAATATGTTTCTACAGGAAAACATTTATTGGCAAGCATTTATGCTGATTTGAGCGAGTTTGACCCGTGTGATACCATCAATTGTGATGTTTTACATAATACCACAATGTCACCTATTTTCCCAATAGCCTCTGTTGTTGGCATCGGTCGAGGACAAATGTTGTCCGTACTTTATTCCGCTCAACAACGTGCACCGGTGTCACGACACGCATGCTTGCAGGCGACACCAAAGCGAGCTTCATCTCGTCACTCAGAGCAGCTGACGGGATTCCTATCTCAAGGTCATAAAGCAGCTTTGGGTGAGCATTCTGGCGCTACTTTCTGGGCGTAAACAAGTAAATAAACACCTTGAACCAATAACTTTTCGTGCTGAAAAATGGGAAAGTAATAAGATATATACAATTAAAATTCCATGTATTGATTCGTTATGGATGTATTTCACAGTGGTATGGCATTAAATTGAAGATTTCCTTAAAATATGGGCAATTTATCTTCCCAATTTGGTTTTAGCTTCTTTAATTTCTGTCGTTTCATTTTGTAAAATCAAATTTATACCTCCACTGGGGACCAAAATAGCTTTAGGTAAAATCGTTACATCGAATTTACGTAAAATCAAATAATGATTCCATAAGAATACTATAGGAGTTGGCCGGGACCACTCATTCACTTGTGTAAAATCGGGTTATGTAAAATCGAGATTCTACTGTATTTACTATTAAATTTTCTTATGAAGTTTTGATATCTCTAATAACTGTGCAGGATTGGACTTGTGAGAGAAAAAAATCAAGTAATTATTCATTAAAATATTTTTTAGCTCACCCTTTTATATTTATTCTACAAAAATCCAAAGCACAAAGTACAAATCTTTTGTTGATAAAAAATGCTTTATTTGTGATACTCCCCTAGCCTCAATGGTGAAATCACTAATATCCTGGAGAATCTCCCATTTAAACTTTTTATAGTAAAATGGGAGGCTTTATTGCAAATGTACTGTTTCCATTAAAGTACTTTCGTTCTTCGATATTGAAGAATTATTGATGAATGGGAAATGAGGTTGGAAAAAATGGCATTTCAGTTGGTTTGTTTCACAGAAATTTATTCTGAGGGTGGATATCTGAATGATTTCTATCAACAGAGGTAAACTTATGAATGCCCTATTTTTTATTGGCTAGATATTTGTTCCCTCATGAGTAAGAAAATTTTCTGTGTGATGTTGTTTCCGTCACACATGGTGTAGTTGGAGCATCATACAAAATAACTCATGGTCATACGTGCATTGAAGAAGCGCAAATTCTTTTTAAATAAATCATGCAATTTTCCTGAATTATCATAGGCCAAATGCTGAGGAATAGCTCATCTTTACGGTCTACCTAAAATTTCTCTTAAAATAATTAAGCTTCTTCACTTCCTGTATTGAACTGATCATGAGAATGAATAACTTTTCGATAGAAAGTTTAAGTTCAGGAAATGCAGTACCTTACAAGGTTTTTTCCTGTGGGACAAGTCTAACTTTTTTATGTTGTTTACAAGGATTGCCTCTCTTTGCAGTCTTTATGGACTATCAAAAGTCAATAGCATTGGCAATATTGACTGTTAAGTATTTGATCTGAGTCTACAAATTGTCAACTTAGAGAATGCCAGTAAGCAACTTGAGTTGCTCATTTTTAGTGCAACTGCACACCCAGATCAAGCCCTTGGTGGTAGACATCACTAAAATTGTTGATTGCCAAGAAAGGTGAGGTTAGAAGACTCACCAATGTCATGGAAGCCCAACTGGGAGACAATCGATGTTTTCCGATGGGTGACAAATGTCACCGAGTTTCCACCCTGGATGTATTAAAGAATGGGGCATGGGATTTTGAAATCTTAATTTTACTCCTCATTTGCTTATTTTGTATCTTTATGTAAATTATATATCCTTTTGCTACTGTTATAAAATATTCTCATCATAGTGATTTGAATTTAATGCAAAAATGAGAAAAATGATAGGTACTCCTTTTTTCAAACCTATTTTGGAAGAGTTTCAAATGGGTTGTGTGTGTAGAAAAATAGCTTTTTAATCAACTCTTGAAGACATCGATTAGTTTTAACCATGAGTTAGGCAAAATATTCCTTAATTTAAGTTTAGATATTATAATAAAATTCAAGACTTTGACCAGGAATTTTACCAGTCATTTAACCTTGTGATATGTGGCTTGGACTCAATAGCTGCAAGGAGATGGGTTAATGGAATGCTCATGTCCATTCTGTCACGTGACGGTATGGACAATGACATTGATGTGTCATCAGTGATACCATTAGTGGATGGAGGTACAGAAGGCTTCAAAGGAAACTGCAGAGTGATACTACCTGGACTAACTCCCTGTGTTGATTGCACTATTGATTTGTACCCACCACAGGTAATACTAATGGTTTTAGTGTATAATTATTTTCTTTTTTGTCTTTAATTGATTTTTAATGCTCTATTCATTCAACCATTATTTTAATATTTATTTGGAAATACTGTGGTCCCCCACTTTACGATGAGTTTCATTTATGATCTGAGTGCTAGGAATTTTAAAAGGCACTGATTATGCACGTGCCCTTTAAAATTTTCCATTTTGACAAGTCTTTTGCACCCATAATTTGTTTTTCATTCAGCATTATGAGCCTTTTATGTTAACGGACTGCATTTTTTATCATCGCAATATTTACATATTTAATGATGCGTGTAATTAATTATGAGGTGTTCGCGCAATTAGAGAAAATTGAGTAAATGTTACGGCGATTAGCACTGCCACCAATCAGCGCCAACAAGATAATGCAACATTCCTTACGTAGTCAGGATCACATCTATGATAATACAGATTAAGGCTAAAATTGACTCCTGATGTCTAATAATTCTCTTACGGGGACAGTGTTGCATGAAATTTGTATTTTAGGACATAACCGTATTTTATTTACATTTTTTTTCCTTACAATCCCTTCTCTCTCGCTCTCTTATTTGTGTTTGGATATTGTGGAACATTGAATACACCACCAGACTCTTTGTGGGGGCAGAATTTCAACACAGATGTGGCCCATTCAATGGTACATACTAAGCTTGGTGGGTCTGATGTGGGTGCTCGGCTGTGACTGGCTGGGTGCCTATCACTCTGTCCTCCATCAGATAGTGTCCTTAGCTGGTGCTTGTTTGTGAATTGAGCCTCTTGTGGCTGGGAATCTTTCATTGCGAGAGAAATTTCTTCCCTGCAATGGCTTGTTCCATGAGTTTCCTATTATGGAATTACTTACTTTAAATACCTTGGCAGAACACTACATCCCCAATTAACTTTGGTGCCATTAAAATGAATTTATTTTGGTACCATGGGACACCCTTTAAATGATGATTCCTGTAACTGATCCTAGTACCCCAACAATAAAAATACAGGATCTATAGTGCGTTCCACATTTAGTTGACAGTATGGGGCTAATGGAGAACGCTGTTGCCAAGCTTCCGCTCCATAGGGGGAATCCTGACAACATAGGCAACCACTTATAACTCCGTGCTGACATTATTTAGTTGCAAAAAAGTGTTTAATTTTGCTCATAATGTGACTAATGGGGATGACATTTTTCGATGTAAAGGTAATATGAATTTTCCGATAATGCCAGGAGTTTTTTCTGGGTGAGAAAAACTTATATCAAAGGTTGCCAGGGGTGTTGACTCTCCCCTTTTTGCTTGAGGCACTGAATGGTGGGAAGGGGTCACGGTGAGGGCACTTTTGGGGCCCTTGAGTAAGGGAAATAAAAAAATTTTTTCTCTGTCACCAGCTCGATATCAAGTGTTGGACTAAAAATGCACATGATGTACAAACTGATGCCAGTTCTCTCTATCTTGGACCACGTGGACTGATTCGCTTAGCTTCAGGTTGGTGAGGGTGTTAATTTGATCCTTCAATCTTAACGGTGGGTGTCCTCATGGCCTTTTTCCCCAGACCTTGCCTTCGAGTACTATCTTCTCTAACCCATTGCACCTTATGAAGTGACCGAAGAATTTTAGACAATTGTGCAAAATTGTTGGCAGCAGTCAGTCTCTGCATGAAATTTTCAATTGGGCTAAAATGGAGGCATTAATTCTTCACACTGTCCATGATATACGCATCAATCTACGATAACAATACAGTTCAAACACCTCAATCTTCTTGTGTATGGCGGCTGTGACCCTCCAAGTCTCCGATCCATTTGTCATGATAGGGAAAACCATTGATCGAACTAGTCTACTTTTAGTTGACATGCTGATTCCTCTGTTATTCCATATTTTTTGCATTTTTTGAGCTGTGGTCTTGGCCATCGCTATTCTGCGCTTGACTTCCTTTTCACTGCCACCACTGTTTGACAGCAGGGTGCCCAGGTACAAGGCTTCTTTTTTTACTGGTATATCACAAATGAGATTCACTCGACAGTTGAGATCCCTGTTTATCACCATAAGTTGACATTTTTGATGATTGAGCTGCATGCCTGCCTCTGTGCTGGATGTCTCAATACGCTGTAGTAGAGTGGCCAAGTAGTGTTCTTTGTTGCTGAGGAGAGCTGTGTCATCTGCATATCTCAGATTCGTAATCCGTCTGCCACCGATACTGACGCCTCCTTCAAGTTCATCTAGGGCATTGCGAATGATCCATTTGCCAATTATGTTGAAGATGATGGGTGATATTACACATCCTTGCTGAACGCCTTTCCCCGTAAAAAATTTGTCTGACATGACGTTATCGATCCGTACATATGCACTGTTGTGCATGTAAAGGGAGCATATTAAGTGTATTAGATGGCCAGGCACCCCTGTGGCTTGCAATACATCCAGTTGACCATATCGAACACCTTTGTATAATCTAGGAAACTGATGTAAGTTGTTACGTTGTGTTCGTATGACTTTTCGATTATTTGAGTGTTGGCTTCAGTGTCTGTGTCCTTCATCAGATCATAGCAGTACTCCTGCCATCTACGTATGACCTCATGTGTGGTTTTATTTAATGTTCCGTTTTCCCCTTGTATTGCCATGCATCTCACCTGGAATGTCCTTGTGATCTCATTAACCTTCTGGAAGAGCTTATGTGGGTGATTTTAGGTGGAGTGTTCTTCTAGCTCTGTTCATAATTGGTTTAGGTGTTCATTCTTGTGATTCTGCAGTTTTCGTTGCATGGTTCTACTCAGCTGTTGATATTGTTGCCGATTCTCCTCTGTGTTTGATTTTTGGGCTTTGAGAAGCCTCCGTTCTTCTATCATATTCCAAGTGTCCGCACTTATCCACGTTTTCCGTGGTCTCTGCGGTCAACTACATTCGTTTGCTGAGTCTTGAAGCACTTTCTTTAGTTTTCCCCATGTTTTGTTCGATGTATCTGTCGAAAGATCTTGGTTGAATATACTCTCAACTCTTTTGTTGGCTTTTTCGATATACATAGGAACCTTGCCGAGGTGCCACCTTTTCTACACGTTTTTCCTTTTTGGAGTGTTTTGAAGCTTGAGGCAAGCCTCTAAGATAAGCGCATCGTGACCACTCCCCCAGTCCAATCCTGGGTAAGTTTTTATGTCTTTAATGATTGTTCTCCATCTTGGCTATCATGCTGGCATGATAATGTAATCTAAATGATTCTGCACGTGGCGGTCTGGTGACTGCCACATTTAAAGCCTGCGGGGATGGTATTGGTATTGCATGTTGGTTATACACATTAATAATAATAATAATCATGGTTTTTATTTGCCCAAAGATCAAGGTACATTTGTCCGATGATATAAGGTACGTCAAAGTTACATTAACAATACATATTAAAACAGTCAATTTCAGTCATAACGTATATGTAATCACAAATAGTTAACATCTAATACACAAAATACACAAAAAAAAAGACATTGAAAATCCTTCAAGTCCTTCCTTTACGAACAAAAGTATTCCTCCAAAGAATAATAAGACCCTTGAAGAAGCAACCTTTTTAATTGTATTTTGAAGGTATTATAAGTTTTAATATTTTTTTATTTTAGGAGGAAGTTTGTTGTACAGTCGTATCCCCATTTCCCTGGGGCCAAATTTGTTTAGGTTTGTTCTTATATTTGTGTAGTGTATATCGTGTTTGCATCTTGTGTGGTGGGAGTGATGGTCACTATTAAGGAGGAAGCTGCCAATATTCGATTTGATGTTAAACACTGCGATCATTATGTAAATGCAAGGAAGTGGTAGAAGTCTCAGCTCCTTGAATAAGGGTCTGCATGAATGTCTGTAGGGTTTTTGGGCAATGATTCTGACAGCCTTTCTTTGAAGTCTGAAAATGCGCAATGAGTTATGAGAGGAACCCCAAAAAATGATGCTGTTTAGGATATGGGAGTAAAATTCCCCATAGTACAGACTAAGGAGTGTGTCCTTTCTTACTGTACCACTAAGTTGTCTCAGTAAATAACATGTGGAACTTAATTTATGACCTAGTAGATCAGTATGTTGAGTCCAAGAAAAATTTGAGCTCAAACATACGCCCAGAAACTGAAGAGAAGACACTTGCTCAATTGATTTTTGATTGCTCTTTATAAGTAGGCTTGATGTGGGATTTTTAGAGGTGGAGAAATTAATGAATTTGCTTTTTCAGTGTTTACAATTAAATGGTTTTCATTGGCCCACTTACCAAGTATGCCTGTGACTTGCCTAGCTTTTTCAATTAGGCAGCTTCGTGAAGTAGAGGAGGTAATCACATTTGTATCATCTGCATAGAGGATTGGTGAATATTATTTGTATAGGATAAATTTGAGGGCAAATCATTGATATATACTAAGAACAGAAAAGGTCCAAGAATAGACCCCTGTGGGACACCCACTGAGGACAAACAAATGTTAGAGGTATGTTTAGTACCATCTATCAAAAGGTTTACTGTCTGAGATCGGTTGTGGAGGTAAGATGCAATCCAGTTGAGGGGGGTGCCCCTGATGCCCATACTATCTAGTTTGAGCAAGAGGAGCTTATGATTCACCAGGTCAAATGCCTTGGAGAAGTCGAAGAATAACCCCAAGGTTTCATGTTTGTTATCCATGGAGAGTAATACATTGTCAATTGCTTGATAAATAGCAGATGTGGTGGACTTCCCTTGAAGAAAACCATACTGGTCTTTAGAGAAGAGTTTAAATTTTTCCATGTAGGATATTAATTGTGTATACATGACTCTTTCAAAAATTTTGGAAAATGTATTCTGTAGTGATATCAGCCTATAGTTATTCAGGTCATCAGTACTACCTTTACTTTTGTAGAGTGGTATTATTTTTGACCTTTTTAGTGGTGTTGGGAAAATACCAAGTTTTAGTGATTCATTCACTACGTGTATTACTGGTAATTTTATAATATCAAAGCAAGATAATATTACTTTCCCAGAAATTTCATCTGGCCCAGTACTTTCTTTGCGACTTAGTCTGGTAATGGTAGACTTAAGATCAGATTCTCTGCAAGGACTAGTAAAGAATGACATAGGATTGTAGAATGAAGGCTTGTAAGGGATATTGGATGAAGGCAAGCAAGGGGTTTTGGAAAAATGTTGATTGAAAAGATCAGCAAGGGCAGTGTAATTTATTTGGGAGCCTGTTGTAGGATCCTTTATGTTAGGTAGACAGTGATTTTTGTTATTTCCTCTGGCAGTATTTATAATTTTCCTGGCGGTTTTTATTTTGTTGCTTGCATTAGATAATATGTTGTCATTAAACGTCCTTTTTGCAGCAACAAGTAATTTTCTATACCAGATTTTCATTTCTCTGTAATGCGCCTTACATTTATCATTACCTGTTGTTTTTGTTGATCATTCATCATTTCATTGTCCGCGCAGAACTTGATGAGTTTTTCTCCCCGTTCTCTCTAGAGTTATATAGTAAATAAAAAATTAATAAAAAATATATAAAATAAAATAAATAAAATATTGCTGTCTCTTTTTGCGGCTTGTTCACCATATTTTGTAGAGTAATTTCTAACTTCTCATTTGAACAAATCTTTTTTCCTTTTTACTTATTATCATAAATTTTAATGTGATGATAAAATGTACCACACCCTGTAAACTTCCAGTTCCCTTGCCACGGCCAATATGTACGAATCACACTTCATGGTTCATCCAGACTGGATTACTGGACGCTGTCTTTCCCTCCTCCTTTCGAGGTTCCCCTTCTGCTTGCGCCCCCCATAAGCATTTCAGTAATTAAATTAAACTTCAGTAGTTGTACTGTCCACTAATATTTAACGTACAATAATACACAATGCTTGTTTCAACGTTTAGGGCATCATCATCAGGTATATTATCATACCTGATGATGATGCCCTAAGCATTGAAACACGTGTTGTGTATTATTGTACATTAAATATTAGTGGACAGTACAACTACAGCAGTTTAATTTAATTACAGGGGAATAGACACTGCGGGTGACCTGGGGCGACAACTTAAATCCCCTTTGGCTACCCCAGATCCAACCTCCCTCCCAAGCATTTGAGGGTACCATGATTCTGGGAAGTAGGATAATATGCCAAGCGATCCAAACGAACAAGGAATTACCAAAATATCCCACTACCCACCTCCGAAATTCCATTCTTGAAAATGATTCCAATATAAAACATTTTTGGGTTTGCTCAATTTCCTATTACCAATTGTAAGTGGCTTTCGATTCAGTGATTTACCAACAAACTTATTTATTATGTATTTTGATTCAGTGATTAACCAACAAATGTATTTATTAGGTGTTTTCATTTCTTTTTCGCGCCTAGCCATGTGTATCATCTGCCCAACATTGATCCATATCTTTTCTGTGTACACTATCTCCCTTCACTCATGGCAATATTTGTTGAACAGTCTTAACTAATCATAACTCCAACAAATAATATCCTCTCTTTCAATTAGTATGCTTCGTCTGCCCCTGCATTTGTATATGAACCTATGTCAACAAGAAGATGGTATAATATGGTCCTCTTGAAATCAGGAAGATCCTTGTCTATATTTACGGTGTTAAAATGGTTTTTAGAGTCTGAGGAATATTTTTCATGAATGATTCATGAACTTTTCTTCAAACTCCTGATCTTATGAAATCATCATACATCACTGATCTCACATTCTTTTATGGTTGTTTAATTTTTTTTGAAGGAGTAACCAATGCACCGCGGGATGCTTCCGTTCTTACCCTGTAGATAGTAGACTGTGTTCACTCAGTGTCTTTTGAAGTTTCTTTGCAGGCTTCAGGGACATTGAGCGATTGGTTGAAATATTTGAACACATTAAACACCATCTCTCTTTCACGGCTTCTCAGCTTCTCCCCTTTCCTCCTCCTCTTAGATTCGGACATGGCGATAGCACACGATTGGAAGCAAGTTGATCTGGAAATACTTTAAAGCACTGGTGAACTATTCTGCACACCACACACCACTTGTTCAATCACTGAAATCTGTTGAGAAACTAAACGCCTTCGCCCTTTCTTTCCCTGGTCCCTTACACCGAAGGGTCGCTTCTCATGCAGATGTTCTATGGCACCTTCTTAACGGAACTTCTGGAAATACCCAATAGACACTCAGTCAAAGGCCATGCACTGGATAAGAATATCCCTCGCACGAATTTATTCGCATTTTCTGCCAAAAGGCACGTAAGACGTTTACCTCTTTTTTCTTGGCTGTCAAAAATGTTTGCTGAATGCTTCATTGTTTATTTATTTTCATCAGTAGTGTTCTTGAAACTAGTAGTTTTATAATTAAATATATTACTACTGACTTGACTAAATTTCATACAAAAAACGATATCTTTGTTAGCAAAGAGGCAAGAGTAATTAAAGTATCAAACTCATTCTCCAACCGAGAATCTTCCTTCCACGCGATAGGTTAGTTGGCAGGACAGAGCGAGCAGCGGAATTATGGCATGTCAAAAATATTTGGCGACATCAAAAATTCATAACTCCCTTTGTAATCGAGATAGAGTTACGACTCTTTCACCAAAAACAAATATATAGTTTTATCTAAATTTCATACGTAGCATATGTGGATCTATATCGTGAGATACAAAAGTTAGCAGGCGACAGCTTTTTACCTTGCAAAATTCAATGTTTTGTCCAAAAGATATTTAAATAAATACAACAACATTGAAACTCAGTTACAAACAAATTAAAGCTAACCATCCTGAAGGGAAACTTATGAAAAACTTTTTCTTAATTTTTAAATATAAAAATTTTTAATAATAAAAAGTTTTAACTTAATACTGTGAACCATTTGTCAGCAACTGAGTGAGGAAGATGCAATCAGAAGCTGTTACTAATGGAATTTCAAGGAAATAATTTTTATTGCATTTATTTTAAACTAAATCGATTAATTATTGCCACTACTAAATGTAGCATCTTTTTCTGCTTCAGAATGTCTTTTTATATTACACACTACTTTACTTACTTCCTCGGCACTACAGCCCGGTATGGGCTTTGGCCTCCCTCAAGATGCCTGTCCATTCTCTCCTGTTCTGCACTTTCTCCCACCATCTGACAATCCTCATAGCCTTTATGTCTTCTTCCAAATCCTGCATCCATCTTTTCCTTGGTCATCCTCTTTTTCTCTTTCCATCCATATTTCCATGTGGAAGCTTCTTAGGCATCCTTTCTTCACTCATTCTTTCTACATGACCTAGCCAAGCTAACCGTTGGGTCTTCACAAATCTCACTATGTCTTCCCCTCGGATAATATTTTCTATTTCCCTGTTTGTTCTTATCCTCCATGTTACCCCATCTGTCATGGGGCCATATATCCTTCACAAAACCTTCCGTTCAAATATCCGCAGAGCTTGCTCATTTCCAGCAGAGATGGTCCACGTTTCTGCTCCGTATGTCATGACCGGTCTGATAAGTGTCTTATAGATCTTGACTTTCATCTCCTTAGATAGCAGAGTTGACTTCAGGAGCTTAATATGTATATGGTACGCCCTATATCTGTGAAACCATAATGAATATTTCAATAATATTTTGGATTTTAAATTAGGGTAAGATAGAAAGATAGATTATAGAATATAAACTATAATGGATAAAAAAATAATTCAGGCGTTAACGGGTTAATTAAATCGGAAACGTGGACATGCGAAACCTTTTTGCGAAAAGGCCACGCTTATCGGGCTCATCCAACTCTACCATCGTGCAAGAGAATATTGCAGAAATAGAAAATGGACAACAAAAGGTAATTTCCAACAGCTGCGTATACTTCTAGGGTAATTGTCTCAAATAGGCACTTTTCCCAAAAATGGCTTAAAAATAAATTTTTGGTCCTTATTACAATTTACAAATTGGTCCTTATTACAGGCCAACAATGATAATAATATGCAGCTTAGTCATGGAGAAGTAGAAAACACGAAACTCGAAAACTCTGATCGAACTTTCAAGTATGATATTGGGTCAGCTGTAGATAAACGCCATAATTTAAAGCAGGATGAAATCTACAACTACTTGATGCATACTAAAACACCAGAATCATCATTCAAATTTCCTGTGTGTATGGAAGGGCAACAGAGCAGAAGGTTCCAGCACAATTGGCTGCAGCGTTTTAAATGGCTTGCCTACAGCGAGGAAAAAAATGGAGCTCTTTGCAAATATTGTGTATTGTTTGCACCAAAGAGTGAGGGTGAGAAAACATTTCCCGTTGGAAAAAAAATATTTTGTTGGAATCCATGGTAAAAATGGTCGTTTCTTCAAATCTCGAATCACATATACGTATGAAGCTCGCATTTACTCAACCAAAAATGTTTCCAAACAAAATATCGTTCTTGACTAGTGTAAAAGAATTTTTAAACTCGTCGCTCGCCTTTGGCTCGCACCTCGATCCTTAGGGAGCGTTCACACCGAGGTTGCAGTGGCAGGTAGCGTGGCATGCTGCATAGCGCGCGGCTGCTACTTACTTTATGTAATACTATGTGTCCGTTCGCACAGGAGTGGCGTTACAAAATTGCGCGACCATACATGCAGCGTTCCACGCAAAGAGACAGAAACCGAACCTATATTTGCCACGCAGCGTCATGCATTACCGGATATCCGGGAGTTTACTGACATTGATACGGAGTTTTGTGAATTGCTATCCTCAAATGAGGTACGACAAGGATTTTAATTTGAAATTTTTCCAGGAATGAAGTACGCTTGCGTGTACCATTTCAAAGTAATGAAATACCGTGATCGTGATATGAAAGACTGAGCTTGGCATTCTGTGGCCAAGGAAATGGATGGAACTAGTGAGTTAATTTATTGTTTTTCATGTTCAAAGTAGTATGTCCGGTAGTTAGTGTCACCGATCTTCAAAACAGGTCTCATGATAGACGTCAACAATTTAAAGGTTTCCTTCTCATTCTGTATTAATTTTGAAACTTCGTTTGACCAAGCTTCAGTTGTATGGAAATTAAATAGGCGCTATGCTCCTCCACATTGTCTTAAATACGGGTGAATCCAAAATCTTCTTCGTTTCCTCCTTTTCATTTTTACTATTAATGCACAGAGCAACATGATATGCTCTTCACCAGACGACATCTTCGACCTAAACTACGAGATGTAGGTACATGTCGCTTGTCATTGCCACTTCGATGAGAACGTATTTAACGCTGCGCTGCACGGCAAGCATCATGCAGCGCACCACGCTACTTGCCACTGCAACCTCGGTGTGAACTAGATTCGTTAAGAGAACTTTTCTACATAAGTTAAGAAATATACTATCGAATTCACTCTAAGAAAATTCAATTCCTTACAGAATTTGAGAACTTTCGTCTGCATGCCTTTGACAAAATATAAAAAGGCGATTGAAGAAATGAACCGACACAACAATCTATCTTATCATCGTTTCTCCGAAGAAAAAGCGCTAGAGTTTATAAAGAACATTGACAGCCGGAATTCAAACGCAGTCGACATGCTTCTTGATAAGGATAAGGAGAAGAAAAAGGTCATCGAAAACAATTGCATACGTTTGGGCCCGATTGTTGAAACTGTACTCTTCTGTTCATGCAATAATTTGCCACTACGTGGACACAGGGACTCCGGTGACATGAGGACAGCCGAAAAACTAGAAGATGCGTAGTCTGTCAGTGAGCGTATTTTCCGGTCATTGTTGGCGTTCCGAATAAATGCTGGGGATGAAAATTTGAAATTTCACTTGGAAACAGCACCGTGAAACTGTACTCTGATCAGCAAAACCGTGCAGAATGAAGTTATCGACATTATCGGACAGACTATTCGGTGCAAGGTTGTCGGAAAAATCAGAAAATCCAAATTTTTTGCTCTCATTTGTGATGAAACAACAGATGCAAGTAGAATAGTGCAACTGGCTATGTGCATGCGTTATGTTGATGTAGAGGAATATGTCGTCCGCGAGGATTTTCTTGGGTTCATACGATTAAAATCCACTGTCGGAAAAGATATCAAACAGTGATCTCAGATGAGTTGAAAGCTTTGGAATTGAACATCATCGATCTGCGTGGACAAGGATATGATGGAGGATCTAACTTTTCTGGTAGAGAAAATGGAGTTCAAGCATTAATTTCCGAGGATCAACCACTGGCGTTTTATACGCACTGCTTTAGCCATTCATTGAATCTGTGCGTTTTAAAATCTTGTGAAATCCCTGAGATCCGAAATATGCTGGGAACAGTTTCAACGTTGATCAATTTTTTCACAAGTTCATCAAAAAGAACGCAATTACTCGAAGACGAAATCAAAGCCAAATCACCGAAATCGAAGAAAACCCATTTGATAACACTTTGCTCCACGTGTTGGGTTGAGAAACATGAAAGTGTGAAAGCGTGAAGAACACGGTTTGTGAGTTTCTGCCATATATTGTACGAGTGTTGAATGATGTGAAGTACGATAAGGACATCGAGACGTCTTCGAAAGCGACACAACTACTTGGTGCAATTGAAAGATTGGATTTCTTGATTGCTCTCCAAGTAATCAATGATGTGAATTCTCCAATTGTGACTGCCCGTAGGGCACTTCGAAATTCTCAACTGCAAATTTCATCGCCTTGTGCTCACATCGAGCAAACCATCAAGCTGTTTCTCGAGACGAGAAAGGAAGAAAAAATCGAGCTAACATCCAAACAGAACATCAAACAGCTTTTGGATATTTTCGGTGAGTTATTCTAACATATCTTTCGCGTCTTATTATATCTTGCTTACTAAAAATGGATCATCTGCTTGAATTTGTAATATTTTTCCTCACGTTTTTTGATTAATCTAGATTGAAATTATCTCGCGGTAAAATTGTAAAACGTTGATCTGGGAAAGTCATTTGTAGCGCATTTCTGGAATGAGAACTTCTAATTATAAGTAATTAACACTGCTTTTGGGATTACATACATAATGTGTTGAATATGATAATATGAACGAACCTATTCTTCTTAAAATTTTTGAAATAAGCTGAAGCTGACGATTGTAACAAATTACATTTTCTGCATTATAGAGCTACGATTTTTTACTCTTATTTAGATCATATGATCTCTTCCCTGACTTCGAGTTTCAAGGGTGAATTTTTGAAGATTCTACCTCTGGAAGGGCTGATCCCAACGCTCCATACCAAAGTAGCCATTGACGAAATCTTATAAACTGCACAAGTACACGAAGGAGATCTATGCGGCTGCAGCGAGACGGAGCTGAAAAATGAAATTCTCCTTTGGCACAAGCACTGCAAGACTACCGCTTTCCAACAAGCTGAAACAGCGATTGATGCTCTGCAAGTCATGAAGCCATTATCCTCTTGTTGAGCTCTTCTGTCATTGAGTTCTTACAGTTTAAATCAGTACCGAGGGAACTGAAATATTTTACATTTTCAAAGTTGTACTGCCCAAATGTAACATTTTGAGTCCACCTTCTGTCTTCCGTGGCCGACATTTTCATGTATTTCATTTTTTTCTCATTGATTCTAAGCCCTATATTCTTACTCTTCTCTTCTAAAATTTTGAATATTTCTTTCAGAGAATCCATACTCCGTGCCATTAGAACTATGTCGTTGGCATAGGCCCGAGGAGATTTATGCAAAATTGTTCCCTCTAACCTCAGTTCTTTCATGGCTTTATGTAGACACAGATTAAATAGTACTGCAGATAGAGAATCTCCATGTCTTACTCCAGTTGTTATCTTAAAGGCTTCACTAGTCTTGCCCCCGATATAAGCCTTAGCTTGAGATCCTTCCATAGTCATATTTACCAACTTAATTAGTTTTTTTGGTATTCCAAATCCCTCCAATGCATTCAACATTTTTCTTCTATTGACACTATCAAAACCTTGCTGGAACTCAATGAAAAGCATATGTAGGTCAATGTTGTACTCATAACATTTCTCCATGCATTGTCTCATTACAAAAATTTGGTCGGTTGTTCCTCTTCCCGTCCTGAAGCCACATTGGTATTCACCAAGGATTTCTTCATTATACGTGTTAAGTCTCCTCTGCAGTATACAAGAAAGTATCTTATAAGTGACATTTAGTAATATGATTCCCCTGTAGTTGCTGCATTGCAACTTATCTCCATTCTTGAAGATAGGGCAAATAAAACCAAACGTCCATTCCTCAGGCATCTCTTCTTTCTCCCAGATTTCACATATCAGTCCGTGTAGGTTCTTTATTAAATCTTTTACTCCATAAATTTAATTGTTTCAGGCTTGACTTCGTGGAAGTGATAGATATCCATTTTTAATAAAAAACTTTGTACTTTTCCATACTTTATTTCACAACTGCGACCGGTTTCACCATAATATGGCATCTTCTGGCACATTCTGAAGCTTAGGTCATACAATATATACCCAGAGAAAGTTAAAAATGGTGGGGGTTTGAAATGGGGGAGAGAGGAGCAGGGCGATTGGGGCATGGAAGAGTGAGAAGGGGTAGTGGAAAAAACGAGAGGAAAGGAAGGAAAGTGAATCGGAGGAAGAGAGTGGGAGGAGTAGAAGGTCACCAAGTTACACTGTTTTCTATTTTTTTAAAAAGGAAGATTGGTTAAAGCCCCAGCCCAAACATCTGTGACTGAAGGGCAAGGAAAGTAGGCTAAAATATGCCGAAACAATGGTTCAAAAAAGGCCGCGAAGTGAGGAGCTGCAAAGAAAGGACCCCAGAGGAACCACGGGTGGGTTTATGAATGGAAAAAGGACGGAGAGTTGTGAGGGGAGGGGTTTGGAAGGGCTCCTAGCAACCGTAAGTGGGGAGAGGGAGAAGGGGAGTGGAAGGGCCGGAGAGGGAATAGGATGTGGGGGAGTGACAGTTACTTTTGCAAACATGGAAATATTGAAAACAACGGAGAGGAATGCATAAATACATGGTCATTACATAGATTAACATTTTGGTTTTTCGCTAGCACACAAATTTCTAATTGTTCCAAAGCGTCCATTTTTAGGCCTTTTGGTAACATGTGTAGGATTTCAGGTTTAAAATCACTGCTGTGGTTACACTCTAATAGATGCTGGGAAAATAGGGAATGGCCATCAGCATTTTTGAGGGAGCGTTCATGTTCCTTAATACGGGTGTACACTCCTCTTCCAGTTTGCCCAACATAACAAGACATACAAACTGGAAGAGGAGTGTACACCCGTATTAAGGAGCATGAACGCTCCCTCAAAAATGCTGATGGCCATTCCCTATTTTCCCAGCATCTATTAGAGTGTAACCACAGCAGTGATTTTAAACCTGAAATCCTACACATGTTACCAAAAGGCCTAAAAATGGACGCTTTGGAACAATTAGAAATTTGTGTGCTAGCGAAAAACCAAAATGTTAATCTATGTAATGACCATGTATTTATGCATTCCTCTCCGTTGTTTTCAATATTTCCATGTTTGCAAAAGTAACTGTCACTCCCCCACATCCTATTCCCTCTCCGGCCCTTCCACTCCCCTTCTCCCTCTCCCCACTTACGGTTGCTAGGAGCCCTTCCAAACCCCTCCCCTCACAACTCTCCGTCCTTTTTCCATTCATAAACCCACCCGTGGTTCCTCTGGGGTCCTTTCTTTGCAGCTCCTCACTTCGCGGCCTTTTTTGAACCATTGTTTCGGCATATTTTAGCCTACTTTCCTTGCCCTTCAGTCATAGATGTTTGGGCTGGGGCTTTAACCAATCTTCCTTTTTAAAAAAATAGAAAACAGTGTAACTTGGTGACCTTCTACTCCTCCCACTCTCTTCCTCCGATTCACTTTCCTTCCTTTCCTCTCGTTTTTTCCACTACCCCTTCTCACTCTTCCATGCCCCAATCGCCCTGCTCCTTTCTCCCCCATTTCAAACCCCCACCATTTTTAACTTTCTCTGGGTATATATTGTATGACCTAAGCTTCAGAATGTGCCAGAAGATGCCATATTATGGTGAAACCGGTCGCAGTTGTGAAATAAAGTGTGGAAAAGTACAAAGTTTTTTATTAAAAATGGACTTTTACTCCATACTTGATTAACTCCGGTACAATTTGATCTTCCCCTGGAGCTCTCCCATTCCGCTGCCACTTTACCGACTCCTCCACCTTCTCTATTGATGGACCCGCATGTCCAACATTTCTCCATCCTCCTCATTTATCTCATTGACATTCAGCAATTCCTTAAAGTACTCGGCCCACCTTCCCAGTACTTCTTCCTCTGTTCCAACCAACCTCCCATTCTTATCCTTACATGCGTTTGTTCTTGGTTGAAATTTGTTTGTCATCCGTTTGATTGCCTGGTATAACTTTTTACTTTCATTTTGTGTGTTCAGTTCCTCAATCTTTTCCATATACCCCTTTAAGAATTGTTTTTTCTTTTGTCGTAGTATATTATTTGCTTGTCTTCTGCTTTCTTTATATCTTTCGACATTTTGTCTTGTCTCTCTGGATAGTGTTCCTTCGATTGATGTTCTTCCTTTCTATACCTTTTCTGCACTCATTATCAAACCATTCTTCATTCCTTGTTCTCTTTCTTTCTCCTATAGTCTCCTTTGCAGCCTCTTCCATAGCCTTCTTTATATTAAGCCATTTTCTCTCTACTGAGTCAGTTACACTCAGGTTCTCTGCTCCTTCTTCCAGTTTCTTACCCAGGGTTTCCTGGTATTGGGCTACGGCTGCTGGTTGCCTGAACTTTTCCACGCTCCACTGTATTCTCTTGGGTCCTTTAATACGTCCCACATTCACAATTGTTTCCTTGAGCTTGGCCTTTACCAAATAATGGTCTGAATCACAGTCCGGGCCTCTTGCAGACCTTATGTCAATGACTGAAGATGCATGTCTTCTGGAAACCAGAACATGATCAATTTGATTGACCACTCCTGTACCTGCCATTTTCCACGTTCCCTTATGAATATCTTTGTGTGCAAAACAGGTACTTTTGATTATTAGCCCTTTAGCTTCTGCCAGCTGGCTTAGCATCTTTCCGTTTTCATTTGTTTCGGTATGTAAAGAGTGTTTTCCAGCTATAGGCTGCAAGAAGTCCTCTCTTCCTATTTTTGCATTGAAATCTCCTAGGAGAATCAACGCATCATATTTAGGTATCTTGCTGCATTCTCTATCCAGTTGATCATAGAAAGCATTCTTCCCATCATCATTAGTATCTTCTGTGGGTGCATAAGCTGAGATGATAGATAAGTTTCTAAAACGTACTTTGAGCCTTATCTTACACATTCTATCCCCCAAAGGTTCAAACCCTAAGCAGCTTTGCTTCATTTTGTTATTAAGGATAAACCCTGTTCCACATTGTCCAGTTCTCAGTTTAGGCCCACTATAGAACATTGAGTGGCCCTTTTTATCCACTCTTCCATTTCCGTTCCATCTTATTTCTTGTAATGCCACTACATCCATCCCATATTCAATACTTCTTCACCGATCTCTACCATTTTTCCAGCTTTCAGCATGGTCCTTACATTCCATGTAGCTAAGGTCAATGTTGCATTCTGTTTTCGAGTTCCTAATCGTTTGCCAGTTTCATCATCCTTAAATCCGTCTGTATTCCGAGGCATCTTTATGGGTTTCATAACAGAACATTTTTTTTACGGTGTGGGGTTGTTAGCCCCACGCCCAACCCCGAATCTGGAGGACCAGGGTACCTCTTTTTGTCTGTCCTATCCCCCTTGACCTGTCCGGCTTGGGTGGCCCTACCAGGAGCTTTCACTCCCGTCGGCATAGCTCTCAGGTTCGCTTAGGCACGCAAGCCCCCTCATCACGACAAGATAGAGATACCAGCGAGGGGGTTTTATATTGCATAGCATCACATTAATTTTCCTGCTGTCATTGGCAACGTCACACCTCCAGCCGTATGGAGATTTACATGGGAATTGAATCTCCATAAGAGCCCATACTGTCAACTAAATGTGGAACGCTGTATAACAAGGATACTTCTTTACACTTTGGCAAGTTTTAATATGAGATGGGAATTGAGGTATTAACAAATAAAGAATTTTGGAGAACACAAACGTGCGTAAGAAAATTTCTTTGTAGCGAATGACTTAATATTATTCGTTGAGTCATTAAAAAATGTCCTGTGGTTACCCTTAGACGGTGGGTGGTTATACTGTGTCTCTCTACCTCAGAAATTATCCATAAATTTTCTTTTTAAGTCTTCCAGTAACTTGGGAAATGGATGTATAGTAAAACCCCATGTCTTAGCTTCCCCTTCCAACATTTGAAAGAATACCCAGGCCTTGAGGTCATCCGGGCCGTCATCATGGCAAGATAGCCCTGCCTCCCACAGAAAAGCTATTGGATGCTCTTTTTCATGGCAACAAAATTTGGACCCTGTCACCACATTCACTAGTGGGGTCATAATTATGTGGTAATTTCCCTTCCTTCAACACTAGTAACTCCTTTTTGACCATCACCACCTCCTTGCTTGCCTTTTCCAATTACAGTGGATTCTCGTTAGCAAGTTCTTGAAGGGGCCCGGGATTCTGAACGTGGTAACCAGGAAAACATGTAAAACGGGGTAGGCATTCCATCAAAAGTCAAATACGTACTGGTCGGTGGCATAACTTGCGGGGTAATGTTATCCTGCCGCTCATTTTTGCTCATGACATAGATAACTGGTGATCATTTATTGTAAAAATAGTTTATTTTCCACCTATTCCGCCTCCCAAGAAAATACATAGGATACCTAACACTGATGCGTACTCAATTATTAATGATGACAACAGTTGTCGTCATCATTAATAGCCTAACAGTTCGTTTAGTTTACAGATGCTGATTTCACAAAGTTCAGCGGCAAAGTTAGCAAAGCCACCTAGAGATATTTTTATCTTCGCACTTCTAATGAAATAATTAGGTCGGAGAACAGATGAATCCCTGGCGCGAATGCCCACTTCTCACTTAATAGCGTTTTATGTTTATATTGCTAGTGGTAAATTACAATGGTTGCACTGAAAATGCTATATTTGTGTTAACCATGATGAACATTTTAATTTCATGAACAAATATTATAGCATTATAAGGATTGTCAGAACTCCTTGAAAACATGAACAAATTGAGCTCCCGGCCCAAAAATATCGTCTTTCCCATGCGTAATGGCGTGAACTTCATTGCTTGTTACAAAACAAAAATGGCACTGCCCACGTATTCTCCACAAATATTGCAAGCAAAAATGCATAATTTAATGGAAATACATATAAACTTATGGTGGCTGGGAGAATCTGTCCAAGGTGCTTTGTTTTTATCATTTTGAGCCCTAATTCTTTGATAGTACAGTCCATTTTTATTTAAGTAATCATATATATCACTCTTTCATCAACTTCGTGACTGCTGACGAAATGTCGCCATTGCTTCAACTGTTTTTGCCTATGTTGGAGGATATTTGGGCTCTGCTTCATCTTTCCTGGTGTCTTCTTCTTCCTTTCTGTTCATAGACGTCATCTATTGACATCAATCTACTGATAAAAATACGTGATAATGAGATTCACCGACTTTTTCAATTACATTTAGGAAGATGAAAGATTGTTTGGAATAGTTATTATTCATATGTTACGTACATAATTATCTCCATAAATAAAGCTTCATTTTTAGTAGTCACAAGTTCCAGCAACCAACCTGTATACTTCGATATCGGCATCACTGGCAACGCACTCGTCGAAGGTCATACCCACCCCTTCTCTGAACAGCTGATCCCAGCCCTTAAGGGTGTGCTCATGTGCTGCTTCATCACTCAGCAACGCAGAATCGTCCTCGTTTGTGCTTCGATGAAATCCAGAGGTCCAAAAGCTATTTCTTATGCTCTTGGCTTTGACGGAGTCACAGGGATGCTTCACAAAGTTCATCGCTTTAAGAATATTTACTTTTCTTCCTGACTCAAGGAAGCTGGCCAACCTCTCTTTGACAAGTAGTTTCCTGTATTTATGCTTCATACATCATATGATGCCTTGATCGAGGGGCTGAAGAACACTCGTGCAATTTGGAAGAAAAAACACCACTTTAACATTTCTTAAAAATGCAATGTCTTGGATATGCTGCGCAGTTATCAATAAGCAACAAAATTTTACGATTTTATCCACCCATCTTTGCATCCAGTGCTCGCAGGAACTTTTCAAAAATTGTGGTGGTCATGCAGGCATTAGAGTTGCAATCATACGTCCAAGGTAATGTTTGAACATGTTTGAAGCATCTGGTACGTTTATATTTCCCGATCACTTACGGAATCAGTTTTTCCATTCCAATTTCATTGCAACATAGGACAATCAGCCTCTCCTTACTCATTTTACCTCCATGGTAGGGATGTGCGAGTAGTAATTTTTGATCTCGAGTCAAGTATCGAGTCGTTGTTGTTGCGAGTATCGAGTCGAGTTGTATGAACTATGGCTATTTCCCAACCAGGCAATATAACAACGCATTTTCTCTTCTAAACATATGGCCTGATTTAGAAGGGAAAAGGTGATAAAGAATGTTTTTAGTAATAGTGACTGAATTAGAAGATGAATTAAAATTAATGTGTCTTAAACAGTTCCAATAGGACAATTGAAATGAACTAACCTCTTGTAATTTGTCAACAGTTTTATTTAATGACTGCATTGGGTTGAAAACTTGTGTATCCAAAATTCCTAGGAAGAGCCCAGAGTAGTCGTAGCAATTAAAGTTAGACAACAAGCTGACTATCAATACCTAATGCAGTAGAAGTCCGTCATTACGAGTGTGGTATATAGCGAGAATCTGGCTGTAACGAGTGATTTTTTACCAATAGTTGGTCTCATGGTAATAACATACGAAGTAGGACGATTGTAGCGAGTGGTTATTTCTCTTATATCGCCATAACGAGTACGATTTTTCGTTTATGTCATCAAGGTTGCATAATTTACAGGCACCTTCTGCTACGAGTGACAAAGTTATTCAAATAGAAATTACTTTGCGGTCCTTTTGAAAAGAAAATTACCTAGTTCGAGATCAGAGTTCCGACTCTCTCTTCGCATGCTCCGATGCTCTTGGTACGTTACTTGTCCTATTGATGTGATGATGTGTTTCAAGGCTCTCTTGGGCGCTACGCAACATAATTTCAGATTGTGGAAAAATCACGAGGAAGAGCGAAATCTACCTCATTGCTGCCATTGGGGTAAGATTACAATTTGAATCGACTGACATAACGGCTCCCCTCGACTCATTCAAGCACCGGCAGTATCAACCCAGTGTTGGCTTTTGGCTTTTGCCGTACTTCCGAATCATCCGTAAAAATTATGAGGTGAGTAAACAATGAACATTAGAAATTGATAATGGCTACATTCATTGTTTACATAAGGCGAAGGAGCGATCTTCTCGCATGAATCCCGTATCATTCCCGCAGAATGTGTCCCACGCTCATAAATTTCTTCTTGTCCAAAAATTAGTGGTGATGTTTTCTCATCCTATGCGAGAGGGCGGCCTAGGGAGGTGTGAGAGGGGCACGCAGGGGAATTAGCTGTCAATGCTTTTTGAGTCATCGAGCCTCGGAGCAGCAGGATGCGACCCCCGGATGATCCCGGGTGGTGTCAAAGAATCACCCAAGATGAAATACGAGCTGAGAGGGGGAAGACACTGTCAGCCTGTGCTCATCATGGAATGATTTACAACCGTCCTCCTGAAGCGAACCTGAAAAAGGTATCTGGTGTTGGAAGGGGTGGGGGGAGAGAGCAAAGACGAAGAAGTCGGCTGAATCGGAGGCCCACGTTGGCCTTGGCGCTACCATCGCAGCTAACCGCCAATGAAGAAGTGCAACATGCTTCACGCCTTGAGGGGTGTGGATACCATTCAATTCGTCCTAAATAATGGTCATCTTGGGTTGCGGCTGATGCTGGAACTAGTTGGAACCATGAAAGTTGGCTTCTGAGGCTCCCGAAAGGAAGCCACCCTCCCCCCCAACTAGTGGAAGCCACCTGAGAGTTAGGGCGTGGGAAAGCAATGAGTGAAATGTGATACTTTTGATGAAATGTGATGTTGACTCAAGAAAAAAATATCCCTTCACTCTGACCCTCCGATGAGCACCGAGGCAAGGGTGTGGGGAGAGAGAGACCCGGAGTGGTATAGGGGAGGCAGGTCAAGGACGCGTAGCCATTCGCTGGACTGCCGAAAGCGCTTGGCACAAAGGCCTGAGGAAAAAAGCGGTGGACATCCTCTTTGCTCTACAGTACTTGTATTATAGTTACGTACTGGAGAAGTATCCGTATTGAAAGATAAATGATGCAGCAAGAACTTATATCAAAGCTCATTTTCGTATCACTTCTCATAGCCGAGGAACATTTCTGCGAAATGATCGATTTTAGACAAGTTTACTATGATTGCCCTTCCTGTCGGCAGATTTCTGAACCTATTGGCCTCGGCGGCTCCATCGTCTCGACTCGACTTTCGTAAAAATACTCGAAGTACTCGAGTCAAGTACCAACTACTCGAAGTACTCGAGTCGAGTACCAACGACTCGACTCGAATTTTCGAGTACGCGCACATCCCTACTCCATGGCACTTATCTCCTCTAAATGCTAGTGTTTAATCAGGAAGCAAATTAAAAAATAAACCCGTCTCATCGGCATTAAAATGTTAATCGTGCTGTAGTTTTTGATGATGACATAGATTATGATCACATGCACTGTTGCTCATGCAGTTTTGATTCCATAGCCGCCAACGGCAACAGCCGCGACAGCGATAAAACAAACGAATATTGCAATTAAATGTGCTGCTTGTGGCGACCTTGCCAAGTGTTGAATAGGCGATTATAATGTTTGAGATTACTTTTTTTCTTACTCCATAAACATTTTTTTAAACCATAATATGACTATCAAAATAGTATTTCAAGGGATAATGATCTTTTTTAATGCAAAAAGTAAACCTCTTGAAATTTATCCATCGTCTGATTAACCTACAAGGCGGTTATTTCCCTAGGAAGAATTTGTCTTGGTCCTCCTCCAAACGTGCTAAAGAGGTATCCAAAACGTGATAACGATAGTTTTTTACGTGCACTGTGACGTGGACCTGAGGAAATGAACGTCCAAAGGAGGAAAACGTGCTGTTAAGGAACGTCCTAACGAGAGTCCGCTGTACTCATTTAGACTTCGAAACTTCCTGGCTACATACAGTGGCTTCAGTGCGAGAGAATATCAACTTCATTTCCACCTAATGATCCTGTCTCATGTTCGCTTGTTCCTCTTTCTCCATCGTTCAACATAGGCTACAATTAGCTCTTTACATTTGATAGAACTTTTGGTTAAAATTTGTCATTTCATTGCCTATTTTATCAATGTGAAGACTAAACTCCAGCCACTCAACGGTGAAGCAACACCACAATTTTGTCCATCTCAACACTCCCCCCCTAGTTGAACCTCTATGGATTCCACTTTCCCAGGCTTAACATTATGTGCGCCTTCTGATTCGAGTGGGTTTTTATGTACTTGAGTGTTGTCAGTTTTTATTTTCTGAAATATTTCGTTTTGATTGACACCTTGGTTCATTTGCCTGAGTCCATAGAATCTCTAAAATTTGGCTCATTCCAATGCTTATTTTTTTCTTAAAAAGAAATTCTTCAAAAATTCTTGCCCATTTTGCAGAGACATCACAAATGTGTGGTGACAGCTGGACCATTACTACAGCAACTGCATATTCATCACAGTAGTGAGAAGTTACACAAGCCTTTCTATAATTTAAGATAAGTTTGTTCAGTTCTGTGATCATGAGTCCTCTGAAATACTCTATTTCCCTCTCTAGTGCTGCAATTTTCATAAGAATAATTTTGGTTTTACCCCCAAAAGTATATTCCTTATCTTCCCTTTTATACTTGTGGCGTACAGCAAAACCTCCATATAACTGGGACCAGAAAAATGACGAGTTCATTGTTCAGAGGTTTGTAGTATGGAGATTTTCTGTGGGTTTCATCACCATATGTTAAGTTATACATGTATATGCAACCAGATGTGTACAGTGAAACTTCCCCGAACGCGACTTCCCACAACGAGGATTCTAATTTACGCTGTTACTAAATTGGCACCAAGCTTCACAGAACGCGGTATGAAGCTTCAGTTTTACGCGGTTTCCATTGAAGGATATTTTTTCTTGGTAAGATCGAAATCTAACGAAAATTAATGACTGATCTTAACAATTGATTTCATTTCACCACGGAGATTTCAGTTTTCTATTTAATGCAAGAGTTGAACCTCTAGCACGACAATTATTTATTTTTATGCTCTACTTATCCCGATGAAATTTCCTTTTCGATGCAGAAATAAAGGAACTTTGTTGCAATCAATCAGTATTTCGGTGTGATATTTTACGATTTTCATCAGTCTAAAGTATTTTATCGCAATCCCTGGTGGTACGCTGCGGTGGTACTTTTTCAGAACAAGGAATAGAGAATTTGGTGTACCTATCTGGTTGATTTTACATACGCACAAAGTGCATTTCTGCGCTAAGTACCTTTGTCTCGAGGTAAAGAAAATTGCAATGGTGGCATCCTAAGGTGAGTCTATCATTGGCCAGATGCATTGCGTACGGTCAGCATCTGCCGGGATACATCCTCTTTTGACCTGCTATTTTTCGGGAAATACAAAGGAAGCACAATCTTTTCCAAAGATTCCCCTGTTCTTACCATCAGTACTATTCCAAGAAGGGATCCCGTTCTTCTACCCTTCTTCCTACAGGAAGGGACTGATTGACGAAATCTATACTGAAGGTCAAGCTTAGGAGATATGCTTGTTTTGGCGTGGTGCTATAAGTGTATTTGCAGGTGTGTACCAATTGGTGTGCTTTTCTCCTCATTTATTTATCAAAATTGGTCCAAAAAGACCAGGCGAAAGTGCTGCTGATAATCCTGGGAAGAAAAGTGGGCAGGGGTTACTTTTGCAGGATAAACTTACAATGTTAAATAAACTTCTAGAAGGATCTTCATCTGCATCATTAGCACGACAGTACGGTGTCAACCAATCAACTATAAGGACCATAAAGAAGACTGAAGAAAACATTCGTTCCACTGTTAGTTCCGTGCATCCGCTAGTACCTTCTATGTCAGCCAGCAAAACATACGAGTAGAGAAAATGGAAAAATATTAAAGCACTTCAGATTAATAACCACGTGAAAGCGCATCTTGGAGATGGAGAACAAGAGGGATTTTTTTAAAGCCAGCCGAGGGTGGTTTTATAATAAATTTAAGAAACACTTTCAGCTCCATAATGTAAAGATTGCTGGAGATGTCGCATCTGCTGATCATGAAGCAGCTTCTAAATTTCCAGCTTTGCTTGCGGAACTCATTGGAAGATGTGATTATAGACCTGAGCAAGTGTTTAATGCGGACAAACCTAGTTAATTAAAAAAATGCCAAAGTAAACATGGATTGCCGAAGACGAGCGGTTGACATCTGGCTTTAAAGCATCTAAGGACAAAGTTACTCTTCTCTTTTGCACCAACGTGAAAGGAGACTTTAAAAGTAAACCTGTGTTGGTGTATAGAGCAGAAAATCCAAGGGCACTGAAGGGCAAGACTAAGACGTCATTGCCTGTATTTTGGAGGAGCAACAGTAAAGCCTGGGTCACGGCATGAGTGTTTGAGGATTAGTTTGACCATTTCTTCGTCCATGATCTGAGAAATTACTTAAAGGATAAATATCTGGCACTTTAAGTGCACCAGTGCTGCTGGATAACGTGCCAGGCCACCAAAAATCCCTTTCTAAGCGTAACAGTGTAATTGAGGTGGAGTTTATGCCACCACATACTACTTCTCTTTTGCAACCCTTAGATCAAGAGGTGTACTTTCCAGTCCCAGTCCTAGGGGGTTTCATTGCAGCATTTAAGTTGTACTACACCCTCAGAAGTTTCTCCAACATTCTCTCCATGATGAAGGTGAATCCGTCCTTTTCAGTGAGAGACTGCTGGAAAAAATTTTATATTTTCAGGCCATTGAAATAATAAAAGAATCATAGGATCAAGTGAGAAGTGAAACGGTGAACCATTGCTGGAAAAAAGTATGGCCTGATGTCGTTCGTGATTCCCAAGGTTTTCCTGATAATGCCAAGGAATTAAGGGCAATCATTAATATTGCCAGGCAAATCAGGGGCGAGGAATTTCAAGATTTGGAAGAAAAGGTGGTGGAAGAATTACTGGAGTCTCATGAAGAGGAACTGACAGATGATGACTTGGATGTAATGGCGCAGTCGTCGAGTGGAGATAAAAATGAAGATAGTGATCCGGCAGATTTGGAGCCTGAAAAGCCCAAGCTAACAGTTACACTTCCCGAGAATGTTTTGAAGCAGTCAGAAAATTTGAAGCAAGTACGTTAAGTTTGATCCTTCAAGTGAAAGAAGCATGGTGTTCAAGAGGTGTGTCGATGCAGCTGTTTTGCCCTATGCAGAACTCCTCAGGGAGTTAAAAATGCCGATGCAGCAACCGACCACAAACTTCTTCCGGCCAGCTTGCACCTCCTAGTAAAGATCCAAGTTCGTTGAAATCCTCAGACCAGGATTAGACCATTTAATTCAGGGGAGTTTCGTATTTTTATTTTCATTAGAAGTCGCTAGGTTATAAATAAAAAAAGGGTCGAAAAAAATCACTGAAAAATAACTGCACGTATTTACCCTTTCAGTGATTGCAAACCTACGACCGGTACCTACCAATCTAACGGCGTACGGGTGGAAACAGCAAAGGGTCCGATCGTTGGATACCTATGCCATCAGTGAAAATCGTCACGATTTCTAGGGAATTCTTACTTTAGTTATTGTATTGTTAATTTTTTACTTCTATGAAGAGAATTCAAGTCTACACTGAATAAATTAGGGCTTCTCGGGTTTCCAGCCGGGTGAGATGGTCCATAGTCTCCTACTTTTTGAGGTCCGACATGGCCCTTGTCATCACGGATGCTGATGGTGATGCCACAGCATGTCCGCAATATATAGTTGCTCTGGTGTCTTCTGAGTGGTCATCATTTTGTCGCCAAATTTTGCAGAAAATGATGACCACTCAGAAGACACCTGAGCAACTTATGCATTACGGACATCCTGTGGCATCACCATCAGCATCCCTGATGATGAGGGCTGTGTCGGACCTCAAAATGTTGGAGTCTATGGACCATCTCACCCGGCTGGAAACCCGAGAAGCCCTAATTCAACAGATTCGCCGGGAAAGCACCAGATCCTCCATCTACATTAAATGTTTATAAGACATGTTCAAAATGCCAAAAAATGTATTATTCAATATTAGGTATGAGTCGATTCCACTTTTTTTCGATTCCGATGGCGATTCTGATTCTTTCAAATCGATTCTCGATTCTGATTCCATCGATTCTTATTCCTAATAATGGGTGGGATATTGATATTACCAGTAGCGTCACTCTCACTCAGTGATTCATCCCGAAGGTTGGTTTAGGGTGGAGCTCACCCTCAACTATGTCGGTCTAAGCCACAGGTGTGTGAATTTCACTCATTCAGGGTAGGGGGGCCAGTTCCTTTCCCTGGGCCATCTCGCACTCGGAGGATTTTTTGTCACCAGTAGCGTACGACTATTATTTAAATTCAAGTTCTGGCCAGAATAAAATAACAAAGACAATTAAGTCGCTCAAAAAGTGTATTTAATGACAAATAGAAAAAATATCGAACTTAATCTGAGCAAATGCACGGCGGTACATTTCTTGCGGAGGTCGTCTAACTATACCCATGTATATGCTGTGGATGGTGTTAACATAAAGGTGACAGATGAAGTGAAGTATCTAGGAGTTACGATAACTTCGAACCCATCGTGGGGAACACATATAAGAAATATTTGTGGCAGAGCTCTGAAGAAGCTAGGATTTGTCAAGCGTATTGTGGGAAGATTTTCGGATGAAAAAGTAAAAGAGAGGTGCTATTTCGCACTCGTCCGGCCACACCTTGAATATGCAGCGAGCATATGGGATCCGGTGCAGAAAGACTTAATCCGGGAACTTAATAAAATAAAAAGGAAAGCAGCACGATTCGTCAAAAACTGCTACGGGCGTACAGACAGCATTACACAGATGTTAAACGAATTAGGCTGGGAGCCGCTAGAGACTCGGAGGCTGCGTACTAGGCTTAGATTACTTGAGCAATTGAGAATAGATATCTTTAAGAGCGACACGGAGAACATCATATTAGAACCCCACTATATTTCCAGGTCCGACAGAAACGATAAACTAAGAGAGATATTTTGCCTAAAGGATAGGTATGGGAATTCGTTTTTCCCCCGAACAATAAGGGACTTAAATAAATGCTAGGCGTAATTTCATTAGAGCGTTTCCTTTTTATATGTAAACGGCTGGTGTTCTAACATCCCCCGCCACACGCCTATTGAGGCGGCTTCCGGGGTAGTATGTAGATGTAGATATCCTCAGCTTATAGTTGATGTTTACCCAGCTGGCACAGAGTATGCTCCTTACTCTTTTCTTACGAGATACGTATGAAACAGGTAAGTAGCCTACCATGAGGTAAGGCTCTTCCGTAAGAAATTGCTCATACCCAGGTAAGACAGGGGTAAGGAACGCCGTCAAATAGCCTCATAACGGGTTAGTTACTTACCTACAGTAGCGCAGGGCGCGGCAGAATGCTGTACTACCACCTAAAGCAACATACGATTTCCTCTTCTTTTAATGTATTGAGTTTTGGTCAACCAGAACTCAATAAATTCAACATTCTTGCTATTGACATACGTGATATCAAGTCGAGAAAATCAAAAAATAACTTTTGAGAAGGTAAAGTTTACTGAATGAAGCATAATGAAACAACATACATTGTAAAAGTAGAAAAAAATCATCACTCTTTCACTTGGACATAAACAACCTCACAATTTAAAACTCTTAAATAATACAATAATCCCTCCCATCGACAAATCCTACAGCCTATTGCTAATTAATCATTACCTGCCTTAAACGTTGATGGATTGATTATTTCAACAAATTCAAATTGGACACCACAATGTAATGAAATAAAAAGATGACGCTTTGGGTGGCAAGATTCACTGAATGAAGAATAATAAAACACTACACTATTTATCCTTTCACTAGGACGTAAACAACCACACTTACAAGACAAGAGCAATCCACATAGTCACCAAACTTCACTTCAATTCACATAGATACCACATCTTAATTTAGTCAATACTAGAAACAACGAACTTGTTCGTTGGTGTAGCACCAATTGGTGTGGCACCAAATTTTGCAATAAAATGCATTGGACAGATGAAAATGGCAAAGCATTGTGCCGAAACACTAACACATTTTTTTTCTGACAAAGATCCTGCTTCAGCAAAGAAAAGAAAATTTCGTCGAGATTAAGGAGGGCACATAAACAATAACTTATATTACTGCTGGTGGTTGAGTCCATTCTTTCATGAAGAATCTCTGTGGTGAAGTAAAATCAATTGCTAAGATCGGTGAGTCATTTTTATTAGGTTTTGGTTTTACCAGGAAAAAATGTTGTTCATTGAGTTTGCAGATGAGCCGGAGGTCACTACGCACTCATGCTTGAAATAACTGGCACCCAGATGGACCCCCTCCCCTGGGCTGGCTCATCACAAAAGCAACCACCCAGTTGCACACTGGATTAGTTCCGATAGAATTCCATTTACTATTCCAAAGCTGTGTCCTAATTGGAAACATTGTCCTATGCGAAAGTGATGCACCACATGCTTTTTAGGTTGTATGCTTAATGTGCATTGCTACATTTGTATTATGTAACATGCTTTTTGTTCATTTCTGAACGGTGACATTCAAAAGACAATTTTGCAACTCAGTAGAATTTTTGGACACTACTTTTCATTTTTGGCGCCTAGTCCTATCTCTTTATTCACTTAAATATGCATTTTATCGTGTTCATTTACCGTTTGCACTGTTTTGAAGGCAAACTTTGTGTACAGTATTTAAGTGTCATATATTCTGCATATTCGTGGAAAGAATTCTCTCATTTTTTTGACCCCTCTGTGTATACCCCTGGAACTTTCCTCACACTTAATTTTCAATGTACATAGCACACAAAAGTAGCAATCATGGAATATTTAAAAAAATGGTTCATTACTTTCTTCAATAAATAAAGATTGAAACACATACTCTGCCTCCATCATTAGATTAAACTCAAAAAGATTGATTTACCAATTTTCTTGGCTAAGACCATCACTAAAAGAGACTTCTTCATTCTGCCACCCACGTTTGATATGGTTTTGTTGTTTTCAATTAATGGTGAACCTTCCCCTTCAAAAAATACCCTCCCCCAACTGCCGAAATTCATGTATATATGGGGAAGACAAGTTTGAATGCTACCTTGATGATGGCATTAAGTGCCGATACCGTGGTTGGTTGTTAAGTAAAAGTGTGGAAGTGTACCAGTGTTCTTTCTCTACCACTTTTGAATAACTACTTATTTTGCCATCGTAAATCACTATGTGTGTCTATCGAACATGAAGAGTAATCACTGGTGATGTCATGCCCTACTGCATGAGTGTTTTTGCCCGTCTAGATAGGGTTGTCCAACTTTCGTACAATTCGAGTTACGTTGTGTGCCAGAGAAGGCTTCACTTAGATAGGTTTGGAATTTTAGAGTTTAGTGCAGCCAGTATGTTCATGTTTGCTGATTTGTTTTCCTTGTGCCAATTTCATGTACATGTTCTTCTTTCCAGACAACCTATCCCTTGTGCACTCTTGCAAATACCCCGAGACTCCCCGAGCATTGTGTTGAGTATGTGAAACTGGTGCTATGGCCAAAGGAAAACCCCTGGGATAAAAATGCAGTTTTGGATGGTGATGACCCCATGCATGTTAGTTGGGTGTATGAAAAATCAGTGGAAAGAGCCCATCACTATGGTAACTACTCTTATAGGGCATATGTTTCTATTGACCAAAACATATAAACAAATAAAGAAAGTGCCATATCAAATAACATGGAAACATTTTGGTGGTCAAGTGGACTTCATTGGTCAAAGTAGAGATATGTTCTCTTCTATGGGAAATGGTTGAAAATAAAAATGGAGGTGGTGTCTTGAAAGTGGTTGGGAGGGAACTTTCACATGTGTTTTCCCCATGTTAGGACTAAAATTATGGTGATTCCCAGGTTTTAGAGTTCATCTAATACTTTTTCCAATCATTGTGGTTGCACAAATAATGTGGTACGTAGTCACGTGCACAGGTGCAAAGATATGGGTTTATTCTCCACAACTGCGGCATTTCATGCACAACAATGTCTCATGTGCTACAATGTAGACTTGGGATGAGAACAACTTGTTTGCATAAACACCCGCTGACATTCTCCTTGAATTAAGATGGCTTGGTGGTATAACTGGCTAACACACCTCACCGGCAATTGGAAGATCTGGGTTCAAATCCCAGTCAAGTCAAATTATCTTTTCATGGCAAATTTTACTGTCTTTGGTGTTCATCTGATACATATATATTTACTCCCTCTTAAAAGGTATCGGGTTGTTGTGGTTTTTTCTGGAAGAAGTGTACTGCAGTGCATTTACTAAAATTAGTTTCAAGCTTCCACTCAAGATGCCACAATTTGATGTTGTTAAGATTCGATCATATATAGTTATTGCTACGTAGAAAATGAAGATGCCTGTAACAGGCAATCGGAACTAGTGTAAATGTTAACTAATGGCTTGCACATGAGCTAGTTGATTTTAATTTTGCTCTTTTGGCTGTTGAATTATTGCAATATTTTATGCATGCATGTACTACTATTATGAATGGTTCAAAGTTGGAGTGGATTCAGCATAAGCTGGGTTGAAATGTTGTGGGAGGGGGTGGAGGCATTTTGCTGCAACCCTATTCATGCTATAGCAAAATGTTGCTAAACGAACATGTGCTGGAAGAAAAATAACTATTGAATTTGCTCTGCTATCCAAGACACAAAGTGCCTCAAACAAATTGAGAGCCATTAGTGGGGAAAAACTAATGTAATGTAAACAAAATTAAGGTGATTAGAGATGAAGAAGTAGAAGGAAAGGGTACATCTCAATGAAGTAAGGATGTGCTATTTTTGGCAATTTAAGTAGCAGAGGGTGGTAAAAAATGTTAAGATTTTTCTTACTTTTCTCTTGTAGTTTTTCAGGACACTTGACCTAGAACCTAATCCAGTTTAATCTTTTCTGGATCAATAGCTTTGTCATTGAGAATAGATTTTTTCCTCCTTGCCATTAAATAATGGAAGTTGCTGAATTTGGCACATTAAGGATTGGTATATAAGCAGACATGACTCCAGAGCTATGTGCCAAATTCTGCACCCCTATTATTAAAGAGTTTATTTTTCTATTTCCTAAAATAATAATGAGCTGTTTGAGATCTTGGGTTACTGTTCTCATAGTAACCCAAGTGGTAGTGGTATGGTAGTAACCCATTTCTGAGGTCATGGTGTACATTTGAGGAATAATGTAAATTATTATGGCTATATTGACTTCTTTTTCTATTTCTTTTTTAAGGTATTACTGGGCTTAGTTACAGACTAGTTCAAGGAATAGTGAAAAATATAATCCCTGCAGTTGCATCGACAAATGCAGTTATTGCAGCAGCCTGCTCCACTGAAGCCTTCAAAATTGTTACAAATTGTTGTGTACCTCTGTCTAATCAAATGATTTACAATGATGTAGATGGCATTTATTGCTATTCGTATTCCATGGAGCTTAAGGTATATATTATTATTCGCATTAACGTCATTTTTATTATCTGTTTTAAAAATTGATTACTAATGTGTTATTCAGTTATTTGTAATTCATACTTTTGATGTTCTGTATCACCTGTTAGGAGGACTGTGTGTCATGCAGCAGTCATCCGAAAGAAGTTGAAGTTAAGCCAGATATCACCCTGAGTGATCTAATAAAGTATCTTTGTGAGTATCCAAGCTATCAGTTTATGTCACCGGCTGTCATGGCCAATATTGGAGGGAAGACAAAAACACTGTATATGCCCAATGTACCCAGCATTGAAGCAGCAACAAGGGGAAATTTGAAGAAAACCCTTGCTGGTAAGTTAAAAGTTTTTCTTTTGAGTTGCAGTAAGTTCAAATGCTGTTTTTTCCTTCTGTCTCAGTGAGTTAAGTTGTTGACTTTAGATGTTAACCTCGAAACTGCCAGTTGAAGGCACTAAATTGGTAGTGCTCAGTTTTGGCTTCTATACCTTCTACATAGCCTCAAATGACAGTTAAATTTGCCCAATTCTAGCTCAGTAGCACTAGCCCAGTAGGACTGTGGTTTTTTTATGAGTAAGCTCATTTGAGTGTAGTTAGGTCATGCAAAGTGTATCTTAGCTTAGGCTTTCTGTTGCAACATTTGGATGAACTGAGGTTCACATTTTATTTATGAGTCGCTCGTGGCATTTCTGAGCAGTTCCACCAAAATAGAAGGCATTAACATGATTGAGTAGTTTTATTAATATACGCCATGAGTTGACTCCATTTAGATGATTAAATATGACCACCTCCAGTTCCTGGAGATGTATGCATAGTGAATGTCAGAAGCAAGGTGAAGTAAGTTGGGCTTGGATGTATTGGCTTACCTGACCTGATTAGACTTCTGTCAAACTATCTGTGCCTTGTTGGACTCCTTTCATAAGGGCAAAATATTATGTTTTTTGTGATGCAGCTAGGCTCTAACTCCCTGTAGTGTATTTTTGATCACATTATTTACTGTTACTACTCACCAATGGTTTCTCATTTCTATAATAACTAAGAGTTTATATTTATGAGCTTGAAGCACTATTACCAAACCTTTTCCTTTAGCCTTAATTCCATTAAAGAAATACAGTGACACCTGCCTCGATGGCCACCTCCCTTAAGCAGTTGCCTCCTTAAGCAACTGATTTTTTTTGGGAACAGAATGAATTTTCCATGTAAGCAATGTAAATGTCTAATGATGTAAATGTAGAATAGCTGATATACTCAATTCTAGGCTCATTGGTGAGGATAACCCTTACAAAAAAGTAAAATTGGAAGTATTAGAGAAAACTAGTACTCATGTACTGGAGGTAGTACACAGAACTAGTACTCTTGGAAGTATTGGGAAGTAGTACTTGTGTACTAGAGGTAGTACACGTAATTAGTACTTGTGGAAGTAGTGTGACAAAAGGGTAAGTTGGGACTCAAAAGCATGAGAGACAGTTTGGGGACACTGTGTGTGACTGTGAACACAGTATGAGGACACCATGCGCAGTGTGAGGACACCGTGCACACAGTGTGAGGACACCGTACACACAGTGTGAGGGCACTGTGCACACAGTGTCCTCACTCTGTCCCGTCACACTGTTTCTCCTGTTTTCTGCATAATTTAGGGTCTCAATTTACGCTTTTGTCACAGTCTAGTCACAGCTTACACATACTTTAGTCATACTCTTGCTAAATTATAATCACACATTTTTCCTGGTCATTCATGCTCTTGGTATGCCTCTATCTTATTGATTGTCATGGCTTATTTTCACCTGGGTAAATAAAACTGCTGGCAATAGTCACCAACAAACAACCAAATTACAGATAACATACTACAGGGTACAGGGAAACCATAATAGAAAATGATACATAGTTAAGACCTGAATATTGTAAATTTATATTTCATTCAACACAATTCATTTATAGAGAATACAAAGATTTGACAGATTTACTTTTCTTTCCTCTAACATTATTTGAGATATTATATAATATATTATTATTATTTATAATATGTTGGAATGCCTATTCCATTTTTTACACTAAATCTCATTGTCAACTCACAGCCTTTGACAGGGAAAATCTTCATGACATGGGCTGAAAGGAACATTAAGTACAATTAATGATGTAATTTATTCCATAAATATCTCAGTTAATTATTTAAAAGAGGTCCATAATTAGTTTTTACATTATCAGGGTGTCTAGCTGTCGGGAAAAGTCAGGAATCCGGGAAAAAGTTGGGAATTTAGTAATGTCGGGAAAAAACCTGGAAAAAGTCTGGAATTTGCTGAAAAATAATGAAACTTCAGGAAAAGGATAAGTGATGGTTACTTGCAAATCATCACGATAAAAATTGAAACGGCAAACATAGCAATACGAAAATAGATCTTCTGTTTCCCTTTTTGTTTATGTTTCAGTATCAAGGAGGTGTTCTTTTAAACATCTCTGGTCACTATGTGTGAGTTTGCGACTTTTGTCGTTCGATTGTTCTAGACGTGGGCACCGTTTCCTGCATGCGGCCACACGACAAATCGGCTCCATCGGTTGCAGGCTGAAGATGGTATACTTCCTTCCTACCCATGAATGATTATTTCTAGACAATGACCTTAACCGCGGTTATTACAACACTACCAAATATACAAGCGACCTATAGATCGTACTGTAGTACGATAGTGACATTTTCCATTTTGCGTTTTGCCATGTCTCTGAGGTTGCTACTCTGTTGAGTTCCACTGGCTAAATTATATTTTAACCATTGCGTCTTAAGTTTCTATGCTGTGCATCATATTCAGGTGGAATAAATTAAACTTACTTTGGAATTGCAGTGTTTTCTTTCACCCTCATCATGAAGGATTTCCATTCAGTAAAGCCTATAGGCTACCGTTTGCCATTTTGTTATTTGCATTTGCCATTGAATTCTATTGCTTCATTAAGCCATAACGTAACCATTGCGTCTTCATGGAAGAACAGAAATCTGCCCCTAGAAAGTAAAAACGTTATATAACGTCATCGCCGATGACTCCGTATGTGCGCCCGCTGGATCGGAAGAGGTCGGTTTTGTTGGTATGTTTAATAAATGTTTTTTGAAGTGTAAACTTCTTTTGGCCCGTTGGGCACTTTTGGCATCGGGGAAAAAGAGCAAACTCGCGTAACGTACCGTCAGATTCTTCTTTTCGGGTCCCCGCTTAGCATGCCGAATCTAAACTCATGAGAACACTCGCTCGTTAACTGAATAAGATGGCGTAGTGGTTAGAGTCCTCATCCCGCGTACTGAAGGTCACAAGATCTATTCATAGTGGTGGAGTGTTTTTTTTTGAGAATTTTTTTTGGGAACAATTCATGACAATTTGTTTCAGATTTTGTTCTGATCTTGTCAAAAAGTTTTTTTTTTCAACAAATTTGTGGGGGAAAATGGTTTTTCATAAAAAATGGGTGTTTATGAGAAATTCTTTCGGAAATTTGACCTACGCACCTGATCTGCTATATTGAGAAATGTTATTAATTTGGAATTCTTTGATAGGCACGGAAACATGGACAAACATCACGAAGGCAACGCAACTTGTGTTGAATCCACAATGTTAGAAAATGCAGAAAGTGAAAGAGAGCGGCAAGAATATCAAAAGGGTAATGAAACAATAGACGAAATGGGTGAGATTTTACAATTGAATAATTTAGCAGAAGGACAGGGAGATGAAAGAAAGAGGAAGAAAGCCGAATATGACCAAAATTATCACGCTCAAAAGAAAGAATTGGGGAGATTTGACGCTGATCCCGAATTGGAAAAAACTAACATGGATCGGAAGAGAAAAAAAGCTGAATATGCCAGAAATTACCTCGCAAGAAAGAAAGAATGTGCACAGTGCACAGGAAGCAGAAAATAAGAGGAAAAAAGCCGAATATGCCAGAAATTATCGTGCTAAGAAAAAAGCTAATGTCGAGAATAAAGATTGTGTAGGAAATGAAGATGCTGCTCATAGAAAGAGCCTGGATAAAATTCGTTCTAAAAATTATAGGGAGAGACAAGGGACCAATGATTTACTACAAACCATGGGAGTCCAACTCAATGTTATTTTTCATTGCAGAAGCATGTGACGTCAATAATGTTTCATGCCTCACATGTAGGTGGCAGCTAAGGCACGCCCCAGTCGCGGCGCGCAATTCAATTTTTCGTTACAAATTTCCTTAGGTACTACGAATGGTAAATGTGGAGAATACCACAATACAAAGCAAGTTATCACTGTTAAATTTTAATTTTTCCTTAAACATCAAAATCAGACTACATAGGAACACTGAAAACTATTGTTGAAGCGAGTACTGACAAATACTGAGTGAAGAACTTTTGATGAAAAGTGGTTTACTAAAATGTGAAAATATTTTAAATGGCATTAACGACGATGGAAACACAATTTCTAATGATATAAAAGAAAAAAAAACTATTTCAAAAATATAAAAAAAACTTCCAGGAATTGAACCTCCGACCTTGCTATTATGAAACCTCCACGTTGCCATGAGGCCACCGCTCTATCGTAGCAGTTAACCTGTCACAGGGTAATTTGTAGTTTTTCATTATGTCTGACTTAGGTTAGGAGACGACTGGTCGGTAGTACTATTCCTGCGATGGTTATAATTAAGATCGGTAGAACTGAAATGCACATATCGGAGAAGTAAAGGGTAGTATTTCAAGTCAGCCAATTGCATTCCAAGCCCGCGATCAACGTATGATTTGGTGAGGTTGGAGGTGGCGAGGCAGATGGGCCATGGCGGGCATAGATGGTTTGAAATAATAATTTTAAAACAAAATATTAATACCTTAATGTTCACAAAATGGATTTAAATAATTCAATGAAGAAACTATTAACATTATTGTTTGAAAGTATTACTTAATAAAGTTTCGGGTTGCGCGCCCCACTTATAGGTCGCGCTGTTAACAGGTAGAAATAAATTTGAATTCCAGTTGGACCCCCATGCTACAAACTATGGAAATGAATGATTGCCAAATAGCTGGGTCCTCCAAAATACTATCATTCATTCCCAAGAGAGATCGTATAATTCATTGTTCGCATATAGCAGGTCCCTCTACGAGAGAGGTGCCACTTATACCACGGAAAGACATTACCTATCCTAATTCTGCAAGTGGTGGACTATCTCCAGATCTTCATATTCCAGCTATGCTGATTGATGGAGGAGAGGATCGGGGCGAGTCAAATTCAAATGTTGATAATGTTGTGCACGATTTCGTTCAACGGCGGAATGAAAAGACATGTCAAACGAAAATAATATTAACGAACCTCTAATACAAGCACAAGCATAACAGCATATAATGTACTGCTCATTCTCAACACATTTGTCGGCACATAAAGAGTTTATAAAGCAATTTATTAATAATGAATTTAGACATGCTTGCTATGCTTGTGATAGACTTTGGTTTCAAAATGATTTAAAATAATTTACCAAAATTGACAGTTCAAAAAGCATAATATTAATCAGGAAAATTGTTCCGGTTCAGAAATCGGAATTTCAGATACGTGCAACCTGTATCACAAGCATTCACAAAAATAATATCCCACAACTATTAGTATATAATGGTTTCAAATATCCCCCATTTCCAGATAGTTTGAAAAATTTCCCATTAGATTTGGTGACTGAAAGATTAATATTACCCCAAATTCCTTTCATGCAAATAAGGCGACTGCGACATATCCACAGTCAGTTTGGGATTTATGGTCAAGTAATCAATGTTCCGGTTGAGGTTAATACAATGGTGAGTAAATTACTCCAAAATGTCGATGATGATCACTGTATATACGTTTACACAAAAAAGAAAAAATACTTAAGTCTAGCTTTCTGCACGGCGTAGTCAACAAAAGAGTGATTAAAGCTTGGCTGAATTATTTAATACAAACACCTTTGTATAAAATGCACAATATTAAAATTGATGAAATATTTTTTATATATTATATATATATCAGAATATCGCCATAGAAGTTTACACTTCTCCCGTGTGGTCTTAAGCACACCAGTATTTTTTTTTTGTCAGTGAATCATTTTTATAAGTGATGATTTTGAAGTGAGTCAATTGCTTGTGAACTACAGAGACAGTTTGCTGTAAAATTATGAATAAATACAAACATATATTTAAGCCATTGTATATAATCAGTTTTTTATCATAATAAAATGACTTTGATGGAATCTTGTTTAGTTAGTTTGCTAGCCTATCTCATTTTTTTTAAACAGCATAAATTTTTTAAAGTTGATATTTAGTGTTGTTAAGGAATGTGACTAACATTTGACATGAAAGTAAATAGAGACATATATATATATATATATATATATATATATATATATATATATATATATATATAATATATATTCATACAATCATAGGAAATGGAAAGGGATAGGAACACATAAAAGGACGAACACAGGGTTTGGTGGGGAAGATGAAAATGTGTCGAATCCAGACAGAAAAAATTTCACCTTACCTAGGATGTTCCTATCCCTTTCCATTTCCTATGATTGTATGAATTTATTCTTATTCGCGCCATTGAGCGTTTGATTTTCGAATGGATGAGTTTATATATATATATATATATATAAATTCATACATTCATAGGAAAATGGAAATGGATAGGTACACATAAAAAGACGAACACAGGGTTTGGTGGGGAAGATGAAAATGAGTCAAATCCAGACAGAAAAAATTTCACCTTAGCCGGGATAAGGTGAAATTTTTTCTGTCTGGATTTGACTCATTTTCATCTTCCCCACCAAACCCTGTGTTCGTCTTTTTATGTGTACCTATCCATTTCCATTTTCCTATGAATGTATGAATTTATTCGCGCCTTTGAGCGTCATTTTTCGAATGATTGAGTATATATATATATATATATATATATATATATATATATATATATATATATATATATATATATATATATACACATACTCATCCATTCGAAAATCAGACGCTCGATGGCGCGAATAAGAATAAATTCATACAATCATAGGAAATGGAAAGGGATAGGAACATCCTTATATATATATATATATATATATATATATATATATATATATATAAAATAAATATTTCATTCAAACAGGTGGTGAAAGAAAGAGATGGCAGGAAACACATAAAATGTGATGACACAATGGTGATGTGAAGATGGAATGATGGCCGATTCCAAGTGAAAATAATTCGTCTAGACCGGGAATTGAACCACGGACCTTCCTATTTCGCGCCGGATGCTCTGACCACTAAGCTATCTAGACTACTAAAGAAACACTGGAATCGGCGGGGGGTTTATATGAATCAAACACCCCCAAGATTAGCCCGTAAAAGTCGCCGAGAGGTGGCGCTGGGCATTTTCACTCACCGGCAGAGAAGAAATTACGTACACAGAAGAGGAAAGCAAAGTTTGAATCAGGCACACAGACAGTGGTAAAGATACAGAACAGGCGTTTCGGGGCACGCAGAGCCCAAGAAGTAGAAATGAGCCATTCCGGCCATACAACCATTCATTCATTCACTCAAACCGCTCACAGGCGTAAATAATAAATATTTCGTTCAAACGGGTGGTGAAAGAAAGAGGATAGGAAACACATAAAATGTGATCACACAATGGTGATATATATATATATATATATATGAATTCATACAGTCATAGGAAATGGAAAGGGATAGGAACACATAAAAGGACGAACACAGGGTTTGGTGGGGAAGATGAAAATGTGTCGAATCCAGACAGAAAAAATTTCACCTTACCCGGGAAATTTTTTCTGTCTGGATTCGACACATTTTCATCTTCCCCACCAAACCCTGTGTTCGTCCTTTTATGTGTTCCTATCCCTTTCCATTTCCTATGACTGTATGAATTTATTCGCGCCTTTGATTCGATCTATATTAGAAGCCCTCCCTGAATCAGCAACTAATATTGAACTGAGGACTCGCGAGATGGCTTTCATTTGGTTCTTAAGAGCATTTGAATCGCCCGGGCTTAACTTGGCCCACTGACCAATAGCAACCCCTTGCTCCCGCTCCCCACCAGCTCCTCCTCCCCTTCCCTTCTCCTGTTCCGCTTCCCCCCCCACCCGAGGTAACAGACCACTAGTTAGTCTCTTGTCGTTGACGATGGCGGCTTGTGTTCTGTGAGTGTCCTTTTAATTTTCGTGTGCCTGTGTTTGAAAAGTATATTTATATTTGTATATATATATATATATATACAAATATAAATATACGGGGTTTCACTGTATATATATATATATATATATATATATATATATTATGATGCAGCTGATATCCCAGAAGAAGAAATGGAACAGTGAAAAAATATTATTAGTATATATTGGTTGATAACTGGCTGGGTTTATCTGCATCTCCATTTATTGCACTGGGGTTATCCTGCAAGAGTCAAGGAAAACTCCCTCTACCAGGCCATTATAATAACACCCATTTATAATCGTGGCCAGAGGTTGGTCAATGAACACTGCCAACTTCTTTAGGTTATTTGAAAAACTCGTTATATCGCTACTATTTGAACTTTTCAATTTTCCAGAAATTTTAATGAGATCATCAGCAGTAATGAGTTTCTATTTGAATTGACACTTGTGGATTTTGCAATTACAGACAAGATCCTCAGGATGAACTGTAGGGGGTAAAATATTTGAGAGAATATGCTCAACGGAAGAAACAAAAAGTTATTAAAATCCTTAGGTGAGATATTAATATTTTCCATAGTACTTTAAAAGAAGTTGTACATTTAACAATGCTCCACACAGCCTTACATTGATTTTTTGCTCGGGAAATTTATTGCACGTTAGCCTTTCTCTTTTAATTCAAAATCTTTATTCTGTACTCATTTTTCAAGTCATTTTATTATGTATTTTGTTATTAGTTCGTCTTTTGATCTTTTGAAGCTGGTATGTAACAGAATTACTCTTCCTCAGAAACATTGTTACTATATCCCCGAAACACGGAGCAATCATAGCCTTACAGCAACTAGGTAGCACACTCCCATCTTCATTCTCTTCTTCACTCTCTTCCTGGGTGATGTTCCTTTGTAACTTTGCTCCAGATTTTCCATTTGGTACACAGGTTGTGGCATTGTTGCATGGTTGGTTTCCTATCTAAATTTCACATGAAATAACACATGGCATGATGCACAGACAATGATCTTCATCTTTAGTAATGATTTCACGACCTTCTGAATTCCAAATTCCACAGAATTTGAAATAAATGGCTGAATTCTATGGTGGAGGATCATTGAATGACTGATAAGTTAGCTGGTTTTATGACTTCCCATTATTGAGTAACCCTCTATTGAAAATAGCTTAGTCTGATTAATTTTGATAGTAATAATAATATTTGTTATTTATTTATCCGAAGGCATTGCAATGTATAGGAAATGTCATTGTACAATATAAAATTACATCAAAAATGCATATCAATCATTTAAGTATTCCTGGACTGGGCAAAAACATTTATCAATTAATTATATGAAAACTTCTAAATGATTTATTCTTTCTGATATGGCTAGCTTCAACTTTGCAAACAATACTTGCCCTAATGTTTCATCTTTTAAGTTCTTAAGGGGGAAAACAGGATTTGTCAAATCTACTTAAATGCAAACATGACAATGATAACCCCAATGATCTGAAAATGCTTTTTCTGGAAAAGCACCCAACCTATCTCCTTGACTACATACAAATGTTATGCTCTGTCCACCAGGCTTTGTTTCCTGGGGTTAAAAAAATTGGACCTCTTAAAGTAAAAGTGGACTAAGCTGTGGTAATCTTTCTGTTTTGCTTTAGAACTTGGACTCACCCATGGAAGTGAAATTGCTGTGGCTGACAAGACATCACCTAATACTGTGACATTCTCATTGAGATATGCGGTTAAATAGCTGTAACCAGGCGGAGTAGACAGTTTTGAGGTAACTTTTAATGGGCCTGTGTGTGTTAATAGTTAATTTTGTGAGCTCAGTGAAGCCATTAATCGATACATTTATATTTTATTTATTTTTATTGCACTCATCTCAGTGTAGTGAGCCTTGGGGTATGTAGGCTAACGATGAAGTGAGGACCCAAGGATTCAGGAAACGTGATTGCTGAATCCAAATTTAATTACAATTCTTAATTTAATTAGTTTATATTTCAGAGTTTTCACAATTCGGCCTAAAATCGATGTGTTGAATGGTATTTTCCTTACTTATCTACTTCTAATTGCTGCCGGGCATTAATATATTGTAAATATACATATGTAGTTACTAAAAAATTATTTTTTTTAATTTATTTTATGTTTGTATGCATTACTATTTTTGTATCATTTTGACATTAAAAAAGTTCAATAATATTTCTTAATACTCCATCTCAGAATCAGCTTGAACTTTTTATTCACTCTGTATGTATCGATATTATAATCTATATCATCTGAGTGTATCTGTATTATTTTCTTATGGTAGGCGGTGTTGAAACTAAACTTATAAGTAACATTTCAATTAATGCCTTAAGATGTTGACCATATTATGTCAGGCAGTCAGTACTTATGTGTTAACAACATATCAATGCAGTGCCTATGTCACTGCATGCCAGCACTGGCAGGCAGAATTGCACTCTGCCACATGATCAAATAGTCACTATGCCTTTTGATGACACGTATTACTGCAATTTTTCCCTTGCAATCCATTCTCCGAATTCTTTGCAACACCTTGTGATTTAAATAAATTTTCTTGTATCAGCCTGTAACCTATCTTTTTTATGGTATGAAGTAAAACGTTCACCAAAAATAGCAATTGAGGGCCTCAAAGTAATACAAGTGACAAACATCATACAGTGTCACCTGTATCACTTTACCCTGGTAAGACATGACAAAATGCAAAGGAGCTTAAGTGTTCGGTGGCTAGATTGCAGCACCATACTTTCAACCAGTTGCATTCCTTTTCCTGTATCTACCTGACAATACCATTTAGCAGTTTCCCTTGCATGTATTTTGAAAAATGAATACACCTGTGTCATGTGTCATTTAGTGGAGAATGTATATGGGAGCTCGCTTGCCATCTGTTGGTGCACATTTGAATCACAACGCCTAATAACGGAATCCTACATAATTACGTATACACGTGTAGCTTTTTATAAAGTAGAAATAGTGTTACAGAGCAGTATTTCTACAGCTACTGCATGTTCCCTCTTTCTCAGTTGTCGACTCTTAAAAGCATTTTAATTGGAAGCAGATATTTGCAAACTTCACCGTAGTATTGCAAACTCTATCTTTGGAAAAGCACATATTTTTCATTGTTAATGAGAGCATTTCTTCATGACTTTGCGAGAGATGATCTTCGGTGCGGTGTGCCACAGTTATAAAGTATTAGCAAATAGTTGCAAATGTTCATGGTGGCCAAGGGGGCTAGGATTACTGTGACATTTCCTGGCAAACAAGCCCTAAGTCGCTGTTAGTAACCCTATAGCAACGAATGCCATTTTAATCCTGTCGCAGGTTTTTTCTACGCATGTGGACTGACACCATATTTTAACATTAAAATTTTATGCAAAAGAGAACAAACACCAGGAAAACCTGGCTCTGTGCTAAATATGCTATGGAATTCCCACAAAACATGGCATTTAACCTAAAAGAAAAATCATATGTATAGTTCTCCCCCTTGGAAGAAAAACTATTTGATTTGTTTGTTGTGTCTTTTATACAATGACTCCTGTAATAACAAAGACAGAGTTCCATTTATGGATGCACAACATTGGGAACATAGGGAATGCTCATTCAAGCCTATGTTATTTGAGTGTGCTACACACTGTTTAAATTAATCCAATTCATAAAAAAATAGCTGACCATGGACAAATGCTGTGAGTAGGGTTGGCACAGAGACAAAGGGTCGAGATTACCTGCTCCAAGTGGTCGAGGAAAGGGACAGCTGTCCCACTGCCTTGGGTCACAAGATGAACAAGAAGTATAGCAGTGTGACTCTTCGCCACGAGAGAGCTCAAAACAGAGGAGTAGATGAAATTCTAATGACACTCATAACAGGAGAAGCATTTCTCATCATAGGCACCCCCTTGGAAGGTTTAAGGCTCTATAATGCATGCTACTAGTGCTATGAGAGGTAATATCAGTTGCTGATGATATTTCCATACCACTAATTTAAAGTCTATGGTTTTATTAAGGCAAGATTCATGTGTGTGCTTGATAGGGGTAAAGCGAAAAAAAAACTTGCATGAAAAGGAAATTTTGAAACAAATCAATCTTCCATGCAGAATTAAAATTTGGGATATTCATAATTTATCAATTTAAATTAGTAAGTGCCATCAATGTTAGAGTCTGATGCATTGAAGGGCCCTGTTACAGATGGCATTAAAAAGGAAACCTTTTTAGTGTAATGCATCCTTTATAGTTAAGTGGACAAATTTTGGGTCCCATTAATTTCATTACATAGAGACTTCATTTGAGAAAACAATGTTATTTGCCTATTAAAATTAACTTAAAACTTTGCAATTTTCAAGAGGCATCATTAAAGTTGGCCACACTTATAGATTGTTGAACTCTTTTCTGTGAATCTTTCCCTGTTCTTTGACAGAAGCATGTAACCACTTCACATTGTGCCACTTGTTTTTAGTTTACTGAGCTGTTTCTGAAGTTACACACTTCAAAGAATTCCTGAAGTCCTGAGTACCTCTTTTCCAGAAGTACATATGTAATATATAGTTTTGAGTCCAGATTTATATATGATTTAAAGAGGTGCAATTGTATGTCTTCTAGACCTCTTGAAAACCTATCCCACACTGCATTTTTGTTCGTGAAATAAAATAAAATCCATAAGTATTGGATGGTGAGAATAATGTCCTCGACATTGTATCTGGAAAATCAGAATATTATTATCATTGTATTTTAAGAGACTGGACGACATTTATTGTGGTCATTTTTTTGTTTTTCTAGACCAAATCTAGACTGTAGACCATATGAAAACCATTCTGATCTCTTTTTAGTTCTCTTCTTGGTGACCAAGTTCTCCCTGGGGAAATGCATGCTGAATGTGTAGCATCCAGCATGGTCCACAGCAGGTTGCATATTCAGCATGAATGTCCCCAGGATGCTGCATGGATGTTCTTAACAACTTCGCTAGTTTAGTGGGCAAACGTAGTACAAAAAGCAATCACATTTGTTTTACTTACAATTCGTAGATGTGTATATTTATGTAAATGAATTTTATTCACATTGGTGTTGCTTTCCCTTTCAGATTGCTAAGAAGAATTCCTATGAAGTTCATCTAAGGGAAACTGGCTTCAGATTTGCATATAGTCCGTTTCAGTAGTAGATGATAATCATAAGGAACGAAATGAGAAGTCATCTATTTTGATCATGTTATACATATATTTCTTAATGTGTGTATGTATTTATTTGACTTTGAGTCATGGATTGATTTTCCGTGTGATTTTGACGAATGTTACTACTGGTTTTTTCCAGTTACCTGGCTGAATTAAACCGATCCAAACTTTGCTTTCACTACCAAAAGTCATCATGAAATATACAAATATATGACTCTTTGTGTATTGGTGTTATCTTCCAAGATCACCAGTTTTAGTCTAACTAATGGGCCATTCCACTTTTAATCAACAAATTTTCCAAACATCTGGTGTCTCACAATGGATAATTTCAAGGAAATGTGGTATGTGACCAGTGCCCATCTCTCCAGCCCCAAATCCATTGACCAAATTATGTAGTTGAAAAATTTTTGTCCCTGTGATAGAGGCAAAAAAATGCCGTAAGGATGTGGGAAAAACGTTGTTTCATGCCCCTCTTTTACGAGCTTTAGCAGGCTTGTTTTACTTACAATTAGTACAGAAGTAACAAAAGTATCAATTGAAAGCACAAAATAAAATGGAATGACCCTGATTTAACTTATCAAACGTAGGTTAGTATCATTCCTCTTTTTCCTTGTAGGTAAACATAGGAATGTTGCTATAAGGTAGTTATGATTTTGTCTACTAAACATGTTAGTTTTCTACCTTTCTTACATATTGGCTGACTGATTTTTTTTGATTTCGTAAGTGAAACATGTGGCCGCTTTTAATTCAACTGTGGCTGACTAGAAACTGGTAACACACATGATGCAACACTGTGTTCAAGTGTGTGCTATTTTTTAATACTTGGTTTCAAGGATTCCTTAAAAAGCACTTCTTTAAAAATGTTCCTTTTGAGAAACCCCAAAATAATCCAGACTTTGCCTAATCCAAAATCCTTGTCCCATACAGCCTGGATTAGCGATGGTCTACTATAGTTTTTTTATATTATTTTTATATAGATGGTCAGTGACTATAAGGTCTTGTTTTATTATTTTCTTCTGTGATAGCTTCCCAGCAGTGCAAGCAATATATGATATTACAATGTGAACTCAGACTCTGGGTTTAAGTTGTTGAATTCAACTAAAAAATGAAACCTTACGATTGTTGAGATTTATGGGAAATTGTATCATTAAAAAAATTTTTTACGAGAATATTCTGTTCATTATACTGAGCCGTGTTACAAAGAAGTGTTCTCAAAACACTGTAAAAGTGTTGCAGTGTGGCATAAATAAACTACTGCCATTACACTGTTTAATGAACACTTTCTCTGTGTATCATATCCTTGAAGTAGTGTAACTAGGGATGCAGAATGATGACTGTAATTGTCTTGGTTATTTATTATCTTCCCTGATTAATCATAAAGTTCCAATCACTAATACATGGATGGATTATTTAATTCAATGATTATGCAGACTAGTAATGCTGATTATAGATTATTTCTTCCTCGACTTACACTCAACAGATATGCAGAAAGAGACAATAAGTGTAATCCCATATGGTTTTTAGCGTATTTTGGGGAGGCGGCAAACAGATTAGGTTAATTGTACTATTAAGGATAGGTGAGTACGTTGGTAATGGAAGGATTGTTTGGGTAATGGTGTTGGGGAAGAGAAAAACCTTGCACCACCATTAGCATACTCTTAAGAAAGGCAACTAGGGGTCTGCGGTTGAACATCCCACCTGAAAGATGGAGCCTCACAGTTGAAGTGCTCCCTATGTAGTCCTCAAGTAGGGATAGGGACGATACTGAAAATTTCTGCCGCTGCCAATATTCGGGGTCTACAGATGGGAAGCTAGCACTTTGGACACCACGCCACTGTGATCCTTACCAGCTAATGTTTTGTGTAAAAGTCTCAAGCTCTCCTTATTATAATAAAGTATACTTAGTTTGTAAGAAGGCGTAGTGGTTTAGATACATTATTTTAGATTGATAGTTCCCTCAATAGTTAAGACGATAATGATGCTGCGGCGCTCCTGAGCGAACCCTCGACCAGTTCCTCGCTCGCCACCAACTGGAGACATTTCCCTGCACGACCACGCTGCTCCGCCATTACTGTTGATTCCCTCACCACCACATGACTGTACTTCTATTGTTATAATTAAGCGTTTTGTTGACCGAACTAGCTCGGAGTTGTTATTAAAGTGCGGATCCCTTCAATAAATTGGTGACCCCGATGTGATCCATGTGTTAAGAAAAATCCGTTGAAGTGGTGCCACGTTATTTTCCCAATAACTTTCGAGCTATGGTTGAACCATCAGTTCATCGGGTCACAATGCGCATTCTGCCTTTCTGGCTGTCCTTTCTTACCTTAATTATATGTTCCATCATGGCCCGTAGATCTTCTTCCTTCTTCGTCACAAATAGGAAACCGACATATTAAGGGATCATAGGGTAGTCCCTAGTTTTCACGGACTTATATGGTTTACTATTGCAAACGCTAGACCTATCTCTAGGTATAGTTTATATACACAAATAATTTCTCATAGCTGAATGTTCTTGAGATAATATACCATACATGGGATATCACTGTAGTTGAGTGTGATAAAATGCAGCAGTGATCTACGAGTTCTCCGTTTCATCAGTCGGATTTTTAAATTAACATTTTTGCACATCGTCATATTTTATTATGTCCAAATTATATTACCGCTACCTAGCTACGATAAAGGCTAACGTAGAGCGGGATTTATTTTGGCAGCAAGAAAGTGAGATGGGGACAGTTGGTATAGCAATAGATTATTAAATTTAACGGAAATGAAGATATTTTTACTGGCGGAGCACACAACCATGCATTGATTTTTAACTGTATATACCCAGGGCCGGATTACTAATAAGGCAAAGTAGGAAGTTTCCTATGGGCCCCGAGGCTCGAAAGAATTTTTTCCCCTTTCTTCTCTTGCCACTTGTTTATTAGCGTGGGCCCCGTTGTTGTACTGCCTACAGGCTCCCAAGTGTGTTGATCCGGCACTGTACATACTGCGAATACTAATACCGCAAATTGCTTAAGATCTTGTAAGTTCCTCCGGTTGGACAAATGAGTGAAGTTTAACTAGCCTTAAGCGTGACTCATAAGCTACGTTTACGTGCATCCGTTTTTGCGTGCTGGCCCCGTTCTCATGGCTATGGCAGGAGGGGGTGACAAAAGGAGATGGAACCGTGACGCGTTCATTCTTGCACAATGTTCTTATTTCAGGTGGAGTCTGCTCCCAGATGAAGAGAAAAATGAAAGGTACACACCGTGAAATAACAGAAAAGTAGGCAGAAAAACCTGTAGGTTCTGAAATTGATTCTTTTACATTATTAGATGTGCAAACAGCCATCACAGTAATGAAAATACATAAAGTACCTTATGGCATTTCAGGATTAATGATAATGAAGTTGGTATCAATTCTGGAGCAAACAATTTTATCTAATTAAATATTACTGCTGGCACTTCAGGTAAATTCCCACGGATTGAAACTCGGGAAAACTGACCACTATTTTCACTACTCTAAAGTCATTTGGATCAATAGCGCTGCTTTCAGGGCTTGGAAAGCTCTTAATGAGAATGGTTAATAATACATTAGAAATACACGTATGATTGGAAAACATGTATCGAACCCATCAATACGGATTCGAGAGGATACGAAATGCTGAAGAAGCTATCTTGAAGTTTAAAATGTATAATTACGAGAGTAATTCAAAGGTGTATTGGATTCTGTTTTGTGGCGTGCTGCTGAAGAAGAATGGAAGCATCTGGGAGTTCCAAAGAAAAATATTATATTAGTAAACAGTCGCTCCAAATATCATAAGATGTTTGTCACTCCAAATGTTAACACGTAAAGGTAGAAAATATGCAACCAAAGGATGTCCTCAAGGCTCAGTCCTAGGACCTTATGATATGATGGTATGGAACCTAATGATAAGCTATTTTTTAATGAGAAGAATACCCAGATAACTGCGAGGTTATCATATACGCTGATGCATGAGCAATTGTAATAAGTCGAAACTCTAGGATGGAAAAAGAGGAAAATGCCTAACTATGTAAAAATGATTCTTTAGGCTCAAAGAAATAAGTTAAAAGTATCCTTTTCCAGAATAAAATTCCTTGTATTTGGAACTAGCTTCAGCCGAGCCTCAACTTTTGAAATGAGCTGTAGGCAATTAAAGCGAAACATTACCTTTAAATATTTGGGTACCTACATGGATGAAAAACTCTCCTTCCAAGCACACGTCAGTTACCTGACTGTAAAATAAACAAAAGATATTATATACAGTGAGGTGCTACTTTATATCGATGATCAAAAAAATTCCATCGATTGCATTTAAAATTGGCTGATCAACCCCATAAGTGTATCTGGCTGTAAAACTTGGGAAACAGAGTTGAACACATTAGAGTTAAAAGAAATCTATGTGAAGTTCGATGAGCCTGTTTAATCCCCCAATCACGTACTGCTATGAAACAGTAAGTACTTATGCTTTTGCGGTAATTGCTGTGGAACCACCACAATTATATTTTCGAACACGATATACTACAGTATATTGCGTTTGAGAAATTGAAAACTACTTTTTTATGGCAAGTAATAAAGAATTGACATTTTAAATGGCATTTAGAAATGTTTTATCTATTATGTGTAGGTATAATTTTCATCACAATTGAAAATCAAGTTTTTTCTTTATGGAATGTCAAAGAGAGGAGTCCGTTAGGAAACGCAAAAATACGGCATTTTTTAAATCTCATCGTGGTGAGAAATCGAAGGTGTATTAAATAAATAATCAGTAAGGGAGGTTAAATGTGAAATAAAATAAGATAAGGCTTGATGTAACTTGCATTCATGTTGGTGCGGATTTTGAATCGGTATCCTAACTTGAGTCCACATAATTTTGTTCCCGTTCCTTCTAAACTTATGTATGCAACACAGTATTTTGAGCGATGAGCTCTTAGCCCAAGTCCCAGGATGACCAGTCAATTATTTTCCTCTGCATTTTCCTACACATGTTTCAATGTCATCACTAAGTTATCGAGTGGATTCCTCACTAAAAGAAACATTTCCTTCATAATATGTGGTGGCTAATCATTTGTGATAGCGATAAAGATTCAAAGCTAACATTATATTAGCAGTTTTAAAGACGAAAAACTTTGGAATAAAAAATAATAGTGAATCAAATTTGACCCTCATTTTTGGCTCATTCCTTTAGTCAATAATGTATTTTACTTAGTATTTATACCTTCCTGCTTCTCATCGACTAAGAAATGTTTGCTTCGCGTCCCGTGAATGGTTGTTTTTCTGCTATGCCATTAAGATTAGGTTCCCATTGACGGTACGTGACATTCCCAAAGATGACCACTATGTAAGTTCTCTTGATTTCCTGGTGGAACTTGTGACATCTTCACTTCACCCCAAAAAAGCGCTTGACCGACAAAAAAGCGCGTGATACCTACATCATGCAGCCATATCACCTCGTTTAACATACGAGAATTAACATCCACAATCATAGCGTTAGTGGATAATTGAAGTTAATTTCTTCTTTAAAAAGCCTCCCATTCTTCTAAAACATATCAGGAGGCCATATTATAAATAAATACTTTGGACTGATGTGTCAAATGATAGATGATAATATATGTATAAGTCACAGTTTCAGGCTTAACTTTCTGAAAACGTGACACATGAAATAATTTCTCCCGTTTTACATTCCACACTTTCTTATTTTCAAGGTCGACCGTGATTTCGACATACAATGTCATTTTCAAGGAAAATATCTGTCATAACCGTGTCCATATATACTGAAATTGGGGGTGGGTGGGGGTAGTGAAATAGAGGCGAAGGGGGAAGAGGGGTGGTATGTTAAGAGGGAAGGGGGGGAGGTCATTCTATGCTTTGGGGAGGTTGGTGTTTCAAGGTGAATGACTGGAGGGGGGGGGAGAAGAAACATACACAATGACAAGGACGGTTATGACGTAAACAGCTACGAGCAACAGACCGAAAATATACCTACTGGAGGGTTATTGACATCAAAGGTCAATGCAAATCAAAAGTTAGTTGGTTAACAACAATAACATTTTTCTTTTCAGCATTTATAATCTCATACTTCTATAAAAAATCCCACTTTTTACCTTTACCCTGTACATGTAAAATTTCTGGTTCAAAGTTACATGAATGTTCAAATTCCAGTAGATGCTTAGCAAACATGGATGAAATATCACTGGTTACGAAGCACTTTTTATGTCATTTAATTCTAGTAACAAATTTGCGTCCAGTTTGGCCAACTTACCTACCCAGCCCCAGCGGTAAAGATTGAATTCGAGAAATAAACGCGGTCGGGGACCCCCCGCACAGCCCCCACATTTGGAGGGCTGTGTTGTTTTATTAATGAAAGATGACGATGTTTCTCCGCGCGTCTCTCATGCGGGATGGAGTGCATGGCTTTATATTGTACACGTTCCCCCACCCTAATTCCAGGTGGCCGCGACCGTTGCAATATATTGCAATGATGTAATTATGTACTAATTAGTATTTAAAATGAGCACTCACACTTACCATACTTCATGCACGTACTGTAATACTTTGAAATAAGTCACTGGTATGCAGAGATCCGTGAACATAGCAGGATGCGACAGCTGTGAGGAGAAGTATTAAATCCAGCATAATAAATTATTATTACCAAGCGCTTGATCGTATTGTTTATTGGAAGAGTTAACCCGGGAGAGGGCGCGCGGCGAAATGTAACGTTAGAAGGCGCGTGGGGTGTCATCGACACCCCAAAGAAAATATTTTTTTTTCTTTCCTTGGAATGATATAGTTATTTTGTCTTCTTTTTTAAATAGGTCTCCCTTATTACGTTGATACTAACTATTTATTTTTACATTATTACCATTATATTGATATTGGGAGACAAATATTCAACTGAAATCTTCTATGCAGCTTATTTGACACTCGGAAAATTTCCAAGTTTGGGCTTTGAGGCATGAAGTATTTTTTAAACATGCTAAATGTAATATTCTACATGCTAAAAAAAAATATAATTAGCTCTTATATATTCCATATTCCGACGTAGTAGGGGGTAGTCCGACGACTCCGGAGAGGAACGTGGTAGGGCGCGTGGGGTGTAGGTAACACCCAAGAACACTTTGACTCGTTCCGATCCCGAAGCGAAATGAAAATTTTATGGATTACTGGCAGTATTTCGTCAAAATGTAAGACTTGAAGGTATGAGAACTAACAACATTGTAGATACAACGATGGACATACAATGTATCAAAGAAGAACCATGGGGTGTCATTAACACCCCGCGCGCCCTTTCCCGGGTTAATCTGGTAAACTCCAGAAAAACAAAAATCCACTAAGTCGACGAAACAATAATCATTAATCTGTCCTCTCAGTAAAATAAAAAGACACGTTTAAGTTATGCTCAAGACAAGGTTCCGAAGGAGAAGTCAACGGGACAAAACAATGTGACACTTTCAAGGGACCCGATTGCATCCACGCGCGGCAAAGAGCGAATGAGACCGGGTCAGCGCTCAAACTCTCACAGTCAGTCAGCTACCAGCAAACTCGATAAATGCCGTGTGTTAACCTGCGCCCACTACGAGGGAAATGAGGCCTTACGTTTTAAGGGGCCAGGGGAGGCTGTTTGAAACAAAGTGACCGACACATTCCAGAGATCCCTTACTTTTTAGGGGATGGGGGAAGCAGCTTTGCAAGAGGCGTAGGTAAGACAAAAAAGGGATAGATGAAGCCTCAACTGTCACTCATCTCCTCTCCGTCGGTTTCTGGACTTCCACTGCACAACTCGAAATGCCCGAAACTACTCGTTGCCGAAAAATACAGTTCACACTCGTTGGAGAGAGAAATGTTTTTTTTCTATGCTATTAAACTGTTGGAACAATGTAGTTTACTGTCAAGTCCTACGCTTTTTCTTTTGCTTTTCTAACCTCATGGGGGGGGGGGTTCCCTTTTTTCCCCCGCCCCGTGGTTCCACCACTGCATTTCCCCGATTTACAATTTCAGTTTAACACGGGGTATGAAAACCCAAATCACCTGTTGAGAGCAAAACTATTTCCCGCTTTAGGTGGTTTGCGCGAGATAGTTCCCTAGTCATAATGGAGACAATATTAAAATTTTATTTCAGCGTCTGTAAGAAATGTGGAGTAAATATTGTAACATTAATGGCGCATAAATATATGTATATATGACCAAAATTCTCAGTAATAAAGGTACATAAGTATCTAACGTGACTCATTTTTTCACGCTGTACGGCTGAAAACCCTTCAAAACAACAGGTTTTTATTGCGATTCTGTAAAAATTACTTCGGTGAGTAAAAGATTAACTTTTATAAATAGTTATAAGAAAACATGCAAACACTACACCGTTAGTTTTTTGACGAAATGTAGGTACTAGAAGTTCCTAATGTTTTTTAAATTTTCTCCCTTAGGAGCGCACAGCCGTAATGTATCCTATGTAAAACAGCTTATATTTTTAGGCAAATTGCTCGAAAAGTAGTTCGACAAGGGGTTGATATTTTGATATAATTGGAAAGATGAGTTTTTTCTTTAAAATGAGGCCAAATTTATCAAATTTCTAGGTGAAGTGATTTTTCGCTCAAACTACCATAACACATATGTCCGTTTAGCTCAGGTTCTGCTTTAGACTGGTTTCACCGCATATGTGTATGTATTATTATGTATTCGTAATCATGAATCCATCGAGAACTCTGCCAACACACGTAATACTTTGGACGCAAGGGAGATTAATATTGGTGTCACATGCACGATGAAAACTTCGCAGTGCGACATCGAAGGCGACCCTAGATAACGAGACGGATTGAGGGGAGTTTTATCGGGCTGTGTTGAAACAAAGGGCAAATGCATGGAAAGCCTAAGGGAAAAGTTATTCAGGGGAAGAGGAGAGGGTGAACGGGGCTGGCCAAATGTTCCCTTATTTCCCGAAGCCTATTGCCAATTTGACGAGGGCCGGGCGCCTTCATTCGTTCCAGTAAACGTCGAGGGCTAGAGACCCTTTGAAGTAACCTACTGGTTAAAGGTAGGTTAAAATGAAAGTCATAATTAAAACCTTCATATGTTTACGCGTCCACGGCCCTATCTATCTTCAGGATTTCCTTTATTCATCCCTGAGTACGTCCAAGTACGGTTTTACGGACGGGATGAAGAATTTCATCCCGTCCGTAAAACCTGTTCCCTTTCCTCCCCTTCCCCGCCTGCCCTAAAGCCTTCCTTCTATCTTGGTTAGAGTAACCCATCGCCTATCATTACCTTTTCCAACCACCTACACTGTCTCCCCCTAATATCATCAAAATTTTCCTCTCTTCACCTTTTCTTCCTACCGTTCCTTCCACCTTTCCGTTCACGAAATCTTCTTCATCCTTCTCCACACCCACATCTTTATATTCTGCAACCTATTCTCGTTCTCCTTTCTCAGAGTCGACGTTTCTACCCCATACAGCAATACACTTCATTTAAGCTCTTCACCTGCCTCATGTTTACATCCTTTCCCAAGGTTATCATCATCAGCTCTTACTATGCCTGTTTCTGTAATCTCCCATCTCCCTACGATTTTTTTCCTTTGATGTGCTTCACCTATGTTTTTTCTACTAGCTTTTGGTATTCCATCCTTTTTAACCCATTCCATACTTCCTCGTTCCATCGCTTCATCCTCATACTTGTAAAATGCATTTTGAATGTGACATCATCGTTCACCATCACTACGTTACGATATGAGTCTGCATCAGCGACCTGATTTTTTGAAACTTTTTCTTAATTTTTCCATACTTTGATAAGATCAATTAGTTATTTCCCGGTTTCACCCTGCATTTTTCAAGTGTATCTACGCCTGTTTTACTTCATTTATGTGTAAACCAAGTGTTTATCACTTTTAATTTCTCCGACAAAGCTCAACTACCTTATCATGGCGGTCATTTTTTGTCCCTAGCCCATACCCTCCCACTTCAAATTCCTCCCTCCCTTCCCCACCACTGCGTTTCAGTCGCCCTTCACTATCAGGTTTTTCTTGCACGAGACTTCTCTTATTATCTCTTCTCGCTGACCATATACCCCGTCCCCCTCCCCTCCGTTTGGTTACCTGCAGACATGTACATCTCGATCAATAAGAAATATGTCGGTCGTGCTTTTATTTTACCTCTAATATCCTGTCACTCACCCGTTCAATGTTTACTAGCCTCTTACCCAGTTTTGTATTCAGTGCCTCATAGCTACCCCACGTTGTCTCTCATCTCCCCCACTGTAGATTTCCCTGTAACAATCACTCCAATCGTACCCACTAATCTCATCTTGTACAGCCCCAAGCATTTATTTTTCTTTTCTCCCTTTCTTATTTAATATTTTCTATCTTCCCAGCTCTCACCATAGTCCTAACGTTCCAAGTTTGTTTTTTTTGCCGCTGCTTTTCACCCCTTTTTCCTCCCTCTCGTAATCCTTGTGTCCTAGGATGACGATAGTGTGCAAGGATTTCGTGATTTCGTGTGCTGAACTTCGCGGAGGGCTTGCCTCCACTGCTGCCGGGCATGGCACCCGCCCTAGTGAGCGGCTTCCCATAGCTGCCAGGATTCAATTCCCGATGACTGAATTTAATTCTTCAGGGTAATTTATGTTTGGGAGGGCTTCCCCACCCCCGTTTCTCAACGGTATTTTAACGTGATACCATCACGTTAATTACCATTCGTCTGGCACCTACCCTTTGACCCATCCGGCAAGGTTGGCCCTATCCGGAGCAACAGTAATTGCTTTTTCCAGTCCAGCTCTAGGTGTCATTGAAACGCGCAAGCCCTTCCACCACGTCGTCTGTAGTCCAGGAAGCAGGTTTTCCGGTCAAGATTTAATTTTTATCTTCATTGCATATAATAGCACACACCGGGAAGGGAGATTCTCGATATCAATTAATGTCAAAAGAAATAACGTGCACGGGATGCTTATGCAAAACATTTATTGTTTCCAGCAGACTTCATACAACAAACAATCATATATTCAAAATATTAAGTGTTACATCAATCATGTAGCATTTTTTCTTGTTTTGGTCGCGTCAGATTGATCATTCTCAAGCCCACTCTCTATTCATCCTGAAAAAAAACAAGAGAATTACTTGAGATTCCATAGAACGTAGTGAAAGGGTATCACATGTTTCTAAATCCATGAACACAATTCATCACAAAATTTTTAAGTGTATCATTTGAAAATCCTTTCATACTTATTATTCACTAAGTACGCTCAAAAAAGGCTTATTCCATCAGAATTTAGGAAAAGGCAATACACAAAACGGAAAGGACTGGAATTAAAATGAGACCTAAATTATTTAAAATATGTTTATATCTATACTTGCAGCTTTTCTTAATCTCAATGAAGTTTCGCAAATATGACTTAAAGAGTAGGAGAAAATGAAAATTGAATAAGAAAAGACACATATAATAACGATATGACTGTCATTTTTGAAAAAATTATAAGTATTTTCGACACATTTTTCCACCAAACTTTGTTTCAGTAACGCCGTGCCACAGTCAAGGTTGAGCCTAAACGATTGTCTCTCCTGGTACGAATATTTTCCAGGGATTGCTTCAACAGGGATTGCTTGTACATGGAAAACATTATGAAAGTACCCTAAGCACATTGACCTCTCTTTTTCCATTTAGCAGTGAGAGTGGAAATACGCACTGAACGATGGGCATTGATTTTCCTTCTTGGAACCGATGAAGTCCGCAGCTACATCGCTATTAGAGCAATTTCTAAGAACCTAAAGGCCTTAGTCTTTGTCCACCTTGAAAATTTAAATTTATCAGAATTCACATTTTTAAACGCTCATTCTAAGTTAGCCAACTCCTCTAGATTGTTATTTTGGAAAAAGGTTCCAATAACCTTCTATAAAGACAAGTATGTCCTGAGATACATGGCTGCCAAAAGCGGCTATATTATAGTTGAAGCACAAGTGTAGCATCAAAGAATTCCAGCTTTATTACTACCATTCCTCCTGAGGCTATTCCATGGGGCACCAGGTCCATTTATTTTCAAAATAAGGAATATTCAGTGAAATTGAGCTTAATTTCACCTGAGGCTAATAAGGCAAAATAAGGAATATTCAGTGAAATTGAGCTTAATTTCACCTGAGGCTAAAGTGTCGTGAGCGAGAAAGACAAGTCAGAACATTCTCCCACCCTCATAAAGAGCCACCCGAGAGGTCTATTCACCAAGAGGGCCACCGCTCCCAACGTGGACGGGGTGTAACCATCCCTCCTCCCCGGCATGCCAAGAGTTCAAAGGTCGTTTGAGGAGGAAAGGGAAGTGGTTGTCGTGGCATTCCTTCCTCCACTATGACCTTAGCACTTGTTTTTCGTTCCCATCCCTGCCCTCTCCCTCCCTCCTAGTGTGCCAGCATCCCATTGCTTTATTGCTATTATGCCAAATTGTTTTATTGTTTGTATTTAGACCTACTTTGTTTCTCCTGTATAGATATTAACGAGCTGTGTAATAATAAATGCGTAAATTAAGTTATCAAAAAGTTCGAATCACAAAATAACATTTGCTGGTAATACTTTTGTTTAAATTTAAAATCAACACTTCTCAGTAGTCTGGGTGTTTTCAATTGTAGCTTCATATTTGTTCGCTTCGATATTGATATTTTGGCAGCAGGTTATTGCTTACCTGTAGTATGCACCTAGCCTTGAAATTCCGTATTTTCGAATCGTGTGCTGTTTTTTTACGTAGGATTGTAGACTCCTCAAGCATTAACCGAAGGGTCTATCCATTTGCGCACTTCCAAAAATCAAGAGTCTAATGTGGGATTGAGAAGTGGGTCAAAATCTTACATTATCTTACATGGGATTAGTTGAAGGGGAACAAAAAGCATCTAAAATCGATAAATAAATGCAACATGAAAAGTAATTTTAATTGTACTAGTAATTATATGATTACTTTAAAAAAAAGTAAATTGCTTCTGTTACTCATTACAATTTCCCCATATACTTGTTATAGAGTCACTTGGCAGCGGGGTAGAGTCCTCATCTGCCGAACCAAAGGTCGCAGGTTCGAATCCGGCCTGGGTAGGATATTCACCTCCCATGCATAGGTTGTGTGTGTTTACCTATGCACCAAATGGGTAGTCATTGGCTTCGGCTGTTACCCATAGAGATATAATTATTATTATCCTATTACTGTATTGTGCACTGAGTATATGCGTGAACAGTTTTCATTCGTGTGCAGTCCCAATACTTCGAACATAGAACTACTTCAATGCTTCAGATTTATCGGAGAAAGAACCAATTTGTTACCACGAGCAAGTCAGTCCTGCACCAAGGTATTTAGTAAACTGTTTTTTAAGTTTAGCTTCTTCATTTTCCGCCACGACATTGATATTTCTGCTGCAGGTGTTTGCTTTATTGTGGGTGCGCCTAGAATATAAATTCCGTATTTACGAATGTACTTTTTTTTAACAAGATGGTAAGCTGATCTCAACACTTTATTTTTATACATATTCTGTAGACTTGCGGAGCCATTCAAGAATTGCTTTATATGTAGTGGGGGGGGGCTTTGGCTCTCCTTACGTTGTCCTACATGGGGGAGAAGGTGGTCTGGGACAATCTTACGAAAGATTTTGTGGCCCTTTTGAGGCCATATTTTATCGATTTTTGGATGGCCGCCGGGTAAAGTACTTATATGTGGTCGCAACGCCGATTCGTCGTCTCCCTTCCCTCCGTCCCTGTTCCCCGCCGGCAAAAACGACCATTCATCGAATCCATGCGTGAACTTCTTGTCTTGAAATTTGTTATTGTTTTAAATCGGATCCAGAGGGTGGGTCAAAACGAAGCTAAAAATCGACGAGTAAATTAATAAAGAGTAATTGTTGACTGTAATTCAAGCAAATGGACGTTGCACACTTGAAGCCATCGTTAAGGCGTATACCACAGTGGTAACATGATATCAGCTTGAATTAGTGTTTCCTTCATAAAAAGCATTAATGTGCTCCTTTCCTGTAGTTGAATAAAACTATTGGTGCATATCTTCTTTACTGCTTAAAATCTGGGGTAATGATGCAAAATAAGCGATAAAAAATATTAAGTAATACGTAATAAGTAGTAAAATATGTGCTAGTTTAAATGTTTCTTGTCTATTGCTATTTCGCGTTAATTGTATAGCTTCTGCCGGGGTTTGTGTTATTATTAATTAGCTTTTCAGATAACGTTTCTGTTTTTTAATTTTTATTGTGAATAATAATATGGAATCCTTTAGTTTTTATCATTCAGCTTCCTCATATGACATTTCCTTTGCCCTTGCTGAAGTTACTTAGGTACTTCTTTGCTTAAGTCTCGCAAGATAGCGGTGAGCCATTTTCAACGTTCAAAAATTGTAGTATGTGGTCTCTTTCATTTGCTTGTTTTCGTCTTGATGTAGGGAGGGAAAAGTGAACATACGTATCCATTTATCACTTCCACGAAGTCAAGCCTGAAACAATCAAATTTATGAACATACGTATGTTTACTCTGGAGAGGTTCTTTTTCCCGAGACCCTAATACTTCCTCAGAGGTTGGTGCCATGACCTTATAAACGGTTTTGTGGCTTTGTGGTATCCCTATGAGAAGATTTTCATCGGCATATAGTCTTTTAAGTTAACATTGCCATAGCAAATAGGGGGTAACCAACAATGATGGTGAATATTTTTATGATGCCTCGGAGGACGGAAGCGGAGCTGTAACGCCGGCGAATTTGCCTTCCGGCACTCCCACGCCTCCCTAACTTTTCATTGAGACGTGGACAAAGAAACGTTATTACCAATGGACGTCTTAACGAGCGGCAATTCCCCACATTCAGCTCTCCTTGACGCCGGGACTAATAGAAAACATACTGTAGGGCGGTTTTTAATTTAAAAATCAACATTGTGGGCAGTGATTTAATTGATAACCCGAAAGCAATTTGGTCGATTGTCAGGGAAGATAAAGGAAGTAATTGAACCGTTCACACGATTTAGTACGATAAATGCGAAAGATATTAGTTTAAGAAAAATCCGTTACATTAATCTTATTCTTCTAAAGCGATTTTACGACGAGGGTTGCTATTATGATAGACCCATTATTGTTAACTTTTACTGCCATAAGAAAAGCATTATATTTAGACGAGATGTTTCTTTCATTGCTTTTTTTAAATACTTTGCACATTTACAAAAACATCAGCGTCAATGGTAGTGCATCTTCGATGTGAAACAGGCTGCTTGTCGGAGTCTGTGTTGTAGAAAACTTCGAAGAGTCCATAATATCTTCTCCTTTTCATCTAAATTCGCCTTCTTTATCATCTTCGGCCTATTTTAGGATACAAAATCGTACACAAAATCACTTCATGGAGTTAATACTTCGTTTCACGGCAATATTTAACATCGCAAGTGTAAATCACATCTTTCGTCTCCGACCTATCGTTTATCCTCTGGCGTTACTATAAACTATATTACTACTAATAGCGGTATGTAACTGTCGCCCTTTCAACCCGATGAGTGTAATAGCCATGGCGTAGACCGTGCGGAAGATGATGATACCCCCGATCAAAACGTCGACGATGACACAACGAAAGCTGACAGTCGCGTCGAAGGATGCGGTAGATTAGAAGACGTTATCTAGCAACTACATAAACAAGAGACGCAAGCACCTGATGATGATGATAATTCATTGAAACTCAGGTCGTTTGAGTGTGAAAAATCTGTGGTTAAGTAAAAGTTTGTATAAAAATGTATTGATGCTTTAGACATCTACACAGCTAATTTTGTAGCAGTTAAAGATATTATAAATAAATATATTGAAATATATATATTGTCTTTCCTTTTTTCAATGTTTGTCACTCTTGGCTTCAATATTTATATATGCGCCATTAATGGTTAGCTTTTTTAATCGTAAAACAAGGAGATCTAGCAGTTTTTTCACCTCCACTCGAGTCACAGATTTTAGTCGATATTTTCGGCCCGAAAGTTAAACTTCGACATATACTCAAAGATAATCAGTACATACAGATGAGCTACATGCAGATTCTTTCACCTTATAAAATCACAATTCTACAAGGGGAAAACAGTTAAAGTTAGATCGATATGGTTTTCGCACAATAGATTTTCAAATTCTATCACAAATAAGAAGGGTCACCCTGAACTGCATTGCATGCGCAGTTGTCGTTCAATAATTCCGATGGTCCACATTCATGCAAACATTACTCACCAACCTCTAAAGACATTCTTCTGGAGCATTTGACTACGCCACTGCAAGTCTCGTACATATCTTAAGATAATTATCAAAAGTTAGCTGACATGATGTCGGCTGGCCAATTATTTTTCACCCAGGTTTTATGTCGTATACCCTTGTGCTAGTATTAGAACTGGTATTATCAAAATATATTCCTATTACCTTGTCCATCACTCCCCACTTATATAGTGTAAATCACATCAGCTTGAGCTTCCACTATATTTCAAGCCTTAAGAGCCCCTGGATATCTTAAGTACCCGCATGACCCCTGTGCTGGACATGCATATTGGCACACTATCAACTCTATGTATCTCATTCCATTAATTTCTCATTTCCATGGTCAACCATGGAATCACAGTTAATAAAAATGTAATAAGTTAAGTTTAAAATTAAGTTCAGTGTGTGATTTTCTCTTTTAAAATGCTGTACTGGCGTATAAATACATTTGCAGTATCCTCACCTTAGCTACCATGGCGACGGTTCTTGTTTCTGACGCCTTAAGCTGGTTGATTCACTAGATTGATGGGGTTGTTGGCACCTCACCCACCTACGGGATGCTGCTGTCCTTGATGTGGTGGCACTTCTTGGCCTATTGGCTGCTGTAAAGGTTGGTGGACGGCCCTTCGCCTATTCATGGCTGCCTCCCCTGCCTCCTCATTCCGTATCCACTCTCTAAGCTCTACGGTACATAGCCTCGTCGGTACAGTGAAGGGACTCAATGCTCTCCTGTTATCGGCCATATTTTATCCTTTGAAAATAAATAATTAATTAAATTACTTTCCTCAGTATGCTGATGTTACCCTCATCACTCTTTAACCAACATCTCTCAATTAAAACAGACAAATCCTCGGGTGCGAGATTACGCGTGTTGAACCGTAGGGTAGATGATCAGGCGAGAAAGATTCAATGCCGTTAGATAGGACAATTCATTGTACGTAGGCATGTCATAGCATGATTGTAACATTCATAATATTTAAATTTAAATTTTTATTATTTTGAGAGGGCAGGGAAGACTCAGTAGTGAAGTGGGCAAAGGATTAGACAAGAGAGTTTCAGTGATGTGGGCAAGGGAGTTTTATCACTGACGACAGTTTCAGTTTAGTTTCAAGGCAGGAATTTTCACCCGAGGCGTTCGCGCGGAGCGACATTGCAGCCAAATGGACGGCGCGAACGTCCGCGGAACGTTCCGGTCGGGCGACATGGGAACCATTTGGGAACGTTCTTGCGGTTAGTTTCCGTAACATTCCCTCGGTTCGAAACGAACGTTCGTGTAACGTTCCGCGAACGTTTGTGTGCTGCGTGGGTAGGAACCTTAGCACGGGGAGACGGTTGTGGGGCTAAAACTTGAAGAGAAATGTTACACTTAGGGTCCTGTTAGTTCACGTTCTTCGGTTGGCAGTATGGTTTCAATTTGATTCAATTTTTATTTTTTGCCTCATAAGGGACACAATCTCTCTCTGGTTCATTTTCTTCTGATGTTTCTTTTTGGTTCATCCAATCTCACTATTAAACATATGGACTCAATTTCATACATGTTATTGAAGGCTGTTTAATAGAAAAATATTTGTTCATACTTTTGACTGTTGTCTGTTGTTCAAAGGGGTGCACTTGCACCCCCCTACCTCTTGGGAAATTGGAAAGTATTGGGAAAATTCTTATCTTAAAATTACATTTTTAGGGGGATCAAGTAGGTATTTCCACCTAATTATCAATTTTTGAAAAGAAAATGGGTTTAGCACTGAAAATATTTTTCATGCTTATTGTTGGGAGCAAATCAATTTGTAAAACCCCTTTTTTGTCGGCCATTAGCCACTAATGAGTGCAATCTTCTGTAAATTTTTCTGCTGACACCTATGATAATTCAATATAATAAAGTTTCCACTGATAGTCAAATAAAAACATTCGTAAAATATAAAAAAAATCAAAAGGTAATGAATGGGCCCAGAATTGACTCTTGACAATTGTGAAACAAGACAGTGAAAGTATAGAAATATAAGATGGCATCAATTAAAATGTACAGTGATGATATCCCATGAGTAAAAAAACTGAATGACTCGAGCACATTCCCCATGAGGCATTTTGAGATAAAAATTCTGTTCACAGCCAAGATATTGATGAATGTGATTGATGGGACAGATTCTTTCACAGGCTTTGATCAACATGAAGAAAAAGCTGAAATATGGAAGACCGCTGATGCAATGTTTAAGCACGTAATTCTGAGGACTACAGTCAGTAAAGTGACGGTGCATCAGATGTCGTATGAAACTGCTTAGGACATGTATGACAAAACATTAAGAATTTACAAGAAAAACCAGTTGACAGAAGTTGTTGCTGCTACAGGAATGTTATACCTTTAAAGTTGGTGAATCCAAAGGTGTTACCAGTATCAGTGAACTGTAAAATGCGGTGTGAAAGCTGAAGTACCTGTATGAAGAAATAATGGAATCAATGCCCAAGTAGCAATATCTTATGGAAAAACTATTTTAAAATATATTGCAAAAATATTTTTAAATCATTTTAAAATTATTTTGAAAATATATTAGCTCTCTCTTTTTAGGCTTTAAAATTATTTTTTTTCATAATTTTAAAATGATTTTAACATAAGTTTCAAATATGTTTTACTCCTTAAGAAGCTACCCAATAAACACAAAATGCTGCAGATGCGCATCTGATGCGCTGCGCGGTAGCGCTGCAGCTACCGCGAAGGCGCTGCTGCAGTGCGTCTAGCACTCCTAAACTTCCCTTCTTTGAATGTCGGATGCGCAAATCATGACACAAGCGCGTCAGGAGCGCTGCACAAGCGTGTCACGATCGCTTCAAACTGCAAAAAAGGGAACATCCATGGACAACTTTTTATTACCTAACTCCGGACAGTTTAGGATCATCTTCAATCCTCATCTTCAATCTCACATCTACCTACTACCTACCTCGCAACTACCTACGTCATATCCTACTCGTAACTGTAAGATGCGCTCCAAGAAAGTTGTATATATACGACAATTCCTGTGCGTAAATGTGTTTGCGAGAACTAACTTTTAATGTCGTGATAGTTTGAGGAAACGTACCATCCAATCACGATAACAGTTTTCAGGTATTAATTAATTGAAACCTATGTTGCCACATCAAATGAACATAAATTCATTATTAATGAGAATAAACAATATTTTTTTCCTATTGCCACACGTTTTTTACATTTCAATGAAGACGTAACTTACTTGCGGAAATGTTACGAACGTGAATATGCATGTATAATCAATGTTACGAATGTGGAAATGAGAAAACTGATGAATGTACCAATAAAAGCATAACAATAATTTAGTGTACAGCGGAAATTAATTATAAAAAGCTATCAATTTTTAAGCTATAATTTTAAAATTATTTTAAAATAATTTTTAATGTGTTTAAAATAATTTAAAAATCATTTTAAGAATATTTTGAAATAATTTTAAAAATATTTTAAAATAATTTTAAAATAATTTTGAAATAATTTTGAAATGATTTCGAAATAATATTTTCATATTATTTTAACATGAAATGTTAAAAAAAGACTTTTCATGAAAATAAATGTCTCAGTACTTCCTACATATGCATATATATGCTATCAACAAGTTGAGATGACAGGATACAGAACTTTAATATCATACATTATTTTAAAATTATTTTAAAATCTTGAAAAATCATGATTTTATCCATCTTATGATATTTTGATTTTGAAATTATTTCAAAACATTTTAAAATCATTTATCAACATTCTTTTGCTACTTGGGTGATCATATCCAAAATCATGACTGTGCTGCCTGATCATTTCAAACATTTCAGCAGTGCTTGGGATTCCACTAGATAAAAACAAAAAAACCTGGAGAATCTCAACTTAAGGATGAATCTGGAGGAAGACAAAGTAAAACTGGATTTCAAGGAAGACACTAATGTATCCTTTAAAGCTGAAGCAAAACCTAAAAGTAAGAAAAAGTTGTTTGCCATTCCTGTAATGAGGAAGGGCACATAAGATCTATTCATCCAAAAAAGCAATATTGTATAAGTAAGAAATATAATCATACAGAGGAGGACTGTCATTACAAAAAAGGTGCTTGTGGTATTTGTAAAAAATATCATATAGAGCAAGACTGTAGACAAAAATAAGAGTAAAATGCTATAAACAATTAGAAAGGTAATAATAATACAAAAATGCTAAAGTTGCATTTCTGAGTAAAACTGTAGACGATTATGTCAATAAAGTTGAGGCAAATAAAAAAAAATTGGTTGGTGGTTAATTATGAGCTATTGACAGTGGAGCTAATAATCACATTGTAAATAAAATGAACTTTAAGAAATGAAGAAATATTCTGATGAATTAAAAGTTTCTAAGAAAGGAGAAAGTATCTGTTTAAGGTGTTGGTTGAGAGACTTTGACAACTGCATCCTTATAATGAAGCATATGGTGTACCCAAATTATTCATGAATTTAATACCTGTCAATAAAACAACCAGGAATAAAGGTTCTGTATAATTGGATGATGAAAGGGTGTATATGTATTCTAAAAGACAAATTTGTGTTACCAAATGACTGTGCGACTCTTGAAGGAGAGAAACATTAAAATGAGTAGTACGTACCTCTTCTGTGAAAGTTGATGCACAAAGTGAAATTGATCAATTTTCTGAACAGGGAATGATTAACCTTGAAAACTGGCTTGTAAAACATCTTAATGTAAATAATACATTAAATGTAAATTTAATATAAGTAAAACTCATTGACTGCTCAGTATACATATGTGCCAAAGCTGAACAAGGAAGACTGCCTTTTAAAAGTGTGAGGCATAAAGGCCCCTCCAGATCATCCATAGTGACTTATGTGATCCAATTAATCCCCTTATATATGATGCTATAAATTATTTTCTAACCTTGTTAGATGATTTCCTAATTTTTATGGTGTATTTGTAAAATACTGAATGTGCAAATGAAGTTTTAATGTAGGCATGTGCCTACTTATGCACAACAGTGTGTTGATAAGGCTGAGCTCATTTTAACCTAAAAGTCAGCAAATTTAGGTGAGAAATGGGGGAGAGTACATTGAATAGTGTAAACAGAGAGGAATGGTATTTCATTTTACCATCCCTCATACTCCACAATTAACTGGCAAGGCAGAGAGACCTTGACGAATAAAGCTAGAGCTATGATTTTTTTATGCAAACTGTGAAAAAGAGATATGGGGGAAGCAGTGCTGATACCTGTTTATCTTACTGATATAAGTCCTTCATAAGGATCATAAACTACACCAGACTAAAAATGGTTTAACAAGGAACTAAATCTCACTGGACTCCAAATATTTGGTAAGAAGGCATATTAAAAAATTATTCAGGCTAAAAAGAAATTGGATAGCAGAAGTAAAGAAGCAATGCTTGTATGCCTTAAATGGTTGTAGACTTCAGGATCCATAGAAGAAAAACATTCCTAAGTGAGATGATATTTTTTATAAAAACTTTTTCTAGCAAGAAAAAAAGAAAGACAGTAGGTCTATTGAAGTTAATGAAGACAATGCTGATGAAAAATCTAATAACAGTGATTATGAAGAAAATACTGATGATGAAATCAATAAAAATGAAGAGGAGATAAACCCAGAAGAAGAAAGAAATGAACAAGAAGAAGTAAAAAATAATGTAAGAGAAGGTTTGAATCTTAGTGCTTGACAAGTCTCTAGAAACCAAGAAAACTTGATGCTTACATGCTTATGCAAATGGCTAAATGCAATAAAAGGAGAGAATGATTCTTAAAAACTAAGGAATACATAGGAGCTCTTTAAAGAATACATCTTACCATAAGAGTGCGTAAAAGGCTGTTCAAGAGGAAAACAATTTTTTTCTTACTTTTGACTATTGACTGTTGTTCTCACCATTGGTTGGTTATGTTTTTTGTCCTAAGTAAATAACAATTCCTTATCTATCTTAAACAATATTACAATATAATTAAAGTTCCTCTTACTCTCAGATAAAAATATTATGCTCAATAAAAAAAATAATCAAAACATGATAACTGTTTTCTATCCAGGGATATAATTTTTGTAGGCAATGGGCATAGGTGGGTAAAAATGTAAACAGAAAAGACTGATTTTTAGTACAACTAATGCCATACTGACAAATATCACAGATTTAGACGTATCGTTATCTAATGTACATTGAGTAGCGTGAATGTAATACTAGCATAACATTCTGGTGTTGCATACAAGCAAAAACATGTGATGGGAGCCCTTTACTACCATTATTACACACCATTTTTGGTGCAATTGCTTTGCTGTATTTGCTGTATTTTTTACCTCTAATTTTTCCAAAATTAGAGGTAAAAAATCACCCTTGGGTCTAATATGTGAAGGTATGGCCTTCCACAAGCTAATGGTTGTTTTTTTTGTGTATGCCCTACTGAAAATGGAGTGTGTCTTATATGCCATCAAATACGGTAATTTACATCAGGGTCTTTTCACTTCAAATCAGGCAGATACTATGAAATCATGCCATTTCCAATCTTTCCGAAAATGGTACATGTGAAAATAATTTTCCTCTAATGCATAACGGGACCTTTGTTGATATAATACCTTATTGAAAGTAAATTATGATTCTTTGAACATAGCTTTGTCGCATCCTGGAAAGAAAACTGATAAGTCACATTCATGCCCATAATTATTATTAAACCGTTCCATGTAGAGCAGTGAGTTTTGTTGCTTTTACAATGGTAATTAGTTTTGCATCATTCACTAATTGTGCTCAAGTCAAATTGATAAGAAGAAAGTTTGATGTATTTAAGCACTAAAAACCAGTAATAATTTTATAACTAACCAATGCCACCTTAAATTTTATTGAAACTCCCTGGATGTTTAATCTAAGGTTTCTATTGATACAAATTAATTAAGTGTATCATATTATATTTTTTGCTTCAGTAAAATTTTATACCATTCATGTCTTTATGCTAATTTGCAATTGTAGCAGCTTGCTGAAATTATATATTCAGTAATTAAAAGATCTAAAAGATTAAAGTTCACTGGGCATTTTTGAAGGATTTGTGGTACATGTACAGACATTAAAGGCCACCTACATTAACTAATGGCGCTCAAAATTGATAGGCCAAGGGATTTCATTTTATGAAAATTTCCACCAAAATGGTCTGTAAAATGGCTGATTATACTTCATATAGTTCTTTATAATTAATCTTTGGCACTAGACCACCTAAATTTGGTTAAATGCACATTTGATTCTGATTTCACTTGTTACTCTTGGTAACACTACAATATATTGATTCACTCAAGTCATTCCTGGACTAACATATTCTGTCATCCGTTAGAAATGCGAAGGGTGAAAAGATAGGAAGTGGGATAGGAAAGGCAGTGAGATTGAATACATAAAATGAGACAGGTGATGTTTGGTGAAATAGCGGACAGGTGAAGCATATACAAATGTAGTGGATAAACACGAGATATACTTGTCATCAGAACTGTGAATTATTGGGAAAGAAAAGGAAGTGAAAAATATCTACGTTTAGAATAATATGACTTCCTTGGAAGTGGCTTTTATGATGAAGATACAGAAATCAAAATTATGATTCATGAATACCTACACTGTTAAACTGTCTGTCCATCATCAGAATTATGCGCACGCACCAGTACAATATCCAAAGTTGTAGATAACTGATCATGATTCATCTTAGATTTAGCTAAAAAATGGTTCCCAGTTCTGCCTTCCAGTAATCCATAATAATAATTTACAATATAATACCATAGTCACTATTACAAGAATGTCTTTACAATTACAAGAATTTACAAGAGTTATAAGAATCTTCTTGAATGTCCTTGTCTTACCTAGAGAGGAATAGTTTGTTTCATCTCGTATAGCATGGTTTCAGCTAGTAGGTAACACGCTACCTCGTTTCACATTGTATTAACTCGTTTCAAATACGCAAGAATCAACTCGTATTATGGCGTAATATAGGCGAACGAAGGCAGTAAGTGGAGTAATATCGCGGGGTACATCGCGCACGCTACTTCAACAGACAAAGAACCGTACACTAAGCAGCAGGAAGCGGAGAGCACTGCTTCCGTACGTTTCGTGTACGCTACTTCAACAGCTAAAGAACCGTACACGAAGCGGCAGGTAGCGGAAGCGGAGAGCACCCCTTCCGTACGTTTCGCGTACGCTACTTCAACAGTCAAAGAACCGTACACCAAACGTTGATTCGCTTCCTGAAGCGAATCACCGCTTCGAGTACTCTTAGTGACCGGTCGAGGAAGCGGAATAGCGGAATTTTCGCCAGGGCGGGAGCCTAACGAGAGTTATGGCACACTTGGATTTGCAGTCTACAGAATGAAAAAAATGTAAATATAGCAAGTAAATGTAAAAATGTAAATATAGTAAGTAACCTGGCGCCTGCTTGCAGAGTATTAATAGTGATAGACATTTGTACTCATTATGTATTGTCTTTATAAGCAAGGAAAAGTCTAAGTCAAGCTGCCAGGTTGCAAGACCATAACATTGGGGGCCTCATTCTATATTCCGTCGGGGGCCTCAGAGGTCATAAATACGTCCCTCGTAATGCCAATTAGTAAGCTTTCTGGACATTTGAAATTCTTTCTGGTTATCAAGTGTAAACTATAAATATAAAAGGACTTATTTTTCGCCGTAATGAAATTATGATTTGGTCATGTCTTGAATCATTACCTCACGCATGAAGCAACCCTACTGCTTCTTCTAATCTGACAATTATATATAGTGTAATTTAATAACACATTTTTTAACCATTAACAATATTCTCTACTTCTACTCACCTTATATGAGCCTTAACGTTCTATTGCTCGAGTCGTCCTAATGCTATAAATTCTGTTGTGCAAATCCATGGTCGCAAATCAGTTTAATCGTCTTCAATTTATATGTATGTGCATTATTTTATTACTTATAATACATTTCTTATTTAAATCATGAATTTATTGAGTTTTATAAAATTTAAAATACGATGTTAAAGTTTATCAAACGGACTATTTGATACCCGCGGAAAGATATGAGGCCGCTATCTCAACGGGGAGTCGGGCATGTGCCATTCCCATGATTCAAATTGTTCGAGAACAAATTACATGCATAGAGCTCTGTTAAGGCCGTTTTACACGGGGCACGAAATCGCACAACCTCAAACTGCATTTTTTTCTCAATCGGGCATGCAATCATTTTCGAATTTGAGCAGGGGCTATTTTGCCATCTCACGTTCATGCATTCGCGCATGCGTTCTTGCAATTCACGGCTTTACACGATACAATTTGAAATGTACGTTCGTACGTACATCAGATTGTGCAATGACGTGCCCCGTGTAAATCGGGCTTTAGGCAATATACTCATGACGTTATCCGAAGCGGTGCCAAGATCTTTTCCCGCCACTCACGTGGCGGGAAAAGATCTTGGTTCGATTGCGCTTCCCAGGGCAGAGTCGCGTGTATTTGTCGCCCATTTGTACGCGAACAAAGTAATAAGGAGGAAGTTTAATATATTTTATTGGAATTTTCTATCTGAACATGATCATGCTCTTAACTTCTCTTTAAGGTCTTACAACATATGTTCTTATATAATCCCACATCTTGTCTGTAAAAGAACCTTTGGTGATGACTTAGCACTTGAATCCTAGGACGACATATATGTTAGGTACCTACTAAAAACGCTTAAGATAAATTTAAAAAGTTCGTCAATATGTATGTTAGTCAGCATGGGATGTTATATCCCCTATGAAACATTTGTTTACAATTTCTACACAGGATGTGTACAATGTACTCATTTTATATCCATTTGTATAAAAATGTGTACATTGTGTACATTCTATACAATGTACATATTTTACAGGGTGCAGTAGTGCAAATTGTATACCAAGTGTACGTTGTACACAAATTGTGTTAAGCCAAATTTGTGTAAAAATGTACACATTTTTTATACAATTTGTTCACATTGTACACAGGAAATCCTGTGTACGTTGTGTACAAATTATACAAAAAATTTTCACTGGGGATGGTCGACTTCATAATAGGCCATGACATGCAAATGTGGCAACTCCGCATGGGGGTCCTACCGCATTTTTTTTGCATTTGCATGCATGGTGAAAATTTTTTTTAAATGCATGGTGGTGCATTAAAAAATTGCATGTTGTTTATGGGATAATTTCTTCGTACCAGAGCTGACATAACCTTTTCTATACTGACTGTACCAAGATAAAATCTTGATTCTCAAACGTTTTAATATTAAAAGTACAGAGATGCCAAGGTATAAAGATTTATTTTCTTAGTAGTAAATTCAATGGTTTCAGGCGTAACTTGATGGAACTCCTTCATGACTGTCAGGAAAGAATAAAACTTTGCTAGTTCCACATTAATTTATTCACTCGCGACCGGTTTCGATACAGTGTATCATCATCTGGCACAGTTCTTCTGCATCATCATACATCTGACGTTCTTAGTAGTAATTATGGTATTGTAATACAGGTTGAAATTACTTTTGTTAGTTGTAATCGTGGTAAACTACTAGCAGATAGAATGCATATCACTAGCAGATAGAATGCATATGGAAATATGTTTTGAGTTATGGTCTTTCGCTTATTGACAGCGACGTCTCTTTCTTGCGATATGAGTAAACTCTCTTACTATGATTATACTGTATTCAGTCTTGAGCACAATGTTTCCCTGGGTAGTAAGAAATGCGTACCTACTTTTCTTGCTCAGGCGTCGCGATACTAGAAATTCACCGGAAAGGTCAATTGACTATTGACAATGCGGTTAATCATATCGAACCGTTGAAATTTCTCCTGTAAGCGCCCCCAAATAATTTTTCAAATTTGGGATTTACATGCAGGTTAAACTTATAACGTTAAATCACTATAAATTGACAGTTACCTATGTAGACAGCGGCCGGGACCGTGTGATAATAATTTTTCACGGCATTTACGCTGTTTCCTACGCTACGGGATTTTTTAGTTGCCAGTCACTTAATCTAAAGAGACCTATCAACAATTAGTTCCAAAGACAAAGGGGTAAATGAACAACATGAAATTTATCTTGTTTTAAAGGGTAGAAGTTCGGCAGCTATCTTCTCGCCCCGCTACCACAACACGGCAGCAGACAGCCGCAGGACCCCCTGACGTTACGTAAGGCGGGGTTACCAAATTGCATGTCATGGCCTGTTATGAAGTCGGCAATGGATGTTACCATATGCAATACTTACAAAAGCATTTCAACATAATGATATACGTAATGAATTCATCTTCAATGGCACCCCAATCACAGATCCCTTAACAATTGCTGTCTGTTTCAACTCAATGTTCTGCAAAGCTACTCCTCTCCACTTTCTATATTATCCTACATTGAGATATAGTCCCTCGTCTTTGAGGTCCTCTTTCCTAATGATCCACATGAGGTTAAAAAGTTGTGAATATATTTCCGAACTAATAGTCATCAGTATTCCCCATTCCCATGTTAAAGGCAGCTAAAAGTTTTATATGTAATAATCTGACTGGCATGATTAATGCTACATTTGACAAAGGATATTTCCCTATCTATCTGAAGCTAGCCTAGGTTAACCATATCCACTAAAATGTCCTCAATCTTGCCCAAATAATTACGGGCCGTTATCAGTGCTTCCGAGTTTTCAACATTTTTTACAATAGTCTTCTGAGTTTTCTTAAACCTCTACAGCTGTCATACGATCCTAATATGGCTTTCAAACTGGGAGATAAAAACGCACTGCCACATTTCGGCTACTTAACCATATTCACAATGGTTTGATTTCGAGGGAAATGCTCTGCTCTGGATAAAATCTCTCCACACTAACCGGCAGCAGCAAGTGAAGTATTGCTACCGAACAGTCAGTGGTTCCCATAAAATCCTGATCAAGCCACTAGCAATGTTAAATGCTAACTCAAGGTTAAACACTTGGACCACTGGTATTTTTAATTTTTTATAAACGACCTCCCAAATTCGATCTCATGTGAGAGGCTCCTTGTCTATGCAGACGATACTTCCTGTTTGTTACAGTCAAACAATTCAGGAGAACTTAAATACCTTTGTAGAACTTCTATCTCCTGCATTAACCATTGGTGCCAGTCAAACGGTCTTATCATAAATTCCCAAAAATCTTCTCATTTACAGTTCCACCGCACAAGGTACTCTCCCTCCTCTAGCCTCTTACTTCTATTAAGTGATAACACCCTCATTTGGTCCCATTTTGCCAAATTTCTTGGATTACTAATCAATGAAAACTTGGACTGGTCCCGACACATAAAGTACACTATAAAAGTTAACAGCTGGCATCTTCACGATCAGAAAATTAGCTCCTCTTGTCGCTTTAGACACCTTGAAACTTCGTTTTCACACAAAAATCGTACATTACATATGGAATACTATTATGGGGCAACGAGAGCCTTTCTTTCTCAACGAGGATAGGGCAGCACAGATGTCTCGTAGACGCCAAAATGGTGTTGCAGGTGAAAGTATAACACCCGAAGGGCTGTGTTGTACCGAGCTAAATACGCTGTCATTCGGCTACGGTGTTATTGAGCTTTCCACAAGTTTTCCTTAACACGCTTGATTACTCGCCGAAATATATTATTCAAATTCTTATACCTCCTCCTGCCTTGTTTAGTGTTGAGGTTTTTCCACGTCCTTCTCTCCTGCATTTTCCTAATAATTTCTTCTATGGAACATTGTTTCTTTACCCTTCCCGTTTTCATTGATCCTATTGTTTTCTCTGCCACTCTTGTTATGCCTGTTTTTAAACTCTCCCGTCTTTCCTTGATGGTTTCTATTTGCTTTGTTTCACTTGTATTTATGCCCACTTGCTCAGGGTTTTCCAACTTATTCAACCCTTTCAATGCTTCTATTGTCCACTCTTTCTCCCTACTTTTTATGCAAATCCTTTTCAATCCAACATCGTATTTCATCATAACTAAATTATGGTCTGAGTCCGCATCCGCCGCCGAATAGCTTCGCGAGTGTTTGTGCATTGCTCCTAAAGCTTTGCTTTACCGTTATGCAATCGATCGATATCATTTTCTGCAATTTGGTTTAAAGTACTTGGTAAAGTAGGTAGGCCCCGTATCCGCTATAGGTATGTACTTTGATCGTCTGTGGATAAATCAAATCTCGTATAGTTGATTTCGTATTTAATTTGACATCCCTCAATTATCTTAATTCCGTCAGGTAACCTTACAAAGCCATTAGCCTTCCTAGTATTCTTAATAAAGGTGATCAAACCTTTCCAGGTTTCCCGGTGAATAATATGCAGAAAGGCTTCCCGGGGTTCCAAACGGGTTAGTGGCTTCATGACCGACGTTTCGGCAGCTTACGCTGCTGCCGTCCTCAGGGTAAGGAGTTGACGTTGACTGGGATTGTCCGTACTATATTTTTGTCACGGAAGGCGTGGTGTCACGTGTTTTTATCGCGCTTTATTCTGATTTGCTTGCTCTTTCCGCCCTGTTTCAATTGATTTCAGAATCGGTTTCAATGGAATCTCAGAAACATCTCGGGAAAAGTTTCCAGTATAATAAAGAAACAAGGAATTCCAGGCATCTACAGGTCACACAGGAAATTAGTCCACGACCAAGTGAAAGCCAAAGATCATTTAGGAATGAAGGCTCCGGGAGTATTTCCCCTGTGAAAGTAGAGACGCATATGAGATTGAGACGGGATGGATCGTGGAAACCAGGCTGAAGGGGCATGAACGTTGCATTCGCCTGAAGTAACCGGAAAAGTCGGCTATAGCCGAACACAGCATCATCAACGCTCATAGAGATAACTTCCACGAGACGGAAATACTATGCCGCGCCACAGGATATTGGGACTGGGTAGTGAAAAGGTCCATTGAAATCAGACTCGAAAATAAAAAAAAACTCACCCGTGACAGCGGTTTCTACCTCAGTATCACTTAGAAACCGATTTGAGATCAATGGGAACAGCGCTAAAGGAGAAAGCAAATCAGAAGAAAGCACGGGAAAAACTGGTGACACCAGACCTCCCGTGACCGCAAGATATTGCGGCCAATTCCAGTCAACGTCAAATTATCATCTTCAGGACGGCAGATGTGTAAGCTCCCGAAACGTCTGTCATGGACCCCATAACAAGGTAGGAATCCCGAAAAGCTTTTCTGCATATTATTAGAGGTGTCCTTTTATATTAACCATACTTCACACGTTTTAATGATTACCCCTTGGCACCTTTCGTAACACGTATGCCGTCGCCAGGTTCCCTTCCTTTCGACCCAAAATAATGCATCCACTATTTACATTTACTTGTACATCTTGCAAGCATTTACTATTACACACACATAACAGTAATTTGACACCCAACATATTACAGTTAAAAAATAAACGACCAAGGCTAGACGCGCTGGAGGAGTTAGAGGATATTGCGCCACGTACATGCCGAGACTTGTATTCTAAATGAAATGTTATATCCAACCTGCTCTCCCTTTCTTAACTTTTCCTAATCCTCTCCCCTTTCCGGTACCTTCACTTAACCCTCCCCCGAGAAGTGTGCCCCCTCCCCACTACAGTTCCCAAACACTTAATCCCTCTCCCCTTCCCTGCCTTCACCTAACCACCTACGGCCAAGGTCGCTCTACCCCCAATAATATTGTGGAAATACTTCTGGCGGGATTCTTCGGACAGTTTGCGGAAAGTATCATTAACTACCCTTTTCATAATGCATGCATTTGAGCAGGTACTGCTCCAGGATCTACACAGTGAAGAGCGGATTACTTTTTATAGCCATCAGCTTGAGGATTCACGCAAGGTAGGTATAGAATGAGGTATTGAAATGAAAACATAATGCTGTATCTTTGCTATATTTATTTATAATTGTGCAAGGTATTCCATATCACTAACAGAGTTTACTTGCTAGATGCGATTCTCTTTGTGCTTGTCGGTGGTAATTTCACGATTTTTCTGGAGTCGAACGGTACTCTTCAGCCTGGATATTCAAAAATATTCCCAAGTAGCATATCATTGCCTATAGCTCTTGCAAGTTTTATTGTTTTGCCTTACGTATTAATTGAGATATTCGTGGTTCCTTATGCATATGTTTGCCGCGTAACCTAGCGGAAAGTTCAGAGTCGGTGGTAATTTCACGATTTTTCTGGAGTCGAACAGAAGACTTCAGCCCGGATATCCAAATATATTCCCAGGTAGCATGTCATTGTCTATTGTTCTTGCAAGTTTCATTGTTTTACATTACGTATTAATTGGGATATTCTTGGTTCCTTATGCATATGTTTGCCGCGTAACCTAGCGGAAAGTTCAGGGTCGGTGGCAAATTCACGATTTTTCTGGAATCGAACGGTAGACTTCAGCCCGGATATCCAAACACATTCCCAAGAAGCATGTCATTGCCTATAGCTCTTGTAAGTTTCATTGTTTTACCTTAGGCATTAATTGAGATATTCCTGGTTCCTTATCCATATGTTTGCCGCGTAACCTAGCGGAAAGTTCAGAGTCGGTGGTACTTTCACGATTTTTCTGGAGTCGAACGGTAAACGTCAGCCCAGATATCCAAATATATTCCCATATATATAATGTCGTTGCTTATTGTTCTAGCAAGTTTCATTTTTTTATCCTGCGTATTAAGTGAGATATCGGTGGTTCTTTTAACCTATATCAGCCATTCATTTGCATGGAGAATTTGAATTCCCGCAGCGACATGGATCCAAGATGGCGGATTTCAAGAGCGTGTCATGACCTGGGTATAGGCACCTTGCCTACGGCTGTATGCATAGTTACGTTAGACTACGCCTACGGCAGGTTTAAGTAAGTTAGACCGGCGAAGTCGTTGAACTCGTATTCATAGCGCCGCTTTAGCGCTGATCGACTTTAGCCCCGGCAGCTTTAGTCCGGAGGAAGCTGAACCTATGGAATAATGGTTTAACGTTGAGTTTAAGCTCCGCACGTCACCATTTTTTCTTCAGATGGGTTAATGGGGTGATTGTCAAAAGTGTTAAGTAATTAATTGCGAGTAATCTCCTCGTTACAGCTAATATAAGGGTAGTATTTTTTGTTAGTCTATCGTTTGGAATATTGTTGGCTTAGTGATTTTGATTTATACCCACGTAAACAGCTGTATAGGCAGCAGAGTAATGCAATAGTTTCGTTTTCAGGGTAGCTAGTTAATTAATTTAGTTTTTAGTTGATTTAATTTATCGGAAAACGGGTTAATTAATTAGCATTTTAACTTAGTAAGTACATTTTTATTAGGTATCATTTTACCCATTGATTAAATTTGTTTTCACTTCGCTTAGTTGTGTTCTTTATTTACATTTCGTGTGGTGAGTTTTGTTCAATCACGATAATTTTTCATACCTTTCATACCCTGTAACATCCTTTTGTTTACGTTTTACATATTTTTTATCGTTCATTTCAATGAAAATTTCGTAAAAATTTCGTAAATAGCTGTAAGTACGTTTTGAAGAATAAGTTATTTTAGTGAATTTATGATTTGTGTAGCTATATCCGTGGGTAGATTTAAGGTTTGTTATCATTAAATAGCAATTGGGTTTTATTCTTTTATGTAACTATTTGTGTATTTTTCAGTTCGGGATAGGTATAACCTAAGTTTAAACGGTACATAGGTACCTAGGAACGATTTTCTTCCAATATTGTACCTACTTGGTGTTTGGCATGGCTGGGTTAGATTACGAAGAATTGTTTGATGATTTAGAGGTGATGGATGATGGGGTGAGGGGAGTTCGGAGAGGGAAGGTGTATTTGGCAAGGTCAGATCCCTTTACCAAATACACAGATAGGCAATTCAGGAAGCGTTATCGCTTCACAAAAGCTGGAGTGGAAAGAATCCTGTATAAAGTTGGAAACGACTTATATCGTGGTGCAGCTGGAAACAGTGGGAAAGCTGTCTGCCCAATTCTTCAGCTGCCGACTTGAGAACGAGACAGACTTGACAGGGAGCTTGAGTGAGCTCCATTGCATCAGCCAGGCTTCAACAAGCCGCATTTTGAGAAGGACCTCGCTGGCACTGGCTCACTTGAGACCAGAAGTAATTACTTTCCCTAATTCTACTCGGCATTTGAGAGCATAAATGGCTGATTTGCATAGAATTAGAAGGTTCCCTAAAGTGAGTGGGTACATAGATTGCACCCATGTCAAAATTATCAATCCGGTAGGAGAGGATGCCCAAGCATACATAAACAGGAAGAATTTTTTCAGTGTTAATGTACAAGTAAGTACATGCATTACAATTCTCTTTGTGCAAAGTGGACAACCTAGTGTAATGGGCTCGTGAGGTCTGATGTTATTGACACTGAAAACTAAGTTTTTTTCTTAGGTTGTAGCTGGTGCCAATCTGAAGATTAAGAATATTATTGCCAGGTGGAGGGGTAGTGCTCACGACTCCCGAATGTTCAATTAGTCGAATTTAAAGGGATTGCCCTTAACGTGACTCCTGACTTTCCCCTCCCCTCAATCCCCCTCCTCACCACCTACCACCTCCATCCCAACCTCAACGGTTTTCCATTACGCCTTATCAACCTTTTTCATCACCACAGGTATACATACCCACATAGCATGCAAGGTTGCGGCAAGCTTGCTTGAGTTTTGCCTACGGCTTGCCAAGATTGGCAATATTGATGCAAGCCTGCTGCAAACGTGCCAATATTGTCACGTTCGGTGCAAGCAGAAGGCTAGTTGCACTCAACCTTCATGGAGTGTGCCAACCTTGCCAACTTTGCTGCAGGACTCTGGCAACTTTGGAATATTTGATTTTGACGATAGAGGGATAGAGCCGGGTGCATTGATGCTCATTTTTTTGTTGTTAGCGAAGTTAGTAGGAGCCGTTGGTGTGTTTTGTGTCGTTTGTTTATTTGTGATATTTACAACTAATTAGTAGTTGGATTGCGGTATATTACGTAAATTTGTTTACATTGTCTGCAAGAATAATGAATGGAAGGAAAGAAATTCACAGGTATTATTTAACAATCGTGGTTCATTAAGAATCTAAGTTCTGAAAACATCCTCTGTACCACATTAAATATTTCGTATCACCTTTCTGTCCATGGACTTTGTGCTACTCCGTTGAAGTTCTGGAATACTTTTAGGAGCCAAAGGTCGATGTTTTTCCATCCTACTATGAGCTGTTTCAATCGGAAATTTCATGGGAAGCCTACCGTGTAATCAGTGGAACAAAGGTGTAACCTACGAAAAGTGTGAGCGAAGTCTTGAAAGACGGACGTCACCGATTTCTGGTAAGACAAAACATCAATCCTCTCCTGTTCTTTTAAGCATCGTTAATTTAACTTGTAAGCTTTGTTTGGTATAGAAAATTCATGCGGGATTCTTTGCGTATGAAATCGTAACATCATCATTCCTACTTTTCAGAATAAGTATTGAAGCGAGGCTCACGGCTATAAGGATGGAACCGCAGCAGGAACACTATAATTTGGGAGAGAATTCGCAGTGCCATAAAAACCTATTACTACTTCATTTCAATAGGTAATAATGTAAACAAATTACCCTTGAATATGCTGTGAAATTAGCAAAATGAACTATTCTCATTCGAATGGTGTTTGTTTTTGTGGTGTGCAGCAGTTGAAGGAAAGCATCATATGATTCAACTTTTATTTAATTTGTTAAGTATTTTACATTTGTGATTTTATGTATGCTATTCCAGTGATAAGAGGAATAAAAGTTGTAAATATTTAATTAAAGTTTACAATTATTTTAAGTCCAACAATGCAGTCTCTGCATTCTCAAGGTTAGGCAATGCCTCAGCAGCAGGACCGATTTTGCTTTTTGATACATCGGAAAATATGGCGACCGACTGGAAATATTGTCAAGTTTGTTAATTGTAGTAATAGCTGACTTCCACGTCAACTTTTGCTGGTGTTAGTGATACCTACTTTTGCTGGTGTTAGTGAAACGTGTGCTTCAATTAAACATTATTTGGCCCAAGTATTTACCTTTTCAGCATTTTTAGAAGTCATTTTTAGGTTACGGCAGGTTTCAGTCTTGCATGAAGCTTGCACAGGGCTTGCCTGAAACTTGCAGTGCAATATTGCAGCAAGCTTTCAGCAGGTGCAGTAGTCAGATTGCAGCAAGCTTGCTGCAAGCTTACATTAGGTTTCAGTCTTGCATGAAGCTTGCACAGGGCTTGCCTGAAACTTGCAGTGCAATATTGCAGCAAGCTTGCAGCAGGTGCAGTTGTCAGATTGCAGCAAGCTTGCTGCAAGCTTACATTAGGTTTCAGTCTTGCATGAAGCTTGCACAGGGCTTGCCTGAAACTTGCAGTGCAATATTGCAGCAAGCTTGCAGCAGGTGCAGTAGTCAGATTGCAGCAAGCTTGCTGCAAGCTTACATTTTGCAAATGCAAGCTTGCTGCAAGCTTGCTATCTTGCAATGACAAGCTTGCTGCAGGCTTGCAGCAAGCTTGCTTTGCTATGTGGGTACCTACTGATATTTGTAATGTAAACTGAAGATGCTGTACAGCAGTAAAAACTGGGTCGTGAAATAAAATACTTATGTGGAATATCAGAGTTTTTTCATCTCTTCTCAATGTGGAAAGATAAAAAAAGCCAAGCCTGAGACAGTCTTCTTCATAATCTCACCCAGAAGATTCCTAACCTCGCACACACCATGAGACAGTAGAAGTATTTTTGTATTCCTTTCCAGTCATAGATCGATGTATACTATAAATAACAGTAATCGAGTCAAAATCGAGCAAATTAACCTCCTGACATTGCGTCCAACGTTGAGTGGCAATCAACAAGCTTCATTTATTTCGTTCTATATGGTCATCTTGACTTAGCTTCCTACTATTAGTTCACTTTTGATAAATATGATATTTTACTTCTGGTGAATCGTCTGTCTGGCTATCAAATGAATTTGGAAGACGCTCAAAGAGCTGAGGAATATAAGGAATTCCAGAAATAATGAAAAGTGAAGTTTCAAGTTGTGCTGGTATGTTCTCAAATGAGAAAAAAATAATAAATCATGAGATGAACAAAACGAAATGAAAAAATAATGTTGAGCTAGTAACATTAAATCCGCTGTCGATAAAAAATTATTATCATTTTTTAACCGGCATTACATATGCAGTTGCCTGGGCAAACATCTATGTTTGTTTGTCTGTAAATGTTATTCATTTTCATTTGCTCCGAGTTCAGCCGTCTCAATGAGGAAAACAAGATATCTTATCAACATAAATTAAAAAAAAACAAAATTCCGAAGAAATAGAGTGATGAGAAATGGCACTGTAATTGATGAAATATGAGAGAGCTTTGATGGTGAGTGAATAGCACTTCAAGTGTAGCACTCTGTCCAGTTGTGGGATAAATTTTTCTATGCACCGCAATGGATACCATAACAAAGATTATATATACGATATATGCTACCATAACAACGATAACAAAGAAAGTTACTGTTCCTTGTGTGCAATTTGTGAATGTCAGTTGTGTTTGAAATGGAGGAATTCAGACATAGACGAACGAACGAACATAGTATGGACGAATTCTCTCACGAATTTGAAGAAATTCGACATAAGTTGCGGGTTTCAGTTCTTGGGAAGCCGCGGTAGTGCGTGATTGTCGAAGGAAGGTTATAACTTGCATGTATCTTCCTACTATAAAGACGTATGGACCAGATTTTCCGAAGAAGGAAGCGTTTTTGTAAAACCACATTGCTATCCACGGCAGAGGATATATGAGCCCGCTCACATTTTGTTTTTTTTCGTGGATGCAACAAGAAGTAGGGATTTCAAATTGAAAGGTCGTACTATGCTTGCAAAGCAGGGTAAATAAAATAAAATATATTTACTTTAGAGCCGCAAATTTCTAGATTTTATTTTAAATTCAAGCTTCGCGATTCATTTTCATCCTGATTAATAGGTATCATACAGAAAAGTAGTTTGAGTGATCAGTTTTGTTGAAACATCTCCATTAATGTTCTTCCGTCATTGATGAAAGTTGCTAATAAACGAAGGCATCAAGTTGATGTATTTTAGAACACATTTTTCATTTCATGATGTCGTATAAGAAAATATTATGCTAATGGGGTTCAACCTAACATTTATCAACGTGAAAATATTCATGTGCGCTACTTTTTTAGGTATACTTTTCTGACGCAGCTGTGATGTGCACCAAAGCTGAGCCGAGGAACCAATATTTAAGAATGAGTTGAAATTTAATGTCGTATTTATAAGAGAAGTAAACGTATTAATAATTTCTTGAAACTCGATTTCAGGCTTGGTAAATGCACCACACATTTGGTTTTTTTTACTTAATGTGTCATTTGGCGAAGTGAAGCTGAATACCGATGGTGTGGCAGTTTTTTTTTAATTTCCTCCGGGACAAGACTTCTCTTAAGTCCGAAGGCAAAAAATCTCGAGAGCACGCCCGCATGGATGATGAAATCTTGTGTGTTGTTGCCGTGAAATAAGTAACACCAACTAATTTCGGTTTGGCCTTTTTATTAGGGTAAGGCCCGAGCGACTACACCGTTAAGTTCACACAGTAAGACTTCCCACATTCGTAAATGTCTTCGCCTTTTATAGCCGCTGACTCGGGTCGCTTATCGCCAGCTCCGCGTCCTTGGCGCCGCTACCTTTCCGGCGTTCCTGTTAACTGGGCCTCCACGCGAACCCGCCACATCTCTCCTTCTGAAAAATGCCAAACAAAAACAAGGGAAGGGAAAACAACTAAGGGGCATATCTCTGTGGGGGACGCACAAGTCGTCCGTATCTCGTCCGGACTAATCCCGTCTCCGGTGGGCTGTCGCTCTCCGATGTGGTCTCGAGGTCTGGGAATACCGGCTCATAATCTTCCGATGTAGGTACTCGGCAGCCGTTCTGCTAGGGTCAGCGCCACCCGATTCCTCCTGATGACTCCGCCACGTGTTTTAATCAGATAGGACCGGGGATGGCCCGACTCTCCGACAACCGTTCCATACTCCCGACGATCTCTCACCCAAACCGCGGCTCCTGCAGTCAACAGGGGTAGTTCTTTGGTCCGGTGTAGTCGGTCGTAGTTCCTCTTCCGCCTCTCCATGATGACCTTATTCTTATCCTTTACGGCCGTAAGGCTGGGCCATTTGGGATTCAACTTCCTGGGACACAATGGGCGCATTCAGGGGACGGAGCGCTCCGGGAGCGCTCAGCCAAAATTCCAGGAATTCCCCCTGAATGCGACCGCTACGTAGCCGATCCGACGGAACGGTCGGCCATTTTACGGAGCGGTCTTTTGGGCCGCTACCTGCACTGAGCGCTCGGTGACCGGCGCGATTTTTCAAATTTCTTCTGCTACTCGGCGCTGATGTCTTCGCGTGACTCATCCTTGCATGCTTGCATATTACGGCTTCCGGAGCTGTACTTTGGTCTTTACAAGCTTGAAGCCGTAGGTTGAAGACGTTCAAGTGAAGCCATAGGACAGCATGGAGAATAAGGAGACGACTGTGATGTACTCCATCAATGGAATGGCGTACTCAGTTGTGGGTACCCATGACTTGCACCGAAGGATGGAGTCAGGTAGGATAATGTATTATATTATTTTATATTGGGTTTGAAGACGACAATTTTTATTTGTGAATTAAACTTATGTGGAGTTGGAGTTGTATCTCATTGTTCGATTTCAAATAGTCCTATCCTGTGAATGTCGATGAGATGTGATATGCTACTTAAGTATTTAAATTTCTTTATTAGTTAAATTAGTTAGCAAAAATAGAAAGTCCTGTGGTAGAGAATGTAGTAGAACCTGGCCACGTGGTGGAAGAATTGCAAATAGGTTGAGTTTTCCCGAAGTTCATTCATTATCCTGTGAAGTTTAGTGTATGCTATGCTACTTAATTAGTAGTAGGTGTTTTTTTTTTTTAATTAATGACATGTGATGATGCAAATACTAGACATACGTTCCTGCTCTTCCCACAGCCGTTCACTGAGTACGCAACATTGATATAGTGACTTAAGTTGAAGTGGATTACAGTTTATGTAGTTCTACAAGTAATTTGTCTTTTTAATTTCTTCATTGGGGCTATAGTTTATCTTTACGCGTTGCATTACCGTTGAACACCATTGAACGTTGAATTAGTTCAAAATATGTCATTGTTTGTATATGCATGCGTGTTAATGCATTTCAAATTACCGAGATTAAATTTAATGTGTGGAATGAGCAGCATACTCGACTCATGCTGGGTTTAAATTCTCTGGGAAGTTGTGGGCACTGTTATATCGGCTGGGAAAGGTGAAGGTTGTGGACGTGGTAATTTGATATTCTTTGCATGCATTGTCGGGTATATATCGATTTAAATACTCTTTTTATCTTTTTCATATATTTTGGGGAATATATAGGTACATAACGATAATGTTACGTATTATAACGATTGATTTCACATCATTTATAGATCCTGAGTATGCTGTAAAATTCTGCCTCCATGGAGAAGAATGTGAGGGAGGACGAAGCTGAGAACGATTCGGGTAAGTACACATGTAGCAATCCTATGACATTTTTTATAGTATTGTGCTAAGTCATCACTGGTTTTTCTTCATTGTCGCTTCCCACGTTTATCACAAAATAGTTTATTGCTGACGTAGGATTGCATCTTTTGCTTTGTTTGTGCGTTGTTGCTGTATTTGTGATCATTAATCAGTGAAATAGTAACAATTACAACTTAATTAAATCACTACCACTGTGATCCATGGTTGTTTTCAATTGTATGTTCTTGATTTCCTGTATGAGGGCAGTTCTGAGAGTATATTGCTTGTCTTTTGCTTAAATAAAAGTCACTATTTAGGCATACAATACTTCCTGCTATCCCTGATTGTGACTTTCCATGAAAAAAGACCTTTTGTTTGCTTACTAGGCCAACAGCTTGATTTCTTGGAGAATTAGGATGCAGACTATTTCTGCTTAAATGTTTCCTCTGTACAAATTCTCAGTATTCTCCTTACTCTTGATCTCTAAATGCTCTTCATTCTGATTTTGTAGTGATCCAGATCATTCGCTTCATTTCCCTTTCTTCTTGATACACCCTCTTACCATTGACATCTATCTTTATTGTCTAACTATGCTAGTTCATGTAGATTACTTTACCTATCAGTATGTGACAAAGTGCAGCATTGATGTTAAAATGTGACCTTCATGATAGCTTGGTGGCTCCGTAGCCATTGACAAACTTAATGTTTGCTGGAAAGTGAGTGGAGATAGTGAAAGTTGGTTGTTTTCCAGTTGCTCTGTGATTTATGCATTTATGGAAATAACAAATGTATAGCACAAGATGGTCTGTTTGATGTCCAGTATTTCTCAGTTCCTCCAATTCTCTTCATAACAGGCACAAACTTCCAGTGGGACAAAAAAACCACCCTTCTGCTACTGGTGGAGTACCAGAAGAGGGTGAACCACTTCCGGGTTCCCAAGATGAAGAAGAGGGAATTGTGGGCGGAAATTTCTAACAATTTCCGCGCCCAGGGGTATGGGGTGACCTGGGAGGCCCTAGATAAAAAGTTCCGGAACTTAAAGAAAACCTACACTAATATCAGTGGTAATAACAAGGCCTCAAGCTCTGGGAGAAATTCCATACGGTGGGAGTACTACGACATATTCCACGACATAATGAAGAAAGATGAGACTATCATTCTGCCTCAATTGGTGGGCAATGGGGTGCAGCAGAGATTGGCCCATGAAAGTACCAGCCAGTTCCAGCCTGAGGTTCTTGAAGAAAGGCTTGTTGCGTGGGAGGAAAGGGAGCTGCCAGGCACTAGCGGTACTCCCACTGCTCCTCCATCGAGGTGGAGGAGGCTGAGTGAGTACCGCAGTGCCTACGAGGAGGTGGAGAGGGCGAAACTGGAGGTGATGAGGGAATTCACTGAGGAGTTGAAGTTAAGCAACAGACTGACGAAGGAGAGGAATGAAATGATACGAAAATATTTAGATAAAAAATAATTTTGTGTTCTTAGTGTTCTTAATGTAATATTTGCATAGTTTCTCAGAATGTATTTCTATGTTCTTAAGTGTTCTGAAGTGAGAATTAATTCTCTTTGTTGTAATATAATATTTATTTCTACGGCGTTAACCCATGTATTATTTTATGTATATTAAACTATTTGTGCAAAATACATTATATATAATGAAGAATGCAATTGTTTATTTTCATAATGCTTTGCACATAACTTTCCTTGCTTTGGAGTTAAGCTTGTTTTAAAGTCTTCCACTCTTTTTCCCCTATGGAAACTCTCCCCAACTTCTGTGGAATGGTTTGTTTCGTTTTATTTATGGAGGGTTATCTTTACTTTTACAATGAATTCATAATCATGGGCAAGTCTAATACTAGGTAAGTAATGATATCATGAATTACATCTGTATTTATCCCCAATAATAGTAACCGATGCCTACCTTCATGTCCTGCATTAGGTGCATAGTTTCGATATTTTAAATGTTTCCAGCACTAGACTCCCAATGCGTTCTTGTCTTACCTACAGTAAACTTTCTCTTGCTGCTAATGTTATCTTACGACTTTAAATTTTTATTGCTGCATCCAGGTTAGCGTTGTTAAAGAAACAATTTCAAACCTTGCTGCCTTGGGGAAATATTTCATTAGGTTTTGCCTAGGTTTTTCATTGATCATATTTTTACAAGGAAGTGCATCTAGTATTCAACCAGGATAGCAGTTTTATTTCTAAGGGGCATCACATATGAGGCTTATCTTCCCTTTGCTTCTGTAACTTGAACACCTTTCAATTTGAAGTGGATAGTAATAGTGGACATAAATTCTTTAAATTTATCTTTGATGTCAGTTGCAGAGTAAATCTCATCCCACATTTTGTGAGAGATATTTCAAACATTGGAGTGGGTAATTGTCAAAGGTTCTTTTACAGAAGTAGTGTGGGATTTCATTAGAGGAGATATTTTGACACAAATGAGAAGTAAGGTAAATGGTGGTTAGACAGGCCACCTGGAGAGTGATAAGCACAAAAGATAGCATAGTACGTGATAGAATTATTATTCAGCTTTGCAGTACAGCATTCAATCACATCCTACGACCACTACGGAGGGAATACGAAGCTCCTGAAGAGGTTCTACAAGTGACACCTGCGGGTAGAGACACTGTAGAACCTAGGTATAACTTGAGACCTAGGGTTAGACGTTAGTCAAACCCTCAATACCTTTTAGTCTCGAGGTTGCCTTTGTTTTGGGTAGAACAAGCAGCGCTTTTGAAGTGACCTCTGGGGTAAGACAAGGAGATGCTCTCTCAGCTGTGCTATTAAACTTGGTTTTGCACAAGTCAATGAAAGAAGTGACGATTAAGTATTGGAAATGACGATTTTGAGGGCGTCAGACAATTTAACTACCTTGGAGTAATAGTAAATAATGGAAATAAGATCTCTGAGGAGATAAATCAAAGGGCAATGCAAGGTAACAAGGCCTATTTTGGGATCTGCATTGTACATGGTACAACCTGTACTAAGAAAATGAATTGATCAGACTTGTATGTATGATAAATGTATTTTGAAGTAAGTATATGGCAGTACATAGCAATATACATAGCATGTTACAACAAAATAAATTGATATACATAGTAATACATTTAAAAAAAATTAACTGTGGAATATGTTAGAACAAAATTAATTCATCAGAGAATGCAATACAGAATTTCAAAGTTAGTGGCAACTATAGTATAAGTGGCAACAGTATTATATAAAATAAAGGAAACTGTACAATATGTTACAACAAAATAAATTGATATACATAGTAATACATTTAAAAAACATTAACTGCGGAATGTGTAAAAACAAAATGAATTCATCAGAGAATGCAATACAGAATTTCAAAGTTAGTGGCAACTATAGTATAAGTGGCAACAGTAATATATAAAATAAAAGAAACTGTACAATATGTTACAACAAAATAAATTGATAAGTCTAGGTATAACCTAGTGGAGAAGCCCTACGATATATCTTCTCTTCACCTGCCCAAGTTGGTGCCCATCCCTTTCCTGGGGGACTATTTCTGCATCTCTCCCCTCATCTCTCTTCCACAAAATTTTCATCCACGTCATTATCTAAAATGAAGTTGTGGAGGGTGCAGCTGGCTGCAACTGCCCTACACATCAAATCCCTGTTGGACATGTCCATCATTTTTAGCCTCCTGAATTTCCCCTTCAATTGGCCAAAAGCCCTTTCCACTACACTGCGGATTCCACTTAAGCGGCGGTTGAACCGCTCTTCCGCCTGTGCCAAATGGCCATTGTTCCTGAATGGCGTCATGAGGCAGTTCAATAGTGGATAGGCTGCATCTCCAATCAGGTGGAAATCAGAAGGTAAAACTTGTTGAACAGTCAGTTTTCGATAGATAGGGGAGTTTCTAAAGACCCGGGCATCATGCATCCGCCCCGGCATGCCAACGGAAATGTCGATAAATTGTAATTTGTCATTACAGATTCCCTGTAGGATTATCGAGTGGAATCCTTTCCTATTATAATAGTCAATAGGATTCCCTACGGGCTGCTTAACTGGTATATGGCAACCATCAATAGCCCCCACCACACCGGGTATCCCACGGGACCTCTCCATGAATACCTGAAAGAATAGGGTTATAATAAATCATCAATCATTATATTAATGCAGTCAGGGAGTGGGTAGAAGTTTAAAGGGGGATAATAGGGGATGGTCATCAAGATTGCAAGACATAACCAGAATTAGAAAATGCTAAGTCAAAAAATACCCCAAGATTATTGGGGATACTATTAATTTGCTGAAGACCTAAAAACAACAAGTTATCATTCAGTGCCTCCGCAGATGTCCCATGACATATAGACCTCCATTCGCAGTCCCATGATATATAGACCTCCATTTATAAGGCATTCTGTGTTATAGGTATGAACACTACAAATGGTGCAATACACCTTATTGTGAAAGTTTCCATGAAATGAATGCCAATGCAACAAGACAAAAAATCTTACTGCACAGCAATATGCAAATGATTTCTTTATAGTGACAGGCAGTGGTGGAAATTTTTCATCCCTCACTATGTAAATACAAAGCCACATTTGAGTGAAAATATTTCATTGGGCCCAAGTATTTCTTATTTGCCAAGTTGTACCCTTATCATACTTACATTTGCAGTTTCTGCAGCTTGTACAGCAGTAGGCCACACTATGTATTCTTCCATCATTGAATGGATGGCTTGTACGATCTCTTCGAACACCATATGTGCTGTGCTCGAAGCTATACCAAACCGGTCTCCCACCGAAAGGAAGGACTCCTGTTTGGCTAGGAGCCAGACCCCAACCAACACCTTCTTCTCCAATGGCACATGGCGGCAGGTTGTTCTAATGTGCCTTCTCACTTGAATTGTGAGCAACTGCAATTAGAAACGTAACCGTGGGATACATAAATATCGATTACTGATTGTTTAGGGAGAAAAACATTTACACTACCTATATCTCAGAAATGTAGCTAAGCATTCGCTGCAGTGAAATATATCTGAGACGTGGGATACATTTAAAAAGCACTAAAGACAGTGAGATGAAAGAGATATGTTAAAGAAATAACAGATATTTAAATTGTGAAGTAAAATAAGATGAAATCAATCATTGAAACTATGACATTTTGGAAGCAACTTCCCTGTGGATGGCAAATAGATTACAATTTCAAGCCAGAAGACGGCAAATCCATTCCCTATTTAACATGTATATTACCTTGTGACAAGTTAATATACCTATGAAAGGAATACCTTCGCGGGTTGCATATCTCGCATAGGAGCATTTCTCCTACCAAGTGTCTTCTTAAGAGGAACAACGATTTTAATACAATTATTTCCTTGATTTGGTCACACATTATCAACCTTCTCCTCACTGATGAAAATGTAACCACTAAAACAGCAAATTTAGAGTATTTCCCCCAAAACTTCCATTTGCCCCTTGATATATCATTTTAAAAGACTTTATGCCACAACTTCACCTCTCTAGCACCATCTCCTACAAATGAAATTATGCGATTCAACTGAATGATTGGAGTGTAAAGAATTACTACTACATCCAAATTTATCCTAACCTCCATAGTGTTCCTCGACATTCGGAAGTGCTTCCGAAAGTCGTCCATGTTATACGCCGGGACAGTCTCCTCGAAATACTCCTCGTTTCTCGGAGGAGGCCCCCGACGTTCACGCACCAGGGCATCGGGATGAGCGGGCTGGAGGAGGTTCAGCATTTGAGCTGCCAGCTGAGGCACCAACGCAGCATCACCCGCGTCACCGAAGAAAAGCTCGAACACGTCCACATTCTCCATGACGAGGAATTGGAACTATACAAAGGGATCAAATTGTCTTTTAACACCGAATGCAATGACGTAAAAGGTATAATATCACCGTTGAGCAACACAAAGAATGTGGCCCAAGGAAATTATTGAAGTAAATAATCTTTGAACCAAGTCATCCAATATATCAATAGGAGTTAACTTACGAAGTTCACACGGCAGCAAGAGCAGCACAGCAAAAAGATAACCGTCTTCCCTCGGTGAAGTACGTGAATGCAATGCGAGCTCACCAAGGTTAGTGGATCCAAACTTGGTTCATTGTTCATTTCTTCAACTCCTTCCATCGCTTCTCTTCGTGGAAAGGATTAACTGAAGAGCACTCTTATATACCACAATTTTCCTGGAATTCCTTTTTTAGAGGATTCCGTGGAAGGCAAGGGTCTAAACGCATTTGTACAATGATGGGCGTTGGCTTTCCGTCGCTGCTTTCTAGGAAAACCCCCTAGGCTCCTTGACCTTGAAGCTTATTTCGTACCACAAGACGAACCCACCTTGCAACTAGAGAGTGGTATATACGCATTTGTATGATGACGGGTGTTGGTTTTCCGTTGCTGCTTTCTAGGAAACGATTAAGCTTACATCTCCCTAGCTAGCATTTGTATAATGACGGGCGTTGGTTTTCCGTTGCTGCTTTCAAGGAAACGATTAAGCGTACATCTCCCTAGCTTGCATATCCATACCTGAAATATAATTGGAAGGGAAATCCTGGATTTTTGAGACGTTAGCAGTAGGTTTTATCCACCTTGAGAATTCAAAATTATCAGTATCTACATGTGCAAGCACTTATTACAAGGGTAAAAGTAGAGTTACGCTAACTTTATTACTCTCATTCCTCACAGTTTCCACCCTTTTTGGAAATAAGAAATATTCTATACGATGACAGCGCGGATTAACACATCTGACATTTGGCTTACAAATAATAGGAAGGTAATTGAGCTTTATTAAACCACTACGAGTCCTTTCCATCAATTATCTCCAATAAGAAATCTGCGGACGGAGAGAGACTACGATTCAAAAGTTCCACCGTAGCGCTCAGTCTTTTTTCCATTCAGGGGAGCTGAGCACAGGCTAGGTAGCGGTCCGCTCCACCGCTCCCGGAGCGCTCCGTCCCCTGAATGCGCCCAATGGCAAGTTTGTTCTTAGCTTACGTCCCATTAGCAGTTCCGCCAGGGGATACCCAGACTCCAAGGGTGAAGCACGGTATGCAAGGAGTCCCAACCATGGGTCACTTTCTTTCGCGAGTATGTTTTTCACAGTTTTCCCCGTTGCTCCTGCTTGTCCATTACTCTTTGGGTAGCATGGGCTGCTAGTTACGAGATTAAATCCGTATTCTTTCGCTAAGTCTCGAAACTCTCTTCCCCCGAATGGCGGTCCATTGTCTGCTCGGACGATTTGCGGAATTCCGTGACGCGCGAATATGGATTTTGTTTTTCCAATCACGTTCGGGGCCCTTGTATTTTCCAAATACGCGACCTCCGGGTATTTTGAAAGATAGTCGACGATGACTAAGTATTCACGCCCTTGGCTGTGGAAAATGTCCATTCCTACCATCTGCCAGGGCCGCGCCGGTGTCTCTGTCGGTCTCAATGGCTCTACTCGCGGTGGGCGACGTTCGAGACATTCCAGGCACTTGCTTATCATTTCCAGCATTTGATGCGATGATCCTGGCCACCACACTGACTGCTGCATCCGCGATCCTGCACGCCATTTTCGCACACACCTGTAATTTAAAATAACACCAACTAATTTCGGTTTGGCCTTTTTATTAGGGTAGGGTCCGAGCGACTACACCGTTAAGTTCACACAGTAAGACTTCCCACATTCGTAAATGTCTTCGCCTTTTATAGCCGCTGACTCGGGTCGCTTAACGCCAGCTCCGCGTCCTTGGCGCCGCTACCTTTCCGGCGTTCCTGTTAACTGGGCCTCCACGCAAACCCGCCACATCCTGGACTTCCTTTCATCCCTTCGCATTCGAACTGCCCACGGCTTAAAGAGTTCTTTATCCGCAAGGAGTCTATGGATAAATATCCTAGACATTTTGAAAGAACTCTTGTACAACGCAAAATCGCAATTCTGCACCATAACTTTGTTCGAAGCACTACAACTCACAAATGTGTATCGATCTTAAACAAGTACGAAACGGATATTCTCATTTACAGAAAATTTTTTAAATCTTGTGCTATGGTTATCGTGGGCATGTATTCCACAAACCGTCCCGAGTATTATTGTCACGTGACCCTGTGACATATTCGCTCGAATCGTCCATTGTCATTTATTGAAGTACTTAAACTGAAAATGTATTTGATTCCTGAAGTAGGTAGGTATGTCAATTTATATACGGTTGTGAATTATAAATGAAAGGAGATAGAGAGGGAAAAGTGTTAAATTCGTGGGTTTGTACATTAAAATGCCTGGTAGCCCATATCATATGCATTCACGTACGCAGAGTAGCAGTAGCGTTGCCAAGTGTTGCCAAGCGTTGTTTTTTTTGTTTTCAGGGCAGATGTTACCTACATTTATATACTCCGCTACGATAGTGGTGATAGTAACATTCTATGTCAGTAGCTCCTAGTGGCTTGCTGAAAAGAATCCACGAATACTATTTTTTTAATATATGACTAAGCGTTCTTAGTATCTAACTAAGTTAATCACCTTACCTGCGCGTATTCGCTGAAATCTATGAATACGGCCGACTAAGTGTGATGGCCACTTTCTCGATGTCCTTTTTTATGTTCTCAATGCAAATTCTTTTTTGCCATGAAATTTTCTTGAATGAATTCCTCTCGGGTTTCCAACCGGGTTAAGGTCTGCATGATATACGCCGACGTTTCGTTGGGAAACTCTCCCAACGAAACGTCGGCGTACATCATGGATACCTTAACCCGGTTGGAAACCCGAGAGGAATTAATTCAAGTAATTCACCGGGAAAAACTTAGATTCTTAATGAAATTTTCTCTTTGCACGTTTACCATCAGGAACAGACATAACTGTGTTGACCTATTACTCTTAACTGTCTTTGCATCAAGTATGGGATTTAAGAACGGTCTACAAGCCTACCGAATTTCAGTTGAAAACCAAGAGTTTGTTTGTATAAATGTCTCATTCTATTTTCCGCATAAAGTGCCTCTGTCATTCGGCAATAATTCAGTGTGTGGAATTTTCAGTAAAGTAAATAATAAATTAATCCAACTGCCTTCTCACCGCGGCCATATCATGGCCCCTCACCCATGCTCCTCAACTTCGTCTTCATTCCCCTCTCCCCCTTGCACCGCACTCAAATCTTCCATCACTATTAGGTTTTCCCCTTTCTTGGACTAAAAAATTGTCATGGTGAAAGGGCTTGCGTGATCCGATTACTCCTAGAGCTGAACTGGTGAGAGCACTGCCCCTGGTACGGCCACTTATGCTAGATAGGTCGAACAAAAAGATACAGTTACCCCAAGGGCTCGGAAGTAGTCCGCGCAACGTTTGTACTTCGGTGAGGTGGCCGCAAAAGGCGTATGGCCCCAGTTGCGCGGTCTCCTACGTGATCGCGACACTTATAAAACACTATTGAGCAAGACCACGGAACACCATATCAATTTTTAAAATCTTGAAATTATGGGCAGTTCTCATGTAACATTTAATCCTGGCAACTACGGGACTCAGCCCGGTGGGTCGGGTGTCGTGCACTGAAGCGGTGGAAGCAAGGCCCTGGCGGTTGTCATCACACGAAATTCTTTCTCAGAAGTAGAGGCTAATGCAGAATCAGAGGAAAAGAGGATATAGAAGAGGAACGCAACAATCAGAATAGGCACATGGAATGTTAGCACTATGTAAGGTCGGGCTAGTTAGAGAATATAAAGCAAGAAATGGAGAGGGTGGGCGTAGACATCATGGGTCTGGGCGTAGTAGAATAGAATGACAGCGGGGACTACTGGAGCGATGGCCATAGAGTGATATGTAGCGGAGGGAATGAATGCCAGCGCGGGGTTGCTTTCGTAATGAACAGGAAACTCAGCAGATAAGTAGTGAAAGCAGCACAGGTGAGTGATAGGATCATATTTTTATGGATTCCATTATGGATTCAAAGCGATATTTCGTGACTTGAGGCCCTCCATGGGCGTTTCCCCAGCCGGAGCGGTTATGGGCGAAGGGTGTAAGAGGCTGTGATGGTTGGTGGCGGTGAGAGGAGGGAGTCACGGGGGGGGAGGGTGTTCGAGCTGGCCGTTGAGGGGAGGGGAATCGAGTGGGGGGAGGGTCACGTTCAACTAGACAGCGTGGGAGTGACGTTTTTTTTAGAGAAATTACTATCGGCTCCAATTTTTAGATCCTTCCAAGACTGGGTACGAGAATTCTAAAACGTACTATAATTGGAATGACATTTGTGGCAAAGCAGCTGTCATTATAATTAATTTTCACTGTTCACCAAAATAACTGCGAGAACGCGAGGTGTTTTTGTTGATTTGTGAAAGTGTGTTGAAGAAAGATGGCTGTCCTCTCTTTTCGCCTCGATTGGCCAAAGGTGAGAGAAAAGATAAATTGGTTGAATCACTAAAAAGACATAGAAGTGGACTGTAAGATCTATGGCCAAAAGCAATGCATGACTTACCGAATAGAACGTTGAAAAATAACTGCAGGTGCGGTGAGGTGTCTCGAAGTCTGATGGTATGTCGACGGCAATCTGATCGGAACTGCACACGCACTCACACGCATGCACACACACACACACACCAAAAAAAGAGAAAAAAAACTCCACGATACGCGGTCATGGCATGCATTGCCCTCTTGTGGCCATAGAGGAAATCAAAGATTGGCGCGAATACAAAACATAACCGCCCACCAAATTTGAGAATCAAATTTTAACTTAAATTTAGTTATGAAAAAAAAATACTAATACTTATCTTGGAAAAAGGCTCAACAATTTCGTACAAAAAAATAACAGAATACCTTCTCTTTTGGGTAGCTCAAGGGTGTTAGAAGCATAAGGTAAGTTAAAACAAAAGAAAATTAAAGGATGCCCGTGAATCTTCACTTTGGAGGGGGCGGTCACCAAAGACTTTGTAGATGGGTAGGACGCCCTCGGAATAAGGATATAGAGCTACCCAGGCTAACAAGGAAAATAACAAAGAAAATAAAGAAAAAATATCCTTTCATGATCTTTTAGGAATCAATTGGTAGCTGTACCAATTGAGCGACAGGTCGTGTTAAAATTCCTAGTGTATGGCGAAAATTTAACACTCGGACACGACCGTCCTGACCTGGAAATGTTTTCATCACTCTCCCCAATCTCCATTGCTGAGAAGGGGACTTATCACTTCGAATCAGTACTAAATCTCCCACGTCTAATTGCGGCTGATCTTTAAACCACTTTGACCGGGTCTGTAACGTGTGTAAATACTCCTTAGACCACCTCTGCCAGAAGTGTTGAGCTATTTGCCTCACAAGTTGCCAGCGAGATAACCTACTACTGTTTAATTCTGTTATATCAGACTCTGGCGTGCTAAGGAGCGGTGCACCTATCAAAAAATGGCCTGGAGTCAGTGCTTCCAACTCATTTGGATTGTTTGAGAGAGCCGTAAGAGGCCGCGAGTTGAGTGTGGCTTCAACTCGGGCGAACACAGTTGTCAGCTCTTCAAACGTCAACGAACGTTCCCCTATTATTCTGCGCAAAACATTCTTGGCAGTTTTGATATTGGCCTCCCACAAACCTCCAAAATGTGGAGCAGCCGGGGGGTTAAAATGCCACGTAATGTGTCTGCTTACGAGTACCTCAGTAATATTATCCTTGAGGAAAATATTGTGAAATTGTTTGTTTACCCCCATTAGATATCGGCTGTCTCCCTTAAAATTAGTTCCACAGTCAGAATATACGTGAGAGCATAATCCACGTCGCGAAACAAATCTGTCAAGAGCAGCTAAAAATGCATCAGTAGACAAGTTGGACACGACTTCAAGGTGACAGGCCTTAGTGGCAAAGCAAACAAATAAACACAAGTAAGATTTAGAAATTTTGGCATTTTTTCTAATGGATTCCTTTATATAGAAAGGACCACCAAAATCTACTCCCGTGTGGTAAAAAGGACGACTGGGTCGTACTCTCGAAGATGGAAGGTCACCCATTAGCGGGTACGTAGGTGTGGCTCGCAGCTTGAAACATACAAGGCATTTATAAACGCGCGTCCTGACAGCTTGTTTGGCAGATACGATCCAATACTTTTGAGAGAGCAAATTCACAAGGGTGGTGGAATTTGCATGATTATACGCCCTATGGTAATGATCTATGATTAGATTAGTCAATGTAGAGCTTTTTGGAAGCAACAATGGGTGCATCTTAGCGTAGTCCAAACATGAATGCTTTAATCTGCCGCCCACCCTAAGGCAATCGTGGGCATCGATAAACGGAGCTAATCTTAGAAGAGTAGTAGAACAAGGCAAACCCCGTTTTATTTGTTTAATATCGCGTTCATAGAAAAACATTTGCGTCGCACGAACGCACGCTATTAAGGCATCAGAAAGTTCTGATACACTCAATTTGCCTGTAGGAACCTGTTTCCGTTTGAGATAGGCAACGTATCGCAAACAATAGGCCATTACTCTCTGTAGCCGTGGCAACGAAGAAAACCTATCAATGAAAGACAAATCCATTGGTATGGTGGTATGAAACATTACAACAGGCCTACAGGGTTTTAATTCAGGCACTTGGCTATGATCGATGTTCTCCAGAGAAATTATTTCCCATTGTTTACAAGGATAAGATACCCAGGAGGGGCCATTCCACCACAAATTATGTGCTATTAGCTGTGATGGCAATACACCACGACTAGCACAATCTGCAGGGTTCCATTTCGTAGATACATGATTCCAAGTTATTCCAACCGAAGAATCAATAATACGTGCTACCCTATGGCACACAAATGTTTTAAGTAAATGCTGAGGTGTTTTCAACCAAGATAATACCACGGTAGAGTCACTCCAAGCATGAACTGAAGAGATAGTAACACATCTAGATAATGGATGAAAAACATGCTCAATTAATTTTGTTAGCAAGACAGCACCAAGTAGTTCCAGCCTTGGAATGGAGACCGTTTTAATGGGTGCTACCCTCGTTTTGACCATGAGTAAAGATACGTGACCTTGCATGTCGAGTTTTCCAATACGCAAATAAACAACAGCGGAATAGCCCTTCTCCGAAGCATCACAAAATCCCATGAGATGATACTCCCCAATCATTCCGCCCGATAAGTTTGCAGACACAAACCTTTTAATTTTGACCTCCGACAAATAAGGGAGCTGACTAACAAAATCATTCCAAACTTTCAATAACTGAGGTGGAATAGGGTCATCCCAACCTAAGTCAAGTTTCCATAATTCCTGCATCAAATGTTTGGCCCAAAAAAGAAAATCATTTAATGACTTTCCTGGTCTGGATGTTGAGGACCCATCGAACACTACTCGCACCTTGGTGGTAGTACTAAAAGGTTTCACCACTGCATGGTGGGGGATATAATACTTCCCCGATCCCCATTTTGAAGGTGACATATGTTCAAGATTCAAGTATTCCTCCAAGAAGGCTGTATATTCAGCATGTAGTTCACCATGCTGTTTGAATTTACGCTCTAAGTTCGTAAATCTCCTGATAGCTTGCATTTGTGAGTCCCCCAGGGACAGAGAGAGATCATAGTCTTTTAGTAGCAACGGTACCACATAAATTCCATCAGGATTTCGATAATGTAACGTTCTGAATTGCTCCTCAGCGATTTTATCTTCAAGTGAGACATTAAGAAGTGTAGGAAATTCCTCAATTCTCCAAAAATTCTGTATAGAGTCACTCAGGTCATTGTCAACAGAGGTGAAGCAACTGATCACATTTGAACTTTGATTCGTTGTTCTTGATGCGAGTGGACCCAAAAGAATAAAAACCGAAAACTGAAGGCCATGCACTAGGGAGACCCTTATCACGCAGTATGTGACCTTCAGTCATAATTTCTGAATATAAGTCAGCGCCAAGCAAGAAATTAATAGGCCCTGAATTGCAAAATTTAGGATCCGCTAAATCCAACGAGGAAAATTTTTCACGAACAGAGACAGGGATTGTAAAGCAAGGCTGATTAGAGGTTATTTTGGGAATGACGATAGCAGATACCCGTATTTCCTTGTCACTATTGCGTGGCTTCATTACAAATGACGTAACACCTTGAGTAGTACACACAGGGGTACCTGATAAACCTACACAGTTAAGGCTCATCTTTTTTCGAAGCAGCCCTAATCTCTGTTGGCACTCGGTGGTTATAAAGCTAGCCTGCGATGCGGGATCAATTATCATTCTAATAGGTTCTAAGGTTCCATGAGATGTCTTGACTAATGCCAAAGCAGTGCCTAATAGAACAGAAGGATGTTTAGATTCAGACTCCGCCATGCAAGACATTGAGCTCACTACTGGATTAGTTGATTTGAAAGAAAGAGTACTTTCATCAGAGACGTCTTTCGAAGCCCCGTTGGTACATAAATGCTTCGGTGCTTGGTTAACTTCTTCAGAATTCGGCTTTAAACCTTGAACAGAATTCCCGTTTACACACAATAATGAATGATGCCTACGAGAGCAGTACCTGCACCTGTATTTAGACTTACAGTCGAGTGATTTATGAACACTTGCTAGGCAATTAAAGCAAATGCCTTGAGATTTGATAAAGTCCTTACGTTGAGCCACAATAAATGCATTAAATTTCGGGAATTGATAAAGTCTATGTTGTGCCACACAAAGCTGACATTTAATTTTGTGTTCACGTTCAGGTTGAGATGTAGCAATTAATGAAGTTTTTTGCGTCATCCCTTTAGCCACGTAAGAATTCTTGACAAGCTCAGACTTAATTTGCTTGCACCCTGATGTCCTTAAAATATTGACGTACTTACGCCCAAATTCTAAAAGACGTACAATTGAAGGAAAATCCACCCCATTATTTTCTATCTCAAACTGCCTTTTGATAGATTTGTCTAGAGCTTTAGAGGCTATGTAAAACAAAATAAATTCGGATAGATTTGGAATTTTCATTGCATTTAATGCGTTTACATTTTCCGAGAAAATATCGAAAAAATTCTGCAACGAATCAAACGAATCATTATTGATCCCTACACTGAATAATTTATCTAGATAGTGACAAGCAAACAACCTCTTATTTTCGTATTGCTGAACTAGTGTCTGCCATGCAATAAAGTAATTGTCTGAAATTATGGGTCTGCTAGAAACTACAGCCAATGCTTGACCCTTTAGGCTCGATAAAAGATAATGATACTTTTAAATGCCAGATAAAGGTTTATTTGAATCAATTAGGCTCGTAAATACATCAAAAAATTGCTTAAAGTTGGCCAAATTGCCATCAAAAGACGGAATACTAATTGTCGGTAGACGCGTTGAGGAAGAGAAAATAGGTTGACCTTCCCGAACAGTAACAGGAGATTCCTTCGTTAAGTGACTCGCGATAGCATTGATTTTGTGATAATGGCATTCAACGCGCTCCTCTACCTCGCTTTCAGACGCATCCGCGTCTAAATTCAAGTCAAATGCCAACTCACGCAATTCGTTCGTCATCGTGATAAAGGACTTAAAATCATCTGGCAAAGCCGAAACACGACTTAAGAATACTGGTAACTCTTCCCTTTGCGATAAAATCGTAGTTGACATCAAGTACAGTCGCTCAATTGTCCGAATGACTGAGTCACGTCTACTTTTCGTAACGGCATAGTTACGTTTTAATACGCGAATAGCTCTTAAATCATTTACTAAACTACTTTCTTGTTCACTATCTCCCTCAAGAGGCATGATAACGTCAATTTTAGCAAACAAAAACAACCAAACAATAGAAAAATTAGAAACTTGACTTAAAGAGTAAGAGATAGATACACACCTTCACACTGAGATAGATTGACGCGTAATAAAGATAGAACGAGCACCTGCAAAAATAGCTACTGTCAAATCACAATGCAATTTACTGACAAAAAAACTGAAATGCTAAGCAAAAGCCTTTCCCAAGATAAGTAAGTAAGCCATACAAGATAAATTCACTCCGAATTCAATATCCGGCCCGAAGGACCAAAAACAACGTCCTCTCTTTTCGCCTCGATTGGCCAAAGGTGAGAGAAAAGATAAATTGGTTGAATCACTAAAAAGACATAGAAGTGGACTGTAAGATCTATGGCCAAAAGCAATGCATGACTTACCGAATAGAACGTTGAAAAATAACTGCATGTGCGGTGAGGTGTCTTGAAGTCTGATGGTATGTCGACGGCAATCTGATCGGAACTGCACACGCACTCACACGCATGCACACACACACACACACCAAAAAAAGAGAAAAAAAACTCCACGATACGCGGTCATGGCATGCATTGCCCTCTTGTGGCCATAGAGGAAATCAAAGATTGGCGCGAATACAAAACAATGGCACTTCATTAAAGCATTTAGCATGCTCTTGCTTTTTTCTGCACATCATGCATACAGTCGTAAATGACACGAAGTAAAATCGCTTTTCAGTTTTTGCCATGAATTCGTTGCCACCGTGACACAGCAACGCAGTATTGCTGCGCTTACCTATGAGGGTCTCCTACCTCGTGGGAAGTGATTAAAATTCGTCAATGACAGGGTATTCACTAAGAAATACTCTTACGAATGTTCTTATTGAGAAATTCCCAGATAAGCCGAACGTCACACTATCCGGACCACACCTCGACGCATATAATCTAGATTAGCGAGGGTCTACTGTACTTGTAATGCCCATGATGAAACTGTGTAAAGAATATGCTGTAAAGGCCGTTTTACGCGGTACATTTATTTGTACAATCTATCGTGCGAACGCATGTACAGTCAAGCGTGCAAGAAAATATTGTATGAATGACTGTATCCGACTGAATGTCGCTTTATACGATGAATGCAAACGCACAATTTTCCGTGCAATTTTGCGGTAGAAATCGATTGGAGTTTACGTGTATTTTGTTTTTCATATTTATGTTTCACTTATGAACATATGTTTCACTCATATATTTGACACCTTGAAAAGCTGATCACCTGAAATTTGAAACCTCGACTCGACCATCTGCCTACTGATTATTCTCCCGGTTTAGACAAAGCTCTCTTGGGCTCTTCTCTCTGGCTTTATATTCGACCTTTGAATCGTTCGGTTTTTTCTCTTCTGGATTTTAGTGCGACTAGTCATTGATGTTTCTCGCCGGATCTCCACTCTTCATAGACTCATTTCGTAGGTTTATTTTATGTGTGTGACAAAGTGTTATTATCAAGTGATATAGCGGAACACGGGACACGTTTCTTTAGTTCCTCCAAATTTCCCTCCCTTGCATCTGTACCAGTGTTTTAATGTCTTTTTTTACGACTTCTATGGTACTAGCTAACCAACAGAAATAAAATGATTATTATTATATCACGCCGGATATCAAGAATTCTACTTAAGGGTGCGACAAGTCATAACTTTGGGGGAAAAGGACAAAAACCCAAAGATTGCGATTGCACTGAAAAACCAGAACACCAAATAACACGTCGAAATGACGATTTAAACATTTTAGAAACTTTGTGTTAACTCTTCTCAGGTTCTCCACTGGTTCAAACTATTCATAATTGCCGACGTAATTAATTCTTGCCTTGAGAATGATTGACGAGTCGTCTCTCGAAACGTCGAAAATGATGATTAGTTTAAATCGGTGGAGAGCCCGAGAAGAGTTTACTCAAGACTATATACACAGAATAATAGTTACTCATATAACTCGACGGGAAAGTAATAATCCTATTTATAAACAGCTTTATTTTCAATCGTAATTCAGGCGCCACAGTTTTTGCCATATCTGCGCCATCTGTTGAATAAAACCGGATCGACATTGAATGATTGTCTGAATCGAATTAGAGCAGGTTCTATTTTCCGTTCAGTCATTCATACATTCGCACAAGCGTTCGCACAGTTTGCCGTTTAACACGGTACAATTTCCTGATACATGCGTTCGCATTATAGATTGTACAAATAAATGTACCGTGTAAAACGGCCTTAAGAAGGTTTAACATTTTTGGTGCCAGAGTGGATATTTTAAGTATCCCTCAGCAATTAATAATGAAGGTGCAGATAAAATTAAATGACTGCTAACTATGTTTTTATCTGCCACTGCGTGAAATTTTCAATACCCCTGAGTAGTTAATAATGGAGGTGCAGAAAAATATGAAATGACTAATAATTATGTTTTTATTCTGTCAGATACTGTATTTAAACGTAATTCTCATTTTACATATATTTTCATACATTCATTGGGTAACCTTTCACAATTAAATTTCAGATTTTTCTGTGGTATGATTTTTTAGGTGATCATGATTTAGGTGATAGCCAGAACAATCGGTAATTAAGAGTAAATTTAGGTACAAAATGACAATGTTTTAACCATAAACTTTTTCACAAAATGATGAGTGTATCTTCCAGGAATCCAGAGTGGCTTTCACTGAAAAGTAAACAAAACAGGCATTAATATCAATTATACCATCTAAAAGAGAAAACGGAGGGAATAGAAAAAGTAATTTAGGATGAAATAGCTTCAAAATCCGCGGGTTACTAAGGTGTCCCATTAAACTTTTCCTCTTACAAATTATCATCATCACTTGGGACTAGGCTTGCCAGATGTCTGAAGTCCTAAGTCACAGGGATGGTGTGAGATCTAAAATCGCAACTATTACTAAAAACTATGTAATTGTATGTTTACCAGCGAGTAAATTATTAATCATGTGATAGCCTCAAAGGACTTACAGAATTTAAAAAATGTTAATTCCAGCTAAGTTGAAATTGGAACCACTTCATATCCACAAAAATATGAAAATAAAATTACCTAACTGTTTATACTGACAGGCCAGTAGTTTATACTGACAGGCCAGGTGAAAATAGAGTTAAAAACAATATATAATGACTCTTCGACTAATTGGATTAAACTTTAGCTAAATAAAAATAGCAACAATACATATTATTAAAACGTATTAATAATTTAGAAGGGTAATTACAAATGCAACTTGTCAGTTAATTAACAAGGAAATAATGAGCAAAATTGTGAGTTACAAAGAGGCAGTGTCATAAAAGTTAGGACTCTCAGCTATCATTTCAAAAAAAGTCGGTGTAACTACTTTTGGAACATGTTAAATACATTGCATTTAATAAAACAAAAAAGCAATCAGGTTATGATGGTTTGCCATCATTATAATCAGTAGTCATCAATCTAAAAATATGTTTACTGCAGCACTCTCTACTCCACTCTCCTCTCAGCTAACCGCTTCATTTATATAAAAGACTTCACCAAGACGTCCTTCATAATTTGCAGGACGTTTCAATAACAATGAAAACATTTCCACTGCTCGGATGAAGTTTGTTTCTTTTTCCAGCTCCTTGTTCTTCCTCGGTGATTCTCCCGCATTTCCCCTTCCATTATTATTTTCAAGAGACTCTTCTGTAGCAAAATGTGTCCAATAAGTTTGTTTTTTCTTCTGAATTTTAAAACACATTTTATTTCCTACTTTTTGCAGGACTTATTCATTGTTGATTCTCCTTATCCATTTAATTTTCGTCACCTTTCGATAATACCACATTTCCACTGCTTCCAACTTTCTCTGTTCCGCTTCAGTTATCGTCCAAGGTTGACTGCTATATAAGAGCATGGTATGTGTACATGTTCGAATGAAGCGCTACCTAACATATAACCATGTGAAACTCATAGTTGACTTATTCTACTGGAATGCCACCCTGGGCTGCGAAACTCTGCTCACAGTATCTATTTTTACTTTTTCCATCACAGGTGATCCTACTTCTCAGATGGTAAACTTCTTCCCTTGCTGCAGCAGTTGTTGCCCAAGCCTGACGGGGACTTTACCTCCTTGATTTCTCCCGTCAACCATTATTTTTTTCTTAATATTACTCCTCAGCTTTTTCATTTATCTTTATCATTTGATGCATATGGGTCATAATTCTTCCCAGATCTTCTTTCATCTCTGCCACAATAGCTACATCATCCGAAAATCCGACCATGCTCGTAGGCTCTCTATGCACTTGCATTCCTGTTTTCAATTTTTTTTCATTTGTCGCTTTTTCAAAGCAAATAATGAAAATCATTTGTGATTGAGCACGTCCTTGCTACACACCTCTATTCACTGTTACTTCCTCCGCATTGTAACCGCATTGTATCACCGCCGACGGTTCTTCACACAACCGACGTATTTTTCTTCGGTTTTTGAATGACACTCCTGTACTCTTCAGTGTAATGAGCACTCTGTTTCAATCAACAATTCGAAATGCTCTCTCCAAGTCGATGTGACAAATACGTGTGAGCTGATATTATTTAATCTTCCTCTCTATGAGAAGTCTCCGGGCTAAAATAGCTTTTCTCGTTTCTCTACATTTCCTAAAAACAAATTGGTCTTCATGCAGCAATGTTTCCATCTTCTGTTCCATCCTCTTGCAGGTGAGTCTGGCCAGAACCTTTATTACTAATGCAGTAAGGGTAAATGCTCTAAATGTTTCTGCATTCCTTTTAAATTTTATAAAATTTTCATCTCAGTAATTGACATGCAAGGGCGTGTCTTCATCCTTCAGAGCACTGCTTTTCCACTTTCAAGTATCTCCAGTCTCTCTATCCGCCATTTCAATTTTCCTTCATTTTAATATATAATTTCATTTCTTTGAATCGGAATTAGATCGCTTTTGATAGGACGTGGCCTGGCTTGACTTCTTAACGTTCTGTTGAAAACTAGGTTCCATCGATAGATGTTGTCTTGCACATCTTCACACTTTTCGTGTGCAAGCCACTGATTCCTTTTTCTTGTGCATTGTGCATTTATAGTTGGCTATTTAATGAGTGAGTTGCCTTTTCAGACAACAAATTTACTGGCTATTCTGCCAGTATCTTCCGTTCGACTGTTGTTCATTTTTTATGGTAAACTTCATCCTGGTTTCGCAGCGATTTTTCCCTATTCAACTACTTCTAATACAATTAAATTGGCCAATCTAGTTTCCGTTTCTTTCAATTTTTCTATATCCCCAAGACTTTTTATTGATTTTTTAAATTTAATTCACTTCAATTGACATTTCATCATGACCAAATAGTGATCATCTTTCACCATAAGAGAAATAAATTTAATTTAAAAATCACAATAGAATACTATAACCAGAATATTAAAATATTTTCATGACATTCCTTCTGATGGTCATATGGGTTTAGCTGAAAACTATGAAAAATTAGGCTAAACTTTTGGTGGCAGAGTTTGAGGAAAAAAGTTACTAATATGGTTAAAAAGGGTCATTCCTGTCGGTTGTCAAAGCCTTTGAATCACCTCCCCCATTGTAAAATGTCTTCTGTTCTCTCTACTTACCCGTGGGAGAGAATTTATGTTAACTTCGTGGACCCTCTTCCCCGTATTAAAAATGGAAATGAATATACTCTGACTATAATTAAATCACAAACTCCGTAGTGAAGTAAAATTTAAACTGGGAGAAAAGGTACTTCTAAAGGCCAATAATTTGAGTTTTAAACAAAAAAGCTAACTGCTAAACCTTTTCCAAAATGGGAAGGTCCCTTTTCTATTGTCAAAATGTTAACGCCTGTTACGGTCGTTTTGTGTGTATCACCAAAAAAGGAGAAAATAGCTCATGTCTCTCGTCTAAAGGCATAGTTAGAGTAATTTTATTAATTAATAGTATACCAATAATACATCATTCCCAAAAATATTCTGCTTTCAAATATGTAATGTCCTCCATTTTCATAGAGGAATTGAAAATGAAAATAATTGAATAAGTTCATTGTATGTAAATAATCTGGAACTTGTTTAATAATAGTATCATAATGCCCCATAACTATATGTCTTTATCTCATGATACCATGTGATTTTGTTTGTACATTGTGAAAATTGCCTTTCGTTTTCATTGCATCCTGCGTAGAGCACAACTCGGAGATTGAGTGTAAGCACTGTCTCAAACAGCTGTTTTTGTTGGTTGTCCAAATTGTAACTTTAAACCCAGAGGTTCAACCCAAGCATTGCTTAAACCCAAGTAAGGTTTTAACTCAAGTCAGCTGATTTATTGGGAAGTTGAAATTTTGTTCTGAGCTAAGGTCCCGAACTCTTGTCGCCCACTTCAGTGGGTGTTTTGCAGTGTGGAAATTGTTATTCCTGGCATTGATTGATGCTTTCAATCCCTTTTATTCTGGCGGAGATGTTGCGAACTCATCGCCCGGCTATCTTCCCTATTCGCTATTAGCACCCAGCACGATTTGCTGGTTAATAATCCCAAAATTTACCTGCACCTGGTACAGGTGATGAGAAATATTCAATTTAAAGGTTTTTGTAATGTAACGATGAAAGTTTGTAATATGGCTGCAAATATAAAAAGATATTACCCTATCAGCCACTGTTTGCTCCTAACTCTTGGCATCATCTCTTGTTTTTTTTGTTTTTTCTTGTTCCTTTTATAAGGAAAATAATATGAAAATGCAATAATCATATTATTAATATGATTCAATGCCAAGTTATTGTGTGCCATTTAATACATTGAACATATCTGATACATAATACTCCGCCTATATTTATATTTGTATTGAAATTTCTTTAGCATTCATTATTCTATTCTATACAATGGTGTCTGAGACATGTAATGGGCATATGGTTCAGTTACCCTGAAATTGTGTCATGTTGTGGACGTGAAGGGTTTATTTCTTCGATACCTACTTTCCTTAAATCTCTAACAAATTAGTGGTTCACTTTGTTTTTATTGGATATCTTATTTGTGGTGATTGAACCATGATTTTTACGATTTCTCTCACGTCAAATTACTCATTTGACATTTTCTAATAATTTTTTTTCAAATTTTCGTGGGTGGATGTGCTTTTTCTCAGTTTTGAATAATTACAAATAGTGATTTCTAGCTAATTTTTTACTTAACTACTATGGCCTATTGTGCAACTATAATATGTTTTAAGTGCATTATCCAGTTTATTTGTTTATCAATGCAATTATTATTTGTCGAGTTGACTTCCAGTTTTCCTGACCCATGTACCAGTGAAGTAACTGGGAACTTGTCTCATGCTAGTCTCAGGTTTGCATGATTTCATGATAGTTTCCATGTTTGCTTGACACTTCTAATGTGATATATCAATATTGTTACTTTCTGGGGGTAAGAAGTGGGCCAAGAAAAGATTCCAATACAAAAAGAATAATTTAAATAATTGTGAATGCGAAATAAAGAATGAAAGACAAAAAGATATATGTCATAAATTAAAAATTCTAAAGAAAAATTAAAAAAGGTAATGAAAAGAAAAAACAATCAAATAAAAGAATAACATATTTGGCCAAAAAAAGAAATCACAAAACAATCAAGACCCACTCTCGTTTCTGTATGCTCCTTTGTATGTATAATGGTTTACGGTATCTATTGCATTTTGTCCTCGTTTTTGGATTTGTTCTTGTTAATTATTGATTGAATTTGGGACAACTTTATTTATTCAACAGCTGATCATTGATTTGCTTTGTAATTTCATTATTCTGGTCCATAGCAGTAACTTGAGTACTGTCTCTTGGCAGAGATGGGAGCATACAATATTTTGTAATTATCCCATCTACAGTTTCATTTTTCTCAAAATTTTCCCTCGGTGAATGTGCCAGTTTTGGCATACACTCTACGCCTGGTAGACTCCGAGTGCCGAGGAGAGAACGAAACAGGTGCACGTTGTGGCTTATTTCTGCGCGAACGCTCATTCTGCGCAGCTGTTCCACCCATCCAACTTTTATACTATCAATCCTACTGCTGCCACCTTTAAAGCCAGTTTCACACGATACTTGATCCAGCACAAGTTCGAGGATACTCGCTAGTTCGTAGCTTTTCAGTATCGTGTTACATAGAACCAGCATGCTGGCTAGCCAGTATAATCGCTATCATGCTGGCTGAGCCGCTTGATATTATAATTGTTGCGGTACTAGTTTGCTACTGGCTCCCAGTACGACCTAGTAGCCTTCGACCAATCATTTTCGCAATTGCAGTCGCTGTGCGATCTTCGATTTTTTTATCAGCGCCCCCTATACCTCCTTTCTGCAATTACAAATGTTTTGGAGGTGAAATTGACATTCGTTGAAAATTTCGCGACAGTTGTTTTGGTCACCTGCTGCCATCAAAAGCCTTATTGAAAATTATTCGTCTGAATTGTCAATTTTATGAGCTGTTCGCGCGCTAGTAGTACGCTTTCTCGCAAGCACAAGTTCAATGATCGTGCGAAACCTCCTAGGACGGTTTCTATCATGCTATAGCACGTTCCACATTTAGTTGATAGTATAGGGCTTATGGAGAACGCTGTTGCCAACCTTCCGCTCCGTGGGCGGCATCCTGACAACATAGGCAACCACTTAGAACTCCACGCCAAAATAATTTAGTTTCAAATAAGTGTTTAATTTTGCACATAATAAGACTCATGGAGATGAAATTTTGCTATGTAAAGGTTACATGAATTACCGGAATATAAAGTAAACATTTTGTTTTCAAAATTCCGTATTTTTTAATGTAAGTTACGTATATAAGCTGATTAATGAAATGGAAATTTTTTAATTCTTAACGCTTCATTATCAGTTTCATTCACCTCGCGTGTCGATAATTTACAGCATTATTAATCCCATGGGTTTCGAAAGTACAGATTTTTACGTATATATAAAGTTTAGGGATCGGTTTTTTCGAGAATGCTGAGGAAATGTGGGGCATTGCCATGCCTATATAAGGAAACATTTTCCGATAATACCACGAGAGATTTGTGGGTGAGAAAAACTTATGTCAAAGATCACCAGGGGTGTCGACTCACCCCTTTTTGTTTGAAGCACTAAATGGTTGGAAGGGGTCACGGTGGGGGACTTCAAGGGTCAGTGCTTCTGGGGCCCTTGAGTAAGGGAAATAAAATATAATTATCTCTTTTTGCGGCTTGTTCGTCCTATTTTGTAAAGTTTTTCCTAACTTCTCATTTGAGCAAATATTTTTTCCGGTTTTCTTATTAAAACAAATTTTAAAGTGGTGATAAAATATACCGCACCCCGTAAACTTCCCGTTACATTGCCACGGCCGTTATGTACGAATCACCCTTCATGGTTTATCCAGTCTGGGTCAATAGACGCCATCTCCTACTCCACCTTTCGAGATTCCCCTTCTGCTTGCGCCCCCCATAATCATCTTGAGGCTCACCTTCATTCCCGTTCATTGTCCCACGTGTACCCGGGCCTGACGCCAATTGCCCAGGTCCTTCTATGTATCTTGCCTTAGGCTAAACCCTCCCATCTTTCAGTGTCTGAGGCGGGAACCGGGGGAATGGATTCGGCCATATCTGGCGTTACGTGGTGGAACATCATTTCAGTAATGAAATTAAACTGCAGTAGTTGTACTGTCCACTACTATTTAATGTACAATAATACACAACTCGTGATTCAACGCTTAGGACGTCAACATCAGGTATGATAACATACCTGATGATGACGCAGTAAGCATTGAAACACGTGTTGTGTATTATTGTACATTAAATATTAGTGGACAGTACAAGTACTGCAGTTAAATTTAATTACGGGAGAATAGACGCTGCAGGTGACCAGGAGCAGCAACTTAAATGCCTCTAGGCTACCCCAGACCCTACCTTCCTCCCAAACATTTGAGGGTACAATAATTCTGGGAAGTAGGATAAGATACCAAGAGATCCAAACTAACAAGGAAATGCCAAAATATCCCCTACCCACCTCCGAAATTCCATGGTTGAAAATGATTCCAGCATGGTAAATTTTTGGGTTTTCTCAATTACCTATTACCAATTGTAATTGTCTGTCGATTCAGTGATTTACCAACAAATTTATTTATTATTTTGATTCAGTGATTAAGCAAGAAACGTATTTATTACGTGTTTTTATTTCTTTAACGCGCCAAGCCATGTTTATCGTCTGTCCAACTTTGATCCACGTCTCGTCTGTGTACGCAATCTCCCTTCACTCACGGCGATATCTTTTCAATAGTCTTAAATAATTATGAAGCCAACGAATAATATCGTCTCTTTTAATAAGTATGCTTCGTCTGCCCCTGAATTCGTATACGAAGCCTATATTAAGAAGAAGACGGTATTACATGGTCCTCTTGAGATTAGAAAGATCCTTTTGTATATTCACGGAGTTTATAATGGTTTTTTGAGTTGGAGGAATATTTTTCATGAATGATTCATGAACTTTCCTGCGAACTCCCAATCTTACGAAAGCATCATATATCACTGATCTCGAATTCTTATACGTTGTTTATTTTTTTCGTTTTCGAAGGAGTAACCAATGCACCGTGGGATGCTTCCTTTCTTACTCTATAGATAATAGACTGTGAGCACCCAATTACATTATACATTATTATATTTATAGATTCTGTCCTCAAGATCAAGTACCGGCCAGCATACTAGGCCTTGTGGTGGATCAAGTATCGTGTGAAACGGGCTTAACGTACTTTTGAAGTTGAATTGGGAACGCGTTCCGCGTTTTCACCAACCATAGCTCGCCAGCACCTCCCGCCACTCTTCCACTCAACTCCAACTTCAGAGGACCAGAGCAATTGGGTTAGGTGGCTTGGGTGAATGGATTCATTGAAATGTTTCATTAATTTAAAAAAAACAACGTTCAAATGATGAAAATCAAGAGACATTTGAAATAACGTAATTCTCAGGTAAGGTTTTACAATCATAGGACCAGGATGAAACATGACCGTGCCCACAAAAGCAAAAAAAGCAAGAAAATTCAAATTCACAATTCAAAGCTTTTCAGTTCTAATACTTGAGGAAGGGCTAAAAAGTTTGAAAAATATATCCCTCCATTACCGACAAAAACAGCTCTGAGTACTCTGGAATGGGAAAATGCAATGTATACATAAATCTTCCACGGCCTTATGCACACTATTTAAAATACTCTAGGGCGCAGGAAATAAAATAAAAAAGGTAAGCTAGAAAAAATATCTCCAAAGTTTGAAAAATTATGGAAAATGCAATGTAAAAATGTTCTGTGACCTTATGCACACTATTTAAAATACTCTAGAGTGCAGAAAAAAACTAAATAAGAAAATCGAAAAAATATTATAAGGAAAGTTTGAAGAATTAGGGAGGCAAAGACGAGTTTAAATTTGTGAAAGCAGAGTCAATGGTCATGATCCTTTTAGAGTAATTCAATAAGAAGGTAGTTCATGGGCTATGGGCAAAACTTAAAGAAAGCATTAAATAAAATAGTGAAAGAAAATGTTTTCTTCATCAATAATAATATAATATTTTATCAAAATCTCTTTCCAGCGGTTGTAAGCCATCAACCCAAAGAACAGTCATAGGCTGTTAATTACAGACATTGCTTATCGTTAATAGGTTAAATAACAAACAAATCATTTATAGCACATATAACCATAAAATGTCCTTAAAGTGCCCACTTGAAATGATTACATTTTCAAAATTCTATTTTCTCATACATTTTCCCTTAAATATTCTACGTAATTGTTGTACATTCATTTCCTCGCAATGTTTATAATGTGAAACAACAATTCCTCGCCTCATACTTGTATTATTTATCCCCAAAAGTTTCCACCTCATATTACACTAACATGCTTGATACGATCCCATCCGATGAGTGCAACTCCCGACTTGAGAATCTTACCTGTTCTAATGGGGCATCACCTGCCCCCACCGGTGGATGATGAGCGAGATTTTCAGGAGAAGGGTGTCCCATTAGACCCGGATGGTTCCCCATCCCAACTTCATTCCTTATCTCAACCTCCTGCTGGGCCTTCATAAAGTGCGAAGATAATAATCATTACAATGCAGAAATGGATGAACTTCACTGGTCACATTAGTGTTAGAGAATAAAAAAAAACATTTATATAACCAAAAATTACACATTTTCAATGAAAGTAGGCGTTCTGACTGCATTAAAACCTTAAAAAGATGTGCTTGGCATAACAAATACCATGAAAGCCGGGGAGGATTCCCAGCAGCAACTCCAAAATTTTACTTTGGGGTGGTAAAGCTTCTTGGTACTTATTGAAGTATTCAGTGAACAAGAGCTAAGGCTTTTGCATTCAGTCCGAGTATTTTATAATAATACCAAACAAGTATTTCTCCATGGTGCCCCTTTTGAACTTTATCATCAATTACTGGCAACTCGGCGGTGTGAGAGACCGCTCTCCATGTTTGCTAATGCTTAGAAAATATTGGCGAAGAAAATACGAACCATCACGCATTTTACGCGCAGATACTTCATTACGAATATAAAATTAACCTTAAAATCAGTTATTGGCGGCCTTCTTGTGCCTCGTTTAAGGAATATGGTCCAAGTCTTTGCGCCCGTTAAATGTGTATAAAGGGAGAGCATTCTAATATGAAGGAGAATGGGATGATCATCGATACTTAAATCATTTGAGAGCCTTTAATATGGGTCATGTTGAAGGCATATAATGTTAAGACACCATTTGAAAGAAGAGTGGCTGTTAAAAACTGATAAAAATGAAAATATTTCCTCCCATTTTTGTAATGCTCCCTCACTTGCGTGAGTTTGTTTTCTTGCTTGAGTGCATGCCACATTTCACAACCATTTACCGGCAATTGTTAGCACTACTTACCTCAACCCTTTTCCACCGGCGGAGTACCTTATGGGAATAATAAGTGGGTAAGGTTTAACGATGAGAAGAGAAAAAACATTGAAAAATGAAAAAAATAATTACTTCCAATCAAGCTTCACGTTGTGCCAGCACAACGATTGTACCTTCTTGTGATGGATCGCGGGAAGTGTAGAATAACGGAACGCGAATTGGGTGAAGGAAGTGGTGGTCGGGTGGTTGGCGACTATGGGCTAGGAAGGAAAAATGACTGCTGCGGGAAATTTGTGGAGTGTTGCCGGAGAAATAATCTAGTGATCAGAAATACATGGCTCAGTCATCATCCTCGACGTAGGTATACATACAGACATAAGGAAAAAATTGATAAAAGTTTTCGTGTGGAGCATTACTCTATACGGATGTGAAACCTGGAACATTGCAAAGGAAGACAGAAGAAGACTGGATACTTTATAAGTGTGGTGTTATCGACGAATGCTGGAAATCAGTTGGATGGACAGAGTTAAAAATGAAGAGGTGTTTAAGAGAGTGAGAGAGCAGGGAAATGAACTATGAAAGAGTATTGTGAAAATAAGAGCTTAATTGGTGGTGTAGGGGCATGTATTGAGACACGAGAGTCTAGTAAAGAGTGCGTTTGAGGGAATGATGGATGGTATAAAGATACAGAGGGACGCTCAGCTAATAATATCTGGCGCAAGAGAGGAAGGGTGCTGAGGCACCATCCTAAGGAGGAACGGAAAAGCTCATAAAAGTGATGAATGGAGGTCTAAATTGCGTAGGAGTTTATATATAACCCCCCTAGAGTATCAATTTGATGTCACAATGTAGCATATGATTCCCAGCTCACGGTTAAATTCTGAGTTGGAGATGGGTAGGCTCACATGCATGATGCAACCTATGCATCATGCTTGGAACGCTGCAAGCTTGTGCGTTATGGAATGGCAGAAGTCTGCTGGGATGAATATGTCACAAAAGGAAGGGTTTCTAAGGACACCAAAGGAGTGTCTCCCGTTAACTATTGAAATGTTCAAATCCAGGAAGGTAAGATATCCTTCCATATCTTTTTCAATGGTCATGAGGATCCTAGGATGTTAAGAGTTTAGCACTCTCAGGAAGCAATCCAGTCGCGCCCCTCCCTGTACAGCGGCATTGAATATCATCAATGTACCTTTATAAGTAGAATACGTTATTTATGAGCGGATGTTCAGATTTGTATATATTGTACTCGAAGTTTTAATACAAATATCTGACAACAGTGGGGGGAGTCCATGTCTAGACCCTCTACTTGTCTGTAATATCTACCAATGGAGAGAAAGTAATTTTGATCAGTACAGATTTTTAAAGCGATTGTGTTCCGTCTATTACAACTGGGTGTGTCCCGGAATCCTGTAGCAAGCCTACAGTTGAATGCAAGGTTTCATTAACTGGAACAGAGGGGAATAAATAGGTGATATCGAAAAATACTAATTTGAAGTTCGCTGGTACCTCTAATTTAGTTTACCACTCCGCTAATTTTTTGGAATTAGGGATGGCATAGGTACTTGGGCAAAAAACCCGTATAAGAGGGGAGGATATTGTTGAGTGTTGAGGACAGTTTATGGGTCAAGGCAAATATATATGAGACTATCGGTTTAATGGGTACACTGTATGTGTGTAACTTAGGCATTCCAAACTAACGGGGGGTGGGGAAGCACGTACGTGAAAATGAGTCTATTCTTTTCCCTTCCACTGAAAAATCCAGAGAATAAGGCCACAAAGCTACACCTGCTCTAACGTTTTTTTGATAGTTCTTCATTAGATCTTTGTGGAGTATAACAAAAGCGTCACTAATGATGAATTCTTTACACTTCTTTATATAGTCCTATCTGTCCAAAATTACCACAGTATTGCCTCTGTCAGCTTTAGAGATGATAAGATCCGGCGTTTTTATGTCCTCCTCCGTCCTGATCATGGCTTCATAAACCAAAACACGTGTTGTGCATTTTTTATTATTTTTTAATTACAAACTTGGGAAAATTTCTACTGTTTTACTAACCCAGTATGTGTCACTTCCAAAGCGTGACGCCTGAGACAGCGAATGCTATCAGAAATATATTAATCGGATGTATGAGGAGGATAGAAATACAAACCTTAATAAATGGAAGCTGTGCCATTTATTAAACAATTTATTAAAAATTCGTAGTTCATTGGAAAATTTTATAAGCAACCATCCCATTTCAGAGATGAGGAAAATGTTATCTTTTTCAATGATAGAGTGGTATTTTATGAAACAATATTTGTAATCATAGCAAACCATTTTCCAACAAAACCGTCATGGGCTACTTGCTACAGATATGGCTAATGTTTATTTGGTAAAATTGCATATAAATCACATACGGCACATAATACCACATAATGTCTTTCCAGTGCCAAGTTGAAATGACTTCATATTCAAAATTCTTTTTTTCGCAGAAATTTTTCCTTTTACAAACCGCAAGACATAAATTTTGAAAGTGCGTATACAAATAACTTTTTCACAAATAAAATAACGTGAAACCACAATTCCTTTTGCATTAATAGTATTATTTATCTCCACAAGATTCTGCTTCATATTATACTGACATGCTCGATACCATCCCACCCGATTAGTGCTACTCCCAACTTGAGAATCTTACCTGTTCTAATGGAGCATCACCTGCCCCAACCGGTGGATGGTGAGCGGGATTTTCGGGTGCCGGGTGTCCCATTAGACCCGGATGGTCCTCCATCCTAACTTCATTCCTTATCCCAGCCTCCTGCTGGGCCTTCATAAAGTGCGAATATAATAATCATTACAAGGCAGAAATGTATGAACTTCACTGATCACATTAGTGTTAGAGAATAAAAAAAGCCATTTATATATCCAAATATTACCCATTTGCAAACCTTTAAAAGATGTGCGTGGCATAAAAAATGCCATGAAAGCCGGGGAGGATTCCCAGCAGCAACACCAAAATTTTACATTGGGGTGGTAAAGCTTCTTAGTACCTATTGAAGTATTAAGTTAACAAGAGTTGAGGCTTTTCAATTCAGTTCGAGGATTTTACGATAATACAAAACATGTACTTTTTCATTGTGCTCCTTTTGAGCGTTATCTTCATTTATTGTCAACTCTGTGGTGTGAGTGGCCGTTCTCTATGTTTGCTCATGCTTAGAAAAAATTGGCGAAGAAAAGTGGTCTTCTTGTGCCTCATTTAAGGAATATAGTCCAAGTCTTTCCGCCCTTTAAATGTGTGTATTGTGTAAAGTGAGAGCATTCTAATGTGAAGGAGAATGGGATGATCATCTATACTTAAATAATTTGAGAGCCTTTAATATGGGTCGTATTGAAGACATAGTATAATGTGTACATAGTATAATAGTGAAATATAATGATAAGATAACCTTTGAAAGAAGAGTGGCTGTTAAAACTGATTAAAACTATGATATTTCCTCACATTTTTGTAATGCTCCCTCACTTGCGTGAGTTTGTTTTCATGAGTGAGTGAGTGCATGCCACATTTCACAACTATTTACCGGCAATTGTTAGCACTACTTACCTCAACTCTTTTCCTCCGGCGGAATACTTTATGGGAATAATAAGTGGGTAAGTTTAACGATGAGAAGAGAAAAAAACATCGCAAAATGAAAAACATAATTAATTCAAATCAGGCTTCACGCTGTGTCAGCACAACGTTTGTACCTTCTTATGATGGATCGCGGGAAGTGTAGAATAACGGAACGCGAATTGGGTGAAGGAAGTGATGGTCGGGTGGTGGGCGACTATGGGCTAGGAAGGAAAAATAACTGCTGCGAGAGAATTGTGGAGTGTTGCCGGATAAATAATCTAGTGATCAGAAAATCGTGGTTCAGTCGTCATCCTCGACGTAGGTACACGTGGAAGAAGCCGGGAGAGACAGATGGGTTCCAGATATATTATACTATGGATTGTCAAGCATACAGGAATATGTGCGTATCTATCCCGGAGGTGATATAGACACAGATCACAACTGATTAGTCGTGAAAAGCTTCGTAAAACTAAAAAAAAAAGAAGGGTAGAAGTGTTAAAAAGTGGAATACTGGAGCAATGAAGAAATATCGAGAGCAGGTTGATAAAGTTAAGTTGGGTGCGTACAATGGAGTGAGATCAGTGGAAGATAAATGTGGAAGTTTGAAAAAAGGACCAGTAAAGGCGGCGAAAGAAACGATAGACGCATTAGAATTAGAAAACCAAGTACTACGAAGGAAATGATAAGGGATATGCATGAGATAAGGAAAATGGAAGGGCGTAAACTCAGAGCTAGAATAGAGAAAATACCGGGGGATAAAAACAGGTTTAGAAGAGATGTAACGAAACCAAGAAAGGCACGGTTGAGAAAACAGATTGACTCCTTATAGAAATTCCAAAAAGAGAGAAGAGCAGACGCATTATTTAGGAAAGTAAAGGAACTTACGGGTGGTAGTAAAATTATGCAATTCCAACGATAACAGACAAGACAAGAAAGTTGTTCGTATAACAAAAATAGATCCAATTGAGGTGGATGGAATTTTTTGAAGAACTTTATGTAAGGTCCAGTACGTTAGATATAGAAAGGTAAGACGATATCGATAAAGAAGATATCGGACCAGGTAATTTTGACAGTGAAATCGAAAGAGCACTAACAGACGTGAAAATGAATTAGGCGGTAGGAATATATAACATACAGTTCTCAGTTGATAGGTCAAGGCTGATATATATGAGACTACCGGTATAATTTGTACACCATATTTGTGTAAGTCAGGTATTCCAAACAAACGGTGGGGTCAAGCACGTTCATGGAAATGAGTCTATTCTTTTCCCTTTCACTGAAAAAGCCAGAGCACAAGAACACACCTGCTCTAATGGTTTTTTATAGCACTTGGTTGGATAATTGGGGAGTATAGCAAAGGTGTCACTATTGATAAAGTCTCCACACTTCCTTATCCGATCCGTCCATAATCACCACCCTATTTCCTTTGTCAACTTTAGAGATGATGAAGTCCTCCGTTTTTATGTCTTCCTCCGTCCTGAAGAGGACTTGGTAAGCCGAAATACGCGTTCTGTATTTATTATTTTTTGTATTACAAACTGGGGAAAAATGCTACTGTTTTACTTACCCAGTAGGTCTCACTTTCACAACGTGACGCCTGAGGCAGTGAATATTATCAGGAATATAATAATGGGAAGTATGTAGAGGATAGAAATACAAACCTTAATAAATGGCAACTGTGCCATACCGATGAGTAAAATGGCAATTCGCAGTTCAAATGAAAATTTTATGAGCAACCATCCAATTGCAGAGATAAGGAAAATATTATCTTTTTCAATGATAAAGTGTTATTTTATGAAACAATATTTGTAACCATAGCAAGCCATTTTCTTACAGAACCGTCATGGTCTACTTGCTACAGGTATAGCTAATGTTTATTTGGTTAAATTACACATAAATCACATACAGCAAATCTAACAACATAATGTCCTCCTAGTGCCAGCTTGAAATGACTTTATTTTCAACATTTCTTTTCGTAGACATTTTCCCTTTTAAAATCCACAAGATATAAATTTTGAAAGTGCATATAGAATTCATTTTTTCACTTATTAAATAACGTGAAACTACAATTCCTCTTGCTATAATAGTATTATTTATCGCCACAAGGTTCTACTTCATGTTATACTGACATGCTTGATACGATCCCACCTGGTTACTGCAAGTCCCAACTTGAGTGTCTTACCTGTTCTAATGGTGCATCACCTGCCCCCACAGGTGGGTGGTGAGCGGAGTTCTCGGGCGGAGGGTGTCCCATTTGATCCTGACGGTCCCTCATCCTACCTTCATTCCTTATCTCAGCCTCCTGCTGGGCCTTCATAAAGTGCGAAGATAATAATCATTACAATACAAAAATGGCTGAACTTCTCTTGTGTCATAAGTGTTAGAGAATAAGAAACCCATTTTTATATCCAAATATTACACATTTGCAATGAAATTAGGCGTTTTTACTGGTTAAAAACCTTTAAAAGATGTACTTGGCATAAAAAAATGCCATGAAAGCCGCGGAGGATTTCCAGCAGCAACACTTGGGTGAAATTTAACACTTGGGTGGAAAAGCATCTCGGTATTGAAGTACTCAGAGAACCATAGTTCAGACTTTTGAATTCAGTCCGCGGATTTTTATGATTATACCAAACAAGTGTTTCTTCATGGTGGTCCTTTTGACCCCGCATGGGGGGAAGAGGGTGATCCCTTCCTTTGGGGAGTAGCGCCCCCACGGACCCGAGCCCACGGAGGAGACAACCTCGTAAAACACTGTGTGCGTTGGGGCAGTGTCCGGACAGTATGTGCGTCTACCCTTAGTCATGACTAAGCTGAGGACATTGCCTAAAATGCCTATTTTTTCTTTTACTCAGGAAATTAATTTTATGAAATTATAAGTTCATTTAGGATCATTTATGGCGAAATTAAAGCTATTTGTTACTGCCTAAAAATGCCTATTTTACCTGTTTATGCCTTTTGCTGCTGATATCGCCTATTTAAGGGCCTAAAAAAGCAATATTCTTCACAACGTCACCAAAAGTCTCTTTAGTGTAGATCTGATCAGTTATTTCAGTTTCTTTTTTAATCTATCAAGGTTGAAATAATGTCATTAAACATGCATAAAGAAAAATCATCCAAAGTATTATTATATAAAGAGTAGAAAAACAACTATGGTAATTTTACGTGATGCGTACATACGATGGTTTCAATTGCCAAAAACTTGTTTTTGAAGGTACCACTAGTATTGCTGAGTTTAAAGGCAGATCAACTTCATGCAGTGTGCCTGAAGTTGATATGCCTTCACAGCCAGTATTGATATTATGGGGAACATGGCTAAATACTGCATTATACTCTGCAGATAAAATTATTAAAATACGTGAGGTATGTGACAGGAATAATGTGTGCCTCCGAACGTCTTTTTCACCAACTTTAAGGTACACTATTGGGTCATTCCATGCCAAGTGGTCCCCGCTCGACCATCACGGATTTCAATGAAATTTTGTATGGACATTCACACATATTCCCAACAATCATTTGTAAAGTTTTACGTTCGCCGATGGAAAACTTGCTCATATACAGTAATTTGTTTGGCCCCGTGCCGCAGCCTTCTTCAGTATGACTATACGATTTCGGTAAATTTGAGGCATAGAATCTCAGGAGATATTTTGATAAGAGAAACAAAAATTGACTATCTTGTACAACGTTTTAATCTCTATTAAAAAAATAATAAAAATAACTGTAAAAGCGACCTCCTTGTAGAAAATTTAGGGCGAAACTGGTCCGAAAATACGCGGATCGAAAAAAATTAAAGTTTTGGCTTTTTATATTTCAGGAAGTAAAGGTATATTCAACGTGAAACTTTGAGCATGATAACATATTAATACATGGTTTATGAATATAATATTTCATCTTCCTAGTGATTTCCATTATTTTAAAAATCGAGTCAAAATGAGACACTTTTTGTAAAAACGCCAAAAATAGGGTATTTTCTTCCCGCTTTTACAAGAAAAGACCCTATGGAATTTCTTTTGGATCATTTTCATTATAAAGAGAATGATTTCAACCCTCTAAAAAGGTGTATCTGGTTTTTCATCGCGGGCATATAAGGACCTAAAAATAAGGACAACGTTGAGGATGACATTGGTAAAAACGACGAAAATAGGTTATTTTCTGCCCGCTCTTACAAAAGAAAAACCTTCTGGATACTCTTTTGAATCATTTTCATTTGAAAGAGCATGTTTCAAACCTCTTAAAAAAGTAGACTTGGTTTTTCATCGCGAGCACATACGGCCCTAAAAATATGAACAACGTTGAGAACGTTGCAATTGTGGCGCCAAATGTATTCTGTTGTTTGTCGTCCTGTTTTTTTTATGTAGAAATTTTTAGTACAATGCGTTGGTCCATGGTGACATTGCCACCACCAGTTCATGCATTTGAACCAGTAACCCCATCGCCGTTGGGGTCACGCTCAATTGCCGTGCAATACCAGCCACGGGTGGGTTTCTTGGTTGAGGACCCAATTTGGTTTCTTCGACAAGGTTCCAAATCCTTGTGTGGGTATCTGTCTGGTTCCAAAGCTAAAGGTTAGGCAGCTTATCCTAGGTTCCCAAGCCGAAGCTCGTATGGTTTTTTTTTAGACTTGGGTAAGGAGACTATACTAGAGATTTTGGTTAAGTCGTGGCCGTGTGGCCGTTCTGTATTGTGTGACTTCGAGTTTTTATAATTGTGAGTTATGCTATGTATTCCTTTCTTGGATCCTTCAAATTTCATCTTAATTAATCCTTTATTCCACTAGAGGTGCTTCTATAATAGTGACAGCTGTTACTGATATCGACTACCTCTTTGGGGCCGAAGTTAATAATTGAACTTTCGTTGATTTATCGGTTTTTTAAATTTTTGTTTTCATGTCTTCGATTAAAAAATATTTTAAGTGCCTATTTTAAGTGCCTAATTTGAAATTTTTAGTGCCTATTTAGGCTGCCTATTTCTTCATTTTTAGTGCCTAAATGTCCTCAGCTTAGTCATGACACCTGGCCAACTGACCCGCGTGTTCGCCGTGCAAGGAGACCCGTAAGGTGAGTTAAGATGATCTTGGTGGTTGAGCTTCCCGATCTGGATTTGGATCGGATCCCCGGAAAATCGGCTTGCAACACACCACTTTGGCCTCGGGCTCCAACGAAACGGGATATCAGAGAGTAGCTGCCTCTCATAAATCGGCTAGCTGTTTCGTATTGGCGTTCAGCAGGGGAGTGCGGAATGAGGGTCTGGCGGAAGACCGTTGAAAGTGCACGGGTTTGGAGGGCCCGTGTAGCCAGAGACTAACTCGGAAGCAGACAACCTTGTCGAAAATGCTATATCCCTCGGCTAGCCCATTTGACCACACCGGTGTGCGGTGTGGCGCCCCGAATGTGTTGCTCCGTAGTGGGTGGGGAGCTTGGGGGATGAATTTCAGTAGCACGGGTATTGAATCACTTCCGCTACAGAAAAGATCACGTCCGGACTCAGACGGGGGAGATGAAGTTATGAATGAATGCCAAAAATATTTGATAACGACCTGCAAAAAGGAGTAAAAATCTTTTAAAATGACCTACCCTTTTTTGATACGTCGTGTAATGACGAATTTTGTAACCTTTGATTTGAAATCTGTTAAAAAGCTGAGAAATGGGACACTATTAAATGAAACAATGAATGAAGAGCAAAGGGAAAGGCTACTGAATACGACATCTTTATATGGCATTCCTGTTAAGGTAGAGGCACATCGCACTCTAAATATGTGACGTGGAGTAATCTCCCATTACGAATTTTTGTACGTCAGTGTCGAAGAAATAAAGAAAGAAATGTCTTCGCAAGGCGTAATCAGCTGCTGACGATTGACGACAAAAAGAAGTGGAGAAGTAGTGAACACTTCATCAGTCGTGCTTACATTTTCATTAGATCCACTTCCGAGCAAAGTATTCACAGACTATGAATCGATTCCTGTGACAGTGTATGTACCAAACCCAATGAGATGTTTTAATGCCAACATTTTGGGCACATTGTTACCCGATGCAAGTTCAAGGACACGGTCATCTGCCCCAGATGTGGTAAGGAAAAACACGAGGAGAATGCCTGCGAATCAGGAACTTTCTGTATAAACTGTGAAGGTATTCACCCTTTATTTTCACGTGGCTGCCTGAAATAACAGGAAGAGCGAAAGGTAATGGAAATCAAAACGACCGAAAAAATACGTTATCGTGAGGCTCGTCAGAAGCATAGGTCGCTTGCCCCTCCTCATTTTCTAGATCTTTCGCTTCAGTTGCATCAACCTCTGAATCCAAGAAGAATGTTACCACTCAGACGGAATGTCAAAAACCTCTGGTGGCTGTATACCTCGGCCGAAAACCCCCTTTTCGTTCTGACTTCTGCCGCAGTCTTGGAGAGCTCTTCGCCTTTCGCCTGCCCCTCGGCCAACCTATATGCCTTCCCGCCATTTCCCGCCCCCCTCCTTAAAACGCTGGCGGGCAAAAAGTGGGGGAAGAGAAGGAAGGGAGTAGGTGGGGGAGATAAGACGTTGTCCTTCCATTGACTCAGATGCTGACTCGAGAAATGAGAAAGGATCATGTTTTGACGGCTGTAGGAATGACCAATACGGGAAGCAAGAATTGTATTCGGTAATTCGTGTGAAAGACTTGGGTAGGAAAATAAACCTTTACGGATAAAATAGGGAAATAGGTTTTTGACATTGAATAACGCAGAACATAAATATTACTTTCGAATGGTCTTCGCAACTCTTTCTTCGCCAGATGAGTTTAAGATACATACGTGTACAGAATGACCATTTTTTCTAAAACAAATTGTGTCAGCTCCGGTATTCCTCTTGCAGTCTCAAAACGCTCTCAAAAAATTTGAGCTAACTGAGGAAACCATCGCGTAGTAAATATTGCCGTCCTGATTTCATAATCTGTTAAAAAAATTATAATTTAATAAACATGCATGCGGAGGAAATTAGAGACGTAAAACTTCAGAAAATGACAACGAGGATATGATTCCTGGCATTATATATTATACATATACTAGCTAAATCCGGTCACGCTTCGATGTGGCTGTCTGATATGAAATGAATGGGAAAGCAAATAAAAGTATTCTAGCGAACATAGATTCACCGAGAAAACACATAATTCAATTCAATACCCTGCCTTGCGTAGCTGTGGCTATGCTGTGGAATGAAGGAAAAGGAAGAAAAAATATGTTTTCACAGAAAATTATTTTTTATTGTAAAGCGAGTTGATTTACTACATTTATTGTGTGTCCGTTTTCTGTATAAACATAAAGATCAGATGGCTTACCGACTCTGGAGCATGCGACGTATAATTGCCCATGAGAGAAGCAACCAGTTTACACAGACCAGACTTAAATCAACTGACGACTACGGACAAAGAAAAATCAAATCAGAAAACCTAAACTTATAAGGTACGAAGGCACAGAAAGTATACTCCAATTAAAATATCCCACAGAAGCAATGCAAAGCACCGACGGGACGGGAGAAAACACCCCCTCCCAGTCCATCATTTGCCACTTCTGAGATGATGGCCATGGAGGACGACAAAAATTTGTCGGGCACGGAAATCCTCCATGGTAGGAACGAGTGAAAGAACATCAGCACTAAGCGATAACGGCAGACGCCAGACTCACTCAGAAGCGTAAGTATTTTTTTCAATTCTACAGTGCAACTGCTGTGGATTTTCTCGTTGCCCGGAGGAGCTAAAGGTTCTAATTAGAAACTTTGGACAGATCGAAATTTGCCAACAGGGGAATCATTTCATGTCTTCAGACAAGAGCGTTTTAAGAGATTTTAAAGTTTTCCGAGCTGTTGACGAGATCGAAAACAGGGCTCAGAGTGGAGTAGCTATTGCAGTTCGGGAGAAATACACCTCTATACCTCCCAGGTTAGACTGCAGACTTCCTTTCAGGCCATTGCTGTAACCATTGTGTGCCCTGATTTTATTAAATTTTGCTTTGTATACTTAAATACTTTAACTTAATGTACATGAATGGGCACCCGTAAACAAAGAAAACCTCGATAACTTGGTACGACAGCTCCCCAAGCAATGTTTTTTAATCAGGAGATTTTAATGCGTTCTATATCCTATGGAGTAGAAATATAGGCCAATGCAACAGGAGAGGCCGAATTTTAAAATATTTCATTAATGATTATATTATTATTGCCTGGTCTTACTGAACAACGAAGAGAGTACCCGATTCAATAGTTTTAACGGAGTTTTTCCTCCATCGATCTTTCTTTGTGCTCGTGTAGTATTGGAACGAGATTCCAAATGTCAGTCCACCATGTTCTCTGCGGCAGCGACCACTTCCCCATTTTAATTAACAAAGGAGGGAATTGGTCTTTTAACTTTAATCTACCAGGTCATTGGATACTCCACAGAGCTAACTGGGTACATTTTTGTCAATTTTTTAACTATACTTACGACGGAAACAATGGAGCATTATCGAATATTGACAGACTGTCAACTTTTATCACAAGTAGTAATTTCCAGCGTAAGTCATCAGGCAACGCCCAGACGTGAACCAGTGCCTTGGTGGACCTCCAAATTTGCGGAATTTGTCCAAATTAGGAACTGTGCCTTAAGGATATTCAAGAAATATCCAACCTCATCGAACCTCTCGGCGTTTCGAAAGTTGAGAGCTAAGGCCCTACGAACGATTCAATCAGCAAAAAAGGCTTTTTGGATGGAGTATGTTAGCGGTATTAGCCATATAACACCCATGTCACAAGTCTGGCGCAGGATCAAACAACTCACTGGCTATAACCAATACTCTCAAGCTAGCCTTCTCAAAGTAGGCTCCAGAATTGTGTCCTCCCAGCGCGATATAAGTGAAATATTTGGAAAGATCCTTTCGAATATCAGCAAAAATGCGAACTTTGACACGAGCTTTCGAGCTGCAAAAGAGAGGTCCAATAGAGATCATCTCGACTCCTCAGAGAAAGGTAATCAGGTGTATTACAATGCACCTTTTACCTTAAGTGAATTAAAGACTGCCATTGCGGAATCTAAGGAAACTTCAACAGGTGCAGATGATATCACAACGGATTCCTTCGGCACCTACCTGAAGAAGCTTTGACAGCAGCCCTGTGCTCATTTAATCAAGTTTGGGTGGAATGTATATTCCCACAGCCCTGGAGAGAAGCGAATTTCACCAATCCTAATGCCAGGAAAAGACAAATCGGACCCCAGTAGCTACCAACCCATAGTACCTACAAGTTGGCTGTGGAAGGCTATGGAAAGATTGGTAAACCATCGCTTAATTTAGTGCCTCGAGAAGCGACATCTGATTTCGAATATTCAATGTGGTTTTCAGGCATACATGTGCAAGAAAATGGGGTTCCACTAGGCTCTGTGTTAAGTGTGACACTTTTTGTAACCTCTGTCAATGATGTCGTGGACTGCATCCAGCCGATAGTGATGGACTCACTCTTTGTAGATGACCTCTCCATTTTCTATAGGTCACGCATACTAAAGGCAGCAGAAAGACAGGTACAGATTACTGTGGGCAACGGCCAGTCACGATGGAAACACCGGTTCCCGATCAGTCACCGAAGTTAAGCATCGTTGGGCTCGGCTCGAGTTTGGAGGGGGGATCCTCCGATTCGTCCGAGTGCTGTTGCCTCTGTCTGCACGTGGCAGAAATAAGTGCGAAATGACCTTAGCCGTCGAAGCACGTTAAACAAAAATACTACTACTACTACAGATTAATTTCAATGAACTGCAACGATGGCCCAATGCTAACGGTTTTCGCTTCTCATACAATAAAACTAAATGTGTCCATTTCAGTTGACTTCGCGAAATATCCCCTCAGCCTAGGAAATAACTACATGGAAAACATCTACCTTTCACAGATTCGGCAATGTTTTTGGGATTGGTTTTTGACAAATTGTAATTCGTTTGTTTAATGACCTCCTGAATCCGAATATGACCTCCGTTTTTCCCCATCACCCACCATTTTCGGGGGAGCCCCCCCTCCTATTTTTATCACTTTTCGATAATTTGGAGGGATAAAAAGGATTGTTTTAGCATTTACATTTCTTCTAAGGGTTAAGAGGGGTATAAAATTCTAAAACATGAACATATATGGTATGGGGGTAGATTTGGGCAGGATTAGTCCCCGTAAATTGTATAAAAACGCATTAAAAATGATCGATTTTGCCGTTTTTTTGCAATTTTTCACGTATTTTCTAAAATTTCCAGCTTCCATTTCACCTCATCCTCCCACGAATGATGAAAATATATATATCAACAAGAAATAGCAGTGATAGTAAAAATATTTTCCTACATAACATAGCAACAATAATTAAAATAAGTAGCAATAGTTCGGAAGATTTACTTTACCACGCTGGCGCTCGCAATGCCTCGCCCGCTCAGTCTTGGACAGCAATTCTCATGCTTTCACAGCAAAAGAAGGAAAAAAGAATACTTTGTAATTCCACTACAAATATACGATTGAGATATTATATTCTCATTGAAGTTACAAAGTATTCTTTTACATTCATCATGGAGTTCCACCAAGTATCAGCCTCTCAAATCAATTATGTTGCAGTTGTCGCCATCTTCCCTCGGTATACCTCTAGCGATCGTAGAGTCAACTTGTCGGTGTTCTAGGCAATGATTCTGTGTTTCCAAGTAGTTTAAATTGTGTAAAACAGTGGAAGTTTTACTCCGGCTTTTTCCAAGTGAATTGCAGTACGTGGGTGTGAGTTGTGATTAGTGATTTAATGTGTAATTATGCCACCCGTGTGAAAAAATCATCCTGATCGTTTCTGCTATGTTAGCGGTGAATTGACTTTAAAATCGCAGCGGAAACCTCTTTCTTTGATTCTTAAAACTGCTTATAAATTTTACTTTGGCTGCCAAGTTGGCGATCAGGACAAGGATTGGGCTCCAAGAGTTTTCTGCACTACTTGTTACAGTAGTTTGACCAAATGGCTCAAAGGTACGCGTAAATCAATGCCATTTTCTGTGCCCATGGTTTACGTGAACCTCGCTGTCATCTCACGGATTGTTACTTTTGTATGACTTCCACCGTCGGGTTCTCCAGCAAAAGTAAGCACACAATTCAGTATCCTAATATCCCTTCAGCAATAAAACCAATTCCTCATAACGAGTCTTTACCAATCCCTGAGCCCCCAAAAACCTATACTCTAGAGTCATAAATTGATTTGAAAGACTTTGAACAACAGTGATACTTCCACTGATGATAAAGAGTGTTCTGATGATTCAGCTGATCAACAACCTCACCTCGTTACATAGTCAGAATTGAATGACCTTGTAAGGGATTTGGAGTTGCCTAAGACGAAATCTTAACTTCTTGGATCTCGACTTCAGCAGTGGAATCTCTTATAAAAGGGCGTAAAAATCTCTTCCCATAGGACCAGACAGTCAACACTGAAATTACTTTTTACGGAAGATGAAGGCTTGGCGTTTTGCCCTAATTCAAATGCATTGATGATAGAACTGATGATGTCATGTGACCCAGAAAAATGGAGACTGTTTATAGATTCGTCAAAGACAAGCTTGAAAGTGGTCCTGTTGGCCAATGGGAATGTGGAAGTTACCTTCTTTCCCGGTTACATACTCTGTTGATATGAAGGAGACGTACGGAAATATCAGCCGCATCCTTGAAAAAATTAATTATCACGATTATAATTGGAAAGTATGCCGTGACTCACGGGACTGCAATCAGGCTTCACGAAATACTGCAGCTTCCTTTGTGAATGGGACAGCCGAGCCCGAGAAAAACATTACATCGTACGGAACTAGCCTCTGCGAGAAAGCTTTACTCCTGGTTATAAAAATGTCGCTCATGATCCTCTGGTCCCGAAAGAAAATATTTACTTGCCACCATTGCACATCAAACTCGGACTGATGAAACAGTTTGTGAAAGCAATAGACAAGACAGGTGATGCATTTCAATTTTTAAAAACTAAATTTCCTCGTCTTAGTGAGGCTAAAATCAAGGAAGGAGTATTCGTGGGCCCCCAGATTAGAAAACCTTTCCAATATTCGACGTTCATGAAACACCTGAATCATAAAGAAAAACGAGCTTGGCTTGGTTTCCGAAACGTGTGTGAGAACTTTTTGGGTAACAAAAAAAGTGATGAATATGTCGTTCATGTCGAGGAATTGCTGTCAGCGTATAAAGTCATAAGGTGTAACATGTCACTAAAAGTGCATTTCCTTCATTCACACCTGGACTTGTTCCCAGAAAATTTAGGAGCAGTTTCAGATGAACACGGGGAATGGTTCCATCAAGACAATAGCAAATTTGAGAGGAGATTTTCAGGGAAGTGGAATGCGGGCATGTTGGCAGAGTAATGCTGGTTTTTGGCACGAGAAACTTCTACCTCAGGGTTTAAAAGAAAATCAAATACCAAATGAAGGTACCTACTGATGTTATTCATAGTTCTTTACATTTACCATTTTACTCTTTATTGATGCGCGCGTGGTATTGAGAGCGCCAGCGTGGTAGCGTATCTTCTGAAACATTGCTACATAATTTTATTTTTGTTGCTATTCAGTGTTCCTAAATATTTTTATTATTGCTGCAATATGTTGTTGATATATATTTCCATCATTCTGGGATATTTGAGGGAGGGGAAGATAGAATAGGAGCTGAAATATGAAGAAAATAAGTGAAAAAATTGCGAAAAAAAGAAAAAGTTGATAATTTTTAATGCGTTTTTTAACAATTTACGGAGACTAATCCCCCCAAATCTACCTCCTTACCATAAATGTTCATTTTTTAGAACTTTTAACCTCTCTAAAACCTGAGAAGAAATATAAATGATATTAAAATAATCCTTTCCATCCCTCCAAATTATCGCAAAGTGATAAAAATAAGAGGAGGGGCTTCCCCCAAAAATGGTGGGTGATGGAGGAAAACGGATGTCATATTCGGATTCAGGAGGTCATTTAACATAAGAATCAGCAGGAATGGTATCAGGGCTCGACAAAATATTTTTTTTGCCGACCAGTGTTATTCATGAATGGTCTCCTAAATCCCAAAACCACGCGCTCATAGGGTTGTATGTAGATGTTGGACTTCCAATCCTACTGTCTATTAAAAAATCAGAGATACCATAGTTTGGCACTTCGCACCTTGAGAGTCAATGAAACCATAGCAATGAGATTCATGCTAAAGAGTATTTTTTCCTATGTTCTGTTATCGGTGTGGAAATGTTTGAAATCATAGTTTGAATTTTTGAAGGCTTTCGTATATAATAAGTTCCGTTTCAACATTCTAAATACGAGAAGGACCACTTTAAATCATTCATTCATTAAAGTAATATGTCGCTTAAAGGTAGTTTTAGATGAAAAGCAGAGGAAGAACCTTCAGATTGATTCACGAGCAGGGTCCTATGTCTCTTTTGTATTTATTTCTTCATCTCAGAGTACGTCCTACTCTTCTTCATCCCGTCCGTATAACCTATTCTCTTTCTTCCCCATCGACAATTGCTCAACATCCATCCCTCTATTACATCCTAAAGTAACCCTTATCCCCTCATTAACCCCCTAACTTACTACCTTGCCTCTTCATTATCTCGTAAAAACGTTTATCTCGTTACCATCTATGTCAAGCCCTTCCTCATTTGTCTTCCTTTCCGTCCACCGTACCTCCTCCATCCTCCTCCACACTCACATCTCGAACGCCTCTAGGCTATTCTCGTCCTTTCTTGGAGTCCGGGTTTTTTACCCATACAACACCATACTCCATCTGAGGCTCTTCATCAGCCTTATATCGAAATCCTGATATAAGGTCTCGGTCCTCAACTCTCTTCTATTACTAAACGCTTCGTTCGCTAACGATACTCTCCTTCTTATGTCTTTGCTATTTTGATCTTTTTACTCTACCCATGTATTTAAATTACTCTACTTGCTCCAGTTTGTGCCTTCCTAATTTCATAACCTGCCTCGCGTTCTTTGTCCGTGAGAATCTCATTGCTTTTGGGAGAGAAACCAAGAGGGAAGGCGGATCGTTACAGGAGGTACGGTGGCCGTTCATTCGTACGCTAAGGTGGATAATTAATCAAATGTAGAAAGAAGGGCAGGATTGGCAGAGGATGTAAACAGTATTTAGTGTGAAGCAGGAGGGTGAGGAAACAGAAGGGAAAAGAAAAGTGAGAAACTTTTCCGGCAGGGGTTGGGTAATGAGAATGGCGCAAGTTTTACATCGCGGCATCATCCCAGACGTAGGTACACTTGAAAGAAGCCGGAGAGATGGATAGGTTCCAGATATATTATACTATGGTTCGTCATGCATACAGGAATAGAGTTAGAAACTCGCATGCCTATTAAGGAGCTGATGTAGACTCAGATCACAACTAATTAGTCATGAAATGCTTCATAAAACTCAAAAAGAAAAAGGTGTAGAAGGGTTATAAAGTGGAATACAACGGATGGAGCGGATCTAACAGGGGAATTGAAGAATAAGTATCGAGATTAGGTTGATAAGTCATGGGTTTGAATTTGAATGGAGTCATGGTTGTTGTTCAATGAAACGTCCCGTTTATAGAAGGAAGAAGGTGGGGCTGAATATAAGGGTGGGAGGGCACAAAATAAAGCATGTTGTGCAGTTTACATATCTGGGTGGTATTTTGTATGAGAATGATGTTAGTGGTAAAGACATTAGATGTAGGATTGCGTTAGCTAAAGAAAAATGTTCAAAGAGAATAGAATTAGTAAGGGGGGTCTGAGAAGAGACGTAAAGAAAAGACTAGTGGTTCTAATATGGCTCGTGGAGCATTATGTGTTGAAAACTTGTTTATTTCGAAGGGAGGATGTGCGTAGACTTGCGTTTGAGATGTGGACTTGGAGAAGGATGGAGAAGGTGAGCTGGGTGGCGAGATTGACGAACGAGGAGGTGTTGCATAGGTAGGTTCGCGGAAGGCAGAAAGAATGGATGGAAAACATTTTGAAAGGAGGGGGCAATTTGAAGAGGGTAAAAGAGGTTAGAACACTAGGGAAGCGTGAACGAGGAAGGAAGAGGATAGCGATTGTGGAAAAAATAAGAAGAGGTAGAAGATATGAGAACTTTAAAAGGGATCTAATGGTGGAACTATCGGAGGGAATTAAGATGGCGGGACTACGAGGGAAAGCGAGACGAGATACGAGAAATTGGGTTGTAGGATAAGGACTGTCCAAAAACCTTCCGATCAGTTGGTAGAATAACCAAATTAATAATAATCACTTGGAATGTCAACGTTTCATTCATATACTGAAAGAAATGGCTTTTGAAATCTGGCAGCCTAGATAAGGAGCTACATACTCGATTTGCTTCTCCATACAATTTCATCTGATTCCCTGAAGTAGAAAACACAGTGTTTATTCCCACCAATATTCATTCTACCAAACGCATTGCCATCATCATCAGGTACCTGATGATGACGTCAATGCGTTGGAACTAGGTACACCAGAATGAATGGTTTTGGAAATAAACAATGTGTTTCTTTCTTAAGTAGTAATGAATTTCCACATACATAATTAAGCCTGAAAACGCCGAATATATTAATATGATACCTGAAATTAATTAATCACTGAACCAAGCAGGGTATATAGTATTCCAGACCTTTTAGTTTTAAACCTGCTTAAAAACGTCACAAATTTTCATATTCGGCTTCGAAGTAATATGATACAATCTTGAAAATGAACCTGTCTCGCATTTCTTCTATGACTGAATGTTTAAGAAATTCATGTCCTTCTTTTCTTGTTTATTTATACATATAGCTGCTACACATCAATGAGGTGGCTTTTAAGGTATTATGTAGATAGTTACTCATAAAAAGTAAACATATACTCAGCAAATGAAAAGTGAGGAATATGATTTCCATATTCATATTGTAATTACTAAACTATAGGATCTTCCTTCAAGGTACCTTCCTGTAAATACAAAACAAACTACGACCAAGGAAAATATTAGTCAGAAGTAAATGATTAATCCTCTGTCATTAAAACTGATAATGAAATATTTTCACAATTAAGAGATATATACTTTCCTGTACAAACGAAAAATAAACTTACGGCAAAGCAGAGGGTCTCACGATTATTTCAGGATAGATGACTCTTCTCTAATTATTTTAGGGAATAAAATAAAGATAAATGATAAAAAAATCATAAAATAATAGTTTATAACACAAAAAATGCCTTAAATAGCTAAAGCACTAAAAACAACACATTTTTTCATTATAATTAGTACCAATTCAAAAAAACGGTTAAACGAAATTTTATTTTACGAGTGAATGTAAACAGATATGTGTTGTTATTATTGTTTTCCACACAAAGTGCTTGCTTTCCAATGAGAAAACTACTCTACTTCTTCGTATAATTAAAAGCTACACATTTCCCATGGAAATACAATACCTAATACAACATACATTATATTTTCGTGTGAATATTTATCTTGCATTTGAAACACTTCTCACCTTATACAGTAGCTACGACCTCTAATTCACATTCGTATATTATTCATGAGAATGGGTCACCCGTGATAGACAGCCATTTTTAATATCTATTCTGAACAAGACAGGGGAGTATTTAAAAACCTGCTACTACAATTGTAGCACACTTGTCGCTGCTAAGCTTAGCAGCGCTATATCACTACCATTTCGATGGCTTAAAACTAGTTGGTGCCCTAATATGCTGATATTAGCTTACCAAGGAATCTATCACTACGTCCGTAGCTTATCAATATCAGTGCCCAGTCGATAAGAATCACATCACTGGAAAAGTTCCAAAGACTGATAGTCGTACCAACGAGCCTAGGTTAGCCGGTTAAATGCGAGGAGCTAAATCCGGCGTTGCAAATGCGAGGTTCCCAGATAAGGATTGAATGAGCAGCGTCAGGCTGAAAAAAAACTCACTGATGAAGCGGAAAGCACTGCCATGCAAAGTCATCATACAAAAATGGGGACGAGAGTTAACCACCAAAACAAATATTGCGTTATCCAGACGTACATTTTTGCAGACATGCGTCGTAGTTGAACTAATTAAGCTAAGCAAAGTTTGAGATATCCTGGTAAAATCGGCTCTCTTTAATCCGTGTGCTTACCAAGACGATCTAAAGGAATGCGAGAAATTGGCTGGCTTCATTTTTATTCGCTATCGAATTTGGATCATTTGAAAATTACAAAATGTCCTCTTTAAAATTACCGTTACTAACGAGGAGGTTAAGTGGTATAGACAATTGCAAAATGCCACCCGTCACTAAAAAGGTTAAGCGGTATAGAAAAGAGCATCGTACCATTTTGCCTCAATCTTCTCCTATGGTAGGGATATGCATGAATCAATCAGCTCTTTTCATCACGAAAATTTCAGCCGAGAACGCAATGCTGAAAAATGAAATTTGCAATCTGTGTAGAATCAAACTCCACGTAATGCCCCTCTTTATCATCATTCAAAAGGATGTGCTGTGTGTTTCGGTTGGAAGACAATTACTTTCCTTAAAATTGTAACTTGGGTGTGGTCAATTTCTCGGCTGCCAGAGGCACGCCCATTCACCACTCTTGATGTCACCATGCTTGAAAAGAGCCATTTGAAAGGTTTCGCTTGCCGTGAGTGGCGTGAAATCGACACGAGAGAGTTTGTTAGAGATTGTGATGGTTTCTGTCAGATTGTTGGCTTTCCAGTCCGAGGGACCGGGTTGGAACTACTGATGTGACGGATATCTTTGGGAGAAGCCCGATCTTGGGTGTCATATGGAGAGCACTTTAAGTGCAGTTCTATGTCCTTCGGATAGGATTTTAAACTGTGATTCCTGTGGTGCCTCTCGTTAGAACTAGGCTAATGACATCGCTGGGTTCCTCAGCATCCTTCCTCCATTCTCCATAAGTGAACACATTTTTTCAACAACCAACCCCTTTCTTTCACCTCTCCTAATTAGCATAAAGAACCTGAACAGCTGCGGATCAGCTCCCGACGTAAACAACTAAGCAAGAGACAATGAAGCCACACTCACCACGGAGTTGCAATCTCCTCACTGGTCGCAAGGGAGGACGTTGTCGTCGAATGCGCCTGAGAAGTGGCACGTTATGCTGGCAAATGAGGAAGCTGATCAGGTGGTTGCTGGGCGCCATGGGCACTTGTGGTCGCAAACGCGTCTCGAGGCTGGCCAGTTTCGCTCTCGATGTCGGATGTCCGATTTAAGTCTGTCCGTTGGAATATCCGTTTCACAGCTGGAATTCCACACCTTTCATTGGATGGATTGAAAGATAATTATTTATCGCGATGGGACGGCGAGAAAAGAGTAGAAAAGTGCAATGGGCTGGAATATTCTAAGCGTGGAAAGATAATAGAGGGAGAAAACTGTGTGAGAACAAAATAAATGTTGATTATAAAATGAAAGCATCTTAGTACACGAAGTGCATCAGGAAAACGGTAAAAGTTTCTGGGCCAAAAATAGCCCTGCGGTCTCGTCTACTGCATAGGGAACAAAGAAATGGATGGAAATTAAGGAAAGATGTTGGTTCGAAATGCAGAGAGACGTAGAGTAATCATGAAGGGTGAATTATTCCTATGAGGAATGGAGGAATAAACGAACGGGAGTTAAAATGAAGTATTGTGACAAGAAGTGTTCCATTACTCTCGGATGGGCACTGCTTTTACGACAGGGGGTCAAGCGACTGGTTCCTTCAGGAGTTCAAGCAACGAAGGGTGTATGCGGGGGAGGGGGAAGGGGGGAGCGAGGAGTGGGAGTGGGGAGGGAAGCCGGAGATAAGCGGTGGGAGGAGCTGCGAGAGGGGGGCGTGGTTGAGATCCTAAGGACAACGCTGACCAAGGAATAATCGTGTGTGACAAAAAATGCAAAAGGCATTTCTCAGATTGAGACAAGAGGAATAGAATACCGTAGACGTAAATCCATAGGAATGTAACTGTTTCATTTGAAATTTTTTCTGAGAAGCAAAACCCCGAGTTCTAAAGTTTTCTGTCTCAACATTTTTCTGCATAAAAACAGTGAAAGGAAGGAAACAATGTGGGGCTGGGAGACAAAAACAAAGGAGAAACTTGTAGGTATTACTTCTTTTAATTCAAGCACCTGGTTCTGTACCTTCCATGTAGCCCTCTCCCGACAAATGTTAATGCAGATGCAAGTTTTAGAAGAAGCATATGCCAGGACAAATAGAATATGCTGTGGAAGGTTTTTGAAGGACTATAAATTGAATGAGCTGTAACTTAATGTTATTAAGGTGATGTATGATAGCAGTTAATCAAAAGTGAGAGTCAATGGGGTCTGGAGTGAGTGGTATGAAATAAAACAGGGCTATAGCAAGGGTGCGTAATTTCACCGTGGGTGGTCAATGTTTTTATGAATAAATGTGTGAGAGATGCGTGCAGGCATAATGTCGGAGAAATGGTAGAAGAAGTAAATGTGCAAGTTCTATTTCACAGGGATGATCCTGTGTTGCTGTCTGAGATCCTAAAGGAGTTACATGGGCTCCTGAGTAGTGTTGCCGCGAGACTGGAGACGAGACCGTGGTGATAATTCGAGACGAGACTCGAGACGTGACCATTTTTTGACGAGACGAGACGATAAACCGCCACGAGACTCTCGAAAGTCTGGGAATTAAGATATCAACCGGTATTTAGCGTAATACTACCCTTAGAACTACTTCCTTTAAGTTTTGTGGGAGTACATGTCGCGTTCTCTTTTCGAGTAAACGAAATATATAAACTATGACGCTAAGATATTAGTTAGCATGAATTTGGCACAATCATGATAAGTAAATAGTTGTATCCGACAGTACTATTTTTAATATCGTGAGCACGGCTTCCGAAAAGTAAGCACGTAAAAATGGCTTTCTATTTTTTAAACATGCCTTAGGAAACATATTTAGCAAAATATTGGACTATTTTCTAGGAATGCAGAGGATCTATTTTCATTTCATCGAAAAAGACCATTACTTTTAATTTGGAAGATATACGGAATGAAAATGCCGCTATTTCGAATCCTACACCACGCATGGGTGTGTGCATATGATCTCGGTGTAATTGCTGTTGACAATTGAAGTCATTGTGCACCTCTTCCTGCAGATTACGAATTCCTCGTTTAGTGAGCACGTATCTTTCAATTGCGACGAGAATGGAATGAGAAAAAATTATAATGGCATTCCTTTGTCTCATATTGTTATTGCCTTACAACAAAGGCTCATGTGAGGATGGCGTATGAATTCTTGGGAAGGAGAGTTTGCGGAAGTGGTTTGTCGTCTTGGAGAAACTTACTAAAATAAAGTATCATGGCATCACAAATGAGTAGGTACAGGTCTAGAATAGGAAATTCTTCGTTCATACCCATTAAGTCCCCCGCCTAGGTTTTTAACGTCACTATGTAATCCTTAGGCACCGGACGACGTAATCTGTACGACTGGCCCGAACAGCACATGCCGTTGAATGACTTACTCATTACGCTGTGGCGACCTATTCAGTATTTTAATTTTTTAATCCATTAAAATCTTTTACTATCCTTACTAAATTGGTATCGTTCAAGAGAGGAAAATACAAACATTCTTTTTATTTAGTTATCATATATTTATTCTTTTTATTTTTACATATATACCTAATGTAAATGTTTCATAAAATGGACTTGTTTTCGCTCACACTCCCTGCGCCTTTGCTGGGTGTCACTTGTGCCCAGAAAATGTCGGTGTGTGCATCTTTTCTCACTTATGATGCTTTTACGAGCCAGAGACGAGCAGAAGAACCACGGCGGCCAATTAGTCCGTCAACATTTTGCTTTTCCTTCCTAATCTCCCGTTGATCCCTAATGTACTGCAAAGAGGGGCTGCTCTAGTCTCTAGCCCTGGTATATTTTCCGTCAGCGTCAAAACTTTACCGTCATAAATAATGATAAGGACCCTTGTTCCTACTTGGTATTTTGTTTGTCCATCATTTCTTCCACTTCAAAGTCTATTACACAGGCAGAAAATACTTTGTATTTTACCTTGGTAATGTCAATGCCAGTGCCGAAACCTAGGTCGGTTTAAGAAACCTGTGCGGAATACTACAAGTGTTTTTCTGTGATAATGCGCCAGAATTTGCGTGAAATGCTGTGCCTGGTCACGTGGAGTGAGCTGGCGGCACCCGATGGCGAGTAGCCAACCACCGATGTGTACACACGAAACCACAGGCAGTGCTAGTCGTGGAAACAGTTGAGTTACGAAGGCGAAGAAATGTAGGTAAAATAAGCAGCTGGTGTTGTTGTGCGTTATATTGGAGATTGGTCCTCCATTGGTACATCCATTGGTACATCATACCTTACTGGCACCATAAAATAAAGTGGCAGCATTTCTTCTCCGTAATATAGAATTGGCCATGAATGTAGCACTTGTGACAGAACGCTATCGACAACAAAATTAAATAAATGTCAAAGAGAGTGAAGAATAACATCTACAAAAGTAGATGAAAAAAACTACTGGAGGCGTTTTCGTGTCGAAGTCACCACCGCTTAGATGGCGATGAAACGTTTCTCAATCTGGAATGGGCCATCAAACATTTTCTGAGATCTATTGCGTGTGAGCATTCTTTCTTTATAACCTCTTTGAGACGGTCACACCTTACGTTGTTTTATCTTTTATGGTTATTTTTTTGTATTAGCCATCACCTTAGTGATTTTTCTTACATACTAACGACAACTTACGCATGCATCGAACTCCTCGTGGCTATATTAGCTAAAAACTCAACTTCTCAATCTGGCATGAATATTTTACGGAATAATATTATCCACGATATTGTGAAAAGAAAAGTGTTTCTTTTCACCACATCTAAAAGCAGTAATAATCGACTGCAAGCTTATTGATAGAAATTTATACCTCGAATTTCAATTTTGCAAGATTATTACTAAGCTTGGGAGTAGCGATGACATCATGATTCAAAATGGAGCTCCTAAATTACCTCAACATGTAGAATATAAATAATGATAGCAAAAATCAAAATGTAAAAAAGAGTAACCCTACGATTGGGATCTGGAAACACGCGGCCATTCTTCCAGCAGCACAGAAAGTTTGGAAAAGGTCTCCGTTGCTTTGGACCCAGTAAACATCTAAGTAAGATACAGCACACTACTTTGTCGGCCAAAAATGCTCAAGATTCACAACCTAGCATCGGCCCCGAATGCAATGAGGAAGACAATTATCCCCCAATTTCATCGTGATATATGACGCAAGCTGTCACAGGGCCGAGCCACTGGATAAGAAAATCTCTTGAGGGGAGAGCCAGTAGAGGCAAAGGAGTGAAGGATGACTTTTGGTAGAAATGGCTCCAAAAGCTTCAACGCGATCGAAAATCAGGCTGGAAGGGCTCACTATTTTCCAAGTTGTAGCCTTGAAGTAGGAAATCCGCTATATACCACAGCTCTGTTTGTAGATGAAGGATTATATTTTGCTTTACTTTATCGAATTTCCCAATTAAGATTTCGCGCTGTCCTGATAGACGTCGAAAAAATCAAAATTCATCGATTTTGACGTATGTTTTCTTCACTTGGAAACCTCGTGGAAGACCCACGCACATAGGAAGGCAAAGTAAACTTTTGTTCAAACTTTAATCAAAGTAACCGCGAAGTATCTGTTATGGCGGGAGCGTAAATCGGAAAATAAAAAGCGTCTTCATGGCCTTCCCTGGCCGTACTAGGGAGCAGCCTTGATGAGAATGATTGAGAATATATTATAAATACATATATGATTGAAAAGCATATATTAACCCCGTCAATGCGGATTCAGGAGGCTACGCAATGCTAAGAAAGCAATCTTGAAATTAAAAACGTATAATAACGAGAGTAATTCCAAGTACACATAAGGCATCTTTATAGAGATCAAGATGTGTTTGATTCGGTTTTGTAGCGTGCTGCTAAAGAAGAATGAAAGCATCTAGGAGTTCCAATGAAAAATATTATATTAGTAAAAAGTCAATCCAAATATCGTAAGATAGCACATAAATGTAAACACGTAAAGGTAGAAAAATCTGCAACCAAAGGATGCCCTCAGTCTCAATCCTAGCACCTTTGGTATGGAGCCTAATGATGAACTATTTATTATGAAAAGAATACCCAGAGAACTGTGAGATGACCGAATGCACTGATGTTACAGCAATTCTAATAAGTTGAAACTCAAAGATGGAAAAAGAGGAAAATGCCAAACTATGTAGAATGATACATTCGGCTCAAAGAAATAAGTTAAAACAATTCACTTCCAAAATGGAATTCGTAGTATTTGGAACTAGCATTAGCCGAGCTCCAACTTTTAAAATGAGCGGCCAGGCAATTAAAGGTAAACAGTACCTTTAAATATTTGGGTATATACATGGATGAAAAACTCTCCTTTCAATCACACGTTAATTACCTGACTGTAAAAATAAAGCAAAGATATTTCTTACAGTGAGAAGCCACTGTTGTCGATGATCGGAAAAATTCCATCGATCGCATTTACAAAGAGGTGATCAACCCCATCATAACGTATGGCTGTAAAACTTGGGGGAACAGAGTTGAACACATTAGAGTTCAAAGAAATCTACGTGAAGTTCGACGAGCGTGTTTAATTCCAATCACGCACTGCTATGAAACAGTAAGTACAGATGCTTTGGCTGTAATTGAAGTGGAACCATCATACTAAAATTATTTTCTCTAACAAGACATACTACAGTATTTCGTGTTAGAGAAATTGAAAACATTTTTTTATGGCAAGTTATAAAGAATTGACGTTTTAATATAACATTTAGAAATGTTTTGTCTGTAATGCGTAGGGAAAAAAAACATTTATTTTTTTTATTTTCATCACAACGGAAAATTAAGCTTATTCTTTATGGAATGTCAAAGAGAGGAGTCAGTTGCAAAATGCAAAAATACGGCGATTTTTTTTTCAACGTGATGAGAAATCGAAGGTGTATTATAGAAATAATCAATAAAGGAGCTTCAGTGCGAAATAAAATAAGATAATGATTCATGTAACTTGCATTCACGTAGGTTCCACGCATTTCCATTTTGAATCGGCATCCAAACTTGTCTACGTAATTTAGTTCTCGTTTCCTGTAAAAACATGTATGCAACACACTGTAATTTGAGCGATGAGCTGTTAGCCTAAGTCCCAGGATGACCAACCAATTATTTCCCACGGCGTCAGCTACACGTTTCAATGTTATCTCTAAGTTATTAAGCGGATTCCTCACTAAAGAAAACGTCTCCTTCATAATATGTGGTGGGTAACCATTTGCGGTAGTGATAAGGACTCAAAACTAAGAATAAAGTAGCAGTTATTAGGAGGAACAACTTTGAAATAAAAACTAATAGTAAAGTAAATTTGACACTCACTTTTGGCTCATGCCACTTTTAGGCAACAATTGTTTTTACTTGATATTTATACCTTCCTGCTTCTCATCTACTAACAACTGTTTACCTCGCGTCCCGTGAATGGTTGGTTTTCTGTTATGCTATTAAGAGTAGGTTCCCATTTGTCGTTTTCGAACTTGACATTCCCAAAGATGACCACTATATAAGTTCTCTTGATTTCCTGGTGACATCTTCACGCTCTTTCAAAGCGCTTGACGACAGGTGAGAGACTTTATGGGGCCATCTCTTCGTTAAGCATACGAAAATCAATATCCACAATCATAGCGTTGGTGGATAATTGAAGTCAATTACTTCTTAAAAAAGCCTCCCATTCTTCTCAAACATATCAGACCATATTATTAACAAATACTTTCCGCTGTTGTGTCAAACAGTACGTGATAATAGCAAGTTTAATTCAAAATAAATGATAACTTATTGATTTTGAGGGATTACAAAAACGGCCTGGCAACTGCACTGCTAAAGTGAAAGACGTCTAGCCTCACTATATTTCACCGTGGGTCTGTAGCCAGTTAAGTATTTTCATACAAAAAATACATTTGGCAGAAAAAGTTACAAACAGGCATACCTGCCAAGTCTTAAACTTGGTTACTGATCAATTACATGCGCGGCAATGGCATAATCAATTTTTTAATGTGTTATATTTAGCTACAGTACAGGTTAATTGTTCCTTTTTATGGTTTATCCGGTAAAGCATCTTTGATGCCCAGCGGTATGAACAAATCTAATATTTATACAGGCTGTAGCTGAAGCTTCTGATGAAATCATGCCAACCTATGAGTATCTTTCATCATCTATAGTCAATTATAAGGCTAGTAAGCCATTGACTCGGCTGAGCCCCGCAGTGATAGACTACGTTAAATTTAATTGTAATTTCCAGTATACTATGTCGGCTGCGCCTTCTCCGCCGTTCCGTGGACGAATATTGCGTAAATAGGACGAGTGGGAGGACAAAGAATGCGCAGCGCAAGGTCAAGAGAAATGCTTCCACAGGCACAGCCAAGAGTGATCGCGAGCTTCTTCCAACTATTCCTAATATAACTGAATTATTAACGAGTCATTTGAAAAGTATTTTGTATTTTATTCCCAATAAAATCCATTTACATCAACATATGTCAGTGGTTGATCGCTTTAGCACCACATGGCAGTACTGGTCAGGAACCGGTACTTTCAATTCCGACACTTTCGGCAGAACCAATTTCAAATTCTGACCGGAAGTTACGCAATAAAAAATAGCACCCGTTTGTAGAAAATACCGGTATTACCATTTAGACTCTCGTCAAACGACTTAGCTCTTTATGGTTCATAGCTCATTCAAAGCTCAAGCTTATTCAAAGAGAACGCGTCTTTAAAAATCATGACGTCACGCCGCTCAGTGCCGCTGACCAGCACTGCCTTGCCCCGAAATATTCATCCCAACTGAAATCTCCGGCTGCGGCCGCAACCAAGAAGTAGGAAAGGAATTCCTTCCTTTCGATAAAGGAATCCCCTTAAGTTGCTAGTGAGACTCTCTTTTTCGTAAAGGCGTCTCTTTATCGATACTTAAATTTCTACAATACATTTTAGTTGTTTAGAGTTTAATTTATGATAATGTATGAAAAACTGCCCTTGTATCTAAATACCCTTCCCTAAGGTTATTGCAACACTATTCTACTAGCATCACCTGAGAATGGCTTCAATCGGCCATTCAACCAGTAGTTATTTTAGCCATTAGTTATCTTACCCTCCTGCCACAAGTACGGTGCAGAAATTTTCATGTCGTGGCTATTGTTTATAGTATGTGCAAACAGTGGAGCTGATCATTATGTTTATGCCGATATAACCTTGTCTGACGAGTTTAATAAAAATCGAATTATTTCATTCGAACAAATGCTTCGCTAAAAGCACTATATATTTCTGGAATCCTGTCGCGAGACTTTTTTAAAAACTGATTCCAATTATCTTATGATAGCGATGGAGACGTTGCAAGCTGGCTTAGAATATACGGTTAAAGTGAAACTACTGCCATAAAATTAGCAATAATAAATGATTATCAAATTATTTTATAACCATTTCAATCATTTTTCTTCGCGCAAATTAAACTAAATATCGAATGATTTTTCCGATGGCATGCAAGTACTGCTGTGCCCATGTTACTGTGACGCCTACCACCTTTCATTTGTTTTCTTGTCGCCGATCTGTGAAGGGGTACATCATGGTACTAATACATCATGTATTAGTACCATGGGGTACATGTTCCGTCGCAGATGATCGGCATCGTTGTTGAGCTTTGACGGCCCTCCTCAGTAAAGCGCTAAGCGGCGTTGACGCCATCGGCGGGCTAGCGTAGTGGAAAGTGGGAGGTAAGGGACTAGGAGTGCGCATGCGCGGGAGATGAACCGCAGGTGAGAGCGGGAGTGGCGGGAGGGGACCTTCTGAGCGGTAGCGCCGCAGGTGAGTCGCCGGGGTGGCGCGATAGCCTAGCGCCAGTTGGGAGGGGTCCACGGAACAACCTTGGCATTGGAATGAAGAAAAATGTGAAGTGGGGAGGGCGTGGCACGTGGAGAAGGGGAGGAATGGGGAAGGGAAGGTATGTGCGGCACGGGCGCCTTGCGCCATCCGGTGTCGCCTGTCTCCCCTTCTGCCCCTCCAACGCCCCTTCCACCAATTTCCAGTCCAACGCCTCTCCCTCACTCTCGTCCGTCGCCCCTCCCCTACACCCCCTCCATCGCCATGTCCTTCCCCACTCATTCCTTCCTCTACCCTCTATCTCACTTCCACTCCTTCACTTGCTCGAGAACTCGCCGCCATTTTACCACCACGCCACAAGTTCCCGCCGCGCCGTCATGTGAGCTCAGCTCATCGTTTTCATCTTCACATGAGAATAACAGTCCATCTATTTGGAGGAAATAGTGAAAGAACATTTTGATGGGTGGAATGGGGTATGTTTGGAAGTGGTAAGGGAAGTGCAAAAGATTTTCAGATTACGTGGTAATATTAGTTGAAACCAAGGAAAATTAAGCTTTAATATAAAACATATATTTGATATATAACATATGTTGTACGGTCTTAATAGCAAGTGCATGGAATATGGAATGAGGGCGAAAAAGAAGAAAATCGATCTTATAATGTTTGGAGAAATAGAAGAAATAATTAAGATAAAACGGGAAGAGGAAGACATCGAGCATGTGGAAAGGTGAAAATACCTTGGGTCCCAAGGTATTTTCACCAAGGTCCTTGGGAGTATACTAGATGAGGAGGAAGTAAAAGGAACACTGTGGACTTCTGTGGGGCGAGTTGAAGAAGGAGTTGATTAAAAACTTTTTATGGAGCTAAGCTTTTTCTGGAGTGGTCGTCCATGTAATAGATGTATGAGATCCTTTGGAAATGGAAAGGGACTTGGTGTCCTGGGGATGCGGAGAGGACGGAGGTCGTGAGCTGGGAGGGCGGAGTGAGGAGGCACTGCGTAGAGGGGGAGGGGAGGGAAGATCGGGAATCGGATTGAAGTGGTGGCAAAGGTACTGGCTTTCTATCACAAGGGCCAGGGTTTGAATCCCGGCCGAGACAGAGATAGATTTTTCATCAGAATACCGATCCCTACTGGGATGCCACGTGGAGGGGACTTTCAGTGTAGTACTCTGTTCGTCTGTTAACTGTGGTCCTTTTGGCGTATTTCATTAATAACAGCAGGCCAATGCCGACATCGAGATTCTCTCTTACCAATCTCGTTTCCGGTAACCCTTCCCTCATTTATTTATTTATTACAATGCAATTTAGCTAGTAGCTAGGTGACAAGGCAGTTATGTAGACATATAGATAATATAACCGCATACACAGAAATTACAAAATAAACTAGTATAAAATGTAGTATGTAGTAGTATGGTATGACCAAATACAAAATGAGGATTATCAAACTATCCACAGGTCATCAATTACAGAAATAGGATAAACCGTACAGTTATTGGCCACTTGAGGAAAATGTCGTGTTTAAAGTGCAATAAAAAACAAAAATTTTAAATTAAAGTCACTCAACATATTTGAAAACCTCAGTTATTTCCTTTTTTACAAGTTCGTTCGGGAATTATTTAACAAATTATAGAAATTCATTATCATCTGAATCGCGCAACCGTGAAAACCGCTCTTTCACCATTTGCTAGGTCTTTGACTCAAGCATTATGAATCGTCTATCGCCCTAAAACTGGGGTAACCATGATATTGGATTATTTTTAACATTTATTCGTGAAAATAATTAATCCGAGGAGGCTGAAATAGGCCTGAGAGAGAGTATCTATTTCCTGAGGGAAGATTTATATACGCAGACCCGCCTACTTGGTCTCGGGCAGATGGATTAATAAATGTAAAATTTACTATTTTTTGTGTGTTTCAGTGTAATCTTTAAGATGGAGGGAAGTGGAGGTAGGTGAAGGCACGGGTCTAATTCTTTCAACATGCATTCAAACACCTAGAAATCATAGATTAAAATACGGAGTATATGCTTTGAAACTGCGATGCATAAAATGTAAGTAGTAAATACTTCTTTTTTCGTAAAGTATTTTTTTTATATTTTCATTAAAAAATCAAGAAAATTGTTTGCGTTTATAAACAGCGTCTTTGAATGCGTCATACTGAATGCTTAGTGGATTTATTACTTCCGAAATGTACCGTCGATTTAATACTCTAGTCTTATTTATTGCGGAATACGCAACTATTCACAATAAAAGCAACTATTATTTTTTTCTTTATAAATTCTCATTTATTTTAATACAAACATTTCGTATTAACCTTACTATACTATCATTGTTTTCCCACACAAATTAGCCAGGATAATTCCTAAAACTAACTCTTCTATGACGAGCAAACATTCATATATAGGACATGAATATTAGTCAAGCATTATTATGACCAAACCTATGTATTTATCACATATAGAGCATTATTTTCATTGCTTTCAAATTACGAACTAGAATCCGTATCATCAACGTTCTTTCACCGGTCAGTTGTTTTTTTCTTTGGCTACATCAGCAATCAGTTTGTTGCAGTGTATGTTCTCAGTAAAAAGGCTTTTTCCTCTTTCATAAAAATAAAAATTTGTGCATTCCAATGCTAAATAAAACTTGAATTTATCACGAAGAATGAAAAAAAGGTATCCGCATAGATTGTCAAAAGTATATGATGTTGGAAAAAACAGTTCGGGATAATTAGTAGTGTTGCCGCGAGACGAGACGAGACTTGAGCCAGTCTCGTCTCAGTCTCGTTTTCTGAACTCGGGTATCGTCTCGAGTCTCGTCTCGTGAACCCCAGTCTCGTCTCGGTCTCGAGTCTCGGACGCGACTCTCGTCTCGTCTCCCCCAAAATAAATTTAGCACCATAAAAAGCCGTTTCCTTTGCGTACTTAATCGCTGAATCGGTACACTCGAAATAGGAAAGCCATTAATATAAATTTTAAATATATATTGATCTGGGCACCAATTACATCAAACTGCTAGTTAAATCATTGATTTTATTGATACTCAATGAATAAACTAGTAACATAAAACAAAAAATTTCTAAAAATGGAATGTAGACACAAATTTACTACAGAGAAATCCACAGAAGGTTAAAGAAAATAATCGCAAAAATAATGTGAGTGGTATAAGAGATAATTTTGCTATAATAAAGTAGTTTAAATAATTTTCAGATTTAAAAAAGTTTAATTTACATAAGTTTTTTATTTGACTGGCCAAATTGCACGTCACCCACGAGTTCACACAGAGTAAAATTCTTACTGATTCGTGACCCAAGCGGTTTCTATGCTTCCTTCTTGTCAAGGCTGCTCTTGAGAACAACCTTTCCACTGGAACAGATGTAGCGGGAATACTGAGGAAGTCTCTCGCCATTTTTGATAGCACTGGAAAAGTTGCCTCATTTACCTTCCACCATGTCAATATGTTTACATCACTAGGGGATCTCGGCAGTTAAAGATAGTCTTCAAGTTCTTTCCTCCATTTTTCATGCTGGGATGATAGACTAGGAGCAAATATATGAAAAATATTATCTCTTTTATTTTATTTTTTATATATTTGACAACACCCCCGAAAACAGCCTCTCATTGGGCCTTTACATCGGGTGTATGAACAATTAATAACTGACATTCACAACCACCCATGCCCTGGATGGGAAAAACCTACCCAGGCGGGACTCGAACCCGTGACCTACGTCTTGGCACGCGAGGATTTTACCCCGCCGCCTCCGAGGCCAAAAGAAAAAGGGTTAAATTTCTATTTAAAACTAAAAAAAATTAAATAAAAGTTCTGAGACTAATTGAACTTCTCTCCTAGGTCAAAATAGTTAAGGTAAGTGAAATTAGTCGAAAAGGAGAAAATACCTGCCAGTACTGGGTCATGACTGCTTATTTGACATTTAGACTTTGAACATTTCCTCAAATTTCAATAGGGACTTTTCCTGCATCTCTTTTCCCCATGGCGTCATGGAGAAATTTTCACATTTATGACGTGGATCTAATATTAATACGGCGCAATAAATCCAGTTTGTCAGGCGGTAGTGCTTAAGCATCTTGTCCCGAGCACCTAAGCTAAATAACTCGGCCGCAAATCGAGGGATCCGGGTTCGAATCCCGGTCAGGGCGAATGATTTTTCCTCTCAGGAATTTCGCACAAGTCTGCAAATAGATTTTTTCGAGAGATTTCTGGCCCATTTTAGAATGGACTGCATGCTGCTGAAATAAAATTACCTGCCGCTAACAGGTGTTTCTGGAGAAAATATGATGAATGGAGTTAGAATAAGTGGCTGATGAATAACTGCCGGTCAGATGATCCAGTAATGGACTTTTTGATTAAATGGATTTTTGGTTAGCAAAATAAAGGCAAATGAAAGAAATTAAAGTCAAAGGAAAGCCAATTGTAGTTATCCTTTTTTATTGTAACATCCTCAACACAATTTAGCGACATTACGCTAAATATCCTCACTAACCTCGGAAGATATATCATGCAGGAAGAGGTACATAGTTATTTCAATATCATTCGTCTTTCTGCCGAGGTGATGTGCTCTGCGCAATTCGAAATGGCGCCATCATTTTCTCCTAGACTATACATACTAACTACAAGCAGGACTGCAAGTGCCGCTGGGCGATACTTTACACATATGCGAGTATAATCCAAGATATTTTTGTCGTAGAAGTAAGCACTGAAAATTACCACTTTAGAAAATAGTCCAATTTTTGCTGGATAAATTTTCCAAGGTTATTATCGCAGGAAACAAGGAAAAGTAGTCAGCCATTTACACTCCCTTACTTGGCTCCAGAAGTCACGCTCATGCATTCAGAAATTGATTTTTCGGCAAAAATTCTTTTTTATAGTTAGATAATTTATCGAAAAGTTATTATTGAACTATATTTCAAATTTAATACTTTAAAAAAACGTAAAATTTACCTCGTCTTATCAGAAGGACATAGTTTTAGGGATAAAGCTATACCAAATACCAATTAAGGACATATATCTGTATTTCGAGACTTTCGAGAGTCTCGTGGAAGTGGTACCGTCTCGTCTCGTCAAAAAGTGGTCTCGTCTCGAGTCTCATCTCGAATTCTACCCAACGATCTCGTCTCGTCTCGTTTTCGAGACGAGACTCGAGACGAGACGAGAAAGTCTCGAGTCTCGCGGCAACACTAATAATTAGAAGTAGATGGCTATGTTGAAGATTGCGATGAGAAATGACTATAACAAGGATACTATTTTTAATGATTTAGACCGTATGCTGAAACACCAGGCCTCTCGCTCTTTGACGACTCTTCCTTTTACAACCAAGGAAGAGCCATCACGTTATTGTAAGCTGCCATTATTGCAAAAATTGACGCACAGGATCATGAAAGTCATGTCTGTGAAGAATTTGAACCTGACGTTTTATAATTTCGTGACCATACGTAAACCTTTATTTATTATTAAAGATAAATTTGACAACTTTGACAATATTGAAGTCTATGCTATAAACTGAAACTCGTGCTATGCTTGGCACGTTGGCCAAACTGAACGAAAATTTGATATGAGAATTAAAGAACATAAAAAGTGCTTCATAACTAGTGATGTTTCATCCATGTTTTCTAATCATTTACTGGAGTAAAAGTAACTTTGGACCGGAAATTTACATAAACAGTGTAAAGATTAAAAAATAGATTCTTGAGAGAAGTATGAGAATTCATATGATGGACAGAAAAAATTGCATCTTGTGAACGATTTTACTTTTGACTTGCATTCACCATTGATATTAAAAACCTTTTTGATCGTCCCCCGATCTGTTTATGTCATAACCTCCAACCTGGTCATTGACTATGTTTTTTCTTGCCCCAACTTCACTCATTCATCTTTAAGTACCAACCTCCCAAAAGCATAGAATGACCTCCTTTTCCCTCCCAACCAACCCCTTGAGATGCTTTGCCGTCCGAAAGGAAAGCGATTTTCCTTCAGAGCGATAGTGGTGGCACTCCGTAAAATTTTTATTTATATAATTTGTTTTTATTCATAATTTATTGTAATTATTTGGCAAAAATTATTTTTTCTACAGTGATAGTCTTTTTTAGATCAATTTCAGATGTATAGTATTTGTGAAATGATACCTATGAAATAATACCTTTGTGAAATGCAACACGTGAGATGCGCACATATTCCTCTCACAAATTTTACAGAATAATTTAATTTTTATGTCTTTACCTCTGGAACAAATCACACACCTCCCAGTTCTTTTCCTGCGCTTTTCCTGTGGCTCAGATGTCGACGGCTATCCTTATTTTTCCAATTTTCTCCTAAATTCCCTTGGCACATTTTTTGTGAATCTCTCTTGCCAATTAAAAGATTAGTTAAGCCTATGGCAATTTCTCGGAGGCATGTTCTCCTATTAGTATTCATTTCAGGATATATGCTCTTAAAAATAAATGAACGCATTGATGCCTGATGTATTCAACAAACCGTAAATTAGCACCACTGGCCTTCTCCTCGTATTTCTGGCAACGCTATAAGTAGCACACATCTCATCGGCCGTGTCTACACCACTTTTCGTTGAATTATAAAACGATATCATTTCCGCTTTTTTTTCACCTGTGGACGAATCTATGCTGATTTCACTGTGCATACTTGAAATCATTAGAGCGTTCTTCTTATTTTTAGTAATGTATGACACAAGGGCCATTATTTTCCCAAATAAAAAGACGCTGCTGCATTCCTCCCTACTTTTCACATCAACAATTTCAGGGGGACACTCCACCTTATTCTTCCTGCTGGTCCCCACCATAGTCAATTTTCTTTGAAGTAAGTCTTCCAAAAGTGGTACACTCATGAACCAACTGTTGGCAGTAACGTTCCTAGCCGTTCCCAAAATTGGACTGACAATCCGTTTAACAACTTCTCTTGGGCTTATGTCTAAAAAAACGTCTCGCTGTACCCCGAGATAAACCTCGAATGTTTGTGTGTAATAGACAGTAGTATTCACGAGTGCAAACATTTTTATCCGGGACTTGGCAGGTTTATTCAGTAAATATTGGCAAAATAAACATGTACCCCGAAAAGGTATCAATTGCTCATCTATAGTAGCAAAATCGTCTATGCTGTAAAGCTACTATTTGTACTATTTACAATGATCTGAAGGATTTTTTTCATAAAAAATGATGTTGATACAATGTAATGGAGACATTATATCATTTTTATTTCCCTTGAACCCAGCTGCCTGAGATACATTGTTATGGACTGGTGTTCGAACGTTTCGTTCTGGCTCAACAGTAACCCATTTGGTTATATGGTCTTTACCCATAAAAATATTAATTTGTTACAGCTGCATACTCAGTTTCTAAATCACTGATGTCCTGACGTGGCTGGCTATGTCGTGCTCCGATTCTTGCGCTGAAACTGTCGAAAATTCGCTGTCTGAGTCAAATTTTTCTTCATCAGACAGTTCACTCGAAAGCAGAAGAGCAGTTTCTATGTCCCTCTCAGAATGTAAGTAGGTCATCTAAGAGAAAAAGAGTTATGTAAATTACGGAAATACTTTTTACGATGCCTACAATTTTAATTCATAATTTTATCAGGGAGTAAAGATATCATATACACTGACCTTGAGTTTTTCGCAAAATCTGAAACCTTTCCACTAACAACATATTCTGATAGAAAGTGTTCTCAGTAATAAATGATATACTTTATTCCTAAAATAAAGCAATGACAGGCGTATCTGACTCAGTTTCTCTTTGGAATAAGATAAAAGGAAAAATTAATGATGAAAAAACGTTGAAAATTTATAAAACATAATTATGTCTCAGTAAGCTGAAAAGGCGTATCGATTGTAGAAATCAGATAAATGCGATAATGTAAAGTAAATAGACTCACAAAATATTAGGATGAACTATAACTAGCAACAATAGTATGTAGATAATGCATTATACACAATGAGAAGAAAACCTTCACTAATTTAGGATACGTTTGCAAGCACTAAAATAACACTCTCAAAACTCACTCCGGAGAGATGCGCACTGTCTTCAAAAAAGCATCTGATCTCAACCAAGAAAATAAGGAAACTAACGATTTTCACAGGAGAGGTCTAAAACATCTATAACTCTATATAATGAGAAGAAGAGACCATAAAACATGACCAAAAAAATATCCCATCCAAAAAAAGACGCTGGGGTGTCTGGGACACCCCGCGCGAGTCACGGCGGGATAAAGTTTCTCTCGTCTGCACTGACTTATCAGGCGTTTCGGCTAAACAAAGTTTGGTTCAATTCCAAAAGCCATTCTTGTGAAGATGCAGGTCTCCCGGGTTTTACACCACATTGGTCCACGTTTCCACGGACGACAGTTTCGGCGGCGTTTCAGTCGGCTTCTTCAGGTCGGTGAAGTGAAAGGGTAGCCATTCCTCGTCTTATATATCTCACCCGTTGGATTCAGGTCTAATGCTTGAGATATATAAGACGACGAATGGCTGCACCTTCACTTCACCGACCAGAAGAAGCCGACTACAACACCGACGAAACTGTCGCCCGAGGAAACAAAGACAATGCGGTGTAAAACGCGGAAGGCATGCATCTTCACATCCATCAACCCGCGGCAGCTTACACAAGGATTTCAAACTCCGCTCTTCTTTAATGCCGCACAAAATGAAAATTGGTTGGAATTAATTAAAAAAATAAGTATACGGAAAATACTATTTTCCTTTAATAATTTTATTTTATCAGCAAAAGTCAAAATGATAACATTCAAAGAAGAACTACCAGGCAGTAGAATACATTTATAATAGTTTTAATTACGACTAAAACAAGTAGGCTCTACTTAATATTAAAATAAATGAAATAAACAAAGTATAGACTTCTGAATTGAGGTAATGCAGTCATCCTCACAATTACAGATATACGGGCTGATGTAAACTAAGAAAATATTATTCAGTTGTAATGTTTTGAGCGCCAACGTTAATGCAAATAGCCTAGGTCTTGACTGTATAAGATATATGTATACAAATTACAACAGCAAATTTTGATTTATTGTTTCTTTCTGCTCAGCAAACCGGTTTATTATATTATTGGGGTCTACATGAATATGACGGTGAATGTACAACATAGCAAGGCCTTTTAAACGACTTTCACCGCATCTTGATCGAACGTAACTTTTCAGAAGGCGTAGAGCAGAAAAAGATCTTTCAGCACCTGCAATACTGACAGGCAAACTTAAGAGGACAAGGAAAAGTTGCTTTATTAGTGGAAAAAGGACAGGATGGCATGCATTATAAGCATCGATGACAGTTGAAGGAATAATTTTACCATCATCAATATCCCGGTTCCATTTCACTATCCACTGTTCATACTCTGATTTTAGCTGAAAAACAAAACATTATTTTTGGAGATCAAAGAGGTCAGAATACTTCTGCCAAAGTGTGTTTATATCATTTTTAACGTCTGCAGTTTTTAAAATGACATTCTTAGCCAAAATGGCCTGTGGGAGAAAGAGATTTATTCTGAATACGTCCATTACCACATCAGAAAATCTAGAGGAGAAGTCCTCCAGAACCCAGTCCAAAAGGAGGATGTAGATGTTTCTTCGGAAATATTCCTCTGCAGATCGAAATGGTGCATTTGAGCGACATGATTGCCGTTGAGCAATTCTTGGGGCGTTCATCTCTCCTCCTAAGGAGCGCGATGCGGCCGTTGTTTTCGCAAAAATGCCTTTAAAATCTTTTTCAACAGCAAGTCTTTTACTTCTGAAAAGAGATTTCACTGAGAAAAGTACCTCTGAAGCACACTGAACATCCAAGTGTTCTGTTTGTAATAACTTGCTTAGGTTGCACGTAGCACCCAGCATCTCAGCGAGGCAGCAGAATAACACTAAGAAATCACTATCTCGAATGCTACATTCGTAACTCTGAGCTTTTTGAGCCAAAGAATCCTCATTTGACCACCTGAAAATGATTTCCAAAGCAACTGACACCTTTTAAATATTTGTAAGAAACTGTAGCACGGAATCATGGCGTTCTACCCACTTGGTCTCGCAAAGCTGCTTTAGTTGCCCTCCCTGGGTATTTTTCAAAACCATATTTCGTTTCGATGAAGCACGGAAGAAATTAATGATTTCCACTAAAATACCATGGAAATTACAAACAGATGGTACTCGATTTGTTTTGGAAATTACTAAATTTAAGTTATGGTTGTAACAAGGACAACGAACAGCATTAGTTACATTCTTCTGAATTTCTTGCACAGCTCCTACGGCGGCTGATACATTTGTAGAGCACCCATCTGTGCCTATACCGACACAATATTTTATGACTAGTCCTAAGCTATGGATTTGCTGGGTTACGATTTGCCCAAGTTTTATACCAGTAAGAGAAGGTTCAATGTGTAAATCAACTTCTGAGATAACTTCATCCACATCATCTGAAGGAGAATGGTCTAGGTCAACGACTGCTTGCCTTAAATTTAAAAATCCTACTAAGTCCTCTCTGACTTCCTCGGCCAACACATAACTAATAATGAGTGACATGTGAGAAATATGAGAAATGTCAGTTGTTTCGTCAAAAACACAACTAAAATATGTAGCCTTCCTCATTCGTTTCACAATTGTAGCCAAAATCTCTTGGCCACAGCACTCAATCAAACAGTTTTGAAGTGTCCTGCTAGTGAGCATATTTCTTAGGGTAGCAGCCTCTAAGTGATTCTGTAAGGCTGAATCGCCAACCTCGCAACGAAAAAGCAGTAATGCTCGTAAGTTACCGTCATTATGTCAAGGGCTCTTCCAATGATAATGTACCGTCGCAAAGTGGGCCAAAATCCAAAAAAGCTGGCCAAAAGTCGAAAAATAAAGTTCGCGCAAACCAACCAAAAACAGTTGATTTATATTATTAAGCATATGCTCTTTAAGATAGGGTACTATAGAGAGCATGGAATCCGCCATGAAAATTTTTACAGTTGGCCAAAGTAGAGTGATTTTGGCGACCGAAATTTTTCCGTGGAAAATAGCTATAATACATATAAAGATATAAAGATATAAAGCTTTATTAAAGAGTCGTTATTTATATTGTTGGTTTCAAAGTATTTTGATCCCCAAAATTGATCTTTATTGCATGAATGAAGATAAAGTTTGTTCCGTTTTATTAGTCTTTTAATATTTTTATAATTTTTCAAAAATTGTGTTGTTTTTTCATTAAATTTTATGTTTAACGTTAATTATCGTTTTTATCGATATCAGGCTATACGGAGTTATTTAAACTGCGAGGTAGAGGAAAGAAAATAAAATTCAGAAGGAAATTTATGCGATAACTTGCGATTCTAATTTTAACAGCCATTTTTATTTAAAACCACCCCGGCCACTCGGGCCACAGTGGCGGCCACTAATGGTCGGGGTCTAGGCGAAGCAAGTATACAATTTCCGAGTATAAAGACAATGGAATGCCAGTTCAATGACATTGGTAATTTGAATAGATATTTTATGAATAACTTTTCATATTGATTTTTTATAATTCTATTTAAATGGCTAAATTCAATATAAATCTTATCGCAAATTGCAACTTCTCGCTACGTTGGCGACTGGTGATTCTTCGATGAGGAGGTCGTTGGGACGTTTCTCAGCATTTATTAGAATAGATTAGATTATTTAGATTAGATTTTTTGATTGAAAATTTTCAATTGAATGGAGATACTGATGCGAAAGGTATTTTGACAAAGTGCCTACAAACATGCTTTTTCACTAGATATTTTGAGAAATGGAACAAGGCGCAGTGAAGGGAGAGTTACTTCAGAGTTAATAATAGTAAATGGCTAATAGAAAATTGGCCTGATAATAGATGTACCAAAACTAGGATATGGCACCACAAACGATGGTAACACAGACGCTATTTTGCGGACCCTAAATTATCAGCAAATATTACCGGTAAGAGAAACTGACGACTATTTCAAATTAAAGAAAACATCGCTGCTGAAGTTTAGTGAGATTTTTAGTTAATTTAATATTTTTCAGGGCTTCATGAACAACTGATTTCAAGGTTTTAAAATATTTTGAAAGTAATTTTAAGCAGTCGAGCACTAAATCACAGTGAGTTCAGAAAATACTGTCTAGCAACAGCGAAATTATACGTGAAGCAATACCCTTGGTATTATATGCCACCAACGGTGCACAAGCTTCTGATTCATGGTGCAGATATATCCAAGAAAGCAATTCTGCCCATCGGGCAGCTTCCAGCAGATGCCTTGGAATCAAGGATTAAGGATAATAAGAAATTCCGGCATCACAATATGCGGAGGATATCAAGAGAGGCGACTAATAAATATATATTTCGGAGATTGCTGTTCACCTCTGATCCCTTGATATCTTCAATTTCATTTCAAAATAGTAAATCGAAGGAAGATTTAGAACCAGAGGTGAAAAAACTAATTGACTATGGGAATGACGAATGGGAAGATGAGAGTGATGACGAGTCATCAGAGGATGAGTGACACTTTTTATCAATATTATTATTCAAAATATTTATTCAAGTTTTTGGTAATAATATTATTGAAAAATATTTGTTTAATATTAAAATTTAAATAGTAAATTATCATGGTCTCTGCCTCTGGCTTACATTTATGTTGAATCCTGATCCCAGTAGTGCGACAAAAGTATAGCTAAATGAAATTGACAGGAACATAGCCAAATTAAAACTAATTTTGCAATAAAAAATTAATTAAATATTTATTTCTTTGTGAAAATGTAATCTAAGTAAGCTATAGCTTTAACATTTTATTTATTTAACATTTTAATTTGATGCAAGTTCATTTTCATCGAGAAACACATTTTCAATTCCTCCCATTCCGTTGCAGTAGTCATAATTTGTTAAAATGTATTATGCATTAAAATTCTGCTTGGACAATTTTTTTACGGATTCAATAGCTCCTAGCATTATTAATTACAGTATTTTGATAATTATCATAGAATATTTTGAGTTTTAACTAGACCACTCAACCATCGAAATTAAGCTTCGCCATTGCATATTTAATGTTTATGCACTCAATAGCGCTGTATCCGTAGGATTTATTGAAAAAATAATAATAAAATCATGTTTATCAGCCCAAAATACCTTAGAAATGCACTTCATTTTGCATATGGATTGGTAATTATTAGAGTTATTAATTTTGGCCAGCTTTTTTTCAGTTTGGCCCACTGAGCGTCGTCCCGATGACCTCTGAATCACATTTTTTAGTGTCAGTTTCAGATTTTTTTCTATTTTCCTTGATTATCTCCCTTCTGTAGCAGTCCAGTTGGCTTGCGATTTGATTTTCAGGTTTTTTGTATTTTACCAGAAACTTCAGGGCCAACAGCACTGCACCTTTGTGATAGGCTGTGTTTTGGTGATTTTCCAGATCACCGTGTTTCCCAAGCAGTTTTGAAAACTTCTTAAGCGGCTCTGTAACGAGGGATTTATTTTTACCGCAAGCTGCCGTTGATTGGGCAAAAAAGGGCAATACCCACACGAAAGTCCATTCATTGAGGGAGAAACCACAAGCCAAGGGTATTTTTCAAGATGCTCCCTCCTCACGTAACGACACTCTTCCGCGGTTCTTCTATGAGTTGAAAAGTGATACTTGTAGTCACTTGCGGGTGTCCAAGGGCTTTCCAAAAGTTCTGCTATTTTCCTATCATCAGGTCTTTCTTTTCCTGGTACAATAAAGAGGCCTACGTCACATTTGAAATTTGCAGCCAAAGGAAGTGAAGAAATTGAAGCTTCAGTCGTTGTTTCGTGGTTGCATGGGCGTGAATGCAAAATGATTATGGGCGCAGCTTGAGTCTCATTGTCAGTTATGCAGCATGATAGCATGGTGTTAACAAATTGTGTATTTACTCCTGCTGCTTCTGGCGTATTTTGCTTTTGGACGCAGGAGAAAAAGCTTCGAAGGTCCGCAGAGGCACTGTTAGTTTTCCGCTTTGTACCAGGCATACTAGAAGAGTACGCCTGTAAACAAAAGTAAACCTTAGCTCTTCCTTCTGCAACCCTCTAGCGTATTACTTGAAAATTATTTGGCTTTATTTAGAGAGTCCTCAATTTTACTGCTATCAAAAGGAGAGGGGTCAAAACTATGGTGGGTGGACCTCTTACAGCATTTTTATTATAACACAAATGAAAATAAAAGTCTTGTAAATAGGTGGGTGTTTAATTCCTTGATCAAAAAGCAGATAAATAGCAAGAGAGGCTAATCTGGACCCGAGCTTGAAGCCGGCCGTCCGACTCTAATGGCGAGCGCGGGAAAGCACAAATAAGTTATGTCGTAGTAATTTATCGATTGAACTTAACGTCTCTGGCTGAAAGGTTGATCTTTACGTCAGGTATATCACAGAATAAAGGAAAAAGGACGCAGGGTCCTAAACATGTGAAGAACTCTTGAACTTGTCACTCACTACAACTGGAACAATACACTCGATAGAGCTTGGCCCCACTTACAAACGGCAACAGTTGCGCTCCGCCACGCAATGTGTCTCACCCGTACAATGTCTTACATCCTACTCTTCGAGTCTGCGCTTCACCCGCAAAGTCGCTATCCAACGACCACCTCACCCCGTATCCTCAGTTTCTCATAGGCAATGTCAGTTTAATCTTTAATTAAACTCAGCAGCGTTATCTCAATGATTCAGATGAGCTGGAACCGCTCTGTTCCGCAGCTTCCCACAGGCGACTGCCCACTCCTATCTTAATGACAACTTATCTGAATGGTCACTAACCAGTGCGGGCCACCCATGAGAAGGGAACCAGCTATTCACTATACACCAGGATATTCACTTACATACCTTATAATTTTTCCGTTACGGCACCAAAGCTTTCACAACTTTTTTCATCAAAAGGCTTATAAAAGTACAATTGCGAACATCGAGGATACTGTGTCTGTTTAGACAAGTGGCTTTTAGATATTTTCCAATTATATTTAAACATTGTATGTTGAGCTGCTGAAATAAAAACTTCCATTGGAGAACCACCTTAATGATTCCCATCTTTTCTATTTTCCCGGGAATTACGGGGAAGGGGGGGGGGTGCACCCCCCCTTAATCCGCCCCTGATAAGCAAAGAATTTATGAGATGACGACTGCCTAATATATTTTTTTTAAATACTACATGTTTGACCTTGTATAACTTCCATAAAATGAATCCCTCAACTTTTTAACTATTTCTCGTCGTTTGCATACGGCGACAAAGGAAGTATACGACACGGTACTAAGAAGGGTGAACCAGCACATAAAGTAAACTTAACAAATACAGTAAAAATAAGTCATTTTCAGCAGCATGTGTAGGAGCAAGAACCACTAATAACGTAAAGGAAAATCGATGGCGTTTCTGAATTTTACGCACTAACTTAAAAATAATCTTTGGTTTCCCGATCACAAGATAGCTGAATATATAACAGTTGTGATAAACGTGTTGAGCAACACAAGGCCATTGCAACGAGAAATAAAATGAGTGGGAGGGTCGAGGTAGGTGGAAGTGCGATAAATGAATAGATCTAAGCTTATAAAAGGGCTCGATTCTCGAGACTCGGCCCAGATCTTTTGATCGTCGACTAAAGTGTGAATGTGATATCTTCAAGAAGCTCAGCAATAGCGTCATTCAACTTTTCCCTCATCCTGCTGCTCTCGCTCTACGCAGGTGTTTGCATCGGTCGGCCTTGTAGGTGAATAACTACTAACTAGTATCTACCTCTTCATAAAGTCTTCTCTCTGGCCTCATTTAAAGCCAGAAAAATAATCACGATTAAGCATCGTATTTTCAAATAACTTGGAATAGTTGATGAGGAGGATAACCATATCAGATATATCCTCGTTCCTCTTCCTCGCTACCCAGCTCACCCTCTCCATTCTTCTCCAAATCTACATCTCAAATACCCCTAGTCTACCTGCATCCCTCTTTTGTAATGACCAATTTTCCGACCAATTCCGCGCCACGCTCCTTATTAGAGCTTTCACCAGTCTAATTTCACAACTATTCTAAGACTCCGACTTACACTTTCCCTTCCATTTGAAAATTTTCCTTTAGCCTGAGTAATTCTAATTCTCATACCCTTACAACGTACGCCATTTTCCTCCAAACTAACTCCCAGAAACGAAAATTGCTCTGATACTTTTTTTACTCCCACATCCCCTAGCTACCCAGATACGTAGTACTAATATGGCGTTGGAATGAGTTCATTTGAATCATCGGTATATATCGGTGGGCTTTAGAGCTTTTGCCTTCATTGAGGTGTAAAGGAAGGTGATTGACATACATTATAAAAGAATAGAAAGTTCACATACATGAAAAGAAAGGCAATTTTTACAGCATGGTGATTGAAAACGCATTGCACATGTTAAGGATTTAGAAGTCTATGCAAATTATGTCACAATTGGATGGTAAATTACTAAATTTTCTATCTTTTACATAGATTTATATTAACAGGAGTTTTCCTGTGCCTTATTCTGCCCCTTCAGAGGTTCTGAGATGCAAAATTAAAGTATCATTTTACATATTCTTTGTAACATCTTAACAGTACAAGGGTTATATTGTCCTTAGTAATACATTTTAGAAATCATAATTTATAACACTAATTTTTCTACGAAGAAATATACATTTTTATATCAAAAATAATGTACATACAATGTTTTTCCAATAATTATTTTAATACTTTCTTCTGGAACACACCTCATAAGTACCTAAATCCAATAAATAATTTGGGTATATATTTATTAAAGAGATAGGAATAGCTCTCATAAACGAACTGCAACCATAATTATAGTAGCACTTAGGTTATCATAATTTTTAACTATTCCTTCATTCATATTATGTTCCTCATATTTTATTGTTTCATACTTGTCAAAAAACTAATTTTAAAATAATAATATGCATAATAATTGTGTTCCATTGGCAATATCTCGAGTTATACATATCAATGTTTTACCCTTATTTTTTCATATCTGGTATTCCTATCATTCTTCGTTGTCTTTGTTGCTACTTTTGCATCCTTCATAATATTTTCGTGTGTTTTATACTTTATCTTCCTCTGTAGTTCTTCGCATTGGTAGTTCCTCTTCATATAATTATCAGGAGACCATTTCATTCAAGTATTCTACCAGCTGATTGGTAGGTTCATGGACAGTCCCCATTCTGTATCCCAATCTAATAGAAATTGTCTCGCTTTCCCTCCTAAGGATGGCCCGTTATTACATCCCTCATATCCAATACCTCCTCATTCGTCTTTCTCGCCATCCAGCTAACCTTCTCCATCCTTCTCCAAACCCACATCTCAAATGCCTCAAGTCTACGCACATCCTCCCTTCGCAATGACCAAGTTTCCGACCCATATAGCGCCACGCTCCATATTAAAGTTTTCACCAGCCTCTTCTTTACGTCTCTTCTCAGACCCCCCCTCATCAATTCCCTTCTCTTCGAAAATGCTTCTTTTGAAAGCGCAATTCTACATCTGATGTCCTTACCACTAAACCCATTCGCCTCCAAAATACTACCCAGACACGTAAACTGCTCGACCTGCTCTATCTTCTGCCCTCCCACCCTTATATTCAGCCCCGCCTTCTTACTTTTAGAAAATCTCATTACTTTCGTTTTCTTGTGATTGATCTTCATCCCATACTTTTTGCACTGCACCTCTAATGCATTCACCATTGACTGTAAACCCTTTGCAGACTGACTAACCAATGCTTGATCGTCTGCAAATCTCACTGATTTTATCAGCTCCCCTCCTACCTTTATTCCTACCTCCTCCTCCCCCCATGCCTCCCTTACCATTTCTTCTGAATACACGTTAAAAAGCAACGGCGATAGTGGGCACCCTTGCCGCACTCCCCGTCCTATCGTGGCCCATCCCGATTCTCCATTGGCTACCCTGACCTGCGCAGTCTGATTCATATACAAATTTCGAATCGGACGCCTGTCCCTCCAATCGACCCCTAATTGCTTCAACACTCCCATTAATTTCGTCCATTCCACCCGATCAAACGCCTTCTCGAAATCTACGAAGCATGCAAAAACATCCTGCCCATACTCTAGGTTTCTTTATACTAGCGTCCTCATCACCGCTATAGCGTCTCGCGTTCCCGTCCCTCTCCTAAACCCGAACTGGTCGTCACCCATTTGCCTTCTTCTCTAGCCTTCTGTTTAGAATCCTCAGAACTACTTTGGCCGCGTTGGATGTTAAGCTTATTGTCCTATAGTCTTCGCACTTTTTTGCCTTACTTTTCTTTGGTATAGGAATTAATACAGTCTTCGCGAAGTCTTCCGGCCACACTCCATCCTCATAGCCCGAATGTACGAATAAGCGCAAAAAGTTTTCCTCTTCCGTTCTTCCCCATGCTCTTTAAAAACTCTGCAGGTATGCCATCTATTCCCACCGCCTTATTCCTTTTCATGTCTCGTAGAGCTCTTTCGATTTCGCAATCTAGGATACTTGGTCCGACGCCATCTCTGTCGATATCGTCTTCCCTTTCTATATCTAACCTATTGGGCCTTATTTCTTTACCATACAGCTCTTCAACATACTCCTTCCACCTCTCCTGGATCTCTCTCGGTTCTACGATCACCTTTCCCGTCTTGTCTGTTATCGTTGTAATTCCCTTTCCATTGTTACCACCCGTCAGTTCCTTTACTTTCCTATATAATGCATCTGCTCTTCCCTCTTTTTGGCATTTCTCTAACGCGTCGATCTGTTCTCTCCACCACGCCTCTCTTGCTTTCTTTGTTTCTCTTCTAAGCCTGTTATTAAATTCTCGGTATTTTCTCTGACCTAGCTCTGAGTTTACGCTCTTCCATTTCCTTCTCTACTCCATCTCCCTTATCATCTCCTTCGTGATCCACGGTTTTCTAATTTTAGTTGCACTCACTACGCCTACCGTTGCTTTCGCCGCTTCTACAATTCCATTTTTCAAACTTCCCCATTCATCTTCCACTGATCTAACTCCATGATCCTCTCCCATTATCTCATCCACCTTCTCTCGATACTTCTTCTTCATTGCCCCAGTTAATGCCTCCGTATTCCACTTTCGTACCCTCCTTCCCATTCTTATCTTATTCAGTTTTACCCGACATTTCATGACTAATAAGTTGTGGTCTGTGTCTGCATCAGCTTCTGGATAAGTATGCGAGTTTTTAACACTATTCCTGTATCTGTGACGTACCATTATATAATCCATCTGGAACCTATCTGTGTCTCCCGGCTTCTTCCAAGTGTACCTACGTCGGGGATGATGTCTGAACCATGTATTTGTAATTACTAGGTTATTTCTGCGGCAAAACTCCACAGCTTTCTCGCCCCGGTCGTTTCTCCTTCCTAGCCCGTAATCGCCCACCTCCCGCCCATCTCTTCCTTCACCCACCACCGCGTTCCAATCCCCCATTACTACCAGGTGCTTACTTCCTGGTATCCTACCAATTATTTTCTCTAGCTGATCGTACACCCCATCTACCTCCTCCTCTTTATGATTAGAGGTAGGCATATAAACCTGGATTATAACTAAATTCGTTGGTTCTGCTTTTAGTTCCACTAATACTATCATATCACTCACCTGTTCTGCATACACTACTTTTCTACCGAGTTTCCTATTCATTACGAATGCAACCCCGCGCTGACTTTCATTCCCTCCACTATAAATTACTCTATAGTCACCGCTCCAGTAATCCCCGTCATCCTTACATCTTACTTCACCCAGACCCATGATGTCTACACCCACCCTCTCCATTTCTTGATTTATATTCTCTAGCTTCCCCGCCCTCAGCATAGTCCTAACATTCCACGTGCCTATTCTGATAGTTTCGTTCCTCTTCTTTATCTTCTTTTCCTCTGCTGCTGCTACGTCTGAACAAGGATTTCGTGTGATGACGACCGCAGGGGCCTTGCTCCCACCGCTGCCGGGCACGACACCCTGCCCTCTTGGCCGAATCCCGTAGTTGCCAGGATTCATTATTAATTGAGAACTGTCCATAATTTCAAGGTTTTTGTTTCAATTGAGATAGTATTCCGTGGCCTATCCCAATAGTGTTTTTTATGTGACACCATCACTTCAGAGGCCGCCCCACTGGGGTCAGACGCCTTTTGCAGCCGCCTCACTGAGGTACAGACGCTGCGCGGACTACCATTCGTCTGTCTCCTAACCTTCGACCAATCTGGCATGGGTGACCCTACCAGGAGCAATGCTCCCGCCAATGCAGCTCTAGGGGTCATCGGAGTACGCAAACCCTTCAATCACGACAAGGTTGTAGTCCAAGAGAAGGGCAGGAGACCATTAAGTACTAGAAAATGCCCAAGAGTTTGGTCTAATAAGGTCTTCAGGTATCTACAGTCAAAGTTAACTCACGCTAGACGCTTATATTCACTATTAACTTTATCCTCGCAATGCACATAGTTTAAAAACGAAACGTCAATAAAGAACATGTGGTAGTGTTTATTTGTAACAAGCGTATCAAATGTCATGTCCTTGTGATTTTTGTTTCATTAATGTGCGTCGCATTGAAGTTCAATCTGAGGTAACTCTCGTCATATAAAGTGGGCGTGGCACTTCAACTCACGTAGCAGTGTTTGTAGTACCCGTTCAATTTTGTAGTCACGTAATAATGGACTTAATCCCACATCTGGATTTTTTAGACAAAAGCCTACACTTTTAATAAGGGCCAACATGTTTACGTAATTTGTTTGGTGCTTGCAAACTATTAAAGTAAAACATTGACCTGGTTGTTTTGTCAAGTCACAGAATCTCAGGTTACAATATTTTCTCCTGATATCAAACGGAAAAGAGTCCGCAAATGATATTAAGACAACGAAAATTCTATAATATTGCCTTTTTTTTAAGAAGAATTGAAAAAACTGAATGAAATACTTTAGTTTACAAAGAAGTAGACGATAGTAATTAACACGAAAACAGCTTAAATTAAATAGAAAAAAATTTGAAGAAAGTAACTTAATGAAGATGAAATAGCTTTAATTTTAAAATATTATCACGGGTGTAACGATGCAGTACATTACCGTAATTTTAATTGAGTTATAATTTCCACAAACATACTGACAAGAGTACGCCGATCAAAAATTAAAGAATGCTACTTTTTATTTTAGTGGTTTAAATATATGAGTTATTTCAAATTTTCATGTGCATGTCGAGGTGCATATTTCTGCATAAGTGCAATTGAATTAAATCGTTGTCGATCAGTATTACCTTTGCACAGAGTGAAATAAAAATAGTTTGCATTACTTCATTGGCTGATGGTGACGACCAATTGCATGCTAAACCGAAAGAAATGCCAGGGGCCGGTGGCGGGGGTACCAAGCTTTTGGCTGTAGTACTGCCTGTCCATCCCGAAGATGCCCGGCCTTATCCTCCAAACCGGTCGTACCAAGTAAGAGTTTCTTTTCAAAATGTGCATGAATAGATACACATTTTTATTCACCTATCATTGTCTTTTACAGGATAATTCTTAATGGGAACGATCTCTAGCGCAACTTTACGGAAGTCCTTCACTATGAGATTCAGAAGAATTGAGTATCTGCTTTTTCCATTATTTGTCGAATTCGGGAGGTTTTCTTCTCATCTACAGCCCTTAGCTATATTATTCCTAGCCTTAAATGGCAATGGTGATTAAATCTAGTTCATATTCGAGGCGAGATAATCACATAATGATACGATGTTCCTCATTTCACATACTTACAGATCGACGGACAAGATGGCGGCACCAGATGGATGTGGCACGTCACCGGAGAAATTCTGCCTCTGAAGAAATCATACCGCCAATACTCACCTTGGAATCAACGACCGTTGGATCTGGAACACGAGTGCCTGAATTTCAACTCACCAACGTGTCCTTGCTCCGGTTACCATGCATACTGTGGTCAAGACAATTGTTGCAAAAAGAAGGGGTAAGTCTGCCAGAAAGGTAGAACACGTGGACGACATGGCCGGGCATTAACGTAATACGCATCTCTACATTAACATTGTTCAATGCAAGCCATTTTTAAAGTGTTTGGACTCGGGTGAATGTACACCATTATTCACTACACTATATAGAAACTTAAAGTGTTAGTACTTTTTAAAACTACATAAATTCACAAAAAAAAACAAGAGTTATCCCTACAGGAAGAATGCTAGACGTGCTGTTACTACTACTTAGCATATGCATACAGGAGCATTTGTTAACAATGTGAATAATTAGTTACAGTATCTGTCAAACAAACTAATTAAAAGTCTCAATGGAAGCTGTTCTAGTTGCTCACCGTTCGCGGAGAAATGACATTTTAAACCTGTTAGTTCTGCAGTCTATTTCCATAATTTTATGCTCATTTTTCCGCGGTAATTCGGGTATCGTAAAATGCTTTTGACGACGTCAGAGTAGGAAGCGAAGCAGTATGTAACGGCTTTTAGCATATCTTGCCGATCTTCACTGCTCGCGCTATAACTCTATTTTTAAACCCCCGCTCATAATAATCCCAAATACTGGCCGCGTATTTCATATTGGGTCTAGCAAGGGAGATGTAGCTATGTTCCCTTACTTTACCGTCGCACGTACCCGGTACCTTTTTAACAAATACTAATTAACGAGTAGATTGACCAGTTATTTTCCGAAGACGTTTACTTATCGAGATATCATGAGACAGTGTGATTGAAAATAAACAAGTAAAATAATCGTCCTCAGTGAATGAGATTTCTAGCGTCCAAATTAAGGACCAATCGACCATTTATAATCGAGAACACGCTCTGAATCAGAATGTGATAAATTTGGAATTTTATGTTGGTGGACATACTGGCAACAGAAAAAATGTGTGATAAGAAGAAGATATTATGCGGTACAAAGTACGCCGTTTTGAACTGTCAACACATTCCCGATATTAATGTCCTTCTTATGTCGGTGCACCTGTCACGCCCAAAATACCATCAGAACATCGTGAACGGCAACAGCTTTCCTCATCGTTTTGCATCAGAACACGACATTCAGTAGAATTCCGTGAAGGAATGAGCAATAATACTATTTATGTAACTATTGTTTTCATTGCAAAGGGTGAATTTCGGTTTTTATTTTACCCGGAATTGAGTAATTGAAGCTTTATGGCATTCTCTCATGGAAATTTCCCAATAAGAATTGCCCGAAAACATTGAGAAAATCAAGGAAAAAATTGATTATTTCTAAGAAAACAATTCTTTCCAAAGGAAATGCCTTTAAACTCTAGGGAATTTTTAATTCTAGACCTATTTTCTTTAGAAATGATGATTTTAATATTAACCACTAATAACATATATAGTAATAAAAACTTTGTTAATGAGTAATCACATTTGAAATTGCTAAACAGAATTCTTCCGACGGACGATTTTTTTCTATCACATGTTAACAAATTCCATATTCAGCTCTTCATGTCTCTCCGGAACTGAATAGCTGATTATTAGTTTTTTAGCATCGAGTATTAGAAATATTATTAGAACTTTATTTTACGGGTATTTATATTTGAAAAAATAAAACCCAGATATCAATCTGTAATTTTCCTTGAACATAATGCTAATGTTGGGGAAAAACTTCAGGCATAGAAAAGCTTACACCTTTAAGTGCATATAGAAGCAGTGCAGTGTGCAGTGATTAGAGTAAATAACTATAAGGAAAAAATATATATTCATAAAAACAAAAACATTATTCTGCAGTTTCATTTATACAACCCTATATTTCTTGGTTTTATCATGTTCGGCTGGAGACAATCGTAAGATGACTTAGCATTTTTATTAACACATTAAAGACCGGATTTTTTTTCCAACTTACCCCAGCAGCCGAGTATTTTATCATTTCCCTTTCGTTGACCTCAGCAAGCAATCTATGTTGGGTAAGTGTTATTTCATAAGTGCACTCCTTGGAGCAAGGCATTGGGAATACCTTAGTGGCTCTCCTTCAGAATAAATACCGATATCCCCGAATTCTATGGTCATCATAGGCCTTTAGAGAATAGGATCAGTGGTTAATTAAATTGCGTGGACGGCATTTCGGACCGGGATTTGCAAATATACGATCACTTGGAAGGATTCCGCTACAAATAGTACCTATTTTAAAGCTTATTTTTAGGCATATTGAATTATTTCTTTGCTAAGTTACAGATATTTTTCTGTGCTCTTGAAGAGTATTGATTGTTGTTTAGCTACGAATGGCGTCCAAAGGAATAAAATGTTGAGAGAATGAAGTGGTTTGCGGAATAAATATAAAAAGCTAGGATAGGGTAACTCCCAAACGGGGATGAAGGTTTAATTATTTTCTCACCCAACTTTAGATTTGTTTGCAGGAAGATATTTACATCTCCTTATATAGGGAAGAGGAAGTCCAGCTAGTCAGATGCGAAGCCAGAGTGAGTCCAAAAGCCTTCCGGTAATAATGAGCAAAGTCAGACCCATAATGGTCGAGTCCATTGATACCATTCCTTATCGCTGTGTTGCCCCAAGGTTGCCCACTCTCCTTCCCGCAAAGGTTGGATGAGTAAAAGCTGACGAATCAAGATATTGCGGGGCCTTCACAAGACTACATTAAAACGAGATAAAAAAGTTATGTAGGCTATGATGAAATAGAAGGACATGTTAAAAATCGGAAATCGAGGGGAGAATGCTCGGCAAGAACAGAGGAAGGAAGAGGGAAATAATTTTAGACGACTTAAGGAGAGGCAAAACGCATGAGGACCTTAAAGGGAGATATTATGGTGAGCAAGTATTGTGGAGGAAAATGAAAGGATTACCCATATATTGTAAAGTTAATTTAAAATAATTTTAAAAGTTAAAGTTAAAAACTCAGGCGATTGAGAAGTATGTATTTCCCATAGCAAAAACTGTATCACCATGAGGCATTCGGGGAGAAAAGTGAAAAGCGATCATATTTCCACATATTGGACGTGGCAGTTGCTCCAAACATTTGTTGGAACGCTTTCAGATAATATTGTCATATCCCAAATGCTTCAGTCAGATTCAAGATGAGACATAACGAGAGTTAGATGACACACCTATTTTCCTTTCCTGCACAAGGACCTTCCCTTAATTGGCTTGATAAATCCGAACATATTTCATGCAAGGCCACTTACGTTACTTGATTACCCCCGTGATAGAAGTGAAATTCTGTCAATGACCAGACATTTGCCTACATTATTTGCATTTATTATTATTTATGATACTTCCTTGGGACCTCCTGGAGCTTGGGTCACCCGAGGATGCGCTCCAACTCTTTTGCGACCTTCTCCACGCGGCCATCGCGGACCTCGTTCCTTCTCGACGTCTGTCAAAGGAGAAGCCACTGTGGCTCACAGCAGAGACATTCCGTATCTTAAAAAACAAGCTTGCTGCCTGGAAACTTTGGAAGCGCTCTCCCAATCTCTACTCCCGTGAGTCCTTTGTCCATCTTCGCCGCCACGCTCGACATCTTCTCCGTCGTGACTACACGGACTACATCAAAAGAATTACTTGTGACATAAAGGTAAACTCCAAGAGATTCTGGTCACTGATTAATACAAAAAGAAAAACCCGTCGCATCCCGCATAAACTATCAGCCGGTGTGGTGACATATGAAGGTGACGCCAGACCCTCGAGCTACAATGATTACTTCTACTCTAATTTCACCCCTTCTTCTCCTAATATGAACCTCCCCCTGTTCATCCGGTTTCCGCTCTTTCCCTTGCGTCTATCTCCACCTCTCCTCGCGAAGTCCTAAAGTATCTGTCATCCCTACCTATTAGCAAATCTACCGGTTTGGATGATATTTCCTCAATTTTCCTTCATCGTACGTCTGGCGCTCTCTATATTTCCATCTCCATCATTTTTAACAGATTTCTCTTATCCGGAACTTTCCCAGCGCAATGGAAGAACTCCAATGTAACCCCCATTTTGAAATCCGGTCCTAAGGATACAATTGGAAATTATCGCCCCATTTTCATTTTACCAGTGTTGTCTATAATCTTTGAGCGTATTCTCCATGATGACATTATTCATTTCACTCTCCCATACATCTCACCCTTTCAGCATGGATTCCTTCCTGGTGGCTCCTGCCTAACTAATCTATCCATTTTACATCATCACATTATTTCTGCATTCGAAAACGGGTCGCAACTCGATGTCTGTTATAGATTTCTCTAAAGCATTCGATTCCGTCAATCACAACCTCCTTCTACACAAACTTCAGTCCCGTCACAATATACATGGCTCCATCATATGCCTTATTTCTAACTTTTTGAATTTTCGCAGCCAGCGGGTTTTAATAGATGGAATTTCCTCGAAGTATTTGCCAGTTACCTCTGGAGACCCCCAGGGAAGCGTCCTCGGCCCCCTTCTATTTGTACTCTACGTTGACGACCTAATAGAAGATATTCTACCCTCGGATTGCAGCATTCTTTTATATGCAGATGGCTGTAAAGTATTTACAGCAATTCCCTTAATTTACAGTCATCTCTAAATGCCATTGATAGCTGGTGCGCCAAATGGAAACTGCGCGTGAATCCTGCGAAGTCTGCTTCAATATCCTTCTCCTTAAAACGCAAAACCATCTCCTTTATATACCAACTTCCCAAGCACCCTATACCTTCTGTTAGTTCCCACAATGACGTAGGGGTTACCTTTGATCAAAAGTTGATGTTCCATGAACATATTTCTGGTATTTCAAAAAAGGCAATGTCGATAGTGGGAATTCTGTATCGGCTCAAAGAAGTAACCGACCCATTTGCCCTAAAATCTGTGTGTTCTTGGATGTGTACTACCCATCCTAGAACTGCTCTCCCATCAGGTCAACTGCGTCCCCCACCACTCTTAAATTACTCAACAACTCAACTTAACTTCTTTTTAGCCATAGTCCGTCATCGCGTGCACTCCCTTAGACATAGCTCACGTGAAGAAATCCTATCATCTCTTGGCCTATCACACCTCTCCCTTCGCCGGCTGACTTCGGACCTTAAATTCCTGCACTCCATCATGAATGGGTCCTTCCGCTCTGACCTTCTTCTTTCCTATTTTTCACTCCGCATCCCAGCCCGCATCACTCGCAATGTGAGTCTGTTATACACACCCAAATTCCGTCTCTGCATTTCCCAAAGATCACTATTCTACCGCCTACCTTCATCTTTCAATGCCCTAACTAATAGTCGCCCCACCTTTGACCTTTTCTCTTCACGCAACGTCTTTTTCTCCCAACTGAAACGTATTGCGTAACATTCATGTCATCTTCCCCTCATTCTTGCCTTGTTTATATTTTGAATATTTCTGTTTTGTTTCTACTACTATTGTTGTTTTTTAATTCAATCTGTTTATTGAACCCAATGTAAAGGCGTTGGATGCTGTTTTTGGAGTTTTGATAAATAAATAAATAAATAAAAAATAAATACATTGATTATAATTAGTAAAGTAATACCTGACTTACGCTTTATTCAAATCTTAGATGTCAACCATCAGCACCATTAGCTACATAAACAATAATCATTAAAATTTTAAAAATCGAAATGAAAATGTTCCTTAACTGTTGCCATTTTGCTAAGACATTTTTTCAATACGTATTCCAAATGGGTTTTGAGGCTAAAATGAGCATAAATTTGCAATTTACACCGTGATGACTATTTGAATTCTCGGAAATTTAATCAGAATAGTTCTAAAAAAGCTCGTCTTTATCGTGTAGCTGGTTAGAAGAGCTCTTGATTATAATGTAAATATTCTAGAAAGAGTTGACACAAAGCGCTGTTTCTTCGTTACGAAAAACTGAAGGTTCGAAAATAAACATCATACGACATACATATTAGTCATGTTTGAGCACTTTGACCTCAGCGTAGTTGAAATTACGTGAATAACTTCTATTTTCCAAAAATATAGTTCCAATAATATTTAAAATAACAACCTAATTCAGATCTATTTTCCGAATCGCAGAATGACCAACTTCTAGCTCCTATTAAAACCTAAGGTTTCCGGCGTAATTTAATTGAATTGTTACACGTCACTAAATGAATTTGTACTTTAAATATTAAATATTTTTTTATTTCCGACCATGGTTTCGACAACCACTGTCATTATCAAGGAACAATAGCAAGCGTTTGCATGTCCTGCATCCACAACTCAGAGGAATGGCTTGTTTTACAAGGTTGGAGGGGAGGAAAGAAGGATGGATAGAGAAATGGCAAAAGTAGAGGCAATACGACGTAATAACATAACTGGAGAGGAATCGGAGGGGAGGTTTGTTTCCCAAGGTGAACAGGCCAAGGAAAGAAATTTTTAAATTAGAGTTGAGGAACATATAGGAGTTGTATAAATTTTGACTCAACATCAAATTTTCCCAACATGTTAGGGACTGAACATTGCAGTGATCTTAATCCTGAGATATCACATGTATTGTGCAAAGGAAGAGAATTGAATTTCTAGAACGAGTTGAAATTGTACATTCAGGACGTGTAAACGTGGCGAACGGCCGAACTTTCGAAAACCACACCCCACTGAAGTCAATAATTTTACCAAAGAATGTTGATGTCATATCTTAATCGAAATTATCTCCCGTTCACCTTGGAAAACGAACTTCATTCCTTTTCTATTCCTCCACAGTTATTTTATTAGGTCATAATGCTCCTACTACCATTATCCACCACCTTATGCCACTGCTTTGTCCATCTATCCTCCCCTAACCCGCAACCTTGTAAAATAAATCTCCCAGTCCTCTGAGTTGTGTATATAAATACTGCGAACGCTTGCTAATACACGCACCTTGATTATGGCAAAAAATCTCGAAACCATGGTTGGAAATAAAATAGAGTGGAATATACAAATTGCAGATTCATTTATTGACTCCAGCTATGACTTCATCATGTAGTCATTGAATTATGTAGCTTACAATTAGTTAGCTCATTTTATTCAATAAAATTCGTTTGATAAGATTTTATTCGAAACTTATTCATTCTAGCCTTGATTCGGAAGTATAACCCTACGAAACTATATATTCGTGGGATGAAGTTGATCCCATATACGCACGAAGTATACGGACAGTAACGGTAACCGATTTTAGAAAGTCCTCACACAGCAAAAAATATAGCTCGCTAAAGTAATAGCCAGAAACAAAAGTTTCCTTTATTTAACGAAGAAAAGGTCTTGAAAAGGTCATCCGAATGCTTTCCTTAAAGAATGTTGGCCTTAGAAGTCCGTACATCTGAGGATCTCTTGCATTCCTCGTTTTACAGAGCTTCCCTTATACAAAACTTAACCATTTTAAGTTAAAGTAATTTTACTTATTGGGTTCAACGGTAGTTTCGTTATGAACTCGCGAGTGAATTATAAGGGAATATAAATTTTTATTTTGGTAGATTTCGATGAATGGCAGGTTGTATAAACATTTGAAATTTTGCGTAGTTATTTTCCTGTTCATGTATGTGTTCCAAAAATATTTAATTGTTAGACAACGTTTTTTTCTACTCTACCAAGCGAATTTTTTCATTCAGGAAGTGAGCATTCGATCGAGAGTTCATGCGAAGATGGGATGGCATTTTTAATTTTTTGTGTAGGTATAACTGTAGAAATGTAGGTACATGTATAATCAAAAATATTTTCTGCGTAAATTTTTCTTAATTATTAACCAAATATATAGCTATCCAGGTAATGTCTTTCAAAGACGGGGTGACTGCATATTATGTGGATGCTTGTGGGACTCGTTCTTAATACTTAGGTGACACAAAAATATGTCTCGTGGCGTCCATTTTCATAGTTTCATCTTTCATGTGCGTATTCACTGCACGTGTGGGACATTGAGAGCAAAACTGCTGTAAGACAAAATTAAGTTTTGGGAAATGAGGCTAAAATTATAATAAATGCCAAATTTAACCCCGAGTTTCTGCTTTCTAGCGAAAAAAAGTGAAAAAGTCTAGTGAAAAAAGTCTAGTATGGGGTGAGCTCTACTCTCTTCTATCAACATCAACCTTCAGAATGAAACGCTGAGTGAGTGAGTGAAAAATCATTGAAGCTAGTATCACATTGTTCATTCAAAAAACAGAAATCGGGTATAGGAATATTTCAGCGCTCCTAAATAAAATGTGGCACAACTTTTACACCTTACTTTTGCTTACTTACACCACTTTTGCTCCCAGAAAATTAATCAACGCAGTAATATTTATTGTTGAGTGCCCTAAGACTTACCAAAGCTATTCCTAATATACTTTCTGAAGCATAATCATAGTATTATTCTTCCCTTGGTCAAAGAAATATAATCTATATTTAGATTCATGATGACCTTCGTTGCAGTCGTAATGATAAGATGTCATGTAAGTTACAGTTTCAGCCTTAAATTTGTGGAAACACGGAAATGACATTATTTGTCACACTGTACCTTCCACGCTTTTTTTACCAACCATTGTTTCGACACATAATGTCATTTTCAAGGTAGGTACTACGGGGGAATAAAGTTTCCCAACAAACGGAGCGCCTCCACTATCGCTCTGAAGGAAAATCGCTTTCCTTTCTGGTGGCATAGCATTGCAGGGGGTTGGTCGGGAGGGAATTGGAGGTCATTTTATGCTTTGGGGAGGTTGGTGTTTCAAGGTGAATGACTGAAGGGGGGAGAGAAGAAACAAACACAATGACAAAGACGGAGGTTATGACGTAAACTGATCGGGCGTCAAACTAAATGGTTATTCACATCAATGGCGAATGTAAGTTAAAAGTTAGATCATTAACAATGTAAACATATACAATACTTCTTGGTTAAAACTTTCGCGGGTCATTATCAATCTATGTTTGTTTTATTTTCGGGTGTACCCCGCGCACTATAGTGCGCGGGGTACACCCGAAAAAAAACAAACATACATATACAATACGTTAACAATGTAAACATTTTTCTTTCCAGAATTTACAATCTCATGCTCCTCTCAAAAATCCTATTCTTTTACCTAAACCATGTTCATGTAAAATTTCTGCTTCAAAGTTGCTTTCATGGTCACACTCCAGTAAATGCATAGCAGACAGGGATGAAACATCACCAGTTATGAATCACTTTTGTTCTTTAATTCTAATAAAAAATTCGTTCAGTTATGCCAAGGTACCTAGTTGACATTGCACGAGTTACAATTTAAAGCATAGACGCCATTCTAGTCAAGATGGACAAATTTATCTTGATATAACAATAAAAATAGCATCATTATTATAGCCATTTCTAAATTCTCATCGCAATCTTCAAAATAGCCATTTACTTCTAATTGTATCCTGAACTGTATTTTCCAGCATCATATTATTTTGAAAATCGATGTGGGTACTCCTTTTTCATTATTCGTGATTAATTCAACTTTTATTTAGAATTTGATTGCACAACTTTCTTCTTTTTTATGTGAAAAGGAATAAGAACATTTTACAAGAACATAACACTACAGCAGAACTGATTGCGGATGTAGCCAGAGAAAAAACTATTGACAGGTGAATTACGGTTGCTGATACGGATTTAATTGCGTCATTTGAAAGCAATGAAACTAAAGCTGTATGTGTGATAAATAAATAGTTTTGGGCATAATAATGCTTGACTTATATTCATTACCTATATGAACGTTTGCTCGTCATAGAAGAGTTATCTTTAGAAATTGTCCAGGCAAGTTGGTGTGGGGAAACAATGATTGGATAGCGAGGTAAATACAACATATGTATAGTCATTTAAATAAATGTGAATTTATAAAGAAAAAATGATAGTGGCATTTATTGTGAATAATTGCGAATTACGCAATAACAGGTTGACTGCCGAGGGTTATTTTAAAAAATGTCCCCTCTGGCCAAATAATTTTTGGTTGGATTTTTTTAACATAGGTAAATTGCAAATAGCTTCAATTTATTTATGCTAATGATAATTTTAATGAGCGGACACCGGTGTCCGCCACGGTGTCAGACTGACGAACGTCAACTTATCGACCAGCGGGTACATTTAGGTTCACCATAATATGATAAATACTCGTATTTGGGTATTGTAATTTTTAAGTGAAAACTACAGTTTTATTTGCAGTAATATACTTTTCAGCAGTAAGCGTACATACTTCCGTTCCGGCGCCGACCCAGCCGTCCTCCTCTGCGGTGGCGGACACTGGTGTCCTCTGCGGCGCAAACATTGTCTGCTCCCGTAATGTATCCGCTTCTTTCGTTGGCAGACACCGCATTGCCTCAGGGCGACAAATTGTGGTCGTAATTCACACCAGTATATTGTAGTTCTTTTATGAATGACTTTGTAGGAAAGCAGTTACTACTTTTTTCACCAATGTACCAACTAAATTTCTGTTCACCTTGTATCTCTTACATTTCTAGTCCCACCTTTTTCAATCATATTCTATTTCCTGTAGAAAACATAAATAAATATAATTCGAGCAAAGAAAATAATTTTATGGATCATCATAACATCGTTTCATTACAAAATAACCAATTCTCCCATTTGAAGAGACATCCAACATTGTAGCTCAATATTCAGTGGTACATATAAGGCGAATTTATTTTCCGACAGAACGTTTTCAACCATCTGTGCTGTCACTGAGACATGGAAGGAGGCAATCATTTACTTCTATAACGTGTTTAGTGGAAACAAGCTCGAAGATTTACACGGCGCGGTTATCTGCATGTTTTTTTCGTCGTCATATGCTGGTAAACTTCCTTTTTTTAGTCACAATTTTTAGCTACTTTTAGGTTTGCCAGACCATTTTATTATTTGAGAAACTTTGAAACAATATATACTGTTTTTACTAGCACTTCACCATGGATACATTCACCCCACGGACCTGATTCATCGTTGAAGCGGCTAAGCGAAGATATGTAAAAGAACCATCAGATTCTGAAAGTTTAGCGGGAAATGATGGACACATCCCTTCAAGTGATGAGGACATCGGAATGGAGGAATCAAGAGACGATGCTATGCAGGAAGCCCAAATGGCAGTTTCCGACACATCAGATGAAGAAAGTGAAAGTGAAAATGTGCAGGTAAATAGGCGGCTTTTCTCATCACATGGTACTTCATCAGATGTTTGGATTGAGCCAGTGAAAAACCATCAGAACTTTCAGTTCAGGACGCAGAGTGGATTGAGTGCTGAAATTACAAGTTTAGTAATCTTTCCGCATATAACATGCATTCTAAAATTATTGACGCCGAAGTTCTGGAAACTATAGTGCAACAGACATATATTTATGCCAATCAAGTGAGAGGCCAGAGTATTTCCAGGAAATCTCGTGTGATAGATTGGAAACCGACAAGTCTTGCTGAGATCAAGAAGCTGTTTGGGATCCTAATTTATATGGGTGCTGTGAAAATGCCGAAAATATCTGATTACTGGAGTAGAAAATGTATTTATCGGAATGATGTATCTCCTTCTCATATGAGCAGGAATAGATTTGAACTCTTATTGCGGATGTTGCACTTCTCTAATAATGAGGAAAATCCTAATAACGACCCTCTGTTACTTGTAAATTCCAGAAAATATACACACCTGATGAAGTGTTATGCGTAGATGAGTCTATTATACCTTTCCAAGGTCGTTTGGTAATGAAGCAGTACATTCCTCAAAAGAGGCATAAGTATGGTATAAAAAATTTTAAATTGTGCTCTGGAAAGGGCTATGTATGGAACATGAATATTTATGCAGGACGTAAGAGTGATGCTAAATGATCTGTTCCCACAGTAGTAGTTATGCAACTGTCAGAGAAATTACTAGACGCTGGAAGAACGTTAGTTACAGACAATTACTACATAAGTTTAGAGCTGGCAAATTCACTTCTTGATCGCTAGACACATTTGCTTGGAACTCTGCGCAAAAAACCGGAGGGGAATACCCAAAGATGTAACGACCAAAAAACTTAAAAAGGGGGAAATTGTGGTAAGGGAAAATCAAAGAGGTGTGTCTGTAATGAAATGGAAAGATAAGCGCGATGTGTTGCTTTTGTCAGCATTACATTCGAATGAGATGGAGGAAATGGAAAGATATAGGGCAAACGTAATGAAACCAGTAGCTATTATAAAATGCAATCAAGGAAAATCATCGATCGACCTTTCAGATCAACTTTCGTCCTACTCAACGCCATTACGTCGGTCTTTGAAATGGTACCGAAAAGTAGCATTAGAATTTATTTTAAGGACTTCAGTAGTGAATGCTCATTTTATTGTTAACCGAATAAGTGGCAGTAGGATTCAGATTGTAGAATTTAGAGAAAAACTAATCGAATCGCTTTTGAGAAATGAGCCACAAGTGTCACATCTCCGATCATATTGTCACAAATAGAAAGAAAAAAAAGCATGGCCACTCATTTATTCGGGAAGGAGGAAGGAAATGCCAGAATCAATCGGAAATATTGCCGAGAATGCTACGAGAAAAAACTGCGCGGGAAATTTGAGAAAAACAAAGTTAAAAAAGGTACCACTTATTGTGACGACTGCAAAAAGAAGCCACGATTTTGTTTGGAGTGTTTTCATAAATCTCATTTGTAAAAATTATAAGTTTTTGTAATAAACCTGGTGATTGAAAAACTGTTGCACGTATTTTATATTTAATTCTCCTTGTAATTTGATTGAAGGTTTTATCAATGCCAAAAAGATGTCTGCGTGAAGAAAGCCCAATATGTCCAGCAAAGTTACTGTGACAACTAAATTGAACAAAAATAAAAAACTACTTGATTTTTAGTATAATTTGTGTCTATTGTGCTTCAATTTCTTTATAAAGATACGTTATCTCGCCGAGTAACGCATGAAAGATTTAAGAGTTCAATAGAAAACAATGCTTCACCTTATGAAGAAATTTTGCAAGATAATTACTGTTTCGCAATGAAATATATGAAACTTCAAATATGGTAGACCTATATTAATGTAAACACTTTGACTCTTACCCAATTTGAGACTTTAGTGCACTAGAAATAAATATGAAATAGAAAAAATTAGTTCTATGATCTTGTTATTCGGGTTTACCGGTGTCCAATACCGCGGTAGACGAAAAAAATGGAAGTTGAAATGAGGTAATATTCATGACAACGGAAAACTGCTAAATAAAGAAAATAGAAAAAAACTAAAGGTAGGATATCGTAAATGAGGCCATAGAGGATCAATTAAGGTGACTAAGAACTAAAACAGCGGTCACTCGGCGCATGGAGGCAATTTTTTCTCCGTGGAGGACACCGGTGTCTGCCACGCCGCGGTAGGAAAATACGTCAGCGGACACCGCTGTCCTCCACGGCGGTCAACCTGATAAATAAGACTAAAGTATAAAAGCCATTGTAAATTTCGGAAGTAATAAAATCCATTAAGGGTTCAGTATGACTAACTCAAAGACACGGTTTAGAAATGCAAACAATTTCTTTGATTTTGTAATAAAAATGGAAAAAACTACGAAAGTAGAGGTATTTATCAAACTTACATTTTATTCATCGCATTTTCAAACCATTAACTTTTTCTTTACGATTGGAATATTATCGAAATATTTAGGTGTTGGGTGGAGAGAGTAGCACATATAATCCGAAAACATAAAAATCCCTACACGGATAATCAATATTTTTACTTCTTTCGCACAATTGTTGTCGGTTATAGAATAAAATAACTCTGTTGATTAAAGAAGCGGGGAGACTATTAAAAGGCTAATACTATAATAATAATATTAGCCTTATTAGTATATAAAATAAAATAATTAAATGGCTATCGAGTCCCAATATAAATAAGATAAGTAAAAGTATAGTCCCCAAAGATAACACTGAAGAACTATTAATTCTGGTTTCATAAGTGGTAGAGTTTTCGTGAATTCTATTTGGGCTTTTCCCTGGGTCAATAGCCGACGTTTCGAAGGACCCTAAAGACGATGGACGATTCGCTCTTCGAAACGTCTGCAGTATAGTTTGATCCAGTGGTGAACCCCAACAGATTTCACTGTCAGCATATCCGGGAAAGCATCAGATCATATTGGTAGCCGTTTACTTTGCATTTTCCTGAAGACGGTGGCCAAGACAACCCCCGAAACTTTGGCAACAGCCTTCATTACCCGGTGGGAAACAACAGGAAACGTCATCAGTGAAATAAAACAATGCAATGAATGAGGACATGAAGTTCTTGGATTTATAATGAGAGACACTTTAAATTTTAACAGATTTTATCATAAAAATTTAAGGTTAACATGTATGAATTTTATGCTTACACGCCAGACATAATCTAGATTATTCTTTGTTTCATCAAAATTCATTATGGTTCACAGTGACTTTATTGAAAAGTGCTCATCTGAAAATTTCCACTGTTGCCTGCTATTGGTAGAAGACATACACTTAAATCATACTTCAACATATCTAAGGACTGCCATAAAATTCCCAGCAAGAAATTTCAATATCCAAATCAACATTTTTTCCATTTAATTTCCTGGTCTGCATAAACCCTTTGCATGGAGATGTACAGTCTCCTGTTAGATACCCATAACTCTTGCAAAAAATTAGTAACAGATATGGTTGCTTTGCAGTAGACACAAGATGAGAACTTTCGCTATTCCTTTCCTTGACTTACTTACAGCCTTTTAGATCTTTTTTCACAGTTAAATTTGAACCAGGTTGGTTTTGAGACCAATTCATAACTGGTGAAAAATTAGTAAAACACAATGATTTTTGTCTATTTTCCTTAGATCCTTCAGTGCGTATATGGAATTCATGAAGGCTTTCCTCACCTCAAAATCACAGTCATGAGTCAATGGAACATAGGTTTACAGATATGTATTTATATATTACTCCTAGTGTAATAAGCACATACATACATATTGTAATAAAAAACATAAGATTTATACTAGCTGCATTCGTCTCAGTTTGAAGGCTTATTACCTTCTGGAGATACACAAGGTTCTTCATGCCCTGTGCCACTAGAATCCTTAAGTGTTAATTTCTTGAAAGACTCCAAGTACTCGTCTTGAGATTTAGCAAGGGCTTCAGCCAGATCCGTAGGATCATCTTCCCATTCCATTAATCCTGAAATGTTCCATATTTCATATTGGCAAATTTAAATGCTTAAATTTTAACGGAAGACACAATTAAAAAAACAACTGAATAAAAATAAACATTTATCCATGGGTAAGAGGAAGTAAACATAGATTATTAACTGACACAGAAGTGTTTCTAATACCGTCCATTACTAACTATGGCATAGGTAATCCTACAATTTAGAATTTATTTAAAAGACAGGGGCATACGGCGAATCCTACCATTTACAGAATCTCCTGAGACATTGACATTTTTGGATTAAGGCAACTTTCCACTCTCTTCAAAGTCGAACATTCAGATACTTATTCCGTAGCGAGATTTCGGTTGATAGCTAGTTTACCTATACATCACCCCCAAAACTAGAATTCAAATATCTTTGGATGGATTCAATGAACCCGTGGATCCGATAAAAGATTGGATCAAATCCTCGACACCTGACTACATCACTACTCAGCGGGCATCATTACAATAGTTTGTATGAAATCGGTAGAGAATCCAAAGACATGTTTCATATGAATTATGAGATGAGAAATGGCTGAAACGTTAATTAAATCAATTAAATACTAATCGTGGTAGATAATGATATACATTCAATTTAATGTGTACAAGTGTGGTCCTTGTTTTTCAAATTCGAATTTTTCTTGAGACACCCCCTAAATTTGTTTATATGGAGATAAAATAAAACGAATTAGATATAATTGCAAGTGGATATTGGGATAACGTTCCGCATCACACTGAAACTTTAGAAGTTTTGCTGTATTTCGGTCATTTATGGCGATTTTTAAAAATTATCGCCATTTCTCACTCATAGCGTTCATTTTCACATCTGTTCTGGGTGTCATTTCTGGTTCTTATTAGCGGTCGCTATCTTCACGTAGCGACGATATAAGCGACTGATGCTACGAATTTGATTTCGGTTCCGGGTTAGCGGATCACTCGCTAGGATAGCTGTCGCTAATTCATTTTAGATGCGGAACAACAGCAAAATCCGATTCCGGTTCATTTATCTGTCGCTAACGCGTAGCTAACTCATAGCTAGTGTATCGCTGATTTCAATGCCGCGCTAACCCATACGCATGGATTATTTGAGAGTGAAAATAATACATTTCGGATTTTGTATATCGAAAATCAAAACTTTGACCTTGTGGCATTTAGTTAATACGGTTTAATTGCAATCGCTGTTAGTTTATTTACGTTTCCCTAATTTACTCTGTAAATGGAATTATTTACATGGAATCGTGGGAAAGATTATCTTAGATTTAGTTTAGCAAGGATAGATATTGAGTGGATATTCTTCGAGTTAATTACTTTTATTGCATACTTTAATATCGAGTTGTAGTTGTTTCCACAGCGTAACTATCTGAAGTGATGTCAATAAATAATGGACGTGACAGATTAGTCTAGTGACAGAAATTTTATGAAGAGTATCAATAATATTTAAAAATGTCTTTAGCCCTTAAAATTAGACACTGAATGTGCCGATATTTCGGCTTCCACGATTTTCCTTAAAAAGCTGATGGTATTGATATATCGACTCGTGCAAGAAATTAATTTGTTTAAACCTCATCTTATAAAATTTAATATTGCTTTATCTATTATTGATCTATTGCGTATTATTTTTTATATTTAAAAAGCATTTTATTTTGAGCATCTGAAACAATTTTGACTCAAAGCAACTAAAAAAGCACAGCAGACGCATTAAAAATATTTAAATAAATAATTAGTTGAAATGTTTTAGAATTACGCTTTCTGAGAGTGAAAAAGGAAAATAGAATCCAAATTCATAATAGAATCGCAGAAGGTATCGCCATTACTCTCTCCTTCTTTTTCGTTTCACGAATGAGCTATCAGAAATTCAAGCTATAATATCTATTACTAATTCGGCTGCAGATTTTTGAAATGGACCGTACAAACATTTAAACACGTTCGAAGTATGTTTGACGTTACATTTTATGACGCTGGAGGATTCAAAATGGTATACCTTAACATTGTCAGTTATAAAACTTCTACGACTACGAGCACGGGAGCTATATATGACATAGCTACATTCATAAATTCTGGTAATGAATAATCTCAGAGTTTAGTTTCTAGCACATGCATATAGCATTCGTAATGGTATAAGTAACACTTCTAAACTTTCGACAGAAAGTACCAAAATTGATACAGCGGCATACGAAAATGTATTGAAACGTTTACAACATAAGTATTTATCAAGACACATTAATGCATGGAAAACTCTCGAGGTTCATTTCACTTACGCTAGCTAATCGTATATCTAATGCAATAAAACCAAATCAAGGGGACCCCATTATCAAAACACTTAATTGTATATGTAAACGTTGAGTTTACAGCACTTTAACATGCACCTTCTTGTTTTGGAGTGGCATCATTGGCTTTAAGTGTTCACCCGGATAATATCTAAATGTCTTCAGAAAATAACTTCGATTGACACACTTAACTTTATCTTTCATTTTCTACTCGACTATTTGCTGACTTTCACCTTCATTTGCGTAAAATTAGCTATATATCAATGGAAATAAAATAAATGAAAACAAAGTAATACATATATCGTTATGCAATCAACATTTACCTGAAAAGATAAATTAACACCGTTTATATACCCGTACATGCATAGAGCAAGTGAAGAGCTTCAAATATCTGGGGAGTATTATAACAGAAGATATGTCTTGTACAGCTGAGATAAAAAGAAGGATAACATTAGCAAAAGAAGGATTGCAAAGGAAAAGCAAGCTAATCTGTGGGCTTTTGAATAAAGAATTAAGGAAGAAACTAGTGAAGTGCTACATATGGGGGGTGGAACTATATGGGGCGGAAACTTGGGCAATTAAGAAGGTGGATGAAAAACGAGTGGACGCCCTGGAGATGTGGATATTGAGGAAGATGGAAAAAGTAAGTTGGAAGGATAAAGTGAGAAACGAGGAAGTACTGAGGAGAGTGGGCGAGGAAAGGACTCTGATGGAAACGATTAGAAGAAGAAAGAGGAATTGGTTTGGGAATTCCCTGCGAAGACATTGTCTGCTGACGACGCGTATAAAAGGAATGGTGGAAGAAAAGCTGGGAAGGGGAAGGAAAAGGAAGCAAATGCTAGATGACATTAAAAAAGACGGAAGGTACGCGGACACAAAGCGTCTGACTGAGAAAAGCGTGGAATGGAGGAAGAGCCCATGAGGAAACCTGCCATCTGGAGCAGAAAAATGAATGAATGATGAATATACCCGTACGGTTTGTAGCTGATTGTTATTGAATTAGCACTGCTTGTTTACTTCACCGTTGCTAACCTAAGTAAATTCATCCTTCTTTTGTTCTTCCTCATTGTGTCGATTTTTTTGGGATTACGTCACCATACGGTGGAATCATTCGCTAAATTCACGAAGTTGTCCGAACCTTAGCGACCGCTAACTTGATCGGAACGGTGATAGTGTTGCTTCTTAGCGTGCGCTTAAGTTAGCAATAGCTACCTCCTAGCGACGGAAGAACCAGAATCAACGCGCAGGTACCATTCGTGCAATCATGTGCCTCGAATAAACATACCTTAATGAAATACTTCCCAAGGGACATGGTATTTACTAAATATTTATACATGTGCCTTTCATGGATCCATAGCGTAAAGTATGGCGTAGAAATCACACCATTCCAAGTACTCACATCTGGGCGACATAATAACCGTGAAACAAAAACTCATCGCTAAAATAACACTGCCCATTTATCAAAACTTCACCACCTACCCACCTAGAACTTCCAATGGCACCTGGTTTAGGAAATTGTACCCCGACTTGCTGAAATCCATGTTGCCTTGCGATGGACCGGGCTCACGGGGTGACACTACGTCCGGTGCCGTGCTCACGGAGGCCTGGTCATCTTTATCCTCTTCTGAGTACGTTTGACTTCCACAGTTCTGACACAGATGGAAGAAAGAATGGAAACACCAATTTTAACCCTCGGACTACCAATATTTTTACAACTTTTTGCAAGCAGGGGAGCAACTGAAGTAACCAATTAATTTTATTTTATTAAAAAAATGAATCAATCCATTAGACTACTTGTGTCGTTATTCTTTCATAATTACTATAAAAAATTGCAATTTGGTGATAATGTTTAGTAGTAGTATTTCAGTTTAACGTGCTTCGATGGAAAAGGTCATTTAGCACTTAATGTCTGCCACTTGTAGACAGGAGCAACAGGACTCGGATGAATAGGAGGATCACATTTTTTTACTATGTCCAAGATTCAGCTTGTTCACTTTCCCATCTAGTGATTTGAAAGTAAAATTTAAAAAAGCCGGAATATAGTTTTTAATATAGCGATGGTAGTAACAGAAGGACCCGTTTTTTCAATCTTCCAGCCATTGAGCGATTTTGGGCCACCATTGGACCTCACATACTTATCGATGCACAGCACTAGACTTTCCTATACGAATTGGCTACTGAGTGGCAAAAATTGCATTTTCGGTATGTGTAATGGTGATGCATTTTTTAACGTTCTATAAACTTAGAAGCAATCTTGAGTATCTGTGAGTGACATGGAATGAGTGCAGTTCTTTTAACAGAAGGCTGCTACATGTAGTACTGTTTTTCTACTACATATGCTGTAAAAATCAATAAAATACTTACTTTGTGTGGTGAGGTTTCATTTTCCTTTTCATTCTTCAATTGACACTCATCCATCCCACCAGGAAAATTAACCATTTGAGTTTCCTTCTGTGGAATGTGACAAAGGAGAAAATTATATTACATCATCAAACTGCCATCTACACTTATTCATAACTACCATGGACCAATACAATTATGAAAAATTAAACAATTAAAAATATTTGGTCACTGACCATTTTATATAATTGCCGCTCTAAATCATCCAGCAACTGAATGGCGCTTTCCTGAGCGGCTAGCTTTCTGAGCACCTCGTCGTTGGCCATTGTTTTTTCCTCCGGTGTGCTCTGCAATTGACATTGCTTTAATATTTGTAAGAAAGAAGAAATTTGCATTATGATTTCAATGAAGTTATGATTTCTTAAGTTTTGACGCATACGGAAAAAAGAATTGAAGCTCCAACAATTAAAGGAAAACATTTGACATGAAAGTGACGCGAAATGGTCAGTTATTTGAAGAGGTAGCCGACAACTGTTGTCATTGAGGCTATGGCTAGGTTAATAGATTGACAAGAAAAGGGTTATATGGGGGTTGAAGGGTCCTTCAAACTATTAAGAGGCATTAGCATTGGTCTACTCCTGATGGAATTCACTCATGGGTTCACGATTAAACATCCCAGTAGACATGAAATCTAGGAGTTGAAGCAAGCCAGTGGTGAGTCATTAATTTGTGGTTCCTAAATGGCAGTCAGAATTCTAAATTTGATTCCTGGAATCAGAAAAATATTTGTACTTCTGGTCTTAATTTGTTTGTAAATTATGCAAATTTACGTTTCCGTAGTATTTAATTTAATGGTAGAGAGGCGTTAATGGAGATGTTGGGGAATGAGAGAAGCAGAGACTGGGTGAGCTGCTTGCAGAGTGGTTATGGATGCGTTTGGTTTCACTTAAAAGCAACTTTGAGGAGATTCATGGAGAAAGGTATAGCATTTAGGAGTGAGGATCAATTAAAGATATTTAAGGAGATAAAAGGACAAACTATTTCCCCTTGTGTCTTCATTGGCATCCGCAGGAACAGGGCAAGTAAGGTAAAGTGAAGAGAGAAAGAAGGCAAGAGTGAAGCCTTCCGTTAGTATTAGCCTACCTTGGCAGACAATGTCAAAGGGGACACTTCCCAAAAACTCATTGTGACGAATTGTGAATAGCTGCCAAGATATAATCCATTAGTCACTACAACCAATCAAAATTGGAGATAATCAAAACTCGAGTGTCACGATCAACAAACTCCCAAACATGAAAGAGCTATGAATTTTTTAGATGATGCCATAAAAGAGCACTAGCTCAAACTACCCGACAACTTAATTACATGTCCTTACTGTATAAGTACATTTCTGTATTAAAAGTTACATAAGCTGCATAAGCTTAACTCAGCAAGTGGTGGTAGTTTACATAGGTGCGTTCACTCTTTTGCATGCATGATGGTTAGTCGGGGTTCTTTTACTGCCCGTCCCTTAATTATCCGGCAGGAAACATCAAAAGTTTTATACATTTTTCTAATTAATGAAATTGTAATGGTGTAACTGATTTGCCAAGATCTTGGTCAACAAAGGATATACATACATGGTCCTAATGAACTGGTGGTACATATCAAGTAAACTACATCACTTTTCCCACTCACCATTTCAATAGCACATTCCTCACTTTGTCGATCTGCTCCTATCATTAAGTTTGAGCCCACTAAGCCGTCGGTGACACTGGGTGGATTAGGATCAACTCCAATATTGGCTTGATATGAATCAACAATGCTATTATAGTGGCTACGTCGATGATAGGACATACGGATAGGTTTACCATCAGGCTCGGCCAATCCATTGTGAATTTTGAGGGGTTCTGAAATGGAGAAAACTTTTCTGTAACAACAAGTATGTAAATTATGGCTAATGAGGCTTCCAGTAAAACAATGCAGCCTTATAAATTTGATATGGCATGTCTAGGAAGAATATATCTCTTGGTAAATAGAGTCATATGTGGTTCCAGTAAGTTCGGAGTGAGTTAATGACTCATTCCGTTGGAATTTAGGGAGAGAACTGACAACTGTGTTCATTTGCACTACAAGGGTTTTGAATTTGACAGGATCTGGATTTAAGCCTAGGGTATAAAAATAACTTGCCATTATTACAGCCACCCCAGCATCCTGATACTGCCTTATTCAGTGATAGGAATATATTTATCTAATAAAAACGTAGCTTCCTAAAACAAGAGCAAATTTAATGAAAATATAAGATCTGGATATGTTCCATGAACCACAAAAAAGTGAAAAACAGTACAGCTCTCGTATATGAAATTCACTCAGCTTGGAAATTGGAGGTGATAATGTCATGAATTGTTCAACCCAAAATTCGAATACGCGCGATTCTGTGTGGCTAAAACTTGTCTCTGAACCCTTTGTGCACGATCTCCATCCCACTATGTCCTCAGCTACCATTCTAGCCCACAAGATACATGCCAGTTGGCCTAGAATGTTTTAGTGTCCATATTTGTTGCTGCGTCATTTAAGTGTCGCTACGGAAACCGTTTATTTTGTATGATGGCTCCCAAAGTTACTAAATACTAAGATAATACGGCAGTACAGCAGTAGTAAATAAAGGGCATGAAGCACTCTCTACAAGTCCGAATTTTGGATTTAATTCTGAAAAATATCTGAAGGTGGTAATTTACCAACAGGAGTGAATTATCAATAAGTGTGGGGGTGAAATAAAAAACCATATTTGAAACATAACGTTTTGATTAAATAAACGTAAGCAATTAGTATTGTCAGTGTTTGTGACAAAAATAATTTTCTACCACTGGTATTTGGTTGAAGGCAACAGCAATGAGCTCTCGAAACAAAAGAAAATATCTCGCAATGTGAAAAGGAAAGTTTGGCTGGCAGTACTTCGCGCAAGGCCAGGAGGTCTCAACACTCTTGGTACAAATATTGCTGATGAAAGGGAGAGGGACATGGTTTAGGAGGGTGTCATGGAGCAGGTAAATGATCCTTTCATTAACTCCATCCCCGACTGCGATGACCTAGGGACACGAGGCTTGAAGAGAGTCGGATTAGATGAAGGGACGGGGCAATATGGATTCATTGTATGTACAGTTATCGAAAAACCTGTTTGTTTCTTGGGGCAAACCCTTAGGGATAGGGTGTGAGTCCGGAAACAGGAGGATGGGCCGAGTTCCCACCCCCATGGCCCTTCTCTTCAAGATGAATATGAAGCAATATGTTCACTGGTCGATCCACACCCATGCATGAATCTGTGTTCTACTACACAAATTCATAAAAACCCATTTCATCCTAATTCAGAGTATGAAAAGTATTTTTAATAAAGTAAATTGTTAATATTGCCTAGAAAAACAGGAAAAAGAAAGCATTTTTTCGCGTAATCATAACATAAACAGCCATATGTCCCTCTATGGCTGTTCGTATCGTGAAATTGTGATTATTGTCTTACAGTACCATTAATTTTCATTGCCCAGTATATTACGGCTACCTATCTTGTGATGGCAAAGTAACTCAGTAACGAAGAATGATACTCGATAATGAAATTTCGAAGGTGGCTATGATAGGTATCTACTATGAAATGATGCAGCAAAATTGTCAAATTTCATTTTCCTGTGAAAAATACCGATGAGTAAGTCATGGATGGCGATAATTGAAGTAATAATAGGGAAACCCGAGAAGGCATTATGGATGTTTGTAAAACATGCATTTTATTTCAGCTCGTGAAGCATTGAAAGCCAGTAAAGAGAAAAACGCACGGCAATATCCTCAAATATCATATTGTGATGAATATAGCCATATCATATGTCCAAAAAGTTACATTTCCTACCACCAATTAAAAAATCAAGTGGTGAAACTTGAATTCACACATTTGAGTTACTCTTTTACCTTTGTATTATATATCGCTTTCAAATCATGTACGAGAAAAAAAACTACCATCATGATATCTACACTTTAAGAGCATTAAAATCTACACATAACTTGAAAGTTATAGAAAATGGTAGTAGGCAGGGGCAGGTGAAAAAGACATTAAATTGATTATATCCTTTCTCCTGATTTTTATGATATTTGATGGAAATGAGTATGGTCACGAGAGCAATGAGATACATAGTTCATATACCATTATAAAATGAAGTATATCTATGGATAGATAATATTTACCTGGGTCGTAAGAATATACTTCAATGGACCTGTTAAGCATGCCACTCAAGGCCTGAAGTTCCATATGGTTCCCGTGGACGCAGTCTTTCCGTTTCCGGGCTACGTATTCATCAAAATTTTCACATATGAACTCCTTGTAAAAACTTTTATTTGAAACCTGAAAAAATAGTATAATTGTAAATTATTAATTTAAAGCCATTTTATCATGAAAGAATATCACATATATTTTACTGAAGCCAGTACTTTTACTAACACATTAAAACATCGAATTTTGAGAGCTGCTATTCATTTCTTGTTTCATATGCGGGTTATAGGCACAGCTACCTATGCACACGGGGTAGCCTTAAGTCCCCTCCAGCGGAGAGGATTAAGGCCTTGATGATGGTCGCTTTTGCACATTTAGCACATTTATCTGATCTTTAAAACATTGTGGAGTCCTGTGCTTTATTACAGAGAAGTCGTACATTTAGTGGCTTTACTGAGTCCATCGAGGCTCTGAGCAAATAAGACATCCTGTTACCAGACTCCAAAATTCACATATTGCCTAGATCATGCGGTTTTATTCGTATGATAGCGAAATACGGCGAGTGCTGGTATTTGTGTGCAGAATGGAATAGTGCAGTGCATTTGGCTGCCAACACCGATAAGGAAATAGATCCAAACGGAATCGTTAGGGGAAGAAATCAAAATAATTACCTTTCATAGGTAAGTTGTTTTTATTTAATCATGTGGGTTAAGTTTAGGAATCTGAAGAGGTTATTTCTGGTTTTTGTGAGCAGTATTGAAAGATGTGCATGCGTAAATATAAAAGGAAACGAGTGAGTAATAATGAGCTATGGGATAATTGGTCTCCCAAGCCACTTGTGTCTTTTAATTCATATTTAATAATTAATATATTTATTGACCACGTATAAATAATCTCTTCTTTTAATTTATTGAGGTTTGGTCAATTAAAATTCCTTTATTTCACTGCCAACGTTTTGGCAAATTTATTGACATCCTGAGGGCTAATTGAAAACCATAAAAAATTATCAACATAAACAGGTAGAAACAGAAAAATAACAATTGTTATAACAACTTTGGTGACAACTAAACTGTACATTTTTTTATCGGGTACATTAATTTAACAATTATCAACAAACCTGCGAAATTTTAACTACACTAACATGATGTCAGCCATTCCAATTTACAGGGTGAATATAAACAGTTTGTTGGCAACAAGAGAACACACCAGATTACACCAAACATTAATTTAGAAAAAAATCATGAACATTGCTTTATATAAATACAAATATAACAATAACATCAATTACAAAATACAAACATTGATCACATTTTGTAATTGTAAAACACTATTAAAAAGTATATATTAAATTATAAATATATACTTTTTATATATTTATAATTTAATATATACTTTAAGTATATTGTATAAGACGTATGTAAATTCTGCATAATTTATCTATATACGCTCTCAAATTGCATGTATTTGGGTGTTTCATGATATGGATCATTTCTTTAAAAAGTCTTTTGTGTAAATTTGATTCATAATCTATAATTTTGGTTTTATTAAAATCGAAACTATGGCTATTAGTAATGGCATGATCAGCCAGGGCACACGTTTGTTTTGATAATTTTATTGAGGATTTGTGTTGGTTCAGCCTATCTTTTTTATATTGGACAGACGTCGCAATATTTAAAGTTTGCTGAATTGAGGTGTAATGACCCTAATATAAATAGGGGTAAAGATGTTAATAAAAGTAAGGATGACATGGTTATGAATTGACTATGTAGTCACAAACATATTGGTATAATATGTAATGATTTTTCTAGTCGTTTTACTGAAGGAATAATGAACTTAAAATTGAAATGTTCAAATAAATTATGGAAGGATTGTTCACAGACAACAAAAAAATAGTTTGTATCTGCACGAGCCTAGTAATTCTGAGATAACCAGTATTGTCAAACATTTAAAAAATAAGGCCTGTGGAGCAGAAAGTATTCGAATAAAGGATACTAAGGGTCACTTGCAATAATACCCGTCTTAACTACGCTTGTTAAAAACAGTGTAAATGAAGGAGTAGTTCCACAAGGTGAGAAGATAACCCACATTAGGCCAATATATAAAGATGGCTCATATACTGATTTGAATAATTATAGACCCATATCACTTTTACCAGCTCTTGGTAAAGTACATGAAAAATATGTAGCCTCTCACTTTAACAATTTTATTTCCAAATATAGACTTATAAATAAGAATCAATTTGGCTTCCAAAAAAAACAACGATAGATGCATTAGAAAAGTTTGTGGACATATTGTTTGTGGCATACAAGAAAAACGTTGTAATTGTTGCTTTTATAGATTTAAAAAAAGCATTTGATACGGTTAATCATGAGATATTATTAGATGATCTGCAGAATATTGGAATTAGAGGAACTTCATTGGAGTGGTTTAAAAGTTATTTGTCTGATAGAAAATTGCAGTTAAGTTAAATAATGTGCTGAGTAACTTCACGATCACTCAATATGGTGTATCTCAGGGTTCTATATTGGGACCTATATTGTTCACCATATACATAAATGGAATCTTCAAATCCACTAAGCATTGTAATATTTGACTGTATGCAGATGATGTTGTATTAATAGCAAGTCACAAAAATATAACCGAGGCAGCAAAGTACATATAAGAAGACTTAAATAATATAGAAATTTGGTCACATGATCATGACCTAGTAATTATCTCTAAAAAATCTAAAGCAATGCAAATATTTAATAGAGGCATTAACATCACTCCCATGAAATTCTATCTGCATGAACATAATTGCCTACATAATAATTGTACCACTATCACTTATAAATTTTTGCCTCTAGAACAAGTTTCACATTATACATATCTAGGAATAACCATTGATCAGTACTTTAAATTTGATAAGCATATAGTTAAAGTAAATAGTAAACTAAGGAAAGTTAACTACCAGTTATATCAAATTAATACACTAGTCCCAACTCATACTGAAGTGTTGATATATTATGCATTGGTATAATCAGTATTACGTTATGGAATAACAATCTGGGGAAATGTCGGAAACTGTTATAAGGCAGTTCTACAGTCAACACAGAAAAAATACTGACAATAATTAACACAGAACATGACTTAGAACTAAATGATAAGGATTCAGGGATGTTACTTATGAGAACAAAGGATTGCACTTAATCTCAAAAGATCTATGCATACAAAATTAGGAATATTAAATGTAACTGACCTTTATAAATATGTGTTGGTGTTAAATAATTATTTTAACAGGGAACTTAAGATCCATAATAATTATAAACACTCTATGGAAAGGAGAAAATTCACAAATTACTACGTACCTAGATATTTTAATAACTATGGAAAAAACAGAATGAATGTTAAGGTAATAATGATTCTCAATGGTTTACCTAATAGCTTAAAACATATAGAATCGATTAGAGAATTCAAGGCTAAATTAAAAATACACCTATTGGAGAGATCGGTCAACTGATGTTTTAAAAACTATGTTAAATTGTCTGATAATATTACAATAATAAAAATGTGTAAATTTAAATGTAGAAAGATCCTTGTAAATAGACTTATAAAATATTATGATAAAATACTAGTATTCTACTACAACATGTATGGTTCGTTGTAATAAATTTCTGAATTCAAATATTTGTAACTTGCCGCTCTGTAAGTAAATAAGGAACCTTCCGACAAGCCATGTGGCTTAGAAGGACTCAGTATGTAAATGACTTAAAGGCACTTTAATTTAAAAAAACTTCCACAAAGTTGAGCCTGAAACCATTGAGATACTCTTAAGAGATATTAGCTATGCATAACTCCTATGCAAACCTATCCTGTGCATAGAGTGAATCAACTTCATAGAAGGTTGAAAACTTACTTCTTTGCATTAAATATCATTTATCTGAAATCAATTCATTGGAATGAAAACTATCCTTTCTAGCATAGACAATTTTTTCTCCCAGGGACAAAAAAAATTAGTCTTTATGAGTTTCACTGCTAGGCAATAATCAGTTATCTTTTTTATAGTTTCCTGTCTCACATTCAAGAGAAGTACAGGTACTCAGCATTTGTATAGCATGTTAACCTACGATTCCTAGTATATTTTATCAGTAGCATGTGGCTCACGGAGAAATCAAAATATAGTACTTACAATGAAGTCCATGCATTGATTACGAAGGATAGAGTGCAGTTCCTGGTTTCCGTACACCTGGTCCGCAGCTGCACGGAAGAGGCATGCCCCGTCCTCACACATCTCCTTGATGACCCAACCTTTCTTACTAATAATCTTCTCAAGCACAAGGTCTCTCTGATGAAAAAAAGGGCAAATTTACTTTTAAAACACAATGACATACTATTAATGCCAACAAGCTAAGTTACCTTCCCTAAATCATCAACAAATCTATCGTTTAACAATGTGAAGATGAAGGTTGTGAAGTTCTCTAACAGGTAGTTTTGGTAGCCGTAATATATATAGCTATGGATGGCATTGGCCATGGAGGGGGCCAGATGAGTGTAGAGGAAGGTCAATGACAAAGCATTTGATAAGGAAAATTACATTTGTAGGGGAAATACGAATTCGCTGCTCGTATGAAATATACGTTTTATTAAATAATGGTACAGGCAATGGGGGTGAGTCTTGTGAATTACTTCTCGAGAATATCTGTATGGGAAAGGAAATAAGTGAGAATGAGGTGGTAACGGCAGTGGGAATATTGTAAAATGGGAAGGCTGCTAGCGTAGACGGGATATCCAGTTAAATGCTGAAGCATGAATGTAAATTACTCATAAGTCACTCGTGTGAATTACATAAATTATGTTTAAAAGCTTGCCATTCCAACGGATTGAAGTAATGTGATTATAGTTCCATTGTTTATAGGGAAGGGTGGAAAGACCGAATATACAATTATAGAGCAATTAATTTAATGAGTATTACGTGAAAAGTTTTCAGGAAAATAATAATAGAAAGGGTGAGGAAGATTCAAATTGACAGAATGTGGGGTGTACAGCGTTGGTTTATGCCTGGTTGGTGATGTAGTGATCAGCTATTCGCAGTACAGCAAGTGCTAGAGAAATGTATGATTGCCCGGAGGAAAGAATATTGTGCAGTTGTGGATTTATATAAGGCATATAACAGTGTAAATAGAAATAAACTGTGGAAGGTTTTGAAGGACTATGGAGTGAATGAGCCATTGGCGTCGTCAGCATCAACACTTTGGGGGGGACAAATGGGTGGTCCGGGGGCACCCCCCCCCCCCCGTCCCCGTACAGGACGGGGGGTCCGGGGACATTTTAGAAAAATTGTGACCTTGAAATGACGTTTGAACACTAATTTAAACCCAAAATCTTACATATGTACAAGCAGGTTTTTCATTGAAACAATTTGTATTTAACCTGAAAACATGTCTATAGTTCGTTTTTTGAACCACTGGACTTGACAACAATGGAACGCCCTAGACCACATGCTTGATTCCAAGTCCAATCGTTCAAAAAACAAACTATAAACATACAATTGAAAACTCATTTTAAAATGTATATAGTATATAGGTATCAAATAAAAACTCATTATCAGGTCAGGTTTAATATGCTTTATTTTACACACACTACTGTTATTACATACGGTCTATCACATTACAACGTAAACATTAACTTTAAAATCTTAGCCTTGTTTCTCTTTACAGTACATTATAAAAATTCAAATTGACCTCTTGCTAAACGGATGTATACTGGAACTGAAACAACCCCAAAGTGGTTTATTTATTATCCTTTACGTTACCAAAATCACTTCTCCTAGTTTCACATTTTGAAATAAACAGTTTTGCAACATTTTTTGCTTCTACCTTGTCCAATATTTCTTTGTGAACGTAACAAACAGCAACATGATTCAACCTTTTTTGAGTCATGGTTGATCTTAGGTAGGTCTTCAGTTTACGCAGAGCACTAAAACTTCGCTCTGATTCACAACTTGAAGCTGGACATACAAGCATTAGTCTCACCAGGACTTCAACATTGGAGAACAGCTCCCTGACCTCTTTCATCATAGAGGTCAACACGTCCTTGGCGTCTTTTAAATTCTTTATCTTGTATCTTTGGTGGAAAAGCTCAAGTTCTGACTTCAAAATTTGACCGTTGATTTCCGGATATGGCGCTAGCACATTGAAATCATAACCTTCTCTTTTTAGCAGGACTTTCTCGAGCTGTATTTGTTCTTTCATACCAGCCTGTTCAAGTATACGAGTTTTGAGACCATGCACAGCCGTGTCAATGACTTCAAAATACTCCCGTCTAAAGTGTTCTTCTGTTGAAGTAAACTCGTAGCCATCAGCATTTCCCTCAGATATATTTTTAGGCACTTTTTTTGTCTTGGGAGTCTTAGCTCTTCTAGGCCCAACTCAGCTATGTACTTGTTACACTCTTCGATCACAGAAGAAAACTGCTGGTTGGTTCTGAGATTTTGTAGGCCATCAACAATGTGTTTAACAGATTCACATAACCCAGCCACTGTTTTCTTCTCGCCTTGAAAACTTTTGTTCAGTAGTTCCAAAAGTTCAACAACTTTCCTACCCATAATCAGGCCTACGTATGTGGTCCCATCTTCAAACACACTCAACAAACCACTGGCTCCTTCGTACTTGCGTTCTGTGAGTTCATTCAAAGTTTTCAAAATCAATGGATACTTGTGCAAAATTTCATTGATTTGTCCTTTCCGGTATATCCATCTTGTGGGACAAAGAGGTTTTATTGTTGCAATGTTACTGACTGGACCTTGAGCTGCATCTTCAACTATATGTTTGTATTCATCTTTAGCTTTTGTGTTCGAAAACAATACTCCTAGCTGATGAGCCCAATCCATGGCGTTTTTGACAGTTCTTGTCTCACAGCTTGCTTTCATTACTAGATTGACACAGTGAGCACCACAATGAATGTAGTCAGCGAGTGGTTGTTTGTCTATTACTACTGACTGAGTTCCCTTATGGATACCACTCATGCTACCAGCTCCATCGTAAGTTTGCCCACGAAGATTGGACAAAGGGAGCTGCAATCTAAGCAACACGTCAAAAATAAGAGCTGCTATATCTGTTCCACAAGTATTTGCCGATTCATAAAAGCCCAAAAAACTTTCGTAAGGCTGGAGATCAGCATCAACCCACCTGACACAAACACTGACCTGTTCATTGCCAGCAATATCTTGCGTCCCATCACCAATGACAGAGTACATCAAAGGGTTGCTTAACTTAATGCTCTGAACTATCCTGGACACAATTTCGTTTCCCAATATCTGTATGATTTCGCTTTGTATGGTAGGGTGAGTATAGGTAACATCTTTTTCTAGCCACCGTTTCAAATACGGCTTGTCCTCACACCGAACTTTCAATAGTTCCATTAAGTTACCTTCATCATTTTTGTGACCTCTTACTGCCAGACCTTGTCTAACGAGATACTTTACACTACTTATTATAGTCATAAGAGATTCTAAAGCAAGTTCTTGTTATTCGAGTTTAACATGTGACAGTTGTGACTCAATAGGTGCTTGTAACTGAGAGTAGCTTAAAACAGCTTGGGAATGCGCATCACTCGTTTGGTGGTTTCCAAACTTTTCAATAGCTTTTTTTCCAGTTGTTGAACCCTTTTTCACTAAAAGCCTTACCTGCTTTGGTAGCTAGCGTTTTGCCTGGGCACAATTGAGCATATCTTGCACAGTAAAAACCGCTTACCCCTTCAGCTCCAGCCACATGTAGCCAAGGAAATCTCTCGTACCAACTGGTCTGGAATTTCAGCACTCTGCCTGGAAGTTTTTGCAGGGGAAAATCCCCTGGTAGAATCTGAGGTTGATGAGGAGAAGTGTGACGAACAGAGCAGTCCCCTGATGCCACCACGTCTTGGTTGTTTCTTCCATCTTGCTGTGCTTCAGTTGAAGGAGAGCAAACCGATGATGATACAGCTTCAGAACTTGGGATTATTAAATAAGTCGCGCATTATAAATCTGGCGCTGGTCTAAGAGCTGGGAGTGAAGGCGAGAGGGGAAGCGGGGATTGAAAAAATGCTCATCCCAAAACATTTAGCCTATATTATAACTCAAATTAAATGTAGCTGTTTGGTAATAAGATAACATGAGTCGCGAGTTTATAGATTGTCTTAGCATAGTATGCAAGGCGGTTAATTGCTGCAAAGTCAGAGTTGGATTTATAATGTGCGACTTATACATACCAACGCGTTGAATTGTTTAATAATTGTTAGAATAACAAATAGCAACACCAAGATCTCTTTTAAAATAAACTATAAGACACTATGGCCATTTCAGGTCAGTAAACCCATCATCATCGATGAGACAATTTGTTTCTTTTACTCCCCCCACATGAAATCAATATCTACAAATTCGCTTTATCTCTCACAAAAATATATAAGCTTTACTTACCATTGTCCTTTTTTTGTTTTTTTTTAAATGACAACAAATTTCGTTGTCCCTCTGCTCGCTTCATTTTGTCAAGAAACACTTCAACGTACTTCCAAAAAGTATCAACTAAAACAACTATAACCGTTGGATACAACACATAATGAAAAACAGTTTAACATACATCTAAATAGTATGAACCATTGTCGACTAAACACACACAAGAAGACCGAGCCACGTGGCCGCTGGAACTGCAGGTGCAGTGACCGATGACTCGTGTCTCTGAGACAAAAATAACCAACGCATGAGCAGTAGGGGCGGTAGGGTGGCGGTGAGAGGGGAGGTAGGGGTAGTGTGGAGCGGCGAGGAGAAAGGCCAGCACCGTGCTTGCTGACAGCGGCCGATCGGGCGGGCTTGCGCGCCTACTATGTTATGTATGCAATTAAATAAAAATATTACGATTTATATTAAATTTTTTAATACAATTTAGGGGGGGGGGGACAAAACTGACTTTTCAAATATTGGGGGGGACGCGTCCCCCATGTCCCCTATGGCAGCGACGCCCGTGGAATGAGCAGTTGTTGATTGTTATGAAGGTGACGTATGATGATAGTAAGGTATGAGATGGGGTCTTGAGTGACTGGCTCGAGATAAAACTGGGCGTAGAGCAGGAATGCGTAATGCCACCGTGGCTACTCAATGATTTTATGGATAGATTTTAGAGAAATGTGAACGGATAACGCCGGTCTAATGTTATGAGATATAAATGTGGGAGCTTTATAGTATGCAAATGATGCAATGCTGTTCTCTGAGAGCCCACTGGGGTTACAGTAGCTCCTGAATAACTTCTATGATGCATTAAGAAGAGTGGATTTGAGGATAAGTGTGTCAAAGACCAAAGTACTAGCTTTTAATAGTGGGAGTGATAAGAATGATTGTATAGTGAGTGTAATTCATGAAGTAATTGAACAAGTAGACGATTTTGTGTACCTTGGTCGAATATTTGTGAAAGATTGAAGGACAGGTGGAGAGATTATAAGGCTGGCGGATGTGGGTAGGAAAGACGTAGGTATATGTGGTACATATCTTGGAATGAGTGTTTGTCTAAGGGAGCTAAAATTGCGGTGCACAAAAGTGTACTCCTCCCGATGTTATTATATATCAGCGAAACCTGGATATGCCAGAATATGCAAAAGAGTAGGCTAAATGCAGTGAGAATGGGGTATCTGAGAATAGTTTTCGGCAAAAGCGGCATGTATAGTAGTATTAGGAATGAGTGGGTGATGAAAAAAATGTGAGTTGGATGCTCCAGTCACGGACATATATGAACGGAGTGTGCTTCATTGGTTTCGCCATATCGAGAGAATGGAAGTGTGGAATGACGAAACATGTGTGATCAAAAAATAACGGGAATTTTTATTTATTAATCAATATCAATTTTTTCCCCTTCAAACTAATCCCCTTTGATATAATACACTTGTGCAAGCGGTTTTTCCAATAGTGAAAGCACTTCTGGAACTCACTTTTCGGTATAGAGTTCAGCTCCTTCAAAGATTCAGTTTTTATCTCATCAATAGTGGCAAAACGTCGCCCTTTCATGGTTCTCTTCAGCCTCGGGAATAGACAGAAGTCGCAGGGGACCATGTAACGGCGAATACGGTGGCTGAGGCAAAATAACGGTTTGTTTTTTGACCAAAAAATCACGAATAAGCAGTGAGGTGTGAGCGAGAGCATTATCGTGGTACAATTTTTACGAGTTGTTTTGCCACTATTCTGGGCGTTTTCGTTGAATTACTTCTCGCAAAGCAAATATCAACAAACTTCGGGAACATGTGTAACAATAAGACAAATACAATTATTGGAAATCGGAATTATAAAGCCCGCGAAATTTTAAAATTCCCGTTATTTTTTATCGCATCTCGTATTTGATAGTATAGTAAATTATGTGAGAGGAACTGGTATACCGCGAAAGTCAGTGTGGTAGAAGTGACGTCTGAGAAGAATTCTTATAAGGGGTCCTACAAATAGGAGAGCGTGTATGAAGCAATTCATGAGTGTAAGAGATGCGAAAATGGTTTGTAAGGATTAGGGCATTATGGCGGAAATTATTAAAAGGGAGCCAATTTTCTTGGGATATCGGGAATTATTAAATTATTTGACTTTGACTTATCCGAAAGGGATTGAGCGTGATGGGTCTGTACGTATAAAACATACTCTCATGCTTATAAATTAATAATTTGGTATACCTAATACTAAAAAAATAACTGAATTAAATGATGATTAGGTTTGCAAATATTATCCAAGCGTTGCATTTTTTTCAGATATTAAAATTTTGAAAATATCTTCAACAAACTGCCCTTATCATCTTTATATATATAAAAGTCAATGTATGTATGTATGTTCCACATCTCCTCCTAAACCACAGGACCGATTTTGATGAAATTTGGGACACATGTTTGTTACTGGTAGACAACAAACACTGTAGGGTTCAATTAACCGAAACCCTATTTTTTCAGGGTTAAGGGTGTGATCCTTACTAATATGTATAAAAATGTAATGGTCTCTTTCTGTCTGTTGCTCCATCACGCAAAAACTACTGAACTGATTGAGCTGAAATTTGGCATGCAGATAGAAAACATATGTGGTTGTAACATATGCTATATTAAAAATCCCTAAGGGCCCCCAAAGGCCCCCTGAAGGTCCCCCCTGGTTGTTCATGCTAACCATTGGGTTCGGTGCAGTGGTTTCATTTATTTGTTTTTAAAATTACTTTCACTCAAGATATAGGGCTGGGATTTTTTTATCGGATGGCTGAATAAATGAAGTTTCTAATTTTATCAATCGATTTCCTTCTACGCTCCGTATTTGTCTGAACTTAATGTTTTCAGCTGAAAAATCTCACCTTTTTCTCTGAAATCAACAATAACATATTTCCTTGACAACCATATATTTGATTTTCAAAGGATATACACGCCTCTAGCATTTAAATATCACGCCTTCCTGCAGGCCCATGATAGTACGTAGAAAGAAAATCCGTATAAGAAGAGCCCAGAGTCCCAAGGGCCCCATGATAAATTGCTTCGGGGGGTACTCGATAAAGTCAATGCATATTTAACAAGTATACATTTCAACGTCTATTCTCAAAGTAGCTCTCAAAGGGGCACTGCATGTATATGAGAGAATAATTACGTAGTGAACTTTACACATAAAGGAATTAATAGAATACACACTTAATTAAATGTGCAAGAATATTTACGTGGAGCGAATATCAATGGTAATAATGCCTCTGTTGCTACAACAAACACGGCGTTGTTTATTATTATTTAATACTCAGATGTATTACACGTAGTGAAACCGTCGGCCTCTCATTGCGATTGCGAATTGTTTCTTAGAACAATTCCCACATCATAAATGTCACGAGTTATTTATATGTTTAAAAGTGTTAAAGTGAAGTTAACTTAGGTACATTCACTCAATCATCGAGTTGCCTATTCTAGACTCTCACTTGCCACTGTGTTTCCGTTTCTTGGACTCAAAAATATATCCATCAACATGCCTAATAGGAAAAAGAGTAACCTTTCGAAAAAATCTTCTAAAGCACAATGAATGTTTTATTTGCGATAAAATGAGCCCTTGAAAGAAAAACGACAAAGGTTAGACTTGGATGGTCAAAGACATGCCCACCAGCGATCTCATGAGATTCTCCTCATGGTGTTTCTCGAGTTGCGCTAAGATCCGCACAAATTTCATCCTTACCCAACCTACAGACGGGTAACCAACTATAAATCTGGTTCAAATATAGACGCATCTGTTTCGAACATTCAGTCTGCGTTAAGATGGCGGAAATTATAATGACGTCACTACATGCTTCTTACCCGAAAGAAGAACGGAAATTCTGCGCAATCAACGACATCCGTGCATGAAAATCGACAAGTGCACTAAGAATCACCATAGATTTTTTTCATTAAGCAACGGAAACCAATGATTATGGCTATTCCGAAGGCGCAGTCCCATTGATGGAGGATTCATAGGTCAAATAAACCTGGCTTTTGCTGCCATTACTCCTCTTGACGTTGTCAACCGCTGGATTGTACCCTTCTGTCCAATCCTGATTAAGATAATCAACGCACATATCAACGTTGAATAGGGCAACTGAATAAAGTCATGGAATGCAAATATATGTATATACACAAGGGAAGCGATAGAGCTGTTAATCACTCAGAAGATGGCTCAAGAGAACCGGAGGGCCGAGGTGACCATATATCAACCTTTGCTATTTAAGTATTAATGAGTCTGCAAGGCCGATTTTTGAGTTTCCCGTGCATGAAAGTGAACCAATAGTCACTCATCTCTCCGTGCACATGGAAAAATGTCAGTGTGTCTACTACATCGAACACAACATACAAGATAGGTTACCACGCCTACTCCTCAAATGACCACGCATACTGTTTTTCTTCGGGCTTTGCGGTTTTATTATAAAAAATAAGTTTAATGTTTTTCACACCCGTTGAATTTCAACGGGTATCTTCCGCTCGTGGAATATAAAGATTCCATAACATTGAAATTCACATTTGGAATGAAATATAGTCCATTTTCAACTTAATTATTCAAAATTAAAAACTTACTGATAATGGGTTTAAATTTCATGTAGGGTGTTTGACCAAAAATTGGTGGATTGCACTCAATGTTATCATTTAGTTTATAACCTAGGTACATCAGAGGGATGTAATTTGCCAAAGAAATTCCTTTGACTTAACCGGGATTCGAACCCAGGGAGGTTATTACGGAACTCATAACGACGTCGTATTGAGGTGAAAGTCCCTATTATAGCTTCCCCCAGTGATCATACCGACTTGAGCGATTACGGAACTCATAAAGCCGTCGTTATGGAGTGAAAAGTCTTTATTATAACTACCCACAATTACGTCAGCTCAAGTGGGGGTCTAATGAAGATAATGACCAAGATGGCACGTTAGCGCAGGGGTTAATTCTGCGGACTCACAAGGTATGTAGTAATTATCAAAGAATATGTGAAGAATAGCATTAAAAGAAACAAGCCTTCACACTTAGGAATATTGCGAAATGTTTTAAAAATATTTCATAGTTTCAAAGCTAGCGAATTGCTGAGACTCGGGAGTATTTCTGACGGCTGTTCAATTTTGAGGACTCGCGAAGTATATTAAGTTAATTATCAAAGGCTATGTGACGAATAATATGACAACAAATATGAGTTTACAATTAGGTGAATTGCGAAATGTTTAAAAATATCTCCGAGTTTCAAAGCTATTGAATTGCTGAAACCGGGAGGGAAAATTCTGACGGGACAGCATACGGCTGAGCTTTCGCATTCAAGTTGATGTAGATTTGATTGATACTATTCGTATTTTATGCAAGAGAAGGTTATACGATAAGGCAAAAACAGATATTTCATCGTCTTCTGTAGTGTAATTATCCCTGCCGCTCATGTCACCATTGAAATGTGTGCGTTTATAATATCTCATTGCAAATACTCGTCACTTTCAGACACACATTCCTCAAATGTAAACTCTCCAAGGAGATAATTGCACGTTCAAGAAATATAAAAACTGTTGGGGCTTATTTCCTAAACGTTTGACATGCTCTTTTCACTATGCTCTGTACGGTAATTGCCATGAAGAGACTTTTTGACTTCCACTTTTTATTAGACAAAGAAAAAGTTCTTTGCCTAATAAACAGTTTAGGTCACTATGTTTCTTCATTGTAATTATGGAGTCAATCCACCATGTCATAGCTTCCAACTTCGATTTAATTTCTGTACGGTGACAATCAAAAGAAACTTTTGCCAGCAGTACGTAATAAACTTTTAGACGCTCTTCGATCGTTTTCGCGCATGATTCTCACATAAATGCACATTAATTTATCAGTCTCATACACACTTTGCACCGTTTTAAAAACAAACCCTCTGCACATTGCGTGTCACTCACTTTTCCTGCGTATTAATCAAAATATTTCTCTATATTTTTCGACTGCACGAAGCATACACCCGGAACGATTATCTCACTCTTTATTTCCACCAGCGTGCCTAACTCGCGAAAGTGTCAATTAAGTAATAATAACAATAGTTCAAAACTTCTTTCAGGAAATAATTACTGAAAAACATAGCCTGCATCATTAAAAACAAGAAGATTTATTTATATTCCTGGCGACGACCGTCACTGAACGGTACTCATTTATTTAGTCATGCTTGTATTTCGTTGATATGACGTCCCAAGCATTGGTTCACTGTTACACACAGGAATGTCCAGCATTTCATTGGTCGATGCAAATTCCGAGAGAGCTGCACGGACTTGAACGAAGAATTTGTCATAATACTGTATTTATGATGATAACGACCCTGTTCAACATTTCTACCCTGAGTTCCGTAATCACTAGGGTAGATATTTACAGGCCAGGACAGTCGCTTTGTAACGCAGTCGTTATTTTACGCCCTGAGTTCCGTAATAACCCTCCAGGTTTCCTAAATTCAGGCCAAATATTTAAGCCATTTACTTCTAGTTTGTTGCGTAGCTAGTTTACCTTAGTCAGTAACTGACTAATTAACCAGTTAGGGAGTTCAGAGATATGGGTTCGAATCCTGATCACGTAAAATAATTTTGTAATGGCGAATCTCATCCCATTGGAGTGTATCCTTACAGCAACTCGCGTGACTGCGTAAAAAGTATCGTATTTTTAAAAATTAAAATGCTTCTAATATCCTATGCTTGCCTCAGCCCATTCTTTGCCTGTCTTCGAATTTACTGATGCATATTCATCATCAGAGTTATATCCTCCAGCTTTATCCAGGCAGGCGGCAGCAGAGAGGCCAGTAGATCGTGTTGGGGGCTGTGCTGGTGGAGGCAGAGATGCTTGAGGTTTGCCATCCACATCCTGCTGGTGCGAACAAAAGGGGGGCGGGGGTGAGGATTTGCGCTTCTTCCGCTTCAGGGAACGCGAGGTCCTAAGCAAAATGGAGAAACAAGCGATTAGAAATGCGCAACAGATTTACTGACAGTTAAAGAATTAAACATTGTGTGGATAGTAAATATCAAGGTATCAGATGATGCGAATAACCTTAAAAATTAAGAACAGATTATATTTTCTCATCAAATCCCCTTGCTAAAATTATTATTAAATCTACCTTTTATGCATAAGAAGTTAAACGCATTCAAAAAAATAAATTTTTTGCAAATCACCTGTTGAGGAAATGTGAATTTTAAAAATTCACCATGAAAAAATATTTGCCTGTACTCGAAAACAGCCCCCGAATTATAAAGCACTCCGCAAAAAGCACAGATCTGAGTTCGCTCACCGGTCTGGTCAAATAATTTTTCACTATTAATTTCGCGCTTACAAAGTTCCGTAAAAGTTATTTGAAACGTGTAACTAAAATTTTTATGAAAAACAATTAAAGGTCGCATCTCCCATCTAACCTGAATGCTAAATTTAAAAAACCTCCATCGCTGCTATGGGGTTAAGTGGATCGCAATGGACGTAAATATTTGTCCTTCTCGCTGTGATTTGAAGGTGAACGTTGTCAACGTGAATATTTACCTATCTTTTCCCTCTCCATTCATTCTTTCACTTCATAATGAAATAAATATACTTTGTATATTCCACACAGTTTCTTTTTAATTGTAAAAACCCCGACCGGTTTCAACACTTCCGTGTCATTATCAAGGGATAACACTTTAATACAAGGGATAATACAATAATAGGCATTACCCCTTGATAATGACGCGAAAGTGTTGAAACCGGTAGGGGTTTATACCATTAAAAATTTGTGTGGTATATACATAGTTTATTTATATACTTGACTGTTGCAGACTTCATTTCGTAGAAGTTACTAGTACTCATGATTAACACAGCTTAGTACTTTTCTACATAATATTGTAGAAAAGTACTAAGCTGTGTTAATCATGAGTAAAGTTTATGTATTTCATTATAAACTCGAAGTTCCACAAAGTTCACTCGCGAACCATGGGAGATATACATTCTTTCACTTAAATCACTTGCCAACAAATCAGTGGATGTGTTGCGTCACCGTGGCGATTGGAAACGACCGACTCTCAATCGGACTCGATGGCGATACTAGTCGATATAACGGCTGTAGAGCATGAATAAAACGAATATCGAAAACATTTCAAATAACTATGTGTAAACACAATGTCAAAGACGTTCGGAAATATTTTACGTCACCAGAGTCGTACGATTTCTGCGATTGCCTTCACTTCATACCTTCGACCATTGATGCACATGATCGAAGCTTTATACAAGGGAGAACGGTTTACTACTGCGAAACACCCGGGGGCAAAGTTGACCCCCGCCAGCGGAAAAAACGGGATTGCTTTTTAATAGAATATTTAAACTTTCCGCGATTGAGATTTTTTAAACAGAAAAATGGGGGCCCAAATCGCAAGCTTGGTCGTCAAACTCCAGGGAACTGATTCGACAAGTGCACGATTGTTACTGTTTAAAGGTGTTGCAACGCGACTCTGTACGCCAAACCAAATGCTAAAAATATCATCCTTTTGTTCATTTTATTTAAAATTTCTGCCTTTACTAACGAAATGATTCAGCTATGCATGAATAAAAAGGTAATAAATTGCAGATTAGATGTTGAATAGTTTTACATTAACACTTCCCAGGGATAGTAGCCGAAAGCAGCGCAATTTGAATTCACAAATTAGTTTGCCGATAACGAAAAAATAAGATGGTGAAACGTTTTATTTATATTCATTACCCTGTGAGTTTCCGCGGCATTTGGGTGCAAAACGGGGTCAGCAAAATTTACCTATCTACTTGAAGTTCATAAATAGCTACCCGCTGGCGCTGACTCTCATCTCGATGTGCCCCGACATCGGAGAGAGTACCCTCTCTCGCATTCGATATCTGTTGCCCAAGGAGGTTAAAAGTTTGGGAAGGTCCCACATCCTATGGTTCTTGATATAAATTCCGCCATCTTGGTTGGCAGACGACTTTGGTTGCATTTGGTTGTTTGCGGTTGTTTACGACTATTACTGTGTGTTTACCGAGTTCTTGCGAGTTTTCTCACTGGAAAACTGACCATTTAGTTGTGTTTAGTTTTTCACTTTGTATTGCAATTCCATGAATGTATTACTTATTCCCTATATCCGAAGTCATTTGACATATATTGACCAAATTGATGCTGTGTTGAGGCCAGAACTTTTGAGAATATGCAATGTCTCTCCAACAGATTTCTGGGATACCAACGCTCATTTGCCTCACACATATCAAGCTTGTGTCCTTATATTTATAAAAACACTAACAGATGCATGTTCATGTCGTTTTTGAGCTCTATTGTGTTATTACTAACCATAAATGATGGTGTTATAAAATTATTGAATTAGTTATTTCCAGTTATTTAGGCTGATTTCCCCTATTGCTACATGTTTCCTTCGTGTGTCTTGTACCTAGAAAAGAAATTTTTATTTTTAGTAATATTCCCATGTACCACCAAAAGCAGTGCAGATCTTTTCAGTATATTTATCAGAATGTCTGTTTGTACGTTTTGGACCCAGTATAAAAAATTGTTAATTCTTGACCCCCTTTTCCTTTTCAGTATAAATGCTCAACTTTAAGTGATTAATTTTGAAATGCTAGTGAGAAATTAATGTTTCCATGATTTAGAACCCTGAGTAAATTCAAAGACAGGTTTGAGATGATTAAGAAGCCAAACCATTAGAGATATTTGGCATGGACATCACTAATTTGAATGTGATGTCCATCATACATAGAGTATAAATACATAGGGTATAACTAATAACTAGCAAATAACTTTCTAAATATTAATACAAGAACTGTCCCTGTCGTCCGTGCCAATGTCAATTATTTATTTTCCGAAGAAAAACCTAAATGAAAAATAATGCAATGCTGTGCGACTCATATCAGTAATACTAGCGGAGAATCTTAAAAAGTTATCAATATAGACAAACGGAATACAGAAGCATTATTTAAGACTTCATCTCAATAGTGGTGCGTTTACCTGTCAAATGTATCGCAATAATTGCTATGATTGACATAACTACTTCTTTTCCGAGAGGTGCCTCCTTTTTTAGGTGAGCTTTGCGCCAGAAGCCTTTTCGTGCTGAGCTGAGATTGAGGGACAATAAACTCATTCAAACTAGAAAAATACATAAAATGTCTATATTATAATATCAATATGTATACTTAATTTTAGTATTCTCGTTCCCGTAACAACGTTTTATCACTACTCCCTAAAGACAAAATAAGTAAATGAGCTTTGCTACCCATAAAATCCCTCTAAGAACCTATACGCTTAGCCGTGTTTTGTGCCCAGGGACGTAAACCCCTCCCATGCACCCACATACCTGCTTCACCGTCACCTACGAATCCATTAGGTTATGCCCACGACCATAGTTGGGATTAACGATTTAAGAAATTAACGATTAAAATTAATCGTTAAAAATGTAGTTAAATATTTAACTTAACCGTTAATTTTAAAAAGAGTTGACTTTTTACTTTTAATCGTTAAAATTATGCATTATCTGATACAAAACTAACTTCATTTAATTATTTTCGTTCATTTTTGGTGAATGCTGACCTGTTCGAATTTGGGCGCAAAGCTTGCCCAACAGGAAAAGGGGAAAAGAAAACGGTATCTAAGAATGCAGTATAGCTAGATAGTTGTTAAAGAATGCAATAAATAGGCCCAGACGAATGTATCCAAAGAAAAGTGGGGTTGAGTGGAGTGACCACCAAAGTTTAGGAACGCACCCTAAGACGAGAAAACACTAGACCGCTCGAAGACCATGTCCACAAGGTCAATGCCTTACTCGGTGACATCGTGTCATCAATACTATATGGTTGAACGTTAGAAGGGAAGTCACCAAATAACCTATGATGGGTGACAAGGGGAACGGGTTCATTCAAAGAAACGTATCTGTAAAATGCGCCAGTTTACGCATAAGTTATTCGGCGACATCCCGTCGTCAGCAGGGTTGAGTGGAGTGACCGTAAAAGTCTCGGAGATTCGTGAAATTTTTCTAGGACGGATGCATTTTCTTTTTTCTAAATTTAAACACCAACCTACTATTTCTATTAGTCAGGAGGCACTTTTCATCGCCGATGTGGAAGCAGTGATATATTTTCACGAGTGTAGGAGTGCTAATGAGCACTCAAGCACTATGAGACATCTTTTTATCAAGAAAAAAACTGGCATTCCATCATCAGCGAATTGTGAAAGGATGTTTTGAGCTGCAGGGCTTCTTTTTTCAGACAGCAGAGGAGGGATGATCGATGCAAATTTTTAAATGAGAGTGTTACTAAAGTTTAATGACTTTTCAAGTAAAAGTTAAATACGTTTTTCTTGAAATCGAAGTTTGCATTTATTTTAACCCAATTGCGAAAAATAGCTTTTAGAAGTAACTTTTTAACAGTTTCTTAGAAGAAACTGAAAAAGTAACTTTTAACGTGAGGGTTACTTTTTTAAACTTTAACTTCAATCAGTTACTTTTTCAGGAAAGGTTCTTTTAACTTTAGCCGGTTACTTTTTACATAGATTAACGTTAACTTTAATCGGTTAATTTTTTTGTAACTTTCCCAACTATGCCCACGACCACCGAGGGACATGTATCTCAGTGGTCACGGTATGCCCCTTCCACTTCTGTCTAACCTCTTTGCTCTAGCCCGACCCCACCCAGCTGACGATGGGTGACTTCTGCGTTCATATTTCAGCTTTTTCATAACTTTTTAAAGTGACATGGTATAATTTGGAAGTCCATATGAAAACGAGGACGCGTTTTTCTATGAATAGTTAGAATATGAATGGCATGACATTTAAGTCACCTTACGGTTGTACCACATTGGCACCAAATCACTAACCATTATACGGCGGTAGACACGTATGCAAATCACGAGTCAAGCTTGTAAATACCTACTATTAGTATTGATTTATGATAATTTCAGGAAGTGCAATTAATTTTTTTTACACTATGAGTTCATCTCTTGATTTTGAATGAGTTTTTACACGTTCACGAACTTTGAGAAAGTTGATCACAATGACTTCTTAGAGTGCACCAACTGAATGTGTAAAGCCGTTTCATGGAATCACCATCCGTTGATGTCAATACACACCCACGCCTTACTCTTTAACTCGTAAAACGTTTTTACTACGTGACGTCTAAGACTAGCGGCAAGTACGTATGGTATTTTTAAACCACAAAACTAATATAATACGTATTAGTTTGGTGGTAAACCAAAATATTTTGCTGACTATAATCTTATCAAATTCTAATTAATGATAGCAATCGGAATTGTAAAAGGAAAACTGCTCGAGATATGCTGATTTAGAGAGTGTCTGCATTCTAACTTCCGTGTTATGATTTCTCGCGAGACAGTATTGTAATTCTCCGAAACAGTTATCTAAGCAACCGGAAACACGTGTTGGCTAATGATATCTTGCGGAGGGAATATGGCAATTATTATTCCAGGTATATTGGAGTCTCACACGAATAAACACGTGTTTACTGTTGCTATTATTTTTACCAAAAAGTCGTATCTTCACAAAAAAATCCTCAGCCGCATTCAATATTAGATGATCGCCTTTAACGTTGTATTATTGCCCCAAGAGTTTGATCCGTTGGCGTAGAGTTAATAAAGTACTAAGCTCAGTTTTGTGTAAAATTAATGAAAATTGGAAACATTTCCCAACTTAGCCTGTGGTTTTGTACAACGAGAAGGTAAAATCGCGTAGCTTGGGTCAGCTGAACATGACCTAAGAGGCTTGATTTGGTTGAAAATCTGGGTGTTGAACCCAGAGTCTCCGGTCCGTATCCCAACGTTCCACTCAGTATCATACCAGCTCAGAGGGAAGCATTAAAAAGAAATGACTCGGGCAAAGTCAGGACCTATAACGCGAATAATTGACCATGTGATTCATGAGAAAGAATTCTCTTAAATACTGTAACTCAACCAGCATGTGCTTTGAATATGGTTGTTAGGAATGCATCTCATCACATTAAATTACCAAGAAAAAAAGCCGTTTTTATTATACCTGCAATTTAATGAACAAGTTCAAACTATGTGTTTAAAAATGTAGCTACTGATGTTTTTCGAAATTTTAAACTAATAAAATAATAAAATAATGATGGTATGACTTAGAAAGCTACTGATAGCATGAAGAGGGCACGCGTAACAATTAGTTACATATTCTGCTTTTTCTAGTTAATCTCCTTTTGCCATTCTTCAAGTGTGATTCATGGCGAACAACTGAGTTCGAAACATACTTAGGCGTAGGGATTGTCTCCCTTCCAAAATATGTGCAAATGCTGAAGCGAGCGAAAGAAGGCAGACGTTACACACCACAAGGAGACAGCTTACGCAGCGCATACGATGTATGAGTGAGTACGAGGTCATGGAAACATTTTCCAGAAATAGGTGCTAGGCTCGAGTACAGAATCTAGTTTCTTACCAAATTTCCCCAGCAAAAACTTCAATTAAACCAACACTTTATGCATGCGAAGTTAAACGAAACTCATAGAAATTTATCTTTAACGGACATCACCTGATGAGGAGAAGTGCATAAATGCTCAACATTCACAGTGAAAACATAATTGCCTGGACTTGGAATCTAACCCAGATCCCCGAATTAAAAGAAGGTTTGTGCTAACTCGAAGGATTGCGGTTCGATTCAGAGTCTAGACAACTATTGTTTCACTGTTAAATTCACTCTTACAGAGATGAACATTAGTAAAATTACCACTCTGAAAATTCAAAGATAAAAAAGCTCAAGGAACAACGTTTAAAGCCTGAAAACTAGGATGGGAAGAGACAGGTAAGGGCAAGGAAGAAATACGTACATCGCGCTAATCGCGAGTTATAATTAATTCGGAAAAGCACGGGAAAAAAGAGAGCTCTTCTTCGAATTTATTCTGATGAATAAATTCGAAGAAGGGCTATAGTTAACCAGATTGATGATTACCGAAGATGAATATCAAGAGCAACATTTAGATACACTCTCGCACAAACGCGAAAAACTCGAGTTTTTTCCACGCACCCCTCATCTGCAGGGGAGATTTCACTAACAAAACACAAACGACTGACTAACTTAACTAACACAAAACTAATCGCCATTGCTGCTATGGGGTTAAAGCGAACGCAATGGACATGAATATTTGCCCCTCACTGTCATATGAAGGTGAACTCAATGGACGTGAATATTTACCTCTTGCGTTCCCGGTCCATTCCCGGCTCTCTGTCTCTCTCTATTTCGTCCAAATCCAAAAACGTTTGTGAGCACTACAGTAAATACTTCCGGCAACTGTTGTAATTCCCTGGAGGCGACTACCGATGATTCCTGATTACTCGATTTGCGTGATTACCTTCCTTATGCACGGAGGAAAACGGAACACTGCTACGTGACACCTGGAGAAAAGTTGACGTCCGACGGCGGTGAGGTCTTGACGGGAACTGCAACGTCCCGCGACCCAATGGAGGGGGAACGGTGGAGTCGGGGAAGGGAAGTGGAAGAGGGACGTTGTCTGCCCCAACAGTGGTTAGTAAGAGCTTTTTAGTACGCACAACCAACGTAAGAAAGGATCATAAACCGATACACTTTTTTGTTCCTGGAAACATTTATGTCATTATACAGCAACGCCTTGCCCTTAAGCTCACAAATTGTTTTCGTTTTAAGACGGTAAATGATAAAGTCAAACAAAATAAATTATTCTAAGAACTGTGGAACTGGCCGCGCAGTAACTTTAACGGAGTCACCCGCTAGTGGACACACAATTGTGTGAAATTCACAGTGAAAAAATAATTCGCCTGGACTGGGATTCGAGCTGGTAGAGCACTCGGCGCGAAATCTGGGTCGAATCCCAGTCTGGGTCTGGGTTCGAATCCCAGTCAAGACAAATGATTTTTTTTACTGTGAATTTCACACAATTGTGTGTCCACTGGCGCGTGACTCCGTTAAAGGTACTGCGCGGACAGTTCCGCAGTTCTTTGAATTTGTCAAAGTAAACACCTTTGTGTTTAAAGTTTAGCTTTACCTCTTGGACAGTAGCGCTTAGCGTTCGCACACGGGTACTTTGGCATTGCATGCACGGTACCTGTGAAGACATCTCGCTCCTTAAAGACTCAATTTCTGATTGATGACGGCTGGGTAGCTTAACTGGTAGAGCACTCGGCGCGAAATTGGGGGATCTGGGTTCGAATCCCAGTCCAGGCGAATGATTTTTTTCACTGTCAATTTTTCACAAAATAAATTATCTTTTTGACCACATCAGGGGTAAAATAGGAATTCCACTCTGGCCGCTGTTTGTATACTGACTGGCCGTAGTATGATGTATGAAGATAAGATATCAACCTATCAACCAAAATATTGCGGGCTCGAAACTCGCCGCGGGTATGAATGTTCATTTGTCTTAACCCTTGATCGGTTGCGTCGGGCCATATTGACACGACAAATGTTTCGTTGAAGATATTTTACGGAAAATAATATAAAGTTAATTTGTTTTTCCGTCCAGTCTCTTATTTTGTATCACTTTATCTATCCAAAACGTTATCCTCCAAAAACTTTCGCGAGATCCTCGGAAGAGAGATAATGGCTCTACGCGGCCACCAGTGTCAAAAATCATTCTCGTTTTTTGACCAAACGCGATTCGCGACCCAACTCGAATTTCATCATATTTATATTAGATGTAGTAAACTACGTAATACAAAGGTTTAAAAAAAATGTAATATCTCAAATGATCACCTTTTAGGAGTGAGTTTTGGTAGTGTTAGTACAAATTTATGTAGTAGTAATATTAAAAATCCATCATGTAAACAGATCTTATTTAAGGACTGCATGCTACTGTTAATCCAAAAGAATATTTCGGAATACAACTGGCAAAGTGTATTAAACGAATCAAATACCACATTAATATTCCAAACATTAGGCAAATTACTTAATGATATATCATATAATTGTATATTTAGTAAAACAATTAGGAAGGGAGGAGCAAAAAGAATGGATGAATGAGAATATATTGAATTAATAAAACTAAGAAATACAGTATATAGAAGATGGAAAATCTTCCCAAAACATGTGAGTTAATTTCATTACTATAAAACCATAAATAACAACGTACTTATGCTCTGAAATTAGACAAGCAAAAATAAAATATTATAATGCAATTTTTGAGAATATTATAGGGATCTGGGTAATGTAGGAAGAATTTTTACAAAATTACTGGCAGAAGTCAAATGTAAAAAGGGAGATGACCATATTTTAAATAACCTTACTATTGATAAAAACCCTGCTATAGTATGTGACACATCATGTGATCATCTCACTACTGGTATCGGGTGTTTGAAACCAAATTGTCTTCATAAATTTAAAACCATTGACAAATAAACTACGGTATAGTCTCTATGTACCTGAGGATTCTACTAACGATGTTGAAAAAAGTAGTCACTAACTGAATAAAAGCTCCTGGCCATGATAATATGAAATTGAATGATATTAAAGGTAATGATTAAAAATATGGATCCTAGTGATTTGATCAGGGCGAAAGGTGTAGATGTCGAGTTTTACACACACCCTCATGATATGTATTCCATTAGTATTGCCCAAGAATAATCTAAAGGGCGGGCGTTTTAGATATTTAATGAACAAATGTTTTAAGGTTGTTTTCATATCAAGCCGTTTAAACCATTAGTGTTTGAATGGAAGATGTTTCCATCCATTTCAGTTACTGGCGAAAACATGAACATACGAAGGCGACTAAATACATTGGCATAGTTATGGTATTATTTTTATGCACTTCTTTTTTTGTCGTATTATATCGCAAAGGCATCTTTACAACAAGTTTACTCAGGGTTCTGTTATTGATGGCGACTATATGGTGATGGTAAGGATTGGTGAAGAAATGATTTGATTTACTGATATTATATACGTTAAGGTTTTACTCCATTAGTGCGTCACAGATCAAATATGCATAAAAATTATCTATATGGGTCATTCCACCTCAATTCAACAAACGTTTGTCCCTTAGGGTCTCAGATTTTGATAAAAAATTGGTGTATGGGTACAATATTAACTCAAACTGAATACCCTCAAACCGTTTTGTGAAAAAAAATTTTTTGAGTGAATTATGCATATTTTAATTTTTTCGCATTTTTAGCAAAAATCCGTGCCTTAAATCATATTATCACTTATATCTCCGCTTGTAATTGTCATAAAACAATGATTAATAGCTTTTATTAAAGCTAAATCTTTATTGAATGCAAATATATCAATAAAAAATTATTTTCTTCTATACCCTATTGTTGTAAATTACTAATGTTTAAAATATTGTTAATAAACTTTTCTCAAATACTCCATCTCAGAATCGGCCGAAACCTTTTTTCCGTAATCTAAACATATTCAGCTAACTATTCCAAAAATAAAATTTAGTGGCAACTCATAAATGCGTTTTTTATAAATATTTAAACATTTACAATTTTCTCTCGCGCGGCCCGTGTTTCAAAAATTGTTAATGCACTTTTCTCAAATACTCCACCTCAGAATCGGCCGACACTTTTTTTTCGTAATCTAAACATATCTAGCTAACTAGAAAAAAATAAAATTTAGTGGAAATTCATAAATGCGCTTTTTATAAATATTTAAACATTTACAATTTTCTCTCGCGCTGCCCGTGTTTCAAAAATTGTTAATGCACTTTTCTCAAATACTCCATCTCAGAATCGGCCGAAAATGTTTTTCCGTAATCTAAACATATCCAGCTAACTAGAAAAAAAATAAAATTTAGTGGAAATTCATAAATGCGTTTTTTATAAATATTTAAACATTTACAATTTTCTCTCGCGCGGCCCGTCAGCTTCCCATTTGGAATACATGCAGCAGACACGTGATGCAAGCCTAAACATTTCCCTAATTGCTCAAGGTCGTGGCTGTATGAGATAAAAATATATTATAAACTATGAATGTTAACAAAAATTGTTATTTTTTCTGTTAAATGGATGTTTGCAGAGAAATTAACCATTGAGCCCCACTTTCTCTGCGTGAAGTTTTTTCTAACTACTCCGACACAATCGATTGAAAACTAACGAGAAAGCAAAATCCTTGTATTTATAACAAATGTAAAATGGTTAAGTTAGCATGCTTTCCGTAAACATATGATGTCCTACCATGTAGGAAGGGGTCCTCTCCGAAATATTTTATTTGAGGATCCTGATACTCCTGCATGCAACTACAGCTGAATCCTCATCCCTTGCTGGACGAAGAGAGTCTCTTCATTATAATCACTCCATTTGATTCGGGTATTGCTGCATGAAACTCCCTAATGCCTGGTATACTAACTGCCTGACGAAATCTTTTCACAAGTACATCGGAATGTTTTCCAATTTTTTCCTTCTTTGCGTAGCCAAAATCCACTCCTAAAATATGATCTTTTGCCCGTTTAAAGAGTTCTATAGGTGTACGTATTTGTTTTTTGTATGGAAGCTGAAGGCTTGTTCTTGCTGCTAGTCTTTTCAAAGTTCCTCCCAGTCTATCACTTGGCCCTTGGCCCATGCGATGTAGTAAAGAAATGCCATTCTGCAGAGACTGTGAAATCTTTCCTGTGAAGAGATAAGTTCTGAATTTATACTTGTTTTATAATGAGCAGCAACCATCTGAATAATATTTTTCTTTTTGAAGCTTCGGAACTTTCAATTTCAAGAATTTAAGAAGAAGTTTTTGAAAAACATGTACAGTTGATGGTATATGCTTCAGGCTGTCTGATATGATTACGAAGTTCAATTGGATTACATTATCCTGGACTTTAAGTCGATAATTGCAAGCAAAGAGGTGAACTGTTGCTTGGCCGTTATTCCAAAGCATACCTTGCATGCTGTCCTGTAAAACGAAAGCGTAATTTTCTGGAAAATCTTCAATGACGAGAACCTGCCCCACTTGGATGTTATGCTTTACATTTCTAAGAAAATCAGATTGATTTTTAGCAATGTAGTCATGTGGCTGAAGTTTCTGTAACTTTTCAATAAAAGTTTCAAAAAGTTATCGGTAGATTTTGTAAAACTTTCTAGGGAGCAATGGTTAGCTTGCACCCATTGGTGGTAAGTAATACTATCAATTAAATTTCCATCAAAGTGTTCTTCTACTGAATTCCAAATTTTGCTCGGCCCAGGGCAGTTTTTACATTCGTTCAAATGGCATGACTCGGTCGGTCGCAGGGAAACACATCATTGCTGACAAAAAGTCTTTTTATGACAACAACGGCTCGGTGTTATCCCCTGGATTTAGTGGTGACAACCTAGCACCTAAAATCATGAATTTAATAATTTGATGCACCAGACACACGCATACGGTGTGAGTTCCTGATGCTCCCGCAAGAACGCACTTCTTAGGTCTGAGCTCTGCAAAATTTGAAAATGAAACAGTATCTTCGGCATATTTTTCCTTATTACAAAATATCTCTTTCAAATTTCCTAAAATTAGTTTTCTGTTTATGTGTCCGTTTTCCATTGTCATTAACGCCGAGCAAGAGTTTTCAATCGATTGTGTCGGAGTAGTTAGAAAAAACTTCACGCAGAGAAAGTGGGGCTCAATGGTTAATTTCTCTGCAAACATCCATTTAACAGAAAAAATAACAATTTTTGTTAACATTCATAGTTTATAATATATTTTTATCTCATATAGCCACGACCTTGAGCAATTAGGGAAATGTTTAGGCTTGCATCACGTGTCTGCTGCATGTATTCCAAATGGGAAGCTGACGGGCCGCGCGAGAGAAAATTGTAAATGTTTAAATATTTATAAAAAACGCATTTATGAATTTCCACTAAATTTTATTTTTTTTCTAGTTAGCTGGATATGTTTAGATTACGGAAAAACATTTTCGGCCGATTCTGAGATGGAGTATTTGAGAAAAGTGCATTAACAATTTTTGAAACACGGGCAGCGCGAGAGAAAATTGTAAATGTTTAAATATTTATAAAAAGCGCATTTATGAATTTCCACTAAATTTTATTTTTTTCTAGTTAGCTAGATATGTTTAGATTACGAAAAAAAAGTGTCGGCCGATTCTGAGGTGGAGTATTTGAGAAAAGTGCATTAACAATTTTTGAAACACGGGCCGCGCGAGAGAAAATTGTAAATGTTTAAATATTTATAAAAAACGCATTTATGAGTTGCCACTAAATTTTATTTTTGGAATAGTTAGCTGAATATGTTTAGATTACGGAAAAAAGGTTTCGGCCGATTCTGAGATGGAGTATTTGAGAAAAGTTTATTAACAATATTTTAAACATTAGTAATTTACAACAATAGGGTATAGAAGAAAATAATTTTTTATTGATATATTTGCATTCAATAAAGATTTAGCTTTAATAAAAGCTATTAATCATTGTTTTATGACAATTACAAGCGGAGATATAAGTGATAATATGATTTAAGGCACGGATTTTTGCTAAAAATGCGAAAAAATTAAAATATGCATAATTCACTGAAAACTTTTTTTTTCACAAAACGGTTTGAGGGTATTCAGTTTGAGTTAATATTGTACCCATACACCAATTTTTATCAAAATCTGAGACCTTAAGGGACAAACGTTTGTTGAATTGAGGTGGAATGACCCATATATATAATTTTATATTTATATAGGACCAAGAAAGGTCTAAGTGCCCGGGCTCCTGTCGAAGGCCCCCCCTAAAAACAAATAATCAATCAAGGGTCGCATTTATTTTCTTTTGTCTGATTTTTATAACCATTCACCATAATTATTCTATCACGTAAAATAATTTCAGATCCCCATATTTAACAAATTTAATGTCTTATATTTGAACTCAATAAACTTCGGAAGAAAAAATTGACAAAAATTATCGTTTACCTGTTACGCGCCACGACGTTGATAACCATCACAGTTTTTATTTGAAGCCTTTTCCATCATTCCGATTGAGGAATGCCGGTACGTTTTTTTAGTAATGATTACATAGTTTTTGCGTCAATTTTATGCCAGTGATCATAGGTATACACTAATACATGGAGGTTATTTTCACCAATTTCACTTTCTTTGGCCGAAGTTATAGTGAATGTTTTGGAGCGAATTTATACGGGATTTCTTTTAATAAATTATTGACCTGTATTTTTAATTTTACGGACAGCAGGTGAAAACTCATTCCGCTCTTCGTAATACCTGGTGGGATCAAACGGAAAAAATATTTAATGAATAATTTTCGGGAAAAGTTACTTAAGCAGCCACGCAGTAAGTTTATATTAGCGTGCATCTGAACTTAATTTATTATTAGGTACACTATATTGAGTGCTATTTCTGCCTATAGTCTGTTAACAGTGCTAGGAATACAATGGCTATGGTAATATTTTATCGAAGTATTGGTATAGAATAGCTGGCTGCCCGTCATCTGTGATATTTGAGCCCTGCAACATGGATGTATAGGAAAATAAGTCAAATGAAGTAGTATAAAATAACTGATATGAGGAAAGGTTTTCAGTGTGAACAGCAATAAAGATAATTCTCCTTTTTGATGCATTTTATATCTGCCAAAAACGAATTCACATTCAGACTTTTGCTTTGTTGGCTTGCATGAACAGCTAATCGGCATGAACGTTTCTCAGGGTAAGATGGTCTTGAATCTCCTTAATCGGTATTTTCTCTTTCGTTACCATCATATTATGTGTCATGGCTTACAAAATATATATTTATTTGTGATGCAGGCACTCCAGTTATTTCGCATTCAAAAATGTAGGAGAAATTATCAGGCATGTTCGGATAACATCCTTTAATAACGTCAATTTCATGCCTATGACCATATGTAAACTGATTCATTAAACTGGTCTTGAACCGTGGGTTAATATGAATATGTGTAGGTGGTGTAACGGTGTAGGTAGAAGGTGTAACGAAAATCGTTCTTGATTATGGAATAGGGAATACCGGTACTTTTTTATCAGTTTAACATCAGTTATATGCAAATTAATGGAAAAACTGATAGCAGATTACCTTTTTGAATATAGGAATTCAAATGAGTGGTTATGTACAAACATATCAACATGGTGTTAGAAGAGGTTACTCTTGCGAAACACAGTTGCTGACTCTATGTCAGGACATTGCAGAGGTAATCGATGAAAGAAACATGGTTACGCAGTTGTGATCGATTTGCTAATGCCTTCGATACCGAGCTATGACTTGCTGCTAAATAAACTTAGAAAAACTACTATCGATCGTAGAGTGGTAGAATGGGTTGAAGATTTTTTGACGTTCAGATCACAAACAGTCAAAATTGGCGAACATTTCTCTGAGGAAGCAAAAGTCACCTCAGGAGTCCCTCAGGGTAGTGTGGTAGGCCCCTTGTTATTCCTAATATTTATCAATGATTTGCCGGTATCAATTAACTCAAGCATAAGATTATTTGCTGATGACTCCATAGTCTATCGTAAAATGAAAAATAGAAATGATGAGTACACGCTCCAAAAAGACCTCGACCTAATTCACCGTTGGTCACGTTGTAACAAAATAAAAATAAACAGCAATAAAAGTGTGCATGTTTAATTTTCAAATAAAATGGTAAGTGATCAAATTGACTATAATTTAAATGGAGACGTAATAGCCAAGTCAGATAGTTGTAAGTACCTTGGCGTCATGTTAACAAAGGATAGTGAAAAGGAAGGAAGGAAGGAAGGTGGGGATGGGGACCCCACATAGAAATGATAGCTGGGAGAGCGTTTAAAAACCTCCACTACGTGATGAGGAACATAAAAAAATGCCCGAAAGAGGTAAAAGAGCTGGCATATTTCACTACCGTTAGGCCAATGCTTTAGTATGTCACGAATGTCTGGGATTCCCATGATAAAGGAAAGGCAAAGAGCTTGGAAAAGGATCAAAGAAAGGCAGCAAGGTACGTTTTGGGGAGACAAAAAAATACAGATAGTGTTAGAAGCATGTTAGAGGAATTGGGGTGGAGTCCACTGCAAGATAGAAGGAAAGTAAATAGGTTGTTGAGAATGTTTAAATGCTATTGAAAACATCCAGCCTGGTTGGAATTGGAAAGTGGATGGAACAACCAAATTTTTTGGGAAAAAATGACAACCCGCTGAAACTAAAATTAAGGAGGGAAAAATACAAATGCTGCCAAATACTCCTTCTTAAATCGTGGGGTCCTGGAATGCAATGAATTACCAGAAGAACTCACAAACCCTTAACCAGTAAATGTAAATATTTTTTTAAAAAATGTTACACATAAAAAGCGAGAGTATTTGATATTGTATGTAGGTATATGTATTTTATAAACATTGTATTAATTTTATTTCAACCGAACGACATAATGATACGTTGCCACCAGACAATGTCTAATTGCAGTATCAGTGTAATAATAATAAATAAATTGAATTTTTCAAAGCAAAGTCTTAAAAAAGGAGAAAGAGCATTAAAATAATAAAGAAGAAAAAACATAAAGTTCTTGTTTTAAAGCAAATAATTTACTAACAATGAAGCGATTTTTACTTTAAAACTTCAATGTCTATGCTCGTAAGTGAAAAATACATTTATTACGCCTACAAAATTAATCAAAATATATTTTTTTTAAAGCGAAGTGATAAAATAGGAGAGGGAGCTCTACAATGATTAAGAAGAGCAAACAAAGTTCTTGCTTTAAAACAAAAAAGTACACATAAGGAAGCGATTTTGACTTTAAAACTTCGATCTCTATGCTCGCATGTGAAAAATACTTTTGTTACGCCTGCAAATTCAATCAAAATATATTTTTCAAACCGAAGTGTAGGACCTAAGTGTACAAAGCGTAAGTGTACAAGAGGTAGGAACACTACAATAATGAATAAGAATAAACATAAAGTTATTGCGTTAAAGAAAATAATTTACTTATAATGAAGATATTTTGACTGTAAAACTATGATTTCTGTGCTCGTAAGTGAAAAATACTTTTATTACGCAGATAAATTCAATCAATACATATTTTTGCAAAGCAAAGTGTTAAAAAAGGAGGGAGAGCACTAAAATAATGAAGAAGGGAAAACATAAAGTTCTTGTTTGAAAGCAAATAATTTACTTATAATGAAGCGATTTTTACTTTAATACTTCAATGTCTATGCTCGTAAGTGAAAAATACTATTATTACGCATATAAACTCAATTATAACGGTTTTTTTTCAAAGCGAAGTGTTAAAATAGGAGGGGAAGCACTACAATAATGAAGAGGAGCAAACATAGAATTTTGTCTTTGAACCAAATAATTCACTTATATCGAAGTAATTTTTACTTTAAAACTTCGATCTCTACGTTCGTAAGTGAAAAATACTTTTATTAGAAAGATAAATTCAATCATAACATATTTTTTCAAAGCGAAGTGTTAAAATAAGAGGGGAAGCACTACAATAATTCAGAAGAGCAAACATAGCGTTCTAGCTTTAATGCAAATAATTATTTCAAATTAAGCGACTTTGACTTTAAAATTCGATCTCGATGCTCGTAAGTGACAAATACTTTTATTGGGCATACATATTCAATGATTACATATTATTTCAAAGCGAAGAGTTAAAATAGGAGGGGGAGCACTACAATGATAAAGAAGAGCAAACAATTTCTTGTTTTAAAGAAAATAATTTACCGATAATGAAGCGATTTTGACTTCAAAACTTTATCTCTAAGCTCGTAAGTGAAAAATACTTTTATTACGCCGCTAATTTCAATCATAACATATTTTTTCGAAGCGTAAACTTAAAGTTAAAGTTGGAGCACTACAATTATGAGGAAGAGCAAACATAAAGTTCTTGCTTTAAGAAACAAACAATTTACATATAATGAAGCGATTTTGAGTGAAAAAATTTGACCCTTTATGCTCATTAGAGAAAAATTCTTTTATAACTCAGGCAAATACAATCATAACATATTTTTTCAAAGCGTAGTGGTAAAATAGGAGGAAGAGATATACAATAATAAAGAAGAGCAAACTAAAAAATCTTGCTTTAAACATATAATGTATCTATAATGAAGCGATGTTGACTCTATTGATTCAATCCCGTTGCTCGTATGTTATAAATAATTTTAACACGCCACTAATGTCAATCATAACACATTTTTTTAAGAGAAGTGTTAAAATAGGAGGGAGAGCACTGCAATAATGTGAAAGAGCCAAAATAAAGTTCTTGCTTTAAGGAAAATAATTTACTTATAATGAGACGATTTTGACTTTAAAACTTCGATCTCTATGCTCGTACATGAAAAATACTTTTATTACGCAGATAAAGTCAATCATAACATATTCTTTTAAGAGAAGTGTTAAAATAGGAGGGAGAGCACTGAAATAATGTGGAAGAGCCAAAAAAAGGTCTTATCTTAAGGAAAATAATTTACTTATAATGAAGCGATTTTGACTTTAAAACTTCTATCACTATGCTTGTAAGTGAATAATACTTTTATTACGCAGATAAATTCAATTATAACATATTTTTTCAAAACGAAGTGTTAAAATTGGACGGGGAGAACCACAACAATGAAGAAGTACAAACATAAAGTTCTTGCTTTAATGCAAATACTTTATACAAACCACGAGCTTTGTTAAAAATACAGTCAATGTAACCGACAGCAGGAACGTAAAATTCAAGCAACACACTGACAAGTTTAAAGAAAAACTTAAACATTATATCTGTGAAAATACCTACATATTTTGAGTTATACTTTTTCATTCAACCAAAATTTTTCACAATTCAAAAATTGCTACATTTGTTTTAAAATGTGACGAATACAATTAATAAACATCATTGTAATGCATAGCAACTTCGAAGAAAAATAACGAAATTCCTTTAAATGAAGAAAACCGATTAATTATTTTAAAAATATAATGTTTTCTGCGAATGTTTATTGTACGATTTATAAAAAACTAAGGTGATCAATACATCGACCCCTAAATCTTGTTCTCACCCTAGTAAATAAAATATCCTGCTATTGAGAATGCCCTTTCTAATTATTTTGTCCTCTCTAAGTGGAGGATGTCACGTAATTTGTTTCCTAGCTTAGAAAATAATTTTTAAAAGGATTTAGTACGAGGACATTTTTTTTAAGGCGCATTCATGCCATGCTGTGTGGCTTGAGGGTTTCTAGTTCATCACGTTCATGCGTTGAATAAGTCTTTTGGCGTAACCCTATTCAATTCTAAGACTCGAGCGACATTCATGACCTCAGTCCTCGCGTGCACCTGTCTGCCGACCATTCGGCGATACGGCGACGCGAGTTTAAGGTGAGGTAGGCTCGCCACGATCCTCTTTAACTGTTTTGCTATCGTGAAGAAACACATCACTCAGTGCCTCCTTCGTGAGTGGATATCGTGGAGAGTCTTTTCTTGGTTAGAAGAGAGAATTGAAGTTGGCGTTGTTCAGAATTCGTGTTTTAAGTGTTACTTTGTGACTGAGTGGAGTACCATACTTATTTCGAGTGATGCAGTGCTGTGAAATCTAAAAAAACAACACTCATGAGGATTATTCTTAAGAGCGATCTGCAAGAGTGGTGATCAGGCTCTCCATTCTCTTCGCAAATAGTCGTTTCAATCAGTGATGTTACGTCAATCATCAGATTGATATTGAGTCGTCGGAGATTCTTCCTCTCCTTACCGAGGAAACTCTATTCGGTGAGTGTAGTGATAATGTCGAGAATTTTGAATTCTAAATGCGTTTGAACGTAAAAGAGTTTTAAGGAGTGTGAGTGAATGCAGTAACATTAATGGCACAAAACTTTATTTTCTATGACCGAAATTCTCATTAACTAACTAATGATATGAATAGAAGGCTTTCACTTGATTATTGGTTTAACGCCGTACGAAGTAATGCCTCCACAGCCTAAGAATATTTGATAAACACTCGCCCGAGCGTCTCATTTTCAACGATATGTTTGCAACACTTGAAATCTCTAGCTTTCTACAGTTTCACATGCGCTTAGTTCCAATTTTGGATAATATTTACGCGGCAGAACAATAACATTACCTCCTAAATGAAGTCTTCTGAATATCACGGGAATATATATCGTAGAAAAGTTTTAAAAAGGGTGGAAATCTGTTATCTTGGAAGTTGGAAAGTCTTTGATGTTACTATGAGTACGGGGTTACTTTTAAAATGTCGGGCAATCATTTGGTTTTCAGAAGTGGTGTTAGTTATAGATGTGGTAAGGTAAGATTCCAAGACGGAGGAGGTGGCGTGCATCGCATCGGACGAACATTTACCTTTTTTATTTGCGATTTTACGGAAAGTATTACGGTAAGAATGTTTTGAAATAATTGAGAAAACATACAAGCTGCCCACAGTTACGTATCTGACGCGATCTGAACTATCTCAACGTTTTTTATTATTCTCCTCAAGACCGCACACATCCAATGGAAACAGTTTTCATGCTTTTGGGAAACACCTCATTATTAGCAAAAAATAGCGTGTTTCGTGATACTTTGGTATCATCAGAAATATGAGACCTTTTTTTATTTTTTATAAGGCAAAAATCTCTGAATTTTATGTGTAATGATATCTCGCAAAAACTAAGCTAACCCTGGTTATCGGACAGGGATAGATGTGACATTGAGTGGTAGACGCATTTAAAAGGCCTCATATTCTTAACGGTTTACCAAATGATGGTTGGAAAATGTTTTTATTACAGCATGGTCGCAATGATAACATTAGCCGACGTGTTATGGCAGGTTCTCTTTGCCGTACGGCACGGTACACAGGGTTGTCATTCCAAAATTAAGTTATACTTGTAGATATGGTCGCCTTCTTCTTGTAGGCTTGCAGCCTATTCTTTGCCGATTCCTTCTCCTCATAAACATTTTTACTTCTCTAACTAGGTTGCCCAGTATTTCTTTTTCCTTCCGGGAACTGATTCCTAGAAATGTCCTCTATCCTGTTTTATTCCATTCAGTTTATATGGTCACTTAACATGCTTCTTCGCTCTATAGCCCATGTGTTTATTGGTGTTGTTTTGCATTCCTCTCTTATATTGTTATTGCTTACTCGAACTTTTCTTGTTCTCCGGAGTATTTTTACGCCGTCCTTCATTTCAGTTGTTTCCATTAATTTATTTATGTTTTGATTTCACTCTTGCTTCCATTCCATTTTTAATATGGGTCTAATTATAATTTTATATATTCTTTCATTTGTTTGTATTGCTGTGTATTTATTTTTTCATATAATATTGCATAAGACACCTGGTACTTTGCAGGCCTAGTCTATTTGTATTTTCCGTACGTGTTATAACATGTATCAACCTGTAATATTTTCTCCTAAGTACGTCATTTCTGTAACTTGCTCTTCATATTTTTATCCTTAGTTATACCTATATATTTTTCTGCTGTTGATTAAATATAATTACAGACGATGTTCCTCATCCTTAGTCTAAGTGATCAGCATTGTGTAATTAGCTTAACTAGATATCCCAATATGATCATGATATAATTTATAGCGTCTTTTAATTTGTCCTCTTTTATTTAATATCAAAATAGGTTGTCTATTATTTCATCCATCTCAAGATTGAATAAGAGTGGGCTGAGAGAGTCCCCTTGTCGTATTTCTTTATTAATCGGTATAGGCACGCTCATCTTGCAGTTGTTTCAAAGCATTTGTACAGTCAGTGTAAATTTCTCGCACGAGGCTGTTACATTGCCGATACACTCACTGAAACTCCTGCGTTATTGCAATGAATTGCTCAAATTATTCGCATTTAAAGCCTTGTTCTAACGTAAATTGTTAAAGCATTTAGAGTTAACTTTAAGCCAAGTAACTTAAGTGTTTCTACTGCGTATCCTTTTATTGCAATAAAAATTAGGTTGAACATTCACAAGCAATTGTTGATGTCTTTGGGCAAGCCTCGTCTCACAATTTGCGGACATTCAAAAGCACTTCAAGTTTATTTAGGCACCACATGGCTGATAAATGGTGAATGGATATATGATAATTTGGAGGATATTAACGAAAATGATGAGTGAGGATATGTTCCTCAATTTAAGATACTCTTGAGAATTGCCCGAGTACTCGGGTCGAATGGAGACCCAACCTCGTCCCAGTAGAAGGTTCTTGTTTTCCCACGGGCGGGATAGTGTTGTTTTCCTCACTTTTACCTCCTACGTTCTTGGTTCGGACCAAATCCACGAACATCCGGCACGGCTGAAATGAGTCGCTCAGAGTAGGTGTGTGTATTATTCCAGAACGATGGAAGCTGGATATCAGTGACTTCTACGTGTTGAAAACTCGAGACACGAAGAAACAAAGCACGAGTAATGATTTGATTTTGTAATAACAAAAATCATATAAAGTTCCCTAAACTTAAAATTTAATAATTTTTAATATAGATTGTCTTTCAAGAATGACTATATTTTCTTTTTGTCTACGTTTTATTACTCGTAAATTTAATTCCCAGTAGTTATCTCGAGAGGATTTTTGAACGTTTTTTACGAAAAGGTGCTTCACTATGGGTTTATTTAATTATATTATACCATCAGTTTCTAAATATACAGGGATACAGTTGATAATTTAAAAACACTTCACTCGCATCATGGTTTCTCAACAGTCCATTACTTTATTTTCAAAGGAAATACTTTCTCTCCTTCAAGCCATAAAAAATCCCTATGACATCTCTTAGGTTGCCTCATATTATTTCTTAGATGAATATAAGACGTTTCTCAACGCCACCTTAGAAAATCATGGTCACCTAAAGTAACTTGTTAGATGGTGTAGCGTTTATCTACCTCCTATCGTTGCTATCGCCAAAGCTGCTTTGCCATGTTTATTTATTTTTATCTAATCGATAAATTTTCCGTATATTACACCTTATTTGGCTTTTTCTATCCTTGGATAGATCCCAACACAAATTGAACCATTATGAATAATGTGCTTATATATGATACATCTTATATACACATCTTCACATTGTGAAACCGAATCGGTAAGTGATTGCATGTATATATATCGTATCCTGGTCGCGTATCTTTCTTTTATGTTGTTGTAACATTTCGTGAAAGTGTCGGAAATGTTAACAATTCAAATCCACAAAGTCAGGGCCGAAGTGTATGCATTTATAACCAGCTCTTTGAGGTCACTGTTAAGTTGGTTTATGCAATGAATTATTTGTTCATAAATTTCTCCAAGAAAATAATTAATTGATTTATTTGTGGGAATTCTTTGACAATGTGAAAAATGCTCACTAATCACCAATTCTAGTCCTCAGTGTGATTAATCATTAAAATTATTAGTCTTTTCCCTTGAAAACATCGTTAATTTTTAAACATTTCTAAATTAAAAACTTGAAGAAAAAAATGACAATTTTTAATCATCAACTAACACAAAATATTTAAGATGAGAAACATAATTAGCTGTTCTTATTTAATGTTAAAAGAGTGCGAGAGTAATTAAATAAGAGTAATACCTTTGTCTCATGCGAAGTCAAACGGATCGTCCTATTTTATCGTTCCTTGTTGTACCTACTAGGTAGCGAATTATCTTTCTATATTTCCCTTTTTTCAGTAACTGCGATGGGATATTATAAACCATGAAAGCTTTTATAGGATTCCTTTCTCGTAGTGCATTCTCATTCTTGCCAACTGGTATTCCTGGGCCGAAGATATCCTTCCGTACGTTATTTTCAACAATTTCCATTTATGAGTTCATTGGCCACTATCTCTATCGCAGGTTTAGCCATAGAGTGATAATGAATAATATTAACCTTATTCTATGGTTAAGCTCTTCTATTCATAATTCCCCTGGTTCTCCTCTGGTAAGCTGGCCACTTTCCATATCTTTACGTTATTGGTAACCTTGTCCTAGAATTTCATTTCTTCTCATTGTTTTCTAAACCAACTTTCGATTGTCCTTTCGGATTTTTCACCTAAGCGCTTTACAATGATTTCATTCTTCCTATCCAATCATACCTTATTCTGTTATTGACGTCTTTCAATCTCCTTCCTTCCTCCATCTTTCCGTGTTATCTTAATCATGGGTCTTTTTTCTTCTTTCGAATATTGCTTCCACAGTTATCTCCGCTGCTGCAACTCTTCGTTTCTTTTTAATATCCCAACAGCTCTCTGTTTTTACGATTTTTTTGTGTTCATTTAAGGTTCTGAGAATGAGTTCCTGGAGTTACACATTTTAACCTCTGATCAAGGCTTCCCACACTTAGGTTTCACCTGCTATTGATACCTTAGTCTGAAATTAGTTCCACAAAAATCATCCCTTTGGAAGTAAAATGAGCAGTAATTTAGACTTATGGTATTTGAAAATCGGAAGGGCTGAAATCAAAGATTTGGTGCATCTAGTTTCATTGCTTATCCCCTTGCACGAGTCTCCAATACGTAGCGGTCAATCGTGGTGGAATAACACCGTGCTATAATAAAATACTTCGTGCTAAATCATTTAAGCTGGATAGCATTCTCGTGGATTTCGGCTGACAAGGAGAGACTACGTACGTTGCTACGCCTTTTTGAATGCCATATTTTTAATGTTGTTCGAAATGCCAAATGATTCTGGGAATACATCGTGGTTTGCTTGAATGAGCTCTAGTTTTGCTGTTATAAATTATTATTTATTCGTTATTTTTAGCATGCCTTATCTCTCAAGAGAGAGACTCAAGAGAACGCACATATTGTTCCGTGGTAAGATGGCCTAATGGTTAGAGTCTACGGATCATGAACCTGAGGTCGCTGGACCGATTCCTTGTGCCGGTGATTTTTTTCATCTTGATTCCAATTATTTTCGTTAGTTTTTAATTTATTTTCAACTGCAGTAGGTCTCACCCAACGATGGAACACTTTTTATCATTTTTGAGAATTTTCATTGAAGTTACATTCCGAATGCGGAACCATGACATATACAGTAGATACGCAAGGGTGCGCTCACTATTAAATGTGTCTATTGGTTATTCTGACCAACTTCCTAATCGCCATAGATTACAACGTTTTCATGTGGGTGCGTTCACATTAACGCTTGCTAAATACAGAAGGCATGCTATAAAATAACGAATTAAAAATAATGTATTACAGCAAAACTAGAGCCATTCAACCAAATGACGACATATTCCCAGCAGCATTTGGCATTTTGAACAACATAAAAAGAATTGGTGTGCTTAAGACGACACGGGTCAAGTGTTAACTTCTATGGTGATATTCTGATAAGTATAATATATAAAACAAACTCCATCACTAGGTATTGATCCTGGGACCTTCGGCACTTGGTACGACGACTCTAACCACTACGCCATCGTAATCTATTACTAAGAGAGCGTTCTCTAGAGTTTACATTCGGCATACTAATCGTGACGTGAGAAAAAGAGCGTGACGCCCAGAATCCGATTTACTGCCTGCAGAATTCTCTGTGCGTAGTACGCCTATAGATGTTTACACTTCAAAAATATGACATTCAAAAAGGCGTAGCAACGTAAGTTTTCTCTTATTGTGAGTCGAAGGAAGGAAATGGGACGAGAAACCGTTTTCCGTCCTTGTGTATTTCTTGTCGACTCTTCTGCTTAGGCGAAATGGGGCCTCCATTCAACCATGGTAATTCGGACATCCTTTCATTCTTCTTTTTGTCGTTAACCTTCCCTATTCATCGCATATCCCCCCCCCTTTATTTACAGCCATGTAGTGCGAACATACATTTTTAGTTCACTGCATGGCCATGAGTGGCGAGCTTGCCAACAGATACCTGCCTGTAAAAGTTGACGATCAAGGCTTACACTATTCCCTTCCTCATGTATTTGCTACTCTGCTCAATCTCTTCTATCATACTACCCAAGCAACTAATAAAATTGCTCTACTTGTACTAGTTTGTGCCCTCCTACTTCTATGACAAGCTTCGCATTCTTTGTTGAAGAGAATATCATTACTTCTGTTTCCTTATGATTAATAAACATTCCTTATTTCCCGCACTGATATTGAAATGCATCAACTAAAGCTTGTAAGCCCATCGAAGATCAACTAACCAATGCATGGCCTTCCACTGTTCACACCGACACTATCAGCTGGCCTCATACTTTGATTGGCGCATCTATAAGCTAATGTTAAAGAGCAAAGGCAACAACGGGCACCCTTGCCTTCCTCCGCGACCTATAACTGCCTACCTCGATTCCACCGTAACCGTCAGCGGCCCTCACCATGGCTATATATGTTACGATGAAAGCTCCTATCCCACCAATCTGTTCCAAATTCCCCGAGTATCTGCACAAGATTTTTTTTCAATTTACTCTAGCAAACACCTTTTTGAAATCCATAGAACAAGCGAAAACATTACTGATTATCAGCTGTTTCTTTCTATAAGTGTTCTCATCATGAACCCATGAAACATTTTCAGGTTTAGACTAGGAGTATAACGCATTAATCACGCGAGGGAGGTAGCGAACAATTTATTTTCAAAAAATATGTGAAATCTGACTGTGAGATCGAGTTGTATTGGAGTATTAGTTAGGAGCTGCGGCGCGCCATTTTCCTCTAACTTTTGATATTCGAAGCATCATAACTTTGACATTTATTATTATTAAGAGCTAATATTTAGCAAATTGTATTTTCTTGTTATATTCTTCCTTCGTGCCAAAATTCGTGAGAATTTAAGATGGTTGAGCCACGGCCTTGGTTGAGTGTGCGTGGAATCGTCCAAAATAGATTGCTGTCCTTTCCACAAATCCATCACCACGCTGCGAGAACATCTGTAAATAGTAACTTATTACGTATCCGAAAGAAAGAGATTTTAACTGCGCTTGGTTACGTGCTTAACCTAACCTATGATATGTCCAAATGTTAAATGTAGTTTCAATAGCACAATTCTAAACAACTTCACACTAAAACGCCGTAAATTTAATATGCGTACAAAGAAAATATATAGCACGCCAGAGCAAAAGGTAGAATTAAAGTTTTCTCTTTTCTACACTTTTCTTTTAAACTCTTTTCACAAACACTTTTCTTTCTACTCTTTTAAAGAAAACTTTTCCCATTCGAATGCTTGTATTTAAGAATACTGGCTCTTGACTATAGATGACGATACAATTGGCACTCCGTGTTTCACAGAACTTTCATTTATAGATAACGGAGCCGTTGAGAAGTCATAGTAATGCACTGAAGAAAGAAACTAGTCAACTCATAAAATTGAATATTACGTTTATGGATTAATATTCTCGAATTGACTGCGATGCCACTTCTGCGCGATATGTTTTCGTAGTTATTACATAGGTTCTGCCAAAAGCCTGATGTCGTTAGAGAATTAGCTCTGATGTCGTTAAAGTGACATCAGGTGTCCCGCAAGGAAGCGTGATCGGACCCCTTTTGTTCATTATATACATAAATGATCTATGCTCTCGAATTAGCAGTAAAATACGTCTATTCGCCGACGACGCTGTCATCTATCGTGAAATTAGTGATCACTCTGACTTTGAAACTCTATCATCGGATTTAAACAACGTTCATGTGTGGAGCCAAGAGTGGGGACTCGAACTTAATCTGAGCAAATGCACGGCGGTACATTTCTTGCGGAAGTCGTCCAACTATTCCCATGTATATGCTGTGGATGGTGTTAACATAAAGGCGACAGATGAAGTGAAGTATCTAGGAGTTACGATAACTTCGGACCTATCGTGGGGAGCACATATAAGAAATATTTGTGGCAGAGCTCTGAAGAAGCTAGGATTCGTCAAGCGTATTGTGGGAAGATTTTCGGATGAAAAAGTAAAAGAGAGGTGCTATTTCGCACTCGTCCGGCCACACCTTGAATATGCAGCGAGCATATGGGATCCGGTGCAGAAAGACTTAGTCCGGGAACTTAATAAAATACAAAGGAAAGCTTCGCGATTCGTCAAAAACAGCTACGGGCGTACTGACAGCGTTACACAGATGTTAAACGAATTAGGCTGGGAACCGCTAGAGACTCGGAGGCTGCGCGCTAGGCTTAGATTGCTTGAACAATTGAGAATAGATATCTTTCAGAGCGACACGGAGAACATCATATTAGAACCCCACTATATTTCCAGGTCCGATAGAAACGATAAATTAAGAGAGATATTTTGCCGAACGTATAGGTATGGGAATTCGTTTTTCCCCCGAACAATAAGGGACTTCAATAAATGCTAGGCGTAATTTCATTAGAGCGTTTCCTTTTTATCGGCTGGTGTCCTAACACCCCCCGCCACACGCCTATTGAGGCGGCTTGCGGGGTAATATGTAGATGTAGATGTAGATGAAGCCTTAATACGGGTGCTGTGTTAAAATAATTTCCAGTTCTTCCAAAGACAAATTGCTTATTTTTTCAAAAATATTGCTTAAAAAGACGTGGTTATAAGAGTTATTTTTCCAGTGTTACAACGGTTTGGCGTCAGTGATAAACAGGATTTATGAAAATCTGGGTATAACACTATTTTCTTGTTGTAGTGAGAATTGATTTAAAGGAACGACTTACTTACAAAAAATATCACATATATTGGTGAGAAAACCCGGCCAAAATTCATCTCCTCCCTTAAAATAGCATTTTTCGCTTCCTTGACTACTACGCATCCCTGATATACCGATAAATAAACGCTACAAACTTTTTGAGTCACCATGGCTATCAGAAGGTCATTTTCCAGGTTATGGAGTGAAGTCGTGGCTCGCGAATTGATACAGCTCTCAGTAAAGTACGTGGCTGTCGAATACTCAAATTGGTTTTTGTCACGGAGGGATGTAAGTCAACAATAAAAAAATCTTTCGAGGGTCATAATTTATATGTAATGTCATAACAAGTCAATATATATTAGTTATATATTTAAAAAATCTGGAAAGTATCACCATTATGTGATTAAAATTTTTAAACTTATTAAATAACGATTGTCTATTTTTTCAGAAACTCGTGTACGCAGGCAAGGAGCCCGCATTTGGCACGCGAACCTCAGTTCGCTGACCGCTACTTTTGCGAAAGTGATCAGAGATAAAGAGACTACGGAGGAGAATCTGAGGAGTGGAGATGAACATCTGATTGGCCCAAAGGTTAGAACGGTCGGCGTATTTTACTCGATTGTAGTCTAAAGTTAACAAAGGCATTCGGCTGACACCTGTTTCTCCGTAGTGACCGGTTCATGGGAAACAGATTTCACCAATCCTAAAATAATCAACTACACATTTACTTACGAGCTATTGCTGAGGCTTTATTGTGAAGAAAATACGTTAATATCATTTGACTTAAGATATAAATTAACTCTTAGGCGAAGTCAAAGACCTATGAAGGAATTAGACTCACCATATCATTATTTCTGATTTCTCGTATCATAAACGCAGCATTAAAGGACGAAGTTTGAACAGTTAGCAAGGGGACTCGAAAGTTTACTTGTCATTGCATGAAAACATACAATGCATACCATATTTACCATATTTACGATACCTACAATATTATTTTTATATTGCTGTTCTCCATTTAATAGCTTAAAGATTATTTCAGCCATATTTTTAGGAACTGGTTAAGTAGCTTTAAAATTTGCCGAGGACTTGTTTGCTTTCTTTGCAACGTGTCGGACGTTAGGTGTTTACAACATGTCTCTAAGCCAAATGATATCCTTGAATTATAATTTAAAATTCCGCCCAATGTCGTAGTTTGATTACATCTCTGGATCGTCTTCAAATCATAACCAATATTCGACTGTGTCACGCCCTTTTCATTTTCCCATTTATTTCTCAATTGCTCTCTACTTTCAGCCAGCTGTATTCTTTTTGATTTCTTTTAAAATTTTCCGTTTTCTGTGTAGCACAGCATCTTTTTTCTTTCCACTTTGTCACAGTATATCTTTGATGCTTCAGAATTTCGGAATTCAGAAACATGACACATTTCTACCTTACCAGTGTAACTACGTAATATATTATTATGAAATAAAATGTACTGTATTTTGGCAAATCGAACGCCACATTTGGTCGCCGAGATATCCTAAATCAACTATTCTATTCCCTAGACATACATCCCGGTTTGTATCTACGTGCTGGTGAAGACTTTCTTTCCTTTTCTAATCCTTGTCGACATTTTTATTTTTTATTGACAAAATCTTTCTTGATATTTCTACCTTTACATTGTAAAAGTTCTACAAGTCCAGACAGTATTCTCACAGAAAACTTAACCCGTATAATAGATAAGATATTAAATAAAAACAGCAGAAGAGATTTAGCAATTGTGTTCGTTAATCGACATTTTGTTGTCACATTTACGGAAAGCACGACTACGATCGGCAAACGATCATTTGGAGAAGGTATCATTTTTTATCTCTGATTAATTGTCAGTGTTGACCTATTCATTAAGTCAACATTTTTTCTATTTGAAGTGGCTCGCAGATAAATATTGATTTCTTTCATTGCTCTCAATGGATTCATATTGTTGTCTAAAAAGTACCTTAATATGCAGTTTTTGTGCTTCATTTTGACGCCATAGTCATTAAAACTCTTTAGATTAGATATTGGTGGAGTTCCTCCAAGGAGGACCTGAGGCACTTAGATCTAATGATCCATTGTGCCAACCACCATGTCTGTAATCACCCATAGAGTCCAGTCGCCCTGCTAAAGGCTAGCATGTCCTCTACAGGGATACCCCTGACTTCATCAAGTTCCAAAAATGGTGATCCCAAATCATCAGAGCGGGAGCAGAGTAGGTACGTGTGATGTTGTTTCGTCCTCTTCCTCGCTCCATCTGCATCTTGCCGAGTCTGTAATTCTCAGGAGATGGGGGTGTCTCATGACTTGATAGTGTCCGGTGAGCAGTCCCACTATCGTCCGAAGTTGTCCCCTTTTTAATAGAAGAAGCCTTATTACCAACCCCGGTGTGGGTCCTCCTATCAGGAGCTTGGCTTGCCTGAGCCCCTGTACCTTCCACCAGATCTTAGAGTGTTGAGCTAGGCCCCACTCTTTGATCTTTGTAATCCCTGAAGAGACTGCGATTGGGATGAAAGACACTGGTCCAATTGGGTTCCCACTCGAGCCTTCCTTTGCCAGTTTGTCCGCTATCTCACTTCCGGTTATGCCTATGTGGCCAGGGACCCAGAAAGTTCTACGTTGCTCTGGCTGCTGAGAGAATGGAGTGCTTCACGGCATTCCATCAGCAGTCTTGATTTGCACCATGGAGATATGAGAGCTTTTAAAGCTGCTTGGCTATTGGTGCATACGTGAATTGATATGCCATTACTACATAATTCCTTGGCAGCATGGGCACAGGTCAGCAAAGCATAGACCTCTGCCTGGAAAACTGTAGCACGCTCCCCCAAGGGGATTGAGAGCCTTTTATCATGGCGGTGACAGTAAATCCCTTCTCCTGCCCTTCTTTCCTTCCTGGAGCCGTCAGTGAACCAGACATATGCTCCGTTTTGCAGATCTTTGCTTCGTTACTTAACCCACCATTCCCCCGCTGGAAAGTGGGTTTTAAAGAGAGGCGGGGTTTTGTTGAACACGGCTGTCATGTCGCATGTTCCCATTTCACAAATGGGGTTTGACTCCCTGAGCTCCGTCCATAGTTGCCTGCGATGAACGATAACTCTTACTCGCAAAATATTAAATTTTATTATTTACATTTACGTTGCGAGTAAAAACTGTGACTGATGACATAGCAACACTTCCGTTCAAGTTTAAATTAAAAGAAAAAATAACTAAATATAGTAGACCCTTCATGTTTTACTTATACAAATGTTTTTTTTTAGATTTAGATTTCTAAGGTAATGGTTTTGTGAGTTCTTCTGGTAACTTATTCCATTCAATTACGCCGCAATTCGAGGAGGAATACTTTGCAGCTTTTGTTTTCTTTCTCCTTAATTTAAACATAGTGGGCTGTCACTTTTCCCCACAAAATTTGGTGACTCCAGCCTCTTCTCCACCTCCATCCAAGCTGGATGTGTTGAGTAACGATTTTACATTCCCAACAATCTATTTACTCTCCTTCTATCGAGAAGTGGACTCCACCTCAATTCTTCTAACATGCCGATTTCGCCATTATCTCGTTTATGTCTCCCCAAAACGTACCATGTAGATTTTCCTTGGACCTTCTCTAAGCTTCTCATGTTCCCTTTATCATAGGTATCCCTATGATACCTATGATAAAGGGAACTTATGGCATACTCAAGCTCTTATAGTAATGACAGATACCCATTCTTTCTCTTGTTTTGGGCATTCTTTGTATTTCTCATAACATTATGGAAGTTTTTTAAACACTTTCCCAACTTTTCCTGCCTTTCTATTGCACATTCATTCGCGGTAGTGGTATTTTAATCCATTCGTATTTTCTCTCGAGAGGTATTTACTCGTGCAAATTTATTTTGACACATTCACACTGGACAAATTAGAGAAAAAATTAAATAACTTTATTTTTTTAAAGACGTTTACTGTCCGACACATGTCCTTATTCAATTTAGTCGTTTTAACTCATATAAACCGCAAAACAAGCAATTTTATCGGTGAAATAAATCTTTTCTTTCTCTGTCTTCACCATTTGTCCGTTAATCGATGTGAAGCTCAACGAAGTAGTAAACTTAAATAATTTTGAGTAGAACTCCAACGCTTTGGAGTGGTTTGCTGTTGTAAATGACGCATGGGATTTTGAATACTGGAAAGGAAAGATACGTCGCGCCTCGAGAATTGTGGAGACCTCCGTCAAATGCTATCAAATTAGAAATGGAAATCAAAATCCTCTTTCTTCCACTGAGCTGAATATAATCTTGACCTTTGGCAGAAGAGGTATCTCGCCCGGCACTCAAAAACATAACCTCTTTTCATTGGAATCAGCTCTCTACATCCCGAATCAAAGGAATACATCCTTTACCCGTTCCGAGTTTGGATGGATTAGTCATGAGAGAGCTCCCGACGAGTTCACATTTTTGTTTCCTCAAAAGACTCACAGAGTTACTTGCTTCGCTTTAGACATAGGTCAGTAGGTCAAATAATACATGCAAGATGGAGTCAAACAAGATTTAGTTGGCAGGGTCTTGGCCGCGATGTGAGAATCACATAAACTGATGCTTGTTTTCTTTGATGCTAGTGAAAATAGCTTACTTTTTCCTTTCTCTACTGTTTCAATCGACGTGAATAGGCCATTTTAAAATCTCCGCGAAATGAAAAAATGACTTGTTTCGCTGCATTGCGCGCGGGTTCAAGGAGTATACTAAAGGTAAACAAACCCTCACTGGATTTCGCCTCGAACTAAAGAGGTGTAACTGGCTAACACACCTGACCGTCATTTCGAAAACTTGGATTCGAATACTAGTAAATTCAATAGATTTTTTCATGGTGAATTCGATCCCTATGTAATATGGACAACGTCTTATCATATTCCAGTCTTTGCAGTTGAATGATGAATTTCGATAAGGGCTCATATCGGCAAATTTTGAAAATGAATTCCTTCCTTCTTTTTTCATTCAAGAAGTACAGACCGATGTTTTATGAGCGAGATGTGTTCATATCTGCTTTCCATAAAGCTTTCAGCAAGAGTTTCAGAAAATAATCTGCTGTCTCACTTCAAATGTTTTGACAGAAATTCAGTTTTTGTCTCTCCTGGAAATTAGAAAAATCCGAAATGAGCCCTTTTCAAAATTCATGATTCAATTACACCTTACATTCATTCATTGCCTCAATTTGGAATAATTCACTTAAAAGCCTTGAAGTTGAACAATATTTGAACCCGGACCTTCCTATTGTCGGTCAACTACGTCATACAGCTTCGCCATCATTCCTAAGTTAGTTATTAATTTCATTCATGGCATTTCCCACTAACGTGGATAGTCGATTGTAAATTTTATTGTTTTTGTAAATACAGTGCATTGACGGCTACTGAACATTATGAAGACACACATCAGGAAAATAACTATCACAAAAGTACAGTAGAAAGGTATTAACCAATGATAAATTAATAGTTATGAATGTATGTGCCAATTTAACTTTTGGTGGTTAATTTGTGAAACAAATTTCTTTTACTATTTGCAGTGTTCCTTTGACAGTGAAGGGTGTCCTCTTGTGATGAATGGTCTCGTTAACGGGAACTGTACTCATCCCTCCAGCTCTTGAAGGCTTCTTCCAGGGATTTTGATGGCATTTCTGACCCATGCCACAGAACCAGAGTTATGCCTTGAACTTGTGATTCCATGGACCCTAGGTAAGTTTTTATCAATCTTTAAGCTGACACTCACCAGAAAGAGACACGCCACAAAAACTTTGATTTAAACGACTATGTTTTATTTATAATAAAATAAATAAAATAATATATTTTTTTCAAACCACCGTAACCACCATCCAGCCCAACGGACTGCGGTTCTCTCCTCCCTGATCCATAGATCCAAAGCCATCTCTGGACTAAGCCAAGGCCTGGTGTTTACCGGATACCCTGTGAGTGCGGACAGGTGTACATAGGCGCCACTGGTCGAACCATCGAAACCAGAGTTAAGGAACACCAACAGCACCTCCGGCTGTGCCGGCACCTGTGAAGTCGGCAGTCACAGAACATGTCATTAACATCACCAGCCACCCAATGGAAAGCATCCATCCGAGCCACTGCTCGGACACTCAGAAGGATATTGGGACCGCCTTACGAAGGAGGCAATAGAAATCCGACTTGAGAGTCATAACTTGAACAGAGACGAAGGGTTTCACTTGAGCAGCACTTGGAACACAATCCTGAAAATGGCGGGAAAAGTGACCTGATGGATTTCCTATATAAACACGGCACCTCGACACCCGGTATCAACGGCCCTGATGATGAATGATAAGCCATCCTTCGGAACGTCGCCAGAGGAGCAGATGGATCCACTAACCCGGACGAAAACCCGTGAACAATTTACTTCAAACTCGGGTAAGTTTTTATCAATCTTTAAGCTGACACTCACCAGAAAGAGACACGTCACAAAAACTTTGATTTTAACGACTTAACTTCTCAGTAACTAACTAATGATACAAATTGAAAGCGTATTTGTTTCACGCCTTACGATGGAAACGCCCTATATAGAGACATTTCCAGAGACTTATTTTCAACATTAGACCAATGAAACAAATCCCTTACCCACTTAAAACGAAAAACGGTTGATTCATGGTCTTAACTATATAATATTTACCTTATATCTTTAAGTTTTTGAGATTTCCTTTTTTCCATTGAAAGTCCTTCTTACTCTTAGTTTATCGTGATTAGCATCAATCAAACAAAAACATATCTCTGTACTCCAGCTACTATTGCCAAAAACAATGAATTATTTGATGTTTATTATCGGTAATTTGGACGATTATGGCAATCTTATCAGTCAGTGAAAGGTACATTACACGGAATGTTATTCCGGAAAAAATAAATTTTCTAAACTCTCAGCCTTGAATAATGTTTTCACCGATTCAGGGTTTTTTCAGTAAAATAATCGAATTTTAAACGACAGCATACATGCACAGTAGGTACTGACACTTTTCTGAGACTGCTTGCTGCCGTGACGATACCCAAATCGTTTGCTGAGCGGTCCATTAGGATCAAAGGGGGATATTAGGTATCTACACTCGGAATAGATGAAGGTAAAGAAAGTCGAAGTAGAATGCGCAAAATAGTTTTCCCGACGTGAAGAAACTATGCGTCTCTTTCGTATTTTTCGAGTTCATTCCTAATTTCACGGCATGCGGTCACAGATAAGAGGGGAAACTTCCGGGAAGATATTTCACTTAGTTCTGATCTTTGAGATATGTCCCGAATGAGCAGTTATTCCAAATTACCGTTAGCCCAAATAATTGTTGACAAACGAAGCCTTTTTACCAAGCCTGTCCACTCCTGATGTCTGCTGTAACTTTATAGATATTGCTCATTCTACAATATCAAAAGCCTTCTAGGTGTCCTGGAACAATAAAAAATGTGGAAATGGTCTAAATATCTATTATAGTTCTAATTTTTAAGACTAATTTATAATTAAAAGTCAGATGATGAAGAGGTGGAACGTGGAATCATCGATAGGGAAGGGAAGGAGTGAATACGAGGAGCTAGTGGAAAGAAACATTGGTGAAGGAAATCAAATGAAAAAGATGCAGGAAAGTGGGAGAGTATCTAATACAGGCGTAATAAGAGTGGCAGGGAAAAAAAATGAAAACGAGAAGTTGAAAAAAGCATTAGGTTAAAGTATTTACTTAAATGCGTTTGCCATTCGACTAAATAACGAGAAAATATTAATGGTCATTGAACATTCCGTCCAAAGCCGCTACATAGACTTCGAAAACTTTTCAATATTCATAAGAGATAATCAAAAATAGAAAATCGAAATGGATACTGATGTAAAATGTTAGAAAATTGAAAAGAACCCCAAGAGAAAAAGATTAGCAAGCTATAAACTAATGATTATTTTTATAACTACACTTGATGTAGTGTTTACAGACGCAACCAAATTAAATGGATGACTAATGGTCAATAATTATACATACTTTATGATCAATATTATCTGAGATTTCCTGGCCTAAAGATGTGTTACGCACCTCAGGTTTATATGAATTTGAGAAACTTTGAGAGATTTGATAAACGGTCTGTGTTAGTTTACTCTAAGTCATCTTTAGGTAGCGGGTAAAATCATTTTCTTATTTTTCGTGCGAAATTTATAAATCAGCGATTATGCTAAAATAAAAAAGTATTATTAGCTTTGAAAGTTTGTTCTTAAAAACTATTATATCTACTAAACAGAATTTAATGGTAATATTCAAGGAACTTGGACACAGGGAGATTTCAACCCTGATAGTTGAAGACCTTCGGCACACTGAATCCCTTACTCGCGCGACAGGAAAAATGCAATACTAAAGGGCATTCATGAACTTTTGCTGGAACAAGATCGATTGGAAAGGGATTTATATACTACGTCTTTTTTAAGATTTGAAGAGTTAGGTGAAATGAAAACATTTTAAAAAGTGTATGGCAGGGAAGGTCTGATGAGAAAAATGCAAAGAAGGTAGCATACTTATTCGGATGACGTATTTAGAAGGCAATATGGAATGAATGTGATACCTCTCTTAGCAGACTTATGCAAAATAATAACTTCTGAAAATAAATGAGTGGATCATAACGCTAAAAGACATCAACAGCCGGTTGCCTTTCTCGAGGCCTTTGGAAATTTGTCTGTCGATATTCAATGGTGACTGTCGTAACCCGCATCAATTTCGCATGGATAGTCAGTACGATACCAAAATAAATACAGGGAGTATTCATGCTACTCCCGCGAATCTTTATTTCGTGATTACGAAATTACATATATTACTCTCGTTATTGGGAGATTCTTTTGTTTTGTTAACCAGAAAGAAAGTTGAAATGAAAGAAAGAAATGTACGCTATGCATAACATTTATTCATCGAAATCATTAGTACAAATGGCTAACCTATGTATAATTCGTCGATGGTAACTAATATTTTCTGCTTTACAATGTTAATTTTATATTTATTGTGTTATTAACGTCAAACTAACCTTCTTAGCTCTCCGTAGACACCTCAATCACTAAAATCGACCGACTCGTTCCGGAGATACAACTGAACTGCCCCGTGCCCACACAAGCCCAAATTTAGACTCCCACGCGCAGCGCTGTGACGTCACCTCACTACTGCCCCTCCGCTTGTGAAAACCCATATCTGTTGGTAGACAAAACGGGCTATCTAGTCATAGTTTTAGATATTCTGTACTCCTTATAGTTTTTGCACACGAGGCCCTCGAAAGTACACAAATATTGCTCGTGGCAAAACCTTAAATGACACCGAGAACGAACCATAAGATAGTTCATTCGCATTCACATAAAAAAATCGTACGCCACGTGGCCCAAAATCACAACTTCATGTATTACCTAATGATGAATGGTTGAACCGACCTTGGCATTTTTCCCACAGGTACATGATAGAATTATGTTAATAATACTCTTAAAGAGTGCAAACTGGGATAAGCGTTTGGGAAACAGATTTTAAAAATTTCAAGAGCGAGCTAGATGACGTTGATTTCGCTAGCGAAAAAAGGCCTCGGTCAGAGCGATACCACCTCTCCTTTCGGCCGAAAAGTACAGATCAATGTCTTTCACATGAAATCCTATAATCAGGTCTTTCCCTCAAGTTCCTCCAACTCCGAGAGAGGTAAACCGGCGTAGAAAAATGCATCAGGTTTGCTGTCCTTCGTCTCAAGGTATTTTGGATCCGTTCGAACACGGACACGCACGTTCGCTCGAGGGTACGGGTTCGCAAGCTCACTCGTTGCTGAGGTCCTACAGCGAGGTGAGGTTCCATTATTTTCAGTTTAGTATGGGGTCAAGTGGCGCATACCCGGGCTGGCGGATTCAACGATGTGGTTCAAGTTCAGCTGATATTGGAGAATTTGCTCGACGAGCAAACATACATTTTGGGCTTTCATTACGTATTTTCAAGATGACCCTTTTTTGAGTGATTCAAACTTAATAAATATTCGGTTGAGTTCTTGAAATAGTGCACTTAAACTTTGTTGTACTGTCTATCTTAAAATTGTATTCCCAGCATGGCTTCTTGAAAACCAAAAGGAAATTAAATTATAGTGTATAGGTGTAGCAAAACTTTGTGGCATTTGCTTGTACAGAGATTTACTTCAGGGAGAGGAGAGCGTACAAGAGAGGAGGAATAAAGATATTTAGGTTCCCACCTGAGCCCTGCGGTACCTCTGTCCGCTCTTCATAGCTTAATTCGTCCTCTGGAGCCTCAAACTCTCCGCTGTCGAGTGCTATCAAGTTTCACTATGCCTATATTTATACGTATATTTATGCTCTTCTCGTGGAATAAGAACTTCACTTAGTTAATCAGAGGTATATTTATATAAATGCTTGACATTACTTCATGAGTATTACGTGATACTAAATAGTCATTAGGGTGGGCCTTGTATAGTGTAGTTATAAAAATAATCATTAGTTTATAGCTTGCTAATATTTTTCTCTTGGGGTTATTTTCAATTTTCTAACATTTTAAATCCGTATCCATTTCGATTTTCGATGTTTATCTCTTATGAATATTCAAAAGTTTTCGAAGTCTATGTAGCGGCTTTGGACGGAATGTTCAATAATCATTAATATTTTCTCGTTATTTAGTCAAATGGCAAACGCATTTAAGTAAATACTTTAACCTAAAGCTTTTTTCAACTTCTCGTTTTCATTGTTTTTTATCTCTGCCGCTCTTATTACGCCTGTATTAGATACTCTCCCACTTTCCTGCATCTTTTTCATTTGCTTTCCTTCACTAATGTCTCTTTCCACTAGCTCCTGGTATTCTCTCCTTCCCTTCCCTTTCGATGCTTCCACGTTCCACCTCTTCATCATCCGACTTTTACAAAACCATTTGAATCGATCACTATACATTTCAGGAGAACTAAATTATTATCTGAGTCCGCATCCACCCCCAGATAACTTTGCGAGTTTTTTTTAAACTGTTCCTAAATCTCTGCCTTATCATTATATAATCAATTTACAATTTACCTGTAACGCCCTGTATTATTAAGTGTATCTACTCCTAAGGTGATTTTAGACCTAAATGCTGTTGCAAGTTATTTATTTCTCCCTGAAATTTCAACTACTTATCATTGCGGTCATTACTCGTTCCTAACCCGAACCCTCCACCACTTCATATCCATCCCTCTCTTCCGCCACCTCTCCATTCCAGTCGCCCGTTATCTTCCGTTCACATTCCGTTCACGTTTACGTTCCGTGCACGTTCCGCCGCAAACAACCCCAACCCTTCCTCCACTTCTGACCCTCGCTAATCACTCAATTGGAACCGGGTAAGAACAGGCGCGAACTTTAGACGAAGAAGATTTGGAGTACGCCTTGAGCAAACCATTGGAATGTAGGGTCGTTGCTCTTGGCAACAGTTAACAGATTCATGTAATATATTTTTTAAAAGGATGTTGAAGGTATGTGTAAAGTTTTAAGTTTGTGTTGTGGAAAAATTCAATATAAATTGATTGTAATTATTTGTCGATTGAATCAAAATGAGAAAAGAAATGTAATTATAAATTGTTTTAATACTTCTAATTTGGTGCTGTTTATGTTTTTAGCTCTGATGATGTCAATTAAAGTTGACGAAACGTAGGCAGATACGCTGTTATTATTTTAATTGACCAAAAATCCAGAAAATTTTTATCTTTATTTATATCTGTAGTTTCGTACATTTTTAAGGTGAAACTAGTCTCGGCGATTCTAAGCGAATCATACGGGATCCTTCGTCTGTTGTTCGAGAAAGAACTAAATTTATAAACCTGATGCACGCCTTCGTCTTTGCCATAACTCGTTTCAAATCCTGCTAAGATTTCCTTTGTAACCTCTGAATGCAATGTCACCGCTTCAAGTACAATGAAAATGCAACTATAGTAATATACGCTTCATCAAAAAATTTTCATTCAAAACAAGAATGTCAAGTGTCGACCTCAGCATCAAGGACATGTCTTTGCTTTCTTATTTACCTCTTTCGTTTTAGTGAACCTATGTAACCTATTCCCACGGCTAAAATTGTCATTAAACGCAGTTACTTTACAATCAATTCACCGTCAGCGAGGGCATCATCAAAGACCACGCTCCCGCAAAAATTCAACTATCTGAATGTGACCCACAGTCCTCGGGAAACAATTAAGTGAGCAACAAATGACAGGCAGAAAGCGTGGATCCTCCCTCCCTGACGCAGCTACGTCAAAAGATAAAATATGGGCAACTTCGGCGTCAACGCAACCTGCGTGAGGATCTCGCTTCTGATTAGCAGCGCAGTGTGCGTCAACGCAAAAACGGCTACATGAAAACATAGCTTTAGACCTTTCGGCATGTGAAGCCTCTTTTCGGTCAAACATAGAATCCCAATATTTTCTTTGTAAGTCTCCGAAGGGGGTTGATAGAAATTCGAGAAAATAGTTTGAAAATAAAAAAATATTGTTGCTACTGTCGTAAATGAATGGTATTGGGCATTTTTACAGTGATTCCGTAAAACATTCGGAGGAAAAATATTTGTCCCGACTGTGAATCGAACCGGTCTACCTAACGGTGATGGAAGGTATAGTGCCTCGACCCACTCGGCTGAGGCTATATGCTGTTCAGAGAATGAGTGAGTGGTCCTTCCATGCGGAGCAGCTATATTTGAGAGGTTTATTAAATTATTTAAGATTTTTGTCTGTGACCAACTTCTTTTTCTTCCCTATTTTCTATAGGCATCACTTTCCATTTAAAGAAGAAGTGCTTTTTTAGGGCTCTTATATCTATCCCTTTCTTATACCTTGTTCTCACCCAACTCATTAAACTTCTTTATTCTACTTCCTTTTAGTTTTTAAAAGTAGTTTTCGACTTGTATTTTTATTTGCGTTTTTAATGCACAAATGCAATAACTATGCACGAGTTCAAGTAGAAATCTTCGTTTGTAACAGAGTATGGTATTTCGAAAATCGATCGTACTATTTTCCTTTCAGTTATTTCCAATGTTTCGATTTGCTTTTTATTTAGTAAACCAACCCATGCGGGTGTGGCATATAATAGTTTTGTTTTAATATACATGTCGTAGATTAGTCTTTCACCATTTTTAGGGGTTGTATTATTTTTCAGTATCGGGTTAAGCCCGGAACTTGCGAAGAACGCTTTTCCTGTAATTTTGTTAGCATGTCCTTTGAAGTTCAGTTTACTATCTCGTTGTACGCCAAGGTAGTTGGCTTTTTCTTGCCATTCTATTGGTTGCTCTTTGATTCGCATACAGTGCCTTCTTGGAGTCTCTGCGTCTCTGTGCTTCGTAAATATTACCGCTCCTGTTGAGAGAGGCGTGCACTGCAAAGGATTTATATGGAGGAAAATTCTATAGTTGCGTTTTTTTCGCGAAGCTAGGACTATGTGGGAGAATGCCGCGACACTTTTCCTTTATTCCCTCAATAGTTTCATAAAATAATTGCGTCATTTGGATCCCGAGCATCCATCTCGCGATGTCGCCTTGATAGTGTTGGTATGGGAAAAATAACATGGCCTTTTTAATACGTCTTGTCGAAATCCATTATTGTAGAATTTTATCTTAAAGCATTAGCTAATGACTTTTATTGTGCATTGATTGACCTTTTTTGTTAGAACAGGAGGTCAGAGAATTGTAAAACAGAATATATTATCGTCTGAACATTTATGTATACCTCCTCCCCGAGGAAAAGACCCCACAATACTGTGATATTTCTCTTGAAGTGAGACTCCCGTACATGAAATTTAAAGGTATAGGGACTAAAGTTCCAAAATAAAAGTTCCAGTCCAAAAGTTTCAATAACTTCTTTTTTCCAATCCAAATGTTCCAAAATATTCTTTATTTTCAGTTATTTATCGTTCCAAAACATTTTTTTCAATTGCATACAACCTTACTTCTACACCTAGCAACATGTAAATAAATAAACTAAAAGTGTCAGTCGCCTCTTAAGCTCTATCCCCGTGGCATAGCCTATTTTTTAATATAAAAAAATTGAAGTTGCAATGGCCTTACAAATTCCTGAACTTGTTAAATCTGGACGTACAACTAATTTGCATCTGGACAGCTTCTAATATGACAGACATTCCTTGGGAAAAACTGTACTGTAGGTGTAAACTGAAAAACCAATGCTCTGCTTGATTAATTACTGTGAGTACTGGACATGACGTAGCTGCGCGGAAAGGTGGTGATCCCGATGCTCACTCTCACGCTCCTAATTGAGCTTCTTAGCTAGGTTATTTAATATTGTGTCTCACTCGATACGACACTATTGATGGCATTTTGAAATATTTTAAAGTAATTGGAAATTACTTACACTTCAAATTTTGGACAACTATTAATTTTGTGCACTTATATTTATTTTTTGGAACTTTTTATATTTTGGAAAATTTATGTTTTGGAAAATTATACATTTGGAACTTTTATCTTGAAACTTTTGTTTTGGAACTTTCGTTTTGGAACTCAAAACCCCCAATCAATTTAAATGATATAAGGTTGTGTACGGTAGACTAACATCATGAGAATCCTACGTGCTACCCTTGAATCTGACCCAGATAGATTGGTAGAATATAGGATAAATGATTATGAAACTTTTGGAGGAACTCTGCTCGCATTAGGTTAGTTGGAAATGAGTCATGCTTCGTCATGTACAGAGGTGGAGACAATTTAACGCAAAACATTTCGACGTGTGAAAGCGGCGTACGTGATGACTCGTTATTATCGCTCTTCCTTCGACAACTCGACAACGCTGAGAAAACTAGTCACAACGGGAATATTCAAACTCTATTAAAATGGAAATAGATTATACTCATTGCAAAAATGGGGTTGCGTATGAGGTGAATGTATGAATTGGTAAGATCACCTTTGGGTCATTAACGTGATGGCAGCTCTTACTTCCCCACAGCCAGTCGAAGTTTCGAAGGGTTTTATTTGACGATACTTGCCATATTATTTTAGTCGTGTGACCCCTTTAATAATGTATTTTGCATTCGAAACGTTTTACGAAAAATACACCACACATCAATTAAACTCAAGAACATATATTCCATGTCTGCACGAGGCTTGAACCACTGAACTAAAAGGAAACGTTTTTTGAACAGTAAATAGTTGTGGATCAATGTCATATAAATACGCCTCTAACTACAGTCAGAGAATAATGTGATTGTTTGGCGAAGTAATATTAGACACTATTGAACATTTTATATCATTCCTTGCGACTTTTACGCCCAAAAACAGGAAAATTTGTGCACAGAATTCTTGCAAAGATAATTCCCTAATTAGAAACATATTGGCGATACCTAAATATTTAGTAAATACTCTACTTAGATTTTGATGCTACCGTTGTAGAGAGAGGACGTTTCAAGCACTTTATTTTTTCAATGTATATTTATGCGTATTAATCAACTTATGAACACTATTTTGTAAATCAATTATTTATTCTTTCAAGGAATTGATAAATCTCTTTTAGCCAAGGTTGCGAAGGAAGTGGTTGAACATAATCCTCCGGCGAATATATAGAACAGCTTATGGTACTTTATTCATTCGGCGTTGTAGCCAATTGGGAAGTGTTTTGGTATGTGTAGCAGAGGGTTCGGAGTTAAAATCTGGATAAGGCTCCTTCGACCACCTTTGCAGTAAATATTTGCTATACGACTTTCATGTTACTAAAAAATCGCAGGAAACTGCAGGAGCCCTTATTTAATGAACTTCTTTCCTAACAAAATTGTTGTGATGTTATTAAATTCTCATTAAAACTGTTGACATCAGATCGTTCGTATTTTTATGCCAGTCTTCGCCAATCGTGGATAAATAAATAAATAAATTAATGGAAAAGACGAAATATAGGAGAAAGTTTTACTTATACTTAGGAACCTGCAAAACATTTTCTATTTTACTATAACACTGTTGGAGATGTCGTGCGACCATTTATTCTCATTTTTATTTTTGCAGAAAAACAATGCCTGCAAGTGATAGAAATGAACTTTACGCGTACTTTTTATAGAATTTGATGTGGATGATCTGGAGTCAAACCTGAAAATTTATTTGTTCAAAAAGTAGCTCATTATCTGCGACGTGACGGAATTAAATAATGTGCAAAGTTTGAAAGATTTTTAACCTCTGGTTTTTGAAAAAAACTATATGTTTCAGAAAAACATTTGATCAAAACGTTAGAATTAAAGGTTTATGTTTTTATACTATGTAGGGTATCATCAACAGCGTACGAAGCATCCGTTGTAATGGTTCAAATATAAAATAAATAATTTGGGATATAAAATAGAACTGATGTCAAAGTGGAGTAGACGTAATGTGAGACTATGACAATGGGGAAGAAGAGGAATAGTGTCGGCTGCAGAAGAATACTATTCGCTTATAAGTTTTATTGGCTTTAGAGGATCTCATCCTTTTCCGCATTCCGTCTTTAACTAAGAGCGTAAATAGCTTAAACGGATTAAAAGAATATATTTCGTAAGTTGTTGAAATATGTTAATTCACCGACCATTTTGAATTAGGGAGTTTCGCATTGATTCCATGGAGGGCTATCCATCCATATTCCATCGGCTATCTTTATAGGTTATGACCAACTAAGGAGCCATTCAAGAGTTATATAAGACGTTTTTGGGGTTGAGGGGGGGGGGGGGGTTGGAATCATCTTACATTGTCTTAACTAGGGAGGGTAGGGGATCTGGAACCAATTTACGTAAGATTTTTGTCTGTCTTGAAACATTGTATTTACGAATGAAATTTAGCAGTGACTTGGAGCATCCGCTCGTTAATGGCGTAATTTTCGTTATCTCACCGCTACACCAATGCTCATATTATGTCGACTGACTGGCTACATTTACTAACTATATTAATTCCATGCTCAATGAGTGTGGTACTCCAACACTGCATAGTTATACGATATCCAGTGCTCAAAGCTGTATGATGACTTCTATGGAAATATGAAACTGCAGAAAGCGTGAATTTAATGAAGAGTAGATACACATAGCTAACTTCTTACGTAAGACTGAGAGGGGGGGGGCTGGGAAAATCTTGTCTAACATAGGGGGAGGGGAGGTCAAAAATGGCAAAAATCGTCTTACGTAATACTTGAACGGCCCCTAACTAACGGAATAACTTAGTTCCGTGTGAACTTTTATGACATTTACATCTAAGAAATATCGTGCAAGCCAATCATTTAAATTATTTTACATCAGTCGAATGAATATTTTTATGAAATGAAGAGATTAGTTTTCCAGATAGAAGTGGGTATTTCTTTTGCCAATAACCTACCAAAATTCGTAATTTGCTGTATGGAAATGTTAAATTCGTAGGGTGAGCATTTAGGACTTAATAAATAATCAGAAGTCCTTTTTCCATTCCTGATGACATCGTGAATTCAATTTACTTGTAAAATAAATACAAAGCTATTTTCAGCTTTCTTGAACTCTTGGCCGTAATTTTTTATAATATTTGGTACATTAGAAGAATAAAAATAGGTTAAAAATGCAATCATAATAAGTAATCAATTGAGGGGTGTAAATTAATTCAGCGGTTTCACTGTCATGTTGCACGTATCTGTCGCTGCGGTAGGTATAGGTTATAGTTACCTCCATCAAAGAAAACTTACCCTGTGTCGGCACTCCTTGCCTCAGTGGCGAGTCTGTACTCCTCTATTTCGTGCGTACCGGAAAACACGCAAACTCTCGGTTCAGACGACTATTTTGTCAAATCTCTCAGGTCTCTTGAAACCCTCAATAATACCAAAAATTAAAAGACTTAAAAAAAACATTTTCTTGAAACAGCATTAGAAATCTGTAGTCACTGAACAAATATTTAACATTAATTGAAAAAAAGTCCATTTATTGAGAGGAGGGAAGAAATTAATGAATTATTTACATAGACAAAACATCCTTATTTTTTGAGTGTGTGCATTGGATATCAGTGAATTCAGCGTTCCAGAGTTTTTTTGTTAAAACATTTAAATGTTTTTTTTAGGGAAACGTTTCAAAAGATTCATTTGACAATTGAAGTGCACGGATTCAAGTTCTGGCATCTTGATTCTCTTCGAAGATCGCTAGAATCCAATCATTTTAGATGAATTTCTAATAGATAAGTTACCTCCCCGTAAATTGATCCTCCGCCATTGGATGTTATGGGGTGGTTAGTTAGGCACCAGGGAAAGCACGGGATCAGCAGAGCCACATTTAATGTGTTACGAGGAAAGGTGTGCGTAATTCATTGGTGACAAATTAATTATCAGGATAAAAACATCTCTTCCCCAAGTACAATTTCGGAAATTAAGTTGTTGTCGTATTTGTTTTCCCTCTGCCCATTTGTAAAACTGCGAATCCCATAAATTAACCTGATCCTATCTTCTATTTGTACAATATTTGTGTTCTTTCGTCTTTATATTAAAGCAGCTGAAATATCCGGCGTTGCTGTGGGATCACACATCCTTCATAACTCATCATATAAGAGAAGAGTGTTTAGTTAGTAGTTGTCAAAACAGCAACTGTGTTAATAATTATTTTATTTATTTTAATTGTTTGCTAAAAGCGTAGTTTTTAGACAAATGCGATGTGTAAAGGAAAATCAATTAAAAAAATGAGAAAGTTCATTCATTTGGGTATTTGGATTAAAATAAATATTAAGTCTCTATCTTGAGTGGAAGTAGTTTTAAAAAGTAAAAAATAAACGACTGCACAAAACCCAATGCTTAGCATTCTTAATCAGCTTAACTAAGCAAAATGAATTTTAAATGCGTTAGGCCGGGTTCACACGAGTCCACTCGTCAGCTCTTCTAAGTCGTTGGTTAGCTTTCACAGCGCCACTAACGAGGGCCTAACCGGCGTTTTCAGAAAAGCGCGTGCGTGATGCTGCTAACGGGCGTGAGAAGCGCTTCTAACTAGCGTGAACCTGCAACCTTTGCTTAAATTGATATTCGAACGCTCGTTAGCAGCGCTTCTGCAGGGCCACGAACGCGCTGCTTGAACAGTGGAGTGGCAGCAGCTCCGTGAGAGCACCGCCAATGGCGGTGAACAAAGACCAACATCTGGTTGTCAAGGAAATGTGCTATTGTTGATTTTAGAGAAAAATGTGCGGATTTGCTGCTAAAAACGCAATGTTCAGACAAATACGAATTTGAAAAGATAATTAATTGAAATAATTATAAACGTCAATTTTTCAGCCATTTGATATAAAAAATTCCAACCCTCTATCTTGAGCGAAAGTAATTTGAAAAAGCAAAAAATGAAAACCACTGCACAAAACCCTATACGTAGCATAGACCACCAGGATGGGCTCTTTTGGGACCTTTTGGGGCCCTGAAATATTTTAAAAATAGACTCCAATTTTTCTCCTGTCTTGAACTATTAGTTTGCAAATTTTCAACACGATCAAAGTAAAACTGTAGATTTGCGTAAAAGACATACTAACAATACGACAAACAGATAAACTTTCTTCTTAATATTTATAGATATCCATTTTCACAAGATAAAATTAATTTCATTATTATTAATTTAGTTTTATAACATTTAAGGGCTTAGTAGGTAGTAGTCATAGAAATACTATACATACAAGAAGTATCCCAAACTGATCAGGGTACGCGAAATTGGTGTAAACTCCGCGTATTACCCGTGATTTATCTCGTCGAAAAACTGATTTTAAACCTGTCGAACTAGTGGAGTGTGGTGGTGTATATTTCTCGTGTAAATGCGTACTTATTGACAAGCAACGAATTATGGCAACCACATAGTTCATTATTTTTTTTCCAAATAAGAATGTCTACCTCATAAAACGGTAACATGCCTGTGAAAATATTTCAAACTCGGAGGTAAGATAAAACGTTTCAATAAAAAAACATGTGCTCCACCGGAGCCTCAAACCAACGAACTTCCTACTGTGGAGCGAGTACTTTAACCACTCGTCCACCGCTCCTTGTGTATCTAAAGCGCAATATGGCAACAAAACGTAATACGGTAACATTTGATTTCAGTTTTTAATGGCGCACATTGTTCTTCATATTATTTCTGAGGGTCTTATTTACTCGCGCAAACAATCGCTTTTCACATTTCTCCAATCACACTTCATATTTTGGGAAGAAGCTAGTACACAAATCTTAAATCCTCGGTTTTCTCTACCTCGCATGGACATTTGAGGGAAATTTGACCACTAATATGGTGGATAGAAAAATAAATAATCAGCAGTTTAAACTGCATATTTTTAAAATTTTCAAACTGCATATAAAATTTTCATACTGCATAAATCGTTATAATGTTAATTCAGCTGTTATCAGAATTTATTATGGAATTATACGGAATGGAGACTTCTGCTCTCCGAAGCGGATAATACAGAGATTATTTTTCCCCGTGATACCCCTATAAGATTCCTACCCAGGCAGCACAGGTTACTAATAGCATATAATTACCCCGGTAATACACAGATATTGAAGAGAAATCCTTTCCCGGAAGGGAAAATATATCCGGATAGGATTGGGAGAAAGTAGAGTATAGTGAGATAAATAATATGGATAAGTTTCGGGATTTGGACAGAAATCCTTTCTCTACAGTGGATTCAGTGCTGTATTAATAGGTTACTTTTCAAGCAGCTTATCCCATCCAACAAAAACGGCCGAAAAATTGTATGGTAATGGTAGGCCATCTATTACGCGGAAGTTATCTCATGTAAAAACAGTTTATACATGTGAGAAAATGGAATTAATCCCGCAGAAATCGGTTGTTTGTCCGTCCCAAACAGGATAAAACACGTGAATGGAAAATCCGCGGCTGGTTTGGATTCATATATTCGACCGAAAAAAAAGTATGCTTCAGGGCAGCCTTGAACCCAAGAACCCTGTATATAGTGTTCTTGCTCGATCCCATAACTCTGACCCGCACTTTCCTCTAAGCGCCTTAACCCACTCGGCCACGGAGCTACTTGGAAATCCACGGCAAAGAACTGGTTTTTCCTTTGAAAGTAATTGTAAACAATTGCGTGCAGTTACGAACGACTTCCCACTAAAGTTATTGTGAATCAAAACGTATATGATTTACATGAATGAATGATAATTAGCGATGAAGGGAAAATAGAATGGATGAAAGAAAAAGGTGACGTGTTACATACAATTAAGGAACTTAAGGAACTGGCGGGGAAGAAACCCGTACTCTAAAATATATTCACCCATGATAGTATAGCTACATATGAAAACCGTATTCATTATCCTAATTAAATTTTTCACGAAAACAGCTAAGCGAAACCCTGACATTTTAATACGCATAAGTTGTAACTTCTGGAGAAGTTCACTCACTTAGCCTCTCACTTATTCAATCATTATATAAGTAATGCCATAGTCTCATCTTAGCAGCATATACGATGGTTAATTGGCACTAGAAGCAATTGAATCTATGAAGACCACCGAAACGAAAAAGTTAGGGAAGACTTTCTCCTGCAATTTCGTTAAGATTCCATGGTGATATGCTTACCCCACTTTTGCCCTTCCATATCTGTAAGGGATATTCACTGTGCTGCCTGGGCAGGGATGCGCTATCCCAAATCATGCCCTTTCCTATCCGTAAGAGATATCTGCCGTGCTGGCGATATGTTATGTTATTGTTATGCGAACAATTGACGCTTGATAAATATCGACCGCGGGATCAATGATTAACTGAAATGCACAAATCATAAATGTACGCCAAAATAACCTATTGAAGTTTACCTATTTAGAAAATGCGGGGTGAGGGATTTCTCTTTCATCGATATTATCATTAATTTCTATCACAATTTACCTCAAACAACCTACAGACACCTTTCTCAATTTATAGGACAGTGGCAATAACATGTCTAGAAGTGTATTTGTAGCATCAAACAACTAATTTTGTATTTTATGACCATGCATAATAAAAAAAGACGAGGTAGGAAGAGCATCAGACTATAGCTGAACCTTTTTTGCATTATCTGTTTTTGAAACATTTTTACCTTTTTATTAAATATTTATCTTTGGAAGTGAATTTCATTGCAAATAAATTATTATTATATAAACAAAGCTCCTCTGCGACTGTAACTCTGACATTTATCCGGACAATATGCCGGTTTTAGTCTCTACCGACATTTTCACCTAAGCAACAAGAGTGCATTTTTGTGTATTGCCCTGTGCTGTGTGAGATTATGCAATTAGAAGCATAAGTACAGTAGAAAAATATTAAAAGTTATGTGATAATTTCGTTTATAGTAGTTAACTTATAAAACACAATTTCTCTTACTATTTGCAGTGCGCTTTTGAAGGGAAAATGTATCACCCAGACTTTCCAGAGATTTTGAAGTAATTTCAGACCCATGCCACAGCACTACAGTTATGACTTGATCTTGTGATTCCATGAACCTCAGGTAAGTTTTTATTAGTCTCCAAGCTCATGCCCAACCAATTTATAATTCTTGATAGACTTACCTATCGAGAGTAATATGTATTTAGTAATATTTTCACTGTAAACACTGGTAAATTTTTACTAAAGCATTTTTATTTAATATATTTTTGCATATACTCATATTGTTGATTGTTCTGTTGACTATCCAACATTAAATATCAAGGAAATGGTACTCAGCAGAATGATTTATTAGGTATATCGCCTCAGATGTGTCCACTAGAATGTTTGATAATTTTAGATATGCTCCCTGTAAACACAAAATGCTGCTGAAGCGCGGCAGCAGCGCAACGTCGCAGCTCTGCAGCCGATGCAGACGCGCTGCTGCAGCATGCCCGATACCTTCAAATTTCCGATATTCCCGTGTCAGCAGCGCTATTGAAGCGCGTGAACAGCGCTGCAGTAACGCTTCCACCACGCTACGGCAACGCCTTTGTTATAATTTTTATAAATTCCAAATGCCTTATTATTTATGAATTCTAGGCGAACCTCCCACTACCTCTAAACTTACGAGCCGCATCCCCAAAAACATTATACTCGACCTGCTTGCCCTCTTCTTCAAAGTATAAAAGGAACCTAAAATTAAATATGTCCTAAAGGAAATAAAAATCATAATAGCACGTAGAATTATCCGTCACCTCGTAACGAAAACAACTTAAGTGTTCATTTCTCAAAAATATACACTCAAAAAAAGACCAATTCGGCCCGGCACTGTATCTCATGCATTTCATTGAGTCCCCCACGGCTGAATATGTCGAGAGCCAAAGATATGTACTTTTTAATGGTTTATCATGAAAGCTACGATGACATATATTGTGCCTTGTGATAAAGCTGAAGTTTCTAAAATAATTACGTGATGAAAAACTGTTCACTAAAAGTTGCACTTTGCGCAGCAACAATCTACAGTTCATCTGAGACATCAACGGTAGTTAGCGCCATCTCTTATTCAATTGTACAACCCATTCCATTCAAACTAGGCGCGAAATGTATCGTGGCTGTCTGCATCTGATGTAGCTTCTAATGCGAGGGCGAGCCCTATGAATAATGTTTTTATCCGACAAATTGTGGAAATTGGAACTGACACCGATAAATACGGCAGGGTCATAAAACTGCGTGTTTCATTCTGAGAACTTCATTTCGTACTCTACATCAATAGTTATCTTTTCAACTTATTTTAAATTGTTTCGATACATATGATAAAACAGGTGCCTGAAAATATACTATCACTAACAATTCAACCTATTCATAGCTTCGTGTTAATGGAGGGTTGAACGAACCGATGTTGACACTACCATTGTAATGAGAAATCAATTTAGTTACCCAACATCCGCTTACGTCATGTATCACTCAAAACTTTCAAAAGTGATTTCATCTGTCTCCACTGATTATATTTATATCTGTTATTATTCACACCTGTCACGCAGTTATCACTGAAGGCAGGGTAAATGCAAAGGGTGATATTGTACAACAGTCATCATGTCTTTGTCAGAAATATTTCATTCTTTGTCAGTTTGACTCATCTATTGTTGATGTTGCAAGTGACCCAAGCTGTCAGTCAGAGTTCTGCATTAGGTTTACCCAACGAGGCTGAACTGCGAAGCGCAAAGCTGAGCATAATTCCAGTTCCATCCTGTATCTCCACTGCAAGTAATTCCAAGTCTGCCCTTTAAACACTGCCAAAGTACCAAAGTGGTCTAATACTCACCACCCAGGTAAAAATATTTGGTCTGTAACTCCACTGTGACTGGTCTGTTACTGGTGCGGTCTGAAACTGGTCTGTAACTGGGAAGAAATTGAAACAACGTTCCAGACCAGTCTGGCCAATCAAACTGCAAGAAGAGCTTCTGGATCAGCCCCCGGATGTCCTTGATTTTTCCCCCTTTGGCCAGTTGCAAAGTGCCTTTTGATGTAACCTTCACTCAGGATCTCTTAACAAAAGCTTCACATAAAAACTTACTAACCGAATTCAAGCCAGTTACAGACCATCGAGCATAAAAGTGCAGTTCTAGACCAGTTCCTTTCACTCTTTTAAATTCCATACCAGTCCAGTTCGGCTACAGACCACTTACAGACTAGAAAATGCCCTTTCATAGCAGTTGCAGACCAGTTCCAGATTAGTTACTGACCAGATATTTTTACCTGGACAGTCAGACTAGGGTGCGCTTATGAGTGCAGACAATGAGCCTGCATGACTTAAAGGCAGTATTTCCCAGAGTGAACTTAATTTTTCCATCACTTTCCACCAAATTGTGAATAAGTTAAGTTTATAACGTGAGGGGGTTACATTATTCCCTATTCTTCTGACGACATTACTTCTTTATTGTTTTATTCCAGTACCCTAAGATTTTATAATGTGGTCAGTCACAGCCCTGTTTTGCATAGCCTCAGTTATTACGTAGGTACATGATTTTATTGTTATTTTTTTCTGTTTAGAACAAAAACTGAATGGCACATGACCAAAAACCATGAAAACTTGGGCCATGAATTCACTCAAAAATGATAAATGGAAACCTACAAGTTTCTCAGTTTTGGGTAGCCGTAAAATTTCTCGCACTTAGAACTAGATGCAGTTAATGTAGCTGCGCATCATTTCACATCTCGACTTTGGCATTGGGAAAAATATGGCCTTTTAAATATGACGTGATCAATGCCCAAATTCATTTATGTAGAATTTAATCATAAAGCATTAGCTTATAATTTTTATTGCGCATTGTTTGTTTTATTGTTACTCTTTTGTTAGGATGTTAGAGAATGGTAAAACAGAATCTACTTTCACCTATGCATTCATGATTCTCTCCTCCCTGAAGAAAAGAAAAGATATAGCTACCTACTCAATATCTTCCCCTCTATCATGATCCCCCTTATTACCTGCCACGTCTATTTTCACTGTCCATTCTTACTTCCCTTACTTTTCCTTCCTCTTTTCACCCACCACCCCCAGTTCATTACCTTTCGTTTTCCATTTCATTTATTGTTACCTCTCCATCTTCCACACCCTTATCTTTAATGTCACCAATCTAATCTCATCGTCAAGTGATAACACACTCACAACTGTCACCTTTCACACCTCACTACCGCAGTGAATGTCATATTAGTCTTACACGTAGTATTGATAAAATTTTTCCCTTTTTGCAATCTGATTTCCGCTCCATGCAATGCTACATTAAACACTATACTCATGTTTATCATAAAAACCTTACTTATATCCTTTCATCAGTTCTTTCTTGCTGGGGAACACACTTTCACTAGCATAGTTCCCCTCATTATACCTTTAATACAATTTTATGTACTTACCTTTCTATGCCATGAACCCGCCATGAACCCATCTTCAACTCTTCCTTTCCTTATTCTAATTCCCTTTTCAGTTCATTATATTCACCTTCTTCCTTTGGCCCAACTTTCTTCTTCATTTGGTCATTCATCTCCACCGTCTCTTCTACATTCCCAGCCTTATGCTTTCAAGTTGTACTCTTCAACATCCCATTTCCTCTGATTTGTACATATCTATTACCTGGGTTGCCTCCTCCTAATCTCTTTCAGCAACTTCATTTCCACTGCAACGATGGCAAGCGTTTTTTACTCCATTTCCATGCATCAAACCTTTTTCTCATTTCACCTACATTGGCAACACTTGCAATACATTCTCATCCTCTCCAACCTTGCTGTTTTCTTGTAGAAGAGTCCATATTGAGTATTCTGACAGCTGACAATATTTGTTAAATCTGTTGGCATTATTCCTCTATCTCAAAGCAATTATCATTATTATAAGCAATGTATTAATTTTATAGGTTGGATTGATTAGGCTTAAAAATTATTTTACAATGCTATGGTTTCTTATAACATACTCAGTACATCACCTTATTCCATTCTTCATCTCAGTATATTTCCTTCCTCTATATTTTCCATTTATTAAACTTACTTCTCTTTTCCCTTCTCTCTAAAAACCTTATCCTTCCACCACTACGACCCTCGGCACCTTTTCTATTAATTACTTCCTCTATCCACATTCACTATTGCCTCTATTTTAAAAGACATATCATTATATCTTAAGTATAGTATCTCATTATGCCCCTTTGTCTGTATAAAAATTTCTTAAAGGTCCTCTGTTTTTCACTGTCGATATTCCAAAGGCTTCTATCCATTTTTGTCCTTCAAGCCTTAACTCTGGGTTTTAGAAATATTTCATTCTTCATATGAAAGTGCAAGCAAATTATATCATCATAAGCAAGTCCAATCAATCAAGATTGTACTTACCTCTCACTCCTCCCATTCCATTTCTCGTATGCATGACTGGACTAAAAGCTTTGATTACAGTCCTTTGGTTTACTGACTGATTAGTGCTTTGTTAACTGTAAATCCGACTTATTCACTGCCACTCCTGCTTTTAATGACTATGACTCCATTACCCTTTCTCCAACATATGAGTTGAATAATGCAGGTGATAGGAGAGAACTCTATCCCAGCCCCCGCCCAACCTTTTTCTCCATCAGTAACTTTAACTCGTGCAGTCTGATGAGATGTTGTTCTATCTACTCCTGATTTCTGCGGTGAAAACTTCTACCACACTACTTGGCCAGAACCCATCTCAAAATCAGCAACACAAGCTAAATCATCACGATCATATTTTATATTTTGATCAACAATCTCACAAGAACAAGTATAGCACCGTGCATTCCTATGCCTTTACTAAACCCAAACAGTTCTTTCTAGAAAGTTGTTCTTTATTCAAATCCCAACCTTTAATTCATTACTCTTGGAATTCTAAGATCATAGATCAATTGCTCTATCACTGTCTTCTTCTTCAAAATGGGAATTAACAGTCTTTTTAGTGCTCCCAAGTGCTTTCTTTCATCATAAATTCTGGGAATGAGTTAGACAAATTCTGTCTCTCATCTTCCTCTTTAAAAACTCTGCAGGGTAATTATCAACTCCAACTGCTTTATTCAATGTCATTTTCATTTATGAAATTTCTTTCTCACTGTTTAATATGCCTGGGCCTAATCCAATCCATCCTACATCTCTCACAAAAACTTCTCAAGTACCCCATTCCCACGACATTCAGCCAACACTTATTCCTATCCTGATACTCCCAGATTTTGCTGCAGGGAGAAGAACACCTTTGCACAGTGCGATTTCTGATTCCCTAAACAATGACTCATTCCTTGATATGCACCATATATTATGGCTTTCCTTCCATTATTCACACTATTAACCTCTTCATCTATCCTACCATCTTTCACTAACATTCAGCCAAGATACACAAAATCGTACATTTGTTCCACTATTTGTTCATATACTGTCATCATTCACTCTCTACTACCTATCAAAAACAACTACTTTGGTATAAAACTGATGATCTCAGGGCTGACCTTGTGGAAATTATGGATATCCATGATGAGAAAACCACCTTTGTAAATTCCACAAACTTTCTTACGCTGGCACGACGCGCGTTTCACCACACTGTGGCATAATCATAATGATTATGCCACAGTGTGGTGAAACGCGCATCGTGCCAGCGTAAGAAAGTTTGTGGAATTTACAAAGGTGGTTTTCTCATCATGGATAACTACTTTGGTATTTGACGTGCATACTCACAGTCCATTCCCCTTGTTGCTCCACAGAAGTTATTATAGAAGTTATTATCCGAGACCCCTGTAATTTAATTAACATTTACCTCTGAAGTAATGAAATTTATTAGTCAAGTCAATAGATATTTATTGATTTGTTAAATTCATCATTACATATTCATAAAACATGCACATGCATAGTAGCTATTAAACATAGGTAACTGTGGAAAAAAGCAAGTCACAAGCTTTTAGTACTAAGGCTAGAAATGTTTCCAGGTAACTTGTCTGGTATTCATAGAGTTTTCTTTGCGTGCAGGTCATTGGCAATATGTTCACGATGGCGCCCTCCAGAGCCTATAGCCATCGCTTAGGCTGCTGTATCAAGCTGGTAATTCCTAGTGATTTCCTGGATCATGTTATCTTCTGTGGCAGCTTGGCCTGTCATCAATCTTCAAAACGTCAAGTGAAGAGCCTGAAAAAAAACCAACAGGTGTACTTTGTACTTTTATTGTTCAAAATTTATAATTGGAAGTTTTTATTGTAGACTTCAGTGCATTAGCATCCAGATTGTCCATAGAGTTTTCAAAATAACATTATTTAAGTTCTTTTGAATTTAAAGGCTAGATTTGGATAGTGTACCCAAATGTTGTTTTTAATCTTTAACATAAGTGTTGCAATTTAAAAATAAAATAAATAGAAAGAATTTTGTTATCATTATTAAAATATCCAATCTGATCAACCACCTGAACCAACTGCTTGAATACAGAGGAGTTAAGTTAAACGGGTTGCAGTGTGCTGCGTCATGTTCCTTTCCGACGCACTCTTCTATGGACTCGGACGAAGAATGCTCGGAAAAAACTAAGTCCAAGGGTTTATCCTGTGTGGGTAGGCGACACTCATAACGAACATGGCTATCCTGTGTGGGTAGGCGACACTCATAACGAACATGGCTATCCTGTGTGGGTAGGCGACACTCATAACGAACATGGCTATCCTGTGTGGGTAGGCGACACTCATAACACACATGGTTATCCTGTGTGGGTAGGTAATACCCATAACTCCCGCATTTTACTTGCCCCCATTTGACAGCTAAGCGCTAGAGGTCACAAGTGGATACAGTAGCAAATACGAAGTGGATACAGTTACAATCAAATAGATACAATGGAGGACAGAGTGACAATGCCCCACGTTTAAGACACCTGACCTGGGGTGGGTCGCGTTGGTGATCGGAGACGCGTAACCAAGCCCTCCCGCCACCCTAGCTACCTAGGTTTAGGCCTTCTTTATTGACTGCGAACTGCTGAGCAGAGATAGCAAGTTCTTTAAATGAACCCCCTGGGTTTATTTAAAAGAAAGTAAATCGCAAACCAGTACAAACATGGGCCAGAATATTTTCCCCGAATAACAGTCATAAAGAATTTCATTGAAATTATTTATGAGGGGTGTTTTTCTACAATTATTTGCATTTAAGCTAACAAAACTGCCCGCGTAATTCAAATCTTGCCATCTGGACTTAGAATATTTTTGCTTATTCCTCAAAGCGTCACCTTTACGGACTCCGAATTATTTCCGAGCATCCTCACTCATTTTGTCTTTAAGTACGGATTTTAAATCTTTATTTTTCGCCTTCAATTCCTTCTATTTTGGGACTTGGAATATTTTTGGTATGCCCCCCTTCTGTAAGGAACTTCTATCGTGAACTTCAAATATCGGTTTTCCCCGATTTCCTATCGACGCGTGGTGGCCTAGTGGGTAGAGCATTGGGCTGCTAACCAGAGGACTCGGGTTCAATTCCCGGTCAAGTCTGGGCGCGTCTTCGGCCAACCCAAGCTGTGAGCCATGGGTACCGGATGGATTTCCGGGGGGACCTGAGGGGGGTGGGGGGATTTGGGATTCATCAGTGCCTTCATGGGCATAAGTAGTAGCTTATTAGTTGCTAATTACTTGTTAATTAGTAGCTTATTAGTTGCTGATTATGCTTGCAGGGGGCGCGGCGCTGGGTTTATTCACTGTGTGAATAGCTCACCGCCGTCGGTTTCTTGGCGAGCTCTACCCTCGCCAAGCAACTGGGGTATAGGTCCTTCTTTTTTGGACTTCGCGGTTAAGAGCAAAGAAAAAATTATGTTCTCCTCCAAGAAAAATATTTTTTATAACAAAGTTATTTACCGCATTGTGCAAAATAACTTAAATCCGGTATAGAAAATTTTCTCTCCCCGTATTGACGAATATAAATTAAATTAAGGAGAAGTTTTTAATTAGTGCAAAAAACAATTTTTGATTTAGGATAAATTTACATTTCGACAATACGAGAGGAGGGATTATGGAGAAAATTTTCTCTACCGGATTATATTTTTTTTACAATGCTGTCGGGAAATTAAAAAAAATATTTTCACCACCAGACTAAAAATAATTTTTCCCCTCTAAATTAAATAGTTTTCGTTGTTAAATTTACTCCTTTCCAACTAAATAAACCAAAGCAGAACCTTTTCCTCCAAAATACTCCGTTTCCTAAATATACCTAATTGGACTTGGAATATAGTAGTGTAATATTTCCACGCCCGCGAATGAGTATTTTCCATTGTTATTTTGGGTTTTCTTTTTTGATTTTCCGCGCGGGATCTGCAATTTTTTATATTTTTAAATTTAAGGACAGACAAAGTGATTGATCTCAAATTCAAAAAGTTACACGGCTAGTAAATAATTTTCACAATTCCATAAATTTACGCCCGAGACAACGGATTTCGACAGACGGTAGAACATTGAGGTCATTTGCACTTGTACGACCACGCGTTAACATTACTATTTTGGACCTGACCTATTTTGCTATTTTCTATCTGAGTTCTGCAATATTTTGATTTTTTAAATATGGAACAGATAAAATTATTAGTTTCAAATGTAAAGAAATGCTTCAACTTCAGTCATTATTAATTTTCGATGGTTATTAACAATATTTCTGCAAAGGATTCGTCAGGCTCACTCAGTATACATTTTTCTACATCGATCTATATTATGTTCTTGGTCAGCTCTACCCTCACCATGCGACTGCGGTATAGAATCTCATGTCCATGCGACATGGGGTACATGCGACTGGGGTCCCTCCGTTTTCGCTTTCGCAGTTGCGAGAAATAACAAAAAATTAAGTCTCCTCCTATAAAATATTTATATTGATAATTTTAATAAATTTTCTTTACCAAATTTAATTTTTTTCGACAATACTACTCTTATACATTTCCGGGTTAACTGCTGCGTGGAGAAACTTTTTGCTCGATATTCCGTTCCTCATGCTACGAACGTCGTCAGGAGATCCTAATGCGTCAGGATGCGTCGATTTCTGACGACGTTCCCAGCGTGAGGAACGAAACGTTGAGGAAAATATTTCTCCACGCAGCAGTTAACCCGGAAATGTATAAGAGTTGTGTATCTTATCGCTGCGAAAACCTTAAACAAAAATGTTTTCGACAATTTTAGTCCATTGGTGTACCTAACGTTTTTTTTTAATTTCTCTACCGAATTAAATTTTTTCAGGTATTTAATTTTCCGGCTTAATTTTCTCTTCCGGATTCATTTTTTTCGACAATCACGAAAATAATAATATTAAATATTTTATTCACGACAAGATTTTAAAAAAATATTTTCCCTTTTTACAAAATGAAGACTTTTACTCAATTTAATCCTCTACTTCTAACTAACCCAAAACAACCTTTTCTCCATCCGCCCCACACTGCCATCTCCACAATTCTCCTATTACGACTGTGAATACAGTAGGCATATACGACCACCTCTTCTAGGTTATCAATTGGGATTTTCCTTTTTGGTTAGCCCTGCACAAGTTCTACCATATGTTTAAATTTAAGAAAAGTTTCACTTTAAACTGTGATAAAAGTTGAGATGGCTTGCAATAATGCATTTTGGTGCAGCACAACATCAACGATGGGGAAGTAAAACGAGGTTCTAAAGGTCCAAGAGCTATGTGACAAAACCTACTTCAGATCCATCTTTTTCCTCCTGACAATTTTAGCTACTCTCCCAGTAACCACATGCAGCGTGCAGTGGCGTATAGGTATAGCGAAACTTGGTGGCACTCACCAGCGGAGAATCAGAGATCACCGAAGGTGAATCAAGTGTTGATGAGCGGGCATATGTTCCGAAGGTCTCCCGGAGTGACATCTAGAGGAAGACTCGGACACTTCATCCCACATCACTTGTGTGCTTTACTCTCTTACACGTCATACTCTTTACAAGCGAGTGCCACCAAGTTTTGCTACACCTATACGCAGGATTGACTTCTGGGAGATGTTTTATTAGTATTTATGTGCATCATCATAAAATGATATTTAGATTATTATTCACTAAAACAATAATAAATTAACATTCTCTTTTCGTGAAGACAATTCAACTATATTTTTCAGCCCAATAAGCTAAATTCTAAACGCTAGTTCAGGTAAACGAACGAAAACGAATTCAGGTAATCATGTTTGGGGGGGGGGGTTAAACCCTAAACCCCCTCTCCGCATGCCACTGGCAGCGTGGAAAGGTCCTTCTCAATCATGAGGAGAGTGAAGAGTGTTACTCAAAACTAAATGACCGATGAAAGACTAAGTGCTCTTTCTATGCTCTCAATACACCGGGACATTTATATAAATTCTGAATAAGTGATTGACAGTATGGCTGGAGAGAAGAAAAGAAGACTGTTGGTGCAAATAGACATTGTAGTTCCTAAAACTTGCCAACCTTAAAAATGCAGTTTTTTTTTAAATCATTAATTTTGTAAATTATTACCTAAGATCTGCACTGATGAAATGGAAAATACATGTTTTTTGTGGAAAGAAGGAAAAAAGTTCTAATTTTAATGATAGCCTTACATGAATTTTATAAACAAAAAACATTACTTATGTACCTAAGCATTTTACAATATACCAACAGAGCAAATTAGGGAACACCATAATCGCATTTTCAATCATAGGGAATAACCGACCATTCATATTCATCACAAAACCAAACCAGCCCACCGTGTAATGTATGACGCAGCTTCTATGCATTGAACTTCTGTTCTGGGGCCAGGCAAATTAATTGCTTCATAACAAGGTAAGTAGTGAACTTTACCAGTGAGAATAGATGGAAATGGCCACTGTGAAAGAAAATACCAAGCACTGAAAATTTAAGGAAGAGATTTGTAACATCCCGAAACTGAACGGGAATAGCTGCTTTATTTGAAGTTACACTATTCTATGCTTAGCCCCACCCGAAGCAAATTTCTGGCTACGTGCCTGATGAAGGGTAGAATATATGTTGATATGTAGAAAGAAATACAAGTAGATAAGGCCCTGCTCATGTAAAAATCTAGAGATTTTTTACTCACTTCCATTTAAACCTACCATAACTGGTAGATTACCTTAATAATATTATGAAAATCTGATAAAAGGGATAAAAAAATGCTTAGTTAAAGATTTAAAATGGGGCATTGCCTTAAATTATTCAGAAACAAGACCTTGGTGGAAAAAAGAGTTGTGTAAACTGGAGGCTTTTAAGATTAGGGATCAGAGACAAATAACAATAAGCTTGGTAGCCAGGAAGGCAAAGGTATGGGTAGGGAGGATAGGAAGTTTGCATAGGAGTTTCAGAGAGGGCAGCTTAAGTGGAACGAGGACATGATTGAAGGAAATGAAATGTTTTATGTGTGACCCTTCTGCTACAAACACTGTGTTGACAGGGTGCAAGTTTTTCATTCCACGTGAATGAATGCAATTTATAAATGGTTTAAATTTTTCAATGGATGAGAACGAATGCCATTGTTAAAATGGATCTGCGGCCAAGCAAGATATAAGGGAGAAAAAAAGGTCCTTGGTGTCATTAGAGACCCCACCCTCCTGGACGTGGGATCCTATCCTCAGCCTGAGGGCAGGGATTATCTCCACCCGTTTCTCTCATCAACAGCCCCAGTCACGGCATCTAGGTCCACTATATGTTTTTACAGTGGATCTACTAAAAAACAATTTATTGCATACTTGGGAAATATAGGCTCTGAAGTGCGTTGCTTATGTTCAACTGATCAATTACAGGTGTTAAACCAACCTCTGAGGTGAGTTTTAGCTAAGTTATTGGTAGCATCCTTTGATAAAACTTATGCCACCGAATAATTACTGAAGAGTTCCATTTAAAATTTTTAAATTAAGAGCGTAACATAAGGAATACACTTATGGTTCTTAATTCCACATATGGAACGATTGGTTTTTAGTCAATCCCCAGTCTGAATGAATAGTTGATCATGAACAGATACTGCAAGGGGGACTGGTGCTTGGGTGAAGGGTTTGAGGTTACCTCCACCCAGCAGCCAAAGAAAGGGTCTGGCTTCCTGCGAACTTGGGTCCAAAAATGGATTGAAACTTACCTGTGCGATTCCTTACCACAAAAGAGTTCCGCACAGAAGGGGTAGAGTGAAATGGTCACAATATTCATGACAGTGAAAGCTTTTTCCATCACAAAGCTTCGGCACAAAAGTATTAATAGGGTGATAGAGGGAAGAATTCTTGGAAACTCAATATCGAAAGAAAAATAAATTACATTTTTGTGGCATAAAGAGAGGTTGAAAATATAAAGAGCCTTAATGGCAAGAAAATATGTTCATGTACCTATACTGGTTTAAACATCCCCATGAAATGGAGAAAATAGGGTTGGGACTGAACCATAGAATAAAGAAGAGAATAAGGGGAACCATATCGTCTGATATTGGTGAATCTTTGGGTTTCCGACTGGGTCAAACTCTCCATTTCTGCCAATGTTTCGATGAACGGGTCATTCATCAAAACGTCAGCAGAAATAGAGAGTTTAACCTGGTCGGAAACCAGAAGAACCACCAATATTGCTACATGCCGGGAAAGCCTTAGATCTTTCATCATATCGTATGATAACCAAGGAGAATATTTTGCATTAATATCTACAAACAGCCATATTGAATTGATCAGTTTTAGAGTCACATAATAAATCTAAAACATTGGTATTAGAATTGAAGTTTTTGGGGAACCATGATGGTTTAACTTGAGAAAATACAAAATGGATTTTTTTTCCAAAAAAGAAGTTTTATTCACAAAATTTAGGGACAACCTACGTATGATAACATTGTTAGGTGAATCACTTTCCACAAGGTAACAGGCTTCTTTTTTGTCACTATAGATGCCATCTACTCTCTTTTTTAACCTATGGACTGTAAAAAACCTAACGATGAATTGGAAGAACATTTCAAATGAGGCAGGCATTGGGTTGGTGCGATTGGCTAAAGTACTGGCATCATATTCCAAGGGCCTGTGTTCAAATTCTGGCTGTGGCAGAGATTTTTCAGTAGAATCTTGATCCCTACTTGGGGTCCATGTGGAGCACACTAGTATACTATCTCATCTGTCAGACCAAGATGCTAAACTGATGACACATTGGTACATTTCACTAAGAGTAGACTATAAGTTCTGATGCTCAGATTCTCTGCAGTCTGCCTGCCTAATCTCCCCAAATAACCTTCTCCCTTGCCAACCTACCGATATCGACTTTGATGGCATAAATTACCTCAGATGTCAGCTACCTCCCCAATTAACCCACCAAACCAATAAAATGACTTGAAAAAACCAATAAATTGAACTATCTGCAAAGAGTGCTGGGCATAATACGGGAAGAAAGGCAGTAGCCAAGGAAAGTTGGAGGAGTATGGTGGATAATAGAATAGAAATAGAAAACAAGTTTATTGTTCTAGGACAGGACCTTTGGAACATGCAATCGATACAGAAATAATAGAGAGCAAAGGTAATTTGGTAAACAAGGTATGTACTTGGTAAGAGGAGAAGAGACAAAAAAATATGGGGATCCAGAATATTATTCATGGGTTTCAATAACTATGGGCTGAAGAAGAGGATGAATCAGATGACAAGAATAATAGTTGAGCTTGAGAGGAATACTAAAGTTGTCAAAAATGTACATAGTAATTAGGCACTGATTTTTAAAGCACCATGTTTATGAGTGTATAGGCCACATCCCTAGTAGCAGAGGAAGTTGTCACAACGTTGTGACAACATTACAATGGGAAAAGGTATAAGTGCACACAATGTTGATGTTGGTTGTCGCAACGTTGCATGCACGTTGCCTCAACATCCAAATTTCCCGAAAAACCACTTTGCTGCAACGTTATCAGTTTGTCAACATTTGTAAGGCAGTATTAAAAATGTTCCCTAGCTTTAGCCATCAATGAAATTATATTAATCCAATAATTAACATTAATGTTGATAATTTGTCAACGACGGTTCTTTCCCAGTTACTCAGGTAAAACTTTCTCCCTTAAAACTCCCTTGCCCTCTCCACTGGCTCTTCCCTGCCCCCTCAAAATAAAAAAGGGAATCCACGTCTTTAATACTATGCATGTTATTATCGCGCGATGAGATAAGTATGTACATTGTGTTATCCTACCTATTATCTACCTGATTATTTTGTGTCTATCTAATTATGGTAAGTCCTACAGCTCTAATCGCACATCCTTGCCCCCGATTTATATATATCTCACGTCTTGAAAGTCATATATAGGTATATGGCCACTCCCATGGATTGATGTGACTTCAAGAACTAATTTTTAAATTGTGATTACATGATTATAGTTAGAGGAAATACCATCCAATCATGATAACAGTTATCAGGCATTAATTAATTGAAACCTATATTGCCACATAATATGAATGTAAATGCAGTATTACTGAGAATAAACTAGATTTTATCCAATTCCCACATTTTTGTTCACATTCACGTTCACAAGCAGACAACTAAGTAGTAGAATACATTATTCAAAATGAAATATATATATTTGTACGTGAAGACAATGTTCACGTGCATGAATGCAAGGTACCGCAGTTTGCCAACCCGTGGTATAATTATAGATAAAGTAGGTATAATTTAAATCATAGCTGATGTCAACGTTGCATGCACGTTGATTCAACGTCGACTGATAACGTTGTGCTTGGACGTTGATGCAACATTGTGGCAACGTGCATGTTGTCATGTAACATTGTGCACGTTGATGCAACGTTGTGACAACCTCCTCTGCTACTAGGGTGAATATGTAAGGCACACCCTATTTAGTTCCCAGTTCATCCAATTACCAAAAAAAATAAGTACATCGTGCATCAACTGAGATAGGACTCAATGGAGTGATGCTGATAGTGTCAGAGAAGTTGCAAGTGAGGAATAGATAAAATAGCAGTTAATTTCAAATGATGACCTTGATTTCAGTTAATGAATGCAGATTGATAACCTAAGGTATGCAAAGACATTTTATTATGATAAATAGCTTTAAAATCAATCTCGAGGATAAGCTGCACCCCAAAGCGGGTGAAAACTTTGAGGGCACAAAAGGGTGGAACTCACATGAGTAAAAATGGTGTCTTTTATTGCCTACCTGTATTCACTTGGGTTTTAATGAAGAGATGGGCCAGTATTTGGAAGGAATATTATACGAAAGGTAAAAACTGTTCAGCAGATATGTATTTATAATATACATTTTATTTTGAATTATACATTTGATATTCATTATTAGTGTACAACATGCTTACTTCGTAAAATTTCATGCAATTTAATTTTATATGTAAGTACCTCTGATTTTGCCAAGTGTGGCAATAGCCACAATGTTTGCCTCCATTTGTCTAATTATAATCAAATTTTATGGAATTTTACGAAGTAACCAGTGTATTTGACTTAGTGGAAACCCTTCTCTAAGTGTACACTGAATGCACACACACACACGTGTACACATGTGTGTTCTCAAAGAAAAACATTTGGCACAATTGGGAGAAGAAAATATATATTCATGTCCTCTTGCTATAATTTGATATTAGATGCCCGGAAATCAAGCCATTCTGCCATTTTTCCACCTTGAAGATGATACTTTTAACATATCCTTGCCCTCACTTGATAGGTCTGCTGAGTTGTGAGCATGAACTTCTAGTGGTCATTTCAGCAACATTATTCTGGAAGGATACAAAATACGTGATTACTATGTTGCTGAGGAGTAATAAGCAATGTAGAGTGAAGTTACATTAAATTTCAACCAAACTTTTGTATATAAAGCATGACAGAAGTAGTCATCATCAGCCATTAAAAAGGAAAAGAAATTAAGTGGAACTCCCCAGTTAACCCATTCAGTTCTATGCCCGCCCATCGGCGGGCTGAGCCCAGGAGCAGCACCAGCCAATGGGTGGGCTTGGTCCCTTTCCAGGTTTAGCTCTCACTTCCAACAGTTTCGGAGATCGATTCATGATTTCAGCTTAGCAGTGAGTTTGTTAATGAGAAAATGAAAAGTTCAGAGAATGAACACATGTTCTTACTTTATTTATATCCACTTACAGGAATTGGATGAATCATCATGTGCCCATATTGGTATATCACCACCCTTTCAGCAAACAAAATGGAGGTTAATTTAGTAATTCTGAAGATTTCCCATTCACTTCATTAATTTTCAACACTTGGGCCTCAAATGGTTCCTGAGTCTACATACTACCCTATAAGTGTCACTACAAGAATATGTGGAAGGAGGTGTTAGAGCATCAGCCTTAAAGAGAATAGGGAACAGTGAAAAGGAATTTGGAGCAGGAGAGGTCGAAGAGATAGAAATTTCTCGATGGACTAGTTCAGTGACGTAGCCACAGGGGGGAGTTATTCAGAGCCCCACCCCCAATTATGAATTCTTTTTTTTAAAGAGGGCTTTAAAAGAGAAAGTTTTATTTATTTTTTCACCAAAAGCTTCAACAACTTTTTAAATAAAAATATTTGTAATTTTTATAAAATAAAAACTGGATTTTGTATTCTTTCAGATATTCGCACAGCTAAAATCATTAAACATTGGCTGTTACACCACAGTTACCATTACACTATGAATTGCAACTGTGTGTGATGAACAAATTTGCTCCTAATTTTCATAATTTTTAAACCCCCCCCCCCCCCCATCTGCATATACTCAACATGCACGCCCCCTACCCTCACTTGAAGTGAAATCATGGCTAAGTCACTGACTAGTACCCCAAACTATTTTTCCTGTAGTTATTTTAGGGGTGTGGGAGAAGAAAGAATTCCAGTACCTATCTGTTCAACAGTGTCTCACTCCCATGTTGCAGCTTCTGTAATCTTTAGAGCTGCTGCATGGTCGAAACTATATCCTCTATATCAACCAAAACTATATTCCCAAAATTTGAATTTTTCCAGTAATCTTAGCATATTGTGAGTGCTGTATTGCTTTTTTATTTTAACTTCTCCTCTGAAGTATCAAATATTCCTCCCCAAAGTATAATCACAAGTGCCAGTTTTATTACTTTTACTATTGACATGTAACAACTATAATTAACCTGAAGAGATACTGATGAAATTAGATTTTTAGGAAACTATTTAAAGAAACCAGATGTAAATATGGGCATCAAATTTACGTCAGACCAACAATTAAAATAAAACTTCTGATTTAAACCAGACCTTAGTAACTAAAATGGGACATGAATCCTCTTGTTTTGCACGAGACACTTTTAGTATAATGTTGAACCTGCCACTGGGCTGGGCAACAGCTCCAGTTGACTGAACCCCATAGGTATATGAGGATTCATAATCAATTTAGAACTGTGCATGACATTGAGAGAAAACCAAATCTGCTAATTTCACTGTTAAAATAAATAGCCACCTGGATTGCAATACCAGTGGGAAGAGATTAGAAGATTTAGTTCCCCTGTTGACTTCAGTATCAACTGTATATGATCGCTGTCAGTTTGAAGCCTGTTGAGTGACTGTTGGAGATATTTTGAACAGAATATTAGCAGCCTACGAGCAATCTCGTGCCACACACAAATGGAAACAACTTGGAAACAGCCTTCCAACAGTCTGTACTCTGTTTGCAGCTTGTTCCTTAACCGGCAGACAACAAGCATTTCGGTGACAATAGTGAATCGACTCTCAACAGGCATGGGCTAGTTGGTTCTCTGTTTCACACAAAAGGGTACGAACATATGGCAGTGAACAGACTCTCAACAGGCAGTGGCTGGTTGGTTTTCTGCTACTCCAAACTGGGAACGAACAAACAACAATGAACAGACTTTCAACAGGCAGGTGTGGAATTGGAAAAAATCTTGTTTATTCTCAGTAACATTGCATTTATATTCATACTGTGTGGCAATATAGGTTTCCATTAATTAATTCCATATAACTGTTATCATGATGTAATGGTATTTCCTCAAACTATCACGGAATTGCCATTTAAAAATTATTTCTCGAAGTAACATTAACCCTTGGAAATGGCCAGGTATATATGACTTTCTTGACGTGGGATTCTTGATTTCGGGTGCAAGAATATGCCCGTAGAGCCGCAGGGTATCTGATCATGCGAGTTAGATATAATGTCGTAAGGTAGGTACAAGGTAGGATAATTTAATATACTAAAGTATGTCATCGCCTAATAGTACATTCATAGTTTTTAAATGTAAATTATAATTTTTTGTATACCATTACATAACGCCTCGAGGACAGGCTACAAACAGAATATTTACCAACAGCTAACAATGAGGCAACAGAATGTTAACAGTAAAGAACCGTCTGATGACAAATTAGCAACAGCAAACAGGCAGTGACATATAACTGGCACAGCACAGTCCTCTACCTGTTCATTGGCTGTGGTTTAACAAGTAAGGAACAGAGTATGCCACTACCCACAACAGGGAGAGAACAGACAAGTGACCAATTTTCTCACAGAAACGAAACAGACAAGTTGTCCGAATTTACATTCTACCGACCAATACCTGCCTCTTGTCTCTTGGAGAAGAGACAGGGACCCAACAGCCAACCAAACAGACATCGAACAGTCATTATTGTTACCGAAATTGACAGGGTCCTTTTAAGCCTCTATGTAATAAAAAATGGAAGAGATTCATGTTTGGCTAGTTTCACTCTTTCACCGCAGAGAACATGTGAACTATGAAGGTGCATCCTTCATAGTTTAGGGCCATACACAGTGCAGGCACCCACATGTCCTGTTGCTTCTTATTTTCAAATGCACCCAGAATAAACCATTAAAAGCTAGTTTCACACCATCTTTAGCATGAATGATTCAGGGTCAAACATTGATGGCATTCATTAACACTTTCCACTCTATGGATCCTGTAAGTTCAGTCTGTATGTCTAATCTAGTCTACTGGGTTATTTAATTTGGTATAATAACTGGGTAATTAGCAACATTTAAACGTCAGGTGAAGGCTGTACGGTAGCAAGGGAAAAAACTTGCAAGAAAGTGGTATGTGAGTGGTGCTACTGCTGATTTGAGATCTCTTGAACAAATTGTAACTACACAGTACCCGGGAAAAGGGGTGCCTGTTGAAAACATCTTTCCGAGCACTGCTTGGGCATAGACTGGAAAACATTAATGTAAAATTGATGGATGCTGAATACCCACAAAAAAGTTTTAGCATAAAAGATGGCTTTGTTTCACACTTTCTTTTTTATTTAATTTTTGTTCTTCATTTTGATCCCTATCAAGCTCACCTTCAACAATAATCTTGCTCAAGGCCTACCAAAAAGTTCAAGTTAATGTAGTGGAAAGTCAATGATTCATTTGCCATGAAAAAACAAGCGTTAACAAACAAGTTAAGCAACATTTATATGTAGTAGAAGGCTATGAAAAGAAATATGGTTTTCTTTTGAAAAAAGTTTTGCAGTCTTCTTTGTAATCCCCCCTGGCAAGGAAGGCCAGTCAACTTTTTCTTGTTGGGATCCCTCTCTACGCCATATAAAAGGCTATGAATTCGCCAGATCCCTTTTTGGCATATAATTTTCCCATTCAAATCACTGATAACCATAAGTATTTGAGAACCTTTGTATTTGTAATTAATTTTATTGTTTAATTCCAGACTAAAGTCCATGGCTTCATGGGGATTTCTAGCAGCCTATTAATCATAAAATAGAAAGCTGTCAGTTTTGGAGAAATATGAGGACAAAAGTTGGAATGAATTACATGATCTGATGACAATATTGATAACATTTAAATCATTCTCCCCTTTCACTTGGTCCACTCCTCTTAACCACCTTCCCTCCCACCTTATTTGTGCAAAATCTGTTTAAGGTAATCATAATGTGGACAATTCTATAAGATAAAATGAAACTTCTATGGAAGTGAAAATGTTTTTTGTTGGTGTTACATCATAAAACTCCACTAAGTTAAGCCAGAGAGCATTTTTATTTATGGGGATGTCCATTATTATGTCAACAATTTTTTGGAAATTTTTAACTCCTCCCTCTCCACTTGTTAACAGCTGTCAAACTTTCAGTGACCCCCTTAACAAAAAAAATTATGTCAAACCTTTTTTACACCCCCACCCCCACAGACTAATAATATTTTATGTGGCTGGCTTTAGATGTTATTTAATAGGAGTCCATGGATAGCTATACTATTATATGACAATGGCTTAGTGCAGTATTTGAATTTACTAACAGCTTCCTTTCAAAATCTGTTAAATGAACGATATTAACCTTCAGATTTATACCGTATGTGTCTCAAATCTACTATATACCTAGTACATTGAATAAAAACAAAATATGATGATGCAAGACAATGACTTACTTGGCAAGAACTCATCCGGTTTAAGATTTAAAAAATTACTGTAAAAAGTAAAAAAGTAACATTTTGATGTCAATTAATTATCTTGAGCTCCCTCCCTCCCCCATGTCAACAATTGTCAAACTTCTTCAAACCCCTTCCCCCCTTATTTTATTTATTTATTTACCACCGAAAACAGCTCTCATTGGCCTTTACATCATGGTATTAACATTCAACAATGGACGAGGACACACAATCATGCCCTGGGAGGTGAAAAATCCTCTCCAGGCGGGACTCGAACCCGCGACCGTTGGGTTAGCAGGCAAGGACATTACCCCGCCGCCACTGAGGCCGTAAAAATTTTGTTGACATCATTAATGGACGTCCCCTATGAAGAATACCAGTACTGCATATATGGCTTAACTTAACAGAATGCCGAGAGTTAAATTATTTTTCATGAAACAGAAAGCCAAGTGTACTACTATGAAAGGTTTTTGAGCCTTGAGGAGTCAATGGTTATATAGTGGATTCATGAGTATTTAAATAATGCATTTCAAACATAGGCAACAGGTATGGAATAAAGCTGAACTTGCTCACTGAACCAAGCGGCTTAGTTTAGGATAATTTGATACACCGTGATGCTAAGGATTAAGAAGTTGTGAGATTCGGGGAATGCTGTACAAATGGATATCTTTTACAGTAATTTTAGCCAAAGAAAATGTACAGTAACACCCATACTCCACGAATGAACAAGAGAAATAACCTGGAGATACCTACTAAGCAAAAATTTAGGGATAGGGGAATGTGTAGCCCCCAATACATAATAGCACGTGAATATGCATGCTAATATGGGATGATAATATAAATACCTATGAGGATGATCTATTCTGAATATGGATTCAAATTAGTAGAGACTGTAGACAGGCAGAGAATGGGCGTGATTGATCTGGATTACTGTGTTTTAATATGTATTTTAAAGGCTATATAGGGTAACCTGCCCGGTAATGGACACCCAGCCAGTAATGGACACAGGCGGACAAAAATGCTCACAAAATCTGTTTTTTGACTGCTTTTGGTTTGAATTTTGCACCAAAACATGCTGTGATACTTGTGGTTGGTAAAATAATAGAATTTGATTAAGTTAAGTTGGTAAACATCTGACAAAAAAATATTTAACATGGCCGTTACCGTGTAAAGGGTGTGTTTGCTGTCTTTCGTGTTTAGGTAGGTAGTTATTTTAATCTGATGTTATTCATTCAGTTTGTTGTTTATTTTCATTTAAAATATAACCTCTACATAAAATATGAATTCAATTTCCATATTTTTGATTCACATTTCCAAAGTAGTGAATTTGAAGCACTTTATGGGGGTGTCCACTACTGGCAGCCTAGTTTAACTTGAATTCCAGAAATGGACCCTGGTGTGTCCATCTCTGGAAGACCAATTCCAGTAGTGGACACCCTCGGAAAACCTTTTCATTCAGTTAATACCCTTCTTTATTTAGTTTTAATTCAGAACAAAAATCATTCTAAAAGGGTTTTCTTTCGCTACACGGAGCAAAACATGAACAGAGCCATAGAAGCAGTTTCATTTTCATTGAAGTTCGATGCCGTGAAGACAGTGTCCAGGAGCAAATGGTGGAAGTGCAATTGGGTGTTTCTTTTTTGACAGAATTAGAGAAAAGTATCAACAGTGAATTGCTATGTAGTTTCAATGAATGCTTTCCAAACAATTGGCAAGGGAAGGAAGATGCAAAGTTACTGTACAACCTCTAGAGATTAAAGAAAATAGGACAGCTAACAACTAATGGTGCATCTGAAAGTGATTGTGTTTCCAAGACTGATGGACAAAGGGAAGTCTCAGTTTCTTCTTTCAATGATGATTGTACTGTTGAGACCAGTGCTCAAACTGCTATGAGTGAATCAGAAGACCTACAAAAATTCAAATCCATTGGAACTCCCTCTCCATTTAAGAAATGCTTTTTCTACCCTAAAATTGAAGAAGAAAAAAAGGTTAGAAGGAAACTAGGCCCAAACCTACCTTCCGTTGTTACATCAGATTCCTTTAAGAGTTTTCTAGAGAAGAAAAGATGAGAAAAAGAGGAAAGGGAAAGAGAAAAACTGATGAGAAAGCAGGAAAGAAAAAATAGAAAGGCAGATAAATTTAAGGAAAAGAAGAAAATGATGATTGAAGAGAGTGATGAAGATAAATCTTTTTCGGTACATGACGAATCCGATACTTCCAAGCTTTGGACTAGCGAAGAAGAAGATGAAGGGGCATCTTCCAAACCCTTCAATGGAGTGGTAGAGAAAGGCAATTTCATCGTTGCTGAATTTGTGTACAATGAAAAAACAAAAAGAGAAACCAAGAAAGTCTTCATTGGAGAGGTGATGGATGTAAAAGCAGGTCTAGTGACAGCAAAATTTTTGAGAAAGTCCACCAAGGTTGACAATGTTTACATTTTTCCAAACGTTGAAGATGTTCAATGCATAAGCTTTAGTCAAATTTTACAAATTATACAACCATATCAGATTGTTAGAGGACGGCACTACTTCCGATGAATTCAGTGTCAAAAAATGTAACTTTAAAGTAAACTTTATGTACTTAAACTCAGAGGACTTCAAGGTTGATGAAGTTTCTTTTTCTTTGTGTCATATCAGTGGAATTGAAAGTTATTAAATATACTCTTTCTTTTATTAAAACCCTCTCACATGTTCCTAACCAGTGTCCAAAATTGGGGTGTCCACCACTGGCTTCGCTGTGTCCATTACTAGCCGTTCTGAGCTGATTTTACAGATATGCAAATTCAATAAAACTATGAACCTACAGGAAAAACAAGTTATGCAGATTTAATGAGAGAAGCCAGTAGTTATCCAAATCAATTATCAAATTTTTTCTAATGATAAATGGGGACCTGCAAAATATTTTTAAAGTCAAAATTTCCTTAAGGGTGTCCATTACTGGGCAGGTTACCCTAACTATCAATTGAATTTTTATAATGTTAATAGTGATTGTGCCACTATAATTGGTTTCAAGAGTTGCATATATTTAGGCTTAATGCCTCATGCTGTTATGCAAAATGGGATTTACCAAGGGGAGAAAGATAAAACAAAAATAACTCAAGAGGTCAATGTACTTGGGGTGGTAAGAGAATATTTAGAACTGTTTAATGAGAGAGTAGGTCTTATTCCTATCACCATTTACATATAAATAGACCCAATAATCAAGCAAATAGTTCTGCCACCTATGAATATCCCGTTTCATACTAAAAAATCCCTTGAAAATATCGTTGGTTGAAAGGTTGAATTTAATAGAATGTAGGATTTAGGAGTCATTGAGCCTGTGACTACGCCAACAAATTGGGTTAGTCAGCCAATGATAGTACAGAGAAAAAATGGTTAGGCACCTACATTAAGATTTGATTAGATCCAAGACCTCTAAAACAAGCAATAAAAAGATGGCATATTCACTTTCTAACTTTCAAGGAAATATCCTTTAAACTTAGGGGTGCCAAGTACAGTAGAAGCCCCACATAGCATATAGGAAATATAACGAGAAGCTCGAATTTGTAAGGGATGGCCAAAAAACGATTTAAAACCCTAAGATTTACATGTAAAATAAATCGGTATTAGTGAGGACATCAACCAGCCTCCCCTGGGGTCGTTTACTGTTACGAGTGGCAAATGTCTGCTTCAATCTCAGCAAACCTGCACCAACTTGTGCTCATATCCTCAAGAGCCATGGAACATTTTTTCCAGCAACGAGGATACCCTGAGGAAACTAAAGTAATACTCTTTATTATTACATGTTATTTGTCTAAAGGGTGAATTGTGTTTTGCTTGCCGTGTTTCAGTTGCCTCTTGTAAGAAATGGAGAAGAAAGCAAAAAGGAGATGAGTTGTTAGGAATCAGATTAAAATGAGCCGCCACTCAAAGTCCGTAGAACGTTTAACTGTAGAAGGTCGCCGTCTCCTAAACTATCATGATGGAGGAGCATCCACCATGTTTACCAATTGTTGGATAATTTAGTGGAGATGGTTAAAATATAAAAGAGAGCAAAGAAGAAAGGTCAGCTTTGGCATGTATTAACTTTAAATATTTATTTACAATAGGTAATATGAATTTCAAGTAAATTTTAAGGGAAATCATGCAGATGAATACTTAACCTTTGAGGAGGTTATTTTCCATTGCTGATTTCTTAAGAAATGTGTGCTATTTGAAATGGGAATTATATGCCAGAAATTTTAATTTGAGTTAAAAACTAAAATGATCTTTGCCACTTTTCAGATGAATTATTTGGTGAAGGTGGGATACAAAGAGGCAGATTTACCTTCAGCTGTTCGCTCAATATTGCGTCACCTAATGGTTGTGGAGCTTCAAAGAAACGTTTCATGGTTGGGTTCCTCAAACAGAAACTCCATGCAAACCATGCCATCACTGGTTCAGCTTTTGCAAAGTAAGTGCACAAATTGCTTTAAAATAGGGTTTGGCAAACCAAGTGCACACTGAGAGTTTACTGCTTAATTTTTTTCAATATGTAATCATAAAAATATTTCTTGGATTGCCAGTAATTTAATCCCAGGTTTTATCATGCAGCCTTCAGTTGACGTCTCCAAGCATGGCTGATCCTCACTTAAGCATTTAGTCCAGAAAGTTCTCAAATGAAAAGTTAAAAATTTGCAAGAGCTTTATATCATAACCGTAATCAAATCAACAGCATTAAATCATTGTCTTGGGACTAAGAAAATCTATACCTCACTTTATTAACATTTTTGCCATTTTTTCAATAGCTATTTTATTTAACAATTCAATTGATTTAAATTAATATAATTCCAGTGTGCTTTCTTCACCACCACTCTGTGCCAGAAGATGAAAAGGCCGCGCGAAGGGCCTAAAGGAATCCATTACCATAACTAAGAAATCGTTTTATGGGGCAGCAGATCGGGGAGGTGGTAGAGGACAACGAAGGGAGAAAAGAAACTCTTCTTTGTGAAACAACACATTGTTCACCCTAGCTCAGTACAGTAATACCTCCTTAAGCCATCTATTCCTATATTCAGTTGAAGTATATATGTAATTACATTTTAATTAAATATGGGTTGTGATTTCATTCATTTACTACCTTCCCAGGTTTTAAGATAGACTGTTTTATTGAAAGTGTCCCTTACAGGTAATGTGCTGAGTAATATTTTAAGTGATTATCAAATACATTGATTAACGTAAAAGAAAATTCATTTCAGTTTCAAAACTATGACTTTTTGCCCAATGAAGAATGTTTACAATAAGTTCTGACATAAACTGTGGAATTTCAATCAGCATCACTAATCCAATACATAGCGTGTAGCTATATTGACGTGAAATCAGGTAAAATTAAATTTATGGTTAAATTAGTAATGTTCTTTCAACCAGGGGTTCGACAATATCAGGAGAAAGTAATGCGTCATGTACATTGGTATGCATATCAATTCAAATGATTACATTTAGGAAATGGTGATCTGCTTCACATACCTGTTTTCAAGAAATCAGCCTGAAGGAATTACATAAACAGCCTGTAGTGTGAAATTCACTATTCGATGAAAATAAGTTTAAAATAATCTTGCAAAGCCATATATCTTTCAGTGGCAATCATGCTAAAAAATACGAGAAATTTTGCTGGCAATGTAGAATTATCATTTGAGAATTAATAACCCCTACTTTAGGGATAGAATAATGTCCTAGCATATAGAAATTGCATAATTTTTTCTAATATTAATAACGCATTTCATTTTGGCACAATTATGGCCAGAAAATTAAATTCCAAGTGTGGCCACATTGATTGTGGCCACACTTTAGCCAGGGGGTCAAAGAGATTATGGGCCCATAATGGCCACACACTATGGCCACAATGCTTAGCCATAGCTTGGCCACAGTTTGGCAGCATTTTCTGTGTCGACTGGGATGTTTTCGCCACTCACCAAAAATTCCCACAACAATGGCTAAATTAGTGGTACAGTTGTAAGAAATGGCTGCGGATTGATTATTAATCATTGTGGGTATTAACGAGAGTTCCATTTAGTGAGTGATTTTTCAGATCCCCAGAGCTCTCGCTAAATAGGGCTTCTACTGTATTTGACAAAACTTGACGCAAATTCTAGATTCTGTATGCTCCCATTGCATGAATATAGTTTGTAATAAATGATAATGCAGTTACTTCAAAAAATATAACTTTAATGCACCTTTTAGTGTGAGCACGCTTACACTACGTCTGTCTCTGGCCATGACTACATTGTGAGAGAGCAGGTAAGTCAGAATATGCACCACCATACAGAGTGGTACCACTGAGAACATGACAAATGACTGACGAAATACAATAGCTGATGACAACCAAATATGTACAAGGAACCCAAATACAAAGTAACCTAATATGTACAAGCATACAACAGATAACATAATACATTTCATAGTTCTAGGTTGCTCACATATCAGGCCTTTGGTCCCGACCCTTTGGTCGCTGGAAATATATAAATCTTCCTTTGGGTCTTAATTATGTCCCAGAATTATTCCATAGAATTGTGTCACAGATTTGGGAAAATATTTGGGGGGTGGTTACATTCCAGGATGTTGTTTTATGTTAGGTGGAGTCTTCACAGAAATTTAAAACAAACTGTGACCCATTAATGAACTGCAAAGGACAATGGAAAATGGTTTCAACTTTGTTAAAAATAAATGTCAATTTAATTCAACTGAAGTGAGATATTGGTCACAATTTCAATTATGAGAGCATATGAGTGTTGGTATAGAAAGAATAAAAGCCATTACATAGTAATAATGAACCTCCTAAGAATAAAAAGATTACAGAGTATGCAAGGAATGTTTAATTAGTTTTCCAGATAAAAAAATATTGGCAATTTTCCACAATATAAACTTTAATTCGACCAGTTTTGATGCACTGCATCATCATCAGGTGAGTGATGCAGTGCATCAAAACAGGTCGAATTAAATTTTATATTGTGGAAAATTGCCAAAATTATTTTATTACGTTATTCCATGACATCAAGCCTGAAACAACTCTTTTTACTAGGTTTCCAGATTTATACCAATTTTTTCAGAAGCCACAAAACCGCAGATGGTGTTACTAAAAGATGAATCAATATTTCAGTGGAATAGTGTATTTAATGAGCATTTGAACAATTGACAAATAAATTAATAAAAGCACCTATATTAGCTTACTATTATCCTAATGAGCCCTAAACATAGTCTGTGAATGCTCGTCAGTATGGGATAGGTGTTGTATTGGTTCAAAATAATAGGCCTATAGCAAACGCCTCAAGGGCACCTACTAAACTCCTAACAAGGTATGATCAAATCGAGAAAGAAATGCAAGGATTATATTTGGGTGTGAGAAATTTAGCCATTTGGTGTTCGGTAGATGGGCAAATGTTGAGATATATATTGACATTAAAAATTTAATTCCGTCCATCCCTACTTAGAAGCATTTGGTTTAATTGGAAACCTGTTAGAAAACTCAAAAAACCATGTAAATATCAGGGATAATCCTGTTCCATTAACAAAATAACAATTGCTCAAAATTAATTCACTTTGAACGGAATTTTTTAGAAACAAGACAAGGGTTTTGCAATACGTTCCCCACTCTCACCACTCCTTGTGGAAATATTTCTTAATAATTTAGAAGAAAAACTATTGATTTTGCGAAACAAGTTCACTCCTTCAATGTGTTCATTATTGGTACCAATATGTGGATGATATTATATGCTTATGGATAGGTACGCAAAGACAGTTGGATCAGTTCCTCACAAATTTAAATAATCTGCACAATTATCAGTCATTCACGATGGAATGGATGGCAGTCCGAATTTCCTCAATCTCACTATCTCAATTACAGCACAGAGGCTCAATCTATTCTCAATCTATCGAAAACCTACCACCAGGGATCATATCATTCCCCAAGATTCCTCCCATCATTTCCCCCACAAACACCCCACATTCCATGCAATGGCACACCGTCTCGTCCACATTCCCCTGTCACTGGAGAGTTATAATACAGAGCTCCAAACCATGTATTCCATTGCCATAGCAAATGGCTTCTTGATAAAACTACATAGTAGACAAAATTTTAAGGGTAAAACATAAACAGATGGCAATTAAATAGATAGTTTCCTCCAGCTCTAATTGTGTTTCCCCAGAAAAATGGAGGTCCCTCACCTTTGTGGGCAATCTCGCCTATAAATAGGAAACTTATTGCTGAAAAATTTGATGGCAGCATTCTATTCAGTAGCATAACGTAGTGAATGCCCCCTCCCCCCACCCCATGTTCTGGCACCCCTAAGTCTGTGAATGTTTCCACTTTTAAGTTCCAAATACGTATAAATAAATGTGCATAATACATTGTCAATTGTCACATTTTGTACAAACCCATCCGCCTATTACATCACCAAAATTTGTAAAGTTAGTAAATTAATTAATTTATGAGTCGGTGCCCCCTAAAAATTTTCTGCCCCCCCAGACTCAAAACCTGGCTAGGCCACTGACTCTATTCCCCTCTTGCCTTGGGGAAAATTGTATACAGTGATAAGGATAAGGTTGACAGGCATATGAAATCTGGTGCCTAAAAAACTACAGTGTGATGAATGTATGTATATAGTGTTATCTTGGCCAAACTGGAAGAGTGTCTATTCTTATTAAGGAGCATGAAAACTCCCTCAAATATGCAGATGGCCATTCCCTATTTGCAAAGAATTTATTAGGTTGTAACAATAGCAGTGTTTTCAAACCTTTGATTGTACTATGGGGGAAAAAAGTTTCCCAACAAACGGAGCGACGCCACTATCGCTCTAGGGGGAAAATCACTTTCCTTTCTGAAGGCATATTATTCTTAGGTCTCGGCCATGACGAGGGAAATTCAAACCCAGTAAGGTGATGGACTGATCGTCCAAATCGCTGATGAATTCCCGGCCTCTCGGCTGCTCCGAACGTGTTTCGCGCTGTCCACGAGAACGGGGGCGCATTAAATAACCTTGTATGCGTTTGAAACGTTCCATTGAACTTTCTCCTACGGCTCAACCGAAACCATGATAAACATTTTTCCTGAGGAAAAACTCGGTAGGTAAGACCTTTAGGAAGTTTATCGCTAAAAGACTCATTACAAGTTATCATTAGGTTATATGGGATGCGGATTTCAATGCATTTGCCTTTGCAGACACTTTATTTCTCTGTGACGACTCTACGGATATTCACATAATTACCGAAGTCCAGGTCCAAGAATTAAAAGCCCAGGAGAGAGGGCATTAATCAATGGGATATTTGAGGCAGGATCAACTGTCCCCCCAGATATCGAGGGAAATGGATTGGAATAGAAAGAAAGTATAATGACTAAAATACTACTGGGAGGTGGATGAGACGATGGCAACACGACAAAGAAGTGGAGACCTCTCGAGATTATGATAGCAGCATTCGTTAGCATCCTACTGAAAATCCTATTGATATTGACGGGTCGGCAGTGATGAAGATAAAATTAAACTAAAAACAACCTTTTCAGTGAGAAATCGCCTCCATTGCCGGTATCAGAAATTGCAGACCGACAAGAAAGTCAGCAATGAACGAAACTAATTAAACGGCTAGGATAGATTTTGCTCATTCGTACCGGATATGGACCAATCATATTGGAATATCGTAACTTTCATCGATGATTAAACATTAAAGTGTTGAGTATGAACGTGTTTAGCAATAAAAAACACGCAATTGTCGGTAAATATAACTTTACCAATTGACGTTACTCTGTAGAAGAGTTCCCTATTAAAAAAAATAATATTCCTCCTGTCTGACAGATATCACCCATTAAAGCATAACAAGGAAACATTTATCTGGGCATATATTTCTGCATTTTTGGAAAGCAATTTTTGCTGCTGTGCCGAGACCGTTATTAAGAACACCACCTCAAATGACGTATGAGGATTACGTCCGAATCCTTCGTATTTTCATCGCTCCCATGCATAAACGAAGTAGTACGTAGTAGTAGGAAAATGTAATATCCTTCTTATTTACTGTTTTTTCTTTTTTACTTGCGTATTTAATAATTCTTTAGTATTTTCACATTCACAGCTTATTTATTTGCGTAACCATTGAAAATCTACCGCCATACTTGAACGATTCATTGAACATACGTTTGTATTTAAGATTTAAAGAGGAAACTCTTTTTCTTGGTGGTATTCTGTTAAGTAACGTTAGTTGTAAGGGGAGAGGTGGACACTGGGCGAATCCCAGGACCTTGCCAGATTGCGAGAGGAGGAGCGAAGCCCAGAAGAAAAAAAGAAGGAAAGAGAAAGAATGCACAGGAAACTACGGTGAGAACGACAGAGGTCAATGATACGTTTCATATGCATACATGGCTGTCTAATGCGCCTCAATTTGGAAGCCAGCGCGAATAACGCTCGGGAATGCAATCGGCCAGTAATCCGTCACTCGCTTCGATGATGAGTCCACCGCGTTACTGTGTTCGAATTTCCCTCGTCGTTGCCGAAACATAGCAATAATATGTCATAAGAGATGAAGCTGATTTTTCTCCGGAGCGATAGTGGCGGCGCTCCGTTTTTTGGGAAATATTTTTCCCCAATAGTACATGTTATGCCAAAGAAGCTAAAAGTGGATGCTTTGGAGCATAAAAAATTTGTGAACTACTGAAAAATAAAAATGTTTGGTAATCAATGTAATGATCAGATCTATATGCATTCCTCTCCGTTGTTTTTGTTGTCCCCATATTCGTAGGAGTAACTACCACTTCCCTACTCATCCTATCTCCTCTCCGCCCCTTCCACTCCCCTTCTCCCTCTCCCCGATTTCGGCTGCTAGGAGACCTTCCAAACCTCAGATTCGGCAGATTTTAGCATACTTTCCTTGCCCTTAAGTCACAGATGATAGGGATGTGGATTTTAAGCACTTTACCCTTGCAATCCCCCTTAAAAAAATAGAAAACATTGTATCTTAGTGACCTTCTACTCCAACTGTCCACCCTGATTCACTTTCCTTCCTTTCCTCTCCCAATTTTCTAACTCCCCCTCCACACATTCTGTACGTAAGGCTTGGGTGGGCATACTTCAAATCTTTACCCAACTTCCAATAGTCCTTGACCTCAACCCTGCTGTGTGAGTGTATAAAAAATGCTCTTCCTTCCTGTTTTGTCATCAATCTGCCATGCCCTAACCACCCTGCTCCCCCCTCCCCCATTGCAAACCAACCCCCACCATTTTTTTAAACAAATTTCTCTTTGTGTACATAGAATGGTTGAAGCTTCAGAATGTTCCATAAGATGCCTTATCAAGGTAAAACAGGTGGAAGTTGTTAATGAAGTGTGGAAAAGTACAAGGTTAAAAAAAAAGTCTAAGCATATTTCATGATTGTTAGCGAAAATTGTTTGAGTTTTGGATATTTTTAAAATGATATTATTCGTATTGAATTTTGTTTGGGGGGGTGGGGAGGCTGAATATGCAAAAGTATCTCACTTGTTTACTGGTGTCATTAGTTCATATCAAGTCATTAGTTTAGACATTGAGAAATAAAAATACAGATAATATGTTTCCCAACTAATATGAAAAATCGCTGTGCAATATTAAACCTTGTATACAATATAAATCTATTATGTCGTACGCATTTTTCCATGAAAAATAAAAAAGCGAAACATGCTATCTTGACACGCAAGAAATGAAATAGCACAAAATTATCATTGACATGCAAGAATTATAAATAACGTTCACTTTGAGTCCATGTTTCTCTTTCAAGTCACGTGTGACACCAATTTTTCTCAAGATGTTGATGTTGCCCATGACTCGTCCTCCCTTGGGATATTTTAAACAAAGCTGTGAACTGAAAATACAGTTTATCTTGTATTCACGCATTTATAGACACCTAACAACGTTGCATGGACTCTTGGATAGACGAAGTAAAAAGAAAATCTAGAAATATATTGCATGCTAATTCAAATAATAGCTAAAAAGACTCAGGATGACGTCCACCATTTTCAATTGTAAAACCTTTGTTTATGTTGGAAGAAATCACAATTCCACCGTTCTCACTACACAAACACTTTTAAGTTACACTTGTACGAATTAGACTTGTAACTTGTGGACTATTAGCTTTGAGAAAATGGCCTCAGATAGCAATTATGGAAGAATGCTATCGGTACTATGTGTGTGAGTTACATTTCATTCACTACGGTGATGACGTGTGAAAGGTGATAACTGTTGGTTTCATATCACTTGAGAATGAGAGTGGATGATTAGTAGCATTGAAGATAAGGGTGTGAAGATACAGCGGGTACAATAAATAAAATGAAAATGAACTTGGGGTGATGGATGAAAATAGGAAGGATAAGTAAGGGAAGTAAGAATAGACAGAAAATATATGGACCCAGGTAATATGGGGGGATTATGACAGAGTGGAAGATATTGGGTACCTATATTAGGAAAATAGAATACCTATTCATCACGGATGGGATGAAGAGAGGAAGGATATTTTGTCAGCTGAAGGATATTGTGTAAGGAGGTGGGGTCCTCTAATATTTAAAAAAAGGAAGCAGAGGTAATTTTATCTTCATCTAAACCCACCCCTATCTGTAGATTACCTCTGGTAATAATATTAAGGCTCATATTACATCTAAGAGGCATACTTAACCACTTGGAATATGTAATTGAATAAGTATGCCTCAATTCCAACTAACCTCTTCTGCGAGCAGTGTGCCACCAAAAGTTTCAAAACCATTCCTCTGCGTTTATCTGGTTTATTGCCAAGGGTAGAACGTAGTCTTCTCATGGCACTAGCTTACTAAGCACAATCTTATATTGTTGGAATTCCATCCAGAGGAGTCTGACTGCAAGAGAAATATTACAATGAAGTGGGATCTTTTATTCATGGAGGAGATATATCATATATATATATATATATATATATATATATATATATATATATAGATATATCGTATACGGATTAATGCATATATGATAATAGATTCTTGTTCACCATTCCCTACAACTGTCCTAACAAAACAGGTCCATCAATGTACAATATAAATCATCAGTTGATGCCTCATTATTAAATTCTACAAAAATGAATTTGAGCACTAATCAAGGTATCTTTAAAAGACAATTTCATTTTTCCCATGTTGAAGCCAAGAATTGAAAGGATGTTTAGCTACATTAACACCCTTGAGTCTGAAAGTCAAGACATTTTTGGACTCATATTTATCCAACAACAATTTAACTGAGACATTGGCAGGTTTCCAATTATCAGTTTTGGATGAATCCATGTACCAAATTTGAATGGTATTGAGTTTCGTGCCAGTTATTCTTTCTTTATAAGCAGATAAAATGACAATAGAATTGACTTCATAGCAACTGAGGCTTGCCAAAAGAGTAACCATGGAAGGCTGGTCAAAGCAGTAAATCTTAGGGTACTGGAACAACAAACAGTACAAAAGTAATGTGGCCAGAGGAAAAGGTATAACGAAACCCCACAAGCCATACACTTCATGAATTCACAATTTTGTGGAATGTGATAGGAAAATCAAGTTCACTCTGATAAATAGGAAATACACACGAAGAAAGTCAAGCTTTAAATACCATTTTACTTCACTCCTCATCAGTCAAACCTTTAAACACATTTGCTTAATCCGGCATTACATTGCTGTTAAGATCAGAATATTAGCTTGAGCTAAAATGGTGGGTGACTGATGGCATCAGGTGCAACTCAGCAGAACCTTAAAGCCGTTGGTGAATGCTTTTTTATTGACTGGCTAGCTAAGCAGTAGTCACACGGGTGCATTTTAAGCACTTTTCTACTGTAGGGATCGGAGTTTCCTTCTCCAAAGTTGGACTGGAGTGGACCGGACAAAATTTAGCCGGTATGCACATGCTTTGTTTAAATGGGTGGACTTGGGGTTACTAGCAGCAGAGATACTAGGACGGGACCTGACTTATGCTCGGCTTTGTGCTTTGCAGTCAAGCCTCGTTGAGTATGCCCAGCACAGAACTCTACAGACAACTAGGGCCTATTCCACCGTCAAGGATAGGCGAGTCTAATGTACAGAGGATGAAATATTTCTGACAAATACATGATGACTAGGGACAGGAAAAAAAGCATCTATTTTTTTCTAAATTAGCATATATTTTTTATGAAATTAGCATCTATTTTTTATCATCGAATAAGCTGAATTTAATTACCAATTATTAAGCAATTGTTTGCAGAATATGCAAATATATCATTACTTCAATCAATAAGTTCGTTTAAACTCATGCAACCCCTTTTATGACACTATGACATTAATCTGACACTTTTACAACTTTTTCTAACATAAAGGAAATGAAAAGTTCATAAAATTGTCACGAAGTTTTTAGCTAATTCATACATATTAGAAAAAAATTATTATTTAAAAAAATTTTCACTTAGTTTATGGCTGTTTTATTTTAAAGTTGAAGACGAATTCATGCTAATACTCACCGATCATGTCAAACATTGTTTCCTAGTTCAAGTACACATGCCAGTCTTAGGAAAGTTGATCTTGCGAAGGTAAAAAGAAGTGAGACTTTTAAATGCCTGTTTATTTACAGTTTCTGTTTAGAATCGAATCCATTGAATTTTTAATGATTTTTTGTTATCGCATGTAAAATTTACTATCTTGCTTATAATTTGCAAATGCTGTCAAGAGTTCTAATCTGCACAATCTAGAAAATCCCACTGTTTCAATTTTCTATGAATTGCCGGTGTTAAGAATTTTACGCATTTTTTATAGCCTACATAGCATTGAATTTCTCGTTATCTATCTTTTTTCATTTCTTTTTCTCATTTATGAGTTGTGTATGCAGTGGGATGTCTGATATGTTTTCTTAGTAATGTGTTCTTATAAATGCATGCGTGATTATACATAAAAAGTATATAAATAATTGATAATGTAAATAATTGGTTTATTTACTGATGTGATATAATAAAATATTACATTATGTACCGACAAATTAATGCTACAATAATGCAGAATTCAAGTAATGATATAATTACTATGTATACACTGATTTCAGAAGGAAGAATATATTTAAAATTGTAAGTTTCGTTCAAAAACGTTTAAAATGAACACGTTTAATGCATTTTTGTTCAATGTGAATGTTTATAACTTAAGTGTTACTTATTATTTTACTATATATAGCATATTTCACTCTTTCATTTAAATTTTTACGTGGTTGCTTCCGCCCCTGGGAGTTAGTCGTCCCACTTTTAAAATTTTGCCGTCATCCATTTTCTCATGGTGAAAATGGCAGAAAATTCTTTAGTGATTTTTTTGAGTAAGGAAGCTTATTGCCATTGTTTTTTGGAGCCTTGTTTTCTGCCGTTAACCCTCAACATAGTGAACGGGAATATTTTTATATTTCCATGAACGGGAAAATTATTTATTTACATAAAAATTCTGAACTCAAATTTATTCTTCCCCTCTGAGCGTATATATGAAGAATATATCCTTATCGTGGGGCGTGTGTGCCTGGTCTCGGCATTCCAAGCTGAGGCAGCGTGTACCGCCGGTGGTACACGACGGCCTTGAAGCCCATCTCCCGTGCACCACCGGTGGGTCAAGACGTCTGTGAGGAGAGACGACCGTGACCCACTGGTGGTGCACGCTGCCGTCGGGAACGTGTTATAAAGGCCGTTTTACACGATGAAAGATTTTGTACAAACGAATGTGCGTGAGATTGTACGTTTGTCTCAACGAAATTAGAACATGTTCTATTTTCCGTTCAGGCATTGAGACATTCGAACAAGCGTTCATACAATTTGCCGCTTTACACGATACATTTTGCCTAATGCAAGAGGTCACAGAAGAGTTTGCACAAACAAATTTACCGTGTAAAACGGCCTTAACACATTGGGCTTAAGCCCTAAGACTTAAGACTTAAGGCCTTCTTCACTCGTTCACGAGTAAACTCAGTAAACAAGCCTTCGCATAGGACTACCAAAGGTAATGGCGCTAATGGTAATGGTAAAATAATGGCGCTCGTAGCTCGTCAGAATTCCGCGGCTTCAATTACGTGCCACCTCAAATACACATTGAAGACTGAAAATATCACTGGCCTGCACTTCTATTTACTTACAAAGGTGAAACGAAATGCGCAACAACGCACCTCTGCTCATTGCGCGGTGTAATCAATTCACATATACGTTTATCAATACGTTTAAGTTGAAGATAGGCTAATTTGTTGCGTTCACGTGATAATAATAATTTTAATGAATAAAAATGGTATATTACACAAATTAAAACATGAAAAGATATTTTATTGCCATTTCCTACTAGTTTTTTGTATTCATAATCTTATTTTGCATATTTTTCGCATATTTACTAATTTCGCAGATATTTAGCTTTTATCCCTATTTTTCGCTGAAAACTCGCGTCTATCGCAACATGCGATTTGTTCCGGTCCCTAATGATGACTGTTGTACTGTGGATGTATATTATCACACAGCTTCTAGCCTGCTTTCAACGATAACTGAATTATAATTGAGAAAATAAACATAAATTAATAAATAAGAGCAGATGAGACTAAGGAAGTCACTTTTGAAGGTTATGGGTGATACATGAGGTATCTGTGGATACATGTGGATCACTATCATGAGATCTCATTACAATTATGTTAGCACCAAGCCTATCTTATCCAAACTTCTATCCATGCACGTGAAGTGTACCCCTGCTCCATTCTGAAATCGCTATATTAGCCTTATCATGTATTATGTCTGTCACCACTTTTATTTTAAGACTATTTGTCCCCATTTGAATATATAAGAAAAATTAAAAATGCAATTGACAAGCGTTAATATCTAAACCAGATTCACTTTAAATCCAAAAATGACACATGAAATGATACTAATTTGGATTTCATTATAAACAGCGCATTTAGAAAGATGATCAAAAATTCCAGTGAACACATTTGACGTTTTATACCAAAGAAATCATTATGCTGAGGACCCTTTCCTTTATATTTAATTTATGTTAGTAACCAGAACAAATAGCTGTTGGAGCTTGAAAAAAATGGATTTCATAAAAAAGCCTTAGTGAACATTTCTCAGCGTTCTTTGGGAATATATTAATAAATATTACTCGTAAAAAGTTTCTCAAAAAGTATAAATCCTTTACGCATGACTGAGCATGAGATTGGAGACTTATAAAAACCTACCTGAGGTTAATGGAATCACAAGTTCAAGGCATAGCTGTAGTGCTGTGGTATGGGTGGCAGAGATGCTGATGGCATCAGCATCTCTGGAGGGTCTGGGTGACACTTTTCACGGTCAAAGGCAAACTGCAAATAGTAAAAGAAATAGTGTTACACAAATTAGCAACTAAAAGCAAACTTGGCACATAACTGTTAATACATTTCTACTGTACTTTTGTGGTAGTTTTATGCGTATTATTTCATTATAGTAACTTCTTGTCAGTGAAATACTATTTAATGCTATATAACTTAATGAAAAATGATGAGATTACTTTTCTCTTGTGATATAGGATATTTAAAATAAGGATCAAAGAACACATATGCTTTACAATTGGGAGATAGGATTGGGGTAACTTAAGGGGTTCACAATTATAGAAGGATGCAGAGGGAAACGATAGGACAATAGCTTCCCTCCAGGAATTGTACTCACGGAAGAGAATGGATGCTTTGAAAGAATTGAATAGGTTACATCTTTTACTATGACAAATATTTCTTCATCAATGAATAATGCACACATCTTCAGTGGCTCGGCTAATACTTGCTTGACCTGGCACCTTACTATTCGCCCCGTAACATCCAGTGGTGGAGGATAAATGTAAATGTCAAGTACATATGGGGAGGTAACTGATGGATTAGACATTCATCTCAAATAATAATTGAATTCTAGCAAACTTTATAGAGAGAGAGAGAGTCGAAATGCGAGAACTTGAATCCATGCGCGTCTAATGTCGTTTGAATATTTTCCATCATTATCTAAAAACAATTAAATGTTTTAGGTCAGAACTCTAGAATTGATATTTCATTGATATCCAACAGAAAAAAATTAATAAAATAAAGAGGTTTTACATTTACCCGCGTCTTAAAATGGTTTCTCAAGGAATTGGAAAATAATCTGGCCAATCACAAGCTAGTGGTTTGCGGAAAGGTGAAGCGTGAGTGAAACATAACCCTGTGTGGAAGCTGAGGATAAATTTAACTAATTTTTCTTCGTTCCGCATACGGGATCTATGGCGTCAGGAATCTAACAGTTGAACTGGTGCCGAGTAGTCTGCTGTCAGTTGCATAAATCGTCAGCAATTAGTGTGCGTGAATGATGGTTTAATATCTTCGGACGCAATATTTTCTGTCACAGTTTATGTGAATAAACGCTTGTACGGCATGAATCTAACTTCTACTCAATTCAAAACGTAGTTCTTCTCCGCACCGAAGGCGCGAATATTTAAACCGTACCGGAGAGCGATTTTCTCCACAACTGGTGTAGTGTCTGTGGAGTAATTTGTGAACAGGGGAGAAGTAGTGACCCGAAATTCGAAAGAAGAAGGGAACTTCTGAGTGAATAACAGCTTGATCGCTTCCCTTGTGTACATACATATATTTGCATTCAATGACTTAATTGATTTGCACCATTGTGCGTTGTGCGTATGTGCGTTGTGCGTATGTGCGCGTGCGTATGTGCGTGTGGTGATATGTGCATTGAGTATCTTTATCAGGAATGGAGAGTAGGGTAACATCCAGTGGTTGACAACACCAAAAGAAGCATTTGCTACAGCAGCCATATTTATTTGACCTATGACACCTCCGTCACCCGGACTGCGCCTACGGGATGAAGGGTAGTGATAATCATTGGTTTCGGTCTCTAAATAAAAAATCTATGGTGATTCTTAGCGCACCTGACCATTTTCATGCACGGATGTTGTTCAATGCGCAGAATATCCGTTCTTATTTCGGGTCAGAAGAATGTATTGATGTCATTATAATTTTCACCATCTTAAAACCGATTGAAGTTTCGAAACGGATGGGTCTATATTAGAACCAGATTTATAGCTGGTTACCCGACCGTAGGTTGGGTAAGGATGAAATTTATGCGGTTCTGAGCGTAACTCGAGAAACACCACGGAGAGATACTCATGAGGTCGCTGGTTGGCATGTCCTTGAGTATCCAAGTCTAACCTTTGTCGTTTTTCTTCCAAAGACTCATTTTCTCGTAAAGAAGACATTCCTCTTGCTTAAGTAAATTTTTTTGAAAGGTTACTCTATTTTCTATTAGGTATATTGATGGATATATTTTGAAATCCAAGTAGGGGAAACACAGCGGCGAGTCAGAGTCTTGAATAGGCAACTAGTTGATTGAGTGAATGTAAGTTAACTACACTTTAACACTTTTAAGCATATAAAATTAACTCGTAACGTTTATGATGTGGGAATTGGTATAAAAACAGTTCGTAATTGTAATGAGAGACAGACAGTTCCACAACGTGTAATACATCGGAGTATTAAACGATAATAAACAACGCTGTGTTTGTTGTAGCAACAGAGAAAATTACCATTCGCTGCATGTAAATATTCTTGCACATTTAATATCGTGTGTAGTCTATTTAATTCCTTTATGTGTATTGTTTACTACGTAAGTGTTCTCTCATATACATGCAGTGCCCCTATGAGAGCTACTTTGAGTATAGATATTGAAGAGTATATTTGTCGAAAATATGCATTGAATTTATCGATTACTCCCTGAAGCAATCTATCATGGGGCCCTTGGGACTCTGGGCCCTTCTTATACAAATTTTCTTTCTATGTGCTATCATGTGTCTGCAGTAAAACGTAATATAGGCGTGAATATTGAAAATCAAATCTCTGGTTGTCAGGGAAATATGCTACAGTTGTTTTCAGAGAAAAAAGTGAGGTTTTTCAGCAAAAAACATAATTTTCAGAGAATTACGAAGCGTAAAAGAAAATAAATTGAAAGAATTAGGAACTTAATTTATTCAGCCATCCGATAAAAAAATCCCAGCCCTTTAACTTGAGTGCAAGTACTTTTAAAAAGCAAAAAATGAAACAACTGCACCGAACCCAATGCTTAGCATGGACCACCGGGGACGACCAGGGGGGGCAGTATACGGGGACGACCAGGGGGGGCGGGACTCAGGGGCCTTCGAGGGCCCTGAGGGCTTTTTTATATAGCCTATGTTCAACCCATATACATTTTATCTCTACATGCAAACTTTCAGCTCAATCGGTTCAGTAGTTATTGCGTGATTGAGCAACAGACAGACACCATTCAAGATTTATATATTAGTATGATAAAATGACATGTGGTGCTTGCAGCAGGTCTGATTGCGAACTGGACGAAATGTTTTAAGTTTTTAAACGTTTTGAAAAACGCAGTTCTTTGGATTATGAATTTATAACGATATGCTAAAAAATGTTTGCAAAGGAACGTAGGAAAACGATCAAAAGAATTTCCTCACACAGGGGATTCATAGCCACACGCTCTTCCCATCGGGAGTCTGACACGCTACCCACTCGTCCATCGATGCATTGTTAAGGACCGAGAATTTTTACGAATATATACCAGATATATTCACTCGGTGGTGAGGAATGAATGATATACTGTGAATGCAAGTATGCTTATTTCAATAAACTGTTCCAAAGAGAGATCATTGCACTAAGATCTGTTCTGCATTTGGCAGTATCTCCCATAGTCTTTAGCCTAAAACTTTGATGAAAGCTGTAGTGTTGGTATCATTACGAACATTTTTCTGCCGTCCATCCTGAAGTCAAAATAGGGTCAGATATGTTGTACTCGTTGTAATGCAGCCCTGAATAAACAATTCAAGGTCTGGTCAGATCTATTTAGGTTTACCCTATGAGATTTCGATGTTTTCATATTGCAAAACCTCCTAGATAATTTTTAACCAAATGACTATTCCACGTCTGCCAAAGTGTGCATTGCATCCTGCCTGCAGAGATATTTATTTCCAAATACATTGATATAGGTTATCTTGTCTTCGTTATATGTTATTATGAGTTTGCTTTAGCGAAGTGAGGTGAATTCAATATCAAAACAACCAAGATGGACGAACTGCGCTCGTATCATGCGATCATTCACGGGATCATGCAATCAAAAATAGAACCATGTTCTAATTTTGATCGCATGATCATGCGCATGACCAAGAATTCGCCGAATTTTCCGTATTACACGAGGCATTAACGTCATGCGCATGATCATTCGCAAGATCATTCGCCGTGTAAAACGGCCTATACAGGTGACCAGGAAATTTTTAAAACCTTAAATCCTTTATATGAAGTTACATTATTTAAAGCGGATAAATAGTTCACCGGAGCATAAATATTTTAAAAAGTAACTAGCCTCAAGTAATATGCAACACATTTTCCTGCTGCTTTTTTTTGTCTTTAATATTTGCGTTTTTCATCTATTCATTCGTTTTTGCGCATTCACAGCTCTTTTGCCTAGTCATCGAACAGCTGTCACCATGATTGAAAGGTGCATTGGACATACGTTTTGTATTCACGATTTTAAAGGGAAGTAGTCTTTTTCATGGAGTTGCTCTGTTAAGTATCGTAGGTTATACTACACACTGCGCTAAATCCTTCCATATGCTTATAGCAGTGTAGTATATTTAGTGGCAGCTCTCTGATCACTAAAGAATATCACTTCTTATCTTTTTCAAAAGAGAGAGCAGAGGCGGACAGCGGGTGAATCCCAGGACCTTGCCAGAGTGCGATAGAAGAAGCGAAGCCTAGAAGGAAAAGTGAGTTAAGAGGAAGAATGCGGAGGAAAGCTCGGCGAGAACGAGAGAGTTTAATAGGACGTTTCAAATGCATACAAGGTTGTCTAATGTGTCTCCGTTCTGGTCGCCAGTGTGAACAACGCCTGGGGCAGGCAAGCCACCGGTAACACGTCACATTCGTCACACGACGAGTCCATCACTTTACCTTGTTTGAACTTCCCTCGTCGTGGCCGAGACTCAACAATAATATACTGTCAGAAAGGAAGTCGATTTTCCATCAGAGCGATAGTGGCGGCGCTCCGTTTGTTGAGAAACTTTTTTCCCCCGTAGTACTCATTAAATCACTCAAGCTACGGTTCACAATAAATGTATTTTGCATGTGGGAATGTTTATATGTCAAAGCGTTAATGTACGGTCGATATCGGGAGTGTGTTGTGAGTATCCAAATTACCATATTTTTTCTCATATTTGTATTCTCCCAAGAGTGACGTTGATGCATATGATGTGTTAGATAGATAGATAGATGTGTTATTTGACCTACTGACCTATGTATAAAGTAAAGCAAGTTACTTTGTGAATCTTTAAGGAAACAAAAATTTGAACTCGTCGGGAGCTCTCTCATGACTAATCCATCCAAAATCGGAATGGGAAAAGGATGCATTCCTTTGATTTGGGACGTAGAGAGCTTATTCCATTGAAGAGAGGGTATTTTTTGAGTTCCCGGCGCGATACCTCTGCCAAAGATCAAGATTATTCAGCTCGGAGTAAGAGAGAGGATTTTGACTTCCATTTCCAATTCGCCAGCATTTGACGGAGGCCTACACAATTCTCGAGCTCTCGACTCTTTCCTCTCCGGTTTTAAAAATCTCATGCGTCACATATACAACAGCAAGCCACTCCAAAGCGTTGGAGTTTGACTCAGAATTATTAAAGTTTACTGCATCGTTGAGCTTCACATCGATTAACTGACAAGCGGTGAAGACGGAGCAAGCAAAGATTTATTTCACTGAGTACAGTGCATGTTGCGCAGTTTCTATGAGCTGAAATGACCAAATTGAATAAAGACATGTGTCGGACAGTAAACGCCTTCTTAAAATGAAAGTTACGCAAATTTTTCTCTAATTTGTCCAATATGAATGTGTCAAAAAATATCTGCATGAGTAAATTCGTCTCGAGAGAAAATACGAATAGATGAAAATACCATTGGCGGGAATGAATGTGCAATAAAAAGGGAAGATAAGATGGGAAAAGTTGGGAAGGTGTTTAAAAACCTGCATTATGTTATGAGAAATACAAAAGAATGCCCAAATAAAGAGAACAAATTGGGATCTTGAATTACTGGGAATTCATTACTGTAAGACCCATGCTTGAGTACGCCATAAATGCTAGGGATACCTATGATAAAGGGAAGATAAGAAGCTTAGAGAAGGTCCAAAGAAAAACTGCACGGTACGTTTTGGGGAGACATAATGAGATAATGGTGAAAGCAGCACGTTAGGGGAATTGAGGTGGAGTCCACTTCTCGGTAGAAGGAGAGTCAATGGATTGTTGGGGATGTAAAATCGTTACACAACACATCCAGCTTGGATGGAGGTGGAGAAGAGGCTGGAGTCACCAAATTTTGTGGGGAAAAATGACAGCCCACTAAAGTTTAAATTAAGGAGACAGAAAACAAATGCTGCAAAGTATTCCTCCTCGAATCGCGGCGTGATTGAATGGAATAATTTACCAGAAGAACTCACAAAACCATTACCTTAGAAATCTAAATCTAAAGAAAAAACATTTGTATAAGTAAAACATGAAGGGTGTAATATATTTAGTTATTTTTTCTTTTAATTTAAACTTGAACGGAAGTGTTACTATGTCATCCGTCACAGTTTCTACTCGCAACGTAAATGTAAATAATAAAATATAATATTTTGTGAGTAAGTTTTATCGTTCATCGATGAAAATGAACTTTGAGCTGTCGAGCCACATGGCTTGCACACCACGCACTGTAAAGCCAGAAATTAACGCCAGAAAATCTTTCTGAACCAGTATAATATTGAATTTTTTTTGAAGATTTTCGCAGCTCATGTTTATATTATTAATTATTAATTACAACTCAAAGGATGTAATAGGAATGAATACCCGTTATCGGAGTAAATGTTAACGACGAGTATGGTGTCAAAATGAAGCATAAAAACGGCATATTAAGGTACTTTTTAGCCAACTATATGAATCCATTTTGGTCAATGAAAGAATCAATATTTTATCTGCGAAACACTTCATAAATAGAAAAAAATATTTTTATGACACATTGAAAAGGTCAATACTGATAATAAATCAGAAATAAATAATTATACCTTCTCCAAATTATCATTTGTTGATCGTAGTTGAGCTTTCGGTAAATTTGACAACAAACTGTCAAAAAGAAAACAAAAAAAGTACAGCTTGCTGAACTTAGAGAGCAATTGAGAAATAAATGGGAAAATAAAGAAGGCGTGACACATGAGTCGAATATTGGTTTTGATTTTAAAACGATCCAGAGCTGTAATCAAACTATGACATTGGACGGACATTTGAATTCTAATTCAATGATATAATTTGGCTTAGAGACATCTGGTTTGAGCTGTCTAACGTCAGGTATGTTGCAAACTACAGCAAAATCTGGTCATAACATTTCCTCAGCCAATTTTAAAGCCTTTTAACCAGTTCCTGAAAATGTGACTGAAATAACCTTAAAGCTATAAAATGGAGAGCTGTAATATAGAAATAACATCATAGATACCGTAAATATTGTTGACGCATTGCATGTTTTTCATGAATTTAGGAGTAAAATTTCGAGTTTTCTTGCTAACTGTTCAACCTTCGTCCTTTAATACTGCGTTCATGATAAGAGAAATCAGAAATAATGATATCATGAATTAAATTTCTTCATAGGGGTATGACTTCGTCTACGGATTAATTATATATGAAGTCGAATGATTTAATGGGATTTTCTTCACAATACAGCCTCAGCAATAGGTCGTAAGTAAGTACATGTGCAGTTGATGATTTTAGGACTAGTAAAATCCTTTTCCCATGAACCGGGAACTACGGGGAAACAGGTGCCAGCCGACTGCCTTTGTTAACTTTTGACTACAATCGAGTACAATGCGCCAACCGTTCTAACCTTTGGGCCAATCAGATGTTCATCTCCACTCCTCAGATTCTCCTCCGTAGTCTCTTTATCTCCGATCACTTTCACAAAATTAATGGTCAGCGAACTGAGGTTCGCGTGCCATATGCGGGCTCCTTGCCTGCGTACACGGGGCTCTGAAAAATAGAAAATTATTATTTAATAAGTTTAAACATTTTAATCACATAATGGTGAAACTTTCCACATTTTTTAAATACATAACTAATATATATTAACTTGTTATGACATTACATATAAATTATGACCCTCGAAAGATTTTTTTAAATGTTCGTGATCCTTACTGGGTTTATCAGGATCAAAAGTGCGGATCACATTGCAGCACAAGTCATATGTAGCGTATCTAAGTTCTTAATGATTACACTTGTAAAAAAACACCAAAGCTCGGTCCATTATACTCCTAACTCGACATTTCCTTTTAATCTGATAAGCTAAAAGAATATATTCTCTAGGCACAGTATTTTTTCCCTGAACTGATCAAAACATCTAGCAAAGGATAGATGTGAATTTCCCACTTTCATATTTCACAAACAAAGTCAATCCTACTGTAACCTACTGTCCGTTTCAAAATTGTGTAACCCGAGAGTTAAGTCTAAATTCTCAAAAAATGGGAGAGATACTTCAAATAAGTGCCCTTAAAATTAAGCGTATTACTCTCTAGGTCATTTGCCTACTTGTACACTTCAAAATCAAAGCAACTGCTAAACCAATCCTTCTGTTCGCTTACAAATTGTATAACCCGAGTATGAATTCTAAGATCTCAAAAACCGGAAAAGCTATTTCAATAACTTGCCCAATAAATAAAACCTTATTACTATGTACGTTGATTAATAGGAAACGCATATTTTGGAGATTGATTTTATTTCACATTATTATATTAATAACGGAAAACTGCCCATACTTCAAGCTCTCAAATTAAAGCTACGTTTTCGGTGCTTAATTATTACATAACTAGGAAAGTAGGATGAATTTCCTGCCCAAAGTTGGTAGGAGGAAAGTAGGATGAATTTCCTGCCCAAAGTTGGTAGGATAAGCTTTTATCAAGTAGACGTATGAAACTATTCAACAGAAACTTTGTCAGTTTGACTATTAATCAGCATTTTGTAGAACTTCATTATCTCCTGAATCACGCACCAATGAAAACCGCCGATTTCACCATTTGCAAAGCTCTTTGATTTCAGCATAATGAATTGGTTATGGCCATAACACTGGGATAACCAGGATATTTAATAATGATTAACATTTGTTCGGGGAAAACTCCGAAAAATCCGAGGCGGCTGAAATAGGCCTGTGAGAACATTTCCTGATGGAGACTTTACTTACGCAGATCTACTTGGTCTCGAGCTGACAGATTTATTATCGCAGATTTCGTTTTTTTGACTGAGTGCACAAAATCGTAAACAATTTTTGTGAGTAAAGTGCAAGATTTAAGAGGTATGTCCAATGGATCTCCAATTTTATTTAAATAGAGGAGGATGAATAAAAATAAAAACTACAGTAATTGTACTTTCCACTTAAATTTAATGTGAAATACACAACACGTGTTTCAACGCTCCTTAGGGCGTCATCATCAGGTCTGATAACCATATGTCGCCCGACACTGTCGAATTTATGAGGAGGATTAAGGCCACTGCAACCCTTGTTTGGCTGTACATCATACTGTTCTAATTCCTTCGAGTTGCATTCAACCACCTTGCAATCATAAATTAAAATACGGAATTCATCTTTCCAGCAATCTTTTCTGCCAAAAGTTATCTACCTGATATTTATATCTCACGAAGTTTGTCCATAAATTTAACATTTAAGGCAGTGTTGTATATAAATTATATTAATTTTGCATTTTTATACATAAATCATTATTGTACTACAATAACGCCCATACAAATACAATAGTTTATGGCGCATTAAATGTTAAACTGATCCATTGAGTATGGCCCATTGTATATTTTTATAACTTCAATATTCTACTGTGCTATGGTATCGCATGTTTTTATGAATTCTCTTTAATATGTGGGTGCAATAGATTAGTACTCATTCTAGGTGGATGATGTGTGGATTAACCCATGAAGAAGGGAGCAAGGGGTTCGCGGGATTACTAATCGCATTTCCTGAATGACCTTATTGGCTAATGTTAGTTGAAATAGCCATGAGGGCGTGTGATTAAAGGTTTTTGGACACCATCCAATAATAGTAATGCTACAATAAAATGGAATTATGGGTACTACCATAAGGCACTTGGGGAAATAGTGAAAATCGATCCTATTGGACGTTCGTATTGGTCACAGACACGGCAGTCACTCCAAAAATTTACTTGAACGATCTGTGGATGACATTGCGGGCTTCTAAGATTGAGATTTCAATACTTTTTCATCTTTTTACCTTTTTATATGATCCTTTACTTCCATATTTTGGGTATATTTAGATGTATTCTCTGAATTGCACCAAATTGTTATCACTTATTTCACACCACTTGTCCTAATAGTTTTTAACGAAGGTAGTGCGGATGTTGAAGAAGAACTGCCTATTCGAATCGACAAGAAAAGTGTTGAAATGAGAATTTTTCCATGAAAATTAGCAAAGCGAGTGACTTTGAAACCTCTGGCGGCTCCGAAATTTATTTGCGAAAACACTCAGCAGAGAGGGTCAGCTTGGGCCTCAAAGGGCTTATTTCTACGGTTAAAACACTAAGGTGGGGGGAGTGAGTGAACTAACTACCCACCCCTTACCATTGCGTTTCTTTTCGGGATGTTCCCAAACAGAGAGCCCGCTGGGGTCTGAGAGTATAGGACCCATCCTTTCTCTTTGGGCCCATCCTTTCTCTTAGGTTGAGTGATGAGACAAGTAAGCACAGAGGACTAGCCTAGGATAGGTTATGTGGAAATTTATTTTGTTAAGGGATAAAATCAAAATTCCACCACTACGCCACTACTGCAGGTACGACAACCCATTAGAAGGACGTAGGAGGCGGAGAGAGTGGAGGCCAAAATATGTTTAGTTAGTTACGGCCTTAACAAAATGTTTTAAATTCCAAAATTCGACTAATTCTATTGAATTTGGAAAGAAGGTAGTATAAATTAACGAAGTTGTCACGATTATATGTAATCAATGGCCACCATTTAGATTATTTAGTCACGTGATTCGATTTTTTAACCGAACTTGAATGTGTCTACTGATTCTGATACTGTATGTGATACTGGTAGAATTTCTTACAAATGCATTATTATAATGTACGAAATATCCTACAAGTGCGCATTAGGTTAAATTTTCACTGAGTTTAGTTTCCGATCGCCTCAGGATTAAAAAGATACCTTTTTGTGTATTAGCGCCCGATTTCACTCAATTAAAAATATTCCTTCCTGTATGCTCATGGCCATACAGGAAGGAGTTTTTTTAATGCACAGGCACATGCGTGATAACATCGTGCACAAAATCAAGGACCATTCAAAAACTCTTTCCTTTGTAATTATAATTTTTGGCGAAGATAACATTGAAGGTATTGAATGTCTAGCAAAGTTCACTCGTTAATACTGGATTATATTAGTACGAAATGCCATTTGTGTTGGAGTTACATAATTTCAAAACGTTGCGTCTTTGAGCGCTACGTCTCTCTGACGGAGAGAAGCGACGAGGTGGAAATAAATAACTTTGGTATAACTTCTGGCGTTCTTCATCCCTAACGCTATTCACGGCTTCAACAAGAGTAGAACGAGATACTTGATTCTAGAAAAACTTACTTCACTAAACATTCCCTTATTTCTCCACTCATTTTTTTTATATTTTATTCCTTTTATCGGATGGTTTCCTAATCTTTCCAATCACACACACTGGTCCTTACACCAACTATAACCAAGATGGTCGTGCGAGAAAGATACTGAATGCGATCTGTAATCATGTGAATCCCTTGGTTCTTTCTCCATAGGTCGGTCCTCGCATCACCCACCTAGAATGAGTGCTTATCCATGGACCCTATGAATATTAAAAAGAGAATAGATGAAACCATGCGATAGGATATCAACGGACAATGTTGAAGCCATTAAAATACGCGATGGGCCATATTCAAAGGATCACTTGTACAGATAAAGAGTCCAGAACTATTGTATTTGTATTGGAATTATTGCAGTAGGGTTATGATTCTTCTTTAAAAGTATAAAATAGATATTAATTACAAAAAGCATTGCAATAATAATTAAAATGATGGAAAAATTGCGTGCGATAGCAATGTAGGGTGAGATTATTTCACCAACAGAAGCTTAACCTTCGTGTGTCAAGTCGCCTTATATACTATTCTGTATTTTTAATGGCACGGAACTATTTGCAAGCGGTTGAAAGCGCCACGTTCGAAACATACCCATATGGCAACCTCGGCCCAGACAACCAAACAAGGGTTGCGATGGCCCTCTACCTCCCCTATTTAAAAAACTGGAGACCCTTCACTTCCCTCCACTTCTCTCCAGCTTATCTCGTGCTCTTTTGTGAAAGACTCGAATTATTTGTACACTTCTAGCTTCAGGTGGCGGACGGATGGGAAAATGCTCCGCCTCGGAGCGAGCTAGCCTAGTGGTGATCGTAATGAAATGGACGAAAAGAAAAGTAAGGATTGAAGGCGGCAAGCTCTAACTATCTCTTAAAGTCTGATTTACCATAGAATGGCGGGAGCATTGCACTCGGCGTTATTTAAGGTAAACGAAGGCACAAAGTTACGAACCATTCGACTGCGGTGACCGCTTTTCAGCGACCGACCTTTCCGGTTCGCAATTCAGTCATTCCCTCTCCGTCTCTTTTGCGAGGTCTATAACATCTCTTAGCCATCGGCAAGAAATACTTGTGTGCGAATTCATGAAATCGACACATCGCCAAGTACTTACAATATAGCTCAAAGTTTATGAATTCGAGGTTAATGTAGTACGTACGATAGTCTAGCGGCGAAGAGTTAAAAAGAGAATTCTCATCTTACTCAGAGCCATTTCATGAAACGCACACTGGCCAACTTCCAGCTCAGAATAAAAATCTAAGATTTTCGGCGTAATTTTATGAAGATGGTACACGACAACAAATGAATTTGTACTTAGTATTAATTTTTATTTCCGATTATGGTTTCAACATTCATTGGCATTATCAAGGTACAATACAAAGCGTTCCCATGTCTTTCATCCACAACCCCGAGGACTGGGAAGTTTGTTTTACAAGGTGGGCGTCAGAGAGGTAAGATGGATAAAGCAGTGACAGAAGTAGGAACATTATGACGTAATAACATAGCTGGAGAGGAATCGGATGTGAGGTTTGTTGTCCATGGTGACCGGAGGAGGGGGTAATAAGAGATAAATAAACTAAGATGGGATTTAGACATAGTAACCTTTTTCACTAACATTATTGATGGCAGTGGAGAGTGGTTTTCAAAATTAAGGTAATTTATTTAATACAAGAGAGCATTTATAATTGTGACAATAATGGTGCTTACGCCTTAAAATGAAATTCATTTTACGCAAGGAAAATAGACCAAAGAGGTAGAAATGTTTCAGTAAGAGTTGATGAACAAGGAGTAGTTTTATAAATTGTGACCTTACAGGCAGCTCATGTACATTTAGACGTCCGTACACTTAAATTACTTAAGCATTGCTCGTTTCACAAAACTTTCGTAAATACAAACAGAAGCCATTGAGAAGTTAAAGTAATTTTCCTTATTGGAATCGATGATTGTATCGTTATGAACTTACGAGTGAGTTTTCGAATGAATAGAAATTTCCATTTTGGTTGATTTTAATGAATTGCAGGTGGTAAAAAAACATATGAAATATTATTTAATCGTTTTCCTGTCTATGTATGCGTTCCAAAAATAATTCATGGTCACGAATCGTTTTTTATTCAGTACCAAGGGATGTTTTTAATGTAGAAAATACGTATACGCTCGAGCGTTTATGCGAATAGGGGTCGGCATTTAATATTAGTTTCGTGTATACTTTGAGAAATGTACATGAATAATCAAATACATATTGCTAGGTAAAATTTTACTTCATTTTTAGCAGTAGGAATGACTATCCAGGTATTGTCTTACAAATACCTGGTGACTCATTTAAGGATGCTTATGAAACTCGTTCCTAAAACTTAGGTAGCACAAAAATGTCTCATGTCGAGCATTTTCCCAGATTCATCTTTACATTTGAGCATTCACTACACGTGCGAGCCGTTGAGAGCACAACTGTTGTGAGTTGATAGTTTAGGGTAATGAGGCTTAAAGTAAAACAAACGCAACATTAAACCCAGAGTTTCAGCTTTGTAGTGAAAAAAACACTGAAGCTAGTCTCAAATTATTCATGCAAAACAAATCAGGTAGAGGAATACTTCAGCGCTCCTAAATAAAATGTGGCGCAAAATTGACTTGTTCCAATTTTGCCCCTTTTGGTTCATAAATCATCGCAGTGATACCAATTGTTGAGTTCGTATTTTTCGCAAATTTTTAAAATGTTTAATTCATATATTTCACATTTTAAAATGTATTAATCAAATATGCATTTGAAATTCTCGGTTATTTATAACAGTAATGACAAGGTGTCGGTAAATTATAGGTCCGTAATCCAATTAATGAAAATTTAGAACATATGCATTGGCAGTTTTCTTAAAGCATTTAACACCAGCGGATCGTTGCAATCAAATAATGTTTAAATACTAGGCCCCAGCGCGAGGAGAAAACTATATTTCCTCCTAGCAAAGGACAAGGTTCACGACGACCTTAAGATATTCGGGAAATGTTTCGCCTTCTTCCATCGCGTAAGAAATTCGAAACACTCCCAGACTAATTCTGAAAAGGCTTCATGAGTTCATATGAGCACACTTAAAGAAAAATACATTACAATCAGGATGTTTTCACTTGCTTTATGGATTTCAAAAAAGTGTTTGCCAGTGTAACTTGGAAAAAACGAATGCTTGGAAAAAACGAAACTCGGGGAAAATGGAACAGGTTGGCGAGATAGGAGCTTTAATCGTATAACTTATATATTGCCATGAGGGCACAAACTGAGGGTGGCTGACGGTTACGGTGGAATCGAGTTGGGCAGTTATAAGTCGTGGAGTAAGACAAGGATGCCCGTTGTCGCCTTTGCTCTTTAATATTAGCTTGGTGTGGTAATCAAAGTATGAGGCCAACTGATAAAGTCGGTGAGAATAGTGAAAGACCAGGCGTTGTTTAGTCAATCTTCGATTGGATTACAAGCTTTAGTCGATGCATTTCAACATCAGGGCGATAAATAAGGAAAAAAGGATAAAACATAAGAAAACAAAAGTAATGAGATTCTCTTGGACAAAGAATGCGAAGCTCGCTTTGAAGGCACAACCTGGAGCAAGTAGTGTAGTTTTATTAGTTACTTGGGTAGTACGATAGAAGAGATTGAGCATAGTAGCAAACACATGATGAGGGAATAGCGTAAGCCGTGATCATCAACTTTTATAGGCAGGTATCTAGCTCGATTGGCAATTTCGCCACTCATGCCCATGCAGTGACTTAAAGATATAAGTTTGCATTACATGGCTGTTAAGAAGGAGAGGGATATGTGAGGAAGAGGGAAGGTTAACGGCAAAAAGAAGAATGAAAGGATGTCGGAATTACCGTGGTTGAATCGAGGCCCTATTTCGTCTCAGCAGAAGACTCAACAAGAAATACTCAAGGACGGAAAGCGGTTTCTCGTCCTTTTTCCGCCAATACTCTTGACTCAGCCGAAATCTACGAGTATGCTTTCCGGCTTAAATGATTTAGCACGAAGTATGTGCTATTCCACCATGATTGACCGCTACGTATTAGAGACTCGTTCAAGGGGTCAAGCAACGAGACTGCGTGGGCCTAAGCTTCGATTTCACCTCTGCAGATTTCAAATATCGTATAACAATAAAGTAGAACTCTTTTTTCATTACTCTCACATTCTTTTTATATTAAATAAAAACTATCAATCACGTTTCTCCAACACAATATTTTGTATTAAATGAAAAATGTAAGTTGTATCTATTTTCAAATCAGAGTTTAAAATGTGTAAAAATTAACGATGTCTTCAAGGGAAAAGAGCAATCATTTATATGGTTAATCATACAGAGGACTAGTTTTTTTAATGGCTGAGTTTTCGAATGAATAGAAATTTCCATTTTGGTTGATTTTAATGAATTGCAGGTGGTATAAACATATTAAATGTTATTTAATCGTTTTGCTTTCTATGTATGCGTTCCAAAAATAATTCATGGTCACGAATCGTTTTTTATTCAGTACAAAGGGATGTTTTTCATGTAGATAATAGGTATATAAAATAGGCTCGAGCGTTTATGCGAAGAGGGGTCGGCATTAAATATTAGTTTGTGTATACTTTGAGAAATGTACATGGATAATCAAATACAAGTTGCTAGGTAAACTTTTACTTCATTTTTAGCAGTAGGAATGACTATTCAGGTATTGCCTTACAAATACCTGGTGACTACATTTAAGAATGCTTATGAAACTCGTTCCTAAAACTTATGTAGCACAAAAATGTCTCATGTCGAGCATTTTCCCAGATTCATCTTTACATTTGAGTATTCACTACACGTGCGAGCCGTTCAGAGCACAACTGTTGTGAGTTGATAGTTCAGGGTAATGAGGCTTAAAGTAAAACAAACGCAACATTAATCCCAGAGTTTCTGCTTTTTAGTGAAAAAAACACTGAAGCTAGTCTCAACTTATTCATGCAAAACAAATCAGGTAGAGGAATATTTCAGCGATCCTAAATAAAATGTGGCACAAAATTGACTTATTCCAATTTTGCCCCTTTTGATTCATTAATCATCGCAGTGATACCAATTGTTGAGTTCGTATAATAAGGATGGTTAAAGGCAAAACGAAGAATGAAAAGATGTCGGAATTACCGTGGTTGAATCGAGGCTCTATTTCGTCTTAGCAGAAGAGTCCACAAAAAATACTCAAGGACGTAAAACTGTTTCTCGTCCTATTTTCCGCCAGTACTCTTGACTCAGCCGAAATCTATGAGTATACTTTCCGGCTTAAATGATTTAGCACGAAGTATGTGATATTCCACCACGATTGACCGCTACGTATTAGAGACTCGTGCAAGGGATCAAGCAACGAGACTGCGTGGGCCTAATCTTCGATTTTGTCTCTGCAGATTTCAAATATCGTATAACAATAAGGTAGAACTCTTTTTTCATTACTCTCACATTCTATTTTAATTAAATAAAAACTATCAATCACGTTCCTCCAACACAATATTTTGTATTAAATCAAAAATGTAACTTGTAAAATTTATCTATTTTCAAATCAGAGTTTGAAATGAGTAAAAATTAACGTTGTATTCAAGGGAAAAGAGCAATAATTTATTTGATTAATCATACTGAGGACTAGAATTTGTGATTAAAGCGTATTTATTTCACATTACAAGAGCAAAGAATTTTTAAATTAAAAAATCGCTGAATTATTTGCCAGCAGAAATCTGTGAACAATAATTCATCACGTCTACCCACCACAACAGTGACCTCACAGAACTTTTTAAAAATGGTTATCCTTCCGTGCTTACTTTTTAGATTTGAATTTTTAACATTTACGACGCAAAATAATTTACAAATTTAAAAATTCAATTTACCTTAGATAAAGTAATCAACGAACACAGATATCATATCAGCATATTATTCATAATGTTTCAATTTGTTTTGGAATCTATTAAAAAGAAGAGGAAGCTAAGCAACGAGCTACATTTCTAAATTTTACGGATTATATAAAAATAATTAAGTACAGCAAAGCAACATTGGCAGTAGCAACAAAGAGAGGTAGATAAACGCTACGCTTTCTAGAGTTACTCACTTTAGGAGGCCATTCATTCTTAAGGTGGCACTGATGAAGGGACTTAAACTTTATCCAAGAAATAATATGGGGTAACCTAAACGATGGACGAATAGCATAGGGATTTATTTTGGCTAGATGGAAAGAAAAAAATTTATTTTGAAAAAAAAGGAATGACCGGTTGAGAAACCATGATGCGAGTGTAGTGTTTTTAAATTATCCACTGTACCCATGTATATTTAGAAACTGATGGTATATCATTATAGTTAAACTCCTGGTGAAGAAGCTTACAGTAAAAAAAATTAAATCTCTCGTTATAATTACAGGGAATTAAATTTCCGAGTAATAAAACGTAGACAAAAAGAAACTATTGTCATTCAAAAAAAGAAAATTTAAATTAAATCTTAATAAAGTATAAGTTTGGGAAACTTTACATGATTTGTAATATAACAAAATCAAATTAGAATTTGATGGTTAACAGAAGTCATGAATGATGCTTTGTTTCTTCGTGTCTCGAGTTTGAAACACGTAGCTAGTCACTGTTATCCAGCGTGTCCTACGTTATCTTACGTGCTGGAATAATACACACACTCCGCGTGACTCATTTTAGCCGTGTCGAATGTTTTTGTATTTCGGCCAAACCAAGAACGTAGGGGGTAAAAGTTAGGAGAAACACTATCCCGCCCTTGGGTATTTCTTGAGGAACCTTCGACTGGGACGAGATAAGGTCTCCATTCGACGCGAGTTATCGGGAAATTCCCATGAGTACCTTATATTGAGGAACATATCCGTAGTCATTATTTGCAGTACCTTATCAAAAGAATCATATATCCTTTCACCCCTTATCGGCCATGAAGTAAAGACTTAATAAACTTGTAGTGTAATGAATGGCCGACAATGGTTGTTAAGAGCATGCCCACACAACGATTGCTTGGGAATGGGCGACCTCATTTTTATTGCATGGCTAGGAGACGCCGCAGAAACACTTTACGTTAGAAGTTAGCGCAGCTCCCGCATTTGCTATGCGAATAATTAATGCAAGTCATGGAAATAACGCAAGAGCATTTTAAAACGTTGACAGTTTTAATGAATACATCGGCAATTTAAGTGTCTAGTGAGAGAATACACAATAGAAATGCTTTGAATTAATTGGATGATGAGAATCCCTATAGCGATCAATAAAGAAATACGACAAAGGGACTTCCTCAGCTTACTCTTATTCAATCTTATGATAGCTGAAATAACAGACAACATAGGTATAAGATATTCAATAAAAGAGGTTAAATGGAAAGGGGCTATAAAATGCATCTTTATCATATTAGGCTGAGCAAATGTTTTGATGGTGATCACTGAGATTAAGGATTAGGTACATCGGTTGATAATATCATTTAATCACACAGCAGAAAAATATATTGCTTTAACTAAGAATAAAAATAAGATTTGCGCAAGTGACTGAGATGACGTACTTAGGAGTAAATATCACAGGCTGATATATGATATTTCAAGAAGGGAAAATACTAATAGACTAGGCCTTCTAAGTTCTAGGTGCACTATACGGTATGGTATGAAGAAATAAATACAATGCAAAATAAACAGACGCTAGAATATATAAAACTATAATTAGACAAATATTTAAAAATTGCATTGGAGCAAGAGCAATATCAAAACGCACAGATATATGACTAGAAACAACTGAAATGAAGGACCACAGAAAAATACTCCGGAGAGCAAGAAGTAACCAATAACATAATATAAGAGAAGAATAAAAACAGAATGGAATACAATATTACAGAGGACCTTTAGGGGGATCAACTCCCTGAAGAAAAAGGAATGCTGGACCATCAAGCTAGAGATGAAAAAATGTTTATGGGGAGAATGAATCGGTAAAGAACAGGCTGCATGAGTACAAGAAGAAAAAAAACCACATTTATAATAAAGTTTTGGAATTTAACCCTTTTGTATCATGCCATAGACCAAAAAGAAACCTGAAAAAACACGTCGGATTAGGCTGCTAATGCGGTCAAGCTGCGATAAAAAATCATAGCGCCCAATTTCCAATCGGCAGAATTGCTAATAATATACGACCTCTAAAACACGTCTACCACAAAATGTGACGTCACTACCTGTCCTATCACCGGTTTTAGGTTAGTTTGAGTGACATATCACTACACAAAGTTCAATTAATTAGGCCTCATGATAGAAAAAAGTCTCGTCTTTCTTACGATGCCAAAACATCGCAAATCACACGATTTTCGCCAAAAATGAGGTTTAGCCAAAATAAATTAAATCAGTTCCCGTGGGATTTGCTACGGCTGTGCTTTCAAAAGGGGTTTAATTTAAAACATACTATATGGAACACCACTTCTGAACACCAAATTACTGCCCGAAAAAGTAACGACTGCCCCGTACTCATAGTATCCTCAAATATATTTTAATTCAACGATTACCCATTTCCAAATTTTTATTTTTTGAGATAATTCCTGTGATGCAGTGGGAACTGTAATTTGGGAGGAAATATGTTATTATTCTTTCATGTACATATTTTACAATATTGGCTCTATGTATGAGGGGAAATTCGTGGAAAATTAGCGATTTTAAAATTTTTTCAAACATTTTATGAAAATGGGAATAGGCTCGGGTATATCCATTTACCAAATAACCTAAGGCTGTAGAGGAGTTTACATGACACGGTATGAAACAAGTAAGTCAAGTGAAATCCCTTTATTTGAATCTTAAGGTAGTTACTAAGAAGTTAAGTCATAAAAAAACATTTTTGTGACATTAATACCACTTTTATTCACTTCATACCCCTTTAAACTTTTTAAATTTTAAAATAAAATTCGATTATGATGTCGACTATCACTAAACTCACCAACTGAATTTTCCTTGCTTAGGAGCAGAAAGGATCTCCGACGCCTTTCTTTCAATTTGCTTTCACGAATACACTGGCACTACACTTAATATCAACATGATGCTTGATCTATAATCACTGATTGAAACGACAATGTTGGAAGAGGATGGATCACTACTCTCGAAGATCTTGCTTAAGAATAATCCTTATGAGCGTGTTTTTATATATTTTACAGCCCTGCGTCGCTGACAATATAAACGGCATTCCACTCAGTCACTAGTTACACTTTAAACGCTAAGTCTCACAACAACACGATCGTCCATTCTCTCTTCGAACCAAGAACAGAGGCTCAACAACGTCCACTAACGAATAGGGTATTCCCAGTATTACACGAATTGCTTCTCCACGCTAGCAAAACAGCGGAAGAGGCTCATGGCTTTCTTACCTCACCTCACACTCGCGTCCCCTTATCGTCGACTGGACGGCAGGCAGGTGCACGCGAAGACTGACGCGATGAATCTTTTCACTAAAGTCTTCGCATTGAATAGGTTTGCGCTAAACGACCTGTTCAACCCAAGAGCATGATGAACTATAAATCTTCAAGCCACACAGCATGATATGAATGACCTTTGACAGAGAATATCCTCTTAGTGAGTCTTTGTTTGGCATTTTTCTGAGCTCGGCCATGGCTATATGTTATCGGCTGTTCAGTAATTGAAGAGGGATATCTATCACCTTGAGGCCGCTTGTGCTATTGACTGAAGTTGGATAGGACCGCGAGGATGGAAATATAACGGGAACGTGGGAATAGTGAAGAGAAATCTAGCGACGGAATTTTCCTGCTCAAAAGTTCATCATCGGCGACATGTTTAGCACCAGAGTTTAGCACCAGAGCACCACATGGCGTGGGAAGTGGTTAGTGGTGAATTTCTCCGAGTGAACAACAGAATGTCATGCCATCTGCAGACATGTAATAGAATCGCTCGTGATTGTCTTTCTCTGGTAAGGATTATGGCACGATCAATACTTCTAAAGATCTGCAAATTTTTGGGTACTTCCACCTTCACTTGTTTGATAATAAAGAAATAAATTTTTGAGAAGAGGAAGATTTTAAATCGGGAGAGTTGAATACTGATCAGCGACTACAAAATATTTTTTCATGCGTTTTATTATTTTTCCTCAGAGTGTTTATGCACAGGTTTGTCAATAACTAGTGTGTTCCCTGTACAAACGCATGATCATAACAAAGATTATGATAAATCTCTAGGCAAATGATTAATGCATTGTTTTTCCACTAACACTAATTGTCACTAATTACAATCTGTACATATTCTATTTCATACGTAAAGAAGTTTCTCGCGCTTATTCACTTCGGCGACTCGGTCATAGCCTGTGGCTTCTGGGCACCTACACACACTTTATCGGGATTCCATCCAACATGTCCGGGCGCTGGATTACTGACCAATTCTGACACAATAAATGTTCCCTATGTGTACCCTGGGCTTTAAAGAAAGGGGATGGGAAGCCAGTACTCTTAAGTCACCACACAAATTCGAACACCATGCGGTCTTACGTTTCACTTCGCTGCGACCGTCTATCCAATTGAGTTTTCATTCCCTGGATCTCATCAGAATTTCAGCAAATTTAATTTTCCAGAGAAATCACGAAATCATTTTCATTAAGTTTAATTTTGGTTATTTTGTGTTTAACAGAATTTTGTTCACTAATACAAAACTCATTACATCGCTCTCCTCTAGAAAGGATTAAACACGATTCATCGAAATAATCAGAGAGTATTATGAAGAGCAAGATATTCGATTAACCGGAGTGATAACAAGATGGAGGGATCGATGACTTTGTGTTTTGAAATCGTGAAATAAAATTTCGCAGAAAAAATTTGCTTATAAATTTATCGGTTTCCTAACTTTCAAGATGACTTGAACACTTTTCTTTCCATCTACAAAAACGCCGCATGACACCTCAAGGGAGGTAGTCACCAACATGCCTTATACTATACCCTATTAAAGTTAGCGTAACCACGACTATTGATGTATTAGTTTAGATATCTAAGGCTTGCCAGGAGAGGAAGCCTCGCAAAATTTTAGAGAAATATACCTTCATAGAAGAAAGCGCTAGGACACTATATTTAGTTTTAAAAAATTTTACACCTAAACTGGTAATTTTAAGCATAGTTTCTAAATGATTTGATTTCCTTCAAGTTTTTTTAACCTTCATAAAATGTTTAAACAATTAGCTTATTTCACTTGTATTTTGAAATAAAAAGAACAATATAGTTTTTAGCGCCGCTTTGCTCCCCGGATATCTCGAAATGGATAAAAAGATTATAGTTTATGTTTTATATAAGAAAGAAAAAAAGCATTAGTTTGAAAATTTGACCTCATGATCGTTTTAAGTCAAGCGGTGCAGTGCGCTGCGGGGCAGGCCGAGGCGTGTGGTACCAATCCTATTTTTTGGCTAGGTTCGCATAACGTTGTATATATTTCACGGGGTTGTTGACTTGCCGGCGCCTTCACTACATCCCTGTCGACGTTGTAAAATTCTCTTGCGTTATTGCCATGAGTTGAACAACTATTTGTATTGCAACTGTGGGAGCTGCGTAAACTTCTAACGCAATGTGTTACTGCTGCGTGTCTTGGTTTTGCAATAAAAATTAGGTCGCACATCCACAAACAATTATTTTTGTGTGTGGACTAGCTCTGTCAAACCATTCGCAGCCATTAAATACACTAAAGTTTATTTAGCCTTAACTACATGACCGATAAGTGGTGAAGGGATATATAACTTTTTGATAAGTTATAGAAAACGATGAGCATGGATATGTTCCTCAATGTAAGGTACTCTTGAGAATTGTCCTAGTTCTCTGGTCGAATAGAGACCCTATCTCGTCCCAGTCGAATGTTCCTCAAGAAATACCCACGGGCGGGATAGTGTTTTCCCAAGGAGGTTGGAGTATAATCCAACATCCTTGGTTTTTCCTCACTTTCATCCTCTTACGTTCTTGCTTGGGCCGAAATCCACGAACATCCGTCAACATCATCATAGTATTACAAGCCTAGGATTGGTATACTGCAGCCCTCCATTTCGCCCTATCCCATGCTAGTTCCTTCACTTCCCTATGGTTCTTCTTCCCCGTATCCCTCTTCACTTTCCCCAAGTACTTGTCTCTTGGTCTTCCTCCGGGGACTTTTCCTTCAATTTTTCCCTCCATTATGCTTCTTATGTAATCTTTGTGTCTCATAACATGGCCAACCCGCCGTTTTCTTCTTTGGCGTATGGTACTCCGCAGTGTCCTCTCTTATCGAACATCCGGCACGGCTAAAATGAGTCGCGCGGAGTATGTGTGTTATTCTAGCACATAGGATAGCTGGATAAACTTGACTGCTGCGTGTTAAATGACTTTTGTCAAACAACGGGTAATAATTTGATTTTGTAATGAAAAAAAATCATGTTAAATCACTTAAATTTATATATTTTTAATTTTTAAATCTAAATTTTTATTTAAGAATGTCTATATCTCTACGTTTTATCACTCGGAAATGTTATTCCCCACAGTATATTCGAGATGAAATATATAAAATTAAATAAAGAAATATGGCAAGGAGACTCCCTCAGCCCACTATTATTCAACCTTTCGATGCATGAAGTAATGCACAACATATAAGATATCAATAAAAAAGGTAAAATGAAAATGGGCTATAAATTACATCATGATCATATTAGAATATTTAGTTCAGCCAATTACACAATGCTGATCGCTTAGACTAAGGATGAGGTTCATCGTCTGTTACAATATTCAATCAAATAGAAGAAAATGTATAAATATAATGAAGGATAAAAATAAGATTTGAGCAAGTGACAGAAGTTACGTACTTAGGAGTAAATATTACAGGCTGATATATGCTATCACACAGTATGGAAACTACTAATAGACTAGGCCTTCAAAGTACCAGGTGCCCTATACGGTATGATATGAAGAAATCAATATACAACAAAAGAAACAAATGGCTAGTCTATATAAAACTATAATTAGACCCATTTTAAAAATGGCACGGAATAAGAAATAAGACGATGCAATTTTCCACGGATAAAATTATTACTCGTGATGATGAAGTGCATCGAAACCCGGGTCGATTAAAAATTTTATCTGTGGAAAATTTAATCGTCTTAGTTCTTATTTTGTTCATATTCACATGTATCACATTGTTATGATCATGTGAAACACAACTCTCGCTCTTTATTCATGACGTTCTTAAATCTGGTGAATCGAAAAGACAAGTTGCCGCATTATTTCTAAATTTTAAGAAAGCTTTCGATACGGTACCTCATAACAAACTTTTATACAAATTACAGTCATGTGGCCTAAACGAAACAGTAGTAAACTGGATACGCGACCTAATGAGTGATCGTAAGCAAAAAGTAGTTCTTGACGGAATTAGCTCTGATGTAGTTAAAGTGACATCAGGTGTCCCATAAGGAAGCGTAATCGGCCCACTTTTCTTCATTATATACATAAATGATCTAAGCTCTCGAATTAGCAGTGAAATACGTTTATTTGCCGACGACGCGACGCTGTCATCTATCGTGAAATTAGTGATCACTCTGACTTTGAAACTCTATCATCGGATTTAAACAACGTTCATGTGTGGAGCCAAGAGTGGGGACTCGAACTTAATCTGAGCAAATGCACGGCGGTACATTTCTTGCGGAGGTCGTCCAACTATTCCCATGTATTTGCTGTGGATGGTGTTAACATAAAGGCGACAGATGAAGTGAAGTATCTAAAAGTTACGATAACTTCGGACCTATCGTGGGGAGCACATATAAGAAATATTTGTGGCAGAGCTCTGAAGAAGCTAGGATTCGTTAAGCGTGTTGTGGGAAGATTTTCGGAAGAAAAGTAAAAGAGAGGTGCTATTTCGCACTCGTCCGGCCACACCTTGAATATGCAGCGAGCATATGGGATCCGGTGCAGAAAGACTTAATCCGGAAACTTAATAAAATACAAAGGAAAGCTGCGCGATTCGTCAAAAACTGCTACGGGCGTACAGACAGCGTTACACAGATGTTTAACGAATTAGGCTGGGAGCCGCTTGAGACTCGGAGGCTGCGCGCTAGGCTTAGATTGCCTGAACAATTGAGAATAGATATCTTTCAGAGCGACACGGAGAACATCATATTAGTACCCCACTATATTTCCAGGTCCGACAGAAACGATAAATTAAGAGAGATATTTTGCCGAACGGATAGGTATAGGAATTCGTTATTCCCCCGAACAATAAGGGACTATAATAAATGCTAGGCTTAATTTCAATAGAGCGTTTCCATTTTTATATGTAAACGGCTGGTGTCCTAACACCCCCCGCAACACTCCTATTAAGGCGGCTTGCGGGGTAGTATGTGGATGTAGATGAACATGTCGCCTGATTCTTCCCTTTTAATGTCATGGAAGCAAGAGTGACCTCAAAACAAACAGATAAATTACTGGAAACAACTGAAAAAAAGGACGGCGTAAAAATACTCGGGAGAACAAGAAAAGATCGAGTAAGAAATAACAATGTAAAATAAAAATGCAAAACATCACCAATAAACACATGGACTATAGAGCAAAATAGCATGTAAAGTATGATATAAACATAGCGTCCAATCATCATTTGGTAAACCGGTAAGAATATACCGCCTGTTAATTGGGTCTACCACTCAGTGTCACATCTGTCCCTGTCTGATCACCAAGGTTAGCTTAGTTTGTGCGAGATATCATTACACATAAAATTCAGACATTTTTGCCTCACAAAAAATAAAAATGGTCTCATACTTCTGATGATACCAAAGTATCGCGAAATAGGCTACTTTTTGCTAATAATGAGGGGTTTGCAAAAGCATGAAATATGTTTCTATTGGATTTGATATGGCTGTGCGCTCTTAAGGAGAATAATAAAAAAAATGTTGAAAATAGTTCGTATCGCGTTAAATACGTAACTGTGGGCAGCTTGTATGTTTCCTCAATTACTTTTAAAAAATTCTTACCGCAATACTTTCTGAAAAATTGCATATAAACGGTAAATATTCGCCCCAAGAACCTTATAAGAGGACGTTTATATCCTACTTCGATCGTGTTATCAACGGCCGCGAAAGAAATCAAGTTCCAACTAGAGGAGCTGCAATCGCGTGGTAGGCCAAGAATTTATAGTCTTAAAATGATTGTGTTAAATGGCTGTTGCGGGGTGAGTTTGAGTGGAAGGAGGGAAGAAACTGTGTAGGAGAGGTGTGTATATGCTAGAGAAGCAACTGCTCGATCACTGCGCCACGTACAGTGGAAAAGAGGAAACGGCATTTTTTCACAAGATGGCGGAGAGGAAAAATCGCACTTCTCAGGTTTAAAAGTTTCCCATTCCTAGAGTAAATGATGCATTGTTGTGTTGAAAGTATTTTACAAATGCGCAAGGTTTGCATAATAAGTGAGGTGAATTTGGTTCCGATATCTCTGTTAAAAGTGGATGAAATTACGAAAACGCTGGCGGGACGAAAGCTCATATTTACCGAGGCCTACCTCGCAACACCAGCGCCTTAACTGGCAACCCGTAATTTGAGCAAATGACGATCGGAAGCACACCAAGATTTCCGTCCTCATTGTAAGGTTCATGATTCGCCCAATGGTACATACACGCCATCTTCTCTGTCTTGGAATCTAACCTTACCATATCTATAACTAACACAACTTCTGAAAACTAAATCACTGCCCGACATTTAAAAAGTAACCCCGTACTCATAGTATCATCAAAGAATTTTCAACTTAATAGATAATAGATTTCCTCCATTTTTAAAATTTGCTACGATATATATTCCCGTAAAATCTGGAGACTTCATTCAGGAGGTAATACCATTATTCTGTCACGTAAATATTATGCGAGAATGGCACTAAGCGCATGTGAAACCTTGTGGGAAGTTAGCAACTTAAAGCGTTGGAAACATTTTTGAAGATGAGAGGCTCGGGCGACTAAATTTACCAAATAATCTTGCGCTGTGGAGGCGTTCCATCGTACAGCGAGAAACTAAATATGTCAAGTTAAAGCCTTCTATTCGTATCTTTAGTTAGTTAATTAAAAGCTCGGTGATATAAAATCAAGTTTGGTCTCGTTAATATTACTGCATCAACTTCATACTCCTTAAAACTTCATTAACGTTTACCCTTAATTCGAATTCGAAATTCTCGACATTAACACTACACTCACCGACTACAGTTTTCTTGCCAAGGAGGGGAAGAATCTCCGACGACTTTCTTCAATATGCTTTCACGATTACGCTGATACTCCACTCAATTATTATCCATCTGATTATTGATGTAACATCACCTATTAAAGCGACGATTTGGAAAGAGGATGGAGAGCCTGATCACTACTCTCGCAGATCGCGCTTAAGAATAATCCTCATGAGCGTGTTTTTTTTAGATTTCACAGCACTGCATCACTCGCAATAAGTATGGTACTTCACTCAGTCACGAAGTAACACTTAAAACACAAATTCTCACCAACACCAACGTCAATTCTCTCTTCTAACCAAAAACAGACGCTCCACGACATCCACTCACGTAGGAGGCACTACGTGATGTGCTTCTTCAGCAGCTAGCAACACAACGAATGAGGCCCGTGGCTAGCCTACCTCGCCTCACACTCGCGTCACCTTATCGCCAACTGGTCGGCAGGCAGGTGCACGGGAGGATTGAGGCCATGAATCTTCGCTCTCGAGTCTTCGAATTGAATAGGGTTCCGCTAAACGACCTGTTCAACCCATGATGAACTAGAGACCCGTATCAAAGTCTTTCAAAGTCTTTCTCGTATGGATCTAAAGTTATTTAGTTGTCACCCTATTGACATTTTCGTAACATTTCTGCACATTCTGGGATTTGACACCATTATTACGGCGATATCAATGCAAATTTAACGAGAATAGTCTCAATTAACACCATTGTTAAGTAAAACGCTCAAATAGGGCTTCAATTTCAGCTTTTACGTCGAGGAATATCCATGGACACGAGAAAATGACGTCACGAACACTTTGAGGGCCGCCACATTGAAATTTATCTTTAAGCAGCTATAAATAACGCAATTGTCGCCCTGATCAAATTTCGGCTAAAAAATTGAGGAATTTGATATAAAATACCATTGTACTGGAATGTTAAAGCGTTTGTTGGAGGGTAAACCATTCACGGCCCCTGTAAAATGTGGATTAGGTCGAAATATCGATTTCAAGGGTATGATTATAATTCTTTCTAATTTTGATACTATAGAGGATCCAGCTCTTCGTATTCGTTTGAAGTATGTCCAGGCGGAGACTCCGTATTGGACGGAGGAGAAGGCCACCATCAACAGCAAAAGCAGTGAGGTTGGATGCGACCGCAAGCGTTTTGAGTGAGGTCCTGAGGGAGAATGGACACTTTCACCCATACCGTGACCACCGAGATACTCACGAGATGAGTATCTCGGTGGTCACGCCCATACCCCCGTGCACAAACCGTTGGCGGAAATTAACTAGTCTGTGCACTCGTCTGGATTTATGTGCACGGGCCACAAGAGCTTTCAAACAAGCTGCACCCCAAGACTCCCCCTCCTTTACATGCCACAACTTCCCACCCACCCGCCCCCCGCTTCACATTCTTCTCCATGCCAATGCCTTTGTCGTTTCCGTGGATACCTCCCAACTGGTGCTAGGCTATCGAGCCGCTCCAGCGACACACTTGCGGGGCTACCGCTCAGCCTGCCCCAACGCTACTTTCCTGCTCTTACTTGGTGCTCCTCTCCCGCGCATGCACACTTCTCCTTCCGTATCTCGCCCTTCCCGCCACGCCTGCCCGACGATGCACAATGGAGAATCTCTCCGAAATGCTATCCAATACTGCAAAATGCTGCCTATTGCCTTAAAAAAAAGTTACACCCGTGATTTGTACGACTTATGAGCGCAAAGAATGTAACGCTTGAAATTCTGCAAAATAATCGATTATAAATACAAATACCAGTTCACCATTGCAGAACTGATGGAAACTATCATAGAAACAAATGGTATTTTTGGCATTATTTTTTTATAGAAAAATGGGATTAATCATGTTTGACAATGTCATTGCTGAGACTTTTTGAATAACTATTTGAATAAAAACCTTTACATATACCAAAAATAATAAAGTATTTAACAAATGGTTGTCATAAAATCAAGAAAAAGGAAAAAAAAAGGAAATCAAGAAAAGCATAAAAATTTGATGATAAATGATAAAAATAATGCGAAAAATGTAAACGTAATTCAGGAACGCAAAATCATGATAAAGTTACTCAGAGTAATACATAATACGTAGTACATTCACAGACACTGAAGAGGCTTAAGAGGCCTATAGCGAGGCCGATATTTAATCTTGTTTTCTTCTCTTGCTGTTATGGTTTGCTATTTTGTTGAGTTTCTTCTTTATTTCCTTGTGTTGATAAATGCGGAAATAAACACTTTTAGAATTGGATTGATTTTGTGCCTAAGCTTTACCCGAATAATCAATTTCACCTACATATTACCTTTCAAACCTCCGCATGGGCGTGTGGCAGGATTTGTTAGGACACCAGGCGCGTAAACGCATAAAGCAGAATGATATAAATAGGTGAAAAGGTGAGGTGTATAACGGGAATGTTTTCAGTGGTTGTCACTTTTCACTATGGTCACTTATTGTGCACAATAATATAAGAACTTGCTCTAAGTGAATCGTTATTTTCGTAAATAAGGCTCCATCACACTGGGAAACCGATCGTTTTCTTATTTATCTCACGGATTTTTTTTCAGCGCACTCCTTTCCGATTCAGCCGGAGAGCGACTATATCGATTGATTTTTAATCAATTCGAATTCAACAACCTTCATGCAACCGCATCATCCGTATCACCAGCCATCCGATACTTATTGTATTGGCTTTCTATGCAACTCTCATACGCCAATAGCAGCGCGATAAATGAACTTTAAGAGATCGGGTTGGTAAGGAGGATGAAATGTTGGCTTCCCAATCATTGGCTCACGCCTAGTTGTCGGAGTTTGGAAATAGCTGGCCAAAAGAATAAAATGTATTTCTTAGTATATTAACTGAAAACATCACACGGATACACTACAAAGTTTGATGCACCTACAATGGCACGTCATTTCTCATGGTTTTTCACCAATTACTTAGACAGAGAGGCTCAATTATGAAGGGTTTCCCGAAAAAAGCCTGCTTTTACTGTTCTCTGAATAACTTCCAAGTTCAGTCTGGAAAGATGCCATTCTTCCACCTTAAAATCCGATCGAGAAAGAGTGATTCATCTGAAGCTCCAATTCACCACCCCCATGTACTACATGTAATTTCAGTTATGATTAATGGAATGAGTTGTGCGGAATTAAGTAGCTTATGGATAACGCGATTGATGGGAAAGAAAACACTTCATAACTTTTTAATCGACTTAAACCTCAGCGGACTTTTAATCGCTTTCGACTCCTTGAGTCATGTCTCTCAAAAAATTCTTCCAGGCGAGAGTGTCTTTACTGCCGTTCACAGGGTTCGCTTTTTTTCTGCTCTGGTCGAGCAAACGTCAAGCCACAACCATAAACTGAAAGCCTCCAGGGCTTCGTTAATTTTTCCAAATGGGTGTCTGAGTCAGAGAACTAGTGAAAGTGAAAAAATTACGCTTGTGAGAAATAGAGTGGTTCTTATTTTTCTAAACCCGTTTTTATTTTGGAACGTCACCAAAATTTCATAAATTTAAAAAAAAACAAATTTTGCTTAATATTTTTGTAATCGGAAAGAAGGAAGACGTACACATTTCGCGCACACACACACACACACACACACACACAAGAAATTTGATGCATTTAAAATGGAAAATCATTTCTCATGGTTTTAAACCAATTACCCAGCTTCATTTTTTTCATTTGAGTATTCTACCAGCTGATTGGTAGGTTTTTGGACAGTCCTTATCCTATTATCCCAAATTCAGATACATCGTCTTGCGTTCCCTCCTATAGATGTCTCGCCAATTATCTCCCCCTTAAATTTTTCATATTGTTTACCTCTTCTTATTTTGTCCAGAATGCCTACCCTCTTCCTTCCTATTCCATGCTTCTCAAGTATTTCCCCCTCTGTCACTCTCTTCAACAATCCTTCTCTCAAAACATTATCCAGCCTTCCCTCCAATCCTTCTCGCCGCCCAGCAAACCCTCTCCATCCTGATCCAAAACCATATATTTAACGATATAGAATATGGAATTCATGAATAAATTTACGACAAAAATTACCGTGGGACACCGGCTAAATAAAATATGTGTTGTCGGCATGAAAGAATCACATGATTTCTCTTTGCATTAAAACTTAATATATACTCACGAATTTACCTACTGCTGCGAATATGGTGATGCTAACTTTTTCAATTTCCGCATCGTTAACATGAATTAATGAATTCAAAAAAGATATGGTAATTTATTCACAGATTTTTATTTCAAGTCAACCGGTTTCGTCGCATAGGCGACATCATCAGGCCTGATGATGTCGTCTATGCGACGAAACCGGTCGACTTGAAATAATAATCTGTGAATAAAGTACCATATCTTTTTTGAATTCATTAGAATGGATTTTCAAAAAGTGAAGCCCGAAACCATCGAGTTTAATATGAATTAAGTCAGTTTCAGTAAAAGGTCGTGCACGTTGACTTGTTTGTAAGTAAATGTTGCAATCGGCCAGCCCTTACGAACCATTTGATACTTCTTTTTACAGATTTATATACACTCCTTGAACATGAGCAGCCGTTTCTCGCTTGGTTAAATGACCGTAAATCTCGCATTTTTCCTTTTCGAATAAGGTAGCCACTTCGGCAAGTACCATCGCATGTATTTCGTAAACCGAGGCTTGCGTAACTCGGGGACTGCCTTTAAAAACTTACCCAATCTTCTATTGATGCTCTATTTGACTGCAGGTTCCCTAACTCTTCACTCCCTATCATCACACAGGGGAAGAGGTGAGTAGAAAAACGGACCCTCAACTCTCGCTCTTCCAATGATGTGGCTAGCTGACTTTAATCTTGACTGCTTGTGCTAATTGAGATTTTTAACCTTGGTTCGGGGAGACTGTGGATTGTTTAAGTGGAGATGGGTGGGGAGGGAAGGGAGGGGAGGGAGGGGAGGGGAGGGAAGGGAGGGGAGGGAAGGGAGGGGAGGGATGGGAGGGATGGGAAGGCGCGTGCGCGTACTCAGCAAGACGGCGACTACCAATGTAGCAGACGAGGTATTGGTTTGGGGAGGGGATAACACTCACAGCGAGCATGAATAGTGGACAAGTGGGAGAAGGATAGAAACTTTTTAACAGTTTCGTGATTACAATGTACATTTTTCGAAATTTCCAACAGCTCCACATTATTTATTCTATGACCATTCTTTTCAGTCCCAGTCGTTGCTAAGTCACAGTCCCGCTAGGCAGGTCCTTTTGCTTCATAATCCGATTTGGAGTGTCTATTGCGATCCTTAAACCTCTCGAGTTTTTATATTTTTAAACCAATGCCTTTGGCTCATCAATTGGTAAATTATTGGTATTCATAATATGGAAGAGATATTAAATCTATGGAAATTTTATACACTCCACTAAAATTAATATGTTACAGAAGCTTTTTCATTTCTTCCCTATACATGGACGGATTTCATAAGGTGATGACCAGCACTGATTTTTCATAGGGTCTTATTATATTACAATTAAACCAACTAGGACTTTTATCTACTAACAGTGCAACGCTGAATCACAGCATTTTGAACCCATTGCTAGACATCTTATGCTATTGGAAAAATCATCAAGAGTAAAGAATTAACTAGCGTCATAAGATTTAGGTTTTAAGTTTGCAAAACGAAAAAAGAGCGACCAGGCGGTTTGCGGCTGAGCATTGTCGACGAGAGCGGAACAGGCGGTTTATGCAAAAATGAGCGCAGTCGCTACTCTCAAGTCTTAGCGTGAGCGGGTTGGATGACTCTGGGTCCCAGCATGTATAGTTACATATACACCATTATATCCCAGTGCCATACAATCTATGCTGACGCCTGGACAAGAGTGAGCATCTGACCGCGCTCTTAAAGACGGATGAAACTCAGGTCAAGCATATATACGTCACCAGCAGCTCGAAAGAGTGTTTGAGAGAAACAACAGAGGGTGTACATTTGTTTCCATGACTATCAGTTACCGAGGCACAATATTCCGTTAGCAAAAGCTGAGTAATTTCAACCTTAAATTGGTCACAACTATTGTTACTTTTATGTTGGGAAACACATTGGCGTTGGAATTTCTATTTATCTACATGATTTTGATGCGTTCTCCCTCATAGCTTTGGGTCTAGTTCACCAAAGAGCGGGATCGTTTGCAAGTACTTGCGTGCCAAATGCATTCTTAATCTAATTTTACGACGAAAACAAACTGCATACTGAAATCATTTCCTGGATTCAATTAACTTCCAATAGGCACTACTGATGAATCGAATGCTTTCTTGAAAATTAATGATTTTAATATGGTTGAGTTAACAGCAAAGTATGCAGTACTTAAAATTCACAGAAGAGTTTATCATAGGGGGTGTAACATCAATGTTTCTGCCGCTCAAAAAAGTCAGTTCCTACGAGAGCAAGTCGAGAATAATTTGATTTTCTCTACTATCGGGCGATCCTACGCTAACTCAACTAAACGGCCATACTATCGTCACATAACTACCTGGGTACCACCGGACACCGACCCTATCAAAAGAAGACTTTTAGGGCCTTCAACCAAACATACACGCTCTCTGTGGGATCTGCACACCCATGAGCTGCTGACTCGAGGAAAAAAATCCATTTCCTACGATCCTCAGAGCGCTGTGAGAAACGGTGGGGGGGGGAGTTTGAGAGGGGGGCGGTAGAGAAGAGATCGAGAGTCAGGTGGAGGATGTGATGCCGTTGGCTGGACTGCATCTTCGAGAAGCGTCTTCCCTCCAGCAATTATAGATGTAAAGTTCTACAGGATAGCAGAGTACTCAACATAGAGGCTTCTCAACTACAAAAGCGAGTCGTCGCATTCCACCCTTGTCTATCGCCAGTCTAAAACACCATAGTATATAATTGGGATTAGAGCTGTTTTGAGAAATAGGTCGCGAGTTTTACTGCGTGAAAATTAAAAGTCGACGGTGCAGCGCGCCAAATTAGTCTTATAGCTCCAGCAAAGGTTTCCGAAAGTTCATATACGAGTGAATCATGGAATGAAGATAGTTATGGTTTCTGAAGTGTTAAAACGACAAATGGCTATCCACCACGAATTCGTTGCTCATTGAAAAAATAATTATATATTTCAGTTGAATTTTAAATTAATCTTTTTAACTATTAAACTTCTTATTTATTAAAAAAAAACCAAACCTAGTTTTTAAGGATGCTTTAATTACGTTCTCCTATGAGAGGGTGAAAAAAATGTGATGGCAGGAAGGAGGTATTGATTATCATTGAGGTTAATAGGCAGAATTGAGGGTATTTCCTGGACAAACTATTTAAAGAACATATTAATGACATTACTACAGATATTCAAATCTAAATACAACATTTTCCCTGATTGTATAGCGTTGGAATTCATTAATAAGCCTTTTGAGAGTGCGCAAAAATAAATAAATTAGAGTTTCACTTAAAATGACGTAAATTTCAAATTAACTAAAAATAAAATTTTAGTGACAGTACTTCATTGTCTTCTACAGTTTTCCACCAGTTTTTCTAACATTTTACTCTTTCTCTTTAGAGCCTAGCTAATATTTTTAATGAAGTGAAATGACCAAAAGACACTATAGTACCGAAGTTTCGAGTTGGTCTAGAATATCGCTCTACTAGAATTTTGTGCTATGCTGGAGATATATGTGCAATATCGTTGAAACCATAACAAGGACCTAGAGCTCAGAGGTGAAAGTGGGTCCTTTATAGGTCCTGGGGGGTGTTTCAGAGTCATCCGTTCCGATCGGATCGGAAGGCTTGGATCGGATTCTACGTCACTTACTATCGACAGGACAATCCGTGCGTTTCAGACTGCTTCCGATCGACTCAAGGAAGGCTTTCCGATCGGAACCGGGTCGATCGGGATTGAGGTGTCGGAAAGTCATTCCGATTGCGTTGGTTGGTCTCAGGTGAATATCCTTATGATGTTGTTGACGTTAATTATTTGGCTATAATAAGATTTTACCGGTTTATTTCATGTGTGCACATTTATGTGGATGTTCTGCCAGAATAATATAGGTGTAGGAGAATTTAATTAGCGTGTAAATGGGACAATATATGCGAATTTTGTATCACTGTTGACGCAAGTTTGTTTACATATTATTTGGGCAAGTAATTTAGCAAAAGGAAGACGAGACGAGTTCGAATGCATAGCATAATAACGTATAAATATTTCAGGTAGCTTAATGTCGTGGAAACTGATCTTTCAGTTTGGAAATATATCGATTTGTTTAGTTTTCATACGATACGTGTACGTGGCCTAGCATCGTATGTACATTAAAATTAGACATGGTTATGAAGTTAGTTAGATTGAATCCATTTTGTACAACCTAAATATTATATTTCTACATGAAATATTCGTTTGAAGTGATATATATATATGCTACGATTACCGTAGTTATGTTTACTTACCATCGCACAGCTGATTCTCGATTTCATCTATGTGCGCAGATTATCTTGAGTTTGTTGCACTCTGAACTCTTGACTAATCCCAAATGTTACTAAATTTGGTAATAATACGAAATTACATTGTTAATAGCACATGGACGCGTTGAGGAACCTAAGATACCTGCAGAGGAGACGGAGAAGGCAGCTGATATTGTTGAGAAGACAAGATCTGAGGCAGTTGAGGGATCACTCTGACCCCTTTAGTGTCACAGAAGAGATTTTTCAAGGCTTATATCGCCTAAATAAATTCCTGGCAAGGGATTTGATTGAGGAAAGTAGACCATTCCTCAACAGTGGACAGCTTTCTACAGCATTAAGCGTTGAAATAATGGTGTGTGGTGGTTTTCAGAATTTAGTCAAGGAAAATTTTCCATTTCAAGTATTAGAAAGCTGTTGAAAAAACATTTCTAGGTTGCTTCTAGTACTGAATTTACTTAAAAATACCTGTATGAATTATAAAAAGTATCAATCACATCAGACAAAATAACGTACATACTTGTATATTTCTGGAAGAAGTTGCATTGGCAATAACTTTGTTAAAAATGAAAACATCTAATTTTCCTATTTGTTACTTAAGCAGCTGGAGGACATTCAAATAACATACATAAATTTGATACATTAATGCTCTATAGCTTATTAACTTAATGCAATGATTTTGAAATTGCCAATTATTAAGGAAATTTTTCATATCTTTTTAGGGTGATAAATCATTTCTGTGTTAGAATTCAAATTCATACTCCTATACTATTGAAGTACCTAGATGTTACCTCCTGTGCATGATATTAACGATTGAAAAAATTTCTTGGGAGCTTAGGTCCTTTGTGCCTTGCATTTCTACGCTCAAGGGTCGTATCAGAAGCCTGTGGGGAGCAGAGCCCATGTAAGCCTCAGCCATGCTAGTGTTAGTAGGGCTATAGAGGAAGTTACTAATAGCCTGGAGTTTTAACAAAGTGGATTTCATTCCCCCGTACTCACTTGGAAAGGAGGCAATACATTGAGAGGTACATATTTTACTTTTTACAAGTAGTTCAATTATTTTCACACTCCTTGGACAGGTACATATCAAAATCAATATTCACACTCTTTTGGTACAAATTCACTTAAAAAGTATAATAATCGTCACATCCCAGGAAGGTTTTACAGTCAGATTTGCACTTACATAGCACAAAAATAGTTTACCATCCCACAGAAAAATAATTCATGAAAAAATATCAGCAGTCACATCTGGTAAATCAGTTGAGTAGTGCAAATGACATGCACCACACAGACAATGGATTTAAAATAATAACAGTCACATCAGCTAAAAGAGTTTGGCAATGTGTATGTCATTCAGCCTGTTAGTCACAGCTTTCTTAAATCCAAAGATTGATATGACAGAACTCTGCGGTCCATTCATCTGTTGACTAATCTCTTAATGTCAAATGAATCCTTTGTATTGACATGTATCATTATTTGTTCTTGTATTTCATACAAGACGTCTTTTTCTGTAGTTCTCCCAAAACAATTTCACCTTCATTATTCTTCAAAAGACCATTGTGCATGAAGTTCTGTCAGGTAAAGTCACTCCTTCTTCTTAAAAATTATAGTTGCAATCCTTCAGCATACAATCATAAATAAAGTAACCAATAACATAAAATGATAAATGGAATGGAAAAATTGTTATAAATAAAGTGAAAATAAGAAAATGGCTTCTACATCATAATCATAAATGGAAATAATAACCAAAAAGCCTCTTTCAAAATAAAACTTAAATAAATAAGGTAATGGCCTCTACGTCATAATCATATATTAAAATAAAAAAACTCTGTTTCAAAAAAGTAACACTTAAAATAAATAAATAAGGTAATGTCCTCCATATCATAATCATGTATTAAAATAAAATAAAACGGTTTCAAAAAAGTAATACTTAAAATAAAAAATAAGGTAATGACCTCTACATCATAATCATATATTAAAATAAAATAAAACTGTTTCAAAAAAAGTAATACTTAGAATAAAAAAATAAGGTAATGGCCTCTACATCATAATCATATATTTAAATTAAAATCTAAAAGCCTCTGTTTCAAGGTAAAGAAAAATACCAACAAAAGAAATAATTACAAAAGGAAAAAAACTAAATAAATAATAATAAATAACTATTTCCTTAGGTTCCTTAACCTGTAAATAAAGAAATGAAAAAATCAAAATTCTATTTATTATAGACATTACCAGTCTTCACAAATCCCAGGAGTCATTGGATTTGTAGATGGCACTCATGTTGCCATTAGAGCACCGTCGGAACATGGGCACCTGTATGTAAACAGGAAATCATTTCACTCGATTAATGCTCAAATTTTAAGTTTTAATGTGAAGTACACGATTAATAAAATAACTCTTCCTAAGCTATGATTCTTATTTTGTGCATTTTTAGGTGTGTGACTCTCAATTAAAAATATTTAATATACTGGCCAAATATCAAGGGAGCTCCCATGACTCTTTTGTTTGGGCTCATTCCAGTGTTTGGGGAGTTCTCCAAGGAGTATGGAGAGAAGGTGAAGAATGCTGGCTCCTAGGTATACATAGTTAAATTTCTTTTAGATGCTAAGAAATTAACACTGCTGTAAAAGAACCAGGGAATATATATCTAAACAGGTGATTCTGGTTACCCAATTGAGCCATGGTTGATGACTCCCATCCTCCATGCTGAAGAAGGAAGTCCTGAGGCAAGGTACACCCACCTCCATGTACGGGCAAGATGTGCCGTGGAAAGGTGCATAGGGGTGTTGTAAGGGCGGTTCAGGTGCCTGAATAAGGCAAGATTGCTCGAATATGCCCCTAGAAAAGTGTGCGGCATAATAAATGCTTGTTGTGTGATGCACAACCAGTGCCTCCGAGGACATATGAATGAACCAGTTCTCATGGGAGAAGAAGATGGGGAAATTGGGCAAGACCCAGTTGAGGAACAGGGGCAAGTGGGAGATGTCGCCAGGGCAGTAAGGAGGCGCCTGGTCAGGCGACTCCTCTAAGTCAACCCTCTATTATTCGCCACTGAGTCTAGCCTAAAATAAGCTAAACTTACTCTATTAAAATATCTCTCAGTATTTGATTCATATCAGATACTGACGTGACCATACTGGCAGCTGCATCAGCCATCTTCTCTGAGGCTGCTACACTTCTCTCCTCCAGTGAAGAGGCATCATCTAAGGAACATCAATGTTAAAAGTGCCGTTTATTGCTTAACAACCAAAAAACTACAGACAATGGAAAGTAATTTCAGCAATTGAAAACATTACCTCCTAAAATATTTGAGAAGCCTGACCTGAAAATATTGTTTTTACTTAAGTACTTCAAATTTAGTCATACATGCCAAAGAGAAAATAAGGAATTGGATTTAAAGTGTGTTTTTGCCATTACCTATTGAAACTTGTGCATAGTACATCCCTGGTATGGAATGATTCCCAACAACAAGCACTCCTGTGGGGCAGCTTGCTATGCATAATGCAGGTATAGAAATTGACTATTAAATAATTCCATTGCATGCTCTTGCTTGTTAGAATTCTATCCAACTACCACACAAAGTGCATATTTCTCTTCAATAATTATGTTATTTATTATGTGCTATGTATGATGGGGCTTGAACATTAACATGCCACTGTGGATACTTTACTCTTATACTAATTTTCGAGCCTTTCTAAAAAAATATGATTTGTGTCCATACCAATCTGATGTGAGACAGTTATTTGGATTGGGCTGTGTTTTCTGTATAGTAGTCATTGCATAATTCTTTTGTAATTGTAATGTATTCTGTTTTATTGTATAGTATATTATACATTGAGCATGTATACTTCTCCCTGTGTGCATTTCTATGTTACAATACTAGTAGAAATGGCTCTAAGGATAAGTATAAACTGAATATAATTGATATAATTATATTTGTAATATACCTTTCCTTCTGAACCTTAATGTATTTTTGTTCTTTAATATTATTATGAAATAGAAAATTAAGGTCATTTGCAATTTTCCCCCAATAGTTAAATTAACATGAACGTAAAGGAATGTCCGAACTGAACATGGGTAACTTAATAAAATTCAGTGAAAAACCTTAAATCTTAAAATCATTGTTGTTATCTATGCTAGTTCTCTGTAGGAATTTAAGGATTGAGAGAAATTGTTGTTATGCAATATTTTACCTTTTTCAAGGCACCTCCTTTTGCGAGGTGGTGGAGTAAGGGGCTGGAGTTGCCTCTGCCTCACTTCCGGAGGTAGCCAAACTTGCCTCCTGTTCTGCTGTTTGTGTGCTGTTCTCTTCCACATTTTCCTGTTGCAACTGAAATGAAAGAATTCAGGGTTAAATATGCTGTGCAACCACTTTCTAACAATTGGGGGCAAGAAATGCCCAAAATAATCATGTATAGCTATAAGAAATTTTGGCACTTACCTCAATAGGGTCCACTGCTGCTTCCACCCCAGTAACTGCCACCTCTCCCATTAGATGTAGCAACCTCTCCTCCAAATTGGAGAGGGGTGTCACAGGCAGTGGGGGTCCACCACCAGTTATTTTAAAATTTAAAATAACTGGTGGTGGACCCCCACTGCCTGTGACAAATTTATTCATAATTTTTTTAAATATAGTAATTTCCCAGAAGATGCACTTGCATTACTATGACCTGTATATTGGTTTTTGATGTGACTGTTGCAATATAAATGCAAAAACTATATAAGTTATTACCAAGGAAATTCTTATTGGAATATTTTAGCCTGTTTCATATCTATATCACTGCGCAAGAAAGCGTTTGATTTCAAATAACAATATTTTATTATATGATATGAATCAAAACAGGCACATAGGTTGGAGTTATTCGAATGAGGTTCGATGTTACTGCATTATGTACGGTGGTGTTCCAAAGCCCAAATATGATGTATAAATTCTGTTGACGCAAGTATATTTGATATAAAAAAAGGTGCAATATTAGCAAGTGTGCCATTTTCGCAATAAAATGGTGTTAAAAAAATAATCGGGTACGTGTACCACAGATAACAATAAAACCCCATTGTTTTTCGTTATTTTAACAAACGTGTCAAGCCATTGACAATCATCGACACCATAAAACCTTTCAATGTAGTCACTGTATTTCCTTCCAATGAACCTCCATTTTTATGGGCAAAATGTTAGATCAAACGGCATATCATGAAGGTCAATACATTATGAAGAAGAACCACATTCAAATGAGATAAACAATGAAAATAAAACGTCGGATTTTGGATAAAACATTGAGTAAATGATGCTGAGTATCTGTTGTAGCAAGAAAGGGTACTTTTCGTGACTGTATCTATTACAACCCAGACAGCACATCGAAATTTGTATCTAGATTCGAGGGTGTACGATTAGGATACCAAAATGCCCTCATGAAAAGTTTGGTAGCGATTATTTCACATATTTTCGCAGTAATAATTGAAAAGATGAACTGGAAAATTAATTCGATCCATGCACATTTCATTTATCACTGAACCAACCACAAGTTGCCACGTATTCTTTTAAAAAGACGGTAAAATAATGCAACGTATACTAGTACACACTTTGTACAGGATACTATTTCAAAAATATATCTTCCTCGCGCATGGTTCATACACAGAAAGGAACTATATTTTTCTTCGACGCGCGGATGATTGATTACCAAGATTGCGGAGACTGCGCCTCATATCTTCCGCCTGCGACATGCTCGTTCAGACTTGCCGTGCTTGTGTTGTTGAAGTGTCGTGCCGTCAGCGTTTACTCCTTGCGTGCTTTGCAGATATATCCTGAGCTTTCAGTTCCTAACAGTTCTTTTTAGAACTTCATTTATATATCAGCAATTACCAGCATATTGATTCCGTTGATATTGGTGGATTCATTCAAGAATTTCATCAAGTACCTATAAGCTTCGTGGTGGACGAGAGAGACGAGGCTGCAGAGCTTCTGGAAAAGAGGACTCCTTCCTGGAAATTGCAAGGTGAGTGCGTAGGTTAATCCTTAAAATTAAAAATAAAAGTTAGAGTTGGAATGCATTGTAAACCTTATATGTCAGCATTTTTCATGCTCCGGACTTTGATTTTTCGGAATGGGCCACATGGCGACGCCATGACGCCATTTCCGAATTCTCTTGTAATGGTGATATTTTTAATGTTTTTGACCATATTGCAACATTGTCTCTTTTATATTTGTTGGTAGAATAGATCGCAATTACTGTGGAGTATATCATTTTGGTTTTTGTAAGATTCTAAGTTAACTTAAGGTAGTTTGAGCGAGATAGTTCCCTAGTCATAATGGAGACCATATTCGAATTTTATGTTTTTATTTAAGCGCCTATAAGAAGTATGAAATAAATATTGTAGTATGAAAGGCTCGAAAAAATTTGGTTTTATATTTCTAACATTCAGTAATTAAATAAAGCTATCCCATGCAAAACAACTTTCCTTTATGGGCAAATTGCTCTAAAAGTAGTTAGGCAAGGGGTTAGTAATTTGGTATCATTGGAAATATTGAGTTTTTCTTTAAAATGAGGCTAAATTCATGAAATTCTTGAAGTGATTTTTCTCACTAACTACCTTAAGTTCTTGGATATGACTTGCTGTTCCTCGAATTCATTCACGTTTCCATGTTTACCTTGTCATTGCTCATATATTTTAAGTTTCTTAAATTCTATGGTTGATTTCGGTATGATCTTTGCGTTTTTACGTTGTGTCATAGATTTCCTGCCCTGTCAGAAAAAAGTTGCGTGAGATATCTGTTACTTTAATATCATGTGTAACATTAACTTCGAATGTAAATACTAACTACTTTGAAATTCCGGATGCAGCGCTCTTTATACCGTTTGTGAACTTCGCAAAACGAAAGATTTGATGTTAAAATAATGAAAGTGTGGAAGGTAGCACGTACGTGTAGCTTTAGGCACATTTGGTTATGCTGTTTCAGGTAAATTTTATCTATCATGAAGCCATATTAATGATACGAGTTGCCTTTTACTTGGCGCTGGTTCCTATAATTTTTGGCACGCATTTAACTTCGTGTTATAAATTCTTCGCTATTTTCGTGTAGAAAGAATTAATTTATGTAGGAACATATGCTGTCGCTTATAATATCCAGTGGATTAAACCTAAAATTGATCCGTCCCACCGTTTTTACTGCAAGATCATAATGAGAGTGATGATACTAACTGTGAGATCAGTAACCTCTGGCTTGGCAACTTATCAGTGTTAGTCTATTCTTTTCTCAAACGGAGTTACACATACTACTAACGGCGATAATTCCTTACTGTGTAGTTAACTATTTGTAATATAGACGATCATTTTTTAAAGGTAATCGTTGATAACTATGTGATACCTAGTTGAGTGGTGCATGTTTCGTTGAAATTACTGCAGGGGCGTAAAGGAGTATAGGTTGACAATTTGCGGGCGGCATTTTAAGTGACTAGTGCAATCTTGATGATGGCTTGAAAATTGACTATTTATAAAAGTTTTGGGGTGTGTTTAATGCAACCGTCAATAGCTTACTCACAGCTTGCTACTTGTAGAATTTCTATTCTATCTCTTCCTGTTCAATTGATGTACCACATGCTTACCAAAGTAGTTTTGCCTTAGTGTAAGGTTTCACGTCACTCACTCTTTTAGGTAAGGTTTCAATCGTTTCCCTCTTTTCCTTACTCTTCGTTTCCTAAAGAGACAGAATTTCTTGCTTTTTTTTCATTATTTAAGAATCTGATTACTGGAGTATGGTCATGAAATATAAAAAAATGTTAAATAAGAAAAAGGTGTACAGATTGATTTTTTATGAAGCTCCTCCTTTGACTGCAGTTTGGTGCTACAATGGTTTCTGACCCAAAAAGTAATAGTAATTTTGTTAATGGTTTAAACGTATTAACTAATATGTTTCCTTGCATTTTAATGCCATAATTATAAAATATACTTAAATCATTTAAAAGTACAATGATACTTGGACTGTTTCATAAATATTTTAAAATTTACTAAATAAATAAGCAGGTTCAGTGTACATACAGATATAATTTTCTTTTCACATTTGCTGGAATAGTATTCAATAGATCTACGTGACTTTACACTGAAATAATGTAAGTGCTGTGTAACTTATTTGTTCCCCCTTTCTTGTTGATATTGTAAGGAACCCTAGTTGTTAGTGGATTGTTGAGGTGCTCCGTTTTACAATAAGGTGACTGTCTATTGCATAAGATGCCTAACAAACGGTATAAGTCTATATCAGATGTTACTCCTAGACATCGACGTCGCCTGGTTCTAGGAAATGCCCAACCATGTGTTGCCCAAGGTCCTAATGTAGGAGATCCAGTCAATGCCCCAGCAAATATAGGGGAGAATGCTGATATCATAGATGAGATCTTGAGTGATTCAACTGTTAGTGAGGAAGAGATGATGGAAACCATGAGTGATGACTCTGATGTGACACAAGGTTCTGAAGACATTGGTGATTGTGACTTCAATACCTTTTATGAATCTTTGGCGGAGTGGGCAACTGGAGTCTCGTTGAGGAAAGTGACAGATTTGCTGAAGATTTTGAAGAATCATGCCTGTTTCACAAACCTCCCAGCTAATGCACGCACTTTGTTGAAAACACCACGATCAGTGCTTATGAAGCATATTGGTGGTGGCTCCTACTGCCATGTGGGCATTAAATCCAATCTCTTGTTGTTGCTGGAGAGATTTCGTGTCCTCAGAGAAAGTAATTGTTTTTATTTACAGTGCAACATCGATGGGCTCCCTTTGTCTAAGAGCTCGGGAAGCCAAGTGTGGCCAATATTAATGAGTGTAACAGGTCATGAGGATGTTCCACCATTTGTGGTAGGAGTTTTTCATGGATATGAGAAGCCAAAATCATGTGAAGAGTACTTAGAGGACTTTGTGCGGGAAGTGATTTCATTGAAAAATGATGGAATTGTGTACAATGGTATTGTATATCGCATCAATATTAGTGGCTACATTTGCGATGCTCCTGCACGTGCTTTCATCTCACAGATTAAAGGCCACTCCGGGTATTCCAGTTGTGGGATATGTACCATAGAGGGTGAGTACATGGCCAACAGGTTAGTGTTCAATGAATTTGATAACCCTCTTCGAACTGATGAAAGCTTCATTAACAGGGTGGATGAAGACCATTATGTGGGGAATTCTCCCTTGGAAAGGATCCCTGGCACCCTCATGGTCACTCATTTCCCGTTAGAATACATGCACCTTGTGTGCTTAAGTGTGATGAGAAAAATTTTGATCTCATTCATCAAAGGTGGTTTCAGGGTGCGTTTGCCTTCTTGCAAGGTCTCCTCCTTAAATAGCAGAATTGCTTATTTGAAATATCTAGTTCCTGTTGAATTTTCTCGTAAACCCCGTTCCATTAAGGAGGTGCTGAGGTGGAAGGCCACAGAGTTTAGGCTCTTTCTTGTATATACTGGCCCATTCCTTTTACCAAACATTGTGTCTTAAGCAGTACTGAAACATTTCATGGCTTTTCACTATGAAATTCGCATTCTTGTGTCCAAGCATTACCACAGCAATCTTGACTATGCTAAGGAGTTGTTACGATACTTTGTGAAGAACTTCGGAAGGTTGTATGGAGAAGAGAGTGTCTCCTATAATGTTCATGGGCTTTTACACTTAGCTGAGGACTCCAAAACTTATGGCCCTCTGGATTTATATTCTGCTTTCAAGTTTGAAAACAAATTGCAAGAAATTTAAAAACTTGTTCGGAAACCAGACCGACCACTACCACAGATTGTGAAAAGACTGCAGGAATCTGTCAACAGGCCCAGGACTCCGATTATTGATAAAGAGTGGGCTTCCATCCAGTGCCAGTGGGTAGGAAGTATGCCATTTGGCCTTGAGGAGCCATGCTTTAAAGCCATTGAGAGCCCTTCATTCAAGGTAACTGATAAGCCGCCCAACAACTGTGTCATAACCACTGATGGTTCCATTGTTCTTGTTGGTTGGATGGCTACAAAAGACTCCTTGCCACAAATAATGGGGCGGAAGTTTAATGTTGTGGAGAATTTCTATGACGAGCCCACTTCTTCTGGCAGCCTTGGGATTTTTCGAGCTTCAATCTTGGATGAATGGAGTGTATGGCCAGCCACCAGCATAAAATCGAAGGCATTTATTGTGCCACCAACCATTGGTTTTGGTTACTATGTAGCAGAGATACTGAACCATTAAGAAGTAATTCACTGGGGGGAGGTACAGGTTAGTGTATTGAAAAGTGACAATAGTATACCCGGTCATATTGGAGTGTTCTGATGTGATAATTACACAAAGTGAAATGGTCAACTTGTGTTATTGCTTAGTGAGGGGGCAATTGAACCCATTTTGTTAAAATCACATGCCAATAGGCCAAATATTATTAACATTTTTTTTTTATTTTTCAGGATGCCGTGGGTTGTGGCTGAGTTTTTCCCCCACAGAGGCTATGACGAAATGTCAGTAGAAGCCATTCCTTGTTCTTGGGTCCATAAGAAGGAAGGGCAACTTTTCGCTTATTACCCTGCTGCAAACTACAGTCGGGCAGCCATAAAAAAGGCCATCAGGAAAAAAAAGATTCCAGCAATAGCCTGGGATGAACTCCCATTGAAGTATTCTACTGCAGAATTTGGTAAGATATGCTGGTTTTATGTAGCATTAAGTTTCATTTTCTGTTTTTTATTGTAAAGGTCTCTCTAAATATCTCTTGCATTTTATATTTTGTGTAACTGTTCTGTTCTCTCAGATTCTCTCATAGATGCTAAAGCCCTGGAAGCTGAAGTGGCTGAATGCTCTGATACAGAGCTGGAAGCATTTGTTTTTAAAATGACAGTACCGAGGTGTAAAAGGCGCCGGACAATAAAGCCACAAAAATATCCTGGTGAACCAAGTGATAGCGAATCACCGGACACGGATTCAATTTTGGACAACCTTCCTGCACCCCCAAGTATGCATAAATGGAGTTTTTTAACGCTGTTATTCGTTTAATGATATTCCAGGAACTATTTGACTTTACCTTAATTGAATAGTTAATTTTCCTTACTATTTACTTATGCTTGTTTTCTCATCCTGCAGGTGAATTAGTTTGTAAAAAACCATTGGGCGCTGTATCCAATGTAAAGGAACTGCAAGTGGGTAATAAAAAAGATGCCGAAATTGGGAGTATGTGCATCCAAATGGCCGGGAACAAGTGTAATGGTGGCAGGGACCAAGCCGAGGACAAACATCAGTCAACCGATGCCAAGTGTCCACAAGCAAAGGGCAGTATTGCCAACATTATGTCAAGGATTAGGAAATGGACGATCATCCGAGGTATATATGCCAACCAGCTGTAAGCCAACTCCCAAGACAGCAACCAGTAACCAGCAACCGCAAAGAATTGAAATTACCATGGAGAATGATAGCAATAAAGTTGATGGTAATTAAATATTTCAGCTATCCTTTATTGCCTCCTATGTGATCTAAATTTTTGCTACGTTTCATATAACATTTGGATTCTATTTTAAAACCAGCATTTTTTTATTTTAGATATTTTGATGGGGATAAAGGAGGTGAAAGGGGAAATGAAAGTCCAATATGAATCTTTGAGCGAAAAAATTGCTGTAATCAGTAAACGCCTAGAAGCCCTTGTAATGCAGCCAGGGGAGACAACAAGCTCTAGGGATGAATATGAAGCACTTCATGTGCTGCCAGCAACCTCACCGGAGGAACTTTGGGAAGTTGACAATGAAGTAGAAATTAATGCTGGCTATCGGAAATTTTTGGTAAGGGAGTTTCGTAAAGATGAGTATCCACAATTTTTTCCTAAGACAGCCTTCCATTGTTTCATGTCATGTTGCGTGTTAAAGTGAAAAATGTAATCAATGTGAAGTAATAAAGTTAGTTTGATCTTGCAGGACCGACCAATAATGTTGTGGAATATTCTAATACATTGGGCTGCTCATTTCTTTGAAAACAGGAGTGGCAAATTAATTTTGCTTTGCTCTGATGGTGTTGATTCACACTTGATTTATAAAAAGTTTCACATTCATGTAAACTTCATTTATTCCTTTTTTCTGTGTTACAGATTGAGTATTTGAAGAGGAAATCTTCTAATACTTTAATGAACTGCGCTGTGTCTGTGCAGGTTTCATCCGCAGTCACAAAATGCGTGAATACATGCTGCAGTGCACTAATGACTAATGAATTGGCCACAAATTTTTCAATGACTGGCCGTTCCCAATTGAAAATACCTTTTGCTGTCTCATTTAAGAACCTGATAAATGTCATATTTTGTAAGTTTAAATAGTTCATTTGATGAAAATTGTGAATTTGGAGTAGAATGTGTTGTAAAGTTATTATATGTATTATTGATCACTTTTTCTGCCACTGTGAGTGAAAAGAGGTCAGGCGGGAATGAGGTGGACCTACAAATGGTCCAAAGCAAAATAGGGGAGTGGCTCCGGCAGGCTAGCCGGAGAGCAACAGATGCAAAAGCAGAGAGGGTAGCAAAATAAGTTGCTGCTATTCAAGCAAAGACTCCTCACCGAGACAATTTTTAAGTAAAGTGAGAGGTGAGTTAATGCTTGTAAGCAGTGTTGTGGATACTCATATTAGTTATTCTATGACATAAGTTAAACAATTTCTTGGTGCAATAGTTACAAGCTGTGTGTAACTCTGATTATGCTTGGCTACATAAAATCTCTATATTGGTGTTTTTTACTGTTGAATGGGGTGAACTTTGACATTCTATCTTATTTTCACCATGAACATTATAAAACAAAACAATATAAATGAAAAATATAATGATGAGCCCCTGAATTCGAAGTGAATAATGGTATGTACGTTTGAGAGTGTGTCATTGTGTGGAAGTCTAGCTCCCTAGCGACACAAATTGAAGGGTAATCCTGCTTCATTGAGCAAAAATTAATTTTGTTCAAAAAAGGGTTAGGGTTATCACTAATGGCACTCAATTAAGTTACAGTCTCTAGGATAGATTTTGCAATAGATAACCATTTTGGGGTAAGAAAGGTCAATGAGCTTAATTACAGTTATTAAGCCATAGATACTGCCCAGCTTATGTAACAGGAGACCATTTTGGGGTAAGGATGTCCAAGCGCTTATTTATAGGCAGCTTAAGAAACTTTTTGTATATGAAATTATTTACTCTGCCTTTCCATACTTCATGCATGGCATCACTCTCATGCTCAGCTGATGATTAATTTACCAGTAGGAATTTGTCTCTGGATGTCACTCCTCTTTTAAATGTGGTATTTTTCTTCCTTTACAGGTGTATATGCTGGCTGCAAGGGAAGTGACTGACAAAATGATTTTTAAACAAAATTTGATAGCACTATTCCGCAATTTTTCAATTCCACAAATTTTGTTTATTTATGATATTCTTCCACTATGTCTCGCTAGACTCAGTAACATAAAAGAGGATTTTTATTGAATGTATTCCATGTGCTCACTCAACTAAACATGTGCATGATTATAAAATCAGTCTCACTCTCCCCCCCCTCCTAGTTGTATATATATACTGCTTCCCTTTGTGTTATACCTTTTATTAAATCTGTGGAATAGTGCTAACAAATTTTGTTTATTTATGATATTCTTCCACTATGTCTCGCCAGACTCAGTAACGTAAACGAGGATTTTTATTTGAATATATTCCATGTGCTCACTCAACTAAACATGTACATTAGGGCGGATCGGAAAAATCGATTTTTCGCGGAGAAACTTGGCCTTCTGGAAAAAGTTGTCAAAGTGACTCAAAATAAGGCCAGAAAAATTTGGGAGCCCTAGGTCAACCCTTGACCCTCGCGCCGTGGCTATTTATGAGGAGGGGGCTGAAAATGGAAAAAAAAACGATTTTATGTCGGTTCCTCATAGATTTTGCCGCGTTGCAAACCTCTAAAGGACAAAAATTTCGTCCATTTGGACGTATCTGCAGCCGTTAAGCCACAAAATGTCTATTTTGAGTGCACGGCCGCGCGTAATTATGCAACGCCCACGCAGCGTCGCGATGCGTCGCAGCGCAACGGTCAGCAGGCCGCTCGCGCCTCCTGCCGGATCGTGTCTCCTGCCCGCTCGCCACGAATGCAGCAAACTCATCATGCATGCGTCTTCCGTCGTTGGTCTAACTAATATTAGATAATTAAGCATAATGCCCATGGAATAACAATTACGGAAGAATTATTTGAAATTAATATAATACACCGTCATCATTCAGGAATTAGAGAACAACTCCCTGATTGTGCAGGATTTAGTCTACTTTTACAATTCTTTTTTTGAACATGGAGAAAGAATCCAAAAATAGTTACCAGAGCTCACCACGTCAAGGTACCTGAACTATGACCTCCCTCGCCCACCCACCCACTCAAATAAAATTGAGTAACGCATTTACTTTATCAGATTAGATGTTATATGAAAAATAAGCAAGTGGTCATTTTGTAGACCAATCGGTTTATCTGTGAGTAAGTATTCGTCTTTAAAAATTATTTTCATTGAACAATTAAGGTCATTATCGATATATTTATTTTTGAAGTCAGGCAGATAAATGTAAAACTTACTCACCCTATCACAGCATGAACTGAGACTTGTTTTCGAAGGTCGGCATTTTGGTTCTGCTTTCTAGTCTTTTCAGCATTTCTAATTGTCTCTCCTCGTCTTTTGCGGATGTCAATGAAGCTTAGGTTACCTCTTTCACTAATCTTTTAACTGCTTGCGTGTGGTAGGAAAAATTGACTTCCAAAGTTGAGCATTGCTCAAGTAATTATCGAACTTCTTCAGCCATATGCGATGGAGCAGGGAGGTCGGTTTTCTCGTCTCATTTGATCAGCAGCGTGTAGTCTTCTGCATCAAAATTAAAAACTGGTAGTAATTCAAAAGTTTTTGAATTTTCGGTCGCACGCGTATTTCTTCGCGCCTCTAATATTTTTTCCACGCATCTCTTCGCACTTCCTCTCGTTGGTCATAAATCATTGAGAGGAGTGAATTTTCTGGGTGTCCGAAAAACCCGTTTCTCTGAATAACAGGATCAATGACTTTTTTAAGACCTTCCGGTAGATATCTCGACCAATTTATTAGTTTCCATAAATTTACAGCACCGTCGTGTATACAATGGATTTGCTTCACTGAAAACGAGACATGTGCGTATACTTTTTGAATGAATGTCACCAGATTTTGTAAATTAGCACTTGGATTTTCAGTGGACACGTATAGCCTCAGTAGTTGGTTGGCCGTAGTGAGCCAGCAAGAATGAGTCACTTTCCATGGAATTTTCCTGGCCAAATTTTCCAGGCCAAATTTTCTAAGCAAAATCCTTTCGACACAGCATTGGAAATTTCCAAAAGATACTCCTGGTCAGTACTCAGCAATGTCAAGTATACTTCGTGGGACAATTTTGTTGGTATTTGCTTGGCAAGAGTGCGTCAGTCTTGAAGGGTGGAGCCAATAGGTTCTGCAAACAAATTTGGACCCTTAGTTTGCCCGTCTATTTTTTCTGCCAAATGCCGCAGCGTTAAGTCAATCAAGTGTAATTGGCAAATATAACACTGTAAGGGACGTTGGAGCTGTACCTCCAGCAAACGGATGTTGCCTCCATTCTGACCTGTATTCACTTTGGTGCCGTCGCATCCAATCACTTTTAAATTTGAAAGTTTAATATTTTCTTTCGCAAAAAAATCAAGAATTGCAGATTTGATATTTCTTGCAAATCCTCCTGTGGGGGAGACAAAACCCAAAAAGTGGGAGCCTGGCTCTTCAACTAACACGACATGTTTCTCCCTAACCTTAGATTTATAAGTCCTCTTGCCTATTTTCCCCAGTTAAATTGTTTCATCCATTCTGCCGTCAAAATACAACCCTTCAATTTCAATTTTTTATTTTTCTCTCTTTGCTTATACTGAGTCTAGCATCTTCTTTTTCTGTCATCGTAAGTAATTTCGGTCCACTACCTTTGATGTCTTCCGGAGTTATGAGCTTTGCGTCGGCTAAAGTTGCGCTGACGTTCATTGCTGCTGCTCTGAGGGACATGCCGGTTCTTGCACATACCTCCACCACAGTTGACACATTAGCCCCGAAGAAGGTCCAGGTTGATTTTCATCCCTAATCGTATGAGGAACGTTGAGGTTCAAGTCGGCTGATTCCACGTCGGTTGAATTTTCTCGGGATGATGAGGAAGAAAATTCTTGATGCTCACTTTTTTCCTCTTCAAGAATGAATTATTTTGACTCGACGCTCTGCGACGATCCTCTTCTAAGTTTTTTCTTCAATCGCCGAGTTTCTGAAGCATCCAAATCACCGGATATCATCTTTCGTTTTTTCCTTTGATCCATAAAAAATGCCACTTCATTTAGGGGAACTTTATTCTCCTTCTTATATTTACACTCGTTGATTCTTTTGCACTTCCACGCACAAATATCACATAGTTTTCCAGATACATTTAAAAATTTATTAATTTTTTTTGTCAATTTGACACCTTTCGTAGACTTGCTTGCACTTATTCTGAAACCGTAGTACGTCTTATGGTACCGTAAAATCATTTTAATCACACCACGTTCCGGAATGATTGGAATAGAGGGGCATTTCCTAATTTCGGACACTTTTTTCGCCACTAGACTAGCAACTTGATTCACTGCAGGCTCCTTGCCTGCGTATTCGGATCTCAATATGTCACAAGCATGCAAAAATATTTATCACTAAAAGTTTAAAAGTTGGTAGCGTCAATTCGTTTAATGTCGACGAGACACCAAAAAAGGGATAATTTACCTCACTACGCATCCTTTTTTTTGGCATTTTCCAAGTCCAAATTATCGCACAGTTAAAATATTCAAATCACTAAGGGATTTGACATTAAGAGCGGCGCACTTATTTCCAAATTCTCACTAAAAATGACTACCATAGCACTGACCAAAAGGGAGAAGGCGTAGAGAAAAGCACGACTTCACTAAATGCCTAGTAGAGAATTGCACAGTATATGCTCACTGAAATAGCAAGGTGCAATTTTCCACTAAATGAAATGGTGCAAAGCGCTGACAATATACACATATTTTGGAGGCGGTAAAAGAATGAAGGGAGAAAGGAGAGGCGATGACAGAAGGGGTGGAAAGCGAGAGTATTGGGAGTTTTACCAGGGTTAACAAACTCAGACAACAAAATATGTATACATTGTCAGCGCCGAATACCCGCCAAAAGCCACCTGAGGCAATTTAGAAAGGTTATAATGATTTCTAATAATTCTTCCGTAATGGTTATTCCATGGGCATTATACTTAATTATCTAATATTAGTTAGACCAACGACGGAAGACGCATGCATGATGAGTTTTGCTGCATTCGTGGCGAGCGGGCAGGAGACGTGAGCCGGCAGGAGGCGCGAGCGGCCTGCTGACCGTTGCGCTGCGACGCGTCGCGACGCTGCGTGGGCGTTGCATAATTACGCGCGGCCGTGCACTCAAAATAGACATTTTGTGGCTTAACGGCTGCAGATACGTCCAAATGGACGAAATTTTTGTCCTATACGTTCGCAACTCGGCAAAATCTATGGGGAACCGATATAAAAACGTGACTTTTTCCATTTTCAGCCCCCCTCCTCATAAATGGCCACGGCGCGAGGGTCAAGGGTTGACCTAGGGGTCCCAAATTTTTCTGGCCTTATTTTGAATCACTTTGACAACTTTTTCCAGAAGGCCAAGTTTCTCCGCGAAAAATCGATTTTTCCGATCCGCCCTAATGTACATGATTATAAAATCAGTCTCACTCTCCTCTCCCCCCCCCCTCATAGTTGTGTATATATACTGCTTCCTTGATGATTACTCTTTTGTACCTGATGATGGCTTTAAGCTGAAATTTGTTATACCTTTTATTAAACCTGTGGAATAGTGCTAACAAATTTTGTGTTTAATTATGATATTCTTCCACTACGTCTCGTCAGACACAGTAATGTACAAGAGGACTTTTATTGAATGTATTTCATGTGCTCCCTCAAATAAACATGTACTATAAGATACCAATAGTATACCATTATTCTCCTACCCTCATTTATTATGTATGACTTCAGTGCTTGACAGGCTTCAGGACTTAAGTGTTGCACATATTTGATATGTTGCTGTTAGTAATATCGGTTGGTTAATTTTGTTTCTGGTGGATTAAAGCTTTGTGGAAGTGTTATGGATTGTCAATTCTGACAGTTATTCTATCACTTAGGTAACACAATGTATGTAGGGTCACTCAATGTTTTTACAGGAATTGTGCCTCTAATTTTGCATTCATGCAAATACCATGATTCCTTTTAGTTTTGAGACTGTGAGGGGCTTTTTAAGATTATTAGTGCATAGGAATTAATTTTCTTGGCAGAAAAATTGCATTGTCGAGCTTGTCCATTGCCAATAATCTGTATTTGGTGGTAACCTTGGGTAGTTCTGGAATGGGGATGGAGAGAAATCAAACTGCTAGTATAGGTATTATGGATGTCTGTTTGTGCGAATCAATGTTTTGTTCTCCCTCTAATTTAATTGGAGGAAAGTATGCTCAGTGAGGAGTGGTAATCTTATTTTTTCAGAAATCGCTTATTCTGCAGCTGAATGTGATTATAAAATCAGTCTCGCTCATTAAATCGACCCATAGGTTGGATTTGATAGGTGAGGGAAAAGTTCACCCTGGACTAATCCATTGGCGCATGGGTAATCACATTCAGGGGGCGCGGTTATTTTCCATGGACCTCTGTTCGCGGAGTAGTTCGCAGAATCGTACGTACGGTTTATTTGCGCACTGAAAGCAGCTGGATGACTGGCATTACTTAACTTTTATCATTCGACGAATTAGTTAATTACAAATTCTGAAGTATAGGAATTTATCTTTTTTGACGAATGATTGTTTCCGTCCATGGCGTAGTTAGGTTGTAGCTTAAATGTGCCATTTACATAGTCTCTGTGGTTAACCCCGAAGATGAATGTTCGTAAGTTTCTGAGATGCATGTTATTGGGAGTGGAGAAAACAATCGGCGAGGAAATGATAAGTCAATAGAGAATACCGGATCATTGCCCTTTCGTCGACTCCGGACGTCTTTTACGTAAGTTTTAATTACTGCAATGGTTATAAAATTAAACGCAAACATTACAGAGATTTGAAACAAAGCGGGAAAATACGGCGAAGGCGGCCATTTTGTATTCATGCGCGCTGTACTTTCATATCCCTACGCGCCGCACTTTCGTATCCCTACGCGCCACACTTTCGTATCCCGTCGTACACGGTTCGTAGCTGACATTTGACGAATAAATATCGCGTTCGTACACGGTTTGGCATTGGATATCTGGATACGAAAGGATACAACGGGTACTAATATCCAGTTCGTCACTGGATGGTATCAGCATACGAATTAGATACGACGGAATCTGTGCTACCTGGAAAGTCATATGCATGTGACCTTAATAATCAACTGTGTACTCACGAGAGTGAACGAACAAAATCGTTTAAAATTTGCCTTAATTCCCGTTATTTACACAAATAGACAGGGTATTACATTGAAAAAATTACAAAAGGACAATTCTAAATAATTTTAACCCACGATAACGTCAGTTATAAGACAATGTATCAATTAGCACAAATACATCGGCGTACATACCTTTTCCCTACATTATGAAGTGATAAACCTGGCGGGAGATTGCTTTTCGCTGCTCACTTTTCTCTTCAAAACTGTGACGTTTCATAGCTGCTCAATGGGGATGACGAGTGACGTCATACTAACAGCGGAACGCTTTCCGATAGCAAGTGTGAAGCGCACGGAAGACGACCGTAGGAAAGGTATCCGATCGACTCGGATTGAATCCGTTTCCGATGCCGTCAATCCGATGAGAGTCAGAAACACCCCTCTGGGGCCCCGATCCGATGTTTTACATTTTATCTCATTGCGGATGAACTGATGGACCGATCATCGTCAAATTCTGCCCGTTGGAACATGAAAGCACTGGATAATACATTTGGTAAATATATATGAAATACCCTAAAGCTTCCAAAGGCCACAAATGTGGACCTCTGGACCCCTCTTTAAACGCATAATTTAGTCTGGGCTCTTGTTGGGAAAATGGTGAAACTGTAGGTTTTTCGCAGGAGGGTGAGAAAAAGTAGGAGTGAAATTTTATATTTTCAGTCCCTTCTTCTCGGCGTGCAGTGGAGGAATGGTTTGATATGGGGACTGGGATTAGACTGAGAGAAGGGTAGGGTACCACAGAGAAGATTTTAGAGGGTTGCGTCAGACAGAGGTGCCGTTACGGGTGCATTGATCAACGCATTCCTTAATTTGAGGAAGAAGAGTTCGGTCTGTGTATTGGAATTTGCAATGTACCAGAAGGAGCCAGAGGTTTTCTTTAGCCATATATTTACCTAACATTAGACCTTAATGAGGTATTTGGAATTTTTTGTTTGCCTGTTAGTCAAGGCCTATAGAATTTGCGAAAGGATCATATAACACAAATGGGAAAATTTGGAGATGAGAGGAACATGGCCGTTGTGATCAAGAAGACCCTGGTGAGCAAATTTAGTCCGAGTAGTTTTGGAAAGGATAGGTTCAGAGTGAGGAATAAAGGAGAGGGTGTCATCTTGGATGACGCCCAGGAATAGAGAAAAAGGGTTTTAGGGAAAGAATTGATAAAAAGATAACAGTGCTTAACTGAAAAGGCATAACCTTAAGGTGCCAGGTGTCCAAACAATCCCTAATAATGTATATAAGGTGGGGATCTTTATATTTTTCTGACCACTAGCTCTAAGTAGATAAGTATTCATAATATGGAAGAGATATTAAATCTATGGAAAATTTATACACTCCACTAAAACTTAATATGTTACTGAAGCTTTTTCATTTCTTCCCTATACATGGATGTATTTCATAAGGTAATGAACAGCACCGAATTTTCATTGCGTCTTATTATATTACAATTTAACCACGTAGGACTTTTATCTACTAACAGCGCAACGCTGAATCACAGCATTCTGAACCCATTGCTAGACATCTGATGATATTGGAAAAATCATCAAGAGTAAAGAATTAACTAGCGTCATAAGATTTAGGTTTTAAGTTTGCAAAACGAAAAAAGAGCGACTAAGCGGTTTGCGGCTGAGCATTGCCACTGTCGACGAGAGTGGAACAGGCGGTTTATGCAAAAATGAGCGCGGTCGCTACTCTCAAGTCTTAGCGTGAGCGGGTTGGATGACTCTGGGTCCCAGCATGTATAGTTACCTATACACCATTATATCCCAGTGCCATTCAATCTAAGCTGACGCCTGGACAAGAGTGAGCATCTGACCGCGCTCTTAAAGACCGGCAGCTACTCAGAGCAAGCATATACACCTTAGCAGCAGCTCGAAAGAGTGTTTGCGAGAAACAACAGAGGGTGTAAAATTGTTGCCATGACTATCAGTTGCCGAGGCACAATATTCCGTTAGCATAAGAAGAGTAATTTCAACCTTAAATTGGTCACAACTATTTTTGACGAAAACAAACAGCATACTGAAATCATTACCTGGATTCAATTAACTTCCAATAGACACTACTGATGAATCGAATGCTTTCTTGAAAATAATTGATTTTAATATGGTTGAGTTAACAGCTAAGTATGCAGTACATGAAAATCACCAAAGAGTTTATCATAGGGTGTGGGACAGCAAAGTTTCTGCCGCTCAAAAGAGTCAGTTCCTACTAGAGCAAGTCGAGAATAATTTGCTTCGCTCTACTTTCGGGCGATCCTACGCTAACTCAACTAAACGGCCATACTATCGTCACATAACTACCTGGGTACCACTGGACACCGACCCTATCAAAACAAGACTTTTAGGGCCTTCAACCAAACACGCACGCTCTCTGTGGGATCTGCACACCCATGAGCTGCTGACTCAAGGAAAAAATATCCATTTCCTACGATCCTTAGAGCGCTGTGAGAAACGGTGGGGGGAGGAGTGAGAGAGGGGGCCGGTAGAGAAGAGATCGAGAGTCAGGTGGAGGATGTGATGCCGTTGACTGGACTGCGGGCAGAAGCGTCTTCCCTCGTCGCATTCCACCCTTGTCTATCGACAGTCTAAAAACCATAGCATACAATTGGGATTAGAGCTGTTTTGAGAAATAGGTCGCGAGTTTTATTGCCTGAAAATTAAAAGTCGAGGGTGCAGTGCCCCAAATTAGTCTTAAAGCTCCAGCAAAGGTTTGCGAAAGTTCATATACAAGTGAATAATGGAATTTAGATAGTTATGGTTTCTGAAGTTTTAAAACGACAAGTGGCTATCCACCATGAATTCGTTGCTCATCGAGAAAATAATTATACATTTCAGTTGAATTTTAAATTAATCTTTTTAACGATTAAATATCTTCTTAATTTTAAGAAAACCAAACATAGTTTTTACGGATGCTTTGTTTACGTTCTCCTACGAGAGGGTGAAAAAAATATGGTGGCATGAAGGAGGTTTTGATTATCAATGAGATTAATAGGCGGAATTGTGGGTATTTCCTGGACAAAGTATTAAAAGACCATATTAATGACATTACTTCAGATATTCAAATCTAAATAAAAAAATTTCCCTGATTGTATAGCGTTGGAATTCATTAATAAGCCTCTTGAGAAGGCGCAAAAATAAATAAATTAGAGTTTCACTTAAAATGACGAAAATTTCAAATTAACTAAAAATAAAATTCTTGTGACAGTACTTCATAGTCTTCTACAGTTTTCCACCATTTTTTCTTAATATTTTACTCTTTCTCTATAGAGCCTAGCTAATATTTTTAATGAAGTGAAATGGCGGAAAGACGCAAAAGTACCGTAGGTTGGAGTTGGTCCAGAATATCGCGCTACTAGAATTTTGCGCAATGCTGGAGATATATGAGCTATATCGTTGAAACCATTACAAGAACCTAGAGCTCAGAGGTGAAAGTGGCTCCTTTATAGGCCCTGGGGCCCCGAACCGGTGTTTTACATTTTATCTCATTACGGATGAACTGATGGACCGATCATCGTCAAATTCTGCCCGTTGGTACATGAAAGCACTGGATAATGCATTTGTTAAATATATATGAAATGCCATAAAGCTTCCAAAGGCCCCAAATGGGGACCTCTGGACCCCTCTTTAAACGCATAATTTAGTCTGGGCTCTTGTTGGGAAAACGGTAGGTTTTTCGCAGGAGGGTGAGTAAAAGTAGGAGTGAAATTTTATATTTTCAGTCCCTTCTTCTCGGCATTGAGAAGTTATAAACAGTTAACAGTGTTGCACTTAAAAGGATTAACCTTAAGGTGCCAGGTGTCCAAACAATCCCTAATAAGGTCTATTAGGTCCTGCTGGGGAGGGGATCTTGATTTTTTCCTGACCACCAGCTCTGAGTAGATATGGTTATACCATCAGCGTAGAGGAATAGTTGGGTGAAAGGAGATGAGGGAGGGTATAATATATTGAAAAGAACGGGCTAAGAACTGCGCCTTGGGGTAAGCTAGTTGTGATAAAAAATGGAAAGAGAGTAAGAAGTTGTGTTTAATAGACAAGCGACTGTTAAGTAGAAAGAGTAGAATGATCTTATTATATTAAGGAGGATATTTTAAAGTATATTAAAGGACTAGGAGAGCATGATTATTGTGGAGGATTTCCAGGAGTCTGGAAAATATGAAGAACCAAGGAAAGCGTTACATTTATTAAACAGTTGGAGCATGAACTAAAGTGGAAGGAGTTTGACAGAACGTGAAAGCAAACATTGGAGCCCGAGCATCATTTATTGGGAAGTGAAAAATGAAATGGAACCGTGAGTGTAGGTGTTTTTTTATTCGGATGGCGTAAGGAGCGTGCGAGTTTTCAGATTGTGTTAGTGTTTCCTATAAGTGCAGAGAGTTTTCGGTTCCACTTGGTTTGGGCGATGAAGCCGCGTCATTTCTTACCTGAAAACGAGGTACACAGAGCGCAGTCTACCGTACTCTCCTATGAGATGGAGGAACTATCAGCCCTAAAGAAGTCAATGACTGCTCTATGGACGGAGATTTTCTTTCTTCGAAGACCACGTGGTAGAGCTTGTTAAAATAGAGGATATACTGAAGATGTCGATGTTTTGTGGTGAAAAAACTAATCTTTAACATGAAATGCCAAGCTTGCGGATGTAAAAATACGATGGGGGATATTCAGAAAGAAATTGGTTTAACGTTTCACAGGTATGATTGCAAGCATAGCTCATAATTTAATAAATTGGCGAGTAGTTATTCGTTATATAGTGTTAAGTATTCCTTATATATTTGAAAATAGTCTTACTTCATTGCAAGGGAATTCATAAATTTCGTAAGAAACTAGTATCCTCATCGTAAAGGGTTAAAAATAGAATCTCGATCTGACATGGCCCTTGTCGCAATCAATTTTTTCTTCTCACTGGTTTAAGATCCGACAGAAACGATAAATTAAGAGAGATATTTTGCCAAACGGATAGGTATGGGAATTCGTTTTTCCCCCGAACAATAAGGGACTATAATAAATGGAAGGCGTAATTTCATTAGAGCGTTTCCTTTTTATATGTAAACGACTGGTTTCCTAACACCCCCCGCCACACGCCTATTGAGGCGGCTTGCGGGGTGGTATGCAGATGTAGATGAAGTGTTCTAGTACTTAACGTCATTCATTTTCAAATTGTCCTTTAAAGTACTTTCATTCTTTTTTGGTATGTGAAGTTCACACACATTATAATATGTACTGGGGTCATTAGATTTCATGTTATCTGGCTACGATTTTATGGCATAGTCGTTGTTGAAACTATGCATCCGTTAAACATACGAAAAGTTTACCCGAAGACAAAGGTGTACGTAATGAGTGGCGGTGCAGTCCAGGGGGTGGCAACACGGTTCAAAGATAGGAAAAATAATAATGAGATGAAAGTTGAGGGGGCCACCCCCTCCATTTATCAATGGGCGTCGGAATGAAACCCTTATGGGACACCACTGCCTGGAGGGTCAGGGAATTATTAAATGTGTAACATTCCTTTGTGGAAATTTCAGATCAGATACCTGATCTGAAAACTCCACTCTCCACTGATGTCAAGAATGTTACCTAAGAGTGTTGATGTCAATTATTAATCCCCTCTTTATTCATTTACCTCCTGTTCAACATGAAAATCAAACGTCCCCTCCTCTCTTATTCCTCTCCAGTTATGTAATTACGTCATAATGGTTCTAATTTGGTCAATGCCCATCTTTCCTTTTTCACCCTGCCAACTTGTAGAAAAAATTCCACAGTTCTCAACTTGTAAAAAAATTCCACAGTTCTCAGAGATGTACGTATAAAAATGCAAGTTTGTGCTAATTACCTTGATTATAAAAGAAATTATCAAAAACATGGGTCGAAATTAAACAAAGTGAAATACCTATACAAAGTGCAAATTCATTTAGTGACTCCAGCTCTGGTATAACTATGTGTTCATTGAATTTGTAAACTTAAAATTATTTAGCTTATTATATTCAATGAAAATTCATTTGATGAGATTTTTCTGGAAACTTAAGAATTATTATCCTTGATTCGGAAATACTACCCTACATAATTATATATTCGTGGGATGATCACATATATGCCCTAAGGATAAGGACAGTTGCGGTAAGAATTCCAGAAAGTCTTCCCACAACACAAAATATATCTTGCTAAACCATTACGCCGAGTAAACATTTTCCTTAGTTAACGAAGAAATGAGTTGGCAGTCCGAATGCTTGCAATTAAGAATATTGGCTCTTGTACATTTAGACGTCCGTACACTTGAATAACTAAAAAATTGTTCGTTTCACAAACCTTTCGTGAATACAAACAGAAGCCATTGAGAAGTTAAAGTAATTTTCCTTATTGGGATCGATGATTGTATCGTTATGAACTTACGAGTGAGTTTTCGACTGAAGAGAAATTTCCATTTTGGTTGATTTTAATAAATTGCAGGTGGTATAAACATATGAAATATTATTTAATCGTTTTCCTGTTTATGAAGTGTTCCAAAAATAATTCATGGTCACGAATCGTTTTTTATTCAGTACCAAGGGATGTTTTTCATGTAGGGAATAGGTATATAAAATAGGCTCGAGCGTTTATGCGAAGAGGGGTCGGCATTTTATATTAGTTTCGTGTATACTTTGAGAAATGTACAGCATAATCAAATACATGTTGATAGGCAAAATTTTACTTCATTTTTAGCAGTAGGAATGGCTATCCAGGTATTGTCTTCCAAAGACCTGGTGACTACATTTAAAGATGCTTATGAAACTCGTTCCTGAAAGTTAGGTAGCACGAAAATGTCTCATGTCGAGCATTTTCCCAGATTCATCTTTACATTTGAGTATTCACTACACGTGCGAGCCGTTCAGAGCACAATTGTTGTGAGTTGATAGTTCAGGGTAATGAGGCTTAAAGTAAAACAAACGCAACATTAAACCCCGATTTTCTGCTTTGTAGTGAAAAAAACACTGAAGCTAGTCTGAAATTATTCATGCAAAACAAATCAGATAGAGGAATACTTCAGCGCTCCTAAATAAAATGTGGCACAAAACTGACTTAAACCAATTTTGCCCCTTTTGGTTCATAAATCATCGCAGTGATACCAATTGTTGAGTTCGTGTTTTTCGCAATTTTTTTAAATGTTTAATTCAAATATTTCACATTTTAAAATTTGTTAATCAAATATGTATTTGAAATTCTCGGTTATTTATAACAGTAATGACAAGGTGTCGTAAATTATAGGTCCGTAATCTAATTAATGAAAATTTAGAACATATGCATTGGTTGTTTTCTTAAAGCATTTGACACCAACGGATCGTTGCAATCAAATAATGTTTAAATATTAGGCCCCAGCGCGAGGAGAAAACTATAATTCCTCCTTGCGAAGGACAAGGTTCACGACGACCTTAAGATACTCGGGAAATGTTTCGCCTTCTTCCTTCGCGTAAGAAATTCGTAACACTCCCCGACTAATCTGAAAAGGCTTGATGAGTTCATTTGAGCACACTTCTAGAAAAATACATTACAATCAGGATGTTTTCACTTGCTTTATGGATTTCAAAAAAGAGATTGCCAGTGTAAATTGGAAAAAACGAATGCAGATACTCGGGGAAAATGGAACAGGTTGGCGAGATAGGAACTTTAATGGTATAACTTATATATTGCCATGAGGGCACAAGTTGAGGGTGCCTGACAGTTACGGTGGAATCGAGTTGGGCAGTTATAAGTCGTGGAGTAAGACAAGGATGCCCGTTGTCGCCTTAGCCCTTTAATATTAGCTTGATGTGGCAATAAAAGTATGAGACCAACTGACAAAGTCGGTGAGAATAGTGAATGACCAGGCGTTGTTAGGTCGATCTTCGATTGGATTAGAAGCGTTAGTAGATGCATTTCAACATCAGGTCGATATATAAGGAAAAAAAGATTAAAACATAAGAAAACAAAAGTAATGAGATTCTCTTGGACAAAGAATGCGAAGCTCGCTTTGAAGGCACAACCTGGAGCAAGTAGTGTAGTTTTATTAGTTACTTGGGTAGTACGATAGAAGAGATTGAGCATAGTAGCAAATACATGATGAGGGGAATAGCGTAAGCCGTGATCATCAACTTTTATAGGCAGGTATCTAGCTCGATTGGCAATTTCGCCACTCATGCCCATGCAGTGACTTAAAGATATATGTTTGCATTACATGGCTGTTAAGAAGGAGAGGGATATGTGAGGAAGAGGGATGGTAAACGGCAAAAAGAAGAATGAAAGGATGTCGGAATTACCATGGTTGAATCGAGTCCCTATTTCGTCTCAGCAGAAGAGTCCACAAAAAATACTGAAGGACGGAAAACTGTTTCTCGTCCTTTTCTCCGCCAGCACTCTTGACTCAGCCAAAATCTACGAGTATGCTTTCCGGCTTAAATGATTTAGCTCGAAGTATGTGCTATTCCACCATGATTGACCGCTACGTATTAGAGACTCGTGCAAGGGGTCAAACAACGAGGCTTGTGGGCCTAATCTTCGATTTTGTCTCTGCAGATTTCAAATATCGTATTACAATAAGGTAGAACTCTTTTTTCATTACTCTCACATTCTTTTTACATCAAATAAAAACTATCAATTACGTTTCTCCATTACAACTTTTTGTATTAAATGAAAAATGTAACTTGTATCTATTTTCAAATCAGAGTTTGAAATGTGTAAAAATTAACGATGTCTTCAAGGGAAAAGAGCAATCATTTATATGCTTCATCATACAGAGGACTAGAATTTGTGATGAATGCGTATTTATTTCACATTGCAAGAGCAAACAATTTTTAAATTAAAAAATCGATGAAATATTTGCTAGCAGAAATCTGTGAACAATATTTCGTCACGTCTATCCACCACAACAGTGACCTCACAGAACTATTTAAAAATGGTTATACTTCCGTACTTACTTTTTAGATTTGAATTTTAAACATTCACGACACAAAATAAATTGCAAATTGAAAAATTCAATTTACCTTAGTTAAAGTAAATACAGATATCATATCAGCATATTATTCATAATGTTTCAATTTTTTGTTGGAATCTATTAAAAGGAAGAGGAAGCTAAGCGAGGAGCTACATTGCGAAATGTTATTGATTATATAAAAATAATTAAGTACAGCAAAGCAACTTTGGCAGTAGCAACAATAAGAGGTAGATAAACGCTACGCTTTCTAAAGTTGCTCACTTTAGGAGACTATTCTTTCTTAAGGTGGCACTGGGAAACGACTTAAACTTTATCCAAGAAATAATATGGGTTAACCTAAACCATGGACGAATAGCATAAGGATTTATTGTGGCTAGATGGAATGAAAAAAATGTATTTAAAAAAAAAGAATGACCGGTTGAGAAACCATGATGCGAGTGTAGTGTTTTTAAATTATCCACTGTATTCATGTATATTTAGAAACTGATGGCATAGAATAATAAATTAAACTCCTAGTGAAGCACCTTTCAGTAAAAAATTAACTCTCTCGTTATAGTGACAGGGAATTAAATTTCCGAGTAATAAAACGTAGACAAAAAGAAAATATAGTCATTCAAAAATAGAAAATTTAAAATAAATCTTAATAAAGTATAAGTTTGGGAAACTTTACATTATTTGTCCTATAACAAAATCAAATTAGAATTTGATGGTTAACAAAAGTCATTAATGATGCTTTGTTTCTTCGTGTCTCGAGTTTAAAACACGTAGCTAGCCACTGTTATCCAGCGTGTCCTACGTTATCCTACTTGCTGGAATAATACACACACTCCACGTGACTCATTTTAGCCGTGTCGGATGTTTGTGTATTTTCGGCCGAACCAAGAACGTAGGAGGTAAAAGTTAGGAGAAACACTATCCCGCCCGTGTGTATTTCTTGAGGAACCTTCGACTAGGACGAGATAAGGTCTCCATTCGACCAGAGAACTCTGACAATTCTCAAGAGTACCTTACATTGAGGAACATATCCATGCTCATCGTTTTCTATAACTTATCAAAAAGTTATATATCCCTTCACCCCTTATCGGTCATGTAGTAAAGGCTAAATAAACTTGTAGTGTAATGAATGGCCGACAATGGTTGTTAAGAGCATGCCCACACAACGATTACTTGGGAATGGGCGACCTCATTTTTATTGCATGACAAGGATACGCCGCAGAAAAACTTCATGTTAGAAGTTAGCGCAGCTCCCGCATTTGCTATGCGAATAATTTGTGCAATTCTTGGAAATAACGCAAGATCATTTTAAACCGTTGACAGCGTTTTAATGAATACATCGGCAATTTAAGTGTCTAGTGAGAGAATACACAGACAATAGAAATGCTTGAAATAATTGAATGATGAGCATCCCTATAGCGATCAATAAAGAAATACGACAAAGGGACTTCCTCAGCTTACTCTTATTCAATCTTATGATAGATGAAATTACAGAAAACATAGGTATAAGATATTCAATAAAAGAGGTTAAATGAAAAGGGGCTATAAAATGCATCTTAATCATATTAGGCTGAGCAAATGTTTTGATGGTGATCACTGAGATTAAGGATTAGGTACATCCGTTGATAATATCATTTAATCACACAGCAGAAAATATATTGCTTTAACTAAGAATAAAAATAAGATTTGAGCAAGTGACAGAGATGACGTACTTAGGAGTAAATATTACAGGCTGATATATGATAGTTCAAGAAGGGAAAATACTAATGGACTAGGCCTTTTAACTTTTAGGTGCACTATACGGTATGGAATGAAGAAATAAATACAATGTAAAAGAAACAGACGCTAGAATATATAAAACTATAATTAGACAAATATTTAAAAATGGCATTGGAGCAAGAGCAATATCAAAACGCACAGACGTATGACTAGAAACAACTGAAATGAAGGACCACAGAAAAATACTCCGGAGAGCAAGAAGTAACCAATAACATTATATAAGAGAAGAATAAAAAAACTGAATGGAATACAATATGACAGAGGACCTTTAGGGGGATCACCTCCCTGAAGAAAAAGGAATGCTGGACAATCTAGCGAGAGACGAAAAAATGTTTATGGGGAGAATGAATCGGTAAAGAACAGGCTGCATGCATACAAGAAGAAAAAAACCACATTTGTAATAAAGTTTTGGAATTTAACCCTTTTGTATCATGCCATAGACCAAAAAGAAACCTGAAAAAACACGTTGGATTACGTTGCTAATGCGGTCATGCTGCGATAAAAATCCATAGCGCCCAATTTCCAATCGGCAGAATCGCTAAAAATATATGGCCTCTTAAACGCGTCTACCACTCAATATGACGTCACTCCCTGTCCTATCACCGGTGTTAGGTTAGTTTGAGTGACATATCACAACACAAAGTTCAAAGGCCTCATGATAGAAAAAAGTCTTGTCTTTCTGACGATGCCAAAACATCTCAAATCACACGATTTTTGCCAAAAATGAGGTTTTAGCCAAAATAAATGAAAGCAGTTTCCGTGGGATTTGGTACGGCTGTGCTCTCAAGAGGGGTATAATTTAAAAAATACGATATGGAATACCACTTCTGAAAACCAAATGACCACCCGAAATGTTAAAAGTAACGACTGCCCCGTACTCATAGTACCCTCAAATATATTTTAATTCAACGATTAACCATTTCCACATTTTTAGTTTTTGCGATAATTCCTGTGATTCCACTAAACTCACCAACTCAATTTTCCTTGATTAGGAGCAGAAAGGATCACACACGCCTTTCTTTCAATTTGCTTTCACGATTACACTGGCACTACACTCAATATCAACATGATGCTTGTTGTATAATCACTGATTGAAACGACAATGTTGGAAGAGGATGGATCACTACTCTCGAAGATCTTGCTTAAGAATAATCCTTATGAGCGTGTTTTTATATATTTTACAGCACTGCGTCGCTGACAATATAAACGGTATTCCACTCAGTCACTAGTAACACTTTAAACGCTAAGTCTCACAACAACACGATCGTCCATTCTCTCTTCGAACCAAGAACAGAGGCTCCACAACGTCCACTAACGAATAGGGTATTCCCAGTATTACACGAATTGCTTCTTCACGCTAGCAACACAGCGGAAGAGGCTCATGGCTTTCCTACCTCACCTCACACTCGCGTCCCCTTATCGTCGACTGAACGGCAGAGGCAGGTACACACGAAGACTGACGCGATGAATCTTCTCACTCAAGTCTTCGCATTGAATAGGTTTGCGCTAAACGACCTGTTCAACCCAAGAGCATGATGAACTAGAAATCTTCAAGCCACACAGCATGATATGAAAGCCCTTCAACAGAGAATATCCTCTTAGTGAGTCTTTCTTTGGCATTTTTCTGAGCTCGGCCATGGCTATATGTTATCGGTTGTTCAGTAATTGAAGAGGAATACCTATCACCTTGAGGCCGCTATTGCTATTGACTGAAGTTGGATAGGACCGCGAGGATGGAAATATTACGGGAACGTGGGAATGGTGAAGAGAAATCTAGTGACGGAATTTTCCTGCTCAAAAGTTCATCATCGGCGACATTTTTTGCACCAGTGCTGGCGCGGGAAGTGGTCAGTGGTGAATTTCTCTGAGTGAACAACAGAATGTCATGCCATCTGCTGACATGTAATAGAATCGCTCGTGATTGTCTTTCTCTGGTAAGGATTATGGCACGAATAATATTTCTAATGATCTGCAAATTTTTGCGTACTTCCACCTTCACTTGTTTGATAATAAAGAAATAAATTTTTAAAGAAAGGCAGTACTCTTAAGTCATCACACAAATTTGAAATTGGTTATTATGTGTTTAACAGAATTTTGTTCACTAATACAAAACTCATGACATCTCTCTCCTCTAGAAAGGCATAAACACGATTGATCGAAATAATCGGAGGGCATTATGAAGAGCAAGATATTCGATTTACCGGAGTGATAACAAGATCGATGTCTTTGTGTTTTCAAATTTTCAAATAAAATTTTGCCGAAAAAAATTGCTTATAAATTTATCGGTTTCCTAACTTTCAAGGTGACTTGAACACTTTTCTTTACATCTATATCTACAAAAACCCCGCATGACACCTCAAGGGAGGTAGTCACCAGCATTCCTTATACTGTACCCTATTTAAGTTAGTGTAATCACGACTATTAATGTATAAGTTTAGATAGCAAAGGCTTGCCAGGAGGAGAAGCCTCGCAAAATTTTGGAGAAATTTACCTTCATAGAAGAAAGCGCTCGGACACTATATTTAGTTTTTAAAAAATTGTACACGTAAACTGGTAATTTTAAGCATAAATTCTTAATGATTTGTTTCCTTCGAGTTCTCTTAACCTTCATAAAATGTTTAAACAATTAGCTAATTTCACTTGTATTTAGAAATAAAAAGAGAAATATAGTTTTTAGCACCGCTTTGCTCCCCGGATTTCTCGAAATGGATAAAAAGAGTATAGTTTATATAATATATAAGAAAGAAAAAAAGCATTAGTTTGAAAATTTGACCTCATGATCGTTTTAAGTCAAGCGGTGCAGTGCGCTGACTGACTAGGCCTTCAAAGTACCAGGTGCCCTATACGGTTATACGGTATGATATGAAGAAATCAATACACAGCAAAAGAAACAAAAGGCTAGAATATATAAAACTATATTTAGACCCATTTTAAAAATGGCATGGAATAAGACATAAGAGGATGCAATTTTTCACAGATAACATTTTTAATCGTGATGATGCAGTGCATCGATACCCGGGTCGATTAAAAATTTTCTTTGGAAAATTGCATCGTCTTAGTTCTTATTATGTTCATATTCCACAAAATCTCGCCTGATTCTTCCCTTTTAATTGCATGGAAGCAAGAGTGACATCAAAACAAACAGATGAATTACTGGAAACAACTGAAATTAAGGACGGCGTAAAAATACTCGGGAGAACAAGAAAAGATGGAGTAAGCAATAACACTGCAAGATAATAAAGCGAAACATCACCAATAAACACCTGGGCTAAAGAGCAAAATAGCATGTAAAGTGGCCATATAAACGGAATAGAATACAATAGGATAGGGGATATTTCAAGGGATCAGATCCCAGAAGGAAATAGAAATGCAGGAAAACATGGTTAGAAGTGGAAAATGTTTATGAGGATAATGAATTGTTAAATAAGACGCTGCAAGCCTACCAGAAGAAGAAGAGCACAAATATAACTTAAGTTTGTAATGTCAACATTGTGTACCGTACCGCAGGGCAAAGAGAGCTTGCCATAACCAGTCGGCTAATGTTACCAATGCGGCTGTCCTGTGATAAAAACATAGCGTCCAATCATAATTTGGTAACCGGTAAGAATATACGGCCTGCTAATTGCGTCTACCACTCAATGTCACATCTGTCCCTGTCCGATCACCAAGTTTAGCTTAGTTTTTGCGAGATATCATTATACATAAAAATCAGACATTTTTGCCTCATAAAAAATAAAAATGGTCTCATACTTCTGATGATACCAAAGTTTCGCGAAATAGGCTACTTTTTGCTAATAATGAGGAATTTGCCAAAAGCATGAAAAATGTTTCTTTTGGATTTGATATGGCTGTGCGCTCTTACGGAGAATAATACAAAAAATGTTGAAAACAGTTCAGATCGCGTTAAATACGTAACTGTGGGCAGCTTGTATGTTTCCTCAATTACTTTTAAAAAATTCTTTCCGCAATACTTTCTGTAAAATCGCAAATAAACGGCAAATATTCGCCCGATGGTACATACACGCCATCTTCTCTGTCTTGGAATCTAACCTTACCATATCTATAACTAACACAACTTCTGAAAACTAAATGACTGCCCGACATTTAAAAAGTAACCCCGTACTCATAGTATCATCAAAGACTTTTCAACTTAATAGATAATAGATTCCATCAATTTTTTTAAATTTGCTACGATATTAATTCCCGTAAAATCTGGAGACTTCATTCAGGAGGTAATACCATTATTCTGTCACGTTAATACTATGCAAGAATGGCACTAAGCGCATGTGAAACTTTGTGGGAAGCTAGCGACTTAAATTTGTTAAGGTGAGAGGCTCGGGCGACTAAATTTACCAAATAATCTTGCGCTGTGGAGGCGTTCCATCGTACAGCGAGAAACTAAATATGTCAAGTCAGCCTTCTATTCGTTTCTTTAGTTAGTTAATTAACGGCTAGGTGATATAAAATCAAGTTTGGTCTCATTAATATTACTGCATCAACTTCAAAGTCCTTAAAACTTCAATAACGTTTACCCTTAATTCGAATTCGAAATTCTCGACATTCACACTACACTCACCGACTACAGTTTTCTTGCCAAGGAGGGGAAGAATCTCCGACGACTTTCTTCAATATGCTTTCACGATTACGCTGATACTCCACTCAATTATTATCCATCTGATTATTGATGTAACATCCCTATTAAAGCGACGATTTGCAAAGAGGATGGAGAGCCTGATCACTACTCTCGCAGATCGCGCTTAAGAATAATCCTCATGAGCGTGTTTTTTTTAGATTTCACAGCACTGCATCACTCGCAATAAGTATGGTACTTCACTCAGTCACGAAGTAACACTTAAAACACAAATTCACAACAACACCAACGTCAATTCTCTCTTCTAACCAAGAACAGACGCTCCACGACATCCACTCACGTAGGAGGCACTACGTGATGTGCATCTTCAGCAGCTAGCAACACAACGAATGAGGCTCGTGGCTAGCCTACCTCGCCTCACACTCGCGTCACCTTATCGCCAACGGGTCGGCAGGCAGGTGCACGGGAGGATTGAGGCCATGAATCTTCGCTCTCGAGTCTTCGAATTGAATATGTTTACGCTGAACGACCTGTTCAACCCATGATGAACTAGAGACCCTCGAGTCACACGACATGGCATGAATGCCCTTTAACAGAGTATATCCTAATACTGTCCATGTTCACTGTCCATAACGCTGTCTCGTTATAAAGAAATACCCCGGTGTCACCGGCAGAGTTTTAAAGTCTTTCTCGCATGGATCTAAAGTTATTTAGTTGTCACCCTATTGACATTTTCGTAACATTTCTGCACATTATGGGATTTGACACCATTATTACGGCGATATCAATGCAAATTTAACGAGAATAGTCTCAATTAACACCATTGTTAAGTAAAACGCTCAAATAGGGCTTCAATTTCAGCTTTTACGTCGAGAAAAATCCATGGACACGAGAAAATGACGTCACGAACACTTTGAGGGCCGCCACATTGAAAGTTATATTTAACACTAGGACCGCGGGACTTTGGTGGCCCCTTAGAACCGCGAAGGTCCCAAAAAAGGGACCCAACGAGTCATTGCCATTTTTACCTTTTTCAATTAATAGTCGTGCCTTCTTTTGACAAATTTGGAGGTAAATAAGAACTTCAGGTACTTTTTATGATATTTATTATTTTTTTTATTTAAAAAAGACACAACAGTGAAGAACTTATCTTTGTACACAGAGAATAAGCCTCACGTTGATGGCTGACAAATGAGGTACGTATTATTTTGTTTGTTTTACAAAGTATATTTAGGCTGGGACTACGTTATATATTACATTTTATTTGTAAGGATAAACATTGACACGCAGAAGAATGTCTGGAGGCCCTCTTAGAAAGTCAGACAACGGTGAGTGGTCCTATAACTTTCTATAGGTGTGGCGAAAAGTTGATAAAAGTCTTTACTCCAACATCAAAGTAATGGCCTATGTACTTTTCTAGAGCGAAGGTAAACAAAACAGTAGGTTTTACATTAGCATAAGATATACGAGAACAATCATCAAAAATAATTGCCTTTAGCAACCAAAGAACAAAGACATTAGTCATTGGCGATTGACATATGTCATGGTTATAAACACAAAACCAAACTAATTATTATTGCATTCTTCTTCCTCTGATTCAGGTTTGCATGATTCACAGATATAACTCACGCCGCCTGTACATTTTTTACACAAGTTTCCCACAATCTACGCAATCATAAGAAGTTTTTCCTCCTTTTTTGTTTCCTTTACCACGACAAGACATTTTGACTTGGCATCGTCGACGCGAATCGCCTATGTCCGATAGCTCAACGGGAGCAGTCTTTATCTTCTTTCTTTGATCAATGAGAGGTTTTGTAAGTTCTTCTCCCAAGGCAAGAAGAAAGTTGCGCCGGGAAATTTTAGCATTAGTGACCTTTCTGTACAAAATACAACTGTTGATTCCTGCCAAGTCTAAAATATTACAGAAAGTGTGGAAAGTCCACCTGCGGGAGGCACTTTTGACTGAATATTTTCGGGCCATTTTGTCGACAATATCCACTCCTGACTTTGTTTTGTTGTAAAATGTCACCGTCTCAGGCTTTGCTTTGATATCGTTACCTATTTGCACGTCCAAGTGCATAGAACTCATTATAACAACATTCTTATGTGGCTTTCCTTGATAAACAGTAAGCGTTACATCACTGTTAGTAAAGATCTTACTTTCGAAATGTTTTTCGCGGGCCTGTTTCACACATACAGGTGCTTCTCTTCGCTTTTTGTTTACTGTCCCGACCAAGCTAGTATCCTTTGACTTCAGGTATTCTGCTAAACGTAAAGACGTAAAAAAGTTATCACTGGTAATATTTCTACCCTTGTTTAGGTAAGGTGCCACAAGCTTTTTCACCACATAGTCACCGAGTCGGTCACCCTCAAGTCGATCATCATCTTTTCCAAGATAAGGAAATGAGTTTATCAAATACTTGCTGTCGTTATCGACAGCCATCCAAAATTTTTGCCCATATTTGTCCGGTTTTGATGGCATGAACTGTGTAAACCGACATCTAGCTTTTGTTGGAAACAACTGTTTATCGACCACTATGTTAGGACCTGGTATGTAGTTGCTCTGACAGTTTGATATGAATCTATCCCAAATCTCGGACATTAGGGTAAAATTATTATCCTTCAATCTTTGAGAGCGAGTTGATTTTTCATCACACCTCAAAAACCTCATGATTTCCCTAAATCGATCGCGCGGCATCGCATCTTTGCACAACTGAATACCGTATTTTTCAGACCAAAGTAAGTCGACCTCCATGCCTTTTGACTCTGTTGCGCCTCGCACGTACAAAATTCCGAGAAAAGCATCTAATTCTTGTAGTGACAATGTCCAGTCATTGATGCCATAAACTCGATGCGCTTCTGCGACCGTGCACTTTTGAATGCTTTTTAGTATACAATCATCAATAATCAAGTGCCAAGCACTTGAAAACAGCCCGTCTACAATGTAACATTTTGCATTTGCGGTAGACCCTGGTTTTTCTTTGAGTATGTTTTGGTGACCGCGCCTACCAGTAGACCCTGAATTAGGGGAGGCTACTTTCCATTTAGTACCATCTGGTGCCTCAATAACTAAATCAACAGCTAATGTTTTCAGATAACCTTTTCCATTTCTGTCTTTTGTTGTACGTTGATGTTGTACGTTGACATCAGGTAACGTATCACCGGTACTCACAGAACCAGATAGATGCGGCCTTTTTGCAAAATGACCCGACTTTCCTGAGGAATAGCGACGTGTTGAGACAGTTTGGTATAAGGTGGACGACGTCGCAGCTTGACTATGTGGCTCAATATCCTCTCTCTTGCGCACCCTCTTTGTGCGGCCTTCGGAATTGTTTCCTGAAACAAAAACGACTGTTCAGTACACACAAAATACCAGTATACATTCATATGTATAATTTTAAAATTTGTGAACAATTGCAACTATGATTCTACGGATTTTTCTGCTCAATAAAACTAATAAAAAGCTATCAGAGTATTTATTATGAACTCCTGTTACCTTGCTGAACAGCTGGCGCAGGGCTGGGATCCTCGTCGCTGGACGACTCGCCAGATGAACTTGAGTCGATTTCCTCTTCATAATCGCTATCTGGTGAAAACACCTCAGAAATATCTTCACCCTCAGAATCTCCTTCTTCAAGATCATTTAGGAGCGCCAAAATTTCATCGGGACGTACGCTTTTCCGACGCGCCATCATTCACTTTCTAGCAGCTAATGAGGGCAGGCGTTGCGATTATGACAGCATTCACACCTCACGCACGGACAACCTCAAACGCGTTTTGACCTGTCGCTCACAATGTGTCGGATTGTTTGCGCAGGGACAAAGAAGGGGAAAGCACCAGAAGCACGCGCGCGGAGGAGAGGGGAACACTTGGAAGTGGGCGGAGGGGAAGTAGACGGAGAGTCACTGCCCGAAGAGCGTTCAGAAATGCTGGGACCCAAAAAAGGGACCTCCGCGGTTTAAGTATAATCACGTTTTTTTTCAATGAAGGATGGAGCAGGGGTTATATATTTTACACAGTATTATGGTTATGAAAAATTAATAAAAGTCAGAAAGTTTTAGGACCCTACGAAAAAAACGTAAGCAGTGAGATAACTGTTTATGGTGCCGGGTCCCAAAAAAGGGACACTCGCGGTTGAAGTGTTAAACAGCTATAAATAACGCAAATGACGCCCTGATCAAATTTCGGCTAAGAAATTAAGGAATTTGATATAAAATACCATTGTACTGGAATGTTAAAGCGTTTGTTGGAGGGAAAACCATTCACGGCCCCTGTAAAATATGGATTAGGTCGAACAATCGATTTCAAGGGTATGATTATAATTATTTCCAATTTTGATACTATAGAGGATCCAGCACTTCGTATTCTTTTGAAGTATGTTCAGGCGGAGACTCCATATTGGACGGAGGAGAAGGCCACCATCAACAGCAAAAGCAGTGAGGTTGGATGCGACCGCAAGCGTTTTGAGTGAGGTCCTGAGGGAGAATGGACACTTTCACCCACACCCCCGTGCACAAACCGTTGGCGGAAATTAACTTGTCTGTGCACTCGTCTGGATTTTTGTGCACGGGCCACAAGAGCTGTCATACAAGCTGCACCCCAAGCCTCCCCCTCCTTCACGTGCCACAACTACCCCCCCACCCGCCTCCCGCTTCACATTCTTCTCCATGCCAATGACTTGGTCGTTCCCGTGGATACCTCCCGACTGGCGCTAGGCTCCAGAGACACACTTGCGGCGCTACCGCTCAGCCTGCCCCCATGCCACTCTCCTGCACTTACCTGGTGCTCCTCTCCCGCGCATGCGCACTTCTCCTCCCATAACTCGCCCTTCCCGCCACGCCTGCCCGACGATGCACAATGGCGAATCTCCCCGAAATGCTATTCAATACTGCAAAATGGTGCCTATTGCCTTAAAAAAAGTTACACCCGTGATGTGTACGACTTATGAGCGCAAAGAATGTGACGCTTGAAATTCTGCAAAATATTCGATTATAAATACAAATACCAGTTCACCGTTGCAGAACTGATGGAAACTATTATAGAAACAAATGGCATTTTTGGCATTATTTTTTTAAAGAAAAATGGGATTAATCATGTTTGACAATGTCATTGCTGAGTCTTATTGAATAACTATTCGAATAAAAACCTTTACATATACCAAAAATAATTAAGTTTTTAACAAATGGTTGTCATAAAATTAAAAGGAAATCAAGAAAAGCATAAAATTTGATGATAAATGATAAAAATAATGCGAAAATTTTAAACGCAATTCAGGAACGCAAAATCATTATTAAGTTACTCAGAGTAATACATAATACGTAGTACATTCACAGTCACTGAAGAGGCTTAAGAGGCCTATAGCGAGGCCGTTATTTAATTTTGGTTTCTTCTCTTGTTCTTATGGTTTGCTGTTTTGTTGAGTTTCTCCTTTATTTCCCTGTGTCGATAAATGCGGAAATAAACACCTTTAGAATTGGATTGATTTTGTGCCTAAGCTTCACCCGAATAATCAATTTCACCTACATACTACCCTGCAAACCTCCGCATGGGCGTGTGGCAGGATATGTAAGGCATAAAAGCAGAATGATATAGGTAGGCGAAAAGGTGAGGTGTATTATGGGGGTGTTTTCAGTGGTTGTCAGTTTTCACTATAGTCACTTATTGTGCACAATAATATAAGAATTCAACTAACACCAAAGACCTTCATGCAACCGCATCATCCGCATCACCAGCCATCCGATACTTATTGGCTTTCTATGCAATCGAGCTACTCTCATATGCCAATAGCAGCGCGATAAATGAACTTTAAGAGATCGGGTTGGTAAGGAGGATGAAATGTTGGCTTCCCAATCATTGGCTCACGCCTAGTTGTCGGAGTTCGGAAATAGCTGGCCAAAAGAATAAAATGTATTTCTTTGAATATGAACTGAAAACTTCACACGGATACACTACAAAGTTTGATGCACCTAAAACGGCACGTCATTTCTCATGGTTTTTCACCAATTACTTAGACAGAGAGGCTCAATTATGACCGAATTTCCCAAAAAAAAGGCCTGCTTTTACTGTTCTCTGGGTTTCCGGAAGGTCTACTGGTTTTTCGGAGAAGATCGATGGGCCCGGCACTCCTTTGGGGGGCGGATTCACGGTTGGATTCTGATGAACAAAGAGCCTTCCATTCGCCAACCACCGTAGTAGCGGAGTGACCCTGAAAGGTGGCTCTGGCTTCTGGCTCGAGGGGTCAAAAGGACACTCGCACCATTGCGTTTGTCTAACCACCCCTTGGGAGATCAATTTCGCTAATTGAGGCTTCGGACGTCTCGATGAAGGGATTCGCTACGAAGCCTGCTCCTCTAGTTATAAGGTTCAGGGGTCTTTTTCTTAAACTCCCTATTCTCCCATTACCTTTACACTTCCGACCCTCCACAGATCCCCCGGGTAAGGCGAAAGCTAGGAACCGGCTGTGGTTGTAATACCCCCCAGTTTTGAAAAACTGCACGTACGATGTTCTCTGAATAACTTCCAAGTTCAGTCTGGAAAGAAGCCGTTCTTCCACCTTAAAATCCGATCGAGAAAGAGTGATTCATCTGAGGCTCCAATTCACCACACCCATGAACTACATGCAATTTGAATTATGATTTATGGAATGAGTTGTGCGGAATTAATTAGCTTATGGATAACGCGATTGATGGGAAAGAAAACACTTCATAACTTCCATTGCACGATCTGAGTTTTTTAATCGACTAAAACCTCAGCGGACTTTTAATCGCTTTCGCTCCTCGAGTCATGTCTCTCAAAAAATTGTTCCAGGCGAGAGTGTCTTTACTGCCGTTCACAGGGATCGCTTTTTTATGCTCTGGTCGAGCAAACGTCAAGCCACAGCCTTAAACCGAAAGCCTCCAGGGCTTCGTTAATTTTTCCAAATGGGTGTGTCTGAGTCAGAGAACTGGCGAAAGTGAAAAAATTACGCTTGTGTGAAATAGAGTGGTTCTTATTTTTCGAACCCCGTTTTTATTTTGGGACGTCTACAAAATTTCATAAATAAAAAAAAAACAAATTTTGCTTAATATTTTTGTTACCGGAAAGAAGGAAGACGTACACACTTAGCACACACACACACACACACTAGAAAGATTGATGCTTTTGAAATGGAAAATCATTTCTCATGGTTTTGAACCAATTACCCAGCTTCATTTTTTTCATTTGAGTATTCTACCAGCTGATTGGTAGGTTTTTGGACAGTCCTTATCCTAACATCCCAAATTCAGATACATCGTCTTGCGTTCCCTCCTAAAGATGTCTCGCCGATTATCTCCCCCTTAAATTCTTCATATAGTCTACCTCTTCTTATTTTGTCCAGAATGCCTACCCTCTTCCTTCCTATTCCATGCTCCTCCAGTATTTCCCCCTCTGTCACTCTCTTCAACATAGGCGTAGCCAGCCACCAGCAATAGGTGTGGCACTGATTCTCTATTATTTGTTCCAAAGTTAACGGTATAGCTGGATAATTGGTGTTAATAGCAGATACTACTTCTTTACGACAGGCCCACCTCGTCGTCGACAGACTTTTCAAAGTTTTTAGGCGACTATTAAGCTCGGAACATAGCCTTTCAAAAATCCCATGTCTAATAGCGCTCTTTTCTTTAAAAGAATATTGCGCTTTGCTTTGCGCTTGGACATCTTAACTTTTCACTTTTTAACTCAAAACGAAAATTGAGAGATAATCAGTATGGTAATGGACTCAAACGTTCACGAAATGTTCACAGCGAGGTCAAAATTGTGACTAATTCGATTAAAGACAGGAAGAAAATCGGTTTCCGTATTTTCAGAAAAGAGGTGGAGGCTTTTGTAAAATTTTGACCAATCATGATTAGGGTTTAACTTTGAAAAAAATGAGAAAGAGGGGTTTTATTTTTGGAGTTAATTGACTTTTGACTTTGACTTTTGAAGAATTTAAAAATTTTCGTTTCAGGACAATAGGTGTGGCACGTGCCACAGGTGCCACACCCGTAGCTACGCCTATGCTCTTCAACATTCCCACTCTCAAAACTTTCTCCAGCCTTCCCTCCAATCTTTCACGCCGCCCAGCAAACCCTCTCCATCCTGATCCAAAACCATATATTTAACGCCTCAGTTCTACGCACATCCTCATTTCGCAATGACCAAGTTTCCAACCCATACAACGCCACAGTCCATGTTAAAGTTTTCACCACCCTTTTCATTAGATCTGTTCTCAAACCCCCGCTCATCAATTCCATTCTCTTAGAAAATGCTTCTTTACCAAGGGTAATTCTATATCTGATATCCCTACCACTAAACCCATTCTCCTCCGAAATACTACCCTGATATGCTAACAGCTCAACTGCGCTATTTTACGCCGCCCCACCTTTATATACAGCACCGCCTATTAACTTCTAAAAAATATCATCAAATCACTCTTCTTATGGTTCATCTTTACACTATCTATATTCATTCTATCCTCCTGCCAAACTGCATCCTCATAAATCCTAAGAGCAAGAGCAGAAAGTTTCCCTCTTCCGTTCTTCCGCGCACTCATTTGAAACTCTGCAGGTATGTTATCTGTTCTTACCGCCTAATTCCTTTTCATGTCTTGTAGTGCTCTTTCGATTTCACCATCAACGATACCAGGTTAGATGCCATCTCTCTCGATGCAGTGTTCCTTTTCCATATATAACTAACCTACCGGGATTATTTCCTTACCATAAAGCTATACAACATATTCCTTCCACCGATCCCGGACCTCTTTGGGTTCTACGATCAACTTTCCTGTCTTGTCTGTTATCTTTGCAATTCCCCTTCCCTTACTACTGCCCGTCAGTTCCATTACATACCAATATATTCCATCTGCTCTTCCCTATTTTTGAAATTTCTCTTAGAAGTCGATATCTTCTCTCCACCATGTCTCATTTTCTTTCTTTGTCTATCTTCAAAACCTGTTGTGTAATACCCAGTATTTTCTCTTGCCTATCTCTGGGTTTACGCTCTTCCATTTCCTTCTCTCCTGCTTCTCCCATATCATTTCCTTCTTGATTCACGGTTTTAGTTGCACCTACTACGCCTTCTGTCACTATGGCGGCCAATATTTATTCTCCAATACCACATTTAATGTCTGTTTATTCCACTCTCGTACCCTCCTACTTTTTCGTGTCTTTTTGAGTTTTACGAAGCATTTAGTGACTAATAAGTTGTGGATGTTCCCTGGATAGGTAGGTATGCCAGTTTAAAACACCATTCCTGAGTCTGGATCTAATTATTATATAATCTATCTGGATACTAGCTGTGTCTCTCTACTTATTCCAAGTGTACGTGCGTCGAGGATGATTCCTGAACCACGCATTTTTTATCACTAGATTATTTCTCCGACAAAACTGCACAATAATCTCACCACGGTAATTTCTCCTTCCTAGCCCGTAATCGTCCAGGTCCCACCCATCTCTTCCTTCACCCACGACCGCGTTCTACTCCCCAATTACTACCTGATACGCGCTAACTCTCAGGTACACCACCAATTATTTCCTCCAACTGATCGTACACAGCATTTATCTCCTCCACTCAATGAGTAGAGGTAGGCATATAACCCTGGGTTATAACTAAATTCGTTGAATTTGCCTATAACTCAACGAATATATTACCTATTATTATGACTATACTACTATTTAATAAATAGGTAATGGTTCGAAGTTGGAACGGCGCTTCTCGACATACTCTTGCCATTAAGAAAGGGATTTGTAGAATATGCGAGATATATTATGGTCAAAATAACGATAAAATATTTTTCATCGACGAGAGAGAAATCCCTCACTTCGTATTTTCTAAATAGTTTTATTTGAGGTTACTTTGACATAGATTGATGATTAACGAGATAAGATATTTCTCCAATGGCCGTAAAATATATGCACCACTCGCCAAAAAAATCAAACACTTACTGTGTTGGTTTGCGGGAATGGGGACTCCGCAACAGGGACCAACCACAGCCTCTCCACTAGAGTCGCTCCCCCCCCCCCCCTCCTCGCCTCCCCCACTCTCCACTTCACCCACATTCCCACTGCTCACCAATGACCTTTTAGCCTTTACCAATTTACCCCACCCCCCCACTTCCCAACCCTTTTGTCCCTTCCCTATTTATTCTAGGATTTTCCTCCTCTTCATTCACTTTCAGCCTCGTGTTGCAAGTGTTTTTCCCTTCAGCTCGCTGAAGAGGACCACTTTGTGGTCGAAATACGCGTATCCGAATTTCACCCTCGTTCCCTGTTTATTGTTTTTGTTTTATTTGACCATGCTCTTCTTGAGCTGTTCTCCCAGAAATTTGGGGCCCTATTGTGTGTGTGAGTGAGTGTTTTGTGTGATTGCGTGTGTGGTTGTGTTAATAACTTGGCAGCCTTAGTAGAGTCACTACAGCTCTACGAAGGATCCCAGGTTATAACCCAGGAATTCTTAGCTGGGTCTCATTAGCCTACAAAGGATTCCAATTGTGTTGTGTGTGTGTGTGTCTGTGGTGGTCCCTGGCGAGGAAATTACTTTCACGTAAACCACCACAGGAGGGTATTCTGGTGGAGAGGCTGTGGTTGGTCCCTGTTGCGGAGTCCCCATTCCCGCAAACCAACACAGTAAGTGTTTGATTTTTTGGCAAGTGGTGCATATATTTTACGGCCATAGGAGAAATATCTAATCTGGTTAATCTATAGAGGCCGTAGAGCTCATCTACCTAGATTTATAGATTGATAATTTATGCATTAATATATTTAATTGGTTCCGTACTTGATATTAAGCAAGCGTTCATTTTTCGCTCAAAACATTCTTTGCTTCACTCAGACAAAGCCTTCAGAGCGAGAGGATTACTCCTGATTTCTGTAATATTTACGATATCTGTACGAACTATCTCAAAAAATATGAAGCTTGATCGGATACAAGTAAATTATAGTTTTATAAAATAGTTTTCGCGTATAAATAAGACCATTAGGAGTAATATGAAAAATAACTAGAATCTGTAGAAAGTACCAGTAGGCCATGCCATGAGTTGGGAACCTCACGCCATGTTTCGCCAAATCTCTCTTAATGAGCGGTAGTCTAGTGAGTAGCGCGCTCGCCTTGCAGTGAAGGATCGTGGTTTCGATTCTCCATTGGAGAACCTTTTGGTGATCGAATTTTTTCTAGTCACAATTTTTTTCAAAAACTCAGCAATATTAATATTTTCTTTCACAGATATGTATAGTCTTATCAGATAATTATTTCTATCTCTAGTTTTGGACTTTTTATACGGTAAAGATAGTTTCAGCGACTATAGGCTGGGAAACTGCTACTGAAACTGGGATTCTGACGCGTTCCATCGTGAGCAAGCATACTAGTTCTTTCAATTCCTTAAGTTTATACGAATGGCTAAAGTAATTTCCGTGTAATTACAGCAATATGTGTGTGCTATTCCATATCATGGCTCGAAGGTTCCGCAAAAAATGTCTTCTCTGCTTGTTATTTTCGTGCAGAGAATACATTATTGATGACAGCACAAAAAGTTCTCTTCTCGGCCGTCAACCGATCAGCGCCCAACTCATGAATTTTTCCTGCTCGTGTGGAAAGGGGTCCAACAGCTCACGAAACACTATTCATGAATATGGAATTCATGGATGAATTTACGAAATAAACTGCCGTGGTACACCGGCTAAATAAAATATGTGTTGTCGGCATGAAAGAATCACATGATTTCTCTTTGCATTAAAACTAAATATATACTCACGAATTTACCTACTGCTGCGAATATGGTGATGCTAACTTTTTCAATTTCCGCATCATTCACATGAATTAATGAATTCAAAAAAGATATGGTAATTTTTTCACAGATTTTTATTTCAATTCAACCGGTTTCGTCGCATAGGCGACATCATCAGGCCTGATGATGTCGCCTATGCGACGAAACCGGTCGACTTGAAATAATAATCTGTGAAAAAAGTACCATATCTTTTTTGAATTCATTAGAATGGATTTTCAAAAAGTGAAGCCCGAAACCATCGAGTTTAACCCGGCGTTACTCGCGCGGGGTGCCCTGAACACCCCACCCTATTTATCATTGTATAATTTTTTTAGTATTTATTTCATGGACCTCTCTTCTTCAGTAGCTGGAATGTGATATGTTTTCTTTCTAATGACACCAGAATTTTCAGGCTTACATTGTAAACAACCTGCGTAGTAGCCTCAAAAGGGACATTGTTCGTTTTACCCAATTTCCTATGGCCAATGATTACTCCAAACTTCACTGTTTTTTGTTGCAACTGTGTAACTGTGAAATGTTTGTTACAACATAAAATGCATTCTCGTATTTTACTTTTATCTGCTGGAGGATGCCTCTCAAACCATTTGCTATGTACTCGCTCCCGGCGTTACTGGCGCGGGGTGTCCTGAACACCCCAGTTGTCTCCGCGCCGTAGACTCCTCGGCATGTGCTTTTTGTGAGGTAGATTTTTCTTGATATTATCCTACCATTGAACAATATTGATGAAATACTAAATATATTCATGGTTTACCTTTTGGTCATAATCTCTTATCTAAATTTCAGGTTTTCTGCTCGAGATGGCTACCTACAACGTTTTCTAAAATATTATTTTATTCATCTCCATATTACCATATATAACTTCATATCGAGTGTAGTAGGTCACCCAGTAAAAGGTCATTACCTAATATTGGAAGTTTAATTTTGATACATTTTCCTACTTCTAAAATATAATTCAGAAACACGGTTTTTATGGGTAACTACTTCGCACGGTATAATTTCATGTTAGAAAGAATACATTTTTGTGCTAATTGCTTCGAATTCATTCTTGTGTCGGTGCAATGAAACAATGTGTTTTTATATTTTAATACATATCTTCTATTCTTTTTCTAGGGAAATTTATTGCAAAATCAAAACTATGCTTTTTTATCTGTAGATGTCGACAAATTTAGAGAAGGAAAGAGAAAGAATAATAAGACTTTTGAATGAATCATCCGATGAAGAATTGACTGACCCGGTCGATATTTATGCTGACGATTGCGTTGAATCTTCTGAAGACGACACCGAAGCATAGGAGGAGGCTGACATTTCCGAAATGAACTGTTCATTGAAAATTACAATATTTTATTGGGGAAGTAAAACACAACTACATGGAGCGAAAAGGAACTACGCCCCAATGAAAGAACACCAAAATCAAATATAATTTCCAAAAACCTTGATTTCAAAGGTTGGAAAGAAAATATCAAGAGCACTATTGATTGCTTTCGATTATTTTTTTATAGGTAAGTGGTAAATACAATTACTGTATGCACAAATATTCAAATTCAACTCGTAGGTGTGAATAATTCGCGTGCGAGAGATGCCAGGCCAACTGACGAGGAAGAAATTGAATGTTTCATAGGGCTTCTGCTCTTCGAGGGAACAAATAGATATGGGTGACCACATATAAAGAATTGATGGGATCGAGATGGCTTGGGTGCTGGTATATTTTACGAGGCAAAGAATTATCAAAGATTCTGTTTTCTTTTGCAGTGTCTCAGATTTTATGATATAAAAAGCAAGGTAGAAAGAAAAATTATTCACAAAATAGCTCCAATTCGTCAATGTTTTGGAATGCTGGTGAGAAAGTTTCAGGATAACTATGCCATATCGGAGTACACCACGGTAGATGAGCAATTAGTCGGCTTTAGGGGAAGATTCAGTCAAATTATCCTGTAAGATATGGCTTCAGAATATTGGCATTGGTTGACGATAATGTATTCTATACTTTCAATTTGGAGGTATATGCAGGGAGTCAACCCGAAGGACCCTACAAAGTAGACAATACTCCTAAAGAGGTGGTGAAGCGCTTAGTGGAACCAATTTTTGGGACGTGGAGAAATATCACTACTGAAAATTGGTTGCTAGTGTTCCCCTTGCAGAAGATTTGTTACAAAGTAAATTGACACTGATGGGAACTATGAAAAAAAGGAAATGCCACCTCAGATGGTTTGCACAAAACAGAAGGACGAGAATTGAAGTCTCTTTGGAATTAGAAAGAGCATGACTATCTTATCTTATATTCCCAAAAAAGGTAATAATATAACTTTTTGGAAACGATGATAACGTATATCCAAGAAGCATAATGTATAGATCAAATTTCCTACGAGCAATTGCGAGGGAAATGACAAAATCATTTATAAGAAGAAGATCGTAAATAAATTATCCCAAAGGAACTGAAAAGAAAGACGGATTATTTCAGTGATTCATCAACGTGTGAAAGTTCAACAAAAAAGAGAAAAGGAAAAAATGGTAGATGTTTTGTATGTCCAAGGAATAAAGACAATAAAGCATAAATGTTCTGTTGCTCGTTCGGTAAGTGGATGTGAGCGAAACATATGATAAATATTTGCTACTGTTGCAATAAAAAAGGTAATTGATCATCTAAGTATCATTGAAGTTAAACTTAAAGAGCCAAAAGTACAATTTGTGATTTATTTTTTTTTTAATCTGTATTTTTGAAACGTTTTGGCAAAATTTGTGAGTACGAGGTGACAACGGACTACGGTGACTATGCCATAATAAAAGTATTATCAGTATTTCATATTCAAAACTCTGATAAAGTAATTTACGTAGGAGACAGAGGCGGATCCGAGCATAAATTTTGCGGGATATCCCCCCCAAAAATTAGAAATCAGCAACTTATGTATATTCTAAGTTTCCCGGTTTCCCACATTATTTATTCTATGACCATTCTTTTCAGTCCCAGTCGTTGCTAAGTCACAGTCCCGCTAGGCACGTCCTTTTGCCTCATAATCCGATTTTGAGTGTCTATTGCGATCCTTAACCCTCTCGAGCTTTTATTTTTTTAAACCAATGCCTTTGCCTCATCATCAGCGAAGTCCAGCAATATTACCAGTTAAAAACTTCTATGGTTAACAGTTCTCCTCGGAACACATTCCGCTTATAGCCATTCTCGATATTTTCTCATTCATGTTTTACATTATATTAGTTTCTTAGGAAGCATAAGTATTTTGCAGCAGCAAAAACCACAGATTAAGAGAAATATTGCAGCAGAAATTCTTTCGTAATTTATATATATTTGTATATTAACGTTTCTGCTTCCATTGTATTACATTTTTAATTTTTTCTTCTCCTCCAGTTTATAGGTAGACATTTCCAGATCTTCAAACGATTTCACAACACGCCGAATAAGTGTGCTGGTGCATAAAACACTGAGGTTTAGCTTAAGGTTTTAACCTACACAACATAAATCAATGCACTATAATTTATTGTGGTATTATAATTTCGCTGTTTACTAGTTTTTTATTTTTACTGTCAGTTGGATTTGAACTTGGAAATCAGTTACATTAATCCAACTATAAGTTGATATTTAAACTAATACTTAAATTATAGCATCGATTTCCTCTTGATGCTAGACTTTCATGGTCTACATCCCTCCATAAAAGAATAACTTTAATGTTTACGCAGGGCTGCATTACATACATGCTTGCTTTATTTTCCGTTTTCAATATCCGCTAGGAATTTTAATTCATTTTACGATTGTTAGACTGTACTTCTGGACAAACGAGCGCTTTGAGCTAAGCCCTTACAATATAATTACAGTTACTCCAGCGTAAATTATTGGTATTCATAATATGGAAGAGATATTAAATCTATGGAAATTTTATACACTCCACTAAAACTTAATATGTTACTGAAGATTTTTCATTTCTTCCCTATACATGGATGTATTTCATAACGTAATGACCAGCACTGAATTTTCATTGCGTCTTATTATATTAAAATTTAACCACGTAGGACATTTAGGTACCTACTAACAGTGCAACGCTGAATCACAGCATTCTGAACCCATTGCTAGACATCTGATGCTATTGGAAAAATCATCAAGAGTAAAGAATTAACTAGCGTCATAAGATTTCGGTTTTAAGTTTGCAAAACGAAAAAAGAGCGACTAAGCGGTTTGCGGCTGAGCATTGCCACACTGTCGACGAGAGCGGAACAGGCGGTTTATGCAAAAATGAGCGCGGTCGCTACTATCAAGTCTTAGCGAGAGCGAGATGGATGACTCTAGGTCCCAGAATGTATAGTTACCTATACACCATTATATCCCAGTGCCATTCCATCTAAGCTGACGCCTGGACAAGAGTGAGCATCTGACCGCGCTCTTAAAGACCGGCAGCAACTCAGAGCAAGAATATAGACCTTAGCAGCAGCTCGAAAGAGTGTTTGCGAGAAACAACAGAGGGTGTACAATTGTTGCCATGACTATCAGTTGCCGAGGCACAATATTCCGTTAGCATAAGAAGAGTAATTTCAACCTTAAATTGGTCACAACTATTCTTGACGAAAATAAACTGCATACTGAAATCATTACCTGGATTCAATTAACTTCCAATAGACACTACTGATTAATCGAATGCTTTCTTGAAAATAATTGATTTTAATATGGTTGAATTAACAGCAAAGTATGCAGTACTTGAAAATCACCGAAGAGTTTATCATAGGGAGTGGGACAACAATGTTTCTGCCACTCAAAAAAGTTAGTTCCTACGAGAGCAAGTCGAGAATAATTTGCTTTGCTCTACTTTCGGGCGATCCTACGCAAACTCAACTAAACGGCCATACTATCGTCACATAACTACCTGGGTACCACCGGACACCGACCCTATCAAAAGAAGACTTTTAGGGCCTTCAACCAAACACGCACGCTCTCTGAGGGATCTGCACACCCATGAGCTGCTGACTCGAGGAAAAAATATCCATTTCCTACGATCCTCAGAGCGCCGTGAGAAACGGTGTGGGTGGGAGTGAGAGAGGGGGCCGGCAGAGAAGAGATCAAGAGTCAGGTGGAGGATGTGATGCCGTTGACGGGACTGCAGGCAGAAGCTTCTTCCCTCCAGCAAGTATAGCTGTAAAGTTCTACAGGATAGCAGAGTACTCAACATAGAGGCTTCTCAACTACAAAAGCGAGTCGTCGCATTCCACCCTTGTCTATTGCCAGTCAAAAGCACTATCTATAGCATATAATTGGGAGTAGGGCTGTTTAGAGAAATAGGTCGCGAGTTTTACGGCCTGAACATTAAAAGTCGAGGGTGCAGTGCGCCAAATTAGTCTTATAGCTCCATTAAAGTTTTCCGAAAGTTTATATACGAGTGAATCATGGAATGAAGATAGTTATTGTTTCTGATGCGTTAAAACGACAAGTGGCTATCAACCACGAATTCGTTGCTCATCGAGAAAATAATTATATATTTCAGTTGAATTTTAAATTAATCTTTTTAACGATTAAACATCTTTTTTATTTTAAGAAAACCAAACATAGTTTTTACGGATGCTATTTACGGTATTGATTATCAATGCGGTTAATAGGCGGAATTGTGGGTATTTCCTTGCAAACTATTTAAAGACCATATTAATGACATTACTTTAGATATTCAAATCTAAATACAACATTTTCCCTGATAGTATAGCGTCAATAAGCCATTTGAGAGTGCTGAAAAATAAATAAATTAGAGTTTCACTTAAAATGACGAAAATTTCAAATTAACTAAACATAAAATTTTTGTGAGAGTACTTCATAGTCTTCTACAGTTTTCCACCAGTTTTTCTTAATATTTTATTCTTTCTCTTTAGAGCCTAGCTAATATTTTTAATGAAGTGAAATGACCAAAAGACACAAAAGTACCGAAGTTTGGAGTTGGTCTAGAATATCGCTCTACTAGAATTTTGCGCAATGCTGGAGATATATGAGCTATATCGTTGAAACCATAACAAGGACCTAGAGATCAGAGGATAAAGTGGTTCCTTTATAGGCCTTGGGGCCCCGAACCGATGTTTTACATTTTATCTCATTACGGATGAACTGATGAACCGATCATCGTGAAATTCTGCCCGTTAGTACATGAAAGCACTGGATAATGCGTTTGGTATATATATATGAAATACCCTAAAGCTTCCAAAGGCCCCAAATGGGGACCTCTGTACCCCTTTTTAAACGCATAATTTAGTCTGGGTTATTGTTGGGAAAATGGTGAAACGGTAGGTTTTTCGCAGGAGGGTGAGTAAAAGTAGGAGTGAAATTTTATATTTTCAGTCCCTTCTTCTCGGCGTGCAGTGGAGGAATGGTTTTGATATGGGTACTGGGATTAACCTGAGGGAAGGGTAGGGTACCACAGAGAAGATTTTAGAGGGTTGCGTCAGACAGAGGTGCCGTTACGGGTGCATTGATCAATGCATTCCTTAATTTGAGGAAGAAGAGTTCGGTCTGTGTATGGGAATTTGCAATTAACCAGAAGGAGCCAGAGGTTTTCTTTAGCCATATATTTACCTAACATTAGACCTTATTGAGGTATTTGGAATTTTTTGTTCGCCTGTTAGTCATGGCTTATAGAATTTGCGAAAGGATTATATAACACAAATGGGAAAATTTGGAGTTGAGAGGAACATGGCCGTTGTGATCAAGAAGACCCTGGTGAGCAAATTTAGTCCGGGTAGTTTTGGAAAGGATAGATTCAGAGTGAGGAATAATGGAGAGGGTGTCATCTTGGATGACGCCCAGGAATAGAGAAAAATGGTTTTAGGGAAAGAATTGTTAAAAAGTTAACAGTGTTGCACTTAAAAGGATTAACCTTAAGGTGCCAGGTGTCCAAACAATCCCTAATAATTTCTATAAGGTCCTGCAGGGGAGGGGATCTTGATATTTTTCTCACCGCCAGCTCTGAGTGGATATGGTGATATCATCAGCGTAGAGGAATAGTTGGGTGAAAGGAGAGGTGGGAGGGTATAATATATTGAAAAGAACGGGCTAAAAACTGCACGTTGGGGTAAGCTTGTATTGATAAAAAATGGAAAGAGAGGAAGAAGTTGTGTTTAATAGACAAGGGACTATTAAGTAGAAAGAGTAGAATGATCTTATTAGATTAAGGAGGATTTGTTAAGGTTATTAAAGAACTAGGGGAGCATGATGATTGTGGAGGATTTCCAGGAGATTGGAAAATATGAAGAACCAAGGAAAGCGTTACATTTATTAAAGAGTTGGAGCATGAACTAAAGTGGTAGGAGTTTGACAGAACGTGAAAGCAAACATTGGAGCCCGAGCAGCATTTATTGGGTAGGGAAGAGTTAATAGTTTTGACATCAAGGAGACCTAAGGTCGGGTAAGGGGGAAGTGAAAAATGAAATGGGAAGGTAAGATAAGGGAATTCATAAATTTCGTATGAAACTAGTATCCGCATCGTAAAGGGTTAAAAATAGAATCTCGGTCTGACATGGACCTTGTAGCAATGACAATTTTTTCTTCTCACTGAGTTAAGATCGCATTCTTTTACCCAAATTATATGGGATGTTGTGTCTTAAGTCTGTGCTTCCCGATTAAGTGTTCTAGTACTTGTCGTCATTCATTTTAAAATTGTCCTTTAAAGCACTTTCATTCTTTTTTGGTGTATGTGAACTTAACACACATTAAAATATGTACTGGGGTCATTAGCTTTCATGCTATATGGCTACGATTTTATGGCATAGTCGTTGTTGAAACTATGCATCCGTTATACATACGAAAAGTTTACCCCAAGGCAAAGGTGTACGTAATGTGTGGTGGTGCAGTCCAGGGGGTGGCAAAACGGTTCAAAGATTGTAAAAATAATAATGAGATGAAAGTTGAGGGGTCCACCACCTCCATTAATCAATGGGCGTCGGAATGAAACCCTTATGGGACACCACTGCCTGGAGGGTCAGTGAATTATTAAATGTGTAACATTCCTTTGTGGAAATTTCAGATCAGATACCTGATCTGAAAATTCCAGATCAGGATTAAATCCTGATCCGGAATACTCCAACAGCTCTAATTTTATACATAAACGTTTAATTCTGTTTTCAATTGATGATTCAAAGAAAGACCTACGCGGTAAATTGGTCCGCCCAACAACCTTTTAATTTTCTCACATAAACGAAACGATACGGTGCTGGAAATGTTTCACTAAGAACGTTGAATGTCAAGACTTGTTTGTTTTACAAGGCGGTATCATTGTGAGAGCTATTGAAACATGCTCAATAGTCGCTCATCAGAAATATTATAGTAAACGGAATTGCAACTCATGATAATATTGTATAATGCAATCAACTTAGCCGGGTAAAACCATATCCACATGTGTCTGCAGTTGGCATGGCAACACTCAAAAGCCCATCAGCAACGATGATGGTGGTCAGCACCATATCTTTACCAAATTTACAGTTTTATTGGATCATATTTCATTGGATCAGATCAGACCTCATTTCCTTTATTTGATTTGCTGATTTTGATCAAACTTAAGTTGAGAGATATATAAAACATATTCTATTTCAAAACAGATCTGATATATGCAGCAGCATCTCAGACTTGATCTGGTTTAGATCAGACCGGAACTAGTTCAGATCAGACCTGATCTCCTCATATCAGATTCAATTTGATTCTGATCATACCTGATCAAAACGGATCAGAAATTTATGCAAGGGATGGACCTGACGGATCCTCATATCAGACCTGATGTGGTTCAGATCAGACCTGATCTGGCTCAGACAGATCTAATCTGGCTCAGATCAGACATGATCAGAAATTTCCTAAAGAGTTACACCATGTGTTAACTCTTTCATACTGTCTGATTTCCACTGAGCTACTTGACCCACCATCACGTCAAGTTAAGGTAATTACATTAATAAGTAAGTAATTAAGCTTAAGCTTTGTCCTTCCATTCAGTTAATAGAATGCCACCAAATTATGATGAAGTGTAATCGGAGGAGACTTACTGCTGTCAATTGTGCTAAAAATAGGAAGTACAGGTGGGATTATTTCGATAGAAATAAGTCAGGTTGAAGAGAAACTCACAACTAGCTACAGAGTCAATCTGCTTCAAATTAAAGACATCAAGGATCCACAGATTTACATTCTCAATATGGTCTGGTTACTGAGCAAGAGTTCTTCCCTACACAATATTCATGTTGCTTTCTCTGAACTGGAAATTTATGCCAATATCAGTATTTGGGACCATGACATACAAAGCCTGTATGTTGACCACAGCATAATCCAGTTTTATTTCCGGTCAGTTCCTGTTAACCTTATCTTAAGAGATAATGGTGTTTTTCTCTAAGTAGACAGTGATTGAGTACTTGACTGATGTTTTACTGAAAATAAGCTGTGGTTATTATAAAACAAACTAGATTTTGGCTCCTGATATGAGATACTTGGAATTCACCTAAGTCCTGCATCTGTCATTAAAGAGTTTTGTTGAATTCAGACTAAAACCGACCCGGGTGGTTTGAAAATTACTTACTTAAGTTTTTTGGGTGCATTTATTCCATCATATACGGTTCAATTCTTAAATTTTACTTCTCAGCATAGCAATCAGCTCCATTGCTCATCTCTAATGCATGCTAATAGTATGCCCCTCTTTGTAAAATATAATATTCTACCTGTAGGTACCTTGCATATATCTTTTTAGCTTACTTCTATTAGTCAAAAATATTATTACTGAATTCAGAATCAATGAATCGTTACATCAATATGGCACCAGGGGAAAAAAAGATATTCTTGTAGAGGGATTTTATTATTGAAGTAATTATTTTTACATGTATTTTTTCAACCTACAGGTTCCCAAAAAATGACTCTTTAAGGAGGTGCTGGGAGCAAGCCGTGGGTGGTGAAAATTGGACTGCCCCTCAAGGTTCAATTCTCTGTTCTGTCCACTTTAAATTAAATAAAGGTAGCATACCTTCTGTTTTAACTAATAGAGAGAGGGATGAACATTTGGTGAGAAACAATTTTTATAATTTATAAGCATTATTTATTTACTTATATCATGATATTTTTGCTTCAGCTTCCCAGAATGGGTTTAGTCATTTTTTAGCTTAAGTGAACGTTAGCTTAAACAAATGAGAATGTCAAGGTCTCGTACAGCTCCCGTCCCATGCGAGGACACTATTTTTACCCTTTCCAATGTATTTCAAACTCCTTGGATGAACGATTACGTGGTGTTTTTCAACTTCAAAATCAGTGGGGGACGGTTGATGGAGGAGAGTTGACGATCAGAATAAGGTGAAGGCCAAAATGCGGCATTGGGAGGTTTAGGGAGATGGAATAGGGGGGTGGCAAGGGGGGAAAAGGCCCTGCTTTACCAACCTTATCAAACGCTGCGTAGCTCGGAGGGTCGAATGCCGAAAGGGGAAAACCATTCGACCACTGCCAGTCTTTTCACCGCTCTTTCCTCACCGCCCCCCTTTGTACTCATCCCCGTTTGTAATCCCCCACTCTATCCCTCTGTTCCTTGGCGAGTGGAAGTTCCAGTTTGCGTGATTTTCTAAGTTCGCGATCTTTTAATTATAAAATGATATTCCGGCTGCGGTTCTGGGGGTTGGGGTGCGACAGGTGGAGAGTTAAAGGCGGGTTGCCCATTTCTCCCAAAAATAAGGAAGTAGTCCTTTTTAATTAAGAATCGGCGATTGTCACGGGTCCGTGTCACAGGCGCCGCCCTTCCCATTCATTCCCAGGCATTCCATTTCACTGCGGAGGAGTGTTCTCCTCCGCAGTGAAATGGAATGCCTGTCGAGTCTCTCTCTCCCACCCCTCCATGGATGCGATGAAATTCAGGCTGGAAACTCATACCTACCTTACCTCTGGCCAGTGGCGGATACATATGGGGGACGCGTGGGGGGCGCGCGCCCCCCCCTTGCGGGGCCTCCCGCATTGCCGCCCGCGCCGCCCCACTGGTCCGGATCCGAAAAAAGGCGGACAAAAGTCATTTTTTCGACTTTCTTGAACATCACTTTAAATATGCAGTTCTTGTAGCAAAATGTCTGGGGAATCCTACCGCACACTTAGTTTTGCATAAAAAGTTTTGTTAAGTTTAGTAAATTGCTTCAAAGTTGAGCTAATTTTAGCTAAACCGCGCTCTTTTCATTTTTTCGAAAAAATACACATTTTTGACAATTTATTTGCTCTATTTCGTATTAAAAATTGGTAAAATGAGTGTGGTCTATAACTATATGGACACTTTACCATGAGAAAAACTAGGTTTCAATATTGTAGTGGTTGTGATGATCGTTGAAGGAGTTCTTCAAGAGGAATCATTTTTTCTCGCAAATTTCGCATAAACGTTGGATTATAAAAAGTGACACCGAGTGACACGGAGATTCTTATAGTGGCAAGAGTGGGTTATATTAGAAATATATTAGTAAATGATTTAGCTGCAAATATTTACAAATAAGTGAATGACAACGACTTATATGACTCTCTGCCGCGGACGTGAACGTCGGGACTAGACACGCGAGCTTCGTCACAGTGGAGACACATTGGAAAACACGTCTTTTCCAATGTTTCATTGATTAGGATTTTAATAATGAAGAAGTTTACTATGTTTTTATCTATTATATTCTGTTCTTGGCCGAATTTACTCTAGAAAGAGCGAGAGAATCAATTTCAGACTGCGATACTAAGCGAAATTGTGACGCTGGGAGAGGAGGAAAATATTTTCTTCGATCCCTTCTCAGTACGATTCCCATCGAATTTTGTTAATCGTTGGAAGTATGTAAGACTGGTTGTATGCACTGCTGCTGGGAAAACTCACCTCTGGCTGTCTCTTTCCTCAAAGCCTAAAGGCCGTTTTACACGGGGCACGTCATTGCGCAATCTGACGTATGTCCGAAGGCGCAGTCAAAATTGCGTCGTGTAAAGCGGTGAATTGCGAGAACGCATGCGAGAATGCATGGATGCGAGATGGCAAAATAGCCCCTGTTCTAATTTCGTTCATGCATTCGCGCAATTGCCCGCCATATTAGAAATTAATGCAGCTCTAACCTGCGCAATGACGTGCCCCGTGTAAAACGGCCTTAAGTGACAGGAGACCCGCTAACCGCACACGTGGCGGACCCAAGGGTAGTGGGTAAGGTCCTTAGTCGGGATATTTTACTATCCCTACTTAGCGCACCACCCAACTTGTGTTTATTGCCTAAAGGCGGTTTCTTTGACCTGCAAGTGAAATTGCACGTGTTAACAGATGTGGTATTTATCCTCCAGGCGCATCTTTCCAGATGGGTTTTATTGGAGGGCTGCCGCTGGTATGCATTTTCGCACAAAATTCAGGCATTGCACATTTCTCTTTATGCGGTCCACTAAAAACCCTCCTGGTTATCCTCGGGAGTAGACCCAGGTTCTTGGGGGTGGTGGTAACTTCTCTTCCTAACCTCCCCCATGCTTCAGTCGAAACATTTTGGTGCTCTTCAGTTGGTCCTTTTCCATCGATGTGTACACATGCCAGTTCTTAGTCGTTGGGTACTCAGTTGGCAATAGTTTTCGTGGTTTGAAGTGATCTCTGAAGTAAGTGTTAGTGTTGTGATAATTCGGAATAGTGTTGTAATTCAATGATTTTTTTGTTTCTGGCCACCACACTAAATTTTGCATTGTTTTTGCTTCCGTTGAAATTCCTAACTTTCTAGAATGAAGAATATTGTTCAGCATTTAACGAATCAATGATTCTAATTTTTAGCTCACGGCTATGTCGTTAACATTTACGCGGAAGCAACTTCACGGTAAAATGCAGGAGAAAAAAGGAGAATCAATGGACGACCGGGAAAGTAATTTGACGGGATTTCTTGAGGATTGCCTACATTTTACACGGTGATGAGCACGCAAAAAATGAGCTCAAAAAGTTTTTTAAAGTAAATATTTTTGTTGGTTATGAGAACAGAGGGCGAGCTTGCTCTCGAAAGAACTCATTTTTTGTATTGGGTACGCGACTTGGTTGGATCAAATCGTTGATTTCACTGATGTTGTGTATCGTAACTTTCCAGGCCCCTCAGGTTCGTATATTCCCTGTGTTTTAATTGTGATATGGCATCCCTTGGGCTATTGTCTAAGTAATAAGCCTTTTTTATCAAGCAAATCTAATAAAAGAAAGGGTAGGCCAAACAAACAATTTTCGGATGTCACTATCCGATCAAAAAGAAGGAAAACTATATTCCTTAGAGAAAATACTTTCCCTGCAGAGCTGTCTTCTGCTACAGCCATGAATCTAAAAGAGAGAGGACATGGCGCGCAGAATCGTCTCTACGATGACCCCCCCCCCCCTACACGGGCAAAACGAATATTGAAAAAGTGGAAGAGGGAAAAGAAAGAAGGTACTTTAGGAGAAATTTAAAAGTTGAATGGGTCTATTAGTTGATCTACCAAAGCCAAAATATGGCACATCGAATGATGGCAACACAGCTAGGCGCTTCTTCAAAAATGCCCGCCTATCACCTGAAATTACTGGTAAGGATCCATTTATTTTACAAAAATATTCTTTTACTTCCACGATTTCAACATGAAATAAAATATAAAATTGATTTTAAGTCGTAGAAAAAGAACTTATCATTAAAATTTCAAATATTTTGAGAGCTTCGTCATGCGACCTTCTAATTGAACCCACAAGATTTAAAGAATACTTTATGGACACGGCAAAATGTTATGTTAAATATTATGAGTGGTTCTACATGCCACCCACAGAGCATAAAGTTCTGCTGCATGGTGCAGATGTGATTGAGTCAGCTCTTCTTCCAATTGGAGAGCTTTCGGAGGAGGCTCAGGAATCGCGGAATAAAGATATAAGAACTTATCGCATCACGCAAGAAACATTTCAAGATTCCACACGACTGAGGGCGTTTTCCGGAAACTGACCCTGACCTCTGATCCATTAGTCAGTCGGTACATTAGTTGCTGAATTAAATAAATACATTGGCCTAAAATATCTGCCTAAAGAGGTCCGTGAGCTCTTGCAAGAATATTCTGACTCAGCGAGTGAATGCGAGGAATAGGAGTGGAATTCAGGAGAATCTGATTTGTAATTTTTATAAATTGTAAAGTTAATAAGATACTAAGTATGTTTTTATTAACATAAATGAGTTAATTTGCACTTAAAACCGTTATAATATTTATTTAATAATTATTTTTTAGTTTCAGCGGCACTACCTCTGCTAGCTGATAATCGCAATCACTTCAACGAAAGAATCAATTCCCCTAACTGCCTTACCTTTAACCATTTTTTTAAATTATTTACTAATTTAAAGGTCTAGAAGTCATATTATGCAAATACTTTTTATATATTTGCATATTTAATAATAACAGGCGTTTTCTATGCAGTCTCCTCATTATCGGTTAATTTAGCATTAAAATTCCCAATATATTTTAAAATAATTATTTTTTGTTGAAAATAACAGCAGAAATGAACTAATCACGTCTTAAAACATATACATGACAATTTTCAAAGTAATCTGACAAAAATCTGATTTTTGTCCCTCTTTTTCGCGATCCGGACCACTTTTCGCCGCCCCCGCCAGTCAGCCCGCACGCTATTCGTTCGTGTCTTTCGTCATTCGACTCTGAGTCGAGTTATCGAGTAGTTGTACTTTCTTATGTAGCACGCGCGCGCGTCCGCGTCATCCTATTTTTTACGTTTCTGTCTGGCACATATAGATCGCTAACTTACGCGAAAAGTCGCGGTCATTCTAGTGATCTCGATACGTTATTCTGTCTGGCATTTGTTCGAGAAAAGTCGCGAATTTTCTACTGTTTGTATTTGTTCACACTCCTTATAAGTCTGGAAGCGAACATCCTGGCACCGAATGTTCTCGAAACTACCGAGCTACATATATAAGGGAAGCAGAGTCGCTGCCAGGCAGTCAGTTTGAAAGCTACAATCGTCGCGATAACTTGCGCCCCCCTCTTGAGTTTTTTCTGTATCCGCCACTGCCTCTGGCTGACCTCTAGTTTCTTCCCCATCAGGGATTGAGATCTCCCATGTTAAACGGAGGTACCTTCCCTCCCTTTCCCCTCCCTTCCCTTTAAATTCCAAGTGCCGCAAGTGACTCTAAAGCAAGCAGCAGAGCTTCCAAAGTGAGAAGTTAAATACATTACAGCATTTCAGGTGCTTGACAAATACTATTAACAATTCAAAGACCACTCAGTGGCAATCGCACAAGCAGCATAATCTCGGACCTATGAAACATGTAGTAGCTATCACACTAGCAGGACCTCAGAGGTGAGAATCAAAAGGCATTACACTATGGCTACTGCCACACCAAAACTATCTAAAGTACAAGTACCATACAATGCCTCAATAGTAAGCAGATTAAATATTCTACATTCAAAACATATATGTATGATCTGGTGCTTTCCCCGAATAGTTGATGAATTAATTCTTCTCAGGTTTCCAACCGGGTTAGAATCTCCATTATGGCTGACGCCTCGATGCACGAGTCGGGCATTGAAGCGTCGGCCATAATGAAGAGTCTAACCCGGTTGGAAACCTGAGAAGAATTCATTCATCAAAAAATGGAAGGTGGCTGGCTCTAGGAGGTAAAGTGATGGGAACTGTTAGGGACACAGGAGTCTAGGTACGACAATACCTAAGATATGGTACCTATACCTAGATTAGGTAATTTTGGGTACCAGAATGCCAAAATTAGGCATAGTAGTTGATGAGACCTTAAGTATCTATACCTAGATAGATTGCTGTTTACTGAGAATAGGCCACGAGCCATGAAAACCATAGCTACCTTTGCCATAGCATTAGAAGTACCCATAGTGCCATGATCTTCGAAGCCTACTATACGATCCCTCAACCTGTCCTAAGCCAAACCGGGCTTCAATGACATTTCGTCAAATAGAAGACAGCAGTACCTGTCCTTCTCTTCCATTCCCTCAACAACAGAAGAAAGAAAGTGGAAAATTTCTGTATTGATTCCAGGAAGAAAAGAGAAGTGGGAAAGAGTTTGGCATAAAGTTTTTCGACAAGGGAGAGTAAGTAAAGCCCGAAGTAAAGAGTAGCATTTTGGGCTTATTTTGAAAATAGAGAGAGCAAAGACTTTCTCCTCATGGGACCATCTTCTTCCTTTGGGTTTCCTTTTCCCTTCCCTCAGTATCAATTTCATTAACATGACAGCAGGTGGGGAAACATTTTTATCCAGGCCATGTAATAATCTGCTGCCCATGAGGCGGGGAATTGACTTAATATTTTCAGTAATTTTAGACAACTTCTTCCATTGTCTGCGCTGATTCTTCAATCTATTGTACATATCTTTCATTTTTGGAGTCAAGTCAGAAACTCTTGTCATGCCAATATCTTGAAGAATTGAGCGTCGAGTACCTTTCCTAACCGAAGAACATATCATGGTTGTAGTGAGAGACTCACTACAATCAGGCATGTTAGCAGAGAGAGAAGATGGTATGACAATGGAAGGTATTGCAAGGGAAGGCCTTTCCTCTTCTAGTGCAGGACTTTGGCAATGGGAACCAATGACAGTGTCATTGGCTCCACCATCAAAGGTACTAGGAGAGGAAGATACAGGGGTTAAATCTACAGATAACACTGGTCGGCAAAAAAAAATTTTGTGGAGCCCTGATACCATTCCTGTTGATTCTTATGTTAAATGACCTCCTGAATCCGAATATGACATCAGTTTTCCTCCATCACCCACCATTTTTGGGGGAAGCCCCCCACCACTCTTATTTTTATCACTTTCTGATAATTTGGAGGGATGGAAATTATTATTTTATTATCATTTATATTTCTTCTCACGTTTTAGAGAGTCGAAAAGTTCTAAAACATGAACTTTTTTCGTAAGTAGGTAGATTTGGGGGGATTAGTCTCCGTAAATTGTAAAAAAAACGCATTAAAAATGATCAACTTTTTCTTTTTTTCGCAATTTTTTCACTTATTTTCTTCAAATTTCAGCTCCTATTATATCTTTCCCTCCCTCAAATATCCCAGAATGATGGAAATATAATTCAACAACATATAGCAGCAATAATAAAAACATTTAGGAACACTGCATAGCAACAATAATTAAAATATGTAGCAATATTTCAGAAGATACGCTTCCACGCTGGCGCTCTCAATACATCGCGCGCATCAATAAAGAGTAAAATGATAAATGTAAAGAGCGATGAATAACATAAGTACATTCATTGGGTATTTGATTTCCTTTTATACCCTGAGGTAGAAGTTTCTCGTGCCAAAAACCAGCAGTACTTCGCCAAAATGCCCGCATTCCACTTCCCTGAAAATCTCCTCTCAAATTTGCTGTCTTGATGGAACCGTTCCCCGTGTTCATCTGAAACTGCTCCTAAATATTCTGGGAAAAAGTCCAGGTGTGAATGAAGGAAATGAACTTTTAGTGACATTTTACACCCCATGGCTCTATACGCAGACAACAATTCCTCGACATGTGCAACATAATCATCACTATTTTGTTACTCAAAAAGTTCTCACACACGTTTCGGAATCCAAGCCAAGCTCGGTTTCTTTATGATTCAGGTGTTTCATAAACGTCGAATCTTGGAAAAGTTTTCTAATCTGGGGGCCCACGAATACTCCTTCCTTGGTTTTAGCCTCACTAAGACGAGGAAATTTAGTTTTTAAAAATTGAAATGCATCACCTGTCTTGTCTATTGCTTTCACCAACTGTTTCATCAGTCCGAGTTTGATGTGCAATGGTGGCAAGTAAATATTTTCTTTCGCGACCAGAGGATCACGGGCGACATTTTTATAACCAGGAGTTAAGCTTTCTCGCAGAGGCCAGTTCCGTACGATGTAATGTTTTTCTCGGGCTCGGCTGTCCCATTCACAAAGGAAGCAGCAGTATTTCCTGAAGCCTGATTGCAGTCCCGTGAGTAGAGTGACAACTTTCAGGTCAACGCATACTTTCCAATAATAATCGTGATAATTAATTTGTTCAAGGATTCGGCTGATATTTCCGTACGTCTCCTTCATATCAACAGAGTGACAGGGACTGAAGGTAACTCATTCCTATTAGCCAACATGACCACTTCCAAGCTTGTCTTTGACGAATCTATTAACAGCCTCCATTTTTCTAGGTCACATGGCATCATCAGTTCTATCATCAATGCATTTGAATTAGGGCAAAACACCAAGCCTTCATCTTCCGTAAAAAGTAATTTCAGTGTTGACTGTCTGGTCCTATGGGAAGAGATTTTTACGCCCTTTTATAAGAGATTCCACTGCTGAAGTCGAGATCCAAGGAGTTGAGATTTCGTCTTAGGCAACTCCAAATCCCTTACGAGGTCATTCAATTCTGACTGCGTAACGAGGTGAGGTTGTCGATCAGCTGAATCATCAGAACACTCTTCATCATCGGAAGTATCACTTGGTCCCGGCTGTTGTTCAAAGTCTTTCAAATCAATTTATGGCTCTAGAGTATAAGTTTTTGGGGGCTCAGGGATTGAGGAATTGGTCTTATTGCTGACGGAATATTAGGATACTGAATTGTATGCTTACTTTCGCTGGAGAACCGGACGGTGGAAGTCATACAAAAGTAACAATCCGTGAGGTGACAGCGAGGTTCACGTAAGCCATGGGCACAGCAAATGGCATTGATTTACGCGTGCCTTTGAGCCATTTGGTCAAACTACTGTAACAAGTAGTGCAGCAAACTCTTGGAGCCCAATCCTTGTCCTGATCGCCAACTTGGCAGCCAAAGTAAAATTTATAAGCAGTTTTAAGAATCAAAGAAAGAGGTTTTCGCTGCGATTTTAAAGTCAATTCACCGCTAACATAGCAGAAACGATCAGGATGATTTTTACACACGCGTGGCATAATTACACATTAAATCACTAATCACAACTCACACCCACGTACTGCAATTCACTTGGAAAAAGCCGGAGTAAAACAACTTCCACTGTTTTACAGAATTTAAACAACTTGGAAACACAGAATCATTGCCTAGAACACCGACAAGTTGACTCAACGATCGCTAGAGGTATACCGAGGGAAGATGGCGACAACTGCAACATAATTGATTTGAGAGGCTGATACTTTGTGGAACTCCATGATGAATGTAAAAGAATACTTTGTAACTTCAATGAGAATATAAGATCTCAATCGTATATTTTTAGTGGAATTACAAATTATTCTTCTTTCCTTCTTTTGCTGTGAAAGCATGAGAATTGCTGTCCAAGACTGAGCGGGCGAGGCATTGCGAGCGCCAGCGTGGTAAAGTAAATCTTCCGAATTATTGCTACATATTTTAATTATTGTTGCTATGCTATGCAGCAAAATATTTTTATTTTCACTGCTATTTCTTGTTGATATATATTTTTATCATTCGGGGGAGGATGAGGTGAAATGGAAGCTGGAAATTTTAGAAAATACGTGAAAAATTGCGAAAAAAACGGCAAAATCGATCATTTTTAATGCGTTTTTATACAATTTACGGGGACTAATCCCCCCCAAATCTACCTCCATATCATAAATATTCAGGTTTTATTATTTTTCACCCCTCTTAACCCTTAGAAGAAATGTAAATGCTAAAATAATCCTTTTGATACCTCCAAATTATCGAAAAGTTATAAAAATAGGAGGGGGGGGCTCCCCCGAAAATGGTGGGTGATGGGGAAAAACGGAGGTCATATTCGGATTCAGGAGGTCATTTTACACGAGAATTACCAGGAATGGTGTCAGGGCCGATTTTCATGCCGACCAGTGTAATCGATGGGGGGCTGAGGTACCAGGTGTTGAGGCAACAACCAAGGAAGATGGTGATCTTACAAGGAGAGATGATGACGGATGAGATGGCGAATGAATATGACATGAGGAAGAGGATGAAAAGGGGATAACAGGAGATGAAGAAGACGATGAAAAGAGGGTAGGAGATGAGAAATGAGGATGCAGGACAGGCACAGCATTCCGGTTCAGCTTCAAACAGGCAGTAGTTTGGAAGTCCTAAACCCGGAAGTGTCTCTTACAGATGAAGCCCTTGTAGAAGAGCTGGCGTACATCCACCCCCTCCAGCTCCACATTGCCACAGCATGCTCTCCACAGCTCTGCCCTGAAAATTTTAGAGTTAAAATAAATAAATCTTCAATTCAAACAGAATTATCTTTAACAGTGAAAGTATTCAGATAATATAACATTTTCTAGATATGACGGAATGTACTCTAAAACCGTTGTGAAAAGTTAACAAAAAGTTAATTACATTGCTGTGCATATCAAGGGAGCTACATCACAAACAAATGAGTGTTTCACTTATATGCACTCTGAAACTTGAGTTTAACAGTAAAATCAAATATAATTACACTACTGTGTTTATCAAGAGAGCTTCATCACAATCAGCTTAGAGCGTTTCAATTAAAAATACTCTGAAACTTATTTGGAAACAGTAAACTAAATTTTAATTAAAATACTGTGCATATCAAGAGAGCTATATCGCAAGGAGCTCACAGCGTTTAACTTTAGTATACTCTGAAACTTATGTGAAAACAGTAGGTAAACTAAAATATAATTACAATACTGTGCATATGAAGAGAGCTATAACGCAAGCAGCTAAGAGCCTTTCACTGTTTTGCACTCTGAAACTTGAGTAAATCAGTAAACTAAAATATAATTGCAACACTGTGCATATATGAGAGCTATGTCACAAGCAGCTTAGAGCGTTTTACATCTTTTAACATATTTAAAACTTATAAATAATCACTGTAATTATAAGTATGAATTCGAAAACAGTACACTAAAATATAATTACACTACTGTGCATATCAAGAGAGCTATATCACAATCAGCTACGAATGTTTCACTTAAATACACTGAAATTTTGTGAAAACCGTAAGGAAACTAAAATATAATTACAACACTGTGCATATATGAGAGCTATGTCACAAGCAGATTAGAGCGTTTCACATCTTTTAGCAGATTTAAAAATTCCTCGACACCGAATTACAAGGTAAAATGACAATGATGGTGAGAAAACAAGAAAATAGAGGAGTACCAGACACTAGCATTCAAGGAAATTTAAGTGTATCAAGAAAATATGCACATGAGGAACTAAAGACTTCAAAGAAAGTCAACAGCGTCAACTTCGTAGATGAACAGAACGATGTCTACTATGAAAACCGAGCATGAAAATATTGTATTCAAATTAAAACATATAACTGTACTTACCTTTCCAAAGTTTTCGGGAACTGAAACATTCTCCCTGCCAAAATATGAACCCCACAGCTTGCGACGCTGCAATATACCTTCATTTCTGACCAAGAAAGTTGCCCGCTAGCACGAATCCACGAAACACAGGGTCCCAATGTGCTTTTCCTTTCCACTGGCGAACGTTAACAAATTTCGAATTCTTAGATCCCCACCCCACCCTCCCTTCCGCCGCTTCCTACTTAGTTTATGATACCTTTCCTAGTTGGCGTGGTATCGCCCAAGCTACCCGAAAGTCCCGTAAGACATCGCATCGGGTGTTCCCCATCCCTCGGCACTCGTGACGTTCATGCAAGTCCCCTCTGATGGATGACACGAATGCCAGTAGTATCCAAGGCTGCTTTGCACGAGGCACTTAATTCCCCAGTTTGATGTATGGATAGACGTGCTATGAAAATTTCGTCAAAAGGAGAGACACCGGAATGACTGCACGAATGCATGAATGAGAGATAGTAAAACTAGCTCCAGCTATTATTCCGCGTCCGTCACCTCTCGACATCTTACTACACGATTAAGTGCCCCTGTGATTGTTAGAACCTCTTTTTTGCGCAACCAGTCCGACATAAAATGCTGGTGGGCTGGCTAGTATACAGGTTCCCCATTCCAGTGGCCCGGGTTTGAATCTCAGATGTGGTGAAGATTTTCAGTATTAGGGTGGTTTTTGTGTTTTTTTTTCTCTTCTGAGGGTGGAGATAGTTTTATCGTCAACCTGTAGAGTAACCAGAGTCAGCGCCTATCCAGTCGGGCACATTTTTTTAGTGTGACCTTGCTGGTGTTATTGCTTTGCTTGGAGGGAAAGAGATAACGACGAGCCATCCCCTCAACAGGAGACGTTTTCCTACCATGTTGAGTGATAGATGTTTATACGCGCGGTTGCCATTCCAGCGCGCTTTAGGTTGACTCCGCATTATTCCACGTGGTAACAGCGCTCATCTAGAGCTGCATAATATCCTGCGAGGCGCCTTCAAAGGTATGTGGCAGGGGATCATCTTTGTGAGGCCATTTTCGAACTTGCCGGAAGCATAGTCCATCGCCATTCATGTTATCTTGATACCAGAGCAAACCCTAGTGGAAACTTCGCTTGACACCCTAGCCTCCAAGATGTATGCACAGGCCCAAAGCTCTATATTTGAAAAGGACGGACGTTTGTCTTCGACCAATGCCAACAACCGATGCTATTCGGGATGATATATTTGGCATTAAAACATTGTAGTATTGCAGAAAATATTTCATGTGCCACTCCAATCGTTAAAATTTTAAGAAAGTCATCTAGTATTTCGTAATCGCTTTCATATCATACTCATTCGGCTCCATTCCTAAATGAACCAACCATCTTTCCCGATTTCTGTAGAGGGAAAATGACATTTTTTCCATTATTTCTTACCGAGAAAATACAATTATGCAACGAGAGTCGCTCGAAATGCAACGAGAGTCGCTCAAAAAGGCTAAATTGTGTCGAAGAGAATACATTAATTATTACATTTAGACTGCTTGTAATGATTTAATTACTAGGAAACATCATGAGTTTATCAATAGTACCGCTTTTTCAAATGTTTTTTATGCTAAACGGTACATTTATGACGCTTAAGACAGATTTATAAAATGTAAAATGCATAATGCAGCCATCAACGAAAGCATTTTGACGGCATAGAGAGCTTTTTTTCACACGAGAGTAAATTTATTGAAAGAGAAAGGAAAAGAAACATAAAATAGTCAACGTAACGAATTCTTATATATGTCGTCACCTAGCTTCATCTTTTTAATGCGTACTCAAGGCAATTATTTCATTGCCTTTATTGCTCCAATATTTCAACACGTGGCACATGTAAAATTGTGTGGATGTGAGCCTTAATTAGATGATTTTTACTAATGCGATGAATTATCTGCGTTCACTTGATTCCACCCAGGAAAGGACCCTGTCGTATACTAAATGACATGTCTTCCGGTTTTGATTTTGGAAGGGCGTTGGGACTTTACGTTCTTACAGGGAATATTATCGTGACAATGCGGGGCTCGAAATAAAGGAGGGAGCTGCAGATGGAACTAATGTAGTTTCGGTACTCGTGATATGCTTATTGTAGCATTAAACTCTTTGTTACACAATGCAGAACTTCAGTCTAGAGCGAGCATTAACCGGGCACCGATGATATCCCGTATATGAAGAATATTAATTAAAGATATGCTGATATCTCGCTTGAGCTCACCTTCCATGCAGGAATCCTACGAGAGCGGCCTTTTCTTACTCCTTTGCTTAGTTCACAATTCAATACGGGGACAGTCCCTAAATAGAAAAGGTTTGAAGAGGAGATAAAAGTGAGCTTGGCAATAGTAATATCTTGTTCACGTGAGGGAGCTGCTACAGAATTGACGAATCCAAAATAAAGGTCACTTTTCTCAATAACATTGAGATCTCGTTAGGCTTGCTTTTTTCCCGATCCTCTCCTAGTCCAAGTCTACGTCTCAAGGCAACACAGTTCATTCATTTTCGAGGAAATCACCAAATATCTTGGCTTTTTAATCTAAGTTTACTCGATATCCATGATTGGCTGAGTTTTGTTTTCGAGCTCCTGAAAATTCCAAACGCCTCTTCCTTACGGTGATCCTATAAGGCTAAAGTTTGTCCCCCATTTGCATCACCACCATTTTGGCATTTTTTAATTACACTCGAGCCACATTTTATCACGCACCATGGGCGATTAATTGAAAAAAAACCGCAACCCCTACGTTACATGATATGGATTTTTCCTGACTTAATCCCGGAAACAGTAAATATTTGAAGGCAAATACAAAAAATTGAATTCATTAGGGCACAAAAACATGAAATTATAAGGGCATTTAAAAATTATATGCATTCATTTTTATCGTTATTTTATTTTACATGCGTATTCATTAACGTAAAAAATTATCGCAATTTTGACTTATTTTTGTCATCTAATATTCTTTTTGATAGCGAAATCTCTATTATATGTAAAATGCCGCAACGTGTTCTTAGTCTTGTAGTTCGTTTCGGACTTTCACTTAACTTTTTAATATTTTTTAAATTGGAAGTTTACTTTTTTTTAAAGTAAGTTATGAAGTTAGCCAGGAAACGCAATTTAGGAAGTACGTTTATAAGTTTTTCTTTGGTCTAATTAGGTCCGTAGAGAGATAAGATGTCATTAGAATACACAATTAGCTACATGAATGTGCGAAATCCACATGGAAAAAATTAATCGCTAGCACTGCCTTTTGAAACTGGATTCCTCGATTTCCCTCTACATATATTCACTAATGATGTCATGCTCGAATTTTAACGCATGCCTATCACCGCAATGTATTAGGGGATAGAGTTTTCCAGGGGCGATGTATTTATGCGCAAACTAAAACTAATTAATGGTTTCATTTTTAAATGAGAGTTTCCTTTAGCCTCCAGAGTATCCAAAATTACATATAGTAATTTCTCTATGTTTGGAACTTTACTACTGCGCTTCTTTGATTATCAATATTTTTCATCTATTAACAAGGTGTATATTAACATATTCAAGGAACATATTAACTTCAAATATCTTCAGATTAACCTAGCTCAATGCTATTTTATTCCAGTATTGGGATATCTCGAAAAAAAATTCGACCCACTGAATCATAAACTTAAGCCTGCATTCAATTATTGTTTCGCAGTGGAATGTGAATTAAGTTTCTTTGTTGCCATAAAAATAATATGATGCCATTTATTTCACTTTTTTGTATCTTAAATGCCTCTTTCAATCTACTTCATTAAAGAGTTCTCTCAATTAGTTAGTTCACTCTACAAGTGACGTCTTCGCATACAGGCAACACTCTTTTGGTCCTTCCAATCATTCCTTGGAGAGCAACAAACATTCCTAAACAAAGGAAGCCCCTTCCCTCACCCTCCGACGAATTCGACAGGGGTTTAAACAAACGTTTTTTAAAAACATTTCATTCATATAAACAGAAACAAGAAAATAGTATGCATTTGATAGAGATTTACGTGATTAATGTTTAAAAGATCAACCAAAAGACTGTACTCCACAGTCCTCGCATTCTTGCATTCAAAATAAACAGAATAAATAAAAGGAAAACCTATGGAGAAAAGAATCAAAATTTACACATGGAAAATGCCATTATAAAAAAACGAGCATTAACAATAAGGACTTACAAGTTATTTCCAGCAAACCATACCTAAAATTAGTGATGGATCGAATCCAAAATTAATCGAATCCGAATCCCTCATGTCTATCAAATCTCAAATACCGAATCTGGAATGCTGGTTTCACTAAATTATGAATCCCAGTTCCTTTTCTTAACCAATACATCTTGGTATGAATAAATACCTTAAAAAAATCCTAATTCAATCATTTTCTTGCAAATTAATGAACCCAAATGAACTAGGTCTTCCCTAAACAAAAATCCAGTAAACTAACCAAAATCCAAGAGGTCGAGATCTGGCCCAGCAAGGCAATGCCGATGCGCATTGTCTTGCCAGAGGAAAAGAGAAACAATTTTTTCGTCTTTCACGTCCCTCTGTCGTTCACCGTAAGTTGATCATTCTAATGATGTCCCTCCCATTCTATGCCCTCTGCACGAGGAATGGGAGTGTAGCCTCTCCCCTTCTACTCGTCACCACCCCTCTAAATCGTAGCTCCCTGAGCGCCTTCATGTACTTCTCCGATTTCGCCACTAGAGTGTCTCACAGACTGGGCAGTTGTAATCAATTCTAATTTTTCTAGTAACTTGTTAAGTAGTCGGCGTAACATTATTTTTAAATTGAAACTTTACATCCAAACAATGCAATATGTACGCCTGGTTTTATTTTTGGTAAATAACTGCAATTTAAACCAATTTTACCCATTGATAAGTCTTATATAAAATTATTTTCATATTTAAAACCATGTGGAAAATGTTAGCAGTAATCCAAGCCATTCATTGAAATTGTTATGTTAATATCTCAATTCCTCACGCTACAGGACGTAAAGCAGTTTTCAGGGCAATCGTATTTCGCCTTAAATATGTTTAGTGACAACTAGGGAAATTCAACTATGGGATTCAGTTGCAGTGAACCGAACAGTTATGGAAAGGAACCTCGTTAACAATCAAGGCGTTATCGCTTGTTTCATTGGTTTTTAAATGGCCTTTGACAAATGTGGGTAGCTATAAGTGGGAATTAAAGTAGGACAGCTGATTGAGTTAAATAGGTTTGCCTACATTCAGGCCCTTTTCAGTCGATTACCCAAGGAGTTGTTTTCTGTGAGAGAAGTATTTGAATGTGAAATTGAGAAATACCTTATGAAGATTACATGGAATCTAAATAATTGACAATTTTTATGACACAGAAATGAAGTCTAATCATAAAACTAGGGGAGCACATACTGTAGATGGCACTAAAATTAAATAACTTTAGGAAAGATAAAAAAAAAAATTATGCGAATTTCACAAAAGTTGGTTTATTCACGACCCGGGTTTCAACACATTATGTCATGGAAAAATTTCACATAATTCTCCCTGAAACCGCAAATTTTCTTAAATAACTTTAGTAGTTGGTATAATTGTATCTCGTTGGAAATAAATGAAAGCAATTTTCTATAAAATAAGGATCATTTAACAGGATCGTCTTGAATTTTTTAAATGGTTACACTGGAACTTTCACACTTGTACATTTGAATAATGTACAAAATTTTAAAAGAATGGTATTATAACGGTAGGTGCATATCAGTCTGCATTATTTCATTAAAATTAAATTTCAGTTAAATTTCATTTAAAAATGCCCCACCTGCATTGACGAACTCAGAGATTGGGTCTCCATCGGGAACCCACCAAAGGAAAAAATTTAGTTCCTGTGTTTTGGCGAAGAGTGGAGGAGGCATTTTAGGGCATTGATTATTTTTTAAATAATGAAACAGGGTGAATAAATCCTGCATTATATTAGTGATATTAATTATTATATCATTGACACAGGTGGCAGGGAAAAGTGGCCGAGTCGAGGCGCTGGATGGCTCGGGAAGAGCTTCCCTGTTTCTGCTGGCCTTGTTACCTGGAAGTAATGAACAAACCAATTAATTATATTTAAAATAGCGTCGAACGCCTATGAATTTCTTAGAAACCAGTTACCTAGGCCACCCTACTGCTTCAAAGGCCACAGGTGGAAGTATGGAGTACGAAATGGGTAAATTACAAAAATAAATAAATAAATAAAATCTTAAAAAGGCCGATTAAAATGGTAAAAAAGGATGAAATATTCATTCTTATCCCTAATGCTTCTCAAAGGTATTGGTTCGCCATTCAAAATTCCGAAGGGTGATTTTACGAATTCTGCCTGCATCAACAAAAAACGTGCAAGCCACCTCCTGGGTGTGTGGCACGGTGTGATTCCACCCCTGACATGCAGTTCTCTTCCCAGTGTTAAGTCGAACCTCTCACGCTCCCCCGGCCGATAGGCGAGGACCAGAAAGCAGTCAGGAGAACAGTTCAAAGAGAAACAGGAAACCAAGGAGGAGCTACGTTGACAAACATGCTAAAAAGCAGGACACGGGGTCATCAATTAAATAATTGTCCATATCATCTAGGGAAATTCTTTATGTACATGGATTATCAGAGAAAATTACCAAAGTATTCAAAAAACCGTTTTTTAAATAGCTCATAAGAACCATAAATCTCAGCATAAACTCATATATTGAAAACTTAGTCAGAAACCCCTATGCAGGCTAAGAAGTAATATAATTTATTCCATTCCATATAACGATTGTGACAGTAGCTATATAGGCCAACCATCTCAAAATTTGAAGAAAAAAAAAACAGGATTTCCCTACACAAAACATGGATTAAAACTGAAGTTCAACTTCCTACATTAGCAAATCATGCCATTAACAATATTCACATTTAATTTCAAAGAAACTAAAATTATAGATAACAGAACAAATTTATCAAAGATTTTATTCAAAGAAATGTTCCATACATCCAAAAACAAAAAAACAGTTGTTATAAATGGACAGACATCTTCAACCTAACTAAATTTACTCTAATTTAATAAATGAAACATAGTTTTTCAACAAAGCAATAAACCAAGCAACGAAATAAAATTTGTAAATAAAATATCAACAAACTTGAAAGGTAATGTAATTTGAATATGTCTATATATTTTTCTTTTTTATGACTGATATATAAATATATATTTGAACCATTCTGTCTAGAAAATCGTAAAAAAAGGATTGTAGAAAACTTATTTTATTTTATTATGCAACATTTCATTATAGCCCTGTGGATGGATAAATAATATCCGAAACGTTGGCAGAAGTTTTACATTTTTTATTTGACCTAAAACTCCTGATATTAACACCATCAAATATAAAGAGGTCGAGAAAACACATCACATGAATTACTAATGCTTTTTTGATACTGAGAGCGGAACTTAAGGCGAAATGAGGCGATAAAAATAGGGATAATTTAATTATAAGAAGTACCAAATTCAGTCTATCAAGAGAATTCAATCTAGTCTTCATGCCTTAAGAGTCATGTTAGTATGTGAAAATTATTATACTTATCTTATATTATGTGAATTGTGAAAATAATACAGTAGAAACTCGAAAATACGAACTTCGAAATTACGAAATTTCGATTTTACGAAGCAAAATCTTCGTTCCCGACCAAAAGGGTATCTAAGTGTATGTAACAGTACGCGATATTACGAAATAACGAAGTTTTAAAATTACGAACCTCGGATCTTGGTCCCGACGTGAAAAAGTTACTCGTTTATACGAATAATGATGGATCACAGTAACGTTTTCCGGCGCTCCTTGTCAGAGTTAAACATCTAATTAATCACAGTCGCCGAATACATTATGCACTGAATGTATTACCTGAACGATATCTCATTTTTCAATGCTACTATAGTAAAGGTGTGGTTTCGCTGGGGCATCCCGCTGCCACGTCCGTCATCCGCGTCCAGCAGTCGGAAGTCACCGTCGTACTCATCCAATGTATATAAAATGGGTTCGGTTTCACTGAAACGTCTCGGCCGTCGAGTGCGACGGCTGATACCCGACGTCTGCGTCTCGACTGCTTTGAGAGCAGTCGAGACGCGGACGCCTAGTGGGGCAGTCCCAATTTTCGGTGATTTTTCTGCCTTCCTCTCTCCACATTTTATATTACGCGTCCTCTTTTTTGTAAAACTACATGCAACTCTTCTACCAACAAAAGCAACAAAACTAAATCGTCACCATCCATTTCAGCTTAAAATCAACTTACTCTCAGGATACACAAAGCGATAACAAATTCGTAATTAAACTAAATCCACATACTCCCACATCTCCCAGCCGCGGAAACGGGATGTAGTTGCCTGATTGAAACCACCCGGCCGCGTCGTCCAGCCGCAACGTCCAAACGCGGTGGTTGGACGTGGCCGCTGGACGCCCCAGAGAAACCAGACCTTAAGGACGACTTTGAATCGTAGGCATCGTAGCACATAAAATATGGAACCAATCGGACAAAAAATGCGTTAAGCTTTGTTACCACGAGTCCACAGAGTTTCCAACGGGTAAAAAAATGTAAATTAGTCGTGTACGGTTATACTCGCCCGCGAGAGATTAATTGCTACAATCAGCATTTTCCTCTCATGATCCCTGGATTTTTTTGCTACCGGTTTTCGCAAGCATTAATCCATGATGAATATTCCTGGTACAGCATTTGTTTGCTGCGCGTGTGTGCTCAAAAACTATGACATGTATCGGAGATGGTGCTATATTGTTCGAGCGTTATACTCAGTCGTGAATATAACCCAAGGAAGCTTTTTTTCGCACTATTTCAGACTGATTACATTCAACCTTGCTCCACGGTATAATTATTCCTGCTGGCAACAGCTATCATCGAAAGAATCAGGTTTCATTTCCCGCCCTAATTGAGCGTTTTGATATAGACTGCGAGCAAGGCGTTGCCCTTCCCTTCTTCCGTCGCCAACAGCCAAGAAACGAGAGAAAATACGAGTTCGCTTGGTTCGTACGACCTATTACTTTTACGCACATTAATTATAAAAGTATGAATAGCGCTGGGCGCATGCATAATCAAAGGGAAAAAACGCTCAAGCACCCATACATATCTATTTGTATCAGAAAATGGTGTAGGTACCTTTCTCCCCTTACGCTTCAACCCAGTGATTGAACAAATATCCTAAACGAGAGCTCAGGTGCGTTCCTGCAGATTGATTGAGAATTAAATAAGGGTTTTGTAGCTTAATCCTTATTAGAGATATAAACAAGAAGAGGGTAAGTGGAACCATCCTATTAGATGCCGAAATTCACGCTCGGGAGCATAAAACCTCGTCAGCATCGTATCCCAATTGGAAGAACTTGCATCTACCTTGCACCCCCCCCCCCACCAGGACATCGGGGGTGGAAGTTACCTACCAGTGCGGAAGCAGGATACGGAATCGGCCAGGATCTTAGGGTAGGGGCGTTGAAGCATTACTTGTCACAAGTTGGCAGTTAATTGGCTGTAACACCCAGCAATTTAAATCGATAAGATCACGATCTTTTAAAGAAACGAACTTGAGGCTTGTAACGAAAATGACCAAGTCCTGATTTCTCCTAATAAGAATTAAATTTTTCTCACTCGGGATACATTACATCGAATCCAAATTGTTAATTACGTTAACTCCCAGTTCAGTTTGCATTTATCCAAATGAGAGGCCATAGTGGGAGCGACGATGGAGCGAAGCAAAGCCCAAAAATAAATAACTTTTTTTGTTAAATGAGTGATTCTCTCGACAGAAGAGCTGAAGTATTTTATATAAGTAATATACATTCATTCATTTGTCGTATATCCTTTTTCAATTCTTATTCACTGATTCCCTTTTGTAAGACTGCCTGAATGGACTGGAAATTAAGTAAATACGAAATAGAAATGCCCGCACATTCCCATATTGTTTTACCCCACCCGGCAATCCCCACCAGGGAAATTCATCCAGCTTTCCATCTCCGTTGCTCCAAAACCGCGGCCTACTCTTCTCTATCACCTTTCTCACTTCCGGCGAACCTATCAAACGCTTCCCTTCTCTCCCATACTGGTCGTATTTCCCCTCAAGTATCCGTGTCCCCCTCCCTCCCCGCTCTTCAAGGTTGGCACGAGCCATCACCTTCACACCGAAGCCCCCGTTCCCTCCCTCCAGGAGATCAGGCCCCTTCGAGTGCCCCCTCCGTTCCACCCCCTCAACACTAGGTCAGGATGCGATGTCCCACGCTGACTCTGCCGGCCCCCCCATGCCAACTCTTGGGCCCTTTAAGTAAAAGCCCCCCACTCTCCAAATGCATGTCCTCCCTCTCCGCTGACGCAGCCGGTCGAGGTAAGGGAGGAGGAAGATAAGATGTGACAGTTCGGCGTAGAGCCGATGATTCATTCGATGTTTATTCCTCGCGTGCATCTTTTGGCTTAGGCAGCCAGCAGCTCGATTCTGTAAATGTCATAGGCGTCATAACTCGTGAATTATGGCGGATTCGCCTCAGCTGTGACGGATCCGTCAGAGGAGCGATTCTGTAAATGTCATAGCCGTCTTAAGTGCTTTTTTTGCGTCATAACTTTACACGTACGGGAGACCCCGTGTTAGCCGTCATTAGGGCATTGAATAGGAGTATTTTTGTTCATTACTTAAGATATTTATATATGTTATCACCTTCAATTCTCCATTTATTGTATATAAAAACATCATATTTACTCGGACAAAAGTAAAAGAGGCTAAAACGGTATACATAATACAAAACTAATTTTATCTATAAGCGGTAAATTTTGCTTAAATAAGTGTTCAACTATGTACAATGTTCTAGAAATCCACAACTTTTTACATAAAACATTTACGTAGGCAAAATTTACCGCGTATACTTAAAATTAGTTTCGTATTATTAATACCTTTTTAGCATCTTTTACTTTTGTCCGAGTAAATAATACCATGAAATATATTAATTAATCATTATAATGATAGTATATGCATAAATGTACCTATATATTACAATATAAGTGCCCATCACTGAGTCGCACCATCAGTCGACATATCCCCAGCAGCATGCTGATATCGGCTGCCGATGTCACTTTTACATCATTATAGATCACTTATTAATCAAAACGATATCGGCTGCCGATATCGGCATTAGGTCAAAAATGATAACATTTGCCGGGATAAAAGTGACATCTGCTGCCGATGTCAAAGTGATATATATCTGACATAAAAAGGATATCTTTCCCGACTATAACAGGACACAAAAGTGACATGTTACCGACGTCAAATTGATATATATCCGACATACTAAGGATATCTTTCCTGACTATACATTGATATAAAAATGACATTTTCTGATGATGTCGGACCGATATAAAATTGACGTTAAAAAGATATATTTCCTGACTATACAATGATATAAAAATGGCATTTGCTGATGATGTTGGACCGATATAAAATTGACGTTAAAAAGATATCTTTCCTGACTATAACAGAACACAAAAGTGACATGTTACCGACATCAAATTGATATATATCTGACATACTAAGGATATCTTTCCTGACTATACAATGATATAAAAATGACATTTGCTGATGATGTTGGACCGATATCAATTTGATGTTAAAAAGATATTAAAGACTTTGGAACTAAATGCACCCAAAAATGGGAAATAAAGTTATAGTAATGATGGCACATTCATATGGCTGTAACTAACCATATGACTGGAGCCAGTACTTGATGTACTTACAATAGGTATAAAAGAGAGTGTTTCTGAAAGAAAATACAAAATTAGTAAAAATACTATTTATTGAAATTACTAATGGTTACAAAATCCTAGGTGTCATATAAGCTCTTTCATGCCACTTGAAGCACTGTTGCATTTCTTCTGTATTCCTATTCTCATTGATGCTTCATCCTCATCTGTTGCTTATGCTGAAAGAAACAGCTTACATGAGTCATGATATCACTGGGAAACATATTTAAGAATACGATTAAAACACAATCAGTGCCAAGTTATTCTATTTCATATATATATTCCCTAATCTTATTATATTTTGCACCAAGTAAACAGTTTTTATGGCTGATACTAGCATGTTCATGATCTATAGTAATTAAGGTAGTACTAACATTTTGACACAATTTTTCAAATTCAAAATTCAGCAGCTATGTTATGTCATCAAAAATGAATGTGAAGCTCTTAATTTACCTAAAAAACCACCAGAGAAATCTTTTCAAGTCCCCTTATCAGAAATATGGGTATTCAAAATTACAAAAAATGTTAACGCCATCAAATGGTAAATAAGTAAAGACAAGCATGAATGTCTCTACAAAAAACAAATAATTATAATAAAATCCACAGTTTGAAGAAAGAACTAACTGAAGATTTACTAATCCTCCCTTGATCTACCATGTGACCAAGACAGTCTTGGCTATGGATGGTTTAAATCATGTATCACCTGCCCCAACAGACGTTTTCTCTTCTATTCCTCTTCCTTCATTTCCGCACTCTGGTTTCAGCTGCACTTGTCCACCCTCTCAATAATGAGATTTCCAGCCTCAATCCCACCTCCATGTCTTCATCTGCCCCAGTTAAAGCAGGATGTGCTTATCGGATCACAGCCAGAAATAAAAGTTTTAACAAGTCACCTTAAATTGACCAAAAATTGTAGCTGAGAATAATAAAATTGAATAAGTGAGGCAAAGTTTTAATCGAGGAAAACAATGAAACAATTAAGCACATTATACACGATTCAACCACATATTCAAAGAAAATTAAAAATTGTCATTCATTGCAGTCACTAATTTTTCACCTTCCACTAAAGCAGTTACCACTGTACTCTACCCTTAAATAAACTCACAAGAAAAAAGCGAATGACAAGTTCCCACACTGAAAACACATACAGAATTAACACCTAGATGAAAACATTTGACCCACGCCACCAATGCATGAGCCCAATGAGATCACGAGTTTTACAACGGCAACTTTCATTGAACAGAGTTGGAAGTGTAGGCAGGTGAAAATGGAACAAATCGTATCACGACAGTGATATCTTGAAATATTACTCTTAAACACAGGCAATAATAATCTTCCAATTGTAAACCAACGATTATCGTTTAAAACTTGTTTAACTACGACCTTATAACAAAATTCCGTATTATATTCTTCTTCCTCCAAAATCACTTCTCCCAACGGTTTAATTTTCTTACTCATATGAATAACTTCTTTTCGGAGAGAAATAATCTTGGAGGGTATAATAAGTTTCAAAAACCTGATTACTAGACTAGGTTCCTAAATACAGAGTGAAATTAACAAATCAAGAGTCGTAAGATATCACTAACTGATGCACAAATATGTTACTAGCCTTCTCCTCAGATATCAATACACTACACAATACACTACGTGAAAATACACCGGTAAACTTAATTAAAATAATAGGACAGAATATGCTACGCTAATAGCAAATAAGAAGTTAACTATTTTCAGAGAGGGGTACGGTTTCTTAAACCAATATTAATGTTATAACTATAGATAATAATGAAGAACAACAAGCAACTTACCTTGCTTCAGTGTCCAAACCATGAATATAGAAACATCCAAACATTAGGCGTCTTCCAGAAAACTTCAGTGATTGCATCCAACCTCACATAAACGGCAAAAGTGATGATAGATTTTAAAACAGTTGCACCAGGAATATATTACCAAAATACTTAGGGAATAGAATTCCCCCTTACGCATTTGTTTACAAACGCTTAACCAAGGTCCCTATAAAATATAAGGACCATGCGCTTAACCATAGAGTTATTATATACTCTAAGCGCTTAACCACCAACATATCGATCTTCATTTTTTTGACGTATCGAACGCAGCGCCAACGCGCCAATTGCTAGTTGAAACCCGCATTTTTCAAAACCCCAAGAGCTGGGTCCAGGTTTTGAGTACCTTAAAATATTACATTCGTCATTGAGATTTTGCCGGATTACGTGCTTTAAAGTGTCGGTCGATTCATATCTGATTACAATGCAATATGTTACAGTATTATGCGTGTACTATACTCTATTAAAGGTAAATGCGCATTGCTCACAGCGGAGAGGTAGCCTGGATACTTGGAGCCTTGGCTCCAAGTATCTTGTTATACACCAAGTATTTTGTGATATACCTTACAGTTGTTGTTGTAAATTTATTAATGCATTCAATAAGATTTAGTAAGATGGATTAATTAATTTTAATAGTGACCATTAGTGGTCAAATTTTTAATAGGTTTATCGAATGTTGGCAACCTCTCTGATGTAACTTATAATTAATATATATTTGATAACACTATTGACTGATGTCGACATGAAAGTGAAATTAAGCCACAAGGAGAATGGATTTGAGGATAATAGCATCAAATACCAAAGTGGTAGTTTTCGAATGGCAGAGTGGTAAGAATGATCGTATGATGAGCCGGGTAAATGATGAAGTACCTAATTGAACCAGTAGACGATTTTGTGTATCTTAGATGAATGTTTGCAAAAGATGGAAGGATAGATGTAGATTTTAAGGTGTGCAAATGCCAGTAGAAATGTCTTAGGTAGCATATTGAGCATATCTATGGTTGATTGTATGTCTTGGGAGGCAAAAATAGAGGTGTACAAAATTGATCTCCTCCTGGGGTTATTATATTGCAGCAAAACCTGGGTATGCCAGGATAAGGATAATAGAAACCTTAATGCAGAGGGAATGGGGTACCTGAGATTATTTTGCGGTAAAGGTAGGATGGATGTAGGGTTACAAATGAGTGAACGATGAAAAATTGTGGGTTGGATGCTCCAGTAATAGACATGTGAAAGAAGTGACCTCCCAATGGTTAGGCCTAGCCGAAAGAACGGAAGAGATTCAAATAACGAAAATATATATCAATGTATCATGGATCATCATATGGATATATGTGATAATAGAGTGAATGGTGTGAGAGGAAGAGGTAGGGCGCAAAATTCAAGGGTGAATTTGGTAGACGAGACTCTAAAGAGGAGGAATATTAGGAATAGGACAGCGTATGTGAAGCAAGTTATGAGTGTAAGAAAAACAGAAGAAGTCTTAAGTTTTCTCGGGATTCACTCCGGGCTAGGAAATTAGTTAGTGCCAATGAGGTTGGAAAAAATATTACTTTTATATCCTTTATTCGTCAGGTCCACTGACATCATTTTTACATCGGAGAACGATATCTATTAAATGTCACTTTAATATCAGTTCGACGATATCACTTTTACATCGGGGAAAGATATCATATTTATGTCAATTTTATATCGGCAAAATCACCCGATGTTAAAACGACATTGGTGATATCAAAAAGATATTGGGCCGATATATAACTGACAAACGATGCTGCTTGGGATGTGACATATTTGGGCTGTGGGCCAAGATAACGAAACTCAATTCCGTTTGTATTTACAGAGAGTGCAGCTTCAATAAATGGTACAATTTACATATCGTATTACTTTCATTATACTCAAATGGAATAAAGGATGATCGTTTGTATTTGCGCTAACTTGCTCGGTGGCATGTTTATACACATTCATGCCTGGAGGTATCACCAAATTACGTCGTGTATGCAAAGTTTTTAAACACAATAATTCTGACAGTATTGCTATTATTAAGTGCATACATATTTCGCTACGATAACTAGTTTGGTAATGATATACGAGGGATTTCTCATTTCGCTGAATATAGAATGGTATTCACTTTATTTCATATCTGTTCCTCGCATATTGGCAATTATATATATGAGAGATTTCTCAGAGAGAGAAATATATTAATTAATCATTATAATGATAGTATATGCATAAATGTACCTATATATTACAATATAAGTGCCCATCACTGAGTCGCACCATCAGTCGACATATGTGACATATTTGGGCTGTGGGCCAAGATAACGAAACTCAATTCCGTTTGTATTTACAGAGAGTGCAGCTTCAATAAATGGTACAATTTACATATCGTATTACTTTCATTATACTCAAATGGAATAAAGGATGATCGTTTGTATTTGCGCTAACTTGCTCGGTGGCATGTTTATACACATTCATGCCCGGAGGTATCACCAAATTACGTCGTGTATGCAAAGTTTTTAAACACAATAATTCTGACCGTATTGCTATTATTAAGTGCATACATATTTCGCTACGATAACTAGTTTGGTAATGATGTAAGAGGGATTTCTCCTTTCGCTGAATATAGAATGGTATTCACTTTATTTCATATCTGTTCCTCGCATATTGGCAATTATATATATGAGAGATTTCTCAATTCGTCGAAGAGTATGGAATTCACTTTATTTCATTGATGTTCCTAGCATATCGGTAATTATGTGAGGGATTTCTCACTTCGTTGACGAGTATGGAATTCACTTTATTTCATGGCTGTTCCTCACATATTGGTAATTTGAGGGATTTCTCACTTCGTTGATTATTGAATTCACTTTATTTCATCGATGTTCCTCGCGTATTGGTGTATGCGGTTCAGTTTCACGTAATACTTAACACGTCTCACATGGACTATTATTTAAAAAACTTGTGAACGACAACTCAATAGGTAGGTATGTAAATGAGCACAGCAGCTCGATTCTGTAAATGTCATAGGCGTCATAACACGTGAATTATGGCGGATTCGCCTCAGCTGTGACGGATCCGTCAGAGGAGCGATTCTGTAAATGTCATAGCCGTCTTAAGTGCTTTTTTTGCGTCATAACTTAACACGTACGGGAGACCCCGTGTAAGCCGTCATTAGGGCATTGAATAGGAGTATTTTTGTTCATTACTTAAGATATTTATATGTTATCACCTTCAATTCTCCATTTATTGTATATAAAAACATCATATTTACTCGGACACAAGTAAAAGAGGCTAAAACGGTATTCATAATACAAAACTAATTTTAACTATAAGCGGTAAATTTTGCTTAAATAAATGTTTAACTATGTACAATGTTCTAGAAATTCATAACTTTAAACATAAAACATTTACGTAGGCAAAATTTACCGCGTATACTTAAAATTATAGTTTCGTATTATTAATACCTTTTTACGGCATCTTTCACTATTGTCCGAGTAAATAATACCATGAAATATATTGATTAATCATTATAATGATACTATATGCATAAATGTACCTATATATTACAATATTAGTGCCCATCACTGAGTCGCAACATCAGTTGAGTTCATCAGTCGACATTTGGGCTGTGGGCCAACGTAACGGAACTCAATTTCGTTTGTAGTTACAGAGAGTGCATCTTCAATAAATGGTACAATTTACATATCGTATTACTTTCATTATACTCAAATGGAATAAAGGATGATCGTTTGTATTTGCGCTAACTTGCTCGGTGGCATGTTTACATATATGTTCATTCTCGGAGGTATCACCAAATTACGTCGTGTATGCAAATAGTTTTTAAACGCAATAATTCTGACAGTATTGCTATTATTAAGTGCATACCTATTTCGCTACGATAACTAGTTTGGTAATGATATACGAGGGATTTCTCATTTCGCTGAATATAGAATGGTATTCACTTTATTTCATATCTGTTCCTCGCATATTGGCAATTATATATAAGAGGGATTTCTCACTTCGTTGAAGAGTATGGAATTCACTTTATTTCATCGATGTTCCTAGCATATCGGTAATTATGTGAGGGATTTCTTACTTTGTTGAAGAGTATGGAATTCACTTTATTTCATTGCAGTTCCTCGCATATTGGTAATTTGAGGGATTTCTCACTTCGTTGATTATTGAATTCACTTTATTTCATCGATGTTCCTCGCGTATTGGTTTATGCGGTTCAGTTTCACGTAATACTTAGCACATCTCACATGGACGATTATTTAAAAAACTTGTGAACGATAACTCAAGAGGTATGTAAATGAGCACGGGTTATTACTACTCCCACGAACTATATTCGTTCTATCACATTATTTGACACTTAACACTTTCAATTAAGGCACAATTTTCAAATAAACAACTTCATGCACAAACACAGTTTACTCGTCTACTTTCGTTCAAAATAGTACCGCAAATATTGACCTACTATTCATCACGAGACCTCTCCGCGATTCTTCAGCGCATATAGATCATGAATGTTGGACAAATTTGCCCTTATTAGTGATATTGCTCAAAATATGGGCACTTTATCATAATTACTGATAAAATAGTATATTATTTTGCATATGTTATAACATAAGATTAAATCAACTCTACGAACTTCGTTTTCATGCTTGAAACACACGCGTGTTATTTCCGCAAGTCAATTTTTTGAATTGGGTGAGCGTTTTTCATTGGTTCTTCTCGTTCACGAACGGCTCGCACGGTGTGAACGAGTCCTCCGACTAAAAGCTTATGACGGGGGCTTACAGAATCGCTTTTGATTGATGACACGACGTACCCGTCATAACCCCCCCGCCTTAACTAAGGCACATAAGGCGCCTATGACATTTACAGAATCGAGCTTCAGGTAGATCCACGTCTCAACTGACGCACGATACTCCGAGACCATGGGTCGCGTAGCTGTTTTTTTGAGAGGGAGAATGGTGGAGGGTGAGTAACCCCCGCAATGACGGGGAAAGGAGGGGGAGACAGCTGATTCCGGCGTGGTGCATGGCCTGACCTGGAGCTGCAATGCTCGGACGAAAATCTTCTTGCTTGATCGAAAGCAGAGGAAAAGCAATAACAAAAATATCCCAAATTTTAGTTCAATATCGAATCTTTAAATTGATCCTGAGACTTGATGAATGAAGAGCAGGCGACCTAATCTGGATAGAGCCACAAATGAAGCTTTCGCATAGTAGAGTGAAAAACGAAAATTACTGATTTGTAGTGATAGCATCGTTAGTAGTCGATGGAGTGTAAAAGGGGTTATATCGCCTTCACAGTTGAAGTGCGTGGCTTGTATGTACAATCTACTTTTGAAAGGAGGTACATATTTAGTTGGACTATAAGCTCCATCGTATCGGAAATAACCACGCACAAAAAAGATGAATCCAAGGGAGAATAACGATTGTTATTTCGCGAGATTAACGGGCATATCAGTATTTGTACAAAATACATAACATGTATCCAACGCATAGCATCCGCGGGAGAATCTTATTTTCACTGTCTTCAATATCCGGTGCAAATGATCGCGCAAGTCGCTCACTTCCTTAATGTATGCATTAATCAATATTATTGATGATTATACATCGCTAACACTAAAGTTACGAGTTCTCCAGTTAGGAAATAATATATAAAAATGCGCTAATAAGCTTCATAGGCTTATTTTTAGTCCAAACTGTACGAAAATTGTGCAAAGACGCTTCATTGCCTAATCATTCATTGGAAAAAAGAACGAAAAGTTAGTTGTCGTGATGTAAATTTCGGCGGGGCTTGGAAGGAGGCTGATTCTTCCGATTTTCGGGATTTCCGCCGCGAAAAGCTGGAACGACGCCGTGGAAATCCCGAAAATAGAAAGAATCAAACTCCGACAAATAAGTTGTGTTCAACTGACAAAAAGTGCACCCTGTTGGCATGAATACACATTTAAATATACTTTCATGAGTTATAACTTCGTAAGTCATGCAAGTACGTCGCGAGAGTACATCTTAATCTAAGGAAACAAAAAAAGAGCTTCATCGCGATGTTTTTGAAAGATACTCGTTCATACGAAATTTGATATTACGAAGTGCCGATTTTTCCGGTCCCGTCGACTTAGTAATTTCGAGTTTTTACTGTATAACTTATCCTTACCACAAATAATATTGAGAGCTTTAATCATAGTTTATGTGGTCCTTAAGCGTGCGTGGGTGAACTTAAAATTAAAAAGGGTGAACTCACAGCCATAGCTAATATATTACATAAGTACGAAATTCAATGAAGCGCACAGATCTTTCATGGGGGAGTAAAAAATGCACGAAAAATCCTATCTACTGGCGCACAGAATTAAGTCCTGCAAAATTAAGACAACCTAAAATCGTATCAAAGAAAAAAAATGTCAAAGGCCGCTTGCTAATTTCAAAAGGAAATTACTGGGAATATCCTTGGGCATTTTGGTCATATGTAAGGGACGCTCGATGAAGTAAATCAACTTTACAATTAATTAACAACGATCAAGGTGAAAAGTTAAACGGTAGTTTAACAAAGCTCAATGCTTTGGCAACAAATGCGAACTGAGCACCTACTACCGAAACGTTTTTGCAGCAACGTCGTAGGTTATATCCGATTTTTTACTTGATACAATGTAACGTCAAACCTGAAACCAAGGGAGTGCAACACTGAAAAACATAGGTACTAAGATTCATTCCACAGGCTATCGGACTACTAGTGATGAGAATTAGTACTGCTATAAATCAAAGAATGGAACAGGTTTGTAGGCACGCGTGGCTGGGAAAAGGCCGTGGCGCGTGACCCACGAGAATTAAATAAAACAAAATAAAAAAATGACCGAGGGAAGAGAAGGGAAGTGGGAAAATGACTCACCGGCCGTTGGAGGAAACCATTGCTGGACTGACGTCTCAAAGCCCAAAACTGCCCCAAACTTGCGGGTTGTGCGCTGTCCAGCTCACGGAAACATGCACTCGTCGACTCCGCGACCAAAAAAAAAGGTGCCTTCGTAGACCGCCCCTCCCCTCCCGCTTCGAAGACAAACCCCTGTATCCCCACCCCCCAGACGGCACGATGGGTAAGGGATGGGAGAAGGTCGAGGAGGGAGATTTGAATACAAAAAAAGAGCGTGCATAGGCGCAACATCCCGCCCCCCGTGAATTTCCAATGAAATTAACATTAGAATAAATAAATAGTTAATATTAGCCAGTTGAAGAAGCGAAACACACGGGAGAAGTAATAAAAAACGTCAAGCAAAAAAATTGTTGCTACAACAAAAATAATAATAGTCATCGGACTGCATTGATCCGCCCTCGGAATATGGAAATCGACACAAAAAAAAAGGGTGAGGGAAAGGAACTAAACTAGTATCTTCACTCTCAGAGGCCCGTCAAAGAGACTAAATGGGGAATTGGGATGGGCCATGGGAAGGTCAATATGGAGGAGAAAGGAAGAATAAACGTTCCATCGTGAACATAACAGCGAGAGCGGGTCAATCGAAATATTTAACAACAAAAGAAAAATAAAAAAAATAAAATAAAATAACTTAGTTTGAAGTTGGCAACGGTACCAACTTCACGACTGGTCTTTTCAATGTACCCTAAGACTTTTTTAAATCCACAACCCTAATTACGCCTGTCGAGTCCGGAAATACCTTTTTGATTCGCCCCATTTTCCACAGCACAGGTGGGAGAGTTGAGTCACGCAGAAGCACTAAATCCCCAATTTTGACATTTTTAGATTTCCGCGTCCATTTTGCCCGCTGCTGTAAGGTGTGTAAGTATTCCTGAGACCACCGACGCCAGAATTGTTCATGTAATTGCTCAATGAGCTTCCATCGAGTAGGCAGATGGAATTCATCGACTGAAGTGATCTCAGGCAAACCTATCAACGGTTGACCGACTAGAAAATGACCAGGGGTCAGACAATCTATCTCACTTGGATCCGGTGATTTTGGTGTCAATGGTCGGGAATTTAAAATGGCTTCAATTTTAGAAAACAGCGTAGCAAACTCTTCGAAATTTAACGTTTGACCGTTAAGGAATCTGCGCAGGTGATACTTCACAGATTTAATACCGGCCTCCCAAAGACCACCAAAGTTTGGAGCAGATGGTGGATTAAATTTCCAACTGATTCCGGATTCTGGATGGATTGAGGTTAACGCTTCCCGATGGGAGGAGGACCTAATTAGTCGGTACAAATCGGTCAAAAAACGATCAGCCCCGACAAAATTTGTACCGCAATCCGAATAAATGGCCCGGGGAATTCCTCTCCGAGCGATGAAGCGCTGGAAAGCGGCAATGAAGGCAGGGGTGGACAGCGAGGTGACTAATTCTAAATGAACAGCCTTTATCCCAAAACAAATGAATAAACAGAGATACGCCTTTCCAATGGCAGAGTTTTTTCTATTGCTCAGTTTGTAGGAAAATGGCCCTCCGTAGTCAACACCCACGCATGAAAATGGCCGCTGTGGCACTACCCTTGGAGAGGGAAGATCTGACATGATTGGTTGTAAAGTCTTGCCCCGATAACGCGAGCATACAACACAATTCATGATTTCAGATCGGATAACTGATCGGGCAGACAATATCCAGAATTGCCTGGCAACCAACGCCTCCACAACACGAGGACCGCCATGGAGTGACACCAAATGATAGTGCCGAATAATTAATCGTGAGAAGTGCGAACATCTCGGCAGTAAAATAGGATGCCGAGCAGACTCGGATAAGAGGGAATTCTGCAGTCTGCCTCCCACTTTCAGCAACCCGTTCGAATCCACAAAGGGTCGTAATCGACTAATTGACCGGGGAAGTAGGGAGCAAGTTTTGATCGAATCAAACACAGATGCAGAATAAACCATTTGCGTGGCGAGAGCCAACCTTTCCAAAGCATGTGTCCACTCTTGAGAGGACATGGGTGTTTGAGGTTGGGACCGCTCACCCTTGAAAGCATTTAAAAATCTATAAATATAAGCGGTCACTCTTACCAAACGAACAAAAGAGGAAAATTTTTTGAACCACGCAACAGAGGATTCATCTACCTGTGTTAATCCCATGACAATCGACGCCTCTTTCCGCTCTGGTAGCTCATCTGAGGCAATAGGTACAAAATCAGCGCTCGGCCAATGCGCTTCACTTAGATGAATGAAAGGAGGACCTAACCAATACAACTGGAAATTGAGAAGTTGCTTGGGTAGTAGGCCTCTGGAAATGCAATCGGCAGGATTCTCGTCGGAGGCTACGTGTCTCCACAAATTAGAAGGAATTGTTTCAGTTATTTCAGATACACGGTTAGCCACAACAATTTTTAATAGATGTGGTAGCGTCGCTAACCAGGATAAAACTATACGAGAATCTGTCCAAGCATAAATCTTGTGGATACAAATTCTGTCCCGAAACGTATTCCTAATATTAGAGAGCAGTCGCGAAAGCAATAGCGAGGCTGACAATTCAAGTTTAGGGATTGTGACCGTCTTTAATGGAGCGATCCTTGATTTAGCTACCAGAAAATAAATTTTGATCTCTCCAGATGGAGAAAGGACGCGCAAGTAAACCACAGCCCCATAACCGGCTTCAGAAGCATCAGAAAATCCCAGGACCTGATGCTCAGTAGACTTAGATGGGCCGATAAAACGCGGAATACGTATTTGGGAAATCAAATTACTTTGAGAGGAAAATTCATGCCAAAGATGGGCTGCTGATAATGGCAAGGGATCATCCCAACCTAATTTGAGGACCCAGAGAGATTGAATTAGACCCTTAATCTTTAGACCTATAGGAGACAAGCACCCCAATGGGTCGAAAATTCGCGCGATATTAGATAAAACGGCTAGCTTTGTGTTAACTGAATGATCCAGCGTAACACGATAGGAGAATACATCGTGAAAAGTATCCCAATAAAAACCTAACACCTTCACACATGAATGGTCAGGCGCATCAAAGTCGAATGTAGACTGTCGTTCATCTAGGGGTGATTGAGCCAAAAATTGAGAAGAATTACTCGCCCACTTCTGCAAAGGAAAGCCCCCCCCGAGCTAATAATTCAATCTGTTGACTCTTTAATGCTAGCGCATCGTCGAGAGAAGAGGCTCCCGTTACGATGTCATCGACGTAAGTGTCGCGTAAAATCACCGCGGAAGCGAGGGGATAATCTTTTCCCTCGTCTCTGACTAGTTGGTGAAGGACACGGATTGCCTGGAATGGGGAAGAAACGACACCGTATGTTACCGTATTCAACTCGAAAGATTTTAATTCCTCAGTCGGATTTTTTCGACATAAAATATGCTGAAATTTGCGGTGGTTTTCGGAAAGTAAAATCTGCCTATACATTTTGACAATGTCCGCGGTGAAAGCAATTGCGTGGACGCGAAATCCTAATAATACCTCGAAAATGTCCAGCTGAAGTTTGGGACCAGTCATCAACAAATCATTCAAGGACTTTCCCTGAGCTCCCTTGGACGACGCGTCGAAAACCACTCTCAATTTAGATCCTGACGGAGTAATTTTCGTCACGGCATGATGGGGAATGAAAAAGGCACCAGGACGCGTTGAAAGGGACATATGCCCAAGGTTTAAATACTCCTGGAGGAATTGGTCATACTGTTCTTTCAAAAGAGGTTTGCGTATCAAACGTTGCTCTAGTTTACACCAACGATTGGCCGCTTGATTGTAAGATCCAGCCAAGGCCGCAAAATCCTCTTTGAAAGGGAGCGAAATCTTATACCGACCAGTTTCATCTCGCGAAACTGACTCTAAAAAGTATTTCTCGCATTGCTCATCCTCCGGACAAGGGTGACGTCTAATAATGGGTTCCTCTAATTCCCAAAATGATTTTAGTTGCTTGACCAACGGAATTTCCTCCACCACGCATAAAGAAGTTTTACGTGTGGGAATTTTCAAAGAACTATCCAAAATGTTCCCATTAAAATCCATCCGAAAAGGGAATCAATTAGAATCAAGTCATAATTGTCGAATGTTTTCTTCCCCCCAAGGAAGATCTTTAGGAATAAGTCCATTCCCAAGATAATATCCAACGAATCTGGCTTATCAAATCCCGGATCGGCCAAACAAAGGTGAGAAATACTTTCTCGAATACAGGGTGGAAGTGGGACTGGTGGAAGTTTGGAGGTCAAGTGAGGAAGGATTACCGCCTTGGTATTTAACACCAACAGTGAATCATGGATCGGCGAGAACGACAAAGTGATACAACCCTCCGGCCGCATTAGAGGGGTTTGAGACAACCCAACAAGAGAACCATGGTAAGGAGACATGGGGAGCTGCAACCGCCGAGCAGCTGCCGCGGAAATAGCTGACACTTGACTACCCGAATCGATCATTATACGAAGGGGCACATTTAACCCAATACCATCCCGCACATGAACTAACGCAGTTCCGAGGACAATTAAATGTGCAGGGTCACAATTAACACAAGACGAAAGGGCAGTCGTAGAAGTTTGTGATTGCGAACGCACAGGAGACCCAGACGCTTAACTTAGCGACGCTGACGCCTGAATTGGAGACTGCCTAGAGTTCAGCTCTGAATGCAACGTGGTATTATGATACCTTTTGCAAATATTGCAACACATATCCTTCTGCTGACACCTAGGAGCCCAATGACCTGGCTTCAGACAGTTAAAGCAAAGCCTTTTCGAGCGTACGAAACGCGCACGATCCGTAACGCTCATTTCAATGTATTTGGGACACTTCACTAAAGAATGAGGAAGCTCACACAAAGGACAAGTACTGACTCGATCGTATTTCTCCTTACCCGGGTGGGTATTGTCAACGGATATCGGCAAGACGACCTTTGCAGTGAGCGTGGATTTGCGGCGAGAAACTGAATCTTTCACATTAGGACCAAATGAGGTTTGTAAAACCTTGATCCTTTTTTTCACAAAGCTCAAAAGATTGCATACAGAGGGAAATGGCTCATTATTTAAGGTCTCCTCGAAAAGAGCCAGAGTTTCTGGATCAACGACACGTGCTGCTAATCGGAACAAAATAAATTCCCCCAAATTAGGAATATTTAACGTGCCCAAGGCAGCATGAATCTCGGCAAACGTGTTCACAAATAATTGCATGGAAGACAATGATCCCGTAGATGAAACGGAAAATTCCAGAATTCTATCGAGATAGGCAAATCCGAGGATTCTAGGATTGTCGTAGTGCTCACTCAACTCCCTCCAAGCCGAATCATAATGAACTTCGCCAAATGGGACGGACGCGATGAGCGCCGAGTCTTTACCTTGTAGAGCCGCCTTTAAGTAAGTGAATTTCTCAACTGAGGAAATATCCGTTCTGTCATGAACAACAGACCGAAATAAGTCGCGGAACCCTACCCAATCAGAAAATGCCCCAGAAAAACGAGGTAATTCAATGGTAGGAAGACGAGACCTTTTACCCTGAACGGTTTCATTAGCCAAATGAGCAGACTCATTGACGGCGGGAGGATTTGATACCTTACGAAAAACGGAAAGAATAAAATAATACTTTCCTTCCACTTCCTCGCCAAGGCTCCTATCCACCAGACATGCATCGCTTTGATTGCACTCATGGCAATACTCAAACAGTTCGGTCTGAGCGTCACAAAATGCTGAATACACAACTTCCAATTGAGAACATCGCGCAAGAAATATATGTAACTTACAATGATTGAAAATTTCCAGACCGGAAGCATTGAGCTCCTCAGAAAGCGAAAATGCTGCACTAATTGTGGATTTAAATTGATCACGTTTAAAACGCAGTAACTTTGAATGCGAGTCAAATTGCTCCCGTGTGACCGGCGATTTACCTTTCGCCCCTTCAACTGGCATTTTAAGAACAAAAGGAAATAACTACTCACAAAAAACGGAATGAACTCCCTCGAAAAGCTCCCGGAGAATTCCCGGGTTTCGGCACCAAAAAAGTTGGCTGGGAAAAGGCCGTGGCGCGTGACCCACGAGAATTAAATAAAACAAAATAAAAAAATGACCGAGGGAAGAGAAGGGAAGTGGGAAAATGACTCACCGGGCGTTGGAGGAAACCATTGCTGGACTGACGTCTCAAAGCCCAAAACTGCCCCAAACTTGCGGGTTGTGCGCTGTCCAGCTCACGGAAACATGCACTCGTCGACTCCGCGACCAAAAAAAAGGTGCCTTCGTAGACCGCCCCTCCCCTCCCGCTTCGAAGACAAACCCCTGTTTCCCCACCCCCCAGACGGCAAGATGGGTAAGGGATGGGAGAAGGTCGAGGAGGGAGATTTGAATACAAAAAAAGAGCGTGCATAGGCGCAACAAGGTTATTATTCAATCATAAAATAAAATCATGCGGGATACTATAGGCGGGATGACGCCATTGTAATAATGATAATTAATTGAGCTCTAATTCGAAATCTAGTCCACCAAGCGACATTCAAACTCGTCTTCATATCTCGGGAGTAGCCATCTGCGGCAGCTGACGAAGAAACGGTATTAAACGGAGAAGTATAATAACGCTATACTTATGCCGGACCGACTTTACCGACGTCATCGTATCGTTATATCGGTATATTTTAATTTCTCTCTCTTAGTTTCTTTGCATTAATCATTTACAAATTAAGGTAAACCTGACCTTACCAGTCCGGTATTTCCGTAAACTTGAATGCATTATCTCCAGTACCACACTTACGCTAATAATATCATCAAATATTATTTCTTACATTTATTTTTGCGTGATCTGTGCATTCCCATGAGTAAATGTTTTGAGCATCTACGTTGTTCTATCATGAATAAATTATGTAGGGCCACTCGAATAATGCCATATGCATAAGTTACAATTATTTTATAAGGAAGGGGTTGGCCGAGAAAGTCATGGGTGATGGTTTTCGCTTTTGCATGCAAAAATCTTTTATGCTGACTGGATGTTTTGATTCCTGGGGTTATCCATTTCATTGGAATACTGGCTTGTTTTCGATGAACTGTCTTGGAAATTAGTGGAATTACAAAATCAAATAAGTTCATTAAGTGTCTGAGAAAGTTGTCATAATTCTCGCTTGCATTGTCACTTCACAGAAGATCCGACCAATTGGTTAGTCCAACAAGATATTTAAATGTCTCCATATTTTCGTCACTGTAGTCCCTAACATTTTACTTGCCATTTTCTTTCTTGTAATTAAGATTAATAGGTAAGGTTATATAAGTAAAGCTTTTTGATCAGATAGACCTGGTTCTAAAGTACATAGTTTTTTTCCAGTACACTTCATATTTGTGATCATATTATCTATGTAAGTACTAGTAAGAACAGTTTCCCTGGTAGGCAAGTCAAAATTTTCTTCATACCCAAATGATTGTAGGATATTCATAAATTTGTCAGAGGACGATTGCCTAGATTGATTTGTTGATTTCGACGGCTGGTTTTCTGTGGTACTGTTGTTACAGCATATTGTGTTCAATAAATCTATATTACAATCTGTGGCTAAGAGGATACTTTTTCTTTATGCTTTGTCTCTTCTTCGAATACCCTTATCATTTTAAGGCATGAATTCGTAGGTTACTCTAGTGAATCAACGGTGTGCAAATGTTGTTAGATATATGTTGATGAATATTGGGGGCATTTAAATGGGGATTGTTTTTTGTGATTTGGATTCTGTTTCTCATATGTAATTCTATTCTTGATTCCCATGCTTAGGCTATTCGAGGGTAATTCACTAATTCGTGTAATTGAAAATATTGTTTAAATAGCAAAATTGTGGGGTTGACTTAACTCCACAGCCTTTATAAAAGTACCAATCCATTGGGTGAGCAGTTTTTACACTTCAGGGCAGGCTTGTGACTGAAATAAGTAATTTTCCTAGTGAAACAAAAATAACTAACCAGACAAAAACCTTGAATATATGCAGTTGATTAATTTTTTTACTTGTGAAGTAATTGCTTATCTCAACTTATCATGATTGCTTTCCTGCATCTGGTCTACCGGCTTCTACTCTTATAATTTCAAACAAAATTCGGATTGTAATTCTTAAGTTATTTGCATCTAATGAAAGAAAGTTGATCACTTTAATTAGTCGTAAGAACTTAATGAATTATTTGGGCGTCATAAGTGCATAAAGTTTACTTTCCGAAGGCCCATACTTTTTTTGGTCAGAAAATGGAAATTCGGTCACTCGTGTTTACACCACTCAGCAGCTGTAAATAAGAACGTGCAGTAGTCCGGTTTGGTCGCAAAGGATGCGATCGATCATCTCGGTAAGTAGCATTTGCCGCGATCTCTCTTAAGTGGTGTTGGCTCAGATCGGTAGGTGGTAGACGCGATCGAGGTAAGTTTTGTCACGCCCCATCATCCATTAAAAGTTTCCATACTTTCAAAGTATTTTTTGTGCCATAACTATTTTGCTAATATCACTCACAGCTGTCAAAGAGAATTTGCATCATACCCTTGAACTAGAACTGATCTCTCTTCTCAGTAGGACATAGTTGCCCCAATCAAGACAAGGTTGTGATTCACGCCCCATCATCATTCGCTATATTGTATCAATCTATATCGACGAAATGGATCCACTTAAAGGGTGTGTTGCACGGGGTGACTCGGGGAACCGGAATAGTAGGTACGTGGCAACGAAGCGTGTTTCGTTTGGGGCAATTGTGTCTTACCGAGATTGATCGCACCCGGGAAATTAATGTCGTCTCATCCCAGCATAATTCTTTGCCTCAGTATTTTTTCCCGATATTTATCTAGGATCAGAAACATGCTTGGCGTCACATGCATTATCGCGTCCATGGACGCTGTTAAAACATTAGAGACGGTCCCCAATGAGGACCCTACACAAACGCTTATCGGTAGGGCAGACAACGCCTCAAGGAACCTTATTTGAGCGTCCGTGAAACCCCAACTGAATGCCATATGAATCCCCAACACCCGGCTCCACTAAGCGTTTTCAATGCTCAACGAACGCCCACGAACCGCTGTAAAAGCAATTTTGGAGAACGCGCAACGACGCCTAAGAAAACCTCACCAATCCAATGAGCGTTCACGGAGCGCCCAGGAAACGCCAAGGAATCTTTAGGAAACGCTTAAAAAATGCCCAAAGCGTTCACAATTGTGTTCAATGAACGCCTTATTGAGCATTAGCCCAGGATTTACGACGCCTTACGAAAGCTTAGAAAGACGCTTAACAAATGCCGAATGCCCTCTCAAAAACCTCCAGGGCCCACAGTGACTGCTCACTTCTATCTCCATGAAACCTTATTTTAATGATCCATAACCAGCACGAGGCATCTATAGGAAAGGAACCAGACATGGTCGTAGTTCAATGAGCATTTCACTTACACAAACCTATTAAAAACGGTTCAACAACCATCAACATTTTAAGTACCTCCTATAATTAATTGCTTACATTTAATCATAATAAAGACAAATGTCATTTTCATTGGATAGGATATCAAGGAAAGGATTTCAATACATATAGGCGTAAACAGCGTAGAGTACTTAATATTGAAAAATATTTTGAGACATTTTTTTTAGGACAATAGTGCCAAAATCAATTAAAATATAAAAGGTCCTGAAAATAGTCATAACCTTTATCGTGAATAAAAATGTACCTATACATAAAATTAAAATACTTGTTTTGCAAGTTTCCCAAATGATTATGAATTATTTAAAGCTACTGATAAAAGACAACATTTCACCATTATGTCTTCAATTCTTTTCACTCGCGAAAACGCAGCTTATGACTGGCCATTGTTCAATATGGATTGTTACCAAAGAAGTATTTATTACAGACTCTCTCTAAGGTTGCCCTTTTCAATGAGGCCTCATGACATCATACGTATTGTTTCACGATTCCGCATAAACGCCTTTAAAATGATATATTTGACATCAGCGGTTTTACAGGCAGACATTTTAGATTCAAAGTATGTATAGCTGTTTCACACGCCTAAAAACATGCATTGTGAATGAATGTATACTCCTGCATTTATTAAGTCGGTAAAAATTGTTTCAAATTCATTTAGCTGAACCTTAACCTGAATAATGTATGTTACTCTAACCAAAATTCTGATTACTGCATCAAATAATACATATAAAAGAGGAAGAAAACGTAATTTTTTCCGACTACGTTAATGTTGAAGTTGACTGTGAAATAAAGGACTGTTGCCGTGGAAAGGTTTAGGGAGACTACCTATTTTTTTATTAAATTTGATTATTCCGCACACTTGTTAAACACCCAACCGCATTAACCAAAAATATTGCAAGAGATAACTGGAGGTTTACCACTCAATTCGAGCACAAGTAAAAGAAATCGGTTAATATTTTGATATTTTAATGAATTGAATACGATAGCATTGCACTCGGCAAAATGGAAAATTCTGTATAAATTTATGAAAGGCATGTAAATTTAAGCCACCGGTGTTCAAATACAGTTATATAGGTACGAACAAGAAAACATTTTTGTTACTATCTACCCTGTAGACATTCAAACACAACTTAGGTACTGTATACGCTGCATATCTCTTGGTCAAACTGTTCCTAAAAATGGAGGGTGACAGACTGCCACTTACGAAATTTTATACAAAGATAACAATGGTTTACAAAATAAAACGTTTTCTGTCGCACAAAGAAAAATGTCTGATCATAATAGGACCTATAACTTCTTAAATTCCCGTGAATTAAGAGCTTAATGAGATATTAGTACAGATATAGAGGGGCTGTATTGCCGACGTTTGCTGTACCGATTCCTGGTTTAGTGATGTTGACTAACGGTTTAATATTTCGACAAGTACGTTTCTCATTTTTCTCTTTCAGTCTTCAACTGCCTCCAAATCCAATCGAATTATCAGCCATGATTTAATTTATGAAAGATGAGAACCTTGTAGGATGCACGAAAAGCACCCGATCAATACATACCAACAACATGGAAGCAAGGTCACAACTGTAATTAGAGTGAATATCGATATCGTTAATTTTTTTTACAGCATCCGCGCAAATGAAGGAAGTCTGCGTTCACCGCTAAAATAATGCAGCAGCGACATTGCCGCTTACCGCTTATGTGGTGAACTTCGTCTTCATCGAAATATCCCACTCTCCAGCAACAATATTTCAACCATAAACTCGGAAATTCATGGTGAATCAAATATCTGCGTGCAACGTTATAACATGGTGCGGGGATACTTCTTCTAAAAATATCAGTAGAAAGGGAAACACATGTATGCTTCAAAATACCTTATTTGCAATTGCTTTAGAGAAGCGAGGAAAATTTTTTCATTCATTCTATAACGATGTAAAATATTTTATTATGGTGTGCTTTGATGCAACGTAAAAAAGTGACCAGGTTTTTCCACATAAATACATAAGAACTACATTTTGATTGTGTTATATTAAAGGTTGCAAACATATTTGGACACCCTTAGTAAGAAAATGGCACTTACACTGAGAATACAGGTACACCCTGTACACTGCGGCACAAAACACGTGATAGCGTGTGAGTGTTACGGGACAAGTAAAAGATGCCCCTTCAGATATCTCCTTAGGTGACATCAATTTTTAAGAGGTGAAATTAAAGCAAAGGCCTAGCCTGAAGGTAAGAAATCTCATTTCAGGAAACGAAACGTGTATCATCAGAGTGCTTAGCATATCTATCCTCTTCTCATCTCAGCGTCCGTGATTTGAAAGCTCGGAAGCCATCACGGTATCAAGACTTTCGTAAAAGACAATATAGTCTGTTTTCATTATTCCAGTGTGAAGGCATCTTTTTAGTTTTTTTAAACTAAAAATTAGTATTTAATTTGTATTTTCATCGCCACGTGCATCGTTCATATTTCACTAATTGTACATATATATTTATGCGAAAGAACTAAAAAGGAATAACTTCACAAGCTTGAACTGAAGAAAACTAAAACACTGCGAAGACACGTTAGCAGCCGATAATTTTCTGCAGCCTTGCGGAACCTCCGCAGACATACACTATGGTGTCAGCACACACGACTGTGAAAGAGCGCCAAGAGTGGGAGGAAATTTGGACGAAATGCGTATCTCGATAGATAAAGTTTCTGAGGACACATTCTATCCATATACATTCTTATTTCTATATTTACATATATGTATATATAAAGAAGAATGTTTGTCTGTCGTTTGTCTGTATGGTTTTTATACACATCTGCAGTTTTACTCTGATAGTGCTGCAATTTTGCAGACTAATAGTTTCAGACAGGAGGAAAATCACAGGCTATTTTAAATTTATTATTTGGGTTATGTGTAGTGGTTTAATTGTCAGCTTTTTGAAATTATTTCCGCTCAAGATAGAGGGTTGCAATTTTTTTAATCGGATGGCTTAATAAATCAAGTTTCTAATTCTTTGAATTGATTTTCTTTTAAGCTTCCTAATCGTCTGAATATCATGTTTTTAGCTAAAAAAATCTCACATTTTTCTCTGAAATCAGAAACAACATATTTCCTTTATTTATTCTCGAGTGTTATTGTATCGTATGGCTTCATCAATTCTCTTTTCTAATCTATGGTGGCAATGGATAAGTAGTCAGGTAGGCGATGCGTGGATCGATCTGTGCAGAAAGAACCAACGGATTCCCGGGATTAATGATCTCATTCTTAATGTTCCTCTAACAACCTTCTAGGTTATAGTTGGTCTAAGCAGCCGCAAGAGTGTGTGATAGAAAAGATTAGGACACCATCCAATAGAAGGAATATACCTAATATAAGAAAAATGAGTGTGGAAATAAGGAGATGATTAGTTGAGTGAGTTTTTCAAGAAACAAGTATCCTGTACTGCTTTTGTTGTAGCCGTGAATAGCGTGAGGGGTGACAGGATACCAGAAGTTATTAGTCAATCACTTCCATCACTTGGGTTTTCTCCGTCCGAGAAACGTAGCGCTCGAACACGCACATTTTCGAAATTGCTTAACTGTCCAAGGCAGCAGACATTTTTGTGCTAACACTTTCATGTATTTACGAGTGCAATTTGAAACATTCCCTACCTTAAGTTATCTACGTTATCTAAACAATTAATGTTACAAAGGAAAGAATTTATCTGATTTCGCTTGGTTTTGGGCAGTTTTTCAACATTTAATCGCATGTAGATAGGGTAGGATATTTTTTAATTTGGACAAAAATTTGCTAACAGTACAACAAAAAGTAACTTTTCCACCCTGAGGCGTTTGGAGTTAAAAGAAGAGGAAATCGACCCTAATGCACACTTGTACGATACATAATCCATTTTAAGTGGATATGAATGCTATTAGTACCACATTCCGTATCAGAGTCAGTAAACTCATTCAATGCTGGTTAAAAAAGCAAATCGCGTGACGTAAGAATGCAAATATTGTTTATATATGACCATGAAAACTATTTTAATTTGAATTATTTTCTTTGCAAAACCATTGATTTGGTTGAATTTTAGTATTTAAAATATTTTTAGTGCCGTCGCACTTAACCTTTAAGCGAGAAAGCATAAATTGTTGCATATCCTATGAAGTGGGGTCAAATTTGACCCAAAATATTTTTTATTATTATTTATACGTGACTCATTGGGAAATTACTTTTTTTATTATTTCTTCTGCATTAAGTTTATTATATTGTTACGCTGATTTTCAAATCAATATCTTTTATCAAATTCGCCACATAATCTCTAATACTATTTATACTTAACATTTAAGGTGTAAATTCAACAGAGATACTTAGTGACTAATTTATGTTTATTTACTGTGGTATATTTCAACGGAGATATATTGTGATTAATTTATATGTATATATTATAGCATCTTCAGCTTTGTTGATTCCAATTACAGGTTTTACATGAAAAAACAGGAGTCATCATCTTTACATCAATGGCAAATTCTAACTGAATCACAATAGTAGCTATGAAATGAAAACTGCCCTTTTGAAAACCACTCTCCTCTGACGTAAATAGCGTTACTGAAGAAATTAAACTGTATCGGGAGAGATATGGTGGAACAGTATATTATAATAAATAAAGAAGCTGTTGTACTGTCCACATTTTTACTTTAAATTCGACGTGTATCAACGCCTCGGCGTCCTCATCAGGACAACTGAACATTTAACAAACAACAGGCCTTTTTATATAGTCGGTAGGAAAGGAATAGGGGAGTGGGGAGGGGTTAAAAGTGGAGTCTAATCTCGTATCCATAAACGGTGAAGTCGTTGGTTGAGGTAGGTGCGAGGAAGGAATATGAGGGGAGGGGGGTTTGACGGTTGGTGAATAACGTGTTGAGAAATGGAGGCGGGGGAGGAAAATTTGGTCGGTTCGTCGTTTAAATTTCAAGGGATAGGATGGGTGAAGGATATTCAAAATCAATAAAATTTATAAGTACTGTCTTATTCTTCTTTCGCTGGATAATCTCCAACCGTTGTAATGCGTCCATGAGCTGACCCTTGGATTCCACACTGAGCACTCTTAATGTGACGTTGCACTGGTGAGATTGTTCCAGTAAATGCTTAGCTAAAAAAGATTTTGGATTGTTGTTCAAGAAGCGCTTTCGATGTGCACTAATCCTCGTTTCAAAGTTACGTCCCGTCTGACCGACATACACTGCGTTGCAGGGGTCACACTTCACTTCGTATACTCCTGACTTTCGAATTTTTTCACAAGGGTCTTTTGTTTTTTCCAAAATGCTCTTAAGGAACATAGATGTATAGAAGGCCACATTAAATCTGTCTATGGGAATTCATTTCATAGCTATATAGGAATCAGATCCGATGAATGGTAGATTCACCCATTTTTTTCTTTTTTACGTCTTCGCTAGCCTGAAGGGACGTCATAGATCGGATGGTGTTGATTTTTGTTTTCCGATTTAGTATACTATCTACCATCGAGTCGTCGTACCCATTCACGCGAGCTATGTAACGGATTGTTTCCATTTCTTTCTCAAATTATTGTCTTGTAAAAACTCTATGAATCATTGACTTGAAGGCCGCTAGTTTGTGGTTCATTTCGTGGCTAGAGTCGGACGAGATGACGTGATCCGTGGCTGTTGCTTTTGGCTACAAGGCGAAACTGTGCTTATCCTGAATTATAGATATTTCTAAGTCTAAAAAAATAATCTTCTCTCCGGACTCCAATTCCATAGTAAAATTGATAAGATAGTGTAAAGAGTTTTAAAAAATTTTAAAAAGCTGAAACTTGACGATTGCTCCCTGTCTAACAACGTAAAATATCGTCAACTTATCTGTGCCAGTAAAAATATTTTTTTAACGGCTGGCCTGTGATTTAAAATATTTTTTCTCAAAATCGTCCATAAAAATCTCCGCCAACAGAGGAGAAAGGGGAGATCCTATTGCTAGCCCTTCCTCTTGAGAATAAAATGTCCCATCAAATAGAATGTAATTTTGTCTCGTGCATGTTGCCATTAGGTTAAATATCTCGTCACTCGTCACTTGGTTAAAAACTGAATTACTTAAAATTTCCTTGGCAATACTTAGAGCCTCGTCTACTGATACCGAAGTGAAGAGATTTTTTATTTCAAAGGAAACTAGATTTGGGGAGTAAAGACTTATTTTTGTCAACTAATATTCTTTTTGAAAGCGAAATCTCTGTTATATGTAAAAATCCGCAACATGTTCTTAGTCTTGTAGTTCGTTTCGGACTATCAATTAATTTTTTAATGTTTTTTTCAAAGAGCTTCTTACTCTTTTCTAAAGTAAGTTATGCAAGTAAGCCAGAAAATGCATTTTAGGAAGTACGTTTACAAGTTTTTCTTTGGTTTTATTAAGGCCGTAGACAGATAGATGGTATTAGAATACACAATTAGCTACATGAATTTGTGAAATCCACATAAAATAATTTAATCGCTAGCACTGCGATTTGAAACTGGATCCCTCGAGTTCCCTTTACAAAAATTCACACAAGTATTCACTACTATAGGCCAGTCAGCATGACGTGCATTTTTTGTAAAATAATGGAATAACTTATTGGGATTACTTAAAAGGAGTGAAGGAGATACCACCTCACTCGTGGCGAAACATCTCCTTATAGAGAATCATTCGTGTGATTTTGACCCGGAGATCGTCCACGTGGAGAGGAAAGGCCGAAGACTCGACGCTCTGGAAAAATTGGAAACTGTGCAAGAAGGAGGCATTCACTTAATGAATGAACAAACATTCACGAGCCACTCCCCACTCCTTGCCATCCCATTCTCCAAGTGCACAACCACATGACACATCCCCCCCCTTCCTCATCCACCCTTTTCCACTTCCCACCCCCACTCATCCGACCTGTATAAATACAGCTCCTATTTTCCAAAACCACTCACTGTACTTGAAAATGACCTAACGGTCGAAACGCGTTGTACTTCAATAAATTTGTGGAAAAGTGCCATCTCTCTTTCCATTAAATCAGAACTCAAAGTGTTAGGGTGAGAAACGTTCTGTCTGATAATATTAATGTATCTTCTGGCGTTCCACAAGGAAGCGTACTTGGACCCCTTTTGTTTTTAATATACACAAATGACATAGCCAAAAATATCCATAGCAGAATCCGAATGTTTGCAGACGATTGTGTCATTTACAGGGAAGAAAAGACGAAGAACTCCTGCAAAACGATTTAAATGCATTAGAGCACTGGGAAAAAACAAATGGAATGATCATAAATATCAATAAAACAAATCTCATGAGGTCTGACAGGACACAAAAACTTGTAGAAAGCAAATATACGCTTGGGGGTGATTCACTTGATGAAGAAAATTTTTTTAAATACTTAGGAGTTACTTTGACATCTGATTTAAACTGGGGACCGCAGGTGGATAGAGTTGCAACGAAGGCATCCAAGATTCTAAATTTTGTTATGCGGATATTGCAGGAAAGCACGCTTTACACAAGAAGAGTTCGCATATAAGACACTTGTGCGTCCCATTCTAGAGTATGGGGCCGCGGTCTGGGACCCTCATCTTTCGGGGCAGATATAAACCATAGAAAAGATCCAAAGGAGGGCGGAAAGGTTTGTAATGGGAAATTATAATAGAGAAGCCAGTGTTATTGCAATGATCACTAAATTAGGCTGGGAATCGCTGAGAGAGAGGAGGAATATCTCGCGGCTGAAGGCCATATATAAAGCATATGTTGGGGAAACTGCCTGGGGGGATATCACAGGGAGGCTAAGATATCCGGCTTACTTCTCTAGGAAGGACCATGGGTTTAAAATCGGGCCCCCAAATAGAGAACTAACTGGGGGAAATTCTCCCTCTTGAACAGCGGGGTGGAAGCATGGAATGGCTTAGGTGCAAATGTTTTTAATCCATGTCCGAATAATGTCAGGTGCTTCACAATAAGACTAATGTACCATGAGAAAGACCATGACATGTATTTGTATTGGTTTTTTTCAATGAACATGTATTATCTAATACCTTTATATGTATTTTAAGTTACCACCTGATCATAGTGTCAATTTGTAACTGTATTATATAATAATAATTAATGTCATTATTTAGGAATATGCAATCTAGTTATAAGCCTTTCCTTCTTTTCAATATTGGCGAGGTCACAGGGCAGAAATGAGTGCCCTCGTTCAGGAAAATTGTGTGTAATTTACTGAAATCGATTTGAATGTGTTGGACTGAACATACATTGCACCAGTATTTTTGTTTTGCGACGCACAGTTTTCTGAATACAGTACAAGTTGAGTGGTATGAGGGGAAAATGAACTGTTTAGATACCAGTCCATGTAGGAAATTACTTCATCGGAACCCTTTTTGCCATCACAGTCTTTATACGTTAACATCTGTGCCTTACCATCTATGCAAGAGAGTACCTAGTAAAGATATACATCCATATAGTTGCACACAATTGAACATATCTGTTGAAGAAAGCATTGGAAGTGACAGATTTTAGCCGTACAAACCAAATGCTAAACATGCAACATATTCATTATCACTTTCCCTATTATTTAGCTTCTTTTCTCAGTTATGTTTTATATAGGAAATTAGCTATCAATTCTGTAACATTTCCGTTTGTCTAGTTAATAATTGTTTTAGAGAGTCAAAAGCCTTTCAACCTTTGACTATGGGTTATAACCATTTAATTACGAAAATGTACTTGGTGAATTTCATTCAAACCACGTTCTGTGATGCACAAAATATCTGGTTTTACTACGCAGAGAAATGATTAAATCTAACTTCTGAATGGATGTATACCGCTGGTTTTTAAGTCCTCTTTTAAGTTTTTCACTGCAAGTAATTTCTGATAGTTTTTCTGCTTGTCTATTACACGCCATTAATGCATAAAAGTTATATAATCCTTAGTAGAAAACATCTGTGTACGCTCTTTGTCCTTCCCATACGACTTCCCTTTACAAAGATAACATTTTTTCCACCAACTTGCGTTTACAGGCAGTTCAAAAGCTAGTAACTAGCGCCAACCGTGGTTTCTCGACCGATGTAGAAAAGCTTACCAGGGTTAGTTCCAACTTGCGTTCACACGGCCAACTTCCAACCTTTTATGGCTAACAAGCGTAGAAAGCTAGTTGTGTAAACGGAGCATTAGTCATTTCACAATTGCTCCTACCTTTCCTTTCCTTCTATTGGAGCAACATTTATCCAAAGTCCAAGATTTAATTTAAGTGCATGTATCTATCTACTGCGCTGCAGTCACAGCTATTGAGTTAAATGGTCAGAGAACCCATGCACCAAAACAGACAAAAAAATCAGACTGCAATGGGTCCTCATAAACCCGCTTGGAGAACACGACTGGAAAAGAGCATCGACTACTTCAGGTCAAAGGCGGATGTAATTAATGAATACCTGAAAGGAAATCAATCAAGAAAGTTAAAAAAACAAGGTGCGTAGCCTATGTATTAAATAAAACATAACACTTGATGACCGAAATAACTCTCAAAAACTTATTGAATTAATGGATACATTTAGGCAGAAAGCTAAACTAAAAAGGGCAAGACTAAGAAGGTATAATGAGCTAACTAAGAGAAAAACGCAAAACTCTGTTCTGGAACCAAAAAAAGAGATTCTTTCGCCAACTGGAGCAATCACCAGAGAGCCAAATGAATCCAACAGGAAGCAGTCTAGACTCAAATCCATTCCAAAACCACCGGCAATCTTTATGGTCAGTGTCACAATGTTTCAACAATAGTGCAAAGAGGATAGAAGAAATACAGAAACAACAGGAGGGAGTACAGCTAATGTATTTGGAGGGCTTCACTACTGAAGAAGTTATGTTAACCATCAAGAAGGCAAGCAACTGGAAGTCTCCGGGACCAGACAAGATACACAACTTCTGGATAAAGTACTTTACTGGAACTCATTGACCCCTAGCTAAATGTTTTACTAAAATTCTGCAAGACCCAAAATTACTTACTCTTTATTTAACTGAAGGAAATACATATTTACTATATAAAAGGGGGACCCATCTCAACCACACAACTACAGACCCATTACATGCTTGTCAGTAATTTACAAACTCTTAACTGCAATAATCACTGAAAATATCTATTACCACTGTTATACAAATAATTTGATAAAAGAAGAACAGAAAGGATGCATAAAAGGTTCCCTTGGCTGTAAGCAACAACTAACAATAGATGCTGTCACTTTGAAACAAGGTCAATTACACCGTCGGAACCTTCATGTTGGATATAATGACTATGCAAAAGCTTTCGACTCAACTACTCGCGAATTGCTGCTAAAAACTCTGAAAATATATAAAATAGACCCTAAAATACGGGAACTTTTAACTGAAATGATGAAAACCTGGACAATAAATCTTCACCTCAAAAACCAGAAGGTTTCTTCTATTAATATCCGTAGAGGAATATTTCAGGGCGATTCACTATCACCACTATGGTTTTGTTTAGCAATAAACCCACTGCCAACGCTGCTTAAAAATGTAAAATTGGGTATGAATTAAATCGTAGAAATGATACAAGAATCAATTATTTAATGTTCATGGACGATCTGAAACTGTATGCAGAGTCCAAGGAAAAACTCCAAGGCCTCACCAAAACCACTAAAATGTTCAGTGAGGACATTGGTATGAAATTATGGCTGGAGAAATGTGCTGTAATGAACTTACATAAGGGAGAACCCCAACTATCCGAGGAACGTATGGAGGACATAGAGACACTTCCTGTGGACGGCACATACAAGTACCTAGGCTTTCATCAAAACCATCGGATGGACCACACCTCATTAAACAAAACACTAACAGACGCATATAAAAGACGTCTGACCTACTCCTTCGGAATTTTACAAATGGTCAGACACGGATCTAAATGAACTGGACAGACTAACTAGGTGACTACTAAACAAGTTCCGATGTTTACACAGTATGGCCTCTGTCATTAGGCTGTATATTCCGAGAAAGAAAGGAGGCCTAGGCCTATTAAATATATTGTGACTGTGCAAATCTCAGGAAGAGTCCATTAAATTGAATTTAAAAGCATCAAAAGATGTCATAATGAAACAGATAGTTGAAGCTGACATGGGGTACACACCTCTGAACCTGAGATATGAGGATAATCAGAATGAATTGCCAGACATTGCCCAACAGAAACAAGAATGGAGAGTCAAAGTACAGGACGGAAAATTTCCAACAGTTATCCAGGAGGATTGGGTTGACAAAACTGCATCTTTAAAATGGCTCCAGGATGGCTATCTCAGCCCCAAGACCGAAGGTTTTACCATGGCTATTCAAGACAGAGTTATACGCACCCATAACTATGAAAAACATATTCTTAAACTAGAAATATCCGATAGATAGATAGATCCGATAGAAATGTGGATGCACTGGTGAGTCAATTGAACACATAATGGCAGGATGCTCAGCTCTTGCAGGGAATGTCTACCTGAATAGACATAACCAACAGGCAAAAATAATCCACTAACACCTGGGATTAACTTACGGGGCTCTTAAAGAAAAATATCCCACCATACTACAAGTATCAGCCACCTGCAGTAATTGAAACAAAAACCCATTTTTTGTACTGGGACAGACCGATACTCACTGACAAAACCATAGATTACAATAGACCGGATATCCTATTGATCAACAAATCAGAAAAAAGACAAATATAATCGATATAACAGTACCACTAAGCCACAACGTAAGGTCCACCGAGAGAGAGAAATCTCAAAATACAGAAATTTAGCCGACGAAATAAACAATTTCTGGAAATTGAATGATTTCAGCATTCACCCAATAGTAATCTCTGTGGAGGGATATCTTTGCGCCCTTAATACTACAATATTTATTTCATACTTCTTTTAGATGCTGAAATAAAAAAATATGATAATGGGGGGGGGGCGAATATAAAAAATTTGCTGTACCACCTGACATGTTTTCTGATGGATGCATTCTTTCATCCAAAAGTCTGTTCTCCTTCGGAAGCATTTCCTGCATCGCACGCTGCCTAACACTGGTGTATCAGAGGATTTTTTTTAAATATGAGTACAATCTATCTTAAGTGCATCGCCGTTTAATGCAGAATGGTAGAGAGATAGATCAAGTAGATGAAGAGAATCACTAACGAAGAAGTTTTTCGAAGAGTTTGATGGAAAATAAGTATGGTGAATACCCTGAAAATAAGAAGAGACAAACTTACAGGACATATGTTGTGACACATCTGCCTAATAAAAACAATTGTGGAAGGAGATATAAATGGAAAGAATTACAGAGGAATACCGAGAGTGGAACTACTTTGATGACTACTGATGTTGATGATAGAAAAAACGAAGTTTATATGATGAAGGTTAGTGGAAATTTTAAGTAATGTAATACACACGTGGTTTTATCACAAAAAATTAAACAAACCATAAAAGCTCAGTCCATGGTGTTATCTTACAGCAATATATTTTCTGCTTTTCAGCCCTGATATGAGAGGATGGGGAAAGTTTTCAAAAACTATTCACTCGATGACAGGAAGAAAGGACTATGAATTCACTGTAATGGGTAAATGTAAAGGCAAGGAAAACGTAATCTTGAAAACATATCACGTAAACTTATTCAATGAGGTTTCCATCAACTATCATCATCATAGTAAAAGCCATAGTCCATAAACATTTTTTAAACCATTTATACGAATTCAGTTCCTGGTGTGTGGGCAACCTTTTGAAGCAGACATCAGGTTGCAGGGTTATGAAAAATGTTTATTTCTTCAATGAAAATAGTATTTCATTAAACACTGTTTGTAACCAATCAATCAATTTGTCCGAATAACGGTTATGGGCTACTTACTATAGATGAAGCTGATAGTTATTCGGTGAAATAACACACAAAACATATTTTGCACACATCACCAAGAAAATTTATTTCCAATTCCAGCTTGAACCCTTTTTTTCCAAAATTTATATTTCTCAGAAATATTTCCCTTAAAATATAACATGACAAATACTTTTAGATACATAGGTATATAATAATTAATTCATTCACAAAATAATAAAAGAGAAAAGCAACAAATCTATTGACCATGCTAAGATGATTTGTCGCAACAAGGTGCTACTTCATAAAATACTGACTTCCTAGATACAGTTAATCAAGCAGGTCCAAGCTGAAGAATTTTGTCTTCGCTGTTAAAATGGGGCCATCCGTCGGCTCGTGCGTAGCCTCCCTCGCCACGGGGCATCGGGCGCTGGACGCATCCGGTCCCGGAGCAGATACGGGGATCGGGGAAGGGAAAGGGGGGAGGTGGTCCGCGCTGGGGCCGGGAAGGCGTGAGGCTCGACCAAGGCGTCACCTGAGGAGTCGGCAAGAAATTGAAACTCAAAAATAAATTATTTACTTGTCAGATACATCTAGGTATATTAAAATGAAAAGGCATTTGATTCTCTAGCATTTATTTATTTGAAGGAATAGTTTATGATTATTATTACATTTTCCTTTTTCTATATTATTTAATTTTTGTGCTCTTTTGTTATTGTTGTCTTTCTCAGTGCATATTTATCTTTCTGCGTCACGGTGTGTTAGTACGGCTCATATACCCCCTTGAGGTGGGTCGCGGGAAGCGGTTAGCTGGCTCTCAAGGTAATCCTTTTTGGAGGTGATCCTAGATGGTGTGGAAGAGTGAAAACGGGCCTAGGGTATTGCCAGGCTTTGATTTCTCTCGTGGAATTCTAGCGAAATATACTGAAACTCACCGGTATAGCGTCACAATAGGGTACGTTGAAAAAACAATTCTTTTCAACTTCGATTTGAAATTTCGGGAAAAGGTGCAATTCTAGCCACAGATACACCGAATAAAATATTTTCGAAAAATATCAATATTTAGGGGTCTCACCGTAGTGTCCTGAAGTTTTAGCTGACCAAAAATCGCCGTTTTGGGGTCAATTTGTTTTCTCCCGGATTTTTTTTGCATCGTAAGATTGAATTAACAGGGAACTCATTACTGCTCCGACAGTTGTTAGTAACTATTTTGCTTTATTTTTTCAGATAACTACAATAATTTCTTATGAAAATAAAGGGTTTTTTTGCTGAATTTGCTGAATCCGGGAGAAAATCATTAGAATTGACCCCAAAACGGCGATTTTTGGTCAGCAAAAACTTTAGGACACTACGGTGAGACCCCTAAATATAATTATTTTTCGAAAATATTTTATTCGGTGTATCTTTGGCTAGAATTGCACGTTTTCCCAAAATTTCAAATCGAAATTTAAAAAAAATGTTCTTTTGATGTACCCTAGCTTCGTAACCGTAAACAGGGAAAGCTGCACGAGGCGCGGGTACTGTAAAGGCATAACCTTGAATAATCTATTCCAAATTGCTGCTAATTGTCATAGAATAGCCTTTGAAGGCAAAAGCCACGATGGGTGGGTGAAGCTGTATGTGGTTGGACCGTAAAGGGACGGACACAGCAATACAAACTGGACGATTGGTTCTTGGAATGTCAGAGATGTGTATGGATAAAGTTATAGTTGGGAAATAAAATGAAAATGAGACGCATGGATGTTTTGTGTGCTTGTGAAAACAAGCACAAGGAGTGGGACATTGTTACAACTGATGACTGTGGGTTAGCATTGTTTTCAGAAGATAGTGGAGGAGATAGTGTGCATTGCAGTCAAGGTTTAGGTTTCATCCTCAATGAGAGATGTCCATATATTTGTGTGAACCTGGACAATGACGCTCAGTCGTTGAAACCGTGGTTGGTTGTTTTAATAAAAAATTTGCGTGGAATATACCAATCATTGTTATTTTCAACACGGAAAATTTCCACTAAGTGATGCCTGGAGGAATCTCTTCAACTCAATGAGAGACTGAAGATGCTAGAGAGGAAATACGAGCTTGTATCCCCTACTTTGCTCTAGGCTCGTATGACTGTAGGTATAGGAAGAGTAGAAGCAGTGGCATATTACGTACCAGTGAACGGAGAAAGAGTGAAAGATGAGTTTTGGAGAAAACAGAGAGGTGATCACTGAATGTGATCCCAGTGAGAGAATAATTCTACTAGACGACATGACTGGCTGGGTTGGTTTAAGAAGGGATTCATCTGAGAGAGTGATTGGGTATTCAACACAGACGCTCGAACATTCGAGATTGATACATAATGATGAAAACTTGTGTGTGCTTGGAAAAAGGATTGCTCGCTTCGAATAGATAGGTGGTTTAAACATAAGAAAATTCATAACCATTCATGACAAAGGAAATTGTAATAAATAGATTTATTTCATTTCGTAAGATTAGAGATTAAGATAATTAATAATAGATACAAGAGTGATGAGGGGTGCCGAGTGTGGAATAGACCACTAATTTCTTGGTCTTTTGAGTGCATTTGCGTAAAAGGTTAGTGGTCTCGGAAGTGGATCTGGGTAGAATGTAGGTTCCGAGGAAGAGAAGTGCGCGTAAGCAAATGAGAGTAAAAGTGGAAAAGTTGCAATGAGGTGAGAGTAATGGCTGGGTGCTTGAGTATCATGTATGATTGCTTGAGGATATACTATCTTCGAAACGGAGAGAATGAGACGAATATATTGGCAATTATATTGTGAACGATTCCTGGGTGAGTCTGAAAGAAATTACTGCAGAATGTGCATCAAGAGTATGTGGGAGAGGTGATGCATAGTGGAATGAAAGAGCGAAAATTGCAGTTACTGATGACAACGAGTCGTACAAGAGATTAATATAATTCAAATCTTAAGTAGAACTAAGAAGGCATGTGATGAATACAAAGAGAAAAAGAATGAATGCATGATCGTGAATGAGAGCGAGGAAGAATGCGTGCGGATGAGGCTTACAAAATGTAGAGCGATTTTGAAAGCAATAAAAAGTTATTTTTAAAATTGCTAAAAATGGGAAAGCAAGGTGAGGTGCAATGGATGCAACATGGAACCTAAGTGGTGAGAACGGGTGGGATGAAAACAGCGTCAGGGACCGTTGGAGGCAATAGTTTGAAGAGTTATTCAATAATAGTGCCGGCGATGAGTATGAGTCTTGCGAATAAGTTTACGAGAATGTCAGCTTGGGAAAGGAAACAAGTGAGAATGAGGCGTTAAGGCAGTGAGACTACTGAAAAATTGGAAGGAAGCAGGCGTAGATGGAATATCCAGAGAAATTCTGAAGTTTTGGTGCAAATTACTTATAAGTCGCTTGTGCGCATTAAATAATTTATAATGAGAGAAAAAAATGTACTTTTTAATATTCCACATACAATTAGATTTATTTACCCGACCGGTTTCAACGCTTGTGCGTCATTATCCAGGGTACAGACTTCAAGTCAAGTAATGACGCACAAGCGTTGAAAACAGTCGGGTAAATAAATCTAACTGAAAGTGGAATAAATAAAAACTACAGTAATTGTACTTTCCACTTAATTTTAATGCGAATTACACAACACGTGTTTCAACGCTCCTTAGGGCGTCATCATCAGGTCTGGCAGCGTTCGCGATGGATGGAAAAATAAAGGAATAGATTATAAGGCGAGCGAATGCCGAATGTCATTTCGTATCTTCTTTACAGAGTCGCAGGTAGTATTTGGAGCATATCTAGGAATGAGTGTTTGTCAAAGGAATTGCAAATCTTAGTGCCCGAAAGTTCTCCTCCCGGCGTTATTATAGGATTGCGAAACCTGGGTATATCAGGACAAGCATAAGAGTAGGCTGAATGCAGTGGGAATGGGGTACCTGAGGAGTGTTAGATTCAACAGTAGGATGAATAGGTTTAGTAGGTATTTGATCATATAGTGAATGGGTTGAGGGCAAGAGGTAGACAGCGATAGTCATTATTGAATTTGATTGAACAGACTCTAAAGAGGAGTAATATAAGGAGTCTTAAGAATAGGATAGCCTGTATGAAGCTTAAGGTTGATCATTTTTTTAAATTCGAATTTATTTTAGGACACTACATAAATTTCTTCCATTTGATTACATAATAAATTTTGCTAAATACTATTGCCATCGGATGATGGAAAGACTTGCCGCATCGCACCATAAGTATTGTTGTTCAGGAATCTTTCAGTTTTCTAGCCATTCATTGCGATGACGAAGCTTTTGGCGTTATCTACTGATTTTCTGTTATTTTCAACGGCGTTTCATGAATTTACATGTTTCGTTCCACATATTTTTAATTTCTGCTAAGTAGTCCCCGAGATATGGCTCCGAGAGTGAGCGCATTCCATTCATGGCGGGGTGAGGGGGGGAGGTGCGCCCTATCGCGCCAACGCTCGGATGTACGATGTCCGCTGCCACGTGCAGCGTTACAGTATTTGTTAGAAAAATTGAACCTATCTTTTTTGTGATAGATATTGAAGATTAATTTACTTATATACTTCAACACTTCCGTATTTTGTTATAAGGTATAAAAAATCTCCAATGGCCGTAATAAATTGGCACCACTCGTCAAAAATACGCCACAATTGCTGTGTTGGTTTGCGGGAAAAAAATTGGGGGAGAAAAATCCACGCCAGTGACCAACCACAACCTCTCGACCAGAAAAACCCCTGTGGTGGTTTACGGGAATGTTACTTCCTCGCCAGGGACAACCACAGACACACACAATCAACCCGAATAGGGATACTTCGCTGGGCTTATGAGACCCTGCTAAGGATGCCTGGGTTACACACACACACACTCAACCCAATGAGGGATTCTTTGCCGGGTTAATGAGACCCAACTAAGAATGCCTGGGTTATGAACACAAACACACTCACAAGCACTCAAGAACTCACTCACTCACACACTCAACGGGCCCAACTTCTGGGAGAATCTAGCTCAACAGAGCGTTGTCAAGAAACGGCACAAAAACAAGAAAAGACGAGGGTGTGCGTCGGATACGCGTATTTCGGCCACAAGGTGGCCCTCTTCAGCGAACTGAAGGGAGAAATCACTTGCAACGCAAGGTTGTAAGTGGAAAGGAAGGAGGACAGCCTAGAATAAATAGGAAAATGATAAATAGGAAAATGATGATAGGCTTTTCTGGTCGAGAGGTTGTGGTTGGTCACTGGCGTGGATTTTTTCCCCCCAATTTTTTTCCCGCAAACCAACACAGCAATTGTGGCGTATTTTTGACGAGTGGTGCCAATTTATTACGGCCATTGGAGATTTTTTATACCTTATAACTTTAAGAGGCCGTAGAGCTCACGTTCCCTACTTCCGTATTTTGTGCAAAAATTTCTAAACCTGATAAGTACTCGGGTTTGTTGGTACCGAAGCTACAATATAAAGAATGTTATGCCCTCATTAACAATTTAAGAATCCATTGCTCTGAAAAAATAAACCTTTCTTCTAAAGAAATACTTTTGTATTTATCAATAGGTTTTATCATAAGAAGAAACATGGGAGTTGTGAAATCTACTTACGTTAGTTTCAAGGCAAAGAAAGCCAAGGGAAATGTTATTCTTCCAGGAGCAATCCCTGCTTGACAGATAATTGAACTCTCAACTTCCCTCTACGAGTGGGTTTTATAGCAGTTGTTCACCGACGTTTTTCCCTAAACAATGTTATAGATACATTGCCGTCAATAAAAGTACCGCCCATTCTGAATTGTTTGGAATTAAGGTAGATATAAATTAGCATGGTGCCTGAACTTGTATACCTTTTATTATAATGTATCTATATCATTGTTAAGGGTGAAACTTCTGTGAGCAACTACTATAAAACCCACTCGTAGAGGAAAGTTGAAATTTCAATTATCTGTCAATTAGGGGTTGCTTCTGGAAGAATGTAATTTTCCCTGGCTTTCTTTGCCTTTAAACTAAGTAGATATCACAACTCCATATGTTTCTTCTTTATGATAATACCTATAAATAAAGACAAAGTATTTCTTTGGAAGTAGGGTTTCTATTTGCAGAAAAATGTACCCTTAAATTATTAATGAGAGCATTTTCGATGCTAGTACTGTAAGGCTAATTGCCCTAAATTCTTCGCATCTCTCGACTATTTTCTTCTTCGGAATAGGGATGTTTACAGCTTTCTTGAAGTCCGTTGGCATCTGCCCACTTAAATAGCTATCACATATCAATCTCTAACGCTTATTCATGGTCCTCGCTCTCTTATACGAAAGGAACTCCAAGGGGATCATCTTCCATCCTCATACTCCCATCAATTCCTGGCATCTTCCTCTTTCTCAAGACATATACAACAATATCAAATTCTAATTAAAATATGGGGTACTTCTCTTCGATTGATCATGAATAGTTTTCACTCTCCTCAGCTTTTTTTAGAGTGCTTTGATCTGTTTTCCGTTTCCCTCAGTCATTCCACCTGCTAGCGATTCTTTTTTGTTTTCTTTTGTTTTATTAACTTAAGCCGACCTTTCATCATAACCAAACTATGGTCACTGTCGATATCCGCACTAGGGTGGCTTTCGCAGTGTTTTACTTGATTTTTAAATTGCTGTTTCGCTAAAATATAATCAATTTGATATCATATTCCGCCTTCTGTCATTTTCCACGTGCATCTTCTTCGCGAGTGGTTTTCAAAATGTTTTTGTGACGACGAGGCCATTTTGCCCGCAAAACTAAATCAATCTCTCTCCTCTATCGGAGCGATTTCCCAACCCATTCTTCCCAACTGCCTTAGCTTCTTGGCCTTTCCCTACTATAGCATTCCAGTCTCCAATAATAAGTAAGTTTTCATCCTCTTTTACATTCCTTATTACTTCTTCTATTCAGTCGTACTACGTCGTCGTCTTTGTCAGCTACGTCAGCTACGTCGTCATCTTTGTAATTTGACGTGAGCATGTTTACTTGTACCACAACCGTGTCCTTTGGTTTTGTTTCTAAACTAATCATAATTATCCTTTCACTGTGTTGAAGATAGCTTTTCACTCTCATGCCGCTACTTTTTCTGAGTATCATACCAACACCTGCGTTTACATTTGCATATCCAGAGTGGATAATCCAGTAGCTGCCGCTCCATAAGTTTTCTTCTTGGGGTCATTTCAATTCGCTCATAACTAAAACATCCAGACCCATTATTTTCATCTAAATTTTCACTTTTTTCAAGTAATCCACAGCCTCGAAGTGATCTTACGTTCCAGGTACCAATCCTAAATTGCTGCTTATCTTTTTAGACTGATTTACCCTCTCGAGTAATCCCCGCCCGGAGATCCGAATAGGGGTCTAGTTAACCTCCAGTAACTTTTACTTGAGATATTTCCATCACGTGTTTTATGATAAAAGTCTTAGGAGAAAAAATTTAAAGAGCTCATTTCCCTGGAAATACAAAGGGGGTAGTTTCCCGTTGTTTTCCGCATCGCAGTACTACAGCCGTTTGTAATGAGTATTGTTGTTCCGACCTACACGGTATCCACCCTCGCTCACAAGGAAGAGGGCTGCTGCCCCCTGGTCCGGGTTTCTGGCTGGCGAAATTAGTTGGCGGCAGCCGTTCGCCGATTCACGATATTTTCACGTGCAAGGAGGGGGAAATCTAAGGACAATGCTAAAAAGTGAATGTTACCACAAATGCAAAAGGCATATCTCAGATTGAGACGAGAGGAATAGGTAACTGTTGACTTTTATGGATAAAATGGCAACTGTCTCGACCAAAAATTGCTCTTTTCATTAGTATAAATGTCTATCCCTAAAAGGCAGGGGTAATTAAGTAAATATTATGATGATTGAAGTATTTTTAAACTATATTCCTGGGAAGCCAAACTCTAGTTTTAGATTTTTCTTTATGAACATTTTGCGACATAAAAACATTAAAACAAAAAGGGGCTGGGAAACAAAAACATCGGAAACATTTGTAGATATGCCTTCTTCTAACACTAGTGCCTTTTTAATAGCTTTCCATCTAGCTCTCTGCAGACAAATTTTAATGCATCTCGTCTCAATCTGTGCATCTCTCTGGTCGTTGGATGCTTTTGCTTGGGCGTCGTAAAAAATCGCTCCCTCCTCTCCTGTGTATGCGATGGATAACGAAACGAAATATTTACACAAAATGACTTAAAACATGAACTAAATGGGGAGTAATTTATCGCTCTTCGGTGAAAAGTGTCCTTCCGTAAATTATTACCTAGGCATTTAGATTCAGGTGGAGCCTTCCATGCGGAAGATAAACTCCCATGCACTCTTTAATGTTATTCTGTTCCCAGATTTCGCTAAAATATTTTATACTCTAGGCATACTAAGATATATTTACTCTTAAAAAATCCAGTGGTTCCTCGAAATAGCGAGATGAGATAAATTCTCATTTACATAGCCCAAAGTATTTTCGAAATTGAGAGACATTTCGCATCATTCGGCTTCAGATAATGGTGTAAAGCTATCGAAATGATATAATATAGTATTTTTGTCATTCGCCACGTTTCCTTGGCTGATAGTAGTCCACTTGCATTTACCTATTCCATGCGATCGTAATTGCGGGTGTTTTGCGGTTGCGGTTTTGCGCATGGTGGAGTCTTGATGGCTAGGGGTGGTTAATTTAATTTTTTTTTTAATTGCCTCATATGAATGATTCCTAATAAGAATGTAGATGATCATAGGACTGAATTTACTTCTGTGTATTCATTCTCCATTTAAAAAATAAAATAATAAGGAATTCAGTGATTTCGACTTTTAAAAAGACGATCTCCGAAATACTTCTTGCATATGGCTCCATACGGCCAGCTTTCCTTAATTTCCTATAACAAACCCCAGAATTTATAGTAAAGCGTCGAGAAAGATCTATGGGCACTTTCACGCTTTTTCTTTGACTTAGCGATAAGGGGAACATCCAAACTGTCATCTGTCATTTCCCTCAGCCCCGGATTCCGCATTCAACTTTAAGTAGTTAAAACCTTTAAGTCGTCCGTGGACGTTTCAAGTCTCAGAATCTCTCCCCACATCCACTGTCCTTGGAGCACGTGACCGACCAAGATGGATTCCTCTTCATTCTCGTCCTAGGGCGGCTCCTCTCCCCTTTTCATAACGTCTTCGTTCATCAACCTATTAGTCTATATTATCCACACCATTCCCCGTTTTCAGTTCCCAACCACCTCTGTTCCCTCTTCTACATCTCTAATGTCTCGGACCCTGATGTAATTACGATTTCCAAGAAACAATTGAAAATTCCCTTCTGTAGATCCAAAGGACGCCTCCAGCTTCGAGGAGCTATTTTTTCACTCGACCAAAAGTTATTACAAAGCTCTTCTTCCACTGGCTAAGAACCCCGGGCTTAATAGCCAGTCCACGCCCTCCTCAAGTGCATGAACGCAACATGTGGTTAAGTATGCGACGAGCTCTTTGCCTTTGTCCAAGGATGTACGGTAAATATTTTCCTTTGTGTAAGCTACGCACCTCCTAAAGTTATCGCTAAGTGATTTAGCGGGTTATCAACTAATTAAAACGTCTCCTTCAAGGTATGAGGTGGGTGCTCATTTATATAAGCAGTGAGATAATTCAGAGGTAGAGGGTGCCATTTCTTCAATTCAAGTCAAAGAAACTGTACTGTGAAATTTTGAAGGGAGTACAGTAATATTTATAGCGGCGAGAAACGTAAGATTCAAAATTAATAATAAATAAAATGTGGTCCTCGCTTTAGACTCACACCTACTTTGGCTGGAATTTATTTTTCTCGGTGTTTATACCCTACTGCTTATCACCGACACAGAACTGTTTGCTGCGCGGCCCGTGGTTGATTTCAGTTATGCCGCTCAGTGTATCATGCGTTGCCTTGGTTGTAACATTTTATCCGTATTAAAAGTCGTTGGTTTGAGGCAAATTGCATGGGCTGCTTGACATATACTCCCAACAGCCGATGGAGTGAAACCACAAAGCAAAATTATGTTGTCGTGCTGAAATTTCACGCATCGGTGCTTCTAGCTTCACCCGCGCGCGTGCCTACCAATTGTTTTTTTTTGAGGAGTATTAGATTTCATAAAAGAAATTAAGGGACCAGCTGCTGGATTAAAAATATTTATCTGCAAAAAGAATATTTGAACGTAAAGGAAAGAGCATAATAAGACTCATTGAAATTATTTTAATAGGATGGGGAGGAAATCAAAATTATTCGGCGTCAGTCAAACTCGGTTTAAATCAAGATAGTGAAAATATAGGCAAGGCCATGCTCTTCGTCAGGTCATGGCTAATATTGTTTAACCCCCAAGGAGGCAACTCCAGAAGAAGCACGAAACTCCATCTCGCGCATACAAATTATCCATTACGCGTCAAAACAGTCTCGAACAAGTACTTAATTGCCAGGTGGTTCCTTCATCGATATTCCAATATGCGCTAAACTATAATGCATTTTTCGGAAGATTTCCGATAAATACAATTGAAACATATTATTGCAAAAAAATCCTCAATTAAAAATTTAATTGTTATAGTAACAATATGCATTAAGGCATCTGCCAAATATGAAGCCAAAACCTAATCAAACAAACAAAATAAATTTAAGTTGCAGCAAAGATGGTCTACGGACCGATGACCCCTTTGAATGTGAAAAGGTTTTTTTCAAAACTTGAGCAATTATAATTCATCCTAAATAAATCAAAGGTGGATTAATACAAATATGCAAATAGGAGGGTAGAAAATAAATATCGTTCCATCAAATCACTCATTCAAAAACCCTTTTTGATAAAATGGAAATAGGTCTGCATAAATCATCCAAAAATATAATACGAAAAGAGGATTTATATAAAAATCATGAGAATAAAGGCATAATTACAAAGGGCAACATCTGCACTCCTGCATGAGCTGCCTTGCACTTGCACTTGCATGGGCTGCCCCATGCCAACGGTACCATCCGCGGTGATCTTCCGGAAGGCGTCCAACTTCTCTGTTGGCTTGGTTGACAGGCCGATGACTTCTGTCGATGAAGTAAGGAAAGTAAGGAGCATAAAATGATAAGTGTCACCATTTAATGATATGTGAAGTAGCTCAATTTTGCCAGAGGAGTGTAGAAAGTTTAATTTCATTGGAATACAATCAGCCATCTCAAATTTCTATTACATTAAAAAAATAGGTCTTCAAATATCATACAAAATTATGATATGTGAAGGGGAATTACACACAAATTCATGATAATGATGGTGTATTTAATTAGCGGAATTACCTGTACATGCCTCTGCGGGGACTGCAGTCCACCCTGGTCCCGTGCTCGGTTCTTCCATGTTAAAAATACCATGCTTGGTGCTCTTCCGGAATACGTCCAACTTCCCTACCGACATGGTCTGATGTTGACCTTTGTCCATGAAGGAAGGAAGAAAAGTTCACAAATTATTTATTTATTATTATAAGTTTTATTCGATAAAATAAACGTGATCATGATGGCATAGTATCTGAACGTTTAATATCGTGGTCTGTAATCGGTGACTAAAAGAACATTTTTATACCATAGTAAATAGGTCTGAAGAAAGCATGCAATATGCTATAAGAAAAAGGATAAATGTAAATATACTATAACAAAAGGAAATTATATAAAATCTAATGAATAATGGGGCATTGAAGTAGGGGGAGTAAATCTAAAATGAACCGCGTGGACTGCTATCTACCCATGTTTTGTGAGCTCACCGTCTTTTTCGCTGGTATTCTCCAACCTGCCGTTCCAGGAGGCGTCCACGCTACCCTTCGATCTGGTCGTAGGCCCGGTGACCCCTTTCGATCCGCTGGCACTCTGGGCTACATTTTCCTTGAGCTTCTCCTCTCCTTGCCACCCACGATCGAGCTCTGCAAAGAACTTGAAGACCATGCTACTGCTCTTCCTCCGATGCCTTGCACGGTATGTGGTGAAGAAATCGGAAAGGGACGGAGATCTCGATGGCCCAGCCTCCGAGGTTAGATCAGCGTTCCCTGCCGTTGCCTTTCCCGACTGGACCAGTTCATCACTCCTGCTGTTGCCGAAGCAACCGCTTACGGCGGATCCGTGCCGGGACACCATGGCTTTGGTCCACAAGTAGTACGTCCTCGCTGTGCCGTTGCTCAAATTCTCCCGCAAGAGGTACTGGTTCAACCCTGCATTGAGGGCCTTGGCGAGGCGGCAGAGTGAGCATCGTTCCTTATGGTCCGCGGTGATGGAGCAGTTGCCGCCGGACGCGCACTTGAATGTTTGCGTGAAGAAGTGCGTGGTGAGAAGGAAGACCCGGCACTGTGAGCAAGTGGCCACGCCGTAGGTGGGCGCGCTGAATACGTCGCCACAGACCGCGCACGACTTGGGGTGTTTCCCCTTAGCTTTCTCCGCGAGATTCACGACCTCTGTAACGTCCAGTTCCTCTCCTTCCGCGTCGCCTGCCACCCACCCCTGTCCATCCTCTTCACGATCCATTGGTCGGTCAAAGGACCCGCAGCACACGCCTCGGCTGTCTACTAATGGTCCCTCATCGACGGTCGGGGCTAAGATATCCAAAAGCGCACAGACACTCATAGCTTCTGTATCCGTCCAGGGTGACGCGGGCACTGTGCTTTGTGCAACGAAAGTTACGAATCACGGCGGGAGCGAATTGAGCCGTCGTCAGCATGCATGTTTATCGCGGTGGGTTCTCCGCACCCGCCAACTCCGGTTTACTTCACGCGATTGAAAGGCTTGAAGGAATCCGCCGAAGTCGCTAAAATATAAGAGATAAGAATGAGATGCTGTTGATATTATTTTGGGTTTTCGACGTTTATGGGCAAGTTTTACATCAGCAACTTTTTCATCGTCGTAACTTCTTCTTTAGTCTGACGAACGGATGATAAATAAAGCCTTAGGTAGAATTCCGGTGAACTTTCCGCGAAGTAGACAAATGTCTCTAAAAGGAAACACGTGAGTAATATGCTATAATTATTATTACAAGTTAGAGCTTGATGGTAACTTAGTGCCAACACAGACTACCTTTGTAAAGGCCCTCATCTTAACTTAGTCTTTTATTGTGTTGCACTATAACTGCCATTATTTCAATCGCAGGATGTATTTTAATCGACTGTTTTCAATATTACAGAGGGCGATCATATCTAATATTTTATATAAATAATGGTTTTGTATTAGTTAAGTATTTTTTATATCTAATGGTATTGTATGCAAAATAATCATATGAAAGTTTTAAACAGTCTAATTGTGCTTATTAATACTTCTAGAGAGTTTATTCTACTTTTCAGAGTTCATCCATTTTCATTTTTCACAAACTCTTTGCAGGCCCTCTTCGTTGATGGTTCCATCAATCCATCTGATTATCATAATTCTTCTATGATAGGTACCACTCTTCTATTGCTTCTTATTTTCGATCTTATCTTGCTTATACATATGAAAGAAATTTCCATGCATATCTTTAAAAACACGTCATGTAGCTTCTGGAAATTTGTTGTACTCTTCCTCTGATAGAATCATTTCTTCAACTTGGCTCGTTCATGCTTCTTCAATCACTTGTCACACACCATCCCAGTTGGTTTAATTCTTCTAATTGCTGTAGTTCTTTTTGTTAATTTCTATTAGTTACTTCAAATAAAAAATTATTGTAGTAGTGCGTTCTCTCATCAATAGTTTCCCAATCCCCATTTTCCAAGATTCTTCTTAACTCCATTTGTAAGCAGTACAATTCCTCAAAGACCCAGTTTAGGTCGTAATGGATGTTGTGGACTCGCTTCTGAAGGAATGAAATGCTCTTGGTAGTAGTAGTATTTTTGTTTAACGTGCTTCGACGACTGAGGTCATTTTGCACTCACTGTCTGCCACGTGCAGACAAGGGCAACATCACTCGGAGGAATCGGTGGATCACCCCTCCAAACTCGATCCGAGCCCAACGATGATTAACTTCGGTGACTGATCGGGAACCGGTGTTTCCATCGTGGCAGGCCGTTGTCCGTGAAATGGTCGTTTATCGTAGAATTCTATCCTAATCATTGATAATATAATCTTCAATGCTTAAATTCACAAATGCTCGGAAATTAAAAAATTGAAAACCTATCACGTATATTTCCCTATAAGGATGATTTCTCATGAAGAATATTGGCACTAAGGTAAATTAAAATGTATATAGCTCATGCCATCACAGAGGTAACATATTAGAGTTTAAAACTCAAATTTAATGTGAGCCTTGGTCACATGCGTGCATGATTTAGAATTGGCACTTTTTTCAGAGAGAGAAGAACCTAACTAAACAGCAAAGAAAAGGCACCTTATAATATAAAGAACGACATGCAGATGACGAATTTGGCTCATTTTCATATGTAAATTGCGCTATTCCAGGAATAATTATAGTTTAAGTTCAAAATGTTATGTAGTTAATCATTTTATTTTGCTAGTATTTTACATGCCGATAAAAGAGGCAGTGTTACTCTTCATTATTGTCAATGTTGCTGGCAAATACTTACATCTTGTTTAAGTAATCTCCGCTAGGTTGTGTGGGTGATAAGCGTAAAATTTCGATTCAAAGGAATACAGCATAAATTGTAAGGCACTGAGATAATATAGACGAATATGATGCATAAAATATTGTTTATAAAGTTTAAACTGCTTAATTGCTATGCATATAAATTTAGTGCGAAACAATTATTTAAAAAACTCATTTTCTCTAATTCAACTATTTATTTCAGAAATACACTTCATTTTAATGCTGTTCTGATTCTTGCGAACTCCCACAGAGGAAAAATCATTTACCTATACTGGAACTCTAATGCGTAAAATTTCAAATCTCACCGCGTGGTTTGCCAGTAAATTTACTGTCCTACACAGAGTTTATTTCATCTTATTCGTTACACTTCGAAGCATTTTCAAGTCAATGCAGAAAATTCGCACCAATAACATTTTAGCATGTATTAAAGGAGAAGCAGGGGAATCCCCCTTAGCACATATTCATAATCCTTCTTATTGCAATTTCTAGGAATCCAAAAACACTTGCTGAATACCATCTCCTGTTTCCCTTCCAGAGTTTTTATGAATCCTCGCTTGTATCTTGACACTCTGCAAAATGTAATTCTCTGCAATAGTGATCATAGCGTCGTTCATAGTTTTAGGAAAAAAACCCTGGAGTTCTGAGAAAAGAGGTCTTTATCTGTTTTACTTCCCTCACCGAAAACTTTCCATTGCTTATACATTTCTTTGACTGCCTCCCATATTTTAAATTTGTACTTTCAGCCCAGTAAATTATGACCTATAATACCAACATCCCCACACCTGATACAAAAAGACGATTTGATCCGTTGAAAACGGCACTTCTTCCTCCGTGAAAACTACTTCCCAAATAATAATAAAAAATATACTCTTCATCGATGTTTTCGATGCCCAGTTTTTCCACTGACGAGAGTTCCCTTTCGTCCTCCCGCTGGTGTTGTTTGTAGCTCCCATGCTCGTTCATACAAGAGTTTAGTAACGTTTGGGTCATTGCCCTTCAAATTTCCTGTCACCCATTCTATCTCCCGCAAACCCCTCCGAAAATCTTTATTTGTTTACCGTCCATGCATCTTTCAACAGCAACTTCCGCCATCCTTCGTCTCCACCCAGGATTTGTAGAGCATTGTCTTGCAATCGAAACTTTCATTTTCGTTTCAAAATCGTTCAGGCCGAGTCCTCCCTCTTCTCTACTGGAAGATTGAGAAGAACTTTTCTCGACAAATGAGGAAGTTTTAATGGTCGCTGCTGAAGTCTCCACAAGGAGGAGGTCCTTGTTTGTGCCTACTATTTCGTGAACAGAAAAAAGAATGTGTTCGAAGGGCGGAGTAGGGATGCAAATCATTTCCACCGATGACATCAGTGTTTGATCACTGGCTTCCGTTATTTGCCAAATCGCAGAACAACCGTCGCTGAAGTCGCAGTAGCTGCAAAATAATTTGTTTGTTCATTATTTTCTAATTCAATAATAGGGCTCAATAATAAAAATTATTGGAATTTCACGAGTAAGCTAACCACCATGTATGCATTAAGATCATTAGCTAGGTCGCTAAATAGATACCAGGAGCAAAAACGTATTGAATATTATTCAATACATTTTAGCTTTTAGTAGCAGACGCTTTGGTTTAGACCACAGATAACACTCCTCTGTCTAGTGAAACGTTCTTTAAAAGTCAATGCTTTTAATTAATTCATCAATCCATTGTTAGTAAGCCGTGCAAAACACAATCACCAGGCTTCTCTTAAGAGTATCACTTTTTCCCAATCAGGCCAATTTATCTGTACAACCACATAGTTTTCAAGTATCTTCGAGAGCATTGGCTTCAGAAATATTTAAGAGTTTTGTCTACGCTAAAGGAATTTCTCGGTTTTCTACCATTAAAACGGGGGTAAAAAGTAGACTACACTAAGTTCCTTCCCTTAACTGCCATAAAAATCAGGACAGTAAAATATTATCAATTAAAACATATTCAGCACCCGCATCTCTTAGATACATGCAATATGTCAATGTACGCGTCCGCACAACATTTAAGTGAAAGAAGATGATGTACACTCGACGCTATCTGGTTGCACCGAAATAAAATCTTGTCAAGGCTGGAGAATAATTTTTAATTAATTATTTTTCTCCTTTCAGGAAAAAGAACAGCGCGGGGTATGAGCCGAGAGAATGGGCGCACCTATAATCTTCTGCAATGAGTTTGAAATTATTTGGAATCGAAATAATGGGTAGCAATTCTGACAATGATATTTGGAGGCTTCATTATAAACCGACTTTAGTAACCCTCTATCATATCACTTTCATCAGCAAAGGGCAACTTAAATTTCACTGGAGAGTACATTGTACTCCAAAAGCTTTCAGTTTTTTCAAGCATTTACACTCCTTACTTAAAACGTAGAGTATCATTTTTGCATGTAAATACACACTGAGTATTGTGTGTATATTTTATAACACCGATCAAATTGTTTACAAATCTTAAGTTGCCGACGAAAATTAAGATGGGAGTAAACGATTGAACACTGCAGCTTCCACTTAGATATTTATTTAACTTGACCATGGTTTCGTAGCGTAGGTTATATACCACTTATGCTTGACTTACTGTTCACCTGATGATGTAGCACCGCTACTAAACCATGGTCGTGTTAAATAAATATCTAAGTGGAAGCTGCAGTGTTCAATCCTTTACTCCCAGTATGATTGACTTCCACAAAGTATTGCCTGAAACTGTATCGAAAATTAAGATGTCAGCAATTGGAGGGAAATCCCCGTTACCACATTTTATTGGTGTTTAAAAATACCAATAGTCAGTGAATGCTATTATTATGAACGATAAATTGTTAATGTGTTCCTTTTAAATTGGATTTGTCGTTGTTGCCTTAAAGGTTTAAAAAAATATCGCTATTAATTGCAGTTACGTAGTTTCCAGATTACTTCACTTTGGGTTACTGCTAAATGGTTTTCAATTTATTACGTAAAATAAATCGATATTTATTTCTTAATCGTGAAATTACTTTAGTGCTAACAATGTTTGAATAAATTATTCAGCCCATGGGAGCTGATCGGGACAATGGAATCGACGCCGATCCGGTGGTGGACGTGTGGTCGGACCGAGGAAGGTCCGCCTCCCACCCGCCTCCCACCCGCCTCCACTCTTTAGCGTTCGTTACCTCTGTCGGCGGTCGCGCGGCGTGATGGTTTTTGGCGAGAGCGGCGGCGATAAGGGCCTCCCGCCGAACATGCCGTGGACGTCTCTACCGCGCTGGGCAGGGGGGGCGGGCCCTCCACCTCCACCGCGAGAGATACCGCTTGACCCCGGAGCATGGGTGGGGGTAAGTTTGAAGTGGGTCAATCAGTGGAGGACATTATTTTGAAATTTTATACAAAAGATCGTTTGGTTCCCTTCCTAACGTTGGAAGGTTTTCTAATATCCAGCGAGTGGGGGAAGTAGTAGGAGAAGTGGGAAGTGGTAAAGTCATTAGGGTATGCTCTCCAAAGCATGCAATGAATAACTTCAACGAGCATGTCAAATCTCCATTTGGTGCATTCAAATATTTTTCCCAGTTATTTCATCCGAACATCTAGCCATAGAAACCAATCGCTTTGTGCTCAGCATCTTGTTCACAGCTTCGACGACATGTACGGCGAGATTTACTCGATTACGGTAATGCTATTGTATGGCAACCATTTCATTCCTTAGAACAGGATGTATTGTAAAATCGATCCGGAATGCCGCGCACCGTTAGTTGCAGTTGCAGAAGGGTGGAATAGACTGGAGAAGTAGCTTCCCTGTCTTTACCAAGCTTATAATTGTGCACATGATGGGGTTACCGCATGCACAAGGAGCATCTCATGTTTGATTTCCTCAATGAAGTATTCAAGCAGGTTGAAACAGGGCACAGCAGGAGGAGCATTGATGAAAGTATGATTCCTTAGTATGGGCAAAATGGAAGTGAAAGGGTGTATCCGATGGGAGCCTTTACGCTTCGGCTTTGAATAATGCAGAGTTTCTCATGTTCCTACTGGTTATATTCACCACGTTGAGTCACCCTGCAGTGGATCCACTTGTCTCCCTGACACTGGTTTAGTAAGTAGGAGATGTGGAGCTGGGATAAGAAGAACAAAAAGGATTAGGCAAAGAGGTTAGGTTACATTTTTACAATCTTTTCACTCCGATCTCACTTTTAACAGAGATGAGAAAGAAGGGGCCCGGAGGAACAAGCGCACTGCGAGAGAATCGAATTGAAACGAATATGATTCTTCCGGAAAAGAATGTTGAACAGAAATTTCTCTTCATCTACAGACCTGATTGCAAGGATGATTGAGTATTAACACTCATCCTTTCAAATGGTGACCCATTGGAGCATTTTATATAATCAACACGATTTTCTAGTGCAGAGAAAAAGACATTGTCTACAGATGTTCCATGTAGAATCGCTCAGTAAAATGCAAATATAGGTGGGGTAGATATTTGCGATCAATTTGTTGCCACCGTTGTCGCAGATGTTGTCGCATTGCAATCAGAACAAAAAATGGTGTAGGTAGTACTTCGCCTATGCAGTTGTTGTTTCTGTGGACCAAATAATATTTTCAAAGATAACTATTTCCGTGCAGAATGTTTAAAAGAAGAAGGGCTTTGCGCAAAAACCATGATTTATCGGATGTCATGGGTGTTGAGTTTATACAAGTAACGCATTCTCGAGCGTACAAGGGGAATATCTTGCGAATATTTTTAACCTTTTATCTTCTCTTCTAGCATCTAGGTGATCTCCCTGAGGTATGCGTTGACAATAAACAACGAACACCTTTAATTTCAATGGAAGATCCTATTAGTTGATGTCATGAACTTCATTGGTATGTTGTTACACTTATTTCTTTGCGTATGATTTTTGTCATTTTAAATATTGTTGTGTGCCATTCCTTGTATAAGGCAAAGGAATAAAGTAGACCTGCCCACTATTTCCTAATGACTAAGTGCTTTTCTTGACTCTATTATTATCCATTAATAGCACGCGGTCTGGGAAATTGATTTCTTACCGGAGATGATGGTGAGCCTCAATTCAGCGATTACCACTACCCCAGCATTGCTCGAGAATTAAACGGATTCATCGCTGACGTTTTGGAATATCTAGTTGTGTATACAACTTTTAGAAGTATATCCGGGGTTTAATATTTACCAATTAATGTATAGTACAATCGATTATAATATGAGGGAATGGCATTTTAAATCTGATTACAAAAAGAGGCATGATTTCATATGAACATAATTTCTGTGCTAAAAGCAAAATCTAAGTGGCAAAGTAATTCAAGAAAATATAATGATTTTTTTAAATTACTTCTTTGTTAGTAAGGCTTTTTTACAATGTGGCTCTCTGAAAATTACACAAACGGCAATGTGAAGGTTTCATTTCAAGTTTCAGGGAAGCTCTATAATTTAATAAAATTTTCAGATTTAAATGATTTTATTTATTCATTTTTTTACCCATGTTCCACTTCATAATTGTACCTGATGCCTCAAAATACACCGGATGGCTTAACTAATCGGTGTCTGATGCATTGAAATTTGCTTGTTTGGTACTAATAATTCCTTTCTTTGTTGAATACTTCCAGGTAATAACGCCGCAACAAACGATCCAGCTCCCCCTGATCATTCCAGCGACTCAGCAGGGTCATCTTTCCCCGCCTCCAATATCAAATCCATTATTATAGATATAACAAATATCGTACAATATCTGTTCAGCCTGCACTGTCATGTTGAAACTTGGGTTTTCCCTATGCTCCCTCTACTCTCAGCGAGATTGCACGAACTATACATTGATATTTGGGTGGCTACTTACGACGACCCGATAACTGGTTTTTTTATGCAGGTATTGCTTTTATATACCTTGCTGCGTCAAGAAAACCTACTTCCGACTGCCTTGATGTAATCACCTGATGAAGAAACGAATAATTGAAAGAATATCACTTATGAGTTTAATTGTTAAAAATGATGTATATAATACGATTAAAAGAATAATAAAAGACTGCTTTTCCTTATTTGTAATGATATATATTTTTTTTAAACCTACCCAAGTAATATAATTGTTCTGGCTTCTCCAGTTTGTGACCGCCTAATTTTTAAAACTACCTTAGTTACTTACCCGGTTTCTAAATAAATGGGAATAATTTAGATTTCGTATGGTCAGTACATATTTTTTCTTTTTCCCACTTATGATCCATTGTACATACCAATGCCTACAAACCTGCCTGCGCCTGATTAATTGACCTGCGCCTGGTCCTCGGTATATACGTCTCACTTAATCAGCGGCCCTTTTTCAATTCCTCTCTAATCATTTCCTATGAATAAAGGTTAAAATGCTAATGGGGGGTCAGACAACTTAGCCATATCTTGCGGCCTAGATGTGCTTACCATATTCAACGTCAGTGAAACTAACCCAAGGAAATATTCATGAGTGGTCCGAAACACAAATTTTTCAATTATCGAATTCTCATAGTGCGCAAAGTCACGCATAATTATGCATATAAACGGAAATATATTGAAATATACCCATTTTTACTATCAGTTTACGCAAGGGACCGAAGTTAAATAAGAAACAAAAACCATCAAGAATTGCCTTAAAGCCCCAATTTTCCTGATAACACTTTTCGACCTCTATTAGCAAGAAAATACTTGCTTATGTTTGCCTGATAAGTGGAAATTTGATTAAAAATCACGCGCTTAATTTCGAGTTCACGAACTAGGTCTTAAGTGAGAGATCTTAGGAGAGAAATTGGTACGTTAATAGTTATAAAACAAACTAACCGTTTTATGTACTAAGTACAACAAGATGATCATTTGATTAGCAAGACTAATATTTTCATTACTAATGCTTAGTTGCAATTAAAGGTGCTCATTGAAGTTATTTCGATTGATCTACGATCTACAGAGAGAGAGCTTCAAATGAAACTGACATGTCGCTATACGTCTCGTCTTTGTCTATTTGTACGTCACGGGGTCATCCCCTCTCCCCACGCGATCCCTCCCCTTCTGTCTAGTCGATCTGTTGCTACTCGGCTAGCCGCGTTATACGGTCTATTGCAAGCGTTACAGGTAAAGTGGCTTGGTGGCACTCGCCAGTGGAGATTTTAATGTAACTGAGGACAAATTAAGCGTTGATGAGCGGACAAGGTTACGGGAGGACTCAGCTGGGGGTTACTAGAGAACCTAAGCATCTTTATCCCTCCTCTCTTGTCTGCTTTCCTCTCCCTGACGTCACTTCCTGTACGAGCGAGTGCCACCAAGTTTTGCTACACTAGTGTCCAAACCGGTACCTTACATACAGTGTTGTACCAAATCGTGGTTGGTTACGCTACATCCGAGCGTTTTTCTTATGAAGCTGGTAGTAGCTGTGAGATGTCGACTGAGAAAAGGGCGTTTTGTAAACTCAAATTGCAGCCGCATTCACGCGGTGAATTCATAGTCATTTCAGCAGAAGTAAATATACGAAACGGGCGAAGAATCGCAAAGTAATGTATTTAGATCAAAGTTTAAGTTTAAAATGTAACCACTCATTGGAAAAAAACGGTAAAAAATAATCTGGCATCTAATGTTGAATACTACTGTTGGTAAAACTGGAATAAAATCAATTTCCCAAAGAAATTGCCAAACTATAGGCTTTATACGTTAAATCAAAATGTAGAGCGGGATTTTTTGTACACATTTTTTTCTATAACAGGTAACTAAAATTAGTTAATTTCCCGCTATTGGAAGTCGAAAAACTTCATCTGTAACATGTGAGCATTATAGCAATATTTGTTTTCTTTTGTCTTTTTCAAACTTCCCACCCTTTGAATGAAACTTAAAGGTGAAACTATTTTTTTCAAGGTTTTAGGTTTATAATCAGGGTTATACGCTTCTTTTCCATACTTTAAGAAATCAATTCACTAATTGAAAAAATATTTTAGTAATTATCTTTCATTCTATTCCTTTGCAGTTTGAACACTTTTTACCTATATTACAATGAATTAAAACAATAAATACGCCATTTTTTAAAAATAAGTTATACCTTAAGGAGCGCTAGAGGTTATTTGACACCTCTTTAAAATCGATGGTATTCCTGCTTTTTGTTACCAACTTCTATTTTATGCATTCTAATGTTATGGATTTGCATTACTTCACGCGAATCATTGTACATTTTTACGACGATTGGTGATTTTATCATACCAAGATTTGCATGTCGAAAGATGCATATCAATGTTCCACATAGCTCAGCACAGTAACAAAAAAATGTCAGCACGAATAGTTGCATACTTAAACGTTACGTTAAATGCCATCAATTACTTGTAAACGAATGGAAAAGAGTAAGTTTGATGCAAATAATTTCTATGGTTGAAGCATATAATTATTGGGTGCGGTCCAAAATGCGCTACAAATGCTCCGGAGCGTCTGGAGCGAGCTTCCAGGCGGTCCGTAAGTCGCTCCCAGAGTCCTCTGGATGGCCGTTCTCAACACTACTCCCTCATACTATGTAGTGTATTATCGGCAATCCAGAGGACTCTGGTCGCTCCCAGTCGCTCCAGAGCGCTACGGTTTATCCCATGACGTCAAGGAAGACGTCATCATATTCGCTCCCGCCTCGCTCCAGACGCTCACGATAGAAACCAGGGGCAGCTGGAGCGATTCATGGTTTCATGGCGGGATTTCAAAGATGACAGGTCGGAACATTATTCGTGGATGCATATAAGGTTAAGTCCACTCAATATAATTAGTGCTTTGACTATTTGAAATAGTGATCAGCCTACCATAATATTAGATATTTCTGAATCCTGTTAATTGGAATAAATTTTACATTAATATGAGGTTGAGAAGCTCTACGTCCCCAAATGTAAGAACAAGACAAATATTGGAGTAAAATATGTCTAGTGTTCTTTATTTATACATTTAAATTATTATTTCTTTATAAATACATGTATATATTATATTTGTTGTGCTCTATATTTATGAACGCAAGTGAATTATTAATTATATCTTTTTATTTACACGGCCATTGGAGTAAAAAATTTTTCGTGTTCTGAAATTTCAATAGTGTGAGAATAGCAATAAACAGACAGACGTAGTAATTTTCCACACTTAAGTTTGGAAAATTACTACGTCTGTCTCTTTATTAATATATAATGAATTTCCACAAAGTTAACTCGTCTACAATCAATCTGATGTGTGAGAATAGGTTTTCGTGCGTATACAAACACCGTACTTCATGAAGAGGCCGTGTGAAAGTCGAATTATTCCAGACCAATAATATACCTTGAATCTTTTGACATGGATATAATTCTGTTTCAATGAAGTTTCAAGTCGATTGTTTATCATTATAGGTAAGGTTATGAAACCTTATTGCAGAAAACCATCACTTTATCAGCAAACTTCGGGAAAGTTAAGTAAGAGTGCATGGTTTTAATTTATAATTAATTTAAAAGTAATTTAGGCGCAAGTTGTTATTAGATAGCCAAATATATGACTTCCATTTGAAAAACTTGAGTCCCTATGGTCGATTGAAAGTAGTGCCTCCCCGATTTATCTCCCTTGTTATCATAAAAATAGTAGCCATCGTCACCGTCATTACTCTCAAGATTGCCAGAAATCCGACCAGACTATTAACAGATTAATTAATCATCTTGGGACACGAGAATTCGTCTGAAAGCAGGTATATTCCAATGCAAATAGCAGACGATTCCTTCTTTCCGAACAACAAAAAACGGCGGCCATGACACTTTGCCACAGACGCTCCGAAACCGGTCCAAAATGCTTTCCCCGGGAGTCATTCGGAGCACTGGGAGCGAACGTGAACCGATGCTCTGGAGCGTTTTCTGCGGGAGCGTCTGGAGCGCCCCGTAGCGTATTTTGGACCGCACCCATTGTCATAAACATATGTGACGTCACATGCACCACCCGAAGAAATTAACATCCATGCTTGTGCCTATCACTCATATGGTGTGAGGCTGATATTTTTTTACACTTTGTTAATACTCTTCAAATCCATTTCTTTCAACTATGATTGTCGCCGGAACCTTAACCCTTAGGCTGCGGCAAACGTACATGTACGTGTGTACCGGGAACTGCGGCGAGAACGTTCTTCTACGTTTGACCCTTTCTGTCTACCTACCCCCTCAGTCCTTTCATATTTTTATGACACAAACTCTTTCTTTCCAGCGGTGGACATCTGGGAATCCACCCTTTTTACCCAAACCACTCCCTTCCCACGCTCTTTAGGGATCGCATACCACGGAAATGAGGGGCGACCCTTTCTTCCGATTGTTCACTCAAGAGGCTACGGTTGTCTCAAAAGTTTGTTGTCTTATGCTCGCGCCCGGCTCAATTATCAACGGATTTCTTTGGTGTTTGGTATCAAACTAAACAGAAAGTTGCTAGAAAAAGTATTGTCATATTTGTTTTTAATAATTATGCCTATAAAAAAATTTTCAAAATCAGTTCCATGTCCCACTTATCCCTCAACTAGTTCCGGTGCCCACCCCCTGGGATCCCGAGAAAAGGATCGGGAGGGGATTACATGGGTCATATAACTGCCCGGCCTTGGCCCGTGGGAAGGAGGGACAGGCTCCGTCCGAATAGATATTTCCCGCACAGGGTGGATGAAATGCGCTCTAGCTGCCGCAGCTTAAGGGTTAAATTTACCATAAACGATTATGAAATTAAATAAATTATGAAATTAAAGGTTTATAGTTTTGGTGGTCTGATAAAAACAAAACAAAATATCGTCTAAATTCATTTCCTTTTTCAGTAAAATACGAAGATAGCGTACTTAAACTAGACATATGAGGAATAAGTTTTAATGCATTTGATTTAGTTTTACCAGAATCAAGGAAATGGCTTTTATATATCTACTTCTCAGCTATTCATTAGCTACAGATTTTGGAATAGAATATTATTTCTCTTCTTGGGACAATGAAAAAATACGTGGCATAACACCACCTTCCGTCCGTGTAAACATTAAAATCTATGTCACGGAAATGAATACAACAAACGCGGCCACTTTATGATATATATTAAAATAAAGCACGATCTTCCATTAAGCACGACGGACTTAGATCTTCATTGCACAAAATTAAACTGACAAGAAAATAGACTTATGACTAGGAACTCACTGCGCGGTTATCCTGTCCAGGACTTACCCTAACATTGTCGTGTTTATTACTTCCGTCCCTGGTAGCACAGCGGATATTCCTTACAGATATAGGAGAGCAATCATGGGGAAGGCAGGTCACTCTTGAACGCTAACGAGTATTTCAAGGAAAACTCTTCCTCAACTTAACCATTTCAGGGGTCTCGAAGTTCAATTGCGTTTCGTAGCATTCATTCATCGCATATAGTGCTAAAATAAGATAGTGAAGATATTAAGCTTTTCGAATTATAACCGATTGTTCGTTCTCCTGCGCAGAAAACTAAGGAAAATATTTATTCAGGCATCAATAATTCGCTAAGTGGGCTCCCGACGTGCTACATATAGGCATTAAAGGTGATTGTTTTATATTTAATCGGAGAAACTTCCTTGTCGAAAAACGTATAAATTACTACAGTTTTCAAATTTTATCACCAATATTGTGACAAATTTTATCTCCGCTTTTTGACAACGTTATAAAGTAGACACGGAATTCCTTTTCCCTGTCTGCTTCAACCGGATGCACCCTTGCGGATGCGATCTTCTTCTTTTGTTAAGCCCTGGGCCCTGGGCGGAAGCACACCGAAGGCAGCGAAGGAAGTTGACGAAGTTGGACTTTAGACGTTAAATGAAGTTATCAATTGAAATCCGTTTTTATTGTGGAAGATTAAATTTGGACCAGAGAATCCGGATTTGAAGTGAGTACTAGTCTTTCTATCGTTATACTTATTTTTTGAATTTTCACCGATATGAATCTGTGCTGTTTATTTTTACCAGTGTATACGACTAGAAATGAGTTTCATCGCTTTTAATTGTGATTGGAATTAATTCAATGGCAATCTTAATGAACAAATATGTACCTATTCATTTGGTACTTCTTGGTACAAAATGGCTTTAAGTTTCTCAAGCTGTGCACACACGATGCTCGTGCCCGCAATCGCGCGCAATGGTAGGTGGCTGTTTCGTGTACAAGCTGTAAATAGCGCGAACTAATGGTTCAATATAGAACGGGAGCAAATTTTTTGTAATACACGATAGTGGGTGTTTCTTCAATGCAATTTTGATGATATAATCCTACATCTCACACGGGAACGGGCATCGCATGTAAACATGGCTATTCCCACGGTTATCAACATTTTGAAAGCACTTTGCTATCAATTTATGTTTTTAGCTATGAATATGTGAAGATTTAGATTACAAATTTTGACATTACGTTAGTATGGTGTTTAGTGTGTTTTAAGTTTTGCCTTAATTTGTAGATGGGGTTTCGATTGAAAGTTTTGTTTCTGCGGTATCATTGCATATTAAAATTGTAACGTTATCACCTCAAAATTAGCACTCAGCAACTTAGCCTCAACGAAAAACTTTTCCCCTTTGTTTTGGTTATAAATTTTGTTTTCGGTATCTTGTGTGAAAAATGTATGTGAAATACCGGCATTGCATTAAACTAAACATATTAGTCTCTTAATTCTTTTCTGTATTTGCAGAGGTGCTGAAAAGTAAGAAAGGGCATTCTGGACCCCAAATAGATCTTGTAACCATTGGGAGAAGTATGGGGGAATGGTTCCGACTAGCTCGGTTGAGAGGCGGAGGGGCAACTAAGTCTGCTGTAGAGGAAAAGGACACGGAATATTTTTTTTGATTGTTTATATGAGACTAGTTTTAGAAAACCATTGTGAAATGTATTCTAGCTGTTTGATGGAAGTTGTGATGTATCAATCCTGTTAGTTTTTATATTAATTTAACCTTTGTTTTGTTCTTGAGTGTTCTCAAGTTTTTTCCTTATGATTCTTTGGTTGGACAATTATATCAAAATGTTTATTAATAAATTGACTCCGCAAGTACTTGTATGTGTTGAACCTAAGTTCCTATCCTTGTTATACAATTGTAATCGTATAAGGCGCCCTTAGGTGCTGCAAGAAGTACTATGTTTGGCCGCTAGGTGAGATTAAGTGACATTTAGACCGATAGATGGCGTTGTTGTCAGGCACCATCATGAGCAAGCTCTTAGTTCACTTATAGTCCGCTAGGTGCGCTACAATCGTCCGAAGAGAAGGGATATCTGGGGTGCGTTCCGAATCACGCATGCTCCGCATCAAGTTCGAGCGCTGCAGCTGCCGTTCCGAATTGCTGACGAGCTTTGAAGCGCTTGATGCGTGTGCGCGAATCGAAACGGTATTGATGCGAAGATGGCGCCAAAATAGTCATTTTCAAATGTGAGTGAGGTAGAAGCGGGTGGAGGACCGACTGATCTGCGGTATAGCATGCGATTATCCGTGCCCTTAATTAAAATGTCTCTCTGGTGAATTTTTAAAAGCGTAGATACATATTGAAATCACGATAAAACGGAAAATATTAGTATGTATGTAAAAGAACGTGTGTACATGTACAACTAATATGCTTCACATGCAAGAACGTTGCATACATTGATGTTTTTATTATTAAAAATTTTTCCGGATTATAATTATGAAATTCAAACAACTTTCAAATCTCAGGTAAAAATCTGAAATTTCCTAGTCTACTCCTGAAACTCCCTTGCCCTCTCCACTGACATTCCTGCAATGCAACTGCAATGTTACTGAGAATAAAGAAGATTTTTTTCCAATTCCCTCACGTTGCAATCAAGACGTAGTAACTGACTTGCGAAAATGTTGAAAGCAGAAAATGCTGTACCAATAAACACAGAATTAATATATGTATAACGGAAATTAATTACGCAAAGCTCTCAGTGAAGTGTTTATTGGCTGAACGAATTAAGTCTCTCCGATTCATTTGCAAGTTTCCCATTTTTGCCAACATTTCGAGTGAAGGATAAACCACGGGCGAAACATACCGGGTACATACTAATTAAAATTCGTTGGAAATTATAATAATGGAACTTTGTTATGAACCACATATAAAAAATAATTTCCTTTGTACCTACTAACAAGTGATAGCCTAGTGGTTTGGAAGGCTGATTTTAATTCCGTGTAAATTTCACCCATAGCTGTACGATAATGGACAGTGATGGGAAGTAATTGATTGCAAGTATCCGAGTAATGGTAACGATTACATCTGATTTACTTTTACTACTAATCGTTACTTTTCTCCAATTGTAATTTTACTCGTACTTTACTCCAGGAGAAATCGTTACATTTTTGTAATCAGCTTATTCTGAAGCCGGATCTCTACTAGAAACATTTTCCGCGTAATATGTTTCACGATTTACGAAAGCTTTATCGCAACCAAACTTCTAAATATCGAGTCTCGCTGCCGATATACCGGCTAGTATACCGATACCAATTGTGAACCGAAACTGAATAACTTCATTATTATCAACTAAATTATTTTATCGCTTTGGAGCGTTTTGCCCGATATATCAGTTGTCACACCGATATGCCTTCCCGGTATTTTAAAAATACGCAAAATATAATTCACTGGAAAAATAAATTCAATTCCGATTTTATCGGTTATTTTATGCAAAATTACAGCTGTCGGTCACCTCACACTATTTGAAGCTCCGAGAATTATTATACTGGTATATTTTAACACTTTGATATGACTCATTGATTAAATCAACAAAAAAGATGACAGGAAACGGAACTTTAAAAGAACATTACCTCATACATTATTTAAAAATCTTGAAAAAGTCATGAGTTTAGCCGTCTTATGACATTTTGATTTTAAAATTATTGGAAAGAATTTTTCAATATTCTTTTACTACTCGGGAAGCTATAATGTAATTTGTTGACGAAGAAGCAGAGTATGTCAATTTGTAGAAGAGTTAATAGTTGTTTATCCATTTCAGAGAATCATGGAACGCGTGGCCAAATCCAGTGAAGTATTATTAGTGGAGGATATGGTTTAATTTATTAATTATAAAATTAATCTGCAATAATCTGTTCTTGCCGTCTGTGCTTCCTCGGGCATTAATAAAAAATGGATAGCCGTCTCATAGCCGTCCACCACCGGTCACTTTCAACCAAATATGCTTTCAACTTTCTCGGGCTACGGGGTTTACGCATCAACTGCATCAGAAATTTCTGATGCCTTGATGCGCGCTTCAGTTTGCCGGAAATGCTCGCTTTGAAGCGCTCCAAAGCGCGATTCGGAACGACCTGAAGCTCTTTGATGCGCAGCATGCGTGATTCGGAACGCACCCCTGTTCGATTGCCGAAACTCATACATTCGCTTTCTGTCGCATTTCCCTTCGCTTTCCCAAGAATATACAGAAGTTATTTCCCGTTAGGGAAGTGATTTCTATTCGATATCTGAGTACTATCTAGAAAACTAAAGGAAATTCCTTACTATGTGCTACTTGGGGTAGTGCCTTGTGCTGGAGCCGGTCGCGGTCAAAGTGGGCTCCGGGCTTGCCTTCCTCCCACCATGTCCTCGCAGATGAGATGCTGGGTTTCCACGGAGCAGCCGTTGCAGGTCCATAGTCTCTGCAACTGCTCTAGGTGACTAACATATGTCATATCTGTATGTATTTTCCAAATGATTTTAAAAACGTTTCATACTTTGGTATATGATTATCTAAAGTCGCAAACTTATTGCTGAATATCAGCATGACTTCAGAACTGGAAAATCAACCAACTCAGCTCTCCTTTTAAGCTCCTAACTAATACACTGCAGGGCTTAAACGAGAAACTTCTCACTACGTGCCTATTTTTTTATTTAGGTAAAGCCTCTGATTTCATTGACCACAACATATTCAAATATAAACTTAATAATCTTGGAATTTCAGTTGTGGAACTCCAATGGATTACATCATATTCAATTGACAAATAAGTTGTTATACCATAGCTGTTCCTATTGCGGGTTTAATAATAACACGGGAGGTCGAGACACAAATTTAATTACTGAACGAAAGTCACATGGTGAATTTACAACTGTGGTTTCATAACGAGAGCCGCTAGGACAGTGAGAACAGAGACGATGGAATGTAGAAAATAGAGAGACATGTTGCCAACCTAAAATACAAAACAATGCTAGAGTTGCTCCAGTTGCTCTTCCAAATATTAAATTACAACTCTAACAATTGTAAGGAAATGCAGGTGGCAGCACCTGAGTGGGTGTCGTGGCCGAATAAGGGGGATGGAAAGATTGCGTATGTTTGTATACATTAGTGCATTAACCAAAAAGGATAGATGACAGCCTAAGAATAGGTCATTTTTTAAATCACAAATTAACGGGAAAATTGAAGGAAGTGTTTCTAGGGTAAGAAGAGGTCTGTTAGCATTAACATAATTTGCATTTACGAATAGGGTAAACTGTCTATTGTCATAGGGTAGTTTTGAGTTCGTGTAATTCTACTACTAACCCAAATATTTTGAAAATATTCTGTCGGCGTAAGATCCCAAACGATAAGTATTTTTACATTAATCCCACATTGCTCGTCAAAACCCGAGTTGCCTTCATGTTGACATGCATTAAAACAACCCTCTTTCAGAGTCAAAGGATGAACATTGATTGTTATAATCCTCACAATGTTCGTATTCATGATCAAGTAAAACGAACTTAAAAACCTCTACGAGGTGAAGCCTGTCACAGTCAAGTTTACTCGCAATGTCAGAAATACTTGCTGAGATTAATGACATTTTTGCTGGTGGACGATATGTCAGAGTTCAATTGTTGCACTCTGAAAATGCTATCATGGTTGAAATGTAGTTCGTAGCTAAAAATTTGAATATACTCGTGTGAATGTAATGTGCTTCAGAATTCAAGATTATTTAAATGAGTCATTTTGACTTACTTGTGCCAAGGTCGACATGGGAGATGAGGATGTTAAGTAATAAAAATATTCTTTTTGGTTTTATCTCACCTTCTCGGTGATGAATTTCTTCCACCCTTATAAACTCCTTTTACAAAAGATGTGTTTAATATTTACCTTACATGCTGTAATGTTTTATTGTTTGTTTGTTTCCCGAAATCCCATTGCATGTAAATTATTATTATTATTTTAATTGTTACAGTTGTAACATGACCCTCCGAGTCCCTGGCAAGCATCAGGTTTCATTGCCGTCATAATGGCCGAAGACTCGAGAGGGGTTGGGCAGTAATCGCAGCCACGTCCGACGCCCATCGGATGTGTGGCTACACTGCTGTCGGGTCATGCGTCCGCAGTAGACGGAGTGACCCCAGGATGACGGCCTTCTGCATGCGTGCAACTAGTGATTCCGCCTGTGCCACGCAGGACGGAATACACTTGATGTTATTTAGCAGCGAGCCCTTAACTCCACCGAGCACACCTATGATGAGGACCACCAGTTTCACAGAGTGTCCGGGGTACATCTGTCGAAGTTCGAAAAGCAGGTCTTGATATTTCGTCCGTTTTTCCACCTCCTTCGCATCCATGTTAGTTTCAGCCGGAGCCGAAAACTCGATCACGAACATGGAGCGTGTGGGGTGGTCGAGGAGAACGATATCAGGCTTAGTCGCCTCCAACTGCCTGGTGGTGGAAAAGGAGTAATTCCACCAGATCGTGCATTTATCGTTCTCCACGACGGACTCAATATCTCCAGGGGCATAGGGCAGCACAGGTGTTTCGTCGATGCCATAATGGTGTCGAAGATGAAAGTATAACACCCGTAGGGCCGCGTTGTGCCGAGCTAAATATGCTGACTTAGCGAAATAACTACAGCCGGAGAGAAGGTGACTCAAAGTCTCCGGCTGGGCTCGGCACGCCCTACATCTCGTGTCCGCAACCTCCGCCTTGAATATAATGCGGCGGTACACGAGTGTGTTTATGACACCATCCTGGCACGCGAGGACAAAACCCTCGGTCTCGGACTTCAGACCGGCGGAGCGTAGGAAGGCAAACGTTAGCTCCTTCGATAGCCCATGCTTTTCGATGTTTCGATAGAAACCTCCATGCATGGGCTTATCGGTATGCACCTTGAGCAAGGCCTTCTGCTCGGCTTTTTTTATTTCGAGCTTGAGGACGTCTGCCTTCAAAGACAAGATGGTCGTGTCATTGTCGCTTCCGTCGGATGACGGGTCGAAGTCGAGACCGGTTTCGTCCGCTGCCCTCTTTGCCGCCTGGAAGAGAAACGCCCCTGCTCCCGCACTCTCGTGATCTCTCACGAGATTGAGCAGGGGGTCCCTGCTTTTCAAAACTCGGCAAGCTGTACCAGGACAACTCTGTTGTGGAGACATTCCAGACTCAATAGTCCTCTACCACCTACATTGCGAGGGAGATACAATCTGGCGACGGAAGATTTCGGATGAAGACTTCTATAGATGGTCATCATCTTCCTCGTTCCCCTATCGAGGTTCTGCAACTCGTTGACGTTCCACTTCATGCATCCGAAGGTATACAGCAGTGTAGGAAACGCGATCATGTTCGTGGCAAGAACCTTGTTCTTGCCTGACAGCTCAGAACTCCAGATGTTCCTGAGAGTCTGTCTGTATTTGGCGGTGAGCCTTTCCTTCACTGCTGTAACCTCCTGCATTCGGCGCTGGGGGACGCCGAGATATTCGTAGCTGTCATCGTCCTCGAGGTGACGAATGACGCTCCCGTCAACAAGTTGCACGTCTTCTTTGATCTCCGAAAATCTTCCTCTCGTCAGGTGGATGGATGCACACTTGTCCAATCCGAACTCCATTCCTATAGCCTCACTGTATTCCAGTACGGTGTCCAGGGCAGTGCGAAGGTCTTTTGCATTAGAAGCGTACAGCTTCAGGTCATCCATATAAAACAAATGGGTGACCTTATGCTTCCTGTCACCTGGAACACCGCACATGTATCCTTTACCTCGTCGGAGCCTGAGGGACAGGGTAGGAGGGAAATACAGAACAGTAAGGGGCTCAAGCTGTAGCCTTGAAAAACGCCACGGTGGTATGTTACCAACTCTGTGGAAACTGACCGCTTGCCTGAGGTCAGAACGAAGCGCGTTTTCCACAGTGGTAACAGGCGTTGGATGCAGGACACTACCTTTGGGTGGACTTTCATAAACTTCAGCATGGCGATCAAAAGCTCATGCGAAGTGGTGTCAAAAGCCTTCTTGTAGTCCACCCAGGCAATTGATAGGTTTCGCTTATGCCGGATGGCATCCTGGCATATGCACCTATCAATGAGCAGGTTGTCCTTGCATCCCGCGATTCCCCGCTTTGAGCCCCTTTGCTCGTACACCTCCTCCCAAACCGGCTGGACTTGGTGTAGGATAAGGTCGCTCAAGATCGAGGTGAACGCCTTATATACAGTGTTGAGGCAGGTTATAGGGCGGTAGTTCTTTGGATTGGTCAAGTCTCCCTTCTTAGGTATTAAAACCGTGCGTCCCTCAGTCAGCCAAGGTGGAATTGGTTTTCCACCATTTAGAAAGGACGTGAAGATTCTGGCGAGGTGTTGGTGGGTGTAAGTAAATTTCTTCCACCAGAAGTTATTCACGGCATCCATTCCTGGAGCCGAGAAATTCTTTTTGCCAGAAAAGGCCTTCTTCACGTCACTTTCGGTGACTGAAAGAGGTCCATCCACATCTTGTAGGTGGCGGTCACAAACCTCTTTAAAGAGGGCTATGGCCGGAGTGTCTCCGTTGAATGGCTTCGACGTTTCGTATATTTCCTTCCAGAAACATTCAACCTCTTTGACGGGTGGCGGAGATTCAACGACAGGCGGAGGTGGTCGATAGAGACGGGACGGCTGAAGGAGAAAGGTGGCATTTTCTCTCACGCCCCTACTCCTCTTCAGGAGTTTTTTCCGGGCCGTGGTGAGTGCCCGTACTCTATCGACCGCGTGCTGCTTAATGGTAAGCAGCACGCTTTTATTCAGCGTGTGATGGTTGTACCTGAGACTGCGCGCTATGCGCCGAACTTTAGGAGTGAAAGTTCGCCCAGATAAGATGTATTCCATCACACACTGAATTCTCGACGCCTGTTGTCTAGCCTGCGTGATCTTGGCCTCCAACTGTTCAAGCCTCTTTGCTGCTTTGTCCTCCCAAGAGGTGTTCTTTTGGGAGTGAGCCATAATTTTGGCAGCAGCATAGACCACGCAATTTACCGTCCAAAGGTCCGACGTTTCCGTTAGGATTTCGTCGATAAGACCATTCAACTGGGGCAGGTGGTTACCCCGCAGAGAGATCTTCTGGTGGATGTCTCTCTGCCTAGGTTGTCCTTCATCACAGTTAATGGTGCTTAACAACCGCGTTCGTAGTTCAGAGACGGCCTGACCAGCTTCTTCCCCATTTGGCCAAGAGACAGACACGAATGTCGTTCTCGCCTCAGGCGGTGGAGAGGCTGCCTGTGTCGGGGAGGGTGGTCTGGCCGGTGGTGTGTTCCTCTGAACTGGCGGTTGGTGGAGAGTTTCCTTTTTCCGCAGATGTTTGGCATAATCGCGCAGATTCTGCTGCGATAGGTGGCCGTGCTCTGGATGCATCTCACACCACAAAGAGTGCATCCTTGCCATATACCCCCTGCGTTCGGGCTCGCTGGCAGCATGGCATGCGAGGAGGTCGCCCCTTAGGGCTTCCGTCCACTGCATCCGGGCTCCCTTCTGAGGTGGTGAATTTTCATTGTCACACCCAACTGTACTAGGGCCCCCATCCGAAAGGGGCCGGTTGTGGGTGGCTTTTTCTTTATTCCTTTTTGGAACCAGATTTACTGCGTGTGGGGTGGTTAGCCCCACACGCAGACGTCCACCATTAGCCGGCAAAGCCGTTACCAGGTACGCCACGTGGAGGCTGGTGGTCCGGTTTTCGTACCCTTATTATTATTATTATGTTTGTACTTGACAGGAATCGAAGCATTTAGTTTAAATACTGGAATTGATTATGTGTGAACGTCAAAATTGCATGAACACTTGTGGAACTCAGATTTTAGAACGTCAAAACGCAGTCAAAATACTCTTCAAGGTCGATAATTCGCGATATTCATGAGTAAAAAGGTAGGAAGGAACTTTTTCAACCCAACCTCCAAAGTGGCACCCTTACATCATGACCCAAATTATTGAAATAGGAGGCATTACTATTTGGAGCAAACTCATTTGGTCGAGACCTAAGACGTTCACTCGTATTCATTATTTTCGAAAAGCATTCGACTATTTTAGTACCCAGCACAATTGATTTTAGCCTTGTTGATAGGCAACTTTCAAGCATTAGCTGGGTCAGCTGAATCAATCACAATCTTTCATACACCGAAGACTGTACTTTCTCCTTCAATAAATGGTTGGAATAAAAAATAATAGAATTAAAATGTAACTAATACAAATGCAGCTACTTTGAAAATAATTCTACTAATAAATAATCATTTATTAACAAAAACGTACTCTTTGTTTTTCTACACAGGTGGTAGATAGTTGAAACCAGTATTGTCAGCATTCCAGCACGCATATACAGGCCTCATCTGCCAACAGCTATCAATTCTTTAATCCAAAACTCTTATTAAGCACAAGTGGTTTTTGTAGGAAAAAGGCATAGGCAGGAATGTTAACTACCCCTTCATGACAAAAGAGCTGTTGATAAGTTTGAGTTATTTGCTATAAATTGTAATTGCCCATAAGTAGAGGAGAAAACTGCCTTCTGAAACACTTAATATGCAGGAATGGAGACTTTGCGACGCCACTCCGGCCGATCAATCTTCCCCTCCATATCCAGCCTTTGAGGCCGCATGCTTTTTTCCACCTGCCCACCCACCCAAGGAGAGCCACTCCGACGATCTCCCGTTGACGATGCGTAATTCTCCCTCCCCCCGTAACCTAACTCCCAGCATGAATGATGAAACAACCAGTTTACGTTGCAACGCTCTCCAGATGTGCATGAGTTATGAAACATTAGTTTTGCGTCAGACTATCCCCCCTCCCAGTTCGACTTCCCTCTCTACAGCTCCCATTCGAGATATATAAAGAACCGCGCAGGATGTTTTTCCAACCAATCGTAACCAGCGACAAGTGAAGTTAGTGTTTGTGTGAAGTGTCACCGTTCTTATCAACTGAAGCTTCAGGCGTCATCAAGTGATTTTCGTGGAAACGTCGGAAAAAGTAAGTAATCTTTTTTTACAATTGTTCTATAAGTTCTAAAAACGTAAAAATTCATGGATGGGTCACCGTTAATGCCCAACTTCGAACCCCGGTGAAATAACCAGCACCCCCTTTAAATGCACCCTAGGGTACTAAGGGTATAACAAAATCCTTGTCCTAGTACCGCTTTAACCTATAGAAAAAATTAGAAAGTTGATTAGGAAAACAACCCCGTTACTAAAATTTAAACAAAGCGAATAGTTTACTTTTTAGAGAGAAATTCATAGGCGAAGGTATTAGGCGGCAATCAATAGACAGAAGGTAGTCTTGTAAGAAAACTTCTAATCTCTCCGTAGTTACGAGGATTTCGGGTATGATTTAAATTTAAAAGTTGCATTGTTTTTCAATACATTTCAGATGCACCAATCAAATTGACTCCTAACCTTAAGGGTTCAGGGTTAGGGTATGGATGTACCCTTATTTGATAGAATTTCGTTTTCATATTTACGACATGTATGTGAAATAATTTTTCTTTCGGCTTGAAGAAAAAAAATAAATCCCCCCTCCCCTCTCCACTCTTTTTAGAAAATAATTTCCAAATTTTACCAATCGATGTTTTTTTACAATTTATCTATAAGTTCTAAAAACGTAAAAATTCATGGATGGGTCACCGTTTATGCCCACCTTCGAACCCCGGTGAAATAACCAGCACCCCCTTTAAATGCACCCTAGGGTACTAAGGGTATAACAAAATCCTTGTCCTAGTACCGCTTTAACCTATAGAAAAAATTAGAAAGTTGATTAGGAAAACAACCCCGTTACTAAAATTTAAACAAAGCGAATAGTTTACTTTTTAGAGAGCAATTCATAGGCGAAGGTATTAGGCGGCAATCAATAGACAGAAGGTAGTCTTGTCAGAAAACTTCTAATATCTCCGTGGTTACGAGGATTTCGGGTATGGTTTAATTTTAAAAGTTGCATTGTTTTTCAATACATTTCAGATGCACCAATCAAATTGACTCCTAACCTTAAGGGTTCAGGGTTAGGGTATGGATGTACCCTTATTTGATAGAATTTCGTTTTCATATTTACGACATGCATGTGAAATAATTTTTCTTTCGGCTTGAAGAAAAAAAATAAATCCCCCCTCCCCTCTCCACTCTTTTTAGAAAATAATTTCCAAATTTTACCAATCGATGTTTTTTTACAATTTATCTATAAGTTCTAAAAACGTAAAAATTCATGGATGGGTCACCGTTTATGCCCACCTTCGAACCCCGGTGAAATAACCAGCACCCCCTTTAAATGCACCCTAGGGTACTAAGGGTATAACAAAATCCTTGTCCTAGTACCGCTTTAACCTATAGCAAAAATTAGAAAGTTGATTAGGAAAACAACCTCGTTACTAAAATTTAAACAAAGCGAATAGTTTACTTTTTAGAGAGCAATTCATAGTCGAAGGTATTAGGCGGCAATCAATAGACAGAAGGTAGTCTTGTAAGAGAACTTCTTATATCTTCGTTGTTACTAGGAATTCGGGTATGGTTTAAATTTAAAAGTTTCATTGTTTTTTAATACATTTCAGATGCACCAATCAAATTGACTCCTTACCTTAAGGGTTCAGGGTTAGAGTATTGATGTACCCTTATTTGATAGAATTTCGTTTTCATGTTTATTACAAAAATTGTTGGCCGTTCTACGTCATTGGTACGAATCATCGGTACGAAACATTGATACAAAACATCGATACAAAAATATTGGTACGGGAAGCAACGGCGCGGATAGAATTAGAATTTAAGAGGAAAAAAATCTCGAAATATATTATCAAACTTCGAAATGACATTGAAATAAAAACAACTTGATATCGTTATTTATTCCGAGAAATCTGCATCTTCAATAAATCTCCCCTATATCATTTGTTTATAAAGGAACCAAACGGTAGCAGAATCATCATTTCCAGCCAGGATTCATCTGAAGAAACTTCAGAGTTCAGCTTCTGGATACTATCAGACAGCACGAAGGATCTGTACACCAATTCGCTAAACGATTGTAAGTGTCAACCCCTTGTGTGACAGTATTTATTTAATATTTTCCCAAATAGATTTTCTGAATATATTGTTCAAAACTAGAGATTCCACTGAGACGTGTTACGCGACATATTTTGTGTAGTATCTTTTGCATGGTCATTGGAGATAAAACCTTAGAACACACCTTTCCATTTGAAGTTATATGTTGAACAAGTTTATTTGAATATTGATTTCAATATTGTCGGTTTATTTTTTTTAATTATTTTATTTCCATACAGTGCACATCTGCCGGCGCTACTCTGAAAACATGGCATCAATCGCAGACATTCTCGAAAACTTTAATTCCGGACTATACAACACCTCTGATAAGATTGAACGAGCACTTGCGGACATTTATACAAAAATCGTATTCGAAAACGATATCGTAAACGACGTGGGAACCTACAAGAGAATGAAAAATGTGCTAGACCAAGCCAAACGGAGACGTTTCTGTCCTTACTGTGAGGTATTTTACAGTCTAGATGAGGCTATGCCTCACGAGAATAGAAACGAACATAGACGAAACATTACTATACAATTACGCCGAGGTTTACAGGAGATTGAATCAGCAATCGGGTCTAGATTAAAAACATTCTGGATAACCCCTGAGGAGGTAGAAGGTCGAGACATTATTTCATTTCTAAATGACATTAAAGATCGACTGATTGAAAAACTGAATGAGCAAGTTATTTCGAACAATGCAATAAAATTTAACCTTGTTTTGATATGTAAATTTCGGAAGAGTGATATTGAGGAAATGGACGCCTCATTTAAGACAGTGAATTAACGAGTTTTAGTTACCGATGAATTAAATCTAATCGCGGATGAGGCATTTTCAAAATTGTTAAAAGAAAAATCGGAATTTACAACAAAAGGATCAGGGTGGTCTCTGTCTGAGATCATGGGTCTGGAATTAAGAATCAATAAATACGTGCCATTGCGAGGATCGACATTCATAGAATTGCCATCTAAAATAAAAAACACAAAATCTGTAATCAACGTGCAAAATAACGATCCGTTTTGTTTCAAATATGCAATATGGGCAAAGAACATTGATGCTAACCCCCATCGAGTTTCAAAGTACGATACACCCGCTTTTCGAATGGGCTACATTTGGTCATGCGTGGAATATCCGGTCGAATTGAAAGACATTCCCAAATTTGAGCGCGCAAATAGCATTTCAATTAATGTTTTCAGTCTAGACGATAAAAATAACGTGTACCCAATTAAGGTAGTCGAACGAGAACTTGACGATCACCGCGACTTGCTATATATCACAAACGAGTCGACTGCGCACTATTGCTGGATAAAAAATTTCAATAGACTAGTTCACTCTCAGATAACTAAGGAGCATCGGAGATTATTCATTTGCAAACGATGCTTCACTCATTATTACGACGAGACTAAATTGGAAGTGCACAAGCAATTGTGCAGAGGAACGGGAGCTGCGAGTAAGATCATAATGCCTGACGAGAACGAAAAAATATTAAAATTTACCAACGTAAACTATTCTTTCAGAGTATCGTACGTCATTTACGCAGACTTTGAATGCCTACTCGAGAACGTGAGCACTTGCCAACCTTCACCAAACTCATCCTATACCAACAAACTTCAAAAGCACGAGCCATTTAGCTTCTGTTACATGGTGGTCACACCGGAAGGGTGCCAAACACCGTACTTGTACAGAGGACCAAACCCGACGCGAGTATTTCTAGAACGCATTAAAGAGGAGGCTAAAAAATATTCGAGCTATACAAAAATACCGTCCCCATGAATCCGCTCACTCCCGAACAAGAGAACGCGTTTTACGAGACGACATCATGCCACATTTGCGAGAAAGAACTTAACGCGGACAGAGTTAGAGATCACGATCATTTGAATGGACAATACAGAGGTGCGGCACATTCTTTTTGTAACTTGCAATATAAAATGCCAAAGTTCTTACCTGTATTCATCCATAACCTGTCTTCGTACGATGGACACTTTATCGTTCGTGAACTGGACTACGATGACAGGAGAATATTTGTGATCCCAAACTGAAGAAAAATACATTTCTTTTTCTAAATCTATCGAAAACAATTTTAGCATCAGATTTGTCGATACTTGTCGCTTCATGTCAGCTTCACTAGCGTCACTAGTGGCCAACTTGACCGATTTAAAATACACGCGAGATATATTTTCCGACTTAACTAATCTGGTCAGTCGTAAACGTGTATATCCTTTCGATTACACAGATTCTTTGGAAAAACTCGAAGAAAATTCGCTACCGGAAAAGATAAAATTTTATAATAGACTAAATGATAAGCACATTTCAGACGAGGACTATGAACATGCCAGAAACGTATGGACCGCTTTCAATTGTAACAATTTGGGCGATTATAGTGACGTATACTTAAAAAGTGACGTCACACTCTTGGCGGACGTTTTCGAGAATTTTAGAACCGTTTGTTTCGGTGCATACAAACTCGATCCAGCGTGGTATTATAGTGCACCGGGATTGACATTTGATGCAATGCTGAAGCATACGGAGATCGAGCTCGAACTAATGACCGATTACGACATGCTTCTCATGATCGAGAAAGGAATTAGAGGTGGAATTTCCCAATGTTGTAAAAGATATTGCGAGGCGAATAATAAGTATATGGAAAACAACGATTCCGAATCGACTTCTAATTTCATTGCGTATTATGACGCGAATAACTTGTATGGATGGGCTCTATCTAGACCACTACCGTATGTAAATTTCAGATGGCTAACTCCCGATCAAATCGAGGACATAAAAAATATCGATCTAATACCAGACGATAACGAAACGGGATACATTCTTGAGGTAGATTTAGAGTATCCTCGAGACCTGAATGACAAGCATTCAGACCTCCCCCTTTGCCCCGAGAACAAAATTCCGCCGGTCGGAAAACAAAAAAAAACTATTGACGACTCTCGAGAACAAGACAAAATATGTAATTCACTATGTAAACTTGAAACAGGCTCTCTCACTAGGCTTGGTACTCAATAAAGTGCACCGAGTCATTCAATTCAGTCAATCGTCTTGGCTGAAGTCATATATAGACTTAAATACCGATCGAAGAAAATTAGCCAATAATGATTTTGAGAGAGATTTCTACAAGTTGATGAACAACTCAGTCTTCGGCAAGACCATGGAGTCCTTACGTAAGAGGATTAATATGCAATTAGTGACGAATGAAAAAAAATTACAAAAATTAATTAATAAATCGACTTTTTTGGACAGAACGATTTTTACCGAGTCTTTGGTAGCCGTTCACATGCGGAAGGCTACCATAAAAATGAACAAGCCTATATACATTGGTTTCTGCGTTTTAGATTTAAGTAAAACGCTAATGTATGATTTTCATTACGAAACTATGCTTCCAAAATATTCCGAAAAACTATCCTTGATCTATACCGATACCGACAGTTTAATTTACGATATAAAAACCAAGGACATAAACGAGGACATGCTAGATAACCTAGACGCTTTTGATACATCAAATTATCCTAAAAATCACCCATGTTATTCCGAGAAAAATAAAAAGGTTATCGGTAAATTCAAATACGAATGCGATGGAAAAATAATGACTCATTTCGTGGGGCTAAGGAGTAAACTCTACTCGTATAAAGTCATGGGCTGTAAAGAGAAAAAGAAAGCAAAAGGAATAACTAGAGTCGTGAAAGATAAAAGTCTAAATTTTGATGATTATGTACGTTGCCTACACGAAAATTCCACAGAGTTTAGAAAGATGAATGTAATTCGGAGCAGCAGACACGAGATATTTACTATTGAGATGAATAAAGTGACTCTAAACGCATTCGATGACAAACGATATGTATGCGAGGATGGGATAAATACGCTTGCTTGGGGGCATTACAAAATCCCGCGAAAGAGAACACACGAAGAGGCGTTTGACGATGACGATGAGGATACCTAGTATTATTAGTTCAGTATTAATCGAACAGTCGATCAGATCTTTTCATAGACGGTACTGAGAACACAAAACTTCGATGAAATGAATCACGAAGCGATATATACTCTAGATCAGTATAAATGTTCACGTTATTGTAGCAAAAACAAATCGAATTCGCTATTTTACTTGTGCCTTAAGAACATAACGCATCGTATACTGAAGCGAGCCGATATAAAACAAGTCTTTTCATGAACTTCCTTGCACGATCACTCGCATAAATTTGTACATCAAAGTCAAAGCGAATGTGGTTAAAATACTGGACGATTTTAAAGAAATACTCCCGAATAAAATATTGGAAGAGCTCCGAGAAAACGCGCTAAGATCTATCCTTTGAGTACGTTTTTTTTAAATAATATCTCAGTTGATGAAACAGATCAGTGTAAAGTATGACGTTACCATGGAAATATCCTTTCACCTGCATTTGCGCAGTTCCTTCTGGGTGTGGGAAGACCACATTTGTCACGAAATAACTAGATAATCTACCGCACATGATAGATAGGGACATTGACGAGATCGTTTGGTGCTGCAGCCCAGGGAGTGAACCAAACCTATATTTACCGCGATTAAGATTTCGACACCAAATACCCTCGTTTGAGGAGTCGAGCGGCACACCGACTCTGTACGTGATAGACGATTTGATGGGTGAGGGGGGATACAGCAAAGAGGTGTGTAAATTATTCACGAGAGGGAGTCACCATTTTAACATTTCAGTATTTCTGATTACGCAAAATATTTTTTATCAAAGCCCTCAATCTAGAAACATTTCTCTGAATGCAAAGTACATTGTAACGTTTAAAAATCCTCGGGACCGGTTACAATTCGGTCACTTGGCCCGTCAGGTTTATCCCGAAAATTCGCAGGATTTGGAAAGGGTATATAAAGAAGTTACGAGAGATCCGTTTGGTTATTTGGTTCTGGACCTCGGACAGGACACGGATGAGCGGTTCCGATTTCATACTAAAATCTTTCCCGAAGACGAGGTAACTGAAGTATACATGCCCGAGTACGATGAAAAGATTAAAGAACAATAAGCATTTGCTTCACGTGTTAAAATCTGCCAAGCCTAAATTACGCTCTGCAATAGTAAAGACTTCAGATAACGAGTTAATTAAAGCCATTTGCGACTGTTGCTTGAACACGCTCAACGGGAATCACAAGTTAAACGGGAGATTAAAACATAAACTCGCCAAGCATCGTTACACTTTGAGAGCCTTGGCTTCGCGAGGTACGTGTCTCAAGAAAAAACGCGTCCTTATCGCGCAAAAGGGTGGCTTTTTGCCAATGCTGCTGGGCTCCATACTAAGCGGCGTCATTGGAAGCCTTATAGGGAAATGAGTTTGCATAAAATGCTAGTCGTCAGCCCTGAGTCTTTCGAGCGAGGTAGCATGAAACGGAGAATGAATGCGTTAGATGCGGAAATGAAATCTATATTGAGCAAGAGAGGCATCAAGGATACAGACAAGTGGCACATGTACAAGCGTGTTCTGGATAAATATCTTAACACATCCTCAGACATAAAGGCGCCTATACACATTCCGATAGTGAAATCCTTGGGTCAGACCCAGTCACAAGGAAGGTTACAGGACAGTGAGGGTGTAAAGAGGAGGAGACTCGTTCAGTGAGGAAATCCTTCGCCGATGTGAAACGTGCAAACGCGAAATTGGATAGGACATGGGAGCTCATATCCGAAAGACTGGAAAAGATGGAGAAGCTGGTGCATCCACTCATAAAAACAAAATCTCTAAAGGTAGAAAAGTCGACACAGCCACTGGCAAACGTAACAAAGTCGCGAAAAAGAAAAAAAATCGTGGAAAACCAAGAAATGCCGTCACCAAGAACATTACCCAGGCGAAGCGAGCGAGAGAGAAAGCTAAAAAAATTCGGCGCAGATTGGATTACGACGTAATAGAGCAGGTATACAACGACCCCAAGCATCCTGCAAGTTTTTCAACGATGGAAAAGTTACACAAGGCTACGGGAATTGGAAGAAAGATAATTCGGGAGTGGTTGGAGGGTCAGGAGACGTACACTCGACACAAGCCCGCGAGAAAAAAGTTTGCGAGAAATCATTACGACGTGACGTATATAGACGACTGCTGGCAGTGTGATTTGAACGATATGCGACATTTGAAAAAATTCAACAAGGGCTACGCGTACATTTTAACAGTTATTGATATTTTCTCTCGTTATAGTTTCGCAAAACCGTTACGCAGTAAGAAGGCGGAAGAAATTGTAAATGATTTCAGGGAAATATTTCGACATAGACGACCACTAAAAATTCAAAGCGATAAAGGCGGCGAATTTGTCAACTCGAAATTTAGAAATTTTCTCTCCAGTCGCGGAATAAAATTTTATACTACCAATAACCCAGATGTCAAGGCTAGTATCGTGGAACGCTTCAACCGTACTCTGAAATCTAAAATGTACAAGTACTTTACAAAATATTCGACAAATAATTACATAGATATCCTTCCTAAATTGGTTAGTAGCTATAATAAGAGCGTTCATTCGAGCACAGGTTTCACGCCAGCCAATGTTAATGAAAAGAATGCATTCGCTGTTGCTAGACGGAAGTTGTCGTCCGTGGTAAAAAAAGCTAAATTTAACGCAGGTGATTACGTGAGAATCAGCAAGGAACGGGTTCCCTTCGCGAAAGGTTATACAGCTAATTACACTAGGGAAATATTTCAAGTAACGAGCGTGGATCGAACGAGAGAGATACCCACCTACAAGTTGAAGGATCAGAACGGTGAAGATATAAGCGGTAGTTTTTATCCAGAAGAGTTAGTAAAGGTTAGGGTTTCCCAAGAGACGGAATATAAGATTGAAAAAATTCTAAAACGAAGGGGACGAGGTAGAAATATTTTCGTAAAGTGGCTCGGATATCCCCCATTGTTCAATTCTTGGATTTTCGCTTCTTCCGTACGCAAATTATGAACGATTTTTATATCACTCTGCCTAGCGATAGTTGCAGGCAGTTTTTTCCTAACAATACTATTTCACACTATCGCACAAAATGATCGCACCGCATAGATTTAAAAAAATGACGAATGGCAGGTGGGTTTGGCCGAGATTTCCATTCCTTCGATAGATGGGAGGGTTCATTCTCGACGCGTTCGAGAAGAAATTGATACTCCTCCTGAATCATTACCGGGAAATACAAATGTACCCGAAGACGATGATGTAAAAGAAGAAGATACAATTGTTACTCCTCCTCCATCAAAGGATAATAGGACCCGGACCGAAGATGGGGTGGTTCGTGGTGAGATAGGTGGACCTCAGGATGTGGAGGTTAGAATAAAATTAAAGAGCGGACAGTTTTTCACCATTCCAAACGGGGTTTATGACAGTGTAGCTTTTGCTTTCGCGAAACCATTCATTAGTGCTTCTATAGTTGAGAGGACAGAAATTACAAACGATGTAATGCGTTACGTAGATTTGTTGAACGTTCGGAGTGGTATGGGTGGAATAGATGAACGCACATCATCCACTGGTGTGCGGATTATAAGTAAACAAGTTAAATATACGTTGTTACCCGGGACATACAACACATTCAACGAATTATTCAATAAAACTCTAGCAAACTTTAACAGTATGCGAAAAAATAGAATAAAAGAAGATCTCAAATTACTATCGGCAGTTTTAATAATTTTAGTAGAAGAAACGTCAACACGGGGTTTAGACAATATTGTTACGCATGCTAGGGAACTTCGCAGTAATAATAATAATAGAAGAAAGAGAATTATCGTATCTAATCCCGTAAACATTTACGTTTACAGCGATTTAATAAAACCTCAACTCGTTGGCGACTCTCAGAGTCGATGTATTCGCATAATTAATATCGAAGCAGGTGGGTACCAAATATTCAACCCTATATATTATTTTCCCGTGGAGAAAAATAATATCGAGAGTGTGGAAATTCTCTTGGCAGATAAACTAGGCGAAAGAATTAACTTCCGTGCTGGGGAACAATCTTCTATTGTTGTTTTGCACTTTATAAAAAAGCGAAACAATTAGTTGGTTCATCATTGAGCATCGAGATGGCTCCGACAGCGGATCGATATTATGCCTACTATGCGAAACAGGTGGGGGGAGAGATAGGACCGACATATAGAGCATCGTATCGCATGCAGAAAGGGCGTGGCATTGGGAGTTTTCTCACAGGGTTGTGGCGTTTTGCAAAGCCTTTACTGTTTAGCGGGTTGAAGACTGTAGGGAAAGAGGCTGCGAGCGCGGGAGCCGCTGCACTCGCCGATCTAGGAACAAAACCGGTCAAGGAGATATTACGCAGTAGACTAAACGAGGCGGGGCAAAACTTGAAGCGGAAAGCCGAGGAAAAGTTGCAGAGTATGAAAGGCGGCTCGAGGATTGCGAAACGACCTCGATTGAAGAAAATAAAATCTAGCGTTGCGAAAGCAGAGCGTCATTCGTCGAGAGGGCGAAGAAGGGGAAGGAGCGTGCAGAGAGATATTTTTTCATAATGACGGAGCACATGCTGAGTTCGTTAGATTTATTCCAACCTAATCCGCCCATACAGACTAACATTTTAGCAAAACGTCTAGTTTCCTACAAACCCATTTCCTCGCTAGATAATGGTTCAGTTATCGAATTTTTGATCAAAGATTCTGGTGACGCGTACAAGGATTTGAACAGTATATTCCTAAGACTAAAAGTGAAACTGTGTAAGAAAAATCTCGTAGATTTTGGGGCGAGTGATGGAACTAATCAACCGGGGGTTGTCAACAATATTCTACACTTTATTCGAACACTGCAGTGTTTATTTCAATGGAACTTTGGTGACTCCTTCGGAGGATAATTATCAATACAGAAGCTATTTCGAAAACGTGCTCAACTATGGTGTGGATGCGAGCAGAACGCACTTGCGTAACGTTGGATGGGAATTGGACATGGGCTCGGATTACAACAAAACTGATTCCTCCAACCCCGGGTACGTGAAGCGAAAAAGTTGGTTTAAAAACAGCGCGGAAGTCGAGTTACACGGAAATTTACATGTAGACGTTTTCAATCAAACTCAATTGGTGCTCAATGGCGTAGACATTGGCATTAGATTAATGCTCTCCAACCCCAACTTCTATCTTATGGAAAAGGACGGTTTGATGAGAATCTTAGATGCCACCCTATACGTCCAACATTTCGACATCAATCCTTCAATATTAGTTGCGCATAATAAAATATTAGAAAAAACCAATTGCAAATATCATTATAAACGAACGGAGATGAAAACTTTTACGATTCCCTCTGGGGGGCGAACTTTAAACATAGACAATGCCATCACCGGTAGAATTCCAAACGTTATAATTTTCGCCATGGTAGATAACGAAGCGTATGCAGGTCACCTTGAAAAAAATCCGTTTGCGTTATCCCACTATTCGCTAGAAAATTTTTCTCTTTACATTAACGGTGTTCAAACACCCGCTGAAGGACTACAATGTAGCTTTACCAGTAAAAACTATTGGGCACGTGCTTATGATACTATATTCTCCGGAAGTGGAATAAAACATTACAATAAAGGTAATCAAATAACTTACGATATGTTTGGCCACGGTTATTTTATGCTCGTATTTGACCTCACACCTGACGATTCCGGGAATGAGGACTATGTTAGTCTTGGAGATAGAGGCGTGGTTAGAATCGAGGCTAAATTCGATAGAGAATTGGATAAAACCGTGACGTGCTTGCTCTTTGCCGAATACGATGCTAGCTTAGAAATAGATAAAAACAGAAACGTGATCACAAATTTTTAGTATCGACATGGATAGCGTGCAGATTGATGGGCTATTGCGGGGATATAAAGAGTTTTGCGGAGTCTATCCTTCCGACAAATTACCTCACTCTCCGAGAAACGGTATATACGTAATAAATTTAGACCCTTCCCACTTGCCTGGGTCTCACTGGGTAGCAGTTTACATAAATGGTCTATTTGTCGAATATTTCGACTCCTACGGACTAAAACCTTTCGTTGAAAACATATTAGAATTTTTAAAACATTTCGATCTCACTCATAATCGTGTTCAGATACAAAGCTATCATTCTGACATTTGTGGAGAATACGTTTGTCTATACGCGCTATCGAAATCACTTGGTCAAACACTACACGAATTCCTAGATCAATTTTATCATACGACTCCTCATCTGAACGATTGTCGAGCCCTCCGGCTATTTCAACACAACTTCAACGCGTTGAGGGAGAAGAGTACCTGTCACCCCCTAGCTCAACGTTGTTGTTCTAGAATAAAAAGTGGATACTTTGAGTGAAAGTGAACATTAGAGAAAAAACTCCCGAAATATGCAGATCATCGCAGCGGTGACATTTTCAAAGGGGGGAGTGATAGAGCTCGCTGCCGTTGACGTGGATTCCAGTCGGATGTTTTGGGGTAGCTTTAAAAAGTATGGGAAGATCGTTGGTGCTGGTAAGAAGCTCAGGTTACATGACCCGCTAAACTGTGATGATGAGACTAGCTTCGACAATGGTTTCATCTCGCACGTGGAGCTACTGCCGGCATTGGAAACCATCATTGAAGGTGCCACGGCGTTGTATGCATTTAGCGAAGCTGAATGTGAATTCCTCACAGATCTCACCGGGCGTACCTTCATCTCTATGATAAAAGAGTTGAATTCCCCCTCTCCTGAGAAATGCTCCTTCCCCGCCTTCTCCTGTCTCAATCCATGCCATAAATTAAGGAACAGTACGTGCGCATTAAGGGATGCGCATTCCTTGGCGCAGTGGTTTCAGTACAATCGTCTAAAGGTGGAAGTCGATCCTTGCCCCTCCATAGATTGCTCCCCTACCCATCCTCCAAAACCTTCATAGTGACATTATTCAATGTCCAACCATCAGTCGATATGGAACAGTCGCAAGGAGAGGTCGTGACATCTCCTCCGGCTAAGCGGAAGAGACCGGCTAATCGAATTCCTAACTTTACTTCTGACAATAAGAACATTCTCTTGCAAACCGTGTATAATTTAAATGTGGGAAGAACAAAGAGTGTCTGTGTGGGTTATGATCCCAGTAGAGGCTTTGAACCAGTAGTGCAATTTTCTCATGTGAATAAAAAAAGTCTTGTAATTAGTAGCAGTGAATGGACAAATGTTGTAAATAACCAGCATCTAGTGAATGATTATTTTTCCACCGGCACAAAACAGCCGCTTTCTGTATCATTTATCTCCTTTGCAAATTTCTTTGGGAAGAGACATTTGTCTATTAAAAAAGACAATAGTTCGTTTAATTTAAATTTTGAAGAGTGGAATTATTTAAGTACACTGTCCAATTTAATAACAATTATTCTTAATAATATCTCGGTAGAGTGTGAAGTGGTAAAAGAATTTGTTTCCAGCTTTAAAACTGGAAACTTTGTCAAGCCATTGAAATGTAAATTAGATTTGGAAAGATTGGAATCTGAGATGGTACTCGTAGCGAATGAATGAAAAGTAATCATAAAGTATAGCCTCGCTATACTCTGATTACGTGTGTGTGTGAAAAGATGTCCAATTCATATTTGAGCGAGTTGGATATTCTTTTTTGATAATTTGTCAAACCCTGGCATCGGTTAACTCCGTGTAATTTGGCAGATTATCGGGACGAGTACTTCTGTAGATTCTGATGACGATTCACTGCAATTGATGTGCAGTGAAGTAATGTCAGCAGCAAACAAATGCTGTGACATATGGCATTCATAAATAACCAACTCCACTCGCGAGAGATATACTTAAGAGTATATTGTATAAATTCTATATGAAAAACGAACTGAAATATACTTCTCAAGGATATTTACACGGGAGATTGGAGCCTATGTTAATTTTGCAATAAAAATTGTTAGAAACTTGGTATACAAAAATCTAATTTGTTAATAATAATTTATGATACAAAAATTGTTAGTAATAATAAATTATAATATATATGAAAAACAATAAATTTGTAAAACCCATCCTCTGTGTTTTTATTTTAAATGAAACCTCCTATCCTCTTTAGTCGCTTCGTCTAAATAATGATAACATTATATGACGTTATTTTTGACAAACGAAGCCTTTCTATCGACCTGGGGAAGACAGTTATGTGAGACATGATTGATTAGGGCTGCTAATAAATCATGGCTTACAAACTGTCTTTTCCATTGATACTAATTATTTGATTATTATTAGACAATATAGTAGTCATTCCATAAGGTAATGAAAAAAGCCAAATCCGCGTGTATTTCAATACATATATTGACGTAGGTGGGGGAGGGGGGGGCGCGTGGGTTGTAACCATCAACTCCTCTTTCCATCGCTGTTAATTATTTATCGCAGGCATTGTTATTAAGCGAAATATAAGCTATTATTTGGTAAAAAGCCAAATTTTCAGAGGAACCAACCATATTTTGGGAAATTTTTTGAGGTGGGTAGGGGGAGGGGGGAGGGAGAATTACGCATCGTCAACGGGAGATCGTCGGAGTGGCTCTCCTTGGGTGGGTGGGCAGGTGGAAAAAAGCATGCGGCCTCAAAGGCTGGATATGGAGGGGAAGATTGATCGGCCGGAGTGGCGTCGCAAAGTCAGCATTCCTGCATATTAAGTGTTTCAGAAGGCAGTTTTCTCCTCTACTCCCATATAGCTGGACAACGATAATTCAAGAGTCAAATTTATCTCCAAGGAATTGAACTTTCTTACCTAAATTTGGCGATGGCAAGTGGTAGTTTTGAGGTATTTCCGAGATAAAAGAATAGCAGCGCATTGGATTTTAGCGAAATTCAAGGTTAGGAACTGGTATTTACATTCGAAGACCTTCAATGAATATTTTATCAACCAAATGATATCCAAGAATTTGCAATTCCAGATGAAAATCGAGTCATGTTTCAGCCTACTTGTTACGCATATACGCTGCTACCTATTAATACACTAGGGCAGCCCAACTTCAACACTAACTATAAAAATGTAAAAAATGTACAAACACCATGAACATATTGACGATCAAACATTATTTAATGCTTAAATACTACAAAATAAGATCACGAGTTTAGACAAAGTGAAGTATAAGCACGCGTATTAAAATGAAATAAGACGGTCGAATCTTTCTACATGAGTGTTTATCATATCAGAGAATTGATGCAAATAACTACAACAAAAAACCAACAAAGATGCAGTTACAAAGTTTGGAATACCGGCATCATGGTTCCCCACAGCTAATTACACTGTCTCGTTATATACAGCTGGATTTTAATTAAACTTATGAACAGATGCTACCAGCAGTTATAGCTTATTCTTATTTTCAGTTAGATGCTCAAGATAATATTTTTGATTTTCAACATCCATATTCACTGCCTTGCTTACTATATTCCTTAGCTGCCTCATAAAAAGGTCGTTTATAAAATAAATAGTAACCATACCGAATAAAGTCCCAAACACTGATTTTATTATCGACCAGTATTTCCTCCGTTCGACTTGCGCTCTCTTTCTCATGTCCACCTATTATATACGCCACTGCTTCAAAAATATTTAAAATACGTTAGACGTGTAACTATGAGTAATTTATTACGTCCCCAGAATAATCTGATTCCAGTAGTAAACGATCAATGACATTCGATCGACAGCAGTGCTTTGCTTGCTTTATATGACGGACCGGTTACGTAAAAACCCAAGTCCTATTGGCATACGAGTGAACATGACGTCGCTATTTTATTCGGGGGTTCTGATAGGCACTAGTGGCTTTCATTTGTAGCAGGCCAGCACATTTCCTTCGCTACGAAGAACATATGCATAGTAGGTACGGGAAAAAATACAGGTATTCGATACTACCGGGTACCATTTCTATGTCAATCCAGCATCATGTGATAACATGTATGAACGGTTATACCGAAGGTAATGGTATTGAAAGAACCTCTAGTATTAAATGAAGTGCAACTGCCGTTCTAACCATGAGATTCTACCAGTGTTTTGTGGCAAATCGCAAAACATTTCTAATATCACCCAATTCTTGATATAAGTTATTTGAAATTACGAGTGATTATTTTTTGAGTAAAACATTTGTCCACAGAGTTGTATTATTGCCCATTTATTGTTGATTTCCCTTGGCGAAATTTGCTCATTTACCCGCAGTTCTAGGAATATGATGAAACTGAAAAAATACAGGAATAATAAATTTAAATAATTTGTATTTAGCTAATGCAAGTAAGCAATCGCGAAAATTTCGGCATTCCGGGATATTTAGGTCCGTACCGACGGTCTTAAAACTAATATTGCTTTTAAATTAACGTCGGAAAAGTACTGGTGGCGAGGAAGGGTGAGGCCAGCCAGGAATTTCCTATGCAGAAAGGTCGCTGGAGAATTCTTATCGCTTCTTGGGGTGCACGAGACTCAACTTGCTTTCTGTTTCGCTGCGGCGTAGAATACCCCGAACCCCACACCAAGTCGCCTATGTTGTTCAGAATTAGCTCCCTTTAAGGTTGTTCACTAGATCGGCTGAAAGTGTTCCTGCAGGCCATTTCTAAAAACCTTTTCGTAGCTAAACTATAGCTCTGAGACACTTCTAGTTTTCTCTATTTTCTTATAAAAGGATGGATCTGTACCCCCAGTACGCGATATTGTTCATTTTAAATGACGTTGTTGAGTCCATGTTGAGGAAGAGTAGTGCGTCCACTGACGCTTTTTGTCGTTTTTCAACATGGTTTAGTTCAGTTTTTGATGCCGAAAACCAAAGATATCACGTACTGGGGGTAAAGGTTTATCCTTCATCTTTCCATGAGAAGTATTTACAGCACCTTATTTACGAAAATATAGATAAAGGTGTGGAAAATACTAACGCATGTTTCGCGTCTTTTCACTAGCGTCACTAAGGCCTGCGGCGGGCTGCCCCCACCACCGCCGCCTTATACCCCCACGTCCAGCTACTCTCCTCTACGCCGCAGCGTGGAAGGGGTACTCCCCACCCGCCGACCCTCGCAGACTCGCCTCTGTAGGTGACGGGGGAACGGACGAGTAGGTGCGGGGAGAACGTGGTTTATGCCGTGAACGCACAGCTGAACTCGCGCCTTGTCGTCTGACGTCGTCAAACAACCAATAAGAGAAAAAGGAACAACATGATGGCGGCTAGATTGGAAGCTTCTATTGTTTTCAACAATTTATTTATCATGGAGTCGCGCGACGAAAAACCGTCTTTCGGATAGAATAGCATTAATTCCGCGGAGCGATTTTCGTGGCATGGGCGGGAGATAGTATGACTGGCGTGGATTCCCTGCAGTGCCCGACACCCCCTCACCAACAGTCGACTCACAGGGCGGCAGCCATACGCATCCTGCGCTTCCTCACTTACGCGAGTCAGGAGCATCAAGACGGAGCGGAATTGCGACTGCTGCGAGTGTAAATCTTGGCTTTGCTGATCCTGTTTCAGAAGTGGAGCAGAAATATTTGTCTGCTGCGTGTATGATAGGAGTACTGCTGTTCCTTATTCGGGAGTGGCGTATTTTACGTAAAATATCGTGTTATGGAGGGTTCAGAAGTGTATCGAAAATACCGGTTCCGCAAAGGATATAAACGAAAGAAGAGGACGTATTTCTTTAAAGAGAGGAAAAAATTAAGACTGAGTACGTATTTCCATACCAACTATTATTGAGTTAGCATGCATTTCACTGTTTCTCCTTGAAATGCATTAAAGTATAAGCTATCCTATGTGATAAATTCTGAATAGATAGTGAATCCCAAATTGTTCTATTTGTTAGGTAATACTGAGGAGATAACATCCAAAGAAATTTGTAATGTTTCCCCAGTGTCCATCGTCAGCTCCGTGGAAGTTGATAAAGAAGGGTATTAATATTTAAAACAGATATATGTAGTACTGGCCTCAAATACATATTCTCTTGCAGAGGAATGTTGTTTTATGAAAAGTCATTGTTATGATTTATAAATAATAGATAGTATGACCAATTCTCAATTAAATTACTAGATTATACAATTTATCGTAGTTGACATTACTATAACAGCGATTTGGAATGCTAACAACATCATATTTATCGTAGAGAGATTATGGAATTGGATTCCTGCGCAAGAGAATTCAATCTTCATTTTGAACAACAAACGCCAGAAAAAGCTGAGACCGAGACGTAAGAATCTACTTTCATTAGTCTTTTTGGCATATTACGAGATTCAAAGAATTCATCTTTCTACTAGCTAACGTTATGGAAAAGATACAAATAAATATTTTACGTACATATCCAATATTTTAGGGCTGATGGAGAGACTGATTATCACTGCTCCAGTCAGAGGGAGGAGGGTGAGCCCGCAGCTTCTAACATGTTCGGAACGTCATTGCCAAAGTAGGTTTTGGTCACAAAAATAAGTACCTAGGTTGTGAGACTTTGTATTACGCTCTTTATTTTGTAAAAAGGTTTTAATCATTTTATTTGGTATTTAATCTGCTTCCTAACTATTTTACACAGGGCGCGTTCGCCTCGGCCAGGGTGCAGCCACTGGCAAGAAGATGAGATTGAGTACTCAATTGCTAATCCACCGGCACTAGAAAAAGATTCCGGGGTAGTTCACTCCAGAAGTCAAGGGCATTTGGAAAACATCTCACAATCAGAGTATGTAATTCATGTTAAATTTGACTTCATTCATTCAAGTATTCTACCAGCTGATTGGTAGGTTCTTGGACAGTCCCCATTCTGTATCCCAATCTAATAGAAAATTTTCTCGCTTTCCCTCCTAAGGATGGCCCGTTATTAGATCCCTCTTCAATTCTTCATATCTTCTACATCTTCTCATTTCGTCCGGAATTCCTATCCTCCTCCTTCCTCTTCCACGCTTCCCAAGTGTTCTCCCCTCTATCACTCTCTTCAACATGCCCTCTCCTCTCAAAACCTCCTCCATCTATCTCTTCTGCCTTCTCCGAACCTCTGCCACAAGCTTCCTCTCCTCTCCGACCATATCCAATACCTCCTCGTTCGTCTTTCTCGCCATCCAGCTAACCTTCTCCATCCTTCTCCAAACCCACATCTCAAACGCCTCAAGTCTACGCACATCCTCCCTTCGCAATGACCAAGTTTCCGACCCATATAGCGCCATGCTCCATATTAAAGTTTTCACCAGCCTTTCCTTTACGCCATTTCTCAGACCCCCCCCCCTCATCAATTCCGTTATCTTTGAAAATGCTTCTTTAGCGAGCGCAATTCTGCATCTGATGTCCCTACCACTAAACCCATTCTCATCCAAAATACTACCCAGATACGTAAGATGCTCGACCTGCTCTATCTTCTGCCCTCCCACCCTTATATTCAGCCCCGCCTTCTTACTTCTATAAAATCTCATTACTTTCGTTTTCTTGTGATTGATCTTCATCCCATACTTATCGCACTTCACCTCTAATGCATTCACCATTGACTGTAACCCCTTGGCCGACTGACTAACCAATGCTTGATCATCTGCAAATCTCACTGATTTTATCAGCTCCTCTCCTACCTTTATTCCTACCTCCTCCTCTCCCCTTGCCTCCCATACCATTTCTTCTGAGTACACATTAAAAATCAACGGCGATAGTGGGCACCCTTGCCGCACTCCCCGTCCTATCGTGGCCCACCCCGATACTCCATTGGCTACCCTAACCTGTGCAGTCTGATTCATATACAAATTTCGAATCAGACGCCTGTCCCTCCAATCGACCCCTGATTGCTTCAACACTCCCATTAATTTCGTCCATTCCACCCGATCAAACGCCTTCTCGAAATCTACGAATCATGCAAAAACATCCTGCCCATATTCTAGGTTTCTTTCTACTAGCGTCCTCATCACCGCTATAGCGTCTCGCGTTCCCGTCCCTCTCCTAAACCCGAAGTGGTCGTCACCCAGGTATTCATTTGCCTTCTTCTGTAGCCTTCTGTTTAGAATCCTCAGGACTACTTTGGCCGCGTGGGATACTAAGCTTATTTTCCTATAGTATTCGGACGTTTTTGCCTTACTCATCTTTGGTATAGGAATTAGTACAGTCTTCGCGAAGTCTTCCGGCCACACTCCATCCTCATAAATCCTACGAATAAGCGCAAAAAGTTTTCCTCTTCCGTTCTTCCCCATGCTCTTTAGAAACTCTGCAGGTATGTCATCTATTCCAACCGCCTTATTCCTCTTCATGTCTCGGAGAGCTCTTTCGATTTCGCAGTCTAGGATACATGGTCCAATGCCATTCTGTCGATATCGTCTTCCCTTTCTATATCTAACCTATTGGGCCTTATTTCTTTACCATAGAGCTCTTCAACGTACTCCTTCCACCTCTCCTGGATCTTTCTCGGTTCTACGATCATCTTTCCCGTCTTGTCTGTTATCGTTGTAATTTCCCTTCCCTTGTTACCACCCGTCAGTTCCTTTACTTTCCTATATAATGCATCTGCTCTTCCCTCTTTTTGGTATTTCTCTAGCGCGTCGATCTGTTCTCTCCACCACGCCTCTCTTGCTTTCTTTGTTTCTCTTCTAAGCCTGTTATTAAATTCTCGGTATTTTCTCTTACCTAGCTCTGAGTTTACGCTCTTCCATTTCCTTCTCTCCTCCATCTCCCTGATCATCTCCTTCGTGATCCACGGTTTTCTAATTTTAGTAGCACTCACTACGCCTACCGTTGCTTTCGCCACTTCTACAATTCCAAATTTGACTTAATGTGTTCTGAAAAATATGTTTATAATGAGCAATCTTCTGGTTCCTTATAATATCTTCCAGAAGTTTCCCCTCCGTGCCCACCATTCCCAGCACTTCCTCCTTTGACTCCGTTTCCATCTTTCGGACTTTCTACATACTCCTTCACTTCTACACATTAAACGCCCGCAGCCTATTTTCGTCCTCTTTCTTCACAATTCACGTTTCTGCACAATACAACGCCGCACTACATATGTAACTCTTGACCAGCGTCTTTCTTACATCCTTAGGCAAGGTCCCCGTCATCAGCTCCTCCTCACTGCTGAACGCTTCTTTCGCTAACGCAATTCTCCTTCTAAGGCCTTTGATCATACGGCCGTTTTCCTCCTAAGTACGTACAACCAAGAATCAAATTGTTATGGTTGCTCCTCCAGGTTTTACCCTCCTTATTTCATGACCTGCCTGGCTTTCGTCGTCCTATAAAATCTTATTCCTTTGTTTTGCTATGATTAACCATCATTCCCCATTTCCCGCACAGATTTTCTAATGCATCAGACAAAGCTTTCAATCCCCTCGATGTTCACCAAACCAACGTCTGGTCGTCCGCAAAAATAGCCTTCTTCATGAGCAGTCCTTCTTGTATTCCCACACCTAGCTTCTCTCGTGCCTCCCTCATCATTTTCTCGGCATAAATGTTAAAAAAACAAAGCGACAACGGGTACCAGTGCCTTACCCCACGACCTGTAACTGTCCACCCTGATTCTCCCTCAGCCACCCTCACCTGTGCCCTCTGGACCGTATATATACGAACTGTTTTCATCACCTAAGTAGTGATTTACTCTACACTCCAACCTTTAATTACTATTCTAAGCCCGCCACTCAGTCAGTTTGATGTTCAACGTCACCAATAACATGGCGGAATCCTATAACGCAAGTGTGGCTAAATACGTCGGTGGAAAGAGAGTGAATTTTTGTTTGAGGAGATCATATCAGACGCGTTGCGAGTTGGCTGTAACTGCGTACAATGCAGGACCCAATTTACATTCTCTTATTCATAAGGGCCTGACGCAGAAGAGTCCTGGAACATTTACAAAAACATACAAGACCAGTGCCGTAAAAAAGTCGACTGCGCGGTCCAAACGACGCCTGGAATACAAAACGCGCCATAAATTCCAAATACCAGCTGGACCTGACCAAGACTACGGAATATGTAGCCGCCTGGAGGATACTGAGGAAGTTGATGAAGCTAATAAGAATGAGTTCCTTGCGTCATTGTCTTTGAGTAGAGACCACAGACTACGGCTGGAGGCCGAAACTAGGACTCAATATCTTAGCCTGACGTGGGTGTCTGAAAGGCGTAAGAGACTAACGGCATCCTTATTCGGTCAAATATGTAACTTGAGGGCTAATACATGCAGAGAAAAAATAGCAGAAAGGATATTGTTCCCAACTTTTCGAGGGAATAAGGCTCCTTCTTATTGTAAAGCGTTTGAAGGAAATGCTGTTGCACAATACGAGAAGATTAGCGGAAATACCGTATTGCCTACAGGTCTTTTTGTGGATGAAACCTTGTCATTCCTGGCTGCAACCCCTGATGGAGTTCTAGAAGATGGCAAAGGCATAATCGAAGTTAAATGTCCAATTAGCTGCAGGGATTTGTCTCCATCGGAGGCGGAAGGACAGAAAAAACTAAATTTTTTTCAAAAGAGTGGGGAGAATGTCACGCTAAAGCAAAAGCATAACTACCATTATCAAATACAAGGACAGTTGCGCATTTGTGACAAAACGTACTGCGACTTTATCGTTTGGAGCCCATTGGGCATTTACATTGAGCGTATTAATAGAAATGATCACTTTTGGAAACACCAAATGGAACAACCATTAGAAAAGTTTTATATGGAGGTACTTCTGCCTAAAATACTTCGCCTAAATACCCATAAAAACGAATAAATTAAATGTTAAGCCATTACGTAACCCTAACCTGATATTTTTCTTGATGTAACCATCCTTACGTTTTACCCCGCACTATTTACCTTGCAGTTCGCTCTTCATAATTTCGTACTATTTAATTGTTTTAATCTTACATCTACATCTACAAAATACCCTGCAAGCCGCCTCAAGGGTGGGTGGCAGGGGGTGAGCAGTCGCCAACAAGCAGTACACTACACCCCAAAGTTAGTGTAACTACGACTAATTTTGCATTAGCATAAATCTCTATTGCTAGTCATGGGGTGAAGCCTCACAAGCATGCTTATTCCAGGCCCAAGCTGTAAAATCTTTGCAATTGATAACTTTTCTCTCATTTGGTGCTGGTAAGGAAACTGAGGTTCTGAGATCAAACCATGACGAATAAGGAAAACATTGGTGGTAAGTAAGAAGACACAGTGTAAAGCAAGGATACATCTTGGTAAATCGTGAGTCTGGTTGTACTGCTTTTCCCCTTGTAAAATCACTTACTTTCACTGTGCGATATTGAAAATTTTTGACCGTGGACATGCTGTATTCACGAAAGTTTCAACTATGTATTATGATATTAGTGAAATATTGTGTTCCACCAGGTATATATCGCATCGATAGTATCGCATAGGCAAATCGCATTACGCTGTAAATGCACAATGGAATATTATATGCGAGATAATTGCGACATCAAAGTTATGCGATCCGTTCACATCATAAAGCCGATCATGTGCGAGGGATTCTTCATTTTGCTATAAAGCCGCGAAAACACCTATATAAATTTGCGCCTAATACGACACACAGCATTCAATCCACATTCATTGCACACACTCCAGACAGTCGGGTTTTTGACGAAAGCCAAAGGATTTGCGCCGAGTGATGATTCTCGATGTGGACGCTTCTGCCGCACGAATTGACGACTTGGGCACAGACACACGACGCACGGGGTTAATATTTGTGTGAAAATAATTTTCAATTTGTGCCGAAAATTTTTGCGGCAACGTATTTAGCAAACATTTTTATTGGTTGCGCGGCTGAAAGTTATAAAATTTTTCAATCGATGCATCTGATACTACTGCTGTACTCTTGAGTTTTTTATATTTATTTTTCTACATCGATGGTGAAGCAGAAAAAGGACTATCGAGTTTCTTGCATTCTTCTTTATTTAGCGTTAATATCTTTCAGAGTGTAGGCTAAGGTGTAAATTGATCAAAGTAAAATTTAGTCTTTTCGCATCATCCAAATGATAATACAATAGTCCACATCCACACCCATATAAATTCCAACGCTCATGTAATGTCTATATTCTGACATTCATTTCATTGCCTGACGAAAGGGAAAAATATTCAGCACTATTGTTGAGACTACCCCTACCCCATGAATTCTTCTGGATGAACATATTCCTGGAGGCCAACGCACAGCGAGATTGAGCAGCGAGTAAATAAGTTCGCTTATTTGTCCGTCGACTCCCCTAGCTTCGCGACGAAGTCCAAGGTCACTCTAGGCTCGTCTACTGTCCAGCGACGCGCGCTGATCACGATTGCTCTTGCCCCTCCAAACCCTCCACTCCATTCGCTCATCGAGTTCCCCTTCCACACTGGGAGCCTTCCCATTCCACCTGGGACTGAGCGGTGAGAGACCCGACGAGGCGAAGCTGAAGTCTAGTGACTAACCTTAAATTCCAATCACTTTGCACCGGATTGGCCATTTCCTACTAAGGAAAGTTTTATAAGGAAATATCTTTCCCGAAAGAAAAATGTAAACCTTCACACTGCTGGGATACGAGTGACTCGCAGGCACGGTATGCACTCAAGGTGAACAACATCCATTCTTATCACTCACCGTCAGTCACCATGGCTCACTCACTCACTCAAAACTGGCTCATCAAAAATTTTGTCAATAAGCTATGACTCCAGCTACCGAGGGAGGTTTCCATGCCCTAGCAACTGGCCCGATGGTTGAATGTTCCCGCTTTCCCTTTTGTTGCTTGGTTCCGAGTTCCGAAGAACTGATTAGCAAAGGTGTGGTGTTATGGCCTTTCTTCCCGAGTATGCGAACCCTCCCCTCCGCCCCTCTACCCTCCACGCCCCTCCCTTTCCCCCGTCCTCGAAAACTACCCGACACGGCAGCATTCTCCTTCGTAGAAACCCCGGCCCCTATATTGAGAGTAGTCATCCCGTAAACAATGGATGACTAAGACAATTATTAGTTAGGGCATTTTAAAATGCCTCTAAGAAAATAATAGTACTTACTCTTAAACAAATGAAGAAAATATGTGGCCGTTTGCAAAGTACCATCCGATATAATTTTATATCGGATGGTACATGTTGCAAGTCACGGTAAATTTGTATAAGAGACCGGTGGACTTCAAATTACCATATCTTTTTTCCGCCAAATCAAGCGGATTTATGTATCTGAAAAATTCATAGCGACTTTTTGATGCAGTGATAGAAGCAGCAGAAAACCAAGCGACCGATGAAAATGGAACAAATAAATCTTCTATGACAATTTACGTTGTTAATAAAGCACACGTCATGTGCACGGATTCTTACAACAAATTACAAGCTTGTAAAAATTGGCTATCTTGCTCTCTATAGAACCATCACTGACCGTAGGTTTCAATTAAGGTTTTAGCAGTGATTTACGAAAACGGGATGAGGACATGCATTTTGGTAAAAGAGGGAAGAAATCTTCTCTATCCCCGATAATTACGAGGTAGAATGTGGCCTGGAGAGACAAGGTAATCGTATAATTAAGTAATAAGAGTAAGGAAGGTCTAGGTAGCTTGTTTCCCGGGGGTTACGAACAGAATATGAAAGTCAACGGCAATATTACTTTTATGGTCCTATTGTACAAGGGAAATTGGATAACATATCGACTCTCTGCGAATAGAACCTGGCATATCATTACAATGTCCCGTCTAGGCATCAATATACACGTCCGTAGGTTCATGTATTCGGTTATGTACCCAGGTATATTCTCCCCTGGTCAAATAATAAATCAATACATATGGAAAATCCCAGCATAATCTGAAGGGATTCCTCCGTATTGTACCGTAAGAACAGACAGAAGAAGTAAAAAAATAAAAATCATTCAGTGGATTTTACTTGTTGTAGCACTTTTACATCTAAGCACTGTTCCTCAATCTGCTGAGCACGTGTGGAATATAAAGATTAATAACATCTGAAAACGGTTCATTGGAGTTCATAGACACCTAGACCCTAGGACATAGAGATATCTAGTAGCAAACCTTGAGCTTTCAACATAATATTATTAAATTCGGCTAGAAATGATTGTCTCATTGGTTTAACAACTTTCTTTCAGGTAGTATCTCTCACAATCAGATTAAGGATAAAAAGGAAAAGCCAGAATGAACTCAGGTGGGGTGTGTAGTTGTAGGTTTTGTATGGGGATCTGTAGTGACACAACCTTTCAGTTCAAGAGTCACGACGCAACTGGCGCAACTGACTTTATTTTGTTTTTCTACATAAACAACATCTTCCCTTTCCAAACAAAACATATACAACATCTTCCCTTTTCAAACAAAACATATACAACAATAAAATGATATGCCCTTGACACAAGAAAACAAAACAAATCTAGAACAATTTCATAGATTACAACAATTAATTAGATAATAAATTCAAGAACACACCATTTGAAATTAACCAACATACCACCTTATTTCATTGAATACATCTACACACAAAAGAACACTTCCTGAACAATCAATTTGACAATCCATTAAAGAACACTTAATTTGAAATAAACAATCAATCAACAAAAAAAACAACTACTCCAGAATAATTACCTACATAAAAATGACAAATAGTGGCCACATCAATTCTAATTCTCATACTTAGGGTTGGCCTTTACCACTCTCCCTGATTTAGTACAATAATTGTCAAGCTTTCTTATGAATTGATCCTCATCACTGTTTGACAAAGTTTCAGGAGGTAAATTTACTTCTGGGAGAGGTGGCACCTCAGTCTGATTAGGCAACAGGTGTATTGCACTCCTTCGAAATGACGTATTGTTTGAATCAACAATGTCATATGCCCTGGGCTCATTTCTTACGTTAGTTGTAGAACCTGGAGCCCACACCGAACTGGGCTGCTTTTTAAACCATATGTTCTCTCCTCTCTCATACTCGTTCACTGGTTTGGCATTTCTATCATACCACTTTTTAACCTTGTATTTATCTATTCTTATTTGATGCCGGGCATTCTTTAGATTGACCTTCGGCATCAGCACATTAAATGAACAAGGAATATTAGTTCTTAAACTTCTTGACATTAATATTTGTGCTGGAGAGGGTATGTCACCCCTTGGGGTGTCACGAAGATGTAACAGAGCTATATATGGGTCATCCCCTGAGTCAATTGATTTTTTAAAGAGATTTTTTTATTCTTTTTACTGCTGATTCTGCCATTCCATTAAAGTTGGGAAGGTTGGGACTAGATATGACATGCTCAATTTCCCATGAATAAACAAATTGTCGAAATAAAGATGAGGTGAAATAGGAGGCTCCATCAGTATATAGTTTACAAGGAATTCCGAAACGACTAAATATAGATTTTAATTTCTTCACTATACCCTCGCTGTTGACATCAGGTAAACCAGCTACTTCTATAAAATTGGATAAGTAGTCTACTATGATTAGATACTGTTTGTTTTGAAATTCAAATACATCTGATGCCACCACTTCCCACGGTAGCTTGGGAACTTCTCTAATAATTAGAGGAGCTTTAGCCTGATTATCTTTAAATTTTTGACAGGTTTCCCAACAGTTCACGAAGCTTTCAATATGCTTACACATATTAAGCCAAAAATAAACAGGTTCTTGCTCTTTCTTTGAAACGAACCATACCCGGATGTCCTACATGGAGTTTCATCAAAAACATGTTAATTAAATTTTCAGGCAATACAATCAAGTTATTTTTGAAAACTATTTGTTTAACCACATACAATTGTTCCTTGAAATCAAAATAGGGTCTGATTTCAGCCTTAACGTCCCTTTTATACTCTGGCCACCCATTGAGAATGTAATGTTTCAATAGATTGATCTTTTTGTCCTTGCTGGACTCTTCAACAATCAAGTCCCAGTTATTCTTTGTCAATGGAAGATTGTTTAATAATAAATTTATATGTACTTCCAACTCTAAGTCATAATCACATTCTAAATCAACACTTCTTTAATTGAAATCTCTGGACAGCGTGTCTGCAATTAATAAATATTTACCAGGTTTTTACTGTAATCTAATTTTATAAGGTTGCAGTCTCAGAATCATACGTTGCAATCTTATTGGAACTTTTTCTAACGGTATATCAAAGATTGAGATTAACGGTTTGTGATCAGTCTCAACCAATGTTTCTTTCCCATATATATATTGGCGGAATTTTGCACATCCAAACACTATTGCCAGCATTTCCTTTTCAATCTGAGCATACCTTGTTTGAGCATGAGTCAATGCCCTTGATGCATAAGCAATTGGTTGGCCTTTCTGAAGCAAAACTACTCCAAGCCCTGTATAACTGGCATCTACTGATAACACCAGCTTTTCTTTAGGGTTAAAGTAGGCCAATACTGGGGATTTTATTAACTGATCCTTTAAATAATTAAATGAGTCCTCCAAATTTTTAGTCCACATAAAATGAAAATCACTTTTTAACATATTTCTTAAAGGTGCACTGTGGCAAGAATAATTTGGGATGAATTTTGATAAATAATTAAACATCCCCAGCGCACGCTGCAAGGCTTTCTTATCTTTAGGATGGGACATTTCTTTAATAGCTTTCACTTTATTTTCATCCACTTTTAAACCCTCAGCTGTAAATTTATGTCCTAAAAACAAGACTTCATCAACATTGAACTTGCACTTGTCCATATTAAATTTAATACCATTGACTTTTGCTCTTGCTTATACTTGGTTCACCCGTTTCTGCAATTCACCTTTGGAGGTGGCCCAAATTAATATATCATCTTGAAATGTTACTGTTCCCTCTAGATCATCAAATATTTGTGAAATAACCCTATGGGACATTTCTGGAGCTCAGCATAGACCAAACGGTAATCTATTGAACTTAAATCGGCCAAAAGGACTAGCAAAAGTACACAGTTTGGAACTACTGTCATCTAGTGGTAGCAACCAAAATCCAGATAATGCATCTAATTTCGTAAAGACTTTTGCTCCAGTCACTTTTGCACTTACTTCCTCAAATGTAGGAAGGTCATAGTGAGCCCTTCTAATGGCCTTATTCAATGGACGAGGATCTATGCAAATGGGCAAGCTACCATTGTTCTTTTGAACAATTACCATCTGACTAACCCATTCTGTTGGCTTTGTGATGGGTTCAATAATTCCCATTTTGCACATAGAATTTAGTTCCCTCTTCACCTTATCTCATAAGCTAAAAGGAATTTTCCTTGACGGTAAGGCCACTACTTTGACATTTTTATCAATTTCAATATGAACTTTTGTCGGAATTCTTCCGACCTTACCATCAAACAATTCTCTATACTCTCTATCAATGGTTTCCAGAACGTTAACCGATTTTATAAGGTTTAAAGCAACACTGGTATCTAGACCTAATAGATTAACATGACCATCTTTAACAATATAAAAGTCAAGCAGGTGATATTTCTCATTGATCTTACACTTAATTTTACAGATTCCCACCACCGGCACTTCATCCTTAGTAAAAGATGTAAGTACCGCATCAGTGCTCTGCAACAGATCAGGAGTTAACCCAATCTTTACAAATTCATTTTCACTCAAGACATTACACTGAGCCCCACTATCAATTTTAAAATTTACCCGCTGGTCATTAATAATCAAACATACTTGCCAGCCTTTTTTAGACTGACTGACTGACTGACTTCATTAATAACGTCAATAACAAAATTATTTAGATTTAAATGTTCACTCTCACTATCATCATTGTCTGCTTCTTCCTCAATTACATGCACCATTTTGCGATTATTTCCACTTTGCCCCTGACACATTCTAGCAAAATGACCAATTGACTGACATCTATTATACTTTTGCCTGAAAGCCGAGCACTTGCCAAAATCGTGAGTTTACCCACATTTGCCACATGTACTTCGTCCCTGGTACATACTGTTATTCGGTGACCTTGAATATCTGGGTGCTCCTGCCGTCATCTCTCTTGAATCAGCTGTCCGTCTGGATGGCAACTGGGCCTGAAGTTCTCTGCCGCCTCCTCTACGCGTTGAGTGTTGGCCCCAAACTCGCTGCCTGGCACCCAGCAAGTCCTCTTCAATGGGAACCGTTGACCCATGAATTGACTGAGATTGTCGTGACGCCATCTCTTTGGCTCTACAAATACTTAAAGCCATAGTAGAGTCTAACTTTTCAGTTTTTAACAGAAGTTCCCTCGCATTGGCGTCTCTGATCCCGCTCACAAATACGTCTTTTACTAGGCTGTCTCTAATGTTTCCAAGATCACACGACTGGCTTAGATTTTTTAGTATCGCCATGTACTGTTCGTATGACTCGCTGTCAGCTTGCTTTCGATTCAAAAAGACGTATCGTTCGTAAGTTACATTCACTGTCGGAACAAAGTAATCATCAAATCTTTTGATGACTACGGAAAGTTTCTTACTTTCACCTTCCCAGAGATTAAAAGAGTTAAAAATCTCTAGTCCCTCATCTATCAAGGAATGTAATAATACGCAACTTTCCTTTGTTCCGTAACCGCCTCCTCTAAATAGGCCTCACAATATAGCATGAATGACTTTTTAAATTTCTGCCAATTAACAGCTTGATTTCCGGAGAAATCCATTTCTCGCGGAGCTATCGATAGACTTTTCGCCATCCTTAACCGATTGTTTTTTCTTTACACACGTGCTTTAAACCTTAACCGCTGCCACCATGTTGTATGGGGATCTGTAGTGACACCACCTTTCAGTTCAAGAGTCACGATGCAACTGGCGCAACTGACTTTATTTTGTTTTTCTAGATATACAACAGTAGGGAAAGTGGATTTATACCGCCTTATTGAAATGCCACAGGATCTACCACTTCAGGAAAATTAAAATAGCCACGCTCAAACTCCGCATGGAAATGTTTATTAACAAAAGCGTTACCGTTAAATCGATAATTAATCCAGCGATATCCTTCATAATCTAGAATTACGATGAGAACGGACACTATTGACGTAAGAGATACTTGCTGATACATCTAGGCACATGGCTTAATAATATGTTAGTCATTTTTCCACATACATGAACATTCAAATATCTAAAAGATTTATCTATAATAAATGTATCTCATGTAACGCTTTTCCTGCATGAGGGGCTAAGCAAGTTAATTCGAGAAGTTTCGTCCGGGGAGGTTCTGTCTCGCAACCCTCATGTACGGCAGGTGAGGTCCTAGTTCATCTTGAGTTAGTTATTATTAAAAAAATGTTTGAAGAAGAAATAAATCATGGGTTCTACCAATGGTTTAACTGCTACTGCAGCGCCAAAATAGATAACTATAAGATAATTTTTACAACTGTTCGGTCTGTAAGAACATTTAAAGCTATTTAACGGTAAAAAGGTTAGTTACATCGGAAGAGGTGGGTTAAAATATGCATTAATTAATCTTGTGCCATCGGAAAGACCAAAAAGGTTGACAAAGAGCACAATTATTTTAATATTGAACACTCCTCAGATGGAGCATGTTACAATTAACAGTATTTGCACGAATTAATTGTGTGGGTAATGCAGAAAGAGAATTGGCAGAGTAAGAAAGAAAGATTGCTCGGATTTCCTGTTGCCACCCAAAGAGGTACCGAGCCAGCTCACTGGAACCCACTTCCGGCATTCGTCAGAAACAGACGAAGGCCGATGGCCGGTCCATCACGCCGCTCCTGCAGATCTCGAATGGAACTCAGCAGAGAGAGACGTCATACTGTACCATGATACAGTGCCCTTCAAACAAGGGAAACACTGCCTTCGGAAAAATGAAGTGCTTGCTTGCAAAGTTAGCAATTTAAGACTTTCGCTAACATTTTGAATGCGTTAATACTAAGAGGATTTTTTGGTGTTCTCAACACGACGAAATATGAAGCACTCCACGTTCTTCATACCCCATCGTGAATGTAACAAAATATTAAGCAATGCAGGTCAGTGCTTAAAACTTTATTACATTTACGTAACGAAATATTAAGCAATTCACTTGCGCATAATATCTCGTTTCGTTTACGGCGATTCTCAAACCTATATGCATGTTGTGTGTTTCGATGGTTTATAAAATCGAGTCACTAATTGCCTACCTATTTTTCATCGGCTAAAGTCACTTTAATTTCTCCCTCCAAGTCTCTAAGTGAAGTTTATGACCCTTAAGCCACCTTGGTGGCCCTAGCGCGAAGGAATCAACGTCTGAAGCTAACGCAGAACCCTACACACTTCACCTGGGTGCGCAAAATAGATTGATAGATGGGTGAATACGGGAAAAGGACAGCCCTCTACCCACCTTCTTGCGCACGGATAGGAGTCGAATCCCTACCTGAAATGTTAACTGTAAGGTCCACCGGTGGCAGTACTGCGTCGCTCTCCATCGACGATCCCTCGAAGCACACGTATATCAAACACTTTGTACTAATTCAAACAGCACTAAAATGGCCATACACTTGATAGAAACCACGGTAACACTTACTTCATTGCACTTCAGGCACCAATCCTTGAGTGTAGGTTCTTCTATTTTCTGGGGCAGCGGCCGTCTCCTCTTGCTGTAATGTTTGTTATGTATTTGTTTATTGAATCTCAGATTGTAAGAAGTATGTGTGAACCACTTATTATTGTAGTTACTCTACATACAATATAGTCACCATATGGGAGTGATATGGGCATTAGAAGAATTGAATTAGCAAAATAGCAATCCAGTTACAGAATGGAACAATATGAACTATTTTTGTTTTAGCAAGGAAAGGTTTGAAGAGAGATTTTTCTGAAGCGTGACCTTGGAGGTGATGGTTAGGAATGTGGGCAAGGTAATGGACGAATAAGAAATTACGGATATTGAGGAAGCAGGCGAATATTCTTAAAACAAGTGGAAACTTCAGATAGCAAATGAAGACATAAGAAATATGGGTATTCAGCATTGGGGGAAAACATTTAAAGACTACCTTTTAGTATAGCAATTATTCACTTAAACGGCAAGTTAAGAGCCTCTTTACCTTGGAATGAGACGGCGCCACTCAATGCGCACAAGGGAATAAATATAAAACATCACTTCGGATCAACGAAGAGGAAATGCTGCGAGGAAATGAAAGATAAAGTATTGAGTTTAAACAATCTCTAGAGACAAGCAACTATTTCACTTGTGCGGTTATTGGTGAGCTTTCACACAGGGTCATCCCTGCCAAAGGATCTAGCACAGAAGCAGACAACGAAGGAAGGAAGCGAAGAATAGACACCCCAGGAAGAAATTACAGATGTTCAAAGGAAGATTTTTCAACCTGCAGAAGTTGTGAGTGAAAATAGTTGAGTGAAATGCAGCCAATGGAAACAGTATACCTCTGAAATAGACAAATGAAACCACTATCATTACATGAAAAATGCACATTGCAATATAAATGTGCTCAATTAGGTGTACATTTCTATATGTACGAAGTACCATGGTAGCCACCACTACCGATGTGTGGCACGGGGTGATTCCACGCCAGGCATGCAGCACTCGTCCTAGTTCAGATTGGGACCTCACACGTTCCCCTGGCCGCTAGGCGCAGACCAAAAAGCAGTCAGGAGAAGAGTGCGCAGTCAAACCAGAAACTTAGGAGAGTGAATGAGAGTAAATGAACACGAAAACATACAGACTAATAAAAACGCTGAGCGTATTTCTGCGCACATAGCGCATAAAAGTTGCCATATAGTATAGGTATAAGCTGAATGTTCAACGAGCAACTGCTGAGTTGTTCAGTTTACAATATAAAAGGCAGATAGGTTAATTAACTATTACAACATTATCTTTATCTTTTAATACACTTACCTCTTCAGCGGTGGATGACAGCTTCCGATCCTCGCCCACGACTCACAAGTGCACACTGAAATACGCAAAACACCAACCACATCTCAAAATTATTATTACGTCCACATTATGTCAAGACTAGTGCACTAGCTAAATGAGATCCCTGAAGCTGTGTCGCCCGACCTGGGTCGGATTTTTGTCCCTCCCGCTCTTTAAGGAAGAGCATTCGCCTTATATAGGACGAAATGGGGAGAATGAGGAGGGGGAGGGATTTTAGTTCGGATTCGGGGGTTTCAGGCAAGGTCTTATTCGCACGTAGGAAGAAACGTTGGAAGACTGGGTCAAAAAGGATGTTTACCTATGGAAAGGAGAGAGCTAGGAGGGGAGCAGTGCACCTTTTGGCTTGTAAGTGCGAGGGGGGTGAGGGTGAGATGAGAGGAGATACGGGGATGGAACGGCCCTCGGAGTTTGATACCCGCGTCTAGGTTAGAATGGGGGACTTTAAGACCCACCGCTCAGTCGTCTCGATGGTACTCACCGCACATTGAAACCCATCCCCTATTCACATAGCCGTTGTTGACTGGAAATACAAGCTTTCACACTCTGTTCCGGTGAGGGGAAGCCCAACTCTACGGCGTAAAAAGCCAAGGCGACGCAGGTACGTCATTGGAAAAAAAGTGAGAATGGGATGAATTTTGCTGGGCCACATTTGTGAAAGAGAATGTCCAAGAAAAGTCTACGTGTCAGCACACCTATATTTATTTATCTGTCAGCAAAGTGAGCCAACGTAAAATCAGCAAAAATATCTATTTTGATCAGAATCAAAACATTTCACTCATGAATGAATGCAATGTTAGAAATTATTTTTCTACATCTGACCATATTTCATTTGCGCATTATTTTTCAAAGTTCATTGGTTGGCTTCATTGTTATACATCTAACTCCTTTTTTTGCAATCATTTAGATATATCCTCTTCATAATTATCCGGTTACTCCGTTTTGGTATCTACATCAGTGTTTCGTATTTGTGATGGAATATTGCAATTAAATGCTACTTGTAATAGGCCGAATCACAAGACGGAAACAAAAGAAGTTTCTTAGAAAATTTAGTATGAAGAAAGTTACCTTGGAACTTGATGTTACAAAAATAACCATAATTAGGTACTGATAGTAATTTTTGGAAGAATTTTTGTTATTATTTTTTTACAATATTACTCATTTTCCATTGGATAATGTTTTATCATAGCGAATTTTATCCACTTTTTAATCGGTCCTTTATAAAATCATGTATTTAACCCATAATGTTTTCATTCACCCCACGTGATTGCAATGATATCGTTTTTGTGTGAACAACTTTGTCATATGCTACCTTGAAATCTAAGAAAAATACGTTGGCTTACTATTTCATTTCCTTTTTGTTTAGGATATCGTAGAAAAAGAACCCGATGTGGTTCATGCATGATCTCATTTTCCGCAGTCCGTGCTGACTGTTTTAGGAGAGGTTTTGATTTCTCAGAAAGCTCATGATATTACTAACAAGTATGTCACCAATCGTAAGGAAATGCGGCGTCATGTTTGATATCGTCCTGCGTTCATACACATTCAAAGAAGTAGTTTCATGTGTCGACTATGTCGTTACCAGTAATGAATAATTATTATTTTCCTCTTTCAAAGATTTATACAGTTAATAATTTATTATGAAGTTGCCTAGCGAAGGACCAACATTATTCTTCGTTTTCATCCAATGATTTGCCTATTCTCTTTCCTTTAATCGAGCGGAGTGTACTATCTTCTTTGTTTTCAATTTTACTTTATATGGAAACTTGATTTCTTTTGATTTGAGTGGCAGCTGAGAAACACTTGATGAAACACTTAGTGAAAAAGATATACACAAATAACTATGGTTGGGTGAAAATGCCAGTTTATCCAGTGATCTGGTTTTCTTTGGCGATGTAAGAAGTGAAGAAGAGGACTATATGGAATAAGACGAAGAGATTCCTCATGGTTAAGGATTCCAAGTGTCTAAGTGCTGAACTTTTTCCACGCAAAATGAGTGAGATCTCCGGTGATAGATAAGCGACAATAGCAATGAATTCCAAAAGTGGTATGTTTAGACGGCGATCTTATTCAAATAGAACGAAGGTTGATGCAGAATAATTTGCGTCCCCCTCATGAATATAAAAATGAAACATAAATACTAGTCAAGATATTTCTTCTTATTGTGATGTATTTCGTCTTTTCCCACCCTTGGAAATCATGGTTGTCATATGTACATACAAAAATTTGAAGATCAAGCTTATGATATCTGCATATATCACAGGCTTAAAATGGCTAGAAACTACTGATGAAGAAATTTGAAGTTTTATTGCTGTTCCTATTGAAGGCGGAAAAAAAGGAAACGATCTGTCTCATATTTATGATCTACGAATATGGCATTTCGATCACCATTTTTCACCGCACGCACGTCTAGAACACGGTTTCATGTGCGAAGTAGCCTCATTAAGGGATTTAACCCTCGGGTAACACTAACGAAATAATCATAACGGCTTTTAACGTATCTTGCCGATCTTCCCTTCCCTTTGTGGGACACCTGATGTGACATTTACTTCATTAGAGATAGCGCCGTCTAATACAACTCGTTGCATGCGATTGCTTAAGAATTCTCTTCTCAAAAATGTGTTACGATGCAATGCATCTATTTCACACAATGACAATAGCAAACGCGATCCACAAGACTGTCAAACATACCGTGATATCATTGATTTGAGGGAATAAGAGGTGATGATTAGTGCATACATTATGTTTTATTTCGTCATAACCCAATTCATCATCGAATTACCTTGATTTCATAGTGTCTGTTTTTGCACCTGTGAGGAACTGAAAACATTGTGGTTTACAAACTCTTAGTTTTCTACGCCATGTAAAAGTTAAGTGCTCGAGTGACTTACGTAGCTTACTTCTACCTGGTTGGGTGCTCCACTACTCGTAATCTGCGATTTCAATATCTCTGCTTTGTTACAAACTTTTCTAGTTCGACAAAATTACTCTTTTTGGAATGAAATATAGTTTGAGTCTGTTAGACCTTGACAACTATGCCTAGAGTGATATTTACCGTATTCTCTTTCGCCTCTAATTCAACTTTATCGAAAACACCATTAGAGTAGGAGTACATAACAATAATCATGATTCTTGATATCATCTTAGTCTTCTTTCAAATCTTTTGAATAATTTTCCCGTCTTGACTACTTTTTTCGAGACTTAACCATCCACTTCCCCATTTTCCACGCGTTGTTATCTCCCACAAGTCAAGTGTCCTCTTCACCTCTTTAGTAATTAAAGAGAAGGCATTTGTTTGGAAGGCAGTTACGAGACATTAATATATTAGGCTTGACTCTTTCGGTAACATCGTGTGTTCTCCTTGAGTAGAGTTCATTTCTCGCTTGTAAATTAGGATCTTTAAAACTATCCCTTTAGTGAATTTTAACGGCGCATGAGGTTATTATTTCCTGGATTGTACCCTACTCTCCAATCCTGATTAAGATATCCAACGCACATATTAACGTTGAATAGTGCAACTCAATTAATTCATTGAATACAAATATATGTATGCACACAAGGAAAGCAATCAAGTAGTTAAAACAACTCACTTAGTTGTAGTTGTAATTGAAGTTGTAATAAAATGTAATACAAAGAATCTTTGTATTACATTTTATTGCGTATCAGTCGAATCCCCGCCGGCGCGTGCCATCGCGTTACAATATCTGCTTGAGGAGTTTTTGAGACTTGACTCGATCAATCTCGCAATTTACATTGCTATTTCGCTACATTTGTTTCCCCATTACATTGTCTAAGGAGAGGATGACTTAGGTATGGGTGAGTATACCTCCTTTGGTTTCGACCCTAGGGTATATATTTCTCTCCGATTCAGTCTGAAAAGAACTCGTGAGTGAAGCATACGCTAGTTCCAGTTGGTGATCGCTAACTTGTGTTCAACGCCCTGTACCAGTGCACCTTGTGAAAGTAATTACCTGTAACTGTTAGTAACTGTAAATTTACATTCGTAGAGCTGGTGAATGCCACAACTGTAGTATCATTTCTATTGAAATAAGTTCATAAATATGCCATAAGTAGCTCTCTTTTTTTCAATAAGGAATCAAAAAGCCGAGCATACACTTCCCTACCATGAGTGAGCCTGAAAGACATAAAATACTCCAAATTCTTGACAGTGAGAGTGAAGGGGAATATGCAGATTTGAGTGAGAGCGACGATGAGGAATGCGAAAACACCATTTACCGTTCGGACCACGACTCATTTTCTGAGGAAAGTGAGGATGAGCAATCGCCCGCAACAAGAGCTTCTTCCTTCGTGGGAAAAAACGGTGTGACAGAGTGGTCCGCTGTGAAGCCAACAAAAAGATCCAGAATTGAGAGATGCAATTTGCTGAAACGTCTACCTGGACTTCTGGGTAACGCACGAAATGTATCTGATATTTTGGGTTCTTGGCAAATTTTTTTTCCAGATGATATATTATCAGATTTTGTTTTGCTCACAAACACAAAAGTTCGAAGTGTTCAGGGTAGTTTTCTGCGTCAAAGGGATGCAAGGGAAACGAACCTAATTGAACTCAAGGCCCTTTTGGGATTACTGTATTTAGCTGGGGTGCAAAAGTCGAACCATAAAAATATTTTTGATCTGTGGAGAGCAGATGGAACAGGAACTGAATATTTTAGACTTGTAATGGGTGTAAATAGGTTCAAATTTTTACTAAGAATGTTGAGATTTGATAACATTCACGAAAGAAACGAATTGAAGAAAAAAGACAAATTTTCCCCAATTAGGGACATTTTTGAAACTTTTGTCAGTAATTGCCGGAATAATTACAGTATGAGTGAAGCGGTTACAGTAGATGAGATGCTTCCACAATTCCGGGGTAGGTGCAGTTTCCGTGTTTACATGCCAAACAAGCCGTCTAAGTATGGGATCAAAATATTTGCATGTTGTGATGCAAAAACATTTTACACCGGTAATATGGAAGTGTACGTTGGAAAACAAAATCAGTGCCCAGATAAAATTGATTACATGCCAGACTCAGTGGTAAAAAGACTAGTTCAGTACATTTATAACACTAAAAGAAATGTCACCCTTGATAACTGGTTCATGTCCTACCCGTTAGCACTTCATCTTCTAATAAATGGTGAAACAACAGTAGGAACGATAAGAAAAAATAAAAGTGAGATTCCACCCATGTTTATCGCTAAGACGAAAGATAGAGTAGTTGGAAATAGTATTTTTGGTTTTCAAAAAGAAATGACGCTAGTGTCATACAAACCTAAAGCTAACAAAGTTGTATTGCTCTTATCAACAATGCATCGAGATGACATTGTTGATCCTCAAACGAATAAACCTGAAATTGTTATGTATTACAACTCCACAAAAGGTGGTGTAGACGTTTCAGATCGTTTACAGTCCACTTACAGTGTCTCTCGCATATCATGCCGATGGCCGCTAACACTTTTTTTTACCTTGTTGAACATTGGCGCGATCAATAGCATTGTTATTTATAAAGCAAACTCAGGTAATTCTGTTAGTCGTAGGGAGTATTTGAATAATCTTGTTAAACTTTTGACCAGAGATTACATGCTGAAAAGAGAGAAACAGCAAAATATCCAATTATCTCTGCGACTCCGGGTTAGGGAAATATTGGGTATACATGAGAGAGGCGATAACGTGAGCTGCCATGCTGATGGCCGATGTGCTTACTGCCCATCTAAAAAAATAGAAAAACAAAGACTGTATGCAATACCTGTAAAAAGCCCATTTGCCGGGAGCACTGTGTATTCAACTGCATATCATGTTCCCAAAATGCCGACGGAATTGATGACTGATTGTGAGTCGTAAGTAGTAAGGTTTTTCTTGTAATCAGAAAATTTTCTCTTATGTTCTCTATGTTCATGGCTTAAAAATGAATATGATTCGTTTGTTAAATATTTTTTCAACCGATTTTGTCAAATAAATGTTCTTTAAAGGGTTTATTAGTGTTTATTTACCCGTATACAACCCTTCGGTCTCTTCCCCGCCCCGCGTGCTACCGCGTTAAAATAAAAGCGCGTGCTACCGCGGGTTAATGCGACTTGGAATTTTCCACACTGATTGGGCGCCACTGACGAGACATATGTTTTCCTTCATGCCATGCACACTACAGAAGTAAATTTTTCTCAAAGTGTAAATGGCAGTTGCTGATTCCTAATATAGTTTCACTTATGCTCAGGTGGGGTGCCAAGGGCGTATTTCAGATGGCGGGGTGTTCGCAGTACATCTTTCTATAGAATGATGCAAGGAAATATTCTATCACTCCCATCCCCTGACAGAGGAAGACAGAGTGCCGTTATGTTTTAGTAGCATATGATGCATTTCCGTTAACAGTAAATATTAAGAAGCAGGAGAACTTGGACCATCACCTGAGAGAGTGATCAACTACAGACATTCTCGTGCTAGAACAGTGGTGGAACATAGTTTCGGTTTATTATGCTCTGTATTTCGGCTCTTCAGGAAGACGTTTGTACTGTGTTTAGGAAATGCTGAAGTTATGGTGACAGCTTGTCTGTATTTGCACAACTTATTCTTTATGTTTTCTTATTCTTACATTCATTCCCCCAATATAGTTATTTCCCGATTTATTTATTTATTTATTTCATGTTTCACGAAATACAGTGACTAGACAATTAAGAATAGATTCTATTTAAAAAATTATCCCGTCTCTTTCAAAAGATAATTTTAAATTTTATCGGAATAGTGTTTACAACTTTTTATCTATACAATTGAATGTAATTGGATTATTCTACTTCCTAGACAACACTTACAAGAAAACTAAGAATAACTTTTAATTTATGTCTAAGACACAACAATATGTAAGTCTGTACTACAATAGATTCTATTTTTTTTTTAATTATCCCGTCTCTTTCAAAAGATAATTTTAATTTTTCTGAAATTTCGTTCCTCATCCACACTTTCAACAGTTTTGGTGCATTTGCTCATAATATTCTTATTCTATGTTTAAGACAGTTTAACTTCTTAGTAATTATTCCATCGTCTATGCTTTTCCAGTTCGAAGTTATATCTTAATATAATTTGTATTTGGAAAGGACACACCTCTTTTTGATCGCTCATATTTTTGACTCTCTTATTTAACTGAATGTAGGGACATACCTACATTTTCTCAGCCTTCCCCCTTTTTCTATATGTAAGGAAAGGCGAATACATCCATATTCATATTATCAATATTTTCTATTATTTCTATTAATTTTTCTGTTATAGAATAAACGTTACTAATTATAATATTTATCATCAATTTCCTTTCCCGACGTATTTGTAAATTTGAATTATATTGTACACAAGCTCAGCATCATTGCATAGTTTTGCATTTTTAAGGTATTTCCCGGCGTTGTGGATGTGGCCCAGTGACCTAACCCACAACTTGGAGGACCAGATTCTCGGGTATTAATCTCTTAAGCTGGTTGCTTGCCACAGCTGGAAAGAACAGCCATGCCTTTCTTGGGTCTTACGACTTCCTGTATTGTTATCCACCAGGAGCATTTGACCAATATTCATCTGCAATCCTAGGCAGGAGCACTCACAGGGTACTATCATCCGGGCCAGATGTCCAGGAGAAGCAGAAGTGGCATTTACATACAGATTTTTGACATTCAAATTATTTAATGGTGATTATTCATGCTGTTTAACTAAAACTGAATTACAAAAAAAGGGCGGGCGGTATGTTCGGGCCATTCTGCTTAGCTGTCGTCAGCACCACCTTCAGGTTCTTGGACGGCAAACGAGGCAAGCCTTGTCTACTACCAACGCTCGACGCGGAATGTTGCGGACAGAGTGCTCAAGGAAAAATACCCACGACCGTTCATCACGAAAAATTCGTCTACTTTGGTCACCAAGATATTCACTTTGTTACCATTGTTTATTTTATTGTATAACGGTCAACAGTGAATACAGTGGTATTTTCCTTTCGTAGATACGAAATGCTTTTCAATTGAAATCACCCTTAACCACCTAATCTTTATTATTTTCAAACTCCAACCTAAAAACCGACGTGGCGTGAACATTTCTGATACCAGAGCCTGGTTTTAACATTGATTTTAGAAACGGTTTTATTTCTTTTCTCAATGTCAATACTTTTTTGAAGTTATTTGCATTATTTGAAAAAAAGACATACAACCTCTGCCAACAATCAAGTAATTTTCAATCACTTTATACCGCTAGATTAAAACTAATCTATTGGATGCAATGGCACTTTGTAAGGCTCCCTTCTCCTTACTTTTTTCCATACATCTTCAAAAATGGAGTTGATGAGTAATCATCAGCAAGAGTTTTTACTAACATTGACGCAGAAATTTGAAAAATGTTTGATGCACAGGTTCGAACAGCAAAAAAGGGCCTCAACTTCAAAACGAGGTAAACTACAACCTTCATACAGACAGAAAATTCAGCAAATATATTGTATACGATCAATGAGTGTACATTTCATGTACGTAACACCGAACGCCTAAACCAACAAATCCATGGCGGACGTGCTTAAGGCTATCTGCACGAAAATCAATCCATTATCTTTTAATGTCTATATGGGACCTTTATTTTCCTGTCGATAAGCCGAAGATCATACCCAAGGCTGATTGCTTGCCAAAGGTGTTATGATCAGCCATGCCTTTCTTTGGTTCTTCCGACTTCCTGTATGGAATTCCTTCAAGAGCAGTTGACCATTATTCGCCTGTAATCCTAGGCAGGAGCCCTCACAGGGTGCTATCACCCGGGCCAGATGAACCCTGGTTTTTTAAAGAGGTTGATACTCCTCTAACCCTCCTCCTTTCCCACCCTGGCTTATGAAAGGAAATGGCCGAGTTATTCGAGTGGTACTGAATTACTATTCAGTACGACTGACGAGAGAATATTGCTCATGATAACGTTGGTGACGAGAGGATCCTACAGGTCAAAAAAAATCCACGACCTTTCAATCGACTGCGAACTAAATACATTTTAGTGGCACACTACGACGGACGAGAAACACAGTAAGCCCGAGGAAACACCGAGCGGAACATAAGGCCTCAGATATTGTCACCGTATTGGTCTCCGATTCAATTTTGCAAATGGATGCCCTGGAAAATATTTGCTTAAAATTCCTCCATGAGAATGCCAACGAAACACTGAAATACCTCGAATCAATATGAAATAACTCAGGAGCTCAGTCGAAAAAAAAAGCTGAAGTGAATGCCTTTAAAATGGTTCCCAACAAACCCACAAGCGATTTCGATTCATGAAAATTTCAAAACGAGAAATTGCTTTCTGGGAAGAACCAGAGACAAGAGCAACTCGTTCAATGTTTATAAACCACAGCCACAGCCAGTGTGCACACTTTCGGTTTATAAAGGATAAATTCATCTTTCAAATACAAATGGATTCCATTTCTCAATCTGTATGAAAGTACAGTAGTATTAAAAAGATTTAAAGAATTGCAATTCACTCCCGCACAAAATATATTATTAACCTGTATTGTTAATCAAGAAACCTCGTAATTCTCATAGCCAAAAGCTAAATACAAATCTAAATTGCTACTATAATCGTGCCATTACCGTCCAACAAGAATCGCTCGAATATTTGGACAATGCACCAATTGCATGGAACGCTTTCTTCGGTGAAATCGTGAGAATTTCTTATGCTCTCGGAAGTATATTAGACTTTCCGAGAGTTCATTATTTCTATCGATAGGATAATAAATCAGAGTACCGATTCCTTGTACTAGTATAGTGAAGAGAAAGAGAAGCAGGATTCAAACAGCATTCTTTAAAATAATACAATCGTGAAACCATTTCAAAAAAGCTGGTTTTTAAGCAATAAAAACTGTATTATACATAAATGGAGAGTATCATACGAAAATAGGACATTTCGGAATATTACGCAAAATTTAAAATTACTAGGAATTCGTCCCAGAACAGAATTCGAATTAAATACCGCTTAAAACACTTCTTTGGTGATTTTACGTCTCACTAAAACATCTCTATGCATTTTCATTCTAGTTGATGATACAGCTACAAATATATTTGGTGAAAGCACTAACAACAACATGCCATAGTTAATGGAAAGCTCTCAAATAAATGTTAAAGCAGCACTTATTGTTGGAATGGATTATTTAACTATTTATTAATTTATTTAATTAGTCGTTTTTATAAATTATGAGAGATAAAAACCATGATGGAAGGGATGTTTTAATTTGCCTCTAATTCTAATCGCAGCTCATTCTCTGTTTGCCTTATAATTTCATAAAGGTAGAATTCAAGTCTTAATTTCCAAACACTACGGTTGGTAGGAACAGTCGGAATTTTTACATGAACCTGCTCCAGAGAGGATTTTGATTTGCAAGAAAACTTTACATTTGCCATTAAATATTTCCTACTTTAATTACCCTTAGATCAAAAAAAGTATTGGAAAGAGTGAAAACCTCCAGTGCAGAAACTTCCAAAGGGTCGACAACTGCGAGTTGTTTCTACTGACTCAAATGGAAAACCGTTATGTGCATCCATTCTGTCGTCTTCGGTCGCTAAAGCAAATTAATTTTCTCTTAAAACTCTTCAAACATAATTTCCAGTGTTTTTCTGCAACGACTTCGACTTTCCGATTCCTAAGAGAACGTTTGCTATGTTTGGTATAAGGTGAATATACATAGGTCCATTGGCCCAGGTCTCTTTTTCTACTTCTCTGACCTCCATCAGTATCTTTGGGGGGCTTCAAGTTCGTCGACCCTTTGGTGGCGATTTTCTGCCTTGAGTCATTGTTAGGAAGGAGTATATCGGCTCGTTATCCTACGAGGAGGTTGAAGAGCTGCGGAAAACCCACGTGGGACCCCCAGCCGATCCGGTCGACACTGTCGACACGGGCACAGCTGGTCTGACCCGGGTATTCCCCTAGCCTACACTCTATACCCTAACATGGGGACCCGCACAGGTTCCCTGGAACAACTTGGAAGATCACCCTATCTTTACATCCACATTTACATGTACAGTACTTCATTCCGGAAGTTCATTATTTCTCTAGATAGAATAATTTATAAGAGTACCCATTCCTTGGACTAATCTGACTCGACAAATAGAGTAAAGAGAATGAGAATCAGGATTTAATCAGCATTTTTCACAAAAATGCCTTTGTGAAACCATTTCAAAAAAGGACGTTTTATGCTGTAAAATACTGGTGCATTATACTTCACTGGTGAGTTTCATACGGAAATTGACCATTTAAAAAAAATAAACAGATTTTCAAATGACTTTGATTTAGTCCCAAAAATGCGTTCAAATAAAAACCCGCTTAAAAAATCTCTTCGGTGTTTTTGTGTGTCACTTTAATCATTATCTGCATTTGCATTCTACTTGATGCTGCAACTACGAATATATGGCAAAAGCACTAACAACAACATGCCGTAGCAAATGGAAAGCTGTCAAATAAAAGTTCCTCCGAACTAATTGCTGATATGTATTATTTCACTACTTATTTACCAAATTATTTAATCGTTTTTAAGTTATTTTTTTTAATAAAATGGTAGTAGCATAAATTATTTATAAGAAGTAGCCCATATTTGTCCCTGCCAAAGGCCTAATGCAAAGCTTAATAATCGTGCAATTACCGTCCAACAAGAATCGCTCGAATATTTGGACAATGCACCAATTGCATGAAATGCTTTCTTCGGTGAAATCGTGAGAATTTCTTGTGCTCTCGGAGTATATTAGACTTTCCGAGAGTTCATTATTTCTATCGATAGGATAATAAATCAGAGTACCGATTCCTTGTACTAGTATAGTGAAGAGAAAGAGAAGCAGGATTCAAACAGCATTCTTTAAAATAATACAATCGTGAAACCATTTCAAAAAAGCTGGTTTTTAAGCAATAAAAACTGTTTAATACATAACTGGTGTATATCATACGAAAATAGGACATTTCGGAATATTACGCAAAATTTAAAATTACTAGGAATTCGTCCCAGAACAGAATTCGAATTAAATACCGCTTAAAACACTTTTTTGGTGTTTTTACGTCTCACTAAAATATCTCTATACATTTTCATTCTAGTTGATGATACAACTACAAATATATTTGGTGAAAGCACTAACAACAACATGCCATAGTTAATGGAAAGCTCTCAAATAAATGTTAAAGCAGCACTTATTGTTGGAATGGATTATTTAACTATTTATTAATTTATTTAATTAGTCGTTTTTATAAATTATGAGAGATAAAAACCATGATGGAAGGGATATTTTAATTTGCCTCTAATTCTAATCGCAGCTCATTCTCTGTTTGCCTTATAATTTCATAAAGGTAGAATTCAAGTCTTAATTTCCAAACACTACGGTTGGTACCCATTTCAGGGACTAATCTGACTAAACAAATAGAAGGAAGATAATCACAAGCAAGATTCAAACAGTATTTTTTACAATAACGCCTTTGTCAAACCATTTCAAAAAAGCACGTTTTCATGCTGTAAAAGCGACGAGCATAATAAATCACTTGTGAGTTTCATACGAATATTGGACAATTCAAAATAATAATCCGATTTTTAAATGACTATGATTTCGTCCCAACATTACGTATGAATAAAAAAAACCGCTTCAAAATATATTTGGTGTTTTTATGTGTTACTAAAATCATTATCTGCATTTGTATTTTACTTGATGCTGAATCTACAAATATCCATGGCGAAAACAATAACAACAACAAGCCGTAGTGAATGAAATGAATTCAAATAAAAGTTACAGCCGAACGTATTGCTAAAATGGAGTATTTCACTATTTTTTTACTTAATTATTTATTTGTTTATGAGAGTTATTTGATTTTTGATAAAATGGGAGTAGCATAGATTACTTATCGAAAGTAGTCCATATTTGTCCTTGCCAAAGGCCCAATGCAAAGCTTAATCATTGTGCCATTACCGTCCAATAAGAATCATTTGAAAATATCGACATGGCACCAAAATCGTGGAATATATTCTTCCGTGAACACGTGAGAAATGTTTGTGCTCTTTGAAATACATCTTTCTGGGAGTAAAATAATTCCTCCCGATAGTACTTTTCATCAGAGTACCCAGTCCTTGGTCTAATCTGACTCCACAAATCTGCATTTGCATTCTACTTGATGCTGCAACTACGAATATATCGCGAAAGCACTAACAACAACATGGCGTTGTGATTGGAAAGCTTTCAAATAAAATTTCTTTAGAACTTATTGCTCATATGGATTATTTAACTGTTTATTTACTTAATTATTTATTCGTTATAATGAGATATTTTCTTTTTTATAAAATGGGAGTATCATAGATTATTTATCAAAAGCAGCCTATATTTGTCACTGCCAAAGGCCTAAAGCAAAGCTAATTTTCTCATATCATCGTGCCATTACCGTTCAACAAGAAACATTTGAAGATTTAAACATGGCACCAATCTCGTGGTATACACTCTTCGGTGAAGCACGTTTTTATGCCATCAAAGCAACGCGCATAATACATTACTGGTGTGTTTCATACGAATATTGGACATTTCAAAAAAATAAGAAGATTTAAGATTCGGTAATGGTATGCCAATATATACCACGAGAGACGAAGAAGGAAGGAAGGAATCGAAAATTGTGGAATACCCACGTGGGACCCCCAGCCGATCCGGCCGACACTGTCGACACGGGCACAGCTGGTCTGACCCGGGTATTCCCCTAGCCTACACTCTATACCCTAACATGGGGACCCGCACAGGTTCCCTGGAACAACTTGGAAGATCACCCTATCTTTACATCCACATTTACATGTACAGTACTTCATTCCGGAAGTTCATTATTTCTCTAGATAGAATAATTTATAAGAGTACTCATTCTTTGGACTAATATGACTCTACAAATAGAGTGAAGAGAATGAGAAGCAGGATTCAAACAGCATTTTTTTAAGTAACACCTATGTGAAAACATTTCAAAAAAGCATCATTTTAAGCTTTAAAATTAACTCGCAAAATATATAACTGGTAGATTTCAGACGAAAATTGGAGATTTCAAAATATTAAATAGATTTTCATGTGATCAGGAATTCGTTCCTGAACCGCATTCGAATAGAACACCATTCAAAACATCTGTTTGGTGTTTTTGTGTCACTTAAACAAATATATGCTTTTGCATTCTACTTGATTACGTAAGTTCAATGTATATGGAGAAGGAATTACAACAACATCCCATCTCGAATGGAAAGCATTCAAATCAAAGTTGCAGCAAAACTTATTGCTGATAGAGATTATTTAACTATTTATTTACTTAATTATTTTTTCTTATATAGGAGTTATTTTATTTTTTTTAAATGGGAGTAGCATAGATTATCTATCAGGAGTAGTTCATGTTTGTCACTGGCAAAGGCCTAATGCAAAGATTATTGCTCGTAACATCGTCCCCTTACTGTCCAACAAGAATCATTCGATTAATTGAATACACTGTTTTCATCTATTTCATCTTTTTGTGTTTGCGATAAGCCTCCATTTTAATTTTTTGGTCTAACGGTTTAACTTAGTTGAACCCAGCTTATTATTTTCTCATTGTTTCATGTTTTTCGTAAGAGACCACGCATCATGTGTATTATATCCACCGGTGACTCGTGGAGTGACGAGGACGGAGTTCCTGCAGATTTGAAAGACGTTAGTGAAAGTTTGTAGTTTATTCAGCTCGAAAGGTAACTGAAATTTTTTTCCAAGTCATCCCTCTTATTCATAGCGCTTTCAATCTTGAAAATTCTTTAAGTAAATGTTTCTATATTTATTCAGAAACGTTATTATGATAATGAAATGTTCAATATGAGCTATTTAAATTATTGGCATCACTTACAATAATGTTGTGATATGACGAGGGAAAATATCTTAAGGTTTCATAACGATTATATAACATCCATTGTCACAAATGTAGACACTACGGAGCAATGAAATGCCTAATATGCGAGTATCGAAACATGTTAAGGTGTACCTTTGTAATTGTAGATTTATGTTTAAATAAAAGTCATGCGCAGAATCAACATCAATAAGGAAACTTGAACTTAATATTTACTCAGTACTTTAATTCATTTGGCCTAGTGAGAGATCCAAAAAGACTTCACTCACTTTGTTTGCCGATTAAGAACTAAATCCCACAGTGCTGGGTGGAATGCAACTATCCAATTTGATGGAAATCAACCTGTAGCTTAATGGGGTATGGTGAGATCTGCAAACTAATACCTACTTGCTACTCAGGGAAAACATATCATATAGTAAACGTTATGTGCTTCCTCTACGGACATACGTATCCAAAATACCTCGTATTACTTAATAAACATTTCATAGCCTCCTTCGAGGTCTTTGCGGCATTATCTGATGCTTCATTTAAAGGATGGGTGATAAGAAGCAGATGCCTGTGAAGAATTCTATTGTTTTCTCAAAATTTTTGAAATTTAAAGGATTTGTGAATCCATTTCAAAAAAGCGGCTATAAAGCTATTAAGGCAACTTGCATAATTCATAACTGGTGATTATCATACTAAAATAGGTTATTTCAAAATATTGAGCAGAATTTCAGTTTACTAAGAATACGTCCCAGAGGCGACTTCGAATTAAACATCGCTTAAACCACTTCTTTGGTGTTTTAAGGTCACTGAAAAAAGTACATGCATATGTATTCAACTTAATGATGTAACTGCGAATACATGGCGAAAGCACTAACAACAACATGTCATAGCGATAAAAAACTTTTAAATAATAGTAATAGCAGCACATAGTGCAGAAAATTATTATTTAACTGTTTATTTATAAAGTACTCAATATGAAGTTTAAGGGATAAATTACTTGTGTTTTGGCGTCCGCTATGCCACAAATTATAAACAATACGCTCCAGAGCATAATATGCTAGTTTATAAATCAAGTCAAAAGACAGCTTTCCAAATATTGAACTTACCTTTTAGACTTTATCTTATTCGAGTATCTTTACTACATGTCAACTGAATAGACATCCCGTGTGTTGTTTACATTAAATCGGCAATGATATGACAATGGGTACTACGAGAGACGATAAAGGAAGGAATGGAAAAACTGTGGAAAACCCACGTGGGACCCCCAGCCGATCCGGCCGACACTGTCGACACGGGCACAGCTGGTCTGACCCGGGTATTCCCCTAGCCTACACTCTATACCCTAACATGGGGACCCGCACAGGTTCCCTGGAACAACTTGGAAGATCACCCTATCTTTACATCCACATTTACATGTACAGTACTTCATTCCGGAAGTTCATTATTTCTCTAGATAGAATAATTTATAAGAGTACTCATTCTTTGGACTAATATGACTCTACAAATAGAGTGAAGAGAATGAGAAGCAGGATTCAAACAGCATTTTTTTAAGTAACACCTTTGTGAAAACATTTCAAAAAAGCATCATTTTAAGCTTTAAAATTAACTCGCAAAATATATAACTGGTAGATTTCAGACGAAAATTGGAGATTTCAAAATATTAAATAGATTTTCATGTGATCAGGAATTCGTTCCTGAACCGCATTCGAATAGAACACCATTCAAAACATCTGTTTGGTGTTTTTGTGTCACTTAAACAAATATATGCTTTTGCATTCTACTTGATTACGTAAGTTCAATGTATATGGCGAAAGCACTTACAACAACATCCCATCGCGAATGGAAAGCATTCAAATCAAAGTTGCAGCAAAACTTATTGCTGATAGGGATTATTTAACTATTTATTTACTTGATTTTTTATTCGTTACAAGAGTTATATTATCTTTTATGAGATGGGAGTAGCATGGATTATTTATCAAAAGCAGCCTATATTTGTCACTGCCAAAGGCCTAAAGCAAAGCTAATTTTCTCATATCATCGTGCCATTACCGTTCAACAAGAAACATTTGAAGATTTAAACATGGCACCAATCTCGTGGTATACACTCTTCGGTGAAGCACGTTTTTATGCCATCAAAGCAACGCGCATAATACATTACTGGTGTGTTTCATACGAATATTGGACATTTCAAAAAAATAAGAAGATTTAAGATTCGGTAATGGTATGCCAATATATACCACGAGAGACGAAGAAGGAAGGAAGGAATCGAAAATTGTGGAATACCCACGTGGGACCCCCAGCCGATCCGGCCGACACTGTCGACACGGGCACAGCTGGTCTGACCCGGGTATTCCCCTAGCCTACACTCTATACCCTAACATGGGGACCCGCACAGGTTCCCTGGAACAACTTGGAAGATCACCCTATCTTTACATCCACATTTACATGTACAGTACTTCATTCCGGAAGTTCATTATTTCTCTAGATAGAATAATTTATAAGAGTACTCATTCTTTGGACTAATATGACTCTACAAATAGAGTGAAGAGAATGAGAAGCAGGATTCAAACAGCATTTTTTTAAGTAACACCTATGTGAAAACATTTCAAAAAAGCATCATTTTAAGCTTTAAAATTAACTCGCAAAATATATAACTGGTAGATTTCAGACGAAAATTGGAGATTTCAAAATATTAAATAGATTTTCATGTGATCAGGAATTCGTTCCTGAACCGCATTCGAATAGAACACCATTCAAAACATCTGTTTGGTGTTTTTGTGTCACTTAAACAAATATATGCTTTTGCATTCTACTTGATTACGTAAGTTCAATGTATATGGAGAAGGAATTACAACAACATCCCATCTCGAATGGAAAGCATTCAAATCAAAGTTGCAGCAAAACTTATTGCTGATAGAGATTATTTAACTATTTATTTACTTAATTATTTTTTCTTATATAGGAGTTATTTTATTTTTTTTAAATGGGAGTAGCATAGATTATCTATCAGGAGTAGTTCATGTTTGTCACTGGCAAAGGCCTAATGCAAAGATTATTGCTCGTAACATCGTCCCCTTACTGTCCAACAAGAATCATTCGATTAATTGAATACACTGTTTTCATCTATTTCATCTTTTTGTGTTTGCGATAAGCCTCCATTTTAATTTTTTGGTCTAACGGTTTAACTTAGTTGAACCCAGCTTATTATTTTCTCATTGTTTCATGTTTTTCGTAAGAGACCACGCATCATGTGTATTATATCCACCGGTGACTCGTGGAGTGACGAGGACGGAGTTCCTGCAGATTTGAAAGACGTTAGTGAAAGTTTGTAGTTTATTCAGCTCGAAAGGTAACTGAAATTTTTTTCCAAGTCATCCCTCTTATTCATAGCGCTTTCAATCTTGAAAATTCTTTAAGTAAATGTTTCTATATTTATTCAGAAACGTTATTATGATAATGAAATGTTCAATATGAGCTATTTAAATTATTGGCATCACTTACAATAATGTTGTGATATGACGAGGGAAAATATCTTAAGGTTTCATAACGATTATATAACATCCATTGTCACAAATGTAGACACTACGGAGCAATGAAATGCCTAATATGCGAGTATCGAAACATGTTAAGGTGTACCTTTGTAATTGTAGATTTATGTTTAAATAAAAGTCATGCGCAGAATCAACATCAATAAGGAAACTTGAACTTAATATTTACTCAGTACTTTAATTCATTTGGCCTAGTGAGAGATCCAAAAAGACTTCACTCACTTTGTTTGCCGATTAAGAACTAAATCCCACAGTGCTGGGTGGAATGCAACTATCCAATTTGATGGAAATCAACCTGTAGCTTAATGGGGTATGGTGAGATCTGCAAACTAATACCTACTTGCTACTCAGGGAAAACATATCATATAGTAAACGTTATGTGCTTCCTCTACGGACATACGTATCCAAAATACCTCGTATTACTTAATAAACATTTCATAGCCTCCTTCGAGGTCTTTGCGGCATTATCTGATGCTTCATTTAAAGGATGGGTGATAAGAAGCAGATGCCTGTGAAGAATTCTATTGTTTTCTCAAAATTTTTGAAATTTAAAGGATTTGTGAATCCATTTCAAAAAAGCGGCTATAAAGCTATTAAGGCAACTTGCATAATTCATAACTGGTGATTATCATACTAAAATAGGTTATTTCAAAATATTGAGCAGAATTTCAGTTTACTAAGAATACGTCCCAGAGGCGACTTCGAATTAAACATCGCTTAAACCACTTCTTTGGTGTTTTAAGGTCACTGAAAAAAGTACATGCATATGTATTCAACTTAATGATGTAACTGCGAATACATGGCGAAAGCACTAACAACAACATGTCATAGCGATAAAAAACTTTTAAATAAAAGTAATAGCAGCACATAGTGCAGAAAATTATTATTTAACTGTTTATTTATAAAGTACTCAATATGAAGTTTAAGGGATAAATTACTTGTGTTTTGGCGTCCGCTATGCCACAAATTATAAACAATACGCTCCAGAGCATAATATGCTAGTTTATAAATCAAGTCAAAAGACAGTTTTCCAAATATTGAACTTACCTTTTAGACTTTATCTTATTCGAGTAACTTTACTACATGTCAACTGAATAGACATCCCGTGTGTTGTTTACATTAAATCGGCAATGATATGACAATGGGTACTACGAGAGACGATAAAGGAAGGAATGGAAAAACTCTGGAAAAACCCACGTGGGACCCCCAGCCGATCCGGCCGACACTGTCGACACGGGCACAGCTGGTCTGACCCGGGTATTCCCCTAGCCTACACTCTATACCCTAACATGGGGACCCGCACAGGTTCCCTGGAACAACTTGGAAGATCACCCTATCTTTACATCCACATTTACATGTACAGTACTTCATTCCGGAAGTTCATTATTTCTCTAGATAGAATAATTTATAAGAGTACCCATTCCTTGGACTAATCTGACTCGACAAATAGAGTAAAGAGAATGAGAATCAGGATTTAATCAGCATTTTTCACAAAAATGCCTTTGTGAAACCATTTCAAAAAAGGACGTTTTATGCTGTAAAATACTGGTGCATTATACTTCACTGGTGAGTTTCATACGGAAATTGACCATTTAAAAAAAATAAACAGATTTTCAAATGACTTTGATTTAGTCCCAAAAATGCGTTCAAATAAAAACCCGCTTAAAAAATCTCTTCGGTGTTTTTGTGTGTCACTTTAATCATTATCTGCATTTGCATTCTACTTGATGCTGCAACTACGAATATATGGCAAAAGCACTAACAACAACATGCCGTAGCAAATGGAAAGCTGTCAAATAAAAGTTCCTCCGAACTAATTGCTGATATGTATTATTTCACTACTTATTTACCAAATTATTTAATCGTTTTTAAGTTATTTTTTTTAATAAAATGGTAGTAGCATAAATTATTTATAAGAAGTAGCCCATATTTGTCCCTGCCAAAGGCCTAATGCAAAGCTTAATAATCGTGCAATTACCGTCCAACAAGAATCGCTCGAATATTTGGACAATGCACCAATTGCATGAAATGCTTTCTTCGGTGAAATCGTGAGAATTTCTTGTGCTCTCGGAGTATATTAGACTTTCCGAGAGTTCATTATTTCTATCGATAGGATAATAAATCAGAGTACCGATTCCTTGTACTAGTATAGTGAAGAGAAAGAGAAGCAGGATTCAAACAGCATTCTTTAAAATAATACAATCGTGAAACCATTTCAAAAAAGCTGGTTTTTAAGCAATAAAAACTGTTTAATACATAACTGGTGTATATCATACGAAAATAGGACATTTCGGAATATTACGCAAAATTTAAAATTACTAGGAATTCGTCCCAGAACAGAATTCGAATTAAATACCGCTTAAAACACTTTTTTGGTGTTTTTACGTCTCACTAAAATATCTCTATACATTTTCATTCTAGTTGATGATACAACTACAAATATATTTGGTGAAAGCACTAACAACAACATGCCATAGTTAATGGAAAGCTCTCAAATAAATGTTAAAGCAGCACTTATTGTTGGAATGGATTATTTAACTATTTATTAATTTATTTAATTAGTCGTTTTTATAAATTATGAGAGATAAAAACCATGATGGAAGGGATATTTTAATTTGCCTCTAATTCTAATCGCAGCTCATTCTCTGTTTGCCTTATAATTTCATAAAGGTAGAATTCAAGTCTTAATTTCCAAACACTACGGTTGGTACCCATTTCAGGGACTAATCTGACTAAACAAATAGAAGGAAGATAATCACAAGCAAGATTCAAACAGTATTTTTTACAATAACGCCTTTGTCAAACCATTTCAAAAAAGCACGTTTTCATGCTGTAAAAGCGACGAGCATAATAAATCACTTGTGAGTTTCATACGAATATTGGACAATTCAAAATAATAATCCGATTTTTAAATGACTATGATTTCGTCCCAACATTACGTATGAATAAAAAAAACCGCTTCAAAATATATTTGGTGTTTTTATGTGTTACTAAAATCATTATCTGCATTTGTATTTTACTTGATGCTGAATCTACAAATATCCATGGCGAAAACAATAACAACAACAAGCCGTAGTGAATGAAATGAATTCAAATAAAAGTTACAGCCGAACGTATTGCTAAAATGGAGTATTTCACTATTTTTTTACTTAATTATTTATTTGTTTATGAGAGTTATTTGATTTTTGATAAAATGGGAGTAGCATAGATTACTTATCGAAAGTAGTCCATATTTGTCCTTGCCAAAGGCCCAATGCAAAGCTTAATCATTGTGCCATTACCGTCCAATAAGAATCATTTGAAAATATCGACATGGCACCAAAATCGTGGAATATATTCTTCCGTGAACACGTGAGAAATGTTTGTGCTCTTTGAAATACATCTTTCTGGGAGTAAAATAATTCCTCCCGATAGTACTTTTCATCAGAGTACCCAGTCCTTGGTCTAATCTGACTCCACAAATCTGCATTTGCATTCTACTTGATGCTGCAACTACGAATATATCGCGAAAGCACTAACAACAACATGGCGTTGTGATTGGAAAGCTTTCAAATAAAATTTCTTTAGAACTTATTGCTCATATGGATTATTTAACTGTTTATTTACTTAATTATTTATTCGTTATAATGAGATATTTTCTTTTTTATAAAATGGGAGTATCATAGATTATTTATCAAAAGCAGCCTATATTTGTCACTGCCAAAGGCCTAAAGCAAAGCTAATTTTCTCATATCATCGTGCCATTACCGTTCAACAAGAAACATTTGAAGATTTAAACATGGCACCAATCTCGTGGTATACACTCTTCGGTGAAGCACGTTTTTATGCCATCAAAGCAACGCGCATAATACATTACTGGTGTGTTTCATACGAATATTGGACATTTCAAAAAAATAAGAAGATTTAAGATTCGGTAATGGTATGCCAATATATACCACGAGAGACGAAGAAGGAAGGAAGGAATCGAAAATTGTGGAATACCCACGTGGGACCCCCAGCCGATCCGGCCGACACTGTCGACACGGGCACAGCTGGTCTGACCCGGGTATTCCCCTAGCCTACACTCTATACCCTAACATGGGGACCCGCACAGGTTCCCTGGAACAACTTGGAAGATCACCCTATCTTTACATCCACATTTACATGTACAGTACTTCATTCCGGAAGTTCATTATTTCTCTAGATAGAATAATTTATAAGAGTACTCATTCTTTGGACTAATATGACTCTACAAATAGAGTGAAGAGAATGAGAAGCAGGATTCAAACAGCATTTTTTTAAGTAACACCTATGTGAAAACATTTCAAAAAAGCATCATTTTAAGCTTTAAAATTAACTCGCAAAATATATAACTGGTAGATTTCAGACGAAAATTGGAGATTTCAAAATATTAAATAGATTTTCATGTGATCAGGAATTCGTTCCTGAACCGCATTCGAATAGAACACCATTCAAAACATCTGTTTGGTGTTTTTGTGTCACTTAAACAAATATATGCTTTTGCATTCTACTTGATTACGTAAGTTCAATGTATATGGAGAAGGAATTACAACAACATCCCATCTCGAATGGAAAGCATTCAAATCAAAGTTGCAGCAAAACTTATTGCTGATAGAGATTATTTAACTATTTATTTACTTAATTATTTTTTCTTATATAGGAGTTATTTTATTTTTTTTAAATGGGAGTAGCATAGATTATCTATCAGGAGTAGTTCATGTTTGTCACTGGCAAAGGCCTAATGCAAAGATTATTGCTCGTAACATCGTCCCCTTACTGTCCAACAAGAATCATTCGATTAATTGAATACACTGTTTTCATCTATTTCATCTTTTTGTGTTTGCGATAAGCCTCCATTTTAATTTTTTGGTCTAACGGTTTAACTTAGTTGAACCCAGCTTATTATTTTCTCATTGTTTCATGTTTTTCGTAAGAGACCACGCATCATGTGTATTATATCCACCGGTGACTCGTGGAGTGACGAGGACGGAGTTCCTGCAGATTTGAAAGACGTTAGTGAAAGTTTGTAGTTTATTCAGCTCGAAAGGTAACTGAAATTTTTTTCCAAGTCATCCCTCTTATTCATAGCGCTTTCAATCTTGAAAATTCTTTAAGTAAATGTTTCTATATTTATTCAGAAACGTTATTATGATAATGAAATGTTCAATATGAGCTATTTAAATTATTGGCATCACTTACAATAATGTTGTGATATGACGAGGGAAAATATCTTAAGGTTTCATAACGATTATATAACATCCATTGTCACAAATGTAGACACTACGGAGCAATGAAATGCCTAATATGCGAGTATCGAAACATGTTAAGGTGTACCTTTGTAATTGTAGATTTATGTTTAAATAAAAGTCATGCGCAGAATCAACATCAATAAGGAAACTTGAACTTAATATTTACTCAGTACTTTAATTCATTTGGCCTAGTGAGAGATCCAAAAAGACTTCACTCACTTTGTTTGCCGATTAAGAACTAAATCCCACAGTGCTGGGTGGAATGCAACTATCCAATTTGATGGAAATCAACCTGTAGCTTAATGGGGTATGGTGAGATCTGCAAACTAATACCTACTTGCTACTCAGGGAAAACATATCATATAGTAAACGTTATGTGCTTCCTCTACGGACATACGTATCCAAAATACCTCGTATTACTTAATAAACATTTCATAGCCTCCTTCGAGGTCTTTGCGGCATTATCTGATGCTTCATTTAAAGGATGGGTGATAAGAAGCAGATGCCTGTGAAGAATTCTATTGTTTTCTCAAAATTTTTGAAATTTAAAGGATTTGTGAATCCATTTCAAAAAAGCGGCTATAAAGCTATTAAGGCAACTTGCATAATTCATAACTGGTGATTATCATACTAAAATAGGTTATTTCAAAATATTGAGCAGAATTTCAGTTTACTAAGAATACGTCCCAGAGGCGACTTCGAATTAAACATCGCTTAAACCACTTCTTTGGTGTTTTAAGGTCACTGAAAAAAGTACATGCATATGTATTCAACTTAATGATGTAACTGCGAATACATGGCGAAAGCACTAACAACAACATGTCATAGCGATAAAAAACTTTTAAATAATAGTAATAGCAGCACATAGTGCAGAAAATTATTATTTAACTGTTTATTTATAAAGTACTCAATATGAAGTTTAAGGGATAAATTACTTGTGTTTTGGCGTCCGCTATGCCACAAATTATAAACAATACGCTCCAGAGCATAATATGCTAGTTTATAAATCAAGTCAAAAGACAGCTTTCCAAATATTGAACTTACCTTTTAGACTTTATCTTATTCGAGTATCTTTACTACATGTCAACTGAATAGACATCCCGTGTGTTGTTTACATTAAATCGGCAATGATATGACAATGGGTACTACGAGAGACGATAAAGGAAGGAATGGAAAAACTGTGGAAAACCCACGTGGGACCCCCAGCCGATCCGGCCGACACTGTCGACACGGGCACAGCTGGTCTGACCCGGGTATTCCCCTAGCCTACACTCTATACCCTAACATGGGGACCCGCACAGGTTCCCTGGAACAACTTGGAAGATCACCCTATCTTTACATCCACATTTACATGTACAGTACTTCATTCCGGAAGTTCATTATTTCTCTAGATAGAATAATTTATAAGAGTACTCATTCTTTGGACTAATATGACTCTACAAATAGAGTGAAGAGAATGAGAAGCAGGATTCAAACAGCATTTTTTTAAGTAACACCTTTGTGAAAACATTTCAAAAAAGCATCATTTTAAGCTTTAAAATTAACTCGCAAAATATATAACTGGTAGATTTCAGACGAAAATTGGAGATTTCAAAATATTAAATAGATTTTCATGTGATCAGGAATTCGTTCCTGAACCGCATTCGAATAGAACACCATTCAAAACATCTGTTTGGTGTTTTTGTGTCACTTAAACAAATATATGCTTTTGCATTCTACTTGATTACGTAAGTTCAATGTATATGGCGAAAGCACTTACAACAACATCCCATCGCGAATGGAAAGCATTCAAATCAAAGTTGCAGCAAAACTTATTGCTGATAGGGATTATTTAACTATTTATTTACTTGATTTTTTATTCGTTACAAGAGTTATATTATCTTTTATGAGATGGGAGTAGCATGGATTATTTATCAAAAGCAGCCTATATTTGTCACTGCCAAAGGCCTAAAGCAAAGCTAATTTTCTCATATCATCGTGCCATTACCGTTCAACAAGAAACATTTGAAGATTTAAACATGGCACCAATCTCGTGGTATACACTCTTCGGTGAAGCACGTTTTTATGCCATCAAAGCAACGCGCATAATACATTACTGGTGTGTTTCATACGAATATTGGACATTTCAAAAAAATAAGAAGATTTAAGATTCGGTAATGGTATGCCAATATATACCACGAGAGACGAAGAAGGAAGGAAGGAATCGAAAATTGTGGAATACCCACGTGGGACCCCCAGCCGATCCGGCCGACACTGTCGACACGGGCACAGCTGGTCTGACCCGGGTATTCCCCTAGCCTACACTCTATACCCTAACATGGGGACCCGCACAGGTTCCCTGGAACAACTTGGAAGATCACCCTATCTTTACATCCACATTTACATGTACAGTACTTCATTCCGGAAGTTCATTATTTCTCTAGATAGAATAATTTATAAGAGTCGCTATTATTTGGTCGCTCGGCAACTAATGCATACTAAAGGCAGCTCTCCTCTCCAGCTCCGCTCAAAGTGAGGCCAAGGCCACCGGCCCATTCGCCTGGGGTCCACCTGACCCCACCTTCCCCGACAGTGCCTCCCTTATGCCTGTGGGGTCCAGCACCGCCACCCCCACCAACCACCTCCCGGTGCATCCGTCGGATTTGGAAGAAGAAGAAGATGAGGTGGAAAGTCCTCCAACGGTGAAGCGAAGAGTTCGTGAAAATGGGAATGCTCGAGATAACAGACCTCGGTCGGATCATCTCAATCAAGCTATGCTTGAGAGGCTTAAGGTTGACTTGCAGAATCGGAACAGAGCCAAGCTGAACGTGAGACGCTTACGAGAGGGCCTCGAGAAAGCTCATGATCTCACTCGGCAGAGGCTTGGGTCGGCTCACCTCCGACAAAAAGAGCAATATGATCGCCGGTGTCATGGAACCCCCTTTGAGGAAGGGGAGATGGTGTGGCTCCACGTACCCGCCACAAAAAGGGGCAAATGCAGGAAGTTTCATCGCCCCTGGGTTGGCCCCTTCGAAATCATAAAGAGACTGTCCGACGTCACGTACATGGTGAGAAACAAAGATAATCCTCGACGTCGCCTTGTCGTTCACTTTAACCACCTTAAGAAGTGGGAGGCGAGATCGGGAGACGGCGAGGAAAAAGAACAGACAAAGGAAGGGGACAGTGGAACAATGGCGAGACCAGGAGAAACCCAAGTAGAAGAGGAAAAAGCAGCAAACGCTATCGAGGGTGGTTGGAGAATATTCTCCATTCCGCCGCCCTTGGAGTCCCAAACGCCGGCGGCGGAGGGCCAGAATTGTAGGAGCGAGAACACTTGGGACCTTACTACAGAGCGGTATCCCAGAAGGGTTATCAGGGAGCCAGATAGGTTCCAAGCTGGGCTCTAAAGGATGGGGAAGACCCAAGGGGTCTCTTTTTCTCTCTTTCTCTTCTTTTGTTTCAGAAGGTTGAAAAGGAGGACCAAGATACAGCAGGTGCCAACGGAGCCGGTGCATATGTGATCGCGGGGGCGCGATGCTTTCAAAGGGGGAGGCAGTGTAGCGGTTTCAAAAGGCAGAGCGTCGGCGAGAGGCTCGCGGTCGGTTGGACCCTGGGAAATTCCCCTGGATGGGAGGGGGACTTTTACGGCCCCGAGAGACGGCTGTCCACTCCGAGAGTCTTTGTAAAAGATAGGAAATAAAGTAGTACCATTTGGGCTCTGAGAGCGGCAAGTTGTTTTCTCCTAAACCAACCCTTCTCCCGCGAACCGGCACTACAATAGCCATCATGTCTGGAACATGGACAAGATGATATACACCTGAAAATCTGTCGCACATACAGCTCAGCTCCCATTTCTAACCAGTGTTTTTGATAGGGGTTATCCCTATACCCTTTTAGTCTCCTCTTACGACAAGCAGGGATGCTGCAGAAGTATTCTAGATTCCCCATACCGCAGGGTGTCTTGTGATATGTCTCCCATAATGCAAGACAATAGGGAAATTGCATACTTTTAATAGACAGTATGGTGATATTCTGCAGCAAATACATGTTACCGCAATATAATTTTTTCCGCTCAAAATTCAGTTTATACACTAGACAATGACTCCCAAAAATCTTCCGAGTTTCGCGGGATAAAAAATACCGCCCCCACTAATCTTACGCCGTGACGTCACAATTCAGTAAAGTCGTAGATCCTAGCCCCACAACCTCGTAGCTCCAAGTTTGGAAGAACCACGTTGCGTTTTAAAGGAGAAAATGACTGAAAAAGGAAAAATTACAAGTGGTGCATTGTTCCGATGTGCAAAAACACGTCTATTTGTACCCCAGACAAAATTTTCGTCAGCGTTCCGAAGGAGGAAAAAAGTAGAGAAGCTTATGTATGCCCTTCGTCGAGATGAGCGTCACGGAAAAATAAGCTATAAATCCGTGTGCTATGTGTGCAAAGATCACTTTAATGTAAGTAATATTTCCATATTTCCACACTTTTTCACCTGCACATAACCCACTGCCGAGCCACCATAAAATTCTCTACCAGACCTACAAAAATAATATACATCTCACATAAATATACGCTTTCGTCAATACGAGCTGATTATATGCAAATTAAACATTATTATGAACTAGAAAACATTTCAGAAGCACATCAGCTACTCAATATATTACCTTTCCATTTTTCGGCGCCGACGAAGTCTTCAGTTTCACTGAAATACCTTGCAATCATGAGGGAATCAGGCCCCGTTTCCACTACTGACATTTCTACGACGGTAACTCTCTACTCACGCAATGCTAGTAATGGAAACGCTCGGAAACGCCTACCATGGTAGATGGTCCTACTAGCATTGAGTTACCCTCGTAAGATCAGGGAATAGTGGTTACCGTCGTGTCTTCTTGTAATGGGAACGCGATGTTAGTCAAAATCCCGGTAAGAATCATGGGAAAACAGTTGAATCACGGAAAGCGTGGAGGGATCACGGGTTCACTGTCTGCACACAATTTTAAAAGAATAAATATTTATATACTACCGATATGGTTAAAAGTGATTAGACGTTGCCATGCGCAGTTAAAGAGAGGATAGATTGTATTAAGGGTAGGTTACATTATTCCAGTACATCGATAATAATTTGAAATGAAGGAAATTTTGTCTTGTCTACAATACATACTTTGTTTCACTGCCTGTCCAAGAATTCGGCCTACGAAGACATTATCAAGGCCTTAATTTGTATTTTTAATTATTATTTTTTACTTCGCTTGTCAACCAATGTTTCAACTTATGTCGTCAATGCTTTAAAAATGATAAGCGTTGCGGGATCACCATTAGGCATCCATATATATTTCACTCAGCATTCAACATTTATAACTTACCTACATATATATAACTACGACCTATCGTCAATGGTTAGACATCGCCTTCATTTTTCAAAGGGGGGACATTTTAATATTTGGGACGTGGACCCTTTAATCAAGTATCTATACATGATCGATAATAATATGAAATTTGAGAAATGTTGTGTAACTCAATACCAAGCCCTTGAAAATGACTTAACTAACAAGTCGAAACCTTTACAGTCGACAAGATAGATGAAAATGTTTGTGGAATATTCAAAGGTTCCTTCATTTCCTTACAATAAACTTATTCCGTCATCTTTACGCAATATATGGCTTTCAATAGAGAAAAATAAAGATCAAATACTAGCCCTGCAGCGGTATGCTGCTTCCGGGTACTGAATAATTACGTCACTTTGCCACCAGCCAATCATCGGGCGTTTTCGATTCTCACTTGTGTTTGAAAATTTTCTTGAACTTTAATGAATAAAATATCGCTAACAACGACAAAAAATAATAAAAAAAACTTCACCGTGAAATGCAAACATATATTTCTATTGAGTTTTGGGGCTCATGGTTATATCTGATATATATGCAAGTTCCCTATTCAACCACTTTCATTTTCATTTTTGAAATTTTGGCACTAACAGTAATTGAGCATGCAGTTTTAAATAGAAGCTTACACAGCCAATATTGTTATTCCATTATTTTATCTTTCAGCCAAGTAAAAATTTCCATCAAGTCTGTGTAATGATTCCTTAATATGAGGGACAAGCTATCCAGGGCACTTCCACTAGACAATCTGAAAATTCATAATATCTATACATGCAAGCATCAACCATTAAAATGCCTATTCCATTAAAACTGATGGAATAAATTATGCATACAGCATTGTAAAATATCTGAGATAAGAGATTGGGGAGTAATATGCATTGCATTTGAGTTTCAATGGAAAAACATTACACAAATAGTATCAAAATGAATAACTTAATACTCAGCATCTGAAAGCAGATCTTCCTCTGCTTGTGGATGTCCATTCTCAGCAATTGCTCACTGTCCACTAGCTGACTGGTTCCATTCCTTTCAACGTTAACAGCAAAAGTGCAGTCAACTTATTAGGATTGCCCTTACTTTTTTTTAATTCATCCTTAACCCGTCAGCGCCCAAAGTTTTTTTGTTTCAAAAATCGTTCATTTTTCTAAAATATGATGCTTATGTGCAATGAAGAATTCTTATAATTTTTTCTCCCATAATATTCAGTAGAACCGGATTTACACCCCAGTGCCATATGGCACCGCTGTTAGTTGATACGTCTTTTTGCTTATAAATGTATTTTTTTGTTTGAAGGAGTCAAACTCCGTCAAATCTTTCAAAACTTCTATTTTATTATTATATTTTTCACAAATTTGTTTTAGATTGATAAGTAACAAAGCGTTTTACACTATGTTCAATAATATATTTCGAACATTGAGTTCTGGTTTGTGACGAACATTTATTTCCTGCACATTTTCACTGACTTCCATTTCTGTTGGGATTATGAGGTGATCTATCCCATCATATCGTAGTATGTATATTAGGAGGAAAGATTAGCTAATTCCTTCGGTTGTCATATTTCCGGACTATTCTTCTTCTGCCATTGAAAGAAAAACGTAAGTATTTAACATACTGGTTTGAACTTAAGAAACCAAGTTGTTTACTAACTTAAGATCTTTGTCAACATGTATTTTCAGGCACTTCGCAAGGAAATGGTAATCAGCATCCATAGTGATGATTTATAAAACCTGATTTTCATTGCACCCACGCAACGATGGGTGATCTTTGGCCTTCTGTTTCATCAGGGAGTACTGTATGCATCAGTGATTGTGCCTTGGAAGCGTCAAGAAATATTAGAACATAAATGGGAACATTATAAAATTGTGTAGTTTCCAGGAGTTCGCTCGTAATTCTTCACCAAAGAGTTAATAGCGAAGTGTGGCTTGATTCAGTGATTCAGACAAGTGTGTGGCTTTATGAAATGTTATTTATGTCGCCATATGGCATTCAGCGGAAGTGTGGTGGTGTTGTCGGGAAGCTACGTGCTAAGTGTAATGGCTTAACTAGTCTCTTCATGCTAATAAATTCAATTCAGTTTCATTCATATTAGTTGTATGTTGTCAATTACCACATGGCAGTGTGTGTACATTGTATAAAATTCTAGTCTCTTCATGCTAATAAATTCAATTCAGTTTCATTCATATTAGTTGTATGTTGTCAATTACCACATGGCAGTGTGTGTACATTGTATAAAATTGTGTACATTGTATACAAATTGTGTAAAGCCAAAATTGTGTACAATGTACACATTTTTTATACAATTTGTACACAATTGAACATAGGAAATCCTGTGTACATTGTGTACAAATTGTATACAAAATTTTCATTGGGGTTATCAGGGACATCATTATATCCTGAGAGAATTAAAATTCCCAAAATACTTTTATCTCTTTGGGGGAAATGTTAGGTGAAGGGCTATTGAAGATCTGCAATAGCCCTTCACCTAGAGCAGCAAATAGGTATGCGCTAAACGAATAGCGCATACCTATAGTGGATAGCGCACTATAGTGGATTCGAATAGCGCACTATAGTGGATACATCCAGTTTTCCACTTCGTTTTTTAAGGATTTCTGTTCGTTTCCTTTTCAAATGTGAGAGTCCAGCGGCAGGTTCACAATTCTCCGACTGAGATGTTAAATAATATCCCCTCTCAATTGAATCCTCATGTTCATTTTCTTCTGCTCTTGAAAACAACAATTCTGATCTTGTCCTAAGCTGACGCCCAGATAACTTATCCACCAAGCCACCCTCTTCATCACCTGAATTTTCATAAGTCAAAACAGTACCTACTCTCTGGTTGTTCGACAAATATTTGATGGGCATCGTCCATTTTTTGCTCCTCTAGCAGATCCAAAACTTCTTGGAGGGACAATTCTTAAATAAACAAGATTACAACATTAAGTTTCGATTTATATGGGCACCTCCAGGTTATGTGACACCATCAATTAGAGCATTAAACAATGAGTAAATAATGCATAATACTGTCCTTTTAAGCATAAGTATATTTTTTGCATATTTAGAGTACATTTTCACTTGCGCATATCATATACCATTACCATGCAACAAATGAACGATTATACTGGCTAGATAAATGTATCAGGGAACAAAGGCAGTTCGGAAAAGGACCTAGCTATGAAAAAGTAACAAGACGAAGGCGATGTTAGAACAATTTTACAAGAAAAAACCTCGCTATTCATAATCCCGAAACGAACCCAGAGCCTTCGCAATGGGAAGCCGCCACTCTACCAGTTGGCCCAATAAATTTGCTCCATGATATAAACTTTAGTTTTCTTAAATCTGCTTATTCGTTCTCACAGTTGAGGTAAATTACTTGCAAATAAACTTTAGAGCTGAAAACTGCTATTGTATGTATACATACGATAGCAGTTACATACAAATCTTGCTAGATCTAGCTGGATCCTGCTAAATATTCTAGCTGGAATTTTTACTAGGGATAAACAATGTATACATTTCTATACAGGCTATAAAAATGTGTACATTGTATACAATGTACAAATTTTATACGGGCTATGCAAATGTACACAAAATGTGTACATTGTACACATCCTGTATGGAAATTGTGTACGTTGTATACAATGTACACATTGTATACAATGTACACATTGTATACGGGCTATACAAATTTGTATAAAATGTGTACATTTTACACATCCTGTATAGAAATTGTGTACATTGTATACAATGTACACATTTTATACGGGCTATACAACTGTATACAAATGTGTACAAAATGTGTACATTGTACACATCCTGTATAGAAATTGTGTACAAATTTTTCATTGGGGTAAGTAATGCAAAAATAGCAATTTGATGTGGGGAACGCCCAGCGGTGCCATTTGGCACTGCTAACATTTGTGTTTACATATCTCAAAAATATACTCATCGGAAGTAGCTAAATCGTAGCAAAATACTAAGTTGTACTTTATACTCTGCGAAAACATCGCTATCCAAGTTTTACAACAATAGTTATAGCTTATAAAAAACACTTACCTTGATCAAGTCACCATAATTTGTGTGCTAGGGAGAAGCCTCTTGCTGTGCATCACATAGGAGGATCCGTAACGGTGATAAACACAATGCAGTTTGAGCTCTGCTGCGCAAAGCGATGCCGAATGGCACCCGTGGGCGCTCACGGGTTAAGGGCCTTTTTTCCAGTAGAAACATTATCTCTGCCAACTGTCGCGTTTTCCCAACACCACGTTCACGGTTTAACAATGCACACCATTGACAGGATTTGCCTCTGTGAGGTCCGTTGCTTATCCGCAGTTCTTCCATTGCTGTCTTTTCCCTTGGGCAGGAATAATATGTCTCATACATGGGGCTGTATCTTGGGGAAATCTGTAGTATTGATCCAGGGATGAACATTGTAATCTCATGACCTGTAACATAGAATGCACATTTTAGTTATATCACAACCCATTTAATAATGAAAAATAAGGCTACAAAACTGTGCTCATATCAAAAGCAGCGTGCCAGATAAAGAAGGGAAAAAACCAGAACAAAAAGTTACCATTCCACCGGCTCTTTTGCTACTACTAGATATGAAGTTACTTGACATTAAAATAATAGGGAATGAATTATTTTAGTATAAATGATAATCAATAAATACGGCAACTGCAAAGAAAGTATATCTGAATGGAAGAGTTACCTGATTATCATGGATGGTGCAATTTATTAAAAAATTGTAAGAGGTGTGAACAGCACCTACATGCAGTTGCTATGAATCTGTTATATCCAGTTACAGCCTTGTTTGTCTGTTGGGTATGTTATTATAATGATTAATGGCTCTGTCATGATAGAGAGGACTTAACTTTCTATGTGTGCAAGCTGAAACCAAAGTTCATGCAGATAATAACAATACATACTCATGGTTGTTACTATATTCGGGAAAAGAAATTCCCTGACAAAAATTGTCATTTTCCCTGACATTTTCTAAAATGAAAGTTGAGAAAACAAACCAATGTTAATTTTACTCATCAAATTTATTGACAAATTCATGAAACGAAGGCAAAATCAGAAGATGGAACATCAACTCCGACATCAGCGAACAAACCTATAGTTTGGGTGTGTTGCAACGCACCCAAATGGCCATGGCCATTGACCAATTCATCAACCTTTGCCCTCGTCCAATTTTTCCCTGACAGCTCAACGATTTTCCCTGACAGCTCAACGATTTTCCCTGACATTTCCCTGATTTCCTTGATAATTGTAACATCCCTGATACTTGGGTAATAGATTTCAATTATGTTTGGAATTATTTTGACTGTTATTATACCAGCTGAGCTGCAAATTGAGCCCTTTGACGTCACCAAAGTCTCATGAACAGTGTGCATGAACGTGTTGAAAAGTAAATTTTGTGCTTTTGATGCACTACTAGCCAAGAAAGTGGATTTCCTTTTGGGATTCATCAGATTTCAAACTGCCCTGGCTTATTAAACTGGAAAACCACATCACCAATAAATCTTTTTATAACCTCGTCAACCTGTTGAAATGTCAACTGTAACCTAATTCCTCAATCATAGCCGAATGACAGATTTTACAGCAGGCATCAGCAGGAGGGAGACTCAGACACCCAGTATGTTGCAGCATTGAAAAGGTTTACCAAAAGTTGCAGTTTAGGTAATTTCCTTGAAGAACCATTACAAGGGTGGTTAGTGATGAGTAGCCAGCAAAATATAGGTAGTAAGAAAGATAAGGACATGCATGATATCAAATGCAAACAAAGTGAAAAAGGGCAGTAAATTGCAGCGCAAAGACAGTTCAAGAAAAAATATTGCACACTACCACTGTGGCAACAGAGGCCACAAAAAGCCTTATCCTCCCCATCTGGAGGAAAAATGCAACAATGTCAGCGTCAAGGACACAAAACCACCCACATCACAGATGGAACGAAAATTAAGAGCAGCACTCAGCCCAAGAAGAACTCTAAGAACCATAAGTCCAAGGTCCATAATGTGCAAGTTGAATCAAGCAGTCATAATGGAGAAGATCTTTCGAAAGTGTTAAGAGTGATAATTATGCCTTAATGAACAGTTTCACTGATGAATCCTATACGTAGAGGTGATAACAAACTTGTTCAAATAAATATTGTCACTAATGATTCTGAGTAGCTCCCTAGTATATAGTAGTGAATGTTAATGAAAATTTGACTGAATTTGAAATATGTACGTAGATAGTGGATGTGAAAAAACTTATTCCGATGAAAAAGAGTCCAACACCTATTTCCCAAGTGAAAACACATATCTCAGCTGTCTGCAGTATGGGGAAATACATCATAAACCAAGGAGCCAGTGGCTGGACATTCTGGCTGAACAATATCATTGCAAAAACCAGGCTCATTAAGCCGTAAAATTTAAATTAAATAGGCAAAATTAAGTTTTTATAACTCAAATATAATGTTATGGAAATACAATTTACGATATCAAATAGATTTTGAATCAATCCCCCCATTCATGCAAACACTATTCCTGCACCTGAACTATCATCTTATTCTTTTATTATTGTTGACACCCGATGAGCTTAGATGTGACTCCTCCAGCTCTTGTCAGTAAAATAGGCTTCTCTCATAGTAGGTACTTAACACATTCCTAGGTTCATAGGAAATGCCATGGGAAAAAATTAGCCTGGATCAGGAATCAAACTACAAACCTTTGGCTTGCCGGGCCAATGGACAGGGCCTACCTCACTACCCAGGCTTCCTAATTCCCATGGTAATTTAGGAGGATACAAGGGAACTGAATATTAAGCCCTTGCGGTCCTAATATCAGTACCTTTAAGTCCAGTGGTTTTATGAACCTAATATGATATAATCCCATTTTACTGAAAAGAGCCTTCCTTCATTAATAAAATAGTTATGTCACTTTAATTGTCCATTATTTCAAATCCACAGAGTTTTAGGATGTTATGACAAATAATAGCACTCAAGCATTCCTCATCATAGAATTAGAAGAGACAGTCAAACAGCAATATAATGGTAGTGCTCCAGGTGAGGATCAACTTAGAGCTGAGTAGATGCAGGGTTGCTACAAGATATAGGTTTTCAAATTTCCTGACTTTTTCCTGACCAGCATTTAGAGTTTTACTGACTTTTGGAAACGCAAAAAGAGCCAAAGTCCACAATTCTACATGAGAATGGGAAAAAATATTGACAAAAATGCATGATTAGGAGAGTATTTCTTATTAATCTAATAAATAAAAATTCTGGTATAATTTCTCCAAAGTACAGGAGTTTAAGTAATAAATTAAATTAAAACTCAAATAAAATGCTGTAAACTGCACATTGCAATACTGTAGATCAACAATTAAACAAGATGATTCATTACAGGGCAATATTTTGCACAAGAAAATGCACATTAACAAAAATAACCCCAATAAAATGTCCTAAATGGCCCATAGGACTTCTGAAAAACAAAGACTTAAAACAATTTGGTTGACCTCAGGAACATATTATGGCATAATAAAATGAACACTAACTAAGGTAAATAAGGAAGTTATTGAACATGTACCATTAGTTTAACTTTTTAGGGGATAGCTGATAAAATAACCCTTTCTCCGGTTCAAATATTGTAAAGTAGCGGGAAATTAGCCTCCTACCATCTAACTATAAAAAATAAAATGCGACACTAATTGGCACCATAATGAAAAAAGATGACTGACAGTTAGTGTTGACCTGCAGTACTACTGTCTTCTTTTCTACGTTTTCTTCCACAAATTGTTAAGAGACGCTTCAGACATGGCTGAATTGAACTTGTAAGTTCCTTATATGTATTTCAATCTAAATCTTTATACTTCATGCAAGGCATGTTTGGTAAGAATAAAAAGTAATTTTTCATCTGCACACTGTGCTCTTTTTTCCCTAAGAGGTCAATCACTGGTACCATTACCTTAACCAGAATAAAATGTCCTATAGGTCTGCCAAAAATCATAATATAACTAAAGTTAGTCTAATAAAATTAATTAACGTAAAAAAATTATAATTTAACCAGAGCCTGTCAAAGATTTTAGCCTTTCATGTATGGCTTTGCAGTTCAGTTGGGCTTCTAACATCAGCTTTGCTCTTTTAGCCTTCAATTCCCTGACTTTACGTCCTCCACACTTCACCTAATAGCATCTTTTCTTTACTGCTCCTTTTCCTTGTCCTCTTTCGACCTCTGGTTGAGTGCCTCTTCGTACTCAGAACGCGAGCTACGTACCCTGTGGATCATTTTATTATCTATAGTAATATTCTCAATACCACCAGCCAGGTTGACCACATCATATACCTGCCTCTGCATGACTAGTGACACATCCAATTGATTTTCAACATCTTCTCGGTTAACTGAAAATCCACACTCAACAAATGCATTGCTGTGGCTGACTATTAAAATCATGCGGATAAAAGCAACCAACAAATCAGAACAATTCTGACTTTTTAGTACAGAGCGCCAATGGTGATCTACACGGGAGTGGCTGCGGTCATAATCCTTCATACACTGCACATTGGGCTTCTCTATTAGAATTTAAAATTCAGCAACAATCTTGTTACAAGCTTCAACTGAGATCCAATTATTCTGGAGCAAACTAAGGCAAATACAGATATGACCATTAGCTGCGTCCACGGACTTAGCAACCACGTCGGGATCACAAAAAGTAATCGCCCTGCACAGTTTGTATTTTAGCGGGGACTTCTCTAATAGCTTGGCAGTCATTGCCTTCACAAAAGCTACACATTCTTATTTAAATTTTAACATGTCCTTCTTTGGCACAATGGTAACCTTATTCAAAGCCTCTTTCACAGAATACATCAGGGATACTACATTGTATGTAGACTCCTTGGCAGACACACAAATAGCACTCTTGTTACAAGCATTGAGCAGCAGAAATAGGAACTCACGTGGCGCTACTTCCATGGCGCAGCTGACAGCCAGCAAAATTTTTGTTGCAATATTTGAGTATATAAAATAACAACAAAAGTTGTTGTATATGTCCACTTTAATGTTTAACTGTACAACTAGTTTCAACGCAAAAATGTGTCATCTTCAGGTACTGTTTCTGGTTCCGGGTGATGGGAGTCCATATATATGGGTGAGCAAATGAGGGGAAGGGCAGATGGGGGGGGGGAGAAGGGGGCGGGAAGGTTGTGAGTAGATTTTAGGGCAAGAGGGACAATATTGGGGAATGGGTTTGAAATTCGATGTCATTCATTAGACTTAGTCCTCTCTTCCTCCTCTTTATGATTTCCCACTGCTCGAGGGCATCTAACCGTCGTCTCTTCCATTCAAAATGCAGGATGGGTTAAAACTGCACTTGTGGTTTTCTTCTAGAAGGTGTTTGGTTAAATGGGATTTTTTTGTCTTTGTTGCGAAAGCAACTTTCGTGTCCTCTCGCCCGTGTCCTGAAATTCCTCCGTCTGCTCCACATACACTGAGTCACAACTCTCACAAGCTATTTCATATACACCGGATCTTGATTGTGCGTCAATCCCGTCGACGGTTTTGCTCAATAAGGTTCTTAAAGTGGTGGGGGTATAAAAACAAGTTCTGTAGACGTCTTTCTGGAAACACTTTGCTGCTTTGTATGTGTCCTTCCCCACAAAAGGAAGTTTTACCCATTTCTTGGAGTCAGCGTCATCTTGGAGTTTCGTAATAGATGCGAGGGCTAATTTCTTTCTTAATTTTTCTAAAGTCTCATCTACCAGGGTCACTTCATATCCATTAGCGGAGGCATGGCAGATGTCAAGTTCTTTTTTAAACCAGTCATTAGTCAAGGGAATCTTTAGCAGCCTTTGAGACAAGAAGTTAAAAGCAGCCATTTTGTGAGCCATAGGATGGCATGAGTCGCGAGGGATGACTAGGTCTGTGGTCGTTGGTTTTCTAAAGATTCCGAAATTGTGTTTGTTCTCAGAAATAGATATATTTAGGTCTAAAAAATTCAGTTTACCAGCGTTGTCTTTTACAATAGTAACAACTATGTTGTTGTGGATGTATTTTAAAAGTGTTAAAAACATGTCAGCTTGATGACGGCTGCCTGTCCAACAACATAAAACATCGTCTACATAACGAAACCAATAAAAACTTTATTTACAAGTGCATTATTAAGATTAAAAAGTTTCTTTTCCAAGCTGTTCATGAATATCTCTGCAAGTAAGGGTGATAAAGGGGAACCCATTGAGAGGCCCTCGTCCTGTTGGTAAAAGCTACGGTTATGCGTTGCGTTGAAACTAGTTGTACAGTTGAACATTAAAGTGGACATATGTGACAACATTTGTTATTATTTCATATAATTATGTTCCACAACATCTCACCTCATACCATTGATTTGAGTCTATATGGTCCATTGGCCGCCATTATTTTCAAATTCACTGACTCTGCATCGAATTTCCCTGATTTCCTGACTTTCCCCAGATTTTACTAACCAGTTTTAAATTTCCTGAATTTTCCCTGACTTTGCTGATTTTACTGACCTGTAGCAACCCTGAGATGGACGTATAGGGAAAATGGCTTTTAATCACAAAAATACATAGATTGATATATGAAATATGGGAGGAAGAAAAAAATACTCAAAGAATGGAAGACTGGTTTAATCTGCCTAATTTTCAAGAAGGAAGACAAATTTCACTCCACCAACTACAGAGGGATCACATTATTCAATGTCATATACAAGGTCTTCTCTAATATATTACAGAAAAGATTGAACATCTATTCCGAGGAACTAGTTGGGGAATACTTATGTGGTTTCCAACAGGGATGAGGAACGACTGATCAGAACTCTGCAATGGGACAGCCCATGGAGAAATGTTATGAATATGGCATTGATCAACATATGCTGTTCATTGACTTCCAGCAAGAATTTGATAAATAGTACCAATAGAAGAAAGACACTATATGCCATAAAGGGATTTAGATCACTTAAGTAACTGATCAAGAATTTAAATATGAGCATGGAACAATAAGAGAAGTATCAGGTGTGATATGGTGGAATCTCAAAATAATGAAGATTGACAATGCAATTTTCCACTGGATATAGATATATTGTGACCTATGTTTTAATGTATTACATCAAAGTCAGCTTTCATAGGTTTCAGGGGGAAGAGCTGGCAGGGTGCACCCAGCCATCTCAGTTTTTAATTTTCCCTGATTTCCTTCACCAAAATTTACGAGTTGAGAAAATTTCACAAGCATAACTTTGGGGTGTTTCAGAATTACATGCTGGCTTTACGGTACTCAAAACCATAGGGAATTGTAATCCAAGTGTACCTAATCATTACAGTAATCGTGTATAAATGGGAAATTTGGACATGCTATATGAATATGTTCACAATTGGTTCGTCATGTTATAGCAGAAACTGTGTTGAAGGAATGCAGTAGACTCTCATTATTACGAAGTTTATGGGACCAAAAATCAGAGGTTTGTAATAACGAACTTTGTAAGAACGTTTTTTTAGGAAGCATTGCAAAAAAACATTCCTTACCTACTTTTCTTGCCTGCTCAATCTTTCCTATTTAAAAAGTCATGCTGTGGAATAGCTTCAGATGTGTATGTATGATTTTAATTATGCACCAAGTACATTCATTTGATTATATCAAATGATGGATGCGGGTGATGCTACGTTGGGGTCGTAATTTCCATGCAATGAAAGTAAAGGTGAAATAGCGAGATACATCAGGGAATGAGGTGGGCGAGAATAAATAACATCTGAATGGAAGTTGACGTGAGGAATTAAAACGGTGAATGGTACAAGCCATAAAACAATCCTTGCAAGAACGACAGATTGATCAACAGCATGCAAACTCGTTGGTGGGCTTGAAGCACTGGCTTGAATGGTAAATTGATTATCAGAAATTATAGATGGGATAAATGGCATCCAAAGAAGAAAGAAATTCAGCAAATAAATAAATCTTTAAAATCCAAATGAAACAAAAAAAGTTTTGGACACATCTATTAAGATGCCATTTTAAAAAAACCAGTACTATGTTTTTGAACTTCATGCCGCTCCATCACCTCTTCTACCATGGCTTCAATTTTTGTCAAATGAAAATTGAAATCAGCGTCAACATTATTACTCATCTGAAAGCTATGTAGCGTATTTAGGGCGAGCATAACGTCATGTTTTTTGGCAGAACAACAGCCACGTCATTTTCATCTTCGCTGCTTTATTGGCTGGTCCCTGCCACAGCGTTTTCTCCATTATCCATCTCATCTTCACATATTTGAAGATGATCATCAATAGAAAGGTAGTCCATTCTTGATGCTGATATTCCAAAGTGAGATATATAATCGCGGAATTCACTTTATAAACCCCTTTCCTGAGCAATGAATGCATCCTCCACGCCCTAAAAATTTTAAATGCCTACAAAAATTTGCTACTACAGACATTAACTGGACATTACAGTCAGTTGTGAGCTCCATTACTTACTGACCTCGGAAACATCTGAATTTCCTGCCACCAGAGGGAATCCTGCTGCTCTCCAGCAATTTACAATTGTTTGAGCAGAAATATTCTTCCAAGATTCTCCTACTGCACGCATAGCATGCAAGAGTGTCCATTTTGGAATTTACTGACTAGTTTTCCCCATTTATTCACACATACATATATGAAGAATATAAATTTTAACCAAAAACTGAACTAACAATTATAGAGAAAACTTGAATAACTAAAAAGCTTATAAAAAAGTGTATATACTGATCCACCACAGGTAGTACTGCACAAGTCTCCTCCTGTACATTACTTTAAAGTTTTGAATTATCTCCTTGTCAAAAGGTTGAACTTTACCAGCTGCATTAGGAGGAAGGAAGATAATTTGTGCATTTGGTAGGTCGAGGCTATCTAGATGCTTGTGGGAGCTTGCATTGTCCAGCATGAGGACAATGCTTCTGTTCTTTCCCACCATTCATCTTTGCAGTCAAATGACAGTTTTTTGAGAAATTTCTCTGGTCATCCAACTGTTCTTATTGAAATCGTAAAAAAAAACAGGAAGGTTTTCTTGCTGGACATTTTTGAGGCACCAAGGCTTCTCGTGCTTCCCAATAAAAATTGGCTTAATCTTGTCAGTCCTGCCTTATTTACGCAGAGACCCACCGTAACTCTCATTTTGCTCTTCCTTCCTCTATGGCATCATTCTTCTTTCAACGCTAAATTTGTTTCTGGGAGAGCGTAATAGAAGAGCCCCGTCTCATCAAAGTTGAAGTGGTTTTCGGGGCTACATTCATTGATAATGGCATCATTTTCCATATGCCAATTCGTAACAGCATCACTGTCGACAGCTTGTCCTTCGCCACAGTTCTTCAGAGAGGTAATTTTGAAATGCAGCTTTAACTTGGTCAGCCAACCCACGGAGGATTTGAAATCCTCGACATTTTTTAAAGTGAAATTTTTTCCCCTTTCTGCATCAAAATAGGGCTCATAGAAAGGTTTTCTTGGTGACATTTACAAAAAAAAGCATACACTTTGTTTTCAATGTCAGCAAATTTAGCACCACGCATGGTCTTCCTCTTCAGTGCCGTTCCATCTGCCACTTTCGTATGAATTTTTTCCCAATTAGAGAGAACGGTGGAGAGCACCAAAAGAAAAACTCATTTTTTGGCAACTAATGTCTAGGCAATTATTTTTTCTCCAACTTTCTTAACCATCTTCAACTTATCTTCTAATGATATGCATTTCCTGAATTTCTTCGACTTTGATTGATCCATATTCTATTTAATTCACGCAACTTTTCACAATTGCAATGCACTACGTTTAGCACCACTATCTCGAGGTCTCAAAAGAGAGCTAAGGGGTCGTGCGTAAACTACAATACCGTTTCAGGTGATTGGTTGGTGGATTGGTTCGGTGATTAACTGGTCAAGTTAAGACTGCCTTGAGTATCAGTAGACCCCTTATATTCTAGAGCAGTGCTGACTGATGTAACTGCAGTTGTTTTCTGCAGTGGGAGTAGCTTACCGGGAGTTTCATGGTTGCTTTCAGAAAAAAATCTTGGTCGTTGGCGAGCAGTCTCGCAATGTCAACAATAACACAATGTAGCGAGCAGAAGGAAGAGTGGAGTAGGGGGTAGAGAGAAAGACAGGACTGGGCCTGAATGTTGGAGGGGAAGGGACAGTAGGCAGAGTAGGGTGTAAGGGGTTCATCCGGTTGGTGACCTTCAGAGAAGGGAATAGGGAGACAAAGGGTGGAGAGGGGTGAAAGTGAGGAAGGATGGATGAAAGGGAAAATGAAATGTCCATCTTTCGTTTCTTCTCTTTCACCCCTCCACGAACTCTTCTTCGAATGCTTCCAGTGCCCCTTGGAAGCTTCCTAACCCAGGGGGGTTGGGTGCCCACATCCCAATTCAATAGCTTATGTAAAGCATGCAGTGTTATAATAATAATAGTACTAGCCTTATTGGTCGTTAAGTAAATGGTTTACAATTGACCTCGTCAGTTCACAGGACATACATGAAATTACAATTTACATAATGGATACAATTTACATAATACAACCTGGATAAAGTACAGGATAGTTCAAAAAACAATGTCTTCTGCATGAGTAAAAAACTCATTAACAGAGTATAAAGATTTTGATACCAGCCAAGAGTGTACTACAGATTTGAATTTTGTAGTACTGCTTCCTCTTGCAGACTCAGGTAAATGATTAAAAAGTTTAATGCCCATGTTAGAAATGGAATTTTGTGTTCTTTTTAGTCTCTAGTCTTTTGACATGCAAAGAGGTGATTGTTTTTACGTGTGTCATGGTTATGTATGTCTGATCTTATTGTAAAAGACTGGAGGTTAGCTATCACGTGCAGAAGTACTCTATATACATACAGACTGTAGACTGTCAGTATATTCAGTTTCCTGAATAATGGCCTACAATGTTCAGTAGAGGAAGAATGAGTTATTATTCTCACAGCTTTTTTCTGTATCAGAAAAACTGATTTCACAGCCGGGGCATTACCCCAGATTTCAAGCCCATAACTCAAGTGACTGTTAAAAAGAGCGTAGTAAATGGATTTTAGATGTTCTAAAGGGATTAGAAAGCTTAGCTTTCTCAGTACTTACAGTGGTGTTGAGAGTTTTTTGTATTCTCTGAAATGTGTGCGGTCCAGTTTAATTTTGAGTCTAGGTCGAATCCTAATAGTTTTACTGTGTGCACCTCATGAATTTGAGATTTTAGGCTACAGATAAGGTTTTGCGTTTTGTCTTTGTTTAGTAAAAAACCATTAGTTTTAAACCATTCAGTGGCTATTTTTAAATTGCTGTCAAGTAGGCCATCAGCATCTGACACCATCAATAGCTGAGTGTCAATTACAGTTCTCTATCAAAAGAAAATAGTTTAATATACTACCCATTTTCGCATTTTCTATCCTAGGATAGCTGCAGGGCAATTATGGTTCTGATGTCTTAGCGTAAGATTCCCAATTACACTAAAGCAGTGGTTCCCAAACCGGGGGTCGCGACCCCCAGGGGGGTCGCGGGCCGTTTGGAAAGGGGTCGCGAGATGAGGATTGTAATTACTTTAAAAACAATATTATTTGAATGTACACATTGTTTGTTATTTTTAGGGGGTCGCGGCTAAAATGTATGGGCTAAAATGGGTCGCGGAAAGAAAAAGTTTGGGAACCGCTGCACTAAAGTGTTGATTGATCAGTAAATCATTGAGACCATGGTTGACATTTATGAAGTATCATTTGCTTGACCAATGAAAAATTTATAAACAAATTTAATTCAAAGGTTCATACATAAAAGGGAAATTGGAATCCCCTCTATGTATATATATAACATAATTTCCGATTTTTATGCCAGATTCCAAAAGTCCCACTGGATAATAGTATACAATGAACATTTTCGAGAGTAAAGAAGACCCTAAGGTGGGAAATGAAAGATCATATTCCTCGAAAACTACTCAATTACAGGGAAGTACACTGCTGTTACAGCACATTACGATAGGTAGGTTTATTAACTAATGCCACGCTTGCCCTATCAAATGACGTGTCAGCGATGTGATTAGAATCCCTACCTACAATAGGGGAAGATTGTGGGTTCGAATTTCACTCCTGGTATTTACTTTAATAAATTTTTTTAGCGTCTATACATTTTTCATCATCGTAGGACTTGTAATGTTTTCTTAAATGATGCTGCTGAATATTTCAACAACAATATTTCAACCTACAGCATTAATGTCTTCCACAAGCCAATTCCTTTTCGACATTCAGTTTTTGCGCCACCCTCCCATAAAACAGGTTAATTACTGTCCAATTGTTCACAGATATATTTTCACTGTCACCAAACAGCCATCAAATTTGCAATTCAAATGAGTATTGTTAACAAGTTTTGCCTTGTATTTGATATGAACTCCATCAGCCTACAACGACCCTGATTGCAAGTAATCTTGGCACTTCCTCAATCATTAGATATCATTTAAATAAAAACTGAACTAATAAAATTCTAGAAATATCACATTTATCAGCAATAGCTTGATGAAAATTAAATTAACAAAAGATGAACCATAAATGACTATAACCTTTTTACTATTAAATAAAAACCAGCATAATGGCCGTTATCACAAATTTATTTCAGGGAATTATAGTGATATATATATATATATATATATATATATATATATATATATATATACAGGGCATTCCTAACAAAAAAATAGATATTTAAAAATATTTTAGGTTGGCTTTAACCCATTTCTTCCCAACGTTGCATGATGGCAACGCAAATTTTGCAATTTTTTTCTCCTTATTTGTTGACAATACGTAGTTTATAATTTTTACATTCGTAGTTCAATGCTTTTTAAGACATTATGAATTTTTTTATTGAAGTCATTTTATTAGTTTTGTTTTTAAAATGACCTTTACATTCAATGGTAAGACGATATATTAGGGCACCTTCTTAGGTTACATATTATGTAAAGTCTGAGGCTCTTGATGAGTATATCTCTCTAAATATGCAAGTATGCATCTTTATTCTAAGCCACTGCAACAAATTGGGCGAAATTGACAAAGTAGTTTTCAAATTATTCAAGAATAAAGGAAGTGTTGCATTCACACAACGTTGGGAGGACTCCAGTAATCCTGGGCAACTGCGGTAGTCGTTAAGAGCATTTCTTTAAGGACTCAAAAATAAAAAAGCTTTTCAAGAATACGTTACATTTTTACGGAGAAAATTTAATTTCAGGCAGTTATACAATATTTCAGTCCTACATTTACATCCTATAAGTGCTGGAGTGTCTTTACAAGGATGTTTGGCAGGTGGTGAGTTTTCACCGAGTAGTTATTGTGTTTGATATTTTTAACTTCACGTATCGAGCAAGATTAAGTCAACGTTAACTTATACTATAGTGAGAATTTACTATGATCCTAACATAAAAGTTGTTTAAAAACTATACCATAGAGTCTTCCAGAAAATACAATGATTTCTGAAAACGTCTCCAGTTCCAAGATTTACTGGCATCCTAAGGTAAGAACAATCTGTTTTCCACAGTTGACAGGTATGCTAAAAGCAAGTGGGTGAGTATATGAGGGTTAGAAAAGGGAAAGGGATAATTGTAGTTTCGTGCTGTTGTTGACTAGAATTCCAAGGGAAGGGGGTGGGAAGGAAAAAGGCATAGTTAGGCTGGGCAGGGATAATCCGGCGCCAATGGGTCTCCGCACACAGCGGGGGTTGGCGAGTGAGGAAAAAGGATGCAAGATTTAGGAGGGATCACATTATCGCAGTATTTTCTTAGAACTTCATGCACACTGGTCACTGACGGCAATGAGATACTCAGGCTCCAAATGCGCAGGTCATTTGGAGAGAAATATTTTGAGTGACAATGAATGCACTGGGATTCCAAGAAAAATATTTCTTGGTATATTGACTCAGGTAATGGCTCAAAGGAATGGCTGGGCACTGGGAATTATGGTATAGAGAAGGGGAGATGCTCTTTTCCATCTGCTTTTACTATATCTGTGGTTGTCTGTTGAACAATTGTTCCCTCCAAATGACCTGAACCCTCATTTGCAGCCTAAGTTGCTCACTATCGTCAGTGACCAGAGTTCGTGAAATTCTCAGAAAATATTGCGATAACGTAGTCTTCAGTAATCCTTCCATCCTTTTTCCTCAATCGTTAACCCCCCGCTGCGAGCAGAGACCCATCTGCGCCGGGATATCCCTGCCCAGCTAACTAGGCCTTTTCCCTCCCTCTCAGGCTCGAACCCAAATACACCTCGCAACGACGACTACCCCTTTTCCTTTCCACAAATTCTAACCCCACCCACCAGGTTTTTACACATATAATGTTGTGACCTGATCGCTATTCCTTTAGTATGCCACTCTGTGAAAAACGGGACAGGGCCATACTGAACTATTACTAGGAGAAATATTTTGAAATTCCGAACGTCAAGATTGCTGAACATCCTTGCGATGAGGTACCTGATCTAAAATTACGCCAAATTTCATCAATAACAGTGTTGAATACGGTTTGGGTACTTCAAGGCTGATTATCAAAAAGTAAGTTTATTACCCTTATGCCAGTATTTTTAATCCATAATAATTTTACGGTTAAAACTTGCAGTATTACATTTTTTTTAAATACTTTTTGCCAAAAAGTTGTCTTGTACATTACAGAAATGAGTTGTGATGGTAGAATATATCGCACGGCGGAGAAAATTCAAGCTGCTATTGAGGATATTGAGGCCGCAGAAATTGACGCAGTTATTTTGCCACCAGATGTAGATGAGCTGACCGATGAGGAGGATATAGAAGATGGCGAAATTAACATTTTACATCAATATCTATGATGCCGGAGGAAACCTTCACTCAGATGTGGTAGGAACATTTGAACTTCACACCAATCCAATCGTTGACTCTTCCACTCGAAGCAAAAAAATATTTCTGGTGAGCATCCAAGGAAGAAAACAAATATCGGTGCAGAATGGGTAAAATCAGCTCCATCCTAAAGCAAATATCCATGCAATTTAGAAAAAGATAAAGTAGAGCAGATAAAAACTGTTTATGGTGGCTATACACCTATTGAATTTTTTTAATATTTCATTGACGATGCATTTCTAGAATTTTCGTTAAAATATGCCTTAAGCAAGAATGAGCATAACTTTTCTTTGAAAAGAGCGGACTTGAGGAAGTTTATTGGCATTCTGTTGTTTAGCAGCTATCACACCTTACCTCAAACAAAATATTACTGGAGTAAGGATGCTGATAAAGGAGTTCCGATCGTACGTCAAATGATGTCCCGGAACCGTTTTGTTGAAATTAAAAAGTTCTTACACCTGTCAGATAACAGCAGTTTGGACAAGGGGGATAAGTTTACTAAGATCCGTCCATACTTCGACGAGCTCAACCGAAGGTTTCTACGGTTTGGTGTGTTTTCTCATAAATTATCTATTGACGAGGATATGGTATCTTATTTTGGCCGCCATTCCGCTAAAATGTTTATAAGAGGTAAACCAGTAAGATTTGGTTTTAAATTGTGGTGTATAACATCTTCCTCAGGATATTTATATCAATTTTCTGCTTATGGGGGAGCATCCCAAAAAACTGATACCTCTTTGAGTTTAGGGGAAAGAGAAGTAGTTGGCCTGACAAAAGTTATTGAAATTCCAAGAAATCACTTATTGTATTTCGACAATTTTTTCACAAGTCATTCTCTACTGGTTCTTTTGTCAGAAATGGGATTTTTTGCCACTGGTACTGTGAGAGATAACAGAATCGCAAATTGCCCTCTTCGCAGCCTAAAGGAACTGTCCAAAGAAAAGAAAGGTTCTTCTAATTATATGTTCGACAAAAAGAATGAAGTTAATGGTTTGAGGCGTAACTTTATGGAACTCCTTCATGATTGAAAAGAAAAAACTTTGTTTAGTTCCACATAAAATAATTTTAATACGACCTGGGTTTCGTCGCTGGGCGACATCATCAGGTGATGATGTCGCCCAGCGACGAAACCTAGGTGGTATTAAAATTATTTTATGTGGAACTAAACAAAGTTTTTTCTTTTCAATCAAAAAGAATGAATTATTCTTTGTCCGTTGGCATGATAATTCAGTAGTAACTGTTGGAACAAATGTCGGTACATTGGAGCCATTGGTAAATGTGAAAAGATATAATCGCAAAGAGAAAAAACACGAAATGATTCCTCAGCCAAACACAGTAAACCTATATAACCAGGGAATGGGTGGAGTTGATTTGCATTATAATGCAATCACTAATTATAGGATTAGAATTAGAGGCAAAAAGTTGTGGTGGCCTTTATTTGTAAATGGCATTGATAGTTCAATAGCAAATGCGTGGAAGATATACAAAGTTGCAACTGAAGCAACCATCAGCCAGATAGATTTTCGTTCAGAAATAGTGTTATGTCTCCTCAAGAAAGAAGAAGAAAGTGAAAGTGCAACTACCCTTAAAGTGACTGAAAAGTGCCATAATATGGGACATTGCGGAAAAAATAGTTTGCCAAATGCAATAACATTATTGTTCGTGACGAAAAAAATTCACGACGAAGGTGCCGAGTTTGCAGCAGCCAGACGATTTATGTGTGCCAAAAGTGCAATATTCATTTACATACTGATTGCTTTTCTAAATTTCATGAATAAAACAATGTTTAATCAATATTTTGTGTAAATTATATATTTGTGTTGTAATAAAAAAATGATTTGTAAAAATAAAATAGTTCCGAAAAAAAGAGATATCGACTCATTTCACCAATGGCAAACTAAAAGCAATAAAAATATAAAAATGGATAATTTCCCTTATTTGAGTCTTTTTTATTGCAAATTCATCAAAAAATTTGGAATTTTTAAGTTATTAACATGCTTGGGAATTAATGGGTTAACTTCATCTGCTTGAAAAGTGATCACAGGCAAAACTTACTTCACAGTTGCCTAGTTCTGCCCCAATGAATTCATCTGGCAGTTCCTTTTTGTCTTTTCATTATCATGACGGCCTGGAGTGAATGTCTGGCTGGTTTCCTAATGACGAAATTTAGGGTTGATATCTTCCCGAAGACTGCAGGACTGTTACGAACTGCAGGACTGTTAGGGGGGACCCATGATTTCACGGAGATGTAGCTTACAATACGATGTAGTGGGGACACCGAAGGATAGACGAAAGAACCATAAGTGATACTCTGGGGCACAATGCATGAGGAAGAGCTTCATGATTTATAACGTTGCGTAGTATATACCCTCCTGTATACCATTGTTCATGCGTCAAACTTCGTAATAAAGTTCTTTTTGTATCCACTGGGATCAGAACTGAGGTTTGTAATTTCATAATAATGAAAATATAATAATATCATTTCTTTTACCATACTTTTGGTCGAGACCAACAATTTACTTTGTAAAAACGAAAACTTCATAATAATTTTGTTCGCAACAACGGGTCTACTGTATGAGCTAAGCAAGGGATGTCTGTATGACATCGCTGCAGATGCTACATGGCCAAAATTTGCGCAAAAAGCTAAAATTATAATTTTTAATCACATATTTTTTTAAAGTAAGAAATATACAACTGAAGAATTTTGGGTTTAGGGTTTATACATACAAAAGTTTCACTTGCCATGGTTCCAAAAATTAGTAAATATACTCTTTAGGTTGGCACAACTTTGGAAAACAGAGTAATGCTAAAGGATTCTTAATATGAGGGGACAATGAAGCCAATGGAAGACATAGACAAATGCTGTCTTGAGGACCAGAGAGTCAGGAATTGGGTGTTGGTTAAATTTCCAAGAGAAAAAAGCATTCACTTTTATGTGGCATGCGAGGAATCAGTTGAGGACAAAGAGATGGAAATTCGTTGTGCAACGAAAACAGGGAAACATTTTAGATGGCTTGAGACAAAAGACAGGTGTTTAGTAGACTTAGACTAAATGGAGCAATAGCTAGATCCCCCTAAGATCATCAAAATATATAAAAGTTACTTAATTTTCATTTTGGATTACACTTCCAAGCTTATACTGTTAATTGAAAGATGCAGAAAGTATGAATATACACAGCATTTTTTAATCACCAAGCTGAATCATATTTACATATTGAAGCAGCACCTGACCTCTCTTTGCCACAGAGACCCCACTAGCCCGACTATTAACCTACTTCTTGATATTAACCCCTTCTTGTATCAAATTATAATTCTGAATCTAGGCAGCGATGCACACAATAACAGATTCAGAGAAAAACAGACTCTACAAACTCGACTGGACTCAACAAACTGTCCGACTCAATCCCAGATTAATGGTGGGAGTCAGAAACAAGTACAGTAAAATCTGTTTATAACACGCCTCACTTTACCACAGTTTCGGATATACAGCTCACTGACGTTTACTACTATACAATCTCACAATGTCCCCCAAAATAATTACATTGGCTATTTTCTTTGTTAGTAGTAGGTAACTAAGTGGCAAATTTTATCTCGATGCACCTACCAATGCATTGCAACGGTGCTACTTCAAGCGATTATATCAACACAGTTGGCAACATATGTACATATTATCAATGGATACAAAAGAGAGGCAACCGTGAGAATGCAAGTATGTATGTACATACATTTTTTCATAACCATATAAACAACTCAGCTAATCCTAATTGGGCATTGTTTCTTATGAACTCGATCTGATAAGTGTGTCCCATGGCTAAAAAGTGGTTAGCTTTCGAGATTCAATCGGATGAGATACTCTTTCGTACGTTCCCAGCACTGCTCTCAAACCAAGGTACTTGATTACATTTCTACAGGCCTTGAGCATTTTTATGATGAATGTGCTGTTTCACCTCTATCTAAGGCTTAATTTATATGAATATGTAAATTACTATTAGTCCTTGATTTTGGCCTCAATATAATGTCCGCGAAAAGGAAAACTTGCACAATTAAAGAAAAGTAAGGCATTATCGACAGAGTGAAACGCAGTGATTGAAAATCAAGTTTATTCCGGGGGTTTGGTGTTCCTGAAGCAACAATTTGTGGTTGGATGGAAGAAGAAGCTAATCGTTTGTTGATCAAGTGGATAAAAAAATAGGACTTGATAGAAAAAAGGCCAGATTAAGTGATGCTAGTGATGTGGATGAATGTGTGCTTACGTGGTTTATTCAGAATCGCAGTGAAGGTGTTCCATTATATGGTCCACTTTTACAAGCACAGGTTATTAAAGTAAATAAACAAATAGGCGGTGCTGATGATTTTGCTACTTCTGCTGGCTGGCTATCTAGGTGGAAAATTTGCCACGGGATAGTGCAAGTCAACATGGAAGGAGAATCTCGTTCCAGTCACCGTGAAGCAGCTAGAGTTCTGTGGGACTTTACACAACATGATTGATGAGGGTGAGTACATTTAAGAGCAATTATATCACTGTGATGAAACTCTCCTCTACTACAGATTGCTTCCAACAAAGTTGCTCGATATTTAGAAATCTGCAAATAATTCCGGTATAAACATGTGCAAAGAAAGAGTGACTTTATTGCTCTGCGTGAACAAATCAGGAAGTCAAAAATAAAACCTTTCTGTGTCAGTATAAACCAAAGTCCTCTTGTGTTGTGAAAACCGAATGTTTCAAGCACATTAACACTTTGAACGCGGTACCATTTTTTGATTAACCTATCCTGAGCCGAGCCAAGCTCGGCTCGGAGTCAACAGGGGTTTAAACGCCCAACCTTTTACAATGTATGGGGGGTCGAATGCCCATCTCCCTTTAAAAGGAGGAGCAAGGAAGGGAGTCGGGCAGTCGTCTCTGAACGTGAAGCTGTAATAAACGTACCTAAGAAATTTAAGTTTGTTATTCCACGGCACAAGTGGTAGCAGAGCGTGGTTACGTATGGCTTTTCCGAAAGGAACATCGTGGATCTACGAGCTGGCGAAGGAAGAATTGGTGTCAGAGTGGAAAAAAGGGGCCATTAAACCGGATGTCCAATGTGTAACAGCAACAGGAGAGCCGTTAAATGTGGTGTACACCGTTAAACTAAAAATAAAAATCAGGGGGTTCTCATGAAAGCATAACTTCTCAGTGACACCAAATCTGTCCTTTCCAGTGATACTAGGAACTGACTTCATGGAATTTACCGGGATGGTGTTGAATTTTATGAGTAACAAGTATACCTTCAACTTCACCGAAGAAAAATTCTGTTTACTCGAGGAAATTGATTGAGGGAATGACAATGAGAACCATCCCATGGGCGATCGAGAACGGATCAATACAGAAGTAATCAGTAAAAAGAAAGAGAAGCTGATAAGAAAATTCCCAGACGTGTTGACTAAGGCCTTGAGGACAACGAAAAACTTTCAATGTTCGATTCCATTATGTGATGACGACCCTGTACGATCGGCACCGTATAACCTAACCCCACCGAAGCTGAAACTTCTGAAAAGGCACTTGGAGGATTTGCTACAGAAAGAAGTCATAACAAGGTCGCGATCGAATTACGCCAGCCCAGCTTTCCTCGTAGAAAAAATGGGAGGGGGGCATAGGCTGGTGGTCGACTATCGAAAACTGAATAAGAAGGTTAAATTTGATTGCTTTCCCTTGCCCACCATTGAAGGAGCCTTTCAGCATTTTAAGGGGGCCAAGGTATTCTCCGTCATCGAACTTAACTCCGCCTACCACTAAATTCCCCTTTCGGAGGATTCACGAAGGTGCACAGCCTTCACGGCACCAATTGGGTTATACGAGTATAGGAAACTCCCATTTGGAATTTCGATTGGCGGGCAGACTCTTTCAAGGGTGCTGGATGAAATATTTCATGATATTAAATATGAATATGTGATAAATTATTTAGATGACCTGGTAGTGTATAGCCGATCCGAACAAGAGCACCTGAGGCACTTGGAAGAAGTACTCCATAGACTGCGAGACCAAGGTTTTACCATTAACCCTGAAAAGGTAATATTGTTCGCCGAGGAAATAAAATTTCTGGGCCATATAATATCCGGTGAGGGTGTCAAGGTAAACCCGGACAGAGTGAAAACTGTAATGGAGTTCCCAGCACCAAAAAACTTGAAAGGAGTAAATAGATTTCTTGGTATGTGCAGTTTCTACAGTAAATTTATTCCAAAATTTTCATCTATCAGTGCACCGTTGAACGAGCTTAAAAGGAAAGGTGCTCAACTGATATGGGGGTGCGAGCAAAAAAGGAGTTTTGATAACCTCAAGGAAGCGCTGGCGACGGCCCCGGTGTTAAGAGAGTAAGCCGACGCCAAATGGACGTTTAGGGCTACATGCAGCTGAGATATCGACGAGGGCGTGGGAAAAAATATTTATTGATTATGTGGGGCCCATCACGAGATCCCGATCAGGGAATATCGCCGTACTTGTAGTGGTGGACGCGTTCTCCAAGTTTACTGTGATGGTCCCAGTGAGGAAGATAGACGCTCAAACCACTGTGAGGGCACTGGCGAAAAATGTCTTCAGTAATTTTGGTACACCCAAGGTCATAGTTTCAGTCATCGGATTGTGCCGTGGAATAACAAACTTAAATTTCTTAGATACGTGTATTACAGCTTCACGTTCGGAGACGACTGCCCGCTTCCTTGCTCCTCCTTTTAAAGGGAGACGGGCATTTGACCCGATGACTGAAATTCTATTTACTAGTTTTCCGATAGATTTTAACCCTAAAAATCGTAATTCTGTGCTTAAAAATTTTCAAAATAAAAATTGTAATTAATATAATTATTTTAATAAATGACGGGAATCTCCATCACCAGTCACCGGCTATAACTTGTAATGCGTGTTGCCTAGATGTCTCCCGTTCCTTTCTCTCTTCTTTCTAGCTCACTTTTTGCATTAGGTCTCTGTATTTTTAAATGTTCACATATTATGTCATAAGGATAATACATACATTCAAATGATGAATTAGAGCAAATGTGAATGTGGGAATTGATAAAAGGAAGATGTTTTGGTGTTCGTTACTTTTCCTTACATATCCATAAACCGGCTAATCTTTGTGTCTACGTGAGAACTAATTTGTACATGATTCCCCAATACACCTTCGTTAAAAGTTAGTTATATATCTGCTTTAAAAAAGTCTTTTAACTAAATTACAATATGATGACTTCTTATTAGGTATGTACCTTTATTGAATATAGTAATAGGTGTAGTTTACTTATTCATCAAACGGAGAACAAAATCAATGATATTAAATTCCCAAGTATTGCAAAAGATTAACTAAAATCAAGTACATAATTTTCCATTACACAAGCTTTCAATATTTTGTTTACAAATAAAAATGATAAATGACCTTTTCTTAGTAGCATCATATATTTTAGGAGTATATGATGCAGGAAATTTGAAATCACTACATATTTATAATTACTATCTTCGAAATTCATACTTCATACACAACTTTTATATTTGTGATATTCCACAAAACATGGTATGAGACTTAACACATTCAATGCAGGCCCGATTTTCACGAGAGTCGTCAAAATCAGCTCGAAAAAAGTGAAAGCGCTTCGGAAGGGAACGACTACATCAATTGACGTGCTCCGCCAGTTGGAGTAGCCAGGATCATGTCTATTGACGTGCTCCACATTGAATGTGTTAAGGGAGGGCAGCCATCGCATGCTAGACAGTAAAAACTTGTCTCCTTCCTTTGTCATTTATATTGAACTCCCGGCACCTTTTTGGAGAGTTCTTTTTCTCTTATTTTTATCATTTGAACAAAGCATGGAAGGGAAATGTTTTGATAAGCCCATGATCCTTGGAGTGGGCGAAGGAGAGGGCCGTGTAATAGGTTTGCAAGAAGAGGGATGAGTAGGAATCTTATGACGGAGAGCCGGAAGTAATAGAGAGATACCCCGGGGTGGAATTTTAGGTAAAGAAAATAACTGTTTACAAGGAGGAGGTAGTAGATGTGGATGCCCAACTTCTGATACCATTTATAGGTCTTCCATTCTACTGGGTAGTGAGGCATAATTTGATCCAAATGATCTATGCCACCCATTGACTTGTTGTATTCAGAAGCAGCCTCCGGTTTGGAAGTGGAGCCACTTCCTAGCCGGCGAGGGGCATCTACCATTTGACTTACATACTGGGAGCTGATCATCAGCACATCCCTTCTGACTCTCCACTTAAGAACACAAACGCCATCAGAAGTGACGGCATCCAAAACTTCACCACTTTTTAGTTTTGTGGATAGGACGGAAGAGGGATTACCTTCCGGTTAGATCGGAGAGTGCTGGTACAATGGGTCCTCTGTTCCAATAGGTGGTGGGCCAGTTGTACACCGTTGTAGTAATTGTCCATAAATAATGATTATCCGGCATCAAGCCTTCCTTCCATTAATTTATTTCCAACAGTGTCCACATGACCTCAGCCTACTAAATTAGCATCAGGAGACCCAGTGTAGACAACAAATCTAAGAATTAAACCGGAAGGTTCGGTGAGCATGCAGAGTTTTATTCTCTATTTATGTTCCTTCCCCTTCAAAAAATATGGAATATTAATCCCCCCCTCCAAATATCATGAACTCATCGATACAGAGTTTATAGGTTGGAGTTACTAATGCATCCATGCGTGAATGAAAGAAAATCGAATTTTAAAAAGTCTGTCAGAGGTTCATATTGTTTGGGGTTTTTGGTGAAGAGTAGGCACCCATAAACCTTTAAACCACGTTGAAAACATGGAAAATTGGATAACATGGATAACACACAGTGACGTAAAAAAGATATACTTAATAACTTTAACTTTGACTTAACTTAATAACTTTATACTTTGGAAAAAAAAATCAGATAAAACCTTGTAAAATAAAAATATATGCACATCCTTTTAGGAAACCGATAAACATCGCAGGTACTAATTCATCAAACACGCTTGAAGTTCACAAGTAGGAAGGAAGGAAAACTAAAATAATAAATGTTGTCTTTATGGTGAATAATAATTCACTATGAATATATTACAGAACAATTATGCACTGAAAATATAACGTCTAAAAAAACAGAATGCACGCCTAGCGTAATTGTATTAAAGGAAATCCAGAAATGATAGAATCTCTAAATATATAAATAAAGACATACAAATATGTCTGACGGAAGACGAGCATTACGTTACTCAATCTATTAATTTCCTAAGGCGCATATTTATTTGTGAAAGAAGATGGTTAAATATACAAGTGAGTAAATGGTTAAATGATGGTTAAATAACAATGGTTGTAATATTGGAAAAAATTAATGGAAAAACACAAAAGAAATTAATCACTATTTTAAAAAAAGAAATGCTAATTAGCAGTACTCACTAACAATAAGAGAATGAGGTGTTGTCTTCGGAAAAAAGCTCCCATAACCAAAACTGACTACACTCTCTCATAGTAGGGTTCAAACGGGTGACTGAAGCACGACAACAGAGCCCTTACACATGACTGAGGGCAGCAGGAACCATTAGAAAGATGCATGTACCAAAGACAGGAACTCCTGGCAAGAGTCACCGGATATAACCTACAATATGGGAATTCCTGTCATGTCACAATGAAGGTGTTAACATGAAAGCACTACCGGTCTTTTATAAAAACAGTAAGAATGCCTGGATGACTCCAGATGTTTTTATATCGTGGATCAATGAAGATTTGGCACCATCGGTAAAGAGTCACTTACGTTCAAAAATGTTATAAGAAAAAGCACTACTTCTGTTGGATAACTGTCTTGCCCATCCTTTTTCTGAGTTTTTGAAATCGAGAGACTGAGATACTTGTAAAATTGTGGCAACGTTTTTACCAAAAAATACCACTGCCCTTATTAAGCCCTTGGATCAAGAATTCCTGAAAGCAGTTAATCTGAAGAATATGGCGTACAATATCAGATTGGCATGGAAGAAAATAACTTTAGCTACAATTCAAAATTTCTGGTCGAAGTGCATATATGTATATAGCAGGCGATAGCATGGAAGATAAAGATGAGTTTTTTTTGTTTTACGGCAGAAGATGCCTGTGAAGTTTCAAATGTTTTTGCTGATAGACTAAATAAAATGTGAATAATCTCACAGCCAGAGTGCGTGAAGATGAAGAAACTCTTGTATCTGCCCATAAGAGCGATGAAGAAATTATGGCTGCAGTTTAGAGCCACAGAAGAGCAGTTGCATTAGAGAGGGAGAATGAAGAAGTAGAAGATGAATGTGAGGTAGAATGCCAAAAATAGGAAAAGGATTAGAAAACATCAGTGAAGTGATGAACTGGTTAGAGAGACAGAGCGATTGTCATCATCTTCATCTTTTACATTTGCAAAACATTAAGACTTATGTGACAAAGAAACTCTATCAACTATCGCACCAAAAGATAATATCAGAGTAATTTAGTAACTCCTGTTAAAGTAGGGGATGAATTTAAATCATAAAACATCAATTGCTATTGTATTACAAAATTAAATTAGTTATAAAATTTAGCTTTCTGGGCTTTTTGTTGTTTCCCATGCAGTTTCCCACAATAACTCGGTTTTCCAATAACGTGGTTGTAAACTCCGTCACAATAGACCCACGCTATAACTGAATTTATATAACTGAATTATTCTTTTTTCAGGAAGCAAAAAATGATTAGATTGTTTGAAAAAGCAGCAATTCCTTTATTAAAACATATGTTTTGTGTTACAAGTAATGAAAATTTTACCTGAACAAGGAATGTTTCGCACGTCACAGGATAAACAAGGTAAAATGCTTTCAGATGAAGCAGTGTAGTAGTATAATAAGGACTTTTAAAGAAATTTAGTTGTTATCGGAAAAATACCCATGAAGGTTTTAACCCATTTATGCCCACTCGGTTTATTTCGACCCACTAAGTAATAAATACGTTATGAACAACTGCCAAAGAATATATTGCGACAAAGTTTATGAATGAGTTGTAGGGAATCATACCAACATGGCTAAGGTATCACCTTGTCTTCTTCCTCCGCCTTAATTCTCACAGTGCCAGTAAACTGGATGGCTGGAAGACATGTCGATTCATGGGAAAGTAAGTATTTTGCACTTCTCTATCAAAGGTTTATTGAATTTTTACTTATTTTAAGTGCAATGATGAGGGCGAGGGATAAGTGATCCCAGGATGAGCGGTGGCGACCATTGCACACCAAGACCATCATGCATGGTGAAGAGCCACATCCTCCACGAGGAGCCCCCAGTTTTCGCTGAACATGACGAATCTAGACCTATCTGCTGGTCGATTAAGAGCTCCCCTCACTATGGTGGTTCTCTGTGCCTAGGGTGCCTGCATCTGGCGGGGCAGAGGGTAAGAAGATGCTAACAGAGACTCAGGATACAGGGCGACCTCCTGGTTTCATTTAGCATTGCCCATGCATGCAGGGCTCTGCATGGGCGGACCACTTATTTCCCTAGCTACTCGTGAGACTAATAATGGACCAAAATAATTAAATTTTTGTGGAGGGCACAAATCTGCGAACTCCTTCTAAGGACCTTGGTCTAATATCTCCAATGGAGGAGGAATCACTGCTGGCGAGCCCTGGTGGGACTGCCTATGAAGGCTCCTCTATCAATCCATCCTTGTCCTTGGGAGACCTTCGCGGAACCTCACTCTCCTTAGTCGCCCCTCAAATCCTTTGGGGGGAGGCAAATGGCATTCCAACACCTGACTCATCTGAGTCTAACCAGAAAGAGGCAATGGGGCAGACTCAGACTCAGGTGCCTCTGCAATCACCTTGGGGAGCTTCTCTTAAAAATTAGAGAGACTGTCAACAAAACCCAAGCCGAGCAGGGCATCCAGGAAGAGGCTACACAAGGATCTACGCTGCTAGGGGGTCTGCTACGACCCCAAAGCAGCACCAAACAAAATGAGCCGGACCCCAGGAGACATTCACATGGATGAGGAGGTGAAGAGGGCTAAGACTGTGCCCAGGCCATCTTAAGCAGAGGTAACTAAATACCTTAAAAAGATGGCCATAGTGCCCTCTTTCTTCACTGATACTCATCTGTAAAACAATGGCAATAAATTTTTTTATGTCACCAATGGTAACAGTTTTCCATTGAGCAAGTCAACTATTAGGCGAGATCTCATTTATTCTCCTTTTCATCTGAATCTTTTGGCTACACATTTGTCTGCTGTTTGATATGGCTGAAGAGATCTTTATCAACAAAATAATTAAAACAATCAACTAAGAAACTGTTTTCATTGAGCTCTGTTTCCTCAGTTATACCTGTCAGGCCCGTGAAAAACAATGCCAGTGTCGATTATAATTTTGGTATCTTCATACATATGCTGTAAGTACAATTTTTACCAAGTGGCCGGGCTATCCTCTCCTATGCCTCAAAAACCCAAGTTTCTCTCTATTTACACAATTGAAAGCCTTTTCATAGTCGATGAATGCTAGGTGTCTCCCTAAATTAAATTCTATGCATTCTGTATTTTTCTGTTTTAGCGAGAAAACGTCATCAGTGAATGATCATCCCTTTCGAAATTCAGCTTGTTCCTCAAGCAATACTCTTCCCAAGATAGTGCAATGCCAATCATTAACACATTCAATGCGGAGCACGTCATTTGACATATTCCTGTCTACTCCGACTGACGGAGCACGTCAATTGGCGTGGTCGGTCCATTCCAAAGCCCTTTAAACTTTTTAAGCCGATTTTGACGACGTCCATGAAAATCGGGTCCTCATTGAATGTGTTAATTATTTTAGCATGCAATTTGTAAGATATGTTTGGTAAGCTGTTACCTCTGTAGTTTTCTGTCTTGCTACAGCCTTCTTTTTTTAATATAGAGATGACTTAGGCAATTCGCCAATCGTCTGGGATATCATATTTCTTCCAGCACATATTAAATAAGTGTAATAGTCATGTCCATATAAGCCATCCACTTTGCAAACAAGTGATCCAAATGCCAAAGGTAGCGGCTGATCCGCAGGTGACCCAAAATAAAAAGGGGTCCTATCGGCCAGTGCACCGACTGAATGAGGGTTCTCCTATATAAGTCGGGGCCCAGGTGAGATTCGCGGAGACTTCCCTGTGTGTGTGTAGGTGACACGATATAATTAAGCACGCCAATGCATGGACAGAGTGAAAAATATGAAAGGTAAGGGAGGAGGGCGGGGAAGGGAAAGGTGGTGTCAACGATACCTACAGAGCAGCTGTTGTGGATGGGCAGCTGCATCGTGGTATTCTAGACTGTGTCACCCACATGCACACAAGGAAGTCTCCGCGAAATATCTGTTTTCCTTTGTATCCACTTTGTATTCCTTAAGTATATTATCAAGTTCTATCTCTCAATCATCTCAGGCTCAACTTTGTGGAAGTTCATTTAATAAATGGAAAGGAAAACTTTGTCTTATTCCACCAATTTATTTTAGAGTACGACTAGTTTCGATGCAGTGACATCATCTTCAGGTACCTGGAGCGACGTCATCTTCAGGTCCTGAAGATGATGCCGCTGCGTTGAAACTTGTTGTACCGTGAAATAAATTGGTGGAATAAGACAAAGTTTTCCTTATCATTTATGAGTTCTATCTCGTTTGTTCACAGACCTTGAACATTCCACGTTACAATATTTAGTATATTCCTTATTCATTAATCTGGTCCTGTTCTTTCCGTGGTCATAGTCTGTGTATTCCAGTCCTATTCTGATCGACTCATTGTGAGACAGATGAGTATATAATCTTTTCTGTGGTTAGGTTGTCAGCCAGTCGCAATACCCCCAACCTGGAGGGCCAAGGTTTTCTGTCAGGTTTTTCCTTCCCTTAGCCAGTTTTGGTTCACCCTGGGTATTTCATTTCCCCAGTACCACTCATATCTGGGAGGCATTCTCCTATGTGCTACCTGAGGAGGTGCCCGATGGGGGACCAACAAACCCACATGAGTTTAGATTGATAAGGTATCTCACTACTAAATATAAAAAATGAGAAAGTATGAAGAGGTACATGTTTTGAGAAAAATGTATTTGAATTTTTCAAAATAATAATATATGCACTAAATTACAACATTTTTAATTGATGACATAATATTATGCGAAGCTGCTTTTTCTTTCAAAAGAGCATTTGTGCTTGGCTGTAAGGATCATATGTCCGGAGATATCGAGGACTAATCAAATATAAATTTATAAGGTGATACTCAATTTTTCATACTCCAGTAACTAAGCCAATGGATGCATGTTTTCCAAAGCAATTGGGTACGGTCAACAATGTAGTAAAACAAAATACGTCCAGCAAATACCTTAAAAATCAGGGAGGACAAGGGCAATTTTTAGTTTTTTTTGGTCGTTATGACTTGAAATTATCCAAAAGGATAAATAAAAAACCGCCAAGAATGAATTTATGCGTAGCATCGGACTGAACCGTCATTCTTGTCAAGTCAAGTACTTAGCACATGGATGTCAGTAATAAGTACTGATGCCTAAGCACTTAAGTACTCAGATTCCAAGGTTAGCACTTAACAGTGAATACTTGATACTCGGATCCATCAATGTAGTGTACTCAGTGGGGAAGCACTCGCAATACTAGCACTCTCTACTGGCCTGTGATGACAATACTTCCTTGATGCAGGCATCCCATAGGCTCAGGGCAAAAAAAATATACACTTCATAGACCCAGGTACGTGAAAATATAGACCAAAACAGACTCATAATATGCATGAAAATTAAGGCAAATCGGACCAGATCTGCATTATTATGCAAAAATATGCAAAAAGCTTTGTCTGGTTTGTGTGGTAGAGGTTTTAGTACCGGTGAAAATTGAGAGAAACGAGGTAGTTGCAAAAATTGACAATTTTACTCATAAAGTACAGCTATTGCTAAACAAAGCAGAAGAAAAAAGCAGCAGAGCCTGGCTGTGGCGCACATTCCAACTTCGCAGTGCTGTGCTGGCTGCTTCAGTGTAAATTGTAGCTTACCTTTGGCCAAAATATAGACCCTGCCCCAAAATATAGACCGATTTGGACCAAAATTCAGAATATCGAGCAATTTAAACCATAAGCAAAAAGATCGACATTCCATATTCTCTATATACCATATGGGATGCCTGCCTTGATGTTAACAAATGGATGAGAAGTACTGGAAATACCAGCTATATGTACTAATCTGGTTCTAAATTACATTAGTTGTGTTGTCTGGATGATTAGTGAACAAGGCTAGAAGTTTGAATCCTTAAGCTTTTAACATTCTCAACCCTTTTTCATTGAAGTCACCATTTTGCAACCTCATTCCATAAGTATGTATGGGGTGGCTACAAATTTCCTTTCTTTAATAAATGTATTCACTGACTCAGTTATAGCTTTCCATTACTAAAAATACATAAGCCAGAATTGTGTTCAGAAAGAGATTTATTTATGTATTAACATAATGAACTAGAAACATACTAATCTACTAAAACCCAGATAGCACGCAAGCTTACAACAAACTTGTCATAGACTTGATTTTAACTACCACAACAAACTTTGCAACAAGGGCAAGTTTGCAACAAGTCTGCAGCAAACTCATGATTACATTTCTTACATTAACCTAGCAGTTTCAATATTGTAAATGGAAGTTTGAAACAATTATGCCCCAAAGTCTCCTACTGTAAAACCGCTCAAACCTGAGTGCAACTTTGCAGCATCAGACTTCACGCAAACTTGTTGCAAGTCTGCCCTGACAAGTTTGTCATGTCACAGGTATGAAGGGTATGAAAAGTTTATCATGGCAAGAGAAATACCAGTTTATGACATTTATTTGTTGGGGCAAGAGAAAAACATGCATGACATTTGACACTGGAAGCCAAAATCAAGTGTGAGGTAAGTTTGACACAATCTGCAACCTATAATGTCATTCGATGACCATAAATGTCCCACACAGCACATAACTATCTACAGAATTAATTAAGAATCTATATCTGCATATCTTCTGCATCACAGTGTTTAAATCAATGTATTCTCATAATATGTATTTCAATAGGGGAACTTGACTAACAACTGCATTCACCTATAAAGCAACTGCGGCCCTCAAAATTGGATTTATTTTCCTGATTATTTCCCAGTTTTCTTTTATTAATGCGCATGAATGCATTCACGAATGAAGCCGCATGGGTTCATGCATGGTGAGAACAGAAAGCAACCTATTATTTGTTCTGCCTGATTGCAAACATATCAAACATATGCGTAGGAGTGCATGTTAGTTGATGCGTAAACTGACCGCCATGCCCATCTAACTGGCAATTTATTTTCATGGAAATTGTTGATGGAAACGATGAAAACATCTATTAAAATTTAATGATGAAAAATGTATTTGTTTGTTGCTGTAGGTGAAATATATAAATAAACTCTGTTTCGTTTTTGTTCATCATCAAGCCAACCGGAAACTCTTTATGTGTAACTATCATGCATCAAAAATTATGAGTTCGTGATCTTAAATAAAAATACATCAGCACATAAACTTTGAATATATCATTGTTAATTAACTTTAATTATAATGCCAATAAAACCTATACATGAAAGTGAGGCAACTAATGAAATCCATTCGATTCCATTAGTTGCCAGAGATGAGGACTTAAATTGGCATATATTCTAGAAGGTAATGTATCCTTTCAGAAAGCATCCTTTCTATCTTCTCCACATTTTGCTAGCATTTCATTCTGTGGGGGGATATTAGTTTTAGAGGCAAAATAAAAGAAAAATGCGATTGAGACTCCTATGACATGCATAATGTGGATGATACACATGAAGTGTGAGCTTTCTGTCACGGTATCACAATTGGCAAAATTATGTATTGAAATTCCCATTTACAATTAGTGGTCCTTGAGCTTCTAGTCAGCCTCTCCCCGTCATCTTCTACCTAACTTCCCCCAACAAGGGCTAAGGTTTTTTTGCCTGATACCTCACCCTCCCATCCCTTGACCACTTGCATTCTCGATGTCAAAGGAAGGCAATCCCTGGTCCCAGCAGTGCCCCATCACTTAGGGCACACGCAACCGCCAGGGGCACGAAGGGTAGTACTTTTATGTTTTGGGTCGCTTCAGTCCGCTTGTAAGGAGGGAGGAAGGGCTCCGTTCAATGGTTTCCATATGTTGAGAACTATGCGAGAGGGACACTAGCCAGGTTTGGAGGATGGAGGAGCCAGGTTCGGAGGAGGACGCTAGCCATGTTCCCAGAACCTTTAAGACACTTGAAGAGTAAAGATCACCCACGAGAGCAATTCTTAGACTGCTATGCTGGGAGTGAATTGGGATTTTATCCCAATCTTAGTGATCTCGATTTCCATCAGACTTTACATTTGGTAAACATAGCCCTTTAATTCTATTTTTGAAAACTGAATCAATGTAAGTAATAATAAGCCTGCAGAATTTGAACTCTCCACGTTTTACCTCAAATCAGTATGAAGATATGGTGTAATGTTAAAAATACACCTTTATAATAATCTCCAGCATTCATTTTGTCTACTTCCCAGTCTTCCTACTTTATAATCTTTTAAATTTTACTTTCAAACGTTTTTTTACCTTATTTTGTTTTTTTGCATGCATTAAATTTTCTCTTCTCTTTTAAGAGGAATAAAAGAAGAAATAAAATTGGAAGGGGAGCAATGTGAAGAGGCTACTGTAGAATGGAAGTATCAATTGGTTAAATAAATTTGTGTTTAAATAAAATGTTACTATCATTTTATCACTTGAGATTAATACTTAATATAACTATGAGAGAGGCATTTCAGCTGCTCTTTCTTAAAAATACCTTTAACCTATGCAACGATATGGTATCTTAAGACAATTGTCTATAATCTGATACATAACTATGAAAATTACATTTGGCACCTTCTAGCTTCCATTGATAAAATATTATTATTCCATCATTGCTCCCTTAAAACAATAGTAGTTGGACTTGGACTTAATGCTTATAGGATCACTTCAGTCCACTCGAGTAAGGGGGGAGGAAGGATTCTGTTCAATGGTTTCCAGATGCTGAAAACCTTGAGAACTATGCAAGAGGGACACTATAGCCAGGTTTGGAGGACGAGCTTCTCCCAGAACTTTTTAGATGCGAGCAAAGATTGCCTGCAAAAGCAATTCTTAGACTGCTAAGCTGGGAGCGAATCGGGATTTAATCCCGATCTCTATGATCTCGGGCGTCATCAGACTTTACATTTGCTAAGCTTAGCACATTATTTTTTTTTTTTAGAACAGTATCAATGTAAGTACAAATAATCCTGCAGAATTTGAAATCTCCACAATATATATGTATATCTCTAAGAGGAAGTCTCACCACCATGAAAATGGTAGTTACCTAGGTCACTCACTCAAACTCAACGAAATTTAGTCGTTTTGAGCATGATAAATACCTTAAATTTGAGATAATACCCACCATTGTAACATAATATAAACACGAATATTATCTAATATTCCTATGAAACACTGAAAATATTTCAGTGGAATGCTTTGATACTAAGATATGCACCATGTAATTTTTTTGCCAGAAAATGACTCCAAGCTCCTCTTTCACAAATATATAATAACCTCACAGTCTGGAACTCAGTAAAAATCACTATGAGAAGTTTGCATATCATAAATAACCATCACCGACTCAAGGGAATTACCAAGTGAATAAGTCAAAGAATCTCCTCTAACTTGAATGTTGGCGGTGGAGGTGGTTGCATTTCGACGTTCCGTTGTTTTTTAAGTTTTGTGTTTTTGTCATGGTCCTTATATTCCTGGCCATGGTCCTTATTTTATAGGGACCTTGGTTTTTGTATTTTGTGTACATTGACTCATCATCATCACACATCACATCATACATCAATGACTCGATGGTTGAGTATGGAATGCAAAGTGGTATTTTATTTAAATTTGGTTACACTATCCATAAGAGGAATGAATGAATCATAGGTATGATTTCAATATCGTGGCTTACTTAGAATCTCAAATTACAAAAAAATCCTCTGTACCGAATTAGATATTTTGTATGGCCGCTTTGACAGTTGTGACGGTGTAATTAATGATATTGCAGTTGTGATACACCATGGAATTTGTGAAATAATTTTAGAAGCCGAAGATCGATGTTTTTCCATTCTGCCATGAGCTATTTTAATCGGATTTTTCGTGTGAAGCCAACCGTATAATCAGTGGAACAGGAATGAATCCCTGAGTGTAATCAACGAAAGATGTGAGTGAAGACATGAAAGAAGGACGTCGCCAATTTTAGGTAAGATACTCTCCTATTCTTTTAAACATCGTTAATTGAACTTGTATGCATTGTTTGACTTATGTAATTCATGAGGAAACCTTAGAATACAAAATCGTTACATCTCTCGTACTTCTCTGTAGGGTTTCGAGCAAGAACCTTAGAAGTTGGAACCAAGGACCTTATAAGTACACATTTATGGCAGTTCTAAACTTGTGGGAAATTGATTAAAAATTATATGGTTGGCAAACCCATTTTTAGTGTTACCAGGGGAATCCATTTGCTAACAGAAAAATCAAAAAAGGAGTGTCATTTTCTCATAAATGATCATAGAGCCAATTTAATCCTTTTTGGATCAATAGACATGGAATGACCCATGCATAGTCTTTTCCCATCGTTTATAAGGAATTATTGGCATTAAAGAATGTTTCAGAGGTCACTTAGAGGAATACTTTTGCTTCAAGCATGTTAAATGAAAGGCTTGGTTCTATTCAACACTTTTAATTTCTAAAATCTGACCATATTTTTGGCACATCTTCACATCTAGATAATGGCTTGTTTGCCCGCGATGGCACGCACGAAAGAAAAAATTTCTACTCAGCACACTGCGGCCTCCTTTGTTCAACACTTCATCTAATCTACTATTTTTGAGCTCTTTTCAAGTTACAGTCCATAAATAAGAAAAAGAATCTTTGTACATATTACATTTTATTGCGTATCAGTCGAATCCCCGCCGGCGCGTGCCATCGCGTTACAATATCTGCTTGAGGAGTTTTTGAGACTTGACTCGATCAATCTCGCAGTTTACATTGCTATTTCGCTACATTTGTTTCCCCATTACATTGTCTAAGGAGAGGATGACTTAGGTATGGGTGAGTATACCTCCTTTGGTTTCGACCCTAGGGTATATATTTCTCTCCGATTCAGTCTGAAAAGAACTCGTGAGGGAAGCATACGCTAGTTCCATTTGGTGATCGCTACCTTGTGTTCAACGCCCTGTACCAGTGCACCTTGCGAAAGTAATTATAACTGTAAGTATATGTAAATGTACATTCGTGGATCTGGTGAATGTCACAACTGTAGTATCATTTCTATTGAAATGTGTTCATAAATATGCCGAAAATAGCTCTCTTTTTTCAATAAGGAATCAAAATGCCGAGCATACACTTCCCGACCATGAGTGAGCCTGAAAGACATAACATACTGAAAATGCTTGACAGTGAGAGTGAAGGGGAATATGCAGATTTGAGTGAGAGCGGTGATGAGGAATGCGACAACACCATTTACCGTTCGGACGACTCATTTTCTGAGGAAAGTGAGGATGAGCAATCGCCCGCAACAAGAGCTTTTTCCTTCGTGGGAAAAAACAGTGTGACAGAGTGGTCTGCTGCGAAGTCAAAAAAAAGATCCAGAAATGAGAGATGCAATTTGCTGAAACGTCTACCTGGACCTCTGGGTAACGCACGAAATGTATCAGATATTTTGGGTTCTTGGCAAATTTTTTTTCCAGATGATATATTATCAGATTTTGTTTTGCTCACAAACACAAAAGTTCGAAGTGTTCAGGGTAGTTTTCTGCGTCAAAGGGATGCAAGGGAAACGAACCTAATTGAACTCAAGGCCCTTTTGGGATTACTGTATTTAGCTGGGGTGCAAAAGTCGAACCATAAAAATATTTTTGATCTGTGGAGAGCAGATGGAACAGGAACTGAATATTTTAGACTTGTAATGGGTGTAAATAGGTTCAAATTTTTGCTAAGAATGTTGAGATTTGATAACATTCACGAAAGAAACGAATTGAAGAAAAAAGACTAGTTTTCCCCAATTAGGGACATATTCGAAACTTTTGTCAGTAATTGCCAGAATAATTACAGTATGAGTGAAGAAGTTACAGTAGATGAGAAACTTCCACAATTCTGGGGTAGATATAGTTTCCATGTGTTTCTAAGTATGGGATCAAAATATTTGCCTGTTGTGATGCAAAAACATTTTACACCGGTAATATGGAAGTGTACATTGGAAAACAAAATCAGGGCACAGATAAAATTGATTACAAGCTAGACTCAGTGGTAAAAAGACTGGTTCAGTACATTTATAACACTGGAAGAAATTTCACCCTTGATAACTGGTTCATGTCCTACCCGTTAGCACTTCATCTTCTAAAACATTGTGCAACAACAGTAGGAACGATAAGAAAAAATAAGGGTGAGATTCCACCCATGTTCATCGCAAAGCGAAAGAGTAGTTGGAAATAGTATTTTTGTTTTTCAAAAAGAAAGGACGCTAGTGTCATACAAACCTAAAGCTAACAAAGTTGTATTGCTCTTATCAACAATGCATCAAGATGATATTGTGTAACCTCAAATGAATAAACCCGAAATTGTTATGTATTAAAACTCCAAAAGAGGTGGTGTAGACGTTTCAGATAGTTTACAGTCCACTTACAGTGTCTCTCGCATATCATGCCGATGGCCGCTAACACTTTTTTTTACCTTGTTGAACATTGGCGCGATCAATAGCATTGTTATTTACAAATCTAACTCAGGTAAATATGTTAGTCGTAGGGAGTATTTGAATAATTTTGTTAAACTTTTGACCAGAGATAACATGCTGAAAAGGGAGAAACAGCAAAATATCCAATTATCTCTGCGACTCTGGGTGCGGGAAATATTGGGTATACCTGTGAGAGGAGATAACGTGAGCTGCCATGCTGATGGCCGATGTGCTTACTGCCCATCTCAAAAAAATAGAAAAACAAAGACAGCATGCAATACCTGTAAAAAGCCCATTTGCCGGGAGCACTTTGTATTGAACTGCATATCATGTTCCCAAAATGCCGACGGAATTGATGACTGATTGTGAGTCGTATATAGTAATGTTTTTCTTGTAATCAGAAAATTTTCTCTTATGTTCTCTATGTTTATGGCTTAAAATTGAATATGATTCGTTGGTTAAACATTTTTTTAACCGAACCTGTTAAATAAATGTTCTTTTTAGTACTTATTAGTGTTTATTTAGCTGTATACAACCCATCGGTCTTTTCCCCGCCCCGCGTGCCGCGTTACAATAAAAGCGTGTGCTACCGCGGGTTAATAAGCAAGTAGTAGGGCAAGTAGTAGCTCTAGGGCATTTAATGGGAATTTTGGTTTAGATTTTTTTGGGAATTGTCCACTGCTTAATAATTGTGAGCCCTTACCATGGACAATAACCTTGATGCAGTTGCAGGGGCGTCGGAACTATTTTCCCTGGGGTGGGGGGGGACAACCTTGAAAAGGGCCCGCATTTTTTTGTGGATAGGAGGGGGTAGAGACTAGAATTTCGCTAAAAGAGCATACAAAGGTGTGAGAATGTGTGTCAGAAGGGAAAAAGCAAGCTGGAAACAAGTGGAATTTAATTTTTATTTATGAAGACTATTCATTTCTTAGAAGTTTTCGTTGGAACTATATTGTTCACGTTATTCCATTAAGATTACAAAGGGTTAAAAGCAATTCAAAAAACTTTCCTTCATTCAGTGCTCCTACTCACAAATTCATACATAATTTCCTCCAGCAACAGCTTCAAAATAAGGTCTTTATGCGTAAGGAGTAAGAGCATATGTGGTAATCTCTTTTGCCGCATAGTGGATTGCATATAGATCTTTAACCTTTTCAGACCACTGAAGGATCTCTCGCATGAAGTAGATGAGGCAGGTACTGCAGTCAACAGCTAAATAATGAGGCAAGTCACTTGCTCGAGGAGATCCTCCCTCATCATAGGTGACAACCAGTTTCAGTGAATCGGCATTATGCTTTTGGGTCTTTGATTCAATGAACATGGTGTCTGCAATTTGAAGTTGGGAGGCCAACTTAGCTACAGGGCTGATCAACTCGACGCGTTGACTTGAATTTTACCCAATCCAACAGAGATATGTAGTCTTTCCAAAGCTGGTCCTTTACAGTTAGTCGAACAGGTACGGGTGATGCTCTTCTGCCATGCTGTTCCAACTTCTTCGGAGGGGCCCGGATCCTTGGGGGGGCAGGAATCATGAGCCCAAGCACGTGTTTATTGTTTAGTGTCTCGGTTTCTGCCCACAAACAATCAAGGTCAAATTCGCTCATTGCACTGAACGTGTCATGCAGACTCTAAGCGGACTGTTTTGCTCTAGTCACAGTGTAATTTCTTTCCGCAAAGCCTTCGCAAGCTGCTCTGCGGGTTCACAACTCAGAAGTGAAATTTTCAAAGCATGACTACTGAAAATTTGCTCATTTTCCCCAGATAATCCCAAAGAGAGGCCTTACCTCATCATTCATGTTGATGGAGATGTCATTGAGCATAATATCCAAGGTTTGTCTCACTCGTAAATAATTCTCTAGGAATCTTTGCAACGCAGCTATGCATATGAACCAACAAGTCAGACACACCATGCGTAGTCGTAGTCTTCTACATCTACAAAATACCTTGCAAGCCACCTCAGGGGTATGTGGCAGGGGCTTGTTTTGTAGGGGCTTGAATTTTATCAGACCCAGAATCACTTAAGCATGATTCAATAACGATGTCGTTGTAAATCTGCTTTCTTTTAGCAGACTTCATGATATCTTTTGAAACTTTTTCTAGGAGACATAGGCAATCATATGTCTCATTGTTTGGCTATTTCTTGAATGACTAAGTCCGATGCATGATTCAAGCAGTGTACAAATATTGATTTTGGTTAGTCATCCATAACCAATTTTTGCACACCATTAATTCTTCCGGGCATGGTAGCTGCGCGGTAAAACCAGTGTCCACAAAGAAAATTATTGCTCAGGCCAAATCGTTGAAGAACATAAAAAATTGTCATATTCGCAGATGACACTGTCCCACTTGATATGCAATACAGGCCAACGAAGACTTCGTGCACTTCTAAAGTCGCCTTGCTGACATAGTGGAAGCAAATGAATAGCTGTTCATCACCTGAGGTGTCGGTGGTACCATCGGCCATCAACAAAAAGAATAAACTTTCCATTATGTCCCAGACCAGAGTGCGAAGGACCTCGTGCGACATAATTTCTCCAAAGTTTTGAGTCCCGTGAGGCCTGCTTTGCGGGTCTCTAAAGAGGTCTTCCAAAAGGGCCCGCTTCGCCTGAAAGGGGGGCCTCCTGCCCCCCACTTCCGATGCCACTATGCAGTTGGACTTGCACGTTCAAATGACACCTAGAGTGGGACTGGTAGGAGCAATTACTATTGCTCCAGGTAGGGCCACCCATGCCAGATAAATCCATGGGTAGAAGCCAGATGAAAGGTAGTTCATGTGATGGTTTCACATTAAACATACGTTTGGGCAGGGCAATGGCAATCACACCCCAAACTTTCATTTCCCAGAACAATGAAGTCAATCTAAGATAATTGAACCCTGGCAACTAGGAGATGCCGCCCACTAGGACAGATGTCATGCCCAGCAGCAGGGGAGGAGAGGCCTCTGGGGTCATCATCATATGGAATTCTTCGGCAAAAACATCATCATAAGATACCAGGACAAATGAAGAGAAAGAGAAGTATAAGAAGATGAAAAGGTGATCAGCGGTAAAAGTAGGAAATTGTAATGTTAGGACAATGAGAAGTTTTAGAGAGAACATGAATTGCAGGCTTGATGCTCAAGTTCGGTAAATGTCACTTCACCTATGATGAGGTGAATAACTTGAGTCACATAATAACTTAAAATGGCATTTCCCCTGTTCCGATGAAGCTTTTGGCTGCATGAAATTATTCCTCTCCAACCTGCACAAAGGAGTTGCTGTCTTATGGTTGGGCCATTTATCACCAAAAATTTGTAAAGAAAAACTATGCCAATATAGAAAAAATATGCCAAAATAGCCCTTGATAAGACTGCTAAGAAAGGGGACAACATTCAGTAGATCAGACGACTACAGACTGCAATGGGAAATCCAAAAACTGCCCCCAACAAGTCTAATTCTGTAGTTCACAGATTTCAGAAAACCTTATGTTTCCACAGATGCCTCCAATTATGCAAGAGGCATAGTCCTATCACAGGAGATAATTGGGGAGAGCATCCCATGGCAATGGCTCTACAATGCTGAATGCTGCCAAAATTAACTACCATATTTTTCAGCCTATAAGAGGCACCAGCAAATAAGACGCAACCTAGTTTTGGCCACCTATTCTGGGCTCATTGGACATTGATTATATAAGATACAGGGATAATTTCTGTGGAATTTTTTTTTAAAACAAGTCTTATAAGCCAGAAAATATGATTCTCAACAGCAGAGAAAGAGCTCCTTGGTATTGTGAGGGCTGTAGGTCATTTTAGATGCAATCTCTACAGGTGGAAGTTCAAAATTATCACAGACCACACCACACTCAAATGGTTATTCAGTAAATAGGACTTGGATCAGTCACCTGGTATGATGGATACTTAAATTGAGCAAAGTCAGCAACAAAGTTATACTTAAGCCAGGGAAACTTCATTCAAACACCGATGCACTTAGCTGAAAGGTATGCACAGTCATGCAGGAACCAGGTATTAAATTGTCCAACAGAATGCTGATGCCAAGTGTAAATGGTTACAAAAATGAAGGGGATTCCTAATAAAGGATGGCATTTAGCATTAAAGGAACACAGATGGTGATAGAGGCCCTGAGAAGTTGAGAGGGGAAATAATCAAAAACTTCCATGAACATCCCTTGTCAGGCCATCTAAGGGATGTAGCCTATGTTGGAACGGGTGTAAGAATTGTTCTGGTAGCGTGGAGTGGCATAGGACTTGAAAAATATAATAAAAAACTACATTGAATGTAACAGCCATAGTCTCAAAGGGAAAATAAGGCCACCAATTTTTAGGAATTGCCCTCCTCAAACAAGCCATTTGATTTCCTACCATTAGACACCATGATTGGCCCTCTTCTACTACGTGAAGATGAGAATAAATACATACTTTCCATTATTGATAATTTTTCTCATTTATCTGGACATGATTCCATTACCAGACCAGGCAGCAGAGACAATTGCATCAGCTTTCATGAGATTGTGGATTCAGAGGTTTGGTGTACCTGATAGAATCCTTACAGACCACTACTCATTGGAATTCTTTAGGATTGTTTGTAACCTAATGACATTTTCCCAGTTTTGCATGTTCCACTACCAACCCCAGCCTAACAGAAAAGCAGAGAGGGTACACAGAACAGACAGAACAGAAGCCATTGGGGGCCATTCAAGTATTACATAAGGTGATTTTGGCACCTTTTTGATCCCCCTCCTCCCCCATTTAAGACAACGTGAGAGTTCATGAACCCCTCCCAATGTTACGTAACTTGTCAAACATTTTTGGAACCGTTCAGATAGATAATAATTCATATGCGATTCCACGTCCAAGTGCAAAAAAATTAACCTTACCACCGCCTGTTTTTAATTTTTTGTACAAAATCATAGGCCCTTTTGAGAAACAATGAAATATGAATTTTTCGTCAGATATCGATAACGATTTTCGATATTCTGTGATTCACTGTAGGCGCGACTCGCAAAACACTAGAACTTCACAAATGCGATGTCTCGAAACTAATGAACACAAGGTATTGATCATACCTTTTTCTATAGTCTAGCATAATTCAGGCGTACTACTGCAGAGTCTTACTGCAGAGACTTACATAGTCAGATTTTTCATCCAGCAATGATTTAATAATGTAAGACTTGGTGCTTTCCTGGCGCACGATGTGAATGAATTCTTCACGAGATTCCCACCAGGTGAGATGTTCAGCCAGAGCTGACGTTTCAATGGCTAACTCTGCCATCGTCCTCAGGGCGTTGAGTGCTGGGTCAAAATTGGTCCGGGTTTATAAATCTTCCGGCCGTGCGTCAGGTCGTTTCTGATTGGCCGTCATCCATCAGAAATGACCGGAAGATATATAAACCCGGACAAATTTTGACCCAGTACTCAACACCCTGAGGACGATGGCAGAGTTAGCCATTGAAAAGTCGGCTCTGGCTGAACATCTCACCTGGTGGGAATCCCATGAAGAATTCATTCACATGATTGAATAAGTTGATAAAATACGATCTCTGTAGTAACTTAAATCTAATGTTAGATTGTCTAAGACCCCTTCACCCCCCTATGTAAGACAACATAAGAAAAGCTCAACCCCCCTCCCTTCCCAAAACATCTTACGTAATACTGGATGGCCCCTTATGTAAATGACGGGAATACAGATTGATACATGTGGCTTAGGATGGTATTTATTTTTAAAAATTCAGAAAAGTAATGTTTTCCACCCCTAAAAAAGGCTGATGTGGAATGTGACTTTACCAGTTAAAATCCTGTCAGCATTAGTTGTCAGGAACCCTTGCACCAAGGTCCCTAAGTACTTTGAAACTAAATATGCATTATGGACACCATAAGCACCTTACCTATCAACACTCTACTCATCAACAGCCCTGAGGATGATGGAAAAGTCTTCCATTGAAACATCACTGGAGATGGAGAACCATACCCGGTCAGAAGCCCGAGAGAATTTCACTAGAATTATTCGCCAGGTAAGCATCCAGTCGTACACTCTCTACCTATGTAAAAGGCAATAGTAAAGCTCTTATGGGCTGAAATTTCATTGATTTCTTCAAATCTCTTTAGGTTTCTGAATTATGGTCCCATGCAGTTCAAGCCACCCATCAGGATGCCACCCATCACCACTGCATCACCAAGATTAAGCCTGCACCATTCCCTTCCTCTATGAGACTCTACCCCTCTATCTCCTCCCTGCACTGGCAAAAGGTACCCATGCCCCCTTAGCCTGCATCCAGAGGAATGATTGTCAATGCATTGCCTCTCCAACTCTGATACGTGGTTTCATATTGCGGGAAATTAATGGTTATATTCAGATGTTCTCAAATCTGGAAAGCAGAAACTAGGAACTATTTTCCCCTTATTTAATTGGAGAATTAATTTCATATTCTAGATGGTGACTCTCGAAGTGCAACCATGTAAAAAAACTGTTTTGAACATTCCTTATAAGTAGTACTTGTTGAATAGTAGCTCAAGAGCTGTTGGAATTGTTCACATTTGGAATTACGGATAAAATATTAGGGGAAGGAGGGTTAAGGAGAAATAATTTTGAGGTTAAGTGGATTCATATGCAGGTGGCATGTGTGTGTACTCAGGAGGTCAGTCGAGAGGAATTGGTTCTGAGGAAAGAATTCAGAGTCTAAATATAACTGTTTCAGACTGGACCTGGTGGAAGTTGTCAATATTCACGGTGAATAATTATTTTAATAAAATATTATAAATTTTTATTCATCATGAATTTCAGAGTCTACAATAACTGAGGAATAGTACTAAGTGTTGCTTTTGCAACATTGTGAACATCGCTAAGTTCCACCAAGTAATGCCAGTGACTAATGAATGAAAATGGAATTACAATGAAGGATATTAACAAGATATGAAAGCAACCTGTGTAAAGGTAAACAAAAAATTCAATCTTCAGCTCCAAGCATCATTAAATTGACAGGTTATGGTGGATTTCCATCTTGGTTCACCATTATTCAGAACAAACTTTATGTACAATTTTACTCTGAAACCTTTCCTCAGAGCATACTCCCCTTTCCTGACCCCCAGGAACACATAAACCACTCGTGGATGTCTCCTCTAAACCTAGAAGTTGTCCCTTCTTCACTCTCCCACTCCTACTGGGCACCTAATCCTAATTCCAAATGTGAAACTTTCCAAGAACCCTTGAGCTAATGTTTGCCAATCATTGCTAATAAGGGATGTCCAAAACAGTTTTCAAGTGATTTTACTCCATGAAGGCAGCTTCATACAAGTCATTTTCAAGTGCTGTGATGTGTAATCACAGACTCCTAGGGCAGTATGGATAGATTGTGGCAGGTATTGCTATACTATCGAACCACGGTTTGCGCTGGTACGGAGAAGTCTGGTCCATATTTTCCTGCAAGTGGTATTCCAATTCTGCGATCAAATTGCATTACATCCCGTGAAAAATGAATCACATAACTGGGAGCGGGTATTAAAACGTAAGCAACGTATAAATTTGTCACAGGAGGAAATATTGTTGCACATGTATGAATTTACTTTCACTGAGACATGTTTTTGTTGTTATAGGTTACTTTGAGGCAAGACTTGTGACTGCTCTTGTATTGAAAAATAAAAATGAAATCTGGTCATACTTATTCAATTCATAGATTTTTTTAGTTTTGCGGATAGGACGGAAGAGGGATTACCTTCCGGTTAGATCGGAGAGTGCCAGTACAATGGGTCCTCTGTTGCAATAGGTGGTGGGCCAGTTGTACACCGTTGTAGTAATTGTCCATAAATAATGATTATCCGGCATCAAGCCTTCCTTCCATTAATTTATTTCCAACAGTGTCCACATGACCTCAGCCTGCTAAATTGGCATCAGGAGACCCAGTGTAGACAACAAATCTAAGAATTAAACCGGAAGGTTCGGTGAGCATGCAGAGTTTTATTCTCTATTTATGTTCCTTCCCCTTCAAAAAATATGGAATATTAATCCCCCCCTCCGAATATCATGAACTCATCGATACAGAGTTTATAGGTTGGAGTTACTAATGCATCCATGCGTGAATGAAAGAAAATCGAATTTTAAAAAGTCTGTCAGAGGTTCATATTGTTTGGGGTTTTTGGTGAAGAGTAGGCACCCATAAACCTTTAAACCACGTTGAAAACATGGAAAATTGGATAACATGGATAACACACAGTGACGTAAAAAAGATATACTTAATAACTTTAACTTTGACTTAACTTAATAACTTTATACTTTGGAAAAAAAAAATCAGATAAAACCTTGTAAAATAAAAATATATGCACATCCTTTTAGGAAACCGATAAACATCGCAGGTACTAATTCATCAAACACGCTTGAAGGAAGGAAAACTAAAATAATAAATGTTGTCTTGAAGGTGAATAATAATTCACCATGAATATATTACGGAACAATTATGCGCTGAAAATATAACGTCTATAAAAACAGAATGCACGCCTAGCGTAATTGTATTAGGAAATCCAGAAATGATAGAATCCCTAAATATATAAATAAAGACAAACAAATATGTCTGACGGAAGACGAGCATTACGTTACTCAATCTATTAAATTCCTAAGGCGCATATTTATTTGTGAAAGAAGATGGTTAAATATACAAGTGAGTAAATATATCAATGAATTAATAAAATATGTCTCAAAAAGCGTTATTAAAAAAGAAGAAAAAACGAGTGTCTATACCCCTAGTATATAGGCAAAATGCCATTAAATACGGTTATAAAAAAATAAGAAATAAGTACAAAAACTTTTTTTTCTTTGAATATTATGCCTGAAATAACAATGGTAGTAATATTGGAAAAAATTAATGGAAAAACACAAAAGAAATTAATCACTATTTAAAAAAAAGAAATGCTAATTAGCAGTACTCACTAACAATAAGAGAATGAGGTGTTGTCTTCGGAAAAAAGCTCCCAGGACCAAAACTGACTACACTCTCTCATAGTAGAGTTCAAACCGATGACTGAAGCACGACAACAGAGCCCTTACACATGATTGAGGGCAGCAGAAACCATTAGAAAGATGCATGTACCAAAGACAGGAACTCCTGGCAAGAGTCACCGGATATAACCTACAATATGGGAATTCCTGTCATGTCGCATTGAAGGTGTTAACTTGATAGCACTACCGGTCATTTATAAAAACAGTAAGAATTCCTGGATGACTCCAGACGTTTTTATATTGTGGATCAATGAAGATTTTGCACCATTGGTGCAAAATCTTCATTGATCCACATTGTTGGATAACCATCCTGCCCATCCTTTTTCTGAGTTTTTGAAATCGAGAGACTGAGATACAGGTAAAACTGTGGCAACGTTTTTACCAAAAAATACCACTGCCCTTATTCAGCCCTTGGATCAAGAATTCCTGAAAGCAGTTAATCTGAAGAATATGGCGTACAATATCAGATTGGCATGGAAGAAAATAACTTTAGCTACAATTCAAAATTTCTGGTCGAAGTGCATATATGTATATAGCAGGCGATAGCATGGAAGATAAAGATGAGTTTTTTTTGTTTTACGGCAGAAGATGCCTGTGAAGTTTCAAATGTTTTTGCTGATAGACTAAATAAAATGTGAATAATCTCACAGCCAGAGTGCGTGAAGATGAAGAAACTCTTGTATCTGCCCATAAGAGCGATGAAGAAATTATGGCTGCAGTTTAGAGCCACAGAAGAGCAGTTGCATTAGAGAGGAAGAATGAAGAAGTAGAAGATGAATGTGAGGTAGAATGCCAAAAATAGGAAAAGGATTAGAAAACATCAGTGAAGTGATGAACTGGTTAGAGAGACAGAGCGATTGTCATCATCTTCATCTTTTACATTTGCAAAACATTAAGACTTATGTGACAAAGAAACTCTATCAACTATCGCACCAAAAGATAATATCAGAGTAATTTAGTAACTCCTGTTAAAGTAGGGGATGAATTTAAATCATAAAACATCAATTGCTATTGTATTACAAAATTAAATTAGTTATAAAATTTGGCTTTCTGGACTTTTTGTTGTTTCCCATGCAGTTTCCCATAATAACTCGGTTTTCCAATAACGTGGGTGTAAACTCCGTCACAATAGACCCACGCTATAACTGAATTTATATAACTGAATTATTCTTTTTTCAGGAAGCAAAAAATGATTAGATTGTTTGAAAAAGCAGCAATTCCTTTATTAAAACATATGTTTTGTGTTACAAGTAATGAAAATTTTACCTGAACAAGGAATGTTTCGCACGTCACAGGATAAACAAGGTAAAATGCTTTCAGATGAAGCAGTGTAGTAGTATAATAAGGACTTTTAAAGAAATTTAGTTGTTATCGGAAAAATACCCATGAAGGTTTTAACCCATTTATGCCCACTCGGTTTATTTCGACCCACTAAGTAATAAATACGTTATGAACAACTGCCAAAGAATATATTGCGACAAAGTTTATGAATGAGTTGTAGGGACTCATACCAACATGGCTAAGGTATCACCTTGTCTTCTTCCTCCGCCTTAATTCTCACAGTGCCAGTAAACTGGATGGCTGGAAGACATGTCGATTCATGGGAAAGTAAGTATTTTGCACTTCTCTATCAAAGGTTTATTGAATTTTTACTTATTTTAAGTGCAATGATGAGGGCGAGGGATAAGTGATCCCAGGATGAGCGGTGGCGACCATTGCACACCAAGACCATCATGCATGGTGAAGAGCCACATCCTCCACGAGCAGCCCCCAGTTTTCGCTGAACATGACGAATCTAGACCTATCTGCTGGTCGATTAAGAGCTCCCCTCACTATGGTGGTTCTCTGTGCCTAGGGTGCCTGCATCTGGCGGGGCAGAGGGTAAGGAGATGCTAACAGAGACTCCGGATACAGGGCGACCTCCTGGTTTCATTTAGCGTTGCCCATGCATGCAGGGCTCTGCATGGGCGGACCACTTATTTCCCTAGCTACTCGTGAGACTAATAATGGACCAAAATAATTAAATTTTTGAGGAGGGCACAAATCTATGAACTCCTTCTAAGGACCTTGGTCTAATATCTCCAAAGGAGGAGGAATCACTGCTGGCGAGCCCTGGTGGGACTGCCTATGAAGGCTCCTCTACCAATCCATCCTTGTCCTTGGGAGACCTTCGGGGAACCTCACTCTCCTTAGTCGCCCCTCAAATCCCTTGGGGGGGAGGCAAATGGCATTCCAACACCTGACTCTAACCAGAAAGAGGCAATGGGGCAGACTCAGACTTGGGTGCCTCTGCAATCACCTTGGGGAGCTTCTCTTAAAAATTAGAGAGACTGCCAACAAAACCCAAGCCGAGCAGGGCATCCAGGAAGTAGCTACACAAGGATCTACACTGCTAGGGGGTCTGCTACGACCCCAAAGCAGCACAAAAAAAAAAGCCGGACCCCAGGAGACATTCACATGGATGAGGAGGTGAAGAGGGCTAAGACTGTGCCCAGGCCATCTTAAGCAGAGGTAACTAAATACCTTAAAAAGATGGCCATAGTGCCCTCTTTCTTCACTGATACTCATCTGTAAAACAATGGCAATAAATTTTTTTATGTCACCAATGGTAACAGTTTTCCATTGAGCAAGTCAACTATTAGGCGAGATCTCATTTATTCTCCTTTTCATCTGAATCTTTTGGCTACAGATTTGTCTGCTGTTTGATATGGCTGAAGAGATCTTTATCAACAAAATAATTAAAACAATCAACTAAGAAACTGTTTTCATTGAGCTCTGTTTCCTCAGTTATACCTGTCAGGCCCGTGAAAAACAATGCCAGTGTCGATTATAATTTTGGTATCTTCATACATATGCTGTAAGTACAATTTTTACCAAGTGGCCGGGCTATCCTCTCCTATGCCTCAAAAACCCAAGTTTCTCTCTATTTACACAATTGAAAGCCTTTTCATAGTCGATGAATGCTAGGTGTCTCCCTAAATTAAATTCTATGCATTCTGTATTTTTCTGTTTTAGGAAGAGGCTACACAAGGAAGAGGCTACACAAGGAAGAGGCTACACAAGGAGCTACGCTGCTAGGGGGTCTGCTACGACCCCAAAGCAGCACCAAACAAAATGAGCCGGACCCCAGGAGACATTCACATGGATGAGGAGGTGAAGAGGGCTAAGACTGTGCCCAGGCCATCTTAAGCAGAGGTAACTAAATACCTTAAAAAGATGGCCATAGTGCCCTCTTTCTTCACTGATACTCATCTGTAAAACAATGGCAATACATTTTTTTATGTCACCAATGGTAACAGTTTTCCATTGAGCAAGTCAACTATTAGGCGAGATCTCATTTATTCTCCTTTTCATCTGAATCTTTTGGCTACACATTTGTCTGCTGTTTGATATGGCTGAAGAGATCTTTATCAACAAAATAATTAAAACAATCAACTAAGAAACTGTTTTCATTGAGCTCTGTTTCCTCAGTTATACCTGTCAGGCCCGTGAAAAAAATGCCAGTGTCGATTATAATTTTGGTATTTTTAAACATATGCTGTAAGTACAATTTTTACCAAGTGGCCGGGCTATCCTCTCCTATGCCTCAAAAACCCAAGTTTCTCTCTATTTACACAATTGAAAGCCTTTTCATAGTCGATGAATGCTAGGTGTCTCTCTAAATTAAATTCTATGCATTCTGTATTTTTCTGTTTTAGCGAGAAAACGTCATCAGTGAATGATCATCCCTTTCGAAATTCAGCTTGTTCCTCAAGCAATACTCTTCCCGAGATAGTGCAATGCCAATCATTAACACATTCAATGCGGAGCACGTCAGTTGACGTATTCCTGTCTACTCCGACTGACGGAGCACGTCAATTGACATGGTCGTTCCATTCCGAAGCCCTTTAAATTTTTTTATGCCGATTTTGACAACATCCATGAAAATCGGGTCCGCATTGAGTGTGCTAATTATTTTAGCATACAATTTGTAAGATATGTTTGGTAAGCTGTTACCTCTGTAGTTTTCTGTCTTGCTACAGCCTTCTTTTTTTAATATAGAGATGACTTAGGCAATTCGCCAATCGTCTGGGATATCATATTTCTTCCAGCACATATTAAATAAGTGTAATAGTCATGTGCATATAAGCCATCCACTTTGCAAACAAGTGCTCCAAATGCCTTCCCCTGCAAGGTAGCGACTGATCCGCAGGTGACCCAAAATAAAAAGGGGTCCTATCGGCCAGTACACCGACTGAATGAGGGTTCTCCTATATACGTAGGGGCCCAGGTGAGATTCGCGGAGACTTCCCTGTGTGTGTGTAGGTGACACGGTATAATTAAGCACGCCAATGCATGGACAGAGTGAAAAATATGAAAGGTAAGGGAGGAGGGAGGGGAAGGAGAAGGTGGTGGCAACGATACCTCCGGAGCAGCTTTTGTGGATGGGCAGCAGCATCGTGGCATTCTAGACTGTCACCCACACGCACACAAGGAAGTCTCCACGAAATATCTGTTTTCCTTTGTATCCACTTTGTATTCCTTAAATATATTATCAAGTTCTATCTCTCAATCGTCTCAGGCTCAACTTTGTGGAAGTTCATTTACTAAATGGAAAGGAAAACTTTGTCTTATTCCACCAATTTATTTTACAGTAAGACTAGTTTCGATGCAGCGACATCATCTTCAGGTACCTTTAGCGACGTCATCTTCAGGTCCTGAAGATGATGCCGCTGCATTGAAAATTGTCGTACCATGAAATAAATTGGTGGAATAAGACAAAGTTTTCCTTTTCATTTATGAGTTCTATCTCGTTTGTTCACAGACCTTAAACATTCCACGTTACAATATTTAGTATATTCCTTATTCATTAATCTGGTCCTGTTCTTCCCGTGGTCATTGTCTGTGTATTCCAGTCCTATTCTGATCGACTCATTGTGAGACAGATGAGTATATAATCTTTTCCATGGTTAGGTTGTCAGCCAGTCGCATAACCCCCAACCTGGAGGGCCAAGGTTTTCTGTCAGGGTTTTCCTTCCCTTAGCCAGTTTTGGTTCACCCTGGGTATTTCATTTCCCCAGTACCACTCATATCTGGGAGGCATTCTCCTATGTGCCAACCTGAGGAGGTGCCCGATGGGGGACTAACAAACCCACATGAGTTTAGATTGATAAGGTATCTCACTACTAAATATAAAAAATGAGAAAGTATGAAGAGGTACATGTTTTGAGAAAAATGTATTTGAATTTTTCAAAATAATAATATATGCACTAAATTACAACATTTTTAATTGATGACATAATATTATGCGAAGCTGCTTTTTCTTTCAAAAGAGCATTTGTGCTTGGCTGTAAGGATCACATGTCTGGAGATATCGAGGACTAATCAAATATAAATTTATAAGGTGATACTTAATTTTTCATACTCCAGTAACTAAGCCAATGGATGCATGTTTTCCAAAGCAATTGAGTACGGTCAACAATGTAGTAAAACAAAATACGTCCAGCAAATATCTTAAAAATCAGGGAGGTCAAGGGCAATTTTTAGTCTTTTTTGGTCGTTATGACTTGAAATTATCCAAAAGGATAAATAAAAAACCGCCAAGAAAGAATTTCTGTGTAGCATCGGACTGAACCGTCATTCTTGTCAAGTCAAGTACTTAGCACATGGATGTCAGTAATAAGTACTGATGCCTAAGCACTTAAGTACTCAGATTCCAAGGTTAGAACTTTACAGTGAATACTTAATACTCGGATCCATCAATGTAGTGTACTCAGTGGGGAAGTACTCGCAATACTAGCACTCTCTACTGGCCTCTGATGCCAATACTTCCTTGATGCAGGCATCCCATAGGCTCAGAACAAAAAAAATATACACTTCATAGACCCAAGTACGTGAAAATATAGACCAAAACGAACTCATAATATGCATGAAAATTAAGGCAAATCGGACCAAATCTGCATTATTATGCAAAAATAAGCAAAAAGCTTTGTCTGGTTTGTGTGGTAGAGGTTATAGTACCAGCGAAAATTGAGGTAGTTGCAAAAATTGACAATTTTATTCATAAAGTATATATGAAATTAAATACACATACGTCGCGTGGCTTGTCCGCCAATGTAAGCAAACAACAATCCTGTTGATGCTTGCTAGCGGGCAAGCCAGCGAATGGAAGGGTGAGGTGAGGTGGCAAGGGAGGGGGGAAGACGCAGCCAGGAAAGCGCGGTGCGGGGCAGAGATGAGTGCTGAGCACCACAGCCACTCCGCAGGAGTGTGGAGCCAGACAAAGCAGACGAAAAAAGAAGCAGAGCCTGGCTGCGGTGCGCATATTCCAACTTCACAGTGCTGTGCTGGCTGCTTCAGTGTAAATTGTAGCTTACCTTTGGCCAAAATATAGACCCTGCCCCAAAAAATAGACCGATTTGGACCAAAATTCAGAATATCGAGCAATTTAGACCATAAGCTAAAATATCGACATTCCATATTCTCTATATACCATATGGGATGCCTGCCTTGATGTTAACAAATTGATGAGAAGTACTGGCAATACCAGCTATATGTACTAATCTGGTTCTAAATTACATTAGTTGTGTTGTCTGGATGATTAGTGAACAAGGCTAGAAGTTTGAATCCTTAAGCTTTTAACATTCTCAACCCTTTTTCATTGAAGCCACCAATCTAGAACCTTATTCCATAAGTATATATGGTGTGGCTACAAATTTCCTTTCTTTAATAAATTTATTAACTGACTCAGTTATAGCTTTCCATTACTAAAAATACATATGCCAGAATTGTGTTCAGAAAGAGATTTATTTACGTATTTACATAATGAACTAGAAACATACTAATCTACTAAAACCCAGATAGCACGCAAGCTTACAACAAACTTGTCATAGACTTGATTTTAACTGCCACAACAAACCTGTCAAGGGCAAGTTTGAAACAAGTCTGCAGCAAAGTCATGATTACATTTCTTACATTAACCTAGCAGTTTCAATATTGTAAATGGAAGTTTGAAACAATTATGCCCCAAAGTCTCCTACTGTAAATCTGCTCATACCTGAGTGCAACTTTGCAGCATCAGACTTCACGCAAACTTGTTGCAAGTCTGCCCTGACAAGTTTGTCATGTCACAGGTATAAAGGGTATGAAAAGTTTAACATGGCAAGAGAAAATCAAGTTTATGACATTTATTTGTCGGGGCAAGAGAAAACATGCATGACATTTGACACTGGAAGCCAAAATCAAGTGTGAGGTAAGTTTGACACAATCTGCAACCTATAATGTCATTCGATGACCATAAATGTCCCACACAGCACATAACTATCTACAGAATTAATTAAGAATCTATATCTGCATATCTTCTGCATCACAGTGTTTAAATCAATGTATTCTCATAATATGTATTTCAATAGGGGAACTTGACTAACAACTGCATTCACCTATAAAGCAACTGCGGCCCTCAAAATTGGATTTATTTTCCTGATTATTTCCCAGTTTTCTTTTATTAATGCGCATGAATGCATTCACGAATGAAGCCGCATGGGTTCATGCATGGTGAGAACAGAAAGCAACCTATTATTTGTTCTGCCTGATTGCAAACATATCAAACATATGCGTAGGAGTGCATGTTAGTTGATGCGTAAACTGACCGCCATGCCCATCTAACTGGCAATTTATTTTCATGGAAATTGTTGATGGAAACGATGAAAACATCTATTAAAATTTAATGATGAAAAATGTATTTGTTTGTTGCTGTAGGTGAAATATATAAATAAACTCTGTTTCGTTTTTGTTCATCATCAAGCCAACCGGAAACTCTTTATGTGTAACTATCATGCATCAAAAATTATGAGTTCGTGATCTTAAATAAAAATACATCAGCACATAAACTTTGAATATATCATTGTTAATTAACTTTAATTATAATGCCAATAAAACCTATACATGAAAGTGAGGCAACTAATGAAATCCATTCGATTCCATTAGTTGCCAGAGATGAGGACTTAAATTGGCATATATTCTAGAAGGTAATGTATCCTTTCAGAAAGCATCCTTTCTATCTTCTCCACATTTTGCTAGCATTTCATTCTGTGGGGGGATATTAGTTTTAGAGGCAAAATAAAAGAAAAATGCGATTGAGACTCCTATGACATGCATAATGTGGATGATACACATGAAGTGTGAGCTTTCTGTCACGGTATCACAATTGGCAAAATTATGTATTGAAATTCCCATTTACAATTAGTGGTCCTTGAGCTTCTAGTCAGCCTCTCCCCGTCATCTTCTACCTAACTTCCCCCAACAAGGGCTAAGGTTTTTTTGCCTGATACCTCACCCTCCCATCCCTTGACCACTTGCATTCTCGATGTCAAAGGAAGGCAATCCCTGGTCCCAGCAGTGCCCCATCACTTAGGGCACACGCAACCGCCAGGGGCACGAAGGGTAGTACTTTTATGTTTTGGGTCGCTTCAGTCCGCTTGTAAGGAGGGAGGAAGGGCTCCGTTCAATGGTTTCCATATGTTGAGAACTATGCGAGAGGGACACTAGCCAGGTTTGGAGGATGGAGGAGCCAGGTTCGGAGGAGGACGCTAGCCATGTTCCCAGAACCTTTAAGACACTTGAAGAGTAAAGATCACCCACGAGAGCAATTCTTAGACTGCTATGCTGGGAGTGAATTGGGATTTTATCCCAATCTTAGTGATCTCGATTTCCATCAGACTTTACATTTGGTAAACATAGCCCTTTAATTCTATTTTTGAAAACTGAATCAATGTAAGTAATAATAAGCCTGCAGAATTTGAACTCTCCACGTTTTACCTCAAATCAGTATGAAGATATGGTGTAATGTTAAAAATACACCTTTATAATAATCTCCAGCATTCATTTTGTCTACTTCCCAGTCTTCCTACTTTATAATCTTTTAAATTTTACTTTCAAACGTTTTTTTACCTTATTTTGTTTTTTTGCATGCATTAAATTTTCTCTTCTCTTTTAAGAGGAATAAAAGAAGAAATAAAATTGGAAGGGGAGCAATGTGAAGAGGCTACTGTAGAATGGAAGTATCAATTGGTTAAATAAATTTGTGTTTAAATAAAATGTTACTATCATTTTATCACTTGAGATTAATACTTAATATAACTATGAGAGAGGCATTTCAGCTGCTCTTTCTTAAAAATACCTTTAACCTATGCAACGATATGGTATCTTAAGACAATTGTCTATAATCTGATACATAACTATGAAAATTACATTTGGCACCTTCTAGCTTCCATTGATAAAATATTATTATTCCATCATTGCTCCCTTAAAACAATAGTAGTTGGACTTGGACTTAATGCTTATAGGATCACTTCAGTCCACTCGAGTAAGGGGGGAGGAAGGATTCTGTTCAATGGTTTCCAGATGCTGAAAACCTTGAGAACTATGCAAGAGGGACACTATAGCCAGGTTTGGAGGATGATTTTCTCCCAGAACTTTTTAGATGCGAGCAAAGATTGCCTGCAAAAGCAATTCTTAGACTGCTAAGCTGGGAGCGAATCGGGATTTAATCCCGATCTCTATGATCTCGAGCGTCATCAGACTTTACATTTGCTAAGCTTAGCACATTATTTTTTTTTTTTAGAACAGTATCAATGTAAGTACAAATAATCCTGCAGAATTTGAAATCTCCACAATATATATGTATATCTCTAAGAGGAAGTCTCACCACCATGAAAATGGTAGTCACCTAGGTCACTCACTCAAACTCAACGAAATTCAGTCGTTTTGAGCATGATAAATACCTTAAATTTGAGATAATACACACCATTGTAACATAATATAAACATGAATATTATCTAATATTCCTATGAAACACTGAAAATATTTCAGTGGAATGCTTTGATACTAAGATATGCACCATGTAATTTTTTTGCCAGAAAATGACTCCAAGCTCCTCTTTCAGAAATATATAATAACCTCACAGTCTGGAACTCAGTAAAAATCACTATGAGAAGTTTGCATATCATAAATAACCATCACCGACTCAAGGGAATTACCAAGTGAATAAGTCAAAGAATCTCCTCTAACTTGAATGTTGGCGGTGGAGGTGGTTGCATTTCGACGTTCCGTTGTTTTTTAAGTTTTGTGTTTTTGTCATGGTCCTTATATTCCTGGCCATGGTCCTTATTTTATAGGGACCTTGGTTTTTGTATTTTGTGTACATTGACTCATCATCATCACACATCACATCATACATCAATGACTCGATGGTTGAGTATGGAATGCAAAGTGGTATTTTATTTAAATTTGGTTACACTATCCATAAGAGGAATGAATGAATCATAGGTATGATTTCAATATCGTGGCTTACTTAGAATCTCAAATTACAAAAAATCTCTGTATCGAATTAGATATTTCGTATGGCCGCTTTGACAGTTGTGACGGTGGAATTAGTGATATTGCAGTTGTGATACACCATTACAGATGGCTCCAGGAAAGAAGGAAGAGCAGGAGCAGGAATACACTGCCGCCGACCTGACAAAAGGCTCACAAATTCTCTGGGGGAGCATGCCACAGTCTTTAAGGCAGAGGTCTACGCTTTGTTGACCTGTGCCCATATCGCTAAAGATATCTGCCGCAAAGGCAGACAAATTCGCATATGCACCGATAGTCAAGCAGCTTTAAAAGCTCTCACATCCCCATGGTGCAAATCAAGACTACTGCTGGAATGACGGGAAGCACTGGACTCCCTCAGCAGGCAGAGCAAAGTTGAACTTTTCTGGGTCCCTGGCCACACAGGTATAACCGGAAACGAGATAGCAGATGAACTGGCTAAGGAAGGCTCGAATGTGATCCCAGTTGGACCAGAGCCTTTCATCCCAATTGCACCCTCTTTAGGGATCGCGAAGATCAAAGAGTGGAACCTAGCTCAACACTCAGAGATCTGGAAAAATGTACAGGGGCTCAGGCAAGCCAAGCTCCTTATAAAAGGACCCAGACCGGGACTAGCAAGAAAGCTTCACTCACTGGATAGAAGACAACTTCGTACGATAGTGGGACTGCTTACTGGACACTATCTAGTTATGAGGCACCTTCATCTCCTGAGAATTACAGACTCGGCGAAATGCAGATGGTGCGAGGAAGAGGACGAAACAACATCACACGTACTCTGCAAGTGTCCCGCCTTGATGAGGACTAGAGTTAGGCATCTGGGCTCACCATTTTTGGAACTAGATGAAGTCAGTGTAATCCCCGTGGAGGACATGTTATCCTTTAGCAGGGCGACTGGACTCTATGGGTGACCACTGACACGGTGGTTGGCACAATGGACCATTAGGTCTAAGTGCCCTAGGTCCTCCTTAGAGGAACTCCACCAACAAATAATTTAATCTCTAATCTAATCTGTGATACACCATAGAATCTGTGAAATAATTTTAGAAGCCGAAGATCGATGTTTTTCCATCCTGCCATGAGCTATTTTAATTGGATTTTTCGTGTGAAGCCAACCGTATAATCAGTGGAACAGGAATGAATCCCTGAGTGTAATCAACGAAAGATGTGAGCGAAGACATGAAAGAAGGACGTCGCCGATTTTAGGTAAGATCCTCTGCTATTCTTTTAAGCATCGTTAATGGAACATGTATGCATTGTTTGACGTGTGTAATTCATGAGGAAACCTTAGAGTATGAAATCGTTACATCTTCATCTCTCGTACTTCTCTGTAGGGTTTCGAGCAAGAACCTTAGAAGTTGGAACCAAGAACCTTATAAGTACACACTTATGGCAGTTCTAAACTTGTAGAAATTGATTAAAAATTATATGATGGGCAAACCCATTTTTTAGTGTTACCAGGGGAATCCATTTGCTAACAGAAAAATCAAAAAAGGAGTGTCATTTTCTCATAAATGATCATAGAGCCAATTTAATCCTTTTTGGATCATTTGACATGGAATGACCCATGCATAGTCTTTTCCCATCGTTTATAAGGAATTATTGGCATTAAAGAAGGTTTCAGAGGTCACTTAGAGGAATACTTTTGCTTCAAGCATGTTAAATGAAAGGCTTGGTTCTATTCAACACTTCTAATTTCTAAAATCTGACCATATTTTTGGCACATCTTCACATCTAGATAATGGCTTGTTTAATAAGCAAGTAGTGGACGCTCTAAGGCATTTTATACTTTTGGCACATATTCACATCTAGATAATGCCTTGTTTAATAAGCAAGTAGTGGACGCTCTAGGGCATTTAATGGGATTTTTGGTTTAGATTTTTTTGGGAATTGTCCACTGCTTAATAATTGTGAGCCCTTACCATGGACAACAACCTTGATGCAGTTGCAGGGGCGTCAGAACTATTTTCGCTGGGGGGGGGCCTTGAAAAGGGCCCGCATTTTTTTGTGGATAGGAGGGGGTAGAGACTAGAATTTCGCTAAAAGAGCATATAAAGGTGTGAGAATGTGTGTCAGAAGGGAAAAAGCAAGCTGGAAACAAGTGGAATTTAATTTTTATTTATGAAGACTATTCAGAAGTTTTCGTTGGAACCATATTGTTCACGTTATTCGATTGAGATTACAAAGGATTCAAAGCAATTCCAAAAACTTTCCTTCATTCAGTGCTCCTACTCACAAATTCATACATAATTTCCTCCAGCAACAGCTTCAAAGTAATGTCTTTATGCCTAAGGAGTAAGAGCATATGTGTTAATCTCTTTTGCCACATAGTGGATTGCATATAGATCATTAACCTTTCAGACCAATGAAGGATCTCTCGCATGAAGTAGATGAGGCAGGTACTGCAGTCAACAGCTAAATAACGAGGCAAGTCACCTGCACGAGGAGATTCGCCCTCATCATAGGTGACACCAGTTTCAGTATATCGGCATTATGCTTTTGGGTCTTTGATTCAATGAACATGGTGTCTGCAATTTGAAGTTGGAATGCCAACTTGGCTACGTGGAAGTCACTCTCATGAACCCCAAGCGCCTCCTTGAGTTCCATGACACCTCTGGGATCACCCGGAAACAAAATTTGCTCAAGCTTGATCAGCTGATTCATACGGGGCTGATCAAATCGACGTGTTCACTCGCATTTTACCCAATCCAACAGAGATATGTAGTCTTTCCAAAGCTGGTCCTTTGCGGTTAGTCGAACAGGTACAGGTGGTGCTCTTCCGCCATGCTGTTCCAACTTATTCGGAGGAGCCCGGAACCTTGGGGGGACGGGAATCATGAGCCCAAGCAAGTGTTTATTGTTTAGTGTCTCGGTTTCTGCCCATAAACGATCAAGGTCCAATTCGCTCATTGCACTGAACGTGTCATGCAGACTCTAAGCGGACTGTTTTGCACTAGTCGCGGTGTAATTTCTTTCCGCAAAGCCTTCGCAAGCTGCTCTGCAGGTTCACAACTCAGGAGCGAAATTTTCAAAGCATGACCACTGAAAATTTGCTCATTTTCCCCAGATAATCCCAAAGAGAGGCCTTACCTCATCATTCATGTTGATGGAGATGTCATTGAGCATAATATCCAAGGTTTGTCTCACTCATAAATAATTCTCTAGGAATCTTCGCAACGCAGCTATGCATATGAGCCAACAAGTCAGACACACCATGAGTAGTCGTAGTCTTCTACATCTACAAAATACCTTGCAAGCCACCTCAGGGGTATGTGGCAGGGGCTTGTTTTGTAGGGGCTTGAATTTTATCAGACCCAGAATCACTTAACCCTTAGGCTGCGGGAAACGTACATGTACGTGTGTACTGGGAACTGCGGAGAGAACGTTCTTGTACGTTTGACCCTTTCTGTCTACCTGCTCCCTCAGCCCTTTCATATTTTTATGACCCAAAATCTTTCTTTCAAGCGGTGGACATCTGGGAATCCACCCTTTTTAGCCGAACTGCTCCCTTCCCACGCTCTTTAGGAATCGCATACCGCCGAAATGAGAAGCGACCCTTTCTTCCGATTGTTCACTCAAGAGGCTACGGTTGTCTCAAAAGTTAGTTGTCTTATGCTCGCGCCCGGATCAATTATCAACGGATTCTTTTGGTGTTTGGTATCAAACTAAACAGAAAGTTGCTAGAAAAAATATTTTCATATTTGTTTTCAACAATTACGCCTATAAACAAATTTTCAAAATTAGTTCTAAGTCCCAAGTTCCGGTGCCCACTCCCTGGGATACCGAGAAAAGGGTCGGGAGGGGATTACCTGGGTCATAGAACTGCCCGGCCTCGGCCCGTGGGAAGGAGGGACAGGCTCCGTCCGAATAGATATTTGCCGCACAGGGTGGACAAAATGCGTTGTAGCTGCCGCAGCTTAAGGGTTAAGCATGATTCAAAAACGATGTTGTTGTAAATCTGCTTTCTTTTAGCAGACTTCATGATATCTTTTGAAACTTTTTCTAGGAGACATAGACAATCATATGTCTCATTGTTTGGCTATTTCTTGAATGACTAAGTCCAATGCATGATTCAAGCAGTGTAAAAATATTGATTTTGGTTGGTCATCCATAACCAATTTTTGCACACCATTAAGTCTTCCGGGCATGGTAGCTGCGCCATCAAACCAGTGTCCACGAAGAAAATTATTGCTCAGGCCAAATCATTGAAAAACATAAAAAAATGTCATATTCGCAGATGACACTGTCCCACTTGATATGCCATACAGGCCAACGAAGACTTCGTGCACTTCTAAAGTCGCCATGCTGACATAGCGGAAGCAAATGAATAGCTGTTCATCACCTGAGGTGTTGGTGGTACCATTGGTCATCAGCAAAAAGAATAAACTTTTCATTATGTCCCAGACCAGAGTGCGAAGGACCTCGTGCGACATAATTTCTCCAAAGTTTTGAGTCCCGTGAGGCCCGCTTTGTAGGTCTCTAAAGAGGTCTTCCAAAAGGGCCCGCTTTGCCTGAAAGGGGGGCCTCCTGCCCCCCACTTCCGATGCCGCTGTGCAGTTGGACTTGCACGTTCAAATGACACCTAGAGTTGGACTGGTAGGAGCAATTACCATTGCTCCAGGTAGGGCCACCCATGCCAGATAAATCCATGGGTAGAAGCCAGATGAAAGGTAGTTCATGTGATGGTTTCACATTAAACATACTTTTGGGCAGGGCAATGGCAATCACACCCCAAACTTTCATTTCCCAGAACATTGAAGTCAATCTAAGATAATTGAACCCTGGCAACTAGGAGATGCCGCCCACTAGGACAGATGTCATGCCCAGCAGCAGGGGAGGAGAGGCATCTGGGGTCATCATCATATGGAATTCTTTAGCAAAAACATCATCATAAGATACAAGGACAAATGAAGAGAAAGAGAAGTATAAGAAGATGAAAAGGTGATCAGCGGTAAAAGTAGGAAATTGTAATGTTAGGACAATGAGAAGTTTTAGAGAGAACATGAATTGCAGGCTTGATGCTCAAGTTCGGTAAATGTCACCTCACCTATGACGAGGTGAATAACTTGAGTCACATAATAACTTAAAATGGCATTTCCCCTGTTCCAATGAAGCTTTTGGCTGCATGAAATTATTCCTCTCCAACATGCACAAAGGAGTTGCTGTCTTATGGTTGGGCCAATTATTACCAAAAATTTGTAAAGAAAAACTATGCCAATATAGCCCTTGATAAGACTGCTACGAAAGGGGACAACATTCAGTTGATCAGACAACTGTAGACTGCAATGGGAAATCCAAAAACTGCCCCCAACAAGTCTAATTCTGGAGTTCACAGATTTCAGAAAACCTTTTGTTTCCACAGATGTCTCCGATTATGCACCAGGCAAAGTCCTATCACAGGAGATAAAAGGGAAGAGCATCCCATGGCAATGGCTCTACAATGATGAAAGCTGTCAAAATTAACTACCGTATTTTTCAGCCTATAAGAGAAACCAGTATATAAGACGCACCCTAGTTTTGGCCACCTATTCTGGGCTCATTGGACATAGATTATATAAGATACAGGGAGAATTTCTGTGGAAATTTTTTAAAAACAAGTCTTATAAGCCAGAAAATATGATTCTCAACAGCAGAGAAAGAGCTCCTTGGCATTGTGAGGGCTGTAGGTCATTTTAGATGCAATCTCTAAAGGTGGAAGTTCAAAATTATCACAGACCACACCACACTCAAATGGTTATTCAGTAAAATGGACTTGGATCAGTCACCAAAACAGGGCCACCAATATTTAGGAATTGCCCTCCTCAAACAAGGCATTTGATTTCCTACCATTAGACACCATTGGCCCTCTTCTACTACGTGAAGATGGGAATAAATACATACTTTCCATTATTGATAATTTTTCTCATTTCTCTGGACATGATTCCATTACCAGACCAGGCAGCAGAGACAATTGCATCAGCTTTCATGAGATTGTGGATACTGAGGTTTGGTGTACCTGATAGAATCCTTACAGACCACTAAGTACTCATTGGAATTCTTTATGATTGTTTGTGACCTAATGAAATTTTCCCAGTTTTGCATGTTCCACTACCAACCCCAGCCTAACAGAAAAGCAGAGAGGGTACACAGAACAGACAGAAGAGAAGCCATTAGGGGCCATTCAAGTATTACATAAGGTGATTTTGGTACCTTTTTGAACCCCCTCCTCCCCCATTTAAGACAAATTGAGAGTTCATGAACCCCTCCCAATCTTACGTAAGTTGTCAAACATTTTTGGAACCGTTCAGATAGATAATAATTCATATGTGATTCCACGTCCAAGTGCACAAAAATTGACCTTTCCACCACCTGTTTTTAATTTTTTATACAAAATTATACGCCCTTTTTAGAAACATTGAAATATGAATTTTTCGTCAGATATCGATAACGATTTTCGATATTCTATGATTCACTGTAGGCGCGACTCGCAAAACACTAGAGCTTCACAAATGCGATGACTCAAAACTAATGAATGTAAAACAAGGTATTGATCAAATCTTTTTCTATAATCTAGCATAAATTCAGGCGTACTACCGCAGAGGTAATCTTACATAGTCAGATTTTTCATCCAGCAATGATTTAATAATGTAAGACTTGGTGCTTTCCTGGCACACGATGTGAATGAATTCTTCACGAGTTTCCCACCAGGTGAGATGTTCAGCCAGAGCCGACGTTTCAATGGCTAACTCTGCCATCGTCCTCAGGGCGTTGAGTGCTGGGTCAAAATTTGTCTGGGTTTATAAATCTTCCAGCCGTGTGTCAGGTCGTTTCTGATTGGCCGTCATCCATCTGAAACGACCGGAAGATATATAAACCCGGACAAATTTTGACCCAGTACTCAACACCCTGAGGACGATGGCAGAGTTAGCCATTGAAAAGTCGGCTCTGGCTGAACATCTCACCTGGTGGGAATCCCATGAAGAATTCATTCACATGATTGAATAAGTTGATAAAATACGATCTCTGTAGTAACTTAAATCTAATGTTAGATTGTCTCAGACTCCTTCACCCCCCTATGTAAGACAACATAAGAAAAGCTCAACCCCCCTCCCTTCCCAAAACATCTTACGTAATACTGGATGGCCCCTTATGTAAATGACGGGAATACAGATTGATACACGTGGCTTAGGATGGTATTTATTTTTAAAAATTCAGAAAAGTACTTAATGTTTTCCACCCCTAAAAAAGGCTGATGTGGAATGTGACTTTACCAGTTAAAATCCTGTCAGCATTAGTTGTCAGGAACCCTTGCACCAAGGTCCCTAAGTACTTTGAAACTAAATATGCACTTTGGACACCATAAGCACCTTACCTATCAACACTCTACTCATCAACAGCCCTGAGGATGATGGAAAAGTCTTCCATCGAAACATCACTGCAGATGGAGAACCATACCCGGTCAGAAGCCCGAGAGAATTTCACTAGAATTATTCGCCAGGTAAGCATCCAGTCGTACACTCTCTACCTATGTAAAAGGCAATAGTAAAGCTCTTATGGGCTGAAATTTCATTGATTTCTTCAAATCTCTTTAGGTTTCTGAATTATGGTCCCATGCAGTTCAAGCCACCCATCAGGATGCCACCCATCACCACTGCATCACCAAGATTAAGCCTGCACCATTCCCTTCCTCTATGAGACTCTACCCCTCTATCTCCTCCCTGCACTGGCAAAAGGTACCCATGCCCCCTTAGCCTGCATCCAGAGGAATGATTGTCAATGCATTGCCTCTCCAACTCTGATACGTGGTTTCATATTGCGGGAAATTAATGGTTATATTCAGATGTTCTCAAATCTGGAAAGCAGAAACTAGGAACTATTTTCCTCTTATTTAATTGAAGAATCAATTTCAAATTCTAGATGGTGACCCTCGAAGTGCAACCATGTAAAAAAACTGTTTTGAACATTCCTTATAAGTAATACTTGTTGAATAGCAGCTCAAGAGCTGTTGGAATTGTTCACATTTGGAATTACGGATAAAATATTAGGGGAAGGAGGGTTAAGGAGAAACAATTTTGAGGTTAAGTGGATTCATATGCAGGTGGCATGTGTGTGTACTCAGGAGGTCAGGCGAGAGGAATTGGTTCTGAGGAAAGAATTCAGAGTCTAAAAATAACTGTTTCAGGCTGGACCTGGTGGAAGTTGTCAATATTCACGATGAATAATTATTTTAATAAAAAATTATAAATTTTTATTCATCACGAATTTCAGAGTCTACAATAACTGAGGAATAGTACTAAGTGTTGCTTTTGCAACATTGTGAACATCGCTAAGTTCCACCAAGTAATGCCAGTGACTAATGAATGAAAATGGAATTACAATGAAGGATATTAACAAGATATGAAAGCAACCTGTGTAAAGGTAAACAAAAAATTCAATCTTCAGCTCCAAGCATCATTAAATTGACAGGTTATGGTGGATTTCCATCTTGGTTCACCATTATTCAGAACAAACTTTATGTACAATTTTACTCTGAAACCTTTCCTCAGAGCATACTCCCCTTTCCTGACCCCCAAGAACACATAAGCCACTCGTGGATGTCTCCTTTAAACCTAGAAGTTGTCCCTTCTTCACTCTCCTGCTCCTACTGGGCACCTAATCCTAATTCCAAATGTGAAACTTTCCAAGAACCCTTGATCTAATGTTTGCCAATCATTGCTAATAAGGGATGTCCAAAACAGTTTTCAAGTGATTTTACTCCATGAAGGCAGCTTCATACAAGTCATTTTCAAGTGCTGTGATGTGTAATCACAGACTCCTAGGGCAGTATGGATAGAATGTGGCAGGTTTTGTTATACTATCGAACCACGGTTTGCCCTTGTATGGAGAAGACTGGTCCATATTTGCCTGCAAGTGGTATTCCAATTCTGTGATCAAATTGCATTACATCCCGTGAAAAATGAATCACATAACTGGGAGCGGGTATTAAAACGTAAGCAACGTATAAATTTGTCACAGGAGGAAATATTGTTGCACATGTATGAATTTACTTTCACCCAGACATGTTTTTGTTGTTAGAGGTTACTTTGAGGCAAGACTTGTGACTGCTCTTGTATTGAAAAATAAAAATGAAATCTGGTCATACTTATTCAATTTATAGATGCACATCCATATACATTAAATACAATTTATACAAATTTATAAGACCCATGAATGCCCGGGGAACTCGATAATTGGGATGTACATACAATCAAATTGGTTGCCATGATAAGGTGGTTTTTGAAACTGCCATATTCATTGTTTACTAAAGCCATTTATTTCTTTAGGAAAAAAACCGCATATATAGTGTGATCAGAGTGATGCCCTGCCAGCAGCAATACACATTCAGATATTTCTGACTGGTCACTTCCATAGATGTTAACTCCCATGTTGACATTTTGTAATTTAAAAGCGATTGGTCAATTATGTAAGAGTGATATTGTACCAAGTATCTCCTTTCCAAATTTGTGAACATCTCAATATAATCATAAATTTTCCAGAGTATGAGACCACTTATCAGAGTTGGAGAGGCAATGTGTTGATGATTTTTTCTCTGGATGCAGGAAGAGGGGGCATGGGTACCATGTGCTAGTGCGGAGAGGGGCGAGAAAGGTAGTGTCTTGTAGGGAACGTGAACGGTGCAGGTTTAACCTCAGCAGTGCAGTGGTGATGGGTTGGCCCAAACAGCGCAGGATCATATGTCAGAAACACATACAGTCAAACTCAGTTATAATGATCACGGTTACGGCTCACATGAGGTCATGGCTACAATGAGCCAATTCTGCGAGGGCCTAGCCACGTTGAAACACCGGTTCACGTCAGACCACCGAAGTTAGGGAACGATGGGCCCAGACGGGGGTTGGATTGGTGACCCTCCTCCATACCTCTACCGTGGTACTCTTGTGCCCTGTCTGCAAGTGGCAGGCAGGTTAAATGTCTGACCCAAAGCGGTCTGAGTGCCAGGATGGCTCCAGAAGGCCCTCGCCCACCCATGCAATTTTTTTTTAATGAGCTAATTCTACCTCTAAGACAAGCTTAGGAGGGTTTGCAAACCAATATTTCACTCATACAATGAGCACAGTTTACGGTTTTATTGAGGAAACTTGGGCCACTTCTGTTGCAAACATGACATCAGTCATCCCCTTCATTTCTCGCATGACCTCAAGATACTTTGACGCTTATTCCACCATTTGCCGCCAATTTAAAGTATCAAGTGACACTCTCCGGTTTCTTCATTCATTCGGTTTCTTCGGTCAAAGTGGTCAAAAATACTCACTTTGGCATCATGGTTGCTGCAGACCATAGATTATGGAATTCCAAGACTCTCCAGGTTTCCCAGGCCATAATTTTAATTTTCCAGGTCAGCACAATACATTAACACATGCACTATGAGGGGATAAAGTTCCCAAACAAATGGAACACCACGACTACCGCTATGGAGGAAAATTGGCTTCCTTTCTGATTGCATATTATCCTTAGGTTGATGAGGGCAATTCAAACACCATAAGGTGGTGTACTTGTCGCCCAAGTCAGTGAGGGATTACTGACCGCTTGCCTATCCTAAGCATTATTCGCATTGGCCACCAAACGCTGCCTGTATGCAAATTTTGAGGATACTGGGACAAGCCATGGTATTACCTTCATGGAGTCACCCATAAGTGCACATAAGTGTGAAATTCCACAGGGGAAAAATAATTTGCCTTGAACAGGATACGAACCCTGATCCCTCAATTTCGTGCCGAGTGCTTCAGCTAGTTAAGCTACCAAGGCATCCTTCTCCCCTGTGGAATTTTAAGGGCTTTGTGGGAACAAGGTGCTTAAGACTGTCGGACATATGATGTCAAGAAGCAGTCCAAAGCGTGCGCCTAGCGCCATAGTCCACAAGGATAAAGCCAAACATGGTAAAGCCAAGCCAAAATTCGTCTAAAGAGCAAACACCACATTGCGTTCCACCTTTATCATTTTAAATCATAACTTTACACATATATTTACAGCATAATTAGCTTAATGTGCATGATTAAATAGTTTTTCACAATTTGATCCATTCATTTTTCTCCACCCCCAATATATTCCACATAATTTCCGACTTTGGTGACAAATACATGAAATAATTGGGACCTGAGACCCGATGCTTTGGAAAAAGAGTCGAAATGATGCAAGCTTTCACTCTGAGTCCACAGTGCCAAAAATCACGAAGATCAGGAATCGATGGCACACTTGGCCATATCTCCCTCCAAATCGTTCTCCTGCACATTTGCATATTCCAGGGCAATTAGCCTTCCTTCTACCTGCCCCCCCACCCCCCCATGGTAAAAAGCCAAACATGATCTAACCAAGCCAAAGTCCATCAAAACAGCTCATTGGCTTCATCCTCACTGACTGTGACTCTAAGCGCACGCTTTGGACTGCTTTGTGACATCAGTTGTCCGACAGTCCTGAACACCTTGTTTCCATAAAGCCCTAATAAATTCACAGGGGAGAACTCCCCAGTAGCTTAACTGGCTAAAGCACTAGGTGCAAAATCGAGGGATCCGGGTTCGAGTCCCAGTCTAGGCGAATTGTTTTTCCTCTTTGGAATTTCATCCTAATATATATCAGATTTTCAGGCTTAACTTGGTAGTATATAAGGGGCTCGTGGTAAACCATTGTCACGTTGATAATGACTGTGTAATAGTCAAAACCCTGGGTCGGAAGAAATAAAACTTTTTGTGGAATATTACTAAGAGAAATCATTTCTAAATTCATCCTAATCTTGTCTGCATTTGAATCATTTTATTTACCACCCTCATTTTCTCCCTACTTAGAATCATAATTAATTGCTAAACACCAAATAAGAGCTCCTCTGCCTCATTCAGGTAAGGTACTAAAATCTTGTTCAAATACCAACTGACAGTGCCTAAAACGGTACTCCTAACTTATTGAAAACAATCAGATTTTGATTTGTAAATGCAAATTTCTCAATTTCCATCACTTCTCCAGGGTTTCCAGAGCTGCAGCAACCCAGGGCATGTTTGTGAAAGGCCACTTACATCCATCGGATGACCCTGCAGCAGATGACCACTCAATTCCACTTGCTACCTGCGCTTAAGGTTAGAGGCACCTGCTCTCCCCCCCCTGCTCAGCAGAATACCCTTTCCTATGTAAAGGCAGGGAATCCCAGGGCTAGATTGTTTGTAGGGGGGGCCTTCGACAGGAGCCCGGGCACGTAAATCTTCTTGATCCATTGTGCCAACCCCATGTCTGTCTGCCAAATGAAGACAGGGGACAAGAGCGCCACTGTGAAGGTATGCATGGTCACCCATCCAACCATCGTCCAGGCCCAACATTGCTTAACTTCGGTGATCTTACGGGAACCGGTGTGTCAATGTGGCCGGGCCCTTGCCTGAATCCCAGGGTTAATCCTTCTCCTCATTAACTCTTCCTGGAAATGGTATGATCACATTTAGCTGAGAAAGTTCCTATTGTTCATCACAAAAAACAGTGGAGATTTTGCCCTTGAGCAAGTAACATGTCCGTACATAAAATGTAGTGTCCTCTTTCATAAAAAAGCTGAAGATATTTGAGAGTTATAACGTAGTGAAAAAAATGTTGAAGTGTGTGAAAAATTTAATTCATCTTCTTCTGTGGATTCAAGTTAGAGGAAAAACAAAGAAGTGATTTTATCTGCACTGGAAAACAACCGTACCAAAAAATTATCTATGACTTTTATACCTTTGATCAAGCTGTAATGGTTTAATAAGCATAGATATGCTGGCTTCCCCATAAACGGCCTCCATGTAACACATTCAATGCGGGTCGCGAAAGACACTAGAAATGGAACCCATTTTTTAAAGGGCCTAAAGTTAAAGGACCACGTCAATAGACTTGCTCCGTGCTGAATGTGTTAATGGTACAGGTGGATAATGTGCAAAACCTTTTGGACACGAGAAATTCAGACAATAATGAGCGGCTTGTTCATTAACAAAATCAGTATAACATTGTTGGTGCAAACGTCAGTGGAGAGGCCCTGTCAGCAGATTAAAAAAACGCAAGTGAATGGGTGAGAAGTGTTAGGGAGGTTACCCACAAGGTTACAAAGATGAAGGTAACTACAATCCAAATAAAATTGGACTGTTTTAAAACATGATTCCTGATGCAATGTGTAAGGTGGTAGGAATGATTTTTGTTTATGCATAGATTTGCATGAAACTTTGCATATGTGTTCTCATAAGTGATATCTATAGGTAAAAGTGTTCTCATTAATGATATCTAATGTTTAAAAATTCCATCATGCCGATTTGGTATTTGGCAACTCAATGCTAGTTTAACATGTAGCCCTATGGCAAGTGCCGTCCCTAGGGTAGTGCCACAGGTGCCACTGCACCGGGCCCTGCCCAGGCTTGCCTCTTTCAGAAGGCGCGGGGAAAAACCGCCTATTACCCAAAATTACCTGCTACTTAGTACACAAGTAAATTTCTTGAAATAAATGGAGGATTATCATTCGAATGCTTTTTCGATATTATCGTTGAAGTCAAATTTGCAAAGGTTTTCATTTAGATATACGGAGTTGCTTTGAAACATTAAGGCCAAATAATAAATAACTAATCGTAGAAAGTTGCATTTCTTTCTGTTTCTTCAAAACAACCTCTGATGCAATTTCATCCATCAATCAAAGGCCCGTGGTTCGATTCCCGGTGAAGACTGATATGTTTTCAAATTATTTTCTAAATCTATACTGCTGAATTTCCAGCAGAAGTGGACATCTTCACGAAATCCTTTTTAAGGAATCATTTATAATGTATCGGGAGGAAGAGGGAAGAAGCGATGGATGAAATGACGTCCATGGGAAGGTTGCCCATCCATTCAACTTTAGGCTCCTATATCTTTGGAAATTTTTGGAACCTTTAAGAGATGATATGTAAATGATCATTTGTCATGGTTCCCTGCATGATGAAGTAAAAAGCAAAAATCATGATAAACCCCCATTGCCAGTTTGTTGGTAATTTCCTTCTTTCCATGAAATATACTTAAAAGATCCTACTATATCAATAAGGGAATGCGAAGGTAAGGGAGCCCCCGATTTTCGTTTGCACAGGGCCGCTCAATCCCCAGGGATGGCCCTGCCTGTGGCACACAACATGCATTTCATAATAATTTGATTACACATTTACAGATTTTCTTCTATATGTAAAAATATACATTCCTTATTATTATATCTGTTGTTAAGGTGTCACACCAAGTCCAATATTAGAGAAAAAAAATTTTAAGTATAATTTCATCTAAATTTATAATACAGCACCGAAAGCTCTAGTCATAACTTCCTTTTATTAAGAAAAAAAATTCAATGAACTTAATTCTTCTATCATTTCTATTACTGCCTGTTCCAATGCATAAACAAATGCACTTAAATAAAATGTGGTCCAAGAATTTTTTTTTCAACTTACTAAAAAGAATTATTAAAATGTGTCCTCAATGACCCACGATTACCACTCCAGCCATCCTAAATTCTATGCATAAATTCTAAAGAAAATTTACTAAAGAAAAACTTAAAAAGTAATGGATAGTTTTTAACAAAAAATAAAATCATACAGCCACAGTAAAAGTTATCAGAAGAGTAAATCATGGCAATACAAAAACTTGAAGTCAAATAATGTCTCCTAATTACCTTCGATGGAACTGAATGCTTAACTAGGGAAGAGGGTAGTAAACATTGTACAGGTAAGCAACAGAATAGTAGTGGTAGAAATAAAAGACGAATTTCATATTTGTCCAGGTGTACATGCCTACAATTATCCATAGGGAAGAAGACGTGATGTGGTTTATGAGCAACTATAAGAGGGAAGGGAGGGAAGATGGGAGATTATAAAACCAGGCATAGTAAGAGGGGCTGATAAAGCAATAGAATCACAGGAAACGAGGATGGTAAAGAAGCAGTGAGGTACGAAAGAAATTATTAGGAAAATGGATGAGAGAAGGATGTGGAAAAACATCAACACCGACCTAGGCTAGAGGAAGTACAAGGAATTTAATAATAAACTCCGGGGAGTAGCTAATTGGGTGTAGGAAAACTGGTGGAAAGGACAATGAAAGGAAATGGAAATAGGTACAGTAAGAGGAAGAATTGCTGTATGTGCTCTAGTGAAAATGTTTTCTGGCAGTAAGAGAGGGCAAACAATACCAAAGGTTAAGGAAAAAACAGGGAAGATACTAATCAAAATGGAAGATATACTAGACAGGTGGAAAGAATACTAGGAAGAACTTGATGATAGCAGTAATAGACCTGTGAACTTATATCTAGAGAATGAGGCAGCAGCAGAGAAAGATAACCTCAGCTAGGAGGTGCTTGACAGCAAAATAGATGAGGCATTACAAGAGACAAAGCCAAGAAAAGTCGTGGCAGTAAATAACTTGCCTTAGGAGTTACTGAAGAATTTTGGCAAGAAGCGAAGGTAATTTTTTAAAATTATTTGTAGGATCTATGAGGAAGGAGTATAGCTAGAGGACATTTTAAATTTTAAATAAAACAAAGTTGGTAAATTTCCACACAGTATATTATCAACCACAAAATACAACACCGACCAAGGTTTTGGCATGTAATGCCATTCTCAAGGTACATCTTTCTCAAAAACTCCACCTTATATACCCCGGGATGGAGGCCAGGGGGTGGGGGGGTTGGGAGGTATTAAGTCACAGAGGGGGGGGGGGGGGGGAACACAAGAGGAAAAGGGGGTGGTATAACACAGAAAAGCCGTTGGTGGTTAAGGTAAGGAGGCATGGTCATCATATTGTCGGACGGGAGGGAGAACAAGGTTTAACAAAGGCGATCGATCATTAAAAACAACATCATTACATAACTTAGCCGGGCTATGAGTGATTTCATATTGTTGAAAGAAATCCATCTTAGCCCCTTTGTCAAAATGGTGTAAAACTTCCGTGTCAAAATTACTAAAATTATTAAAATCACACAAGTGTTTAGCAAGACAGGATTTATCGTCACAATTAATAAAACTAGATCTATGCTCCTTCACTCTGCCCTTAAATCTTCTGCCTGTTTGGCCAATATAACAAATATCACAGTCATTACACTTTAATTTATACACACCACTTCTGTCTACAGGGTCATACCGGTCTTTTGAGTTGAATAAAATTCTTCCTATTGTCACAGGGTTATAAAACGATACATTAGAACCTTCATTAAGCACAGTTTTCTGCAATTTGTACGATAATTTTCCCACAAATGGAAGTTTTACCCAGCGATTTGGGAGGGAGCTATTGCCAGGCAGTGATGTAAGTAACTGTATAGCTTTTCTTTGGCTACAACGGTGTAGTAACCTGTATATACAATTTTCATCAAACCCATTCCGACATGCCAAGGCCTTTATTGTGTTCAACTCCTCACTGAATTTTTCCACGGATAGAGGTATATTAACTAATCTGTGCATCATGGATCTAAAAGCAGCAAGTTTATGAGTGTGGTGGTGAAATGAGTCAAATGATATTAAAACATCCTTTGTTAAACCTTGTTCTCCCTCCCGTCCGACAATATGATGACCATGCCTCCTGACCTTAACCACCAACGGCTTTTCTGTGTTATTTCCCCCCCCCCTTTTCCTCTTGTGTCCCCCCCCCTCTGTGACTTAATACCTCCCACCACCCCCCCACCCCCTGGCCTCCATCCCGGGGTATATAAGGTGGAGTTTTTGAGAAAGATGTACCTTGAGAAAGGCATTACGTGCCGAAACCTTGGTCGGTTGTGGTTTTTTTTTGTGGTTGATAATATACTATGTGGAAATTTACCAACTTTGTTTTATTTAAAATGGACATAAAGTATTTCCACAATGTTAAGCCTGATACGCTTTTATATATATAGCTAGAGGATTTTGTGGAAATGGTCTTAATACCTATCCCAAAGGAGAAGAATGCATCAGAATTTGAGGAGTGTAGAACATTTCGTCTAGTATCTCATGTGGCATAAGTTTTTCTAATACATACTAGTTAATTAAAAGGTTGGAGAGTAGAGCAAATTACTACTTGGGTGATGACCAGGTTGGGTTCAGGAAGGAGACGGCAACTCAGTATCCAATTGCAGTGATGAGGACAGTTATAGACTATAACATGATGAGGATGTTTTTGCTTGCTTGGTGGATTTTGAAAAGGCCTTTGACAGAATTAATTGGGAAAAAGTAATGTAGATACTTTGGGAAAATAAGAATGGATTGGCAAGACAGGAGACTCATCCAAAACTTATATATGGCCCAGAGAGCACAAGTGAGGGTGGCTGATGTTGAATTGGGTTGGGTAGTTGCAGTTTACGGGGTAAGGCAAGAGTACCCGTAGTTGCATCTGCTTTTTAATATTTATGCTGAGGAAACGGTAAGAGAGGCATGGGAAAAGTTTGTGGGAATAAAAAAGAGATATTGTGGGAATAAAAGAAGGAGGCCAGCTATTAAAGTAGGTTATACTCATGGATGACCAGGCATAGGTTAGTCAATCATCAAAGGGATTGCAAGTTTAGTAGATGTATTAGAAAAACAGGGTGGGAAATTTGGAAAGAAGATAAATCGTTAGAAAACAAAAGTAATGAGATTTGCAAGGACAGAGAAAGCGAGGCTGGTTATAATAATAGGAGTGCACAATCTAGAGCAAGTAGAGCAATTAAACTACTTGGGGAATACGTAAGAAGAAAAAAGGGGCATAGTAACAAAGACATTAGGAGAATAGAGCTAGCGAATGAAGCATACAGCAACAGGAGAGAGTGGATGATGAGGGCTTTAAGTAAGGATGTAAAAAAGAGGCTGGTGAAGAGCTTGATATAGAATGTAGCGTTGAATGGGGTATAAACGTAGACTCTGAGAAAGGAGGATGAGAAAAGGCTGCAGGCATTCAAGATGTGGGTGTGAAGGAGGATGGAGAAGGTGGGGTGGACAGAAAGGAAGACAAAAGAGGATGTGTTTGACATGGTTGGTGAGAAGATGTTACTTCTGGATAACAGGGGGAGGCAGGGTAGGTGGCTGGAGGAGGTAATGAGGGGAGATGGGTTGCTCAAGGCTGTGATAGAGGGTAAGTAATACTGTTGGGCAAGCGGGGAAGGGAAAGAATGAGAATAAGTGTGATGGATAAAATGAAGAAGGGTAGGACTTATGCTGAGATGAAGAAAGAAATACTAGAGGCAGATAGGGTCCAGCATGTGTAAAAATCTGGAGGATTTTTCTGAATTTCATTAAAGCCTACCTTTAACCAGTAGATTACTTTAATTTAATGAAAGGTCTTTGTTATAGATGCACATAATCTCTCCATTGTTTCTTGGTTTTTCACCGCGTTTGAACTTTGTTGATGGTGACAGTTTTGCTGGTATTCCCACCAGTGTCCACAAGTCGAGTTGATGAGGAAGTGCCTAACCTAAGAGTCAGCATAGATACACTTAGTTTACATACTCAACCCATCCTTCCACCTGATACACCCGCACCCTAATAACTAACTGAACTCACTTTCCTATGGCGATGTCTTCCTACTTATCTTGCAATGTAACTTGAAAGAGTAAGTTTAATTTATACATAGCATATCATGATTCATGAGTATGCTAAGTACGTACGATTGTAAGGACTTCATTTCAAAACAAGGTTTGTAAAAATATGCTAGTAGCCTAAAGAAAATAAGTTGTAAAAATACAAAACAGAAAAAGGCCTTAAAATTTAGGGGAAAATGTTTTATTATTGCTAAAGGTTAAATTTTTTTAACATAATAAACCCTATGATAGTTTTATACCATTTATAATCCTTCTGAAGTCTGTTGACATTAAAGGTATAAAACTACCTAGTGTAGGTTTAACTATTTTGAACATTGAATAAAAAAATTAACTTGAAAATCTTTTCTTTTTTGGTAGGTAATGAAAATCACAGAGAAGTGGAAAACAATGGAAATTCTGTTTGTACAAAACAATGTGAGGGTGAAGAAGAATCTAATAACAATGAAGGAAAAGAGTACAGTAATGATAATCAAGTGAGTAACAATATGTAGGATGTATTTGATATTGGTTTGGTCTTACTGAGCCATCTTCCGTTTAAAATTTGGTATGACAATTTTATTATTTGTAAACAACTTTTTTATCACACAAAAGAAAATCTTCCCTGGCTCAATATTTAATATAGTCTCATGATTGAAGGTGATTGAATGAGTTTTGTCAGTAAATTATGACTTTGAAGAAAGTTTAAAGACATAATTAACTTTTAGTATTTTTCAGCCAAAAATTATACAGCAAATGTCACATGCAACATAAGCCCAAATACCAAGTTTGAACAAAATCAGATGATATTTGTGGACTGTAGAATGCCACCAGCAGACATACATATTTTGGTAAAACTTCATCTTGGGTAGGCCTCACTGACATTTGGCAGTTACTATAATGCCACAATCTCTAGAAGTATGAATAATAGTCATTCTTATTCTAGTTGAATGAGTTTAAAGATTGCAGTTAGTTGTAAGACGATAGTTGTAAAGATATTTCATCAATTATAGGAAGAATATGATCAAAATTAGAATGATATCCCTGTTGAAAACATCAAGTGTACTATACCCACAATAGTGATATAAATAAAATATCACCAGTTACTTCAACTTTACGTAAGATGATCTCAGACCATCTGACCGCAGCAAAAGACAATCGAAGAAGAGCCCTCCACCCATCCCACCTAAAGGTCTAACATAATATTTGAACAACTTCTTGGCTACGGCCATGGTTAGTTTGGGAGGCACACTGCAGCTGAGGCCATTTGCACCATAAAGGACAAGGGGGTAGGTTAGCATAGGATGGATAATGGGCAATGGAGAAATGGAGGATAGGAACCCGGCATCTGCAACTGCCTGCTTTTAACAGAAAATACCATGGTGTCTACAGCTTAACCTCTCATTCGACAGATGGAGTACTACACCTAAAGTGCTCTCCACATGGCACTTAAGTACAAAGTGGTACTTCACCCCCACTGGGATTCAAACCTGAGTTTTGGAAGCTAGCGGACCAATCATCCCACCCACTGATTCCTGATTTTTTTAAGCTGCAAGAAACACTTTTTCATTGAAATAGAGCCGATTAAAAATTCAATTTGCCTCATGTTGAAACACTTTGAAAATAATGAGAGAGGAGGCAAAATTTTCCCATTACCTCCTCCAGCCACAGGTTTGGTCAATTGTACGCTAGGTTGTATTTCAATTCTCGAACCCTCATGCTGAGCTTGGAGCACCAAGCTTGGTGGCATAGCTATTGTGAGATCTATTTTACTCCGTGAGATGTCTTGTAAGTGAGGACATTCTGAAGATGAAATCCTGCATATACTTTGGGACTTATCTCCAGCGCAGTTGGAAAGCAAAGATGAATCTGAAAATACATCTAGCAGTGACAAGAAGTCTAGCTCAGGCGAAGAATATACTTTGCAGCCCTCTAGTGAAGAGAGCGATTCCGACAATCCAAGTGGCTCATGTACATTATTCTTTGTTCTCTCAATCCTGTGAATATGTACATAGGTACCAGCGTAACATGAAAAAAATTATACAATTTTCATTTTATCTAGGTGATGCAACGGCAGCGAGAGAGCAGTCTGTACAGAGAGGGCGTTTTGGTGGTACTTATGACGTGAAAGAGCAGCGATTGCAAATAATTAAGGTTTGGAGCTTGAAGCTTACACTGGCATATTTCAACAATCCAGGACTGCCAACGTGTTCTCATAATTTTGCTGCATGCTTTCTAGATCAAGTACCAGGCATCGTTCAAATTGACATGTGTGAAAGAGAAGATATCGAAGATGAGGAGCAAAGCAAAGATGGGACAACTTGGGTGATGATTAAACCTGGAGACCCTGGCGTGGTCAGTATAATATTCTACAGGAAAGGGATGGTCCGACTGGTTACGCCAAGTGATACATGGAATAAGATTCTTTGGTTAGAAGCTGGAGGTTATTTATAAGTGAACCAATCCTTAGGTTGATCAAAACTGCACGGAAAAGGAAGCACGTAGAGTAAAATGGAAAAATTCATGGTCATAACCACTGGAGAATTGGACGCATTTATTTCAATTTTATATGCCCGAGGTGCTTACAGGGCAAGAAATATGTCTTAATTCATTGTGGGACAAAATATGAGGTCCACTTTTCTTTACTGGGATAATGGCAAGAGACAGATTTAAGGAAATAATGAAATTACTCCGCTTTGACGACAAGGAAACAAGATATGCTAGAAAGCCTTCAAATAAATTTTGCCTTGTATCTGAGATGTGGAATAACTTTATCGAAAATTGTATTTAATGTGTTACATACCCCCTCTACGCATCACTATTGACGAACAATTATATAAGTCTGACAAGTTTGGGGTAAAGTATAGGATGGCTACTGATGCAAAAGAGAGGTATGTGATCAATGCTTACCCCTACCTAGGAAAAGACGAATCAATTCCATCAGGACAAAGTGTAGGAGAGACTGTGGTGCTACCCCTTCTGATGCCGTACTTAGGGAAGGGAAGGAACATCATGACAGATAGCTTTTTCACATCCCTTTCATTGGCTAGAAAGCTCAAAACTAGGAGTACCAGCATTGTGGGAACTCTAAGAAGGGTGAGAAAAGAAGTACTTTCTTCAGTTTAGAATGCCAAGGACCCTTTGCACAGCTTTGCAATCTACAAAACTGGAGATATCACTCTCACCTCATATCAAGGAAAGGTATCTAAGAATGTTCTTATTCTGAGTAGTTTGCACGCAGGTGTATCTGTGGACCAGAACAGTGAAAAAAAGAAGCCAGAGACAGTTATATTTTACAATGAAACTAAGTGTGGTGTGGAAAGTATAGACCAAATTTGCCAAAAATACAGCGTCCGATCGATGACTCGACGATAGCCAGTGCATGTGTTTTTCAACATGTAAGACTTGGCCATGATAAATGCATATACTCTCTATAGAATACAGATTCGGGCCAAACTATGCAGATGCTCGTATATCCTTCGAGTTGCTGAACATTTAGTACTTCCATACGTTTCAAAAAGGACAGTGGCCAAGGTATCAGGCAAAATCACCCCATCTCACAGAACTGAAACAATGCGCAAGCAGTGTCAGATGTGGCAGGCAAAAATATGTGCGAAATGCAGCAAGTATGTGTGTAGACAATGTGAAAGTGACATGAAGGTTTGTCAAAAATGCGAACATGAGTAAATATTATTCACCGCAAGGAATACTATCTCTTGTACTCTAGAGTTTGCTACAGCTACAACTATTAACGTACGCCATTGAAATAGCATATTAACCTTTTAGGATGCAATCCTCTCTAAAGCATTGCATTTTTGTGCCAAAACTTTTATTATTCTTTTTAATCTCTTTGTACATTTTCATCAAAAGATGAATAAAGAAAAAATTGCCATTATAATGTGTCATTTTTTTTAGTTTCTAATATATTGCGACTAAAATAATAAACTTAACTATGAAAACAGTTTTAGTTTGATTATAAAGTCTGAAATAACTTGAAATTCGGGCGGCTCAGATGCATGATGAGGTGCATTTTGTGACAGAGAGAAAGATGATAAATCTTTTTTTGAATGTTGTTATTGCTATGGGAATGTTATGGTTGGATTTCTTTGTTTGCATGGAAAATGAGAGGCATTTCTTTGACAAGATTAAGTGGAGTGAGTGTAGATTGACACCTGGAGTACGGCTTTCATTGCTTGCTTTTGGATGGGAAATGCTTTCCTGGCAGAGCAGTCTTACCCCCAAAATAAGATCCCGTTTGAGAAATGGCATTGTATTTTGACAGAGCAAAGTTTCAGGATGACAGGTGAGCTGATATATTGCAGTACACTTGTTATAGATATGCCAGTGGTAAGCTTTGAAGCTATCTTCACTAATTGTGAGACCTATGAGTTTTGTAGATGATGACCACATGATTGGGCTGCCGTTAACTAATACTAAGAGAAGCCTAGAGTGGGGGAGGATACTTGAGGCGAAATGGAAAACATGAAAATGGTTTTCTGGCTGCCTAGGTTTAGTTAATTTTAGAGGCACCACAGACAACTGTTATACAAGGAGTATTTGTCTGACATATTATTTTGAATGCAATTATACATGATTTCTCATCAGCATTACATGAATAATACCTATACAATTTAATTCTAATTAAACAACATACCTGAATGCTGAAGCTGAGCCAAGAGACACAAAGCATCCTGCCTCTTCAAGCACTAAAAGATCTTCGTTGATCGGTCAGCTGAAACATGACAGTCACACTCAGTGTGGTCTTCCCCAGTGGATCCATGTCCCTCACTCCTGCTGGAGAGATATCCAGTATAACCAGAGTCATCTTGAAATGTACACAATCATTTCTTTCAAGGATTCAGATGCAATCAGCAAGTTCAAATATCCTACCTCTAATGCACTAGGTAGAACTTGGCGACTTGTCAAAGAAATCAGGGCGGAAACATAAGCCAGTGGCAGACATCCAGTAGAATTACAAGCTCATCTCCTGTGTACACACATCAGTTTTTTTGAAGGAATCAAGTGCATAAAGAAGTGGCCAAACTCATCAACAGAACCCATATTCCAATGACCATTCCAAGATCAGAGTTATCAGCAGAGATCCTCCGGCAACATCCTAGCATACCAGAGACATCAATCAAGGACTTTGCATTTTCTGCCTCAGTAGTCACAAATGGTTTTGGCTGTCAACCTTTCCTGGAGTGGATAAAATCAATAACAATTAGTCATCCAGTGAGAGACCCTCTCAACACACACAAATGACATCAATGAATTCACAAACATACTAATCATACAATCATACTAATCTTTACATCTGTACTAATCATACATCCTTATGAAAGGCATTTGTGATTGATGGTATTGCCTTAATGCTATGGGGTAGTTTACTGATGATGAAAGAAGCTGCATGATATGGTATTTTTTGTGACAGAGAGAGATGATTGTTTTATATGAATATTGTTATTTCTATGTGCATGGTATGGGTGGATTTGTTCGTTTGAATGGAAAATGACAGGGTTTATTTGGAGGGGTGAAGTGGGCAGTGTACGGATTGACACCTGGAGCAAGGTATCCATAGCTTGCTTTTACGTGGGGAATGCTTTCCTGGCAGAGCAGACTTGCCCCCAAAATAAGATCCCGTATCAGAAATGACATTGCATTTCAGCACAGAAGAGAAGCTTCTGGATGCTAGGCCAGATTCTTATAAATTTGTCAGTGATAGGTCTTGAAGCTGTCTTTACTAATTGTGTGACCTAAGAATTTTGTATGTGACATCTATATGATTGGGTTGCCATTTACTGGTAGGAGAATCCTCAAGTCTGGGGAGTATACTTGAGACAAAATTGTAAATATGTATATGGTTTTTTGGTTGCTTAGGTTTAGTTAATATGAGAGACACCACTGAGACATGTCGTACAAAGAAGTATTTGTCTGAGAGCTAAGGTTTCCTGAGCTATTTGGATGTTATTATACAACATTTAACATCAGCATATAATGAGGGCTGACTATTGGGTATGGATATTAAGAAATCGTTCATGAAGATTAGGAACAGGAGTGGCCTAAGGATGGAGCCAAGAAAGTTGGAGTTGTCACCTTGGTGAGCTGTAAGGGGTTTGGAGAGGATATTTATAGGTTCCAGCAAGGGTATGATTACAGTATCTGACCAATTGTTGCCGATCAGTACAGAAAGACCTTATTTAGAAAGAGCCAAAAAATCCAAATTTTAAAAATCCATAAACAATTAACGAGTGAGTTGTCAATGCTGATACTCTATAAAATGTGAGTACCCAATGATATCTTACTACAAAAAAATATTAACTCTGATAAATTTCTCCTTCATGGTTTTTTTAATTTCTAAAAAGTGGAATTCTTCAATTTACGACCCCCTACTTTGGAGACCATTTAGACAGATAAGATTTGCATAGGGAATTATAGCTATGAAACAATATTGTAGAAAAAAAGTACTGAAAAAAAATGATGCCAGTTCCAATCTTGTAGCATGATGCAGTCCAGAGATAATCAATTTAACGCAAACGTCTTCAAAGGGAAAAAAAACGTTACGTGATTCAAAACAAAAATGGCCGCCACATGTAAATGGTGTAAGATAATTTTTTTAAAAATCTGTTTGAACTTCCCGTTTGTGCAGTAAAAACATATAAAAACTTTTAAAAATTTAAAAAAGGTCAAGCAACCTACCTTGGATCTCTTCATATGGATTGACCTCTGAGCCTTGGATGAAATTTGCTCTGCCAGAGGATTTGCTAGTACGGCATCCTAAATACTTGCGAGTTTGCAGCGACCATTTTCTTAGAGAGATTACAAATACCAGACACCACGTGCGCTCTTTAAAATGGATGCCATTCCTTCGCAAAACGAAAGCCATTCTGCTTTGAAATACAACAAATAGCTATGAAATGCCTGTGATTGCTATATTTTGAATTTAGTGGCGTAATAAACAAACACTACCTTTCTGTAATAGTGAACATTGCGAATTTTCCATACTTAGCTGATGTGAGAGTGACATTGAAATGTACGATTTTTTTCAAAAATACATTTTTATAGAAATAAGTTAAATTTATTATTCTGGAAATAGTTTTACCCATTCAGAGATTGAATTACTTTTTATGTATAACCAGGTTTTCTTGATTATCCTCAACCCCGAGTTCTTAATAATAATTAGTTGAACATAAAATAGCTAAGGGGCATTTACGAAATCATATGGTGAAGATCATTCTTTCAGTCCTGTATTTTCAACGGGCATTCTTTCGTACGCTGCACTTGAGTCATGACGAAGAAATACGTAGATTTATGCATATATATATATATACGAATTTGGAAAATAAGTTTAGTTTTTACTATTTGTTGCAACAAAAACAGCCTTTCAATTGGGCATTCTTCATCAACATCTATATAATATCCTGTAATCCAGGTCAAGGGTATGCTGCAGAGGGCGAGTTATCTTCAACATAATACTATATAATGAACCCGTTTCACGTATTTTATCCTTCATTTCACTTCCCTGCATAGGTTTCTTGTTCTAAATGCATTTCTCACATACTTTAAAAAAAGTTAACAAATTTATCTTATATCTATTATTACCTCTGTCAGAAACGTCACGAGGGGCTTGTTTGGCGGGTTGAAGAACACACCGGCACTCTTCTCCATCGCCGCTAGAGCTGGTCAGGCGGATATACAAATTCTGTCTTATGAAATATATCTACAAATAAATAAGTAGGTATACATTTCCATACTTAAAAAATATAAATTATATACCTCAAGGAAAAATAATGTTTATATTCACACAACAAGTATTAACTCTATTTTTTATAATATGTTTTGGCGGGAAAACAACCCAACGACTTTCTAACTCTCGCCATTTAATCTAGTCAAGAAGAGATACGAATTCAATTTCAAGAAAGACATGAATCAATAAATTAAGATGCATTCCCTTTGGAAATGTCAGTTATATTTCTCCATTACTGTCAATTCCATTTAAATGGGATATGATGTTGAGATTATGCCCAATATTTGTAGCCTGACTTAAATTAACACTACTCAACTTGACTTGAGTCATGACGAAGAAATACGGCATATGTATACGAATTTTGAAAATAAGTTTCGTATCAATTTATATTAGTTTTTACTATTTGTTGCAACAAAAACAGCCTTCCAATTGGGCATTCTTCATCAACATCTAAATAATATCCTGTAAGCCAGGTCAAGGGTATGCTGCAGAGGGCGAGTTATCTTCAACATAATACTATATAATGAACCCGTTTCACGTATTTTATCCTTCATTTCACTTCCCTGCATAGGTTCCTTGTTCTAAATGCATTTCTTACATACTTTAAAAAAAGTTAACAAATTTATCTTATATCTATTATTACCTCTGTCAGAAACGTCACGAGGGGCTTGTTTGGCGGGTTGAAGAACACACCGGCACTCTTCTCCATCGCCGCTAGAGCTGGTCAGGCGGATATACAAATTCTGTCTTATGAAATATACCTACAAATAAATAAGTAGGTATACATTTCCATACTTAAAAAATATAAATTATATACCTCAAGGAAAAATAATGTTTATATTCACACAACAAGTATTAACTCTATTTTTTATAATATGTTTTGGCGGGAAAACAACCCAACGACTTTCTAACTCTCGCCATTTAATCTAGTCAAGAAGAGATACGAATTCAATTTCAAGAAAGACATAAATCAATAAATTAAGATGCATTTCCATACTTAAAAAATATAAATTATATACCTCAAGGAAAAATAATGTTTATATTCACACAACAAGTATTAACTCTATTTTTTATAATATGTTTTGGCGGGAAAACAACCCAACGGCTTTCTTACTCTCGCCATTTAATCTAGTCAAGAAGAGATACGAATTAAATTTCAAGAAAGACATAAATCAATAAATTAAGATACATTCCCTTGGGAAATGTCAGTTATATTTTTCCATTACTGTCAATTCCATTTATATAGGATATGATGTTCAGCTTATGCCCTATATTTGTAGCATGACTTAAATTAACACAACTCAACTTGACTCGTTTTAATGGCGATAGTTAGAAAGCCGTTGGGTTGTTTTTCCCTCCAAAACATGCTTATAGAAAATTGAAATCAATAAATTAATATGTATACCCTAATAAATCGCTGATACTTTTTATCCATTATAATAGGATACCCCAATGAAAATCTTAATAGTCCTAGGGACTCGGATGGATTCCAATATGGAGGATTCATTAATTTCCTCGAAGGCATGCGAGTCCTGGAGAGTCAGGGACTGGTGAGGATTGTTCATGGCCTTAGTACATAATAATTATAATCCCACTACGTTATAATCAAATAAAGTATTTATTAATTCATACAAAATGCAAAAACTCTCATCATATATTTTTGCGTATGCCCTATATAGTTGTAGGATGACTTATTGGATTGTGTCAATTAATAAACTGTTTACATTACTATAACTATTTCTACGCTAGTAACTTGAAAGCTAGTAGCCCCACAAGGCGCCTTACCAAAGGCAAGGCACTGCCTTCAAAAGGCACGAAATAGGCTCCTTGGCATTATATCTTAAATGCGCCTTTTTAGGTGCCTTAAAAAGACACCTCCAATAGGCACCATGAAGGCAAAAATGAGGCACACCGCCTCCTAAAAGGTGCCTTTTATGCGCCTTCCCGAAGGCAAGGTAGGTATAGACAATGCCTTCAAAAGGCATAAAATAAGCGCCTCCAAAGGTGCCTTGGTACTATACCTCCAATAGGCACCATTAAGGCACAACTGAGGTACACTGCCTCTTAAAAGGTGCCTTTTATGCACATTCCCGAAGGCAAGGTATATAGGCACTGCCTTCAAAAGGTACAAAATAAGCACCTTGGTATTTATATGCATATCCAATAAGGCGCATAATAGGCGCCTTGAAAGGTAAAAAGGCACTAGTTCTTGCCTAAGGCTCCCAAAAGGCGCCTCTTGTGGATAGTGTGCTACGTGGGACCATTATTCGACCCTAGTAACTCTTGCGTGGTAAAAAACCAGAGGCGGCTCCAGACAGGAGGTTCGGGGGGGGACCAGTGGCTCTTGAGGTATGGAATACCCCCCTGGAAAAGGGGAGTTCGTGGGTCTCGTCCCAGAAATTCGTAACTAACTATGTGCTAAATGGTTTTTTTGGGGTGGTGCCCCTACTGTCCCCCCTTGGGGCCGCCAATGTAAACAACAAACATCCACTACATTTTATCACAATTTCTATTATTTTCATCAAATTTTTATTTAGCTGTTTAAGCGAAATTTCCAAATTTCATTTGGTCCCCTTGCGTTATTTCATCTTCTTACTCTATAATAACCATAATATAGATTTAACTGTGCAGTTCATGCTGGCAAAATGGTTGTTCAAATCGTTCAATAGTTTTTCCTCTGATTCATAATTTTCTTTCTCTAGTAAGACTACACAGTCTAGGGAAACTATAGTTATACAGGCAGACAATGGTTTCTCATATTCCTATTCCTTGATGAAGTGATAACTCAAGTATCATTTCACTGCACTGGCTACATAGGTGTATACACATATGGCTACACAACCATACTTGTACCTGACTTATCAGTGGTGTAGGCTATAAGACTAAGTATGCTCTTCCCTCTTGGGCTCGGGCCATGGACTCCCCAGCAAGGAGGAGGACGTGGACTCAAGAAGCCTCCAAAAACACAGTGGGGAGCATGGCATCTAAGATGCAAGGTCTCTCCACTCTCTCCAAGTGCAGCGGGGCAGCTAGGAAGAGGAGGCAAAAGAGACAGCAAGCCCTGGCTGCCAGAAATAATAGGGGACCCCCATCAGGAAATAGAGGAACTCTATCGCAGAGCCCTGACAAGGTCCGGGTGGGGGAACGACCCAATGAAAGACATGGAAAGAGGGCAAGGACCCCTGGTGACAAGCCCAAATCCCAGGACCCCAAGAAGCCCAAGGCCACCTAGGTTGGACGCTCATACGCAGAGACAATAAAGGTGGTAAGAAGATGGCCATCATCCCCTCAAGCTACCCTGAGACAACTATATCTCAGGGTTGGTATGAGAAAATTGACCTTAAAATCACTATGGTCTGGGATGCCATCCCTCATGGACAGAAAGTGCCCATCTTTGAAGGGACATGTAAACTCAAGGGGGGGGCCATGGAAATAATGTGCGCCAACACCTTTACAGTAGACTGGTTAAAGGAAATGGCAGCTCAACTGGAAGAGATTGAGGGAGTCTCCTTCCCGGTAGTAGATGCTGACTCCCTCATCAAAAGGAGGTGGCTGATGGTTTGGGTCCCTGAACCGACTCGGCTAAGCGCCGGGGACCTCATCAGCCGAATTATGAAGGTCAACTCGGGTCTAAGGACATACCTGTGGAGGGTTTACGATCAAAGTGAGGCTGAAAAGAGTGCTCGCTTCATCTTAGGTGTGGACGAGCCCTCTGCAGAGAGGATCTCGAGCCCGAATTTTATCAAATCTGTCGGTCTACAAAGGGCCGACTACAAGCTTCTGGGGAGGGTGGAGCCGACGATGGACACAGACTAAGGGCTGGGAAATCCGATGTGGAGCCATCCGCGGGAGAAAATGAGGCAGCAGGGGGTGAAGGGAAGTCGTAGTGATGGCGGAGCTGACCTTCCTCCAAATCAACCTGCAGCATTGTAGAGCTGCCTCGGGGATTCTGCAGAGGAATCTCTCGGAAGAAGGAGTCAATTGGTAGCCCTAATTTAGGAACCCTGGGTTCACAAGGGCAAAATCAGACAACTAGGTGGGACACGAGGCAGGTTGTTTTAATGTAGGTACTACATCTCAAATACCGAGATCGTGCATATATGTAAAAGGGGTGAAAAGGTACCTTAACCACAATTCTGCTCCGGAGATTGTGGCCTGCTCCACATATCTTCCATATGACTCTCCAGAACATCCACCATCTCTTGAACTAGAAGGAACTGGCGAAAGAATGTTGTGTTAGGAACTGGGACCTCCTGGTCGGATGTGACGCCAACTACAGGCATCCCATATGGTACATAGAGAATATTGTATGTCGATATGTTTGCTTATGGTCTCTATTGGTCGATATTTCGAATTTTGGTCCAAATCGCTCTATATTTTGGGGCAGGGTCTATATTTTGGATCAAAGGTAAGCTACAATTTACACTGAAGCAGCCGGCACTGCACTGCGAAGTTTGAATATGGGCGCCGCGGCCAGACACTGCTGCTTTGTTCGTCTGCTTCGCAACATTTTTTTAATCCTAAGAAAACCTCTCATATGAGAGGTTTATTTCAGCAGGTTGTTAGACCAAATTTAATGCAATATCATTATTGCATCTGAAACGAAATCCTTGAACTATGTCTTCCCTTAAATGAAAAACTTATGCATTTATACAACAACAAGCTACTATGATCTCATTACTCTCTTCTTTCAATTTTATCCAGTTGATTCTTCAATTCTCCACCTTCTGATAGCTCTCTAAACTCAGCTGTATCTCCATCTGTGTCCATTTTTCACCCAACCTTACACTGAAACTGAATTGAAATCATTAATTTCTAAACTAAGTAAAAACGATGTGAAGGCATTAATGACATTCTAGCCATCATAACCTTCCTTGTATATACCTAATGATATTAAAAATTCTTTGCTAATTTTATTCAGGTTGTTTGAGCAAGATTTTTCCTTAGTCATAATCGAGACCATATTCAAATTTTATTTTTTAATAAAAACAACTGTGAGAATCTTGAAAAAAAATAGAGTACCTTTGATGATGTAAAACTTGGCTTTAAATTGCTGAATTTCTCAGTAATCAACTAAATATACATGTATATGGTCTTAATTTGTTAACTTGAGTCATTGATTTATTTTTTTAATCGAGGAAAAAACGAAGTACAAACAGTTAAATTTCATGAGAGATCTTTGAGTTATAAACTCCTCATTTTTTAAATGGTCTCTCTGGAGTGCAGACCCATCACCAGATTGTCTCTCCCTGGCATTTTAGTTGGTTGAGGTCTGTTGAGTCTGGAGTATCTCCACAACCCTGCTGGAAATCTCTACTGAATTCAATAGAAAAAATGTACTGAAATGAACTGAATTCTCCTGAATTATAATGAACTCTAATGAACTTGGGGCAATAGGGTACTGAACTCAACTGAACAGATTCCAGTTGCCTACTGCAATGAACTGAACTCCAACTGAAGAGTGTTCAGTTGCCTACTGAAATGAACTGAACTCCACTGAATTCTATTTTTTCAACTGAAGAGCATTCAGTTGCATCCTGAAATGAACTGAACTCAACTGAAATGTACAGAAATCTTGTTTTTGGTTCCTGCAAATGAGAATCCATGCCCTTTCTGAAATAAATGGTTTTCCTGGTGACTTCAAAGATAAAATCTATTAAACATCTGCCCATCGTTTTAGGAAAACACATTTCAAGAATTGGTAGAGCGATTCTTTTAATTATGATATTCGTAATACAAATTATTAAAAATCACTTAAATACATAGACAAATGAACTGAGGGAATTAATCTGTTTCATAACTATTGGGCATTTCAGCAACCATATATGTTTCAATGACATCAATCATGATGCACTTGTGCATAACATCCTTAATGAAAACAGCAGCCAAAGCACCTTCTTTATCACATAAAAAAAATATTTTGCAGAAGCTCTGATAGGAATCTTTCACTAAAGGCTCAGTGAGAATTTTGAAACACTTGACTTTAGTACACAAAATAAATTTTCTTCGTCTTTGCAAATAGTCAGAATTTCTCCTATTCTTCCATCTCTTAGACTGACAATTCTGTCATTCCTATGCTCCAATTGAATGTATTTCACTCTCTTTACATTGATAGAACCCTTTAGAACTTGTGAGTACTCCACCAGAGAGCCCACATTCACCTCCAAATCAGTGAGAATTTTTACTTCATCGTAATTTAGGACAAAATATTGGCCACACATTACAAGTCTATACAGTCAGTCACTTTTTCAGCAGTGGATACCATAGCACTGACTCACAATATGACACTACATTTTCATTTACATTTCTCATTCTTTGAACTGGCATTGATTAAAATAAAATAAAATTACTAGAAATTTGCTGTGCAACTCCTTTTGGTCCCTTAATATTTTGCAATAAATGTCTGTCAGGATTTTCAAATGGGAATGTGTAATGAGCCCATAAAGGACCCCAGTCTCTGATACTAGGTGCCAAATGCAAGAGCAAATGGACATTAAAAGTCATTTTTTGTTTTCCATAAAGTCACTCCATCCTATGGACAAACTCATACAAAAGCACATTTATCTCCTCAGGAAGTATGGACTTTGATAGGAGCACATAAGTTGTTTCTACTAAAATCACCCAATGTTGCAAGTACTGCTGTGAAAGTATGCCTTCCAAACATGGTAAGCTGTAAAATAACAGCCAGTTCTTCCACTCCGTAGCCTTCCAATACTGTCTTTGATTTAATGACCTTGGTAGCCTTGATATACATTTAGGAGGTTGAATGCCACTTAACCTCCTGTTTATAACTGCCTAAGTCATTGGATTCCCTATATAATAATCTTTGCCTGAGTCTTCACACCACATACATCAATCTTTACCTGCAGATCTGTCTCACAACACCCAAACAAAGAGCATGCATGTAGTCAGGTCCAAACCCTTGCACTACATTAAATAGGGGCAAATTTAACAGAGGAGAAGGGGCCTTTCACTCCCTTAATAATGAATTTTTTCTTCAATGCTTTCTGCATGTGCCTTTCCATGCCTTCAGAAGTCCTCTCTTTGACCACCTCTTCCCGCACAGGATACCTTACTTGTCCCTCAAACCAATCCCCACTATGGTAACACCAGCCACAACCCATTAAATTGAGTAGTGCATTGCACTATCGGTCTGGCAACAGAGTCGACACAGCAGCATACACATACATTTTTGATGCACTTTTTCATTATTTCTCATCCATACCACCCCAAAATGGTAGAGCCTCTGAGCTTGTTTGACAAATTCTTGCAGGAAGAGATCGATTTTAGGCTCACATGAAGCAACCCAAGCACCACAAAGGAGAAGATTCCTACTTCAATCCTCAGGAGAAAGTTTATTGACCATTAGAGAATACCATCAGAAATATCCTCCAAAGCTGATGGATTCTCCTTAGTGACTGAATCCCGATACCTTTGTGGGTTCTCCAGGGTTGTAAGTTTTTCAGTTGCTGATCTATATCAAGGGTCAAGAAGAAGTCTTGTGTCTTTCTCAGACAAGCATTTTTGGCAGCCTGGACAGTTATCAGAAGGAATTGCAACACTTGGTTTTCCTCCCACGTAAGACACACAAAACTTACAATAATGATGTCGGGTAACTTTACCAGTGACAGTCAACTACTTTTTTAAACAAAAACTTTCTTTCGGGAAGAACATGTTTGCCAAAATTGTGTTAATCAGCGTTACCAAATCAGAAACCGCAACATATGATAAAGAGTGATGAACGGTAAATGCTAAGGCTAAAAGATAAATTTCATTTTCCAATGACACAGAGGTAAAATTTACCGTTGATTTCTTTAAAAAATTTGTCAAGATCTCATCAACCTTGTCAACATCAGCAGTCCCACTATTAATATCGGCTCGGCATTTGTCTAATTCTTCCTGGTGATCAGAAGGTATGTCTTCTAGTATGGATGCATTGTCGGATTCATAATCTTCATAAGCTCCTTCATCTTCATCCTCTTCATCGTTCTCCTCATCAATTCCATTGGATGCGTCACTTCCAATACCATCTATGTATCCCTCGTGAGGCACCTATAAAAAGAAATGAGCTAGTTGTATCCTCAACAGTTAAAGACTCACTACGTAGGCAATTAAAAAATTACATGACGCCCAGTTATTTCCAGTTATCATATGGCATTCTCCGGAATTCGACATATCTTCCTCAGAGGACACATTCTGAGCTCTGTTTCGGTCATCAAACTGAACATTATCAGCTCGTTCCACTTCCAGAGTATGCCTATTTCTTCTCGCTCCCTCTTGTGAACTTCCTCCAGAATGTGCTTCGAGGAACAGTATTCTTCCGTGGAGTAGGTTACAAGTAAGTCTTATAGCTCCTTTTTCGAGGAATTCTAGGCAGTTGTTATTGACCTAGAATATCCCAATTGAACGTGTTTCGGAGAAACTTATTTCTAAGAAGATAGGTAGGACTCCCACAAAAAAACTATTACAATAATTAAATGTAATGCTGTACCCAGGACCACTCAGTTAATTAACCCTTTCAATGCGGATGACAGCCCAGGGCTGTCATGGCCTTGGGCCTCACATGAATGGGCTTAACAGGATTATGCGCTTTCCTTTCGACTTGCTTCCTTTTCTCTGCTCTGTAGTTGGTTTCTAGCTGTCGTGTCATGTGCTTCGTTTCCGCTTTTGTTGAAAAAAAAATTTCTGCAGTTTTCGGAGTTTCAGTGTTTTTTTTGCAGATTTGATATTCACCTTGGATCGTTGTTGTGGTGTTTTTTTTTGCTATTAGGACTCATTAAAATCGGATTTTATTTTTTGAATGTCATTATAAAATGTATATGTTAGCTAAAATTTTGTTGTGATACTTATGGATATTTTTACCGTGGTTCGTTGTTGCTTCCTGAAGTGCTGAAGACAGTTTTTTTCACAACGGATTTGCCTTTTTACACAAAAGGTAAGCGCTATAGCGTACTTTTTTCGCATGTTTTTCTCTCATTAAAACAAAAAATTTACACATTTTAGTTTTGTCTAACACAAATTTTTTTCTGAGCTACCAACATTAGTTCTCGTAATAGTGGTAATTTATTTGACCCCCAAAAGTAATTTTCTTCTAAAATTACAAATTTCAATGCTTTCTAATGTTTTCGTTTTTATTTATATATGATGCATTATTATTAGTTTTTTGCTTTGATTTCATCTTTTCACTCCTACTTCCAATGGGAACCAACATATGATTTTATTTCATTTTTCTTCAGCGTATTTCCCTCCTATTTGAAGATGAAGAGAAGAGTATCACAGGCCACAAGCCAAAGAGAGAAAAACCTTGCGACGAACCCGGATTACTATGAAATACCTGGTCCTTCTGGTAAGTAGTATTAATCTACATATCCTTGCATAATAAAAAAGAGTAAATTATATTGCATAATAAAAAAGAGTAAATTATATTGCATAATAAAAAAGAGTAAAAAATTTTCTTTTTACATTTTATAGCTTCACAGAAAAAGCAAACAAGGGAAAAGATCAGGGAGGATGAAATACATGCTCTAACAATGGAGTCGTCGGATGACAATTTTTTTGAGTGTGTGTTCATTCCTTTTTGGTGCTGACACGGAGGGAAGTGACTCGGAAAGTGGCAATGAACCCTGCACTGCAGAGGCGGCAGGGGGTGCCATTACATCTGATGCGGCTTGGGCCCCTAATCCCCCTGTGAATAGGAATACCCTTGCCTTTGTAGGATCCCCTGGTCTCAAGAAAATTCCATGTGGCTCGACCACCAAAGACTACTTTTCCCTTGTGTTTACCGACGAGTTCTATGACCTTATTCTAAGTGAGACAGAGAGGAATGCGGCGTGCATTTTTGTGGAAAACCCATAACCCGTGCAAGGATTACTGACTGGAGATCACTAAAGAGAGAAGAGTTTGAGGTTTGGTTGGGCCTGCTCTTCCATATGGTGATAGTTCGTACCAATAAAATCTCTGACTATTGGAAAAAGTCTATATTTTTTAGTTTCAAGCTATTTCATCAATCAATGCCGAGGGATCAATTTCTTGGGAAGCCCTCCATTTTGAAAAAAAAACCCAACGAAAATGACCCTGCTCCAAGTGATCGCCATATATAAAGTCAGACCACTTTTAAATTGTTTTGAGTAGTCAATTGCCACTTGTGTTTCCCCTGGAAAGGCATTATGCATTAACGAATCAATGCTACTTTGGTGAGGGCGATTAAATTTTCGGCAGTGTATGCAGGAGAAAAAACATAAACATGGGATAAAGATGTGCATGCTCTGTGAACCAGCCGGGTTAGTGCATCGTATGATCGTTTATGCGGGCTTCGGGGACAGCGATGTGGGTGGACGCGGACATGGAGACAAAGTGGTCCATAAACTTTAACAGGATTTTAAAAACAAGAGGCATAGCATTTTTTTAAATAACTATTAAAATAATGTTCCCGTAGCAAGGGATCTGTTGAGGTGCAGTACATACTGCACGGGCACCCTCCGCACAAAGAGAAAAGAAAATCCGAAAGAGGTTTTTGGGCACAAGCTGCCAAAAGACCAAATTGTTGCTCATTGGAGTGAGGAGGGGTTTTGTGTCTTCCACTGGAGAGATAAGAGAGATGTGGCCCTTATTTCCTCCGAGTTCGGATGCAAACTCGTACCCACTGAAAAGTCGGGCAGAGGTAAACCAGAGGCTGTAGTAGAATATAATAAGTTTATGGGAGGTGTTGATCACTGCGACCAGTTGCTGTCGTACTACGCTTGCCAACATAAGTCCCTCAAATGGTATAAAAAGCTTGCAATTTATATTTTCCAAGCTATGCTGGTAAACAGTTATATGTTGTATAACACATACAGTGGCAATAAGAAAAAACTTTTGCCGCTAATTTTGCTAAAATACATTACTTTTTCAAACAGAAAATCTTAAATTTTAAAATTACATGTACCAACCCATTGTTTATATCCACCAAGTCAAAAAAAGTTTTGTAAGTTAGCAAAATTTTCCAAAACGGAGACTTACTGCATTTTTAACTCCTTGTGCATGCTTATAAAACATTTAAATTGCTTGATTATTACAGAAAGTACATTTATCAATTTTTAGATTTAAAAAGTGACAATACAATAGTAAACCTGCCAACATAAACCATTGCAATGGTATAAAAAACTAGAAATTCCTCCCCATATGGGTACCGTGACTCTGAAAGAGTAAAAAAGAGGCAACAAGTGCAGTCGAATAGAGAAAAGTAGGAAGCGATATTATGTTGATAAGGCATGCTAAGCGCTCACTACAGTAGAAAAAAGAGGGTGGTGGGAAGAAGAGGCATCGTGAAACACAGGAAGAGAGGATGCAGAGGGAAAATGATAATAGAAATGGATAACCAGGGGTATACATTGTTGCAGAGCATTGCGGCTATCCAAGTGGACTTCAAAATACAACAGCTAGAAATACATCATTCTTACGGATAACCTGCAGGTTTGTTGCATGCGGTAGAGATTCAGATAGGATGTCTCAGTGAAAACGAATGGTTTTCTACATATTATGTACTGTGGCTGCTGCTATTTCATGGTAGGTATATAGCTACCTGAACAAATGTGGAGGATTGAGTGGATGATTTTACCTCAGATGATAAATACAATTTCGGATCAGAGACCTTCGATTCATAAATTATTTTTTGTTTTCTTTAAATAAAAATAAATTTTCTGAACATGGACATGCGAGATTTTTTGTGCAACTTGGTTGAAAGAAGATGGCTTAAATCATATTTTACATGGTGAAATGTAGAAAATCATTTGAATAAGGCAAATGCCATCAAAGTAGCTATGTCATAACAAGAATCCAAAACATGTATGTCCATAATAGTCAGCATTGTCAATAATATTAAAATTATTAGCGTTTCTACGGAAAATCACTCAAATTATAGATGTAATTACAACTGGAACACTACCACTTAAGTGGATCAAACACAACAAACGTATTTTGATTCAAATTCCTTGGAATATATGGACCCAATATATTTTACCATCGAGAACTTAATTGAGATAAATGTAACAAATGACAAGATTTTCCCAAAATTTCAGCAGGGGAAAGGATCGCGGGTTTTGTAATGCAGGTTGCATACCATACAAAACCCTTGTACGTCGCGGGTGACATCCATGTATGTCATAAAAAAAATTATTTATTTTTATGGAAAAAAGGGAATAATTATGATTATTGTAATATTATGCCTAAATTATGTAGAAATAATTTTGTTGTGCAAAAAAAGTTTCCGATTCCGGCGAAGTTACCATCTCACGGTGCCGCATTGAAAGGGTTAACTGAGTAGTCCTGGGTACAGCATTACAAGTGTTCAAAAGAAGAGACCCCCTGCTCAGTCTCATGATGGAGCACAAGGGCAGGGGCTTTTCTCTTCCAGACAGCAAAGAGGAGTAGACAATATTGTCTTAATTCTGTCATTTAACGGAAGTGACACTGAAAAGTTCATTTTGTCATTGAAGGCATATGTCCTCAAGCTAAAAATTAAAAATGTTGAGCATGGCAGATGTCCTCAAGCTCCAAATTAAAAAATCAAGCAGAAGGCCTTGCTCAAGGGGCATACCGATAAGCCCCATTCATGGGTTTTTCTGCCGAAACATGGAAATGCATGGCCTACTGAAGGAGCTGACGTTCACCTTGACTTGAGATTGAGACTACATAAATAGTTCTCTCTTCCACTTAACCCGTCATCTGCCTTATACAGTGCATTTTACACCATTATTTGGACAAATAAAGGTTATATTAACATTAGTTTCTTGAGTGACATCACTCTCAGAGTGTACGGCAAGCATCCCCATACGGAAATTTTTCTAGTCAGCAGTAGTCAGGCTGACATCAAATTGATGTCCGAAATTTGCCGCTACTGATGTCAGACTGACTTCATTCTGTCGCCAACTGATGTCAGCCTGCCTTCATTCTGTTGTCAATTGACATCAGCCTGACTTCAGTCTGTGGTCAACTGACGTCAGCCTGACTTAATTCTGTCATCAACTGACATCAGCCTGACTAGATACTTCATACTAGGATATCAAAACAAAAATACATCAAATAATTACCCTTAGGACTCTATAATATAACCATGATCCCTGTAACCGTGACTCAAGTATATGTTGAAATGAAAAAATTGTTGAATCTTCTTTTTTGGTCTGGTTAAGTAATAATTGTGCAAAACAATTGGCCTTGTGGAATGTGCTGTCATCGCAAAGTGTATTTGGCCGTGGTTTGTCCAAATACAAAACTTAAATCCATCGCATTTATCAGTGAATATTCTTTGTGGCTTATGAGGCATATATACATTTGGTTTTATGCTGCCAATATGCAGAAATATTGACCTTGAGAGAGTCACCTTATTTTGTGACTCGACTATACGTCAAAAGGTAGGTTTTCATTGGCTAAGAGAAGGATCACATTTTTCATCTTATCCTCAAGTATATACAGCAGGTCATTTTTCACCTTGCAAAGCCTCTTGTTTTTCAAAGAAATGTAAACCAATATTAATTTTTAAAAAAATTACTTACTGAACCAGAGTTTCATATAATTAAAATCATTTTAAGAAGGCCTGATTGTTTAACTATAAAAATTACTCAACCTGGACAATCTGGGTTGTTCCGTAGAAGGTATTCTCAATCACCGCTGATCCCTAGCAAGACGTAGTTTTATTGCACTCTGACACGAGGTGACTCACATTGAGAGCTGAGTCTCTCTTGTCACAATGAGGAGGTATCTGCTCTTTGGTGAAAAGCAATGAGTGGGCCAGGACACGGTGCCCTATTCTCAATCATGCAGCAATGACTTCACCACTCTCACAGCTCCTGAAGGACATGGGCCACGCTGACATTACTCACTTAATTTGGTGCAACTTTTCTTCAAGAACTTTCGTCCAGGATTCCTGCCATTGTCCATGAAATACTTTCCGTAACCCAGCCATTATGTGTTATGAGGCCTCTTTCTGGTTTTCACCAATAATTCACAGTGACCCTTCCATGATTTATAATAATAATATTTATTTACGGGTGAAACCCAATTTACAAAAATTTGTGTCACAAAATCTTTTAAACAATCGAGAAAAAAGCAATAAAAAAGAGCTGATATAGAAAAATGTTTGATACAGTAAATGAAGATAATATTTTGCTTCAAGTAAAACACTTTACAATTTTTATAATAACTACAATTTACATTAAACAAGAAACAAATTATGAAACAATTTAAGTGTTTATAATGTTACTTACTTTTATGGTTAAATAATTGAAAAATAAAACTTAAGAAAAGTGGTTCTACATTAACCAAGATTACAGAAACAAACGAGATCAGATCACAGAAAATAGGTAGGTATACAGAAAATCCAGTAATATTTTATACAATGGTTTGTTCAAAGGATAAGTTGATTCCAAATGTTGATTCTCAATTCCACCAATTCTCAGGCTTAGAATCGGTATCGATCACATAAGTCGATTCTGATTCTAGATAGATAAATACATATTTTAAACATAGACTATAAGCTGAGGATATATTTGCTATTTGTCATTAACCCATTTATGCCCAGAACTTTTTTTTCCTAATTTTCTGTTCAAACTCACGGATCTTGGAAAGTAGGTCTTCTGAACACGTCTGATATGATTTTTTTACGATACGACAATTGGTTGCGTAGTAATAGGGTGGGCATCAAAATGCCCTTTGGGCATGAACCCGTGGTAAGTACCAAATGGTAAGCTTTTTTTACTTTTTCATTAATTTTTTTTAATATTGCATAATTATCTTAGTTGAGTGAGATTACCTATGCATTAATAATTTTTCTCCTTTTACAACATTTTTTCAGATTCACAATGTTCTTGCCGGAATTAATCAATCATTTATTACAATCATTATTTTTTGACTCATGGAATGCAAATAAGAATTGGTGAGTGAAATATAAAAACATTCTCTCTTACGTATTAAGCTTTATTCATAAAAGTATCAATGTTATTCATGTTTTAGTTCACAGAGCATGAAATTTTGCAAAACAATGGGTATGAAGAGGAATTTCACATTTTTGGCAGGCGATTGGGATGTTGTTCTTTTTACAGTAGGCACATCTTCGCCGGGGCTTACCAGACACAAGATTATGTCCACCGTGCGTCATTCGTGCGGGCTTGGCTATCTTATCACAGTAGCGAATGGGTCCAGGAACAATACCTGCAGTACCATACTTTTGCAGAAGTGCCTGGACGCATGCACGCCGAAAGGCTAACTGGTCCATTGCACTCAGCCCGATTTTCCTGGCAAGCACCCAGGCATTACTCATGCATGCATCAAACAACCACATAATTATTGGTACATACCATTTCTTACCACGCACACCTATTCTGTAATTAGCGATGTTGTTGTCCAGCAACTCAACTCCCCCCATGTTCTTGTTGTATTTGTATATTACATATGGCTGAGTAATGAGTATCTTTTTCCTCTCTCTGATGGAGTAACGCTGAGCCTGGCGCTAAGGTCGTACCCCATATTCATTAGACAATGCATACACAACATTGTTGTCCACCCAAGCAACAGCAACAATTCCCTTGTTACTTTCTACATACGACTCAACTGATCCTCTCTCTCTTTTCCGCATTACGTTTTTTCCATAAATTGGGCATTTCGCCAATCTATTTATTCTTACCGTGCTGGTCCCACTCATTCCTTTAGCAGACAAGGAGCAAAGGAGTTTGGTATTAGTGAAAAAATTATCGGAGTAGAATGAAAATTTGACTCCCGGGAATGAAGACATTATAGAGTCACAGAAATTCATCACCACTGATTCTCCAACACCCTGATCAGAAGGACGCTCTCTATTTTCTTCACGGCCTTGGTACAGTTCTACCTCAACTCAGTAGCGAGTGGTTTGTGCCATTACCCACGCTTTGAATCCAAAACGCACTGGTTTAAGCCTAAGAAACTGCTTACATCCATGTCTGCCAAAGTAGGGAATCATTGATTCATCTACTGATAGGTTTTTGTCATCAGGAGCATTGACTATGAAACACTTGCTCAGTATGTCTAGCAAGGGCCTAACCTTTCCCATTTTATCACCTGATGGCAGATTCTCATTGTCGCAAACATGTATAAACCTCAGAATTTCCTCGAAACTGTTTCGACGCATTGCCTTAGACACGAGTACATTATGAACATCATCGGCACTTTCCCAAAACATACGCCTACGGGGCAAAGAAACATAACCGCTAAGGAACAATATTCCTACGAAAGTGTACATTTCCTCCAATGATAGGTGAAAGTTTGGATGATTTGATTGAGTGGCATACATTACAGAAAATTTAACAATTTCAGAAATAATTTATTCATTCAATAATATTTTAAGAAATTCCAAGGGGTGGTTTTCACTGGTAAGATTAGAGGCATCCGGATGATTTACACTGGTGCTGTTTGCCTGATTGATGGGAACGCACAGGTCACCTTTTCTCCAGCTCAGGTCCAAGGGCACATTATGTGGTCCTCTTTTCCTTTTCGCAGGTTGCTCATCTGGGTGAGATGATTCAAGACTTTCAGCATTTTCTTCGAAGTTCCCTGAACTAAATTCGGCTGTGGCGCGAAGCTGACAGGAAGGCAGGGAATCTGGATTGTTGCACATTTCATCTCCTGAGTCCTCATACGATGCATTATTTTCAGGTGGCACTATATATATATCAGCAGAGTCACCGCCAACATCCTCATCCAAAGCATTCTCCAGATACTCTATCACCTCTGCCAGTGATAGGTATTTTGTACTGTAACAAATGAAGTGTTGTGAAAACAGAATATCAATAAAAGATAATAAAGCATAGCATATCACGTATTATTCAGTCAAATAAATGTCCATATGCACCCCTGTAGTAATGTTTCAATGCATGAGCTGATATGTGATTGATGACTAAACTTACTATTTTTCATTACATTGGGTAAAATATAAATAAATGACTGATGAAAAATATTCCATGAAGGACACTTTATCAATACCCAACAGCATATAAAACTGTGCCTAATTACCTTAGATTAACAAATAAAATATGACGTTGAGGAGACAAAGTAGGAGCAATTGTACGGATAAACTCAGTCGATGGATAATCAGAATCTTTAGTATTGGCATGTGCCCAAAGGGCATTTTGATGCCCACTTTTAGTTTCCCTCGTAATAAAAAAATAATAAGCTTATGTCATCAAAAACTAATGGCACATGAATTTACATAGATGCTTACCGAAAATTATCCATAAAAGATTTATAACTATATTGTCAAGGATTAAGAAATACATACCCTCTATGCAGAGCGTGCGATGATCACGAAGCCATGATGATTTCAGTGCTCGACTGTGTCGCCAGTGGGTACAATGCTTGACTGATTCTTCTCTGAACATGTCAAGCAGACCTTCTATGTTGCACACGACACAAAAACACACGCGTGGCGCCAAACGGGTGAGTAAGGCTAAATCAGGTGGGCATCAAAATGCCCTTTGGGCATAAATGGGATACACTTTTTGAGCAACTTAATTTTCTTTGTTATTTTATTCCAGCCAGTATTTGAATTTAAATAATAGTTGTACGCTACTGGTATGTCAATATGCCACCTGTTATTATAGGAATAAGAATCGATGGAATCGGAATCGATTTGAAAGAATCGGAATGGGTGCATGATATATAAAGTTTCTGTGACAAAATTTTATATGAAATAGTTCAGTTTTTCAGGTAAAATTTAGCGTGGTATCATTAGATAATAATTCAACTTGGGGAGAGCAGTTGATTTTGTTATTTCACAATCTGTGTAGGAATAAAAGGTCAGCAAGCTGACGACGGACACTAAGAGGATGCAATTCTAAAATTTCCATAGTTTGTTAATATGGGACGTCAGAAGTGGGGAATTAAGCATAGAAATTGACTGTTCTTAGAAACTTCTCCTGCACTCTTTCTAGATTGTGTATTTGGCTCTTGTTATAGGGAGACCAGATGATGGAATTGCATTCCAAAATCAGATGAACCAAAGAGATGTATATGGTTTTTAACATGTTTATCTTGGTGTTCTTCGTGAGTCTTACTATTCAACCCAGCATGTGAAAAGACTTAGATAGGATATCACAAATTTTGTAGTTAAAAGTAAGTGACTGCTTGATTAAGACACCTAGATCTTTGATAACCTGTGTTCTTGTAAGTATTACACCATTCAGAGTGTAATTGAATATTCAGGGTGATTTTTTGTGGTGAAAAGAGATTATATTACATTTCCGAATGTCAATTGACATAAGGTTTTTGTTACACCAGCCAGAAATTTTTATATGAGAAGTGTTCAGTTGCTGTCATTCATCAATATTTTGTACTACATATATTGAATAATTTCACATTATCAGCATACATTAGATGGGGTTAAGGAGAAATCACATAGCTAAAATCATAGATAAATATAAAAAATAACAATAGCCTGAGGTGGGACCCCTGAAATTTCCTTGAAAGCAAGGGAAATGCTTGGCCTTGCCCTTAAATTTGACTAGCTGTTTGCGCTCAAGCAGATAACTTTGTAACCAGTCAAGCATAGCACCATCTATACCAAGTAGTTTTACCTTGAACACCAAAATGTCGTGGTTTACCTGATCAAAGGCTTTTGTAAAACCTATGTATATGACATCAATTTCATGACATTTCCCTATACCATTGATTATGCAATTTGGAACAACAACAAGTTGGTTCCAGTAGAGAGACCTGATCGAAAACCATTTGTATTTCACATGCTTCCTTTGAATCCTTCTGAATTTTTGCTCACACAAAATCTCTCCCTCTCTTCTCCATAGACCCCAACCAGCACACTAACAAGACATGAAGCAGTGGGAGAAAATATTGAACGCTTCTATATCCCTTGGGACATTTGACCCCCCCCCCCCCACTACTGCTGGTGACAAAGGTCCAATATCAGTCAATGCCTGAGCGATGGAGATTGTATGGAATGTCTAGCTCTGTATCTGATCTCAACCTTGGTGGGCATCAATTAGGCCGACTGAAGAAGCAGTGACCCATGAAGGAAATTGGAATGACAACTACCCATAACAGTAGCAGTGTTGTGGACAGTGTTAACAGAGTGAGCAGTGGTAGTGATGAGTGTGGTGGTGATGAGAGTTCTGAAGGGCCGTAGCCAGGTCATGTCTTCATTAGGGGTAAATGTTTTATAGTTCTTGTGTCAAAAATTAGCAGCCTGGTACAAAATTAATATCCTATGGTGTTCTACCTACAGTAATTTCTCACTTTTAAACCACTTGTACTTTCACAGATTAAGTATCGTAGCATAAAAGTATCCATACAGTGTATATACGGTCTACGTCAACTTCCAAACTAGCAGAATTGAGGTTGTGGGTTGGGTTTTTGTGAAAATCCGTTTACCAAAGTTTTATATTTCGGTTAGAAAATACATTTATATATATAAATTGAAATATTCAATTTGTTTTATATGACAATCTAACTTTATGACATTCCTAGGCCGTCTAACCAAATCAGGCTTTCTCGTGGCAATTTCTATTTATAATGTGGCCTAGCACGGCATAAGTGCTGATATGGTACTGAAGGAAAACTACATTAGTCTAAAAGCAAAAGTTACAGTTCACAAACTCCCATGTCCTGAATGTTGAAAAATCCACCATGCATGACGGCGTCGAATAGTGCATTTTGTTTGGGGTCAGTTATAATATCACATACCCAATTCACTAATTTTATTTTACCCCATGGGATTATAATTTGAATATTAGTGTTTTGTGAGGAACCTCTTCATATGATTTCTTTGAATCCAGGAATAACAATTCAGCTTGGTATTTCGCTTCACCTTATATTTTCAAATATCATGGAAGAAGAGTCCAAGCTGGGTTTAGCAATATCTATATCTTCCGAAAGCCATGCTGACAGTTGTGGAAGAAGTTTTGATTATCCAGGAAGATCATTATGTCACTTACAGTTAAGGTAGTTTGAGCAAAAAATCACTTCACCTAGAATTTTATGAATTTGGCCTCATTTTAATGAAAAAACTATCATCTTTCCAATGATATCAAAATATCAACCTCTTGCCGAACTACTTTTTGAGCAATTTGCCTGAAAAGGTAAGCTGTATTACATGGGATAGATTACAGCTATGCACTCCAGAGGGAGAATATTTAAAAAATTAGGAACTTCTAGCACCTAGATTTCGTCAAAAAATTATCGGTGTGTATACACACCGATATATATTGTATGTTTTTTCTACTATTTATAAAAAGTAATCTATTACTCACCACAGTAATTTTTACAGAATCGCAAAAAAATTGCTGTTTTGAAGGGTTTCCAGCTGTATGGCGGGAAAAAATGAGTCAAGTTAGAAACTTATGTAGCTTAATTATTTAATTACTGTGTATTTTGGTCATATATTATATATTTGCACCTTAATACTACAATATTTATTTCATACTTCTTACAGATGCTGAAATCAAAAAATAAAATTTGGATATGGTCTCCATTATGATTAGGGAACTATCTCGCTCAAACCACCTTAAGTACCTGACAATATTGCAGGAAAGAGATACTAATGATACAGGCTGGTTATTTCTTGGGACTTGTTTACTTATCTTTTTCAATGTTGGAGTGACATATAGGTATTGGATATTTTCCAGTCTTATGGTGTTTCATCTCCAGATAACGACTTGATAAACATGATTTCTTGAAATGATGTGATGCATGGGGCCAACTCCTTGACTACACGTGGAGGTATCTCTTCAGGACCTGGAAACTTGCTGCATTTAATGGAGGATAGTTGTTTTATTATCCCATCATGCTACTTTGCCACTTTCGTCTACCAAAGATTCTACAGAAGAACGTTTACCCTGAGGTTCTCTTGCATAAGACTTAAATGATTTAGGGTGATTTAGTATGGATTATTTTCTTTGATTTTGAGACATGAAATAAAATTGATGAAATAAAAAAAACACATCATAGGTCATGTCAATACAGGTACCCATTTAATTTCAAAGAATACACTATAAGCCAGAATTCATCAAATATGCATTTTAAAAAAACAAAGACGATACACTCTTACATCGATACTACAGACCTAGGTCCTTGAGAGGGAGCTCCCTTTAATAGTATATATCTTCCATGGTTCGCGAGTGAACTTTGTGGAACTTTTTGTACTCCACACAAATTTTTAATGGTATAAACCCCAACCAGTTTCAACACTTTCGTGTCATTATTAAGGGATAATACAAATTCTTTCCTGTGGCGAGTGCGTTTATATGTCTTGCGTCGGGAGGGGGGGTTGAGGGAAGGATGACTAAGATAAGGTGGGTAAGGGAGAAACATGGGGCTGGAGGTGGACGTTCTCGGATATTTTCTGGGAGGGGGGAATATGAACTTGGTAAATAAGAGAATGATGCAATGGTACCTAGTCATTTAATAAATCGTTACTAAAATGCTTAGCGCGTGTCATTATTTCAAAGTTCACAATAAAATCCAGCTTCTCTGCTCTCTTCATCAAGACATAACTTTCACGGTGGAAGTTGGTAACAAAGAATTAAATTTTCTAGATTTGACTATTTCCCTCAAGGGCAGGAAACATTACTTCGCCGTTTACAGGAAAGATACGTTCACGGATGTTATCATCCCCAATGACTCTAACCACCACCGTTCTCACAAAATAGCAGCTTTCCATTCGCTTTTACACCGACTGATATACGGAAACTTTACCTTAATTTTCCGGTAGTTCGTGAAATTTCAGCATCATAAATTGCATTTAAGTGTTTTCTTTTTGAAATGGCTCTTCCCGATCAAAATGGCGTCGTTGCGACGAGCGTCCCTCTTGCAAACATTGGCATGGTGCCCAATTTTACCGGTAATCCGGAAGATTTTGAAGATTTCAAAGATCAATTAATGTTCTTCTTTGAAGCTAATAGCGTGGTCTCAGACAGTCAAAAACGAGCGGTGTTTCTTCCCTGCACCGGGCTTCACACTTATGCTCTTGCAAAAAAACTTTGTGCTCCCGACCGGCCAGGTTCAAAATCCTTTGACGAACTCATTTCAATGTTTACTCATTGCATTCCTACTGCGTGTGTCTGGGTTGAGAGGGACCGATTTGATGCCCGTGTTCAAGGGCCGGACGAGACATTTAAAGACTTTTTCGCGGACCTCCGTCAACTGGTCGAAAAGTGTAAGTTTGAGGTGCTGGATCAAGCCTTACTGAGGCAAGTGCTATGGAATGAGGAATTTGAGCCTCAAAGAACAACTGTTCTCACTAAAATATGAGGACTTAACCCTTAAGGTTGCTGTAGATCGAGCGATTGCCTCTGAGCAGGCTAGACATCATATTAGTCAATTAAGAAGCGGTGCTCCTAGCGGCAAGTCAGACAGCTTAGTTTCTATTAATTCTAGTGTGCATATGAACACAAATGACTCAATGACGCGGCAGTTCTCACCGGCTTGGTCTCATGGACCAACAAGTGATGCCATACCGAAAGGTTGTTACCGTTGTGGGGCCCCAGTGATCTATGATTGTCCTTTAAAGAATGCTGTGTGTCACTATTGCAAGAAGAAGGGACACATCGCAAGGGTGTGTCTCGGAAAGCAGCGGGCAGCAACCGAAGCTGCCTCGGGTCATCCGCGGCCTGCGAGATGGACCAACCCAGGGACGTTCGGTGCTTCCAATCAGCCGCAGTATCGAGGTGGGACGTCTATGCCGCAGCAGAGCCTAGCATCCCATGAGGGTCAGCGCAGAGCGTCCTCGCGGTTCGAGGGTCACAATCCCTACCGGGGCAGAGGACATGCTTTGGTGCCAACGCACGCTGTCACCACTGCAGAACCAGAGCAAGAATCTCTCAATTCCTTGCTCTTTTACACCCCTTCCGCAGCACCACCACCCCCTTTTCAGGTTTGGGTTGAATTAGATGACATTCCCGTCTTAATGGAAGTTGATAGTGGTGCAGGGCAAACTATCATTGGCAGTTCGCTGTTCGAGGCAAAGTTTTCCCATCTGGAACTTTCCCCGAGTTCAATTAAGCTAGCTCCTTGGTCCAACCAGAAATTAGAACTATTGGGCCAATGCATCATCAAAGCTCGCTACCATGGTAAATGCGAGAATTTATTGTTGTTGGTTGCCTCAACTGCTGGTTCCCCATTATTAGGTCGCTCATGGTTTGATCCCTTGGGCATCAATGTTGTACGGATAAATCAATTTTCCTCTCAATCTCCATTGCCTGCAGAGATTTCCAATTTCATTGAAGTGTTTTCCCCAGGGATAGGTAAATACACTGACCCACCTGCTCACATATACATTAAACCTGATGCCAAGCCAGTGTTCAAGAAAGCTAGGCCAGTGCCATACGCCCTCCTCCCATCAGTTGGTACCGAATTGGACAGAATGGTGACTGAGGGTATTTTAGTACCCGTGAATGTATCCGAATGGGCAACCCCAATTGTTTGTGTCCAAAAGAGGGATGGTTCCATAAGAATATGTGGGGACTATTCTGCTACAGTAAACCCGAACTGCCTGAGGGACATTTACCCATTGCCTACGATTGATGAAGTCCTTGCCAAACTAGCCGGTGGATGGTTTTTTGCCCGTTTAGATTTATCCTTGGCTTTTCTACAGATATCTGTTGATTCAGAGACTGCCAAGGTACTGACACTTAACACCCACAAGGAATTATTTCAGGTTCGCAGACTCAGTCAGGGTCTGAGTGCTGCACCTGGAATATTTCAGAGGACGATGGAATCCATCCTGAGTGGGCTTGAAGGAGTCCTGGCCTACTTAGATGACATCTTGGTCCTAGCCCCGACGATGGACATCTTATGGATCCGTGTGAGGAAGGTCCTCACCAGAATTGCTGCTGCAGGCCTTCATCTTCGGCTGGAGAAATGTGCTTTTGGCGTCCCCAGCCTCGAGTACGTTGGCTACCACATAAGTGGTGAAGGAATCACTCCCACGAAAGGAACCCGAGAGAGAGGACCAACAGCAGCACTATGATGAGCTGGCCCCATTAGTACTGGAGGCCGTACCATCAGGAGGAGGAGACAGAGAATGTGCTCCAGAACCTGATGTGATTGGAAGGCCTTTGTCTCCTCGAACCACGCTATCATCTACTCTGGGAATTCCACCTGATCCAAATGCTCAACTGGTGGTCCAGGAAGACCGCAGCAAAATAGTTTCAAGAAAACCCAGTTATTTAGCTGATTTTGTTTTGAAATAAGGGGTAGTGTTGCTTCCAAGCGTTTAATATTTTGTATATAGAGAAGGTCTTGCAATTTTTCTATTTATGTACTTGTCTTGCCTCAATTTCTTTATTATGTAACGTGTTATTAAAAGGGGGGAGGATGTTGTGTATGTTTTGTGGCACTCAGTTGTTTGAGTGCGTTTAGCGAGGGTTTTGTTTGTGAGGTCACCAAGCGAACCGGATGTGAGGTGCAAAGCGGGACGGTGACTCGAACATTGGCTGAAACAGGAGATGGACGAGAATGACGTGTACTCGTTGTGTATCAAAGTGCAATATAACCATCGGTATTCCTACTTGTTTTTTATTATTATTACCGGTGGCAAGCCCGACATAAAATTCCCCATCAGTTCACCATGAGTCACACCGTTATGTACGCAGATGACACAACTAATCTGCTGACTACCAGCAATACCTCAGATTTTATTGAGTGTGCTAAGAAAACAACTCAAGAGAGGTTGCAATGGTGTCATTTGAATTATATTGCCTTAAACGAAGCCAAAACCTCTTACATTTGTTTCCACATTAAAAGCTCTCAACAAGCCAATGAATTATCCTCTGATCCATTGCTCAACTTTTCCTCAACAATAAAATGTCTTGGTATTCACCTATCAGATACTCTTGACTGGTCTTCACATGTTTTAGCACTGAACAAGAAGCTTTTTGTTGGTCTCTTCATGATAAAAAAATTTGCTCTTGTAGTGTCTACCAACACACTCAAAACTCTTTACTATGCAAAGGTACACTCTCATGTGTCTTACGGCATAATGTTTTGGGGAAATACATCTCTTTCCATGAGAGCTTTCTCACTCCAGAAACAAGCTATTAAAGCTATCTCTAGAGTCCCTATTCGCACCCCAGGTAGACCACTATTTGTATCTCTTGGTATTTTAACACCCCCCTCCATCTATATACTTACCTGTGCCATGTCTGTAAGAAACTATCCCCATTTTTTCCCTGTTAACTCTAGCTTCCACAATCACTACACTTGCTGTAGAAATGGCATACATAGCCAACAACATTCCTTCAGTCTTTGTCTGAAGGGCCCATATCACTCTATTTAAACAGTTTACAACAAAATTCCAATAGAAATTCACTCAATTTCCTCATCATCATGCTTCAAGTCCAAATTAAAACATTTGTTAATACATTCATGTTATTATAGCTTCAGTGAGTATCTATCTGATGATTTTCATTAATTTGATGTATATTTGTTCTCATTTTTCCTTAATTTGATGCCTATTTGGTCTCATTTATTTATTTATTGGCAACCTTTGTATTATACCTGCCAAACTGCTTGTAAATACTGTGCTGTAAAATTTTGATGAAAATCATGGATGTTATATCCCAGTGATGTTAATAAATTATTATTATTATTGCAGAAGAATTAGGGCCCCTGACTGGTCGATAACAAATTGGTAAATCCTAGTGTGTTTAAAGGCTGCCTAGTACCAAGAAGTATCAAGTGTATTTGGTAAAGATAGGTAGTCATACAAAACTTAGAATACACATCTAACACATTTGTCAGTGAATATCCTTTGGGGCTAATGCAAAACACAGATACGTTTGGTTTCATGCAGCCTATATGCACGATATATTAAGACCCTGAAAAAGTCACCTAATGTAGTAATTCGACTCTTAAGTCGAAGGAAGGTTTTCTTCTGCTGAAATAATGATAGAAATTTCTCAACATGTATGGCAAATATAATAGAGATGTGATATTGAAAAAATCTGGCAGAAATGTGAAAATGGTATTATCAGTGCGCAGGTTAAAACTTCACATGGTTAGTATAGAATATTTTCTTAAAGTGACATTGCACTTCAATTTCAGAAGTTATCACTTGTAAACAAATAGCAACGGCTAAAAGTTGAACTAATTCCACAAAAACATCCACCGATAATTTTATGTGACCAGATTCAAACTGCTGCGGTTATACCTACCATAGAAGTTCACTTATGAAATAAAATTATTTCTCTATATAAAACAATATATTGACTTTATATTAATGAAATTTACATTCACTTTGGGTTGCATTCGTTAAGTAACAAATTGGTGAAAATTAATGTGGAAAGCTGCATGTTAAAATTTTGCGCAAGGGGGTGGAAAATGGCAGTGGGGGTATTTTTTTCAATATGAAATGCAAATAAAAATTTTCCTTTTGTTTTGAACTGTTAGTGTGCAAAATATCCTCACGATTGAAATAAAACTGTACTTCAGAACAAAAGACAAGAAAACACAAACATTGGAATTCATTATGATATCCATCATTGTTCAACACTGGAAGCAATATTGAGGTGAGCACAGTCATGAATATGCCAACAAAGTCCTCATGGTGGCACCCTTGTATGTCCAAAGAGAAAATTTTGAATATCCATAGGATGCCAGAAGGATCCTCTGTGGATATCATTCAAGTCAATGACTCAAAATTCATTGAATGTGGAATAGATACCACTGCAGAGGCTGGATTAGAGGGAGCAAAATATTATAAAAACTTATAAATATTTGCAGCAGAATTTACCTCAGAAAGTTAAACTAATTCACAGCAGACTGCAGATATCCAATAATAAAAAAGCAGCCGGAATTGATAGCCTTGATGACCATTGATATCACTAGCAGTACAAGGAACAATCACCATTTAATTTATTCAAATAAGGGATAATTCAATAAATTAATGGAGGAATACAGCTGAGATGGAGTATCAACAATGACCTCCAATCCATGCTCCCTCCAGGTAAAAGTTATTGGAATGAATAACAATATTTGAACATGGCAGGGATAACTTTATTAAAAATTGCAATAAAAATAGTCCACGGAAAAGAAACCTTAACACTCTTTGAGTAATACAGGAGCAAATCAAGTTTTTGTAATATGACATTCTATAATGATCTACTTCATGAGATCACTCAGTTTCAGTTTTTAAGAACAGTCCATGTGAGACAGGACACAGCACAATACAAATATCTACAATCAGTGTATTATGAACTATACCTTGCCCATGGTATTGCCATTACCTTAAACATATATTTTTCTATGCATAACTGTAATATATTTGGAAAATATGTCTTCCTAACTCACACAGGAACAAACAACCAATCACTTTCTCTATCTTGTACCCTATACTCTTTGGAAAAAAACTAACCTTGATTTCCCTTAACTGGACTAATAAGTTCTAAGCTACAGTGAATGATATCATTTTTTCAGCCCTAAATAAACATATCATGACCAAATTATGTATTAGCAAACCATTTTTATTGAAAAGATGTATTGGCAATCTATATCCATTGGAAATATATCACAACAACATAACATAATAAAAGGATGCAATTGCAACATGGCTAGTACCCTAGTAGCAGAGGGCGTTGTCACAACGTTGTGAAAACGTTACAATGGGAAAAGGTACAAGTGCGCACAACATTGATGTTGGTTGTCAAAACATTGCATGCACGTTTCCTCAACATCCGAATTTCACGAAAAACCACGTTGCTGCAACATTATTAGTGCAACATCGCTGCAATGTTATCAGTGCAACATTTTTAAGGCAACATTAAAAAATTTCCCAACCTTTAGCCATCAATGAAATTATCCCATAATTAACATTAATGTTGATAATTTGTCAACAGACGGTTCTTTCCTAGTTACTCAGGTAAAACTTTCTCCCTTGAAACTGCCTTGCCCTCTCCACTGACTTTTCCTTGCCCTCTCAAAATAAAAAAGGGTATTCACGTTTTAAATACTATGCATGTTACTATCACGTGATGAGATGTGTAAGTACATTGTATTATCCTACCTTGTATATACCTGACGACTTTGCATTTATCTAGTTTTGGTAAGTTCTACAGCTCTAAGAGCACATTCTTGCCCCTGATCTTAAATATCTCATGTCTTGAAAGTCGTATATATATCGCCACTCCCGTGGATTAATGCGACTTCGAGAACTAATTTTTAAATTGTGATTACGTTATTATAGTTAGAGAAAATACCATCCAATCACGACAACAGTTATCAGGCATTAATTAATTGAAACCTATATTGCCACATAGTATGAATGTAAATGCAATATTACTGAGAATAAAAAAGATTTTTTCCAATTCCCACATGTTTGTTCACATTCACGTTCACAAGCAGACAACCAACTAGTAGAATAAAGTATTCAAAATGAAATATATATTTATACGTGAAGACAATGTTCACGTGCACGAATGCGAAGTGCCAAGTGCGAAGTTTGCCAACCCCTGTGGTATAATTATAGATAAAGTATAATTTAAATCATAGCTGACGTCAACATTGCATGCACGCTGATTCAATGTTGACTGATAACGTTGTGTTTGGGCATTTTATGCAACGTTGTGGCAACGTGAAGTAATAATGTTGTGCTTGGACATTGATGCAATGTTGTGGCAACGTGCACATTGTCATGTAACATTGTGCACGTTGATGCAACCTTGTGACAACGTCCTCTGCTACTAGGGTAGAGACACCTTACATTATTCATGCCCATGTAGGTAGGTATATATAAATTAGGATGCACAGTATTAAAATACAGTTCTTAATTAATTGAAAGAGAAGGTACCTGAATTGTTACTTAACATTTTATTGGGTACCTATTTACTACAGGATGCCTCATTTTATTTTGCAATAACTTACTGAGAAATTTCTTAATGAAAAGGAATCTTTATGCTTTGCAGCTAATATCATGGAATCAAGTTCTTGATTGTTCAGGGCATTTCATAGTGCAGTTTTTCTATCTCAATACCACAGCTGCTGCTCACTTGCCTAGTACCAATAGATAATTAACTTGCATGGATTCAATAAGCAATAATTTTATAACTTTTTCAGTCCTGCTAGCATGTATGTGATTTTGATAATTTGTTGGAGGTGATCCTCAACTGCACTACTGTGCTTCTTAGGGAGTTAGCTCCAAATTCTCACTAAAAAAATGGAAATACTACAAATTTAAAACTTGCAGGGCATTATTACAGTTAAAATCATCTTTGTTAGTTAAGTTACTTGTAAGGATATCGATTTGTAAGACAAGTTAACTTAGGCAATGAAAATCTAGTGGTGGCCAGAAATTCTAGCGAAACATTCTTTCTGAAAACTGAAGAGGAAATGTGGGATCCCTGAAAGACATCCATGAAGTGTTTAGTTATCTTGTACCTTAGCACCTGTAAACATACATGAATGTTTTGCATCATTGCAACATGAGAGGAAAAACTGAACTCAAACCATGCATTACTAGTAAGAATTAGTAGAATCTACTAGAATGTATGAATACTCTGTAGTTGTGTAAGTACTGCCATTTACAAGAAAATATTTTGGACACTCCAACTAAAGCTTCCTCACCAAAACAATATGGAAGTTGGAAATGCGTACAACACTGAGAAGTCTATTGAATCTCATAACAATGAAAAACCTATGAACAGCCCACCAGCAACAATGTGTGTAACCTAAATTGTACACTAAGCATAGATATAAAGTCAGCATAAGTATTTTAACAATAAATAGCAACAATAGCTTCGCACAGTATTAGTAGCAATGAATTTTGGGGGAAAGGTGTCGTGCACACCCCCCCAAAAATGTCTAGGGGTGGAGTATCATTGTGCTCCCCAAAGAAATGTCAATCCTGCTCCAAAGAATCAGATTGGTTCATCTGCAGAGTATCTGAATGAAGAAATTTCATTTTGAAGTTCTCTTACTGGAAATAGATAGTCCTTTGGCGTATATGTAAATTTAAGGAGGTAGTTTAACCAGCATGCTTTTTAACTTGTCATTTAAATGCAAGTTTGAAAATACTTGAAAATACATAAATAAGGGTCATTCATTCTTATGTCACCTGGTTCTGAGGTAATGATTCTTTCAAAAGGTTTTGATGCACCACCAGGATTTTGCTAATTATTTGAAATGGCATCATGGCAACCTGAATACTACCACTGCTTGGTTTGAGTTGCCTATAGACACTTAATCAGTCAGCTTACAAAAGTGGGTTTGGTAAGATTTTACATTCATATTCACTGCTTGGATTTATAAATAGTTGGTTTCCACAAATATTTACGCTTTTAGTACTCCGGCTATGCTAAAGGTTTCATTGATTTTATTCCACCTCTATTAGGAGGTAAGTATCTACATAAATCGGCTGAAACTGATCTCTGTCACAATTAGTAGCATGTTAGAAACTTTTTTGTTTCCTCTGAGCTAGTTGCAAATTACAATTTCTTTTATAGCCAAATACTCACAGCAGTATCAATGTCAGTAAAACCAAGTTGTGTGCATCCTCTTGAGAGGGTTTAAATATAACAGGACGATGACCATGATGAACCTATCTTATATGTTGATTGAAAATGTAGTCACCATGAACAAATGACACCATGAGGGCAGCAGGGGGGAAGGCGAGTTAGGTCAATGGAAGATAAAGAGGCCATGAGGATTCTGAGCCATCCTTGTCATTGCTTTCACAACTGAAAAATTGTGGGAAATCTAGGATAACAGTGGTATAGTACCTACGTATCTAGTGTATGGTGTGAATAGATGACACCATTAGGCAAAAATAATTTTGTATAGAAGTGTCATCACCATGAGAAAAAGCAATATGAAAAGCAGGAACAAAGTAAATACAAGCCAGATACAGCCCGTTGAGATTATGGAAAACCTCATCCTCACCCAATGAAATGCTATGAGTCAACTGAAAGAGACAACGCCATTTTATATAGGTAGCTAAGATATGTTTTCATGGCTACTTACATACATCGGTAAGAAATGTAATTTAATTTAATGTGAAGTACTGGTTTCAAACAGAACCTGACCACTTGTGAAAGTGATAACATTCACATGATATGATAAAGATATAAATGGGCTTTTCATCAAAATTTCAAGATTAAGGGCAAAAATCACAACACTAATGATTAAGACCAAAAATATTTCTCATGATTAAGATCCAATTATGAAGCACGAAGTCCTTTAACTGTTGAAACATTAAATAAATGGGTAGTTCTCAAGTGTTTTTCACGAGGCCAAGAAATAAGTGGAAGGCTTGTTAGAGTTGTAATCTAATGTTTTTAAAGAGCAACTCTAAAATTGTTTTGTATTTTAGCTTGGTAACATGTCTCATATTTCAACGTTCAATTGTCTCTGCCCGCACTGTAATGGCAGCTCTAGTTACCTAAACCACGTTCTTTTCACTATGTGCTTTTAAGTTCAGAAATAAAATCTCTGTGCATGACCTCCCGTGTTATTATTGATAAACCTGCAACAAGGCTAACATTAATTATTGTACGGGATCAGTTGTGTTAGTTCACATCAATCACATCATTAGAGGGCCTCATCAATTCGGGGAAAAACAACTGGTCAGGATGAAAAAATAGGAACACCCATGAAAAGCATAAGAAAGCCATGAAAGGCAGTGTATAAACTTTATGGAAACCTAGAGGACAAAAATAAAAATTTGGGGCACTAACACTTAAATGTCCCCAGTGATCCGATGAGGTTAAACATGATAAGTGTGTGGCTGTCTTCCGAAATATTTTCATCAGTGTTCGTTAATATCTAATGCTTTTGAATCTACAGTTTTGCGCAACAGACTAAAATTGATCCAAGTGCCGAAGAATATGCAAAAAATAAGAGCATAAATGGCTCCAGACAATATATCAAGGTTGTTTTACCATTAAAATGTAGTTTCAATCATGTTACCTTTTCATTTTGTTGTGCAATTTTGTGCAACTACTTCATTGATAGAAATAGCCCAAGATGAAGTGACTAACAAGTCATACCAAAAGACTCCACTAGAGCAGAGCTACATGCACAGTGTGAGCAGCCACCTCAATGAGTTTGCAGTCATTTGGCTCACTTTGTGTAGGCACTTACTCCAGGGGAAATAAATGACCTCATGGTGGAATACAAAATTAGAATGAAATACTTCATAGATGAGCATACTGGCCAGTCATCAGTTAGGCAAGAGAAAAAAATCAGCAATATGAGTGAGGAAGTTGATATTTTGAACCAATACTGCTATTTTAAAGATTTGTGCTACTAACACGCTAATAGAGAATGAGGTAGAGCAATTAGGATTTGGCAGGAACCATGGGGTGTACATTTACACCCATATTAATATTTCAATATCATTTTTCAAGTAAAATAAAAGAAACTGGGTAATATGAACCAGAGTTTTTAATTCGGTAAGTGGAATAAGAATAACTAAGAATAACCAATTGAATGAGAAAACTATGCCCCAAAATAGCATCACTTGGACAATAAATTCCAAATTTCATTGCCAAATGTCCTCATTTACCCTCAAAGTATGTAGTTAGCATGTAATTTATTCTGGGGAAATTGAGAATTCTTATTAATTCAGAAAATTACATAGCTAAATAAATGATCCACTGAAAATTAACTGCATGTTTTTTACAAGTCTTTGGGATATGTACATACATTACACACTAGTGAGGTAGTTTTTCATGCATAAGGGATATGACATAACTTTGCTGGCATCTCAAGTAGCTTAAGATGGTGTACAAATTGAGCAACTTAGCAATAAAGATTTTTTCTCAGGTGTAGGTAGCATTCAAATTTCAATTATTTTAATATCATGTAGGTAGACAATCAAGGTTCAAGGTTATAAATTTTTTTTTTATTTTTATACTTATTATGAAGTCTACCGCTCCATGATGAAATCAGTTTTGCATGCTGCATTCAAGCATTAAGAGATTATCAGCAAAAGTTATCATGATCATTAAACAAGTTCTGTCAGATTATATATGCATACATATAGAACTTGCATAGTATCTGGATCCCACAAATCATTGGCATTTTATGCATTATCACTCTCCACATAGGAAAAAAATATCTGGACAGTAAACATTCACAATGATTGGAATTTAAAATTCTATGAATTTGCTCGGCAAAAAAATATTAAATGACGAAGAAAAAATCAACCAAGATTCATGCTTTACCAATTATAATCACTTAGGCATATTGCTGAAGAAGCCTAACTCAAATATTAACTGTTGGCTAATTTCATCAAATGAATTTATCGTTGTTCTTATTTAGCAGAAATAAAGTTGCAACTAGGTTATCACAAATGACGTAAAAAAGTAATCAGCTGAGGTAGGTATACTTCATCATTATGCACTGTGCATATTCATGTGATGAATTAACGCTGATCACTTCTTCTCGCAGCTCAAGTTCTAGGTGATTTACTAATAGCAAGGAAATAACTCTAGATGCCAATAAAACCAAACGAAACAAATATTCTTTCTCAGCTTCAACTACCTATAGTTTCCATTTATAATGAAAAATGTTGAAATCATATTAAAAATAAAAATGAAACTCTTCTCTACATGCTTCTTAGCAGAAAGAAATAATCTGATTTGAATTGCTCGAGGTTGACGACTGGTATTTTTAAGACCATGCCATCTCCTCACAGCAATTTCAACATGAAACTGTTGAGTATATTCTTTTAAAAGAGTATCAAAATAGCCTATCAATAAACATATAAAATGCAGTTTTTATTATTTTATAGCCACACATGAACAGGAATTTCCATTGAGAAAACTTTTGATGTAATGGCAATACCATGGGATGTAACATAACTGTGAACAGCCATTGCTTGGTAGATAAGAAGGAACATGGAAGTGTACAGTGGAATTAAGCAAGTGTTTTATTAGGGAATAGGGTAAAGTGGTCATAGGAGAGGTAACCCTGATTCCGACAACCTTTGGACAGAGAATACAACCTGATTTACAATAATACTGCCACCCTATAAAATGCTTGATCAAGATAAAAGAAAGTCAAACATTTTAAAGAGGAAAACAAAAGGTATTTCAGGTATAGTATTCAAAAGGAAATACATGGATAAAAATACTGAATGCTGGAAAACAAGGAATATCAGAAACATGACAATTATTCTGATCTATTTATCTATACATAGTTTATGCATACAACACAGTGATTTGCAGTAGAATGAGCTCTATCACATGAAAATAATCACTTAGAAAATTCAATTTCATCCGAACACACAGGCATGAAATGAATCTACCCCAATCTCATTCTACTATGTCAAGCCAGAAACCATATAATTGCATGGAAATTTATAATTTACAAACAATCAATAACCTCAATAGCAATTATTATCTATTTCAGGAACTAATGATTTCTAAATGATACCATAGGATCAAATGAAGTACAAGCCTACGTCATAATACAAGGCTTTGATTACAATAATAGGAATTCAAAATATATTAAAAAACATTTTTAATGTGCCTCTAGAGGCCCATAAATATCAAACAAATAATAGACTCAACAATGAATACGATGACAGAAATCGAACATAAATAAGATGGCTTATAATGGAATGAGCTTTCTCAGTGTACATCTACATCATAGATGATTCTTAATGCACACAATATTTACTGTCCATTGGCTTGAATGACTCCACATTTTGAGGATGGATTATAATAAAAGATTCTCTCATGTGCTGGGTTAGTTTCAATTGTCTTTAAACTTAAATTTCACTCTAGTCACAAAGCAATCATTTCTCATTAGGCTGCTTATTATTGAAGGATATGAATCATCTCCCATGATGGAACACTGCATGATCCTCCAACAATTATGTTTCATTGGAGTTCTTGCTGGGCTCAATGTTTGGTAAATAGTTAGGTAGAGGAAATTGACAAATTTTAAATTTTTGGTAAATAATCTACAAAATGGATTTGGTACTAATGTTTTGGTTTCCAAAATACCACTACATCCCAACACATCTCTCCTGATTCTATCACACCATATTAAGAAGTTAATATACATTAGACAAAAACTACAAACAGTATCTATCTCTTTCTTGTTCATGACACACAACCTGAGTAGGTATTGATTGAGGGTTACGTACGAAATATACCGCATCATCACAATTGAGATGCATTTATTTTCATAAACATTCTCAAAATTCACTTATACATCATAACTATTACCTGTTTCATGTGATATACACAGTGAACATGGATTACAGCAGTTTGCTTTGGCGCCTGAGTGATAATTGCCATGATCTGATACTATAATGTAGATCTAATTCCAAAATCACAGCCAGAAATGAAGTAGATTTTCTGCAGTTGGACTGAATAGACAGTGTAGTCAAGATGTACACATTTTTACCTTATTTATTTTTAATGTTATTTTTATAAATATTTAGCTTTATCTAAACACTGTTATTGAAAATTTTTAAGAATCCCTGAAGGTTTTCCACTGGTAAAAAATGTCCTCGTTAATCAATTTCAGATAATTAAGGAAAAAAAGGAAATACAACTTAATTGGATATCACTGCATATTTGAATTGAGTGAGTAGATGTACTGATATGGCATACAAAACACAGGAGATGGTATGAGAGGTACGGTATGGGATAGAAGGACAAGCAACTAAATGCTCAACTAGACACTCTATGTAAGTTCCAGCTAAAGGGTAGCCACTAGGTCATCATCATATGAGTGGCATTATGTCTGAAATAACTTGTTTGAAGCATTGGTTCTTCTTTCCCCTTATGCCAGATTACGAGACAGCTGCCTTCAAAAAAGCACTAAGACATAGATGGTCCACTTCATAAGGATGAGCAATTTAATATATTTTCTCATTATTTAGCTAGGAATGGAACACCTACCAGATATACTTTGCCTTTCTGATTGATTCCTGATACAGATTCTGGGTTACTGAGTACTTTTGTGCACAACAGATGTGAAAACACGTATGTTTAATTGTAAAACATAAAATAAAAAAAGGAATATTAATTAAAAATGCTCTTTAATGCTTAGATGCTCAGTTAATATGATAAATTAATAGAGTGATTCCTGAGTAACTAATAAAAAGTTAAATGAGTTTATATAGGTCAGGCTTACCACAGAGATATTTCCATTTTTATTGCATTCTAATGTTATAGTACACGATCTAAACCTCTCCTATTGAGAGCTGAGAGAGAGAGTCTAATGTGCTGCCTTCTGCTGCTCTTACTTCATTTTTAGCTGCTTACCAGGCTTAGTTCATTTATTCATGCCACTCATATTTGTATTCCAGATGGTGAACAAATAGCCAGCAATTCCATTTATTGAATACTGAGAAGGAATAAAGTCACTAAATCATAGGAGCTCCTCAAGGTCAATTTTCATGCCCTATTGAGTTTCATGAGATGCATTTTTCTAGGAGGTAACCCACTGGATCTGACTGAACGATGATAACTTAAAATCAAAAGTTCGATGAAATTTACAATTCACAGTTGCCGAAAACATATTGGTTGTATAGCAAAGAAATGTGATCCAAGGTGCAGGCTAACCTACAAGGAGTAGCAAAAGCAAATTATAGGTCCAAGAATGAATATTTCAGAAAATTGTGTTGAAAAATTGATAAAAAATACTTCTTTTATCACCTTTACTTTCAAGTTCCCAAAATAAGATAATCCAACCATAATATCATCTTATAAATTTTCCAACATCTAACATTGTGGTTTGTACTTTAGTATTCATCCACTTGCCAGCTTATTTATTACGAAGGTACTCATCAACCATATTTTTCATTTTTAACACATTTCGATGTTGGTGACATATTAGCATATCAGGAATTTCCCCCAGCAGTGATGAGTGACTTTGTGTATTGTCCTATACTAAGAGCAACCTAGTTGTAAATATCTCCTGTCACTTCATGCAGCTTCTAAAAATTAGAAGCAGCATGGTATATGTTAACCAGTATTTCCGGCTTCATACCAGTCAAAATTGATATGTAAACATTTACCTTAAATACCTTTACAAAAAATATTCAATCAAAAGACATTCAGGTCTTAAATTATAACTTATTTAGCTTCCACTGTTTGCAGAGTTTTGAATTTTGTGACTCATTTTGAAATAATATACCTTCAGGTTGTTGCCCAAATCTTGAAAAATATAGAGGTAGAATGCTTTAAGGCAGTGTATGAATTAATAGGAACACATTTTGGTATTATTCAACATTATTATAGCATAAAATGAGATCATGTAGATCACACAGAATACAACTGATACAGTAACAAAAATATGTGAAATATGAAAAAATGGGAACTTAAATGCTGAGACTAAATTACTAGAGAGAAAAGATTTCTAAATTAATACAAGACCCCTTGATCTAAAATATGTTCATCTAATGACCAAATGCAATTAATGCATTACACCAAGCAATTAATTTGTAGGTAGGTAGATATTAAGGGAGAAATAAATGGTATCATGATATCCAAAGGACTTGTGATTATATCAGAGAAAAATCTGATTTCATTAACCCATCATATGAATCTTAATTTAATAGTATCAGAACATGGCAACATTACTCAAATAACAGCCCAGCATAAGTCTGAACACTCCATTTCACTGAGATTATCCGTGTATATTTTAAGTGATAAATCACTAACATATACCATAAAGAGAAAATGATAAGAGTCCCCTTCAAGCTATTTCATTTGGAAAGAATGACAAAACATAACTATACATGGAATGTAATCCTAGACGTATAGGTATTTCATTGTTAGAGAAAAGGTATACCCTCATTGGAAGCCAGTAAATATTTAACTTGGGAAAACCTATGTCAGGGAATGCAGCTATATATATGTCCTGGAAAGAAGTATATATGAAATCTGTCCCTGAATGTGGAACTTTACCCTGCAACAGTATAGTCAGAATTAATTATTTTGTATTCTCCTTAGGATTTCTTATAATATATATCAATGTGTTCTTTATGTGCTTTGTATGTGCAACATTACATTTTTGTGGTGGCCACATTTAAAACATTTATAAAAATCCTTTGAGGAAAATATATTTACCAAATCCCTTGGAGCAATCACTCAAAAATAGAATTATTGATTGATTTGTAGAAATTTTGCTTTATTAATGAGTCAAAGTTCTCATATGAAGCAACTGAATAAAAGGAAAAGATGCCAGACAGAGCGAAAATTTTATGTGTGAGAGTTGAGGACAGGTCATTCATTAAACTCACCTGTCATGATCTCACTAATATCTGAAGCTTTATTTCTGCTTAACAGATTAAGCTTCATAATGAATGGTTGTCTACGTGTCATGACCATCTTGTGTAAACTTTGTAACACGTAACTACTTTATGCTTCACTTTCACCAAATGTATGTAACAAGCACACACTACCAAGTTCCAGTATAATACTTACTAACTACACATTTCATTTTGTACAGTTAAGGCCTATTTACAGGTGGGTCGATTAGAAGACATAACACATTATGAAAATACAAACGAACAGTTCAGAATCATAGGTAATTACTATTATTGTTATCATTATATCAACCTGAAGTCTTCCATAACATTAACTGATATTGTTTAACACCCAATTATAAGAATAATGCCAATGTACTTCCTTGATTTAAAAAAATGGATCCATTATTTATTTCCAAAGCTACCTCAGAAAAGAGTTCAGTTTATCTTTCATCATTTTACAATAAAACACTCAGTCTTTAGACACCAACCTTCTGACCCTCTGTTAAGGCCCAAGAGTGTACTATCACATGGAAGCATGGTTGACAAATACTGCAAATGGCTATGTCTTTTGTGCAGTGCATCATAAGTTGAAACTGATATCTCTCACCACTTTTTCTATCCAAAATTGTACAAGCCCACCAATTTAAATCTTACTGAGGCTGCTAAAGAGACATTTACATATATGTAAACAAGATTATTTCATAAGAAAAGATATCACATGATTTGTAGATATTGAAAAATATTAGAGTTCTGGTTTGATCTATCCCTGAATTATTAATACTATCCATGATGCAGCATGATGTTCCTTTTGTTCACGTGACTAAGATGGCTTGACATCATTAATCTGACATTAATCTGACAACAAATTTAGCTTGACTCATTTGGTCACTGCATTTCCATGGTGAAGCAGCAAATGTCATCAAAGAGCAGCTGTTTCCTTACTGAATAAAGAGGTCGCTGCCTCATTTCCTGTACAGCCATTTACAGTAAAGGCTAGCCACTTTATTGACCCTATAGGCACTAATAAAGCAAGCAAGCCAATTCTAGCACAGTCATCACTTCTTAATCCATTAGTACTCAACTATGCTAGACAGCTTCTATCACAAATTACACAAAACATTTGTGATAAACTACAATGTCTTTCGTGCATTTTAACCCAACACCTATTTTTTTACTCTTTCACTACTACTTTTACAAGTAAAGATAGCCCCTCATAGATTTACAACCAGCTGTTGGAGAATATGAAACTCTACTTTGAGTGTAAAGATTTCAAAAAAGGCAATGATAAAAATGTGAAAATGTTTCCCCTGACAATTGCAGTTTTTCAAAATATTTCAGAGCAGTAGTCAATGAGTAGAGACGGATAGCATAAGCTGAAGCCCTAAGTTGGAGACAAAACAATATATGCATTTCTCTGGCCTATAGTTATATTAAAAGTAATATCACACTTGCAGATACCACAGGCTTACAATGCAGCCTCATCAATAATATTGGTGCTTCAGATAGATCACAATATTCTCCCCTGATGCCAATGCTTCCGGAAAAAATAGATTAATGTTAAATTTGCTATTATGCTACTCACTGAATTTTTAAACAATTTTGAAAACAATTAATGCCAAAAATGCAAGAAATTTAAGAGATGAAAAGGAGACTGAAGATGATAGGCCTTATGCAATCAATGCTATCAGATTCAAGCAGCAACATTTTCTAAGAATGTTAAAATATCTGCTGGCTGATTGCCCTCACACATGAAAAACTTTATAGAATATGTATGTGGAAATCCAATAGGCCTTGGGTTTCTCGTGCATTTTAAGTTTGGAACACATATTTTCTTTTCCCCCATAGTTTGTTGTTTGTTGAGTGACAGGAAAAATAAATCAGTCTTGGCACTGATAGGGATTTGAAAGGATATGTATTTTGTCTCATTTTATAGGTTAATATTTCTATTGAGTTTATGAAAGTTGATATGAATTGGAATATTTGAATGACACTCCATCTATAACCTTACACTGCAGTGCTTTGAATCAATTTCAATTAGATGCAATAATTATGATAATTTCAGCAACTTGAAATGCCTTACTTTCAATTTAATTGATCAATTTAAACTATTATATTTACTCACATGGTAACATGAACAGACTGCATAAACTCCATATAAATTAAAGAATAAATAAATATGTGAGTAAATTGATGAGAATTCTAATCATCTTCATCAATGGTTATAATGAAATGGTTAATGCTGAGGCATGTAATTATTCAGAGCGTCAATTACTTGAACCTCGTCCTGTCAGCCCTTTGTGGCCTTTCTCTCTCAAAAGAAATGAATATTAAAATATTTTTTGCTAATATGTAAAAATGTTGAGCCACTTTATAACAGACTCATTTCTAAAATTATATTTTCACATTTTGTGTTAATATAGTGCAGCCATTCGCAGTTAAAAATTCATGCTCAAAATAAGAGCTTTAAATTCCATTCTATAACTTTTCAATCTAAAATGTCAAATTTACAACCAAAAGATAAAATATCTGTACTAACAAGCTCTAAGCTTGATATGTGTGTATTTTTCACTTATTGACAGTGAAATTAAGGATAAGAGAGCTTTCTTGAATAGCCATGTAGCTAAATTAGACATGTAATGCAATACCAATATTGTCATTCCTTAGACGCTGCCGAATGTGAGCATTTGAAATGCTGGAACATGCCTTAGGATTTGAACGATGCAATTTTTATCCACAAGGTTTAATAGTTCAACCAAATACACGAGCTTTTCTTATCACCGTGGTGAACACAAGAATGTAAATGTACACTATGGCCAACCATCTGGAGGTTAACTTTTAATCCTGCACGTTTCTTTTTTGATTATCGCCATGTACATAATCACTCCAACTTCATTCCAGAAGTCATTTGGGGAAGTATTGAGTTAAGCTGAGACTAACTGAAAACAAATAATTCTAAAGCTTTAAGGATAGATGGAATCACAGATATTTGAAATTTCTTTATTGCTCCGTCAAGATCCGACTCCAAAACCAACTCACTACAGTCCTAATTATCCTACAGGGCATGTATGTTTACGTACTTCATTCAATTTTACCACGCTCTTTACCTAACTTGTTTAAATAGTTGGGGCCATTTTGCTCTTTCTGTCTGTCACTTGCAGACAGGGGCATCAGTAACTGGGAAAAATTGGATGATAACCCATTCAAATTCAAGCTGAGCCTTTAACTTCAATGATTGAGCACGATCAGATGTTTCCTTTGTGGCAGGCCATTGCCCATCGTACTTTCAAGGATTTTTTCTTCCTCGTAGAGATTCCATAAAATATGCAAAGGTGTTCGTCACCATATTGATGGATGAAAAAATTGACAAAAGTGTCATTGAATTCTAGTAAAATCACAAATTTTCACTATTGTTTGTCAAGAATCTGTGCACACTGGGATAATGTCTATGCCACCATCAGCATTCATTTTTGTGTGCACGCTATTGCTCATATATTTTTACCGATAGTCATCATAGACAAGTCTTTCAATTACATGTTATGCCCGATTCTAAGTTTCTTCAGTTTTAGTCATAGTGCTGATTAGCAAGAGTGATAGCAAATCACAGAAGCACGCTAGTCATTTCTCAATAATTTAGCCAGCTAGTAATGCCTTTTGATAATAAATTGAAGTACAGAGCTTATAATTTCAATAAATATATTAAATTAATGATGGACTAGCACTGAAAGTAACATTTCTCTAGCTGAAAGAATATAATCCTAGTCTCACCAAGCACCTTGAATCTTTTTATGGACCCTCAGAACAGGTCAGTCATTATAATGATACACTCAATATTATTTTCATGAATCAGAGTGATTTTTTTCTTGTTTTTACTAGAAATATTTCAAGCATTCACCAGGCCTTTGTGTCACAGGCATGACAAGCCAAAACATAGGCACAATGAAAAAGAAACACATGTCTGTTTTTTTTCGGCAGCACAACTACCATCTTCTGAACAAGAGAGATTATAATCTCTCTCTTGTTCAGAAGTTGAAAATTCAAAAAACGGACGTGCGAGTTTCTTTTTATTGTGCCTATGTATCAATGCAAACATATCTTGAATTTCTACATTTTTGGCAACGATAAGTATAGAACTTGATAAAAATATGAGTATAAATGAGCTAATGTTTCAATCTAATCATAGTGAGCAGCATTGTTTAGAAGCACAGCTTAGGAAATTTTGAGAATTCCCAAGATCCAAGTGGTGAAATATCCTCAATGACAAATACTTATTCTAAATTAAACAGCATGATAAATTATCCCCATAATAAGCAAATGAACACAGGGAAGACATTGATCACAAAATACAATTATTCCAAAAATTTTCAGAGTGTCATTATTCTTTAGCTTACGATGTGAATGGCATCTGAGGTCAGCGTTAACTTACTCATAGGCCACCAGCTGCTCTCAATGAAATAATGCATAAGCCCTATGAGTTTTAGTTTCACTGATAATTTATAAATTATAGATTAAATTAATTGAATTTTTCAATCAAATGTTGGTAACAACAAATACTCATAATTAAGTGAAGACTTACTCATCTGAAGTCATTCACTTTTCAGTACTAGACAGGAAATGGATTTTTTAAAAGTATGTATCCATCAGTTGGAGCATTAGGTATGCATTTGTGGCACTGTAGAAAGACATAACTATTCAAATGATGATGAATCTGTTTTTATCCCCCACACTTTATCAATTGATCAAATAAAATGAAATGTTGCGAAACACACATCTACTGGAATCACATTTAGAAGCCTAAGAGAAGGTTAAATAATTTCTTTATGACACCCTAACTGTGCAAACTCCATTTGTATTTGATAGCATTATCCTATCTTCAGTTCCCTTGGCCTTATTCCTTGAAGTTCTCCTCTTCCCTAGAGATCACAACTGCAATAGTTTGTTCCAGTACAGAAGGCTCATTGAATCGTTGATAAAAAAATACTTGCATGGAACTAAATAGGGATCCGCACGTTGCTACAAGTTGTGGACCATCTATGGGTGAACATTGAGTAGCTTTGACAAGTACTTGATGAAATTCAAAATAAATGGTACCCAACAAAAGGTAAAATTGAAGCCTTTTAAGTAGAAAAAATACCTTGGAGGTCTTTGAAATTATTAAAGCTCACCGGTCAGGTTATATCCTAAATTACATATGTACTTCACTTCTCAATCACAAATCATGGGATCACCTCTCCTCTCACTCTCTTGCCCGGACAAAGACTCACACAGACCCCTCCCGCCGTCCCGTCTCTGGTATTCCTCCTTCATCAGCACGTCGCTCTCCATCATCTTGTCCGACGCATCGGGCGCCGTTGCTGACTCGGCCGCCTTCTCCTTCGCGGCGTCTTCGGCGGCCGCCGCCGCTGCAGCTGCTGCAGCCGCCGCTGCTGCCGCCGCCCGCGCTACCTTCTCTGCCCGCTCCTCCTTTCCGCGCTCCTCCTTGCCGCGCTCTTCCCGCATACGCTCCTCCCGCGCCCGCCGCTTCCCCGACCGCTTCTTCTCGCGCTGCTTCTCGTGGCCGCCGGCCAGCTCCATAGGCAACTCCCGGTTCTTCTCGGACTGCGGCAGCAGGTGGATCATGCCAACGGGGATGGGGAAGGAGCCGAAGTCGGAGTAGAGCTGCGCGTATGGGTCGAGGGGCAAGGCAGCCTCGAGGTCCGCTCGGCTGGTCCCTCCGCCTTCGTCGCCCTCGACCAAGGGATAAGGCTGCCCACGGGGCAGCTGCAGCACGGGCGGCAGCAGGTCCGCGCCCTGTAGCGGCCCGCCCCGGCCCCCACCCACCAGGCAGTTCTTCTTCAGCTGCTCCAGCTTGAGGGACTTACCATATTTACCTCTCACGTACATCAGGAGGCTGTTGTAAGGGATACCGAAAATGCGGGATGCCTGTGAGGTGGTCATCCTTTTGTTCCATACGTTGTGCAAAGCTTCGGTGAGTTCCGAGTTGGTCCACGATCGAGGAGGGCCGCCTCTCGGGGCACTGTGCTGACCTTTGGGCCTCCCCACTGCAACGGAACAAATTTCATGAGAAGGCGACTTTACACATGGAAGTTGACTTCTATGAAAGAAGTGAGTGTAGCGGCATCTCGAATCGTATCGCTACGTGCAGGGCATCTTTATATGCTTTAAAATTACTTCAGGCTTACACAGTGCATAAAATAGTATACCTACAAAGTGGGCGACACGAATGTCGGCTAGTGCCAATATTTGACAAGACCAGGAAACGTAAAACGCCGAGTACACTGGCGACAGGTAATCCCAAACCCAATAGACCGAGAAAAACGCGAAAGCTATAACGGCTTCAGGTTTATGAGATAATAATTAGAGTAATGGCAGATAGGTAGTGTTACTGGTGGCACTCGTGCTGTCTGTCACTGCTCGTGGTTTCCTTCGATTATGGCAACAAGGATTAAAAAACGATTGGCTTGTCTAATACTAGATATTTTGAAGCATTTTGAAAAGCTTCAGATGGACTGTCAGAGATCTTTCGATACTTTACCTGACATAGAAGTGTATAAGAATGTTTTCACAAATTCTATGATATTAATTGAAAAGGGTCCTTATCATCGTGGATTAGGGGAAAATATGATGAAATCGAGTAATGTAACAGGAATGTGTAGGTGAGGATAAAACTGAGAAAACTCCAAGTAGGCGTAATATCAACAACATATGCGTTTCTGTAAAGAGATCCTGGTCTGTAGTGTTATTAGAAATTATATTAAGCTGCAAATAATTTATTTCTCAGAGATGAAATGAAGACCAAATGAGCATTTCCGATAGGATAACTGCTTTTAGAAATGCAGCAATTATTGCAGAGGTTATTAGTGCAGGGCGCCTCGATGTTGCGAATCTTTTTGGCAGAGATAAAGTAGCCGATTTCATTGATGATGCTATTTCTTTGAACGCCGCTGGAAAATTACCTCCTCCTCCAGAAATGACTTCGTCAACAGCTAGGCTTTACCATTACTTGAAGGTATCGCAACGTCCCTCAATTTTCAACCAATTAGCGCAGGCATATCTTACTTTAACTCCTCACAGTGCTGGTACGGAGAGAGCTGTGTCAATCCATACCACACTTAAATCCAACAAACAGTCAAGCCTATCTGGAGAAGCTATAAATTCTAGGGTGTACATCGTAATTAACGGTGTTGGAACTGCTCATTATGACCCAAGACCTGCAGTTGCCTGTTTTTTAGAGACCAAAGAACAGGGGCGGATCCAGGGGGCGGTGGGGGCGGTCGCCCCCCCCCCCCCCCAAGCCTTGGAGAACTAAATTTTTATGCTATATATATTTTGAACTAACAGGTACATAAAATCAAATAGGGAGTACAAAGTACAAATGTTATTAATATGGGAATGTTGATGGAATTACTTAATTCTACTACACTTACGATAACTTTCTACAGAAAATCCTGCAGGAAATTCTGAAGATAATCCAGTATGATTTTCACCCTTTTTTCATGCAAGAATTTCAGCAAGATTCTCTGCACAGAATTTTCGCCAAAATTATTACCAGGAATTTCTTCAAATTCTCGCACGCGTTTCTGGTTGACTTTTATGCAGAAATTTCTACAGATATTCACGCGCTTATCATGCATAAAATTCTGCAGGAATTAAGGACTCATTGGTTGCTGTAATGTATGTGTACATTTAGTTAAACTACGGGCCTATATGAAATGTTGATTAATTTTAAGGGTAACAAATAAATACGAAACGCGAATTCTAATATTAGTGCGGTTTGACAGCACGAATATCAGCACTAATTATTGGCACTGATCCCAGAATTGGTGCTCAAAGTGGCGGCGCTAACTTGATAAAGGTCTCTCGTAGTCTTTAAGAAATATATAGTGGCCGAGCTATGAAATTCTCCAATGAGCGCACTCATTGGAGAATATCACGATTTAGCTGCAATATATTTCGTATGGACTATCTATGGCCTATTGAATACACCGCTAGATTTACCACGGCGGATCACGGTTGCTATTTTCCTTCATTTTTATTACAAATCCACAGGTTGATGTCACACATATCCGGGAATTATTCCCTCAAATTACTCAGCTGCTTCGACTCCAAGCCGAGCCAACACGAGTGTCTTTTCGATAATTTAAGATTTCTGCAACCAGACTACCGAGCAGTCAAACTACAAAACACGAGTTATTTTTCTATTCTAGGGAATTGACCGTTTTGTTTTATTTTAACTGAACTAAGTCAATGCCAAAACGTCGACCGATAAAAAGCTTTGATAGTGTACATTGGCTTTTTTCCAGTTATAGAAACAATTTTCAATGGAAATTCCACTGTTCCATAAATAAATGTGATATGTATAGAGCTTTGGTATCCTGACGGCGTTAGGGTTCTACTGAAACCCAGACAGTCCATGGTAGCTTAACTACAGCTATACAAATAGTTGATCATTATGTTATTTTGGGTAGTAAACCAAGGTCCACTTTATCAGAAGGAGGCTCTGTTCCATCATCTTCGGATGAACGTGAATCTATATATATTAGTTATTTATATGCAGCATTTCAATATGGTGAGGAATATTTCCGAAGATACACTTACATCCCCCTTTTGGACTGAGTTCTGGAGGACTTCTCCTCTAGATTTTCTGATGTGGTTGTGGACGTATTCAGAATGTCTTTCTCCCACAAGCCATTTTGGCAAAGATTGTCGCTCTAAAAACAGCAGATGTTAAAGTGATATAAAGACACTTTGCCAAAAGTATTCTGACCTTTTTGGTCTCCAAAAAGAATTTTTTGTTTATCAGCGAAAACCAGAGTATGAACAGTGTAGATAGTATGGTGACCCTATTTTTTTCAGAACTTAGAAAAGTTCTGTTTTCCTACTCTCAAAATGATCGAAATGAAGTTAATATTCACGTGCTAAAATTGGGTTACTTTTAATTAACGGGAACCCGTGCCCCAACGGCCTCAAGTACTTCGGACCTAGATATGCGTTTTCTGGGCTTTAAAAGCTCTATTATAATGAAACACGAAAGAGTAAAGCCTTTTAGGATCGAATTTTCGTTTGTTTTAATCTATCTCTCAATACGTTACATCTAAATAATATTTTATCAATTTATGTCAGCCCATATATCTGTATTTGTGAGGGTCACTACATTACTTCAAAGCATAAGTCTATACTTTGTTTATTTCATTTATTTTAATATTAAGTAGGGCCTACTTGTTTAGTCGTTATTAAAATTATTACAAATGTATTCTGCAGCCTGGTAGTTCTTCTTTGAATGTTATCATTTTGATTTTTGCCGATAAAATAAAAATATTAAAGGAAAATAGTATTTTCTGAATACCCCTTTTTATTTAATTCCAACCAATTTCCATTTTGTACGGCATTAAAGAAGAAAGGAGTTTGAAATTCTTGTGTAGGCTGCCGCGTGTTGATGGATGTGAAGATACAGGTCTTCCGCGTTTTACACCGCGCTGATCTATGTATCCTTGGACGACAGTTTCGTCGGCGTTGTAGTCGACTTCTTCTGGTCGGTGAAGTAAAGGTGCAGCCATTCGTCGTCTTATACGTATATGTCAAGCGTTAGACCTTAATCCAACGGGTGAGATAACGGGATAAAACTTAATCCAACGGGATAAGACGACGAATAGCTTTACCAGCACCACCTAAAGTAAAGTTTACTTTAGGTGGCGTTGGATGTACCTTCACTTTACCGACCTGAAGAAGCCGACTGAAACGCCGCCGACCCTGTCGTTCGAGGAAACAAGGACCAACAAGGTGTAAAACCCGGAAGACCTGCATCTTCACAAGAATATAATTCTTTACATCGTTTGTTTACGTTTTTCAAATTTGATTAGAGAGCTTTACTCAATAATTAATCACATGTATACTATATAATATAGCCACATCAAACCTACATTCCAAGCGCTTCATTTCTTTTAATTTTCCGAGGGAGGTCCACCCGGACCCCCATTCCGTTGAGAGGTATTACGTACCCCCAAGGCGCCGCGGAAAGTAGTGAACCAAAACAACGACCTTAATCCGCCCCTGCCAAAGAAAGAAGAAGAAAGTTTCCAGACGCAGAAACTTATGAAATGCATGAATTCGTTAAAAATATTTGCCAAAGATAGTACTATGTAAAGATTTCTTTAAATAAACAATTACAAATTTAAAAAAAATATATATATATATTCCATTTTTTCCATTCGAAGGTAATTTTTAAAATATATAACAACATCTTCATTTTTTTTTATTTACTGCCGAAAGGCGTATAGTATGTTTCTGTTCGATGGCTCTGAAAAGGGCCAACTTTTTTCGCGTAGCTGCAGTAAAGTTGACCCTCTACAGCCAGAGAGTGAAAAAAAAACTTTTTTTGGCAATGTTACTGGGGTTTTGGATGGTGGAGGGTGTTCCAGCAGTTTCAGTGTCGCCCAATGAAAATTCCTTAAAATATGCTATGGGCTTATATGCGTACAAAAGAATAGGGAACCAAAAATGCGTAATTAACCACTGTATACTCGAGAAATTATTGAATTCTTTTGGTTTATTTGTAAGTATATGCGGTAAATAAAATGCTGTAGCACACTTGTTCGAATCTCCGCTTTTTGATTTAGTCTAAAATCGCAGATGGTACGCACTATAGAACGACGGGCAATGTTCTGCTTTGAATTGAAATCATTGGAACCATATTGAAACTGACCCTCCGAAAATTAAAACTGTATATTAATACTATAATGTAATATACAATATTGTACAATTATTATTGTGCAATAGTATACAAGTATTATTGTGCAATTTTAACTATGCAGTTGAGCGTAACAATAGTTTATTACACAATTTAAAACATCTCAATTGTTAGGAATGTCATTTTGCTTTAAATATTTGTACAAATGGTGAAACCACAATCACACACACATTCCTATTTTATCCCAAATATATTATAATATACCTAACAATTTGAAAAAAATTATAACGCAAGAACTTTCAAATACCTAAAATACCTGCAAAACTCCATATTACCCACTGTCATAATACCTCAACATTGTAAATAGCTACGTAGAAGCATTCATAATTCTTACCTAATTCTCTGAACTACTGTTTATAGTAACATTATATCATTGTGCATACGAATACCTCATAATAATGTTTCCTGTCAAGCCAATTCACTATTCGATGGCACTGCTTTCTCCGTTACATATAGTCCCTCAGGGTCCAAAAAGAATTTTCATGTTATGTAGTATGTACTATCAAATAAAGTTAGTATATATACAACGTTCTTCGGCTGAAGCGAATTGCTTATTAGCACATCATCGGACGCAGGGCCGGATTTAAATATTCTGCGCCCCCCCCCTTTCCTGCAGACATTTGTGAAGTTCTACGTACAAGACAAAAATGTACATAAATAAAACAGTAAAAACCCTTGAAAATAATATGATACATTTGAAAACAACTACATATAATAATTAGTTGAAAAACTCGTTTTCGGAAGCCGCAGGCCCCCTTGGGGACCCAAACCGTGCAGGTACCCCGCATTGCGGGTTTTCGCGGGTTATAGATCCGGCCCTGATTGGACGTGAATACATATAACCATTGTTCATGCATATAACCTAAAATGACAAACATTCTGAGAAAGCAAATTTCAGTCAAACAGCAGTTGCAAATGCAGCGCAGCATTTGGCTTTGGCGACTATTACCGTAGCACCAACTTCTCGTTCTCTACAAAACTACATTGAGTTGCACTGACTGTCATGCATTTAAGAACATTTTCCTCTCACGGATTGTCATGACGCGAGTTTCAAACTAACGTGTGAAATTCACAAGGCAAATATGATTCGTTAATCGCGGCTGACTCCCGATCAAGTTACATTTCTTTGGTTAAGCTGGTTTCCAACTTGATTTCTCACGAAGATATACAATGAACAAATCTCAAACTGCAAAATAATATTGTAAACAAACCTAAAACTGAGTGAAAATATCTCGTGTCTTCAACTGTTTCAACTACCATTCGATACATCGGAGGTTTTTCGTCTCAAACTTCTCAAACAATGGTTTCATGATTAGTTTTGGTTCGTCGTTTACTCCATAACTGGCGAAGTGTGTGACACATTTCTATACCAACCGTTTGACAACCAATTTGCGCGCCGCAAAAATAATTTAGGCCCGTCTACCATTCACACCTCGATAGCGAGTTAACATAACTATTTTCGCCGAACACTCCTGAAACAGAATCCCATCCGATTAGGTCCGTGAATCGATTGGGTCTTATTCGGCAACGCTCTTGACTTTCTTCGGATTTGCTCTGCCGATTACCCATTCTATTGCTTCTCTCAAGGCATTTGGAAAAAATTCTTGGCTCATCCACCTTGCACTAGAACTGCTTCTTAAATTTGGCAATTTAAAACAATGGAATCTTCAATTTCTATATATTTCTGAGCTATAAAAGTTTAAAATTAGGTGGCTTAGAGTGCAACTCCGGTGAGGAGTCTTCATTTAAGTTTCACAGAAAAATAAGCGAAAAACTTCAGACTGGAATCAAGAGAAATCTCAGAAACAACAAAGCATGCGGTGTAAATAACCACGACACTGGTATTTATAGCATCTGGCACAGATTCTGGTATCTGATAACAGAAATAAAATGCCAAAATAATTAGCCCCTTCGAAGACCTGGGAGAAGATCCAGGGGACTAAAGTTAAGTCATTTAGAATTCAACTTACATTTCCTTTTTCCTAGTACGTGGTTCTCAATCCGTGTCTCTGGAAGGATTTCATTTAAAAGAGGATTTTGGCAAGTATCCATCGGAGAAAAGAATCCTGTGATGATAAAAAACAATAAAATAGATTTATTGAAGTTATATAATTAAAATTTGATTAAACATGCTATCAGGTCAATAGTATTTCTGGAAAATATGGTGCAACATACAATCACTGCACTATAAATATAGTAAAAATATAATATTTACGACACAAAAAATTTAGTATTTCTCTAAGTTGGACGGGAAATGCATGGATTATTTCACGAATGGTACTCACCTATGTGCTGTGACTCCGGGTTATATGCTGAGAAAGAGAGAAAAAGAAATTATTCCATGGATCACACATTTTCTACCGCGTCAACTATAACATTGAAATACATACGTATTCATGCAGAACCAACGTTAAGTAGACTTTCGACACCAAGAAGATTATTTTTATTTAAATACAAACACATTATGGAAAATAAACATATTCTACAGTTAAGAATAACAAAGAAAAAGAGTTTTTGTGAGAATATCTGATGTATAAAAAGCAATTTCCCATTTACATAATCTGGAGCGTCTTAGCCCTTCAATGTCAGGAAAGCCGAATTCGCCAAGCACCTCCTTAACTGATATACGCGCCGAATTCGGCACATAGCTCATTTACCCTATGCTCAACGTGCCGAATTAGGCACAGTAAAAATTATTTAAAAAATACTTTAAAGGCTTTCCATGTTTTCTACTGTAACCTCCGCAATTTAATAAATCGGAGAAAAAATCCTTTCGTGAGTAAAAAATATTGCTCAGAAAGGGTCAACGGCGATTAGGTTTTTTAACTGTATGTCAACGTCCTCCGTTGGTGATACAAAATACATTGAACAAATACAAATATTTAGGAATAAAGCGAACTTCCCAAACTTTTTCACCGCTTGAATCCAGACATACGCAAAGCTCAGCACCTGCTTACAGATATGCGAGACCAGCTTCCAAATGCAAGTCTTACTTACGGGCAAGTGCAAGTGTAAGAAAAAATGCAAGTGTTACCGATGTTAACACAATATCATGGAAGTAAGCGGGATACTGACGATTGGAATTCAATGAAAGAAATAAAGAGAAGATAATTAGCATCTCAAAGGGAATGTGTTACATCGCAGATCTAGGAGATTCATTATTCAGAATTGAAAAGAAACTGATCTTCTGATCTGATACTCATAAAAATATCAATTCGTGCGGACTGGATTTATTTCTGTGAGACTCAAAGTTAGACCCACAGGTGAAATTTCATCATCATTAAATGCGTTAATTGACAAAGGGAGGAAGTTTCTAAATTCTCATTTCATAGCAAAAGATTACAGGAGCCCTTGTCCCATAAATTAGTAAGCATTGCCAGAGTAATATGCAGTAATAAGTGCAATAATTTGAAAGCGTGAAAAGCTTTTACACGTTAAGAATTCCTTTAGTACTAAGGATACAATACGACGCAGAATATGTGGACAAAGGGAAAGTAAAACTTGAAAGTCAATATTTAAGTCTAATATCTAAGGTTGGGGAAGAAAAATTGTGGGAAGGTGAAGAGCACAATGAATTAATAGATGTATTTCATGCAGTAGTTAATGCTACATTTTTTATAGGAATGACGGCCATATTTTTTGTAAGTTAACAGATGACTGAAAAGCACAACAGTTGAGCCTATGCAGCAGGATAATGAGCGCGACCTTTCACTCGTAAAAACCGTAAGCACTATATTTTTGGCAAAAGTTTATCAAGCAATAGAACGCCTTTGAAAAAATACCAAACTTCGCTTACGACAAATAATTTAAAAAATGAGGAATTTCTTGGGCCAGTCCCGATAAATTTCGCTTCACGTCTATATTACACGGTTTCTTTGAAAATTATCTAAAAACGATGGGTTGTTTCGTTTTAAAATGGACGCGTGAAAATCCGTTCTATAAATCATCATCAAAATGCTAGTATTTAAAAAAACCTTTTTGCTGTGATTAACGGAAAACTATTACGCAGGATAAACTCTATGAAAGTATTTTTAACTCGTGGACAGACGTTCAAATCGTGCGCACGGTCGGTCGTTTTTGCTTGCCTTAATATATCGTTCACGTGTTTTGTGCGCCAATTGTTTGGTGTCATGGCAGATTTACACTGCTAACTTACGCTCTGCTTTTCATGCCATCATTTTAATGAATGTACAAAAAATGCTGTCACAGGGCATGAAAATGTAGATCTGTACATTAGCATCATCAGTCTGAAGATTGGTTGGCACGGTTATTGCTGTTTTTATAAATCCCACAACGAATGAGGTGTACAACAAACGCTCCGAGCCAGGAGCTTCCGGGTCAAAGATAGAAGAACGACTGACAACTGACACAGCTGTCGCACCGCCGCCGTCCACCGATCGGCAGAGATCGCGACGCCGGCCGGGGGTCTACGCGCTGCGGTGAATGTAACATCACAGCGTGGGGTCCGGATTTTTAATCGCTAATATCTCGGCTCGTAGCCCACGAGGCTCCGTAACATTTCACAGAGTTCATTTTGTCACTTAAATCTACGAACATAATAAATTTGAATCAAATCGGCGCGTTGCACTTCGTTGATGTTCCTTGTGAGTCAATGATAGAGGGACGACAAATAGAGGCGTGACTCGTGCACGACGCGCGAAATGTCATTGTGCTCCCGTGGAAACTGTTGGATGACAGGGGTTGGGTTTGAGACGGGTTCCCAGTACCTTGCGGCGGCGTCATAGCGAGACTTGCAACGGACGGTATCTGAGGGTACGGGGCGCCGGGGTCCATGGAAGAGTCCTGTGGAAAGGAAAGTTGCAGTTAGGCGAAGAGCAAAAGAAATCAATCGCTGCTTTGGACTCGTCAAGTTGGATGAAGATTTCTCGGCATAGCCACCGGGTCAGGTGCTCCATTCCTTCTAACGTTTCGATGGTCGACTCGTTAATCGTTTTCACCAGCCCTGAAACAATCGGTCCCTGACCTGGTGGAGATCCCCAGGAATCTTCATCCAACACATACGCCGGGACAGAAGTAGATTCCCTTTCGTCAACAAGTTGACACCAGTTAATGCCTTGGTGTAGCATCACACAGGGAGCAATAAACTAAGGGAATTATTAGTAAATGCCCTTTGTAGTCAAATTTGTACGGGGAGGTAACCACAGAGTTAGAGACACAACCATTCCATCAATATTTGAAATAGGTACCTCCATTTCAAAACAAGAAAATTTTACACAGCCAAATACAATTTATCAAAGTGGAAACGAGGAACTAGTGCAATTAAAAAAAGTTTATTTATCAGTTTAATCTACTTTAAAATAAGGTTGAAGCAATGTTTTAGCACAAATTCCATTATTTGCAAATGCAGAAGTCAGGGCCAATCATGCGTAGGCAATGGTTGTTCCACTCTTGGCTATAAACGCCCCGTCGAAATATTTTTCATTAGCCCATTGATGCATGCAGTCTTTAAAACCATTCCTTTGAAGCTATTCAACTACAGTAAAATTTGTGCGTTTTACTTGGAGAAAAAGACTGAGAAAGAGAATGCACATGGGGGAACGCGGGGTTTAACTCACCGAGGGGAGCGGGGGTAAGGCGACAGACTCAGTCGTGCAATTGGAATAGTCCACCCTTTCGTTCGTGGCCATGCTGAGCGGCCTGCTGTCCACCACTGGGCTCTCCAGGAGGTTGGGCGCCGCAAACGGTGAGCACTCCGTTTGCGCACCCTTTGGCTTCTGCACCAAGCAGTCCTCCGCATCACACTTAGGCCCTTTTTCCTGGCGCGAAAAATAGAACGGATATTCAGCAACAACTGAGAGAAAAATGAATTTCGGGACCTAAAAGACTGATTTTCAACTTACAAACATACCAATTACACTTAACTGAATGTCTTTCGGCCAAAAGTAGCGATCGATCCATTTAACGAACGATTACCGACTAGTTTTGTGCCCTTCTTTGCCTCTATTCAACCATTTACCGTAAATTAAGGTGCTATAATCAACCAATAATACAAAGGCCTCCTCTTAATTTTTCTCGGATCGGGAAACTACCAAACACCAATATGAATCACATCACCACTCCGAAACCTCAGGGGATCGGATTGGTGGTGTACTAGCTAGAGTACAACCTTCCCATCCAGAGGCCTCAGGTTTAAATACGGGAGGTTTATCAGCGGTACTCAGATCCCCAATAGGGATTGTGGATTGCACTTCAAGATGTAGCATTCCGTCCGTCGGAAGGGACGCCGCGCCGGAAGTGGACTCCTTGGCGATCCCAACGCCCGGTCCCTCTTCACCCTTCCTCCACTCCCCAAAAACACCCTTTCCTGACCAACCTACTGCTTGTCATCAATGGTTCAAATGACTTCAGTTGTCGGCTGCCTTACAACAAAAACAAACCACTCATAAATCTAATCCAACGCCTACCCGTCTAGTAATGGAAATTTAACATTTAAAGTCTCTTTCGGCTTATAGAGCGGCCTCTGGTCCACTCCTCTCAGCATAAACATACTTAATTAATTGAAACCTATGTTGCCACATAGGATGACCATTAAGTCAATATTAATGAGAATAAACAAGATTATTTCCAATCACCATATGTTTTTGCTTGTTTCTGTGGCTGTAACAGCTATAACTACAATGCAGCAGCTAGAGGGAATTGTCAGCCGAGCAGCAGAGTATGGCTGGGGAGACCAGAGTGACACGGTGTGGGAGAAGGGACAATAACTCTAGCTGCTGCAGCCATATTCCTCGTAGCAATGCACTATGGTCGTCACAGCCATAGCGTCAAGCAGCTGCACCACAGCATATTGTTCTGACATCACTTACCTTTGCTACTAAACCAATTCTGACACTATCAATAGTACTGTGGCTCCCCCAACCATAGCTTTTTTCCGTGCAATATCCTCCCCTCTACCACGGCCTTCAGCATCCCTTCGCCCCTCATTACTCCATCCAACCACCTACTTTGCCACCTACTAATATCATCCAAAAGATTTCTTTCCAAACAACGTCAAAATGATTATCAGAATTAAAATTTTGGTGGAAGATGAACAAAAACTTTAAAATAAAAAACAAAATTATATCTAAAAACACCTGCTTTCGTCGATGGAAATTCAAGTATTACATTTGGGTTCCAAATGCTTAATTATTATTTATGCATTTATTTATATTTTTTTATGATAAAAAAATATTTTCCATAAAATGCGAACGCCAACTTCTTGCCTCGATTCCCTTTATCCCACCCTCTTCTCTTTACATATGCATGACCCCATCCACCTGAAAGGTTACTTTTTCATCTCACCACACGTCGCACTCTATTTCATCCTGCCCATAAAAATCTATTCTCTCGCCCTCAATTGTTCCCTTGCTCCTTCATCGCCTTCTCACACTCCTCGCATTCCCCCTATGCCCCTGCATCCACACGAGCACACTTAATCGCCATTTTCCATCTCGAACGTGAGAACAGCGAATTGAAGTGAAAAGTGACCATTTTCCTTCTTATGTACTAATGAATTTGAAAAACAGTCGTCAATTGATTTTACGTCAGTGCAAGATCGAAATTCCACGTTTACCGTAACTGACAAAACATAAGCAGGAAAAGCATAATATGTACACTACAGTTGTACTCAAAACCAGTTAATTTTCAAATTAATACGTAATGACAACTACGAAATACTTTCAGCTACCTTCATCATACATAAAAAAGTTTCCTCGGATAAAATATAGAACCTCTCATAATCTTCAAAGCTAATTTAATATCTCCATGTTCTTTGGGGATTCAAGGAGGTGAATTAAACTGCTTGTTTCCCCTTTCCATCGGCAAACTGGGATAGAGCATACAGCACAAAATTAGTCATTGAGAGAAGTTAAAACGATTCAAGTTCAGGATCAGGATGGAATAGGACAATTTCCAATAAATGCTAAATTAACTTTTTTATGGGTCTATTTTTATCTATTTTGTACATACTGTGTTGCCACATTTCATGTTTTCAAGAAAACGCCCCCATATATTGTTTCCGACATTTCGGTGAATTATGCCGTATCCCAGTTTGCTGAGGGAAAGGGGAAACAAGCAGCTTAATTCACCACCTTGTATTCCCAAAGAACACTGGGATTTGAAATTACGTTGAAGATTATAAAAGGTTCCATGATTTATCCAAGTGCTGCACCTGAATTCAAATAAAGGAGGTGAAAAACAAGCAACGCAAAAATATTAAAGAAATCAACAATTGGGATTCAATAAGATGACTGGACCTCCGCATAGCAGCATTTAGCCAACGCATCTAACAACATGTTCCTTGCCATTTCCAAATATACTTACCGACATTGCTGGTGACGAGTTCGATAAAGATTTCTTCATTGATAGATTTTCCGGAGTTTCGCACGCTGTCTGTCCGGGCTTGGACAAATCTTGAGGTACGAGCTCTCCTGACCTCCTCCTCGGACGAGCCTTTGGTGAAAAAATAAAAAGATATATTGAATTTCAGGAAAGAAAAAAAGTGCAGAAAGAGATACCAACTGATACACAGCGCATCAGTGACTTTACGTCGGTATCCTTCTTCTAAAACTTTGATTAATTTATGACACTCTTTTATTGCCCCATAGAAAGTAAATTCATGTGCTGATGATAAGATACTGTGGATGTACAGAACCTCATCTCTACGTTAGTGGAGATAAAACATTTTTTGTTCTACAGGCTTACAAGTAATCATAGGGAGGAAGAATCTACAGGTGTACATTAAGAGATCGAAGAAATGAGGAGGGAAGTGCCGAGAAAAAGTAAACCTTATTGCGGTCGGAGATTTAAATGCGGGGGATGAAGGGGTTCATATAAAGCGCAGGACTACGAGAACACAGGGCCATGAGCGAGAATTGGCTATTGTGAGAAGGCAGTTGAGTTTTGTTGCAGAATGAATATAATAATAATAAACTCTTGGCTCCGATACCATCATAGCGGAAGGCGCCCATTAAAAAAGCTGGGAGATACTAGGAGACATCATTCATATTAATTATATCATGGCTAAGAGTAGATTTAAGAACAGCGTCGAAAATTTACACAGCTTCCTGGGAGCTGATGCCAACTCCAGTAATTATATAGCACTTACAAAACACGATTTAGGAGAAAAAGGTTAAAAAGAGGAAGGAGGACGGACGGATGAGTAGCAATCAGGGTGAGCAACAATAGGTCAAGGCTACCCTTGCCTGACCCCATAATAGACAAGGTTGCCCATTATTGCCAGGGAGTTATCAACTTAAAGAAAACAATGGTAAGAGAGCCATGGGAAGACCTTTAACTGAGGGAATAAAATGAGGACAGCTGATTTAGTGATGTACATTTGCCAAAGAACGGTTGTCGCTGGACACATTAGAAACTTGGTGTCATAAATAAGATATGAATATTGAAAATAGGAAAAACCTCAAGTAATCAGGGTTAATAGAAAGATAAAATAGAGGTTAAAAATAAAGAAATAGGAGGGAACAGTATAACAGGTTAGGCAATTAGAAAGTCTCTGATAGGAAGGGGGACGATTTTAGAATTATGTAGGGAGATGATTTTAGAATTATGTAGGAGATAATAACAGGAACATTATACATTGATATCGAGAGAAGGCTGTTGAAGAGTCTCATATGGATCGCTACGCTGCGTGGAGCAGAAATATGGATTCAAAGAAGAGAAAAACAGTGCCAGGGGTTTGAGAAGAGACAGACGAGAGGGCACGATGGATGCAGAGGACGCACGAAGACATGCTTGGGAGAGAGGGTGGAATGTCATTGGGGATCGTGTTGGTGTAGTGGCTTTCGTAATGGCTTCTCATTTCGTAGGGCCCGGGTTCATATTCCTGCAGAGACAGAGATATTTCAGCGGAATTCCGGGTCGTGCTTGGATATTAAGGGGAGAGCACTTGAAGTGGAGAACACTACCAGTGATGTGTTCCATCCGCTGGATCAGACATTACACCTTGGACTCCTCGGCGTCTTTCGTCGATAGAAGACTGAGTGTCACCACGTGACGATGCTAGGTCACACAAATTAAAGCCACAGAGTCTTAAAAAGATAAGTCGAGATGAAGGGAAAATAATAGCCGAGCTGAAAAAATATGAAAACATGGACACGTATAGCAACTCGATATCGATATTGTGAACCATAACGATTTGGGCGGAAAGCTGATCGATGATTTCCGTCATAAGTTAATTGAAACGATTATAGAGTAGAAACCATTAAGGAACCGAGACACTAGCGAGGCATTGCTCAAGGTGCTTTAAAAATATTCCCTGATTCAAGCAGAAAAGCAATCGACCATGGGAAATAAAGTATCATATTTCTTAGCGATCCGCCTTGCTGAGATGGTTACGTCATTTGAAAAATCTGACGGTATTGGCGATCATTAAGGAACTTTCTCAGACCTAGAAACAATGGTAGTTCCACCAATAAAACCAAAAATTAAAATCTCTTTGTCATAAAATTACGAGTTTTGCAAAATTAGAAACAAGCTAAAAGAATCATTCTCGGGATCCCTATCTACTTAACAGGACCTAAGATACAATGAGACAAGTGGATATTTCTAAAATATTCTCCGTGAATGAATGAGAAACAACTTTCTGTGAATTCAACAACAACCAGGTGAATTCTACTTAGAGAGAGTAGCAAACCTAGCCGGTACACCAACGGTTAAAGACGGAAGGTAAGGGGATGGTGGAAATTTCAACGCTCGAGTTTAATGCAAGCTGAAATTTCACCGCGCAACGCTCAAAAACCGAAAGTCATGCGTACACCTGACAGTTCCAGAAACAACTCATGCAAGAGACACCATTCACCGAGAGATCACTCACCTGTTTCCTCCGGGGCAAGGGCGACGCGCGGTGGTGCTCCATGCTGGGCTGCGCCCCGGACGGCGGCGGGGCTGCGTGCGCCGAGGGCGGGGGCGGCGGTGCGGAGTACGGGGGCAAGGATGGCGCGGGGGCGAGGTGGGAGGAGGCGGCGGCGGCGGGCCGGTGGTGCGCGGGCGGGCTCTGCTCGGGGGCCTCGTCGAAGGGGCAGGCGAGGGCGGCGGGTGGCGGCGGGTGCGCCGAGGGCGGGGCGAGAGACGAGGGCAGCCGGGGCGGCTCGAGGGCGGCCAGCGGCGAGGGACAGAAGGGCGAGAGCGCCTTCGGGAGGCACGGCCCGCCACCCGCTTCGCCCGAAGCGCCGTCTTCTACGACGCGGGCGCCGCACGCCGCCGCGACCGCCACTCCCTCCGCACCCGCCCCCGCCGCTGGGTCCTCCTCCGGCGAGCCCTCTCGCTCCTCCGTATGCGCCAGGCCGCGGACCTGCCGGAAGGACACATTGCGCCTTTAGGTAGATACATACTTTTATTCAATTGACGAACACCGACACCTCGGATCCTTAACCAGGTAGGACACCTGAGAACTTTTCACTCAAGGAATTAGCCCGGAAACATTCAGCTCAAACATCATGCTGCACCCAATAACACTTGCGTAAATAATAAACTCGCTTGAGTTAGAGGATGTAGTAATAGAATAACTATTATGGCAATATTGGTTAGTGGAATTCTTTTACTATCTTTCCTATTCTCTTCATACATTCTGCATAAACAGAATTTAGATTATTCAACAATATTGCCTGCGCTACATCAAATTTCAAACATAAATTACAAGAATTTAAAAATATTTTGATCAAATAATAACTCAGAAGACTGGAAGTTACTTTAACTGCTTCTGATCCTTTTATTTTCCAGTACAATAGTTATATATACCCCAGATGGATTTTATTTTTGGATGTTTATATATTTCCCACTGACAGGGTTCAAATTTGGGGAGGCCTTTTTAGATAGGTTCGGCTCAGTTCAAAGCGTTAAATATTCTAAATACCAGATCTTTCTGGGAATCCGCCCGCAGCACTGGGAAAGGCTTTACTAAATGAACTTACTTTGGGTCCCTATATACAAAGAAAAATGACTTTTCACGAAACCGAGCGAGAAAGCGAGCGTATCAAGAGCAGTTATCAAGATTGATTACAAGGACTATTTCCCGTTCAAGATAATAGAGCATTTGGGCATTTAAACCTAAGACCAACCAATTAATAAAATATAAAACTTAGTATTTTCCACACTACTTTAATGCTACCTCAACCGGTTTCGATGCTTCCACGTTATTTTCAAAAGGAGTAAAAGAACTCCTCTTGAAAATGACGTGACAGCATCGAAACCGGTTGAGGTAGTATTAAAAGTAGTGTGGAAAATACAAAGTGTTATATTTTATTAATATGAATTTCCACCAAGTAAACTCGTCAACGATTGATCTACTACGACCAACCTTTGTTCATCTAAGAAGATACGCCTGAGCGAGCTGGTACCCTATTGGTCGTAGGTATAAATTTCCAAATACTCTATTATCTTGGACGAATAATAGTTTGTTGAAGCTCTCCACTCTATTCCCCTTCCAGTAAACGACTTTCTCCATCCAGAGCCATTATTGCCAAATAATCTCTGGAATATATTCCGTTCTTGGTCCACCTCGAGTTCCTTGAACCTTCTTTCCACTTTTCGACCAATACCATTTTCAGAAGGTTGTTACGCCACAGTTTCTGTTCAATAAGTTTGTCTTTTCTTCTACCAATTGTTTTCATTCAATACGATGGACACACTATGTAGCTGATAGAATAACCCCAAGAATAGTTCATATTTGAAAGATTAAGCCCTGTAATTGGAGGTTGAAAAACTGATGTATTATAAGTATAGGTAATATTGAAAGTACTAAGCTAACATCCAATAACTTGATAGTAAGTACTACCCAACAACAACGCATTTCGTAGGCTAGATTCATGAGTTTTACTACTTAGCATTTCAATAAAAAAATATTGATGCTCTTACTAAGTTCAATATCTATACTTTATCTTACTGTCTACACTAAACTTATACCCGCCGTTATAAAACTGGTCCATTAACTTTTAAAAATCGGGAAATAAGAAGACGTTTGGAATCTGTTCAACCACGAGTGTGAAAATAATATTTTTGGCATCAGTTCCAAGCTGTGTAATCCATAAGGAAATCATGTAGATTAGGAGCTCTGTTAATCAGTGCGTGTTCAACAACCGATTTCACCCCGCCGTCCCCGTTCAACGAAACGCACCACCCATTTCACTGTTTCTGCAATTCTAATTTCGAGTTCATGTACATGTATTTCGAGTTCGAGTTCGTGCAAGCGAGTAACTGCACAGGTACGCTAATCGCCATAGATCTCCCCTCGCCCTGTCGCCCTGCGACAATAAACACGCTTACCCACATACTTTTCAAATATCGCCCCCTATCGTCATGCACGATCTCCCGGCCCATGACGACGCCCCATGCCAAAGTATGGACAAAGAATTTACTATTAAACTTTTCAGACCTCTCTCTAAACCTCTAATAGCGGACGCTGGATGGTCGCGTCGAAGCCATGGCCACAGATATGAGGCAAATTCAGGAGTGGTTTGCACTATTGGCTACATAACTAAGAAACTCCTCTCAACTATCTGGATGTTTGGAAAAAGTATTGCAGCATGTGTCAGTATCTGCATAAACGTGGATGGTCAATGACGCACGAAAGTGGCTTTAGAAACTGGATTGGATCATCCAGCGGAATGGAAACTGATATGGTTGCCCAGGCATTTAGGTGCAGCGAGGAAATGCACGGTTTAGTTTAGGATTTCCTTAAGGCCCATGGTGATTCCAGTGTTTTAAGAGGGTGCGTAAATCCGTCTCATATGGAAGACAAGTGAAATAAATAGTGTGCTAACCATGTGGTGAAATGCTACACTAAATCTCTTTTTGAAATTATCGATAGTCACCCAGAATTGAAACCAACTCCAACCAAAAACACGATAATGAAGCTGGAAAGATCAGCCCGAGGAGCATTTTTCCACAATTCTAAAGAAAAAAATGGCTTCTAACTCACTTGTTGAGGATCTGAAAAACGGGCCGCTGCACGCATTCAACAAACACTCGCCTTGTAAAGCATATTACTGTAATCACGCAAGGAGGGAAAAGGTTTTTAACACAAAGGAAATGGATCCCCTAGAAAGAGTCAACCATTCACTGAAGCCTTTGATAAGTAAATCAAATATGATAGTCACTAATGACACCCGCAACCTTGCCGAGAATTTTATGTCTTTGGTGGCTAAGTTTGTGGGAGACATGCAAGTTAACTGCGGAAAAAGGGGTCCCTACTCTCATCGAGTGTAGAGCTTGATTTTCAGCTGAGGCTTAAGTGGCATTATTCTGCGTGGAAAATGATATGCGGAAGAAGTCTTTTCAAAAGTATGCACCGTTTGGGTGAGCGAAGACTGAAACGATTGCAGTCAGCTAGGAGATGTCCCGGAAGCGAGCAATATCTTTGATGCACATTCTACTGAAAATATAAGGTAATTAAAATGGACTGAGCTCGACTTGCAGCAGGGAGTATTTCCTTTTTAGAAAGTGAAGAGAATATAGAACTTCCTCTTCTGGCCGGAATTTTCTGACCTGTTGACCGGAGAATATTCAAACAACATTCATTTACTTAGTAATAAACAAGGGAAAAAAACAATGATTTCTGAAACAATATTTGAGAGAGGCGAAATGAAAAAAGGTTCCAGAGCAAAGATTTTTTCAATACGAGTCTTTTCGAAAAGTAACAATAAATGTACGGCTCAACTGAAATGTTAAAATTTCCCACGCAGAAATACTTATTTGAAAAACATATGCGACATTTCTTTTTTTCGCAGTAAAATCTGGTACCTCGATTTCACGGTCGCACCCAGGTGGAATCATTTTTTTACCATTATAATAATATGATTTTTTAGTTCAGTGATAGATATTCTCTATCGCTCCGCTTAAGTACATACGTATTTTTTCCGTTTATTAGGTGCCCTGTAACGCCGTGCGGAGCGAGACGGATTATAGAAAGCCGTTTGTCGAGCTTATTGGGCCGTCACAATAGAAATTTCCCTTTGTGATGAACAAATCTCTCTTGAAATTTCATGTCGAAGTTGATCAGATATATCAATAGATTGCGGGATTACTTCATGTGTAAAGGCTATTCAGTACAGCGTACCTTCGCGGCGAACGATATACGGTAAAAACTAAAGGTTGCATGCACCGGGCCTCACAGTAGAAAGAAAAATGGCAAACGAACGAATCCCTTTTCGTTGACAAATGCTACCGTACCACTGCATTTGTTCTCAGAATCGTTCCTTGAGATAGTTTTTCCCTACTCCCACGGCCCTAACGAAGGGGAAAAAATAAAAAAAAACTTCATCCACCGTCTTCAACACGACTATTACCAGGATCATCATCGGGCCCGCCCGCCCTAAAATCTCTCTACAAAAGAAGTATCTGGTTACATACTAGTATCCCCACTCCAGACCCTCCACTGGTGTCTTATTTCATCGCAGGTGGAGGGAGGAACTGGGAAAGACGGACCTTCGCGGCAGTTAGTTCTTCAAAGGGGCTCTGATAGCCATCGACCCTTTCACCATCTCAGCGGGAGAGATTCACACGACTTACCACCACCAGCCTTAGCTGCAATTTTTAAATACAGCTGAGGTCAATTAGTTTACCTTATGAAGTATTCAGATAGGAAGTTTGAAAAATGGGTGAAAAAGGAGCTCACCTTAATTCCTGTCGCTGAAAAATACCTCAATTAATGAGAAAGCAAATATGAAAAAGGGACACTTAAATGGAAGTTATGCTCAGAAAACCTCACAGGGTACAACTGTAAGTGACCTGCTATTCTACAAGATTCTAAGTTCGAGACTATCTGGCCATCAGTTGAAAACCTTATCCACCAGTATACCGCGATTTTAAATTAACAATCGCCAGAAAAAATCAACTGTAATTTATCATAAAATGATTCTCCTTTCTCATGAATATAATAAATAAAAGGAGACATGAGTGCTTTGGTTCATTGGTTTCTTGCGGTTAAATCTTGTAGAATTTGAGAATACATAATAGTCAATAATGCTTTTCAGGCAGATAAAATGTAAAATCCTCGGGCACAAAAAATTGAGATCGCGTTTATACTAAAATTTCAGATTAGATCTAGGGCACTACCGAGGCTTTTTCAGAGTCAAGGCTCTTTTTCACTTAATAAGTAAAATAAATATCAATTCGGTGAGAAGCAACTTACATTTAACAACTCATGCTCTCGTAACAGTCCAAGCTAAGCCTGAGGACCAAACGCGTTAGAGGAGAGCGATTCCAGTTTTCAAGTCAAATGCACTCCACTCGGGTCATTCCCTATTAGTATAGGCGTAGAGAAACTTGGTGGGCCTCACTTGTGAAGAACATGACGCAGAGGAGAGGAAAGCATGCAAAAGATGTGGGATAAAGCGGCGTCTTCTTCCTCCGGAAATCCTCGGAGTACTTCGGTACCTTTGCCCGTTCATCAGCACTTGATTCACACTCAGCGACCTCTAGTTGTCCACTGGTGAGTGCCAACCAAGTTTCGCTATTCTTATACATTTTTTTTGGAAACAAAACTTCCAACAATATTTCTTTAATCAATGACCCTTGCCACGTAGTTCTCGAAAGTATCGCGAGAAAGCGATGGCGAGCTATGAATAAAACGATCCTCGTTATCGCTAAGAATCCAACCGAGATAATGGAGGGGGGCGTCATATTCCTTCCTTGGAGGGGTGCTGTGAAGACAGTCCCGTTTTCTCGTCAGAGCCCTGCAGTCCACCTCCCACCTCCTCCATACCTAATTTGCGAAGTCATTTTGCATTTTGTCGAATTTCCATTTGCATTTTTGATAAGTATAAACTTCCATCAAAGATTGGAAATAGTACCAGAAATTAACAAAAATAATGCTTTTGAATTCAATCGAGGACTATGATTTCATTACATTTTAACGTCTCTAATCATCCTACGTCAACGTAATGCTTAAAAAATGCATGACATTATTGGTAATTTTTACATTTATGGATCTTACTCATACATGAAGTTCTTCGTTCTGGTCCTATTCGTAGCCTCTGTCGTACATGTAGCGTAATGACCCTGCACGCTCAATTTACCAAGTAGGTGTTATTTACGGCAATAAATAATTTGCAGTCGGCATGTACTTCAACGCACAAATAGCGTAAGTTTAAAAAGTAATTATTCATGAGGATATGGCATCGTTATTTTGATAATGTCGACAGGGAAGGGGAAAAGATGGTTGATAAGCGTTAGTTTTCGCTTAATTGTCTTCAAAATAAGCAAATTTTCTTGGCTGGCCATGTACGTTATTTCCTTAACCTACTCCTATGAGGAAGGAATGGGGTTTTTCTAACAGGCGCATTTACAGAAAAAAATTCATCTTTAAGTTGGGCTTGGTCTACAGTAGTTATATCTTATGTTCAAATAAAGTACTAATTAAAAAAATTGAGCGCCACTACAATTACGCTTTCCTTCCTCACGTAGATTATAATGTGTTCTAGAGCAATCCGCAGGAATAAAATGGTGAGGAAATGACTCGACATCCAAATTCCAGCAGTCCCCCAAGTCCGCCAAGGTTACTCCCCCTCACCTTCCCTCTCCAGATGGCCAGAGATAAACATAAAGATCCAATTAGGGAGGGGTAGTGGGCAGAAATGCCTTCCTCAGCGACTCAAGCTAAAGAGATCCATGACATGACATAAATTGTAACATGATCATCTGTTTACCTTACGCGTAAATTACCCTGTATGACAGTTGATGGGTGACAGCTGATGCAACAGTTTTATCCTTAGACGATTGCAAAAGCTTCATATCATGCGAAACATAAGAAAGTAAGAAGGAATCCAGTCCAGGGAATAAATTTATCTTTGAGTTTGGACTTCTGGGGTGGCCACAGGGTCTGTCAGTGGAAAGCACCTTAGATTCGTAATTTATTATGATGTACACTATGTAACCCGATGCGTCGGATTTTCTTCTCCGGAACACCTTTAACTTCTTTTTTCTCCCTCTACGTCGTATTTTTTCTTTTTATTTCGTTTTTTTTCCGTCTTTCCGCGCTTATTTCCGGGCTTCTTCTCTCACCAATTCTAACTCCTTGTTACTTGTTTAATTATTTCTCTTGTCTCCTAGTTTCGCCCTCCTCATCTTTATTTACTTACTCATCCGCAATTTTGCATTGTTACCCCTCGAAAACGCTACTTATATCGTTAATAGTTAATGGACGTTGGGTTACAACTATATCCTGCCATTTTTTATATTCTTTCTCAATAGAGCAGCATGAAATCTCTTTTATCCATCCATTATCTCGTTTAATTTACCAAACGGCATTTTAGTTAAAATTTGAAAAATCACAATTTATGCACTATAGTGTGGGCCGTACAGACGCATCCTACGCGTTCAGTGAATGTGAAATATTACCATTCGTTTATGCATTACAACTGGTTTAAAAATGTGATTATTTTTTAAGGGTATTTCAAATAATCAATCGGAATGCTCGTTTTTAATTGGAAATTTGATTGGTAACTATTTTTGCGGCTGCTTAGCTGCAATTAAATAATGTGAGGGTGTACTATCTGGGGCCGGAAAGCACAGAGCACCCCACCACTCAACATTTGGTACAGTAGTTGATTCAGAAGTGAACCGATTTTCCTGGCATTTATATGCTTACCCCTCCAGTATTTCAACGAAATTTGTCATTTGCATCATAGCGGCTGAATGTGCCTTTGCATTTCGCCTCGGGCCACACTAAAGAAAACAGCATTCAGCAGTCAATAGTAATTTTTGAAAGTTGCAGAAAGTGCATTCCGAAGACCCATTTCTCTTCATAATTGGAGGACTATTCGTAAAATAAAAAATAACTCCCACTTTTGAGCTTTTTTTATTTTAACACTTCCATTACTTGATGAAAACGGAAAATTCAGCAGTGCTTTCCAAAATCCTCGTCGGCATCTATAAATCCAAGTGTTCAGATTTTGTCCATCCTGAAATTTTCATTTTGCGCTGCCCAATCTGTCCTTCGTTTTATGTACAAACTGTATTTGATTCGCCGTAAATTTTCTTCAGCACATTTATGGAGAATTATATTTTAATTTGGGTATTCCTCCAGATGATTGGTGGATTTTTTGACCGCCCTCATCCTAACTTCCTAAATTCTGGGACATCATCTCACGTTTCGGCCATACATGGCTCGCCATCAGATCTTGAATTCCTCACATCGTCCACCTCTTCTAATTTCGCCTAGAGTTCCTATCCTCTTCCACGCATACCCAGCGTTCTCCCCTTCATTCGTCTGTTCAACATGCCCATACATCTCAAAATGTCGTCCTTCATCCATTCCTTCTGCCTTCTCTGAACCTCTGCCACCGGCTTCCGCTCCTCTCCAACCATATCCAATACCTCCTCGTTCCGTCTTCCATACCACCCAGCTTACCATCTCCATACTTCTCCAAGCCCACATCTCAAATGCCTCAAGTCTACGTTCATCCTCTCTTCGCAATAACCAAGTTACCCATTATAGCAACACGCTCCACATCAGTCTTTTCTTTTCACACCAGTCTTTTCTTAACGTCTTTTCTCAGACCCCCCACAATTCCCTTCTCTTAGAAAATGCTTCCTTAGCCTGGGCAATTCTACAACTGATGTCCCTGCCACTAAATCCATTTTACTTCAAAATACTACCCCAATACGTTAACTATTCAACGTACCCTGTTTGGTTAAATTCCACCCATATACTCAGTTCCGCATTCTTACTACTAGAAAATATCATCACTTTCGTATTCCCGATTTATCTTCATCCTTTACCTTTCGCACTCCACCTCTAACGCATTCATTATTGACACTAATCCCTTGGCTGACTTAAAAACTAACGATTGTTTATCTTCAAATCTGACTGACTATATCAGATCCCCTCGTACCCTTATTCCCACCTCCATCTCGCCCCGTGTTTTCCTCACAATTTCTTCTGAATATACGTTAAAAAGCAATGACGATAGTGGGAACCCCTGCCTTACTTCCGTCCTATCACGGCCCATCCCGATTCACCAACGCATACTCTAACCTGCGCCGTCTGCTTCATGTGGAGATTCCGATGAGACATCTCCCCCTCCAATCGGCCCTCAATTTCTTCAGAAGTTCCATTAATTTCGTCCAGTACCCCTATCGAACGCCTTCTCGAAATCTACAAATTAAGCTAAAACATCCTGGCATTTTCTAGGTTTCTTTCTACGTGCGTCCTCATCACTCCTATAACGTCCCTCGTTCCCGTCCCTCTCCTAAACCCAAAATGGTCGTCACCATGGTATTCGTTAGCCTTCTATTTATAACTCTATAAGAACTACTTTGGCCGCGTGTGATATTTACCTTTTTTCTATTATATTCATACGCTTTTGCCTTGCTCTTCTTCGGTATGGGAATTAGTAATTTCTTCACGAAGTTCTTCGGCCACACTCCATTCTCATACAACCTACGAATAAGTACAAAACGTTTCCACGTTCTCCCCCATACTCTTTAGGAATTCCGAAGGTATATTATCTCTTCCTACCGCCTCATTCCTTTTCATGTCTGTAGTGCTCTTTCTATGTCACTATCATGGAAATCTAGTCCGATGCCATTCCTGTCGATGTCATCTTCCTTTTCTAAATCTAAATTACTGGGCCTTATTTCCTTACCATAAAGCTCTTCAACATATTACCTCTTCCTCTCCTGGACCTCCTTTCGTTCTACTTTAAATTTTCCTGTCTTGTCTGTCATAGTTGCAATTACCCTTCCCTTACTATGCCAGTTTATATATAATTATTAAAATGTAACTGCTCAAGCCTCTTTTTGAAATTGGAGAATTGTAGGTAAATAAAAAAATTCACTGCCTGTAATACCATAAAGAGTAAAACCTACCATTATTAACTTTATTCGGAGTATTTCAATGGTCGGATCAAACCGCGGAAGTATCACTGCATCCTATTTACTTAGTAAAATTAGCCTGGAATAGGTTTTAGAAGTTGACTTCAATTGACTGTTTTAATTCAAGGTGATCAATAGCGTTGGTACATTAGAAGGCTAATAAGAATGCATTCGTATGCATTAAAAACCTCATAAGGTAGGAAACTTTTATTTTCACGGAAATTTCATTTCCAGTCATGCCTTTAGATTTTTACAGCAATGATAAGAAACTAGATTTTTCACTTCACTGATATTTACGTTTTCGTTACAATATCAATCCGAATTTCAGTTTTTTTATTCTAAATTTAAACTGAATATATATTAGTTGCTATTTCCTATTTTTATGTTTTAACACTAAGCAATTTTATTTTATCTAAGCGCTCTGATAATGTCAAGATTATTGTTTTCCCTTTTGAGAAGCTTTTGTCAACGCAAGAAATAACTGTTTTGCCATAAAAATTAATGATTTAATTCATTTTTTTTCAATGAGACGTGACTCAAAACTGAGATGAGACTGGGCTTTACAAGACAAGAAACGAGACGAGACTCGAGTTCGGAAAGCGAGACTGGGACGAGTCTGACGCTAAGTCTCGTATCTGCACAGGTGAACTCTTCTCGAGCTTCTCATCGGGTTGATTTCTGATTCCTTCCTACGTTTCGTAAGGAAATCAGGGCTGTTGATGAGGATAGGAAAGCCTTTCGAAACGTCGACCAGAATTGAAGAGCTCAACCCGGAGAGAAGTTGACCACGAAAGTTCCCTAGGAAAGCGTCAAACCTCCGGGAGGCCTACTTGACATCGTCATTCTTCAATGCCTCAATTACTAGGGTATAACTCATGGCAAGACGCAGAAGACGATGGTTGTGAGTACGAAGGAAAAGGCATGGTAATATATCTGCAACGATCCCCAAAGCAGGCTTGGTCACTCCTCATAGAAGTCGCCCACCTAAAGGCATCGAGCTGATGGTCTTATGGTACTCAGTTGGTTGTTAACTTGGAGGGCGAATGACAACTGAGGTAATTTGCGCCATTAAGGATAGATGGGTGAGTTGGAATGGGAATCGTTTCGGGAATGGAAGAAAGGTGGAGATATACCCGGCCTCTGCATTAGCCAACTCGAAACGAAAGGAGCCAAAGGGTCCACAGGGAATCATCCCATCTGAGGGACGGAGGACGGAATGTGAGTTGCTCTACTCATGGCTTCAAAAGTAGGGATCGGGATTTCGCTTAAGAATCCCAGCCACTGCCGGTATTCGTGCCCGGGACTGTGGAATGGGAAACAAGCACTCTGGCCGTCACACCAAACTAATTACCTTTTGGTGCTCTTAGATCCTATGTCAGTAGGAAAAGGCACCATCAACCGGTATTCATTGCAATTAAAGGGCATTCTAATGTCAAGTAGAAACTTAGCAGGACTAGACGAGACGGGAAGGTTAATTTTTTGATTCTCAAGATATTTCAGGGATTTAGTTTCCTCCCACCCTTCAACAGCACATCAAAATCTTTTTTCGCATACCTAAAAAAAAATTCTGAATAATCAAATTCTCAAACAAAGTATGACCGTCAGTTGTAGTTCTGCGCTTGAGAAAAATTCTTTCTCGAATGCGAATACGGTTGCTGTTCATCTAACGAGTCCAGATCTAAAACTTATTCTAAGTAATACATAGATTGTTTTTCGACCAAACGCCAAAATTGGCCAAACTAGCCTTAAAATGCGATTTTGAACATTAAGCGTACAAAAATGGAATATAAAATAAAAGAGCATGTTTAAAAATATGTACCACTTCCGCTACAACTGAGATTATATCCAAACATATTAATGAAATCAATAATAAAAAATTCCAAGGAGGACTTTTACACAAATGTATCTTTAATGTGTTTAACAAGTCCTTATTGACCGTGCTGAAAGAGCAAGAAAGACATAGGTTATTTCTCGATTCGTGGACCCAACTCAACAAACATCGTCCTTCGTGCTTGTTCCTCCATACCTATAATGTTTTTTGACTCTGCACGGTAACTTCTAATGTAATATCTGAGGCAATATGTACTATATTGTCGAAATTCATATCTATTCACGAATAGCTTAAGCTCCACTGGTTATTGAAATGCTAAATGTTGATAAATTATTGTAATAAAGTAATTATTCTCGAGGATATGGCATCGTTGGTAATATTTTCTGTACTCATCATGAAATGAGCAGTTTTTCTTGGTGATTTTCATTCAAAATTACGATGAGAGGTATTCTAGTCCTACAAAATTGTTAGAAGGGTATATGCGGGGAACTCGGATTTAGGTAGAAACTTAAATGCCTTCATAACTTTTAGTCTTAGCTATTTAGTTTGTACCTTATTTTCACCACTTTGTAGGACAAGTTACTACGGATGGAAAGAATAACCGTGGACCGTTTATACGCGCGTATTAGTTATCATTTCGTTTTCGTTGACCGCAGCAAATTATCTTGGTTGTCAATATACGTTACATCCTAAGTCTGCTCGTAATGACAAGACACTGGGGCTATCTTGATGGTGCTGTTTCAGAAAATCTCCGAATATTATGGTCTCAATGGGCATACCGTGGAATGGAGGCCTGAGAAACCAAATTGCATTAGCGGTCTCCCAAACCGAGTATTGCAATTATACAGTCAGATACTAGGATTATACTGCGTTGAGCATCTTGGAAGTATCAGTTCGGGTGAACTATTTCTTCCTACATTTTTTGCGTTAACATTAAGCACAAATTTTCCACAATCGCTTTTAACAGCTACCTTTTGAGAAATATTCTTCTGTGCTCACGCAGAATATTACTTGTCCGGCAATTACAGCATTCGTTGAAGGTTGAGAGAATGAAGTATTGCGTGGGAGGAAAACAAGAAACAAGGATTGAGGCATTCAGAAACGGAAAGCTTTTTTCTCACGCAGACATGATTACGGAAAGTTGCTATCTTCATATGCGTCAAGAAAATACGAGAACGTTGTCCGAAGTTTGAGAGATGAACGCGAAGTGCAACCTTTTAGTGATCTTGAGCGGAATGTGACCCGTAATTCTCGAGAGTCAAGCCCCTCCCAGATTCTTTTCGTGCTAAGATTTGTTCCTTTTCTCCCACTACAGGTGGCTTGAAAGAAATACCTGGAATGGACGTGTGAAGACATCCCTTCTTCAGGGACTGTGATAAAAGAAACGCTTGACGTAAACACATAAATTGTAACATGATGACCCGTTTTTGGAGAAAACACCCTGTTCCATCTTCAAGTTTCCCCAGCTGCCAAAGCGCTAAGCCACACGATAGCGAAAGCTTGCATCCATGCTGGGCAAAAGAAAGAAAGAAGGAAGAAGATTTATTGTCACGAGCTACTTCAGCAGTCCAAGCGCTAGTTTGCCTTGGTCTGCCTTGGATATTGGACGTCAGTAGACAGCGGCGGGACGCTGAGTAGGTGGGTGGTATTCTGGCAGACCGTGGTGGGTGGTATTCTGGCCGTTTTACTCGGCGAATGATCATTCAAGCATTAATTCGCGAATAACTTTCAATGATGACCTGGAAGAGAGTCTGTTTTACACTGTAAATTAAATTTCGTGATTTTTTGCGCTGAAAGGATGCGCAGTGGTATGCCTATCGATAGTCCGTATCGATTCATCGAAAATTTCCGACCTGCGCAGCTGTTTCGATCTGATAACTCTTGGGTATCGACAGTAGATCCTACTTGGATGCTACGTGGAGAGCATTACAAGAGGAACTCCGTCCGTCGGATGAGACGTTAAGCTGTGGACCTCTTAACGTTTTTTAGGAAGAGCGAGCTAATTCCGACGCCGGGTTTCTCTCCGCCCTTCATCCAATTCCCAAACCTATCCACCTGCATTTAACCGTGCCATTCAGATATAGGTCGGCTCCCCAAATAAGGAATTATACCTGAAATAGGCCACACGCTTTTTTATAAACTGATAAAAGTGAACAGAGTGTGTAACTCAGCTGACGGAAGGGCTAGGTTAGGAGACAGAAACTCGGAGGCTTAGATTATTTAAAAAAAATCAGATAAGGAGTGTTTCAGGATGACACGAGAGGATATTATTAGAACCTCGTTTTATATCTCTAGAACTGATTTCATTTGAGTATTCTACCAGCTTATTGGTAGGGTTTTGAACAGTCCTTATCCTGCATCCCAATTTCTGAAACATTGTCTCGTTTCTCCTCCTGAAGATGCCCCGCCATTAGATCCCTCTTAAATTCCTCATACCTACTACCTCTTCTTATTTCCTCAAAATTCCTATCCTCTTCCTTCCTCTTCCACGCTTCCCCAGCATTTTCTCCTCTATTACCCTCTTCAACATGCCCTCTCCTTTTTGAACTTCCTCCATTCATCCCTTCTGCCTTCTCCGAACCTCTGCCACCAGCCTCCTCTCCTCTCCAAATATATCTAATGCCTCTTCGTTCGTCTTCCTCGCCACGCAGCTCACCATCACCACCCATCTCCATACCCACATCTCAAATGCCTCAAGTTTACGTACATCTTCCCTTCGCAATGACCAAGTTTCCGACCCATACAGCGCCACGATTCATACCCTTTCTTTACGTCTTTTCTCAGACCCCCCTTCATCAATTCCCTTTTCTTTGAAAATGTTTCTTTAGCCAGGGCAATTCTAGAAGCGAGAAAATAAGAGAGATACACAGCCGAACTTAGAGGTACAAAAACCTCTCTTTCCACGCACCATTAATGATTATATAACAAGAACAGAGCAAGACGCTAGGATACTCCGTTAACTTGCAATTCAACTTAGATATATCCCCTTCCCTTTTTCCCTTCCCTTCCCCAACCCTTTTCCCTCCCCTCTGCATGGCTGCTCCTCTAGGGTGATTACAAAATTGGCAAAGTTCGAAATGTTGACCGGCTTAATCGGTTTTTGGTTCTAATCCAGTAAAAAAGAAAGGGGAAAAAATTTGGGCTCGATCGGACAACGTTTAGGGGTCGCGCAACGGCTTCAAATTCTGGAAAATAGCGCTTTTCCTGGTAAAAAATACGTATTTGCCTAATTTCCAGGGGCATGGCTGCCGCTTGGGTGGGTGTTTCACACGGGAGATGCTTCCACAGTGTTCCAGCAGTGATTAATCACCAATTATGACTTCGCCTGATGTGGGGGTGCGGCAGAGGGAGGGATAATAGTGCCATTTCGATCTTTATCGTGGGTAGGGACGCTGTACATTGGGCGCATGGGCCGGGACTACACTGTTTTCTAGCCGAGATGCATCCTAAATTTCGCGGCCCTACAGTTTAGATGATTGACAGCGAGGGTGTACGGTGGCGGTGGACTTCGCGTACGGCTACGCGCACCGAGGTTGCTACATTTTGGGGGCGAAACTCGTTTCCCTTCGTGCGGTTAAACCCGTAAGTGACTCCAGCGTACCGATTGTCTCTCCGGCGTCATCAGCAAGAAGACGAGGCGAGCCCATCAGATTTGCTGATTGGGGGCTCCATCCCGCATATTGTAAGTCCAAAGCTCCCAAAACTTCGCCAGTCCTTACAGTAATTCAAACACCTTCATGAAAATGTGAAAGTGCCAGGCTGACTAGTTGGAAATTTGAGGTTTTCTGAAAAAAGGCAGGAATTGCAATTGCAGAGATAAGGAATACTACGGAGATTCTCGTACGCATTGACAACAGCTTTTTATGTTTTAAGAAAGACGAATCACGCATGTGTAACACGCGGGGAGACGCGGCGCAATGCGTTTATGACTGACCTAGCCATGGATACATCAACCATGCCATCATATCCATGACATTGGCCATATTAATTCCATGGATATGATGAAGCTAGAAGAGGATTGATTACTCTACAAGTCCATGAAGGAAAATCGCTTCGGTTACATGACCTGTGTCGACAAGGATACTGCTAAGCGCGAGGAAGGCAAAGTGAAACGGTCCGAATTAGCTGGGACACAGAAAAGGAGGAGTGAAGAAGACATTCGCTCAGCTATTGGGGAAAGTGGAGGTGAAACGTGTATACACCGAGAGTCCTCAAAATCGTTTTCCGACGACGATTCCAAGGATAAGGGTTAGAAAATTGAAGCACATATTGTTATTTTGTAAAATTCCTCTTGAATGTTTAACTTAATAGGTCATACGTAGAGTTTAAGCCTAACCCAAGGCGCTGTTAGGAAGCGAATAAGACTACTTTTAGATAAAGAGATTAGGTCCTCATCAGAAAGGACCCTGACAAGTCACCGGAACGCTGCCCATGCCATACGCAGCAATAGCAACTGCACATACTCTTGGGATTGATAAAAACGTTCATGAAATTTTGAAGGCGAATTTCAGTGCGCAAACATCGTATAGAGTACCGAACTGGAATGTCTACGAATATTAAAAATGCGTTCTAGGACACTCCTGGGCCATTTGTGGTTCACTTTGACGGGAAGCTTTTGCCGAGTAACAAAGGTAAGCTAATAATAATCAGAGGTTTCAGGAGTGATGGAGTGGAAACGGAACATAACTGTAGTTAAGCTAATAATATTTTAATTACAGTGACGAATTTTTCTCCGCACGTCAGTCGTACTCCTTGTTACAGGGGAAGGTTTGCGAGAAAGACTGCCCATTATCTCGTCCGGTGTGCACGGAGAGACACTACTCGGCGTCCCAGACCACGAATAAGGGACAGAACGTGCAGCATGCGATAGCATTTTCAAATTACTGGAGGAATGGCAAGTTGTTCGCAAAGTGCGTGGGGTCTGCTGCGATACTGCTAGCGTGAACACTGGCGAGCACATCGGGGTAGTTAAACTGCTGGAAGGCGCTCTCTGCGTTGAACTTCTGAAGTTTATGTGCCACCACCACATATTTGAGCTAGTCCTCAGCGCAGTATTTGTTCTCGAATCTCGTTGGGAAATCCAACATCTTAGAATGCCCCTTTTTCCGCAGTTTTAGAGCCGCCTGGACGAAATTTGATCAAGGTACCTTTTATGCATCAATGAGTCATTAAATGAAGTACATTAATTTGAATTTCTTTCATTCATCTTTTTTTCTGAAACTTTACTTAAATCTACGACATATCAGCGTCTAAACGCTGCCTGAAGAATATTCCCAACCCCGACGAAGTTCTTAAATTCTGCATCCAGTAAGCTCAGGTACCGTTACAACTTCGCGTAAAGTTCGCACTACCGTTCTTATTTACGTCACCAGTTTATTGAATTTTTATTTAGTCTATTGTTTCCATATTAAACAACCACGCGGGGATTATAAGGAGCCTCTGGGCTGACCATCATGTCCCTAGGCGTTCTTGGGAAAGCTGTCTATTCGTTTAAAAAGCCAATTGCAATCCATAAAGCTCTTTCATTGCATTAAAATTTTTGATGTTCAGCAAACAATTAAACTTAATTGCTAAGCTCGAGAGCGCCTTCTTTCGTGTGTGCGTTTTCATTACGTACTATGCGCCGGTCTCGTACTAAGCACCTTTTGCAGCGGAGGCAGTTCTTACAAGTTTTAGCTCAGAAGAAAAAAGTGGCAATCACTGGAAGATAGTCTATGAAATATTTGAAGCACATTTGTGGTACTTTTCTGAAGTTCTTGTGGGGCTCGCTTTTTTATCCAAATGTTACATAACATGAAAAACAAGAAATGATGAAAAAAGTAACGAGAGGGAAGGGCAAGAGAGTCCCCAGGCTAAGGCGTATCTTCTCTCTAGTGCAACAAAGGCTTCTGATTTTGTGAAAAAAAACACTGGCAAATTCTTCGATTTCCTTGGCATTAACAAATCATTTTTAATGCAGGATCCAGATTTGTGGATGAAGAATGAAAATTATCTTGCAGGACGGCAAATAGTTCTGAACATTAGAGTAGTAAATGGCACGGCTGAAAGAGGGGATAACGAAGTTCCTTACGGGTAATAACCTAACCAAAGATGAACAGCAAAGGCAATATTTGATAGCAATTGTAGCTGAGCATAGGAAAAGTTATTATGATAAAAATGCTGTAGAAAATTCTGAGTGATATATGGTTTGTGTGATCATCGTTAGAAAAAATAAAAATAAAATGTTTTTCAATAAGAGGATTTTTATTGCCGTTCCTAAGCTCCAAATGTACAGCGTCACTACCCACGCTAAAGAAAACCGTAAAGTCGCTATTACCCCGCCCTCTGCCGCACCCCTACATTGGGCGAAGACGTTATCAGTGTCATAGCACTGCTGGAACACTGTGGAAGCATCTCCCGTGTGAAACACCCACCCAAGCGACAGCTATGCCCCTGGAAATTAGGCAAATATGTATTTTTTACCAGGGAAAAAAAAACGCTATTTTCCAGAATTCGAAGCCGTTGCGCGACCCCTAAACATTGTCCGATGGAGCCCAAATTTTTTCCACTTTCTTTTTTACCGGATTGGAACCAAGAACCGATTAAGCCGGTCAACATTTCGAACATTGCCATTTTTTTAATCATCCTACTGCCCCTTATATCCCCTGCCGCACGCCTTAGCGGCGGCTCGCAAGGTAGTACGTAGATGTAGAATTGGATTCATGAAGTATACCATGAAATTAAAAATGAACAAGCAGTCTTTTCTGAATATTGCATACGAGAAATAAAAAATAAAAATAAAACTTTTTAAGTCACATGGTTTTGTTAACAACACAAAGTTAAATGAAACATGGGTTTTGCTGCCATCTCATCATTTAAGATCATATGTGACTGAAAAAAACCATGGGAAGTTCATAGAAAGGATCTGTACGCATAAGTTTTACAAATATAGCACGCTTAAAACGTTCGTAACATTTTGAAATGAAGAATGTTCGAGTTTTCGCTATAACTTTTAAATGTATTGAATGAATTTTCAAAGCCATTTTTGAAAGGAACTTGGGAAAAGAAGAATTTCCCGTCAATCGTCATGGAATCCGTCGATAAAATAATCAACTAACGTTCTGTTCTCTCTTCCCTTAGTATTTGATATTCGTATCAATATTCGTGAACACGTTCTCTTAGTAGAATTTGCAATGCAGTTACGAAAGCCTAGACGAAAACTTACTCACTAATTTCAAGTTGTGATACATTAAAAGAAAAGTTTACTAGCAATAGAATGGAAATTTAACCAAGAGTACTGTAAATAAAAAATTCAATGTATGATGTGGAAAGCAAGTATTGGAACATACAATGTTGGAGGGATCATTTGAATTGGAACATATGCACACTGAAATTTGTACCAATTTAACTAACGTACAAGTCATGTGTGGAAGTTATATTCGATGTAACTTTTAATTTCATTCAAATGTTTTTGATTCCTTAGCTACTCTGCAGACTAGTTAACGTATGTACGTCGCCCGACGATTTTATGTTCCGTGACATATGATCCTGAATGTTGAGATGTCGGCAAATTTAACGTTGCATTTGCCTTTGTATTTTTAATGTACCTTAAAAATAATATAAATTAAAAGTAATACTTTGTCTTATTCCACCAATTTATTTTACGGTACGACTAGTTCGACGCAGCGGCGTCATCTTCAAGTACAAAGAGTAAAGGGAAAATCATAATCCATATATACCATTCAGGGTAGGCGTTGGGGAAAGGAGGGGAGGGGGGAGGTAGAAGGGAGGTGGGAGGGGGGAGGTAGAAGGGAGGGGGTGGAAAATCCCAAGGATACAATGTAGAGTTGTGAGCGGGTGGTGGTGCTTGGTGAGGGAGGGGGGGATGACCGTTGGAAGGTTGTAGTCTGAGTTTTGAAGGGTTATTTGGGGCTAAGGTCGCGGTGGGGTATCGGTGGTCACTTTTCATTGATAAAATGAACTTCCACAAAGTTGAGCCTGAGACGATTGAATAACTTAAAAGGTTTATTTTTTCTTCATGCTTTTCAGCCATTGATTTTATACATATTTTTTGTTCAGAATTTACTAAAAATAATCTTACACTTACTCTGTAAAAAAGGTAATGATAAGTAATGCGAGATAAGAGGTGATGTAATGAATAATAAAAACTACATTAATTGTACTGTCCACTTAAATTTAATGTGAAATACACAACACATGTTTCAACGCTCCTTAGGGCGTCATCATCAGGTCTGCCAAAGATTTCACATTACATTTAAGTGGACAGTACAATTACTGTAGTTTTTATTAAAATGCTGTTCCACCATATATCGCCCAACACTGTCGAATTAATGATGTAATGAAATTGCAATTGAAATCATGCACAGGAATAGACAGCCTATTAAGTGTACCTTACCTTCTAACGTACAGTAACCTTTTTAAGTTCATGTTTCATTTCTCTTTGCGTTATCAACAAAACTACGTAACTTTAACTTTTCATTTATTTCTGAAATCCATTTCGCAAATAATTTTATATCATAAATTAATAAGAAAACTTTAAGCGATTTCTTGGGGCTCGACCCCAGGACTTGATCGGCAGTCAACAAAACTAGCCACTCGACCAAACAAGAAATTTGAATTTTAAATATTTTGGCTTATTCTTCATTTAAATGCTAGAAATGAAAAACAATGGAACTAGAAAATATTGTGAACAATAAGATTCGGACTTTTAACCTCACAGTTCGACGTCAGTGTCCTTAACCGCTTGGCCATTGACCGTTTCCGATAATATCTCACACTTTGGCTAAAACATTTATTTTATGAAAGGAGAAATTACAAATTTACATTTTGTTCCAAATTCCACCGTTCCAAAATTACTTATTAAGAAATTAAATAGAAACTGAACTGAACCAATTTGAAAGAAGAGTTCCAATTAAAATACGTATGTCCTCAACCGAGCTCGGGTTCTCACGATGGAAGGCCATGACTCCACACACACTTCACCATCACCATGCACGTTATACTTGGCTCATCTTTTATACTTTCCATTTGTATGGGGAAATACAATTTTTCTTTTTTGACGTTATTTTCGTACAGATCCCAAGCTATAATTAAAGAAAGATAGTACAGTCATCAAAGGCACGCCTGTATGCCAAATTTGAAGAAAATCTGATGAGTACAAGTGGGCGAAAAATTGATTAACAGATTCCACCCAAACAAACACACAAAGCAACTAGAATAAAACCATGTAAAAAATACGAAATGCAAAAACATTTAGGGTGCATGATTCCATCCGCTATCATTCGCACTGCCAATGAAGTACTAATTAACTGAGGAATCCAAAAAGATATGGCCGTTCGGGTTAGCTAGGTGGGTAACGCGCCGGCATTGTAACAGAAGGGTCGCGGGTTCTCGCCTCAGGCATAGATATTACTTGTCCTAGGATGAAGGCATTAGGGTAGATGGTACGAGCGTAAGTAGCTGGACCATCTACAACCCAAAAAGACCACTAGCATTAGGTAAGTGACATGCAGCACCTTCCGGGAGCTATCAGGAAACTACTGGTCATTTTACGGCGGTGTGGTTCTGGCGACAGAGCGACATCCAGAACTTCACACAAGGTAAACAATCAAGGCTAAGAATTGTGGAAGAAAATGTATCGACAGCTAAAAATTCCTTCCTGCCTCACATCAACGTATCAACGGAATGGCCAACGTGAAGGGGAAATACTGGGCAAAAATACGAGACAGATATGGTTATTAAACATGAAATTCGGATAAAACATAGAAGACGGCCATTCAAATGGGACAAGTCACGAAGCTCGCTGCGCTACACATTCGGCTATAGGACACGATATTGACTTCCTAAATGTACACCAGCTTTTAAAACGTAAAAAAAGCAGAAGAACCCAGGAAAAACGGAAAACCTACCATAATTTCAACATAAATTGTGGACTTGAAACCATCCGCGCGTGGGAATGGGGGAGTTTAAGGAGGAGTCAAGGGTAAAGTGGGTCATTGGGAGAAAAACTTTAGCAAGTATTTCAGACATGAAGAACCAACATGCAACTATTACAAAATATCTATATGATTCCTTTTCATGACCTCTTTTATTATTATTTATTTTCTTTTTCATCTTTCAGGAGATATAGGTCAAATCTATAGGTATAGGTACCTATATCTATAGATATAGGTACCTATGTATATAGATATTTCAGGAGATATAGGTATTTGACCTATATCTCCTGAAAGAAGAAGAAGAAAATAAATATTAAAAAAAATATTTTTGGTTTATTTATGAAGGTAATCTACCAGTTAAGGCAGGTTTAAATTGGAGAACATCCTCCGGATTTTTACATATGCAGGACCTTCTACCTACACAATTTATTTCTTCATCTCAGCATAGGTCCTACATCTCTTCATCCCGTCCATATAACCGATATTCTTTCTTCCCCTACCGCGCTTACTCAACATCCTCCCCTCTAATACGGCCCTAAGGAACCCTTCGCCCCTCATTATCTTCTCCTACCACCTACATTGCCTCTTCCTAATCTCATCCTGACGCTTCCTTTTCTCATCCACTTCCTCTTTCGTCTTCCTTTCCGTCCGTCGCACCTTCTCCATTCTCCTCCACACTCACATCTCGAACGTCAGCACCCTATTCTCGTCTTCCTTTCCTAGAGATAAGACATAATTCGTGCGGTAGCATTCTTCATTATTATCAAACCACTTTGTCTTATTTATATTCCATGTATTTATCAAATCTGGGTCGGATTACTCTTCGATTTTCGTATTATTGCTTGCATTTATTTCATTTTAGATTTTTGTAAACCTTATTGTGGGCGATTTCACTTTGGAGCTCTAATAACGATAAATTTAACGGAATATAATAATATCCAATTTAATTCTTAATTTGTTACTATGATAGAGACCCACTGACCATAAGGGGGTAGCAATTTAATCTTCTTACTGTGGAGGTGACGTTGTCAATGTTAGCATCACTAATATCTCTTTTCAGGGAGATTGTAAAAGTCTTAGGTAAACATTTATACCTTGAAACCAAATTGAAAAATAAGAAATTACATCTGCGACTAATAATCCCTTACCTGAATCTAAATTAGATTTAAACTGAAACAATGAATGAAAGTTTATAAAAATAAGGAGCGCGGGTTCTGTCTTAGCCCTTTCGCGCCGAAGCCTCGTGGAGGGAAATTCTTCCACGTTACGAGTCTCTTGAAAATTTTTGCACTCCCCTGTACGAGGCTCTCTCGCGTGGACGGAAGGCAGAGGTCCGATCCCTTACCGTTTTGCGACCCAACTCAGCGGGACTTCCATCCCTTTCCTCGGCCACTGTCCCAGACCCTAGAAGGATTATAGACACCTTCACAGCGCGATTCCACGGTCATCTGACTGAACTTGCAGTGTTTTATATGAACAAATATTTGTTGCTTGCGTCGATTTCTTTATATAAAAAATAAATTCCTTGTGTTTTTCTGAGCGTGCAGAAATTTTAAATGGAGTTCTAATGTTCATATTGACGGATTTAGTATATTTTTAATCCCTATCGAATGATTTGGAGATTATATATTTCACATCCTTCTTTTTCATCCGGGCTTTGAACCGGCATTGGCAAAGATAAAAATATCTTTTTTACTTTTTGTATTTTATGATTTTTTTTATATTTTCAGTCTTTTTTAACTTCAAAAGTGTTCTGAAATTAAAAAATTTTCTGTGTGTGATATATTTTAAAACATGGAGCCACGCACAGTCCCACGTCGCACTCCAAGCACATGTACCGAGAGTCGCATCTTTCACAGTACACACTTTCACGTAGTATGCTACACACATCACATCGGGTGCCTTGGGAGGGGTGTAAAGGTTATGCGAAGTCTCTTATCTAGGACGCCGCGGAGGATCTAGCCATCCAGCTCTAAACTGTCATTCTTGAACACCATCAACGAGACTACAGTAGGATTACCCATGACGGAGTCTAAGTAATGATTTCTTTACGATTCACTTTCTAATAAATGTAGAATTAACCTTCCAAAAGCAGAATTTGACGAAACAGGTCATTAGACATAACGTCACCACGAATATGCTTGTGGTAAAAAGGTAGGTTAAGAAGCAATGGGTATTCCCAAATCCAAAACTGAAGACAAAAGTGATATAATAGAATACGTGGACTCGAAAAGAAATGATGCATGATGAAAAATGGAATGAGGAAAAAGTTATAACTTATAACAAACTTTGAATTGAACCACAAGTTTTTCCAAATGCGTACGTTATTGCCTTTGTCGATTGCCGTTCTGTAACTCCGTTGATATTAACGCTAGAATTTCGTTTAAAATTTCCATGTGGTAAGCAAAAAAAAAAGAGTTCATTTCTAACTTTAGATTTCTAAAGTAAGCAACAAATAATTTTAAAGAAAAAACACTGCAAAAAGCTGTAGTTGACCGCGTGGAGAGGATAGGAAAGGGTCGATCCGAGCGGCCGAGTAAGGGCCAGGGCTCGCGCTAAGTTGGGTCTCGAGGGGCGACCACGTACCTGGGTCTATTGTTTCCGCGGTGGTCACTTTCCTCCACCCCGCGCCGCATACACGCGGCATTCGTTCGTTTGCGTCGGAAAATTGAAACCGCATATATGAGGCTTTCGTTCGTTTGCGAAGAAAATCCTCGCCGCATATGCGCGGCATTCGGCGCGAAAGGGTTAGAGGTGAGTGGTGCCATCTACATCTATAAATGGTCCTACAAGCCACCGCACGGGGGTTTGACACGGTGTGAATTTCAACCAAACATGCACTGCATTAAATGCCATGAGATTTTCATCTACATCCACGTAGTACCGTGTAAACCACGCCTTAGGTGTGTGGTGTCATCATTACTATACGTTCCAGCTCCAGGTCGACCCCCACATCCTGACAACTCATGTCAGTGCGGCCCGCGAAGTGGTCAGGAAAGGCAAATTTAGACCATAGCACGGGAGAAAGAAAGGTAATGAATCATGCATTCATGCAATAAAGTTGTTAGATACTAATACTACTTAACACGACATGTTAATTAATACGGGATGTTGTTTCTTAGGCGGAAGGTATTAGTAATAACAATAAGAAATTGTAAACCACAAACGCCCAGTCTAGCCTACCAAAAGAGAGTAATAATTTAATGGACAATATCTATCTCAGCTATGACATATATATAAGAAGGAAGGATATTATCTATCATAAAGAAATGTCCTTTTTTCCGTGAAAAACCTTTTAATTACCTCCGTTTCACAGTCGGTGTAATCTGGCCTGTACAAGTGATCGTCCATACAGCATTATGTTGGAGCTGGTAAAATACACTGAACGTCTTCAGAGAAAAAGCCGGCGTCAAACATACGTAAGAAATATTTTGCCCTTTCTTCTGCGAGGGATTCCCACCCGAATTCGCTACAAAATTCATTGACTTATCTTAATGAACAATAACGGTTATTTACAAATGCTCTCAACTGTGTCCGATCTATTTATGAAATCCCACCTATTTCATAAGGGTCACACCCGAAGATGGTATTCCCTTATTGAGATCTGACTTAAGGAAAATGTCCCCATCACCGTTTCATCCCCTTTCCCCAGAATTCTTTTCATGAGTGGCAATACCCTTGTTGAGATTGTCCGCGAATTTCCCATGCATATATAGGTCCTCAAAACGGATTGCACCCAAATATTGTTTTTATTTATCCTATATTTGATAGTTCGGCCGGTAACTGCCGTTGAAAGAAAAATTTCAGCACAATCCAATACGAGCTTAGCCATTGAGTTCGATATTTTAATATTTCCGAGGGTTGATCAGGAAATATTAAAATAGACCTTTCTGCTCAATATTTCGGAATGGGTACATACATAAGCTAATGAACGGGTTGAACGGCAGAGTCAAACGTCACGGGTTATGGGAAAGCTCAACAAACAGAAATTCACTCGCGCCCGAATATAATCGTTAAGCTTAACAACGAAGGTATAGAGCGTTTCTCATTCAGTAGATAATATGTGCTATAACAAATTCATTTCACGTGTAAACTTCCAGAAGGCCGGAGGTGCGATGTTGCCAATAGCCGCAGAGAAATTGAATTATTGCTATGCAATATAAAAAGATGTTTCCCAAAGCACAATGAGACTCTACATCTAATACTGACATTTGACACTGTTTAAAGTAAAAGTTGCACAGCATATTTCCGAAAATTTCCATAATCAAGGCAGGTTTTGTGATTTTATCTTCGTCACGCTTCTGTCGAAAAAACGGATTCATGTATGCTGAGTAGGGAATTCGGATAAAACGTTGAATGCGTACATGATGAAACAAAAAAGACGTAATTATGATAACGTCTGTGTATTTGAAGTTTTGATTGCATAGATATTTTTTCGCTAGCCAAACATCAGTCATATCGCACTTTCGTTATCATAGTAACCGATTGGATGACGTTTTTAAGGATATTATTGAACTTCAGGTTCTATCTTCATGAGGTAGGCTAAACATTCGTGATATTTGGCTAAACTGTATTATTCATATTAGTAAAAATGAAGTATAAATTATATTTTTTAGCAACTCTACAAAGGTGGAGAGACAAAGAACCGAAATAAATTCGGAAGACAACTCTCGGCGACCAAGAGTGAAGAAATCAACCTAACAATGGAACTTTCTGTTCAAAATAAGGTAAAATTGATTGAAGTCCGTCTATTATGATGTCGCAGTTGACAGTTATAAATGCAGTCAATCACTAAACAAATTCAACGTCGGCTGGGTAAGCGAATCACGTGACCGAAGAATCCAAGATCTTCGCTTACATCATCTGATTGTGATAGCATGGTTTAATTTTCATAACTTTCTCTGCCACATCAGTATGTTCCACCAAATTATGGCATTTAAAATACTGTTTAGCGCCATCGAAAGTAATAAGGAATATTTTTTGCCGCCACGATGACGCTGTTTTAATATTTTGATGCACGGTACGTAATGGAGGAACTGGGATTTGAACTCGTCTCCGCTATTTTCCGTGGAAGTCTTCGTAAGTTCGTTCTCCTCAGTCATTTCTTGTCGATTGTTTCGCATGAATCACCCTATCTCGCGTGATTTTCATTGGCTGATGTTTATTTCATTTTAGCTTCTAAAGTAGTCAGCAAGTCTTCCCATAACATTGATTTCATAACATGTTTGACATCCTTGCGAATCACGTCTACAATCGCCATTTAAAGAAATAGATGCATTAGTTTTTTTCAGATTGTTTGACTATGCTATGCTTTCTTCTTTTGCATAAATATAGGATACATATATATATAGGAACTTGGTAATACTTGGTGCGTTTAAGAAAATAAGTCAGGAGCGAGATAAGACTGTATTTTTAATCGTCGAAGAAATGTCGGTGAAACTGCACTTCCAGGAAACATTCGTCCTCAGAGTTAGCATTCTAAATGGTGAGGAACGGACGGAGTATTCTCGTAATTGTTGCATTTATGCTGTAGTTGACAAAAGTTACCTTAAAGTGTACATTTACCGCAATATCCTCTGAAAGTTTAGATAATGGTTGCCTTCTATTATTACGCTTTTGGTTTGCATATGAGAGGAATAGCTATAGCTTTAAAGTAAAGAAGCTATCGCTTAAGGTTCCTTTGTTTCAACAGCATAATTCCCTTCTGATTGCATTGATATGAAGATTATGCCTGCGGTTCTCCCATCCAAACTTTATCATTAGCAATATATTGATAATGCTTCCAGAAGATGTATAATCCAATAAAATGAAGTCATTAAGATTCATATTTTCCTTTGCCTTCACAATTTATCCCAAAAGACTATTACGATATTGCCAAGTGATTGTATTGGCTCAATCCTTTAACGTACGTTACATTATCGAAGACTGCCATCTGTATCATGTTAATAAAACAAACATTTGCCATAAGATCAATATTACATTAGAGGACATCTGTTTTTTGGGTCATTAGGGTGATGCCAAATATTTCCTCAAAAAGACTATTCACAGGAAATCATAAAAACGCGATTTACCTTTCCCAGGAGAGCTCTTTGCTAACCTACTAATATATTACCTATTTAAAATTAAGGAAACTGATTAGTATCCAATCATTGTCGTTTTACCAAAACCTACAGCCTATTCATGCTAACTTTGTTCTCTTAAGAAACTAAATTAAATTTGGCGCGGTGCTGGAATTGATTTCCTACGTGGGCGGGAGGTGAGCACGCATAGTTTGGCAACAGCTTTCTCCGTAAGGCCCATACTGTCATCAATGTGACACTCAATAGAGCATTAAAGTTGTAAATTATCAATATTTCCAATCTCCTACTCACCCATGGTCACTCCCTCTTTCCTATTAACAGTCATAGTCTATCACAAATACAGAATGATCCTGATTTTATAATGCCTTTCTAAGATCCCCCTCCACCGCTCCCCTGGCCCCGATGGTCTCATCCCTCTGTTCCTTCGTAAGTTGCGAATCGCAACTCTACTCCCACCCTTTCCATTCCTTTAGACCTTTTAAATTGTTACTTTTCCCTTGGTATATTCCCTTCCCAATGGAAAACAGCCAATGTTATTCCTATTCACTAGTCGGGCCTGAATAACGACGTCTCTAACTAACGTCCCATTTCTTTACTGTCTGTGTTTTCCTCAATTTGTGGGAGGATTATCCTAAACCGTCTTTATTACTTTACCTCTCCCTTTATCTCCTCCAATCAACATGGTTTTCTTCCGGGCCGATCCTGCCAAACCAATTTAGCAGTTTTTCAGCACCCTTCTGTTGAATCAATAACAGTAAAATCTTAAATTGACGTCATCTTTCTCTAAAGCCTTTGACACGTTATAGTAATAGGTTTTTGGGTGGAATTAATTCCCACAAAGACAGGGTTTGAATATTTTAGTTAATCGTTGATATATTTTTGATATACTAAAAGTCTAGAAAAATCTGAGCGTGAAAAACGCGTTTTTATGGTCACCATCTTAAAAAAACATTAAAAATTCCAAAAAGTCATGTATGGTAACAAATTACCTACACGGTATTCCACGCTGGAAAATAATATAAAAATAGTTTTTAGAAGTAACATGTTTACAAAGATGAAGTAGGTGGTTTTCTAGGAAAATGTAAGTAGGTATGTAAAAATATATAAATTCCATTTTTTTCATGTGACTTCTGAAAGTATTGACGTCTTCTAAGAAATTTAAATTGGCAGAAAGGAATTGTATCTTGTGCTTTGAAAGTGAAAGCGAAACTTCAAAGTTGTTACTAAAGTTATATATCTATTTAAGTCATAGCAGTATTTAATTCATAGCGTTAAGTTGTCTACCAAAGATATACAAGGTGAAAGTTAAATTCGAAAAGACAATATCCATGAGTTATTTGTACAATTTCCTGATCACCCCGTGTAGAATGTAGAATGCTACCGTCTGTACACAAATCCCAAAAATATCCCGAGTGATATGAAATTGAAGTTGCATACTCAGGGTGAAGCACTAGCCAGCTGCGGTATTACAGTCAGATATAGGAACATTTAAATTTTAAAGAACACTGTTTGTTTTGTGGTCACTTTATTACTGACAGTGAGAAACGGGTTAAATCTGGCGTTAAGGCCGTTTTACACGGTACATTTGTTTGTACAAACTCTTCCGTGAACTCTTGTATGAGGCAAAATGTATCGTGTAAAGCGGCAAATTGTATGAACGCTTGTGCGAATGTCTCAATGTCTGCACGGGAAATAGGACCTGTTCTAATTTCGTTGAGACAAACATACAATCTCACGTACATTCGTTTGTACAAAATCTTTCATCGTGTAAAACGGCCTTTATACAGGTCAATGTTAACATTTATTAATGTATCAAAATTATTTAATGAAGGCGTGTAATTCCTGAAATTATTTATGGTCAGCCTATGTTCAATCACAATTGTTATCAGTTAATGATTTACCAGCAGCAGATGCCATTTATTACCAAGCATACAGCGTAAATTTTCGAAAAGGTGACCCAATCTTAAAGACGTACCGAGATGATTCCAAAGACGAATTAGGTTTCAAGCCTCTTGGTCGTCCCGGAGATAAATAAAACATGATGCTTTTGCGTGTGATTCAACAGCAAAATGTGCCAGGGTATATATAAAAAAACATGAAGATGTTTATAGGTTGTTGAGTGCTGGTCATTTCACCCTTCGTAGACAAACACTAGATTTTGTGGACTGGAATATGGACGGATATGCTCATCGAACAAACCAAACAAACGAATAAGCATGGGTGATAGTCAACGAGTTTCATTGATATTGAGCTACCCTGCATGCTGTCAAGTTATTTTTGCTATGAGTAATCTCACTGATGTCTCCCGTGTTAGCAGTGAACAACACATTGAAATATCCGATGCTAGAAAATCTAGAGATGTGAAGGATTTTCTTACATTGCTTAAATTTTTGGAAGATCAAAATTCATTTGATTCACAATGCGTCTAGCCACATAATATTTTCAGTGGGTTAGTAGACTGTCAACACAAGGTAACTGCGGATGAAGCTAGGTTAATTGGACTTCGAATCCAATCCAAACCGGCTGGAAAAGCTTTCAACTCTGTTACCATGGTTAAAAAGGATCAAGCTATCACAATGAAAATATTAAGAGAAGGAATTGTCATTGACGGAGCTATTCAACATATTGTTACCGGACTCCTCACCCAGAGAATGCTGGCATGTTTGTCTGAAAAATCCTGATCTGCAAATATTAAGGAGAACTTCAATTATGAATTATCTATACTACCTCCCTCTCTATTTATTCCAGAAACTTAGTCATTAAGAAAAAGTGACAAATCATCATTGGCAAGATGACATAGCAACTAGTTTAAATAACATGTTACCTGCGGAAACATCGTATTTTTTGACGGGGGTACACTACTACACAAATTGTCATGGCCTAAAACTGGGAAATTTTCAGATGTGTTACAACTATATGGCAGTCATACTGCTGAGCAATATAAAATTGTGGCAATTGTATTTGATGGCTATGCCATCTCCAGTGCGAAGGATGTAGAGCGTCAGATACGCACAAAACAATCATCAATAACAGTGAAATTTACTGAGATCCCTACATTTCTTATTGGTAAAGGACCCTTTCTTTCTAATAATGAAAATAAAGTGCTTTATAACCATGCTTGGGAAACACTTGGAAGCGAATGGCCACACTGTGATTCATGCTACAGGTAATACTGACACAGTTATTACAAAAACAGTACAGATCTTGGTAGAAGAAAAGCATGTAACAGTTGGTGCTGTCGAACCGATATTGTTGTACGTTTGATTTACCATAACACACGAAATATTTGTTTGCAGTCATCTACGTTCAGTGATAAAAAAGTGATACTATATCGATGCAACATGTGCTTTGCGAGAAGGGATGCAAAATTGTTCTCTTTTCAAATGCTTTAACTGGATGCGATACCACAAGCTCCTTATTCGGTAAAAGAATATTGGCAGCATATCGAAATTTTTGGAAATAAGGAATTTAGCATTTGCGCTACTCTGTTTGGATCAGAAAATGCGAACAGAAAGGAACTCACAGATGTTGGCATCAAAGCATTGGTATCAATGTATGGTGGAAATCCAAAGACAGAGACTCTGAACCTACTACGATATAATCTCAACTTGAAAAAAATCACAACTATCAAAAGTGAATTTAATATTGTAAGATTGCCACCTACAGAAGATGCTGCTGTTCATCATCTTCTCCGCGTACATTTTCAATGACTTTGTTGGAAAACTATGAACACCAATATTTCCAATCCCGAATAGTGCGGTTGGAAAAAAAGTAGAATCCCAACTACAGCCCATAGCATGTGACATGAGCCCTGAACCAGAGTTATTACTAAAGACAATCCACTGCACTTGCAAAAAGGATACAAATGAGCCGTTTGGTAGCGGTAGATGTCGACATTATGGTGTGGAATGTACTGAGATATGTTGTAAATGTTCTATTAGAGATTGCACAAATAGTGAACCGAAAGAAAGTGATTTAGAATAAACTGAAAACGACTATTAGCTTTAGCTTTTCTCTTATGTAAGATTGATAAAATACATATGCATTTGTATTAAAAACGCATTTTGATTAATAAAAATATGCTTTTCAACACTGCAGAAGCTTTCAGTTTTTCGACCTCTATTTTGTTATTTATTTTTATTTTTTAAACCAATATCATAATCTTTTTCAGCATAAAATTTTCCGTAATTTGATACCACACTCGATTTTTTATGATTAAAATAAAAAATGTCAAGATTTTTTTTTTATTTTAAGAAATTTCCAAAAAACGCATTTTGCACACTCACATTTTATAGACTTTTAGTATGTCAAAAAGACACCATCAACGAACTAAAAAATTCAATCCCCGTCTTTGTGGAATTTACTTCCACCTATCACCAATTTTTTGCTTATATCTCCTGTACTACTAAGCCACAAACTCCTACTTCATAAACTCAGCCAGCGATTTAATATCCACGGCACCTTCCTCACCCTCTTGTCCAGCGTCCTCATTGATAGAACCCAGCAAGTTATACTGTCTAGGTTTTCACCCAGTTGGTCTACCTCTACCTACTGAGCACCACAGGGCATCGTACGAAGACCATACTTCTTCAATCTCTACATTGATGATCTCACATCACTTCTTCTATCCTTCCAAGCCCATACCTTGCTATATGCAGATGACTGCAAAATATTTAATCAGATTAAAAATGTCTTCGATTCCTATCTCCTTGATGATGCCTTATCTAAGACCTCAGAATGGTGCAGTATCGGGGAGCTTAAGTTAAATTACCAAAAATTACAGTGCCATGATAATATCCACGAAGGAAAACTTCACTAATTTCGACTACACCATCAAATCAATTCATCTGAATCGCGTGTCCTCCATCAAAGATCTGGGCATTACAGTTGACCACAAGCTTCATTTTAGTGAGTACATGCAGGTGATTAAATCGAAAGCCATATCTCTATTAGGTTTTCTCAACCATTTCACAGATATCAGAAATACTCAAGCACTGCAGTCCTACTTCCCATCCATTGCTCTTCCGATATTCACTTATTGTTACCCAATATGGTCTATGTCGGCTGCCACAAATCTTGCCACCCTTGAGAGTGTCACAACTTTCATCGTAAAAATAAATAAGTACAGAAATCCAAGTTTCGGAAATGCGTTCCCGGACGCCATTCTATCTTCACTCTCTATCTTTAGTCTCTCCCGTCATAGACTCAAATACGACTTAAAACCCATCTACAACACCCTTAATTCTTACAATTACAGTCCTTATCTCATTTCATTCATCAATATCAGTGTGTCATTTCTTCCTACCCGACCTAACTCATCACTCCACATTCCCACACCAAGATAATCACTAATTAAACGCTATCTCTTCTTCCGTCTCTCCTCCCAAATAATTTCACTCCCTACTGACATTGATCCATTTTCCCTATCGGCTAATAATTTCACCAACTTGGCCACAGCACATCTTTCCGGAAATAATAATTAATCTAGACATTAATCAACAAAAACCAGCATCCGTACTTCATCTTCGAAAAGATGTTTTTTTGTTTGGTTATTTTTTGTTTATTTGAGTGGCTCATTTTGTGTACCTTAAAAGTGCACTTTAAATTGTAAATATTGCTCTATGCGTACTATTTTCTTTAAAAGAAAATTTAAAATGTCTTGTACGGTGATGTTATCAATGGTATATGCTTTATAAGTTTCAAATGTAACCAAGTATCATATCTCAAAGATTTTATTTCATTAATTCGTATAAAAATTTTCTTCTCAGTAGCTAAATAACAATAAAGGGAAATACTTTGCTCGAAGATGCCTGCAACGCCCTTAATCTTGATATCTTATTTTGGCGTACTTGTTACCCTTATATCAAGAGCAATGTCTATTCTATTGGGTAATAAAAGTCAAGCCTCGAGTTTAAGATACTTTATCTACAAAACAAGGAAATCAAATTTAAAGCAGTAGATATCACCTAATAGCTTGTTTATTTTTACGTTAGTTAATATGCATTGAACATTTTATGACACCTTATATGAAATCTTTTTTAACTTTAATTAAAAAACGGTCACGGTAGTCGGCGCACAAAAATCTAATCGCACATGTTTGAGCTCTAGCTATTTTTACTATTCATGCAACTAACTTTGGACGTGAGAAATTCAGGATTATTCCCAACACTTTAAAGAGAAAGATTTGTAGTTATCACTAAAATCGCGAAGGTTGTTAACAGTGCAAAACTGCTAACTTCGAAGCGAATGGCTTGATTGAAACTTGAGTGGGCCCGCCAACCTATTGATGGAGCATTGAAATCTCCAAATATCATCGAATTTTGTTCAGAGTCACGAGATATGGTGCTATTAATCCGTCTTAATGGGTAAAAAATTTTAACTGACATCATTTTTATGCGGTCCACAGTGGAATAGATACGTACAAAACACACAAAACATCCGCTCGTCCCCCTAACTCCGCAGCCACGGATTTGCGTCCGGACGAAAAGCTCCTGAGTATTCGACAGTAAAAGCGATGCTGGAGGCACGAGCTTAGAGTGGATATCGGTTGATCATCCGAGTTTACCGGGAGTTCTAACATTCGCCCGCTCACAGCGACAGCGAGGCAGTCTTGTCTCTCTCGAACCGAACTAATAATCGTATGTGACGTTCAGATTCAGGACAAGCGAGAGGTGGAGAGTAGGAACGAAAATCCCTTCTCACAACACGTCAACAAAAGATAACTACCCGTTGTTTAGCTTATATATGTAATATCCCTCGTCCGCATTCTCTCGGAGTCATTCCATTAGATAAGCCGGGAGCGACGAATCCCGCACACTCCCGAGACTGGCCTCCGGAAGTGACTGCTACCGGAAGTGAGAAGCCATGGCGAGGTTCTCACGGCAGACCGTTGGTCGCCCCTAGTCTGTAGCAGGATAACATAAATATTTTTTTTCATTTAGAATATTTAATTGAACACTATACCCATCACTGACATTCATCGGAGATGATTTCCGATTTCCTGTTAATCGTGCTCATATAAATTGAGAAAATCCTTGGGCTTGGTCCTAAAATGAAGCCCACGCAGTTTACGATTCACATCATGCAATCGAAACAAAATGAGACTCTCACGATCGATCCTTGGGTCAAACTTGGGAACGTAAAAACAGGTGAGCCAGCTTGACCGCCTCGACCCCGATTCCCGAATCTACGGTCCCCGGCATCGTTGATGCCAACGTGATCCACGACCCATTTGACTCTAGCATTTACATCTACGAAGTACCCAACAAACCTAACTGGGTGTATGGCAAAAGGTGATTACCTTGCAGGCAATAAATATTCGTCCCAATGCAAGGCCAAACCCCGCACGCTCCCCCCGCCGCTTACAGATAGCCAAAAAGCAGTCGTAAGAAGAATGCACGGCTAGACCATAACCTAGAAGTGTGCTACGTAATAGGGTAGTTTCCTTCATCAAAGAAAACAGAATTCATTTCTTGCGACAGGTGCCCCAGCATAAACGTATTCATTACCGACAATTTTTTTTTATTCAAAAGTCTTAGTTTCCAAGAAAATTGAATGTTAATTTTAAGTTCATTTGAAAAGGCTCGGAAATGGCGGGACAGCGGCAGCTTTTATGATGACGTAACAGGTAGATAGTCAACATTGCGAGGTATGTGGAATTATCATCGACTGTACTTACTGTATTTCAGAGTCCCTAAAATCTGGTGAACATGCATTAATATACCTCTATTAAAATGCTCAAAGTTCGGAAAATCTCCTCCATTGAGCATGCCATTAAAAGACGTTTTCTAAGCTCCTACGCTCCCTGCTAGTACAGAGCTACCGCGAAGGCGTTCTTCGCGGCAAGCGTCGCATTCGCAGTGAAATGAATAACGAAACTGCGTACCTGTGACTTCGCGTTCTGTGGTGTTCCGGCTTAAGTGTTTACGTTTTGATCACTTTCGTTTCGACAAACAATTCCTTTATCTCATCTTCTATTCCTTTCATTTACCATTCCTATCATTCATACCTTGTATATTTCATTAATTACCTTTCATCATCAGTTCCTTTTGCTGATATACAAAGCCACAAGGTTTCATGAGAACAAGTTCAATGGCTTTACAAACTGGTTTTGTACGGAAAATCTACCGAAAGTGGATGTGGCCATGGTGGTGGAGTTCTTTGGAGAAGATGTTCGGTTTAGTGCAGGTGAAATCAGAGGAGTAAAGCAAGCTCTTCTGACAGCTTTGAGCCACGAAATTCTCCTCTTCTCGCTTAGTGGAACCGCGACGTAAGCTTTCTTGCTATCGCTAATTGTTGTTGTGTGACACTGCGACACAAAACAATTTTTATAAAGCAATGTTCTCGGAGGCATGTTACTGGTACTCCTTGGGGAATATGATGCTGATCAGCTGATGCAGTGAATCAAGAGTTCCCATCAATGGTCTGTGATCACGGTGAGGGGTGATCAACGCATTTTAGTTGTTTTAGTATTTGCTCATACATAGTGCTTCGAGATTTTGCCATCCATTATGCTATTGACGGTAAGCCTTTTTTGCTAATTTTATGTTCTGGCAATGACACCTCGACAAAGTGGATGAATTAAATTAATGTGTATTCGTATCATAGCTGCGGCGCAGCACCTGCTCTCCGTATAGTTATTACGTGACGATTTCGTGCTTGCTTGCGGGAAATATTTCGAAATGAATACAAACAAAATGGTTTATTTCATGCTTTTCATACTAAATTTACCTAAAAAATAGGAGCTAGCACCATTAATTTGAGAATATATATTATTATACGATTTTCATTCCCCATACCGTAACCATAAATGTGTTTCATTATTTTGATGAGGTTTCTCTATGCGACGAAAGCAAAAGCTAAATTGATAAATAAAGCTCATTTCCATTTTACACCAAGTTTAATTTTGTAAATGGTTTTTTTTCCCGTCAATAAATTTATTATTATTATTAAAGCTTTCTCGGCGGGCGTCGTCTGCAGATAAGCAGCTTACGACGAACCACCTAGCGGCAGAGTAGTTGCGTACGTACCTCTGACGTCACACGTAGGATTAACCAGCATGCAATAGTTTGCCGTCGCGTTTTCGCGGCGTTGAATTTTTTCACTTTTTAATTAATAAGGAAAAATACTTAACGCCATTTTTAAATCGAACGGCTTCAAATACGTACTCCAGGGGTTATAAACTTCAGATCCAGGCAATAAAAAAATAGGAAACCACCCTATTCAGAATGCTCACACGTCATAAACATTACCGGGTGATCTACCGGTTTTGGTAGATTTAAGTAGAAGTGAGAAAAATCCTCCACATTTTTTTTTTAACATACCTATATCTTTCTGTCTCTCTTCGTCTCAGCATATGTCCTAACCTTCATCACGTCCACAAAACCTATTCGCTTTCGGCCCCTTACCCGCTTACCCAAAATCCTCCCCTCTATCAAAGCCTTAAGTAACCCTTCACCCCTCATTACCCCTCTCCAAAAACCTACCTTGACTTTTCGTAATCTCCTCCAGAAGTTTCCTTTACTCACCCACCATACCAAGCACTTCCTTGCTTGTCTTCCTTGCCGTCCACCACACCTTCTCCATCCTCCTCCATACTCACATCTCGAACGCCCGCAGCCTATTCTTGCCTTTTTTCTCAGAGCCCATGTTTCTGCCCAATACAACGCTACACTTCATATCGAACTATTCACCTATCTCTTCTTTATATCCCTACCCAAAATCCCCGTCATCAGCTTCCTCCTACTGATGAGCGCTCCTTTCAATATCTATTCTCCTTCTAATGTATTTTCCACTATGTCCATTTTATTCAAGCGTACTCCACAAATAATTAAATATCTGTACTTGCTCCAGTTTTTACCCATATACTTTTATGACCGGCCTCGCTTTTTTGTCCTCAAAAATCTCATTACTTTAGTTTTTTTATAATCCATATTCATTCCGCATTTTCCGCACTGATTTTATAACGAATCCACCAAATACTGCTATCCTTTCGATGCTCGACTAACCAACGCCTGGTCGTCCACAAATCTAAATTATACTGACATTGAATAGTAAGGGATAGAATTTCATGCGGGACAATATTTCATGCACGGTGAGGTGTAAGTAGTAATAAGGAATTATTAAGCCCCAATACCATGCATTTATTACCTAGCGAGATTATGCATTTCTACACTCAATGTCTACAGTAATAATTATGATACCTTTAAGTTCCACGGAAGAAATGGTAGAAGAAATAGGTAGTTATTTTATCGCTCTTCAAACTATTTCTTGTATTCCATACTTGAGCTTGTTCCTTCCGTAAAGAGTTGAAATGATTAAAATATACTGATTGTCTACTGAAAAACAGTCGGTTTTGAACCTACGCTTCGCTAGGTACGCAGGAAAGTACAATATATATTTGTTAAATATACTTAAAATACCTCACATTTCAACTACAAATAGAATAATATATCAAACAAATAGCTAAGAACTTGTTGAAACAAAAAACTGCTCCCACTTATCCACGAACCCATCTATGTAGATTACATTTAAAAAATAAACACAATAATGCCAAACTAAAGGAATTGGATTTATAATTTTACATAAAATATTCTCGGGCCATAAAATTGAAGAAGTCAGCATGTTAAGGCACATATATCGCCCAACCTTAGTGATTATAAACTACATTTAATAAATAAATACACCAATCATAACTACTTCAAGTCACTGAAACTATAGATATAGGCATATCTAAAAATAGACAGAAAAAAATGAGAACAAATAAAACAAAAAAATACCACTATAACTGGTTAAGGTCCCCAAACTTGATGTATCTGATGTTACCAACAATTTATTGCAATAGTATAATAAATATAACAGCTAGAGAACTAAGAATAGAATAAGAGCGAACACCTCATCGTTTTCAATGTATGGCTTTATTCTCGCGGACTGTGGCGGTAAGCGCACGCTTTGGACTGCTTATGACATCGTATGTCTAACAGTCCAGGGTACTATAAAGCCACCAAATAATCCACAGGGGAGAAGGACGCCTCTGTAGCTTAACTGGTTAAAGCACTCGACGCGAAATAGAGGGATCCGGGTAAGATCCGGGTCCCGGTCAAGGCGAATGATTTTTCCTTTGTGGAATTTCGCAGCTATAGAATATATTTATCGTTTATTTATAAGTTCGAATGGTGACACAGAGAGTTAGTTGATGAAGTTTATGCAGCTCAGCTAGGTGATTTTGTTGTTTTGATGTTGCTGTTATCGATATCTGTTTTTACCGCGGAATAAACTCCTCGAAAAAAAGACTCACAAAGATGTATTATCTTTGTGAGTCTTACGACGTCTTTGTGAGTCATCCTACGACGAGACAGAATAAATAAACTAAATGGAGGAGTATTCATCACCAGACCTATTTTACAGTTAACCACTTACGAGTCCTACGTTCAATAATAATGAAGTTACAGCAGTATGGTGTGATATCAAGACCTACAACATAGTGAACAATACCACTTTGCTCCATTTATTTCAGACTCCAAACTAGACGCCCTACCAACGACAGACACCTACGTAACAAGTAAAAATTTAAAATCTTTTAACGCTATAATGATAGTCTCTAAAAAATGATAGCCATATAAATAGGAACTAACTGCAAAAATAAGAATGGTAGAAACCGTAGCTACTATAACAAGCTATTTGGAAAATATTTACCAAACACCATTTAGACAAGATGACTAAAAATCTTGGACTCGAGACGAATGTATATTAGTATTATTTGTGACCAATTCGCCTGAAATAATTACGAACTTAGAAGTCACCAAGGGCATGAGGGAATATAAAGCCATTTTCGTAGATATTAATACCAATTTTGGGCAACTAACGTAAAGCTAGCGAGAGGAACTAAGGAAAAGAAATGTCATGGGTTCTGGGAGAAGTATAAGGCGGCTGGATTCAAAACGGCAACTCACAATAAATACAAATAGAAACATAAAATTTATTTTTAAAACGACGACTTGAAGAAATAGAGAGTGACATTCTGCCATAACAAGAGGCAAGTCAATACTAAAATACTCAATTCAATAACAGTAAGATACTAGAAAAACCTAACAAAAACTTCAAAAAGTTTAACAATATCGGCAAGGGTAGTTACGACATCGTAAGAAATTCTGGGGAAGAGAGATTTACAAATATCCTATTAAAAATGTATACGCAGGGATCTGAGTTAGACCAAAATAAAAACATTTGGCCTCTATTTAGACCAGAAGCCTAGATTTCTCTAGTCAAGCGACAGAGAAATGCGAAGCCAGCGGCATACAGGGCGGCCACTAAGTTTCAAAAATAAAATTCCAGATTTTCCAGGGTACTTTTGTTTCTTCCCGGCCATGTCGCGATTATTTTCCATACATCATCATCATTAAATGGAGAGGAAAGACAATATTGGTAATGAAATAGTATTTCACGCATTACTAACAGGCAGCTATAAGTTGTAAGATGCACGCAGAGTTCTCCTGAAATACATCTCTACGTACATAAAATAGAACACTCTTTGTAGGGCGCCAATGCATACACTTTGAATTAGAGAAATCTGAAATTAGTTTGTTTTTTTCATAGATTTGAAAGTACGTATACAAGTTGCGGTTTAGTTTATTACAATCGGTGCCAAAATTAAGTGCATAATATGTCCTTAGCGCGTAAGTACAACACAAAGTCGATATATTACGATCAAAATGTACATGCCATATTTAGCATGATAGTACTACATACCGGGTGATTAACAAGAAACAAGGAAAATCCCAGGAAAGGGAAAAAGGTTCGAGCCTGAGTTAAAATATTTTTGACAGAACGTAATTTAGAAGTCGACGTAAACGACGATTTTATTTCGTTCATTAGAACATCAAACGGTGATTTAGGAGCGTCGAACGTGAACTAACAGTTAAATGCGTTTAGTATCAAATATTCGTTTTTTTTAAATTTTGGGCATTAGATGCTCATTTTCGTCCACACACCAGCACGAAAATAATTTTATAACTTGCGTTCCCTAGCGATGATGATGTCGGCCTTCCGGTTTTCTATGGTTCATGCTATGAATTTCGGAGGTTATGGAAGACCCGGAATATTTTTTATCGTTAATTTTGAAAGGCACTTTTGCAGAATTATCTATGTACATCACTAGACTCTACTTCATTTAGAGGAAAGCTAAGTGCAGGACTTTTTACGAAATACTGAAATTGCGTGATTATCTTGATTTCGCTGTTATACGCGTGATTTAAGGCCGGTAATTTTGATATAAAGAAATGGCAGCTGATGTATGATTTCAAGCCCTCCGAGAATCTTCGGCTTGAAAACCTCTCAGGTTTTTCACAGATGACCCGGGTCAGGCTCTCCATTTCTTTCGAAGTTCGAAAGACGACTCTAACACCATCTTCAGGGATCCTGGAATTCAATGTCAATCCTTCACTTTGTCCACCTTAAATACCATTTGTGGTTGGTTCAGATGGTTGCTGTATGATTGGCCACAAATCTTCTTTCACGACATCTCATGCTTCGTCGACCGTTGTGTATATATGTTTCAGTAATTAATGTCTCTAGCATATTGGAGCTATTTTTTATGAGCGCTGTATTGTATTAGCTGTTTCTACAACTTTTTTAAACTTAGGGTAAGCGATGATTAATATGAATAATGACTAATGAATTTATCAATGGATTTTCGAGTTCGATTATTAATTAAACTTTAAACAGAAAGAACTATCCAGTTTCGGAATCTGGCAACCATTCGATAAATAATATTAATTAGCTTTCACAGTGAAAGGAGCTCGATGGGTTCATTTAAATATCAACTCTAATAAAAATTAACGGATCATTAACGGCTAAAGTAAGAGAACCGTAGTAACAAAGATAACTAGTAGTAGTATTTTTGTTTAACGTGCTTCGACGTCTAAGGTCATTTCGCACTTACTGTCTGCCACGCGCAGACAAGAGCAACAGCACTCGGACGAATCGGAGGATCACAAACTCGAGCCGAGTCCAACGATGCTTAACTTCGGTGACTGATCGGGAACCGGTGTTTCCATCGTGGCAGGCCGTTGCCCCAAAGATAACTATATACATATCCATCACACCATTATTCCCTTTCGGGGTAGGCAAAGTCAAAAAACTTAGTTATTGATGTTAAGCCTAGGATATCGGCTCTCTTTAAAAAGTGTCCTCCATTTCCTCCTTGCACATCTATTTCGCTTCTGTTACACTCATACAATGATTCATACACGCTCTCCCACTCTGAAGACTACTAATGTTCCTCCTCTAACGAGTCTCTCCCACCACATTCACCCATGACTTCCTCCGTCTACCCCTTCCTCTCACACCACCCACTCCACCCTCATACATAGAGCTAGGGGATTTATGCGACCGCATAGACGCATAATTTCTCAGAAACGTACAAAATGCACCAAAAATGATATTTATGACATGTGTGACCAAAATCTGACCTAAATTCTATCGCATAAAAACGCATAATCACGACGTATTTGCAGCATACCCAAATTCTCCCGCAAGATCTCGCATAATGACCCGAAATGTGATGGTGTGTGCTATTTTTGTCACACTTTGATGTTAAAAAAAGGCATTTTCGGGCCCCGGGAAATTTTCTGCGCGAGTTTCGAGGCCTGAAGAACATTAAGTGTCATGCTGCATGCAGATATGATATAAGAGTATTTCCTACGCAGTGCTACGCTATACTCCATGCACGTCTCTCCACTGCAGTGCTATGCGGCTACACTCGGCGAGTCGAGACGTCGAGGAGCGGGGGAGAAAGGGGAGGGGGGACCGAACGAAGGCGGCCGGCCGCTCTCTCGTTTGTTTTCTTCGAATGCGCCTGCCCGGCTGCCCTTAGCATCCCACCGAAAACCGATTTGGATGTTTCGCTCGGCTAGCACGGTGCTACGTTGTTGCTAGACTGCACTTCCCTTTGTTTATATCGCTGGAGTTATTGTTGCAACATGTCCGGGAGAGCCAAAAAAACTACTTCCTCGCGTGCCTTCGAGTTTTCTGGATAAGTACGTTCATTTACGGTTTTGACAAATCGAAGCAGATTATGATGTGCAGATTTTGCAACGTTAGAGTGGCGTGGGACAGGAAAAGTCCTGTTGACAACCATTGTGCGTCGGCATCTCACAAGCCAGCTATGATTGCTGTCGAATCGCTATCTCAGAATATATATACCCATAGATCATTAACTAGAAATAGTTATTTTAGTTCATTTTGCACAAAGATATCTCTGTCATGTTGTGTAACTATGTAATTATTTTAATTTGTAACAGGTAACAGGCTACTGATAAAAAGGTTCTGTTACTTTACAATTTTCAGGCAGCATCATTTTACTTCATTTTTATCGATCCTGTTAGGATATGTTTATGCTTTTATCAATATCATGAAGTGCTTTGAGGAAGATTTGGCGAAGATGGCAAATGGCCAGTCAGGGAAACTTGTATCGGCCAGTACAAGCTGCATATTGTGCGTATGTGAGCGCCAGAAATCCATTTTTTCGTATAATTTCGCATAGTTTTGGAAATTTTCCCGCATAAAAGACGCATAACGGCCTTTTCTTGGCCGCATAATTAGATCAAATTTTGGTGCATAATTTTATGTTTGAAAATGCATAAATCCCCTAGCTCTACTCATGCATCTGGATCATTATTCGACTCTCGTTCATTTTCTAAACATAATCAACCAAGGTCCTTTCATACATGCCCGTTCCCGGAGTATCCATTCATTCCACATTCTTTCATCAGCCACTCATTCCTCACTCTATCCCTTCTGCTTTTATGAAAAACACTCTAGATACCCTATACCCACTTCATTGGCCTACTCTAATGCTTATCCTGGCATGCTCAGGTTTCGCTGCCATATCATAAACTCGGGAGGAGGACACGCGTACTGAGATTTCCGCTTCCCTAGGCTAACACTCATTCCGTTATATACTCCACGTACTGCCTACGACTCCACTTGCAGCATTCGCACGCCTTTAAATCTCTTCATCTAACCTTCCATCTTTCGCATACATTCGGACAAAATAAACGAAATCTTCTACTTGCTCCATTATTTCACTATTCACCCTCATCATACGACCATTCTTCCCAGTCTCCCTGTCAAAAGCAACTACTTAAGTCATAGAGGCATTTACCCTCACACCCACTCCCTCTGTAGATTCACATAAGTTATCCAGCAGCTCCTGTAATTAATGTGGGCTCCTGTGGGCGAGATCTGCGTGCAGAAGAACTCGCACATTTATAGCTCCAACCATTACACCAAAGTATCCCTACATGCATCTCTTGCTACATATATCCATAGCGTTCCGGTGTGTCAGTACATCGCACAGTGGTGGGTCGCGGGCTACGGCAGGCTGGTTTTTCTTGTGGCATACTGGCAACAATGTGCCAAAACTTACCGGTAGAGCGCCGCAACCGTAAAGATAGGAAGGCTGCACGTGGCGCGGGTACTGCAAATGCTGGTAACAAAGCACACTCTATTCCAACTTACTACTAACAATCAAACGTAGCCTCGCATGATTGGAGGTGAAATCTGTATAAAGTACAAATATACATACATAAGGTATACATACATACGGTATGTATACAAAGGTATAAATACAAAGACCTCCGTAAATCTTGAAAACGTACTGCTCTAGTAGACTTCATCAGCCCTCGGAGATAGCAACTGAACAGCTGTGAAAAACGTCAATTTTTATTGATTTCCCGCTCGTGGTTTCAACATAATGGTGTCACTGTCTTTTTCAAGAGTAGCATTCTTCTCAACTTGTAATTGTAGCATATCATCTTAATCAAAACTAGATGGTATAGTTCTACCATTGACTGAGACGCCAAGACGTTAAAATCGTAGTTGGGATAGTAATGAAAAATTTGTGGAATATTCCAAGGATCGATTTCCTTCCAAAATTCCTGAAATCTCACAGAATAAGAATTATTTACGAATTAAATGGAATTGAAGGGAGAGCTGAGCCATTTCAGAATGGCGGGAAAACCGTCGGATCGCATAACTATATGTGTTTTCGTAGTGCTGAACAATGTTTTCTCCGTTAGAAGTATTATACCATACATAATACATACGTCAAACTGCGAAGCGTTTTCTGCTTTCGTAGACATAACTATATTCCTAAAATATTACTCATTCAAAAAGGCCCTTTGAATTTGAAACGGCATCTCGGAATCGAACAAATTTAAAAAGAATTTATTTGGTGATCATTGAAGAAAGCCAAAGCTTTAGTGTTTAAACGACCCCACTTCTCCTATCTAGAAAATCAATGGAACCATCAAGTTTTTAGCCACCAATTCATTTGTATGCATTAAAATATTTTTGATTTAAGTATATCAATTACAGCAAGGATTCTGCACAAAATTGAAAATAGTTAAATAAGAAAATAACAGAATGATGGCTTAAGACTCTTTTCAAGCTTACGCATTGAATATTTTTCCCGGAAACTCAACGAAATTCCCGGCATTTTCGCGGTTTCAAATTCCCAGGGTTCCCGGATGAATGACCACCCTGGCGGCATACCCAAGAATCATTGAAGGATAATGACAAGGAGACGAGAACGAGATAGTGTAAACAAGTGCAATATACTCAGACATTTCTTATATGCCCTGGCATCAGTTTCTTTTTTTCTTTCAGCTTGGTAGACGACGCATTGGACAACCACTCAAATTCACGCGGCGAAATTCAGCAATGCCGCTTGACATCTGCATCTCTTGAACTCGGCCGGGGTCGTGTCCAAGAGTACCGAGCCACCGCATCCAGAGTGGCCCCGTTTTCGGCTCGTACCGCCCGTCTTCTCATTTAGTTTTATCGCCCATATCTCAGTCATTACAGTCACCCAAAAGCATCTAGTAAGTAAAAATATAGTGATACTAACTGATGCACATCAATGCATTCAATACAGTGGAGCCTGAGTTGCGTGAAGCCTTCCGCTGTGGCACGGGGAGGGAATACACCTCGCTGCGGGCCTGGCCCTGGGGCTTGGAATAAACGCACAAATTGGACGAAAGTTCAAGTTTGTTTCCGCCTTAGTGATAATTTTCGATTTATAACCTTCATAAGAGTTACGATTTTGAAAAATAAGCGCAGCGTTAGGAATAAATTCGCATGCAGAAATGTGCGGAAAAAAGAATAATTATTTCTGAAAGTTGGGAAGAACGGAAGCAATCATATCAGAATAGGTATATTGATTTCATATTCTTTTATTGTAAATGAGCTAACGTAGATCCAAATTGTCAATGAAAGCAAAATAATTTTGACTCCTATGCATGCATTTCGGTCATCCAGGTGACCATGGACAGGGAGGGATAAAATCTCGACAAAACGTACATGTTGTCCGAGGTTCAAAGTCTGAGTCACACTCGGTTTCAGCGTAGTTTTCTTGAGCCGCAATTAAGAATTAATTATTACTTGAATGACTACGCTTGCCCAACATATTGGTCGAAATAATCGGCCCATGAATCAGTTAATTAATGGTTATCATGGTTCGATGTTGGGATACAAGTCCATGACTTTATCATTTGCAATGTCTCCTGCTCGGCGATACTCCCCCCATCGGCCAAATCAGGCCCCCCTAAACGCTCGCCAAAGCCAAGGGAAAACTCAGTTGAAAGTCCCAATTCTGTTTCCTCGTGGCAGCTCCTCCCTACAATAAAAATTTATTCTTACCTGTAGTGATTCGGCAGCCTTTATTAAGGAGGTGAGATGTTCTTGAGCAACACTTATCTCGCCTTTGTACATGAAGTCAACGATTCCTTGAACTTCCCATCTTCTGAGATCTTTTAATATGATAACAGGATGCTTGCAGGGGTTTTCCGAGAATATCCTCTGGAAAAACGGGCTGAAAAAGAGAGCACGTTGATTTAGAATTCATTTATCGGAAGGAGAATACTTAGCATTAATTTTTAAATTTTCACACATGTATGTACATTGCCATTCAATTTACTTTGGGTTAATAGAAGGTAGATATGGAGATTTTAATGTTATCCATGGAGCGACCTGCTTAAATAAGAGAGAAGGGAATAAAACCACTATTCTGATGAGGTCAATTCACAATCAATATGGTATCCAAGAATTCATCATAGTTCACCAATTGATTCGATAAAAACATTTATCGGTAACTAATTGAATAAAATAGAATTTGTTGCACCTGTTGAAGTACCAACGCAAAGGCGCAGTAACTTCATGATGACGCATTTGCGATGAAACCGATCGTAGCACGTAAAATGCCTATGACAAGTTTTCATGGTTGTATATTGCCATTCAAGATGAAATTTTCACTAATTTCAAGTCGATAACATCTTTCTAACCCGTTTACGCTCTACTAAAGAGAAGAAAATGTCGTTACAACTACCTTTTCAGAATACATGAGGTTCTACCATTGATGATAGTAACCTTAATGAAATATCTGCACCAGCTCAAGGATGATAGCTTAGCTTAGCTCAGCTTAGATAAGAAGGGAACAGTTCCTCAACGGCGTTAAACAAGCATTCAGCGGAAAATCTTCAACTTCACTCCACGAAATTCTGAAATTAGTAAAATTTCCATAATTGAATAAAGCAGGCGCATAGTCGAAGGCTGGGAGAATATTCGGCAATTGGTCGCTTTATACTCAACGATTTAATCTTTTTGATGATATGAAGTAATTTTAAATCAAATTAAATACACAAAAAAGTTATCCAACCATGCTTAAGTTTCCGGTCAATCAAAATTAACTATACCACGTCGATTAAAAATAGGAGGCTGGAAGTTTATTTCGCTCGCTCTCTTGTCTAGTTGGCGAAAAGAGAATAAAAAGCAGAGCACACAATGATTTTCAAGCTCATATTGTTTTCCTCATATTCATCTGCGTTTTATCACACTATTATTGAAGGATATACACTGCTACCTTGCATGGCAGACGGAAACAAACCGCTAATGGACAAATTAAATAGTAAGTGCTTAAGAGATCCATAAAATCATTTTACCTCTGATGAGTATTATAAATAGTTGGTAACGAATATTGTTCCTCCAATTTCCTATCTAGAGGCACATTTGTTTCAGTGATAACAATGTCATTTTTGCATTCTTGGGTCATCTGCGAAGCAAACAATTAACCGTGAAGTGGCTGCTCAACCAGCCGCAAGGCAGAGGTTTACTAAACATTAAAGAATATCAACGGCAAACTAGGTTTAATTTTGCAATTAACTGCAATTATATGCGTTGATTCGGTGGGTTACACAAGTCTACAAGCCCGGGTTCTCAACACTGGTTATCCCTCTTCTTTTTACCCTAAGCAAGGGTAAATAATGGAAATTACCAGACGAAATCCGATGAAATTTGTTGACTGTGCACTACCTAAAAGGAGACCTCAAATCTGTTAGGTGTTATGTAAATTATAAAAGAGCAAAGATTTAAAAAAGCCTAATGGCAGATTTTCCTCCTAAAACCATTGGAAGTTTTACTTTTGGCTTCTAATAGTTCAAAAAATATTAATTACTTAACCTTTATACGTCCTAAAGTAGACCTTCACTGCCGGATTTAATTTTGGCTCTGGATATTTTTTTGGCTTCCACAAAAAAAGCCTACGCATAATATATTATAATAAAACTATTATATCGCAAATAGCTGCTGGAATGATACCCAATTTTACTATTACAGAGGAATAACGCGAAGATTTCAGCGTTTATATTGAAAATGAGGGAGGAAATGTTTCATTTTCATGACAAATTACCAAGGTTTATCGCACATTCTTCGAGTGATTTCCCCAAAATAAGTAATACAAGACAGCTATTTACTTATTGTTCGGAAGCACCTATTCGGCAAAGCACTAAATATTACATATTTAATCCATATTCTTTGGAGATTCGCCGTCAACACGCTGTGTCCATTTGCTCCCGCTCCTGAACGATTCCCACCGAATGCTGGGCCTTCCCTTCTTGGGAGGTCAGACGTGAATGCTTTGACACCTCTTCTCTTCCCTTCTATTCTTCGATGAAATTTCTACCAAGAGATCCTACCAGCCGATGTCAACTGGTCACCTGAAGAGGGGGAGACATATTTTACACGATGACCTAAAGACGACGGGCGAAGTCTATTTCTCTTTTACCCAAAATAAATTGTCAAAAAGATACGTAAAAAGTCACCAATTTCCCTGTAAAACAAAAAAAATTTGTAAATTTTAAGCAGATTTAAATTTTTGTTTTTTTCTGATGCCTCGAAGATACAGATTAAATTAATAATATTTAATAATTTTATAAACCGTTTTAGATCCCCAAAATAGATAGATAACTGATATGCAGAAGTTAAAATAAGAAGGGAAAATTTCCCTGTCCGAGGAATTATAACTATCAAACAGTTCTTAAATGCAACCGTCCAAAATAAGCTTCAGGTCCGAGATGAGAGGGAATCGTTTTCGAAAATTTCACGAGTACTCATAAAATTCAACATTTCTGAAACGTTAATACGCTAACACGCATGTAAAGCACACCTACAGCGTAAATAAGTTCGGCAGTGCAGTGACACAGAGAGCGAGATTAATTTTAGTCCATCCCATAACGTTGAAGGGAAAGTAATGGCTGGTCTATCGTTGACGAGTTTACTTGGTGGAAATTCATATTAATAAAAGATAACACTTTGTATTTTCCACACTTCTTTAATGCTACCTCAACCGGCTTCGACGTTTTGCGTCATATTCAAGAGGAAATTCCTCTTGGAAATGACGCGAAAACGTCGAAATCGGTTGAGGTAGCATTAAAAGTAGTGTGGAAAATACAAAGTGTTAACTTTTATTAAGTAATGGTAATTTGAAAGAGCGCGTTTTGAATTGGATCGCTTAACACGCACAATGTAAGTGTTCGAGGGACCGAGGAGGACCACAGTTTACCAAAATCCCCACTCTTCAATCTTCGGATTTCTAGAACCTTTTGACCTCCTCAGTAGGCCGATCTTTTCTTAATGTCATCAATGGACGTAATTTCAGATTTTCCCAATGCCTTCTGCCGAACGATCTATGGTTGAATGGATGTAAAGAAGGCAATTACGTGATTAATTCTTTCACTCCCACCTATGTTACTGGCAGGCAAAACCTCTGAAATTAAAGCATTCTAATTCAGCGTAAGCAAGAATTAACCGTCAAATAATAGCCATATAACCATCCAAAGATGGAAATATTGTCCACGCCACGAGTACAATGGAGAGGGGGGGGAAGAAACGAATCGGAAAAGTCTTCGAAGGAAATGAAAAAGGTTCTCCAAGCATTTTGATTAGTAATTCGCAAGTCTATCCTTCAATTCAAAACAAAATTGGCCGGTATAAACACATACGCTATAACCACTGAAAATTTCACGAAAAATGACGAAAAGTACAGAAGTTACACGTTTACATTTTGCGTTTCCGTAAGGGTAAGACATGCGCTCAACGTGTTAAATATCGAACCTGTGTAATCTTTGAAGTACCAAAGCCTTCACTAAGCTAATTTTCCGAAATCATCCCTTGTAGTACTACGTGAATCATGCATAATTCTCGTTAGGGTGTTTTACCGCTTATAGTCCAGTCAATGAACGCCCAAAAAGGGATTGTGGAGGACATGGAAGAGGACAGAGACGGAACTTCAGGGATGTGTTTGGGGTTTATAGGAGGTAAACATACTAAAAGTCCCCGTACCTAAGAGGTGTGCGGGGGGGGGAGGGGGGGTCTCTTTTTTTGTTTTTCGCTCATATCTTGTCAGCGAAAATATCGCAAATTCTAAAATTAAATCTGACAAAATTTACTACGAAATAAGTCCTTACATATTTATTTCTATTCCTCATACTTTTCGAGATATTTGCTAGCGAAAATTGTACATTTACAATAACGCTTAATTTCCTCACGTTTTTTGACAAACTTTTCCTTCTAGCGGTTCAGTCTTTAGTTTTAAAGCAAATACCTCAGCATAATAGTTGTAGAGAATTACAGTGTCTTTAAAATGAGACAGCATTAAATATTTTATCTTCAACTAGTCAATAGTTACAGCAATTTGAAATTTCTAGGGAAATTTCGGAATTTTGTAAAAAAAAGCACATCGCTCTTTCCCGTTTTTCTAGGGTTTTATATTGATAATATAGCTATATGGTGTGCTAATTTACAAAGGTAGTAATAGTATTTGTGTAATGAACTAATAATACAGCAGGCTTAAGTATACTCACTTTTTTCACACTATGTGCATACGTGTTGAAGTACATGTTGTCGCACAGTGGTCCCAAATCGAAAAAAGTTGGCTAAAAGTAATTTTTTTCAACTTTTTATGAGGATGTTCGGTAAGCTGAATTCGTATTCCACAATATATGGCCAACACTATAGGCTACCACGATGTTCATAGTAATCTGTGGAACGTGACAAACATGAGTCATTCGGGGTAAATATGAGACGCCTGTTGCGTCAACTCGTCGATTTTGGTAAAATTTACTTTTATGGAAGAAAATTCTCGGAAAGCATTGTACTTTCAAAAATTAATTCACGTAAATTGGTACAATACACTTCAAGTATCATAACCCAATAATTTTTGTTTCCTCCAAGTTGTTTTTTAACCTTAATATTAATGTTTAAACTTTAAGCTTATTTGTACTTTCACATTGAACTACAAAGAGCAATAACGTTTTTTGCGTCCCTTTGCTTCGCGGAGTTTTCGACATGGACAAAGAGAGCATCATACACAAAATATAGCAAAAGAAAAATCTTGCTTTGATTTACATATTTGGCCTCAAGATCGTTTTTTGTCGAGAGGTCCTGTACGCTGCCGCGGGTGGCGGCCGGTTTGGTTCGTGGTGTAACCCAGGGAAATCCCATTTTTGTGGCTTAGTTCTCCTTATGTTGTAGACATCGCTTCGTTTTACATATCGGACACTTATATATGATAATCTATTTTCTCGTATCGTGCACTAGAGATTCTCCAGTTATTCCAGAGAATATAAATCTAGCTCGACTAAAATACTTTCAGTAAGGCTCTATGTTCATCAATAACATTCTGAGAGCTGCAACGTTAATGAATGGACGTTGTAGTGGAGCATATATGGTGTGCAAATAGTTTTTAATTATTCCTGAACTGTAAAGTTCCTTTAATAGCTAGGTCACCATTTCGCCAACAAAACGAACTGTTCAAAAGGCCTCTCGTAGTGCAATTCTTCACAAATAAAAGGGAAATTGCTACCAGAACGAGCAGCGTCATGCCTCAGTTTTATGTCCTCCAACGAGAAAAACCCAACCACGGCTCTCAATGCGTTAGGAATGAATTGCACTTTAGCCACCAGGAGCGAAACTTGTCACTTAACGCTTGCAGCATTCTTTTAAAAAATACGAGGGGAGGATTAGAGCCTCCTCGACACGAACTATGTGCATCACTAGTTCGAACTTTTATTGTCATTGGAGAAGCCGGCGGGGAGGGGTACCTTTCAAGCGACCCTGCTTCAGTTCAGTTCCCTACCAACGTGGGTTGGTCGAGTGGTGTTAAGTTGTAAATCTGTTTGAATGATTGAGTTGCTTTTATATGGTGTGAGTCTGATTACCTTTAGCGATGGCTAACAAGTGCTTTTTGTGTGATGGAGACGCATATACGAATCCAGTGATAATGCTTCAAGAGAGACAGAAAAAGGAATATTGTCGCTTGTAGCTGCAAGTAAGGAAAGGAGGGACAGCAAGTGCTCCCAGCAACCTAGCTTGAAATCCCTCCTAGTTCACAAATAATGCCGTAAAAAACTACACCGAAGCACAAAGCATTAGGGTAGATTTGAAGAGGCAGGCTGTATAACATCATCTGAATCAAGTGAAATGAGCTCGAGGTCTTCACTAACAGAATTGAATATCAAGAATCACTGCTTTCTCTGAGCAGACCCTGTAGAGAACGAGAAAAATGGCTGTTGAAAGGCGGCTAGCGCTGTATAACGCTTGAAAATTAGATAGTATACAACAAACGTGTATGGAGGCTGGTCTTACGAGGAATGACAAGTAGAGTGAAGAAGTTCGCATAGTCCGCAGTCGGCAGTCCTCTATAAACGATTTAGTCTCCGAGGAAGCTGTTTACGATGATAAATGTCGTGTAAATATTATTAGGCCTCTATATCTGACTAAAGAAACCAAACAGTATCTGATAATTACATTTCCAGAGGAATGGAAGAAATTTATTTGTACATTGAATAGATCAGCAACTGCCAGTTTTCCATGGACGAAATAATGGCCGCAGTGACAGGGAAAAAACAGAAGTGAGAACTGTAAAATCAGAACTGGGTAAATAATATGGAGATCGTGTTACAGTGAAAACAGGATGCAACCGATTTATCATACCAATCATATGTTTTCATCGTACCAATAGATTTATCGTACCAATCATATGCAGGGTACAAACCTTTGAATAAAGTTAGGAATGGAAATAAGGAAACAATATGGCTGACCAGCGACTCAGGATGGTGAGAAAACCTGCAGCTATCATTAGGTAGGACATCCTGAGCCAAAGTTTTCGATACTAACACATACCAACATGGTGATAACTTCCTTGAGGACGCGAATGATGTTCCCCCACCCCTTTTACTGTTCCTATAGGAGATGCTGTTGAAAAACACAAAGAGTCGAGGAAACGAGAAAGAAATATATCGCTATTGGACCCGCCATAACCTATGAGCTTCGACCGCGGACGTTCCTGTCCTTTATACTCTCCCTCCTACTTCCCAGAAGATTTGAATCTTAGGTGGTTACGTTTCTCGCATGTTTGGGATTTTGTTCATCTTACTACGAAGCCCAAGATTTAGAAATGTCCCCTATGGTCAACGCTTAACCAGTCTTCAAAACACGGAAATTCAATTAATTTGCTTTTGACAATGCTGATTTTAATTAAAACACCATTGACGGTCTGAATATTTTCCACACTATGGGAGGTGGTATTGTTGTAAGCGAACTAGTTTGTGGAATCCCCTTTTTGTAGGCCACGAGCCGCCACTGAATGCACCCCTCTGTAATTTCTTCTTCCGATTCTCACAACAGCTTTATAAGTAAGATATATCCGTAGAGAAATGGGAATGAGTGATTTGCGGTTTTATTACAAAATTCCGAAATTTCCCCGGAAATATCAAATTGCTGTAACTTTTGACCAGTTAAAGATAAACTATTAAATGAGGTTCCACATATTACTATGAAAAGTAATAGGACCATCGTGGTAGCCTATAGTGTGAGCCATATACTGTAGAATACGAATACAGCTTACCGAACATCCGCATAAAAAGTTGAAAAAATGACTTTTGGCCAACTTTTTTCGATTTGGGACCACTGTGCGGCGACATGTACCTCAACACGTATGCACATAGTGTGAAAAAAGTGAGTATACTTAAGCCTGCTGTATTATTAGTTCATTACACACATACTATTACTACCTTTGTAAATTAGCACATCATATAGCTATATTATCAATATACAACCATAGAAAAACGGGAAAGAGCGATGTGCTTTTTTTTTACAAAATTCCGAAATTTCCCTAGAAATTTCAAATTGCTGTAACTATTGACTAGTTGAAGATAAAATATTAAATGCTGTCTCATTTTAAAGATACTGTAATTCTCTACAACTATTATGCTGAGGTATTTGCTGTAAAACTAAATACTGAACCGCTAGAAGGAAAAGTTTGTCAAAAAACGTGAGGAAATTAAGCGTTATTGTAAATGTACAATTTTGGCTAGCAAATATCTCGAAAAGTATGAGGAATAGAAATAAATGCTTAAGGACTTATTTCGTAGTAAATTTTGTAAGATTTAATTTTAGAATTTGTAATATTTTCGCTACCACGCGCCGTTTTCAAGAAATGAGCGAAAAAACAAAAAAAGAGACCTTCTGCGCCCCCCCTCCCCCTGCACACCTCGTAGGTCCGGGGAATTTTAGTACATTTACCTCCTATCAACCCCAAACACATCCCTGAGGTTTCGTTTCTGTCCCCTTCCATGTCCTTTACAACCCCTTTTTGGGCCTTCATTGATTGGACTATTAAGAGAATTTCTGAAATAATATTTCTCTACAGCAACCCACTGGATACCGATTTACGGAGACATTAATATTTTATCCGTTTTCATTAGTTCTGTGGACCTTTTAATTTTCGCAAAAATATTTCCCATATGCTTATTATGATGGAGATCCACTTTGTGGCTTGTCACCAAGCGCATGAAAATGCACATTGTGATGAAAAATGGGAGCATGTCTCCCAATAAAAAAGTAATCATGAGCGTCTCCAAACTTCTCTGCCTAGTTCCAATATCATGAAAGGTTAGTTCTTCCGTGCGATAAATTACTAAACATTTTCATGCCACAAATAAAAACTATTTAAGTCTCTATTATTAACATTTAGTGGTATAAAGTGGATAAACTTAAAGCCAGCATCTAAAAGATCACTACAGTACGATTCTCAGCAGATCAATAGCTGGCGGGACATGCAGGGGAACCATTATTCGAAATATCATTATAATGCGATTCCATAGCTTCCTCTTCTACAACTGAATATTCATCACGGCGAGGGCAGAACACAAAACAGAGAACAACTACTGCACGAGCATGCAAGGATTTTGGATTTGGACTCTTAAGGATTTTGATGAAGAGTATTGGGACGAAGAGAAAAAGGGATAAAGATATCGATAGGCAATACCGAAGGAGTGGAAATATCAATAATCCGCAATGGCTCAGTTCTGGTACTCGAGGTAGCAGAAGACGGAAGGTCAGAGAGAAAATGCGGTTTCATTGGAAGAAAAGAATGGAGTGAATAGAATCACACCCTGCACGCAGTAGGGGCTCGAAGGGGTAATGTTTGCCACTACTACCACCTTAGAGGGCACATACATAGACAGCGAAGCATTGGAAGGTAAAAATTAAATTCCCTCTAGAAGAATTAAGCTTTGAATCACAATGAATAGTACCAAAAGAAATATTGCGGATTGAAAAAATGGTCATCAGGATGTGCCTCGATGCGAAAACTAGCGAAATCCATTAATTTTTAAAGTACAGAAAAATTCAACCGCAAAGCACCGGAGAGAACGAAACCATGTGTAATAAAGGCTGCTGAGGAAAGTTGAAATTGAAGGTGAATGGCTATGTATAGTGCTGTTATCAAAATTCGAAATTACAAAAATTCGAAAACGGGAAAGCACTTGGAAAATGGATTAATTGAATCTGTACAAAGAAAATAATAAAAGGCCAGGGCAAATCTAGAACTATGTATAAACGAGGAAATATAAAATCAGGTAAATATAATTAAAAAATATTAATAGACATAAATTCAGGAGATCCAAAAGAAAAATTCACGATAACTTGCGTGAATAGCATGTATCAAATTCTGGAAGTTGAAATTACTACTACTAAGAGTATTCAAACGTTTTTAGAAGAAAAATTAATAATCACTGCTTCCGCGTTAGAGGCAGTAATTCCTTTATCTTCTATACCCACTCACTGCAAATATTCCAACATTTGAGATAGAATGGTAAAAAAACTGAAAGCACTACATGTTCGTGAATGTTAGAATGACAACATTATGAATTAAGCAATTAAGGTCCATTCACATTTTAATCTTCAACGCCGGTGAAATTTAAGTACCCGCTCAAATTTGGTAGTTAATAATAGTCCAAATTTTATACATTTAGTCCAAACTTAGCACTATGATGCTATTTTGCATTCCAATTCACTGAGCGTAATGGGAGATCACTCCTCCTTAATCACATTCAATGTTATGGACGATATCATTCCACCAACGCCAATGCAAACAAACACAGTAACATGGCAAATGCAAGGTTTCGATTCGTCCCATTTTCCATTTAAAAAAAACAAGATAAATCTTGCTATTTTTCAAAATCCGTCAAGAAAAAATGGATAAACGGGTGTTATTCTTGGTTCTATTTTGATGTAGACAACCATAAATCATCATTCATTATAGATAATTGTCACGTTTAGTGAGGCAGTCCTGAATCAGTTTGGGATTGAGGCACATGTGATTTTGAGCGATCGCAGGGTTAAAAACCCTGAATACTGACGAAAGATCCGGTAGTATTTTAAGTGAAAAATATAAAACAGCTCTATTTTTAGCTTTAGAAACTTCTAACATGTTCCAATTTTTCACAACATTTTCCCAGATTTTCTCATCAGTAAAACTTTCTGAATGTCTTATGTTAGTAAAACATTATGGGAACCCTAGATAAATATTATTAGTATTCTAAAACAGGAAACCAGTACAAGCTTCAGGAAAAGAATATATCAATCGGAAAATGAAAGAGCTTCAAGGAACTTGCCATCTTCAACACTCCATAATAATAATGATAGTGGCATTATATGAGTGGGTAATGGAAATTTTATTGATAATAATACTATTAAGGCGATAGTAAAAATACTAAATTATGAAATGATGCGGAACCTCACCAAGCTTTTTGTACCAGAAATACTGCAAGTATCACATCACGGATCCTTTTTGCGCCATCACTGTACCGTGGTCAGCTGACCTCTCACTGAGATTCGGAAAGGAAACCAGCGTTCCATGAAAGACAGGACTCACGGTTTCACGGTTTTTTTCTTCAAAGTTTCCGTTCAGGAATTCGCTCGATCTCGTTTAGTAACGGCACTTTCCTCTCAATTTCCACCGACGACTGGATTCAAAATAATGGTTATGCAATTCACGTATGGTGGATTTGGTGCGAAAATCGTCACCCTTCATCGTGAACGACTCGCAAATTTGGACAATGGAAAACCTGCTCCAACGACGTATCTCTCGCACGCCCCGCAGCTTTAGATTTATAGGAGACTTTCCCTATGTCCTGTTTTACTTGACACATTTATTTCAAGCTATTTTTCTCGTTATTGACTTCGTTTGATCGAGCGAAAATTTGTGGTTTACCGAGTGCTTACCACACAAAAAGTATTAAATTTACATAATTTCAATGTTTAAAAATCCTTGAGTAACAGAATGAAACTGACACATTATAAGACTCCAAAATATCTTCCTTCTGAATTCGCTACGGAAGGTAATGTGCTCAGAAATTTGTTGGATTATAACAATTGCCATGTACCTTGGCTATAAATTCTGCATCAGACTCGGCCAATTTATCATTATTTACAAATGACTGATGATTCATTATAATTAGTAATACTAGGGTGTTGTGCTTGCATTGGGATAACATTGTTACCATGGCGTACGGGCGATATTCTACAGTTTCGAGGACATTAAGCCATCGTTCTTGGCCTATTGTATTGCCCCGACACTGGATACATGGTTCACATTTGTATTTCTGAAATTATGTCCGTTAAAACGAATATGTCAACGAGCATTTAAGCAGCTCCGATGGAAACGCTCCGTGAATAAACGCAAATATATGCACGCCATACGACGACCAGGGATAAAATTGTTGTCAATTTAAATGTTTTCATCTTGCGGCCATGATCCATGTACTCGGAACCCCATTTGCTTGAATTACCTAAGGGCTAACTGCGTAGAGAATCAAGAGTACGGCCATGCAATCCCACTCCCCATTCTCATTCGAGATTGCGCGACAAGTAAACCCCAATTTTACGCCAAGGCATGGATTCCTTTCCGGGATTCTACATATCGTGTACCAGGTTATTTTGAGATGATACTGGGGTGACTTCACCCCTCGTCTCATCTGCCATGAGAATCCCATCGAGGCAAGCCGGTCCGAGGTGACATTACAGCCATAGAGAGTAGAAACTCCAGGCTGAGGTAAGGTCGATTATTTGGCTAGAGGACCGATAGCTGAGGTCATGAGCGTCATTAAGGATAGGAGGTTAGGAGGTATGAACGGATTTATTCGGCAATGGAGGAAGGGTGGAGAGAAACCCGGCGTCGGCGTTAGCCTGCTCTTAGCGAAAGGCGCCAATGGGTCCACAGTTTGACGTCTCATCCGACGGACCGTACACTACACCTTGAAGTACTCTCCACATAGCACCAATGCAGGGATTGGGATTCCCTGAAAAATCACTGCCACTACCGGAATTCGAACTCTGGACCTCGGGATGGAAGGCTCTACTTACCGCACAAATCCGGACCTGCTAAAGAGAAAGGCAAACAGCGTATAACTTGGACACTGCTTCGAAGCCTTGGGGCGCCCCCAGAGCCAGAGTTAACAGATGACAAAGGTGGTCGGTTGCAGGAGCGAAATAACTTCTGGGAAAGCCGGACAAAGTAAGCCACTAAGATCCAGATTTAGAAGAAAAACTTCAATCGAGACTCCGGGTACACATGCGACCTTTTTCTGGAGATATTTGATTTGTTTGAGGATAGGGGTCTATCATTAGATAGCTTGCTCCTCATTGCCGCTTTGAACATGGGTGTAGCAGTAGGCCGTTAGCACTATATCGTTCGTCAGAAATTGATTTAATATTATCTCTAGGTCAGGAGCTACTTCTGGTATCTATCGTAAAACTCTACATACCGTACCATCTAATTCTCTGTATACACGCACAGTTATTCGAACAGGACTACTTTATTTAGGACTTTCAGCAGGAAAAAGAAGACTGAGAGCGACGGAAATTTAGTCTTTACGAAGAATGATTAAGATCGAATGGACAAAGAGAATCATCAATGAAGGAGCTTTAAAAATGTCCATATAATAATGTCTGCATTATAAGAGCTCTTGAGTAGGAGGGAACGAACTGATTGGACTTATTTTACATTAAAAGTCTCTTGGAAGGAGAAATGGATGAAGAATTACCGGGGTAGACCAAGAATGGAATGGAAAGGGAAATCAGGTTAATTGTGTGGGACGTCAAAGCGAATACTTGCGTAGTGAAACGGATGATAACAAAATCGCAAAAATGTTAACTTAAAATTTAGTGAAACGGTTGGTTGATAGATAGATGATTTTGGAGAATGGAATGGAGAGCTGCAGCAAACCAATCTTCGGATTAATGACTACTGATGATGATTATAGGGTCTATCGGAACTAATTAATTTTATAAATTTATGCTATTCCACCAGTTACAAGAATACCAATCGGCGGCATCCTTTCTCGAACACGATCAGGATTAGGAGTTTCAGATCAGGAGTTTAGTTCAGCGATCGTAAAAACACTTGAAATAAGGAGTTCATTCCAGTAGCTTCGCCACATGTGGCTGATAATATTCCTCTTTTTATATACAGCTCCATTATTCATTGGGAATACTCTCATTGAATCGCGTAACGTCTAGGAACACTTCCCAAATACCCGCAGTAAAATCTTTGATAGCATACCCGCTTTGATAGCATACTTGTCGTCATCAAGGAAGTTCCATCGCGATTGATTTATTCAAAAGACACTAAATTACTAAAGACACTAAATTACTTTTCGTGTGTATTGCTTAAAAAAAATAATGCTCACACAGATGACCTCCTTCGCTATTATATAGGAAATTTAATGTGAAAACCATTTTATTTGGCGAATATATTTCTTAATGCGCACTTTTTTCCAGCCGAAGGAGACGACTGTAGCGCAATTCACATTCCCACCTTTTTACTTCATTTATCTGAAGAAATTTGCTAATAATTAAAAAATATGATTGTAAGGTCTCTATATTTTATTATTATTCAGTTTCGTGCAGAAATTCACTTCGTTGGAACCGATTTCGCAAAAATGGCATTTATGTAAGTTAGAAAAATACTATTTTCCTGCATGGTTCACCCATTCTCGCATTTAGCACCATGTAATTTCAAGTTCATTATCGAAAAAAGTGTGGAAAGATTTAATTACGTTCCTCATATCAAACGGAGCGCATGTTTTCTGAGTAGCCAGAATATGAATCAAACGGCATATCAGGCATTTTACGATGGAATAATCTTAAGTCAAGAATGTTGTATTTTTTTTAAAATAGCTATTTCATGTAGCTAATTGATATAAGGCATTGGATGTAAACATATTTAGATGCTTTCAGATGATGTTGTCCCTTGCACAAGGTGCATAGCAGTAGGTCCTCCCAAGCTTTGGGGAAGCTTTGAAATCTCTTAACAGTTGCTAACCTTATTTTGCAGTTCCGGGATCTCTAATAATTTACCTCTCTATTTCTAAAATTTCGTTAGCATCGGTGTTTGGTAGTACGTGGTTCACAAAGTGAATTATGTTTTTGAGGGTCATAAGATTCAACAACATACACATTATAGGCTGCTCTCGGGAACAATGTCTACTTTCTATTTATCCTGTTCTCCCACTATCTGTGATAATATCCCCCACTAATAATTAAACCTCTCACACCAAACTGTTATCTGCGCTTTGAATATGAAAGTGATGTTGATTACCTGTAGCTATAACTATTCATTCATTAAAGCAATATACCGGTTGAAGGTAGGTTACATTGAAAGTCAGAGAAAATCCTCAAACTTTTTCACGGACTTATCTACCTATAGTATTTCCTTTTCCATCTCCGCGTACGCCCTACCCTTCTTCATCCTGTTCACAAAGCCTATTCTCTTTCCTTCCCTTCCCCGCTTGCCCAACAGCCTTCCCTCTATAACGGTCTTGAGCAACTCATCGCCCCTCATTACCGCTTCCAGTCACCTACCCTGCCTCTCCCTTATTTCTTCCAGTAGTTTCCTCTCCTTACCAACCATGACAAGCACTTCCTCATTTGTCTTCCTTTCCGTCCACCTCACCTCGCTGATGCTCGTACCCACACACTCGCTATTTCAGCTATCCATGAACCGCTATCTCTCAATCAGGTAGCTGGCCATATCTCTGATTACGTGAATCTCTCGATTTAGTAAACTAATTTGTGGCTATATTAACAATTAATTTACATTAGAATGGCGTTTAGAAGAATATTATTGGCGAATTCGAAGTGTAGAAGAATATAATTATTTTAATAAATCAGTTTTAGGGTCATGCATTAGAGGTGCAGTGCGAAAAGTATGGGATGAAGATCAATCACAAGAAAACGAAAGTAATGAGATTTTCTAGAAGTAAGAAGGCGGGGCTGAATATAAGGGTGGGAGGGCAGAAGATAGAGCAGGTCGAGCAGTTTACGTATCTGGGTAGTATTTTGGAGGCGAATGGGTTTAGTGGTAAGGACATCAGATGCAGAATTTCGCTAGCTAAAGAAGCATTTTCGAAGAGAAGGGAATTGATGAGGGGGGGTCTGAGAAGAGACGTAAAGAAGAGGCTGGTGAAAACTTTAATATGGAGCGTGGCGCTATATGGGTCGGAAACTTGGTCATTGCGGAGGGAGGATGTGCGTAGGCTTCAGGCGTTTGAGATGTGGGTTTGGAGAAGGATGGAGAAGGTTAGCTGGATGGCAAGAAAGACGAACGAGGAGGTATTGGATATGGTCGGAGAGGAGAGGAAGCTTGTGCCAGAGGTTCGGAGAAGGCAGAAGAGATGGATGGAGGAGGTTTTGAGAGGAGAGGGCATGTTGAAGAGAGTGATAGAGGGGAGAACACTGGGGAAGCGTGGGAGAGGAAGGAAGAGGATAGGAATTCTGGACGAAATAAGAGGAGGTAGAAGATATGAAGAATTGAAGAGGGATTTAATAACGGGCCATCCTTAGGAGGGAATGCGAGACAATTTCTATTAGGTTGGGATACAAAATGGGGACTGTCCAAGAACCTACCAATCAGCTGGTAGAATACTTGAATGAATGAGGGTCCTTCTGCCGAATCCGTGACTTTATATCAATTTAGGGTCTGAGTGGGTACCCAAAAAGGGTATATGACTCTTCACATTGTATTTTCATCGGTTTTCATTCAGTTTTTTTACTTCGTTAATCTCTAGTTTTCCTGTGCGTAGTGTGGAAGTTGTGTTGTTCAACATTTCAAGTTTACTGCTTTGGCAATGCAGGGTTATACTTGCTTAAAAACTCATTTAGGTTGGCATTAAAATATTTTGTTACACATACCTGCCAATATTATTTTCAACTACTACAATACTTTAATTCAAGACAACTTGCACAATTTTATTTTCAAAACACTGAATGACGGGACAATAAGATTATTAATCGTATATATTCCGTTACCAGTTATAGTCCATGTATATCCATATTAATCCGTCTATGACAAGTAAGGGTTTGAGGTTAGGTATATATCATGGTCATAATAATAAATTATATAGTTTCATTACTGCTCATATTACACAGTTAACTTTTCACTATTTTTCAAGTGATTTTCCTATTTTTTTTAAATAAGGTGACTACTAATGTATATTCCTTTTTACACTGCGAAGAAATAGGACGAAGAATCACGTCAAGTCACATTTTAAAAAGAAGTCGAATTCTATCATAATCCAATTTGGTCGTATAAACTCTCAGAAAATGCGAAAACTCGCCATAAATGGTGAAATAAATCTCTGCTTGCGCAGTCTGCTCTGCTTGTCCGCCTCTCGGAGTGGTAGTAGTCACCAGTATGTCTGACAATGAATGAACCTCCGACGCGTTATAGTGTTCCGCCCTCGTGAATGACGCATACGTTTCCGAATAGCCCGCTGCACCAGAGAGGAGAGACTCTTCGCGCTTAGATAAATGTGGAGGCCGCAGTCAAATTCTTGTAGGTTGGAAGAATAAGTCAAAAGTCACTTCCTTTCAGTGAGCTGAACGGCGTGGCTTCTAATCCTGATCTTTGGCTGAAGAGTTATCGCGTCCGACAACAACTTATTCCGCACACCACTGCTTTCTGCTTCGATATTGGCGAAAATCGCTTGCTTTTTCCTCTTACCTGCACTTCCAACTAGCGTAAACTGGCAAATGCTCATATCACAGCGAGATGAACACATAACTTGGTTTGTTGCCATGTGCACGGGTGCAAAGAGATATAAGTCACCGCTGAAATTTGCCAAACATTGTGATGGTGAGCTGGTGTAACTGGCTAACACACTTGACTGACCATTGGGATAAGTATGCGAATTCATACAATCAAATAACGTATTCACGAAGAGTTTTATTCCTTTCGTATTTACACAACCTCAGATCATCTGCCAGTCACTGCAACTACATCCTACATGTATTAATTTCCCCAATGTGAGAACATTGGCAACAAAACTCATTTAACTTCGAAGGAATTCTAACCCAGGCCTCCGCATTACCGGTCATATACGCCATAGAGCTGCACCATCAACCCGTAAATAGTGATTAATATCATTCATGATCTATAAATTACATTCATGATTTATTAATTACATTCCTGATCTTTCCCAACAAATTGAAAAGTCGATTTTAACAGCTTTTTTTTAATTTTTAAAAGTGCAGCGCAGGCATGGCCATGAAGTAAGGCGTCAACGAATAATTTATCCTTCATTAATATCTAGTTGGGAGGTAAGGTGGTGGTTTCTTATGCTTATTATTATTATTTTTACTCGTATACTGTATAGTCGTTATATGAATCCTCACAATGACCAACTGGTCACAGAGCTCCCTGTAATAAGAGGTAAGTCGGAAAAATATGCCGAAACTATTCGGTATTGATGCGAAAATATTTGTTTTTATTTTCGGAAACTGCATCTTAAGGTAGGTTTATTGTCTATATCCACTCTGACTAAGGATCCGTTTATACTAGGTGACGAGCGATGTAGACAATAATATCCCAATTAAGACCAGAATTTCCCGTATCCACCGAATCAAAAGAATGAAAAAATTACGTCCCGTGGTGAAAATACTCATTTCAATTAGTCCCTTTTGTAGTAGCTTAACATTTTAGTTAAAATGAGAACTTGGTTATATTCTACACAATTTTATTAAGAACACGACCGGTTTCGACCTTTTCAGGTCATTCTCAAGTGTTACCGCCCTGTCTGTTTTCAAATATTGTAACACTTGAGAATGACCTGAAAAGGTCGAAACCGGTCGTGTTCTTAATAAAATTGTGTAGAATATAACCAAGTTCTCATTTTAACTAAAATGCATTCATTCTACGAAGTAAACTCGCAGACCATTGATTTTATAAGCTTAACATTTGTTTATTAATTTCAATTCTCTGGGCCAAAGAGGCTCAGGAGGTGTAATATAAAAAGGTTCTCAAAAGGTTGATCACTGTAAATGTCCTTTATTTTAGCATATACTCAATACCTATAAATATTTCAGTGTGTATAAGTGTTGGATGGGATAAATAATAGATAATTAATATTTTTGATCAGGATGATTAATATCGGGATGTCTGGTAGGGAATGTCTGGATGGTTAATGTCTTTGTCATGTGCTCACAAAATATGATAAATAATGATGTAAGAAAGATGCCGCAACGAACACGACGCAACACCGCGAGAGGACTTGAGATGAATTAAGAACGTTCGAAAACGAGGCAATATATGAGTTGGTTCTTGGCACAGAATGAAGTAAGTTCCACAACGGATGTCGAATATTTGCGGTTTACGAGGCTTTCCTCAGTGTTGCCAGACTTTAGCCGTAGGTGCTGTTCCAAGTGGTTCCTGCGAATGCCGCATTCAAGCGCGCGAAATATTTTCTGTTAATTTCTTCCGCCACTGTTCATAACAACTATTCAACCAGTCCGAGTGGTTCAAAATAAAATATTACGCATTCTTCCACTAGATCTTTATTCCTGATATATATGAAACAAAAAATGTTACCACTTCGTCATTTATATCTGTACAAGGTATAACGAATCATTTATAACCGAGGTCTCAATGGTAAACCGTCTCTCCGGTTGGGGTGGGCTCTTGCCCACCGGGACGGTCTAAATGTGTGCGCCTTCGGCGCCGAGAATAAGGAACTCTCGTAAACCGTCTCCATGTGGAAATAAATCAAGAACTAATCACTGTAGCATTTTTCCTAAACCTAATTTGCTTTTAAGTATTTCTATGACTACATTGCTTCATCAATTTACCGTAAAATACCAAAAGCTGCATCATATATTGGGCATGAAGTCACTTTAAAAAAATTGAAACCTTGGTAGTTCTTAAATTGGGACGTTGAAAATCTCCTCAAAACTATTGGCTTATGTATAAGACAAAGATTGTAATTTATGTATGTGTTGGTAGCTTTCCTATGCTTACTTTTTTGTAATTGATAAATTTGTATTCACTTTTCTCTTAAAGTTCAATTCAACTATTCCATATTTTTTTACTATTTGAACGAAATTTTTGTTATAAAAAGCCAGGAATTTTTGTTATTATTATTATGAATATAAGCTGCCGCACTATCCACATATGCAAGGAATGGCAACCCCAAAATAATAAATCATTTCTTCTGGGGTGCCTCATTTCACTCTTTGCTTATGTAAATTAATATTTATTTCCTATAGCGAAATAAATGCTATTATTATTATCATCTTCATTCCGTATTTCCCGCAGTGAAATTATAATGCATCTACTAATAGCTAGGGGAAATATTTATGCAAAATAATTACCATATCCTCGTTCCGCGGCTTATAAAAATTATTCTTTATAACCTATCGGATTCTGCACATAGACTGCTTCTCGTTGAGGAACTGAATGGCAACACAAAATTTATAATTTCACTGTAAGGCCAACTCGCTGCCCTTCTGTCTTTCCAGAAAAAAACCTACGATTCTGTATTATCTTACCCACTTCTAACCTCACAGCATCAGGCATGAAATTGACCCCAGAGAAGCTCCATGGGCATCTTAACGACCGAAGTGACGTCCTGAGGTGGTCCCAATATCCAGAGTTGACGTAGCCCACGATTCGCGGGTATCGGGTTATCGAGATGGCTATGTGGCAGCCGAAAAAGGTATTGTACAAAGTTGATTCAATAAAGTGGACAGTAAAATATCAGTCTTTACTCATCACAAGATGCTGTTCCACCATATCTCTCCTGGCACTGTTGAAATGGGAGGCCCCCTTGGAGGCGCCTTTCGCTAAGAATGGGCTCTTTCCGACACCGCGTTCCTCCCACCCTTCCCCATTCATCATAAAATTCTTCCCTTACCGTCCTACCCACCTACCTTTACTGGCAATAATGACCCGAGGTCTCTCATGAGGCTACAATTAAGTGGAAGATTAAAGGTCAAAACCCTTCCACTGGACTCAAAATCGGATGCCCTTGATCGATTCTTTGTAAGGTACTAGACTGCAAATCTGGAGGGCCAGTTCGACGCCTTCGAACCCCACGGAATCGCTTTACTTCGGAGTCCTATTCACTGCATGAATCTACGGCCTGCGGGCAGCATACCTAGGTAACCGGTAACCCAGGGGAAGGGTGCACGAGTGAAGGGTACAGCAATACTCATTACGCTGAAGACATCGAAGAGATATTCATGAAAAATGAGTGAAATATTTCGATCTGGAAGACAGCGAGAAACCACCACATTATTATTCTGACGAATAGAAACTCACCGCATCTTTTCATTTTTCTGGTTATAAGGTGAAAAAAAGAACGGGTTTAAGCCAATCAACATCAAACCAATCTTAAGGTGATTATAATGACTGCTGACTATAACGAGGTTACGATATCTTTTTTAGACTCAGAAGCCTATTTAACAACTTGAACGGGAATTAATATCATACTAAAATGGGACTAAATATTTTAAGTGAACTCTTAGCCAAACATTTTTCTGAGGTCGTACAAATCCTTTGGCTAACACCCACGCAACATATGGGTAACTTTATAATATGTACTGCTCTGCAGAAGGAACTTTAGCGAGGACACAATATACCCGGATGGAAACCCGAGAAACCTTAATTCCTCATGTTGTTAAATAATAGAATTCTATGCTAAATAAACATCGTTTTTTAAATGCATAGTAATATTTAAATCAACCCTTCACGTTGACCACCTCAGGAGATATTGCGTTCCTAAGGAGCACATATTTAACGACAAATTTGAACCCGGATATCTCGAAAACTTATATCGATATCTGGCCACATATTGACAGTTGAATGTTTCACTAAATTGTCTATAATTATGCAAAAAGAAAAAACCGGGATGTGTAAGGTAAGGGATGCGTTTCCGTTAGCCTCTCCCTCTCAAATGTCAACCCAACCTTCAGGTGGTGCACCCTGTTATTACTAACGAGGAAATGACGACCAAGTAACCCCCGAAATAAGGGGTCCCCCCACTGTCAAGTGCCAACGGCCTCTATGGAGGGCGCCTGAGCAGGCAGTGGAACAGGGCGCCCTATTTCCCACGAGGTGGGAAACTGACTCAAAAAGCGGAGGAAGTTAATAGTATTAGGATGAAGAAGACCAAGGAAAACCACTACATTAAAGATCCTAGGGATATATATATATATATATATATACTTATATATCCACCAGTATGTCTTCTTTTGTTAAATGTTCCGGAGGTAAAAGACTTCCCAATCGGATCTCCGGGGGAAGCAGCAACAGAAGTATAAACACAAACAGAAAGGAATGCGAATAGGAACATGTAACGTTAAATCTGTAACAACCAAAAAAGTTTGAAAACCTTAAACTTGACATGAAGAAGAAAGTGGACGTAATAGGTTTGAGTGAAGTAAAGTGGCAGGGACAACGTGAAATGAGAAGTGGAAAAATAAAATATTCTACTCAGGAATGAAAGAGGTAAAAATGGGGTAGGAATAGTAGTAAGAAATGATGTGGAGAGATAAGTACAAAAAGTAAAGTATATAGATGATAGACTGATAGCCTCAAGAATAGGAATGATGTCAAAGGACTTCGTAATAATACAAGTTTATGGGCCCACATGTGCATATAATGAGGAAGAAGTTGAAAGTATGTACAAACAAATTGAAAAAGCCCTACAAGGAGAAGAGGATTGCTGTAGGATAGTTATGGATGATTGGAACGCGGTAGTAAGAGAGGGAGAAGGGAGAGTGGCGGGGAAAATTTGGATTAGGAGAAAGAAATGATAGGGGGATAGATTGGTTGATTTTTGTAGGGAGAAAAAAACTATTCGTAGCTAATGCATACAAACCATAAAATAAGAAGATATACATGGGTATCCCCGGGAAATAGAGCTAGTTACCAAATAGACCATACCCCAGCAGCAGAAAAAGTTGTTACAACGTTTTAGCAACGTTCCAAATGTTACATTTTAATGTTAACGAGACCGCAACGTTGTGTGCACGTTTACCGGCAACGTTATTTTTCAAATAAATAAAAGATAGATAAGATTTCAGTAAAGCAAAAGTATTTTTATTTCTGTTAATTTTGCAAATACTTAATAATTATTTACAAGAACTCTTTCTAAAGTTAATTTTTTCATGAAGTAGACAAATACTTTATGCTTTCTGCAGGAATCAATTGAGATATTCATGTAAAATAATGATTGAAGTCTCCTACATTTTGAAAAAGAAAAGGCTTACCCAACTTCCCCTCCCTCCACTACGGATATATGTGTACAATAGATGACAATGAACCATAGGAAAGTCCGGCCATCACCCGGCGAGGTAATAAGCCGAGGAATTTTCTGATGTTGTTGCAGCACGAATGAACAAGTGTAATCACCATCACTTCTATTTCTACACCAGAAGCTAGTTTATTTTCCATTTTCATACCTACTCGCCCAAAGTAAGTCCGTATGGTTTCCTACACCGAAGATTTTTCAAAGAGATAGTTTCACCGGTCACCCGTCACCTGCATGTAAGCAGCCGTTATTATTGAAGAGGGAATATTTTCCCTGATTTCCAATCACTCATTCCCACATAGAATTTTCCGCATTTTTATTTTTCCAATCACTAGTTTCATGACCCATCGAAAGGCAGAAAGGTTCATACAAAGGTGTGTGAACCCGACCAAACGTAATAATAATCCTTTGAGGCCCAAATCCGTTTACCCAGGGGATCAGGCTGGTGCTAAGGCTACAGTACTCAAGTACTGCCTTCCCTTCCCGAAGACCTGGGTTCTAATCACGGCAAAGGCTGAGATTTTTTATTAGAATTCCGATTCCTACGTGGATAAAGCGTGAAAAGCACTTCCAGTGCAATACTCCGTACGTCGGATGGGACGTTACACTGTGGTCCACTTGGGGCCTTCGGGGAGAGCAATCTAATGCCGACGCCGGGTTTCTCTCCTCTCTTCCTCCCATTCCCTTACCAACTACACCACCGGTCCTCAATGACGCAAATGATCTCAGCTGCCGGTCGCCTCCCCCAAATAACCAACGATATACTTTGTTTAATGAGCAATCCATCGTGGCACTCGAATATGTATGCCGATCTTTGTAATCTAGGTGTTCATGAAGGTAATATTTTGGGCTTACAAATAGCGTTTGGTAAAGATGCCGCCAATCGCTTTACGACCTCCGCGAATTTGAATAGTTTTATGCGCCCCAAACAGTGCTTCTCTGGAACACGAGTTCCGCAGAAATATAAAAAGTTGTTTTTCTGAAAATGCGCACTTCCTATTGGTTCAGATAATTCCAAGCCTCTTCAATTTTACTGACCGAGTCAGTCTGATTTTGCTGGCTAGTGCTTATGGATCAGAGAAATTGTGCTATGCCATCAAGAAAGTAAGAAGTTCTCCTCAAGTCAAGCTACCAACTGCGTGGGAGGTCACCATGCTCGACGGAGATAGAATATTAATGATAGAATTACTTCCTATTAAGGGTATGAATAACAACACCTATTTTATTAATAACTGTCTCATCAATTATTCTGCATTTTTGAATGTCACCAATTTTTGTGATGACTTTATTTACCATTATTTCACTACGGGAACGGAGTATATGGGTAGTATAACAGTTACTCGAAAGACGGTTTTATTTTCCAAAGAATTGGATTGTGGGCAAAGTCAAAAAAATTATCGAAACTTCAATTATCTGTTTGATAAATATAGCCTGGAAGGAGATACAAAGATTAATGAACTCTTGGCAATATGTCAGAGGGGCAGTGTTTCCTATTCATATTTCCAAACGTGGAGATCCCATAAATGGACCAATAAAAGAATCGAAAAATATTTTAGGCTAGCTGAAAACGGGAACCGTGTTTTCTGTCAATAAAAAGAAAAATCGCCTTGGATATTCCAGCTCGGAGATGTTACAAACCTGTGCTAAAAAGTTTAAACCGATATAATTTATATCATGCCTGTTAAGGAATCATTGCCATTCGATTCCAGGGTCCTCAGCATATAGCGGTTCGTGAAGGCCGTATATTTTGAGTTGTCTATAGAAGGTTTTAACGAAGAAAAACAGTGGAATTATGAGAGATAACAACGACATCGGAGCTATTGTTCGCTACGTCGAAGAAACTAAAATCCGAAAGAGATAATGCAGAAGTTAAGTTTATTAAGGAAGTAATGAAAAATGTCCCCACGAGAAGTAAGAAGTTCCAGCCTATGAGGAAGGTCAAAGGCTGCCTATCGAAGAGAATTCCATTAACCATCATACTGTAAAAATAGCCATTCCGAGGTGAATTTCGATGTTTCTAATCCTTTGACGGCATACTCTCAAAAATTACATTATACTGACAAATTTTTCTTTTATCTTTCTCACTGAGGTATTAGTGAGGAGATAATTCATAGAGTTTCTAACACTTTGAAAGCACTATTAATTGAAAAACCAATCAATGACACTGCTTTCAACGATTATTGCTCTCCAAATCTGCCCATCACGTGAACTCGCCGTGGCATCCGAAAGAGATGTGAGAGAGAGCCGCTCCTATCCTAATATCCTTCCTCACGTCATTTTGAACTGATTCGTGCGGATCAAACTTGAAATGCATTGAAGATAAATAACTAATCAATTTATCTCAGACTCTTAACTTGAAATTCCGTATCCCAAGTGTTCCTTCGTTTTACACAAGAACAATATTTTTTATTAGAGGAAGAATTCCGTACATGTTAACATCGTTTATGGTATACTGTGTGAATGGAATTGTCAGTCTTTTTATTTGTACAGTGGCTATGTTATCTTTAAAAATATATCATCATCATCATCATTAGCATTTTTGGTTAATACAGTTTTTCCTATTGCGAACAAAGCATTTCATAACTAATCTTTCCATCTCTTCGTGGCCCGTGCAATACTTCGTCTTCCTATGGATTTATATTTATACATTCGTTTAGGACCACGGTCTTCTTCCATTAAGACATATCAAGCCACGGTCTTCTGCATTCATCAAATTCCTCACTCCTACAATATGTAGCTGCTCCCTGATTTCTTGATTCTTTTTTAAGTATTGTAGTCTATAGCCTGCTAGGCTTCTCAGAAGTCTCATTTCTGCAGTTTCCATACTCATCTTCTGGAGAGTTGTCAATACCCCGATTTCAGAGCCACAAAACAATAGAGGATCAGCCATCAATAGAATTCCAAGATCGTCCCCTTTTCGCCTTTATTTGGCAATAGAGTCCGTTTTATGTTGCCTTCCATGTTGAAAACTCTTTGCTTATACAGACATAATAAACATAATTATGTACCAAGAACCACGTACACTAGGTGCCCTGAAGTTACTTCCCATGCAAAATGAACAAACAAAATCCAACTGGAACAATTGGGTTCATGGACCTGTACTGGAAATTGCAGTCTGCAACAAAAAGAGCGAAGAGAGCCAGGGAAAAAATGTGAAAATAAGGTTGAGACAGTTCGGATGGAGTGTCTTGGTCCGAGGAGCGTACGAAGGAACGGGATGTAGGATTTTATTTACGAAATGTTTTCAGGGTACTCGCGTTTTACGAGGGAGTGGTAGAGATGTCCAGTAATAGCGTTATCAATGATAAAGGAGCACTGATAGAGAGCGAATAGTGAGGATTATCGCAATACAAGTGTATTAAGATTCCTCGTTTACGTTTCATCCGATCGTCTCAACATGCTCTCATCCATGAGTAGATGGAAACTTTGAAGACGATTGCAACGCTTTCATAATATTTTCTAAGTTTCATTCCTTTAAGTTGAGTAAATAGCGGGTAATCAACAAGGGCGATTGAATTGCGTCCCCCGCCTACTTAGATTTTAGTTGGGGGGGGGGCCTTCGTCAGGAGCCCGGGCACTTTCTTGGTCCATTGTGCCAACCCCATGCCTGTCTGCCACTTGCAGACAGGGGACAAGAGAACCTCGGTAGAGGTATGGAGGATTGGCCTCCCCCTGCCTCACCCCAGTACCAGGTATAGAGGATGTCCTCCCTCCAACCGGCCCGGTCTAGGTCTCCCTCCGGCCTCCCGGTATAGGTATGGAAGAAGTATCATCTCTCCATCCGTGCCTGGTCGAGGTATGGAGGAGTGTCACCCATCCAACCACCATCCGGGCCCAACGTTGCTTAACTTCGGTGTTCTGATCGGAACCGGTGTTTCAACGTGGCTAGGCCCTTGCCCCCCTCGCCTACTTAGTCAATTTTTTCTTGATTTACAAGCATTGTGGATATTTTGGCGCTTTGGCCAACGAAATTTCTTGGCACTGTCCCTGGCCTTATTTCTACGATAAAACGAAAATAGACTTCTTATAGGAGAACTTATTAAACAATAATCTTACATTCATAATCCAGTGTAAATCAAATGATCAGGCATGACTTGGTGAAATCACATCACAACACAACCACGATTTGAAAGTAATTTCACTTGGTGAAATTATTTTAAAATTCATAATCCAGGTCAAATAGAGAAGAAAATAAATTATGAAGAATTCCCTCAATCCTAAACGTTGTACATATTTAGAAATTGAGAGAAAACTAAAATTTGCCGGTGATTTTCTCAAAAGCTTAAAAATGAAACCCTCTTCACCGTAGTCTGGGATAACGTGCAAGAGCAATTGTCGAAGAGGTGATGCTGAGGGAGGCGCGACTTCTTGCAACGAGCGGAAGCGAATGCGCAAATCAAGTGGAACAGGAGTCAAAAAAAACCTTGGCGGAACCACAGCGGAAACGTGCGGTGAAGAAACCGATTCGGCGGTGGGAAAAAGTGCAAAGTAAGCCAAAGATAGGTGAAATTGGACATGCCTTTACTCAGTTTTGGAAAACACCAAATGTTTGGAAGTATGTACATGCATATGTACTTTATTACATTCTGGCAGATGGTTGTCTCGACGGGAGCAAACTTTTCCATCGAAATTGCATCGTCGAAATGTATTTTACAGTTTTGGCCGTCTTTTGTTGTCACTATTAAGTTACAGAATCTATTACATTAAGCCTGAGAGGAACCGTAAGATTTGAATGCCGTGCACTCAGTTAATTCAAAATAACCGACGCATAACTGGTATTTTAAAGGTTTAGGTAAGTAGAACGCGCCGACGCATGTAATAAATCTCCTCACTAGGCAGTGCATTTCATCTCAATGCTACAACATCACCTTGTTTTAATAACAACACCTCATCTTAATATTAAATCTGTCTCGTTAAAAAACGGAATGGATTGATGCTCCCGCATCTTGGCTCTTGTGAGAGACTATACTCTATTTCTGTCTCGACTTTCATGCGTATTCAAACACGTTTCCTCATGCATGCTAAACTACATGTATTAAATATCTTTAATTCTTGCAAGCGATTGTATTTATAGTAGATACTTTAGAGCTATCACATTCTTAAGTGGAAAAAGAGGCTTCATAATCTCGAAGTTTCCGATTATCCCGTCTTTAAACTTATCAGCAATCAGCTGCTATTAGCTTGTAATACGGTGATCTACCGACAACTCGCAACAAAAGAGGACTCCGATGCATTTTTATTTTATTTTCACAATGCTACTTCTTGGCATCTTGAGAAAGCTTCGATCTGAAAATAAACATTTGTTCGGAAATGTACTTTCTAATTTACGCGAAATCTACGTTCTACTCAGAGGCCACCACAGGGGCATGTTGTAGACATTTCAAGGACGCCAGCAATTTAATTTGGTGATATACTTATGGGTTTGATGCATGCATCAATATACTGCATTTAATTTTACAAGTAATTCGACGCGGTACTGATAGTGTCACGAAAAACAACTTCTCTTAAAAGTGAAACGGCAAGAGGCTAATACACAGGAATACATCGACCTTACCATTTTTTTCCATCCCGAATACTTCCAGCGATGTCAGACGGGTAAATATCTCCTGTGTGATAGCGTGCTGCATCTATGTATTGCCCAGCAAACTACCACCAAGGCGTGCGTGCCGTTTTATGATGCGACAAGTTTTTCGATTAGTTGCGTCATCTTATTCCAGTTTTTCCGACTTATTTTAGCAGTTTCACACGTAAATATAGAGAAAATACTTATTTATTCCATTCATTAAAGTTAATTTTGTGTTTTAAATGCCCACATGATGTTTAAAGTAGCTTCATAAGAGGCAATTTGGCATTTAAAAGCATATATGTACACATGACTACAAAAAAGTTACTAAAGCACCAATCGCCAAGGCCTGCCACGATGACAATGCTGTTCGATTACCGAAGCTATGCATCGCTGGACTCGCATCGAATTCGGAGGGATGGTCCTAGAATTCTTCATCAGTGGTACAGCCCCTGTCTGCAATTGGATGACGGCTAGAGCGAGATAACCTCAGCCGTTGAAGCACATTGCATTGAAGTAGTATGAAAACGCCGACGCATTCATCTAATAAATTTCTACTTATGAAATGAGTAATATCAGAGACATGAACATTTTTTCATCATGAAATCCTTATTTCATAATGTGCACAGAGCTCTCCACACTTATCTATACACCGCTATTCGTTATTTACTCCTTTGATTTTGCATGCAACTGTGAATCTAAATATTAGTTTTCTATTTTTGCAGCTTTTAAGAGTTTGGCAGAAAGTCCTTCAGAAACCACCGAAAATCTGATTCAAATATTGTTCAAAAACGACTTATCATACTTGGTTAAATATTGTATCGAAGTTTTTCAGAATTGTGGCATCAGAAGCCGTTTTCTCTTGATCCTTGTACTGAATTTATTAAGAGCATACGAATTATAGCCTATAGCTTTTAGGATGCACCACTATAATATTACAAGGCACCTTCCTCTTAGAGTACACCCTTCTACGCTAACGGATTACGTTGTTCTAGAAAGACATGTCAGTACATTTTGGGTGGTATGATGAAGAACTTGCTCTCCCATTTTAGGAGAGGAAAATATTAAGATTAAAGGAGGTATGGAAATCTGGATTAAATCAAGCTAAAAGCGAATTATAGGGATGTACTGAAAATGCATTTTCAACCGGAATTATTCAACAAAAGTAGGAGAGCAACGTAAAAATACTCTTTAGGATGTACTGCATTATTGAATACAGACTTGGGTATCAGAAAATAAGAAAATAAATGCACTGGAAAACTGATTCTAGACATGTCGTACATACTGATGATTTAGAGGAAAAATAAATCCAATTGCCAACTGAGAATAGGACGGGAAAAAGCGATGTTTAACGGCATTTCAGTTCAACGTATTTCGACAGCTTTGGCTTTTAAATAGAAAGTTTATTTATTTATGAGGGAACATACAATTTTTCTTACCCCTCTACATTAATCTTTTTTGAAGGTATCATCATATATATTATTTCTCAAGGGTTTTTTTTGTCGGTACGCCATAACGTCCTTAATACTTGGTCAATTTTCATTAATGAGGCATCATTTTAAAGCTTTTCTTAACCGCTACACCGGAAAAATATACAAATTACTCATATTTCAGTTGTTTTTCGAAAACTTACAATTGAGAAAAAAAACTGTTTTTTTGAAATCCCGCCCTCGACCTATCGATCCTCTATAGAGAATATCGATATATATGGAAATGAAACCGATTTCGATTTCATGCATCTATTATCTCATTCCGCATTTAATTTCGACTTAAAATATTGATTTTAGGTTTTCGATCTGCTGATCTATTTATAAAATGAATTAAATTAATCAAAACTTGAATTTATATTTACTTCCCCAAACCGCTTGATTGGAATTTCTGAACTCATTAAGCCCTTCAGGTTTGCCACCTCATAAACTCAGACTAAAAAAGAACGCTATTATCATGTTGATTAGAAACCTAAACGCTAAGCAGGGCTTAATTAATGGCGCCAGATTAGTTGTAACTCACTTGGGCAACTACACTATCACAGCAAAATTGATTGACTCCGGTCAAACTGTCGTCATACCACGCATTAACCTCACCCCTTCTGATCCTACCGTGCCTTTCAAACTGACTAGGAAGCAATTTCCCATAAAAGTTTCCTTTGCCATGACTATAAATAAGGCACAGGGACAGACGCTAACAAAGGCAGGATTGTTCTTGCCTGACCCTGTTTTTTCACACGGTCAGTTGTATGTGGCGTTTTCCAGGGTACGCTCTTTCAGTAACATCTATGTCTGTGTAAAACAGACCCACCAAAAATCACAGATGACCAAATCATCACTTCAAACATAAGTGTTCAAAGAGGTCCTGAAAACATGTAAATATGCTGTAAATATGTAAATACCTTAACCTTATGTTTCAAAAAAATATATAATCTAAAATTTAAACACACATCTATTCCTTACTTCAACCGACACCTACATCAATGGCGCACTAACTACACGGTACTAACTATACGGTGTGCACTTCAATTAAGTGGGATTTGAGGAGAATACAGTGCGAATGCTTCGCACGGGTCGACTAGTTTTCAGAAATTTACATTTGGAAAGACCAATTTTAACAATTTCAATATTTATCATAATGGTAAACGGTAAGAATTTGTTACAGTTAAATTTTCTCATTATTACTGTTATCTAGCAATTCATATGGTGCACAAGTTGGATGAATTAATTATGGTTGCATTATTATCATTAGGTAAGATCCAAATATAGCTATAATTTTACCATATCCAATTCAATTTATGCAATATTTAACAAAATATTTTCATTCATATTTTAAATTAAAACTACTCATCGTTATTACGATCTTAATTTTATAAACCTCAGTATTTTCCGCAAGATCAACAACAGAAGGAATATTTTAAAATAAATTAACAATGTTTTTTAACGTGGACTTAATGCCACACTTTGGCCATCGCGTTTACTCAAGGCAGCATTTGGGCGAGTTTTCCCAATTCCCTAGTTTTGCCTTTCTTGAGACAGAACGTTATTAGATCTCCGCTAGTTAGCCCCGTCTTCCATCTCCAAAAATGATCTAATTCGCCATGTTTCGAACCAAGGACAATTTTCAATTCAATGTTTTATTGTGTCTTCTTCGCCGCAGATGGTACACTTCCCGTCTTCGCTTTTGTCAATCTTCTTTCGGTAATTTTAGCATTCCATATGTCCTGAGAGAGCTTGGGCCGCACTTTTGGTGTGTGTTATATCTATTTTCTTTCTGTCATAGATGGCTGGAAAAATATCCCGGGAGTGTTGGCTTTTTCTGAGTTTCTCCATTCCAAGTTCCATTTTTCCTCTGTTATCTCTCTGAATCTCCGCTTTAGTTGATTTATTCGTGGATATTCGTCGTTTATTAGCCTTATTCCCAAGTAAATTGTTTGGGTCTCCTCTTTTAATTCATCTCTCGCCTTCTTCTCCTAAACAATGTATTTCAGCGGTGGCTCCATTGCTATGACTTCCAATGCATCTGTGATTGTTGTGGAATAGCATTGCGTCACAGGTAACAGGCAGGATATTCGTGTTTCAAATAGTTTTCGATGAATTCTGCTGTTTCCGGCTCGTTCTCCGCATGTGACATTACCGTACATGACGACCGGTTTTACCACCCCGCTGTGCACAACTTGCATCATGGATTTGTTGCCATAAAGAGTACGGCAGTATCTCCTAACAGCATGGAAAACTTTCTTTATTTTGGTCGTTAGGTGGTTGGCTATAGAAATTTCGCACTGTCGCCCACTTGTTGACAGGGACCCGGGTCTCAAACGGCAATCTACAACCAAATGCGATGCCAGCCCAGCGATGTTTAACTTCTGTGATTGAGCGTAAACTGGTGCTCACAACGTGGAGGGCCGTTGTCCCACACGTTACTTAATCCTGGGTATAAAGAGACGGACTTAGATGCTTACTTCCGTCTCAAGTATGAGCAATACTCCATGAAAGTAGCAGATCATGATAAACAGTGAATTATTGAGAGCATATAAAAATGAAAATAGAATGACAGATGCCAACAAATATCCCTACGGATGCATGCGATCGCGATTAGAGAATATGTTATCTGAATGCATCCTTGCTTGAAAGGGAATGATTATTAAAAAGGAGAGTATTTTGGACCGAAATTAGCAAACCGTAACATTTGGGGATTTAAAATGATGATAAGAAGTTAATTGAAGAAACAGACACGGGTTTTTTGTTAGCATAAGGAGGAGCATTGGTCAAATTCTCGACTTTCAAAGCAAATCCGTGCCTTAACTGTTTCTGTTTATTTCTAAATAATAAAAATCCTCTAGATTTTAACATGCCCCAATCTCTCTTCAGGATTTCTTTCTTCATCTCAGCATACGTCCTACCTCTCTTCATCCGTTCATATAACCATTATTCTCTTTCTTCCCCGCTTACCCAACATCCTCCCCTCTACTGCGGTCATAAGCAATCCTTCGCCCCTTATCACCTCCTCCAACCACCTACATTACCTCCTCCTAGTCTCCTTCAGACGCTTCTTTACCTCGTCCATCATACCAAACACTTCCTCGTTCGTCTTCTATTCCGTCCACCGTCTCCATCCTCCTCCACACCCACTTCTTGAACGCCTGCAGCCAATTCTTGTCTTCCTTACTCTGAGACCACATTACTACCCCGTTCCGTACAACTCTCCTCCTCTACATTATCCTTCACACTCACATCTCGAACGCCTGCAGCCTATTCTCGTCTTCCTTACTTACAATTAGAGATAAGTTATAATTCGTGCGGTAGCATTATGTAAATATAATACCAAAATATGCTTATCAAACAGCTTTGTCTTATTTATATTCGATATACTTATTACATCGGGGCCGAATTACTCGTCGATTTTCGTATTATTGCTTGTATATTTTTATTTGAGGTTTTTTTAAACCTTAAATCTAACTTGTGGCTATTGAGCGCCAAAGAAAATTATTGCAATTCATTCTCCCTCATTTATCCATTAACATTTCATCCAAACCCATGAAATTAATAATATTACCGCAGAAATAGCCAACTTCTTTTCCCAGCGTCATTTCCCTACGCAACTTTGCTTATGTGTTGTTGCATTTTCCCGAGCTCGAAAAAATCTTTCTTACCCAACATTCCTTTTGAATTTTATCTACTTCGGAAACATCTATAGATCGAGTTATTCAACATATTCCTTCTCAATGTTATCTTATCCCTTAGTTTGATTTACTTTTTGCTTTTCACCTGCGGAAAAATCCCCAGTTCTCTTTGGCTGTAGTTCCCCAATTCCGTTTTTTTATTACTTTCAATGGCCTTACAACGAAGTTTTATGATACCTACTTTTATCTCACTTATATTTCAATTTATAACCGTGTTACTTCTACGAGTCAACCTTCAGCCCAACGTTAGACCATCTCCCTACCATCATCGCAATCATTTCAGCGTATGGTTTCCTAATCCTCTGAATGTTCATCAGCCCATTACTCCCTTAAGTAGCGCTTCGAAGAGTACCTACCTAAAATTAACTTCCTCTTAGGTTCAGCGAACTCCTGCTTCCATATCTTCACTTACAATTTTATAAACTGATTTTCAGCAATCTTTTCTTTCGTAGCAAAGAATGTATTCAGCATGAAATCATATCACTAACTGTTTTTGGAGTTTATTTTCGAATTTCGAATTAAATTGCTAAGATCCATTATGGAATAAATTTCATACGTCCTAAAACCCTAATTTAAGTTGTATAATGGTGTTGTTCTCATTGTTTATCTAAGGCCGGCCGCACACCGGATACGGCACGGCACGGCGCGGCGCGACGTTTTGCCTTAAGGCGCCTTATGCGACGTGGTTTGTATTGGTTTGAATGGAGGTGCCGCACACTGCATCGGGCACGGCAAGGCAAGGCGAAGCAGCGCCGCACGGCGCTTTGTACTGCCTTGTCAATTTTCGTCCGTCGGGCAAAAGGCTTCAGACAAATCGTTCTGCGCATGCGCGGGGATCGCCGCCACGTGCAGTGCAGTGATAGCGACAGGCGAAAGTAGGCCTGGGCGATATTGATAATTCAATATCGGGACACGATAATTTTAGCATATCGTCAGGTGGCGATATCGATAACTCATATCGTGACGATAAATATCGTCTTATCGTGCCCCGATATTTTATCGGGGCACAATAAATATCGCGATAAATATCACGATAAATATCGCGATAAAATATCATGATATCGCGTCCCGATAAAATATCACGATATCGCGTCCCAATAAAATATCCCGATATATTATCACGATAATTTATCACGATAAATATCACGATAAAAGATCGTGATATTGCGCTCGTTCAAATATCGCGTAAACGCGCCCGATGAATTATCGTGATATTGCGCCGGTTTATCGTGTCGGAAAAAGACAGCCGTTGGGTTGGCCTTCGCTTAAGCTGGAGCAAGTATGTTTGAAGACTTACTATTCTGCTATCTGGTAATTCAAATTCTCGACAGTTCTCTCTCTCTCTCTCTTTCAATTTCAGTGGTCCGATAGTTTATAGGTGACGTCTTGTTCAAATTTTGGAAGGAACTGAAAACAACTGTTTGTATGTACATTAGTGTATATATTGTCTGAGAATTTTATTTAGCAGATAGCAGAATAGTAAGTTTTCAAACGTACTTGCTCCAGCTTAAGCGAAGGCCAACCCAACGGCTGTCTTTTTCCGACACGATAAACCGGTGCAATATCACGATAATTCATCGGGCGCGATTACGCGAAATTTGAAGGAGAGCAATATCACGATCTTTTATCGTGATATTTATCGTGATATTTTATCGGGGCGCGATATCGTGATATTTTATCGGGAGGCGATGACGTGATATTTTATCGCGATATTTATCGTGATCACGATATTTATCGCGAAATTTATCGTGCCTCGATATTTTATCGGGCACGATAAAATATCGGGGCACGATAAGACGATATTTATCGAGCAACGATATATCGTCAATTTTAAAAACTCGAAATCGGATTGGCGATAAATTAAAATATCGTGATATTTTACGATATATCGATATATCGCCCAGGCCTAGGCGAAAGTGGTGGGTTCTAGTATTGCTTAGTTGTTGTTGTTCGACAAGAGAAAATGGCAAGCCAGGAGGATGATGGGGTCTCTGTTGATGTTGCCAGTGTTGATGTTGATAGGCTGTTGTTCTGGGTGCAAAACAACCCACCTATTTATAATTCATCTATGAAGGAGCACCATAATGTAGACATCATAGCAAAAATGTGTAGTGATATTGGAAAAGAGCTTTAAGATCCATTAACTTGACGAGGTACCACAACGCTATAACAGTCGCCTCTTCTTCTTCTTCTGCGTTCATTTTCACGAAATATGCAACAGACTACAAACAGACTTCACAAAATATAATACAAACTACACACACTACTTCACTTGTCAGTGTACTTAACGCCACTGAAAGCGACGGTGCTCAAGTCGCCTTGCCGTGCCGTACCGTATGCTGCTCTTAGCCATCGGGCAAGGCACGGCGAGGCGAGGCAAGGTGAAAACGTCTCGCCGCGCCGTGCCTTAGACGGTGTGCGGCCGGCCTAATGGTACTATTTAAATTTGCTTTTTCCTTCATCTTCCGGAGTTAGGAACTTAGCACCTAGACTTGAACTCGATCCCTAAGTTTGTATTCTTTACAGATATTCGATAATCATCTATAAATACGTCACACCTTGGCCTTCGAACATACTCGTTTCCTCAGTTTCAATTCAATCTTCACCCAATATTTAGCTTTAACCGCCAAAGGACAAGCTGCAAATGTTTCTGTCCGACATGATACCTTAAAATTAAGCCAAATTGAAGAGTTCAATTCTGGGGTAGATACTTATCTTTTAGCGGAGGGATCGTTCGGGGAGTAGGTGCCTTGTTTTATCTTTAAGATGAGGAAAGAAATCGGCGGAATAAATGAGAGATACACTTCGCTACGTTTTACTATATTTGAATTGTATTTAATGACAAAAGAGACTAAATCGAATTGAAATCATGAAAAAAGTCTCGAGCTGCATTTAAAAATTATTGTGATGGACGGACGGACGGCGTAGAGAGCCCAGGGGTTCACAGTTACATCTTACCCGAAGAGCATATTACTGCACATCTAGGGCTCTTCTCATAGCATTCTAGTAGCAATTCGGATTCCGCGGGAAAAAAACTGCCTCATTGAGTTTCAAGCCGAACTCGCAGTTCGGAATTCCACTTGTTGCTTGAATTTATTGTGGCTCCTTAGTAACAGAAAAAAATAAAGATATTCTTAGGTTCCCCGGGGCAATCATCATTACGACTGAAGTGATTTGGATTTGGTAAGTAAGCAGATAAGTTACTGCAGGTACTACTACTTTGGTGAGTAAGCAGGTATTGATAGCTTCCTCCCGAGGCTCCACGAGAAGTTCGTGCAATCACAACGTAGACAGTGGGGTCAAACCAAACAGGGATAGAATTATCTCTCCTTTGGATGCTCTCAGTGCCCAAACTGAACCGGGCCCTCAGGAGCCTCAGTGCCCCTACTGAACAGGGGCCCTCACCGCCAGAATGAAAAAAAAGGAATATGATGATGATCATTTACCAAGAATAGTTTTAAGGAAAACACACCTTACTCCATATTTTATACCCTTCAACAATTTACGCACAACACCAAGTTCGACACACTAAGGCAGTAAAACCTTTCATTTACAAGAAGGCCAGTAAAAGTATATGTGAAACATTGTCGCAAAACACATCAGAATATTTTGACCTCTTTACACGATTGCTCGCAGAGAAAAATTATGGAAAATTTCACGGCCACTAGCTCCTAAAATACCAGGTCCAAATAGGAGTATGTATTTTAGTCCCATTAGGTAATCTCTTTTGAATTTAATCGCATTCACTGACGATATCGATACATGATAGTATTGTAACTACCACCTTTGCCTCTGTCTTTCGTCAGCACATCATACGCTTAATTAGTCACCGGAGTACGAAGATATTCATGGCTGCCGCAAATTTCTACGCAGATACACCGGACGTTTTGTGTGGCAGAAGGGATGCAAGCTCTTTGAGATTGAAGGAGATAGTGGTGCGTCAAAAAAGGTAATGTTGAAGGTTCTTGTTCACAAATTGTAACAGAGGAGGTGTTTTTCGTGCTTACTGAGTCGCTGTCGCGGAGAATAAACCCAATATTATCGCGATTGCCGCAATGTTGGTACGCATTCACGCGCACAGGTGCAAAGATTACACCAGAGGGATTAAATTCGACAAGAAAATATCATTTGACTTGACCACTGAAAGTTCTAAGATGGCTTGATTGTGAAACTAGCTAACACACCTGACCAGAGATCCGGGTTCGAACCCCGTCAAGTCAAATGATATATTTGTACCCATGCGCGTGACTAACACCATAGAGGCGAAATGACCATAGCTGTCGACGCACCCTATAAATCTAAACCTACCTTTCACCATAGAGTAAGTATGCTATACTTACTCTAAGTATTAATACTTACTCTATGCTAACACCAAATCATTTGTGCATCCTTCGCAGAGAAATTGGTTTAAAAGAAACTAAGTAGGTATGTACTACAATAGGCTTAAATCTCGGCACTCTAATTCAACTCTAATTATCACGGCAACTAAAAATTCAGGATAATAAGGGGATCAAGTAGGAGCGGTGGAAAAAGTACTGGGTTCCTATAACAAGGGTACGGATTCGAATACCGACAGTAAAGTATATTTTTCAATGAAATACCGATCACTACTTTCACTACTTGGATGCTGTACGGAGAGCACTTCAGCAGCAATACTCCGTCCGTCGAATAGGACGTTCAATTATAGACTCCTCGGTTCCATTCGTGAAAAGCGGGCTAATGCCGATACCGGGGTTCTCTTCGCCCTTCCATATCTATCCTTGTTCCCATTCCCTTGTCAACCAACCCACCTAGCCTCTACGGCGCAACGACCCTTCCGTTACCAACGTGGTCTCACTCCGGTTAGGCCACATCTCGAATACGCCGCGAGCATTTGGGACCCTGCACAAAAAGATTGAAGTCGCTAAATATATTTAAAAAAAAAGGAAAGTCACATGCTTCATTAGAACTGTTACGGACAAACAGATTGTAATGCAGCAGATGGAACAACAAAGTGGGGAGCTGCCAGAGACTTGGAGGCTACAAGCTACGCTTATATTACATGAAAAATTCAGATTGGGTGAGTTTCAGCATAATAAGTAATTTTGACCCCGCACTGACGGAAGGGAAGTAATAAGAGAGCTACGCTGCCGAACTGATAGGCACAAAAATTCCTTCTTTCCAGGCACCGTTGGTGACCATAACAAAAACAGAACGTGACACTAAGACATCCCGTTAGAATATAGTTCACCTTCGTCCTCTGCCCTTCCCTTTACGTGGGTGTTGTCCTAACATCTCCTGCCATACGCCCCTGCAGCGGCTCGCAGCGTTGGCTCTAGATGTAGATGAAACTACTTACTTGACCGCAATGACGTAAATGACCTTAGACCTCAGGATGCCTCCCCAAATAATCTACCAACCTACCTCAGGTTAAAAAAGTGAGGTAAATTAACGCGAAATTAGTTTTGAAACCTCACAATTAGTCCTTCTGTTACTCAGCTCCTCCTCCACTACGTGACTCCCTTTAGTGCACATCCCTTCCACGGTATTTTAACTTCCAATAAGCACTTCAACGCTATTGCCGGCTCCGGTGATACGAGGTAAAGTCATCGCCTGCTAATCCGAAGGTCGCGGATGAAAGTGCCACCTGGGGGAATTTTTCAGCAATCAGGACATGGGTATTTGCGTTCATCCGTTATTACTTGTCGAAACGCCCAGTGCAAAAGGCCAGTAGAGCTGTTTTCGGGTTTGTGGAAATAAATAAATAGACGACGGAGATTAGGAGAGAAAAGAACGATGATGAAAACTCTGATAGGATTGGAAGGACGTATATAACAAATTTTGCGCCACAGCAACCTACTGAAAACAACGATACAATGGGAAATGAATGGGTAGAAATAAAGTTGAAAACTTAGGATGTAATATGTCAGGCAAATTATGGACGTCAAAGTGAAGAATTATGCTGGAAATGAGTGGTTGGCTGGTAGACGAGTGGAGTGGTGAGGTGCAGCAAACCAATAATCCCATTGATGACTGCTGAGGACGATGAAGCTCAAAGTTTCCCATCCCAGCAGCCCCACTCCCTCCTTTCTCGCCATGCGCACACCTTCTACCCAAGACATAAACTCCGCACTGCTCTCCCCATCAACGGCACTCCACACGAGGGCATCACCCTAAATGTAATAAGCCTGTAAACAGGACATAAACTTCGTCACCTCCACTAGATTTATTGTTTCCATTTTCCACCGCCAATTCCCCAGGGATCAAGTTGGTATCACTACTATTAAGGTAATCTACTGGTTAAGGTAAGTTTAAATGGAAGTTGGTAAAACTTCACTAGTCTTTATAAGTGCAGGGCACTAACTACCTACACAATTTTTTCTTCATCTCAGGGTACGCCCTCCCCCTCTCCATTCCGTCCATAAAACCCTTGGTCTTTCTTCCCCTTCCCAACTTACTCAACATCCTCCCCTCCATCACGGTCTTAAGCAACCCTCCGCCCTTCATAACCTCTTCCAACAACCTACTTTGCCTCATCCGTATCTAAACCATGAGTTAATTACCTTTCCTCACCCCCCTTACCAAGCGCTTCGTCGTTTGTCACTCTTTGCGTCCACCGCACATTTTCCATCCTCCTCCACACCCACATCTCAAACACCTGCATCCTATTCCCTTCTACGAATCCCTGTTTCCGCACCATACAACGCTACACTCCATATCAAACTCTTCACCAGCCTTTGATTTAGGCACTAGGCTTCTCATCCCGAGAGTTCGGATTAAAATCCCGCCAGCGGCAGAGTTATTTTTAGATGGAATCCCAATCCCAACTTGTGTGCTAATGGAGAGTACTTCTGTTAGTACTCCGTCCATCGTATGAGATGCTTAAATGTGGATTTAATGGCTCCTACCGTTGAGAGTAGGGTAATGCCAACAGCGGGTTTCTCTCCATTCAATCACCACTACCCAAGTAATCCTTCCCGTATAAAGACTTACCCGCCTTTACAATATTGTACAAAATACCTCAGTTTTCGTTGCCCCCAAATTGCCGATCAACCAACGAAGGGTCCCGAGGTTATGCAGACTCGAAATTAGCCCAGCGAATTGTGCGACTAAAGTGACTTTTTAATTAGGAGCTCTTCCAATACTTTTCGACAGAAACCATTTAACACATCCCTACGTAAATCCTGACAACGTTGAGTTCATCGATGGAGAACCTCATGCTAAATTATAAGGATTCCGGCTTGGGGAGCGCGATTTAAAACTGAATATTATTAAGCGTAAACGAAGAATTCAGAATTGCAGAAAACAACTGGAAAGGCACATGCAGAGAAAAATAAAACATAAATTTATTTTAAGGAGAATGACCCGTCTACCTACTGCAGTCTTCATGTGTGTCAATATATATAGTAATAATAATATTATTGTTCAGTGGCAAGCCACCAAGAACAAATACAGAGTTTATTGTTGTCCCATCATAGTCGAACAGTATGAAAAAAGATTAAAAACTAAATACAATACAAAAATGATGTATATAATGTCTATGGAGAGCATAACCTACCAATAACATTTTCATTTCTTGTAATTCAAAATATATTTCAACATTTACCAACATACGCACTAATAACAGCAACTTTTGAATTGAAGCAACGAAGTACGAAGGGAATAGCATGCCGTCCGCTAAGGCACTCAGCCCGATTCGGGGTCACTCCACATCTGCCCACAATCAGCCGAAGCTCCGTAACGATTTGCAGTCTAGTCATGAAATAAATATCACTAGACGTGGAAAACATGGTGCGCAACCTTTTCTGAGAAACATTCTCACCCTTTTCGTCTGGTTTTCGGCATTCAATCCTCTTTTTCTATATTTTCTCCTCAAACCTTGTTTCCGGAGCAGCTATTTGTGGCTATCCCTCAACGATGTTTCCATAAAACACAGACAAGGTGCCTTGTCGGTGGAGAAAATTTAGGAAAATAAAATCTGTACTTCTGACAGCAAGCTTCATTTTACCGTTCGTCGCATACGAGCAACTGAAATTTTCCACCAACTAACACAGGTAGTGCGTTTGCAATAACATTTAGCTGCCGGAGTGCATTTGCGTGTACGTTTTCTCGTTGGCTTTTTTAATATCCCTGGCGAGTTAAACTTCACCGTAAATCTACACGCATTTAATTCTAGATTTTCTTCATGTGTTGCAAAAATTTAATACGACCATTGGAGCAATAAGAAAGTTAGCTGGGAATGTGGAGGGAGAGAGAGAGAGGAATATCCTGTTGAAAAGCAATGGATAAGAATTAAAAAAGCTCTCTTATCAACAGCAAATGATACCATTGGCAAAGTTAAACTAGAAAGGAATGCAGAATGGTTCGATGGTGAATGTAAAGTTGCAGTAGACGAGAAAAATAAGAACAGATACATTATGCTTCAAAGGGAGACTAGATTAACGAGAGAAAAATATCGACAGAACAGGAAAACAGCTGATAAACTACAGAAAAGAAAAAGGAGCATTTGAAAAATATGGTAGAAACTGTAGAGCAGCTCAGCAATGAAAATGAAAGCAAGTAGTTCTATCAAGCAGTAAAACATATGAGCAAAGGATATCACCCAAAACTAAACTCATGTAAGAACAAAAATGGCGAAGTCATAGGGGAGGAGTACCAGATAATAGAAAGATGGGCAGAATACATCAACGAACTAACTGCTTAATAAGGAAGTATCCTCAGAGATCGAAGAGCACCCACTAGTTCATAGTGCAGAGCAGGATGTACCCATCCCATCTATAGAGGAGGTAACTGAAAGTGTGAAAAGGCAAAGAAATGACAGGGCACCAGGAGAAGATGGCATATCAGCAGAATTGATAAAAAATGGAGGCCCAGAACTAATGGGAGCACTACACCTACTGGTCTGTAGTATTTGGAAATCAGAGGAGCTTCCAGAAGAGTGGATAACTGGATTGATTTGCCCAATATTTAAGAAAGGTGATAAGTTGGATTGCAATAACTATAGAGGCATTATGTTACTGAATGTAGCATATAAAATCTTCAATAGTATTCTCATGAAACGAATAAGTATCTATACCGAAGACATTCTAGAATAATATCAGTGTGGTTTTAGATGTGGAAGAAGCACCATTGACCAGATATTCTGAGACAAACAATGGAGAAGTGCTACGAATACAACGTTGATTTGCATATACGCTTCATTCACTTTCGTCAAGCTTTTGACAGTGTGAATAGGAGAGAAATGATCCATGCTCTGAAAGGTTATGGTATTCCACAAAAGCTGGTTAATTTGGTTGAGATAACACTGAAGGAATTCCAATGAAAAGCCTTTGTTTTGGGTAGAACAAGCAGCGCTTTTGAAATGACCTCAGGGGTAAGACAAGGAGATGCTCTCTCAGCTGTACTATTTAACTTGGTTATGCACAAAGCAATGAAAGAATTGAAATTAAGAAGAACTATTGTTTATAAATCCAAACAAGGTTTTGCATATGCTGATGACATAGCTCTGATAGCAAGAAGTGTGAAGGATCTTAAAGAAATGTTTGCTATCATTGAAGATATTGGGAAAAGAATGGGCCTCAATGTAAATGAAGATAAGGCCAAATACTTGAAAATGTCTTCTTCACAGGACAAACGAGAGCTACAAAACCTAATTATTGGGAATAACGATTTTGAGGGCGTCAGAAAATTTACCTACCTTGGAGTAATAGTAAATAATGAAAATAAGGTCTCTGAGGAGATAAATCAAATGGTAATGCAAGGTAACAAGGCCTATTTTGCAAATTTACCCCTCCTCAAGTCAACTCTTCTGTCCAGGAAAACTAAATTGAAAATTTATAAAACATTGATAAGACCAGTAATTACATATGGAGCTGAGACATGGGTCCTATCCAAACAAGATGAAGAAATATTAAGATTTGAAAGGAAAATAATAAGGAGAATCTATGGCCCAGTAAAAGAAGGAGAAACGTGGAGAATAAGAATGAAATATGAAATAAATGAAATATTGGAAAAGAATGATATAGTTAGGTTCTCAAAGTCATTGCGACTGTCATGATTGGGCCATGTTAAAAGGATAGAAGAGTATAGAATGCCCAAATTGCTAATAAATAGCAAGATGGAAGGGAGTAGGAGGAGAGGAAGACCACGCAAAAGGTGGCTGCAAAATGTTGAAGAGGACCTGAAGGCAATGGGGATTGGAAGATGGAGAGAGAAAGCAAGAAGGAGAGCTGAATGGGGGCATATAACTGAGGAAGCCAAGCCCCACACCGGGCTGTAGAGCTGTGGAAGAAGAAGAATTTGAGCTATAAAATTGACCTATTTTTAGAAAAGAAAAAGCTCGGTTCCGAAGGAGCGGAAGGTAAAAAAAATAGAGAATCACTCAATAACAAGAAAATTTTTGGACCCAAAAAATATTTGCTTTATCTTGTCTATCACGAGAAAGATGAGAGAAAGCAGAACGTATATGCCTACCCAACACCACTTTTAGAACCATAGGAACGATTTATATTTGAACCAAAAAATGAGGCGGCGCATAGATTTCCTTGGTGCAGGGTAACTTTGGTGCATAATGGTAATAGTCAAGTGCCATCGATGTCCAAATTTTCGGTTCCACAGAATTTTTCATGAGTTTGAAACATTTATTTTTTTACCTAAAATTACTGCGGAAAAGGTGAGGTTTCTCGTAAGCCATGCGAGATATGTGATGACATGTGAGGCCGATTCTTTATTCGGCTATTCGGTTCTAATTTTCGTTTGTGTACATGTAGTATCATTTTGCAATCTTATGCTGGGGAAACTCATAACTATTACTGCATATGTGCTCACGCTCAATTTGAGTGTTTAGAGATATTTTATTCCATCAGTTATTTGACTCCTGCAGAAGACAGAAAGAATTAATTAAAATTTCAAAATAGTGGCCGCTGATAATTGAGTATAGATTCCTTCCTTCAGCATATCTCCCACTGTGCCCCTACCTCATCCCATGCGAGACACCCGAGAGCTTTCATCCCTTCTGCTCTACTTGACCTCAGGTGATATTTACCCTTTATAAAATTTCTAGATTTGAAAGTAGACTGTTGTGCATCCCTGATAGTCTTTAATCCTTTTCTACATTAACTTTTTGAGCTCTAAATTCTTTCGCATAAATATTTTAAAGACAATCGATATGCACATCTGTACCCCTTTGAATCGCTTCAGGTAATTTCAGTGATCAGAATGAGAAGTTGCTGGCTGCTAGCTAGAATCGTCTTTAACTGGAAGTGGATATGAAGAATTCAATCACAATGCGGCTAATTTCCAATCCAATCTTTCATCGATGAACTGAGCTTAGATGACAATATTTCTTTTAGCAATTCTGGCAAAAGCCACGAATAGACCTAAGAGATCCAAGCATATTTCTGGCGATTCTGAAGAAGGTAATGATAAAAAATATAATGCAGAGTTTCACTGTATGTGGTACGTGAAGCTATGTTAACCCTTTAAGTGCCAAAGTCGCTGTGAGCGACGCTGCCAAATATTCTCGAAAGTGCCAGCGTTGCTCTAAGCGACTTTTGTGTCGATGGCTATAATTGTTATCAAAAATGGAATAATTCTCATTTTTACGGCCTATTCTCCTTTTTTGTACCTTACTATATAATTTGATTTACTTTTTTCTTATATTGATCCGACTTTGGAATTTATACGCTCATTCATATTCTGCCAAATTAATTATGATATAATTTTGTCTTTCATTTTAAACGGGCCTTTTTATTTCATTTACCATTGCTCAAAAACTACTCATCGTCAAAACTCTATGTAGTTTGCATAATAATGAAGCATTATCAAATGGGAATTTTTAAAACTGCCTGGTATAGCGTAAGAATTTTTCCAGTGTCTCAGCAGTGTAGGTCCATTTCTCTCGCGACAGACACGCGGAGCTATCGGAGAGCTATCGCGACGGACACGCTGAGTCTTTGAGATATTTGCCCCCCTCATTTGGGGACCTGAGATTATATAAAGAGGGGGACCTCGTATCATCATACTATGAGTCAGAATTTTCAATAAAGTGACATGCCGAAATGCGAAGCGTTGCATCTTAGGTCTATTGCTCCAGCGACAGAATCTCGGAGCGTCCTTGAAACATCTGACCACCTCATCTGGATAGATAAGAACTTGAAATCCTCCGACAATGAGTCAGACTTCTCGAATGAGGGGACGTTGTTTACTGCGGAAATGCTGAGTGCTGCATCGGCTAACTATCCTCTTTGTGAGCCGTAAACAAAACGAAAATTAGTCCCCTTCTGCGTCGGAGCGGATTCGGAAGTCCCTACTGCCCGACGGTGTTTGCGGTTGATCTTATACAATTCTTACGGCCAGTGTTTAGTTTATTTCATCTCTTCTTCACTGAACTTCTGCTGAAGCTGATGGTCACCGAAACCAACAGATATGTACAACAGCACCTTCAGACAGACAAACACTTATCCCCTAATCATAGAGCGAGTTCTTGGAAGCCAACGACAGTTGCAGAAATAAAAGATTTTATAGCTTGTATACTGAACATGGGCATAATTACTAAACCAAGCATGTACAGCTATTGGTTGAAAAAGAGATCTTTGTCAACTCCTCGGTCCCTACACATGTTCTCTCGTAACAGATTTCAGTTATTGCTGAGGTTTTTTCATCGTTTAGACAATTCTAAACTCCCCAGTCCTAATGATCCATCTTATGACCCATTTGCCAAATTCTAGTCAATAGTTGATCACGCCAATCGTATCTTTTGACATTACTATAATCCCCACCAACAATTGAGCATTGATTAGAGTTTGGTTGGTACCAAAAGTGACAGTAGATTATTGCAGTATTTGCCAAATAAACACCATCATCGTTGGGGAGTAAAATTTTGGATGATGTGTGATGCAGTCTCAAATTACTGTTTTGTATTCTATGCCTATCTTGGTGCAAAAAGTAAGTCAGACAAAGAAGGTGTGAAAAAAATGGTTTAGCCTCGACTGTAGTAACTAAATTGCTTACCATAGGAAATTATACGAATAAAGATTACCATATCTTTTGTGACAATGTTTTTAGTTCTATTCCCCTGGCTAGGTATCTCTACTCAGTTGGAACATATATTACAGGAACACTTCGTAGAAATCGAAAATTTATCCCTCACCAGATTCTACAAAAGTTCAATGAGGGAGAGGCAAGATTTTTAGAGATGACTTTCTGTTACGGTGTGGATTTAGGGAAAAGAAATCCCAAAAAAGCAGGTATTACTACGTAGAACCTCATTAGGTTCAACAATGTCAAAAAGAAACATGGCACCAGTTTCAAAGCCAGATATCATATTGGAATACAACTGATATAGGGGACGCATAGACATCTGATATGATGTTTTACGTGTATTTGGATGAAAGAAGAACACTAAAGTACTGGAAGAAGGTTGTATTCAATGTCCTATCGAGAATGTTGCTAAATGCATATATTCTGTATTAGGAAAATCTTTTAGGTGCGAACAAACCAATGTCTCGATTGAACTTCAACACATCCATAGTAGAAGAGTTTGCCTGAGAATGGCACGAGGTTAGAACAAATCCGGCGATAAGGAAATCCTCCAGGTCCCTCTCACGTATATGGTGTAAAGATGCTTCCAGAAAGAGAACTTAGATTGTGTACGGAGTGCTCAACACCGGAAAGAAAAATCAGATCGCAAACAGTATGCGTGAGATGTGACAAAGGGCACATCGATGTCGATTGCCCTTTGTCGTCGAGAAGTCGATTGACAAGACGTGTCAATAGCCACAATTGTTAATAAATAAATATATTTATATTATTTTATTATGATTGCATTTCTTGTATGATTATCGAATGTTTTTCACTGTTGATATCTATTGATATGTCTTTAGTGTGAATGCCGTTTGTGCTCATTTTCTGTAGGTTATGGAGTTTTATTTTTTTATATTTACGCAATATTTGACATAATTCATGCTTTTTTCCTTATTTCTTTGTTTTTCTAAAAATAATAATTTTTGGTTTTATATTTTCCACATATAATACTTCAAAAGCCATATTGAAGAAAATAATTTTTTTCTAGTATAATTGTTATAGTTAAGAATTTTAGTTAATAATTTTACTGCAATAATATTTAGTTTAATTGATTCAAAAATCACTGCTTACAAAAGAAAAAAGCATTAACTATACCATGTAAAAAATTTAGCTAATTATTATAGTGTTTTTCACCTTCGACATACATTGATAGAGGTATGTCTCTAGTTTGAATGCCGTTTGTGTTCATTTTTTGTACGTTATGAAGTTATCTTTTTATTCAAATATTTTTGCAATATTTGGCATAATTATTGCTTTATCTCCATATTGATACGTGCTTCTTTAAATAATAAATTTATGTTTTATATTTTTGCCATATATAATATTTCAAAAACCAGTTTGAAGGAAAGAATTTTATTTTCTAAAATAATTGTTAAAATAAAGTTATTTTACTGTGAGAAATAATTTTGCCTAATTTATTCAAACACACTGCTTACAAAAGCAGACTATGTTTAAAATACCTTGCAAAATTTTCAACAAATTATTATAAATAATAATGATTTTACAGATATTTGTATCAAATTCTGCATTTCTCAATAAAATAGCCTCACTCAAAGGGTTAAACTAAATACGCCATATTTACTAGTTTTTTTTAAGATTTATTCCGCTAACACATCCCGAAATTTTAAGCACCCTAAAATCTCTTTCAATAAATTGAAAAAAATACTGAAAGCATTACAGAAACTGCGCGACACACTGTTACTGTAACCAGTGTGAACTTACTGAATGTATTCTTATATTCTTATTAATATTACGGTAATCTACCTTTTAGGTAGGTTTAAATGGGTGTGAGTAAAAAGTAATGTGAGCGTTCCATAATCCAACAAATGTTTAGCAGAAAAACGTTTCTGGTAACAAAACGAGTCTCTTCTTCATCGCTACAGTCGTTATTGAGGCACGTTTATTGACCAATTGGAACGAATTCTCTACCTCTTCCCTAAATGAGGTATGGAATTGATGTTTCATTAAAGGATTTAATCTACTCTAGCTTTCACGGTTGACTTAATTAATGACTGTTATTTTACGCAATTTGGAAAGAAATACTGTGAGGTCAGAAACATTTATTCCCAAACAAGTTTTTAACTTTCATTCAAATTCACACATTGCTTAAGTGACAACTCGCTTTCTAAAAGTATATTTATCTAATACTAAGACCGCGACTTCCCATGCACTCCACTGCGTCTTCGCCAAAAACGCTAGTATTACAGTTACAGCCCAGACAGCACATACAATTTTGTATCCGTATACGATGGTGGACAATTAGGATACAAGAAAGTCCATATGCAATGTTCGCAAGAGAATTTTATGAATATGCAAGCACTAGTTCTCGAGAGAATGAGCATACATTTTAAGTTTACCCTTGCACATAACATGCAGAATTAAAAAACGTAATTAATTCGCGTACTTCTTTGCAAGAAGCCTAAATATCTTCAAGCGATACTAGTATCCGTTCGTGCATAATTGGTACAGGATACTAGTATCTTGTCCTGACAGGTCTTGTACACGGTGCGATGGAACTATTTGCAGGCGCGGAGGCTCACTTTGGAGCGGTCACCGACTCGTTCGCCGTTTGTTTACATTATGATGTTAGAGTTTGTGACTGTGCTCCCCAATACATTAGTCGGAAATCAGAAGTATTTTCTTACATATAATTTTAAAACAGTTGTGTGAAGCATAGTGAAGCATATGAAGTATCCGAAATACATTCGTGTTTCGGGTAGTTGTAGTGAAAAATAGGTTTTTTGTTTTACTCTGGTGGCATTATTTTTCATGCATCGTTATTTTATTTTGTGTGTTATTTTGTGTGATTTAATGTTTAACAATCTACAGATATTTATTTTACCTCAATTAAACCCATGCTATCCAAAACCTCATGAAACATGTAAACTTTTACGATAAAGTATGTTTCCAAAAAGAAATATACGCGTCTGACTTGGCGGACACCCTCGCCTACAATGAACTCGAGGTCCCCCATTAATTTCAGCCTATTACGCACGTCACGGTATCTGTCATACTCAGTTGTACACATGCCTTACATGATGTTTCAAGAACGTGTAAGCCATGAACTCATTTTTTTCTCTTGCGTAACTCAGACTTCTTCCCGCCTCAGTCGTTTCTTCTCCCCAAACCCTCTGCCCCGTTCCAATCTCACCGAAGTCGTCGCCAATTCTCCCTTCACAGACTACCGCGCTCCAGCACCCCGTCATCACCAAACGTTTCCCAGCCCGTACTTCCCCCATTATTCCTTCGAACTGTTTGCAGAACCCATATTTAAGTACTTCCCTACGGTTATCCCTCGGCATGTGCACTTGTGTTACCACTCTATTCACCGGCTCGGTTTTTCCGCTGCTTTAAGTACTCTGCCCCTTACATCCTCTATATTTACTGCCTATTTCACGTTTGCCATCGTCCCCTCCATTGAAAATCAATGCAAAAATATCGCTTCATTTGTCCCATTATTCCTCCTACACTCCTCGCGCAACAACATATTTTCTACTTTTTCATTATCCAGCTCTTTCTTTCTCTAATTCCAACTCTTGCGCCCAGCATCGTTCTGACGTCACTCATCCGCATTCTGAACGTTCTTTTCTTTCGTAATTCTGCAATATGGAATAGTTGGTGATAGTTTTAGTTTAGTAAGAACGGAAAATGTCGATGAATTATCCCTGAAATTCTAATAGTGAAGCCTACAACAGTAAAGTCCTGAATGAGTATTTTAAACGAAGCTGAGATGCATAAAGTTGTCAAAAAAATTCAAAAGAAGATAAACAGACAAAAAACGGAATACTTCAATGATCCGAAGAGAAAGTCGGAAATTTAAAAAAGTTTGAGAGTTCAATGACTCAGAATTACAAGTGATTGAACAAGAATAAATTGAAATATGCGCAAATCCATGACGAATCAGATATAAAAAAGATTGAGTCCTGCATTGCAGATGTGGTCAGGAATAACACCGAAAAGATAATGAAATCCAGGAAAAACTGAAATGTCAAGAAAGTGCTGCTCTTCAGCTGAAAGTATGCGGTTTTTTCTTTGAACAAGGGTCGGAAGAATATAAAAGGTGTCACTATTTATCAAGAACATAGAATTTGATGACAGAATATTGGGCATAAGAAGTCAACTTTCATCACAGAATTTCTTTATGTGGCAGTGGCAGAGGATATTTGCAATGCAGAGTTAGAGGAGAAAATACCTGACATGGGAATTGGAACAGATGGACATTTGGAGGCAACTTTTGAGCAGGACCAGAGAGAAATGCGCATAAAGATTTGGATAATCATCACCAAATTCCGCGTGCCACCCTATGCCTCAATACGACTTTGCGATTCCCTATTGTTCTTACTACCCTTGAAAAACAATTTACAGGAAGTGGTGTGACCCAGTGATATGAAGATGGACACTGGTATTTATGGATTGACAGTGATTTTGTTTACTGTACACCCATCCATTCCGTTGGCGCTCATTACCCAGAGACACCAACCCGCTAACCGAATACCTTCTCCTCTCACCCGGCTATCCTCTCTTCCACTACGATCGGGTACAGATACTCCTTCATATGCCGAAGTCTTTACCTGATGATGACACGAAGTGCTGAAACCAAGATCGCAATTTATAAAATATTTTAGTGGAATCTACCCGTGTTTATTTTCCTCCATGATGGATCGATTCCACATTGTTTACCGCCGGAAATCGTTTATTCCGTTCGCTGACCACTTTTGATTCCGATGTTATCAGAGGCTCAAGCCTTCTGGACTTCCCCATCCATCTATACATAGATTCGGTAATCAACTCCGTGAAGAGCCGATGCATCAATGAAAAGATCGGGAAAAATTTTCAGAGATTTCTCTGAACTAACATCGAGAAGTAAAGGCTGATGAAAGGCTACGATTTTCCACTCTTGAGAAACCCCATATATTTTCTGCAGTGCTTATTGAACAAAGAGGTCACACAAAATGGATGCGCCATTCCGCGTGATTCTGGAAGTCAATTCCTCTATTACATTCGGCTCAGTTTAGTCCTTAATCTGGCTCACGTTAACGGTGATTGCGTTTAATTTTCGTCAAATATAGTTCAATTTCACAGGTAACGTGATGCTTTGTGACTGGTAGGCCGCACCTATTCGGCAAAAAATTATTCCCATGCACACCTGTTCTAGCTTCACCTTCGCCCGTGAGCGTTCACAGTAATGCCTCCACCATTTTATTTTAACCTCCTAGTTGCATAAAGTTACTCAGGAGACAGTAGTAAACAAAGGGCAACGCAAGCGGCAAATTCTTTCGTGGTATTAGCGCGTCATAATCGACTGGACATTTTTGGGTATTGATGATGAGATAAGGGAGGATGATTAAAAAAGAAATATTCTTTAATACTGCTAATATCGATTATTTTTTTGCACTTCATGTCTGTTTAATCAATTTACCAGATTAAAATAAGATCAAGGAACATATATTTGGAAAAATTAGGAAAACCCATTTTATATTTTACACAATTTTGCCTTCGCTATTTACATCATATTTTGGTATGACGTAATAACGGTAATGTTAGCATTGTGTATTTGTACCTGAAGATACGGTGAATTTAAAAAACGCTAAAATTCAAAAAACATTTTCAGGGAGTTTTACCCAAGTGTAGTTTTTATTATCCTTTAGCATTAAAAGGCTCCATCAAATAACGTCTGCAAAAGTTGTCTTCGTGTTTCACCAAATTTATAATAAGGGTATTGTAAAAATAAAAATAGGCGAAATAGCTCCTTCTTGAAACACTGCAGTTCAAGATTACCCGTTGCGTAGCCAATTTTCTCGTTCCTCCATCCCGAAAGCTACGAAAGTTAAATGAAGACAAAAGAAGTGCACGCTGACGTTCGAAGGCTTTGTGCTCTGGCTGATGGTTATGCACGTCTAATTTCCGTGTTTTTTTTGCCGCGAAGGAAAAACGAACGGTCAAAATGTTACCATTCTTTCTGTTTTTTGTGAAAGATCACAATGACGAGCTAAAATCAGGACCTTTGGACCAGAGGTCAACAACCAAACGGTTACGGTTCAGCGAATGGCACTCCGAGGATGCTCTGATGAAGAGGTACATCCGGGTGAAATCGTTATGGATCTTCAGTTGAATACGGCAGAGAGAGCTAGCTTGTGAAATAATACCCTTGAATGAAGGAAAGGATACACGAAAATCTGTTCGCGGCTTTCTCAGGTTGCAAAAGTTTTCTTTGCCTCCCTTCAGCTAGCACGGCAACCAGGTGATATTTCGGTGGAGTGGGGGCCAATGTCACAGATCATTAGTCTCGTCTTACTGCTAATGGGGTGACTGAATCACTAATGATCCACAAAAATTATGTAACTATGTACCTTATTCAAGAGTGCTGAATTTGGAATCATTAGCAATCCATGAGCATCAAAGCACCGTATCTTAAAGGAGGCTGCCGCTTAATAAAACTTAGTTTAATAATTTCGAATCAAAGAGCAATCTGCTGATTGGCCTGGACTTAGACTTGGTCATTGATGAATTGTAGAAAAAACGCACAGCAAAGCGTGCATTTAAGTATAATTGATTTTTGAGAAGGTCAAGTTTATGGAAATGTTTAACAATTTAAGAGTGTAACGTAAAGTAAAAGTATTTTTTTTTAGTTTCAAGTATAGACAAGGTAATGGTGAGAACATGAGGAACAGTCCCAAGATAAAAAAGACACTAGCACAAACGGAAGCGTCAAGAAACCTCGATTGTAAGCTGCAAACATTGCCCATGAGTTCCCGAATGATGATAGTATTTATTACACAGCCAAGGGAATTGTATTGATGATCACGTTCTAAGAAAAAATAAACTGGGGAAAACGTTTAATTAGTTGACATTGTTTAATTTATTAAAACGCAGCCAAAAAATAACCACACAATGAAGTAGGAGTGGTCAACAAACATCGCATCGCATCGATTAGAACGAGTTACAATTCCAAAGAATGAGACATGAGTCGCTAATTTCGGTAAAAACTGACTTGGCCAGGTCGAAGTTTAGAAAGGATTAAAAAAGTTTCCGAGACGAAAGCGCAGGCAAGAAATAGAAAACAGGAGAGTGAATGAAGACTGCAGAAGCTCAAATGTGATACGCATATACTCCCTGAGAGAATATAAATTAGGGCTGGAGCGACTAAGATCCTGGATGAAAAGTTTGGACGCAGGAGGCGCGGAGCACAAGGCTGATGGACTAACGCATTCACATGTAATTGGACCTGCGTTGTTTCGGACGAAATAAATTAATAAACTCTCTGCTTTGGGCTTCTTTCTCGTCAAACTGACCAGGAGCTTATTTTGTAACTCATCTTGCATCGAAAGTTGCGATCTTAAAATACTACTCCGAGGATACTTCGAATACCATTGATTGTCTTTAATTGCTAAGCCAATGATAACTATACGTGAAAGTGAGGCAACCGATGAAATCCACACGGTTGTGTGTTAGTTTTAGACGCAAGAGATCAGAAAAAAACACGAATGCGTATCCTAATATGTCCATGCATAATGTAGTCGAAGCACATGAAGTCTGAGCTTTACACTGAGGTGTCACGGTCGTCAAAATTGGTGGTTCTGTAGCTTAACTTCTATATTCCCCCTTCCTATACCTCCCCCAACAAAGTACAGCAGTAGTTTTTTCAGCCACCTCATACCGTTCTGTTCCTCGGGCACTTGCAATATCAATGTTTAAGGAATTCATTTGCTTGGAAGTGCTTTAAACTACCCCCACTCTCCGGTCTCGTCCGTTAACTAGGGCCTAGGGCAGGGGTCCCCAACCGTATGCCCGCGGGCACCATGGCGCTCGCAAACCGTTTTAGATGTGCCCGCTGCTCATAAAAGCCGCCGCTGCGCTGTACGATTGTACGGCTTTTACGTTTCGGTCTTGACATGAGTAGTGGGGGTAGTGGTGTGAATAGTGGATGCCAGCTTGTGTTGTGTAAGTTACACGTGCATTTAACGTATCTAGTTCATCATTCATTCCTACATGTTCATATTTGGTGTCTTCTACTTTCGTCTTCTACTTAATGTCCAATTATAAATATACCTTGAAAAAAGTAATGGTGCCCGCCACCCCACCGGAATCATAGTATGTGCTCTTAAATGCAAAAAGGTTGGGGACCGCTGGCCTAGGGCATACGCAACCACATGAAGGGGCTTAGAGCTTCAATGGGTCGGGTCGCTTGACCTCGTGAGTGAGGGAAGGTAGGGCTCTCTTCAATGGTTTCCAGATGTTGTCCCCAGTAAGCGGAAGGGGCGCAAGCCAGATTTTGGAGGAAGAATGTTTCTCGGAACCATCAGTACCTTTCGGAGCCTTCAGAGTAAAGATGAGCCAAAGAAAGAGAGAGCCAGAATAGGGCATCGCAAGAGCAATTATTTTGACAGCCGTGCCGGAAGTGAATCGTAATTCATTCCTAATTTTTGTCATCTCCAATGTCATCTGACTTTATATTTGGTAAGCTTAGTCCATCATAAAAGTAAAAACACTGCAAGAAGATGTTCTTCCCAATGATCAAGAGATGATACAGCGAATGTATCATTCCGTGTTTCTTTGCCCTCTTAACGTACCCTTCTTGGAACGACTTGCTTTGCAAGTTTGCAGCTGGGAATTCCCGCGCATCTACAACCACCATAGCCAAAAAGTAACTTCAAAAGATCTGTTGCTGAAATTTTGCAGCAACTTCAAAACCTTTCCAGCACCGCGCGCGATGTGAAAACTTGTCCTTTTCTCATCTTTCAAATGGGATCGAGACATCGTGTAAGCCAGAAGAATTCCCAGAGGGCCTGAGTTTAAATCCCGGAAGTGGTGGACATTTTTAAGGGGAATCAGGATTCCTAATTTATTGATATGTGTAGAGTACTTTACGTATAGAACTCCTTCTTTCGGATAGGGCGTTGAAAACGTAGGCTAATCCCGGACATCAGGTTTCTCTCCAAACCTCCTCCCACTCCCCACTTAATGATACGATCCTACCAAATTATATCCTCAGGAGCGAAAATGACCTTAACTGCCTCCCCAACACTCACACTTTATTTCATCCCCTCTGGCACCTCTAATCTGCTGCATGAATGGTCACTAGGGTGCATTCTTCAAAGATTTTCGTTGCTGCTGAGCTGGGCATCATCAAACGGCTTAGATTCCGATGGGGTCATGATCGCTTATCCTTTATCGATATTGAAATGAGTTTTTCAATGGAAATAAAAACTTCGTGGTATGCATATCAATCGAATACTTTCAATGCCAGTCAAGGAAGTTATTAACCATTATAAATTATACCATTCGCCACCTCCACCAGAAGTAAGGGCTTGCGACGTCGTCGCGTAGCGCGTCACCATGCGCCTAGGGCAGTTATAGGGGGGCAGGGATCGGCGCGCGCGTCGCGGCGCCTGGCTACGCGCTCGCTTCGGCCGCCAATATCTCGAAAATTGCTGAAGAAACGTCTAGATAAATTAAATATTCATGAAAAGGGCTGAAAAATTTGCTTATTCACTCCAAGTCAAGTTTTGGGGGAAATATTCAACTTCTCTGGTCGGATATTTTACCCATGCGGCACGGGTAATCGCACACATGTCGATATAAAACGTCGTTTCTCATCGTAATGAATATTTTGACGGATGGAAATCTTCACTCTTCCAATTTTGCATAAAATAAGACGACACTAATGGTCACCTATCATCACGCAATCCTACTCCCCAATCTTCTCCCCCTGGCACGACCGCTGAAAAGCGAATAGTGTTACAAAATTGGTTTCACTCGCTTCTCTCCCCTACCCGGCTTCTTCTCTACCTATAAAACAGCAGACTTTCATTTGGTACTTAACATTCGCCTACACCGGGGAAATCCACAGGAGAGAAGGACGCCTCGATAGCTTAACTGGTTGAAGTACCCGGCGCAAAATCGAGGGATCCGGGTTCGAACTCCAGTCAAGGCGACTCCGGAAGCCTTACTGATGACACTATGGAGGCAGTTGAAACCAAGTTCACCATCGAAATCTTGATACACTTTTGGTATTTTGCGGCAATTGATTGAAACGCACTTATCAAGACTCAAAATTATCCTTTTACTCATAATCGCTCGAATGATCCAATTTTTTCAATTATTCATTTTAGCATTAACAGATGTTTGGACAAGAGCGCTTTTTTCTGCGTTATCTACACGACTCCCTATCTTCATAACAAATCCATTGCAAAATTCAGCCCACCCACGACACTTATTTACTCCGTCACTGTAATAACCACTTAAGTTACACTTTCCTATCGCACTGAACGTAATAAACTCTTAATGCGTAACCGTAACCTTTCCGGGAATACCTTTATCGGCCCTCTAAAAGTCTAGATTGTATTAATGTAATTTGATTTGCCATTTCGCCATCTAAGAGCTGTTGATACCGTCTCTTACGAAATTCATGCGCCATTTTTGGGTGAAGGTAAATTTGGTCACATATAAATAGACATCGCCCAATTAGAAAAAAAACAAATGAATAGGAATTCGCAAAACCCCAACCACGTTGTGATATGGTGAGACTTAAAGTAGCCCCCGTACTTGCCAGTTGGCCCTGCCAATAAAGATAGCTCTTCAAACATATACATTTTTGTTGTAAGGGTTTTGGAGACCAAAAAATCTTGGACTCTCGGGTTCAATACAATTAATTTGCGCGATTCCTGCTTGAACATTTTTAGGGGCTAAATATAGATTTTACTGTCTTTATTTTTAACTTTTATGGTGGGTCATTGGGGAGTTACGCTTTTTCCGATCTCCTCATCTTCCTAATCATTGAGGCCTTTGCACCACCAACACAGCGTTACCTTTGCCCGCTTCTTCTAAATGTTTCCTTCCAAGAGCTTCTTTATGGAATTTAAGGCACCTTATTCTGGTGAATGGGTTCTCTCATTGGGAAATTCTTCTTTAACTATGGAGGAAAACTTTCGGTAGAACTCGGCATTCAGACCAAGTTCCTTAATTCTTCATGCAGCATCCGGCTAAATTTTCCAACTCCATAGGGGAAATTGTAAGATTGGTAATTTATTTAAAGCCTTTTTCCAAAAGAATAAATTCCGAGCATGGAGTTCCACGTGAGCCAAATTTCAGCCCTCTTCCTTTCCAAAGTGTATTTTAATCCGGCGTGTCACTATGCTGCATCTGATGATGCTGCAGTTGGGACTAAACTGGTGGACCAATGATAAATCATCACCAAAAAGTACATAGCTTCCTTAAGGAGGGGGGAAGGCATCTTTAACTTATGAATCCGAATGAGGCAAAAATAGATTTTTTCCTTAGTATTAATTATACGCTGGTTTCATTGAACTTCAACTTAGGACAATTGACTGAAAATAGCAAAGCCAACGTATTTAATGAATGTATATGCTAACTTATCTTGAATATTTAATTAATACGGTAGCACAAGGGGACAAATATCAGTTCGAAGAGTCATTTGAGGGTTATCCTTTCCTTGATGAATGATAAATGGGATAATATTCAGCACTATTTTTTTCATTTGGATACTCTATCAGATGATTAGTAGCCATTAGACAGTATTTATCCGAACATCCTAATTTCTGGGACATAATCTCACTTTTCTCTCTATAGATGGCTCACCATCAGGCCTCTCAAATTTCCAATACACTCTACCCCTTCTTATATCATCCAAAGCTCCTATTCTCTTCCTCTTCCACGTTTCCTCAGCTTTCTCCTCTCAATATCTCTTCAACATGCTCTCGCCTCTAAAAACGTCCTCCATCCATCCTTTCTGCCTTCTCCGAACCTTCTCCAATTCCGTCCTGACATTACAAACTTCTGATTTGCTGGTATTATGCCATTATTACCCTTGAATGAAAAGTCTAATAGTTTTCTCCTACCTTTTCAGCATATCATACCATCAGAAAAAATAGTCGTCTAATTTTGGACCACGATGAATGTTAGGAAGCTTAGAAACTCAGGAAATATGGAAAATATAGGGTTTCACGAGGTTAAATTGAAGGATAGCAGAAGCTATCGAAACCATAATTAAAGAGAAATTCATATTGGAGGTAACAAGAATCACCGTGGAATGCCAGCAAATAAAAAAAACTAGGGAACTAGTGTGCTGAGCAAGTGAGCAGGATGATATTAATCGTTGAAATAAGAGCAAAATTAACGAAATAACTCGTGAGCGAGGGTTCGATGCACGACAGTAACCATTGAAAAAATTTGATAATTATATGATTGGATGCGATATTAAGGGAAAGATGGACGTAATTAAGTTGGACAGCATTGTCTAGGGAAAATAAACGAATTTGGTGAGAGTAGCGTTGATATTTTTGAGAAAATTGAATTATTGATAATGAATACTTAGTGTAAGCACCATCACAGCCGTTGATGCGCATGGAAAAGGCCGGGTGATTTTATAGAGCCCATTTCAAGCCCTAAATGCAGGAAAATCATCAAATATTCACTCAATATCATGAGATCTGATGCAGAGCACGGTCCTAACTTAGTACTCATGGAAAGGTATTAAAGGTTGAGATGGCTAAAGCGAGGAAGGAGGAAGTCTCTGAGAGTAGAAATACCAAGGAGGGAATATTAGGAGCTTATTGTCCTATATCCCTATGCATAATATTTTAATAATATCCTCTGTTATAATATCATTCCTATATCCTTATCTTAGGGAATATGAGGATATAGGAACAAATAACGGACACAAGTAATACGTAAAAAGGGATAACAAAATCGGCAGAAAGAGGGCAGGAGGCAGTAATGTCGAGAAAGACATTACGCGATGCTAGGGTTAACAAAGATGTGATAGACTGAGAAGATGAAGCGCTATCGGGAGAAGGGAATACTTTTTCTCGCCGATAACACCCATAAAAACAAACTCTTTCCAAGTTCGGGTGAGACAAATGAGGAAATTGAACTAAACACAAGTACTATCAGTCAATAACTGAACTATCAATCTATTTCACACATAAAACCAACCAAGTTACAAGTAAATTACCCACAGATCGAGTACCAGGCGACTGTTATGAGAGTTTCCACTCAGAAAATGATTAAAGTATACAAGTACGAGAGGTTGAGCTTCTCTCTTAAATACAAAAATGACTGAAAATCAGCAAGTCAACACAACGGTGTTGCTCGGTTGCCGTCTCGACTGCAAGAGGGCGTTCTGAGGGGTGAATCAGCTGAGGGGGTTTGTCGACACGGACAAGGTGGAATGGCTAAGCTTAAGATACAGGCGATTGTTAGCCTTGGAGGGTAGGAAATAATGGGATGGGTGATAGATGGGGGTGGCAATTTTCAATTAGGAAGGATAGTGCAAGGAAATGAAAAAATAAAGAGATATAGAGTAATATGCGATGTTAAAGATTAAAACAAAATCAGGTAATAAGAAAGGAAAAACGATAAACTGAACCAAAGACATCATGTTATATATGCACATAGCACACTAATAAAAGCTTTTGGATAGGTTAGAGACCAGCAACCTATACATATACCAGTACATATATCGCAACTGCTGTAAATGCGAAATAGTTTTTTTTTTCATTTTTGGACGTTTTGGGTAGCTAGGATCACAGATTCATAAAATTTCGCAACTGCTATAAATTCAAATTAATATTTTTTTTCATTTGCCGATGTTTTGGGAACTTATGACCACAAATTCATCGAATTTGAATCGGCGATAAAGTGCGATTAAACATGAATAAGCGATATAATGAAATTACAGCGATATTTTAGTGATTTGACGTAATTCTGGATATGTAATGGTGAAATTATTGCATACAAAATATTAAACAAATAAAATAGTGCAAAATAAAATAATACAAAATAAAATCAAGGCCTCGACGAAATACTTTGATGAAACATCAAAACGAATTGCGTCGTAGTACATTGTTACAAATCTTGCCGCTCACAAGCAGCACTAGTGCACCACGAAAACGCCGTGACGGCGCGCAGTGCTTGGTAACACCGTACGTAATTTTGAGTTATCCTAAATCTTGGCGTCCGAGCGCAGCACTAGTGAGCCCTGGAAAAACAAACAAAAAAAATCCCTCAATTTTCGTGGCGACATTTGCGGTATACCAGTTATACGGTTGTTCTCTTAGACCATGTGTACAAGTATGCTCTCCCGCTCGTGAGTTGTTGCAAACGGTGGTACTTCCATTTGCTACAATGTTAAGGCAATCAGTCTTCTGCACAAGGTCGACCATCCAGCAGCACGCGAGTTTCTTGAAAGGTAAGTGAAAGGCCACTCTATCCAACCTAGGCTCTACGCCTACTCTAGTTTCCAAGATAAGTGGACACTAGGGTTCCTCGTTTTTCCACTTTTTTCTCGGAGGGAATTTTAATACCCGACAAAAGTTGTCAACCCGTATCGATGTTAAAAGTGTAATTTTTATTCCAAATCGGTTAATATCTTCAGCAAGAATTTTTGCCGCAAACTCAAATTTAAACAAAAAACAACAACATTTTCATTAATTTTTTTCGGTCAGAATGACCATATTTTTTATGTAAAAAGATACCAGTCACAATGAAAATTGGCATTTAAACCTCAATATGACAGATATATGCCCATTTTTCATAAATTAGATGACCTTCGTTGCACCCCGAGGTCATCTTTGTATTTAGGAGGCAACCCGCAACACACGTTTGCCTTTATTTTATTTCTTCAGTAAACGACCCGATGGAGGTGTTTTATCCAGTCGATGCCGCAAAATTCATGAGAAGTCATGTCAGTTAAAGATATGGAGAAGTTACATGATTGGGATAGAACCTTGACTGGGAAAAATGCATTCATCGAATCATTTACTGCAGAAATAGAGAAAAAGGAAAGCGTGTTGCGGGTTGCCTACAAAGATATGCCAGATATACAAGAATATGCCGTCTGTGAGATATGCCAGCCATTCATAGAATTGATTGAAACATTGGAAGGATCAAAGTACCCGTTTTCCCACCTGCTTTGGGATAAGTTGGAGTCATTCAGCCAGTCACTCAAGCAGTATGCCAATGGCTCCTTCCCAGAAAAAACAACTTGGATTTTGGCTGAATTTAAGAATGCCAACAAAATCTCATCGACAGCCACGAGCCTAACATCGGCATCGGAAAAAGGCTTACAAAAATTGATTCACCCTATGAAGCCATGTGATGCAAATGAACTTTGCAAAGACGCGGGGACCCTATTTAATCCGGCAATTGCAGGACAGAATCTCCCGGTAAGTTTGATTTTTCATCTGTATGTAACTTGTATGTAGGCAGCTTACTGGAATAATATCAAAACACAAAAATTTAATTATTTTCCTTGGTGGATGAGGCAGCAGTTAAAAGTACAAAGCCAAGTTTCCCTGCATTTAAGGGCCTGAGCATGGATTGCTTCATAGATGGCTACAGATACTTCCACCGCCATCTAATTCAACAAATGAAAGAAGACACCTGTGACGTCAACCAGATTCTGCTCGCTACAGAATTGGGTATTTTCCACGTATTTCAAACTACCGATATTCTGATTCAGTTACTTGAACTTATTGCATTGGCTAAAAGATTTCTTATCAAATTGTATGAATATCGGTTTTAAAAGCTAAAGAAAGTAGAAGGTTACGAAAGCTCCCGAGCACACTCCGAAAACAACCGAATGGCCTGTGACGTCATTTTCGCTGTTTACATTTAGACCCAGGCGTTTCCTTATGCTTACAGTGGAAACAAATGCGGCGAAATTAGTTTCTGACGTGTTCGCGTTTCTAGATATGCCTTTAAATGGCATCTAAGTAAGGGATATAGATGGTGTTATGTACCAAAATGTACGAATACATCGGTTGAAACACCGAACAAGAAATTTATTAGCGCAATCACGACATTGAATGATTGAAATTTCTTCCTTGGATTCCTCAATGTCCACCCGTAAAAATGTATGCTTTACTCCGAACTTTGTGTTCTGGACATATTCTTGCAATGACTGTGCACAGTGGTCCATCTCTCTTTACTTGGACGTATCCTATAGCATTATCACCATAAATCTCACGAGAAGCTTTATAATATAACAACACTTAAATTAAAGTTTGAATAGACATTTAGGAGATGAGAATCTATTTTTAGGCATTTCTACAGCAGATAAGCCACTTCTAGAAACCTCCTCTACAAACAATCACTAATTAGCAAATAAAAAATTAACGTTTTGGGTGTGTCGAGTATTGGCAGCACAAACATTTGGCGAGTACTGTGTTATGTTGATATGTTACTAAGATACTGTTTGTTTACTGTTGCATGGACTGATATGGACTTCGATAAAGAAAGAAGTATCATAATGATTATGAGTGTACTGGAAAAACAGTTAACAAAGTTCATACACCAAATACATAATTATAAGTATCAAAAATGATATAAAACAGTAATGACGATTTTAAAAGCAAACTTTAGGCTTAAATGTTTTGGACTTAAGCTCAACGAATTTCCGCAGCATTGAATCGCTCGTCCTTCTTCATTAAAACGCCTACCATAAACATATCCACTTTGGGTAAATTATCTTATGTGGTTTTAATAAAACCATTGCACGCCATAGCCTTTGTTTTCAATGAAAAATCTTTAAATATAAGGTAGATCTTCTACAGTTACTCACTTTCTCCCTCACATCCGTCTATCGCTCAGCGAAAATGACGTCAAGCCAATCAGATTTCGTTTCGCAGCGGCGTAAAAAATTTGAAATTTCGACTATTTTAATCTTAAATATCTCAATTAATATTGAATCAATTTTAAAACTACTTTCACTCCGCAAGCTTGCTCGAGTTTAAGTAACATATAAAGATCCCTAAACTTAAATTTAAAAATTTGGAAAATACCCAATTGGTAAACCCGGAATTTTGTAATGCTGCTCTGCGTACAATATGAGCTCCCGTACGCAGTGTTGATGCTGAGCGTTTTTTTCAGCTAATACAACTTGGTCTTAACAGACCGCCGAAATCGACTCGAGGAGTTCTATGCTGAGACGTGCTCGATGCTAATGTTTAACAACAAGAATTTGGACTATGCCCTCCACCCTAAATTAAAGTAAAAAATTAACTGTAAGCCACTTAATGGTAAGGTAGGGATCTGAACATTTACAACCCATATTGCTCCTTTAATCATTGCACTCCTCTACTTATTATATAATAAGATACTTGTAGGATATTATTACGTGTTTTTATATTATATAATTTGCAAAACCACAAGTTTTTCCATTTTATTGCCACCTTATTAGTGAAATTCGCTAAAAAATAGATCCTGCAAAGTGCGATAAAGTAAAATTAAAAGTTCCATAAAATGAAATTTGAAAATACTAGCATACGATATACTACCTATACCTAGAACTACCTTTATGATGAAAATGAGAGCGTGTTTTAATACGGAAAAGAAACTCAACGAAGATAAAAAATAACTTCGGCAAATGGGTGCTAGTAGGTGGATTGATGAAGAATTGAGAGAAATAACGGCGAGAAAAGCTCTAGAAAAGAAAATATTCCAAAGAAGTTACTGAACTTATGCGAAGGATTTACGAAAGAGGAGCACGGCTCGGGAATTTCGAATTGACTCTTCTTATCCTATTACATAAAGGGGAAGAACATTATTATCCGAAGACTCCATAACATTTACTTTAACTTAGCCCACGGCAAAGCTCGTTCTGGGGTCATAATTAGAGAGCTGATAAAGCAGTGAACTTCTTCTAAGCGAAGATCCGATGGTGGAGCTTCAATCGGAGAGAGCAACACGTGATGTTAATGAAGTAATATGACTAACAAGGAGTAGAACGAGAATTTTTGCTTGTTAAGTTGATTTCGAAAGTATGCTCGACGATGGAAAGTTGGAAAAGTAAATGAAGTTACATATGAAAACAGGAGAAAAAATGAGTAGATACATTTATTCAAAGTGAGTGTATGACACCAACGATACATATGAGGGGATGATGAGTAGAGGATTGTAGGCCAGAGTTGGGGAGAGAGATTACGTTTCCCGTTATTGTCACAGATTTTTGACAGCGTGAATAGCAAACCTTAAGATAAAAAGTGCAGTGATGAATCAGGTTGTAATTAACAAGAAATAATTAAGCAATCAGCGAAGGGTTAGGGGTCACTGAAATGTGCATTTATTAACAAATGGAGAGAAATTAAACCATGAGACTACTAAAGATTTGAGATTTGCAGCATCAAAGACGGTGAGATTAACCATTACAGTAGGATAGCTAAACATTTCGTTGGAAAAGTTATTTTGGTAGCGTTTTTTAGAACATTTTATAAGAAACATAAACCGATTACAAAATGGACATAGTCTCCTTGCTATTCCATTTTCGGAATACGATTTTCAAGAAAGGTGCATACTCATGAACAAGGTTATTGATTAATTTGGCAGACATTTCCTCTGACTCAGGAGATGATTTTGAGCGGTGTTTCGGAGCCTCTAATCTATTCTTTTTTGTGATATTAAATTATCAGGCAAGCCCCCTCACAATGTGAGTCGATAATTCGGCTTCTTATCTAGCTTTATAGCGGTATGCACTTTGGAAAAATTTATTTTAGCATTCTAGTATTTTTTGCACTTTTCGTCACAGCAATGCGACATACCGCAATGTTTTTCATAGAGAGGATTCAGAAATATATGGAAGCGTATTTATAGGAAGCTACGCTGTAAATATGTTCCAGCGAGATCCTTAAAAGGAAGATGTGAGCCAGCTAAAGAAAGTGAAATATTCATTTTCCAAGCTACATAACTAAGTAGCAAACATTATTATTTCGAGAGCCGCAACTGTGGTTGCTTGTAGACCTTTATGTTACTTTGGCGTTTTTACCACGTACATTGGCTCTCTCAGAAAGGACAGTCTTTCATGAAAAGATTCAAGAACGATGACAGCAAGAAGACACTAATCAACAGCATCAGCAAGGAAATCTAGGCTGGTTGTGTCAGGCGAAACTTGGTGGAACTTGCTTAACATAGTGAAATGAAAGATTTAACTTAGTAATTCCACATGAACCTTATTTACGACCTAGGTTTCGACTTATGAAGTCATCATCAGGTGACCTGATGATGACTTCATAAGTCGAAACCTAGGCCGTAAATAAAGTTCATGTGGAATTACTAAGTTAAAGCTTTCATTTCACTAAGGAAATCGCAATCACTTGTCGCAAACCTGTGTTTACTATTACATACAACCCAGCAAGTAGCCCCGTGAATGTGTGGTGATATATCAGGTGAACGGCATGAAGAAAAATATCCCGAAAACTTGGGCTATAAAAGCAGGTAATGAAAGCTAATAGTAAAATCAAGTTTTGAAAACCATGTCTTGAATTCAACAGAAAAAAATTTAGAACTTCAGGCTCTCCTCGACATTCGTGTCAATTCCTCAATTTCGTGTACTTAAAATCGTTAAGATACTGAGAAATTAAAGCTACGTTTATCAATATTTAATGTATAAAAATGTATCAATTTATGCCATCGACTTGAGGCTTAAAAGCGACCACTCTGCATTTCAGTTGCAAAACTCGTCTTTGATTTTTCTCTAATTGTAAAGCTACCATGATTTTATAGAAGCTTCATTGGATTATAAATTTCATCCTATATGAACTAATAACTCAGACGGAACACCGGAACCACATGTTTTATGTTATAATTTGATTGGAGTACATTGAAACTTAATCGGATAAAAAAGCCGCTTTAATTTAAAACTAGATAAGGAGGAGTTGCTCGTCGCTTGATACTTAAATTCAATCCATACATGCCCTCCTAGCAATCTGTTTGACATGTGCAAAGGAGTATAGTTAGTGATATTATAAAAATAGAAAAGCTAGATATAGAAAGAAAATGTAATAATAAAAATAGAACAGAAAACGCCTATGGTTATGAGAAGTATGAAAGAAATACGAAAACCGTCGACGGAGAAGATGACTTGAAGGAAAAAGAAACATTTTTTGAATCACCGTATTCTGAACCACTCCTTTACAATACTTCGACTATGAAATGAATGATCTTCGAAACTAAAAGCGTCTCGTTGCTTTCCGTTAAACGAATTTCAATGAAGCGTAAAAAAACTATGTGAAAAGGCGAATGCAAAGTGAAGAAACTTTCAATTACCGATTTTCTATCCAAGAGTATGGACTCAATCGAGCATTGCTCACTGTTTTCACGAGGAGAATGGCATGTAACTGAATCGCACCTAAAGGTAAAAATGGTCGTCAATGTGAAACGCTTGGAAAAAGTTCCAATTTGCACAAAATAGCTTAAGCATTAGGCCTGCCGCAAGACAACAATCCTGGCAATGTTTTACTGATGCAACTTATTTTGACGGTCGCTAATGAATAAAAATTGGCATTTGAGGATGCGAGAGAGATTTACGGAACTGTTAATTCCTTTCCCCCAGGGAATGCCTCCCGTCACATCCCTTACTCCGCACTTCTATTACATCCTCCCCATCTTACCTGAGTGTAGACGTGAAGGTTGGGGAACGACTTTGACTAGATAATATTATCTCTGTTTTCACTTGTAAAGTGAGCCCATCTGGGCCGAGGGCCACGCGGAGATTCCGGAGAAAGGCATTCGGTGATGCTGCGAGAGAATATTAAGGCCGCTATCATCTTTTGTTGGACGACCAGCAAACCCTTCATGGGACCATCGAAAGTAGTGAACTTACGGAGGAAACACAGCTTCTCTACATACTCTCCGTATCTTGTTTTAGACAAGCATGTATAAAAAGAAATATATGGAAGGAATTAACCTACTATGTTTCGCAAATTATAACGCAATATTATCATAAAAGTAAGATAAATAGGCAGAATAATAGGATGCATAAAAGCCGGGATATTAATGCATAAATACCTACACCCGTTTCTTAGATTTCTCATTATTACTTAAACAATCAACAGAATTATTAATAACTATCTCTTCTACGGATGATGTCTGAAATCATGGAAATTTTCCGTCCCACGAAAGGCTTTTTTCCTGGCCATTACTAAACGCATTATTTTCTCTTTTCAGTGCGCATCTGGGAATATTTTCGCGACCATGTTCATGCATTTTAAGAACTTTTTGCACATTTTAAATTTATACATCTCAGGCATCACAAATTACCGCTCATTTCTACATGGAGGTCTTAACTAAACGATGGAAAAATTGACGCAGGTACATGAGATGAGAATTTAAAAGATTGCGGATCACGGATTTAGCAAATCATCTCTTTTGAATAAGCACTATTTTTCCACAAAAATCCTTCATCGTCAGAGCTAATAGTGCATAGTTCATAAGCCAATGAATTTCGAATTTGGTTTTCTTTTCTCGAGAGGTATTTAGGTACATTTTATTAGAGAAGAATGGTGACTTTTCAATCTTAAGTTGGCTTTCACGCGTATTTATTTACTAGAAGTGAAATTCAGATAATAGTATCGATTAATTTAAAGGATATTGAGCTCACTTTCGATATCATTCATCTCAACTTTATAACGGTAGCATCAACCGCAACACATATTCCTTTGTACCCTACCACAAAATTCAAGTCTCTCATTTACTTAATGCCCTCCTATATCCTTGGTTGCAAAAGGAGACTTGACCGGCAATTTTATATGCTTCTAGAGCAACTGCAACATTTCGTTCTTTCTTAATTTAACCACACGAAAAAACTTAATTAATGCTTTATGCTCGTTTCAGTACTGCAAATTTATGCCGGCATGTCGCGGAAATCCATAATGATAATTATCACCATGACTACCGTGAGATAGGTTTATTACAATGGGGAACTCCTATTGCTTTTTGCGATAGATAATTAGGCCTACGTTTTAATACATTTGTGGATCTAGGAGAGCGTCCGAAGAAATATTATAGAAGCAGTGGAGCGAAGCAAAGTTTGAAATCAACAAAATTGCAGTTACCGCAGTTCAAAACTCCATTACTCCGTGTTGCAATTTGTAAAACGGCCCCTCCATTAAATAAAATGGCAACCGAGTTGCATGACAACGTGGACATCGTTTACCTACTGATCACCTGATTACCATGCTTAGGCTGAGAATAAAGTAAGCCTATTTGAATTTGAACATGATTAGCAGGTTAAAACACTGCGATATAGTGACTCTATTTGGGTGGTAATAAAAACTCTTAATTGGATCTTTATAGTCACGATAATTTAATAGCATAATAAACATCGGATTCCCGTTCCAACTTACAGGTATAAGAGCATGTTTTCCGTGGTCTTTTTTCCATGCATATATACTGTGGCAATAATTAAAACTGCTGAATTTGAGTGCTTTTGATTCAGATCAAGTAGTTTACGCATAGAAAAATCGCATTAAATGTTGCTTTGAAAATAAGTACGCCTGAACGTCAATTTTAGATTGAAAAGTGACTACTTATCCCTTATAAAACCAAATGCTACAAATGCAATACATCTCAGAATGCATAAAAGGCAATAATTAACGCGGGACGATATTACTGAGCAGACTAGCTCAAATAGCCCAAATATCGCCGGACTCGAAGCCTCTTTCAGCATAACGCCATGGTAATGCCTAGTAGCCTTGTAAAAACCCAGTCTAGCATACCGAGCGCAATAGACTTGCTACTCGCATCTTAACGTTCCATCCATGCCATTGAGAGGTCTCGGGAAAACGTCTTCAGCATGTCGGCCTATCAGGCCAGGCACGATTTATTTTAATGGAATAGGTTGACATTTTTTACGAGTTATCATATTTACGTTTTGCGCGTTAAGCTATTACCAGTTGGGATAACATTTTTGTTGCATAACTCGTTGTGGTGGCGTTGATGTTTGGCATTGCATTATGGTATTCAAAGTCATTAAATATTCACAAACAGAGATCTTTCGAGGAATCCAACGCCCGAAATAAAACCTCTTCTGGGAAAAAATATTATTTGATTGTGTAACTTCACTCAATGAAGACTTCCTTGTGCACTCCAAATTATGGTCGTCGCAAGCGTGGGATATTCTTTGGGTGCGTTTACGTGTGCTAACTCTGAGCTGTAATTGCAATACGCAAGAGCTGACTATTTCTCTCTTTCTCAAAGCTTTTTCCAAGCAGCAAACCGATATGTTCAAATTATTTAACTAAGAATTCGTCGACTATGGTCGCCCTCAGTCTCAGCAGAGACAGTTCTCTACGTCGCTACGAATAGGGGAACATGATTATTGATTCATTAGATGTGAAACGACCACTTGAAGGGTACACAATAAGCCCAAGAAGGCATCATTTTCTTCGAGAATTCAATGTTTTGGGTTTCCCATTTCTGTTTCGCGAGTAAATGAATGAAGTCAATGAAGAAATTATATCCACACAAAATTTTCGGCCCTCAACCGAACTCGCGGAAATGTTTAAATATGGAGTAAAAGAGAAAAAGAACTTCCCAATTACGTGCAGAAAAAAATTAAGTTTTTGGCAGAACTATTTTTTAAATATATAGATGTATCGGCCATTTTTGACATGATTCGGGGAGCATATTGTGCGTACTTATCGACAACTCTTTAAATTGCATATCTGAATTTGGATTGTATGTGCTTGCTTATCGATGTCGCCATTTTCGGCAACCTGCAGCGATATTCTGGATTATAGCTGTAATCAAATTGTGGAATTTATATTTTATACAATGAAATATAGAAACTTCGTGAATGAGAGTAATTAACGGAGCCTCTAAAAGTCGGAGACCATTCAGGAAGGGGTGAAGAAGAATGATCTGAAGGGATTAGGGGTTTGAGTAGGAATATACATACATATCTAAGGGAGAGGTAATATTCTCTCGTCCTTGCCTAGGGCTAGGGAATATAGAAAACATGCTATGATCGAGTATATCTCTAAAATATGCAGTTTGTATACTTAGAAAACAAGAGCTAACCAAAATTAAATTTCAACAAACACCTAGCATTTTTTTTTAAAGGAGGGTCCAGACGTGAACTTTGATCGTGTATCCTCTAGATTTATAAGATTTATCAACATCTTGATGTACGCAAATTCTGATTACTCTCCATTCGAACTTTGTGATCCATTTCTAACCCAGTTACACATGCTCAACTAATTTCCAATACGATAAGCTGTCTTATTCCCGAACGCAGCACTATATTCCATAAAGTTTGAGGTAACATCAGAATTTTTAGATGACCTGAAGTAAAGCGCTTCCCATTGGAGTTACAATAAGTTCCCTCAATCCTCTCTCTCCAACTATCAGACTTTCACATTGCGTATAAGGTCCAGTAATGCCAAGGAAATCAGGAGTGAGTGAGCAGAAAAGTTGAAAAAAATATAATATAAGAAGTAATGAAAAATTAAGGTAGTTTGAAAGTGCACCTGGATTACACACCCGACCGAACTCTTGATGCATACAGAATCGAATATTGGTACCCTTATTGTTGGTAGGAGGTATTTCAAAGTGACGGAAACGATTATATTTTATAGCTTTTATGGCACTCAGACAACGCGAAGTATGCAGTTTATCCAACCAAGAAAATCTTAGTTCGTGACATCGAGAATGAGCAATGTTGCTCAGCTTCATTTTTTTTTTTTCAAATTTCAGTGTTAGCGAGAATTTTATACTTCCATAATAGCACACGTTGGCGGTGACTCGTCACAGGTTATACTATGACTCTATGGTGCCACTTGAAACAAGGGATGAATTAGTGAGGAAATTTTCTAAGGAATGATATATCATTTGACGCGACGAATCAAAGGTCGTAAATTAGTAAATATAAGTGGAAAACAAGTGAACAAGAATTCATTATGAAGAAATTCCACCAAGTTACCGCCAATACCATCAATGATGCATCGTATAAATTCAGACCATACAGGGAAATAATTGTATAATAAATACAACTCACGCTCTCCATAAAAAAACTGAAGCCTAACTAGTTCCTATGCCTAAAATAAAAATTCACCGATGGTGATAAAAGATTTTCGCATCTAGACCAATTAGAAAAAAAGTACTCAGAAAAAAGCGTGTGTGAAAAAAATAATTACTTAAAAAATATAAAATTTTCTACCGAAGTTAATGAGGAACGGATTGAACCTTAAAAAAAAGATTGCGAAAAGGAATGGATAAGCAATGGAATTACTTATCCCGCTCATTTCTCTATTTTTAGGATCGGAATTGGACCGCCTCTCCGTTGGAATTAAAATCGAAGTGACTAGATGTAATCAGATTTCTCGAAAGTCCTTACAATCATTTCCGCAAGCACCCGCAAGCCGCATTTGAGGGCTTTGAGATTTAAAGCAAGCGATAGCCAATATATTTTATTAATAGATAGATAAGTTAATTACTCCACTGAAAACAAATACAAAAAACAAGTTTACCAATACAATAAAGGAGCTTTAGGTAGCTTCAATGGTTTACACCAGTATGGAAGCTACCAACAATGAAATATACGTTCGAAAATAGCAAATATATTTTTTTTTAAATAGGTAATAGCTTTCTTATTTTTGGACATGAACAAAATTTGTAAAAACACAAAAAGAGTGAATAATATGCCAACAATAAGGCCTTACAAGAATAAAGAAGAAGTTGCTTACATTTTTTTAAGAATTACAAAATTACAATGACAACAAGAAATTATGTCACACTTTAATATACAATACATAACCATGAAATCATAATAATGCATCTATCTCATGAAGGGACAGTAGCCAATCTCTAACTTTATTACGAAAAATATATTTGATCTTCACCTCCTTAATAGCGCACGGTAATTTATTAAAGTTTCTTGGGTTAATAAACAGAAACGATCTTTTAAATAATGAGTGACTGTGATTTGGAATAGAAAATTCCTTACTTCTACTTAAGTCTGGCAAATTACCACTTCTTAAGAAGAATAGCTTTAGCATCTTAAAAACAAACATATATCTTGATAGTAACAACTTCAGGCTACAAAACAAGGGGTAGGAATGCTCAAAGCGATTCTTATTAGTAATTATTCTCACTAAATGTTTCTGGAGAACAATTTAATATATTTCATAATCTTGCAATCTGCTGTGATAACTATGGTCAGAATTTTAAAACCATTTTATAAAAACTAGAAAACAAAATAATTCAATATCAAGCCTTTTATAAAAACTAGAAAACAATGTACCCAATTTTACAAGGATATATTACGGCCATTGGAGAATTTTATACCTTGTAACTTTAAGAGGCCGTAGAGCTCACGTTCCCTAGTTTTAATGTATCCAATGTCAATTCAATTCAATAAAGAGAATTCGATTCCCCCGGAAGAACATTCGACGTTCACTCCATGTTCAAGACTAGATTCTGGGGTTTTTTGATGAGAAAGTTTTAAATAAATTCAATTAGAGCATTTATCTTACGCTGGCTGACTTTAACAGCACATCATTAAAAGGGGAAAACAATGGTTTCACCAAATTTTCACTCATCAAAACGAGGGTTAAGTTAAAACTAATGGATGCATACGTTCCTATTCGCGTTTTTCAGCATAACGTGCAACAGCTAGCTTATTTTTCACTATCTTCAGGCGCATATTATTTGAATACGTTAAACGGTGCCTTTTTCCGTATTGCTATTGACGATTGTTCAATATCTGTAATTCATTAAAAACCTATTCCGTGCTGTTCAACTGCTAACTCCCTGTACAAATTTAAACTGGTATTTTCTCTACCTCGACTGCTGAAGTCGTTGGTGGAACAGCGAGAGTTTCATTTTTTCACAAAAATAACTACGAAATCAACTTTATTTTAGTACATTGTCCCATAAAAAGCAGGGTGGCTTATCTTCTGGAGAAAGAGCTCGTGATGAGGTGTGCTGAATAGTGGTAACGTGTGCTTTAGAGATGCCTCGTGAGAGCACAAGGCTTTTTTCCGTTTCCAAGCTAAGGCACGGTTTAATGCCGTCAGCTCCAACGTTTTCAAAATATTTGAACCATCTCATATAGATTTCTCAGCCATGCTCCCATCATCTAACTCTCAGCAGGAAAGGCTTTCCGAATGGCTAACTGTTATAAACACTATTAAATTAAATCCGAAATCACCATGAAAAAAGAACAGATAAAACCTGCTGAAAAGAATAAGTTATTTGGTCACTCTGCTTGTCAGCTTCCAATTGAAGATGATGTAGTTTCCACGAGAAGCATTCTAGAACGTTTTGAGAGCATTTGTCTTACCATGCACTTACTTTCCCTCTTCTATAAAAGCTATTTTTTATTCAAACATAAATTAAATCAATTTATTAAATAGATTATCAATTTTTTAGCATCTACGAGTAGGTGCGCCAAAGTTCCACATCCTTGTAAGCAATTCACAATTTGATGCATGACACATGAGCTCTAATACAAAGAGCCTTTACTAACCTACTCACTACCATTTTTCAAATGGCTAAAAGATCCTTGCATGATCATTCATCAAAGTTTCCCATGCATAGGAGAAGGAAACCTTATATTTGCATTCAATTCCTGTATCAGGATTATTTATAACTACCAAGAAACATTAATACGAGTAAAGTAAGCAAAAAAAATAATTCGAAAGATAAGTATTTTGCGGCCCGGCAGCATAAGCTTTTGATGCTAAAAATAGCTTCAAACGCAATATATCCACTGAAATATTTCGAGTCAATTCTATTGTAGAGTTAAGTTATTATTAACATCACATAAAGGATATAATTGAAGCATATTTTTTCACAAATGATGGAAAAATGTTTTTTTATATTTAAGTCACTGCAATATCGCAACCGGCCGATAGAGCAGCACTGAAAAGTGTCATGGCGGAAATAGTCAATGCGTTGATATGTCAGTACGACATACGAACGCATCCGCCTTGAATTACTCTTAGTCCAGTCAATGAAGGAGTGGTAGAGGACATGGAAGAGGACAGAGACCAAACTTCAGGGATGTGTTTAGAGTTGATAGGAGGTAAACGTGGTATACATACTAAAAGTCCCCGGACCTAGGAGGTGTGAGGGAGGGAGGGGGAGGCGCAGAAGGTCACTTTTTTTTGTTTTTTGCTCATATCTTGAAAACGGTGCGTGGTAGCGAAAATATTACCAAGTCAAAAATTAAAGCAATTTAAATGTACTACCAAATGGCTACTTCTACATTTATTTCTTTTCCTCAGAGTTATCGAGATATTTGCTAGCAAAAATTGAAAATATTTGAAAAAACGCCCAATTTCCTCCCGTTTTTTGACAAACTTTTCCTTCTAGCGGTTCAGTCTTTACTTTTACAGCAAACTCTTCAGGAGCATAGTTGTAGAGAATTACATTATTTTTAAAATGAGACATAACGTAATATGTTATCTTCAACTGGTCAATAGTTACAATAATTTAAAATGTCTGGGGAAATTCCGGACTCTGGTAAGAAAACCGCACATCGTTCTTTCTCGTTTTCTAGGGTTGTATATTGTTAATAAACCTATAAAGAGTGTTGATATACATAAATGGTAAGAAAGTGTGTGTAATGAACTAAATATACAGTGGGCTTATTTAAACTAAATTTTTCACACTATGTGCATAAATATTGAAGTACATGCTGCCGCACAGTGGTCCCAAATCAAAAAAAGTTGGCTACAAGTCATTTTTCAACTTTCTACGAGGAAGTTCGGTAGGCTGTTTCCGTATTCTACAGTAGATGACCCACAATATAGACTACTACGATGATCATTGTACCACTCATAGTAATCTGTGGAACAACATTTAATAGTTTACCTTCAACTGGTCAAAAGTTACAGCAAATGGAAATTTATGGGAAAATTCCGAAATGTCGCAAGGAAACCGCACATCACTCTATCCCGTTCATGTATGTTTATATCTTATTTATAAAGCTATCGTGAGCGTCGGAAGAAGAAATTACAGAGGGGTGCATTCAATGGCGGCTCGTGGCAAACAAAAAGGGTGTTTCACAAGTGTTAGTTCCTCTCCAACAATACTACTACCCATAGCGTGGAAAGTATTCAATGGTACTTACATTAATATCATCATTGTCAAAAACAAATTAAATTAATAATTGTGTTTTCAAGACTGGTTGACCATGGATCATAAATGTATAAATCTTGGACTTCGTAGTAAGATGAACAAAATCCCAAACTTGCGAGAATGTTAACAAAGTTTTTAGATGCAAATCTTCTGTGAAGTAGTAGGGAGAGGCTACTCAATATTGAGGACAGGAACGTCCGCGGTCGAAGCACAGAGGTAATGGCGGGTGCAATCGTGATACATTTCTTTGTGTGATACAGGTGGGTATGTGTTAGTATCGAACACTTATCTCTGGATGTCCTGCCTAATGATATTTTTCCCAGTCTCTGCGGCCATTAATTCGTCCATGGACAACTGGCAGTTACTGATATCTTCCATGTAACGAATAAACTTCTTCCATTCTTCTGGAAATGTAGTTATCAGATTTTTGGTTTCTTTAGTCAGGTATCGAGCCCTAATAAAATTCACACGGAATTTATCTTCGTTAATAACTTTCTCGGCGACTAAATCATTTATGGAGGACTGCCAACCAATAAGTTTTTCACTCCTCATGTCATTCCTCGCAAGACCAGCCTCCATACACGTTTGTTGTTGTTGTTGTTAGCTAATTTTCGCGTGTCATACACCACTCTCCGCCTTTAAAAAGCCTTCTTTTTCTCGTTCTCTACAGGTTCTGCTCAGAGGAAGCAGTGATTCTTGAAATTGAATTCTGTTAGTGAAGGCCTATAGGCTCGAGCTCACCATTTCAGTTGATTCAGATAATGTTGACGCAGCCTGCCTCTTCAAAGCCACCTTGATGCTTTGTGCTCTGGATTTATTTTTGCACTGTGGAACTGAGCATATTTTCTAATACTTATAAACGTCTACATTGCTTCTATACCCGTATTCAGATCGAAAGCATTTATAAGTGTCCGAGAAAATAAATCAACTTGAACGGTCAAAAATTACGCAGGAGCCCAATAATTTAAGGAGGGCAGTTTCTAAATCCACCAAATTCTTTAGAAAGAAAGAAGATATATCCTCTTAACAAGAACAACTTGGCTTAAGACCGTTTTACACGGTACATTTGTTAGTATAAACTCTTCCGAGAACTCTTGCATGAGGCAAAATGTATCGTGTAAAGCGGCAAATTGTATGAATGCTTGTGCGAATGTCGCAATGCCTGAACGGAAAATAGAACCTGCGCTTATTTCATTGAGACAAACGTACCATATCACGTACATATATTCGTTTGTACAAAATCTTTCGTGTAAAACGGCCTTTAGAGTAGCTGTAAATGCACAACTTGCACGTCCTCGCCTCCTCGCTATCCCCCAAAGATTATCTATCCCTTCTCGAAAGCCTACGAATTTGACCACCAGATGTCAGCCACTTCGGGTGGAAGTGCGAATTGAGTCGCGACGCTGAACCTTGAAAACTTATAACCGGCAAAATATCAAATATGTACTATGCTCATGCTTGTGGAGTGCAATAGGCGTCACTTTGTAAAATCTCGAGACATTCATTTAAAATTTGATGCCTCAGGGGAATTACTTCATCATGGATTACGGAAATAAACATTGCATTGCCGCACCATAAGTGTTGTACTCATCGATCACGCTCTTTACCAAGAGCATCTCCGTCATTTCTTAAAGATGAAATCACCCAATATTTTCACACAATAGTTTAATAGCTTAAAACCTTTTTGTCAACGGCGAGACAACGCCAATGATGGCATGTTTGTGGAGGCGACCGACAGCCGAAGTCATAAGCGCCACTTAAGGTAAGGTGAGTACAATGGAGAGAGAAGGTTGGGGAAAACCAGGATCGGCATTAGCCTCATTTTAAAGGCACCAAGAGGACCATAGTTTAACGTTTAAGACGAAGAACACGTGAATCGGTTGAATTACTCTCCACCTAGCACCCAAGCAGAGATAAGAATTCCTACGAAAAATCTCCACACCTTACGAAATGTAAACCCAGGCTGTTGGGATGGGAAGCCAGAAAACTATCCACTTACCAACAAGAACCTAACATTAGGGTGGTTCGAAAAAATTAATTATTTTATTTCGGAATGCTATAGCGTGCAAAAGCTGCCATTGGTATACACAAGAAAAAATAATATTAAAAAAATTTATTTATACATCTTCCGGTCGCGCATTTCCGTTAAATTTCGATAAAAATCGTTAAAAACCATAAATTTTCAATATTTTTTGTCAGTATGGAAGGGTGGTATGACTGCAGTCCTATATCTATATCGCGTAAACGATTTTATAAGTATTTAAAAATGACTTAAAATTATATAAATTATATTTATATAATATATTCTCATCGCTATGGAATATGTGATCAATTTGCGATTTAGCAGAATTTCAAAGTTTTACATTTTATAACTACTTTATAACAAATCTAGTTGAGACGCTTTAGTTACATTCCTGTACTTAGAGGTGCTACGAAAAAAAGTACAGTAAAATAATCTTCATATTTTAATACTAACTGGTCGCGCAGTCGCATCAAAAGCGACTAATCCCGGTATGACGAGACGCAGGCGTGCGCTAGAACTTTCTATGTGGCTGCACGCGCGTCTGTCCGCCTTCCGCCATTTTGTGTTTTATTGTCAATTGTCAGTCTGCTGTAGGCCTCAGTCAGTAATGGACGTGGTGTTGTTCCTGTAAGAGTACAAGACTGTTCTCTTGTCTGTTTAGTTAGCAACGTGAGCTTTTTCATTAAGTGTTAGTGATTTTCAGTTAGTGAAGTAAGAGATCAGATTACAAGTGCTAGTGTATTACTCCTATGACGGATGCGCCACAGAACGTAGGAGTAGGTGTAATAACTAGAAAGGATCAACACATGAGGATGTTCTCCGTTGCTGCTTTCAAGAGAGATTTAACTTGGCTGATGAAACAAACAACCAGTGTGTCTCCTTTTTAAAAGTAGCCACGACAGTTGCATAGAAAATTAAGTGTGTGTATGGCAAGGCTTCTATCCCAACTGTGACGGAATACAGAGTGGTCCAGCTTATTAACGCTTACAATGAATCATATTGTAAGCTCAGAAAATCATAAAATCGTGACAAAAACAAAGCAACATTTACACTGAGACTTCACGAATTTAAAGAGAAGGGTTCCTATCTTTTTGAAATTGCTGCATACAAATGTCAGATTGTTGTTAACGACTGCACTTGCAAGAGAACTCCAGATGTCTGTGTGTATCCAATAAGTATTAACTGCATGTGTGAAAAAGAAATCGCTGCCCTGGAGCTACGATTTATGTATATCTATGTCTATCATGTATATACGAGCTATGCATATATTTACGACTTCCAATCTGAAAATTACTTATCACCTAACAAATTAAAAGTGATCGGATGTGATTACACTGTTATCAGTTGTATGTGGGAAGACCTTTGGAATGGAGTATTTGTCTTCTTATTTTCAACGAACGTCCATTCCGCCACCTTTTCAAGCAATTAGATGATATGACAACAGGCCCAACAGGTAATTCAGGGCCAGTTGGAAAAGATCTACCTGGGTGTGAAAAGATACCTGTAATTGAATTTGAACAAATCGATTGTGTGATTCCTGAAGTAGATAGGCTGATACTCAACAAAGATCAAGTGTATTTTTTCTCTTCTGTGGTTATCAGCCCTCAGGCTGGTTGGCAGCTATCGCATTCCTCCATAGGTATTCCTCCAAACCTAAATTAAATTGATGATAGAAACAACATTCGAGAGCTTGGGTACAGACGAATCTTGATGGCAAGGCAAGCAACTTCTGAAGATGATCATATTACACCTTTTATGCAACCAAACCTAAACATTAAAGCTACAGACTACGCCGAAATTATACAATGGGACACTTGTAATCTGACTAAACCACCTTTGTTACGAGCACTGACTAATGACGAAGTAAAACAGTATGTAAACAGAGACTTTAAGACCGTTATGGATTTAGAAAAAATTCCATCTCATACGCAAGCTGTCAAGCTGTTAAGCTTGTGACAGAAGCTTCCAGTGAAGTCTGTGGGCACAGTGATAGAGATGGTTTCATCTGAGTTAGATTATTGTCAAGATCAGCCATGCCTACCTTTTCGCACAAATCTGAATAAAATTCATAGTGATGAACAAAAATGAGTAACGTTTAAAAACATGGAGAAAACGTACAGAGAAAAACAATTTAAATTTGTAGATGGTTTAAACTTGTAAATATTGTAATTGACACACCCTAATCATTGAATGGTTGGTTGGTAAGGTGGAACTCTAAATGCAGCCATCTCCCCGTGATGAGTTCTGTGTCGTTTTGTAAATCAAAATTAGCGAAGAACTGCACACTCAATGTAATTTGAAAAATACTGCCAAATTTATGATTGAGAACTCTATTTCATTCAGCTGCGCGGCCAAAAAGAATTAAAACAATAGTGTTTCTGAAGTAGGCTTATGCTAGTATTCAAATATAACACTTTTATATAATTTTAAAATCATATAGAAAGTTCGCGCGAAAGAACGCGACAATAACTAAGGCCAATGCAGCATTAGTCACTTTTTAATGCTGCTGCGCGACCGGTTAGTATTAATATATGAGGATTATTTTACTGTACTTTTTTCTTAGCACCTCTAAGTACAGGAATGTAACTATAGCGTCTCAACTAGATTTGTTATAAAATAGTTATAAAATGCAAAACTTTGAAATTTTGCTAAATCGCAAATTTATCACATTCCATAGCGATGCGCGACAGAAATATATTATATAAATATAATTTTAAGTCATTTTTAAATACTTGTAAAATCGTTTACGCGATATAGGACTGCAGTCATACCACCCTTCCATACTGACAAAAAATATTGAAAATATATGGTTTTTAACGATTTTTATCGAACTTTAACGGCAATGCGCGACCGGAAGATATTTCAATATTTTTTTTAATATTATTTTTTCTTGTCCATACCAATGGCAGCTTTTGCGCGCTATAGCATTCCGAAATAAAATAATTTATTTTTTTCGAACCACCCTCCCCACACATTCAAACTTAACGAATGCTATACTAGGCAACACGTCGCAACGAAAGAAGAGAGGTGTAGGAAGAGGAGAAGAGGGCCGTGGACGAGAAGCAGCGGTGTGGAATTCATTGAAAGGGAGCATGAAAACTAGTAGCTCTGTGAACACAACTTAAGCTCAAGGATTAAAATCAGGCTGTGGAAGATGACGTGCACGGGATCACCAATAAGGGGGGGGGGGTTATGTTGGAGAGGTGGATGCAGCTCTGAGTTGATCACGCCCACACAGGCACTGAAAGAAATAGGAAGCTGCAGAGAGTGGCTATTTTTCAAGCCTCACATTTAGGCTTTCGAAAAGTGGGCTAGGAGAAGATAGGGAGGATAAGCTGGGTGGGTAGGAAGACGATTAGTTGGTTGGTTATTTGAGGGAGGCGCAACACGGAGGTCAATCGAACCAGGGAGGAAAGTGGATAGGTTGGCAAAGGAAGGGTTATTCTCGGAATGGGAATGGAATCCGTGGAATGACTAGAGATAGAAATGTCACTGAAAAATCTCCACCCCTGCCGGAATTCGGACCCGGTCTACGGAATGCGAAGCTAGTATTCTAGCCACCATACGAACTTCAACCCGAGAGGTAGACGAGCGATGAGGTGTTACATGTGGTGGAGGAGTTCAGCAGGCTTGCGGAGGAATTTCGAAGGAGGCTGCCGAAGTGGTTGATAGGTACTAGAAGGGGACAAATGAAGAGGGTGATGGAGGGAAAGGCTGGGCTAGCGGGGGAGACTGGGTTAGAGGGGAAGACGCGGAATAAGAGGGGGATTTTGGACACCACCACGGGGATATGACGGCACAAATTCACAGTAAGAAAATCATTTACCTGGACTGGGGTTGTAATTCAGACCCCGCGATATCGCACCGCGTGGTCTAACTAGTTAAGCTACCCAGGCGCCTTCTTTCACTGCATTTACTGAACCACACGGGTGCACGCGAATGACTTTATCACGGTGGTCTCACACAACTGTGGGATCAAGTGGGTGACTCCGTCAAAGTTACTGCGTACCCAGTTCCGCAACTCTTTGAAGAGGCATGAATATTTTAGGATGGAGATAACGCGAGCCATAAGTAGAGAATATTGACGCAATCGGATTAGAATGAATAAAGTATTCTGAAGATTGGGGGTGAGCTAGGAACAGTCCCTTAACACACCAATTGTCAGTCTTAAGAAAACGTTGACAGTCATCATAATGAATCAGCCGAGTATCGCGGAGACTGGGAGGGACATGGCTCCGTTTGAACTTAAAGAAAGGACATGGGAACTTAAGTTGGCACACAATAGGTTAAAGGCACAGTAACTTGCACAAACACATCCAATATGTCATAATATTCACCGTTGCTTTACGTATTGGGTTGACAAAAACGAAATATTTTGAAACATCGCCACCATTCTGGAACTTATGTGATTTGGTCGATTTATAAGACTTTAGTAAACAGAAAATGCGATATATTATGAATCCAACTACTGATGAGTACTGCACATTGAGGAGAACCAAGTAACGCACTGACAGCAGCCTAAACCGTAAGACGCTCAAGCCATGAAGCATATGATCTTTTCCTTTCTTTAAGAAGTATTTTTGAAAAAGTTCATTTCAATACGTGGAACCATAGAGTAAGCATATTATAGAGTATGCTTACTCTATGGTGGAACTTATCGGAAAAATCTGTCTCGCACTCATGAGCTCTTGGTCGAGCATTGTTAAATACCGTGCGGCTCTACCTTCTTTAAAAAATCAGGAATAAAATTTTAAGATAAGAATCGTTAGTGTATCGTGTAACCATTCAAACCAAGCAGTTAACAATGACACAATAGCGGGCCATACATTACTAAAGTATAATTCAGGAAGAGATGCTTATTTACCTGCAAGCAGAAAGAACCACTTTGTGAGCTCTGACTCGGGTCTCTTCGCAGACAAGTGTCACGTCGACAAGGGTCTCATTCTGCAGCAACGTATCAAACGCATGTAAAACGTGAGTTTGATGGTTGTTCCACCGGAGGCTATAATGCTGGGTGGCCATGCTCCAGTCACTTGCGCACAGCCTGCAAAGGAAGAAGAGAGAAGACATGGTCATTCACAGGAGTAAGTAGACGCTTAGATTACTTTTTATAATATAGGACTATCAAATATTTGCGTATTTATGGCTCTGTCTATGTTCCACAACCATAAATATTGTCGCTTTTACTGAAAAAATTATCGCATCAAGACCAACCTAAAGGTATTTTTTTACAGTTGGAAGAGTAACTGGCTTATCTTGCTATACCTAAGATACGTCATATAACGCAAAGACGGTCTGGAGCATTCACCGGACACGACTACAATGGAAGTATCTCTTAGCATCCGAAGAAAAATACCAACTTAGAGGTAATGGCAAACTGTAGACTCATTCCGTTACGAAGAAAAACATCAGAGGCTTATATAACCATACGATACCCACGCCATTAATCTGTTAATTAAGTTCAATGCCAACTTTCAATACTATTTGCATGAAACTGTAGTTATATTCTTACAAAGAGTCAATTGGAAACATCGTTAGTATTCCAAGGAGCCAATTCACGGGATATCAGTATCAACTGACAACATGTCTGTTTCCAAATTAGCGCTAGCCTAATGAGGATACAGCTGTTATTTTTTCTAAAATATGTAGTATTCACGAGAGTTATCTCTATTACTAAAAACATGTCGTCTGAATTCATCTGAACACAAGCATCCAAAATGTCATTTAGAAAAATGCATCACCAATACCAATTGCAAAAATCAGGCCCGGTCTTCTGTAACAGTGAGAGCGACTCAGTAAATGGCATGTAAGAAAGACCTTTAAGGTGCAAGGGAAAAGCTAACAAAATCTGAAATTTCAAAGAGAATGAATGGAGGAAAATGGATGAAGAATATGCATTACGTTTAAAACAACCAGACAGATAGTGAAAGAGCACAAACTAATTTGTAACAATCGGTAATCAAATTTTAGAAGAAATCCAGATGTTTCCATTCCCTTCGGAAATTGTTCAGAGCAGAAATATTTAGTAGCATTTTTAAGGGAGAAAATACCTATTGTTCTCAAAAATGCCCAGCATTAATCATGTTTTGTAAAATCAGGAGTTTGAATATGAATTAAGAACAGATATTTTATTTTTCATTTCACATTTATTATGAACCTGTGTCCTTAGGTGGTTTTTCATGTTGAAATCACCGTATATCATTATCTTTATCCTCATGTATTTCTCTATTTTTTATACGTTATTTTGAAAAATTAATAAAAAATCATCCATAATTATAGATATTAATAAATAGATTGATTAATATATGTTTAAAATATTAAAATATTCAAATCCAATAAATCCCCGATTAACCCCCCGAGTACCGATTAATCCTTAGTCAGTGACTCCTCCGACTGAATACAGGCTATTGCAACTGGTTTAGACCGTTGACCAACTCACTACGTAAGACATATTTTACGATTGTTATATAAATTGGCCATTTACTAAGTAGGTAAGCTCCCAAAATGTAACTCTTGCAGAAATAAAGAATTATAATGCTGGGATGGCCCAAGGCACGACACATATTTTTAAATCCGGAGAGCAGGAAAGGAAAAGGAATATTCATTCGCTTTAAGGTGTACAAATGAACTCTTGATTTCCAGAAATGTAAAATTTCATAAAATCTACGGCAAATTAGAAGCATAATATAAAATATCAATATGCGGAAAGCAAAGATATAAGGGTTATTTCGTGCTTAGTAGCCCTTATGGCTTTGAATGTGACTCGAACGCCTTCGGTGATCGAGTTGGTGAGACGGACAGAGTGCCCTTCCAATTCCAATTCTGGTGGGGGTGAAGATTTATTGCAGTGGAAACCCGATCTCTACTTGGGTACTCTGTGGGGAGCACTTAAAGTACAGTACTCCGTCCGTCGGATGGGACGTTGAACCGTGGTCCCCTAGGCGTCTTTCGTGAAGCCAACACCGAGTTTCTTCCCACCCTTCCTCCATTCCCCAAATAATCCATCCCTAGTCAGCCTATTCCCCTATCCTTAAAGGCGTAAACCACCTCAGTTTTCGCGAGCCTCCCGAAATAACCAATCAATCAAAACTTGGCCGCCTTTTAATCTTACAGCATTGAGTATATTCGAGGAATAATATTTAAATTGGCCATTGCTAACTATTAGTTTGTAACCCTCTTAGTGCCACCTATTCTGAGAGGTAGCAGCGAGAAATGCCAAGGGTATTATTTAATTAAAATGTAACACCTTAGGAAAAAAATACTGTGACGCCATTTTCCAAAATATCAACTTTTTTTTTACTTTATCAAAAAGGAAATAGGTACTAGTTGTTTGTAAAATGTTTTCAATCACTTGAACTATGCACTTAATTAATGCCATATTACAACCATAAAAATATATATTTAGATACAATAGAGGGTATTTAACATTTGAAAAAAGTAAGATGGTACCAAATTTTAGGATAACAGCAAAACAGCTACAGCTGGGTACCAGAATGGTACCAGACTATAGACATAATATAGGGTACATATTTTTAAATTATTCAGATCTTATTCCTAATTTAGATCCCGACTTCATTATAGCATCATAATTTCAGTCGCTATTTTTTTATTTATTTTCATTCCACACAACTTGATTCATAGTTGACACATACGAGATGGGGTACAATCTGGAATGCCCTGTCGAGTTCGGATATATAGCTGTGACCGAGACATATAAATATCTTCTCATATCGCGTCCACACTTGGGCAACCATACTCCCAGAATGCTGTTTATGCCGACACCTTTTGGTTTTCGAAACATGTGGTCAGCGTGTTCCCATGATGATTAGATTACAAGGGTTTTATACGCCTAGGAGAATGCATGCTCATACTAACATTGCGTTTTGGCCCAAATGTCATGTTTTATTTTGTAGTTAAATGCACATTCATACTGTCAAAGAACGCAGCTCATGAATGTTCCGAGGGTGTAGCACCAGTGATAATCAAATGGCATGGGCGGGATCGTAATTTAGCGCCAAATAAAGAGGTGATCCTACGGTTGCACGGCTATCTGTCCGGGAGACGATATAATGTTACGTGAGCCTTGTCTGCGTTTTAGTTCCATTAAATGTAGCTGATTCTCTGATATCAATATTTTTTTGACCTCTCATTCTAAAGAACTCTCATTCCTTTGAGCTAGTACATTCCAAGGAGAATATGTTTGCATCAGCAGCAGGTATTCTTTCAATGAGGATGGGAATAAAATCACAAATGCTACTTCGAAAGCTTGGAGTACCATTCGCTTGCTCGAGGCAGGTATTTGGAATACAATTCCTTTCCCCGAGAAAGTGACCAATTAATACACAGCCCAAGATTAGGAATTAAGAAACCCCTCACAGAACATCGTAGCTTACAGAATATTTCCCAATCATCGAGATGAGGATGGCGGCATCAGGTAAGAAATAAGAAAGAGGAAAAGAGGATCTGTGAATCCCAGTCCCTTGGATTGTTTGCTTGTGAACTGATTTTCGTTTTCCCACATGCGACTCTCATAGGTGATAACAACCGAACGATGGACACGTGTATAACCATGGATGGCATTGGGATAAAACAGAAGTTTTGGGTACGATTTTAGAGAGGTTAAGACTTTCTTCAATCTCCTTGTTAATGTTACACCCTATACGTATTGACGGTGGAAACATCACCGAAATTTAGCCTAATAATTAAGGGTAGGAGCAGTCATACACTATAAGACAGCAAAGAGAAGAATACGATAGTCGAATGGAGGAATAAAACCGCAAACGAAGACGGTTGACAATAGCTTTCCAACAACTAAAACCAAATTAATGAATAAACTTCCTGATTCGGCAAATATCATGAATATATTAAGTAATGAATGTGCATCACGCATTTCATATTCTAAACAATTAAGCACGCGGTGCTAAGTACTGGAAAAATTACTCCATATCTGGTTATTCCAGAAATTTTCATGGGGATAAGCAAGATAGAAAATTCCAGCAAAAGATTCGACAAAACCACAAGGTTTTATGCGTTGGTAACGTGAGATTAGAACGCAGCTACAAATAAATAAAGATAAATCGGTAAAGCTATATCAATAGGGCCCTTATATGGACCCATTACCAGACTGATTTACTGAAGGATTTTCAGAGAAAATTAGTCAAACTACGTTTCCGGAGCGAAAATATTTAACATGATCTCGGATACTAAGGTTTAGCGATATTAGATGACTTTTAAGAGGGAAATAAAGAGGTCAATTAAAACGCATTTATACAGCCATTTACCTATGATACTTTTGACTTTTCATTCAGTTATTTATACTGAGCACGATTAGACAGAAGTCCGTCCACTCTTCCCCCTGCCCATTTTTGAGTCCAACTGTTGGATAAAGGAAATACAGATTGAAACGGTTCTTGGTGTATTTGTTTATAAAGTTCTGTTTCCACACCCCACCTCTTTCCAAATCTCATGAATCTTCTTGAACCATGCTAGATAGGAATATAACGGACCTGTCATTTTTCAGGGAGAGTAATGAAAGGAAGCAGTCATTTTCAAATCAAGTTTAGATTTTTAGGTCTCGGCGAGGAAGGAAAACATCTTTCTTTCCCTTTCAATTTAGCCAATGTGCCAAGAGAGCGTCAGAAGCCACTTCACTCTCTCTGAGATGACTTACACCTTCAAGAAAAGAAACAACGTTCACCCATATCATGCCACTCGGTTCCTTTACCCAGTTCTATCCGATGAATAACTTTCTTCTTAAAGTATACTCTTTATGGATACCTACTGAAATACATCAATAAATATTACGAAACTTTTACCGACAGGTATTTACGTGAACATGGGAAACAGAAAGAAAAGTAATGTAACAGCAACAGTAATGAACGAGCCTTCACATAAACTCATATTTTTTCACGGTTTCCGGATAGTATTGAGTTAATGTACTTGTTTACGTTACTAACAACAGCAAAATCATTTGACTAATTGAAAAGTAAGAGCACAATGACAGTGATATATTTCAGGGTTATAAGAATTCATGTCCTGAAAATGGCGCAGGAGAAACAACTACTACATGGCGGATGTGAGCGGATCTACACTTTTGGGGAGAGGATGATTTAGACTTCCTTCAAAAAAGATCTACATTGTGAGTGAAGACGTTGGAGCTACGTAACGATGGTTCTAGTGTCAACAGAAGCAACCAGTAATCGTAATATATGTGAATAAAGCACCTTACCTATACAGAAAACATGGCTCAAATAATTGTCTTTAAATTTAAAGATTAATAATATAATGAAGATCGTGTAAATCTGATGAATGATGACATTCATTCAATATATGACAATGCCAACAAAGAATGGTGATGGAGAACTGGGAATAAGCGATAAAAAAAGTAACAGATCTGAATATTATCTCTGAATATGGTTTCCAAAAAATCGTCTAGGCCCATAGATTACTATCAATACACTTCTGAAATTTGTTAGCAGTACAATGCCTTAAAGGTAGATGAAAATTCTACAGCGGCTGAGCATGTCATGTCAGAACAGAAACTATTTAGAATACCTTTTAGCAAACACAGAATTCCAAAATCAAGTCAAGGACTAAAATAACTAGGTATTGGGTAATACAAGGAGGCATAAAGGAAAGAGGCGAATTGATGAGGGGTACTGTGAGAGATTCCTTAAAGAAAACTCTTGTTATAACTTTAATATGAAACTTTGTAGGGTAAGAAGTAAGACGAAACGTTGAGGAGCTCATCAAGTGTGTCTTAGGAAAGAAGATGAGCGTCTATGCGCCTAAAATTTACCTTTAGTGTTTTATCATTGCCTAATCCCAGTGATTCGAATGCGAATTCATATTGTGTTCTTTATCTCTACTTTATTTTTTTTGGATGACTAATTGATTGATTACGGGAAAAGTTTGCTCGCGAAATTTACCATTCACAGCCTTTGGTAAATTTAATTTCTTTGAGTTCTATTCATTAGCAAATCTTTTAATCCATTCTGTTGGGTGTAATGCAGGAGTTACTGGAAACCGATAATTCTTAGTAAAGGACTGAAATGAAATAGATAAGGAGAAAGAAATGATTGTGGCTCGGAAGCCATCAAGTTTTGACGAAGAAATTGTTGGTAATAGGGAAACACATGATCCTTGGCTAGAATCTAAGTCGAGTCAATTGATTTCGTTGGTATATTTCCAAACATCCCTAGAATAAGCAACCAACCAGCTTGCACTAGAGAAGAGGAGGGCCAAATTCAAGTAATACAGAATACAATTTTTAACTTAGCGGACATCGCCACCCGCTGAGGAGGTAAGCATAACGAGCGAAATTTACGGTGAAAATGTTTTGTCTGGACTCGGACTCGAACTCAGGTTCTTCGAATTTGCGCAGAGTGCTTTAGCCAATCCAACGAGATTCCATTGTTGTTTTAAATGAACTATATAGTAAATAAAATAAAACAGAAATAGCTTTGTCACTTTCACAATAAAATTTGTTATCGACCATGGTTTCAGCGAGTGATCGCCATTTTCAAGGCACAGAAAATGTAAAGCTGTAAGCTTATATGTATGTATACCATGCGACAGGGAGATGGGGAGGGGAAGGTTTGGATTGGTGAGGATAAAAGGGGTGGCTTAGGTTGACGTCAATCCCCTCCTTGTTGGCAGCTGTTGGTAATGATATTCGTCAGGGGTGAAGTCACATTGAACAAATGATCATTAACCAGCGTCCCATTAGACGAATTAGCAATTTCAAAATATCTCGAGAGAATCAAGTTTTCGTCCCTTCCCGTGTATGTGAAGGACTTCTGGGATGGAGCTACTATGATGACTACATTCTAGTAAATGTACTTTATCCTCGCCAATCCAAACCGTCCCCTTCCCCCTCCCCATCTCCCTGTCGCATGGTATGTAAGCTTACAGCTTAACATTTTCTGTATCTTGAAAATGGCGATCACGCAATTAAACCATGGTCGGTAGTAAATTTAGTGTGGAATTGACAAATTTGTTTTATTTTTTAATGACGTGGTTTCATAAAGCAAGGCCTGAGTCAATTTTGAACTAAATACTACGTCGAATTAGAGTACGTGTGACGTCACAAAGTACCTATCCGCATTCGTGCCGTTTGCGCCCAAGACCACCATGTTATAGACACTTTTAAACGCCAGGATGTTTACCTTAGGCGCAATATAATGTGTAACAGTGTAACGTCACCCGTAAAAAGTGTAACGTTACCCAGTTACGGGATACACGCGAATGTGCGAAATTACAGGAAAACAATTGCCTCGACCAGGATTGGAACACAAATCCCTCGAATTCACGCCGTGAGCTTTTATTTACTGTACAGGACTGAATAAATTGTTTTCTCAACTTAGATAAGGTTTATTCAGCTTTAGCTTAGGATTAGACTGGAAAGATAGAATACTGATTCAAATTGTAATTATCTAATGCAACTAATTATCTCAGAAAGCGCTGTTAAGGACAATCGTTGGTGATTTGATTTGTGATATGCGGGCAAGGAGTGTGGCATGAAAACCCGGGTTCGGCATCGCTCTTGATACTTCGGAAAATTGGTATAAGAGATTGGGATGAGATCAAACTGAAGTACGAGATAAAGCATGGAAGTACACGATGAAGTCGTTTAGAGTGCGGATGACCAAGCGCTGGTAATCCAATCAGCTGGCTTCGGCCATCCAAGACGCCTTAGAGAATAGGAAGGAGGTAAATAATCTTAAAATATTACATCTTAAATTATTATTAGATGTTTTACGATAGATAAGGCAAACTAGGCGCAAGAGTAAAGGCTAGTTCACCATCATATAGCGTGACGCAAAATGACTCTAAGGATGACACTTCAGCGCTCAGGCCTTGTAAATACAATTTTCCAGCTCACAACGATTTAAACCTGAGCAGCACGTTTTTAAACAGCCCTAAGTCAATTCCAGATACCCTGAAAGAGCTTAGCAGCAGCGGTATCAATATTTTGAAGGAAGTGACTGCAGCAGTAGATATCTATGTACTGAAGGACAAAGAAAGCCAGATGGCGCCAAGAAGTTTTCTGCCACATAACTAAAATGCACTGATATTTTAAAATAAGAAGATACTTATTTAGCACATAGTCATCTGCATTGCAAAAAAGGAAGTTAAACAATAAAAAGATGGAAAGTTTGCACTGATTGTTTCACTGTGCTATGCTCCAAAACTGTCCGCCTTTCGAAATGCTTGATAGAACGGTTGGAAGATACATTCAAGTAGTGTACCCTGATTAGTTGAAAATTTCTCTCAATCGTTTGCGTTTTCAGTGATTAGAAGTGAAGTAGCATGAAGTTACGATGCTGAAAATGAGCCTTAGGGAGAACTAAGAATAGAGTACACCGACGTTTGAGTACTTGGGCAGTAGTTTAGACGTAAATGAAGATTGTAGATCTGCTTTAGCAAGAGTGGCGTTTATTATCAGGAGAGAACTTATTATTTCCACCCTGAATGTAGATAATAGATAATACTATTGATTATTAGTCCTAATATTATTTTTATTTTATTGGGCTAGGATGGATTAGGTTTAATTTCTTATATATTAGCAATTTACTATCAAAATTTCAAGTCTTATAGTGCTGGTATATTAACTGTTTTACCTAATAGTTTAGGGGATGTTGCCGTATGTGGAGTGTACTGTATCATTATGATGGCGAATCGCGGGCCCTTGGGAGGAATGAGAGCGTAAGAGTTAAGGCCGTTTTACACGGTACCTACATTTTTTTACAATCTATCGTGCGAACGCATGTATCAGGAAATTGTACCGTGTAAAGCGGCTAATTGTGCGAACGCTTGTGCGAATTTTTGAATGACTGAACGGAAAATAGAACCTGTTCTAATTCCATTCAGACAATCATACAATTTCGATACGGTTTTATTCAACAGATGGCGCAGATATGGCAAAAACTGTGGTGCCTGAGTTACGATTGAAAATAAAGTTGTTTATAAAAAGGATTAACACTTTACCGTCGAATAATATGAATAACTATTATCCTGTGTATATAATCTTTAATGAGTAAACTCTTCTCGGGCTCTCCACCGGTTTAAACTATTCATAATTGTCGACGTTTCGAGAGACGACTCGTCACTCATTCTCAAGGTAAGAATTAATTACACGTCGGCAATTATGAATAGTTAGAACCAGAAGAGAACCCGAGAAGAGTTAACTCAAATTTGCTCAAATGTTTACTTCGTCATTTCGTCGTGTTATTTGGTGTCCTGGTTTTTCAGTGTAATCGCGCTTTGGGTTTAAAATTATTTTATTCCCCCAAATGTATGACTGGTCGCGTCCTCAAGTAGAGTTCTTGATATCCCGCGTGATATAATAATAATAATTTTATTTCTGCTGGTTTCCAAGTAACTAAATCATAAAAAAATACATCAAAACGTTGGTACAAATACAAGGGAGGGAAATTTGGAGGGACTAAAAAAAGCGTCCCGTGTTCCGCTATACCACTTGATAATAATATGTACTTTGTTACACACACATAATAAACCCACGAAATTTGTCTATCAAGAGTGGAGATCCAGCGAGAAACGTCAATGACTTGTCGCACTAAAATCCAGATGAGAAAAAACGAAACGATGCAAAGGTCGAATATAAAGCCAGAGAGAAGAGTCCAAGAGAGCTTTGTCTAAACCGGGAGAATTACCAGTAGGCAGATGGTCGAGTCGAGGTTCCGAATTTCAGGTAATCAGCTTCTTCTCAAGGTGTTAAATACGTGAGTGAAACATATGTTCACGAGTGAAACATAAACATGATAAACAAAAACACTCACGAATTCCGATCGATTTCTACCGCTAAATTGCACTGAAAATTGTGCGAATGCACTCATCGTGTAAAGCGACATTCAGTCTGATTTAGTCGCTCGTACAATATTTTCTTGCACACTTGTCTGTACATGCGTTCGCACGATAGATTGTAAAAATAAATGTACCGTGTAAAACGGCCTTAAGAGATGTAGTGGGTGGGTAGGATGATGAAGTTGCGTTGGGCTGCACGGAATAAAAACACGAAAGTGTTCGGTATAGTTCGGTACGTGGCGTTGTTAAAGAACACTTGAGTTGATCAGAATGAGGCAGAATAGGTTGACGAAACGAAGCATTAGAGCCGAAAGAATGCTGTAAGGCGTTTTGGAGGACAGAAGTTTTGGTGAACGGAGGAGAGGGGTGAAGAGTGAGCCATTGTGTATCAGACGGAGAGATGTAGTATGTGTCCAAGAGGACAGGACCGCTAGACTATTACGCCCCATCATGATATAGGGTTCCACAGGTTCGGTAACTGGAGACGACAGAAAGCCCAACATTATAGTATTTTCTCCCAGGTGTGAACTTCAAGCTAAATTCTCTATTGAGTTGGCATTGGAAACAGAAGTTCAGGAACAAATACAATAAGAATACTAGTGTCAGTCAATGCATATGGCCTATATCAACTACTTGTTATACTCCATAGTATCATTATTAATGACGTTTCAAGTGTTTTCAATCGTGTAAGGAAAGAAATGGGGAAACATATGCACAGCAATAATCCATAAAAAAATGTTCTGGCCCGTAGAAAACCATCAATAAATAATAATAGGAAAATCATTTATGTACGAATGAAAGCAGTTGTGGAAATCATCATATAATTTAGATAATGTTGCTGTGCTTACAGCAGATTGAAGGTTGTATTGCCACCAATTTTGATAACAGTGGAGAATGAGAAAGCCAAATGATTGAAAGTCATAGCTATTCCGTCTTCCGGGAAAGAAAATTTCGGAGGTGATACACAAGAATATTTTGAAGACGCATACGATGAGTAAAACTAAATAAAGCAAGTCAGAGTTGAGTAGAGTCGCAAAAAGTGTAGCCCCTTGTTTAAGCTCGGTCTAGTCCCATCAGTTTTAAGGGGCAACATTCTAGTGCCCAATCGGGATAGATCGCTTAGATTTGTACATTGGTATATGCATAGTTCGGTGCGTAATGAATCCTACTAATGATATCAACCTCATCAGTTTGACCTAATCAAAAAAATAGGCGTGGAATCAATATTAGCGTTATGGCACTGAGGAAAAAGCAGTGCAAGGCATAACCTATTGACCGGAAAAAATCATCAGGCGGTATGATTCCATATGCAACTACGCCAATGCTAATTAGCAATGAGTTGAAAGAGGTATTTGTTTTCTTCTCACATTTCGAGACAATATTACTGGCAAGACCGAACCAGTCGCGGGAATTTTTAAGAATATGTTACCATGAGCAACTGATCTCAGAGATGCGTTGGAAAATCTCGTATGCATACATTTTCTTGAAAATATCAGTTGAAAGAAATTCCGTAATTTTTATTATGGTATTCAATAAGTATTCACAAAGTCATATTACATTTCTATAAGGAGTAGAAACGAGCTAGCAAAAAGGACAAAGGAGTATGATATGGGTAAATATAGGTTCTCTTCCAGAGGTTTTGCGAAAAAGTATATTAGACAGCGAGAACTAGCTAATTGGAAAATTTAGAGAATAACACTAATTTTTGCCTTTCAAATGAAGACTTAAAAATCATGACTCGGTTTCCAAATAACTACTTCATTTGTCTTACTACTACTTCTACCTAGCTGGAGAGGGCAGAAATCCCAAAATTATAGTATGTTCTGACATGTGTGATAGATTTAGCTATTTTCTCTAATAGATAGGGAGAGGAAACAAAATTTTAGAAATAAAAATCCAACAAGAACAAAGAAAAAAAATTTCCATAGAGTTTCTAAGTAGGTGCTTTTCCTTTCTTATTGCCATTGCTAATTCCTGTCTCTGAAAGGAGACTTCAAATTCGCTCCAATCAGCTTAGTTTCAATGCGATTATCCTCTGCGGCTGAAGTTGTTCGAGTACTCACAAATGATCTATTACACTACTGAAAATCTCTCACGCTGAAATAATAAGCACTATAATAAAACCCAATTATCAACCGAAATGTACATATGGTAGATAGTGATCTTCAGACCGCTTCAGGAGAGCACAGTAACCACCGTGGCCAGCGAGCCTTCTTCCAACGCCACTTTTTCACGATTTCTGGCGTGACACCTGGGAGCACCGGAGAATCCATTTCATTAATTATAAAGTAAGTGTACAATGAAGTATTTCAGGGTCTAAAGAAAACATGTCCAGAAAAAGAACGCTATAGAAAGAACTACATGGGGGTTGTTAACTGATTTACAATTTGGGATGCTGATGATTCAGCCTTCCTTCGAAAAATATCTAAGTTGTGAGTGAAGACCCTTTAGGATGGTCCTAGCGTTAACAGAAGCAATCAGGAAACACAAAATTTGAATAAAGCACCTTATCAATAAAAATATTCAACATTCAAACAATTTGGCAGACGTTTCAGAATTTAAAACGTGATGATATAATTAAATAAATCGCGTACATCTGATCAATGAGGAAATTCGTTCAGCCATAGCACAGTGCCAAGAAAGATTGGTGATGGTGTAAAATGAATAAATGATATGAAAAGAAAATAACAGTTCTTGATATTTTTTCCGAATATGGCTTTTAAGGAAAAATCCTCTTCTAGGCCTTGGGATTACTGCGAACACACTATTGTAAATTGTTAGCGATACAATACCCAAAAGGTAGATGAACAGTTTACAAACGCTAAGCTTTAAGAATTCACAATACACCTTTTAGCAAGCAATGAATTTCGAAATCAAGTAAAAGACTAAAATAACTGGGTATTGCATGATCCAAGGAGGCATAAAAGGAAGAGGCGAATTGATGAGGAGTACTGTGAGTGAATCCTTAAAGACGACTCTTGTTAAACTGTAATATAATACGAAACTACATAAAACGCTGTAGGGCTGATAAAGGTAATCACTGAAAATAAGATGATGGTCTCTGCCGTGAGTGAGGGAACGGATGAAGAAGGTGAACTAGTTGGTGAGGATTGAGAAGAAGGAAGTGTCAAATACGGAAGTGGAGCGAAGGATGCCGGTTTTGGATAAGCTAAGAGAGCCGCAAAAGTAGAAGGTATTTTTAGATACAGCGAGATGCCGAAGAGAGTATTAGAAGAGAAAATGTTAAACGGAGGATGAATGAAAAGAGGAATTCTGAAAGACATGAAATAATGACCAGAAGAGAGAATATAGCTCTAATGGGGGACAAAGAATTTTTCTGCGGGAAAGGTCAGAGAATGCCCTGTGATGTATTAAATTCATTATTAAAGACGCAATGTCCTTTATAGAGATATTACAGAAAAATATTAGAAGCTATTGGACGACGGCTGCTTATGACGTTCCTTTTGCTAAGTTTACTCATCAGGAAGAATTTGGTAGTTAGAAGAGTGTCAAGAAAGATTCGAGTGATGAGATATTTGTTCAAAAGAGAGACGAGCAAGATTTTTTGAAAACATTTTTTTAGACTAAAAGCTAGAGAGAAAGTTCTTCAAGGCCATATCACTTTTAGTTAAGGTGTGTGCGTGTTTATTATGACAGAATTGTCCACACCCAACCGATAGGTGGGATACACTATGATAATAATAACATGTGTTTAGTAGAAAAACTTGGAAAAATATAATAAAACTAGCATAAGCTCATCAAGAAAATTTGAAGAAACATGCAAATTTCTGAGACCACTTCCAATTGCGTTACCAACATGTCAACGAAATTTGAAATGAAAGGGATGAATTACAGAAAGCGATAAAAAAGAGAAAACATGGAAGGATTATCAGTATAAGGAATATAGTATTACGATAAGAAGCCATGAAGCTAAGTAGTCCCAAAGGATTCAGTTACTGTGGGAGAAAATGACTTAAGCCTGCGATTTCAAAATTTGACGCAGCAGCAGATGATAAGCATGATTAGGATACACTAAACATAACAGTGTCGGAGCGGACCTGATGAAAGTTGTCAATATTCATGATGAATAAAACCTTACTAATCTTTCACAGATTTATTGAATAGCACGATGCGTTTCACCACTCTGTGGCATAATCATGCCATCATGAATAGGATAGGTACACTAAGCCTCGAAATGTTTTCAAATCTCCGGAAAATATGCAGGGAAGTATCCAGCTTAGATTAAAAATTCATAGTTGCTACATTTATTCGGTGCAAGATGCCAAATAAATTAAATAGGAAGGACACGTTTCGAAAATGTTATAACTTCACTAACGCGTGCCTTCTTAATATTAAAAGTAGCAAGAAATGATAGTAGAACTATGCACAAACATGCCCTCCACAAAATCAAACTTATAAGCACTAAGAAAGAAAAAAATAGTATTTTACAGCTGCCAAAGTTCCATGGAGAAGATTATACTATTGGAATTATCAAATTTCATTCCCTTCATTAATTATAAGTGAGCTTTCCACGAAACTGAATGGATAAAAATCTCTAAACTCAAATGAAACTGACGCTTAACCAAGTAAGTTAATTCACAGCTAGCAGGATATCGATCGTGAACTTGAAAAACATATGTAACACTGAAAAAAATCCGGAGATAGTTAATGAAATTCAAGCACTCTTCCACCCAGAACGTCTTAATTATTTTTGAAAAATATGGAATATTATGGTGAAAAATGGTCAGAGGAGAAGCATCTGACGAGAGTGCTGACCCCCACGGTGCATGTAGGCAATAAGGAGGGAGGAAAGAGATAACTACTCACGATATGGGCATGGATGTCTCGGGCATTCGGGCATCTAACTGAATCTTGAACCGAGTTCCAGCAGTTTTCGGTTCCAATAGTTTTCACAGATTTACTTTCGGTAATAATGCCCCATTCCTGCCGAAGTATTTCTTCAGCAGGGCAACGGGCAAAGGGAATATATATTCAACCCGGACGGCATGTCACGAGACATCTTAATTCTACTACACTAATATTGGCCAATGACAATTTCATTCTAATACTGGCAAACAAATGATATATAGGCAAGGCTCCCAAAACTTTGAGTGTTTCAAATACGCTTGACACCACGCTATGAAGAGATCGTGCGAACGAAGTTTTGCACCGCTGAGAAAAATGCAACACAAAAAAACAAACGTTCAAAAAATCGAAAATCGTATAACACAATGGAGATAATCCAATAATGTACAGTCAAAAGTAAAAGTATGCGTGGAAAGCTCATCTGCGCCAGGATACGATTCGAACTCGAGCCACGTCAAGCTTTCAGAAAACATTTCCGAATGTTGGTAATGCTTTTGAAATGAGGCGCGCTAGGAAGAGAGAGGGCGGGGAGGGACCGGAAGTGGGAAGTAATCGTACGTATGAGAGGCGAAATGTTTTGCGCCGTATGGTGTGAGTTAAATGGAAATTCGACCCGCCGAATGTTCCCCACTCTTTTAACCCGCATTGATATTTCTTCGGCAATCGGTCGCAGAATGCGAAACTGGATCCCCTTCTCAGTAGATGTTCTCTATCTCTCAAACTGTAATACACAAGAACATTTCAATCCTCCAGTTAGGGGCCCAATTTACCCTTTGCAGCGCTTGTCGGTGGGTAGGTAGGTATGCTATTCAGGGGGAGGCGATCGACAGCTGAGGTCATGAGAGCCATTACGAAAGATGGTTTGGTTCATGATGGACGGGCTTGTTAGAGGACTCGCGGTCTCGCAGCGTTGAGTTAAATGAGGATAGAACTCAGACATTTCAGGGAAAATAAAGTATTTATCAGAGAGGAGAGAAATTTCCTGGTCACACTTTCTCCGTGACAATGGGGGACGTCTGCTATGGCGATATTGCAAGTTGGCCATATATACCAAGGAGGTTAAAATGAAATGGAGGAGGCATGACCGTGAACGCTCATGGGCGAAAGTGAAGCAAGAATAGGGGTGCTAGGGAAGGATTTTGTGCCGAGTAGGTGTGACCAAACCAGTCACAAAACATCTTATGTGGTTTTTATCTTAGATTTGACGAAAATCGAACGCGACCGCCGGACACACAAGCCAGAGGAAGGTCTAAACTGTGCCGACTGCAATGGCGGAAATGGCATTAAGAATCAAGTGGTATGTCTCCTCCATTTCTTTTCAAACATCCTTGATATATACGTGAGCAGGCGTCAAGTCACTCACAACCAGACGTCCCAGACGGAAGAGCACAACAACAGACGATCGGATAGGTATCGCTCCGATTGACGTCACACATGGGACTCCATTCAACTCCGAGCTCTACGGGTAATGGAAGAAAGGTAGAGAGAAACACGGCGCCGGAATAGCGTGATCTCAACGAAATGCGACGACAGCTTAACGTTCCATACGACGGAAATAGTACTTCACTCCGATTTAGTTAGTTAGGAGTTAGACCGATTTCTTTTATGTACAGATTTCCGTGAAACTTTGCATACGTGTTCTCATAAGTGATATCTATAGATAAAAGTGAAAGAATTGCATCATACGGATGTTTTTTTTTGGCAATTCAATGCTAGTTTAGCACGTATCCGTATGGCACAGGGCATAACAATGCGATTTCATATGAACAGATTTTCTCCCAAATGCTAAACAATATATTTTTTATAATTACAATTATTCCTAACAAATATCAAGGTGTCACGCCGAGTCCAATGCTCGAAAACAGCATATTTCAATATAATTTCGCCTAAATTTTGAATACAGCGCAGATAACTCTAGTCATAATGTTTTAATTGAGGAAAAATGTAAAATATACTTATTGCATTGTTTTCATTACTACCTGTATAGTGAGCTCCAACGTATAAACTACTTACGTATGCATTGTGCGATGCACTTAAGTAAAATGTGGCCGAAAAACTTTGTTTCGACTTGCAAAAAGCCATTATTAAAATGTGCACTCAATGACCCATGAATTACGCTCCTGCCACCTAAGTGCGCTACACATACCACCAATAAATGGATCGGGATTCCACTAAAAATCTCCGCCACTTCCGGGATTCCGGTCCAAGCCCTCGGGATGGGAAGCTAGTAACGTAGCCGCCAGGCCAACTCAATCACCTGCTGCGCTAATCCCCTTTGCCTTTTAAACAATAAAGTTTGTCCTACATGAATAATATGCTCCATATTTTCCAGGAGAGGCTCTTTTCCAGCCGTATCTATAGTAATCAATGCGTATCTTACCGACTCACTGCCTCAATCTTAGATGAGATCAAATATGGCATCTTACACATCTTGATAGCGCGCTCCCAGAAGCAAAGTTAGTTTTATTTAGTAAATTCCAAAGGCAAATAAACGGATTTCTGCAGGTCCCTATCTACCTACACGATTTATTTCTTCATCTCAGCCTTACCCTTCTCCATACCGCTCATAAAACCAATAGGTCACGATTATTTGCCTTCGTGAAGGAAAGGCATTCCTTCTTGGGTTCAAGTTTCTCTACAGACAAATTTTCAATTATTTTGACATGGGATGAGGACCCTTTTATGCGGACGACCACGAAGCTCTTATGACTATTGTTAAACAATTGCTTTAACCGTCACTTTTCATTCGAAGAATGTAACACTATAAGATTAGCATACGAGGTTGACACGTCTACTCGTATGAAAGGCTTCTTGCTCCGTAACCAGTCGCCCGTTATGACTAAATGTTTTGGGTTAAAAATATGAGAGGGCGTGGTGACCTAGTGGGTAGAGTGCTAGGCTACTGATCGAAGGGGTTCCCGGGTCCCGGGTTCAAATCGGGTGAAGCCTTTGGGCGCCCCCGAACAAAAAATCCTCGGAGTGCGAGGTGGCCCAGGAAAAGGAACTACCCTGAATGTGTGAAATTCACACGCCTGTAGCTTAATCCGGGATGAGCTCTATCCTCAACTATCCACACCAACCTTCGGGTTGAATCACTAAGTGAGTGAGAGAAAAATATGAATACCACTCTGGGGAAGTTCTAAGTATCTTCTAATGTAACTGACACAGAAGGCTTTAACAACCAGAATACATTCACTTGAGCTACTACCTGACAGGCGTTGATTTGAGCTATTACCTGACTAAAGCCATAAATTACCTTGGTATGTTAGACAGTCATTACTGTATACGAGTAGTGAACGAAAAAACGAATGGAAGGAATACATATCTCCATGGCAGTGCGAGAGACAAAAAGAGCCGTCCGTACATGCTAAAACGGAACACATCAGCAAAAGCCGTCTTCGTGTTACTGAACGAGCAACTAACTCCTATATGAAGAATTTCCTTAGGCAAGCATTTCTGCCGATGAAATAGAAACAAATGACTTTTCAAGGAAGCTCACTAGAAGCTATAGGAAATATGAGGCTGAGTTTCAAATATATTTACGGATGATATTCAAACATTTTTTTACTGGAACTGTAATCCTTCAGCAACACATCTTAGCTGCGAGTTTTGAATGCAGATTCACCATAATATGTATACATTACTAAGTTAAAACATATAAAACGGAAAACATTGAAGTTACCGCGACTCATTTTAATCAATATGCGCTAAAGTTAGACAATTTGGCCCAAAATAATGAAAAATAAAGAAATTTGTGATCTATAGAATATAACAAGCGAGGAAGAGCTTATCGAGATTACCACATCATATGTGTCCTTTGCGTTTTTTTCCAAAAGAAGTTGACAAATATCTGCTCTCGCAAGAACCTCCACCGCGAAAATGTTGCTCTTTACCACGGGCGATGATCGAAATGATGACCACCTTTCATCCCTGGTTCCCTTTCCCTTCGGCCCGGGCCCTCCAACATGCCCGCAGTTATTTTCCCAAGGGTGAGAGGAAAAACTATGGGGGTTGAAATCCATTTGAATTAATTCCCACCTCTAGTTTGTTTCTCTTGCAGGCATTGCCGAGGCAAGCACCAGGGTCAGATTAAATCCGTTGTTTTGGGGGGAGGGGGCATTCTTTATTATATTGCCATTATCCGGAGGTCTGGGGGTTATGGAATACCTTACGATTACCATTTTCCTATTTGACCTGGAATTATGGGGGGGGCCTTACCTATCTACACATTACCTTAATCCGACCCTGGTAAGCACGTATCGACATACCCATCACACCGTTCTCTATTGAGGGAGGCACAGTGAAAAAGTGCTTCCATTGTTGTTTGGCCTAGGAAAATGGTCATGTTTTAATAATGTCTTCCACATTGCCCTATCCTTGCATACCTCTTTTGCTTCAGTAAATTCATGCATTGCTTCATACACGCTCTCCTATTCTTGAGACTTCTAACATTCCTCCTCTTAAGAATCTCTTCCACCACATTCATCCATGACTTTTTCGCTTCATCCCTTCCTCTGAAACTACCCACTCTATCATTCTGCCGAAACATATATCCAGCGAAAAGTTTACTGTTGATAGCTATAGCCATTAACGCCAAGAAAGGACCCCAGTCTCAACTCTATATTATTGGAAAGAGCTCGCCATGAAATGCATAAAAAATAAAATGAAAGTCAAATTTGCTGTGTTCCTTTAGAACTGATTTCAGTTAGACATAAGTCTGCTTTGTAGTAAGGGAAGCTACAGATGAAGACAATCGCTAGAATTGGCTTGATATAAATATACATGAAACGGATAGAGAAGTTTATTTTTACGGAAGTTATCTGACCTATTTGCATAGTTTTAGAAATGCATTCATGTACTTTGGAACTTATTTTGGGTAGACCTCGAGGAAAAAAAGCGACTTCCACCGACAAATATTATTGAAAATATATACCTTCAAAAGTATTTAATAATGTTTCTGCAACCTCCATAAGTTAATTTTAAGGAGTAAAATTTCTTTCCCAAAAATAAAACCTTTGGTTTATTGAAAGATTAAGGCTGCACACCATTAATTTTAATCTATTTCACTCAAAACAACGGCGTTAAGTTTCTATAGGCTTTTTCACACGAGGTACTTTATTGCTCATTCTTTATTGCAACTGTATGTATGGATGAGCAGTGAAAATTGCGTCGTGTAAAGCGGGGACTTGCTAGAATGACTGCGAGAACTCATGAACAAAAGGTATGAAAATAGCCCCTTCTCTTATTCCGTGCTTGCATTCTCGCATTTTCTGTTCACCAAACTGCGCAATTAAGTGCCTCGTGTATAACGATCTTAAAAATCTTTTTCGGGGCCATTTGTGAAAAATATTATTAAGTGATTTTACATGTTGCATGATCAAATTATTCCACTAGGCGTTGAAATGTGTGGGTACTATAAATGAGATTTTCTCCTAGATATATTGCTGCTTCATCGGCAGGAATCTAAACTTACTGCAAACTTCGACGAAAGCGTAACAGGGATAAAAGTAAACCTCGAACGCTTCAATGTATGAAACCCGTGGAGATAAACTTTACGACACGCATTTCTTTCCAAAATGTCCCTTTTCACGCAATCACTTAAGAGCACTCAAATGCAAAGCAAGATGTTATTATCTAGCCAAAAATATTTTAATTTCATAGGTGCTCCTCCATAATATGCCTATTGGACATTATCAAATTTTATGAAAGCCATGAATTATAGCTTCGACAGGAAACTGTTCTTTCCCGAAACTAAAATATTGTAAACTAAATATGAAAGTAATCTCTACTCATTCTAAATCCATACCGAGTTTTTATCAACAAATCACGGGTAACGCTGGTAACTGCACTAATCATGACGTTCTTCAGGGTCTGGCACAAGATTGATGTGGGAGATATCGATATGTATTTCGATAACAGTTCATATCCGCTTCTAAAAAAAAATATTACATTTAAAACCTTTCCATTCTTCGGTGCTTTTAGTTCGATCAGGAATTTCTTAAATGCTATCCTTAAGTTATTTATTTCCGAAGAGAGTTCTTTACATATACTGGCAGGAAATTGATTATAATCTGGGCATTCATTTAATGTAGCTAATAATTGCATGCAACTAGCCACTCAAGCTCAGTGTCTTTTGCGATATTACATCGACCTTTACGCCCTCTTCGCGGTCTATCCGCAGCCATGACACCGCTATTGCTTTTGTATTCAGGTGGTTGAAAGAATTTTCACGTGTACATAAGGGGTTACCAATTTGCAGCAGAATGTCACAATATTTGCAAGGATGAGAGACAGTAGCAATCCAAAAGATTGCGGGAACACTGCGAAAGGCGGCGTTGGAATCCGATCAAATTGCCGTAGAGGAGGATTTGATTCAAAGCCCCCCGATACGTTCACATCCGCTTCCTCCAAACATCATTTCAGGTCTTAAGTTACCTTTCAACTAGGAGTCCCCCAACGTTTTTCCCGAACTTTATGCACTGATACAATTTCAGAAAAAAGCATAAGTCGTTTATTCCGAATTCAATATTTCGCATTTTTGGAAATCGCATTTAGGTGCTCCGCAGCTTCTTCCTCCCCGCCCCCTCCCCCTCCCAATTTCCGCTCCCCTTTTACCGAACCGCTTCGACGGCGAATGGCGACGCCTTCCTGAAGATCCTGGCTCCGCGATGAGATATTTGCCCTCCCGCCGCACATTCCCCTCACCGCCCAAGGACCAGTGCCATTTGGCCATACTAAAGTGATCTCAGCCATTGGCCAGAAGAATGCGACAATAATGAACTAATATGCTTCCCACTAAAGTATTTTTTATCAACTCTAGGTCAAAGAATAGACAGCAGGACACCCTATACAGGCAGCAAAATCACAAACAAACAGTATAAAGTTGACGGCTCAGTTGCATCAGTTTTTCACTGAAGGACTTTTGCTGCCATTAGGTAAATAATACCAGAGAACGATCGCAGCTTTCAAATAGATACATAAACTTCTTTACTTAAAGCCTTTTCCTTAAGGTGGCTGGAGCGATTTTTGTTAAAATACAGATTTGAGTGAAACTTTGCATACGTGTCCTTATTTGTAATATCTATCGATAAAAGTGAAAAAAACTGTATGCTACCGATTTGGTTTCCTGGCAATTCAATGATATTTTAACAAGTACTCTTATGGCACACGGCATATATTGTGAAAAAAATCGATTACGTATATACAGATTATCTCTTAAATGCGAAATAAGAAGTTTCGTATTATTATAATTGCTACTAAGAAATATCAAGGTATCATTCCGAGTAAAAATAGCGTATTTAGGTATGATTTTCTCGTAAATTTCGAATTTCGCGCCGAAAATCCAAGTCAAAACAATACTTTAATTGATGCAATTTTTTTAAATGTAACACTTGCATCATATTCACTACTGCATTTATGGTTATTTCCAACGTATAAACTTGTACTTGAGTGAAATGTGGTCCAAGAATATTTTTTTTTGACTTACTTGAAAAATTATTAGAATGTACCTTCAACGATTCACGATTACCGCTCCAGCCACCTTAAGGGACGAGATTGTGACTTTAGAGTCTCCAATTCCGCCGAGCCACTTGTCGCAATTACAAAACCGTATTACACAACAAAAACTAATAAATGGAGATTTCAATATGACCTACATTGCTGGGTCATAGTCAAATAGGAATGAATAGGTACAATATATCAACAAAAATGGATGTACGAATATCAAAACTTTTGATATGCAATATGATCCGCTTTCCAGGCGATGGGTCACTTCCACAGTACGATTAAAATAAACAGCATGAAGAACTTAAAGAAAGATATATCTACTCGTGGGAAAAAAATCAGCATTATTGAAATGTACCCTTGGGAAAAGAAACCCACGAGAGGAAAACATCCGCAAAAGAAGGGGGACGTGGAAAAGCTGAGAGACCTACTGACAGAGAAGCTTGTAGAAGGCGTTGAAGTGATTACTCCATCCTACAACCGACAAATGAAATTCTGGCATCCGCTTATCTCACTCTTCAGCGTGATCATTTATCAAGTACTTAATATTCCTATGTTTGATTTTTGCATAACCGATACTACCAACCCATTGAATCGCTGAACGGTCGAAGAATACCGCGTTCATTTCTGGATTGCGGAAGAAACTCAAGAGCCCCAGTCAGGGTTAAGCCATGTGGGTCATGAGGAGAGCGCGTAGTTAGTTTTACTTTCCGTTTTTCAGGCACTCCCCCAACGCTTACCGATTTCTTGTTCCGAGCAACAACTCTCCCTTACTTCGTCGGCAATTTCCTATAGGGAAGGAACGATTTCCCCGCAGCCAAGTGCCAGGGGCGGATTAAGGTCGTCGTTTTCAGGTGAGAGGGGTGGCGTGTCGCTAAATTCCGGGGGGTCTGGAGAATAGTGAAGTGAGGGGTCCGGAGCTCCTGCGTTTACACTGTTCTGGAGAGTAGCTTAAGGTATAGTACAAATTATCTTCACACATTGTATATTGAGATGGAAAAATAAAACATCGCGTTGGAAAACAACCTTGATTATGACAATTTCTTCTATTTTCCCAGGAATGAGCGGGGGGGCCCCTTTAATCCGCCACTTCAGGGCTGTTAGAACTAAATCAGCGTCGGCAAAAAGTGAATGCTCGATGATGCTTTACTTTTTTCCTCGAAACACCTTTTTTGTCCACATTTCATCCCTAAGAATTTTCTCCGACAAAAATGACGGCGGAACCCTTTTATGAAGCCGCGTCCACACTGCTGCGAGTCCGCACATCAAAATTTAACAACCCAGATTCAAGAGAAAACAGAGCCTTATTACTCCTCTTTTGTTTGACTGAGGAATCCATTAACCTTCTACTATAAATACGGTATCTAATATCTCACTTTTTGCTACACGTGCGGAAACGAAAAATATGGAATAAATAGTGTCTATGCAAAGCTTAACCTTTCCACGCACAAGAAGTATTCGTTGAAGCAGAAAAAAATCCAGTTTTTCAAATGGACGAGGTATCCTTTCCAAATCCTTGAGTCGGAAATTTAGTTTAAAATTAGCCAACCATTACATAAAGAAGAATTGTATCTGCAGATGATCGGTTTTCACCGAAAGAATAATGAGTTAAAAAGGAGACGCTAACATATTTTAGAACCCTTAGAAAGAAGAAGCAAGAACTACCACTGGAGGGCAAAAAAAAGAAGGAACTAGAATATTGTTCCATGAGCAACGAAAAACATTTTACGCCTTAGTCAATTCCTGAAATAACAGTTTTGTAGCTCAACAAAGAGGGGTGCTAATTTCTTTGATCAAATGCGTACGAACTTTGTTCCACGAGCAGACGTTCAGGCTATATCCTACGGCTATTACTGCACTATTTTGAGTATTAGTGCTCTAAAACATTGTTCTGTAGAAGACATTGAATAACAGTGAAGGGAATAAGGTTAGAATAAGCAAAACTGCATGTCAATTATAGAATATTTTCAAATGAATTTTGGTTTAAAGGAGATTCTGCAATGCTTATGTAACAGATTCTTGTAGAGAGTAACTTTCTTTCTACGCATAAAGAATCGCCAGACCCTAAAAGACCCTTAAAATTCAACCAAAGAAGTCAAAAAGAGCTGGTCGCTTCTTGTGTCCACAAGCTAAAGACACGAAAACACCTAAGAAAACACGAACAATCCGTTAGCAAAGATTATTAATCGGATGATTCACGCAAATATTGTTATCATACGATATTTCAAATTTATCCATGATACTTTTTCAATACTATGTTTTCTCTGATTTGCGAATGCCTAATCCGTACAGTTTCTTTGAAAACAACTCATAATATGGCTATGATTTCTACTATAGGTTTTGAGCATTATTTTCTAAATTCCAAAATAAACATCAAGGATAAACGGTAAAAACTTTAAAATGTTCACAATAATCAGTGTTTAAAATTTTAATGTGACAAAATAAATATTATGGAAGAAAAATGCATTTCTTGTTCGGTGAGCATTATCATATGGTTCACAACACGCGTGTACAAATAACAATTAAAGTATATTATAAAAAAATTGAAACGCATTTTCAAAACGCATATTAATATAATTTGAATAAGTACGTATCTCGGAATTCATAAATACCTACGCAGTCAGAAGTGACCTAACTGTGTAGTTGGATTTTCGACTTTCACCCGAGTACTAAAATAACATAAATTAAAGATTTGAGACCAAAATGGTCGATGGAAGCCTTGCTTTTGAACTTCGCTGCTCTGCAAGCCGGAAGTTAACTCCGCACACCGATTCCCAGAAGCAGACAGATAGAACACTTGTTGCTTCCGAGCCGCCATGCTAAAGGAGACTGCACAAAGCGATAGGAATAAAAACATGATGTATCGACAGAGAGAATGACTTAGTTGACCGGCGATATTACTTACTCAAAAGAGCTACTATTAGTCTGTCTAATTTTGTTTAGTTAGAAGTTTTAGTATTAGTAAATACTTTTCGACTAAGGCCTACCCTGCCTACCATTAGTCTTTCTCAAAAAGAAAAACTAATGGTAGGCTTCGCGTTTGAAGAAGAGAATACTATCGACTCGTATTCGTTACTGCGTATATTCACAAATGGATATACGCAGTAACCTATGTCAGAATTGGTATCACATAACACGGAATATATGGGAAAAGTATCAACCAAAATTTTCCGATAAAAAGGCGCTCAAGATGCCGCAGTTATTGTGAATATACGGTTGAGACAAGCGACACGCGAACCACAGGCATAAAATATTTACCTTATTGGTCAGAGACGTATCGGAAAAGCTGAGCAGAAACGAAGAGAATTCTCAGAGAACCGACGTTATCAAAGAATTCTAACGATCAATATGCTGCTACATAGAACAAGTGAGAAGGTAAGATGTTAGCAAAGGAACTAAACATGTAGGTATTTATTTTCACGCATCTAACGACGAAGATATAACTCGCATCACAGAGGGACACATCCTCATAGGGACTGCCTTTTTTTACAGAACACACGAAAAGGACAAGCTTATGGCGAACAATCACGAGAAAGACGACGTAATATGTACTCCTAAAGAGTGATGAGGCAAATAAAAACAAGCAGATTGAAACTTCATTTAAATAAATAAGCATTAATGGAGACCTTCCGAAAATCATTTTTAGAATCCCAACGCTGGCGATGATGAATTGACAGTATCTCATTTAGAATATCTAGTTTTAAAACAATAATTACAGAAAGATTGGCAGAATGGCTTTTTTATACAAAAGTTGGATGTTCAGATAAATAACGCGATTGACAGTTGTTTTCATCGAACATTCCCACATTTTAACGGTTCACCTTTCCATCAGAATTTAATTTCACAAATTCCAAATCCTAAGGACGCTTCTAAAAGGGGTTTTAACAGCAATTACACAAAAACATCCTTCAACATAAATAAAGTGAAATTAAAATGGATAAATTATCCTCATGCATTATTAAATGATGCATGACGTGCAGTTCTGATGACTTTATGTTGGCTTATACGGATATCTTCACTGAAGACGACCGATTAGAACTCCAGTTCCCCTCAAAATATACACCCGGATCACAGCCACAATTTCACTGGGAAACGTGCACGTGAGACAGTTTCCCTGTTAGACTTCTTACCCTCTGCCCCGCACACACGGTCACAATTGCACCGGGAATCGCCAAAGAGAGGGAAGTTTTTATCAACCGGCCAGGTTTAGATCTGTTATGTTCAGTGAAACCAAGGACACATCATGGAGGATGTGGCTCTTCACCACGCATGGCGATATAGACAGAAAATGTGCATGTTCTGCCTGTTGTCCCGCCCAAGGATTATGCATCCCACACCCCCTCAGTTAAGGGTGATTTCTGTTGGGACCACTATTTCCCTGAATCTAGTAAGAGCATCCACCGGTACTGTGCATAAATCTTATTTTGATCTAACCATTAGCTTTGATAAAACTTCCGACTTAAACGCAATTACATAGTAGTTTTCGCAATTCCTTCCTGACTTTCCTTCCTGACTTTTCGTACTTTATGAGTTGTATATTAATGTAGAAAATCTTAGCAAAGAGGAGGTTAAAATGTTAGGATCTGGTTTGTCTACCAGCATTTGAAAGCATTCATCACCTTAGAAAGATAACTGAAAAAAGGCTGGGTCAAAGAGAATAATCGCACGGATTATTTACTAACGGCCATCGATAGCGAATATACGCCTTAATATTCTAGTTTTCTTGTCCTTTTATGAGAGGCATTTAGAAATTTCTGAGCCCAGTATAATGTTCGAGAAAGACTTTTCAACCGACAGCTCCGCACGTGGAGAAGGGTGGAGTGCGAGGAGCACCGGAATATTGAGGTATTGAAACCGGTATTATCGTCCAGATGTACTGAAAAGAGCAAACACTACTATTTGACGGATCGAAAGGTAACACATGTATTTCATTTCAACCCAAATGAGGTGATCTCCGCGGTGTTTCGTGCAGGCAAGTAACGCCTGGTGCTGCCATTTTTTTCAATAGCCTTTTGATATAGTCAGAAGATAAGTATGTCATTATAAACAATAGTCAGCAGCAATGCATTATCCAGACGCAGAACTTTCACTTACCCAAATGTACTAGGTGAAATATTTTCAACTCAACAAAGATGTTAATCACAGTTTCCTAGTCAATTTTATCAAATACTATTAGATCAACTTTGGCTCTAAGTAATTTAACATTTATTTTATGACAGCCGATTTACCCCAGTCAAATAGCTCTCCGATTGAACTTTGACAAAATAAAAGAAAAATCAGAATAATTGCGATTATTTCCTCCTTTTTTTCTGTGATCAACGTCGCAGTTTAAGATCTAAGCATTATGTTTTGAGAAGTACATTTTCACTGATTTTTTTTGCCTATGTTTCTTCTACTGCGCATAGATTCTTATTTTTAAATAATTAGTTTGCAAATCTTTCACTAAGCATATAGAACCAACTGAGAAATAGCTTCCATTAAAATTATTTTAATAGCATTCGTCAAGGAGGATTAAGGTGTCTAAGTGTGAGCGCACGATACATTACTGGAAAAATGAACGGAGAGAATTACCGACGAATTTCTACGAAGAGTTAAACATAAAAGGTATAAAATGAAAATTCTGAGAAGAAGAATGCAGAACTTATTGTGTACATTTTGTGAAAAAACGGCCTTTGAAAGCTATCATGGAAGGAGAAAAGAACTGGTAGAACTTTCTAGGGAGAACAGGCATGGAATACATCAGAAAAATGACTATGAACGTTAAAATGAAGACTTATGAAGAAATCAAACAGCTAAAGGTGAGTGGAGAGCTTGCAAGCCGATCTTCGGACTGACGATTGCGGATGATATTTATGGATTAAGACAGCATCAATTACGATACCTGGGTAGAATATTACAAAGGCATAGGACTGAAGTAGCGATCTTCACTTAAGTGCGTACTCTAAGGCTTGAAGGAGGGAACTAAGCTGACTCAACTCGTCTTTTCAAGCGTAATTTCTACTCAGCTTCGTGTTATTCCACAAGGGCACTCCAACTCTTCTTTGCAAACCCTATGCCACACATATTACCTCCTTCGGCTGGCATTTTCATTCCGCATCCTTAAAAAAAGCTAATTTTATTTATAATTCTTCGGTCAAGCTTTGCAAAAAGAGCCTGATATTAATGAATTTCTCCATTCAGCTAAAGAGGTCGGTAGGATAAATGAAAGCCGTAAAACACAGCAGTAAATTCTAAAATATTGAAAATACTTAAGCATAATCAATGCTTGCACTTAAAAGTGACATTCAAGAGTGAGTGCGTTTAAAATAGCAACTTCGATGACTAGCAAGTCTAACGTTATGGACATTGGTCAAGATTATGTTTTTAGATCATATTTTTCTTTTTTTTTGCTTTCTCGAGAACATATTTTTTAAACATATGCAATTGATAAAATACACGAATTTCCCTATTCTGTAAGAAAGATGGTTGCAAGCGAAGAGTATTAAAACGATAATTTTTAATCATTGAACGCATAATTACATTTCCCCCTCAGCGCATTCTATGAAAGGGAAATATTTAGTATGACGACATGATAATTCCTATTATTACTAAAACACGGTAGTGGTTGAGTATCTTCCCCTGATTACAGTATAAATGATAGCTCAATGCACGAGTGTTTGAGGATTGAGAAAAGACGCTTTAGTTATTGACCAATAGGAAGGATATGGGACTCGTTGGACTGCATTTATTCTTTAACTACATAGTGAACGCGTTGCAAAGGGTGTGGCGAGCATGCCCATGTTTTTATCGTAGACTCCACATATTCTTTCGTCGTTTGTGGGTTCTTTAATATTGTAATAGGCATGCTATCTAGGGGTGTGTGGAAACATTCTCGGAATTCAAACTTTCGGATGGCATTGGCAATTCGACGTGAAAAATTGCTGATGAAAGGAATTTTGCGCCGTATGCATGCCTCGGTATTGAAATTTGTCGCGAGCTAATTTCTCGAACTACTACTACTTGCTACTTGTTGGCGCAGTTAATTTTCCATTGTATATGTAGTCTAGCTAATAACGGCGAGATAGACGGTCACCTTGCTCCCTATATTTCTGCAGACAATGCACTGAATTGAACGGACGGTAATTTCTGCATACTTAAACCTTGACAATTTAATATAATAATAAACAATTTAGAGATTAACTGATGTAGGACAATGGATTAAGATATTATTTCTCATTAAAGTGGACAGAAGTAGATAAATAGGTAACGTCAACGGATACCAATTTGGCATTGGGCAGCTGTTTAAGATTTGGGTGGTCCTTGAAATACATTACCCTACATGCCGATCCCGTAGTTTTGTTTACTCACCGAAAGTTTACGAAACATCGAATTTAGATTGGGTTTAATTATACTATGAGATACATTCATACTGGCAGCAACTGGTATGATTGGATCGTCTTATTTAGGAAATTAATATAATCCACATTATATAGGCGGTAAAGTTGGAGAATATCTCACTCCCATTAGCGTGTAAAGCACTTTCATAGATAAACAGAGAAATTTGGATTAAGAAAAGCAAGAGAATTGAGCGACACGCGCTGTGTACAACCGTTAGTGTAATAAAAAAGCCTTATTTTGTACTCATGAAATGACGATAAAGATTCAAAATGTTTTGATGGGAAGGGTGGATAAAGGCGTGGAGGGTTTACGCTACAATTAAGTAGAAAGGAGAGATTACCAGGAGCTATGAGACAAATGTCTGAGGAAAAATAAACAGTTTCTGATGTTGTAATTGCAATAGAGTTGTTAATGAAAGATGGATACGCTACTATTTCCACCGATAGTTGAAAACCTCACGTGGTCCAATACGGCTCGTATGGAATATTTTACAGTAAAATGCCATTGAAATCATAGTTTTAGCCGTTATATGGGTATTTAGAGCCAAAATAAAGATCAAATCAGGAATAGGTGTCATTATATGCGTTTTAAGCTGTTTATTCGAACCGAAAGTCTTGATGCGAGAAACACAATTTCTAAATATTGTAAAAATAATCTTTCTACACTACGCTTGAGCATGTAATCGACTGAAATATGCATAGCTTATAGAAGTTTAGTAGCAATTAAGGACGTTGGCCTATGGCATACGATTCAACAACAATCAATTGGAACAAAGAGAAGAATAACCCACCAAATCTATATAAACCATGTCACAACAGTGAGAATGAAGCATGATAGAAATAAATAAGCTAAAATAATGGAATGAGTTAGACAAGGATGCAAACTTTCACCGGAACTGTACAACATATTCCTGAAAGAAGTCCTCCAGTAAGCCCAAGAAGGGAGAATCAAAGGAATTAAGGTGTCTGGAAGAAAACGAAAATCCTGGCATGTGGATGAGAGAAGCTGAACATTTTCCTACAAGGAACAAGTCAAATCCTTCACCTGCCATGTAAGCTGCAAGATATGGAATTGAAGAAGTTCAACGGACTCTAAGCAAAGAACGGTTAGAGGCCAAAAATTATTCAGAACGAAAAAAACATGTTGGGTTCAAAGAAAATAGGATTACCAAAAAGGAATAAATACCTGGAGACTGTCGCGAGGAGTTGTGTGCTATATGGCTTAAAGACATGAAGCGTCGGAAAGATGGAACAGGAGAGAATAGAAGCATTTGAAACTTGATGCTGGAGGTGGAATTCTGAAGATCAAATGGACGGATAGGATCAGAAACGAGGAAGTGTACAGAAATTAGAAGATGAGAAAACATTTGGAGCACAATCGGGAAGAGAAGTTCCAGATGGATCGGCCACACTACAGCTACTGGAGAGACAATGGATTTATAAGGAACATGATGATAATAATAATTATTATTATTAGAAAGGTAAATTAAAGGGAAAGCCCCACGAAGAAGACAGAGGGACCAAAGTAAAACGGGATAAGAGGGACATACGGAAAGTAAAACGGGATAAGAGGAAAAAGAGCTAGAAGGTTATAAATAAGGCGACAGGGTAGAACGGATGGCTGCAATCAACTTATCTTATGATTAAATGAATAATGATGATGAGCTACCGGCTAAATAAAAGAGTGCTAGCATGACATTCCGCTCCCCGAAGAAATATGCTGCTATTAAGGGTATACCAGATAACCGCATGTTGGGATTTTGACCAGATTATAGCAGACATCTTAGTCAGGTTTTCAATAGAGTATCCAAGGATTATCCTGAAGAGCGTTGCCATACGAAATGCAACTCAGTGGTACCGCTAGCTTTGTTTAGAAAATCTGCAATCAAATCGTGTGGCCTAAAGAGGATTTTCTTACAGCGCATTATTACCCAAGTAAAAGAGTAGAAAACCGCAAAAATAGTTCAATCAAGAGTATTTTTTTTAGACCTTATGACGTTCTAGACTAATCTCTTTTCGTTTTTCTCTCATACATCAGCGAAAAAAAATATTTAGCTGTGGTAAAGTTTGATCATAATACAAATTACGTGTTCGGGAAATTGGATCACAGAAAAATGAATTCTGTTAAAATGTAAGGCGTTTTTGATATATTTTCATGATTACAGTAAGGTTAAATGAAGGTTCTGATTCAGAGCTACATTTAAGACATGACTATATTTTAATGGTTTTTCATCTAGGTAGAAAATAATGGACGCATGAGACCAGTTTCAGTGACGTATTACATTATAGTTGATTATCTATCGATTTATTAAAGTTGTTCCCATAAATTTAGTGCACTTAAAATACAAAATTATGGTGCACTACAGCCTAAGAAGACCCTTGAAAATGACGGCTATTTTTTAAAGAAAAATTCGCAAACAGTGAACCATGGCTATACTACCCCAGAAGCATCCTTTTACATAAATTCTTCCGTACGCTTTCCGCGCGTGAGAGCAGTTATGAAAGCTTTATCAACATCGTTATTATTTCACAAGTCGAAATAAAGTAATTTGAGAAATGTATTCTGTGGTTTTTGTCTGAAAATTGGAAGGTCTCGTCACGTTTTCGTAAACTTACGATGCTTTATTCGTTATGAATTCACTGACATGACGGTAGCAGAGGTCTTTCTCAGCAAAGTTTAAATTGAGTGAATGATAGCAGCGTGAATGCAGTTACGGATGACAATTCATCAATTGGCTGTTAATTTGAGGACAGAAGCTTCGGGAAATAGCAAAATACAAAGAAATATATTGTAACGTCAGTAAATTTTATGTACTCTTCCGGTATCCCGAGTGTTTCGAGAGAAAAAAACCTTGCATGTCTCTGTTTCTCATGGATCTCGGAAAACGGTACTGAGGAAATGTCACATTGCTGCATTTTTGTGAACATGCATACTAGAATACATTTATAGAAATACAGTCTAGACAACTTATACTTTCTTCTTTTGCTAAAAATGCCATATTGGTGTTTTTCCGAGTAAAATGTCACGCTTGAGGCAAAAATAGCGTAATAACATTAGTACTCTTCTTTATTTGTCAATCTATTTTGTTTATAGTGATAACGAGACAGTATGTGATCACGTTTCAAATAAAGGGATGCAAGTTTAACTGAAAGTTTCTATGCTCAATGTTGTTAGAAGAAGATGTCATTACTCGGCGAAGTTCTGATAGAAACAAATTTTCATGTTTATGGAGCCAAGGGAGGGGGCGGATCTGAAAGTTGGCCAGACGCCAGTTTTCCCTACTTCAAAGTATCTTCAAAGTATACTTCAAAGTATTTTCCCTACTTATCATAACATACTTATTATCACCGTTTGAACTAAATTCTGATTATCTCATATTGCTGATATGAATTATGCTTCATATGTTTTCAGATTAATCTTCCTATGTATTCTCAATGGTGAAAAAAACATTTTTCGGGTTGAAGCATAAGACCAACTTAAACCAACACTGATTATTTAGGTGTAGTACCATTTGGATATTAATCACCTCTAATTCAGAGAATCAATCAAAAATACAAATATTACATTTCACGGCTGTCTGTATGTTGGTAATGACATATTTAAATGACAAACTATTTTTATTTCATTCTTTTTGATTAAAAACAACGCACAGCACACTTTGCATGAATGCTTTTATGTTCTTTACGTCAAATATCAACAACAGAGGCGGATTATGAAAATTGGCCTGCATATTTGGCTTTAAAAATCCTTATAAAATAACAGTTACTGACATATATAGTCAGCATGAGCAACATGTAAAATACGTCAGTTATCTGATTTCCTATTTAAGTACTATTACGTCATTAATTGATCTATTTAAGGAAAGAGGAACAGCGTAATACCTTAGGGCCATCAGTTGACTTCCTGAAGGATGCCACTTCTCACGCACTAACAGTACGCCCTAAATATTTTGGAAGAAGAGAAACTATACCCCCATTTATGGTCTAAGATCAATTTTATTGCATGGGTAAATTTTCCCGCAGGTAAGACAAAGCACAATATGCTACAGGGACCAAACCTCTTATTCCAAAAAAGCTTATGATGAATTATACTTAATTAAAAACAAGATTTTCCGATTTTCATACAATTCCCTTGAGATACATAGCACATACACCAACTAAACTTACAGAATTAATGTACCACAGGGGTTCTCTGAGTGTATAAGAAATTTAAATGAAATCTGAAGTCCATAAATTACAAACATTCGGCTGCGTGACAGCCTAGGTAGCCCTAATCTATCCCTAGAATCAGGGAATATAGGTAAGATTTCATTGGAATGAGCACGCCGGGATGCCAGACGGGGTCAGGAAATCGACGAGTACAATTCGAGGTAAAAACTCATTTGCTTTCTACAGCAATTGCATATTTGAAAATCATTAACAATGAGGAGGACCTCATTGAAAATATAAATCTCTTTTTATAATACGCACCCTTTCAAAACTTTGAAATTATTCCCGCGGATCTCCACGCCGTCCGCCCATTTTTCCGTTATTTGTTGGGAGTTGACGAATAAAATCATCTTACAAATGAGGCTCGTTTCTGGCCTTCTCTATTTGAATGATTGACGTGCTATCATTGGCATAAGTGATTTTGCAATAAATTGTATTTTATCAGATCAGAGTAATCAAAATTAGCCTCTTTTAAAATTACCCCAACTAGGAATGAATAAGAAGTTTAGAGTGCAGTTGGAACACGTTTTTTAGATGTGTAAGGTAATATGATGATTTCAGAAATAAAATATTCACGCACGGCTCCCATTTTTGAGAAGCATGTAGAAACAATAGCCGGTATATCCATTGCTATTTTACAAAAATAATTGCATAAACATGAAAGAAGCAAATATAAATATACGGAATTCTAATGTATGCGCAGAAATATATTCGCAGTCACGAGGGCTTAGTGTTGTAGGTTTGTGAAGTTAACCCAACGCAATCAGACATGAAATCGTCCGGTAATTAAAACCCGTGAAAAAACATCATGGAAAGAATTATACTAAGGTCTCACTAAAATAAATTCTACGTAATGAAATAGCTATTTACTTTGTTTTACTTAGATTTGCTACGTTAAGTCAACTATAGAAATAATGCAACTTCGCCGTAGACTTACGAATGGTTAGTAGGCAAGCCAGGCAGGTACTTCGAAAGGAGGGCTTTCTTTTCGAAGGATTGGCAATTCATCAAAAAATTATGCAAAGTGTTTTGCCAAATAGAAAAAAAATATGGGAAGGCATTAGGTTAAAAAATATAAGAATAACGTACCTTAATAAATCCATCTGATAATTAATAGATAATTCCGGACTCATATAATTGGGTTCAAGTTAAAACAACAACAAGCAACTCTCTAATCAATGAGAGTAGGTAAAACTTCAATGAGAGAAATAAAAAGAAATGAGAAGGCGAAATGATAATAAATATATAATGTGAGTCACGTTGGTCAGCAGTGAATAAGTCTCCCTCCAGTATTATAAAATAGTCGGGAGTTTAGACAAACACAAATCATTAAGCACCTAAAAATGTAATAATAAGTAGAAGCCAAAGGTCTGTGGTTCGATGCCCGTTCCAGACCAATTTTTTTTCGTGGCAATTTTTTACGGGTATCTTCGTATTTTATCAGGATGAATATCAACATTTAATAATACGATTTTATTTTCATTTTTATTCGCATGCTCTTTTAATTTATTCTAGTTTCATTGACCCGTATCATTTTAATTTAAAATCTTATCTAATACGCAAACCATATGAAGTACGCATTTCCAACATATTCACTCCTGTGATATGGTCGATTTCTCCTTTTCCATTTCCACATTCCTGACGATCTCATGTCTCATCATTTTCGTGAAGCCTTTCCTGATATTGGTCCTTAAATAACATTCGTTATGAGTGGGAAGTTTGTTTATAGGTCAAAATGCACCGGCAGTTGTCGGTTTTCTTAACCTTACAACACTCCTTCATCTCATGAGGGTTAACCATAGATGACTAAGTATTATCGCACTGATTCGTAGAATGTAGGAGTGAGCTTCGTCAATGTAATTTAAAATCTGAAACCTATCCAAGAAAAAAACATTGTTGGCTAGAGTGATTGAGGGACAACAACTGGCATTTCACATACGGCAAAGGTGAAAAGATATGATATTCTGTTGGTTTTTAGACGCATGACTAAGCAGCATGAGCGTAAAAGGATGGAAATAAATCACAAACAATTCAAATTAGAGAAATTTGAGGAAAAACGTCAACGTTAAAGATATCTGCTACCGGGAAAAAGCTACAGCATGGTGAGGTGTGAATTAGCTTGCGCATAGTTTAGAAAACAAATAGGCACAATACTTGGGATATGAGTAAAGGAATTTTGTAAGCAAGTGAAACATACACTAAGAGAAGAGAACTAAGGACCGGGAGCCTGTGAGAAGACTTAGAATGAAGTTTATCAACGAGTATGATATGGAGCTCGGCGTTAAATGAAAACAATACCTGGATCACGCAGAGGGAGGATGAGAATAGAGATTTGACACGAGGGTTTGAGGGGAGAGCGCGGGGAAGGACGGTGGCAGTTATGAGGGCGAAAAAGACATTTCACTGTGATTACGTCACTGTGGTGGCTGCAGCAATGGATTCTCCTCCTGAGGTTCTGGTTTCTAAACCCCACACGGAGTGGGGGAGATTTTCCGATGGAAACGTGATCTCTACTTAAATGCCAAGTGCTTGCACTTGCTTGCAAGATGCACTTCGAGCACCGTACTCCGTCCGTCGGATGTGGTTAACGCCAGGTTTCTCTCAACCTTTCCTCCATTTCCCAAACAAACCTTCCCACACCGCGCCATCAACCTATCGGTATGGGCAAAAATAAGGGCATAAAATGTCAGTTACCTCTACGAATTGCCAAGAAAGCAACTTCAAAACCCACGTAGTCCACGAACGACCCTTACCGCGCAAACACTGACGTGCGCCCCACCGCGGCGACACCGTCGGTGTCCTTCGCGGCCCGCGAGGGCAATAGGTCCTCCAATAGTCATACGGACAGCAGACCGAAAATTATTTTATTTGCTCCACTAAGGGCTGGTGGGTGGACCTTCAAGGAACTGACTGATTGAGGAACGAAGGAGGGGTGGAGTTAAACCCGGCGTTGACATATGCCCACTCTAAAAGACATGATTCTTTCGGGGTAGCGTTCGACGCTCCATCCGAAAGAGCCCCACGCTTGAAGAGCTTGAACACCGAAGTTAGCCGCCACTGCCAAATTTCCAACACAGAATCTCGGGATGCGGACCCTGTTCTACCCAGCACACCAACTCGATCCTCTGCTGTGGTTGTCTGTTAAGGAGAGGCAGACGAAGACGAAGAAAGCCAAAGGAAACCAGGTAGTCGATATCAATTGATACACTTGAGAGCGAATTATTTCCGTGAGTCGGGCTGGTGTGGTGTGGTTCTCATTCCGAAGGCCCGGGTTCAAATCCTGGCGGTGGCAGATATTTCTCAGAGGCATTAAGATCCCTACTCGGGTGCTAAGGGGAGAATATTTCAAGTGAAGTACAACGTCCGCCGGATGGGACGTTAAATTGTGGTCCCCTTACCGCCATTCATTGCGAGTAAGCTTATGCCGATGCCGGGTTTCTCTTCGCACTTCTTCCATTCCTCAGATCACCCTACCCTTAGCAACCTACCCGACCTAAATAGTGCATTAGGCCACAGCTGTATTTCGCCTCCTCAAGTAGCCATAAAATTATATTCGCAAAAGCAAATAATTATCCCTCGAATTAAAAGTGCCGGTATTAGGTAGTGTAGCGAGATAATAACTGCATCGGAATGGTAACAATCCAAGTGCGTTCAACAGATTCAGCATTGATGTATTGGAAGGAAACCATATTAAAGCAAACATATTCCGTACTTTCCCACAGGGTTCTTCATGTCACTACGCGTTTCAAATCACAGTCGCCTTCAGGTAAAAGGTCTTGAACCTGAAGAGGACTCTGAACGGCGTAGTGAAATTAAAAGTCCTGAAAAAATAAATGCGAATTGTGTTTGATTTAATAATTCCAAGTAGGGATTTCAATTCGATTAAAAATCCCCACCACTTCCAGAATTCGATCCCTGGTCCCCGGGATAGGAAGCCAGTGCTAGAGCCATCACACCAACAGCTCTCGCGAAAGCTTGTGGCGTTCGGATTCGCAGAAGAAGACGTCGTGGAGGGGTCAAGTTTGGTGGAAGGGGTAGGGAAAAGGGACGTAGGGGAAAGCGAAGACGAAGCATTTGTGCCATGCATGAGTGCATTTCAAAAAATGGAATTTGTATGACGCGGAAAAAACAAACGCCGCGCATCCGAACGCCATAAGCTTTCGCGAGAGCTGTACTCGCTCCCCACCGGAGCACGCCCAGCCACATCACCCCACGGATCGGGTGGCGGGAGGCGGCGGTGGAGATGGAGTCGTTCCGCGCCTCGCCATTCCACACCACTGCACCCATTCTCGCGCGCACCACTTCCTCGCCTCCGCCCGGGAAAAAAAGCACAGCCCCCACCACGCCACTCCACGCCCCTCACCCTCCCCTTCAACGGCGGACACCTCGGTTCACTAAACGACGACAAATCGCCCGCACTCTTAAGAGTTCCGCTCAAGTCTCCAAGTCACCGCCGCTCGGGTAGTTCCTTGCATCTGATAATTGCTAATTGAACAGGAATCAAGTTGTTGATGAAGGAAGAGTACCCACGGACTTTCCATCCCGAGGACCCGAGTTCAAATCCTGGTAGAGGTGGAGATCTCTAGAAGTAAAGCACTCAGCCAGTCAATGGGACTTTAAACAGTGCTCCCTTTGGTGCCAATTAGTTGAAAGAGTAGGCTGATGAAGACGTGTTTTTTTTCCAGTCTTTCTCTACTTTCCGCATAAAATGCTTCCATAACCATCCTACTTAACTACCCTTAACGACATAAATGTCCTCATGCTGCGGTCACCTCCTCTAAATAACCAAGCGACTGAATGAAAATAATTTACATCAAAGAGTTAAAACACTGAAAATCCAACAACTCAGAGATTCGAAAGTAATAATAAGGAATGTTGGAAATTCACAATAAAAGAAATTCTGACATACGCTTCCGCGGTGTTCCATGATGAGGCGATGAAGGGCTTCCGGTGTTCCACCGCGTCGTTAGTCTGTTGATGACAAAAGTTTCATCCTCGATTCAGAGAACATCTTCAAGTCGAAGTGATTCCGTTGATATTTGGCCGAGTATATAGGTATAGCACACTGCTCCACCCATATATACTCGGCCAAATCTCAACGGAATCACTTCGAACTGAAGATGCTGGAACGAGGACGAAAATGATGTCATCACCAGACAAACGACGCGGTGGAACACCGGAAGCCCTTCAGCACCTCACAATAAAATAAATCATCTGCTTAGACTAGGAATCGAAACCCATCCCCTAAATTCGCATTCCCTGTGCTTTAAACAATGAAGCCGACCGATGTTCACTCTGTATAATTTTCTACATTGCTTATTTCGCACATTCGTGTATCTACGCTGTGCTTCGCGAACCACCACAAGGGCATGTGGCAAGGGCGTTAGAGCAACAGCCTTTTTTGTATTTCTCAAGTGTTTGAATTACATATAATTACGTTTTATTAAAATTAATAGGTTACACGTCGAGGTGCTGTTCGAGTCATGGGTGGTGCAAGGACCAACAAGTGCATACTTATTAAACCTACCACCAACAGTGCTGGTACCTATTCCCATTTTGCAATCAAAGAGATTGGATCTGCCAAAATAATGAAGGAGTGTAATGATCAAAAACGGGAATATGCTATACTTACTCGGTTATTTTATACGCAAGGAGCTCATCAGTTGACCTTGATGGACCTTTTCGAACACTCTTTTGGCACAATAAAACAACGCACATCTTTCTAAATTGCCCAGCCTCAAACTATCGTTTATGAAAAGGCCAAAAGGTGTTTCTCACGACCTATTATTCTCAAATCTTCGTTCATATCGCTATGACGTTCATTATTAGCTATAAAGAACATGATATTACAATTAATGGCATTTCAAAAGATCTCACAAGAAATTCATGTCAATAACATCGGTTTGCATTAATCAGGTTCTTCATTACTATTGCCTTGGAATTGATAGCAGCCAACTTTCAATATGGAGTTACGTCTCAGTTGAAATATAAGTGGAAGATGGTCTTTAAATAAGGCGCGATTTCAGTTGAAAGAACCTCGAGTATTTCGACTTAAAATATTCATATCAGTGCCACCAAATATACCCCCAGTATTACTATTGCTTGTTGGACCTTTTTCACTCTTTCAGTCAGTCCTCCTTTCTTTAACTTTGATGACTCTACGGTAGCGTAAGCATTAGAAATATTTATATTGCATATTAGCGTAAGAAAATGACAATCTTGACAAATTATTTGAAAGAATTTTATGTTCCTGCAAACACTTAGAGAGCGAGCGTTACATGGAGGGACTTCTGGAAAGAGATAACAGAGCACCTCTGTAATTTTGACGCTGACGGAATCATTGGGCTCCTTGACCACACAGTTTCGACCAACCAAATATAAAATGTTGACTTGACACGAGGAGTGAAGGTTTAAACACTCATTTTTCCCTAGCTATATTCGCGACAAATCATTTGATAGCTTAAATACGACAAAATGACAAACATTGAAGACTCTTTTCGTTCAACTTGCACTAAAATGATTGGTGTGTCCTCCCACCCGATCTCGGGGACCATCAGCTGATGTCAATTACACCATTAAGAGCACGTGAGGCGGTTATTCCGGTAAGGATTGATTATTCGGAGAATAGAAGAATGGTGGGGAGATATCCGGCGTTGGCATAAGCCTACTCTTAGCGATACATGCCAAGGTGTCTACGTTTTACCTCCGTTCTGACGAAAGAAGTCCTTGAAGTGCTCTCAACATAGCACAAGAGTAGGGATCGGGATTCGACTGACTGAAAATCACCACCTCTGCCGGGATTTGAACATGGGACCTCGGAATGGAGCCTGTGCTTTAGCCACCACTCACCAACCAGATCCCCAATGAAAAAAGACGTGGATGCGTTACTCGCAGAAGTCACCCGTTCGTCGATTCCTTTCTATTCGCTATTTTTCTTTCTTCCGGACGGGCCTTGACACGCACAGAGGCGTACGCAGTACCCTGGGAACATTTCTTAACAGGCGCAGCGCTAAATTCGCGTATTTACCACATGGAAATCTCTTGAACTAGAAAGGACTCAGTTTACAGCATTCCAGTGTTTATTTTTGTTGAAAAAAACTGAGACGTGACATGTTAGGTGTAAGGGAAAGGATACTGGTCAACCGCCTACAGAGCGGACTGCTCTTGCATGAGACCAGGAACAAGTTCGCGCACCGAATTTTTCTTGAAAGGGCTTCGGGTGGCCGCCACTTCGCCGTGGTTGCTGGCTTAATTTGGCTAGAATTCGTTGATGTGACTCTGAAATAATTTTAAGTTTATATTTGATAATATGTTAACTGATTCATTGGTAAAATATTACTACTTTATCTCACAAACACTTTTTGCCAATCATATCTACATTAGCATTAAAATTGCTGATTATTTCAGTTATATTTCGTTTTTAAGAATTGTATATAACTAACTATAGCTATGATAAGAATTTTTGTCACATTTTATCTCAGTTATATGTCAATATATGTCAATAACTGTCAATATATGTCAATGTCAGTCTGCTTATACTTTCAATTAAGTCATGTAAAAATGGAAGAATTATTATGTAACAACAACTGCTGGTGGTTAACCCAATGTCAGTGCCAGTGTGTAGGGTCAACAATGTCAGTGTGTAGTGGTTGTGGCATTGCCGGAAACCGTTATTCGTGCTAAAATTACTCAAAGCGAATCGTCGGCAAAATTTGCCATTGTAAAATAGTTAATTATGAGCCACCTAAAATAAACGTTTGCCAAATTTTTCTTTTCTTTTCCAAAACTTTATTTAGTTATCACAAGACCTGAGAAAGATAACTCAATCACGGAAAGGTTAGTAAGAGGAAAACTCTCAACATTAGGGTGTGCGTGCACTGATTGTATATGTGGCGGATAGTATAAATATTAATGTAGGGCTATCTTAAAGCTGGAGATTTTTTGCATATTCCCCGTCGCGTATTCATATTGAAGAAATATTTCTCCAGCTAATTAATATCAGAAAAAGCACTTCGAAAGATTTGAATCAACGAAGCGAAAATACGTTCCACAAATTATAATATCTTAAATCCCGTCAATTTACGTGGCTGAAAAAAACGAAGAATGCGGATCACGTCAACTGATAGATTCGAAGATTACACTCCATAAGAGTTTACCATTAAACTAAAATGCCTTTTTTATTATATGCGAAAAGAAAGTGGACATCTTAAATGGTTTCTGTAGATATGGACATCATTTGATTGGACAACCTATATGGTTGTACCAACATAGTTGCATGATTAGAGTTACATGCATATCCGTCACGCTCTTGCCTTCAAGGGTAGGTACGGTAAAAAGAGCCTATTTATAGGTGTTAGGCCTAGGAAAATGACTCTCTTTTCATAAGTTCTCCCATACTGCCAAATCCTAGCCAATTTCTTTCGCTTGTTACATTTGTGTGTAGTTGAATTCACTCACTCTTCTTCTTAAGACTCCTAATATTCCTCCTTATAATACTCTCTTCCACCATATGAGTCACTCGAGCTACCCCTTCCCCTCACACTATAGGCCTCTCCATCATAAATATCTTATCATTCGATTCTCACCATTCTCAATTAACGTTGCCGAACTAACGAAGAACGTTCCTTTCATTTCTATATGTCCATTACATTCTTCAATAGCCCACTCATTCCCAACACCATCCCTACCACTTTTACCGAAAACACGTCTCACTGCCTCCAGCCTAAAATCAAGCTTATCCTGGCAAATAAAAGTTTCACTTCTTTGCAATAAAAATGGGTGGATTACACTTCTGTATCCTGAAATTATTGCTCCCTCGGACAACATTCTTCTTCGATATGATTCACACTCTGCCTGCAGCATTTTTCCAGAATTCGCACGCCCTTTAATCTCCTCATCCAATCTTTTCATCGTTCATTGAAATTCGTTGAACGCACAAAAAACATCCCCTTTTTCAATTATCGAGAGTTTAAAGGCAATAAAATAAAAATACGTGGAAATCAAGCCCGAAACTCCTGGAGGCCGGCTGTGCCCGGGGCGACGCCGGGACAGACATTCTGGCTCGGGTGTCTGTGTTGGAAGCGAGCGCCAAAATATGACCGGTTCGTTCGGGCCTCAAAGAGACGACAGATAAGGTTTCCCTTCTATTCTCGCCTTTCTGCTACTCGTTTAATAAGCCACGCGGCAGAGCTCACAACATTCCACAAAATTTATCCGAAATGCTTCTCGTGCCGCAGGGGAAACTTCCCAGAGGTGGAAACTTGTTTCTCGAGTATTTTTTCTTTCCTGCATCTTTTAATTCCGCTCGTCTGCCGTGCAGTTATCTCAATAAGTGAGCTACGCATTCCTAGATACGGTGATAATCCCGAAGAACTCACCGAGGAGAAGTCGGCCAGCGAGGAAATCATCCGTATAAAGTATGGAGGGTATGCGTATATCCGCATCCGTATAAAGTATGGTATAAAATGGAGGTATAGTGTGGGAAACATATTTTCAAGATGATTTTCATTCGCGCTTCCCCCACCCGTTTAGCACACAGTACGAAGCTGTCCTGGATGATTCATATAACAGGTGATTTAACGGTAAAGGAAGGTTTAGATGACAGTAGGAATACATATACTAATAATTAACATCTTAAGGTATTTTTCTCCATACACCTCAATTCATTCTTCATCTCTGCAAACGTCCTACCTCTCTTCTTCACATGGGTTGGATGATTAGCGTACGCTGAATGTAACCTTAAGTTTACTACATGAACATGTGAAGACACTTGCAATAATCTATACACCGTGTAATCTTGTGTGTGACCACATTCACTCTCTTTTCTTATGCATCCAAACAAGGAGGAAAGGAAGGGATGAGGAAGGCGTCAAACGAGGAAACCATAAACATCTTTATAGGCCGCTTTAGGGGCAAGCTTTGTACCACTTTCTTATCCAAGTTACTTCACACTTGTCTCCGCCCAGGAGTTAGTTCCGTGACAAGATGAGTGGTAGCAAATCGCTATTATGTGAAGATAAATGTTCGTTGCAAATTAAAAATTACATCTAATGGATGGTTTCACCAAGCAAAGATCATCTTCTTTCGTCTCCACATCTCGAATACTTCCGTACTTCCATACGTCCATTTGTTAAATTAACAAGAAGTAATGTCAGCATCCGCACGAAACTATTTAAATTCTATGAAATTGTGACATGGATTTTACGTACTATCAGAATATACTACCCACGAAATACTGCTAACCTTTAGTCGGCAGCTATTTGCAAATTTTGGAAATCTTACAGGCTGCAGAAAATAAATCCAAACAGAGCTCCAAAGAGTCTAACTTGTCACAAGCCCCTTCAAATCTCTGTAGATTAGTATCTCAAAAACTTAATAAAAATTAAAATATAACACAATAGTTATTTGACTGTTATTGCACAAAAAACAGGATTTTGAAAGCCAATGCACAAGGTCCACAGTTCACTGGCAGTGGCTTTTACGTGAGTTTTCCACCCGCAGTTAGAATAAAAAATACTAGGCTTCTGTGAGTGTCATTTCCCGATTAATTTTATTATGAGGATAATCGCGACTGTATTTAGAGGAGACTATATTCCCGAACACATTTTCAAAGTATGATTCAAACAGTCAGCCTAGGCTTCAAATTTAAAAATTTTCCCATCACTCTGCAGCCAAAGAGATAAGCTCTTCTGCTTATCTTGGATACTAATGTGGCCTTTACGTCTCACAATCTACTCACTGATTTTCTTTCATAGCCTTCCGAAATATGATGCGTTATCACAATAATAAATGAGTCACACATCCTTCTACAAAATCTCCATAGCCAGTTTTATCAGAATTATAGAATCATGTTCGTCATTTACGTCTTCAGTCGAATGTAGAGGGTATACTCGTTCCCAAATTCAGTAACGTTATCTGCAATGCTTCAATAAGGTATATTGCAGAGAGCAAAAAATGAATTCCCCATTTCTCCATGGTGATACGATACAATATATTTAATGGTAACGTACTGAAATAACAGCAGTTCTGAGCCTCAACTTACCCATAATATAAGTTTTTACTCGATTGCTCTTCCGGAAAACAAATTCGCATGTAACGATAATAACGCCCACAGCAAAACAGGGTGACTTAAACTTCTGAGAGGACTTCAAAGGAAGATTTTCAATGAAAAATTACCAGCCTCTAGGCTCTAGCTCGACTAGAATATCGGAAATGGGATCTAGCAGTCCAAGAATACCCGCCTCCGACTCTTGTTTTCTGATTGACCTAATCGATCATTCGAACACAAAGCAGCTGAGTAAACGTGTTAAACAGCTTTTCGTTCCCCATCCATTCGTCTTGTCGGCGATCAGGCAAACTCTTGCCAGCACTGCAGTAGCTATTGTGTCATCTACTTCCTTTTTGTTATAGGGTTTCCAGCCCATAATAGCGTATTTACCGCGCGAATGAGGTACACATCCATAGTATGATAGCAATTAAAAGAATACTGAATTTTTAAACCACAACAGCCCATGCGGATGAATGCGAATTATTCTGAAAACTAATTAAATTCATTAGCAATAATACGCAACAGAAATGTTATGGATACAATTGAATGAGAAAAATTAAGATAATTAAAACTGTGTGAGCTTCCTTCAGACCAAAAATTAAACAAATGAAAAGCTTGGGGTAGTTTTAAAAAACTTGAAAATGGAAGTTTTACAAATTACTACCCATTAGTGAAAACTTGTAATAGGAGCCCAAGTATTCTTTACTTCTAATTTAAATGACAGCCTCCCTAGATGTTTATTAGTAAAGCGTTGGCGGTTAACTATTGTGCTTATGGTGAATGGAAGAATGTTTGATGACCCCCTGCCCCATTGACCGACGGGATGTTTTAAAACAACATTATTTTTCATTATTCGCAATCATAATTAATTCGAAATTAGCACAGTTTGAAGTGTTCCACAGATTCTGGGCTCTCTATCAATCACCTTTCTTGCTTCTAACACACCAATGGGAGCTTCCGTCTCTAAAGACATCAGCAACAACAATTGCATTATTAAATGCTATAGTTTTAGCGGCAAACTACCGAAAATGAGATGATTGAAAACTGGCCGACTCAGACTTACTACTGCAGTTGACAAACACAATATCGTCATATGAGGCACCGCAGAGGCAGCGTAACACCCAACTCAAGATTTCACCGCCGGATGAGCATAGAGACAAAAAATAGCCTCGTGCATGAGGTCCTAAAAGTAAACCTCAGATCTAAGGGAAAGTCACTTCCAGGTCGTCGCTTCGGCTCAACTGAGTTTCCTCCAATTTTAACACCTCTTGGGAGGAATAGCAGTGATGAGACTGAAGAAAATGGAATTAAAACTAGCTAGCCGCACAGTAGGCATCGAGAATTCAGTGTGCGAGGGAATGTGTAACACGTTGACATTCATAATCGCTAAAAATTAAACGCATTGACTGCACTCACCGGAGGAACAAAGGCATTCCATTCCACTTTTTTGCTTCTCGTGGATCAACTCAAGTTGCAAAACACAATTCACGTAGTTTCAGCTAAAATCTTTTATTCATGTTCCAATCCATGTTTCAATAAATAAATGTCCTTTTAAAATACTGTACAACAAAACTATTGAGAAGATTGCTCGTCATTTTCAATTGTCTATGAAAATTATCTTCTGAAATCTGGGTCGGTAAAACAAAAAAATATTGGAAAACACTGCGTGATTAGCGCTTCAAACGGACCGTTTCCGCAAAAATAAGCTAATTGTTTTGCAATATATGAATACATCATACTCTTAGCCTCCAGAGCGAAAAAGGACCGAGTTTCACTGGATTAATGGGATAATAATCAGAAGAAGCATTATCTCAAGAAAATACCCATCAAATTTCCACGTCGGTGAAGTATGATGACATATGGATGATCACCTTTTCTATTCGATTAAACGAATTAATTTCTATTCGGCCTTGCTATACAGTCTTTAAAATGAGGGCAAAAACACTCTGAATACCAAGTTGGAGGAGCATCGTTCACTTTCGACCAAGTGTAACTTCAAACCAACAACAAAGCATTAACAGACAACAACAAGGATGTGGAGGCGGCGAGCCATATCTCAATCCACTAAAAAAGTTTCTCTAGTGAAGTATTTTCACGATTTTCTTGTAAATAAAAGCTTCACCACAGATATTACCAAATCGATCAGCATAAGAAACAATAGTACGTTAACATGAGTAAATGTGATATAACAGGAAAAACATCGGGAGTACTATTCACTACAAAGAATGAAACTCAATGTGGAAAGAACAATTAGTTAGAACTAAACATTTCTTAAAGATAAAGCGAGAGGCAATACGCATAAAGCACATCAGTTCCATAACCAAGAGGGAAATAGCAAATGTGTTACATTATAATAAATTAAAAATATAAAATCTAGTTAATTAGTTAGCAAAAAAATACCAACATGTTATCAAAATATGTTATTTTTTAAACTAAAAATTGAAAATTTGTTTTTTTTGTGCAAATAACTTGCTGCAACATATTTCGAATAACATGACGTATCTAAAAACAAAGTATGCTTAGAGTTCATTGAGAGGTTTAATATGAGCATGAAGTCATTGCAGATACAGTGTCTATTCATTTATTTACATATAAAGGACAAAACCGATGACCTACCATAAATAAGACGACACCCGATTACACTGCAAGACTAATTCACGCTTTTTCGTCTTGCAATTCCGTTGTACGTACCTTTGCTATACAACATGCAGATATACCTAGGGATTACTGCCAACAATTGGTTACATAGGCTAATCGTTAGGATAGTACAAATTCACGACCATTTCAGAGCAAGGGCCTACCACGATGGAAACACTGGTTCCCGGATCAGTCACCGAAGTTTAGCAACGTTGGACTCGGCTTAAATTTGGAGGGTTGATCCTCCTATTCGTCCGAGTGCTGTTGCCTCTGTCTACACGTGGCAGACTGTATGTCGAACCACGTTAAAAATACTACTACTACTACGAACTTATCATCTTATAAGTCAACTTTGAATAATCTTTAAGAAGAGCCAATACAAATATAGATTTTTGTCTACGACAAAAATTATGTAGGTACCTTGCGAATTATATATAGGCTTCAATGGTGAAGTTGAACCTTCTTAACAACTTTTAAGTACCACGAAATAATAGAGAAAATAATAGTTTTAAGTGTGAAGAAAATATGACTGAAAAAATAAAGGTTTAAGTGAATACCAATATTTTAACACAACTAATAATGATGAAATGGCCATGAATCATGATGGCTGATGAAGATGCAGGTAAGTGAAACTTTGATTGTGCTTAATGTATAGATACAATCAGTCGTCTCACATAAACCTTCTAATCGTTTAGCTGTCCAAAACTCAGATCAGCATAAAGACATCTTCCATTGCGTACCCCTAGCACTCACGTACCATGCACAATTTAGCATTATTGATGACTCTGAAAACACATTCCATGATGCACTGCTCTGATATGCTCTCTGTTAGAAGAGTTGGTCACATGGATAGATGCTGCAAAGTAAATGAGCGATGCGCACCGAAGTTGGTTCTCAATATTACAACAGGTCGAGGTCATCCAGAAGATGTGACAATGGTAGATTATCCAGAATTAATTCTAAATATTTGGCTTATGTATAAAACTAAACAATTATATCTGTAACCATTACGTGTTAAAATATACAGGGGTAAGCATTAATATGAGAGTGGGCATAAATAACACATTTTCCCAAATTAAATAGTTGCGTTACCTAATATGTAAGCACAACGCCACGCTATAAGGTTTTTTAAAATATATTTTTAAAATTATATGTTATTTTAAATTATCTATCAACTATCAGCGGAAAATTTCCATGTAAACTTAAAGCTACGAGAAAAATATTTTAACCCTTACCTCTCTTTATGGTAAACACTATGAAAGAAATAGAAATTTCAAGAACCAAGCGAAAGACCAAAAGATCAGTTCCCGCGCCACAAACATTTTTTTCTCAGATTTCATTGGCAACCGGGATTCCTCACCGGGTATAAATATTTTCTAGCATCCCCCATAGTTAAGTACGGGACGCTCCACTTAGTAGCCAAATTCTCCATTCATCATTACGCAGACAACCATGTCTATAGCCAAAAGTACCATAACATTTAGAAATTTCACAAATGAAAATAGATCTTTCTAGGAATCTGTGACTAAACATCAAGACCATTCATCGATTTCAAACTGCACAGAACAACTCCTGAATGCATCCCCGTCAACGTATAGTATCTGATAATATATCGATAATTTTCTTTAAATATAGGCACACACGAGGTCCGGGATCACAGGAGGATATCCCGGGGTGATTTAATATCTTCTTCATGTCAGCAGTCTCACTCACAGGCGTGGGGAAGCTCGCCATTAACTTCGAGTATATTTTCCCTTAGGTAAGTTGAAGCGAGATTTTTGAGGTTGAAGGCACTAGAAGGATAATTGGAGCAATTAGAATCCCAGTCCGTAGTATGATGCGAATCCAAGGCAATATGGACCACGTGATGGACAAGTCCCTGTCCAAATAAGACGATTTAGCTAATTTCTGAACACATATTAAATCCATTTTGCTGTGAAAAACAAGAAGAAACATTAATGTTTAACTATGGCTTAGCGCACATCAGGTCCGCATCATACCCACGAAAGACAAATATTTCATTAACCATACAGAGAACGCATCGGCAATTTTTCCTTTACAATATTATCTTTTTACACAAAAACATTCAAATAATGCTCTTCAGAGGAACGACATAAACATTATGTAAATTGTCTTCGACTTCCTGCGACATAGACGAAAACAAAACACAAAGTAACACCAAATATGTCATCACAGTACATTTCACCAAGGTACCACTGGCATTTGCAAACAAGCATCTTTCACCCTTCATTGAAGCTATCACAGGTCATGCAGATTCGATAAATATATCGAGTGTGCGGCACGGGTTGTGGGCTTATATGCTTCCACGAGGCGTGACCTACTACTGGTCAAATTTTCAGGGACAAATTCCAGAGGACGAAAATGCGTCACGAAACTTCCTTGGTATCCAACCTTCCAGCGGATGCACGATAGTATATTCACTGAAGTCATCACTCATTTCATTCACAACATACCAAGCCTTATAATTCAACACTTAATCAATACAAACTAGTTTCCAGTGAATCCAGCGACATTCCGTGATTCATTCAACGTAGTTAATCAACAATACTATTACAAACTCCACCTGCTTATCAAAATGAGGAAAAGGAACTCAAGAATTTCCCCTGCCTTTATTTCAGGAAAAGACGTACAAAACCACCTCAGCGATGATCTTGAGCAGCAGAGGTGGGTAACTCAGAAAATGTCAAATAATGAGATGCTGCGATAGCGTTTGATTCGATATCGGTCGCAGACGGATCACTTCAGGGATTTCCACGTTCTCCCTCTCCCACACACACTAGCGTTCCACGACAACACAGCAGCATGCATTTTTTCTGCGGTAATTCAAGGTTTCTCCGTATTCTTCAGCAAACATTTACGATCAATAGTTCGTTAGTTCGAGGAATTCACACAGAGAAAGCTGATACATCGACGGTCTATCTGATGGCGTTCCAACAATCCATTCACCTTCAGCATAATGGCAAATTAAGAAAGGGGGCGGCGCCGGTAGCTCTTTGCATAAGTAGACGCTTATAATATGAAGGAAGTCGGAGTGATTTAGAGGCTAGGGCACTGAAGTTTCAAGCCTAGAGTCTAAATTGAATCCCAATGGGGACTGAGAATTTTTTGTAAAACCCAGATGATGGTGTAACCACACATGGAGAGGGAACGCCCGTCGAATGGGACGCATCATTGCCGACATCGATGAGCACAATGACCGTAAAACGCCGAAAAAATTCCGGAAAAATTAATACAACATGTTCAGTATCGGCATAACCTTTTGAGTCTAATGTTTGTCGACTGAGGGGCTCCGATTTCACGTCTTTACAAATGAACGCAATAGTGAGTCATAGAGTCAATTTCCGGCTGATTTAAACAGCCACCGAAGATGCACACTAGTGGTGGGTAATGGCTGTGACTGACCTGTATTCATTCGATCCCCCACTTCGTCGTGAAAAGCAGATGACCTAGGATGACTAGTGAAGAAATTAAATTGGAATATGCGTAAGGAATTTTTCTAATTTCTAGCATATTTAGCATATTTCATAGTTTCTGTGTTATTTTTACTGATGAATCGCCTAACTAGCGTATACATCCAGCAATGTCCACTTACTTCTCAGCACATTGCTTCCCGTATTTGTCCATCTACATGTTTATAGTTCTCATTCCTCTCAACCGTTTAGCATAGTCCATGATTAGTCAACAGCTTCAATTGGCAAAAAGAGGTCCTCGAGCTATCTTCAGTTCGACCTACGATAAGCTGTCGAAGTCGACTCTTCGGGCTTCTCCGTTTTTATTCGGGCGAGATCGGCTACCGCTCTCAGCAACGAAGGATGGTTATTCAGTCAAAAATGCTCATCTTCCTGTGGAGAACATTAAAAAGTAATACAAGATGCATTAAATAATGGTGTGACTATTATTTAACAGGGGATTCATTTTCTGTCTTTCTGCGGGTTAATTTTATTCCGTCGTATCGATTTCGATTAGCTTACATTGACGAAGCATACCCAATTGAAATGTTTTACTCAACTGTTCGAGGAGATTAGTAAAAATACCTAAGGCAACAGAGGTCTTTGACAGAATATAAGCAGCGACCGCATTCTTTCTGCTTTTTTAAGCTAATTTTACGAGTGATAATGCGGATGTCACTGTTGCCATCTGCTATATTCACCTGCGGCGCTTCGACTAATGAACCGCAGACGATAATGCTTGAAGCTCAATAATAGACTGCAGCGAACAGCATTGGTAACTGAGGACGACGATCGAAGCATCGCTTTTGCGTTATGGTAATCGTGGGCTTACGCCTATGAATGCATATGGTAAACTGCTGCGTAGATTTTCCTTCCCTTAGCCTTCTCCACAAATCTTCCTGAGATTTTTCTGAGAACTATGGAGAGGGGAGCTAAGACATGCGACAAGGAAGAACCACTGTAAACGATACCTCATAATCACGGACGAAACCCGTACCATCCTGGACTACGGTACAAGAACTAGAATATGGTCGAAGAAAGCCGTACTGGCGCGAAAACAGTCTGGTAACCCTAGTTCACACAGCTCAGTTTCAACTGAAGGGTGAGTTTCCAGGGTAGACAGGGACTGAGCAGGATGGAGTCCTGTGGAAGTGAAGTGCATCACACTAACTTTATGCTCGACACGAACGACTAGAAAAATGATAGGGAAATGAGTTATTATCCATTATCCATTCACAGCTCCTTTGGCGGCTCACTCGCGTACTAACAACAGCTCGGGAGTGGAGAGCGGGATCCGACATCGGCGAGCATGTTGGCCTCTGAATCCTCCGAGTCTGGACGGCTTGCCTTCCTCCCTCGGGGCAGCTCGCAAAATCAGCCGCACTCATTATCGACCGCCTCCAGAATTTAACCAATCGAAATCAAGAAATCTGACCTCTCCGAAAGACATAACGCAGTAATCAGCGCTTAAAATCTCCCACCGTCCCTCAGTAATATATTGATTTTTTTAATAGGCTTCTTTATCAACGGTAAAAACTTCTAGTCACTCCGCGCCATTTAATGTTGACCTCGCCCTTCGAACATGAAAACCCGTCGCCGCCAGTTAGCGTATTCAGCTAATTTGTAACCAAATGGTGGTGATAGCAAATGCCAACGACTTGGGAACTAGAATGCCTTATTGTGGTCAGCTATTTCTACAGGCATACAAATAGAACAACGTAAAGAGTTCAGCACATACCTGCTGTCCCGAGTTTCATAAAATGCATGAAAAACTAACAGCGGAGTTCTCACGTTAACTGAGTCTCCTCTAATTCTCATCAGTCATTCTTATCAAGGTCATTTTTGCTATTTTCTACTTTCCTAACCTTTCGATTTTCCGCTGATTTTCTGCATTACGCCTGTCCCTCTTCAACTCTGTCCCACTGTATGATCAGGACTTACAACACCGAAAAATCTTTCATAACGTGGTGAGCTTCTGAATTCAATGCTGTCACCGAAAGTGTATTAACAGTTTAAGGCCTATATAAGGCCTAAGAAATTGCAACGCCTTCAATAAAGGAAAGAACAGGCGATGAATTACATAATAGTCAAGTATCCGCAACCGAAAACAAAGGAATACCAGCAGTGCTATTATGAAACCAGTTTAAGTATGCTTGCGACATTAGTCGAGAAGAATATAGAACGGAAACAGCTATCCGGTATGTTATATTTTACGATTTTTGTCGGAAAAATCGTCGCTAGAAAGAGACTACTTACGTCAATGCCACTTAAAAGCGAGGTGATTAGATACAGTGGAGGTGACATACATTTTAGATACCGATGTTCTCTCGACGAGGTCTTAACGAGTTAGATATTAGACCTACAGGGGGGGATTACGTGAACTTCGATGCCGATAGATTATTTCGGCATCTTAGACAAAGTCAAAGGGACTGTCCGAACCGTGTTTTATGTAGCTTTCTACCCCAGTTTGGACCCGAATTTCCGAAATCCTATCTGATACCAACCAAGTCGAGTTCCCAAAACCCCCTTAGAAGCCAGGAGTGAAAAATTGGTGCACGTCACATGTGCGACAAACATTGGAGTGATCGTGCGGAGTGTACTTCGGCACGTAAAATCTCGCGCGGGGGTGACAACGTGTAGCGGAGAACTAGTAGGCGGAGGTGCTGCGATGGCCAAGACGCTTCGACCTCCCACCACCCCAACCACCACACTCCCTTCCCCTCCAACTCAACCCTCCCCTCTTTCGCACCCTCCCCTAACTTCCCCTTTCCCTCCTCACCGCTACCTCTCGGCCGTCACTTCGAAGCGCCGCTGGGAGGGGAGGGAGGAGGGGAGGCAACTCCGGGAGATTTCGGCTTGGCGAACCGGAAATTCAGGAAGAATTCAGGAGGAATCCTAGAGACGAGAAAACAAAAACGCCGGAGCCTGGCCGACTAAATACGCTCCACGCTATCAGAAAAATATCAATGATCAAGGTGAGGGTGCCCGTTGAAATTTGACGGGAAGAGGAAAATATTAACATTGTTTCATTCGATTAAAATACTTTTTTCAATGTGGCTTCAAAACGCGAGCAACATGTAGCAAGCCACTAAAAAGTTTGTTAATGGAGAGGTTGGGGTGAAAAATACCCCAATTAAAATCCAACAGTAATGATCATATTGATCTAATCCATAAATGCCTCTGAAATGAGTTGCCATTTAGCCTATACTATGATTTCCAAGGGTTTCCAAGTTTAAAAAAATCTGCTTTTGAAATGGCACAAAAATCGTCGATTAAAGCTAAAAACTCAATTCATCGCAAAAAAGCCCATAAGAAAATCGTGCGAAAGGACTGAAAACTTTTTGTGTATGCTATCCAGTAGTGAAAGTTTTCAGCCAATATTCAAAAGAACATACAGTTATCAAAAGCAAACAATGGGATTTCTGCAGAGATTTCAATGTTTTTCATGCAGGAGTAAAATTTTTAAATTACGCTTAGGTACAAAACAACCCCTTGAAATTGCCGTTCGCGGTATTTAATATTTTCCAATCGGTTTTAGGACACGACACAATTTCGTACTAAATTTAAATGTCGCCTGGAAGTCCTTTAAACAGGCGTGAATAACAGAGAAAGACAGGCGCATTGCTAATATGTGCAGAAAGAGGAGACCCATGGTAGTGGCAGACAAAGGCCCTTGACTACGTTTCAAATAATCATACCCGCGACTTGAGAAAAAAACGTCTCTCTCCCATTACCTATGCAACCCAAAATTGTGCTCATTGTGGGCGCATGACGGCATTCTTTTCCCATTTACGTGCGATATGTAGGTCAGTACCATACCTGTTAATGTAATATCGGGCAAGCGCTATTGGCAGTGGGTGTGGGGTCATCAACAATGAACACGAGAACGCAAAGGCGAAAAGAATGAAAAAAGATAAAGAGATGAAATGGGAGCCGTGTATAGCTAGATCAGGGCTTCGCCACGCACATATTGCGGCCAGGAATGTTGTAAAAACTCGCGCACCTCATTGTTCAGCATACCATGCCCCTTATTTTGTCGTCGACCTTATCTCACCTGTGGATCCCGCGCGAGGCGAGAACTAAACCTTTCCAAGGCTGCCTCTATAATCTTGAGTGCAATCTCCGACACTATGGCGCTCCTGTTTCAATTCCTTCAATTCAGACGCGAAGCGCATCCTGCTGAGTTGAAGGAAATTAAAACGATTCGCACGAAACGTTGGTTGGTTTCTGGGTGGACAGGTGAGGGGACCATTAGCTGTAGTTATTTGCGCCATGGTGGCTCGCAAGAAAATAAATAATTGGGAAGTGGGAGAAGGGCGGAGAGAAACCCAACGTCGGCATTATCCTACTCCTTACGTAAAGTACAAAGGGCTCCACAGTTTGTCCTATCCGAGGGACCGAGTTTCCCTAATCTTAACTCAAGAACCCCTACAAGTTCTCTTCACATGACGCCCAAGAAGGGATGGGGATTCTTCCAAAATATCACCGTCACTGCCAACATTCGAACTCAGGCCCTCGGGATGGAAAGCCTCTACTCTAACACCAACCCGATCCCCACGACACCCATGGATTACATTTGCGTTTAATGCAATCCACAAATTAAATCTTTCTGCGTAGGAAATCGAGACTTGATCGAGATGACGACCACAATGGTGCATTGGGAGATCTGAGTTAGGGTCCCGGGCAAGTCAATGGTTGTCAAGTCAAATTATGGTTTTTGATTCAAATGATGCTTAAGTTCCTCACAATGGGGTAGAACGCCGCAACCGCTACCATGACTGCTTACAAGGTTCTTGGTGGTATAGGTCAACGGGGACTACGTCTCTTCTGAGGAACCTGTTTATGAGGAAAACTGGAAAATTTGAAAAATAGGATCACTCAAGTTTTCTAAATCAAGGGTTTTTCGCTCTACAGCCCGTATAAACAACTGAAAGTTAACCAGTAAAAAAGTGGCCAATCGAATTTACCGAGGGTTCTGCGCAGAGTTGAAAGCTAATTCTAGGTTTTGAACCAATTGTAGACGATAAGACAGCGGAATTCGCTCATAAAGAGAATACAAAATACTTGGTAACATTCTCCTGCAGTTAACCTAACAAATTTCGAAGATTTACATCATTATTTGAGATCAATTCGACTGGCGAGGTGTACGACTCGGTGATTCAAAACAAAAGTCCAATATTATCGAAGGCTATTCTTAAGAAGATTTTCTGCAATATTACGGTTCATGGCAAATCAAAGCGGCGAAGAGTAGCGCTACTCCTTTAAAATGGGGTTGTTTAGAGTTATTTTCCGCTAGATCTTTCACTTTTTTTTAAATGGACATTTTAACTCTGATGGTATTACTCTCAGAATACGGCTTGAAGCAATTGGGGAATAAGTTACAGCTATCATTACAACAAATACTCGTTATTCATGTACTTTTCCGCAGAAATAATTAAAGCAAATTAATGAACCTCCGATATTTTGATTAACGCCGTTGTACATCGCATTCCAATTTTGAAAATTATAAAGCAGCCAAAATCACTGAAAGACTATTTATCAAAGTACTAAAATAATTAGACTTTCTGCCACAAGCACCACACCACATCACATGCTATGACGCAAATATAGCAGTAGAAATCATTTGCTAGTATACGAAGAAGCTATCCACAGTTACGTATTTCGTGAGCACTCTAATAAAGAAGGCTTGCGGAACTGTTACCAATGTGTCATCCACGAAAGGAAAACATTTCATTCAGTTTTCGGATAAATACGAAGTTAGTTAAAAAAAATATAAAACGGCATTAGAATTAGCATAGACAGCGGAAAATCAAAGACGCCATTCCAACGTACTTTAAGGAGAGATTTTCGCACCTGCTCTTAGTAAGGATAGACTTTGAATGCGATTGCAGCTGCAAGTGTCTCACGTTTATTGACGCCTAATGGAATTTAAGTCCTTGCATTTATATATAAATTTGAATTTAAGGCCTTGCACTTCGTCAGTTGTATCTCGCCAGAGCTGCCGAGCCCAGCAGCACCGAAGTTATGCCGATATTTTGAGTAAGAATTAATTTTACAAAATTACATGGGAATCAGCTTGGAAAAAAATTCTAACGTTTGAAAGCACATCTAAGGCGTAGTCAAATAGGAGCCTAGCGTCCATCAATAGAATGGAATTAGTTACACAATTTGTTTCGTAACGAAAATTGAACCTGGTAACCCGCAATGGCCACCCTCTAAAAGAGCCAAAATGAATGTAATTTGGGAAATTTTTCCACGAGTGAGGCCTTCCTTTTATCAACTGTCCTAAGCCTTCCGAGAAATTCCTCGCGGCATCATGAGAAAGTTCTCGGCGCTCACCGTCACGCCAATGGTTCACGCTCATGCGTCCCGCCGACCACTCTGGAGCTTGTGTCGTCACATCCGCTGCAGGACGAGGTGGGCAGCGATCCTCAGGTCACTACCACCAAGAGTCCCTCCGTTGTCAATCTAGAAAAATCCTCGGGGTAGTGATGGCATATACGACACTTTGTAGAGGGGTCCCCCACGACTCATTCCTAAGTGCGACTCGCTCAGAGCAACTCTGATGAATCGCTCTCCGGGGAAGGGTGCAAAACGATTCTTTCAATGCAGCATTGGGGTCATACTGCGGGAGGAAGTAATGCGAATACCAAAGACACTCCAACTTTTCGCCTGATTTTTATGGATTTACAGATGAACTACGACGAAATTTCATCGTGTAGGTACAACTTTGCCGCACTGAGCACGGTTAAATGCTTTAGTACATGGAAAAACAAACATCAATGCATTCAAACCCTTGCAATGTTTTTATTCAATTAATAAATCTTATCTGCATCAACTAGTTTATGAAAACGTGAGACGTAAAAACATCAACTCGCAGAGCCGCGATTCACCAAATTAGATTCGTGCAGCTTACAGTTCGATAAACATAGTCACACTTTTGAACTGACTCACTGTCACATTGGCATTCGCTTCCCCGTTATTCGAGGATTGCTTTCTCATATCTAAAATGTACAAGAATGCAAGCATATTTATTTAGTTTTAATATCATAAAGCTAGTTTATATTAACGAGTTGTTATTCAAATAAAATTAAGCGCATGTTTTCACGCTTAAGAGACAAATTATTTTTCGCACATATGCACAAACTGGAGTAAGTACAGCAATTTAATTAATTTGGTGATTCGTAAGAAAAAAACGGGCATAGTAGCAAAGACATTAGGAGGAGAATTACTATAGCGAGAGAAGCGTTCAGCAATAGGAGGGAGCTGATGACAAGGACTTTGGGTAGGGATATAAAGAAGAGGCTGGTGACGAGCTTGAAATGGAGTGTAGTGCTGTATGAGGCCGAAACGTGGACTCGGGGAAAAGAAGACGAGAAAAGGCTGCAGGCTTTCGAGATGTGGGTGTGGAGGAGAATGGAGAAGGTGTGGTAGACGGAATGGAAGACAAATGTTCTTAGTATGGTTGGTAAGGAGAGGAACCTTCTGGGTGAGATTGTGAGGAGACAGAGTAGGTAGTTGTACGGGGTATTGACGCCTGAAGGGTTGATTAAGACCGTGATATAGGGAAGGACGTTGGGCAAGCGGGGAAGGGAAAGGAACAGAATAGGTTTTATGGGCGGGATAAAGAAGGGTAGGAAATAAGCGGAGATTAAGAAAGAAATACTAGAGGTTGAAAAGGCCCTGCAAGTGTAAACACCAAGAGGATTTTATCTTATTTTCAATAAAATGTACCCTTTAACTGGTAGATTATTATAATGATGATGATTGCGAAATTTCTCGTAAAACGTCTCCCAAACAAATGATTTATGCTTCAACGCATTTCTCAGGGAAGTTGAAAAGAAATACTATGCCAACTATGGATTAAAAAAGGTTGAACACGCATCCAAGATCCCTTTTATGAACTGCTACTTGATGCAAATGATCGGACCCGTTGGGGAGGGAGTTGCCTCTTCCATCAGCTCGACCCTAGCGCGCTTGCGCTCTCGCGTGGCATTTTAAGTGATATCGCATCTCTCACTTTGCGGAGTCATGAGAAAGGAGAAAAGTTTGATTAAAAATTATCCTTCCGTCATTTGTTAATAGTGATTAGTTCCGAAAATCTACCTCCATTGATATTATTTAACTTGCTCAGCAATTACTGATATACTCACAGAGAATTGAGATAAATATAAGTACATTTGCACATTCAGTATTGAGGAAAATACGGCGCCATTTTCAAGGGGAAAAAATTAGAAGAAGTTAAAGCACTTAGTTTTCAGAGGGTCATCTTTTATCTAGTTTGTGATTTTTTAAAGATGCACCTTGTGGAGAAATGAATGCTACCTGTTCCAATAGCTAGATTTTAATGGCAAATAAATATGTTCTACTAACTTCCTCATCTTTCGCGGAATAATTTGGACGCATAAAATCCACTCCTTCATTCCACACTAAATATTCTTTTATTCTAAATGTAGCAGTTGTATTCTCGTACTGTACATCGTTTATTAGCCAAACGTTTCATACGAAAACTATTTTTCTGTTCAATTCCCATGCACAACTTCCCCATTCATTCGAATTGATGTTAAAACATTTTCTGTAGGTATTATTAAATTATTTCAGAGCATTATACAATTAACAACAATGGTAATGACCAAAATCACCCAAACTTAACATAGTCCAACGGCTTATAACGTATTATCGCAATCAACAGGAACTTCAGGCGGAGTTAGCCATAAAAAATCAATGAGCCAAACACTCAGAATGGAGAAATATATCACATTTTAAGACTCTTACACTTTGGACCAAGAATTTCATAATTTATCGCGAAATGGGAGAAAAAGTTGGTATTGTACGACAATCGTAACAGTAATATCCCGTTGTTAACCAAAAAGTTTCGGAAAAATAGACAGCACCTATCTGTCAAGTCCTCCTGTAAGTTCTATGGCATTTATCTACATTTCAGTGCACTATTCCCTCTTACGATTGGTGTAGAGCAGAAGTGCAACGATTTGCAGTGTTTATTGTTAGATATAAAGAAATTAGGAAATATATTAGGCTTAAACGCCAACGTTTCAGTGTTTTCTAGTCGAAATCATTTTCTGCGGCATATTCCGGGGAACTAATCTCGCGAATATTTCTTAGGAATCATGATATTCTCAGAGAACTTCCGCATCAATTGAGGCTCTGGTCAAGTGGCGACTCCAATTCACTTCTCCCGAAGTTTCCCACATCATTCTGAAACACGTGTGGGAGTCAAACTCTCCTCGGCATTCATGGCAAGGTTCGTAGTCCTCTGCTAGCCGACAGTTATTTTCAATACTGCAAGTCAGCCGGTTTCGTTTGATATAAGGCATAAGCGAAGAGCTGACAATTGCAGAAAAAGCTTGGAGTGGAAATTATGAGGGTGGAGAGGAGAATGAAGAATGGTTAAGAGAATAAAACTAATAATACTGGGAATGATACGTATCAGTGCGGTAAACGCTGGGGAATGTCCTCATGCTACTTCATTGTACGTTTCAATTTTTTTGGTTCCAATTGAATGTTATATGGGGCTCACTCGCTCATCCACTGCATGACTCACGCTCATAAGAATTAAAGTCTTCAAATGGAATAACTTTTGCCAAGATTAGTACATGACTATCATATGTTATGCGTATGTTAAATGTTCTAATACCTGCGCGTATGTTTTTCTAGATTGTTCGCCAGCGTGTACGTGGTTTCTACACGCTAAACCTTTCGAGGCGTCTACGATAAGACATCACAGTGGTCTACTACCGCCACTTTGAGCATTCCCGCCCAATCTTTTTACTCTATGGTTCCAACTTTTTCTCCAACAATCTGCGTTTTCTACCCACAGCGAGAGAGAGAAGACGGAGGAATGGCGTTAATGTTATTGGAATCAGCGATCCAAGCTCGAATTGTGGGGCGGATTGCCCTCGCTCACGGGTCTTTGATCTGTATCTATGTCCACTTGTGGATGGCTATATTTGAATTTGTACGCTCCATAGCGGTTGAAGCAGATGATTGACGATAGAAACAATCGCTAAGCAGTCTTTCATGCATCTTTAGGATTATGTGAGAATGCACAGAAGCAGGTAAGACCGAACCGGTGATAATGGTATGAATTGGTATGAATGAATGATTTGAAAAATTGAACAAAAAATGAGTTCAGACAAATGAAGAACGCTTTTAGCTGGCGTTAGCTTCAAATGGAAACCGTTAATTTGATTCCAGTTCAAATTTCGATTGACTTTAAATTTCGAAATGAATCAATTGTCCATTGCATGTTCACCAATTCTGAATCATCGTTTACCATCGGATTGCAACGTGCGGAATTGGTAGCAATCATCCTTAATCCTCTCCCTACCGAGATTTAAATGCCTCGATCAGCACTCCATAATAACCCGCCCGAAACCGGCCACTGTTTTTTAAAGCAGTTTTTCATAAGCCCGAATCCAGCCGACCTGCCCTGCTATGCTAAGGGCGATCGTCTACGCCTTATAGGCATCTGCTTCCTCTTGAGATAGTTAATCGTTGCCCACTCACGCATCCATCTCATCTCCCGTGCCTCGGATACGAAGCCGAGTCCCGTAATATCTGTCACCATACTCTCGAGGCCCGAAAGACATTAAGAGGCCAAGGTAAACCCCATACTGCGTCTTTCATAATGCGCCCAAGCGTGTTTTGGCTAAGTTGTTATCACCAAGGAGGTTACGAGAAAAGATTCGCGAGTCATCCGAGAAGTCGTTATTGTTTTGGAGCCCAATTTGAAGAGAAGTGATGAGCAATGATTTCTCGAGCGAATGAAAGGGTACAGTTCATGGGACGCAAATGAAAGCGAAAAAGGCAGACCTCCTCTGGCTGGTCGAGATGTAGCTCTATCTAGTGAGGATTATTATCCTTTAGTGATTTCCACCACAACCTCCGTCAGCCTTTCTTATCACCTATGGCAAGGAGATGGATCATATCTCAATGGAAAAATACCCCCATTTTGGTCATGACTTCATTGAGTAAGGATGCTACTGCAGAGGAAGTAAACAGAGCTGGTGTTTAGACTGATTCCGATGATTCTAGGTTTTTAAGTTCGGGAGAGTTCAGTGATAGTGTCGATTCAAGTGAAAATGGAGATGAAATTACCCCGAATACGAGAGAATTCCAAGCTGCGGTTCAGTTGCAAGAAAATGAAGAGATAATTTTTAAAGAGCCTTGTGATTTCAAAGAAGACATGGGGAAGACTATTCATGATTTGGCTGCAGGATACGATGAGTTTTTTAACTCTAAAATACATGCTAGTGGCAGGTCTTATATGGGGAATAGTCGATAATTAGAATAAGTACGCAGATCGTCTCCAACGTTCCACAGGAAAGGTTGACGACAAAGAGTGGGTAGACATTACATACGACGAAATGGTCGCCTACATCGCAGTGCCTGAGTACATGGGAATATTTAATTTGCCAGAAAGCAGGGTTTGCTGGCATAGTCAAATATTGACTGCGCAATAGTCCGTAATTCTATGACTTTTGTTTTCGAAAGACAAAATTTCGAAATATTTCCATACAAGAAACATGACTCAGGAAAAAAATCAAGAAGAGGAGGATTTTGATGTGAAGCAAAAAATTAGGCTGGTTCTAGATGTTATGAGTACTTTTCACAAAAGTATAAGCCAGGTTGAGAGTTAAGCGTTGACGAAGCCATGGGCGTATTTACGGGGGGCGGGGAAAAACGGGACCGGACCCTCCCCAGAAGCAAATTTGTTTAGGGTACCAACATAAATATATTAAAAAATTAACTAAATACCTTCAAATATTTACATCAAAAAGGGCTGTAAAATGCAGTTTTGTTATAATAATTTTCAAAAACTTTCCGGGGTAGGGCCCTCAATTTGGCTTGTCTTAGACCCCCAGTACTCTAAAATATTCTGGACCCCCCAACAGAGCCAAATTCTATATACGCCACTGGACGAAGCAATGGTTGCTTTAAAATACGTCACTACATAAAACAGAAAATCCAAAGAAAGCCAATGAAGTGGGGATTTAAAGATTGGGTATTAGCAGCTTCTCATAGCTACGTTCTTTAGGGGAATGTGTACCTGGGGGGAAAAAGAAAGAAGAAACCGTGAAATGTTTCTTATGACGCAGGTGGTGATGAATTTACTCGATTACTACTTAGGAAAGCATCATCATGTGTATTTTGATAGTTTTTTTCAAGTGTGGGACTAATGAACTTGTTTATTACAGAAAACACTTTTGCATACGCTACTGTAAGACCTACTCGAAGGGAGTGGCCCGTAGACCTCCAAGATCCAAAGAGAACTAAACTCCAAAGATGTCGAAGTAGAAGTTTGCAGAATGGGAATGTCACTGCTATGGTTTGGCGCGATAATCGGGAAATTTGTGTTTTTCAAACATATGTCATTCCCAACAAGAACGTTGATGTCTCAAGAAAAACTGGGAAAGGGAACAAACAAATTATGGCCTCGTGTCCTCATTCAATTGCATCTTATGCAAAATGCATTGAAAGGGGCTGACATAGCTGATCTGAGTAGGTGCTGTTACGGCATAGGAATAAAAACAAAGAAATAATGGATGTATTTATTTGACTTTGTTTCTAATTCGGCCATAGAAAACAGTTTTATTCTGTACAAGGAAAATAATTCACCTCCAAGTAATAGATCCGGCGTAACACAAGAATTTCCGTCCAGCTAGAGACAAATGATAGGGACGTTCTCCTCCCGCAAAATATTCAAAATATTAGGGCGCAAAAGAGCCTTCATGTTGCAAATTTGTCACATAGACAGCAATATACTTTTGCAAAGATCGAAGGAAGAAAAAAAGTGCTCACCCACTGCAGCTCAAAGAAAAGAAGAACCTCAGCTGGACGATCCGTAGGGAATTAAATACCCACTGAGGCAAAATAATATAATGTCAATAAATCGATGCATGACTAATACATTTAAACGTTTGAAAACAAAATACTGCATTTGATGGCGAATTATTTGAGGTCTAATGAAACAACGTTCATTAGCACCTCATTACGCTGAAAAATAAGTCTAACATTGGGGCAGGAGGGTATTTCAATTTCGCGCGTGGCGGAGAATTTTCTGCGGCCGACTTCGAGCGGATTCGGAATGAAAGGGTTAATCGTTCAACACCAGAGATGACCGGACGTGTACACGGAAAAGTGGGCCTTCTTTGGGCAAATATGTAAGTATTGAGAAGAAAAAGGACGACTATGACTTAGCAGATTCAGATATAGGCTGGCAGACATGAAGGGTATTGAAGAATGCACATAGTGATAACTATGGGGGAACGAAAGACGGGGAGAAAAGTAAATACATTAAATTTACTACCGAGTAGAATAAAACAGGCAAAGGAGTACCTAATTAGTGATCTCTCTGGTGATTTAGGCGAAACAAACTTGAGGTACTAAGGAACTATGTAAAGAATGTAAAATTTAAATGTAAAAACGGAACTTCTCGAATTTGTTTTTATAAACACAAGACATAACATTGAGGATTCCTTTTGCATTGAAATTATTTACATTTATGACGCAATACAAAATTAAGGTCATTTCGAATTCGTTTGTATAACCACAGAAGATAACATTTGGGAGCATGAGAGGACGAAAAGGACTGTGTGTTAAAGGCACCTTTGTTGCAGGTTCAATAAAGAAACTTCGACAGGACACGTTGCGCGCAAAAAAGGGGGCACGATTGATACACGAGCAGGTAGGTAGTCAAATAACAGAACACCAGTCAATTCTGGATATTGAGCCCGATTTTAGCAAAACTCTTGATATTTGAATTAAATTCTTTCCGATTTCCAGTAATTATTCGCAAGTATATCAAGAGAGACTAAACACGTGAAAAAGAAAACAGATTGAGCATATGAAAAATGTTTTGATAAATAACATTTCACAACATTAAGTTATAGCATCGTACAACTTCAAATACATAAAGAAGTTGTAAGTCTCAATGTATTGGTATTAAAACTCAATTTGTGGAAGCTGTCCCGTCAACAACTACTCTAAAACCTCTCACCAATCCCTTTTCCAAAAGCCCCCTCACAACCAATAAACAAAGCTATGCACCAAAAGATAAAATAAAAACACAAACACGAATTTGATTATTAAATAAAACTATAGTTAGCAGACTTATTTTATTGAGTACTTTACAAACACTCGATAAAAGCCAGTGGTGACTAGCATCAGGTACATACAATACACGGCTTAAAAAAAATCTTAAAACGCCGGAATTCCGTAAAATTATATTTCCAATACCTAGTACAACGCTCCCTATAAGGCTAGATTTTTCTCCCTGGGCAATGTTTCATCTTAAAAAAATCTCCGACTCTTAATTAAACATTTCTCGTGACAAATCGTACTGCGAGAGGGGTTCAACAAAAAATTAAAATACATTGGAATGGAATGCATGCGCCCCACTCTAGAAGCAAAACTGTCGTAAAAATTTGAGGATCTTTCAGCGATACGATCTCTCTTCATTAATTTCAAACTTAAATCTTGGGTACAAGATACTCGCGCTCAATTCGAGGTGTCGTCTAAAAAGAATAAAATAATATCCCCCGTGCACCCAAAATTCCCTGCGTCCGACCGATTTTCTTCTATCCAGGTCTGTAAGGTGAAGCCAAGAATGATTCGAGAGTTTCCTTGCGCTAGATCTGAGGGTATAGCAGCACCCAGGTTTTTAACTTCATACGCTACTCTTATGAACTCGATACTTTCTGGATTGACTAGGTGAAAATTCATCATGACTGGACAAGAAATTCAACTTTGTAATTTTCACAATGGTTAATTCCTAGACGACCGACTTCATTACGCTTACACCTAATAATGTCGCCAATGCGATGAAACTGGTCGTCAACGAATATACCATTATGAAAATTGCAAAGTTAAATGCCTTATTCAGTACTACTCTAATATTTACTTCTTCCAGCTAAAAATATGCGAAGCCGCAGACGTTCATTTTGCAAATAAAACAATTTAGAGAACTATAAAGATATTGTTTGAGCCCTGTACCTAGTTGCCAAGATATAAAATTACGGTCGTTCTATTAAAGAACGCCACCATCTTTTGTAATTATTTGTCAGTAGATTCCCGCATGGTCAGAAAACAGCCACAAGTTTTTAATGATTTTGGAACTGATTCCATTCATACACTTGAGGTATTACACGGAGCTGATCACACTTCTCTGGTGGAGACCGGGTCTTATCTAAACAATGACCGAGCTTCTGCCGTCCATCATACTACTCTAGGCTACTTTCTGACAGGAAATGAAGAATCTAATAAAAGTTTGACCATAGTAGAACGTGAGAGTTGTTTACTTTTACACTACTATTGAACCGGAACTTTGTCGAATGATTCCTGAAATAAAAAATGCCGCGTCAGCTTTGCATTTTCTTATTTCACATGATTTGAGGAAGTCATTAACTTATGCTTCAGGTATCAACGGAGAAGGCTTAAAAAGAACGTACACGGGAAAGAAAGTTCGAAACATTTTATTTTACTCTTAGCAAGTCACGAACCGGTTGAAATCCATCGTTGTCAGACGCGTGGTAAATGAGCCCAGGAGACAAGCGATAAATCGAATGATAGACGGTGATGTAAGAATGATACACTTCGTCGTGTCTTTGTCTCCACGATTTCACTATTGAACCAATTCTAAACAAGCCCCAGATGGCAAACAGCAGCGATAATTGGAGAATTAGGAATTGGTCCATTGAAAAAAGCACCCAATGGCGTGAATCCCACTGTCATAATTGGTCTCCTCCATTGCCAGCTGTGCCCCTAAAATTCGAAAGAAAATCTCACGGAGTTGAACATCATTCAATTTTCAAGGGCATGTGGTGACGATTTATTCTCAAATACTAGAACTAGCCATTACTCATGTCTCAAAAACGTTTTCAAAATATAAATTTGTTCACAGCATTTAACTCGCATGCCAGTTTTCCACCACCATTCCTCATTTTCAACGTCTTACAGATATCACATATATCAAGTCCGTGGATTCATCTCCATGACAACTGGTAGGTTATGGCAAGTTCTGCTAGCAAGCAAGATAGCGCTTATGCTTCTGCGTCATTGACGACCGCAAATGTTAACCCAGACGAACTAAGGCTTTCATTGCAATCTCCATAACGAAGGTTTCTCCATAAGATAAATTTAATGGAGAGCATCTTATAAGTAAACGATAGACGTAATTTTGGGGGTCGATTTGGTGTGGTGGTGGGGGTACTAACATCCCATATATATTTAGTATTTGGGTTCGAATCCGGATAGAGACAGAGATTTTTCAGAGGAATCCCTATTCCTATTGGGTGCTATTTGGAAATCACTTTATTTGTAGTACTAAGTCTTTCGGATACAGCGTTAAACTCTGGCCCTTAAAGGACCTGTTGTTATGAGTAAGTTTTAGCCAGCGATGGTCTTCCACTCTCCACAATTCCTCCAAATAACCCTTCCCTACCATTCCAAATCACTTATACTTAAATGGCGCAAAATACCTCTGTAGTCGATCGCCTCCTAAAATAACCAGCAAATAAAATGTATACCTTATGATGATGGTCATCACGTCACCAGCCCGGTTCAAACCCAAAGTAGGAGTAATTTTGGAGAGTAAAACAATGGGGAAATGAATCTTTGAGAGGTAGGATGTATGCTGAGATGAAAAAAGAAATTCAGTAGGTAGATAGGACCCTGCACATGTAAAAATATACAAGATTTTTACTCCCTTGCATTTAAATCAATTTAAACCAGGAGATCACCAAAATAATAATAATTGCAACGGAATTTTGCTTCAATTAACTAGTCTTAATGCGAGCACCCGAACTTTTTCCATGGTTTATATGATAGCATGAAACAATAAGAACTAGGCCGATCCTGAATCTGTCTTTCGTGTAAGAGTATGTTTCGTTGCAAATGCAGATTACGCCTGAAGCAACGTTAAGAAAGCATATTTATATTTCAAATCCAACTGATGAAACATTGCTTTGTACTGTGCACCGTGATATTGCTCAGATAAAATTTTTTAAACATTCGTTTGGCTCCAATACTGGGATAAACGGCGTTCTACATCGTTGAATCTGCCTTTCACTCATATTGAGGATTGCTACAATATTTCCAAGTATCTCAGGGAGGTCATAGGATTGAGTGCATGGAATCCCTCATTTTTCACCCCGAAATAGGAGGGTTATTTGACATGAAATCCCTCTCTTCTCTATCCGAAGGACTATTTGACAAGTGAGGAAAGATGGCATTTGCTCAATTTGATCACACTGCCATTTCAATGCACGCGAAATTAAGATAGATTGAATAGAGTACGAAAAATTTCAGGTTTCTGAGAAACTGATTTATTACACTAAGATAAATGAACGTAGCAATTAAACATTCAAGAAAGAGAAACAAGCTATCTCCACATATATATTAGGCAGCTATGGCACCAAGGAAAAGTTCACAAAGGATCAATCTGATTGGATGGTGAAGTAAAAATAAGCGACTTTTTCAAATAAGGGTCACTTTCAGCAAACTTGTAAGTAAAATGGTGGAAAAATTTCAGTTTTTTGAAGATTATATGACGGAAAAGCCCAAGAAAGGTAGCTTAAATGGAGAGGGCGCCACAAGGATATTTTTAAAACAAAAAACAAACAGAGTAGCATGGCTAATCCAAGAGAACTTACTTCCTCATACTTTTCCCTGGCTGATAATTGAACATCCCCTTCCATACGAGCTACAGGCAGCTTGTAGGTAAAAAAAATGGTGGCATAGGAGATTTGAATGTGATATCCTCCTGTCAGTGGAGGAACCATATGGGGCACTTCAAGTACTACTCCGTTTCTCGTTTAGACATGTTAGCTGTATCTGTCGGTTCTTATCAATCGTAACGACTTATTGGCGAAAATCGATAATCTGCAAGTCTTATATTATAGCACATACCAGTAAAATCGTCCGTAAGAAGCAACAACCATCGATTGACTGCCTCTGGGGAGGGAGACATATTGCTACACACATTTCCGCTGGTCTCAAGCGTCACCTTACTGGTTAAAAGTAGTGGACTCACAGCGAGATGGTTAAAAAATATCGTGCATCGTCGCCAAGAAGAGCGAATGTAATGATTGACCGCCTTTAGTCGTGGTAGAGATTGGCGTTGTCAGTCGGTAAAATTCTTCACCTACACTGATGGGCTAACGATGTGTTCTCCACGAGTTGGAGAATGGTAGTACCACACTTTGTGGAGGGAACTTCAAGTGCGGAGATGCGGTTGGTGAGGCCACTAGCTTCCATCCTGAGGGCCCAAGATCGAATTCTGGCGGAGATTTTCAGAGGGCTCTACTTGGTTTCCATGTGGAAAGCATTTTAAGAGAGGTAGGTACTCCGTCCGTCGGAAGGGACGATAAACCATGATTCCCTTGGCACCTATCGTTAACAAAAGGCTTATATCGACGCAATGTTTCTCTCCATCCTTCCCCAATGATCCTACCCTGTTCTTAATGACGCTTAATGACCTCAGTTGTCGATCGCCTCCCCAAATAAACAACCAACTTCAAATCTCCAACCGTCGGATGGGACGTTAAAATGTGAACATCTTCGCGCCTTTCGTTAAGAGCAGGCTAAAGCCATAGCCAAGTTTATCTCCATCCTTCCTCCATTCCTCAAACAATCATTCTCATACAAATCGACCCAAATACCCTTAATTGGCAATCCTCCGCAGAAAACTGTGCTTCATGTCATTAAAGTTTTCTTAATAATGTTATATTTATTTAGGTAATCTACCGGTTAATGTAGGTAAAAATGGAAGTTAGTAAAAATCCTCTTACATTTACATGTGCGTTACATGTGCGGGGCCCTATCTACCAACAGAATTTCTTTCTTCATCTCAACATACATATAACTCTTCTTCTTCCAGTCGATAAAACCTATTCTTCCCCCCATCCCCGCTTAACCAACATCCTCCCTTCTATCACGGCCTTCAACAACCCTTATCCCTTATTACCGCCTCCAACCATCTATTTTGCCTTCTCTTTATCTCATCCAGAAGTTTCCTTTCCGCACCCACCATATCAAGCACTTCCCCGTTTGTCTTTCTTTCCGTCCACCGCACCTTCCCCATCCTATTCCAAACCCACATCTCCAACGCCTGCGCCTACAGCCTGTTCTCGTATTCTTTTCTCTGAGTCCACGTTTCTGCCCCATACACCGCTACACTCCGTATTAAACTCTTCGCCAGTCCCTACTTTATATCCTTCCCCAAAGTCCCCGTCATCAGCTCCCTCCTATTACTGAACCCTCATTTCGCTAGGGAAATTCTCCCCCTAATATATTTACTACTAAGCCAATTTCCTTCTTCCGTACAAACCAAGTGATTCTTCTACTTTCTCCAGTTACAGCCCTCCTACTTTTATGACAACTCTCGCTTTTTTGTCCTATAAAATCTCATTGCTTTTGTTTTCTTATGATTTATCTTCAATCCGTATTTCTGAAACCGATTATTGCAAAAAGGCAAGAGAATTCGTATGCGAATTAAAGGCCAGGAAGGTAATCAAATCAGGAAGGGTAAGTATTTACCCATAACGTATCTCAGGAACTCATTCCAAATACATTTGCGCTTGCCAGTACTACTGAAGAAATTCCACCAGCTATTTTCACGCTTTACATTTACCGTTTTCGTTCACGGAGTAACGACATCATGAATATTCCTAACGCGAGAACTACCTATTATAATCTCTCTTTCAATAAAATATAGGTGCAATTTTCACAATCGATTGAAAAGACTAAGTAATTACATTAATGTAGTAATTTCAACTATTTGAAAGGTAATGATTTTCCTTCGAAAATTTTTTCGAGCTGAGTACAGGCATTGATATTACGGTCTCTCTTACTACAAAGAAATAGGTTCAAAAAATCCTATTTTTACGAGAGATTAAAAATACAAATTTGTAACGATAATTTATTAATTTAAACCATTTCCAAGGTCACATTTTCCTTGGGAAATTTTCTCGAGCTAAGTACAGGCATAGTAAGGTGGAGCGCAAAACAATATGTGCGTATATGTGGCCAGCGTAGTTCACGCTGCTTACTCGGCGTTTAGTCCGCAGTGTCATTTCCCCAGCTCTTTATTGAGACGTGAATGGCAACGGCGCTGGGAATTTTCTGCTTGCAATTCTCCTCACGAGCTGAGAGAATGGCAGCGTTTTTGCTTACTTACATAAGAGCAATTCCGCTTCACTTTGACTCTCTCCGGCAATTAGCTTCTCCCCTCTGAAGGATTTTGCTAGGTTTACCGGTGTACATCAATAAGTCTAAATGGGGCATAATTGCTTACGTCCTAGTAGATAGCACGCTGAGCCTACATCTGCATCCACATGCTACCCTGCGAGCCGCCAATAGGATGTGTGGCATGGGTTGTTGGGTCACTGGCCATGAAGAAGGTGGCGAAATGACGAAATTATTGGAAGGGGGGAAAGAACGAAAGGTGAAAAGCTTTGACGGAGTCAATTTGAGTGTCGCTATATTTTTGCCATGGTCATTAATGCGTGGGAAGAAGGAATTTTGGGCGCTGTATCTCTTAATTTTTTTGCTGATGTCATCACTAGAGATGAAGCGTGGCGTTAAATTAATATCCTACATCACAATAAAATCAAAGAAAACATCCAATATCTCTGGAGAAATACACTTATTTTAGTGACATTCCCAAATATTATGTCAACTCACAGCGGGTTTCAATTAATAGTCTTGGAGTGAAAAGCTCCGAGAGTTCTTGGTGCTCTGTTCAGCATATGCTGCTGGCTCGGATACCAACGTTTTACCGCGACGAGCCCACTGGTTTGCTACTGCACAAATACTGATCTCTACTGCACCACTCGTACAACACTGATACAAAAGCCATTTTCTCCAAGATATAAAACATTTACATTTACTAAGAAAAGTGTGTATGACATGACATAAAATTTCCTTACTCGCGCTTTGCCGAGTTCCAGGTGTACGAAAAATGCTTAAAAAATTACGTATAAACGAAATCCGCAGTCATCAGATTTTCAGATTCACAGGCTAATACCCAAATCCGGACATGTTTGTTGCAAAAATCATTTAATACGGCCAATGAAAAATAATTTGTAATGATTGCTTCGTAACCTTTAAAAAATTGTATTTTTTTCTCTTTGTGGCTAAAAAATCAGTCTATAACATGAGGTACATTATCCAAGAGCAGAGACCGCGAATAAGAAAACGGACTTCACAGCGACTTTCCGAAAAACCATAAAAAATGAATGAATATCATGGAAGATCAGGGATGAGTAGTGATAAATTTGGGATTTTAGGTGCTCCAACTCCTAACGTGACATCGCACCGTCTAATGTAAGGTAATCCTTAAACACGTCAATATTTCGAACGTATTTCAAACCCACGGCCTTTGGCATTCAACAATTAAAAGTAATTAATTTGCCTCTTTGTCTTTCACTGAAGATATGACGAAAATCCGAAGACGAAAAACAAGACCGAAGACAAGACAGGAATTTTTAATCACGTGCCTAATCATTACTCCGAACGCTAAGTAATTGAATTGCAAAAGGTTGTCACATCAGTTGTAGTATTAAGAGATATGAATATGTTTCTCTTCTTCGTAAGTGCTCGGGATAGGGATTGGTCTACAGCAATTCTATACTCCTCTCGGTTCTTCCACATTCCTTTTCATTACTTGGTAGCCACTGCATCCTATATCCTTCATTACTTGACTTCGATACAGAAAGAGTGGTCTTCCTTTGCCTCTTTGTCTTTCTCTACCAATTGCAGGAGCCCTTAGAGCCCCAACAAGTTAGACTCGTCTCTGAATGATAGTAATTTGGTAAAATCAATCAATTACCTAATCCAAGAAGAGCTTCTTCATGGATTATTCAATTCATTAAAAATTTTCAGCGCAAGCTGTAAATAATTTAGCTCAAATGAAGTAATTACGTTCCCTTCTTAAGATTCTAAGATCCATACTCCACATCCACACAAAATCTAGTACGCCACCCTTGTATCTCATTAGGAGAGCTGGGCACCGTTTATTGTAGGATACAGGTGCCGTTTGAAGGACTGCCATAGATAGCATTCTCCATGCCCGACAACCATCTAGAGATAGACCTAAAAATATTATACTGAAACCACAAGAGATTCACACTCAAGAGTAACGTCTATATTACGCTTTCCTCACCGGCTTACGAGAAAAAAGATACTAAAGTGCCTCAGCCATATTTGTCATCCACTTATTACCCATTGCTTACGCATGTAGTCTACGTCAAAATCTATAAATTTCACTACTGTGAACAGATGCTAAACATAACTTCGGTAAAATAACTAAATATAAAATCCCATTTTTTGCAATGCGGTCATTGAATGCATTCTTTCAGTCGCCATCTCTCTTCATCTCTCACATCATTGATTTAAAACCGGCCTGAAATTTATATAAAGCACCCTTAATTCTAGCAATCTAACCGTCCCAAACTGCTTCTTCTAATTAATTCCAGAACACCATCTCGCCCAACCCGCGCAAAATCGCTAATCCATATGTTCGCTCTAAGATTATCGACCACTCCTCAAACGCATGCTCATCTTCCGTCTCTCCTCCCAAAATTTTTAACTTCCCGATGAAAACCCTTTGTCTTTGGTTTTTGTGTACGTGATTAGGTATTATACTTCATGTATGGTGTGAGCGTACTAAATGCTAAAAATGGTAAAGTACTGCTGTGCATGGACTGCTTTTCACGATAAAGGTTACTCAATGAAACAGCATACGTCAAATGAAAATGACGATTTTAAAGCAATGCCTTCGAGAAATTCAATAACATAACTTCAATCACGTGAATTGCTATTTCAGTTACCATTTCAAAATTTATTGGTTTAAATGTAAATAGCTATTGAGACGAACTGACGTTTTATGACTCATGACATCGTTCCACGCAATGTAATGCCCAAAAACATTTATCTCTCAGCGATTTACCAAAAGGACACTTTTAGAGACGTATCAGGTGAAACATATGGATGCTATACGAGGATGAAACCTCTGGCAACCCTTTCGTCATAGAATACCGGAAACTTTACTTACTCTGCTGTTAATGGACAGGGATTATACGAATTCTTTACGGAAATTGAAACAAAGAGCATGACTCGCCCGAGACAAATAATTCAGTGAGGACGAGAGAGACCACACAGGTGCGGAAAAGAGCTCAGACTAAAAAAAGCATGAGAGCAATCAACGCTGCCAGCTCTCCTGGTGTCCACCCGGCTGCCTTGCGTCCACGCGACCGCTGCAGGCCAGCCACCGCCCCGAATTATTGCGTGCGCTCAATCGGAGTCGCCGAAGAGTGGTTACGACCCCATTCTTACACCCTCACGTTTTTTTCGATATTCAGGAACGGTGGATAAAATTGGGCGGGCTAGCGACAATTTTGGCTCGAGAGAAATACACCGCCTGGCTGACTTAAGCCTTCGCGAGCGTGCATTTGGGGGAGCTCAAATGTCCCAGGCAACGAGCGACACACACGCCTTGACTGGCTTGGTCGTCTGGCGGGTTGGTCATTTGGGGAAGGCGACCGACAACTGAGGCCATTTGGACCATGAAGGAGGGGCTGGTAGGTTGGTAAGCGAAGGATAATTGGGGAACTGAGGAAGGGTGGAGAGAAACCTGGCGTCGGTATTAGCCTACTCTCATCGCAAGACTCCAAGCGGTCCACAGTCAAAGAGTTCCATGGTAATCATACTGGCAAGCATAAACATGGAGAAAAGTTTGTTCTTGGAATTAGTTTCTGAGATAGGATAGGGATATACATCTACTCTTCCCGATTTTATTACCTTCCCGGTGTTAATATTGTATACGAATTCACGTCCCTCTCAGCAATAATTTGTTCCTATATTACTGCTAAAACTTTAAAGACATAAGGAACAGTATTCTGAGGACGTTAGCCAATTAAATATAGTTGTTTGGATTTGTAAGTGAAATATAATTTGGGAACGGAGTAAGGGTGGAGAGAAGCCTGGCGTCGACATTAGCCTACTCTGGACTTAAGATGCCAAGGGGTCCATAGTTTGTTCCATCCAAACTACACTTGGTTTTGAAATCTCAGGTTAAATATTTTCTCGGTACGAAAAATGATGCTCTTACGTTCTTCCGTCGATAACGCTTACGTCAGCTAATTTTAAGTCCGGTGTAATATGCAAAACTCAAACTCTCTTTACATCAAGTTCATGCTGAGGCAATGTCAGTTAAACAGTCATTATAAAACCGGGTCTTGTAGAGTTCTCCACATAGCACCCAAAGTAGGTATCGTGACTCCACTGCAAAATCTTCGCCACTGCCAGGATTCGAACCCGTGTCCTCGAGATGAAAATACAACACTCAACTCCGATCCCCTGAATTATTTTGCATTGAAAACTCTCCACGTAACAGCCACCACTGCCCTTTCAAGCACACAAACTTGTCTCATATTCATTGCGAAAAATACAAAACTGACATGGTGAGAAGCGGCAGGTACAATATATAAACACTAACACGTGAATTTCACCACAAAAATATCACTTGACTTGACTGGGATACGATCGTGGATCTCCCAAGAGTCAGTCAGGTGTGCAAGGCAGTTGTATAAACAAACCGTGTTTACCTACAGCAATTTTGCCATGAATCAACATGGCTTGGCAGTCTAACCGGCTAACTCACATTATTGGAAACTGGGAGAACTAGGTTTGCATCCCGGAATCGTCAAGTGATTTTTAAATGGAGAATTTCCATGCGTAGCAGCAAAAAAGACCTTCCTCAAAGACAGGGTTTCCCAACCAGGGGTGCGAGGTAGCATTCCAGGGAGTGCGAGATTACATTTCAGTTTTTTTGTTTATATTAAGGATAGGTGCCTTTTTTGTAGGGGATTTTCAACTTTTAGTTTGTTGTAACATTTTTTCTTTTCCATGTTTCGTTTTTGTTTATATACTATTAATAAATGACTGCATAAATTTGTTTTGGTGACCTTCACTTTTATTCTTAAATAAATTATTACATTAAGGGGTACGAAATATTACCTTAAGGGGTGTGAGAACATATTAAAATATTTTAGGGGTGTGACTCATAAAAAAAGTTGGGAATCACTGCTCTAAGAGGCAATGGTAGATTCAGCAGTTAACTTGTTGTAACACGGTAACGTTCGAGGAACGCTTTGGCTGAGATGAAATTGCAAAGTTAACAGCACGGAAAAAACTAATCAGGTAGAGATCGGGATGGTGCGATGGCTAGAATACGGGCTTCTCAACCCGAAGGCATGAGTTAGAATGCCGGCAGAAGCCGAACTTAATCACATTAATCCAGAACCTAGGTGCGTTTCGATAAGAGTGGACAAACGACGTCGAGTTTCTCTCCATCATGCCTCCATTCCCTAGTTAATCCATCCCTTACCAGTCAACTCACTTATTCTAAATGTCGCAAATGACCTCAGCTGTCTGTCACCTCTCTAAATGACCAACAACCTCAGAATGAAAAACAACACTCGTTCAGGACCGAGACAATATGTGACCACGCGGCTCTTGTATTTCCCGGCGATTAAGTAGAAGGGGCGGGACAGTCTGGTCGGCTACACGATATCAAATCCTCAAGTAGGGTGAAACGACTGCATTTGTCGTCTCGTCTACGTCGCTGTCGTTTCATTTCCAGCATATTCCAACTCCCTGGTGCACACCTTTCCGTGGACGGTGTGGATTCATTTTCTGCGTAGTTGGTGGGTGCATCTAAACCTTACTGCCACCCACCTCAAAATGAAATAAATGAAGAAAAATTAAATAAGGCATCGCGACCTGCGAATGAAATCGCATTTAAAGAGGACTTGCTAGAAATTTTAAGATTTCCTTAACTATCGAAAAATATTATTGAACACCTTGAAGAAAAACATCCAAAAATCTAAATGCTTTTGTCCTAGCATTAAAGGTAATACAGAAAAATCAACGAATGGAAAATGAGGAGAAAATTCATCTCTAAACAATACAATTCTCAAAGCACACCACACCTATGGCTGCCCAAGATAAAAGTAAATGCTATAAACTAGAATGAATGACATGCTTGAGATTTCTATTTTGGATAAATGGGCATAAATAACTAAAGGAAATGAACATGACTCGTTGAAGTAAAAGTGACCAACAAAGAAATACCATTCTCAATCAGCCACTGAAGAAATAAAAATATCACTAGGTAAATGATTGGTGCTAAGAAATATGACATAAAAAACACGCAAATGAAATAGAAACTGCATGACCCCTCGTCAGTCGAGAAAAATAAATTCAAAATGCACATGGTTGCATGCTTCGGATAGTAACTAGAAGCTCAGGGAGTGCACCCCAACGGAATCGGAATGAATATTTGAATATGGGAAATTAAACCAATGTTTGAATATAGTCAACAACGATTGCGCACAATGGGCGATTTTTATGAGTGATTAAAAATCGGATACTGCCGAAAAAAGTAATTTAGATATATAATGAACAAGAAGATGGATACTAATAAAGCAAAAATACAACAAAAGATGCAATGCAATAAATAAAGGTGCAAAATGGACGATTTTTAAGAGGGCTGTAAAAAATAGGATACCACCGAAAAAAGTATTTTTTTGCAGTATCCGATTAGAAGATGTATACTGAACAATAAGGCACTAATAAAGAAGAAATACAATAAGAGATGCATTGTTATAAGTAAAGGAAGGCTGTCTAACCTTGGCAAGTCATCTATATTGACGCGATTAACGCGCAAAAGAAAAACTTGCAGAAGGCGCTATACTAGAAACACCTGTAAACTTTTAGTATAACATCATAATTTGCAATGCATTGAAAATTACAGAATATATTTCAATATAAATATTACCAATGATCCATTAAGGAGAGGAAATAGGACTAATATAGTATTCATTGAAAAGTCACAACGGAAGCCTCCATTACTAACAATGCTGCACCGTGTACTTATAAGATGTCAATACATACCCACTTAGAAGTAAAAATAATTAATACACACCTTTTGAAATACATTTTAGCTTTTGAAATCAGTAAAAAATAAGGCATGCATTGATAGCTAAAGCGTAATATTAACGAAAGCCCTGGCACTAAAATCATTTCTTAAAACGGAAGAGACAGGAATTTTAAAACATGAGAAAATAATAGGTAGCTAGGTAATAGATACAACATTAAGCGCAAGAAGACTCCCCTCAATAGAACGAAAACCAAATCAGGAAGTGATGCTATTCATCCTGGTTTAAACTGCATTCTTCGTTCTGAGAAGAATACTAAGCAGTAATAATTATAGGTACTCATTTACTATAATTAGTACTCATTAAATACCAATTCTTTGCAGGTCGAATGAGAAATATGCCATGCCGGCTGAATTGAAACTTTCATAACAATTGGACTTTGAGATACTTTGCATGAATGAAGCGGGAATAATAATCCTGGACAGAATTTATTCTTTATTTCCCAGCAAATGGGAAATGAGTTAAGTTCCGTAAAATCGCGAGCATCACCAATGTGTTGAAAATTTCGCAGCAGCTCATTAGACAGCCCAGACCAACATTTTGCCAGCAACCTTTGATTCCTTGTAGCATTTCCTACGCAAAAGTATTTGCTTTCCCTCTTTTGAGCCCCGACTGCACGCCTTCCCAAATTCCCGCTTTTCTTCGGCGCTCGCACGACCGTCCCCCTCGATCGCTCTCTTCCTCATGCCATTACCTGTCTGTGCGCCCTCCGACCTATTTCGATAATATCCGCCAACTACTTCCTCATCTCCCCTACTACTTCGAACACTTCCTCGTTCACCCGACCTACCCTCTCCATTCATTTCGCATCTTCATCTCAAAAGCATCCGAGCCGTGGAATGGGAAACACTCAGATTTTCCGCGTTCGATTTTTGTAAGCCGGTCCGTTTAGACACTGCCATTATTCTAAAGGCAAAAGCAGCAAGCAGCCTACGTCTTGCGAATTTCGGGAGTTCGTTCATTTAAAGCACAAGCCGCCGGTCAAAAACATGCTTGCGTAGTAAATTTTGCTTGTATACTGCATACTTACAATGAACTTTTTTGTTCCGTCCGTGGTTTCAGGGGATTCGGAAATCCCCGTGGTTCTAGTTTTAAGGGTTGAGAATAGCAAAAGTTTTTAAGGTATAGCTCAACATTTTCCAATTCCACCAGGTAACTGTGTTAAACAGCCACTGAATCCATGACATTTTTTTAAACTTTTTCTTACAGACTTTAGTCAACTTTATTCCATCTTGTAACTTTTTTCCTAATAAATGCCAGAAAATGAACATTACAGAATATATGGCGTAGCAAACGATTAAAATTACCCAAATATGGACGCACTACCATTTGTCATCCCTGATACACAACCAATTGCTCTAGCATTTCCTCCTCCTTTCCATCTCATGTATTTATTGTAACCCTCTAATCCAGTTACCTTCATTGATTTTGTATTTTGCACTGGAATTTCATCCTATACCTCTCACTATAAATCTCAGAGTCATCAATGACTGCAATCCCTCGTTTGACTGGCTAATTAACGCCTGGTAATTCACGAGCCTTCCTGACTTCCTCAAATTCGCCTGCCACTTTCCTTCTCATTTTCGCTCCTTCTCGTGCCTCTTAATTCATTCCCTCGAGAGTAGACTATAAACTGCACCCGCTTTAGTTTTCTGCTTTAACCCTCGCCATATTGTTGCCCACTCTCTATATCCTGGTCAAGATTGATAAAACAAATGGCAATTGAACAAAAATGATAAACGGTGAGAAATACTTGAGGATTAGGCACCATTATCACCAATAGCATGTATCCATATTCCTCCAGTTATGCTCCAAACCCACACATGTACTGTAATTTTCATTCAAGCGTTTTCAGTTGGGTAACAGAGATCGAAACACACCTCCGAAAGTGCATTTTATTCGATTGTCTCAGTTATAAACTATACTGAAAGTGTTCTGTGGAAGACATCTGAAAATATGCATAGAGGTAATATTGTCATAAAAATATAATTTTAGATGGCATCATTGCTTATAACTACAATTCATTTCATTCAAGTATTCTACCAGCTGATTGGTAGGTTCTTGGACAGTCCCCATTCTGCATCCCACCTCAGAGACATTGTCTCGCTTTCCCTCCTAAGAATGGCCCGTTATTAGATCCCTCTTCAATTCTTCATATCTTCTACCTCCTCTTATTTCGTCCAGAATTCCTATCCTCTTCCTTCCTCTCCCACGCTTCCCCAGTGTTCTCCCCTCTATCACTCTCTTCAACATTCCCTCTCCTCTCAAAACCTCCTCCATCCATCTCTTCTGCCTTCTCCGAACCTCTGCCACAACAATTAAACCGATTATATTAGCTTTAGATGTGCGGCAAAATATGACAAATATTTCATGGAAAAACACCATCACCGATCTTGCAATTGCTTTTATCGACTAAAATACGAACCACATGTGCTTGAAAAAATAATTCATAGCAAATTCTGATTGCCTCCTATTTGGCCGTCACTGGAAACATTTACGTTCTCAAAGGGCGCTCCAAATAATTTCACTCCAAATTATCACCTCAAAAGGTTTTCTTGAGGGATGAAGAACATCTTCCCGCACTGAGAACTTAGCCTGCACTGACCCAGAAGTAAAGCGGGACCTTAAACTTCCTTGTAATCGATCTCCTGCATCTGAATTCCCATCAGGAAACCTTGCATCCAAAGAATTGCCTCCTTTGGACCTGGGCTTCAACTTTCAAAAGTATAAATCCAGATTTGATCTCAGAACCCTTATTATTGGATATTGGGGGAGGCGAATCACAACTGAGGTAATTTACGTCATTAGAGATCGGTGGGTAGGCTGGCAAGGGAAACATTGATTGGGGTCGGAGGACGATGGAGAGAAACTCGGCGTCGACATTGGCCAAATCGAAACGAAAGGTGCCAAGGGAACCACATTTCAAATTCCCATCCGACGGGTGGAATGATTAACTTGAAGAGCTCTCCACATGACACCCAGGTAGGGATCAGGATTCCTTCGGCATTCTTCCGCAACTGCTGGGATTCGAATTCGAGCCCTCGAGATGGGAAGCAAGCACTCAATTTACCACCGTAACCCGTTCCCTCGGTCAATGGGCGAACGTTTTATCAGTGGAATACTTTCATAGTCATCTTGCAATGAAATATTAATGATTAGGGGATCTTATGGAAGGCCAAAGGAAGATTAAAGTCCAACTATGGCATTTCCTTAACCCGCGAGGACTCTGAAAGCTGTCAAATCTTTCCCCACGGACAAGATATCTTCCATGCGAGCCACAGCCATGCCGATCCCCACTAACAAAATTCCCGCGACAGCAGAGCGAAGGAAACTCGCGACGCGAATCAAAGCGATGATGAAATTTGATGAGTTTCGTCCCAATCAATCTCCGCTGCAAATGATTGACTCTGTAGCATGTAGTATTAATGCTAAGGAAAATTGATGAAATAAAAGCTAATGACGGCGTCGCTTCTTGTCTTGGCACATATCGAAAGCTGTACTTAGACCCTGGCCGCAGTCCCTGGCTCTCAGTCAAGAAGCCATACCAAACCTCGTGCAGTCAGGGACGTAACCAATGCTCTGATAGCAGGTAAACCAAGTCCCCTAAGGACACAAAAATCATCTCGTGGTTTCCAAGCCACAACGTAAGTTGGGGTACAACTTAGAAATAAATTTACGGATGGCTATGGAACAACTTGGTAGACGGGATTCTTTCATATAAATGCTAATCTCATATTGAAACTCAATTGTATCCATGATCTTTGCAATAATATCAATACTAAAATTACGCTTCATTTAATGGCTGATGATTTGGCCGTCTGCCAAGAAAATGGAATTCAAGTGTCTTTCATCCCTACTATTTTCCATCTTGAAGTCACGTGTCAGGAAACTAAATATTCTAAAAATCCGCAAAATAATGCATTTCCGGGTACAGATACTCCATTAAATTTGCATGTTTAAAGATGAAAAAAGACGTACGCCAGGCAGTTGACAAATGATATACTGGAGCGATACCCACGTATAAATACATTCAAATACTTTTGAGTAGACCACAAAAAAATTCAATACCGACTGGGGTTTCAACGGTTAGGCAGTCATTTCCAAGGACTGTGTTAAAGTTGATAACTGGGTGGAATTAATATTTTTTGCAGACTTTGGGAAGTATTTTCATTTCTTCAAGTATGCAGTTCCACCAAGTTATGCCTCAACACGACAAGTTTGATGCCTCCACAGTCGTCGTAGTGAAACAAATTTCGATGTATGATTGGCATTTCATTAGAGCGCCTCGGATCTCTCAAGCTTATTCTCCAAAAGCTCCATAACAGTAAAATAAAAGAGAGATGTTATTGCTGTATATTACATATTACGCTTGAGACATCATTCCGTTTATGCTGCGATCATGTTGAACTCAACACAGACTGATTTCGTGAGCTGAATAACATGCAGGGAAAATCCGCACGTTTCGATGGAAACTCCTACGGGCGAACAGGAAGCGTTACATAGATTTCAGACACTGGAGTTGGAGTAAAAAATGGTCTCTTAGATAGCACATCACGCTTAAAATAATGCAAAAAATCAGATCTTTTAGATAAAGGATGACATGAACGGTTTAGAACTGCCCTTCCACATCCTCCGCAGATAAGACAATAGCCAATGCAATGGACGAGATACTTCATCAAACGGTAAGGCAAAAGAACTTTTCCCTTACCCATCACTCGCAATCACGGTATAATCAAGGCAAAGCCCTACTGCAAGGAAACTCCATTTACATTCTTTTTCTTTTCGGTTGGCTCTTCTTTATAGTTCACCTGGTCATTGGCGCACTGTCTCGCTGTTGCGTTACCTTGAAGTGTAATACGTGAAAGTTAAGCAGTTGTCACTCACAGCTTCTCACTACCTTACCCATTTTCTTTTTGCAATACCTACGTGAATTTATCTTTCAAAGCATCAAAAATATTTAACTTTCTGTGCCGTGGTCATGTTTTTAGCAAACCTGGAGCACCTTCTCAAAGGAGAGGAGGATCTTCGGTTCCTTTTAAACGTCAATTAGCGCAATTGTTTTTCCAACTAAAAGAGAAATGACGTTATTCAAAATTGTATCAGTTTACTGTTATAAAACGTCCATTTAATGCAGTAGTGTTTAGCGCTTCACGAGATATCGTCAAATAATATTTTGATGCAAGCCAAAATGGACACATTCACCAATTTGTGAGACGGTCTATTTGAGCAGAGAAAGAAGTACATGTTACGCAAAATACGTGGGATCCATCTCGAAGGCAACGCTAAACTGAAGAAAGGAATATATTATAGGAAGTGAACTAGGTCCAATGCTAATCAGTGCACTTAATAAACATCCACTCCCTCTTATTAGTTATTAACAGTTACTTAAGCGGTGAGCCAAGCAATTTCCAACAGCATTTTACTTGATCGTATTGAATTCCGACTGTGAGGCGTTTTTAGCATATGGTCCTACTCCCTCTATCTCCTCACTGTAAACCTTCAGCCGCTGATCAACGACTCATGTTTGAGAGATACATTACTCTCATCTTGTTTATATGTATTTGGAAATATACTGCTTCCACCAGGGTGTATTCCAAAGAAAATCTGTATGATTCTTTTGAACTTCGGCTTCGCCAAAAGACGGAATCCCGCGAGTCAATGTTTCATCTTGCCTTCGAATTTTACGAAGTCCAAGTTTTAGCACCTATTATTGTTGCTATTGAATACGTGTCTAGCGCTCCCTCAGCCAGCAAAAAAGATTTTTCTCTCGCTACTATCATCACTCTGTTCCACTTAATATACCAGCCTCTAGAAGTAAATAATATCGGCGCGTTTCTTCGCTTGCTTAACGCAACGAAAAATTACTACCGCAAAGAATTCGGTGATTTTAATCGGAGTAAGAATTATTTCCACATAATTAATCAACATTTGTTTATGGCAGTTTAGTACATAAGTATACAGCATACAAAAATACAGTATTAACTTTCCTCTTCTCCAAAATTTTACTATTTCCTTGTATTTGCGGTTTGAAAGAGTTCCCGCCAAATCTATTGCGCGCCGAAGTTTCTGTTTCACTCAAAATTTACCGTTGCACTAAAACCACGTTGGAGGATCTAATTCTATCGATGTTCCAAATTTTTATCTTACTAGCTTGCTTATTTCTAACACAAAAGACTGTAATATTCGAAAATCCCATGGGCGATGAAAATGAAAACTTAGATAAGGAAGCAACACAATAGAAAAACTTCCTTGACTTCTTCTAGGAGACCTTGAAACGAAGTAAATAAAATATTTAGTTAATTTTAACGTTTTTAAACGGAATTTTAATCATGCAAATAAAGGACAGACATAAACATTTCCTTCTTGAACGGAGTATTGAAACGCAAGTATGTAATTTTCTCTTCTAATGTAGATCAATTAGGCAAAATAGAACAATAACGTTTCCTTTTATTAGGCCAATATCAAAGAATACTGAATTAAAATATAATTAGAAAGAGTTAATGCAGTTGTCCTCGTAACTAAAAATGCTAGCATTCCTTCGGGACCTAATGTAGCTTTTCACTCTGCTATTAGTCTTCTCCAAACAATGTTCTTTTCTTCGATCAGTTGTACGACTATGGCTTTTACGGAAGTATCTGAAACGGGTATGTGTGCCTGAGGAAACAAAATATGCCTGATGTGCCTGAGGATAACACAGCATTCATTGCTCGGGCAGGATTCGAACCCTCACCCTTAGGTCTCCATGCCGGCGGATTAGTGGGCTGGTTGCTAAAGCTGACACTACCTTTCATTACGTTTCATATTTATACTGAGCAGTACATTTCCAGCCATCTCAACGGCTGATCTAATATTTACTTTAGAGGAGGCTATGATGTTTTATAATTTAACTTCGATATTTCGTCTTTCGACTCCATATCTGTAGACAACCTTGAAAAAACGGGCATTACCTAATAGTTGGGTTTCACTTTTAGAATAAACTGCTTAACTGTTCTTTCATAGCAAGTTCTATAACTATACCTTGGCTCTACTCATTTCAGATTACCCGCAACTGCTCAAGTCATACGGACAAGAAAAGATTACGGCAGGTTGCCTTTGAGTACACGCCATAGGCAGGTAGTCCACATAGGTGTGCGTGTGGAGGAAGGTTGACGGCAGAGTGCCCATTCTTCTCAATAATCCCTCCCAAGACCGGGATAAGGTGCAAAGGAAGGATTGCAATAAGGCCAGTGCTCGTCATTGTAAAGGAAACAAATGAAAATCAATCAATGATCACTTCTCATATGGACAAATATGAGACATTATTAAACCCAACAAATTTCAAACATTATCTTAAATTATTAGTGATAGCATCACCACATAAACTAAAAATTTAAGTAGCGGAGAATTATTAAAAAATTATGAAATTTCAATTGATGTGTCAATGACAATCTGTTAAGTTCAAATTAACTTTCCTTAGCAAAAAACAATGGACATTGGGCTTCTCAAATCGTATTTCATCTTATTTTCTTCCTGTCATGACTAAATGAATGTAGGGAGGTATACAAAATCCAAGGAATACTATTTTGATTAAGACCCACAGAACCTTTTGAAGATGCAGGGATTGTATTACTCAAAACGCAGTGAACTCAAGTCTACTCTTAACCTAAGATATTCACAGCGATTTTGGAGATAAAAAATGCTAATGAGAGGCCAGTGATAATCGAAAATTAGTTTGCAAACTCCGATGAATATTTATCTTTCCCTTTTCAAACTTAAGGACAAATTTATGGCGACAGTCAGCGAATAATAACAGAATACATATTCGATAACATATCAAACGAATTTTAACCTCTCTAAGTATCAGAAACCGGTATGATCCTGTCGTTCAAATATCGTCTCAGAATTTCTCAGAGGACCTCTCATGACCATCACTTTACGGGGTACATTTTAATACGAGTTCTCAAACAAATTCACAGAGTTTGCAATCAAGTATATAAGAAACACACAGAGGCTGCAATTGCGGTGAAGACGATACACTGAATCACAATCCGGGGACATTCCATAATTCACGAGAAATGCATCAAAATCAGCGCCAGTGAACAATGCTGGGTGCGCGCGAGAGCTTCTGCTGGACGATCAGTGCGCCGGATAACTCGAACCCGTACATAGATTAACCTGTCGGCAATCACCAGTCCGCATGCTAACCTCATTGACCAACGACATTAATTTGACGCCGGCCAGCACCAATTTCCTCAGGAAACGAACCCTTGGTGACGTACCGGACGCCATGCCCTGATGCGACGGCTCCGTTTGGCACCAAAATACACACGTTGAAAACATACTATCCAAGTGGCTAGCAGGGTCGTGATCACACGTCGAAAGTTGGGGGTTTGTTTTGGGGAGTCGGATGGGAGAAGGCGGGGGGTGCAGAGGCGTGTTCTAAGGAAGGGGGTGGAGGGGCGGAGTAGGGAGGAGGAGGTAGGATGAGGTAGGAGCAGGGAAGAGACCAGAGCGCGGGAAGGCGCCGCGCCAGCCGCGCTCTGGGCGACAGTAGACTCGATGAGCAGGGCTGATCTGACATGCGACGCACGGAGAACCGAATCGGCTTAAGAAGGCACTCGATTCAATGCTGCGAAAACATTAGCAGCGTCACCCGCTGAGGATGCACGAACGAATGCGTGAAATTCGCATCGGAAAATAATCATTTGCCTCCTAATCACTCACCATTTGCAATCATATATAGACAAATTAACCCTTCATCCCCGAGGGTTTGTCACACCTATCCCCCACAGCAAAAGAAACAGTTTACATTGTCCGCAAGTAATGGGAAACGCATTAGAGTGATTACCTTGTTCTTGCTTTCGGCATCCGTATTTTCCGTGTAAACACCAACGTCCAGCGTCCTTAATTTTCCACAGGGTAAGGAGAAGAGTAATGAATTCTCAACGCTGACCACAACATCGATTAAAACTTGTTAGTAAACGTAACTACTGCGAGTCGAAAAGGGAAACGAGAATGTAAACATTGAACTGGAAAGGATTATTTCCATTCCGTCAAAGACACACTTGTTCGAATTAACACCTTAAGCTTTTCACTATAGCAATATTGAGTAAAATAATGAATCATTCGATGAGGTCCAAGATATATCAGCCCTCACTTTACGGAAACGGTCGTTCGATTACAATGACATAATAACAACATTTGCACCATGCACACAGAACTGAAAGTAAGTGAAAACAGGGATCTCTAATGCATTTTTACCGAATTTACGCATGTACCACGGGAATACTTTATCCCGAAAATGAGCAAATAAATCTGGTAAGGATACGAGTGCAAGACAATGACCGTTCTGCGGAGCGCCCGGCTCCCTGCCACGATAGGGTATTATGCACACAATATAGAATAAAATATGCTGAAACATACGGCCGTTCTCCACCCCGGTTATTTCCGTCGATGTTTTATACCAACTTCTTAAGCTTCATATACAAACCACGGGAAATATTATTCCGTCATTTTCATCGCCAAAATTACGGTTCGGGCCTCACAAGAGAGCGCGTGGTACGCTCGTAGATGCGGAATTAAGCAGTTTCACATTAATTAGAATAATAGCCACTGTGGTATCACTTGAGTTCGCCACGAATTAACGCTGACACGGAGAGTCCCGCCGAGGAAAAACAAACCGCATTCGCTCGTGTCACGCAGCTGGCGATCCCCGGGGGATGGCCGCTACGTCGACCCACATGCCTTCGCTGCCGTCTTCGCCCTCCGAGGAGCAGGGCCACGAGTGCAGACTCTCCGGCGCAGTGCGTGCACGATGAGCGACGGGAAGCCGCACCACTCGGGGGACGGATCGTCGGAGCGCCGGCCGCCGGGTTTTCCGCGGCTGCCGGTGGCGGCGGCTTCGTGGCGCCCGGCCCCCCGAGGTCGGAGGGCCCACGTGGGGGCCTCCACAAGGCAGACACACGGCGGCCCCTCCACCCGGGGGCGGTAGGGCAAGGCGGAAGCCTCCCTCTTTCGGGAGGATAATGACGGTGTGGGAAGGGAGTCACATGTGAACGCCGCAGGAGATCCACAAACGGGAAATGAATAATTGCGCGGAGGAAGCAATCAGCGTCACGAAGGAGCACTCACCTGGGAGGCGGCGGAGAGGAGTGGGTGTGCGGCTTCGGTGTCGTCGTCGGCGGCCTCAGGCCATGCGGCGGCGGCCGTGGGGTCGGCGTGCGCGGGGCGAAACGAGCGACTCGATGTCGGCGCGCGCGTCGCAACTGATTGTCGGCGGCGGCGGCGGCAGCGCAACTGACGGGCAGCCGTGGGGAGCTCGTCGATCGCCGCGCGCTCCTACTCTGCCATCCACCACCAACTCCTCGCCCCCCTCGCTCCTCCGCCCCTCCACCACGCCTCGTACACTGCGCGCCCTCCAAACCGCCCCTCTCCCTCTCTCACGTGGTCACTCCTCTCGCTTCAATCACAACACACGCCCCACCTGCACGCCCGCGTGTCTCTATGTGCGCTCGCGTGCGTGAGGGGAGGGGAGTGTGTGTGCCGTGCTCTCGCACCCTCCTCCCCCACCACGAGCGGCGAGTGGGGGGGGGGGTGCGGGGAGGGGAGCGTGGAGGGGGTTGCGCGCTCTGGCTCTCTGCGAGAGAGAGAGTGTAAGACGAAGACGGAGAAGAAGACGAAGAAGAAGGGGCGGTCGCCGAAGACTCCCTCTAAGTTACTTAAAATACTCGCCACCCCTCTCCCAAACCCCCCGGCCCTGCCTTCGCCGTGTGATGAGCGTTTGGCCCGAGCATCGATCCGCCCTCCCCCCCTCCTTCTCATTTCCACCCCCCCCACCCCACCCCCCTCCACCACCACCCCCCCTTTTCCCCGTGCGCGATTTGCGAGAGAGCAGAAGAAGAACTAAGAAAAGGGGTGGCGGTGTTGGTTGGGGGGGGAGGACGCGTGTGTTCTCCACGGGAGAGTGGAATGGGGGAGTTTGTTGCGTTTCGGGATTCGAAAAAGATTGAGGAGTGAGTAATGAACGGGCGAGGGACGGGGGCGGTGGGGGTGGCGGAGTTGGCAGGAGGGGAATAGGGGCGGGCGGGTGGCAGTGGGTGGGTGGTCGGGGGGAGTTTAAATGAATTCTACATGTTCCGCCGGCACACGCATTCGCGCCTCCTCCCCTAAGCACTAATTCCGAGAAACGTGACCCGCACTTATTAATCGCACTCCTCCCCCGTAACTCACATTATTATTATTATTATTACTATGCGTATTCTCAAACGATAGTCCTGAATGTCCATTGAATAGCTACGACCATAATAAATTAATATTTTAATTAATTAATTTTTATCATTAATTACTTAAACTCAAAGCTTTCTTCCGAGAGCCTTGCTACAGGGTTTGCCTCCCATAGTGTCGAAGGCTAATGACTTACCGCTTGAGTGTCACCACATTCGCTTAATTTATTTGCAGTACGGCCACATCCACTTTTGCTTCTTGTGATGATCGCATATTCGTTGCTTTTGCTGGAAAACATTATAATGCACGTGGGAATAAAGGAAGTTCAAGAATTACCAATTATTAAACTAATACTTAGACATATGAGCAGCAATGAATGACAATATTTCGTCGGTTGGATTGTTATTTTGTGGAGGCGACCAGAAACTGAGGTCATTTACACCGGTAAGTTATTATTTGGGTTTTGGAGAAGGAGCGGAGGATGACCCGGCATCGGTATTAAATTCCCTCTTAACGAAACGTGCTCTTCAAGTGCTCAGCAGAGAGCATGAAAGTAGGGATTGGAATTTCCATGAAAAATCTTCGCCACTCCCCCGTCTCCTGGATCGTACCCCGGTCCATCAGCATGGGCAGCCAGTACTCTCGCCACCACACGGACAAGAACAATATTTCCTCCGTCAGCCGGCCCTCCCCCCCGACTCTCCCATGAAATCCCTCTCTCCCCAGCGGAGGTCTCCGGCATTCCGCAGGCCGGCGATTGCCTTCGCATCTGACATAATCACTCCGGGCGGGGGGGGGGGGCACATTTTCTTAGGTCGACTTTGCCATCGTTGACCGTGTCGCCGGCTCCTCCCCCCCGCTGGCTGCGTGTCCGGCGACGCGAAAGATCCGTCGAGCAAGAAAGAGTCGAATAAGAAAGAGCACGAGAAAGCGCGAGTCACTTGCGTCGCCGCAAAAGAAGGAGGGGGAGAGAGTCACCCAAGGCTTGGGTATATCTGTTTGCTGGCGAAAGAGAAGGAAAGCCCCCCTCCCGCCCCTTCTCAGCCCTTAAGGAGTCCTTCCCCATCATCCCCCCCCCTGGGCTCAGCGCAGCACTGTCTTGAGCGTTCCCTCTCCCTACCTCTCTCGCTCACACACGCGGAGCGCTGGGACTCACACGCGAGGAGAATGATTCAAAGTAAAAGCAGCAAAGAAGCGGAGCGGGGGGTGTGGGGGGGGGGGTTGGTGGGGGGGGACGGAGGGACGGTAGAGCAAGCAAGCGCGGGGGTGGAGAAGGTGGAAGCCGGGCGAGGGTGGGTTTCCATTATGGGGGTGGTAGTGTGGTGGGGGAGGGGTGTGGGGAACGCTGTATACGTGTGTGTGCGCGGGTAGGAGGGGGAGTGAGTGAAGGGGAAATATATTTTTTGTCTCGTTTCCGTTGGACTTAAAAGAGGAGAGGGGAATGGGAGTTTTTCGTGGGGGAGTGGAGGGCGGAGGGGAGAGGGGGGCGAATGAGTAATGAATAGAGGGGGGAGGGTTGATCGCGGCGGCGCGTGAGGGGAAGGGGAAGGAACTATTCTTTTCTTCTCGGAGGTTTTTGGGAGGGGGGGGTGGAGAGGGAGGGGGAGGTAAGGAGAGGCGTCATTGTGGGGAGGGAGGAGATGTGAAAAAAGGGGAGGTTTGTTGGAAGTGGGGGAGGGGGGAATGAGGAGAGGATGCTGCTGTATTCGGCGGATTAGAAAATCGGAAGATCATAGCGCCCCTCGCACTCCTTCCTTCCTGCCGACCACCGCGCGTACACCTCGAGCGTTTTTCTCTCCCGACCTCCGCGGGTGCGACTGCACGAGAGAGACGACTCCTTGAGCCCAGCGGTCTCCAAACTCTTTCGACTCGCGTACACCATTTCCAAAAACCCTCACATTAGAAAAAATGCAAGAGACTTGTATTATTACCGCTATTTCACACATACTTCCGCATTTGCAGAATCTTCATGGCGCACCCCTAAACCGCCACGACGGCACCCCTCAGGGTACGTATGCGAAAGATCGGGATCCACCGTCTTAGCTAGAAGCGCCTTTTTGGTTCCCTTCAAAAACCCTTTGCTCTTCCATCGGTAGCGCAAATTCTTCCAGGCAACGAATCTCACCTACCGAATCCATTCAGTACCATGGTTGGGGAATTTCCGTTCTCAGCGAGGAAGCAAAAATTTAAGTTTATTAACTAAGCAACTCGCATGCTGGCTCCCCGATAATCAAATAAAGCTCACGACAGGCGGAAACAAAGCGAAGCTATATTTCTCGCTTTCTTGCGACTGTCTATCGAAGGGTTATGCTTCCTCCCGACAATTATGCCGATGGGTTTCGTTAGCATTTTCGCAAACAAGTCTGGGATAGATGAAAAAGATTGACACATGTCGCTGTCATGTCATAGAGAGTCAGTGAATAGCACCAAAGGCGACTACGCTCTGGAGGTGACCATACAAGCGGTCACGTATTCCGCCGCTCCACGCAGTCACGCCGATGTGACTCGCGTGCTCGTGCGGCGTCGACTCCATCGTAATTAACACTCACGGAGAGAGAGTTCGACCCCTCCGCCGGAGTTTCTGGAAATGTGTTCGGCTCTCCTGCGTGTGAAGCATAAGAACGCTTGCACGGACAAAACTGCGCCTCAGTTCAACCTATAGTAAACTCCTTTGTTTGAGTTCCGAAATAAAGAGTGGAACTCTCATGCCAATTTCTTTTCCTTCGGCTTATTCGGTGTTTCTGAGAAGTGTTTACGGCAAAAGTGGGAGGGATAGGGTTAGCATCGCGTGGGTCGTGAAAGAATGTGGAATGGATGCTCGGGTAATGGACATGTATGGAAGGCGCGTGCTTCGCTGGTTTGGCCATGCTGAGAGAATGGATGAGAGTTGCAAGAGTAAACAGATGTGTGTGATGGAATAGCGTGAAAGGAAGGGGTAGACCGAGGAAGCAAAGGGTAAATGTGATTCAAGAGACTCTGAAGAGGAGTCTTCAAGAACAAGAGCCCCTATGCAAAGCAAAAAATGAATGCAACAGAAGCAAAATAAGTATGCGAAGATTGGGTAGAATGGAAGACATTTGTAAAACTACCCATTTTTTACAGGCGTAAACCCGAGAATTAGGCACTTTAGACTGTGTCTACCCCGAAAGGGAGCCGTATGATGCGCGTATGTAAACGTATTCCCAGTTTCACGGGTCGCTGTTCTTCATCCTCCTCCTTAACTTTCCTTTCCTGCACACCCTCCGCGCGCAGTCCCTACTCCTTGAGTTCATCTTTGGCACAAGTTTTTCCCTCCTTTTTAGACTTCCAATTGCTCTTTCCCCTTCTCTTTCTGCGCGTTTAATTTGTATCAATACTCCAACATTCTTCAAGATAATTTCACGTGCCATTGCAGTCTTGGTGCTTGACCCTTCTCACACCCTTCCGCAACCCCTAGTCCTTATGTTTTCATTTCTTATGTATTTACCCATTCGTGGCTTTCCCATTACCTACCTTAACATTCTCGTCTTTATTACGCTCAAACGTTCTACCTGAGCTTTGCTCTGAACACTGTCCAGACCTCACTACCTTAAGTCATTAACTACTCTTTAATCTTTGATCATCTTTAGGAAAAAGCATTTGTACATATATTAGTAGTGGTTTAATACTGACCCTCATTTGAGAATCACGACCCCATGATTGATACCTGCATTTAGATTCGGAATTTTAAGAGTTAAGTAAGTCATTTTCTTACATAAATGAAATACAGCAAAGAAATCTCTCTTCCTTGATAGAACAGTGAGTGTGCCCGCGAATGGAACCAAACCTGCGAATTTTGAGATAGAAAGTGAGCCTGACCCACCAAGAAATGGTAAGCAGATTGCTTCGAAATTCGCTTTCGTTTACAGCAATCGGTATACGGCTCAACTTGACTTTGTAAAAGAAAAATCCCCGGCTTAAGATTAACGAAAATACATTATAATTTTATCAAGGTAATCTACCGGTTAAGGTAGGTTTAAATGTGAGTAAATATCCTCTGGAATGTAACATGTGCAGGGCCCTATCCACCGCTAACATTTATTTTTTCATCTCAGCGTACATCCTACCCATCTTCATCCAGATCATAAAACCTATTCTCTTTCGCATCCTTCCCCGCTATCCTAACATCCTGCCTTCTAACACGGTCTTAACCAACCCTTCAGCTACTATCATTACTACTATCTACTTATCCTCCTCCTATTCTCATCCAGAAGTTTCAATTCCTCACTTATCATACTAAACACTCCCTCGTTTTTCTTCCTTTCCGTCCACTGTACCTTCTCCATCCTCCTCCACACCCACATCTCGAACGCCTGTGGCATACTCTCGTATTCTTTTATCAGAGTCCAAGTTTCTGCCCTACCCAATGCTACACTCCATATCGAACTCTTCACCAGCCTCATCTTTATAGCCTTAACTATGGTCCTCGTCATCAGTTCCTCTTATTGCTGAACGCTGCTTTCGCTGGCGCAATCCTCCTCCTAATGTCTTTGCCGCTATGCCCATTTTCTTTTAGCGAACTACCCAAGGAATTAAACTAAAGGTGGAATTATAATTTTAATTGGATTAAGGGAGAAGAAATTTGAGGAGACAAAATGAGCTTATTTTGCCGAATAGCAATTTTTAGCTAACGTCCAAATGATTATTTTCCGTTCCGGTAAGTTTTCATCCCCATGTATGGTCAGTTAGGGAAATATTAGGTTGTCTCTCAAACTTCTCGCCATTTCTTAATAGGTCACAGACAAGTATTTTTAAGTATTTCTTAATAATGACGCATAGATTTTGAAACAGGTTGGGTCAAAAAAGAATTTTGTGGAGTAATTCAAAACAGCGAACAATAAATAACATGTACAGCGTAGAATATATCCTGGAAGTTACTCAAGCAAGATTTACAGAATGCACTTCTTTTGCATTACAAAGGATAATTTTACATTAATCTTGGCCGTAAAAGGCGAATATGCGAGAAGTGGCATTGCCAGGAAGTGATGAGAAAACCTCACGGCTCCAGAAAGAGCAAATCCTTATTGGCTGCGTTCAACGAAATTCCAAAAATAAGTTCTCCTGAAATTAGAACATACTCTAACCGTCAATTAACTAGGAGATTGGTTCTCACATTCTGCACGCACATTATTGCAAGCCCAAAGAATGAACTTTGAAATGCATAAATCTTACGATGAGGGGCCGCATTTCTTCTCAGCGCAGTCTTGGCGTGGCAGGAAAAATTCGTTTGGCGCGACCAAAAAAATCAATATTTGAATAACTAATTTACATACTGAGTTCAATCCACAGACGAAATATTTTCTTTCCTTCCGTCCATTTAACTTTCTTATACGCAGTTCGGCATCGGTAGGTATGGTAACCAAATGTATGACGCACCTTTTTTCAATTAATTTTGATTTTAGTCCAACTATCTACGAATGATCAACAGTATTCATGGATTATAAATAATCATCCATAACTCTAACGAACTTAGGTGAAAAAACAATTTCCAAGTGGCTTTAACTCAGACTACATACATTTTTTGGACTAAGCGATGGAATTACTTGCAGTACAGCTGTTGCAATAGTCTTCAATTTTTTAGGACTCATGTTTTGAAAAAATCAATAAATATTTACATTGAACACAATACTTCAAAAGCGACACAAATAGTGCTTTCGATATTATTTTTTTTGCGCCTACAATGGCCAAACCACGACATTTGATGCTTACCTCTCGCAGATTCTATCTCGCAGATTTTTGTGATCATAATGGATGGTTACGAAATCATTTTAGCTTGAATCGATTGAAGGCGGCAGGAACGATTTTGGCCTTTGCACATACTTACGTGAAACTTTGCATACCTGTTCATATTACTGATAAATATATCTAGATACAAGTGAAAAAATTGCACTTTACCGATATGGCTTTTGGAAATTCACTGCTATTTTAACAAGTAGCCTTATTGCACACGAGATATATTTCGTAATAATTTTATTACATATATATTCGCCATAAAGCAAAATTATACATTTCATATTTTTATAATGGTTGCTAACAAATATTCAGATGTCACACCGAGTCAAAGATTTGAAAAAAAATTAAAAATAATTTTCGTCAAAATTTCGAACACCGCGCCAAAAACTATCAATAGCTCAAGCCATTTCATGCTTTATTTAAGATAATCATGTAAAATATATTGCTTGTATCATTTCCATTACCTACTACATGCATGGCGGGTTCCATCACATAAGTACGTGTACTTAAATGAAATGTGGTAAAAGTATTTTTTCAATTTACTTGACAAAATATATAAATGAGCCTACCGCTCACCCCACCTTACGACGAAGAGCAAAGCCTGCATGAGAAGTCTACTATGGATCTTCAGTGGGTGAAATATCTCTTCATGATGATCTCTAGTTACATATGATCGAGTTACTTATGAGGTCCACGCGGGTGACATAACTGTAACTCCTCATGATGATCTCGAGTTACATTTGATCGAGTAAAATAAGAAGTGCACGCGGGTGGCACAACGATATCCCCTGATGATGATCTCGAGTTACACAAGAGGTAAACGTGGGTGGCAAAATATTATCCCCTCATGATGATATCTAGTTACGGTTCTCAAGATGGGGATACATTTTCAGTAATGACCAACACATAACCAAAGACGTCCTGAATTTCGTTCACGATGTCAGCAAATACCCGACAGTGAAAAGTATACTAGTATAATTTAGCAGAATTAATCGCGGCATACATCCGATCTCTCATTGTGTATTCTGGATAAGCGAGGAAATAGGGGTTGACTCAATGTGAACTCTTCTCGGGAGGCACACCGGGTCAATTCTTCCATTTTATCCCACGCTTCGACGGGCGTCTTGCTTATCGTCATCAGGGCTATGATAATTCTCCGTAAAAATTTACCAACTTATGTACCCAAAAATGACCAACTCACATACCCATCCTGGTAATTTACCATCATGAATAAGCATTTGGAGAAATGAAAGGCTAACTAATAATGAAGACTGGGTTTGAAGAGATGCATTTGACGGGGGAGTTTTAAGGGCTGTGTTTTTCCTGTTGAGTACTTCATTCCTGCATCCTCATAATTTTTAGTATACACTCTTGAAATCCTGAGCCTGCAGAGCATTTTTTCTTGCTTTGCCCTCAGAACTGAGAATTAGCTGATTTATGACGTGCTTCGGCAAGTTTTGTTTACTGCCGATGCAATAAAATTAATTCAATAGCTACGTTTTGAACACGAGTTAATGAAAATCCTACACGTCACAAAACAGAAATTATTGCGACAACCATTCCATCTCTCCACATAAAGTCAATAGTTAGTGAATAGCTAGGCGACTGAGTCATTAAAAATGTGCAGGTAAAGTGAAGGTCAGAGAGCTATGATTTCGGAAAAATAGGACCGGACGATTTCCGAAGACTGCTAAGCACAGCCAGCTCCAGAAATCTGAATCCGCATCTCACCTAGCTTACCAAGCTTAGCTTCGGTGTCCGTTTAAAAACGTGTAACAGAAATAAATTTGGCACGCCAAGCACGCTTAGCATGCCTCGATGTAAAACGGGCCTTACCTTGATACACGGGTCAGGATGCGAGTAGGGTTTTCACGATGATGAGAAATGTCAAAAGGTTGATGCGTCACGGCGGCCCACTCAGTGGCTCCTTTGAACTCATTATCCTAGGACGCAATACACCTATGCCAAGTATCTATTATCGGGTCTGGTATATTGCGTCCAATCAGGAAAAGAAATACTACACAATGTGGAGCATGCAGAAAACTTGAACCTCACTTATGGGCAGGCTGCACGGTAGTAAATTTCCCTACAAAGTCTAGTATTTATTTCACCAGGATATGCGAAAACCGTCGCTTTAATAATCCCTGAATAGTGCACTGAAATTTTAAAAAGTCACTCCATGGCATAATGCAACTGCACGGTATATCGTCTCTGCTCTACGTGTATTTAAGTATAGATCAAATCGCACTTCTCACTGTCTCCCATTATGGAAATATGGTTATATTCACCAAATCAGGGTAAACTAGATGAACTTCGCAAGGAAACACGTCGAATAACGGACATCAACCTCGTTCTGTGCCCTCATTTGCTGGATACTTGGATGTATTCGCGCCGCAAAACGCGCATAGTATTTAACAATACATATTGTCATAACACTACGTTACAAATTGTCGTCCGGGCCCAGCGTTTCTTAATTTCGGTGATCTGACGGGAACCGATTTTTTAACGCGGCTAGGCCCTTGCCCTCAAATACTATTATACTAATAGTAAAAAAAACGCGCTCCTCATTTTGTTTTGCCTTCCTATACCTACCCAGTGACTTTTACTCTGGAAATGTTCCGTAATATGATCACCAAATATTCAACTTCCTAATAAACTCTAGAATAAGCAAAAACATTCGTTGTCCGGTGTTTTTGGCTAGTTCAACATGGATTCACACTACAATTTCTCAGATGTTTCCAAGGAACTAAACCTGTATTTTTGCTTCACCCTTGTTCATAAAATCATTAGATTTGAAATTCGGTGATCATTTGGAGCTGGACAGGTTTCACTCTCTCAAGCGTTCTTCCTATAATCTGCAACGGAAAGCAAGCTATTATGAATTCATAAAATCTTCCAGTTGCTGGGTTGAAAATCCAACGAAGAGAATATTATTTAAATCCAAGCGTTCAGCACGTAACCACACTATTAAAATCAATTAGCACTTCCCCACGAAAAAACTGCATCATTACAATGCGTTTCGGTTCACTTACCCATCATTAGGTGACTGAGTCATCTGTGACTAGTGACTCAGTCACTTGAAGTTTTAATCACAATAACGTTTTTCGTGGAATGTCGTGGAAATATTATTTTTTTCGTGGGAAATGCTATCTCATTTTCATAACATGGAATGACATAGAAAAACTGTGTTGAGGCGCTCTCCATTTGAAGAATACAACACGTAGTCATTTAACTTTGGTCATTAATTTATAGTGCTCAACCGTCCTAACATTCACTAACGAGTTCATTGGCAGGCACACCCTAATTACAACCACAGAACTGCTGGAGACGGTAGACTTCTTGAATCGTCAAAGCAGCCTGGCCAGTATTACATCCGCATTAGCATCATTTTTTTAAAGTTGGTAGTCGGGAAAATTGAAGAGGAAATGATGATTCAAGGACATGGGTGCTCTATAAGTAAGCACTAGCGGGAAATTAATTGGATAGTATATTGAGTCGGGAGAGAATCGAATAACCAATTAAATGAGGAAAATCGCCACGTGCAGTACAATGTTCCCGACACATGTAAAACTTCGTGTGCGAATACGATCAGATCGCTTCCAGCCATAAGCCCTCATAAAAAATATAGGCGCATTTTTCTTGGGAGCGGATAAATTCTCGCTCCCATGTCTCGGCTCGGCGAGTACACTTTCATAGATGATAAATCACAATATTGCGCGCGCAAATTATTGGACAAAGTACACATATGACATAACAGTCTGATGAAAACAATACCTAATGAAAGGAGAAATGAATAGGAAGAATTATCAGAGGGATCAAGGATCAAGGAATGTGCCAGACCAATTATAAGAGACGTCAAAATGAAGGTTTATATAGGAATAAAGCTGATAGATGCCAGAAGAGTAGAGTGGAGGGCTCCAACAAACCAATCTAATGATTATGAAAGCTGATGATGTTTATGGCCATGCGTTTAGACAAAAAAGCTCTATACGTACTTCCTGGGAGCTGAGACGCCCACGCTCAGAATAACCTTTCATTGATTAAAAATCCTCCGGCAAACTCGGAGGACGTAATAGTTACGAAAAAGAACCAAAAAGGGCACGGGTTCACGCTCATATTGGTTTTTCAAGAGGACAACCAGTGACTTCCAAAAAGATGAGGAGAAGTTGCTAATTCTGTCTTCCTAGGAAATAACTTGGGGAGATAAATATTACATACAGCGGCATTTCGCGATGGAAAAGTAGAGAGAGAGGGGTTCTCATTTGTGAAAGGGGTGGGAGAGGTAGGATGGAAAGGGGTAGCGGCAGGGGGTGTTGCTTACGGCTGCATAGCGACCTCTACCGGACCTTCGCCTAGCTAGACAAGTAATGGGCCAAAATGCGGGCCATTCTTCTTTTATTGTATTCTAGCATACCAGGGCTGATTTGTGCGATAATTGGAAATAAGTGAAAGATTATATCTCTGTCCTTTTTTTGTTATCCATATTAGTCTAAGCAATAAAATATTTTGAAATCGAAAAATTATGGCCGCGATTATTTTGTGCAAATATCTCGGGGAACCTGAAATAAAAGACTTCTCATCTCGTGGGTCGTGAAATATTTGGTTCGACATTGATTTTTTCGAACAATTAGATCGAAAAATTGTTTTTTTATGTTCTTGACGATATTGTGAAAACACTATAGAATTTAGAGTAAAATGTTGTTCGTATGAGTTGAACGTGAAGAACAGATGTAACAAATGAGACTGTAAATTATAATCGGTCAATAAACAAAAACGTTATTGAAAAAGTAAATGGAAAATCAGCATTTATTTCAATTGTTTATAACACTTGAAATAATTTTTAGAACTTCACCAAACTCTCCAAACGTTTGAGTTTTTTATGTACTCAAAACGTGCTTAAAAGATGGGCTCGTTCGGTCAAGTAGTTTTTGCAAACTTCTATTTATTTATCCCGTTTATTTTAATAGCCATTTTTAATGGGCTCTACAATTGACTGGGCAACGACTAAAACATTTTTCTTGGTCTTATTCTCTTCGTCAAGCCCAAAAGTGTCATCTATTTGGAAAAAAATGAAATATTTTGCAATAAATTTATAAAAAATCGTTAAAGAACAAAGTGCACTTTTTAAGCTAACAAACAATTAGAATATTTCCGTTGTTTTTTACTGTATAATTTAATGACGGATGCCATTCAAAAGCTGACTCAAAAACTAAACTAAAAAAAAAACTTTCTACGACGAACAGGATCGGAGATAGCGTGCGCTGGAAGCTTGTCGTGGTGGGGATAGCTTTTTTCGCGTCCAGTAAAACTGAGAACGGATCTTCAAATAGTACTTGAAAACTTTGCAATTTCTCGGCTTCTGGGTATCGTAAAACCTTCTTTTTTTCTAATTTTGGGTAGCTCGCCGAAAAAAAACAATTGGCATATTTTCACCCTTGTAAACCCACCCCCAACCCCCCAAAAAGTTATATTTTTTTAAATAATTTTTCAACGCATTTTTGGGGGACATTGCAAATTTTTCTATAACATTAGAGGGTATAGGTTTATTAAAAAAATATAATGAATAATATATAGTACATTTTCACCCCTGTACGACCACCCCAACTCCTACAAAAATGTACATTATAAAAAATAATTTTGATTGCATTTTTTGTGGGCTTGAAACATTTTCTATGACATTTGAGGGCATAGATTCATTATAAAATAATAAAAAATAACATCTAGCACATATTTCCACCCTTCTACGACCACTCCCAGCACGTAAAAATTTTTTTTTTTTAATAAGTTTTTATCGCATTTTTTGAGGACTGAAAATGTTTCTATAGCATTTGAGGGAGTAATTTTATTTTAAATAATAAAAAACACCATTTAGTACATTTCCATCCTTGTACGACCACCCCCAACCCCCGAAAAATGGATATTTTTAAAAATCATTATTTAATTGCAGTTTTTGCTGACTCTGAAATTTATAAAATAGTTTTTGAGGGTATAAGTTTATTATAAAAAAATGTTTATTCATTTATTTATTTGCTAACAATCATTGTATACAAAAGAGAATAATCTTTTTTATATTATTATATTTTTTCGGAAGTTGGGGTTGATCACAAAAGGGTAAAAATGTGCTAAAAACTATTCAGTACTATTTTATAATAAACCTATACCCTCAAATATTATAGAAAAAATACACCGAAGTCAACAAAAAATGCGATAAAAAATTATTATAAAATATATAATATTTTTGGCGGTTGGACGAGGTTTTCGAAGGTTGAAAATATATTAATCAAACTCCATTAAATTGGACTACAAAAACTAGATCTTCATTTATGAACTGTGAAAATTTCAACGCTTAATGTTCATAAACAATTTCTCTATGATTAAAAAACAAAAAAATTGCTATCTTCGGAACTATTCGTCGTAGCAAGTCCCTTTTTTTAGTTTTGTCTTTGAGTCAGCTTTTGAATGGCATGCTTCTTTATCTTATACAGTAAAAAACAACGGAAATATTCTAATTGTTTATTAGCTTAAAAAGTGCATTTTCTTTGATTTTTTATAGTTAAATTGCAAAACATTTCCTATTTTTTTTAAATAGATGACACTTTGAGGTTTGATGAATAGAAGGAGACCAAGAAAAATGTATTAATCGTTTCTCAGCCAATTGTAGAGCCAGTTAAAAATGGCCATTAAAAAAACGGGATAAATAAATAGAATTTTGCAAAAACTACTTAACCGAACTTGAACTTGTGCACACGTTTTCAATACATAAACTCAAACGTTTGGAGAGTTTGGTGAAGTTCTAATAATTATTTCAAATGTTATAAATAATTGTAAAAAATGCTGCTTTTCCATTTACTTTTTCAATAACGATTTTGTTTATTGACCGATTTTAATTTACAAAGTACCAGTTGTTACATCTGTTCATCACGTACAATTCACCTGGACAACATTTTTCTCTGACTTCTATAGTTTTTTCACAATATCGTAAAGAACAGAAAAAAACGATTTTTCGATCTAATTGTTCGGGAAAAACAATGACGCATCAAACATTTCATGACCCACGAGATGAGAAGTCTTTCATTTTAGCTTCCCCAAGACATTTACACAAAAAAAATTGCGACATGTTCTTTTTCGATTTTTAGATGATTGTTCACCTGTTTCTTGGTCTATATTAGGGACTAGGTGGAAGAAGGGACTACCTTGTGTCAATATCGTCCCAATCAAGCCGTCTGTCTATCGAGACGCTAGTATTATCAACAGGATTCGTCCTATGACGAAATGCGCCCATGCAATGAGTCGTATTTCTGCCTCAGAAGATATGAAACGGGTATAAAAAATTGGGGTGACAGGTAATTTTGTGGAAATACTTGCATATTTCGTTTCATTCGTCTTTGAGATATTTAATTCTCTGGTAGTACACACACTGAAAAACATACATCTGTGTACACATCATAAATGATTGCAGTATTGTTCTCTTCCATATTTCTTTGGTTAAAACTTTCTCTCGACCTGATTTATTTCCGGTTATAAACTATGTCACGACAAAATTTGCAAGCAAATTTCCTTAATCTTCCTCTACCCATGGTCTATCATACATTTCTTCTTCAATCAAATTTTCAGATAACTTTTTCGTGGCGAAGCTTCAATTTTTGTCACTGTAATTATAACTACTATGAATGTGAGAAGTTTCATTCCTATTGCAATTTAACTTTCGGTGGGCATCCCCTCCCTGAAGTATTGCCGGTTAGCAGAATTACTAAGAACAAACAGCAAAGAGTAGAGCTACATTGCCAAGATATCACGCAATACCTAAGGTGCTAATGAATCTCAACGCGCGTATGCATGGTCACAAGTATTCATCGACTCGCACTCTTTGCAAGTAGTGAAAAATTCCCTACCAGCATTAATCCCTTCTTTTTAATTAATTTGACCGAGCGGGGTTGCCAGAATTTCTTTGAACCATGACTGATATGTTACCTTTATAGATGCATATTTTACCAATACTCGCTCACTTCCTATTTCAAATCGGCTTTCTGAAACTATAGGTACTTCATGGATGCATGTTTTCGTCAAATGATGAAAAGAGCTTAAATCCTTGTTTTTGCAACGTAAATACTATTTAGATTGCTCAGTATTTTTCAATGAAATTAAAATTAACGAGAACACTGAAATTCATGGCTTTTTCTCAATTACGCAAGTAAATTTAATTACACAAGCTAAATGATTTTATTCCACAAAAACTGTCACATAAAATTAAGAATTTTTTTGAGGCTTTTGCTTCTGATCGAGGCATTTACTTTTTAAAAATATACCGCGTCACTAAATATTCAAACAAAAGACATCGGGAGACCAATTCTCTCAAACGTTTGCGACTACTCTGTGCAAAAAATTCAACACTTTCAATAGAGTAAATTTCACTTTGCTAGCCGTCACATAATCAGCACTAATCATGAACAATCAAAGAGTAAAGATATCCATTACTCTATGCTTCAATATATTGATTTTTCACTTACCCCCTAGTGATACTTCACTTACGAGAGAAGCAATACTGGCTTTGAGACTCAATATAGAAAAGTACTACAAAAAGGTGAAGAAACATTTATAGCCTTCGCGGACATTGAGAAAGCATTTGACAACGTACATTGTAAACAACTCTTCCAAATATTACACGACGTAGGGATGGATCAAAAAGACATACGAATAATCTGGAGGATGTACAAAGAAGAGACAGCTGTGATAAGAAGCGGAGACTGTAAGGCAGAGGCATCGATCGGAAAAGGGGTGAGGCAGCGTTGTTGTCTGTCAACCCACCTATTCAATTTGTATATTCAAAAAGGCTTAGGTGAGGTGAGAGAACTTTGGAAAGGCCATCGAGGAGATGAGCAGGGGCGTAAAGATCCAGGGAGAACTGGTGGATATGCTACGTTTCGCTGATGATAGCCGTGATTGCAAAGAGTGAAGATGAGCTAACACTTATGCTAAATCAATTGGAAACTATACTTGGTAGCCAGTATGATATGAAATTGAACAAAACGAAGATACTCATTGTGGGGAAAACCTATGATGCTTATACAAAAGGTTTCCATCCATGGTGTGCTACTGGAAAGGTTCCAAGAATTTACATATCTAGGCAGTAAAATAACAGATGATGGAAGGAGCAAACGAGAAATAACTAACCGGATGAATATGGCGAAAGTAGCATTCAACAAGAAGAAGAGGTTATTAACAGCAAGCAATATTAGTCTAAACCTCAGGAAAAGATTGTTCAAAGTGTTTGTGTGGAGTGTCCTAATGTATTGCTATGCAACTTGGACTATTGGGAAAGACTAACGAAAGGAGGCTGGAAGCATTTGAGCTATGGTGTTATAGGAGGCTATTGAAAATTAGTAGGACAGATAAGATCTCCAAAAATGAGATCTTTCAAAAAAATTCAAGAACATCCTACACTTTGGGAGAGCCTGAAACGGAGATGAGATGAATGGATTGGACACAACCTACGGCACGAGGACCGGCTTACGACCATAATTGAGGGTACTATAACCGGAAAACATTGTATAGGCCGACCAAGACTGACATATATCAGGCAAATAATACAAGACGAAGGCTACACATCCTATGCCGTAATGAAACGAAATCTATGGAGGAATGCGATAGCTGCCAACCAGCCTGAGGGCTGATAACCAAAGAAGAAGACTTTCCATGTCCTTCACTTGAATGAAAGTGTTCTTCGTAGCCGGGGATCGGGTCTTGAATGCTATTCCCTCATTGACAACTATAAGTGGTGGCGCACCGATCAAAAACTTTAACATATAGCAGCGTATATGGACAAAAGATGTCGGCATGACTGCGACACGATACCGCACACAGTGGCCCAAAACGTTTCCATAGAGTAGGTACCAAAAGGTGATCAAAATCAGCAAAACAACTGCCCCAGTAGGGCCAAACTTGCTAGTGAAACAGAGGGTGAGGGGTGAAATCTGGGAGGGAAGGGTGAAATTACGTGGAATTCATTGTAGTATTTCACTTACACATGGCTCTTGTTGACAAAAAGAAGAAACAGAAGTTGGCATCTGCCCCCAAGTTGAAGGCGTCTGCTTCCTCTTCTAGGTATGACCTATGACATAGGTACGGTAGCTACGCAACCTTGGGATTAGGTTGGTGTGGTGGCTAGAATACTGGATTTCCATTCAGAGAGTGCAGCTTTGAATCCCGGCTGTGGTTTTTCCAGTGAAAAATCGATTCCAACTCGAATGCCATGTGGAGAGTTCTTCACGTTCAGTACTCCGTCGGTCGGATGGCACGAAAAGCTATGGATCATTTGGCAATTTAGTGAATAGTAAATGTATGCCGACACCAGATTTCCCTACACCCTTCCACCATCACCAATTAATGATTCTCTTACCAACCTAACCACCTGCCCTTGATAACTCAAATGCCCTCATTTGTTGGTCGCCTTCCCCGACATCCAGCTAACTTATATAGGGCCGGTAGGCTTTACCACCAATAATTTTACCGAAGCCATCATTACCCATGAAAATGGGGTTATATTAACACCTTATAGAAGCCTGGCTCTCTGGCGAACGTCCGAGCATGTTACAGACAGGCGCTAAACCTGATATCATACGAGCCGTCGGAGAATGGTGGAGAAACCAAGCAGGCGGGTACCTACCAAAATGAACAGCCTATCAGAAAAATATCAATAATGAGAAACGATTTAGTGAGAGCAACAAATGACACCTCTTCTGCAGGTTCTTTCACTCCTCCAAATAACAGATAAATAGATAGATTGATAGAGGGTTTCATTGGGGCGAGATTGAGACTAGGTAGGCTCTTCTTCCACATACATCCTCCTCAAAGTGTCACTCGTGAAAAATAATTTGGTTTTCACTTTTACCAAATACGATACACAATAAAATATATACAGATTTGCAAAAAATAAATAAATGTGTGTACCATACGTACACGTGTTGGGGAAACGTATGGGTCACAAGCTGGCATCCTTGACGAAGAAACACACCACGGCAGGAACACGCACCCACTCAGGAAGGGTGAGAGGACTGCTTGAAGAGGGGAGTGTAGCAAACGAATTAGTGAGCAAAAGATGTGAACCTAGCAACCATGCGTATGTATAATCGAGTCCACTGTTTCTAGAGTAGACACTAACCAAAGTAAATACAGTTCATTCAATTTCAAAAAGCATGGAAGGTAGTGCATTAAAAGCAAAGAAGATATTGAAGAAACGCCATAGTTAAAAAAGATAATTTCCGCGATAAATAACGCTGAGGAAAAAATTATCTGCACAGAGGTGGATGATGCGGCATAATGAAATAATCGCCTCTGAAACAGTCAACATCAAAGCAATATAGAGTAAAAATGTTTACATGGAGATGACAGAGATGCCACCCGTTAAGGAGAAAGAGATTAATACAGCGATTAATTCGTAGGACCTTGGACACAAAGTAAAAAAGAAATATGCTATTTTACACTCGTGAGGCCACATCTCGAGTACATATGAAATACTTGGGGCATTTCATAGAAAGATTTAATTCGCGTAATAAACTGATTACAAAATAAATCCGTGCTCTCGCCAACAACGGCAACGAACGAACATTCAATATAACACCACTGATGAAAGGAATTGAAGACAAATGACAGTTGGGAGTCGCTAGAAGCTCTAAGACAACAGGCAAGTGCAAGACTAATTTAGAGTGTAGGATTTCGCATCTGTTGACAGATGCTGATGAGACTGTCCGAGGTATGCTACGATCCGAGCATTTTTAGCCCAACGTTTCACTCGCATTACAGTGACCGTCTTCAGGAGCGAAGCTTCATTTCGCTCCTGAAGACGCTCACTGCAACTCGAGTGAAACTTTGAGCTAAAAATGCTCGGACCGCAGCATAACTCGAAAGTCTCATCAGCAAGAGTAAGACTAATGGAAAAATTTAGTTTTCGCGAGTTTCAAAATGAAACGGAGGATATTTTTTTTGCCCCGCGTTACATCCCTAGTGCTGACAAGGGCGACGAAATTAGATAAATATACGATATAACAGATGGTTACTAAAATTCCTTCCACCCACGCACCGTTAATGAACACAGCAAAAACGAAATAAGACATAAAGGCACGCCGTCAAAATACATTTCACTTATCGTCCCTTTCCTACTAACCTTCTTTTCCCTCCCTTAATTTATAATTGTGCCACCCTATGCCACACGTCTATGCGACGGCTCGTAGTTTAGTATGTTGATGTAAATGCATGAAACTTCCCACTACTCAGCGAGCTGCGATTAGGGCATGTGGCATGGAGTTTTCGGACACCAGGCATGTAAAAATAGGTTAAGACAAAAAGAAGAAAGGGGGGAAATGTATGATAAGTACGGCGAGTTTTGGTAGAATTAGTGTCTCGATTTGTTTTGTAGAAAGTATTATTAAACCTGTCATTTCGACAGCTACACATCGTTTGCACGAGTTTATCGAGTCATTTTATCAATCCGAGGTTTTGGACTTTGGATATGGTTTAATTGTATTAACATATTGTACATTCCTACTATCCCCTGATTTTCTCGGAGGCTAAAATACAATTCAATTGTTCAAAGCACATTCACCAATTATTTATCCTGAACTATTTTATTACCAGCATATGATGATGATAGGAATTATATTTTTATTCCAATTTTTATTGGGTGATCTACCGGTTAAGTTAGGATTTATATGGAAATAAGTTAAAATCCTGTAGACTTTCGCATGTACAGGACTGCGTCCACCACTAATATTTCTTTCTTTAGCTCAGCATAAGTCCTGCTCTTCTTGATTTTAAAAAAAACCTATTCTCTTTCTTCCCCTTCCCCACTTACCCAACATCCCTGCATGGCCACAAGTAATCATGGCCACAAGTAATCCTTCGTACCTCATTACTCCCGCCACCCACCTAACTTGCCTCTTCCTAATCTCATCTAGACGTTTCCTTTCCTCACCCACCATACAGAGCGCTTTCTCGTTTGTCTTTCTTTCCGTCCACCCCACCTTCTCCATCCTCCTGCACACCCAAGCATAGTAAAAAAGGTAATTGATACTGAAATGCATGAGTAGCTCAGAGAGAAAAATAATCTTTTCCACTTGCATATCACTTTCGCGATACGAATTATATTTCCTCCAAAAGAGGCAATAGAGCATAAAGTAATGAATGGCCACATAGAGATAGATCATTTTAAAGAGTGTGCCTACACATGAAGGTAAATTTTAATCCAGCGTCCTTAAAAAAAAACAGTAATGCCAGGAAAGCTGGACGTCTGAGTCGTAGAAAATTTCAGTGATGGGGTCGCGAGACACTGACATAAGAGTCAAACATTTACCAAGGCGTTCGCTTCAAGTAATAAACTATAAAATAACTACCTCAGGTTGCGCGAAATCTCCAATTACAAGGAAATTAGAATAAAAATTACTAATTATTCTTGAAAATCGAGCAATTAATTTTGTTTCTTACATGAATGTAATTCAAAAGCAATGGATTTTGTTGCAATAATTATGACTCATATATGCCAGTAGCAATCGCTTTTCCTAGGTCATTATATCTTTTCTCCTCACCCAGGTTTCAAGGTATTTGTGTTACTAGATGGACTAATCAGCTGATAGGAATCCTTAATATTAGGTATTATTTGGACCAGTGACCAGAGATGAAAAGAGGGTGAGTCTCTTCGGTCGATTTCGCCACCTCTCCTTCCCGATCCATAAATCCGATAAAATATGCGCTTTACTCTGGTTTCTCCTCAGTAATCTTAAGTTTGGGCTCCGCCTCCGGGAGATTCGCCCGCAGGAGTTGATTGCAAGTATAATTGTCAAAAATGCAGCCAATGACACGCAAAATTATAAGCTTTCTATTCCTAATCGTTCTAGTTATTACCATTAAGATAAACGTAAACATCATTTATGCTATTATTTTCAGTCATCAATCTCAGCCACATTTTTACAAGAGCTTACTGATACTCTCCTTGTAACATTCCCCTTTAAGCGAATAGAGGGAGGGACAGCTCTGGGACTTTGCCATCGAGAGCGGTTGCCGACGATCCGACAGGAACAACGAAGGACAAAAAACGCAGAGAAAGTTGGGAGGGAAAAATTACGAGAAAATTACGTTACACCTAAATGCGCTTGGGGCACTCTTCGGCCTCACGCACGCACGCGTGCATAGCACGGAATAGCTTGAAGAAATAAGACATGAGTCACGTGAATCCTCTGTATCGAGTCTTAAGGCCTGTTTACACGGTGCACGTACTCGCGCTGGTTCATGCGTGGATCCCTTCAAAAATTCATCGTGTAAACACCACAACTTGCGCGTATGCACGAACTCATGTACAGAAAAAAGCCACTGTTCTAATTTGGAGAGCGTGATCGTGCAAGTGCTCACAAATGAACCCGCTCGGGTATGTGCATCGAGTAAACAGGACTTAATATTTCCTCTCCCATGGAACGATGCGAAGAACAATTAACTCTTGAATGCGTATTCGAAAATGCTATGATAACAGTAAATTTTACCATTGTCCAGAGAGTGATAGTTCTTTTAGATCATCAAGTTTTCTCATAAAGATCACTCAAGTGAATTAAAAATAGGCCGCAGGTGTTCCTGTTAAAGTAGGCAATGAATGTGACCACCGTAGAGCATCTCGCTAACGATTTTATATAAAACCTGTCATATTCTTGAACGGACAAAAAACAGACATCGCCAACTGAGACCTGAAGACGCTAGCAGGATGGCTGGGGAAACTGTTGTCAAACATGGACATCACGCAGAGGAACTCTCGAAAGCTGCTCCTCTAATTAAACCCCGCAGAAACCTTCGTATCAAAGATGTCCATCATTATATTTGGGTCGCTAACACATTAAGGCGCTTACACTCTCGATTATCACTAACTGAACGGGTTTTTTGTAAAAACATGAGCTCACAGTCATTTGCAAATACTAATGCCCGTTTTTTTCAACTCAGATTACTTTCATTGAAGCACTTTACAAATATTTAAGAAAATGATTATTTAGTTAACCTTACAGCCTCACAAAACTGTACATTCTTCAATTTACCGTAATTGGCAACCTGAACTCCCACAATACCGCACATTTAGGAGTCTTACAATATGCAAATATTGAACTTCAGGAAGAGATTAGGAAGAGGCAGAGTAGGTGGCTGCCAGAGGTGATGAGGGGGGAGCATAGCTTAAGACAGCGACAGAGGGGAGGATATCGCGTAAGCGGGGAAGGGTATGGGAAAGAAGAGGTTTTATGGATGGGATGAAGAAGGGTAGGACGTACGCTGAGAAGAAGAATGAAATATTATAGGAACCTGCACATTTTTAGTGTAGAGGATTTTTACCCAATTCCACCTAAACCAACCTTAGCCGGTAGACTACCTTAATAGCAATAATAAATCCTCATAATTGACTAAATTAAATTTGGAGGCGTGGTTTTAAATGCTTGCCCTGGAGGTGAACAGGGGTAGCATCAGTTAGGCAACAGAGTTCTCCAAAAGGCCCATGCTGTCAACTAAATGAAGAATCCGCTTTCTGAAATAACATTTTTGTGCAAATTGAGTAGAATAAGGAGTTCCGTCACCTGTGAATGTGTCCGGACATAAAGATAAGCACATAGGTCATCATTTCTCTCACATCAGCTGCCCTTTGTAAAATTGACATGTTTTCTTGTACTCTACATTTTGATTCGCTAAGGCATCAATCTGAATTAAAAAGAACAAAAAGTGTAAAACAAAACAAAGCCATGTACAAGTAGGTGCGTTTGCAATTTCCAGCAACTGCATCAAAAAACGAACAAAGGGTAAAAGAAATTTTCCACGTAAAAACTTCGAGAAATGTATTGGCGCCACATGTGAAGAAATCCTTACTCCAAAATCCTTACTCACATAGTAGGCAGAAGAATTGAAGGAAAAATTGAAGAAAACCTGTCAGAAAACCAATTTGGATTTAGGAAGAATAGGGGGGCAAGGGAGGCAATACTATGGCTGAGAATGCTGGTAGAGAAAATGATCTAAGAGAGCAAACCATTGTATATAGCCTTCGTGGACTTGGAGAAGGCATACGATAATGTCGAATGGAATAAGATGTTCAATACTATGGAAAAACTTGGCTTGGACTACAATGACAGAAGAATCATCTACCAGCTCTACAAGGACCAGGTGGACAAAATATGGAGGCAAAAATTAACAAAGGGGTCCGACAAGGATGTAACAAGGATGTAATTCTTCGATATGTACATGGTTGAAGGAATAAAAGAAATAGAAGAACAAGGAATCAAAGTGAATGGAGAAGAAATCAACATACTACGCTTTGCCGATGATATCGCGATCGTAGCATAAAACGAGGAAGACCTACAGAACTCACTGAACATAATTGAAAAAGTGTTCCAGGAATAGAACATGAAAGTCAATAAGAAGAAAACCAAGATACTTGTGTGCGGAAGAGAGAAAGTAGTGGCCGACGTCCGCCTCAAAGGAGAAAGATTGGAGCAAGTGGAATAATTCACCTACATCAGGAGTACCATTACGTGGGATGGAAGAAGCACGACAGACATCAAGCGTCGAATAGCCCATGCTAAGACGGCGTTCATGGCCAAAAGGCCGCTACTCTGCTCGAAGAGCATAAGACTGGAGACAAGGTAACAGTACGTGAAAACATTCGTGTGGGCAGTGGCACTCTACGCATCAGAAGCATGGACCATTGGAAAAACTGACCAGAAAATAATAGAAGCCTTCGAGACATGCTGCTGGAGGAGGATGCTAAAGATCAAATGGACGAATAGGGTGAGAAACGAGGAGGTATACAGAAGAATAAGAAAAGAAAGGACACTGGAGCACCATTCGCCAAAGAAGAACACGGTGGGTTGGCCAAGTTATGAGACACAGCGTTTATATAAGAAGCATAATGGAGGGAAAAATTGACGGGAAAGTCCCCAGAGGAAGACCAAGAGACAAGTACTTGGGGCAAGTCAAGAGAGATACGGGGAAGAAGAACCATAGGGAAGTGAAGGAACTGGCATGGAATAGGGCGAAATGGAGGGCTGCAGTATACCAATCCTAGGATTGTAATACTTTTATAACATGTGAAGAAATTTGATCTGATATTAGATCCATACTTAGATTTTGGAATGCTAAGATTTAGTTAATAGAGCAAATTGTATGGCATACATATTTATGCTCATTGTTGTAGTAAAATGCCTATAAATGTGAACAAAAACTTTGTTTATTCTACTTTTTGCCTACACCACATTGAAACATATTAACATCTAAAAACGTAAAGTGGAAAACATCACTTCAGACTGCATGCTAGTAGACGAAAAATAAAATTAGAAAATGGACGTATTAAACGTGGCTACATAAATGCTTCACATTGATTTAGCACGCAGCACAACAGAGCCCAATTTCCGCCTATCTGGAATGCTGGAAAGCTAACATCAACAATTATGCTTTAATTCAATAATACTCTGCTACTAGTTTCCAATACACAATATCTTGGCAAATAATTAACGATTAAATGGGAAATTTTGGACACTACATCAAGAAACTAAATATGATAATGCATATTTAGTTTCTTGATGTAGTGTCCAAAATTTCCCATTTAATCGTTATCGTCCTTTGGGTACCAAGTAAAATCATTGTATTTTCACGAATTTCATCTCCCGGTAGAAGGTAGCTCATTAATTTTGACCAAGATCATTTTACTCGCGATCAGTACTTTAAATCCTTAAATAAACAGATATAATAACCAAGATTTTTTTATATTGTAGCCAAATGTGTCGTTGAATGTTTTTTTCAGATAAAATAGTTTCAATACAATAACTGAGCCCGAACAACAACGTGAGCCCTATGATCTATGTTTTAGGAATAATTTCCATATGCATCCGACCTTAATTTCATAATTAGATAAAGACACACCAGGGGATTACAGAGCATAAAAAATACCTCCAGCTACACACAATTAAATATCGTATAACTTCTCTTAAATTAGTATAAAGCCGATACATGAGGCTTATGATAATAATAATTATTTTATTTACGCCAAAACCACTTTAACCCTCCAGCGGGCGCGCTGTGGCGCAAAGTGCCACATTTTGCCGTTTCGTTGTCACGTTATCAATAGTGGAAGGTCAGTGACCCAAACGCATCAATTATTCCTTCTTAGCATCACTATAAAGATATCATCTAGTAATTATAGCGCAAGGCTTCGCGTATTTCGTAATAAAACGAATTAGTAGCTCAATAAGTCCTCTGCGCAAGGTCATGAAATTGGATCCCATAGTGGCACTTATGGATGAACATTGTTTCTTTGCGTAATATGTAGTGTGATGGGAGTAGGTAGGAACATAAGAACTTGCACCATTCCTCATCTGAATCAGGTTGAGCTAACAGCTAAACGTATGGTGTGTAGAAGCAGCTGAATACGGAGAGAAAAACCTTTGTAAATTGACCAGTGGTATTCTCTCCAACGTGAGCCCTATGATCTATATTTTAGGAATAATTTCCATTGAACATTTTGTTGTCCTTTATTTTTATGGTTTTTCAACGACCTGGAAAAATTCTGAATGTAATTATCATACTGCTTTGGACATGAAGATTCATTACGGAAGGAGACTATCTGAGGGTACTTCAAGATTTGTCAGATGAGGAACAGGAAGTCGGCATTGAGGAAAGTGTTGATACGGATGAGGAGGAAAATATATCCCTTGGTGATCACAGCAGAGACTCTGATTATACTACGTCTAATAGTGACAAAGAAGAACCTACTATCGCTGAATATTGCGATATTGATGGAGAGAACAATTATTTTCTTGGATAAGTTGATAAATCTTGCATGTGGAAAAAACTTCTTTTTCTGGTGCTACAAAGATCAAGCGCAAAAAATTATAAATTTACTCCCAGGGACAAACATTTGTTCATGAAATACGCCTGATGAGGCTGCGGCCTTTCGAAAATTTATAGATATCAACATGATTGACGTAATTGTGATGCAAACAATCATGTACATTCAAACTAAATTTGTTGATGTCCACTATGCAAGGGACAGGGATTGTAAGGAACAAAAAGAGCAGAATTTTTGGCTGTGTTGGGTATACTTTTTCTAATTGGGATCAAAAATGATCATCATACAAATGCTATAGAATTGTGGAGTGTTGAAGGATCAGGAATGCAAATTTTAAGTGTTTCTATGAGTTACAAGCGATTTTTGATTATTTTGCGATCAGTACGATTTGACGTAGGTCAAGTAGGGAGTTGTGAAAACAAACAGAAAAATTAGCAGCAATCCGGACAAGTAAAAGATTCTTTCATAGAAATTTGACAAAAATATCTAATAAGAAAGAACAAAGCGGTGATATTGCCTTCAACAATGCATGATGAGGAGATTACAGATGAAAGATCAAATAAACCATGTAGATATTATATTAGAATATAACGCAACAAAAACAAGTGTTGACTCAGTTGACCAAATATGTCGTTTGTATTCTGTATCTAGAACTATGAAAAGGTGGCCATTAGTTTTATTTTATAGATTTTTGGACACCGCAGGAATAAATGCTCATATATTATACAAGGCAAATAATCCAACAGATAAAAACTGCAGGGGAACATTCCTGAAAGCTTTATTGTACACACTGATGATCGCACACTTCAAAAACAGAGTAAACATATTATCTCTACCAGGTGACATTAAAATATTCTTGTAAAGTTATCGATATGAAGACTTGCAAGTTGAAGAAGTGAGCGAGAAAGCATGTAGGAAATGCGAAAAGTGCTAATTGTGTGGCCGTGCAAAGAACATATCAACGACAATAAAGTGTGGAAAGTGCAATAGCTTTTCATGCCCAAACCACTTTTAAACATTTGCAACGTGCAAAAGGTGTACATAAATGACGTGGAAAAACCTTAAGTGATACAAACTGCCTAACATTCTAATTGCGTTTTTGGCATTCCTTTAAAGTAAAAAAATATAATAACAAATTTTTTGAATGGTAAAAGTGTTCGAAAAATATGTATTGTATGTGTTAACTATGTAAAGTTCTATTAATAAAACAAGGAAAGGAATGTGCGCTTCTTAATTTCAGTTTTTTTATTAATATCAGAGGAAAACCAAATGTTGCACTGAGTGCCACGCGCGCCCGCTAGTGTCAGAGAATATGGCGCGCCTCTTGGAGGGTTATGTCGAAATGTCCAAGTAATCAAATATGAGACTATCATTAATTAACTTCTATTTAATAATATTTTCTGCATTTAAACAAAAATATCATTAAGAAATTCCCTCTTATGAGCATCCACAGTGCTATGGTAGATAGAAAATATATAGCTCTAGGGCAAGCCCTATAAGAACAAGTATATGTCAGTATGAATATTTGCTCAGATGTTAACATACGTTTTTGCCAGAGATAAAGTAAAAAACGTACATTATAATAAGACATAAATGTAGGAGTACAGAATAGTCTTTTGTTAAACACTACAGCAGGCAAAGATTGAAAAAAATGCCTGACTCCCCACCATTACCTTACAAATCTCTTCCACGTAAATAATATTTACACATTAGTATTTTTACACCTTCATGTGTCATAGCAAGTCCAGATCCAACAAAATATCAATTCAATATAAGTCTGTTACGTTTTACAAGTATTATTTTATTTATTTAGTCAATGTTAATTAAGTGCACATTTTAGAATAATTTTACAGTAATAAATAACATTTAAGGTGCTGTGAATTGACACAAGACTTCAAAGGTCCTGTTGTTCAATAAGGTTTTGATATAATTTCGTTTTGAAGGAAATTATACCAATATCTTAAAATATCAAAAAAAATCACATGCAATGATACACTTTGTTTTACAGATGTAGTGAGGGAGTTCCAAAATTTTATTGCGGTTATGTGAAATGGGTTTTGAAAAGTAGCTATGTGGTAACTGGGCAATAAAAAAGACCTACTTTCGATCAGGTGAAATTAATAAGGGTTAGGGGTTTTTTATTGAACATTTCAAGCAGGTAATGTGGGATTTTTCTTTCAAAACTTTTGCATAAGAACACATACAAAAAGTATTTTCCTCCATTTTTTACCTTATACCGCCTTAGTTGTTTGTGGTAAGGAGTAATGTGTTCGTCCTTATGCAGGTTTTATATGAATCTAATGCATGAATTTATATTTCCTTGAAATTTAGTATTCAATACGTAGGGTACATCTGGCCACAGCAAGCAACAATAATCAATCAGAGGGAATACCGGAATGGATATAATAATTGCTATTTTTTCTGCTAGAAATTTTATTAGGATCTTAAGTATAGAACTTTTTGAGGATTTATTTAGGGTACAGTCATAATGATAGGTCCAAGATAGTGAAGGAGTAAGATTAGCCCCCAAGTTGTTGACATAACAAGAGAAGAGCATTGCATTATTCCCAAACAAGACTTTCGGAGCATTTATGCTATCGATTTTTTAAAATTAACCTACTACCAAAGATCACAGATTTAGTCTGGCTAGTATTAAGAATAAAGGAATTCCTTTTTGACCATTCAGAAATCGCTTCAAGAGCAATGTTTATTTTACTGACAGTGGTATTAAGTTCACTTGGTATACAGTGAAGATAAATTTGGGGATCATCCGCGTAGAACAGATATTTTATTAATTAGGTTTTTAGGGAGATCCAATACATACAGGAAAAATGACAAAGGACTAATGACGGATCGTTTAGGGACCCCACTCTTTACAGATGACCAGCTAGAAATATTCCCTGTGAAGCCCTTGCCAGCCTGTATACAACCTGTTAGATAAGAATTAAACCAATTTAATTCATAGGAATAGTTTAAGTCCTTCATTTTTCTTAATAGGAGACGGTGACCTACACGACCAAATTCTTTACCTTAGTCCAGCATAAAAAGAATATTCACAATTTTATTATCCATAGCCTTACAAACGTCATCATGGCAGTTAGTGTACTGAAGCCCAGGTGAAATCCGGATTGATATGGGTCCATCAAATTTTATCATAAAAATTACTAATCATGGCATGCAATACGGCTTCCAAAGATGGTAAACGCGATGTACTTGATTCACTCAAATGCTAATTCATTGTATATCGACGAAATATTTCTCACAGCAGCCATAGGAAACCTAAAGTAAAGTATTGGAAAATATTTATGAAATCAGATCATATGTTTTTGCATGGTATGAATAATATCCATCATTGCTTTTATTATATTATGTATAATAGCATCGCAAAATATAATGAAAGCGACTAACATAGGTACATGTAAAACAATTGCCTAAAGTGTTTTCGGAAATAACTGTTTAGGCGATGGACTGGTTTAATCCCAAATAGGATAAGGACATTGGCTGCTTATTTTTGGGGGCGACGGACAATTGACGTCATTTGGACATTAAGTACAGATGGTAAGACAAGGATTATTTGGGACATGGAACAAAGTGGAGAGAAACTCGAAGGCATTCGTCTGACCTCAACGAAAGGTGCCAAAGGCATTACGTCCCATGCAATGGACGGAGCACAGCACTTCACGTGCTCTCCATAAAGGATTTTGGCAGGAATTGAGGATACCACAAAAATCTCCTCCACACTCGGGAATCGAACCCGGTCCGCGCTCCCGGAAGCAGTTGTCCTACAGCGAGAACACATAGCTGAACTCGCCGGAAGGCGACTATCTATAGATGCATGGCCCGAGAAGGTAGGTGTTGAGCTGAGCTGAGCATCAGTTTATGCATTGGAACTCACCATACAGGCAGCAATGGAAATTACATAAGTATTATATTTTAAAATTATCTCTGTATTAAAGCATTTCATTACTAGAGTTTTCGGCGCTGTATTCGAAATTAAGACGAAATTATATTGAAATAGAAAAAGGATAAATTACTTCGCACTATTCCACTGAAGAATGGAGAATATTGAAATACTTTTTTTTCGAATATTGGACTCGGCGTGATACCTTCATATTTTTACCAGCAATTATAATTATAAGAAATACATTATTTCGCGTCGAGAAGAAAATCTGTACACACTTATACAAATCATTACGAAATACATGTCATGTGCTATAAGGATCCGTGTTAAAATAGCATTGAATTCCCAAAAAACCAATCGGTATGGTGGTTGTTTTTTACTTTTAACAATAGATATCACTAATGTGAACACGAATGCAAAGTTTCACGCAAATTTGTGCACATGAAAAATCGCTCCATGTTAGTAGTGCGGAGAATATCAAGGAATGAATTTTAGTCCAAGGAGGGAAAAATGGCAGTGTATAACGGTGTACTCTATCTGAATTTATTGTTTGGCAGCGAAACTTGGGTATTACAGGATATAAGAGTACGCTAAAACCAATGGGTATGCGGTATCTGAGAAGTATTTGCGGTAACAGCGGAAGGGATAAGGGCAGAAATGAGTGGATGATGAAAGAATTTGGAATGCATACTCCGGTAATGAACATACATGGAAGGAGCGTGCTTCGTTGGCAAGGTGTTGTCGGGAGAAAGGACGAGAATCGAATAACAAAGCATATTCAAAATAGAGAAGTAAATGGGGAAAAAGGAAGGGGTAGACAGAGAAATTCTTGGGTGAATATGTGGTGGAAGAAACTCAGAATATTAGGAGTCTGAAGAACAGGAGGCTGAATATGAATCAGTGTATGAGTGCAAGTGAAGCAAAATAGGTAAGCAAAGATAGGGCAAGGATATGCAGGAAATTAATAAAACAGAGTCAGCATTACAAGCCCATCACCGAGAATTTAAGTTTTTTGACTATGCCTACCCCGAAAGGGAACGCCATGACAGGTATCTATGAATGTATGTATCCTGGTGTCTTAATCATGCATTTTTAATTTAGAAATATTTATAGGTTTTTAATCGTTAAGTGAGAAATTGATGCCAAAGATATGTTCATCATTCTTTCATAAAATAAAATAAACAACTCAACAGGGATTCTTTCTCAACAACGACTTATAAATTGTTGAAAATATAACTTATGTGTTATATAATAGCACCTTACCCATTTAACTCCACTGGGATTCTTTTTTTAAACTGCAAATCTATGAAAAAACCCATGGAACTTCTGGCCTATTTCTCCCGGACGAGATTTGGCGCTGAGAGGGCTAAGCGTCAAACATTTCATACAAAAATTCATTGACACGTAGATTGTATCTTTTTACATCACTTAGGGAGTAATACGTACTGTTACTGCCAACATGTATAATTATATCGGCGTTACAAATTAAATCTCTACACTAGCTGTCTACGTTGGAAACTCATTCGTCGTAGACAGGTGAGTGAATTTGGGTTGCCACAAGTCTACATTTTCGCGGACATGGAAAGGAAGACAAACGAGGAAGTACTTGGTATGGTTCGAGAGGAAAGGAAACTTCTGGATGAGAGTAGGAGGAGGCAAAGTAGGTGGTTAGAAGAGGTTATGAATGGTAGCTTAGGGTAGCTTAAGGTCGTGATGGAGTGGGGGATGTTGAGTAAGCGGGGAAGATGAAGAAAGGGAATTGGGAACGGGATGAAGAAGGGTAGGACGTACGATGGGATGAAGAAAGATATATTTTTGGTAGAAATGGCCCTGCACCTGTAAAAATATGAAGGTCTTTAACTAATTTCTCTTTAAACCTACCTTAAGCGGTGAGTTACCTTAATAACAATGAGTAATCGATAAAATGAAATGTGAGAAGAATGGCTACAGCGAAAGGGTATTAACCAATAACAAAGAAATAATGACGGTAAATTTGCGCACGGATGCTGAAAGACAACTGGCGGAGAGTCTAATAAGGGTGGAGATTAGTATGGAGCAACAATCTGAACTCGGAAAATTTTGACATTTGGACACGAAGGAGAATGGAGACAGTGCGATGGACGGAAAGGAATTCGAAGGAGGAAGTATTTGGCATAGTGGGTGAGGAGACTGCCGGAAGAGATTAGGAGGCAGAGTATGTGAATGGAGCAGAGAGGTCTGAAGGAATGCTAGAGGGCCGTGACAGCGGGGTGTTGATTACCCGGGTGAGAGAAAATAAGAGATTAGGATTCATGGGAGGATGAGAGGTAAGACGTACGACAAGCTGAAAAAAGAAATCGTGCAAGGTGTTTTCGTATCGGGGACTACGACTGCAAAAGATTAGTAGAGAATCTTTTCTTCATCAAAACTACCACCATCAGTGCCCGTCGGCAACTTAAGTGGCATTCCTCATTTTGTCTCACATGTTGGCCATGCAACAGATACTTTATGTGAGCTATGATTAGAACTCACAATGCCGGCTGAAATCGCGGGTTGCATGTCACTCTCATTGTACCCCACGTGTTGGTCGGATTACTGCAGTCCATTCCAGCGCTCTTTTGGGGGGTCTTGGCAACCCGGAAAATGTGACCTGGAGCACAGTTTTATTTTTTAATGCGGCTTCTTTCATTGAGTTCCCAAGTTAAACATAACTGAAATTGGTCAGAAAAAAGTAAAGCAACAGTATCTGTTCTTTATTTTTAGAATTGGTCTGTACAACTGAAGTTGAAAATTCGGTCGGCAACGCAGAATATGAACATGCGTAATTTAATAGTGTGAATATTTTATTTTTATATCAGAGTAGGCCTTATTATAACATTCACACAAATATCGACATTTCTTGCAGTTAACAGAGCTCCTAGATCATTTAACTCGAGAGGAGATTCTTGATACCTACACCTGGTTCGCAAGGATACCTTCAAGGTTTTTATAAAATAAAGGTTTTTTTAATGAGTCCAAAATTACAAAGAAAAATGATTCTTCTTGACTGGGACTCGAACTCAGATCCCTTGATATCGCGCCGAGTGCTTTATCCAGTTAAGCCCCCTGCGCAATATCGAGTGATATGGGTTCGAGTCCCAGTCAAGGCGGATTATTATTTTCCTCTAAGGAATTCCACACTTATGCAAACTTGTCGGTGACTCCGTAAAGGTGGCTAGTCTCAGTATCCTGAAAATATTTCAACCAAAACATTTTTCCATATGCAAGTATTTCCGGTAAAGTCTTAAGTAAAAGAACCCGACGCACATCACTTGCATATGCCATAAGTAGTAAGAAAATAAAACAATTTTTCGGAATTTCTGAACAGAACTATAAAACAAACGGGGGCTATTAAAACGACAAACATTCATGTCCGTGAACGCATGGTTTTATGGATGTTGACAAAGTAAAATACTCATTTGAACCGGGAATTGAGCCGCAGACCTTCAGCAGGACCTGCACATTGGCCCGCAAAGTTGAGAGTCCGTGATTCGATTCCCGTTCCAGGAAAACCTTTTCCCTCAGGAAATTTCTTAAGCTAGTTTGAGCGAGATATTTCCATCGTCATAACAGCCACTATTCGAATTTTATATTTTAATTTCAGCGTCTGTAAGAAGTGTGATGTAAATATTGTAATGAATTGTGCAAAAATATAGTTATATATGACCTACTAGGGTGATTACATAATTGGCAATGTTAGAAATTTTGACCGGCTTAATCGGTTATTGGTTCCAATCCGGTAAAAAAGAAAGTGGAAAAAATTTGGGCTCGATCGGACAACGCTTAGGGGTCGCGCAACAGCTTCAAATTCTGGAAAATAGCGATTTTCCTGGTAAAAAATACATATTTTCCTGATTTCCAGGGGCATGACTGTCGCTTGGGTGGGTGTTTCACATGGGAGAAACTTCCACAGTTTTCTAGTAGTAGTATGACACTAATTACGTCTTCGCCCAATGTGGGGGTGCGGCAGAGGGCGGGGTAATAGCGACTATCCGGTCTTCTTTGGCGTGGGTAGTGACGCTGTACATTGTGAGCATGGGAACGGCAATAAAAATCCTCGTATTTTAAAATATTTTATTTTTATTTTGGCTCACAATGATCACACAAACCATATGTCACTCGGAATTTTCTACAGCATTTTTATCATCATAAGTTTTCCTATGCTCAGCTACAATTGCTAACAAATATTGCCTCTGCTGTTCATCTTTGGTTAGGTTATTACCCGTAAGGAACTTCGTTATCAAAGCAACCCCTCCTAGAGCCGTGCCATTTACTTCTCTAATGTTCAGAACTATTAGCCGTCCTGCGGGATAATTTTCATTATTCACCCACAAATCTGGATCCTGCATCAAATATGATTGGTCAATGATAAGAAAATCGAAGAATGTGCTAGTGTTTGTTGTTCACAAAATCAGAAGCCACTTTTGAACTAGAGATAGGATACGCCTTAGCCTGGGGAATCTCCTGCTCTTCCCTCTAGTTACTATTTTCCCCATTTCTTGTTTTTCATGTTATGTAATATTTGGATAAAAAAGCGAGCCCCACAATAACATTAGAAAAGTACCAAAAAATGTGCTGCAAATATTTCATAGAATATCTTCCAGTGATTGCCACTTTTTTCTTCTGAGCTAAAACTAGTAAGAACTGAAGGGCATTGCGTGGCGCCTCCGCTGCAAAAGGTGCTCGGCACCAGACGGGCGCATAGTATGTAATGAAAACGCACACACGGAAGAAGGCGCTCTCGAGCTTAGCAGTTAAATTAAATTCTTTGCTGAACATCCAAATCTTAATGCAATACAATGCCTTTGCCATCCACCGAGCTTTATGGATTGCACTTGGATTTTTGAACGAATAGACAGCATCCCCAGGAACGCCGAGGAACATGATGGTCAAATCAGAAGCTCCTTATAATCCCCGCGTGGATGTTTAATCTGGAAACAATAGACGAAATGAAAATTCAATAAACTGGTGACGTAAATAAGAACGGCAGTGCGAACTTTACGCGAAGCTGTAACCGTACCTGAACTTCCTGGATGCAGAATACAAGAACTTCGTCGGGGTTGGGAATATTCCTCAGGCAGCGTTAAGACACTGATGTGTCGTAGATTTAAGTAAAATTTCAGAAAAAAGATGAATGAAAGAAATTCAAATTAATGTACTTCAATTAATGACTCATTGACATATAAAAGGTACCTTGACGTTTCTCTTTAAGATGTTTGCGCACCGAAAATTTCAAGAACGTTTTTATCAATCCAAAGAGTATGTACAGTTGCTATTGATGCGGCAGTTATGGCATGGACAGCGTTCCGGTGACTTACCTGGGTCCTTTCTAACGAGGATTCTCTTTGTCTAAAAGCAGTCTTATTTGCTTCCTAACAGAACCTTGGGTTAGGCTAAAACTCTACGTATGACCTATTAAGTTAAACATTCAAGAGGAATTTTACAAAATAACAATATGTGCTTTAATTTACTAACCCTTATCCTTGGAATCGTCGTCGGTAAACGATTTTTAGGACTCGCGGTGTTTACACGTTTCACCTCCACTTTTCTCAATAGCTGAGCGAATCTCCACTCCTCCTTTTCTGTGTCCCAGCTGATTCGGACCGATTTACTTTACCTTCATCGTGCTTAGCAGTATCTTTCTCGACACAGCTCATGTAACCGAAGCGGGTTTCCCTCATGGACTTGTAGAATAATCAATCCACTTCTAGCTTCATCATGTCCATGGCATTGATATGGTCGATGTCAAGAGTATTGGCTTGGTCAGTCATTAACTTATTGCGCCACGTCTCCCAGCGTTTTCCCCATACGTTATTTGCCTTTCTCAAGGCATAAAAAGCTGTTTTCAATGCGTACGAGAATCTCCGTAGTATTCCTTACCTCTACAATCGCAATTCCTGCTCAATTTTTCCAGAACACCTCAGATTTCCAAATAGTCAGCCTGGCACTTTCACGAACAGTTTTCTTCTCATTTTCAATAAGGTGTTAGAATTATTGTAAGAACTGGCGAAATGTTGGGAGCTTTGGACACACACCACGTGGGATGGAGCCCCTAATCTGCAAATGTGATGGGCTCGCCTCGTCTTCTTGCTCATAACCACGGAGAGAAAATCGGTATGCTGGAGTCACTTATGGGTTTAACCATACGAAGGAAACGAGTTTCGCGCCCAAAATGTAGCAACCTCGGTGTGGGTAGCCGTACGCCAAGTTCACCGCCCCCGAACACCCTCGCTGTTAATCATCTAAACCGTAGGGCCGCGAATTTCAGAATGCATCTCGGCTAGAAAACAATGTGGTCCCGGCCCATGCGCCCAATGTACAGCGTCCCTACCTACTCCAAAGAAAATCGAAAAGTCGCTATTATCCCTCCCTCTGCCGCACCTCCACATCGGGCGAAGTCGTAATTGGTGTTTAATCACTGCTGGAACACTGTGGAAGCATCTCCCGTGTGGAACACCCACCCAAGCGACAGCCATGCCCCTGGAAATTAGGCAAATATGTAATTTTTACCAGGAAAATCGCTATTTTCCAGAATTTGAAGCCATTGCGCGACCCCTAAACGTTGTCCGATCGAGTCCAAATTTTTTCCCCTTTCTTTTTTACCGGATTGGAACCAAGAACCGATTAAGCCGGTCAACATTTCTAACATTGCCAATTTTGTAATCACCCTAATGACCTACATTCTCAGTAATTGAATGAAAATATCTACATAAGTCTCTAACTTGTCTCATTTTTTCACGCCGTGCGGCTAAAAAGCCTTCCAAAAAGTAGATTTTTTACGATTATGTGAAAACTACAGCGATGAGTAATAGATTTATTTTTATCGATAGCTGATAAAACAGAAACTACACAACGTTAGTTTTTTTGACGCAATCTAGGTGTTGCAAATTCCTTTTTTTCAATATTCTCGCTCTGGAGCGCTCAGCCGTTATCTATCCCATGCAAAAGAGCTTACCTTTTTAAGCAAATTGCTCGAAAAGTAATTCGGCATGGGGTTTGTATTTTGATATCACTGGAAAGATGAGAGATTTTTCCTTAAAATGAGGTCCAATTCATCAATTTCTAGGAGAAGTGATTTTTCGCTCAAACTAACCCCTACGGAACTCGCGCCTGTTATCGGAACACGATATCAAGATTACAATACTTAAATGGTTCATTTCATAAGAATAAACTTAAATTTTCCATTTGTAGCTGATTATAATTTATTTAACTCTACCTTCATTTAGGTTTGGCATGAAAATACAATTGCAATGTTTGTGATTGATATTCACGTTCATGAAACCGCTGCACAGCGAGTAGATTAGAATATAAAATGGATAAAATACGAAATTAATAACTCTAAACTTCATTTTGGAGGCACGCACTTCACTAGAAATCTGCATGTTCAAGACAAATACACTTGCCACATTTTTCACATTAAAACCTTGTAAATCAGTTTTTTTCTTGTCCTACAATCTTCACACTTCTTTCTTTGACCGATGTACTTAGGGTGTTCTCTATTTTTCGATACTTTTGATCTCACTTCGATCTCTGTCTTGCCCGGCCGTCTTAAATTTTCCCCTGGCAGTTTTGTTAGTGTGTTTATGCTTCCCATTTTTTCTTGACATGTTCATCAACAAGTGCCACCGAAATCTGCCTTAGATACGTCCGCCTATTTTTAAATTCCAGGTTTTTGTTTCCAAGGTATACGATGTAGGAATTTACCCCAGCAATATTTAGCATAGCGTACAACATTTTTATCGGCTAACGTTCCGTTTTTCTTGAAATATTGTATGCTGCGCATAACTGATCCAGTGCATATACTCCTGATTTTGTCATATTATAAAAGAATTCTCATTTCTGACCTTCTTTCTTCTCCTGAACATTCAACAATTTTTTTGTCATGAAGCATAATCGAAATCATGAGAACATTCTTGTCCTTTCTTTGAATATATTACGTCAAATAACAATCCTTGTGGAAAGGAAATAAACTCGATTTATTTTGGCCGATTTTTGCTTACACGAAGCTGGGAGGTAATTCTCGTTTATTCTTGCGAATAGTACAAACAATGGTAATTCCACATTTCAAGAGATCATCGGCCAAAACAAAACTGGTGAAACAATTGTCTATCGTCATGTTTAATAATAATAATAATAAGGGTACGAAAACCGAACCACCAGCCTCCCCGTGGCGTACCTGGTAACGGCTTTTGCCGGATAATGGTGGACGTCTGCGTGTGGGGCTAACCACCCCACACGCGGTTAAACAGGTTCCAAAAAGTAAAACAGATAAAGCCACCCACAACCGGCCCCTCTCGGATGGGGGCCCTAGTGCCGTTGGGTTTGGCAATGAAAATTCACCACTTCAGAAGGGAGCTCGTATGCAGTGGACGGAAGCCCTAAGGGGCGACCTCCTCGCATGCCATGCTGCCAGCGAACCCGAACGCAGGGGGTATATGGCAAGGATGCACTCTTTGTGGTGTGAGATGCATCCAGAACACGACCATCTATCGCAGCAGAATCTTCGCGATTATGCCAACCACCTGCGAAAAAAGTAAACTCCCCACCAACCGCCAGTTCAGAGGAAAACACCACCGGCCAGACCGCTCTCCCCGACACAGGCAGCTTCTCCACCGCGTGAGGCGAGAACGACATTTGTGTCAGAGTCTCGGCCAAATGGGGAAGAAGCTGGTCAGGCCGTCTCTGAACTACGAACGTCATTAACTATGATGAAGGACAACCTAGGCAGAGAGATCCACTGAAAGATCTCTCTGCGGGGTTACCACCTCCCCCAGTTGAATGGTCTTATCGACGAAATCCTAACGGAAACGTCGGACCTTTGGACGGCAAATTGCGTGGTCTACGCTGCTGCCAAAATTATGGCTCACTCCCAAAAGAACACCTCTTGGGAGGACAAAGCAGCAAAGAGGCTGGAGCAGTTGGAGGCCAAGATCACGCAGGCGAGACCACAGGCGTCGAGAATCCAGTGTGTGATGGAATACATCTTATCTGGGCGAACTTTCACTCCCAAAGTTCGGCGCATAGCGCACAGTCCCAGATAAAACCATCACACACAGAATAAAAGCGTGCTGCTTACCACGAAGCAGTACGCGGTCGATAGGGTACGAACACTCACCACTACCCGGTAAAAACTCCTCAAGAGGAGTAGGGCCGTCAGGGAAAATTCCACCTTTCTCCTTCACCCGTCCCGTCTCTTTCAACCACCTCCGCCTGTCGTTGAATCTCCGCCACCCATCCAAGAGGTTGAACGTTTCTGGAAGAATATCTACGAAACGTTCAAGCCATTCAACGGAGACACTCCGGCCATACGCCTCTTTAATGAGCTGCGTGACCACCAACTACAAGATGTGGATGGACCTTATTCAGTCACAGAGAGTGACGTGAAGAAAGCCTTCTCTGGCAAGAAAAACATCACGGCTCCAGGAATGGATGCCGTGAATAACTTCTGGTGGAAGAAGTTTACTTCCACCCACCAACACCTCGCCATAGTCTTCACATCCTTTCTGATAGGTTGAGATCCTATTACACCTTGGCTGACTAAGGGACGCACAGTTCTGATATCTAAGAAGGGAGACTTGTCCAATCCAAGGATTTACCGCCCTATAACCTGCCTCAACACTGTATATAAGGCGTTCACCTCTATCTTGAGCGACCTTATCCTCCACCACGTCCAGCCTGTGTGGGAGGAGGTGTACGAGCAGAGGGGCTCAAAGCGTGGAATCGCGGGATGCAAGGATAACCTGCTCATTGATATGTTCATATGCCAGGATGCCATCCGGCATAAACGAAACATATCAATGGCCTGGTTGGACTACAAGAAGCCTTTTGACACCACTTTGCATGAGCTTTTGATCGCCATGCTGAAGTTGATGAAAGTCCACCCAGAGGTAGTGTCCTGCATCTAACGCCTGTTACCACTCTGAAAACGCGTTTTGTTCTGACTTCAGGAAAGCAGTCAGTTTCCATAGAGTTGGTAACATACCATCGTGGCGCTTTCCAAGGCGACAGCTTGAGCCCCTTACTGTTTTGTATTTCCCTCCTTCCCCTGTCCCTTAGGCTGCGACGAGGTAGAGGATACATGTGCGGTGTTCCAGGTGACAGGAACCATAAGGTCACCCATTTGCTCTATATGGATGACCTGAAGCTTCATGCTTCTAATGCGAAAGACCTTCGCACTACCCTGGACACCGTACTGGAATACAGTGAGGCTATAAGGATAGAGTTTGGATTGGACAAGTGCGCATCCATCCACTTGGCGAGAGGAAGATTTTCTGAGATCAAGGAAGACGTGCATCCTGTTTACGGGAGCGTCATTCGTCACCTCGAGGACGATGGTAGCCATGAATATCTCGACGTCCCCCAGTGCCGAATGCAGGAGGTTGCAGCAGTGAAGGAAAAGCTCACCGCAAAATACAGGCAGACTCTCAGGAACATCTGGAATTCTGAGCTGTCTGGCAAGAACCAGGTTCTTGCCACGAACATGTTCACGATTCCTGCACTGCTGTATACCTTCGGATGCATGAAGTGGAACGTCAACGAGTTGCAGAACCTCGACAGGGGAACGAGGAAGATGATGACCATCTATAGAAGTCTTCATCCGAAATCTTCCGTCGCCAGATTGTATCTCCCTCGCAATGTAGGTAGTAGAGGACTATTGAGTCAGAAGTGTCTCCATAACAGAGTTGTCCGGGGTACAGCATGCCGAGTGTTAAAAAGCAGGGACCCTCTGCTCAATCTCGTGAGAGAGTACGAGAGTGCGGGAGGAGGTGCGTTTCTCTTCCAGGCTGCAAAGAGGCCAGCGGGCGAAACCGGTCTCGGCTTCAACCCGTCATCCGACGGCAGCGATAATGACACGACCATCTCGTCATTGACATTCTGAAGGCAGACGTCCTCAAGCTTGAAATAAAAAAGTCGAGCAGAAGGCCTTGCTCAAGGCGCATACCGATAAGCCCATGCATGGATGTTTCTATCAAAACATCGAAAGGCATGGATTATCGAAGGAGCTAACGTTTGCCTTCCTACGCTCCGCCGGTCTGAAGTCAGAGACCGAGGGTTTTGTACTCGCGTGCCAGGATGGTGTCATAAACACACTCGTGTACCACCGACTTATATTGAAGGCGGAGGTCGCGGACACGAGATTCTGGGCGTGCCGAGCTCAGCCGGAGACTTTGGGTCACCTTCTCTCCTGATGTAGTTATTACGCCAGGTCAGCGAATCTAGCTCGGCACAACGCGGCCCTGAGGGTGTTATGCTATCACCTTCGACACCATTATGGCATCGACGAAACTCCAGTGCTGCCCTATGCCCCTGGAGATATTGAGTCCGTCGTGGAGAACGATAAATGCACGATCTGGTGGAATTGCTCCTTCTCCACCACCAGGCAGTTGGAGGTGACCAAGTCTGATATCGTTCTCCTCGACCACCTCTCACGCTTTATGTTCGTGATCGAGTTTTCGGCTCCGGCTGAAACTAAAATGGATGCGAAAGAGGTGGAAAAACGGACGAAATATCAAGACCTGCTTTTCGAACTTCGACAAATGTACCCCGGACACTCTGTAAAACTAGTGGTCCTCATCGTAGGTGTGCTCGGGGAGTCAAGGGCTCGCTGCTTAATAACATCAAGCGCATTCCGTCCTACGTGGCACAGGCGGAATCACTAGTTGCTCGCATGCAGAAGGCCGTCATCCTGGGGTAACTCCGTCTACTGCGGACGCATGACCCGACAGCAGTGTAGCCACTCATCCGATGGGCGTCGGACGTGGCAACGATTACTGCCCAACCCCTCTCGAGTCTCCGGCCATTATGACGGCAATAAAACCTGATGCTTGCCGGGGACTCGAAGGGAAGTGTTACAACTGTAACAAATAATAAAAAATAACAATAATTTCTATGTATCTAACAGCAGACGCCAATTACTAGATATGGATTAAATGGACGAACACACACAACTATGCCCTGGGAGGTGTATATGTCCTACCCAGGCGGGATTAGAACCCGCGACCTTCGGTCTGGCAGACGAGGACTTTACCCCGCCGCCACCGTGGCCGGCATTATTTCAACCAGTACCGCTAAGAGGGGGGCATTACCTCTTCACATCATCAGACGGACTGTTGCTGATTGAATACGGTCCAATGGGTTGCTTTCCACCATAAATTTCTAAGTTTAGAGCAAAAAAACCCTAGCATCTACCAATACAATAATTTTTATCCCGTACTTTTTTGGTTGACTTGGGATGTATTGCCGGAATGCGCAACGACCTCTAAAACCCTTAGGTTTCTCATCAACAGTGGTGTATTCACCAAGAGTGTAAGTACTTTTGTAATTGCTGACAAATTTCTCAAATATCTCACGAAATAGAGCTAGCGTATCATATTTTTTGTCTTCCCTGGAACACCTCGTCGAAACGTAAGCATTTTAGCAAAAAATTAAACCTTTTTCTAGACACAACAACTGGAAATATATCTATCCTCTTATCAGAAACCCAAATGTCACCAGAGTTTTGACGATTCATTTTACGGACACCAACAAAAATAGAAGGTTAAATAATGCCCTGATTTCAACAGCATCTGTGCCCTTAGCATCTCGATCTTGATTATAGCGAACGGATTAGATTTGAACGTTTGCATTTTCTACAGTGGTTCTGAGCATTTTTTATCAAAAAAACATTGCCAATGTGCCATAACAGAATCAGCATTTTTAGCTTGAAATAAGTTTAAAAAAATGTTATGCGCTATTGTTTAATCATTTTTAGGTGGGGTATAGGTCAGCCTCTTTGTTACATTGTCTATACCTTGTAGTTTAGCAAAAGCACTGATCTCAGAGTTACTGTCACTAAAATGGTCCTCACTGCTTTCAATTTCCTGTTCAATCTTAGAGCTGCCTTCTCTTTGCTCGAAGTTATCCTCCTCATTTTCCTATTCTGCATCTGACGACTCCGGTCAGATGATTCTAAACATTGAGTAAACAGCCGCGTAATCTCTTCTGTGTCTGATGGATTATTTGGATCGTACTTCATTTTCGTTGCCATTACTGAAAGATTAAAAAATGCCGAAATATTCTTAGTAGCGCGTTGAAAGTAGTAAAATGTTTACAATAAAGACAATAAAATATGCAAAAAATGGCACTTTTCTTATTAAAAGTATGATTGATTAATGGAAGTTTTAGATAAAATGATACTTATGGTTTTCGGCGGAAACACTAGCGTGGTTGAAATTATAGCGGAGAGAGAATCTCTGATTTCTCCAACACACTCCAGTCTGAATGAACGCGTCCCTCGAAATATTATTCAGAGTTGCGAGGAGAATACAAAGGTCTTTAAAACTGGCTACAATGACGTTCATTGTGTCAACAAAATTAATAAGCGTAAGACAAAATTCTAAGAAAGTGAATCTAAAAAGTAACGCGAGCACTCGCGTCGAGCCTGAGGGGCTCGGACCGCGCGCATGTGAAACAAAATATCTTATTACAGCCCGGCGAGTGAGTTAACGAGATATATTGTAAATGTAAATCGTTACTAAAAGCGTAAGGAAAAGGTACAGAGAATCCAAGCGTCATAGTAACCTATCATGGGAAAATATTACGGTAATAAACACTAGGTGAGCCCTTCAGGCTCAGCGCGAGTTCCGCAGGGTTAAGGCATTCATTGCCGCTAATTGAGGCAATGGAAATTACCTTGCAATGCATGCTTTGCTAGTAGGTAATACGGTAGATGATTGAAGATTCAAAGTTGTAATACTTCATTCCTATACGTAGCTCATGAAATAATGGGAATTATTAAACAGAAACTGGACACACAAAAATTATTGCGATACTAATAGTATTGAGTCGAAAACATGTGTAAACACAATGTGGATAAACAACTTTGGAGAGCAAAGAAAACTTGGGTACACAATAGTATCCCAAATCTTTTTCAGCTGCACTGATGCACAAAAGTGAAGACATGGATTGGATCTCAGAATTCCGTAATGAAGGCCAACTTGAATGAGTAAAATGATGGAAATATCGGCGGTCTTCGGAATGAGTAAGATAAAAAACCTTTTAAGTGCCATGGCATGTTATTACGCAGCTCAAGATGAAATTTGACGAGTCAGGGCTTCTGTCTCTCGCATCCGAAGAATTGGAAAGATTATCGACGATCAATACGACGCACCAGAACCTAAAATTAATTCATAAGTATAATAAATGGTATTATGTCCATAGCATCCTGAGGAATAAAATAAAGTATAAGTTTATTACCGTCCATAGAAACTTTTTAACACAACACGGTCATTACATATGTAGCAGAAAATGACAAAAAACGCCTAGAAGCAGCAATTTCAACATCGGTGATACATACACGTTGATCAAATTTGGAAGGAATTTTCTATTATCGCTGGTAGCATTCGTGGCTTAACCTCCTGTTACAAGGGTAACAAAGTTACCAGTGTCGGTCCAGTAGAAGATGGCGTGGTAGACCATCGGGTAGACAGTTGTGCTGAAGACAAGAAGTCCTAGGACCAAACCTTGGAGACTAACATCGTACAGCTGAACCTAAGCTGTGAGATTCTCAGGGTTCCAGATAGTTCCGGGTTAAGAGAAATTGAGACACAACACTGAATGCGAGAATACCACGCACCGTTGTGCTCGGTACTTGGTGAACTGTACCTTCACCGAGCAACCCGACCTTCGGGTTGTGGATTTTTCGGTCTAGTTAGAAATATTACGCAAAAAACATAAACACAATTGACACTATAGTTTTGTTTATATTCGAATCGATCCGTTCGTTTATGTTTCTCTTTTTGGGCTTAGCCTCAAAATTTCATTGGTTTAAATTTTATTACAAATACACATTAGATAGTTAGGGTTGGGCAAGTGTTTCAATCGGAATGCAAAATATAAAGAGCCGAGTTCTTATTGGGAAAAATTAACAGCAATGGTCACATAAAAATAGAAATTGATTCTAACTAAGGATTGATAAATTTCTGGAGAAGTTGTTCATAAATGCAAAAAACATTTTCCAATTCTCATTATGTTCGATCTGGAAGGACATAAAAATATTGTCCATCAATTTATAACCGTTCAAAATGGTAATTATTTGCTTCTTGGACCATGCGGAAGCTTCGTCAAATCGAGATTCAGGGATGTAGATGTAGAGTAGCATGACATTCCTTCACTCAAAGGCTTTCCTTCAGTATTTTAATTAAAGCTTTACTATACTTTTTATAGAGTCATATGACTTGACACATAAAGTAACGCGGCAAGGCTTTCTGCGATAATGTCAGTACGCTTCCAAGCATAAATGTGACCACTCATCTCATAATACCAGGGGTGCACTAATCTCGATGTATATCGTAAACATTTTATCCCTAATATCACGAGTGAAATTTTGATACCAACAAAACTTCAAATGATATGCCTAAAGATTAGGATCAAAAGCTAAAAAGAATATTTAATTCTTGTGTTAGATTTTTGTTTGGTCTCAGAAGGGTTGCTTATATTTCTCATCATTAATATAGTCTAGACTTGCGAATATGTGACAAATGGAAATAACTATAAAATCAAGAAACATTTCTCCTCCACACCGGAAAGTAATAAGCTCAATAACACACGTTCGAAGATAAATTCTGCATGATTTCTTTATACTCATACGAAGTGTAAGGATCCAATGAAATAATCCCATTGATATACCTCCAATAAAAATAGCTTCGTGTCTAGGAAGAGTTCTACGGTTTCCCACCGGGTCTCAGAATTAATTATCACCAACGTTCCGAGGGCTAAGACTGCCATCGTCTACATACCCAGTTGTGGCAGTCAGCCTCCGAAACGTCGGGGTACGACGATGATGGTCGATTGCCCTGAAGACTACGGCAGACAGCCGTCGAAACGTCGGTGATAATAATCCCTGAAAAGAGGCGATTTACCCGGTAACCCGAGAACCCACCCAACAAAGAATTCGCCGAGAAAACCTGATAACCTTGAACTCCGTGTCAATGCCTGTACATAATGCCTACCTACTATACTCAATCAGAGTAATAAAAATGAATACTCCATTTGTTTATTTACGATTTATTAGTTATGTTCTTGTGATGCGTTTTACTTTCGGTGCGAACGAGGGTTTTTGGGGATATAAATCATGCCGATGAGCCACGCCGAGGCTCGGGGGATAATGAGAGTGAGGGGAGGGGAAGGTAGGAGGCACGGAGCGGATGGCTCGGCGGCGGATGGTGGGTGGGTGGGTGGGAGGGCACGGGAGTCGCGGCCATTGTGTTCGAGCCCCGAGCGCAACAAGTCCAGAGTCTCGAGAAGAGGAGCAGCAGCGGAGGAGGAGGCGGCGGCGGTGGCGTTGGTCGGTGGCGTTGGGCGAGGGCGGCGCGTGGTGCGGCCGTGACGGACGCCGAGGGAGCGCGGGGCCGGCAATGCCTTGCGGCTGTCCGGAGGCGCCCCCGGGCGTCCCCCGCCCCCCCTCTCTTTTCCCCCTGACCCCCCCAAGGAGGAGGAAGCGGCGGTGGGGGCGGCGAAGGGGGGAGACTGGCTGTGTGAGTGAGTGTGTGGATGACGAGCAGAGGAGGCAGACGCGGGAATGAGGGTCGGGGGGCAGTGGGGGCGCTGTGCCTGCCTGCCTCCTCTCGTCCCCTACCTCTCATGTGCTCTATTTGCATGGCTTGTGTGTGAGGGGGGGGCAGGGTTGGGAAAGGGGTGAAGTGGGGCGTCGTGGGGTGGAATGGGGGAGGCTGTGTAGAGGAGGGGAGTGTGGCGGGGGGTGTATGTGTGTGTGTGTGGATGGATGCAGATGAGGTCATGCCGTCTTAAGTTTTCCGAGCGCGTTGGTTGGGGGGAGTGAGAGGCGAGGGTAGGCAGGAGAAGGGAGAGGGTTTAACGAAGGAGAGGGTGGGTGGGAGGTGTAATTGGGGGGAGGGAGCGGAGGGGGATGGGGGGGAGGTGGGGGGAGGAGAAAAAGAGGGTGTGGCACTGGTGATGACGAAAAAGGGTTAAGGAGCGAGCGCTGGCTCGGCGTCCGTGGGAGAGGGGGGAACGAGGGGGGGGGGGGTGGTGTGTAAGAATAGGGAGCGGTTGGGAATAAGAAATTGGTGGAGTGGATGCTCAGGGAGGGAGGAAGGGTGGGGTGAGGGGCGGCGGAGGCGGCGCGGGTGCGGGAGGGGGCGAAGGAGATGTGCGGCAGGTGGGGTGCGGCAGGGAGGGTGCGGCAGGGAGGGCGCCCTCGCAAGAATTGATAAAGAGTGAGAAAGAGGAGAGGGGTTAGGTGGGAAGGGTGGGGAGAGGGGTCCCTAAGAATGAGGGAGGGAGGGGGAGGTTGGACCCCCCGCGTGGGTGAAACGGGGAGTGGGGAGTGGGGGGGGGGGGGTTTAGGTTGTTCTGGAAGAAGAAGAGGGACGAAAAAGCGAAGAAGAGGTTTTCTTCTTCTCCTCCTCCGGGGAAGGGAAAGAGTTGAACGTTAGTCAAGGTCCGAATAAATGCATGTTTATGCGAGCGGCGGGGATAACGACGACGCTTTCCCTTCTTCCCTATTTGTCGCATCCTCCGCATCGCTTTGGCAATGCCCACTCACTCGCCCCTCGCAGGGGAAAGGGGGGGGGAAGGGGCCCTTCTCGTCGAAAACCAAATCCTCCATCCTCCTCGAAGGACGCCTCTTGTCCTTCTGCCTTCCCTGGGCGACCACCCCGCAAAACCCCTTCTCACACGCAGTTATAGTCCTCTCCCTTAAGGGCTTTTGGGTGCGCCCACGGCTCGGTCATTTTGCATCTCTGCACACATATAATCTGTGAGGGTATGGGATTTAAAATGGTGACAAAATATTTCGTCATCACCGGCAGTTATCTATCCGAAGATTGGTTTGGTACAACTCTCCACTCCACTTTCCTTCCAGCTAATCGTTTTATTCCCCCATAATTCTTCATTAATACATCCCTAGTGATTTTCCTGGTATATTCGATCCTTGATCTTTCTCGATAGTTCTTCTACACCCGGTTCTACTCTATTGTTTCCAAGATGCAGCGGCGTTGCAGAATATTTCCATTAGTTCCACTAGGAAGTTTTGATACAAGTTCGTACTTTCCTACTCTTCATAGGACTTATTCATCAGTAATTCTCTCCATCCTTTGGTTCTTCATTATTCTTCAATGATACCAAATTTCCGTTGCTTCCTCTATGATTTTCTCTGCAGCTGTGAGTACCCAGTATCTCTTATGAGGCCATATAAGAGATAATAGATATATTCTAACGTTTTTATCTAAAAAAAGGACAGTGCCATTAAAAGTACTCATTAAATGATTCAGGTTTTATTAAAAAATATCAGGCTGTTGCAAGAATAAATTAACGCGGCTGATATTACAGGTATTGTCACAAATAATTGAATATACGTTTCCCACGAGTACATTACGCACGTCCAGTTATTTGCCACACTGCGTCAGAATATGTCGGATACAGAGAAGACAATCGCAGTCATCCCGTCAAGGAAGAATATTTTCTTCCTTATTATGGTCATCTCTTTCTCCTCGGCAGTGTCTCCTTGGAGGCGAAAGGGTTTTCCTAACTCCACGGTCTCGTTCCTCGTGGCTTCAAAAAATCCACTCGCCACCAATCCCCCCCACTCTCTGTTGTTCGGGGCCATGCGTGTCACGTGTGGGCACGCGAGCCACGCTCAGACACGCGAGTCCGAGCCGTCCACTCTCGAACGACGCCAACTGATTCGCCGTGAGTGCGAGAGCACGGGGAAACGCGTGAGCGACGCGTATAAAACAAACTACGCGCCAGCGTCGTAAAAGTCAAGACACGGGCAACAACAACGCCTTCGTCGGTAGGTTTCTACGGGGGAAGCGACACCGACAGCTGAGATCATTCGCGTCAAGAAGCCGAGGTGGGTATGCTCGTGAGGGAAAATTTATTTGGAGAAAGGGGGAAGGGTGGAGGGAAACCCGGCGTCGGTGATGATCTTCACTTGACGGAAGGCGTTAAAGGGTTCACAGTTTAACGTCCCACCTCATGAAGTGCTACCTATGAAGTGCGCTCCATGGTCCACTCGAGTAGGGATTTGTATTCCGCTGAATAAAAATTCTCCGCCACCCGGAATCGAACCCGAGCCTTCAGAGCGGGTGAGCCAGTAGCCACAAAAACCCCAAACCCCAAGAGTTCCCTCCAGTATTTTTAGCTAATGACGAAGCGCGTCGTAAGACAAAAGCAGTAATTGTTATTGTATTTAGATGTTCCAGCAGTTGCGTGGACTTGGGTCTCTAATTTTATTCCATAGGAATAATCAAGGCTAGCCACCGCTCCAAACCGACTGCCGCAAACGACCACGATTCTCGGGGCGCATTGGTTATGTCGATGCAATGCTCACGGGCTCAAGGAGTCGGCGTGTATGTGGCAGGGGGTGCGTTCCTCGGCACGCACAGATACAGGGGCCTCTCTCTCGGCTCCTTCCACGGTAGCACGTCCTCCCCTCCCCCTCCGCCCGCCCCCCGTCGTCACGCGTCTTAATTTTTGCAAAGAGCACGCCGTGGGCAGGGGGGGCTTTGGGAAAGGAGGGAGGGGGAGAGGGCGAAGAGGCGGGGGAGGGGGAGGGTGAGAGGGGCGGAGGAGGGGGGAGGGTGGCAGAAGAAGTTGGATGAGGATGCGTTAAATGATGACAGTGGGGCAGAATCAATACTCGGGGCTCCTGTTTAAGTGAAGGACACGCAAGGAGGGGCGGGGGGGAGAGAGAGAAGAATGGGGGGCCGGGGAATAAGACGGTGATGACGGCGAACCAGGGGTGGCGGGAGAGGAGGGGGGCGTGGGAGAGAGAGGGAATGAGAGGGGGGGCGGGAAATGAAGACAGGGGGTGAGGGGTGTGGGGCGGAAGGGCTTTCGGACGGAGTGTTGGAAGGGGTAGGAGGAGGAGAGGGGGTTGGGGTGGAGGGGGGAGGTTGGAGGGTCAGGGAGGTAGGGAGGGGAAGAGGTGTAAAGAAGGGGTTTTTCTCGGGCGACCTTTCACTGCACAGAGCCAGTGACCTCGTCACGGATTGGGAATGGGAATACCAGCCCCGACTTCATGCTCATTTCGACCCCCCATGCCCCCCTCCTCCTCGCTGTACCATTTTTCATGAACACAATTCGGGTGGGTATCCCAATCAATGAGAGCTTACTTTAATTCCCGCCCCGCATATATTTTCGGGTATACTTCTGTGTGCGGGACCAGCTCTCCGGAAAGAGACTCGCAAATGGGAACAGAAAAAGGATTCCTTGGCCCGTTCCCGAGGATGCTCACTGCGTGATTGACTAAAAGATAATGATTATGCGCGATCACACCGTTGACTCTATTTGTATCGCAAACTGATGATAGAAGATGGGGGCATGTATTTTTGCATTCCCAGGGTTATTTTACGGCCATACCATCAGTGGATTACGCTACAATCATTTGTACGTCTTTACAATCGTAATAATTAAAATATGGAATATCTTATTAATTTCTGAATGAATTCTGTCTCTTAAATTAAAAGTTACAAATTCTATTTCTCTTCCCTCTTGATTTTAATTTGCCAGTTACAGTATTTCTCAAATACACATGACTTATGTACGAGCTCTAAGGGGTATTGCACTTGGGGTAATTAAACATTTTTTTACTGCAGATACTATCACAAAGTGATCACAGAAATGGAGAGAATGTGTTTGTATTCCTAGGATTAATTGAAGGTCATTCTACCTCAGGAAGAGAAAATGATTTAACGGTTTCCTTACGATTGAAGTTTCATTCTTACACTCTTGGCGCTTCGAAGGATGTTATCACTATAGTGCAATAGCAACACAGTCCAAATTTTACTCCGCCTGGATGAGCCCTCTGCTCCCATTTTTAAAGAAGTATGCAAATTAAATCACCGCCATAATAAATGAAAATATTGAAGAACCTGACCACAGGTCCAACCGCCCCGCTCTCCACTCGGTTGGCATTACTCAGATAAATAACTAAAAATGCAATCAATTACACTGCTTGGAAATCTCTCAGGTATTCCAACGGGTCAGGTTCTATATTTTCTCCAATGTTTCAAAAGGCAACACGTGAAAGGCACGTCGTCCTCAGGGATCTTGGAATCCAATACCATTCCGTCACTATGTCTGCCTAATATACCATTCCCGGTCGGTGTCCATGTTTAAGTGGTTCTTGTGAATTCGTACATGTATTGCTTCCTTCGCAATATGACCCTAATACCCCTGAGATCGGCAAAAGTTTTCCATCCTCCCCGTGGATGGCGTTGTTTGGATCGGAATCTAGGATCCCTGAAGAAGACGATGGTCGAGTGGTCTTTCGAAACGTCGGAGGGAATGGATAACATGACCGGATGGACATTTTCAGCCAAAAAGTTCGTCGGGAAAGCATAAAATCATAAATTATATTAATCATATGCATCGTACTAACTGATTATAGAGGGAAATCACTTATACGGAGGCATAATTGCAATCCCAACAAACAATACATATGGCTTAGGTGCATATAACTCATCTGAAAAATATCTCTTCGCCAAAAGTATCGATTATCATTTATAGCCTAAAGTTCGTCTAAACAACCTGGAAATTGCTTTTAAATTAGTGGAATGAGAGACGCTCTAATTTCATTCCGAAATCTTCTCCCAGCGAGAACTTATTAAATCAAATGCTTCTGCGGATCACCGCACGCATGTAGCATACCTCATCTCATAGCTATATTAAGGCGAAATTTTCCTCCTACGAGAAGTCATTAAATGAAATGCTATGGCGGATCACCGCACGCATACCTCCTCTTACAGAAATATTAAGTTTCTATTTTTGGATTAACGCAAATTCTTCAACCAAAAAAATCGAACGGAAAGAGTAAATAAAGCTTCGATATGTGAAAAAGGCTCCTTTACCTAATTAATCTAATTGCATTTTACTTACGTAAATTAAGCATTTCCTTGTACAATGGCATTCTCTTTTTTGTTGGATAACCTTCATAATATTCTTGGATTTCACGAAATGATTACATAAGAATTTCTATATCCTCTGATCATTAGGTACGTTTCCTCCTTAAACTAAAATTACCGCCAAGAGAAGTAGCCATACAGCTAAAGAAATATGCATTGGCAAACAATATACGAAGAGTTCCATACCTAAAACCTTTCATTACCGCTGCTAATTGCCGTCCCCAACTTCAGCCAAGACTTCATAAGGCAAACAAAACGTGAAGTTGCGTAGTGTAAGCCAAAGCGACGAATTGAAGTCTTGTGTCACGCAAGAGCAGGTCTTACAAGCCTTACAAGCCCTGCTATTGCGTGAAAATTTCCTTCTACCCTGAAACGCCATCCAATAGGAAGAAAATAATTATTTTCCCTTCTACTCAATTACGAGCTCTGTACAAGCCACTAACAATCTCATCGCTAGCACTAACATCCTACCTGTCAGTGCGCGCCAGTGAAAATCTGAAAATACATTGGGATTATCTCCGTATCTTCACTATTAGAAGCAGGCTGCATGACAAATGAGCTGGAAGCAACGAAAAAATGCATTTAGCACTGAATCCAATCATTTGTAAATGCGATGTGGTAATTTATGTCAAGAAATGAGTTTATTGACAAATTGTGAATTCCTAATGAAAATCAAGGACACATTGTTTCCAGAGGTAAAATAAGCTTACGGAGATTAATAAAACTCGTGCAGTTATAAAACGGTTTCATAGACGAGCATTTCGAAAGTCATTTCTGGAAAACGAAATTTTGTTTTAAATCCGAGATAGGAGCGAAATGAGAGGTGCGTTCAGTAATATTCCACATTCAATCAGTGGATTCAATCAAGTCGAAAAAAGCTCTACAGCCAGTCTCAGAATAACATTACGCGTATTCCAATTTACTGCGGGTCTGGTAGAATTCAGCCCCACTTTTAGGAAAGAAGTTTCCAAAGAAACGTAGTAAATAAAGGGCTATATACATGCTCATAATTCACAAAGCATAAATAAAATACAAGGACCACCTAACTGTAAGTTTACATATACTTAAGCCAAGCGAAATGCTTCATTAGTAAAATTACTTTCATTATTGAAATGCATCGCATTTTTTACAACCACAAATGCTGCCCTGCTAGGAGAAATTTGCGACTTGACGAGCGAGTATATTTGGCAAATACAAAAGGTATTTCACGCGATTATGGATAGCTACGAAAATGATGTCCATGGAGAGCCTTCAAAAGCCGAGATTACCATATGCGCTCATTGGGAATGACTCAAGAATTATAGTGCGGATACGAGTCTGTGGAACGAAGGACGGAATACTCAAATTTTTATACGATTAAAAATTTGCTTTGCTGGTATGACGCACAACCCAAGGAAAACATTTAGCTAGAAATATCCCGGTTTCCGTGAAAAAAACTTTAATCAACAGTGGCCCTCGTTACGAGCAAGGATCAATGTAGAAGTATTGATTTTTTTCACATCGCCCTCTGGACTGTTTCCATAGTTCGGTCGAAGATGTGTCACTACCTCCCCACCAAATTCTCACCCTTTATCTCTAGCTTAAAATATTTGTAATTAAAACTTAATAAACGGGACTGGATGATTAGAACCATTAAAGCAGAGCAAGTTTCATTCTAGGAGAACTGAAGTAAGGCAATGTTGAAAAAGCAGTATATGAATGCACTGTTATTTTAGTGTTACATTTTCATAACGAAAATTTGAGTTGGAATTTACCTCTCGTGGGTGGCTGGAGATTCGAATTATGCGATGCTAAAATCCAGGCTATTCTCAGCAACAACCCTAAATAAACTACTTGAATACTGCGAGTTTTTTAATACAAAAGCATCCTACAGTGGAAAGCACAGGTATTACTGGCAGATTAAGTCCTCATCTTCTGATGAGATTCAATTTTGATTCAATAAGTCCCCTTTCTTGCTTTATATCGGGTTCTCAGCCACCGTACTACACAATTAAAAGACGAGGCACCCTTGAGGTGGCGAAAGGAGACTTAAAGTTAGCTATTTCCACTAATTAATAAAAATATTCTTCAAGGAGAAGCTTTTTTGGCAATTTTTTCTCGATAATTCAGTTACTATGAAAATATTTCTAAAATGCCTTTGCTTGTTGCGGGAATGAGTATAACGAAACGTCCTGATTCTATTTATGTCTTTGCTAGACGCGAAAATGGATTTAACGTGTATCCTGATATTATTTATACTCGCGGGGATAGTTTCACGAAAATTCAACTGCTTTGAAAATGTCTTTGTTTGATGTGACAATGAATATTACGAAATGTTTTGATTTTTTGATACTTGACTCAAACTAGGGGGTCATCCATTTATAGTTCTCAAAAACTCTCAGACCGCTACAAGTTCGTTAACCATTACTTGCCTGTTTGAAGAGTTCTAGGACATAAGTACAATTAGTCGATTCATGGGACAATACATTTAGCGATGTCACGCAAATCAAGAAAATGGGCAATTATTATGTGAAATACACAGCAATAAAGGAAATCAAGCCATTTAAGTAATGAATATTGTAATCAAGATTTTCTCGATATCGACTACCATATAAATGTTCATTACACCCCTACACTTAACTTTCCATTAGGTAGAACCACGTAATGCCATTAATCTTTTGCTGCCAAAAGCAAAAAAAGTAGCGGAGCTGTCTACCCAAAGTACTGAAAAGCAATAAAAATCTGCTCTCATTCACAGCCAAACTTAAAAAGCCTCCTCCAACACAAACACCCCAAGGTTTAATCTCCTACGCCGATGTACATACATTGAAACATTTAGCTCCTCTACATTGTTTTGCTTCTTAGATGACAGTCAGTGGCGCGACTACATACATACCTATGCATCATTCCGCGGCAAATTTGCTGCCATGATTTTCTCCCTGGCATAAGCGATTAGCTTATGCCAATGTATATTTAAACATTTAACTTTATATTTTTGTATTTCTTAGAATCCAGCCAGAGTTGTGTGGCTCCTTCATACATATTTACCCACTACACCGAGGTGTTATGGTCAATTAAGGCGTGCGGTTCCCTTTTGGGGTAGGTATCTAAATTCTTATGAGCTTAATTATTAATGATGAGCCTATGACTCTATTTCAATCACTTTTTCCATGCTGCCATATCCTAGCATACATCTTTTGCTTCTGTTATGCATGGCTTTATACACCCCCTCTTGCTCTTAAGACACCTAATCTCCCTCTCTCTCATAATACTCCCATCTGCCTCTAATATTTTAAGAATGTGTCTTTTAAAAGTCTTGCAAGTTGAACCGACTGAATTCTGCCTCTTGACTGAAAGCTATGTGTTTGACTTCTCTTTTCTTCTACCCTCATTTTGCCATGCACAATGTTATGTGAACATAACGCGGAATGAGTAAATTTACGGTATATTCTCTAGAGGGTTTGGTTCCCATACTTAACAAACACATTAATAATTAATCAATCGATACATATCGATACATCATACATAAGTAATTGATCGATAATGAAAATGAGACGGAGGTAGAGAATCACCAATGCAGAAATCCCGCAGAGAATAGGATAGAGGAGATGTATGATGAAAACCCTGAGAAGAAGACGAGATAAACTGACTCAGCACATTTTTTTCGTTACAACAGCCTCTTGGAAACCATACTGGAAGGAGAAATGATATCGTGCCTTGTTAGGGATCAGCGGTGACCTAGACTGCGTTCTAGGCAACGACCCTGATTACCTACGCCAAATCATTAAGTTTCTCAAGCGTAGCAACCTTTTAAAGGAAACCTTAAGTTATATAAAATTAAAAGCTACATCTACACTTGTAATAAAAAAACTATGATCTCCTATTTCTAATTATTATTGACATTTACTTATTTTATTTTTCAAATAAATATTTTTATGACACCTAATAGGTTGTCAGACGTGCGAAATGACCATAAGCTGTCTACGCACACTTTAATCCTTAAGGATTGGATATGAATGGAAGGAATTATCGAGGAACACCAAGGATAGAATACATCAGGCAAAATATGAAGGATATCAGAGATAATGCTCATGAAGGAATGCACCGGTTAGCTGCGCTATCTGAGTTGAACGGAGAGGTGCAGCAAACCAACCTTCGAGAAGACAACTGCAGAAAACGATTATTATGCGAATATTCGAGAACGTGTATAAGGTGATCGGAAACGACTACTAAGGAAAAACAAATGTCAATTATGCCCTTGTTTGTACCCGTTGGAACACACGGCTGTTCCTCCACACTTGGACTCATTTCGGCGGCGTGGACGGGGGGTGTTGAGGAGGGGGGGTTGGGGCGGGGGTTGGGGAGGGGGTTGAAGGGGGGACGGGTGAGTGGGGAGGGCGGTCGGACGGCTCACGGTTCGCTCGCGTGCTCCAGTGTGTGCCGTGCGTGCCTCCATTCGAGGCAGGGAGTTCAATAACCCGGAGAAAAAAGTTCAGGCCGGTTGAAAAAGTTTTTTTTTTATAATTCTCTTATCCGCAGCTTATCTCACTGATAAACTCGAATCGGACGCTAGGAACATCGAGTGACAATGACGAACTCTCTAAAGCTAGTTAGTCGTCAATAAATGAGGAGGGGGATGGATTAATGCGGATCACGCTTGCGCGGATGACTTGAGCAGTGACCCCGCTTCCCCTTAGGCCTCATTCCAAAAACGGTCGGCCCGGAGCACGCGCGAACACATTCACACGGTGTGTCGCCCCGCCGTGACGAAAGCCACCAAAACATTTAGCTCTGATTGCAGCCGCCTCACATACCGGCCGTATTTAAACTTAATATATAGCCTGAGAGGGCTATTTGAAAAGCAACATTTATATATCTCTGTGTCACCATATACTTCGCCGCGATTCTTAGCCCTCAATTCAAAACTGAACGTTATCTTTATGTGCAGCATTTGCATGAATAAGGGGTTGCTTTAAAATCTATTCTATTCGGTAAACAGTTTCTATAATATTATATTTTATTTACCTGCACCATTTTGTCCTCGTTTCTTCATTTATGTTAATAAATATTATGTAACTTGATTTACCATCGATCTTACGTAAACAATGACGCTAAGTCATGTCACCCCCCATACTGCATGCTGGTGAGACCATTTTTATAAACGAATTCCGGGATTGACAGCGGAAATATATATCTTTGGATATAAAATATTCAAAATCGGTAATTACTGCGTTCATAATGGATACTGGATTACTGAAGGCTTGATATAAATATGGATTAGAAAGGAGGATAACGTCAAAGCCTTAGGAGCACGACGGTGCGCTGTTTCGTCGCAGGAATATCAATTTCAGATTTTGTTCAACTCATTAACAAATTAATAGCACGAACCTGAGATTAAGGATTTTGCTCGTTTCAAATTATCACATTTTCACAGCGTTTCTCTAAAGCGTTAAACATTCTGCTAGTTAAAGCTCATGGTAACTTGGCGCGAATTCGATAAATCTTCGTTCGAGTCCAACTCAAGGTGATTGTTTTCTTTTTCTCTACTGGTTTCGCACATTCGTGTGTATCTCATCAGCGGGTGGAGTCCGATAACGCCTAAATGGTTTGAATTACGTCGAAGGTCATCAAACCCGTGTTTAAAATTGGCCTTAACGTCTTAGACTCAAGCGTATGGATGACAGTACTTCGTGGAATCAAAAACACAGTATCTCGTAAAAACTTGATAGTCTCTATGGTATTAACGTTGGAAGAGGGAGGCCCGGGTAGCTTAATTGGTATTAGCTCTCGGTGCGAATTAGGGGAATCTGTGTTCGAGTTCTAGTGCAGGAAAATCATTTCTCCACTGCGAATTTTGCACATTCGTGCAAACCTTTTCCATTCTCACAGTGAAATCTCGCTTTACTTAACACTAGTTTGCATGTTTTCATATTATCATTCGTCTTAGTTAGTTTGAGCGAGATACTTCACTAGTCATAATAGAGACCATATTCAAATTTTATTTTTAAATATAAGCGGCAATAAGAGGCATAGAGTAAATATTGTGACATTATTGACGCAAAAATTCTTTTTTAAATTCCTGAAATTCTCAGTAATTAACATGCATGCATAACATATGCATATCTATAAGGTTTCAAATTGACTAGTCTTTCTCATGCCGTACGCTGAAAACGCCTACAAACCGAAGATTGCTTTTGCGATTCTGTAAAAATAATGGATTTATTTTTTAAAAGAGTTGAGACAAGGTACAAACCACACGCTGTAAAATTTCTGACGAGATCTATGTGTTAGAAATTCCTTATTTTTAAAATGAAGTCTCTCTGGAGAGTATACCCGCACCATTTCTCATGTAAAATGGCTGTTATATTTTTGCAAGTATCTGGAAAACTATCATGTTAATTGTCTGATATTTTGTTATTATTGGAAAGATTAAACCTTTTTCTTTATAATGAGGACAAAATCGTCGAATTTCATGTGAAGTGATATCTCGCTCAAACTATCTTAATTCCTTCACTGTAACTGCCGAGGATTTGGTCATTAATTAAAACAACTCTTTACGAAAGTTTTGATTTCACTTATGAACAAATCCTCGACAGTTACTATGATGGAATTAATCAGTGTGGTCAGCAATAGAAGTGATTATTTTGTTATTTATCAGTAAGAGTATTTATTTTATGCATAACCCTTACCCTCCAATTGTCCTTGCTCGGGTAGCACCACTTTCTTGGGGATCTGGCTCGGGGTTGGGTTCGGAGGCCTGAGGGCCCGGGTTCCATTCCCGGCAGGGGCGGAAGTTTTCAGTAAAGTCGCGATCCCTAAAAGTTGTCTGTGTAGAAAACCAGTCTGCGCTTTGTGGGAAACTATTCCGTCGGATGGGACGTATGAAGGTGGACCCTTTGGCGCTTATCAACAAGAGCGGGATGATAAAGACGCAGCATTTTTCTTAACCCTTCCGCCATTCACAAAATACTCCTACCCTTACAACTAACGTACTCACCTGCCCACCTCAGTTATCGGTCACCTTGCCCAAACAATCAACAAACCACTTCTTCGGTTTTTTTAGGATACCGCGAACTGACCGCAGTATAATCTTTTACGGTGTCACTCTTAAGTGCTCATTAGTGTTTAATTTCCACAGAGAATTTCCAATCATCCACCTTGACCGAGACTCAAACCCCGATCCCTTGATATCGTGCTGAATCACTCAGTCTGTTAAGCAACCGACGGATAACAATTCAAATACCTTTGCCGGAGGTGTCGAGGTGAAAATGTTTTTTTCCAAAAGCGTGAAAAGGTCAAATTCATCAATATTTTCATTTATATCAATCTAAATCATAGAATTTTGAAGATATAAATAAAAAAATCATCAACTTAGCTGAGATTTGCCAACACCGCAAAGTTCAGCGATCGACGCGGGACGCGCGGGTCGATTAATAAATGCAGAGAAGAGGCAATTGAACGGTTCGCTGAAGGCAACTCAAACGCAGAATTTGATAATTTGAGCTCGGATCACATTGAATAAAGTTTGAGCCAATAATATGAAAATATTTAGCATTTTATAATAATTGCATTGACGCTTTCCGAGGCATGGAATACTTAACTGCAAATTTGATATTTTTCCCTTAGATAATTAATACAATGCTTCCACTAATATAATTTCCGCAAAATTCTGGTAATGGCACTGCTCATAATGTATATTCTAACTTTTACTCTTTCAAATGAATCCATAATTCTTTGCGTTCCAGAGCGTCTTTTAAAAATATTAATGTTTTCAGAGACGACGTCGAGCCTAACCACGCCACGTGTCGCGCGAGGCTTACGACTTCTAAAAGAGGGCGAGATCAGCGATAGAATTTGAATTCAAAATTTTATGCACATAGCCTTAAACAAAGAATATACATTTTTTAAATTAAATGAAAAAGCTTCAATTTACCCACTGAATAATAGCGCTTTTTAAGCGAGGAAAATCGTCTACGCAATCAATGATTTTTCCCATGCATCATTCATATTACATACCTGAAATATATTTTGTGCAGGTCTCTTAGTATATAAATATTAAGAAAGAATAAAAGATCTTTCATTCAAGCGAAAAAAAAATCCAAAATGTCGTAGCGTTTACGTGCGTCTGCCGAAACTTTTCGATTTTTTCTTTTCAGAGCTTTTCAACGCCACGCGTCGCGCGAGACTTGTCTCGCGAGTCGGCGAGTCTTCTAATTGAGATTGAAGTGTGCCATTGATTTGTTGCCAATTGAAGCATAAAATAGGAACTAGCCTATTCGAGCATGGAGTGTATTGAAAATGGTATCTAAAATGCATAAAGAAATCTCCCGATGAAAACCTTCCCCCCATTGAGTTTACTCTTTAGATTTTAATTAGAAAATATTTTCTAGCTAGTTCAAAACTTTCCTTTCCATTCATGCAACTAGCTAAAATGTATTTACACTTAACTTATGCTAATGGAAACGCATTAAATTACTATTAAAATTTTTTATGGGGTCGCCCACTTATAGTATTCGACGACAGCTGAAAAAAATCAACTGAAGAAAGGCGAATCATTAGCGTTCATGCGGACTTCGCAAGAGCTCTCAGTGGCTGCAGAGCTTAGTTTAATGGTTCCAGGGAAGTAAGATGCCACAAAAATTATTTAGGACATAACGTAAGGTACTCGCCGTAGATTATCCAAAATAAGAAAGGTAGTGAAATCGTTTAACGGTCATGCTGGTGCTACTCTTACACGCCAGAAGAGGCTCTGTCGCTTATAACGGAACTCAAATCGTCCAAATACCAATTCATGGTGTTACGAGTTCAAGCAAAGTACAGGGGTGCTAACATATATTCAATATATATTAACAATAACCAAGCTACAATGCGGTTAAAATCGCCAAGGAAGAGTGCTACCCATCTAAAGAGTCCATCAAAGTCAAAGAAAAATGCGCCGAGGTGAGCCTACATAGTTTGTTGGACCACACCGTGAACCGGCTGGTTGAACTACAATATAGTGTGCTGCAACAATTCCTCGAAAAAGACAATAATGGAAGTTTGAAATTGCTTCGTAAGTAGGGCTGCAATTGAAGTGCTCGACAAAGCCGATACAAACAAAAATTTGAAAATCCTCATGATCACGAAGGTGACACAGATCATTTCATGGCTTCATGGGTTTCACTGCGTCTTCGGTCATTTGAATGTGACCAAAATGCGATATTGTGGTAAAATCAACGCCAATCGTCAACAAGGCTTTGCAGGCTAATACGTTTTCAATTAATTAGAGAGACCAATCAGGTTACAAAGGAGTTTGAATGTGTAAGAGTACAAATTAAAGCAATCATGCTCACAGGATTAACCGTTGACGGAAAGTCTCTCCTTGTTAAACACAAATTATTTATGACAATGGTTGACGGTAAGCTATGCAATTCAATTGAAGGCACTACGTCTGCTCAAAGGTGCTATATTCGCGGTGCATCCCCAAAAATCCCCAATGATGAATAACGTTGATTGTATTACCAAAGAATAGATGTTATCTAACAACATTCAGTTTTGGCCTCCCTAGATTACATGCTCACATTAGATTTTTCGAGTGTCTGCTTCACGTTTCATATAGACTTGATTTGAAAAATTCCAAGTGAAGCAGAAGGAAGAAAAAGAAATAATTATGAAGAGGAAGAATGAAGTGATGCAGGCATTCCGCACGAAGATGGGGTTACTGGTAGACATACCAAAACTTAGGATGGGAACGACCAATGACGGTGATGATTAGATAGATTGTTTGTAGGGGAGGCCTTCGACAGGAGCCCGGGCACTTGGACCTTCTTGGTCCATTGTGCAAATCCCATGCCTGTCTGCAACATGCAGACAGGGGACACGAGCTCCACGGTGAAGGTATTTATGGTATCCCATACAACCACCGTCCGGGCCCAACATTGCTTAACTTCGGTGATCTTATGGGAACCGGTGTGTCAATGTGGCTGGGCCCTTGCCCTATGACGGTGATACCGCGCGTCATTTTTTCCTAAATCCAGCACGTTCGTCATAAATAACTAGAGTCAATGATGACTTAAATTAAGAGGTTTAGTGTGACTTTGCAGTCAATATCTTCAGGGTTTGAAATAGACATTAAAAACTTCAGCATTATGCATATGGCACTGCAAAGTCATGTTTAGCTCCATCCCTGGTTATATTTGCCTGTGACAGGGCATTTGGAGTGCATGGAGAAGAAATTATTGATTCCCTAATACTTCCGGTGGGCCATCTATCAGAGGAAGTGCAACAATCCTTGCATAAAGGCTTTAATACATTACGGAATTTAATTCTAGGAAACATTCGAGAAAACATACCAATAATAATGTAATGATTACACTCCTATTGTCGTCTGATCTGAAAGTATTGATTCCCTAATACTTCCGGTGGGCCATCTATCAGAGGAAGTGCAACAATCCTTGCATAAAGGCTTTAATACATTACGGAATTTAATTCTAGGAAACATTCGAGAAAACATACCAATAAAAATTTAATGATTGCACTCCTATTGCCGTCTGATCCTGTGATATCAAGCTATTTTAAGCGCTCAACTAAAAAGTGTGAACTAATTGGAGACGAAGTATTGACATTGATAGCGAACCCATCATCTATTGATAAATAAAATATGCAAGGTCAGGTTATAAGAAGTAATAGTCTCTGTTAAATATATTAAATCATTTCACTACCGAATTAAAATAAACCTAATTATTATTCCTTAACCAAACAATGATTTGATTCCTATTGCTTCACCAAATAATAAATAATAGCAATATTGGATAAAAATGCATATATTTATTATTATTAGTGATAAATAGATTTATTTTAATGGCCATCTCTCCAATGCCACGAACGAAAAGCCATAATTTACCGAGAGCGATTTTGACGAGTATTACAAAGTGGATTCACAGCCATTCAAATTCTTTCTTTTCCCGTTCATCACTCGTTCCGCGCTGCAATTCTTGCTCATTCAGATAATCACATTCCCTTTTTTCATAAAATGCAAAAACTTTTTATATATACTTCATTAAGAAGGTAGAATTTCGCAAGAAAAATAAGTCAATAGTTTTTAACCACTTTTTTTAATGGGCCATTGTGGGACGCGTCGGTAGCTTAAGAATGTTCCACCGCGACTGTGTGAGTCAAAACAAATGCAAACTAAATTCCAACCCTTTGTTAATTGGTTTTTAAAAAAATGCTACTTTCTATGATGACGCGTTCGCTTTTGAAAATCAAAATTAAGGTACAATATTTTCAGATAATTCCACGAATATATTTTTAATTAGCACTTTTTATAGCCATAGGCTGCAACGCCATATTTGAAATGGAAAAATCACATTTTGACTTCAATTATCGCAGCAATTAGCTAATAACTATAAAACATAAGGTGGTAAGATCCATCTACAAAATTTTTAATCAATTTCTCAGGATTTCTCTCGTATAACGAACAGTTTTCCGTGAAAATGGAATTAATATTTGATAGAAAAATAGTACATTTCCCTGTTTCTCGTCCCATTCTCCCGATTAGTAATTTCAAGTTCAATTTGCAATAAAAATCGCATGGAAGGGTAACATTTTGTTTTCCATGCCGGATACAGGACTTTTATGAATGAAATGATATTTAAGTCCTTTTACGGTGGAACCACCTTAACAGGCCGAAGCACCCGGCGCCATCTCGATGGATTCGGGTGCGAGTCCCGGTCAAGGCAGACGATTTCTCCTCAGTGCATTTTTCGCATTCCTTCATAAAGTGTCTCCCTTTTCGGTGAGCACATTTCCAACCTCACTTCACAGCATTCGAAATGCACATCCTCCTCCTTCCTCTTCCTCTAAGTGCTCAACTCTCCCTTCCCACACCGATGCATCCCATCCCCCGTCATTACCTGCCCCAACCACCTGCTCTGCCTCCTCTTCATTTCCTCAAGTGCTTTCATATTGCCCACAAACTTGAATTTCGATCGGAAGAAGACGTTTTGTAGGGAGATTAGCTGCATTACATGTTTCCGTCACGGGTTGGTTACTTGTGGAAGCGACCGACAACTAAAGGGGCGATGATTTCAGTTCCTATAGCTGTTTACCTTGCTGAGGATCGGTGTGTCTGTTGGCAGGGGAGACATTATTTGGGGAATAGAGGAAGAGAGGAGAGAAATCCGGAAGTAGCCTGCTCTTAAGGAAGTTCCACTGTGACTGACAGGAAAAAAACGCAGAATTCTACTTTTTCGTTTGTATTGTTTAAAAATATTGCTGTCATGGCATGTATTAGCTACTTGAAAACAAAATTGAAATGCAAAATATGCAGATTAATTGACTACTATATTTTTAAGTAAAACATTTTTTAGTCAGCGAGGAAATGGAAAAGCTGCAGGAGGAGAGGGAAGTGGGCGCTTTGTACGCCAAGGTGAAAACGTTATCGGGTGGTAAGAGAGGGCAAACGATACCAAAGGTTTAGGACAAAACAGGGAAGATATTAATCGAACAAGAAAATATCCAGGAAAGGTGGAGAAAATACGTAGAGAAGCTATATGACAGCGAGAATAGACCCTTTAGTCTAGATCTAGAGGATGAAGGAACAATAGATAAAGATTACCTAGGACCAGAGTTATTTGACAGCGAAATAGAGAGATGAAGGGTAGATAAGCCGTGGGAACCGATAACCTACCTGCGGAGTTGCTGAAGAATCTAGGTAGTAAGGGGAGAGAATCGTTTTTCGAACTTATTCGCAGGATCTACGAGGAAGGGAGGAGGAGGGCCAGAAGATTTCGTGAAAACAGTATTAATACCTATCCCGAAGAAGAAGAAAGAGTCAGAATGCGAGGAGTATAGAACAATCAGTTTAATTTCGCACGCGGCAAAAGTTTTACTTAGAATAATAAATAGAAGGTTGGAGAACAGAGCAAACTACTATTTAGGCGATGACCAATTTGGTCGGGTTCAGGAAGGGGAGGGCAACCAGGGACGCGGATGCGGTAATGAGGACACTTATAGAAAGAAACATAGAGTATAATCAGGATGTTTTCGCTTGCTTTGTGGATTTCGAAATGGCGTTTGGCAGAGTAAACTGGGAGAAACTAATGCAGATACTGGGGAAAATAGGAATAGAGTGGCGTGATAGGAGACTCATCCGAAATTTATACATGGGGCAGAGGGCTCAGGTGAGGGTAGCTGAGGGTGAATCAGGGTGGGCAGCTATAGGAAGCGGGGTGCGGTAGGGGTGCCCGTTGTCGCCCTTGCTTTTTAACATCTATGCTGAGGAAATGGTAATAGAGGCATGGGAGGAGCTAGATGTGGGAATGAAAGTAGGAGGCCAGCCAATAAAGTCGGTTAGATTCGCGGACGACCAGGCGTTGGTCAGCCAGTCATCGAAAGGATTGCAAACTTTAGTAGATGCATTGGAAAAGCAGTGCGAGAAATACGGTATGAAGATTAATAATAAGAAAACAAAAGTAATGAGATTCTCTAGGACAAAGAAATCGAGGCTGTTGATAAGAGTAGGAAGTCACAAACTGGAGCAAGTCGAACAATTTAGTTATTTGAGTAGTACGCTAAAAGAAGCAGGGCGTAGTAGCAAAGGCATTAGGAGGAGAATAGCGCTAGCGAAGGAAGCGTTCAATAATAGAAGGGAGCTGATGACGGGGACCTCAAGTAAGGATGTAAAAAAGAGGCTAGTGAAGAGCTTAATATGGAATGTGGCGTTGTATGGGGCAGAAACGTGGACCTTGAGAAAGGAAGACGAAAATAGGCCGAATACTTTCGAGATGTGGATGTGGAGGAGGATGGAGAAGGTGCGTTGGACGGAAAGGAAGACAAATGAGGAAGTAATTGACATGGTGAGCGAGGACAGGAAACTTATGGGTGAGATTAGGGGAAGGCAGGGTAGGTGGCTGGAAGCGGTAATGAGGGGCGATGGTTAGCTGAAGGCCGTGATACAGGGAAGGATGTTGGGTAAGCGGGGAAGGGGAAGAAAGAAATTAGGTTTTATGGATGGGATGAAGAAAGGTAGGACTTATGCTGAGATGAAGAAAGAAATATTTGAGGTTGATAGGGCACGGCACGTGTAAGAGTCCGTTGGATATTCTCTGACTTTCATCATATCCTACCTCTAACCGGTAGATTACTCTAATGAATGAAGAGCCGAATGCAGCGCCACTTCCATTGAACTAACTCATTTTAACTTCAGTTCCTATAGCTTTTTTGCAAATAATTCAACAACTAAGTCGGTTCCTTAATGTTACCACCATTCAATTCAATTGGATAATTTACGTCTAATAAACATTTTTTAAATCTAAAGTGGCATTTATACTAGAGAGAAAAGTTTATTTAACCCCATGTTCCACCAACTCTCGGTGCTGAAGGCTACCTACCCTGCATTCCCCTAATCTCACCCATAAGTTTCCTGTCCTCGCCCACCATGTCAAGCACTTCCTCATTTGTCTTCCTTTCCGTCCAACGCACCTTCTCCATCCTCCTCCACTTAATTTCAAGTTCAATTTCCGAAAAATATAGCGTGGAAAGGTTGGATTTTGTTATTCATATCAAACGAAAGGCATGTTTTTTCTGAAAGTAGGCAGATTATACATTTTAATAACATCTAAGTCACTTTACGGTAGGCTTAACCACCATAGAGAAAGACGCTAATGGGACCATCTTAGTGAGGACTACATTTGAAGTTCCCTCCACATTGCATCCTTCAGGAATCAAGATTTCAACGAAAAATCTCTGCTTCTCCTGAAATTCGTACCTAGGCCTTCGGGATGGGAAGCCATTTCTCTAGTAGCCATGTCAAACCAATCCTATACATATATACCTATTTCACATAGATATTTTGGCGAAGGCTCATCGTGGTAACCATAACACGGCACAAATGCATATGCGCGCCGCCCATGACGCCATGGGATCCATATCCATTGGCACACATACCGTTCGATCTGGTTTCAAGCGTTGATGGATGCTTGAATATATAGTTGCAATTCTCGGTTGTTTGGATGCTCCGTTGATTGTTATCACTCAATAGCGCTCGCCTGATTTAAAAAAGCATTTCATATCGCAACACGAAATTTGGAGCGGAGTGGACAATGGGATTATCGAGCTTCTCAGTTCTTCTGCTGCTCTGCTATACAGACGGTCGATATAATGAACAAAACTTGTCATTTAGCCATGAATACCCAAGCTTTATGCACGTCGATAAAAAATCAGTTTTCATCAGCGTGACTACTACAAAGAAATTACCATCACAAATTTACAATTTATAGTTCACTTTTAGGAGTTGTAAACGTTTTATTTGAGACCCGCCGAAGACAGAGTTTATAAAGGAATACCTTGAAGTATGTACAAAGAATATCAGCTACACTTGAAAAAAAACTAAAATGGGGAAGCGGTTTAAGAATGGTATTCAGTAAAATAGGAATTTCACCAAGAACGAAGGAAGCAAGTGACATTTATGCTTCTAGAATAGTACAGGGTAACGAGTATTCTTGGCTGGTTACTTTGAGGAGGGGACACTTAACCAAGGCCCATTGTGCTATTGAGAACAGGTAGGCTGACCGGTATAAGAGAAATTGAGGAAGGGTGGAGAGAAAGCAGGCGTGGAATAACCCTACTCATAATCAAGGGCGCCAAGAGGTCCACAGTTTAACGTCCCATCCGACTGACGGCGTAGTGCACTTGATATGTTCTCCACATAGAACCCAAGTAAAGATTTCACATAATGAATTTGTGCCTCCACCCTGCCGGAATAAGAACCTGTTTCCTCGGGATGGAAAGCCAGTACTCTAGCAACTACACAAACCGCCCCCCCCCCCCCCTAAGTTTCCATCTGACCTAGGCAATGTTATTAACCTCAGTAACAGCCGCTAAAATCAGTATATAGCCTTATTCCCTTGCGGAATACAATCCGAATAATTTATCTAGTGATATAATAATCAATTTTCTTTACGATTTTCATAAATGCTCCAATCACACTGTGAAGAATGACTTTTTGCACATATCCTTCACAGTGTTAATGGAAAGTGCCGCTAGGGAAAATTCCGGGGAAAGTTGGGTGGTGAGAACTTTGCGGATCAGCGCTTCAACCCGCGTTGCTGAGAGCGTCTTCAGGAGCGAAAAAAATTATGGAAAATCCGTCGATCCTGAAAATACTCGCTGCAGCGTGGGACGCAATGTTCACCACGCAGCTAAACTCGGAAGCATCCCTAGCAGTCATTAAACGCAGCGAATGTCTTCAAATTAAATCAGAACAGTAGTGTCCTTCCAGTTTCTAACTGATTTGGGGCGGCGGCAATCAAACAAGGTCTTTTGCACCATTGACGACAGGTAGGTAATTTGGTAAGGGAAAGAGTACTTGGGGAGTTGAGGGACTCAGGAGAGAAAGCCGGCGCAGCCATTATCCAATCCTTTGATTTAAGGAGCAAAAAGGGTACACAGTTGAACGCACCATCCGATGGACGATGTACTGCATTTGAGATGTTATCCGGGTAGCACCAAAGTATGGATGGGAATTCCACTGAAAAGTGTCCGCCAATTCCTGGATTCGAAGTTGGGTCTTCAGGATGCATTACCAGTTTGCATTACATTATTGCCAGTAGCCAACAGACCAACCCGAAATCCAATGTTCTTCCATTTTTATAATAAATGATTATACACATAGTACAACAAAAGCAATAAATCTCATTCTCCTCAAGTATTCCATCAGTTGTATAAGTAGTATTTCACTTCACTTATGGTATTTTAAATCAATTCCAATATTATACCAATATTATTTCCAACAATACCAGTATTATTTTTACAAAAAACCGGTGGTCAGAAGCCACTTCAATTTAAACCGACTGCTTTTGCGTTGCTATGTCGCACTCTGATAATTAATCCAACCGGAAATATTTGTCATTACATACGGTGAAATAGGTAGTCATTTATTTCCATAACTGATCTAAATCGATACTTTCACATTTTCCTACTGCGTTTCTAAAATAAACTATAAAATATCGATCTAAAGCTAAAGAGATCATAGTTGGTAATAGTGGGCTAGAGTGAGCAATCAGGTATTGTTCAGCCGACTAAAACTCCGACAGTGGTTATGCACTACAAGACTCATATAGAATAATTCAACCGAGAATATTTAGTAGATTTTTGAGGGAAATACTGTGGATTTTTTGTCAATTCTTCAGCCAAAATACAGATTCTATGACATGATTGTTGTTGGGGAAAAGTAAAAAATTCAGTAGGACATCGTGTGTACCGGAAACCGACACATACAAACACATACCTCAATGGCTGGAGTCACCACCACCAGTCCCTACGGAGAACAGTCATGTACAGTGTACATTGTACACGCTAGTACACCGCGCCAAAATCGTCGCAGATAAGGAGAGCCGATCATTAGAACTCGAGTATCTGAAAACTACCTTCCTCCAAAATGGATGCACGGAGAGAAAGATTCGTATGGCCGTTAAAAGGACCTCCAGCGAAGACACCCGGAAGGAATTTCACGGAGAGATTTTGCCAGCCCTGGAAGAATCCGAAGAATAAGACAAACCCAATCTCCAAGGCCTGTCTCCCGTATGTTCTACGATCGCGGGAAAAATCTCAAGGATCCTGAGGAAGTACATCATACAGACGATAAACAGACCACCTAAAAAACTAAGAAGCCAACTAGTCCGAGTAAAAGACAGTTTGGACTTAAGATTCCGGGAGTAAACCAAATACCATGCCAATGCGGAGAGGTGTATATCGGGGAGACACAACGTACCAATGAGACAAGAATAAAAAACACATACTATGCATCAGCTTAGGTTGCCCCGGAAAATCAGCTGTTGCAGAGCATAGCCTTTCCCGTTACCACGTTATCGCCTTTGACGACGCCAAACTGATAGTCAGAGCCAACTGATACTGGGACTAAGGTTGGGCAAAAAATACCGGTATTCGGTAGTACCGATTACAATATTTTTAATCCAGTAGCACCGAACAGTATTTAAAATCGGTACTACCGACGGTTCCGGTACTATAAATACCGGTATTTCGACAGCGCTGCCATCATGCGTCAACTAACGGAACTAACTACGAAGATTTACTAACTACACTAAATTTTCAAATATTCATTTACTAACTGCAATAAATTTTCAAATATTCTCATAATGTCTTTCTATTTTTTCTTATTTGCATAACCGTGAAGTTGAGATAAGCATGCTATCATTATTGATATAATATGTAAGTATAAATTTTTGACGCACACCGAACACCAGATAATCGATGATTTTGAACCGTATAAATACAAATATTTATTCCTGAAAGTTAAACGTTAGTGCAACCGCAAGGATTGATCACTATAGCAAGGGATTTTACCGGTCCACAACATAAAAACAATACCGATCGTTCTTAATATGGTTTAAAATCATTCCAACAAAAAGCGACGAGCGCAAACATACAGCGTCAAGGAAAAATTATTTACTGAATAGCCTATGTATATTACCGATGAATGTTGGGGGTTGTTCGGGTTTCCGACCGAGTCAAACTCTTCATTTCTGCAGACGCACAGTGGGCTCAAATCGAAAAAAGCTGGACAAAATTCCAAAATGGCTTTTTTGGAGGTTGAATCATGAAACTTGTTACAAATACTCACAATTGGTTGGTAACCGAGGAATTGCATGTCATTGGCCATGTTCTATTGTCGTGGCCGATAAACAGGGGCTGAAACATAACAAAAATTCCAAAATTACACCCGACTTGAGTATTTTACGAAAATCTTCCTATTTAAGTTGAGGGTGACGCTGTGGGAGGAATTTGGTCGGATAAAAAACTAATAGGTCTGTTAAAACCACTCTTTTACTTTACTTTGCTTGACTTTGGGAGTTCTTTTCCAAAATTGATTGGTGATATTACGTTACAAAATGGCGGACGCTATTTTCACGCAAAATTTCATATAAAGTAGTAAATATCTAGCGTTTTACGAAATTGCCTGTCAATAGACTCATATCAAATCAATTATTGAAGCTTTCTTAAGGTAGATCTGAAATAAAATTGAAAATTCGTTTGCGACGCCGAAAATGACATTGGATTTTTCGTACGCGCGTCCGGAGCCTGAGACGCGCGCCGGGAGCTGGAAATGTCGTGACCCGAGTAAGATTTTTCAATCCATAAGGAACATAACGTTTCTTATTCGTCTTTTTAAATATGTGTGCATTTCTATCGATCTCCACAGGCTCTGAACGTATAAAATCGCATACATATAAACACAGGAAGGAAACAAATTATCGAAAACAGCTTAATATTGAGGCACAACCAAATAAATCCTGTTCGTCAAAACTCTTAACTTACATAATATTTTTTCACTTCATAGCTGTTGTTTTTGATTAGGGGAATTTTAGTGAACGCAAACCTAAGTAGAAGTTTTTTGCATTCAATTTATGTTCGGGCTGCATCTTGCCCTGTACAGCGCGGCGTGGGGAACAATAGCCACCCCCTACGGCCGCCGACCCAAGGGTTTTTCCCTGCCTTGGCGGAACCCTATTGCTCTCCGCCTCTAACAAAGGGGCCATCCGCATTTTTTAATGCGTTGGAATTCTTTGGCGCCGTTGGCCAGGTTTGCAGAGACCCTTTCCTCCGGGCCTGGTTCCCTAGCGTGGGTGGCACCTGGGTTTTTCAGTAGCAGTGCGTCACTTGCAAGAGTGTTTAGTGGTAGTGTTTCGTACGTCTCGTCCACTGGAGATTTGATTTCAATCCCTTTATTGAAGTACATACTTAACTCTCAGTGCAATGTTGACAGTGGTTTGAGCAGAGAGAAAAAGGTGTTGCTGTGTTGCTGTAGAGACTTGACTGTATCCTACCATTTTTCGCGTGACTGTGTAAAACCCTCTCCATCATCTTCACATCGCATTGGCGTGTCTGATTTGGCGGTCATTGAAAATATTTTACCAGTCAATTCCTAAGTTTAGAAAGGTATGCCCTTTCCCATCATTTTCTTGCCTTCAATAATTTTTTTCTGTAAAGCTACATTTACATATTTTCATTGAAGTGTATTCATAGTTTGTTGTGTGATCATTGTTCAGCCCTAGTACCTTCATCCATTACCTCGCCGTTTTCGTATTTAGTTGCCAAAATCATATTTAATCATCACTTTGTTGACCCTCTGAAATTTTCCACAGGTTTCTAGAGTCAATTTCTGAAATATGTCTCGCTGTAAAATATTTTGACTTAACCTCCATGAGCAAGTAATAGAGGCAAAGACTGCGCCTGTGACTGATAAGAAAGAGTTCTTGTACAATTATTTTATTTATGCAGAATATTGAATACATAATCAAATGCCGATTCCAAAAAAGCTGTCCAGGATTATACGCGCAAGAGGTTTTTTTTCCGTACCTTAAACGGTGGGATGAAAGCTCCCGAAATAACGAGAGGTTTCTGATTAAAAACCAAAATTGGCAGAATGAGTGTTTGGATTTTTCTGAAATTTTACTTAATTTTTCACCAAGTACATCGTGAAACGGTAATAGGCTGTTTTGGTTTATTCTCTTTCCAAAGTCTATTTACCACATAATTAGTCATTTTAATACCTGAATTACATAATTATGAAGAAATTTCTATAGTGTCACCTGGAAGACGAGAAAAAGAGTTTCATATTTCATATGAAAGAATTTGAAAACGTAGAATTGAATCTCTTAGGGCATCTGCCTCCACTGCCGAGCTTACGTTAGCAGTCTCTCTGAGAGTGAGTGAGGAAGGAGATATTGCGGCTGCTAAATAAGTGACTAAAATCACAACCACAACACCTACTAGGGCCAAGAGAGTTTTAGAGTGTATATTGCAATTGACTTATCGCCTAGAGTTTAATCAATGGCAGGAAAGAATCACTCATCATTTTAAAAGTATAGGTTTTTGTATGAGATAATGAACTTTTTAAAAAATTCAAAATTTCATTCCTAGGTCCGCGCAGGTCTCAAATTACAGCTAAAAAAGAAAAAGGCATCAATTCAGTAAGCTTTGAAAGAAATGATGGGAGTAATTGTGGATATGCCAAGACCTAGACCTGGAAGTAGTATAGACGGCAATACGGGTAGACGCTTCTTTGATTCACCAAAACTGGCGGCTGAAGTAACCGGTAATAAGCTCAAAAATAGCATATTGTAAATATATTAAATATCAATTTTTTTTAATACGACAACTTTAATTCAGTATTGTATTAAGCAGCAGGGAAATTTATGTGTGCATCGTGGCTAATGCATTTGAATATCATTTTCATTCCAGGGAATAACCTGAATCTCATAAAAAGATTTTCAATAATTTTGAAAGCAACTTCAAGCGGAAAACCACATAACGCCGAGGCATTTAGTCAGTACGGCTTCAAAACTGCTGAAGTGCACGTGGAGCACTACGCATGGTATTACATATCACCTACAGTGCATACATAAAGTACTCATTCAATGAGGGAAAATTTTCAAAGAAGTAGCTCTTCCGTTAGGGCAGCCATCGGAAGAAGCAATGGAGGCTATAAATAAGGACGTTCGGAAATTTCGAGAGAGATTTATTAGGAAGTACTCCAGAGTGGCCACAAATCAGGATCAATTCAAAAGGCTTTTGTTAACGTCAGATCCATTTATCGGCGTCGCAAACGAATTTTCAATTTTATTTCAGATATACCTTAAGAAAGCTTCAATAATTGATTTGATATGAGTCTATTGACAGGCAATTTCGTAAAACGCTTGATATTTACTACTTTATATGAAATTTTGCGTGAAAATAGCGTCCGCCATTTTGTAACGTAATATCACCAATCAATTTTGGAAAAGAACTCCCAAAGTCAAGCAAAGTAAAGTAAAAGAGTGGCTTTAACAAACCTATTAGTTTTTTATCCGACCAAATTCCTCCCACAGCGTCACCCTCAACTTAAATAGGAAGATTTTCGTAAAATACTCAAGTCGGGTGTAATTTTGGAATTTTTGTTATGTTTCAGCCCCTGTTTATCGGCCACGACAATAGAACATGACCAATGACATGCAATTCCTTGGTTACCAATTAATTGTGAGTATTTGTACCAAGTTTCATGATTCAACTTCCAAAAAAGCCATTTTGGAATTTTGTCCAGCTTTTTTCGATTTGAGCCCACTGTGCGTCGGCAGATATGAAGAGTTTGACTCGGTTGGAAACCCGAAAAACCCCCAGCATCGCTATACGCCTGTAAAGCCTTAGATCTTTCAATCGCGATGAATGTTCATCAAAAAAGCCGATGGATGGAAATTTCTGCGTATCTTTTTGGACTGATATTCTAATTTCCCGAAATACCGGAAACGTAGGGTGAAACGTATTAATATATCGTCAATTCGTAATTAATTAAAAATTTAATTAATCAAATAAATACCGGTATTATTTCGTCGGTACTACCGGACGAGTAGTACTATTGCTTTTTAATACTCTTAAAAATACCGGTAATTGTTTTAGTACCGCCCATCTCTAACTGGGACCGATTGACTGAGGTGCCATTGAGATCAGGCTGGAAAAACGGAATTTTAGTAGAGACGCGGGATACTGACTAAACCAAGACTAGAAATCTGTCATCAACAAAATTAAGACTACAGGGGAAAATTCAATGCCTGGCGCGAAAGAGACTCCTCACTTATGCCAAGTAATGACATTCTGATCCAAACATAAGGTATATATCACGGAAAAATCGATGCCCTGGCATCAATCACCTTGACAACAATGGCAGAGTTAGCCATTGAATCGTCGCCACCTGAACTGCTGACCCGGTTGGAAACCCGTGAATAACTTACCCTTACGATTCGGCGGGAGAGCACCAGATCCTAAAATAGAATTCTAGAATTCCATAGCATTCGGATGCAATAATAATGGCAGAAAACATGATAATGCACTAGCCGTCCAGAAATTTTCAAGTTGTACCACAGTTTATTTTCAGAGAAATGTGAATATCTTCCAAAAACAGAAAACAACACCTCTGGGTAAATAAAATTAATATTAAAAAAAAAACAGATTATACCTATCATTTGCTGATATGTAATTCCATCGTTGACAACCGTAATTAGCAATCAAGGCCACATCGCAGTCAAGCCATATTGATCAAACTATTGAACCTAATTTCCTCACAGAACGTCGTATTTCACTCACCATAATACTTCATTGCAGTTAATATGTTTTTCTTTCTCCATTCACATTTAAACCTCTCCAACAATAAATATACTGCCCGTAGATTATTATTTCGGAGCGTGATAGGGGCTCTGAACTAACAATAAGACAATGGATGAGTGAAAAAGGTGCGAATTGCTGCCTCCTTAAAATGAGCAATCCACCTCGCAAAGGATGATCAAGAAATAATCGCTTGGACGCTCCGGTACCGCATAGCGACGAATTTGGGCTTAACGAAAAACAAAACAATATTAAACAGAAAAATTCCAGCGACAATGATGGGTTGCTGGTCTCTTATGCCCGATTCGACTTATTATTCTGGAGGCAATCTACCGGTTAAGGTAGGTTTAAATGGAAATCAATAAAAATCCTCAAGGTATTTATCTGTGCAGGGCCCTATCCACAGCTAATATTTTTTTCTTCATCCCAACGTACGTCCTACCCTTCTTCATCTCGTACCTAAAACCCATTCTCTTTCTTCAACTTCCCCGCTCACCCAACATCCTCCCCTTAATCAAGTAACACTTAGCCTCTCATTACTTCTTCCAACCAACCTCTTCTTCCTTCTACGTTGCCACCTAATCTCATCCAAAAGTTTCCTCTCCTCAACCATCATACCAAGCACTTCCTCGTTTTTTTCCCTTCCCGTCCACCGTTTTTCTCCATCCTTCTCCACACCCACATCTCGAACGCCTGCAGCCGATTCTTGCCATCCTTACTCCAGTCGAGTTCACGTCGTTGTACCATGCAAAGCTACACACGATATTTCACTCTTCACTAGTCTCATCTTTATATGCTTAACTAAGGTCCCCGTCATCAGCTCCCTCCAATTGCTGAACGCTTCTTTCGCTAGTGCATTTTTATTCCTCATGCTAGCTAGCTTAGCTTCTGTGCCGAGACGAGAATAGGCTTCAGGCGTTCGACATGGGGATGTGCAGAAGGAAGGAGAAGGTGACTGAAAGGGAGAAAAGCGAGCCAGTGCTTGATATGGTTGGTGAGGAAACGAAACTTCAGGAGGAGTTTAGACAGACGTAAAGTAGGTATTTGGAAGAGATAATGAGGGTCGAATGGCTGCTTAAGGCTGTGATAGAGGAGAGGATGTTGGGTAAGCGGGGAAGGGGATGATTTTGTGGTCGGGATGGATAGGGGTAGGACGTATGCTGAGATCAATGAAGAAACTGTGTAGGTAGATTGTGCTCTGCATGGGTAAAAATCCAGAGAATATTTACTTACTTTCATTGAAACCTACCTTAACCAGTAGATTACCTTATTAATAATAATAATTTTTAACCGAGAAATGAAATTAACGGTTAATACGTCAATTACAATTGAGTACTTGAAGATGAATTTAAACGAATAGTGATTTCAATGTTTTGGCCATTGGAGGCGTGGCTTTCCAACCTCAAGCACCCCATTCCTGCCACACTTCCGTTTCAATCTCAAGATTTACAGCGCCCACTCCAGTCCATCTCAATTTAGGGCTTACTCATTGATTAAAGGAGAAAAACAGGACGTCCTGACGCACGAGAGAGAAGCCTGCTTTTTCACGAAAAACAATCCACCTCACATGACTTTCGCGAGCAATTTGCCAGATTTTAATGAATAGTACAGTACTTTCTTGGAAATTATTTCCATTTCGCATTTTTCTAGACAAATCGTTACTGTTGCAATTCCACCACTAATACCAACGTTTTCGGCGCATAGACTGCACCACTGATCATTCAATATGGCCGATTTCGCATTTTAATGGCTTCAATAGTCCCCTGTCCTGTCGCACCGTGCCGCTCCATCGATTCTCTTTTTTAATCCATGGGCCTACAAAACAAAAACATCCCTTTGCCATTAGATGTTTGAGAACTAACGAAACTCAAACGCGAACACCAGAGAAGAAGCTAGAGCACGCCATGGACCGCACCGGCTATAATGGCGGAGTTGGCATTAGGAATCAGATGGATTGTCTCGCTTCCATCTAAGACTAACCTGGACGGACAAATTTTAAAAGAGTTTTTCCGCGTACGATTTTCGACGACAAGAGTTCTGATCGATGTCGCCAATAATGCTTATGGAAGCGATACGTAGCGTCGTTTACGAAAGAAGAAAATGTTTTACTTCTACAAAGAATTTTATTTTAACACGGTACAACATGTTTCACCAATGTTTACGTCATCGCCAGGTACAAAATATAGAAACATTCAGTACAGTTGGATACACAGCCCAGAGTGGATGAGGTTATGGTTGGAGGGAAGGTGGGAGGCACAGGGCTTGGGGAGTCGGTTATACTGTGGCCCATGACGTGGTAGGGAGTAGGTGGAGGGATATAGGGATTGTGGACGTGGTCAGGTGGCGGGACGGGTTGGTTTGGAAAATTAAAATAAAATTCTGTGGAAAAGTACATGATTTTATTCTTTAGTATGGATACTAAATACTTCCACGAATTGAATTCTACAGCGGTAGAGTGCATCTTCATTATATTTTATTTTGTTCAAATATCAATTTCTACATGGGTGCTAATTAATTTTAAATTTTGATGCCTGTAATTTCATAATTATTCTTCCACGCTAGCATGACTGAACTCTAACTAATTGTTCCCATCATATATCAGTACAGTGTACATCCGTATTAGAAAATAACAGACACCGTATTTCATGGAAAATCTCCTTGAACATAATTTACGTAACAGTATATTTAGCAAAAGAACGAATAATATTATGATATTGTTTGACAATTAGTGCATTCCTGGTGAAAATTTACCCCCTGCCACACACCCTTGAGGTGGCTTGCAGGGTATCACGCAGATGTAACCTAATATACTGCAGCAACTGCAGACGTTTGGGGACGCGCAGCGTAGGTACGACTACCGACGGGTGAACGTCTAGATCAAGCGAAAGTGCGTATTATCGTCGGTGTCGTTTAGACGGCGCAGCACCATCGCAGAGGCAGTAAACACCCCCAGATCCTGCAGTGCTTCGCATTTTGGCGCGGGGGCGTTTTGTGTGACTGTGAGGGGCTGACGTTCGGGGGGCGGGGGGCGATGCTATTCCCAAGCCTCTCAAGCGGCGCGACCCGTCACCCGAGGCAACTGCTCACGGGTGACGCAAAACAAAGCGGTTAAAAGTCTCGTGGGTCAAGCAAAAAAAGTCTCACATGCATAAGAGAAGAATTCCACCCTTGGTGTGTATAAAAACTTGACGAAACACTGAATAAGATAAAATAAAATGCTCATGAAATAGCGCATACTTACGTTACATGGGTTTTAATTAAAGGGGAGAGGGTGGCTCATGACGGCATTAGGCTGAAACAAATACATGGAGCTATACCGTAATTTCAGAGAGAATCATCGCAGCTAAGCAAAGGAAATAAATCAATGAAAGTCACAGAAGAAAGAGCAACATTTTAATAGCAGCATCTTTGATAATTAGCCGCTATGTCTGTGTTTCATAACCAATCAGTTAAGCTTTAGCGTTAGTCCGGATGAGGTAGCAAATATGATTTAAGCATACTGGTTTACTCCTTACTAGGGAACAGTTATCGAGAAAATTCACGGAAAGAATGTATTTGATTGATTGTCAGATTGATATAGACGTTCAAATTTTGCGGATTCGCCATTCCAGGGTGTGATAAACACCAGAGGTCACACTTGCCATCAAGAGCATCTTCTTATGCGGAGACTCTGCTCATGGTTCCCAAGTAGTCAAGGGAGAGAAAATCGTTTTTTAGTATAACAGCACACCCGTATATTGAATTATGTCATAGGTTTTCGTGGTGACAAGTGGCCAGCTGTGCTGTAGTAGCGCTAATAATGAGTGATAATGAAGCAGCTAAATACGTACGCGTGATTTGTTTGAGGGCTGTGGCTGTTATGGCTATATGGTCAGGATATAATTACGTTCTAGCTGGCATCAAACAGATTGAATTGCTTAAAACTGAATTGCTTAAAAAACAGTTAATAATTTCACGATATTGACTGAGTAGTTATAATTCTGTATAATGTATTAGTTTGTAAGTCTGTAGGATTTATATGACTAGTATTACAGGTATCAACTCTTTTCCTAATCATTGGCAACAATGGGTCACATTTTCCATGTATGTTTCATGGTGAAAGTTCACAAAGAGATGAATTTGAAGTCTCCAAATACAATGAGGAAATAAAAGAGGAGTTACATACGTTTTATAGTGATGAGGAACATGGTGGGCGAGGGTAAGGATGAACACGGATAAGATTTAGCTATATAATTAGCAATCACAGGAAAAAAGCAGCCAGCTTTTAGGAGTAAAACGGATTAATTGGTTTAGAAGCAACGGGAATGTGAAGCCATTGAAGAATATTTGTAAATCAAATGGTCGGAGAGGATCACCAGTGAAGAAGTCCCGCGAAGAGCTGAAGGCAAAAGAAGATTTATGAAAGCTCAGAAAAGTGGAAAAGGCGAGCTCATTGGGCAAATTCTGCGACATAATAGCCCCTTGAAAAAAATTGGGAGAAGAAATGGACGAGGGGAATTACTAAGGAAGATCAATGCTGGAATATGTTACGGGAAAATCATGTGCAGCGTCAGCATGAAGACTTGTGTAGGTATGAAACAACAGTTTCAAGGGTGGAGTGCAAAGTTGAAGTAAAGCAGTCGAATCGGTGACCGCAGATGAAGGTGTATTACAAATTCCGTGGCAGTCAAGGGAAAATATGGAAAATAGATCTGGGCTAGGCTTGGTTTTTTGAGACAACATTTACATACAGTTTTCTGGGAGCGATGCATACGTAGCCAATTAGATCGGTATCTATACGTTACCCAGTGAGTGTTATCAAGGGTGTCTGACAAGGGGTAAAAGGATATCAAGAAAAATTTAAATGAAAGAGAAAATGAATTGAGAAAAGAAAGAAAAGAGAGATGAGATGTAATTTAGTGAATTATTGTCGTCTCGTTCTGTTTCCATTATTGTCGTGAATGATGCGTTACAAGATTTTTAAAAACACTTTCATTGCATGCCTATATTATTATATTTAGTATAAGATGGGTATGGTATGATGAATTGCATGTATTATTGATGCCGACCTAAAGCCTCCTAATATAGGCGAATAAAAATCTGTAATTCAATGACGTTAAAAGTGATAAATAAATCACATCTCAAAGCTGTTTAGCACTCAATTTCTCTTACTACGTTGCCTTTCCTTGTTATGAATACGTAGTGTGCGGTATTATATTCTCCGGGCTAACCTGAAACACATCTGTATTTTTAATTAACCTAATCTTTGCATCTAACCTCCGAGTCTCTTGCGGCTCCCAGTCTACAATATTTTATGATTAAGTGCATTGGAAGAGTTAAAAGGATAATAGAGCAATGGTGGATTAAAAAGGAATTCAGAGGATTTTAATGGATTTGAGGATTTAGTCGCGAAGTCGCAGGATAAGGGTAGTGGTGGAAGGAGAACCAAGAAAATGTTGAAAGGGCTAAAAAAAGGCAAACAAGAGCGTCAGAAAATGTTAAAGGAACGATAGACATGAAAAGTGCTAGAAGCAGGGGAATCACAGAAGACATGATCGTTTAATTATCCTGCATAATCGCCGTTCTCGGTATTGGGCCGTACCTGCTAATCCTGAGTCCTTACGAGTGGATGGAATTTACACCAACCCCCAGAATTGGCGCTTGGAAGTCACATTGTTTGCTGAATCGATTAACGAACGAGGCCATAGAGACAGTATAGAATGTACAAAAATGAATTATGAAATGTTTTCAGTATCAGGGTCTTCCACTGTTTGAAAAAAGTGCTGACGCACAGTGGGCCAAAATCCAAAAAAGCTGGCCAAAAGTCGAAAAATGAAGTTCGCGCAAACCAACCAAAAACAGAGTATTTATATTATTAAGCATATACTCTTTAAGATAGGGTACTATACAGAGCATAGAATACGCCATGAAAAATTTTACAGCTGGTCAAAGTAGAGCATGTCAGGGTGATTTTGGCGACCGAAATTTTTATGTGGAAAATAGCAAGATATAAAGCTTTATTAAAGAGTCGTTATTTGTAATGTTGGTTTTAAAGTATTTTGATCCCAAAAAATGATCTTTATTGCATGAATGGAGATAAAGTTTGTTCCGTTTTATTCGTTTTTTAATATTTTTATAATTTTTCAAAAATTGTGCTGTTTTTTCATTAAATTTTATGTTTAACGTTAATTATCGTTTTTATCGACATCAGGCTACACGGAGTTATTTGCACTGTGTGGTAGAGAAAAGCATATAGAACAATGTTCAGAAGTAAATTTTTGCGATAACTTGCGATTCTAATTTTAACAACCATTTTTATTTAAAACCACCCCGGCCACTCGGGCCACAGTGGTGGCCACTAATGGGGTCTAAGCGAAGCAAGTATACAACTTCCAAGCAAAAAGACGACGGAATGCCAGTTCAATGACATTGGTAATTTGAATAGATGTTTTATGAATAACTTTTCATATTGATTTTTTCACATTCTACTTAAATGGCTAAATTCAATGAAAATCTTGTCGCAAATTGCATTTTCTCGCTACGTTGGCGACTGGCGATTCCATGATGAGGAGGTCGTTGGGACGTTTCTCAGCCGAGTTATGGGCTAAAACATCTTTGAAATGATTTTCTATGAATTGCGGATTTCCCTTAGGCATCTTGAGCAGGCTGTGGTCGAGGGATTTAGGGGAAGACTCGTGGTCATGCACGTGCAGCGGCATGCGCCCACGCCAGCTGGTTGTGTACTTGCGTCCCTCCGTGCTTGCTGGCCCCACAATGCTGGTTTTAAACCTTGCCAATAATGACTCTTTTCTACTTCCCTAATCCATTGGTAGCTATCTCAAGTAATGCTTTTTACACCTTTTTTGCCTCTTTTTGCAGACTCTTGGCGCCACTTGTTCCGCCAAACGGAATGCTTAGTTAGTTTCCTTAGGGGTTTTCTGGTTGTTTTCGCGTACCACATGCATCAGTTGTCCTAGAGCGATCGTCGAGTGAACATCCACTGTAAATGACTGCACTGTGGTTGCACAGATGTACCATAACCAGGATGTGGCACCACAAACGGTGGTAACACAGTTAGACGCTGTTTTTCGGACCCTAAATTATCAGCTAATATTGCCGGTAAGAGAAACTGACGACTATTTCAAATTAAAGAAAACATCGCTGCTGAAGTTTAGTGAAATTTTCAAGTTAATTTAATATTTTTCAGGGCTTCATGAACAACTGATTTCAAGGTTTTCAAATATTTTGAAAGCAATTTCAAGCAGTCGAGCATTAAATCACAGTGAGTTCAGAAAATAATGTCTAGCAACAGCGAAATTATACGTGAAGCAATATCCTTGGTATTATATGCCACCAACGGTGCACAAGCTTCTGATTCATGGTGCAGATATATTCAAGAGAGCATTTCTGGCCATCGGGCAGCCTCCAGAAGATGCCTTGGAATCAAGGATTAAGGATATTAGGAAATTACGGCAACACAATACGCGGAGGATATCAAGAGAGGCGACTGATAAATATATATTTCAGAGATTGCTGTTCACCTGTGATCCCTTGATATCTTCAATTTCATTTCAAAATAGTAAATCGAAGGAAGATTTAGATTCAGAAGTGAAAAAACTAATTGACTATGGGAATGACGAATGTGAAGATGAGAGTGATGACGAGTCATCAGAGGATGAGTGACACTTTTTATCAATATTATTATTCAAAATATTTATTCAAGTTTTTGATAATAATATTATTGAAAAATATTTGTTTAATATTAAAATTTAAATAATAAATTATCATGGTCTCTGCCTCTGGCTTACATTTATGTTGAATCCTGATCCCAGTAGTGCGACAAAAGTATAGCAAAATGAAAATGACTGGAACATAGCCAATTTCATACTAATTTTGCAATAAAAAATTAATTAAATATTTATTTTTTTGTGAAAATGTAATCTACTTAAGCTATAGCCAAAAGTTGTAGACAGTTTAACTTGATGCAAGTTCATTTTCATCGAGAAACATATTTTCAATTCCTCCCATTCCGTTGCAGTAGTCATAATTTGTTAAAATGTATTATGCATTAAAATTCTGCTTGGAAATTTTTTTTACGGATTTTATAGCTCCTAGCATTATTAATTACAGTATTTTGATAATTATCACAGGAAATTTTGAATTAAAATTAGACCACTCAACCATCGAAATTAAGCTGTCATTACATATTTAATGTTTATGCAATTAATAGTGCATTATCCGTAAGATATATTGAAAAAATAATGATAAAATCATGTTTATCAGCCCAAAATACTTAAGAAATGCATTTCATGTTGTATATGGACTGGTAATTATTAGAGTTATTAATTTTGGCCAGCTTTTTTTCTGTTTGGCCCACTGTGTGACGGCACAAGTGCCATTATAAAAATAATTCGCGGTATTGAGAGTGATTTACCCAACCTATGACGCTGAGGTAGCTAATGTTTTTAAAGACATTGAATTAATAAGTATGTTCGAGCATAATTTGAAAGTGGTTTTTCAATTATGGTCATTGGCCGGATAGAACCTACAAAATCATCTTCTTTTGATTTCACCATTTATACTTAAGCACCTAATGCCTATTACATAATGGCTTATTTTAAAGCTATTTTTAGGCAATACTGCTACGCTATCAATTAATGATAAAAAGCTCCATTACAGTTCCAAGCTCACACGATTCACGCATTGGTTGCACATATATATAGCTGCGTGCGATATTCGCCACCCTCCTAACATATGCCTCCGCCGTGAACTCCACTGCAAATACATATGTTACCACGCTTCCCGAATCGGTTGTGATGTTCCACAGGGTGCATGGCAGGTGCAATCGTCCCCGGATGTGTTCTCACTGTTGCAATTCACAGATCCCGGAGCTTAAGTGGCGTCCAACGATTTCTATTCCGCAAGAGCTGTTTCCTCGGCCGTTACCTGCGAGCTATCCGACGCTTCGGAAGCCCGAGCCTGCCTTCATTTCTCCGCCTCACTGGAGATTGGGTGGGTGGGCGGTGGGAGGGGCGGGGGGTCGACGGGAGGGAAGGGGAGGGTGTGGATACACAGCCAGAGAGAGTCACGGTGTGCACCAGCCAAGAGAGCGAATGTGACTTCCGGTGTCGGTGAATTCGATACTGTTACGCCACGTGGTTTCGCTCCGGACTGTGAAACTGAGGCCGGTGTTCCCTCACTTCTTCTCCTTCTCCCCCTTCTTAATCTTCCCCCCGCGACCAATACCCCGTTTTATGCTGCCTCGTCACTTCCATGACCTCTCTCCTGGACCATGAATTCTTATGCGCTCCTCCAAAGCCGCGAGTTTCTTTAGGGCAAACATCTTGGCCGCTTCAAATACTCGGTGCCTATAAAGATGCTTTTCCTTTAAGCGGGCAATCGGGGTCGTAGATTTGACCCCACACTTCTTCAATGCTTATTCTTGAGCCTGATTCTGCATCCATCGCTTTCAATTGTTTTTATTTGTTTGTCTATGCAGGCTGTTTTCTTTCAGTGAAGGAAATGGCTTATTATTATTTAAATGTTAAGAATTAAAAATAAGTTTCACTTTTGCATTGGGTCATTTCTGACCCCGCTACCCTTGCAACACGACCGATAAAGGATAATTTACTCGTTTGATTATGGTAAATAATCAGGGTAATAAATCGGGTGAATTTTTTTATTAATAATATTTTCAATGATATTTTTATGCAAAACATCCTAATAGCAAGTAATACGATCTCAATACCCGTATTTGTTTTGCAAAAAATAATTTTAGGTGCGCATGCGTGAAATACCAAACAAAATATCATTAAAGGAGGGAATGTGATTGATTCTGATCTAATGTTCCCATGTTTAATTGAAAAGTAAGCATCGATATTTTTGCATCATTTTTAATAGAGCTTGAGCAACGAAATAATATAAAGTAACGGTGTTCTCAGTGACCAGAATGATATAAAAAAATTTGGAGGCTAATTAAGACCCTTGACTAAATGAGTGACAAATAAAGGCTTTTTCTTATATAAGAGCAGGAAAAATAATCATGTCAGCAAATCGTAGCCGGGCATTATCGTGTGCAAATCCCATACAGAGCTCTCATGGTTCATCGGGTGGCTCAAGGATATGGCCCTTCGGAACTTTATAAAGGAAAATATCCAATAGACTCTACCAATTAACTTTCACTGGCACTGCACCGTGGGGTGGAACCATTATCAAAAATGAAAACCATAGCTATATTCATTCCCATTGAGATATTGAAGGTCTATTAGGAAAAAAAGATTATGGCTCCATGACAGATGGTAGCTCTCCAAATAAAAATGTACTTTCAACAATGCTAGTAAAATTTTCCTTTCCGGAAGCACCATTAGAAAGCAAATAAAAATTATTTTAGCGTGTTTAGTGCATACATAAGGCATATATACAAACTCGCAAAGCATTGGTTATTTTAGGAAATCACGTTTTCGTAACCGAGGAAGACCCGCAAGATAGAAAAGAGAAATATAGAAAATGATACAATGCACGATGATGAGAAATACCATCCAATAGGCAGCCAGTAAACCGGAGGAGGGGTCAGCAGCCCTTCTTCACATGAGTGAAGGATGAGACCGCGTGGGTAGCTACAGCGACATTACACTACAGGCGAGGTAATGTTTTTACCCAAACGGCTGTATACTACAGCCGTTTAAAACTGGTAACGTAACTATCCCGAGGAGTCCCTTATGATTTTTTTTACGTTTTACAATAAAAGGAGTAATGTCACCCTCTCGAGTAGAATATTCCGGAGGTAAACTTGTACCCCGTTTGGATCTCCGAGTGGGGACTGCTCGAGAGAGTAACTTAGTCAAGCGTGATAATCAGCTATTTAGAATTGGTACCTGCAACGTAAGGTCGCTTAGAAGCTGCGGACTTGCGGAAAAATAAATTACAGAAATGCGAAGTAGACGGTATCTGACGTAACTTTGTGGTTTTGGTTCATCATTTCAGATTTGATAAAATCAGTGGAAAAACCACGGGAATTTAGTTTTATTATCATAGGTAGTCTTGCGGAGAAAGGGCCTGGATGTTTTGGGTACCAGCGTAATTAAATACCTCAAAGCAGAGGACGGGAGCAGCAGATACCGTATTATTCACTGTTTCTACGGATGGAGACACAGGTTCGACAGGTAAGTAGCATGTGAGTGCAATGAGCTTTTCCTGAACAGAATGAAAGGATTATATTTAGGAAAGTCGAAGTGGATGGGAAATTAATAATTTTTGGATTCTGAAACACTCTTGTAGGAGGACACCAAGAAGGTAAGACGAAGCGGAACTATTTTGGCAAGAGACTGCAAGATTTCTGTGAGCAAAACGGTGATCACTCACACAAGTCTTGCAAAATATAACCAACAAAGAATATACACAAGGAAAATGCTATGAGACAGAAGGTTCCCAATTGATTATATTTTATTGAAACTGCGATCTTAAAATAAAGGAAAATACTGCAAGAGTAACCCTAGTGCATATTAAGATATTTCACTCATTTTGGCCACGAAAATAGTCAACTAAAGTTTTAATAAATGAAAAACCCAATGAAAAATCACTGAATGATGGAAATGCTGAAAGAAACTGAACCTTAGGAAGTACTCTATAATGAATCGTTTAAGTAATATAAACGAAATTGGAGAGCATTCAAAAATGCAGGATTAATCGAAGAGAGATGGCAGGACATCATAAAAAGAAACTATTAAAGCAGCAAAAGAGAAACCGGGAAGACGAAAGACTAATAAGCAGAAGACATGGATTAAGCAGGAAGTACTTACCGAATTGAAGAAAAAATATTGAAATTCGAGGAAAGAAGGACAACGGCTGAATAAATGGAGGAATGTGATTAGAAGTACAGCAAGAAGAACCAGGAAAGAATGGAGCTTGAAGACCAAGTGCAATGCAAACTCTCTCCGCGAAAGTTTGAAGGTGCTTCTAGAACAGTAAGAAGTCACTTTCAACAGGGTTCCAATAAAGTTAATGTAATCCGGAGTGAATGAAATGAAATTCTCACAGAAAATAATAACGAAGAAATGAAAAAAGAAAATGAAAAGCATTCTTTATACTAAGATCAGAATCTATGCCGAAGTAAAGGACTTAAGAGAGTTACACCGCATCTTAGGATGGCGCGTCATTACGGCAAGTGTGCGCCAGAAATTGATGAAATTCCCTCAGCAGGAGTTGGGACCCTAAATTAATATTATTATTAAGGTAATCCACCAGTTTAGGTATGTTTAACTGGAAGTGAGAAATCCTCAAAGACTCTTGCATGCGCGGGGCCCTATCTACCTATAATATACCTTTCTTCATCCCGTCCCGTCTGACGTCCTATCTTTCTTCATCCCGTCTATAAAACATAGTCTCTTTCTCCCCCTGCACCCCTTACCCAACATCCTTCCCTCTATAACAGCTTAAGCAACTCTCCGCCCCTCATTACCCCTTACTACCACCTACTTTGCCTCCTAATCACATTCAGATGTTACATTTCCTCCCCCACCATGCCAAGTACTTCGTCGTTTGTCTTCCATTCCGTACACCTTCCTTTCTTCATCCTCCTACGCACCTACATCTCGGACGCCTGCAGCCTATTCTCGTATTCTTTTCTAAGAGTCCACGTTTATGTCCCATACAACGCTACACTCCAAATCAAGATCTTCAACACCAGCCTCTTCTTACTATCCTTACAAACTACATGAATTCAATCAAGACATTTATTCTTTTGAGCAAATTTCAATGGGCTTTTAAAAGCATTACTCTAATAATTATAAAGCACCCTAATAAGAAAGAGCAGAGAGATGAGAGGACTTTTGAATATTTAGTCGTACTACGGCAAGCATAAAAAAATGTGACCAGAGTAAACTACAGGAGGATGGAACAGAAAATGGAAGAATTCATAGATGAAGACCAATTTGGTTTCAGGAAAAAAGGGGGTGAGGAGAAAGTCGAGCCCTGAGGCATATAATTGAGAAGAGGAGACAAAATGAGAAGCCAATATAGGTTTCCTTCATGGACCTTGAGAAAGAATTTAACATTGTGGATTGGAACAGAAGGTTCACCGTATTGAAGAGCATTGAATTGTCATACAATGACAGAAGAGTAGCATGCCGGCTGTATGAAGATAAGCTGGCAGTGACTAAATATGGCAGCAATGAGGGTGAAGTTAAAGTGAGGGGAGGAATACGACAAGTGTGCGCTTTGTCACCCGTGGTCTTGAATACTTACATTAAGGTAGTTGGAGCGATTTTCGTCTTTGCACAGATCTGCATGAAACTTTGCATACCTGTTCTCACCTGTTCTCTCAAGTGATATCTGTAGATTAAAATGAAAAAAATGCATCATACCAATTCGGTTTTTTTGGCCACTCAATGCTATTTTATCACGGAGCCTTATAGCACATGACATATATTTCATAACCATTCGATTACATGTGTTCAGATTTTTTCTAAACGTAAAATAAAACATTTATTTTTGTTATAATTGTTGCTAGCAAATATCAAGGTTTCACGCTGAGTCTGAGTGTAATTTCTTCAAAATTTTGAATATAGCGCCAAAACATCAAAATCATTACATGCTTTAAATAAGGAAAATATGTTAAAATATAATTCTTACATGATTTCCATTACTGCCTGTACGGTGCGTTCCAACGCATAAACAGATGCACTTCTAAGAAATGTGGCCCAATAATTTTTTTTTTGCTTACTTAAAAAAATTATTAAAATGTGCACTCAAAGACCCACGATTATCTGCTCCAGCCACTTTAAAAACGGAATAAATTAATACAATAAATATAAAAAACAGGAAAATACATGCATGGAGAAAAAATTAGCATGCTACGCATTGCTGATGACAAAATAATTCTGGTAGAGAAGAAAGATCTGACGAGGATGATGAAATTATTCTTCTTCCTTCTATATAGCACGCAAATTGCCAGTTGTTCTTTCTTCCCTTCGACTTTCACTCTAGTTCGACGTTAAGATTATCACACCTATCTTTTATTGGTCTTCCAATACTTCTTTTTCCCCAACGGAAACTTACCACGAGCTACTTTTGGTATTATTTATTCGCCCTAGCGATTTAAGTATTCATATCACTTGTGCTTTCTTTTTAAGGTTCACTCGTTAATATTTTCTACTTAGCCAATTTTTCTTACATTACCGTATCGCTCTGTGTCCAGTATTGTTTTACCCGTGATTTTACGAAGTACTATCCCCTCATCAGTCTCCAGTAGTCCTTGCTGTGTCCGGCCAAATATCCGCCATGTGGTCTGGAGGTCGTCATCGTTTTCTGCCACAAGTACAGTGTCATCGGCATAGCATATGGATTGTGGTAATGCGGTTTCCCGTCTTGTAGCTATTAAGATTATATACCTGGTATATCTCGTCCATGGCGGGCTTAATGAGTCATCCTGCCGGATTCCTCTTTCTATTAGTATTATGCCGGTTAGCTCTCCATCAACTTTGGTTAGTACTTTATTGGCAATGAATATATTTTCTATAACCTCATTCATGTTATGTGGAAATTGCCCCTTGTAAAGTAGGTGTTAAACATCACTCAACTGAACCCGTTCAAATGCCTTTTCTATATATATATAAAACACATATATTCTGGTTTATTATATTCGATACATTTTTCAGCAATCTGCCTTATAATGAAAACTGCATCTGTACAACATCTTCCTGGTCTAAACCCTTACCGCTCATCTGAAGGAGCTTATTATACTGTTCATAATATGTTTTATGATTTTGGTCGTTATTTTAAGGGATTTGCTGAGTAAGTTTATACCTCTCTAGTTTTCTGGTATGTTCTTGTCCCTCTTCTTAAATATAAGAATGGTGACGCTCGTTCTCCATGTATCCGGTAATCTACAGTGGGCGAGAATTTTACTAATTAGTTCAGTTAATAATTGTAGGGTAAGAGGCTCTCCTCCATATTTGAGAAGTTCGCTCGGGATGTTGTCAGGTCCTGGACTTTGCCTGTTCTTCAGTTGTTGGAGCGCCGGTAGAATGCACTACGTCCATGATGATTATTTTTCTGCTATCATTAATATTACAAATTGGTGCGTCATTCCTCTCAGTAATGATATGTCTCTACTTTAAGGTAGGGTTCCCATTTCCCTTTAGTTACATGGGTTCTATTAGTTCATTGAGTTCTTGTCTATGCGTTAGTCTAATCAGTCGCAAAATTAATTTTGAAGACCGAAGAAGCCACTTTCCATTCTTTTGGGGAGACAGTTTCTCAAAAATTATTTTTAAATTGCCAGACCAGTGTTTTTGTTTCATTACGAATATCTTGTTGTCGTTCATAGGATTCTGGAGTCTTCAGTGCACGACATTTGTGATATGCTCTCCTTTTTCCTTCGCATTTCTTTTTAACATTTTTACAAAACCAAGTCGTTAAACTGATTTGGATGATAAAATTTATGGGCAAATGTGACGAAATTATCTAGTATCCAGTGACGACCGAAGGTATCAGTTTATTCTTTTGCAGGAAAAATAAACCAGTTACAGTTTACACGGACGCAGATTGGGCAAATTACCAGAAGGACAGAAAGAGTATCAGTGGTTATTTAATTTTTCCAGCAAGTTCTCCAATTATGTGGCAGAGTAAGAAACAAAGAGTGACAGCTACCTCAACAGTGGAAACAGAGTACATAGCCACGTATGAAACTGTTAAAGTAGTGTTATGGTAAAGACAATTTTTGATTGAATTAAACCAGGGGAAGTATGTGTCTTCACCGATAAGAATCCTAGTGGACAATTTAGGAGCAATGCGTGTTGCAAAGAATAAAATCCTGTCTGACCGCACGAGACATAGGTATAGACGTGAAGTTTCATGCAATCAGAGAAATTGTACAATCTGGTATGATAGATTTTCAATATGCTGAATCTGAGAATAACCTTGCTGATAAATAAAAAGGAAAACTTTGTTATATTCCACCAATTTATTTTCCGGTACTTCGTAGTAAAGTACCGTAAATTAAATTGGTGGAGTAAAAGTACCGGAAAATAAATTGGTGGAATATAAAAAAGTTTTCCTTTTCATTTATGAAATGAACTTCCACAAGGTTGAGCCTGAGAAGATGGAGATAACCTTGCTGATATTTTTACCAAACCTAAGACAGAAGAAATTGTCAAATTGTTTGGTATTAATTGATCATTGTGATGTATTGATAACTGGATAGGGTTATGTTTCATTAATTGGTAATTGATTACTCAGGAGTAGTATTTGTGTTGTTTTAATTCATTCATATGCGTAACACTTTAATTTACCTATTGTCCATCAAGGGGAAGTGTTAAATAAGCTGGTTGGTAGTGCCGGCCAATAGAAGAGAGATTGGCAGCATGTTTTTCTTTAGTGTGATAAGTCTACGGAACCTAGCAGTTGTATTCACTCAAGTGTAGAGCTACGGCTTCATTGGCGTAATGATTGTAAACTGAACAGAAGAAATAAACGTGTAAAATGTAGACTTATAATAATAAGTCCATATAAACATTGAAAGGAATACAACAGGGAATACAGCAATAGAATACATTTTTCAATCACTCCAAAACTAATCATATGGTACGCATTTACGCATACGGGTACGAAGATATAGACCATGGGGAATAAATTCGCTAAGAAAAAATCATTAGACTTGACCAGAATTCTAACCTGGATCTCCCATTTGCCGGTCAAAGGTGTTAGCCAATCACACCACCGAAATATCATAAATCAAGGGGAATTTTAGCGGGAGTTTTCAGCATGAGAGTTTCGGGGAGATCCGGGTTCGATTTCTGGTTAAGTCAAATTATTTTTTCATTGCGAATTTATTGTCCTTGGTGTACATGGAATGACATTTTTGAGTAGGTATGCATTGGTAGAAATGGATTGAGTACGTATATACCACAGCAAAAATCAAACAAAACATTTGTAATAAAAAAAGCCAGATATACCTCGAGAAAGCAACCTTTCTATTTTGAATTTTCAAAATAATGTTTAAAAAAGCCCGATCATCACCATCAACTGCAGTCATCATTCTTTGCTTTGACGTCCTTTATAATTTTCCTGTTGTTTTCCATTCTAGGTCTTCCAAGAAGTTTGGTATGATGTTAATAATCCTTTGCCGTGATTTATACTTGCTATTAATCATCAAAGGTAAACATACTCGAAAAATTAGATAGAATGAAGGTAAGTAGCTCATTTCTCCAGGACCCTAAAACACATAACCACAACTAAAACGACTACCCTCTTCAGTCCTCGTGTAGCATATATGCAACATCGTGTTATTACTTTTTAGGACGCCTATTACGCCTCGGATTTTAATGCTGGCGGTTGTATTGTATTGTGTACCCACGGTGCGTTTCATTGTATTCGTGTTTTTGTTTAAATCCTTTTTTTATATGCAACAAACATCTTATTTATACCAAAAAACATCCCTTTTAATCGGCCATACAAAAATGTCCGGAGACATGGAGTGGCAGTCTGAAGAGGCTAAACCGCATTCATGTCTATTATTATTAATTTTTTACCATCTCTGAAGACAGATTGGCACAAGAGATTGAGAAGCGAGGTAAGTATAGGAGATGTGATATTTTATGACAAATTATTTTTTCCAAATATACAACGCATGTTAAACTACATTCGCGACACTATCTCCCTATTTCATCCCTAGATTCCGGAAACAGTGGTACTTAAGGCGTCCACGACATCAGTTACGCAGCCTCCATGTTAGCAATACGTACTCCTATAGCAGGTTGTCCACCACCATAGTGAAAAAGGTGAACGTGACAGCTGAGTTGGGTCTGCCATAGAGCCAACCACATATAAATATAAATCTGCATACTACCCTGCGAGCCGCCGCAAGGGTGTGTGACAGAAGATGTGCCATTGAAAGGGGAGGGAATTGGGAAAACGAAACGAAGTGGTAAAGGACGAAAAGTGAGAAGCGTCTTGGTGGATTAGTGTTTTACTCTAATTTTGCTTTACTCATTAATGCGCATAAGTGCGCTGGAAGAAGGAATTATTGAGCCTCAACGTTTGGCATGGTGCTTTCGTTATTTTTCTGCTTCTGCCAGCTCTAGAGATGTAATGCTGGGTAATCCTCGGCGCCACATTGACATTTGCGTCATCTGAATGTTTCAAGTGATCTTAGCCCAGCCTGCAGCATTATGGCAATTTTCACGTATTTGACTGTGTTTGCTGCATTTTCTTTTACATCCTCGTCTTTTGAGATAGGGCGTTGGTGTGATTTCGTTTTAAGGAATGTAACCCTAGCAGGGCGCCAAAAGGGGATGCTAGGTCACCGGCCATGAAAAAGTGGGAAGAGAAAAAAGAATCGGGGAGCATTGAGAGCATAAAAGAAAGGTCTTTGCTAATGCATTAGTGTTTCACGCTGTTTGTGCTTCAGTCCTGTTTAGTGCATGGGAAAAAATAATTCTCGCACCCAACCGTTCGATCTTCTTGTCTCACTTTTCACGACGCTTTTTTCCCTCTCGCAAATATAGTAATACGTTAGAATTTGGTACTTGTGTCAGCCTCAAATATTTGCGAATTAAATTTATCTGATAACGTAACCGTAAACTCTTAATGCTTTTATTGGTGTTCTGAAAGAAGTAGGAAGAAGAGGTGGAACTTGGGTGCTATGAAAAGGACGAAAAGGAAGGAACTAGTGGACATAAACATATATGAAGCAAAGAAAATGGGGACAATTTAATTCTCCCATCATTAAAAACATTGCAAGATTCCTGCAGTCATGAACCAACGATTTTACTCCAAAAGATTTGCAATTACGTTTTTCGCCAGGACGAGTTCTTACATGAACGCATTTTCTAGTGCTTGCTAAATTCATGTATTAAATCATAAGTACTGGGTCCCAGATGATAGATCCACAAAAGTATCTCCAAATATGAAACTTCACCCAAAAGGCGTGCAAGCATCTACCTCTTCCAACTTCGTTGGTGTAGAAATCAGATTTCTCCTGAAGCAAGTGTTTACATCTATTTTTTGATACATTTGAACTCACACTTTCTACTCCAAGATATGGGATTAACTAAGCCTGATAAAACTGTTGCTTCGTCAATTTCAGTACTTATGTCTCGGTTTATAATTGTTTCATCTACAAGTTACCCTATGCTACCAGTTCTCTAACAAATTATACTAAGCACCAATCTACTGAGGTCCAAATAAAAAGCTATATTTACACAACTATGGCTACTAATGCTTGAAACGTGAATGATTGGGCATCATTATTACTATATCGTATCCATGACTAGATGGCATGCCTAAAATATTTGTTTCAGGAAGTCGTGTAAACAAATATATCCACTGACATTGCTGGAGGTCAAAAGAAAAAAAAAATCTAAAATAAAGGAAAAAAATATCAAACACATTACAGTTAAATACTTTCACATAGAATTCTGTAATTTTGAAGCTTGCCAAGATTAAATTCTTTTTTATATAAGCGGCCTTAAAAGAGAAGTTCTTAAAGGTTGACAGTTGCAAAGTATAGGTCTTAAAAAACAGTATAATACATGATAAAACTACTCTAAATATAAATTTCATTCTTTTAAGATGAAAAAACAGGAAGATAGAGATACTCATTTTGTTACAGAGATTATGAAGATTCGCTGCAAATTGAACGGCCGGCCTAGCGGGGGCGGTTCAGAGGAGTGTGACATTTTGTGCTCGCAAGAGGACAAGGGAGAAGATTGCGGGAGCAGAGACTGCGCCACTGAAGATGCAGAAAAAAAATAACTCTCAAGTATTCCTGCGAAGACCTTGGGCAGGATGAGTTTATATTCTTCCCTCACTGCAGCCGCATAATAAATATTTTTTTATTGAAAGATTGTTCTCTGTGGAGGTTATGGAATCTCATAATGGATGAATACTAAAATCACGAACGTTCAAGAACAAATTGGAAGAAAAAGCTGCCCAGGAAAAAAAGTAACTTGGGCAGAACATTAGAACAAAAGGAGAAGGCATGGTTTAGGGAAAACGATGAACTCCAGTTAACCAATCTGAGGAGAGAAATACATGAATGTTTTATAAAAGAGTTTTCCCGTGTATAAGCTAGCTTCCAAGAAATAATCGAATTTGAAATCATTTTTAAGAACGTTGGAAAACGTTTCACAGTGAGCAACATACAGTCAATGCTAAAAATATTTAGCGAGAGGTACATCTATGCTAGCAACGATGCCGTGGCCGTAGCTTCCGCCCCGGATGACAACTCTACATCTTCCTAACACCTTGCAAGCCACCTCCAGGGTATGTGGTACGGGGTGATTCCACACTTGTCACGCAACACTCGTCCCAGTTCAAGGTCAAACCCCGCACGCTTTCCTGGACATTAAGCGCAAGCCAAAAGCAGTCAGGAGAACAATGCACAGTCAAACCAGAAACCAGGAGAGTGCCACGTTGGCTTACATGCCAATATGCAGTACCAGGGCCAAGATACTACCACTGATTAGTTCTACCAATAACACTAATTCATCATGCTACGAGATAAAAATTCATGCAGAAAACAAAATCGTGCGAGATATCCAAAGCGGAGAACTACCGCTTTGAATAACTATTTCTACCGGATAAATATGTAAATTTCAACACAATTACCACAGACGTTTTTCTTACCATTTATTTTCCTCCAAATGCCTATACATATTTTACCATGTTTTGATAAATGGACTAAGAAATGCACTTACTAGGCTGTAACTGAAATAAAAAGTAACATTTTTCACTCGAAAGGAATTTTAAATTTAAAAGGAAAATGGAATTAATCTGAAAATACGGCAGTAACAGAGAAAGAGATGCTGCATAGAACAGATAATCCAAGTTATTAAAAAAAAATTAAGCAAGGAAAATTTTGTGTTATACCTGATCATTAATCTTGCTATCACAGGAAGAACAGCAATTCCATAAATTTGGAGCAGCAATGACGAATCACAAATGTTTCCTAATAATCTGCACTCATAGACCGCACCGTGAATTTCACTGGCAACTGAAAAAGAGGATGATGCAATTTTCACGCAAGTCCTAATTCTTATTCAAAGTTCACCCGAAATTAAAACGAAGACAAAGTCAGCAAGAGATATGAAAAATAGCATTTTTATCTGTTTTATAACCAAAGGTACAATCATTAAATCAGCTTTGACGAAATTTCTGTGGAAATCGTATATTTAGCATGAGTGCTTACTTAGACGCTATGCATTGGGTGTTATCATTAGTTAAATATTAAAGTACATGGTATAGAAAGGTCATTATGAAGAGCACGGAAAAGTTGCAACTGAAAATCATGCAAGATTTCTTCAGTATACATATCTGAGAACGATGTAACCGGTACTCGCATATTCATTTATCTTCTATTTAGAGAAAATGCTAGTGCGCGATACCTGATTTCCTAACACGAGGAGCTTCACAGTCCATCGAAATATTGTGGCTGCTACGGCCACCGTTAGCTATTTAACTAATCAATACATATAAATTTAAATCGTAACTTTAATCCTAAACGCTCCTGATTCAGTTTCTCGATCCAAATGAATCCGTTTCCGTTAAGTATGATGTATTTTGTTATGTTAAAAACTATTTTTGCTAATTTTGACATAGAAGTAGCAATATCATTTTAACCTTCGCTAATATTTTAGCAGAGAGAGAGAGACAGCATAGTAAATGCCTATGAAAAATGAGAACAATTCGCCTATTTTATTCAGAAATGGTGTTAAGCCAAGAGGCGCAGTGTTCCAGAGAAAATTCCAACTTTGTGTCAGGATTTCCAAGTTTCATTTTCCAATTCCAAGTTTCGGAAGAAAATTCCAATTTTGTGTCAATGTCCTCAAGTTGGTGCAAAATTTGCACCGTTATGTACACATTGTGTGAACAATTTTGAATATATTGTTTATCTTTTTCTAATTTTTTCGGTAGTCAGTTGCTTCTCCAGCGCATAAAAATCAAGCCCGAATCAGAAGCAAAAGGCCGTGGTAGTATAACAATTTGAAGGGGCAAATAAGTTTTAAGCTCTCGTAAATTTTAATGTAGCGTTGTATGGGGCAGAAACATGGACTCTGGGAAAAGAACACAAGAATAGGCAGCAGGCGTTCGAAATGAATGTGGAGGAGGATGGAGCAGGTGCGGTGGACAAAAAGGAAGACAAATGAGGAAGTACATACTTGGTATGGTTTATGAGGAAAAGAAACTTGTGGATGCTGCTAAGGAGGTAAAGTAGGAGGTTGGAAGAGGTACCTAATTAGAGGTTGATTAAGACCGTGATAGAGGGGAGAATGTGGGGAAAGCGGGGAAGGGGAAGAAAGAGAATAGGTATTACGGACGGGTTAAAGAAGGGTAGGACGTACGCTGCGATGAAGATAGAAATATTATAGGTCCCTGGGACCCTGCACTGAGGATTTTAACTCAGTTCCATGTAAACCTACTTTAACTAGTTGAATACTTCGATAAAGAATATAAAAATAAAATTTACACCGAAAGAAAAATTGGGCAAAGGAATACGGCAACGGTGTGCTTTGCAACCGGTTCTTCAATGCTTCTATGAAAAAGGAATAAACGAATTACAGGAAAAGTTAGAATTGGGAATAAAAAGTACGGAGGAAAAAATCAGCATGCTACACTTCGCTGATGACATAGCAAACCTGACACAGAAGAAAGAAGATCTAACGACAACGCTGTACTGTGTCGACAAAACTATAAAGAAATGCAACTTGAAGACTGATATAATGAATACCAAAAATCATGGTTTGAGGAAGAAATCAAAATGGCGACCCTCAAACATGGACGGCAAAAGCTTAGGAAATTGGAGGAGTGTTTAGATCAGGCAAGTAGGATCACCAGTTATGGAAGCAGAAAGAACGATATTGCGAGCAGAATAGCACAAGCAAAGAAGGCATTCTACCAGAAGAAGGGTCTACTGGCAGCCAGCAAAACCAACTTGGAAATAACAACTAAATAAAAACATAAGGGGCATACTCCCATTGGTAGTGAAACCTGGATTGTATCAGAATTGGAGCAATGGCGATAGGAACCAATATGGTGTTATCGAAGAGCCATGATAATTGAATGGATGGAGAGAATCACTAATGATGAAGTCCATGGATGAGTTCGGCATAAACGTTGTGTGATGATAAATCTGAGAATAAGAATAGAAATTTACTGGACACATTTTGTAAAATAGCAGCCCCTTAAATAAATAAAGGAAGGAGATGTAAATGGATTGATTTACCGAAAAAAAAAACAAAGATGAAGTACAAATTAGAAGGACGTGAAAGATATTAAGTAGGAACCAAACGGTATTCTGAAAGGCGGGAGTTGATTACGAGTTGAGCGGAGAGCTGCACCAAATCAATCTTCGATTGATGACTGCTGTGTAAAATGAAACTTACTAAAAGGGTCGCTCTTCAAATCGCATAATTTTTAGCTTGGACCCTCCAAATGCCTCTACATTCAAGTATTCTACCAGCTGATTGGTAGGTTCTTGGACAGTCCCCATTTATAGCAGGGCAATTAACGTTCCAAAATATCAGAGCTACCACGTTTGTGATGCGTCCGAAGTTTTGGCCAATGGCAATCACACTCCCTCGATTCTTAAATTCAGTCAACATTCTAGCGATCACCTTTATACATGGACACATCAGCTTGCGGACGCAAAACCTCGACCCGGGTGGTCCTTTAGGAAATGGCGGCTCTCCTGAGCAAACTCACGGGCTCATGAGTCGCTCCCCGGGCCCTTGATTGATACTCACGCCCCCAGAGAAAGCGAGCGATGAGCCGAGGCACGGCTGCAGTCGCTTGGGAATCACATGGGAAAGCCACATTGTTCAAACAGCTTCACGATATATCGTGTAGGAAGAAATCGGGGGTGAGCAATTTATCTGATTATCGATTCTCGAGAAGTTCATAATTTTCGTTTTGGCTGATTATTGCGCCTAAAACGATTTGCGATTTCTTCACTCATTTCTCATAGAAAGCGAATCTCATAAAATAACAATAATCAACTCGATCTTTTTTTCATCTTAAATGATCGCAAGCCTTGAATGAAGGCCTTTGGCTTCATTGCTGATTATAATGCCAAGTGAAAGGTCTGTTCAACGACAAAATGATCTTTTGTTCCCTAAATGCACCTCTGTCAAAGTACGTTGAAATATTGAACACTGCCGCCTTAACCTTTTATGTTACCGTCAAGTAAGTGTCTCATTTCACTATTATAACTTCTGGAATACCCAGTAAATTACTGATTGAGCTTTCGCCTATCATATTTAGTGCTACAAGGTCAAAATCTTATTTCTCCTACTCCCTATTTCTCATGTACTGTATTGCGCAAGCACGCCACATTACTTCCATTTCTTAATTCCTCATTGAACGAGCTATAATGGCCAGAGTTGATAAACATATTAACTAGATTACTTCGAGCAAAGGCAGTAAAATAGGAATTACAGCAAAGCTATTTATGAGAGAAGACCTCGGTTTCGCAGCTAAAAAACATATTCAGGTTGCATGGCATGCGGAAGAAGATACTTTCGTGCAACGAAATCATTGTCGTCCTCAATTACATTAATAGTGTTACTTGTAGTTTTCAACCTGACGCTCTTTCCGAGTAAGGAATATATCAATTTTTGACATAGTATGCGGGCTGGTATGGTGCTTGTTTTTAGTTTTCCACTTAGATTATTTAGTTTATTTTCACGACTAATTCCGATTGGTTGCACATCACTTACAAGTCTTCTTGAAAATAGACTTTAAATGATGTACATACAACCATCGGAAATTGTAAAATCAAATTATCCAAGTAAGAAACTGCTCAGCTTCTTTACAAATCTTTACAGCTGATTGTTGAAGGCTTTACTTTGCGGAGTTGTTCCGTGATAAAAACGAAACAAATAGTAATGCTCACACTTCATTTTGCGGAACCGACCGGTATCAGCGTATAAATGTCATTCAATTCTTGAAAATGTAGTTTATATGCTGAAACCGGTCGGTACCTCAAAATAAAGTTTTGAGTATCACTATTTGTTTCGTTTCCATGCAATATCTTCGTTCATAATTTCTGTCATAACTCCTGAACAAGGCTTTATCGATTGCTTCCTATAGCATTGTGGAAACTAATCACTTTGTACTCTTCCACTCCAGTAGTTTATTTCCGATAGATTTCAACGCCTAAGCGTCATTTTCATTCGATCATTCTTCATTTAATCAGGAATAAATAGCATAAGTGGAAGAGTACGAAGTGATTAATTTTCACCATGCTAAACGTAGCAAAATTCCACGAAGTGTCGCCGGCCTCCATCAGTTTAATCCTCGCTCCTGATTTTTTAACGTACTCTAGTGATTTCATTTCTCATCTCGCTCGGGTACGGAGAATGTAAACGACATCTAGGGATACAGCCCCAGCTCCCAGGCCCTCGCTGCTGGGAAAGCCGAATGCCGTGAGCCGAGGCTACGAGAGCGAGCAGTCTCTCCGTGGCGGCATGACGTGCGGGATGGGAGTCCGTGAGTGGAAGTGCATTGCACCGGTAATGCTTGAGCGGTCGCGCCTCCTCCAAAACGCCTTCCCTCCCTCCCTTTCCCCACCCTCCACTCCATCCCACCCACCCCTCCTCCTCCCACACCCGCACGCCGCCTCAGCCCGGGAGGCGGGCCGTTAGGCATTCCGCGGTCCAAATTTCGCCCGATTCCTCGACCTCATCCTGGGCCGTCGTGCCGCACGCCTTGCCCACCACCCCCCGTGCGCCCCCGTCTACATTCCACATGTGCACAATCGCCCCGGGAGGGACCGCAGAGGGGACGACGCACGGCCAACGAGGATTCGGCCGCCAGAGGCCATCGGCAAGCGACACACGGGGAAAAGAGTGATGAGGAGAGAAACGGAGATGAGAACGGAGATGTGGCGAAGAAGGCGCAGCTGTCACCAAACCGGAGATTGGCCCGCTCTCCAGTCCATTCCCTTTTCGGGTAATAGCTTTAACCCCTCATAATTGCATGCGTTTGGTGGATTGGTTTAGGGCGGACGCTGCAGTACTCGCTTCCCATCCGGTGGTCCAGGGTTTGGATACCAGTGGTGGCGGAGTTTTTGCAGGGAAAACCCAATCCCTGGAGTGTACCCCGTAGGCCGATCCATGTCCAAACTGAGGGGAACAGGGAAACCGTCCCACTTTTGGGGTAATGTTATTCAAAACATGGACAAAAAGACAGGGCAACATTTGTGTCACTGAAAATTTAATTAATCCATTTCACCGCACTGTAATGCTTAACAAATCATTTTTTATAAACACATGCAGTTTGTGGAATAAAATATCAGGTAATATTTAAAATGTAAAATCGATAAATTCGTTTAAACACTAAAAATAGAACACATAATTACATATGAAAATTCTAAATAGTTGTTAAATCAAAAAAGTTTGAAAAAATACCAATTATAGTGGCACAACTATGCATATAAAGGTAATCTACCGGTTAAGTTTTAATGGAAGAGAGTAAAAATCCTCCACATTTTTACATGGGCAGAATCCTATCTTCCTTTAATGTTCCTTTCTTCATCTCAGCAGACGTCCTACCCTTATTTATCCCATCAATGAAACCTATTCCTATTCTCTTTCTCCCCTTCCCCGCTTGCCCAACATCCTCCCTTCCCTCAAGGTCTTAAGCAACCCTTCGCCCCTCATTACCTCTTCCAACCACTTGCTTTGCCTCCTTCTAATCTCATCCAGGAGTTTCATTTCCTCACCCATCATACAAAACACTTCCTCGATTGTCTTCCTGTCCGTCCACCGCACCTTCTCTATCCTCATTCACAACCACGTCTTGAATTCATGCGGTCTATTCCCGTCTTCTTTTCTCAGAGTCCACGTTTCTGCCCACCAACGCTACATTCCATATTAAACTCTTCACCAGCACCTTCTTTATACCCTTAACCATGGTCACCGTCATCAGCCCCTTCTTCAAGGAGCAAGCAGATCCCCTCATCGATATGAAATTTTCGCCTCGATGATACAGTACGATTTTTAATGTACCTATATAAATGACCTTATGCATCTATGATATACAGTTTAAATTCCAGTTTCAATTAAGTGTAAAATTTAGAGGCTTGTGGGAGGAGAGTAATCAAAAACTTTGAATTTGAGGGTAAGCAATTGCCCCAGCTCACCACATCTGATAAATCCACGTACTCAGGTATGCAACCTGCGTTCATTACATTATGATCCAATTAGAATCAAATCACAATCATACACCTTTGGGCACTTTAGAGAAGAGGTAGGTTGGTAGGTTATTTGGGGTGGCGATCGACAACTGAGGTCATTTGTGACACTAAGGAAAGGTGGTTTGGCGGTGAGGGGTGATAGGGGATTGGGTGGCGAGAAATCCAGCTTCGGTGTTAGCCTGCATTCAACGAAAGGCGCCAAAGGGAAAACAATTTAATGTGCCATCCGATAGACGGAGTGCAGTACAAGAAGTGCTCTCCACAAGACACTCAAGTAGTATACGGGATTCTACTAAAAAAATCTTCTCCACCTCCGGCTTTTGCAACCGGGCCCTCGGGATGGAAAGCCAGTACTCTAGCCACCACGCTAACCCGTCCTCTCAGAAAATTAACAATAGATTTGGGGAAAAAAATTGCAGTCTTTCTCAAATGCGAGAGTGCTAGCAATAATGGAATCCAAACTTTCAAATTTAAATTTACAGCCTTTCCATTCTTGATCCAAGAAGGGATCGTTCGAAAGGGAATAGAGAGTCCGGGAAATGCGGCGTAGGAAATGATAAGAGCAGAAAAAATGCGCAGGAGAGGATGTTACAGAGCGAGTGAGCGCTCACTGATCGAAGTCCCCCTATTGACTCCGTGCTCTCCGATCAAAAGAAGATATTTTTCGGAGCAGCCAGCGGCGTTTGAGGACATTTCCACGGTGAGAAATTAGAAAACAGAAATAAACCACTCAGTTATACGATAATGAAACTAAGCAAACCTTTATTAAATTAATACGCAATGAATATAGAATAACTGAAGGCTTGCGCGACTCTTCAACATATCCACGTCGCTAATAAATACGTCCCCATTGATGAAAAAGACATAAAACTGTGAAAGAGGTTGGAGAAAAATTCCGCACACATATTCCTAAGCCTTCGGAAATTCTAAAAGTCCACCAATAATCTTTCCGCCATTGGAAGCGATGAGCTTGAAGCGTCCTCTTCTCGATAAGCACGTATGCAGGGGAATACCTCAACATGTTTCCTCCATGCCCAGAAAAACACCAGCAAAACCTTTGAAAGGCTAGAAAAGCGGAAAATGATTTTTAAAAAATTGTGACTGGGTGTTGTATTTGGAATGTCTATAAGAAGACACTTCAGCTTCCACTGTTTCACTATAACCAAATAAAACAGCCCAAAGATGGCCCTAGATGCACGTACGCTGATAATGCTCCCGCGAAATAATATACCTTCAAAGCTACCAGACGGGTATATAATATACAAAATACTATTTTGTTCAGCCTCATAATTGAAGTTGACCTGAAGCACGTTTGCAAAATAATATTGTTCGAAGCAGGATTATAATCAGTGCAAACTGGGATGTAAGTAGAGGGATATATCTTGTTATAATGGAGTTTACACGGGAATATTCGAGGCGGCAGAACGGATGTCACGAGCGTACGCGAGTTGGAGGCTCATGCTGCCCCTTAAATAATCAACATATTGCTTTGCGTCCCATTGCCTAGTGAAGAGCATGGCCGAGACATGGAATTCCCATTCTTTTGGGGTCAAGTGATTCTGATTCGAGTCCAAAATAAAGTGATTCCGATTCTCTCGATAAGTTTCGTTCATTCGTCCACCCTCCCACTTCTTTACTATTTTTGATCTCTAATGGAGGTAGTTTCTGCTATACCTTGTGTAGTTTTGATTGTCTTCATGGTGCAAGATTGTAATTGAGGTCCTGGAGTCCATCTATTACTCATATTTATTTTTCTATTCTTCTTTGCTGCCTTTTTTACGATCATCACATCACTTTTTGTAGTTATCCTAGAACCCTGAGGGATATTGTCCCCAGAGCATAAATACATTATGTATTATTATGATTATTACACTAAGTCTCATTATCCAAATTCCAATTAGTCCCATCATTATTTGCACAACAAGTGATTTATTCAATCCAACAGCCGGCATTATTTCACCGAATCTAACACAAGTATGGGGAGCACAAGGTAGAAATGTTTGCGATCATGCGTGCATTTCAATTCTCAGCTCTAATCGCATTCCCTCGCCGGCCAGCATGCCTGGAACGGCGCTCGTGCAACTTCTCCGCGGACCCTCGGCGGAGAGGCGCGCTCGAGTTGTGTGGGAAACGTCGCGGGGCGCAACCCCGGCCCCGCCCGCGCCCAATTTCGCCCGGACGGGGGGCCTCATCCCCCGCCCCTCCCCCACTTTCCCACGCGGGCCCCGCCCACCATCACGCTCGCCCTTCTTAAAACAAAAGAAGGGGTGCCCTCCTCCCCTCGTGACCTCTTCAACCCACCTACCCCTCCCTGCCACCCCTCCTCCCTCATTCGGGACATCCACTCCGGCAATCCCTTTGCTTGCATGCTCACCTTCGCTCTCAACTGGGCGAGATCTTCTTCCCGATCGGTGCAGTCCTCATCCACGTTTGTATCAGCATCCGCACGCTTTGTTGAAAACTGCTACGAGCGAACCGATGATGTACCCACAGCTGATGGATGGACTTGGGTTTGGAGCCGCTAGAGTAGTGGTTCTCAAACTTTTTTGCTGAACAGGGAGTTTTCATTTCACCACAGTTGAGAACATCATTTCCCCTTCCCAATTTAATTTTAAAACAATAATTGAATTCCACAAATGAAAATAATGCGCATCTTTGAGAATCAATTTTCATCTGTAGAATTCAATAAACTTTGTTAAACGCCCCAGAGTAAATTAAAAGAAACTGCACTTTTAAAGTTTTCACATAATCTACAGTACGTCACATTTTGCTGAGCAGTGGCCTCGATTCCCCCCAAACTCCCCGTTAAATGCCCCCAGGGGAGGAATTCAACACTAGTTGAGAACCAATCCACTAGAGACTCAGGAGACCACTCGCCAGATTAAGATTACCTACTTGAAAATTTCAGATCATATGAGTTTCTGTGTAACACGTAGAAATATGATTAAAATTACGCACGACAACCCATGAACGAACACAAGCCTCAAAGTAAGAGAGAAAATCTACACAGAGCGAAATACTAATTCACTCCGTCTAGAAAAATTTTATTTTTCCGCATCTACATACTGCCCTGCGAGCCGGCGCAGGGATGTTTGACAGGGACCATGTTAAGTGAATGGTAAAAGGAAAAGGAAGTGGGTGAGGAGAGAGGTGAAGTACATACATGCAAACGGTGTTCCTAAGAGTCGCCCTCCGTTTTTTAATTAATGTAATGTAATTTTTGTAATTTAAAGGAGGAATCAGTTGGGCGGAGTGTATCTCCAATTTTATCGCCTTTACCTGTTCTAGAGATACAGTGTGGGATCGAAATAATATCCTCCGCGTCACACTGTAACTCGCCTGATCTGAATTTTTCCATTAATCTAAGCATAGCGAGTAGCCTCCGAGTCTCTAACGGTTCCCAATCTAATCCTTCCATCAGCTGTGTGACACTTTCTGCTCACCCGAAGCAGTTTTTAACGAAGCGTGCGACTCTCCTTCCTATTTTGTATTTTTCGTGAATCAAATCTTTCGAAAAATATTGGTTGTCTCCGTTCCATTTAACATTACGGCAAGTATAGACGCATTTTTCTCACGTCTTTATTAGCTGCCTCGGAGCAGCAAAGTGAGCCTATTTGTCATACTGCTATATTTCATGCAGTGTATCCCTCCGATTCTATCGCTTCTATCAGTTCTACAGGTATTGTACGGGGTCAAAATAATATCCCCCGCGGCATACTGAAACTCGCCTGACTTGAAAATTTTCAAGTAATATAAGTCTGGCGTTGTAGCCTCGGAGTGCCTTTTCTGAGTTTCTATTTTCAAGAAAAGTCTTTGCGTCCTTTGCCTCATCCAATTCCTTTCCCGTATCCCCAAGCTTATTCGTGGCAAGTGTTATAACACGCTTACCCCACACCCTTGTGGCGACTCGCAGGGGTGAATGTAGATGTGGCTCTTATGTGTTAAGAGAGCCTCGTCACAGCGTGCGAGCACCCATCAAGGCATTTGGCGATGTGCATTAGGACACTCCTTTGGTTGCGTATTCGCAGCCAAATGCTGAGTTGAGTGTAACGACAAATGTTTAACGGGAAGTAGGAATGGTGGAGGCAGCAGGTATCGGAAGCTCAAATTCCCCGGAAAGGGTAATACCTAGAGGGAAAAGGATCAGACGTGAGGTTTAGCCTCACGTGGTTGAAAACGTTTTTTGTACATTCTAGAAAGTCTTGAAATGAAATTGAACGAAAGAAAATATTATAATCAAAGATTGCAGGTTCTACTTTGTAGTAATTCATGTTAAAATGAAAGAAAACACTTAGTATTTCCACAAGATTTAATATGTTACTATTAAACTATGGGGAAATACTGTTTTCTTCCATTTGAAAGAAAATCATAATTTGCTTTATTCAGGTATAAGTATGCTTTTTTCAATTCGACCGAATTCTTCTACCCGAAGACGCGTCCTGAATGAGAGGGGGAAAGTTGTACATGAAAGAAGCAAACGTGATGGAACTCGATATTAAAATAAGGCAAATTAATAGATTTTGCGGAAACCAGAATAATAAAATCGTTTTTTTTTATGGATTTGAAGAGACAAAAGTTTAGCTTGGTGTTGTTTCAAAATTCAAGCAATGTTAAACCCAGATGTTTTAAGACCATTTTAAGGTGAACTGAAAAATATAATATTACAGTTGCATAAACAGTAAAATACCGAATGGAATGGGCTCGGAATAATAAAAAGTGATTGTGAAAAAGGGTTGACAGGTTTTTTGGTGGAACTGACAATGAAACCAGCAGCAATAAACATCAGAGGATGGAAGGGATGTTCGTAGGCTCACAGCGAACTTCTTCAATATACATATCTGACAGGTAAGCACACTACTAGTGTGAATGCGGAAGGAAAATTGACAGAAGCTTCCACTGTCACATATTGGTGGGGATGTAAGATAAAATGAAATATCCTTACGAGTATATCGATTAATTGATATCGTTTATAATCATAGTCAGTATTTGTAATTTAGAACTTGAAAGAGAAGAAATTCATAATCATTACGGGGAAGGATATCCTTACGAAAACAAAACCGATTTTGGCAAGTTTTATTCAATCAATAAGTTTTCTCCTGTAGTAGGCATGATAGTGAATGGTTCGTGGTTTCCAAGAATGAATTTTGAAAACGTGGAGAGGTTAGGTTATCGTCAACAGCTAAAGGAAGAATTAAAGAAGATGAAACAATTAAACGAAATAGATGAAAGAAAGGCATGCAATACAAATTCTAAGAAAGTTGCACGCGATGATGTGGATTAAGATTATTATCAAGTTAAAACAAGATAATGAAATAGATATGAAGTTTAACAACTTAAAAAAGACCCGTTAAGCGCGAAGATATTGCACGATTGACAGATGAAAGACATCGTGATTACTGTGCTGAACAAATGAACCAATGACAGTAAGATATGGATGAGTTTCGGAGTGATGGAAATACTGAGAACAAGTGAAAGGTTATAGGAAGTTTTACTCAAAAGGTAGTAAAGGATAGTATCGGTATAATAAGGGAGAAAAGCAGGGTGAAACCCTAAACTTTATATACGTGTTCATTAGTGATATTTATAGATAAAAGTGAAAAAATTGCATCATTCCGATTTGTTTTTTGACAGTTTAATGCATTTTTTAACTACTAGCCTGATGGCATATGGGATATATTTCTTAATAATTCGATTACATATTGACAGATTTTTTTAACGCGAAAAAATCCGTTTCTAATTATTATAATTGTTGCTAACAAATATCAAGGAGTCATGCCGAGTCCAATATATTAAAAAACATATTCCAATATACTTTCGTCTTAATTTGGAATACCGCGCCTAAAACTCTAGCCATGCAGCTGCTTTTTAATAATTATTATCTAGTAATTTTCCAGTGAGGGTAGGTTTGATAGGAAGTCAGTAAATATCTTCTGGATTTTTACAGCTGGAGGCCCCTATGGACCTATAATATTTCTTTCTTCATCTAAGTGTGATTTAATTACCGAAAAAAATATAAAATATAATTCTTATATCATTTCCATTACTGCCTGTATGGTTAGCTCCAACACCAACGCAGATGAAATAAAATGAAATGTGGCCCTATTATTTTTTTTTAATTTACTTAAAACATTATTAAAGTCTGCACTCAATGACCAACGACCCTCCAGCCACCTTTAGAGGGCTATGCCAAGTTGCCGAACAAAGTCCTTATCTGACTGTTATTGAATCTCTCCCCCCACGACATTCTGGATACCTCAGCGGGAATCGGGAGAACATATTCCAATGCACACTCACACCTTGAATACTACAAATGCGTATTTCTTTAAATAAACGAGCTGCTTTAGGCTCTACAGAGTGAAATGTATCTATAAAAAATGAGAATGACACTATAAAAATTTCACAAAAGATAAATGTATTGATCACTTTTATATTATTCATTTTTGTCATCCCTCAAGTATATGTATATTCATAAATATTATGTTATATGAGGCTTTCCTTCAAATCGTCCTCAAATTATTCCTCCACACTCCTTCATACTTGAATTCATAAAATTTGTTTTTTACCTTGGAATCTCCTGATTAATGAAATTAATACTTGGTTGTAATGAGCTGAATTTTATGTGAAAATTTCGGTCGCATTTGAATGATTTTCATTTATTGGGCACTAATCTGCCTCCACAGCAACTCCTCCGTCCCAGACATTTTAATGAAACTGAATACGGGAGTCCGAAAGCAGAAAAAATCGCTCGACCTATTTATGTAAGCCTCAGTGATACGTATCTGCGTGACGAAAAGTCTCATTTCTTCCATATCTGATTGCTATTGAACGCGGCAGGTTAAAATGGCTTCTCATCCTCTTATAGTAGCTTGACCAACATTCTCAAGTATTTGGTTGTCATGAGCTGAATATTAGGTGAACATTTCGGTCACATTTGACTGATTTTCATTTAAAGGACATATTGCATGCACAATTTTTACAATAACTTCCCTGAGAACGGTTTTCTTAGGAAATTCCTTGAGGCATCCGGGCTCCACCATGTAATAGCCATACATCTGACTAACCATGTCTGACGCCTCAAATATCGGATAGCTCTGGACCCACAAGCATCATATTATAACATTGCACCGATTCCGCGCACGCTCTCCTCTGCCCACACGCTCGAAGGTTGACTCCATGTATGAATAGCAACTTGCGCGCTAAAACAAGAGAGTCGGACCCTGCGACGGATTCCGCGAGCCTTGTGCACGGTGGTGGGCAGGGCATTGACGCCTCGCCCACAAGTGACGGCCGATGATCAATGGAGTTTACGCTTCGTGACGCCCTTAGCCGCATCGAAAAACAAACGCTGCGGCGGCAGCCCGCAATGTCTTCCCGCAGGCGACCTCTTCCGCGCTTCCCTTCCACCACGGGCACTCAGTCCACTCCATGATGCCTTGTTCGCAGGGACCAAAATTACCGAATCTCTTCAACGAGAAATACGTCGTGATCTCTTCTATATGCCTGCCAGGTCATAAATCATCAATAAACTTTCACTCTGAACGGCGAAACATTTGCTGCTTCCATAATCAATGCCCCCCGTGTTTGGCTAAGGAAAGTCTCTCTTTTCTACAATTTCAGGCGGCTTCAGCACTCCACGTATGTGCACGTTGAAATTCATCGGCGTTGTTATTAGCCAAATTTCAAAAGCTGCGTTCATCAAATTGGTTTCAGATGGGCAGGAGCATAAAATAAGGTGACAGAATGCAAAGTATATTTATGTAAATAGCATAACAGTGGAGGTTAATAGAGCTGTGAAAATGCTCTGAATGATTAAATTAATAGCAATACATTTCGACATAAAATTAGCGCGCAAATATTTTGCGGATTCAACTAGTATGATGTAATTAGTGCGTGTCAGTGAAAGCTCACCCCTTGCCACAAAACTTTAGGGCTTGTAGGGTAGTATATAGATGTAGATGAATCAGCGCTCGCATAGGGGTGGTGCTCAAGCGAACACAAAGGTTTGTATGGTGGTCGTGTCCCGACAATGCTGAAGGAAGTCCAGTGAAGGAAATCCAAGGAAGGAAGGCAACTTACAGTCTTACAAGTGAACTTACGCGGAAGAAATCCCAAACAATGCATAGAGCACCAAGGAATTGTAATGGTAAACATATTTCTCAGTCTCTCTCCGCGGTGGTTACTTCACATCTCGTTGGGAATCATTTCCTCACACTCGGCTACGAACATGAGAGACAACCGCTTTTGTTGCCACCGTGAGCCGCTTCACCCGTGACCTTATCTCTTCACGGATTACTAGTCGGACTCAATCTCGAGCCTCGGAGTTACATCCCCCGCTCGCCCTCTCCCCCTTCCCCACCTCCCTCCTCTTTCCTCCTGTTGAACCTGTCGCAGAGCGCTTACGGACGGATCGAGGGGGAGGCCGCGGGGCAGCCGGAAATTCTCGCTCAAGAAAAGAATTTTGTACTTGACGCCTGTTCTGGAAATACCTCGACACGGTTGAAGGTGATGCGAATGTCTTCAGAATAAATCCTTATTGCGTCAAGACACTCTCCCTCCTTGGTTTGACAAATCAGAGAGTACGAAGGCAATAATTTATTAGGGCCTATCCCATACTAAATCAAGTATCATTTTCTCAGTATTTACTTCAAATTTATCCGTTTTGTTCGATAACCAATTACTTACTATTCGAATTCAATGGAAAAACATTCATCTTCTCATTCCTCTCCGCCAAAATGAATTTGGAATGGCAAGGGGTCAATTTCTCATTAATGTATTCTAATAATAGCCTTGTCCAAATAAAATCACCATGTGCAATTGTGCATGGTTTCCGCGTCCACACTGGATAATATTATTTGACCTAAAAAAATATGCATATGATTGTTGGAGGTTAGGAATATAAGAAGCTCTCACGTCTTCTCCGTTGCTGTTTCTAAACTCACACTCTGAAATCTAAGTTCCTCGTATATTTCATGTTTATCTTCTAATGGATGGTAAGTGACTATCACGTTCAGACAACTCTACGTTCTCACGCACGTGGAGCGATGCGAGAGACACTGGCATCAACGTCAAATGTTTACTAGAGGATGCACAGGGTGCTGGGAGGTCATCGATATGAAGTGATGTGAATGAAACATCTGAAACACTTGAGCTAGATGAATCAGAACCGGTGCAGCTCTAAGCTGCGCAAATCAGCAAGACCTGGATACAAAGACACAAGAATTCGTCTTTTCCATGTCACAATTCACGACTAAAACTGAAGGAGAGCGAGCCAGTAATATGCCAGAAGTGATCATCATCACCATTGTTGTTTATTTCCATTTTCCTTTCTTAATTTCATATCCTGATACCTACTTCCTCTTCTGAACTTCGTGACTGATGAATTTCCGAATCCCGCCATGCACCCTTGCAGAGGCTTGTACGGAATATTATGACGATGTGGATTAATAGCCTCAATTACCAACGCTTGGATGCATCGAGCAAAGAATTGCGTTACCAGAGCCACAAACATATTCCTATTTTCATTTGTAATCGGTGGCATCGAAAGGGGGACGTTGGAGCGAGGTTTTAGCTAGACATAAATACATTCGTGCAGATTTTATACGGTATTGTAATACTCACTTTTCTGTTAAAGATGTATCGATTTATTTACGGCGCAGAGAGTACTGATAGTCATCTTGTCAGTGGTAGCGACTCGCCATCAATAAAGAGAACGCACAATTATCACGCAGCTTTACAAGCGAATACACACGCACGACCTGTAAATGCTATACTGCGCAATTGATAATTGAAAGTAAAAAAGTGAGACAGAGAAACATGGATCAGAACAAACCTGATGTAAGCGCATTCTTGGGTGCAGATCTAGTTCCCAATAGGCTCTCAGGACTTGGGTACCCTCCGAGTGCAAACGACCCCCACCATAGTTACCCCAACAGCTGTATCTATATGTTCGCTCGCAACAGCTTTTTGACAGAGCGCGCGTATTTCTCGCTTAATTTTTTCAGTCCGCTAATTAACGCAGCAAATCTGCGGCTTTGACGTTGGTTTGTGATAGCATTTGAAATCCAACAATGCTGTTTCTACGCTTGATTTTCCGTGTTTTCTGATTTTAGAAAATCATAGGGGCACACAACCATCAGGGATTTGCTTGATCTGCTTCTTTCGTTAACTGTGTTAACTGAAGTTTTGACAAACCATGAAGCACACGAATATTATTATTATTAAGGTAATCTGCCGGTTAAGATAGGCTTAAATGGAAGTGAGTAAATAACTTCAAATTATGGGCACGGCAATCTTGAAGGAATGCCAACAACGCTGCCTGATTTTTCACTGTATCTCCTTTGCTTCTGTTTCTAAATCTAGAAATGGTACTCGCACTTATCTATTATGGTGGTGCTTTACGTTCCGAAAAAGACATTTTAAAAATAATTCCAAGAAACGGTACGATATATGCGTATTCATGAGCACTCGTGTCTCTTCTCCGGACAAGGTTGTGTCACTTTTCACAAGATGCAATTGTTTGGTACTCCCCCCTGGGATTCATAATTTTATTACTCATTAATTTTACTAATGGGATATGGGCTGTTAGATCTCAAAACTACTAAATTATTTAAAAGCAGAAAGGATAGCAAGGGTAACGCAATAATGGCAGTTGGGGAGACGAACGACCGTGGATCATTTGCGTCTTTGAGGCAAGGTAAGTTGGTCGGTGATCGAAGGATAGATAAGTATATAAGGGTGCAGAATCGAAGGGTGGAGAAAAAATCTGGCGTCGGCATCAGGGTACGCGCTTTTGACTTGAAGTGCGCTCCACAAGACACTCAAGTACGGATCAGGATTTGACTGGTAAATCTCCACCGCCGCTGGGATCCGAACCTGGGCCCTTGGGTTGGGAAGCCGGTTCTACTCCAGTCACCAAACCGAAACCCCAGCAGTATCCGATAGATAAAAGCGTAGCTTCACTTGCCAGGTGGTCGTGCGATTTTTTTAAGGCCTCGAAGCGACTCACCACCCACGCCCGAAAGCTGTGGAGGCGCTGAACGGTCCGCTGAGTACGGGATACGGGAGAGTTGAACGCATCTATGAGAAGCGATGCGCGGATGGGAGGTTGGCAGCCGGGGAAGCGATCTCTCGCCACATATCAGTGCGAACGTCGGAGGGAGAAGTGGAAGCTGCACTGCCCCGCCACTCCGTGGCCCGGCTTCTAAGTGGGGATGCTGAATTATTCAATGAGGTTGATCCTCAGCGGCCGTCACCCGCTGATGGGGAACACACGAAAGCGCGGAATTCGAAATGGTAAAAATCACGCGCCTGGACAGGGGGTGCACACCCAGATTCCACGAATACGAGCTCAGTGCTTTAACCGACAATGACTGAAATACCTTATTGAGGAAGGCTTCCGCAGAGTGGTGTAGTAGGCGCAGCTAGTTTTTCGGGATGTCCTCCGCGTCAATCTTCGTGACGAAGTCACGAGCGGAGGACATCCCGAAAAACTAGTCAATGCTACCTGTTCCAACGTGAATTTCAGAGAGACCTTAAGGTAGTTTGAGAGAGATAACAACTTACGAAAGATTCCATGAATTGGGACTCATTATAAATGAAAAGGATTGAGGGCATTCAACGGGCTCAAGCCAATAAAAATGTCTCATCTTTATGATCATACCAAAATATCGGCCATTTATCGGAGTACTTTCCGAGGTATCTGCCAAAAAATAAAAGCCATTTCACTCGAGATATGACAGGACTGTGCGCTCCGAAGAAACAAATTTCAAAAATAAGAGAAGTTCTGATGAACATAACGAGTCAGAAATGTATCCGTGTGCAATTTGCATGTTTTCTCCATTATTTTTAATAATTCATTCAAAACTCACCGCAATACATGCAATAAAATTGCAAAAAAACTTCGGTTATGAAGGCAGCATACAGAATGATACAAATAAGTCAAGTCAAAGCCTCTAATATGTGTATTTTGTTCATTACTGAAATATTCTATCATAAAATCGTATTATTTTGCCTCACTAATATTGCTATGTTTACTTCGTGTGTATTAAATCTGCTTGCTTATATATGCTTAAATATTATAATAAAATTTAGACTAGAGAAACATCCCGCTCAAACTACCCTGGAGGGAAATCATGTTCATTTGAGGTACGTAAGATATATGCAATGAGGTACTCGTGTTCGTGCATATGGCGACACAGCGCACGAGGCCAATTTCACTTTCAAATATATGGGTCAGTTAATCTTAGACGACATTCAAACTGTACTTTTGGACCGAACTTCAACGAACGAAACCAGGTGAGGAAAGAGACTATTTGGAAATTCAGACTTAAAAAATCACTCGGATGCATTAAAAAAATCCCAGACCAGGCGAATGATGTAGCCCTGCATAGATTTCGCACAGAGTACGGGAAGAGCAGCCAGTCTCTATCCCCTATCGCATTCAGCCACAACCAATGACCATGATGATTTTTCCCTATCAAATTTGCAGGAAACATCCATCACCTCTCCGTTCGAGCAGTTTCTTCAGTCTCCGTTCGAGCAGCAGACCTATTTCAGTTGACAAAGAATCAAACTTTAAATTCAGCTACAAGTTCAATGCATCGGTGGCGGCGTAGTAAAATCCTCACCTGCTATTCCAAAGGTCGCGAGTTAGAGTCCCACCTGGGTGCATTTTTCACCTCCCAGGTCATGGTTATGTGTGCTCGTCCATTGTTGATTGTCAAATACCCCGATGCAAAGGCAATAAAGAGCTGTTTTCAATGTTCATGGAACATACATAAATAATAATAAATTGGTTTATAAGAAGGGGTGCACAATCAGATGAAAGCGTCAACTGCCAACTTTTGCCCTACCAGTCGCAGCTCTCACGCTCAAGGTTGACACCAGCACACGCACAGTACGTTCCAACAATATGGTTATCCAATTGTCAACCCTGTTTTCTGTAATATCCCAAGTTTTTAAAGTGATTATGCCTGTAACCACCGGCAATTATATTATTGGGAACGTATTGAGAAGATGCTGGTGAAGAGTTTAATATGTAGTGTAGCGCTGTAGACGTAGACTCTGAGGTAAGAATGAGAGATTAGGCTGCAGGCGTTTGAGAGGCGAGAGCAGAGTAGGAGGCAGAAGGTGTGATGGACAAAAAGGAAGACAAACAAGGAAGTGCTTGGAATGATTGGTGAGGAAAAGAAACTTCTGGATGAAATTAGGAGGTGGCAAAGTAGGTGGTTGGAAGGGATAATGTGGGGCGAAGGATTACTTAAGGCTTAGAGAATAGAATGGAATGTCTATTTATTATGCTCTGGGCATCACCCTTGGAGCAAATGCTACAGAAAACTGAATTTGGCTCAGCAAATGGTGGAGTCCAATATGATTGCTTAAGAATACAAATATGTAGATTCAAAATAATAAGGATACAAATGTAAAGTTACATATATATGAGTACAAATAAATTGATGCCAATATGATTGCTTAAGAAGACAAAAAAATAAATACATATTAATAAGGATACAGATATAAAGTTACATATAAATTGATACTAGGGAACGTGAGCTCTACGGCCTCTTAAAGTTATAAGGTATTAAAAAAATCTCCAATGGCCGTAATAAATTGGCACCACTCGTCAAAAACACGCCACAATTGTTGTGTTGGTTTGCGGGAAAAATTGGGGGGAAAAATCCACGCCGGTGACCAACCACAACCTCTCGACCAGAAAAACCTCTGTGGTGGTTTACGGGAATGTTACTTCCTCGCCAGGGACAACCACAGACACACACAATCAACCCGAATAGGGATACTTCGCTGGGCTTATGAGACCCTGCTAAGGATGCCTGGGTTACACACACACACACTCAACCCAATGAGGGATTCTTTGCCGGGTTAATGAGACCCAACTAAGAATGCCTGGGTTATGAACACAAACACACTCACAAGCACTCAGGAACTCACTCACACACTCAACGGGCTCAACTTCTGGGAGAATCTAGCTCAACAGAGCGTTGTCAAGAAACGGCACAAAAACAAAAAAGACGAGGGTGTGCGTCGGATACGCGTATTTCGGCCACAAGGTGGCCCTCTTCAGCGAACTGAAGGGAGAAAACACTTGCAACGCAAGGTTGTAAGTGGACACTTACAACCTTGTGTTGCAAGTGTCCAAGTGGAGAAAACACTTACAACCTTGCGTTGCAAGTGTTTTCTCCCTTCAGTTCGCTGAAGAGGGCCACCTTGTGGCCGAAATACGCGTATCCGACGCACACCCTCGTCTTTTTTGTTTTTGTGCCGTTTCTTGACAACGCTCTGTTGAGCTAGATTCTCCCAGAAGTTGAGCCCGTTGAGTGTGTGAGTGAGTTCCTGAGTGCTTGTGAGTGTGTTTGTGTTCATAACCCAGGCATTCTTAGTTGGGTCTCATTAACCCGGCAAAGAATCCCTCATTGGGTTGAGTGTGTGTGTGTGTAACCCAGGCATCCTTAGCAGGGTCTCATAAGCCCAGCGAAGTATCCCTATTCGGGTTGATGTGTGTGTGTCTGTGGTTGTCCCTGGCGAGGAAGTAACATTCCCGTAAACCACCACAGGGGTTTTTCTGGTCGAGAGGTTGTGGTTGGTCACTGGCGTGGATTTTTCCCCCCAATTTTTCCCGCAAACCAACACAACAATTGTGGCGTGTTTTTGACGAGTGGTGCCAATTTATTACGGCCATTGGAGAATTTTTTTTTAATACCTTATAAATTGATACCAATATGACTGCTTAAGAATACAAATAAATAAATACAAAATAATAAGGATACAGATATAAAGTTAGATATAGATGAATACAAATAAGTTTATACCAATATGTGGATACAAACTATATGGATACAAAAGATTTAGACAGAAAATTACTGGTTATGGGAATAGATAAAGGTACAGATATGCATTTGATAGGCTGTCACTTGGCAATTATATTAACAAAATTAAAATCATTCTGCATTGAGTAGAGTCATGTATAAGGCGTTTTTAAATGAATCAATGGAACTCTTGAGTTTTAAGTTCTTGGACAGAGAATTCCAAAACTTTGAGGCAGTTATCAAGAACGACTGTAGATAAATATTAGTTCCGGGAATGGGATAGCGTAAAAAATTTTTGTTTGTACGTGATGTTTTCGCAGTAAATTCTGACCTGACCTTAAACATTTCTGTCAGGTAATAGGGGGTTTCCTCCTTGAAAATGTTAAAAAGGAGGGTCCCTAATAAGTATTTTCTACGGTCACATAGATTAAGCCAGGCTTGACCGGTTTTATACTGTGATACATGAGCGTCTCTTCTTAAATTAAATACTAATCTTACACATGAATTAAGTTGCCTTTGTAAATTTGTATCCAACTCTTTCGGCATGTCATTAATAACAAGGCTATCATAATCAAAGGAAGGGAGTATCAGTGTGGAGATTAACATTTTTCGCGTGGAAATGGGAAGTAAGTGCTTATGAAGTTTTAACTGATGGAGAGAAATATTAACTTTATTGCAGATGTCATTTACGTGTTGGTTCCAAGAAAGATTCCTTGTGAGGGTAATTCCAAGAGCGCGAACTGAGTCACCATATGGTATTTTATAATTACCGACTGCGACTTGAGGAAGGTGATTATTATCGATTTTATTGAGAATCCTAGAGTTTCCGATGATGATTGATTTTGTCTTAGGGCAATTAAGAACGAGGGCATTGTTGTCTACCCATATAGTAATTTCCCTGACATCTTGGTTCAGTAAACTGATATTGTCGGATGTTTTATCAATCGGGGAGTGAATGTAAATTCGAAGGTCATCTGCATATACGAGTATAACGTACTTGCTATTTTTAATCGCACTTGATATGTCACTTAAAAATATAGAAAAAAATAGAGGGCCCATAACAGATCCCTGGGGAACTCCACAAGATACGGGAGACCAAGCGGATAAGATATTATCAGATCCCAAGACTGCTTGCGTTCTATTACCCAGGTAGGAGCAAAACCAGTTAAGAACTGAACATGAGAAGCAGAGTTTCATCATTTAACGTAAGAGAAGTTTATGATCCACTAGATGGAATGCTTTACTGAAACCAAAGAGGACTAGAACTTTAACCATACGTCTGTCCATTGCAAGTCGAATATTATCGGTAACTTTTAGTAGTGCAGTCTGCGTACTGAAACCATGTCGGTAACCTGATTGTAGAGGGTCAAGCTTGTCATTGGATATTAGATACTCAGTGGCTTGTTTGTAAACAATCTTCTCTAGGACTTTGGACATGGCGCAAAGGATAGAAATCGGCCGGAAGTCTGAAGGTAGTTTTGGATTTTTTCTTCTTTATTGGACGGATAAGAGCTTTTTTCCAGGTAGAAGGAAATTCTGAGTAATCTAACGAGTATTTAAATATTTCAAGGATATATGGTACTAAAGCATATTTTGAGAGTTGAATAATCATTATGGGAATGTCATCAAAACCAGTGGCATTGGACTTAGAAAACGATAAACATTCAATCAGTATGCTTGAAGTAAAACTTGTTTTCACTGAAGGGAATAATAACTCGATCTAACCCATGGTTTGCTGGGGCTAGATTATGACTGATCGAGTATGACGTAAAGTAGGAGTTCAGTCTCTCAGTGCAGAGAGCTTCGAAGAATAAAACAGGCGTTTACTATCATTGATGCCTGATTTAACGCGATTTCTAAGTTCCTTGTATTTGTGGAACAGAGTAGGACAACCATTGCGTCGAAAGGCGCATCGTACTTGGTTCCGTTCTTTAATCATGGATTTTATTTTCTCGTTCAGCCAGGGTAGTAAATGGTGTTTAGGCCGGTAGACGCGTTTGGGAAAAAATGTATCGGCGCAATAAGAGAGGTTAAACATAAGACAATCAAGTTTTGAATCAATAGAACGCGAGTTTAAAACAACATTCCAATTCATATCTGGAAAAGCTTCTTGAAGGCTATGGGAATCAATATTTTGGAAGTCACGGAAGCTGAAAGAGGTGGGTGTGAAGGACATAGGCAGGTTGAAATTATACGTAATTTCAATTAAGTCATGAGGATGTTGAAGGGAGGATGTTGGGTTGCACGGGGAAGGGAAAGCTAGAGAATAAGTTTTATGGACGGGATGAAGAAGAGTAGGACGTATGCTAATATGCAAAACAGGCAGATAGAGTTCTGCGCCTGTAAAAATCCAGAGGAGATTTAATGTCTTCCATTTTAATTTACCATAACTAGTAGATTACCCTAATAATAATATTATTAGATAAAATCAGCAAAATAGTTCCGTTCATTAGGCTTCATGTACGCATATCGTATTCAGCGTGAATAGGAGAACTGTTTCTATGTTTACATTCATAGTGGTTACAGCGCATGCTTGCTCTATGCAGCGGAAGATCTTGAGATCGGCTCTGCAGCCGTAAATTCACGAAGATAGACGACGATGGCCAACGCAAGATCTGGTGGACAGGCGATCGTAAAACGAAATCGTTAACGTGACTCCAGTCGAACGTTTTCGTTTCGAGTTGGCGCCGATCGTAAACTGGGCTTAAGTCAAAGCTAAATCAAAGCCTGAGCCTGCTTTTTTTCCGCTGGCTGAAAACCAGAGCGGCTCACGATATCTATCTCTGCATTAACATATGCTCTGGTTTTTATGAGAAAAATGTATCAGTTGCATATGCAAATCCTTCGATACCAAATAAATGTGCAGTATAATTTAAAACTGAAAAAAAGGAATTTTGCCACAGTAGAACGATCATTTAAATTATATTGCAAGGTAATGGAACATCAACCACACTGACTATTTTTTCCAGGAATATGATGGATATGAACTTTTGAAAATTAAATGCTGGAAGATAGAGAGCAACAATAGGCAGTCTCATTTCCTGATTGCGAAATAAGTCATTACACAATCCTTACAAAGCTGCAGTGGTTATTATTAAGGAAATCTACCGGTGAAGGTAGGTTTGAATGGACGAGAGTAAATATCCTCTAGATATTTGCAGTCGCACGTCTTTATCTAGCGACACAATTCCTTTCTTCATATCAGCATACGTCCTACCTCTCTTAATCCCGTCCATAAAACCTATTCTCTTACTTCCTCCCCTTCCCCGCATACCTAGAATCTTCCTTCTAAAGTCACCAAATAAATTACTCCAAGCAGGGCAGAAGCAGCTAAAATAGTGACGAATATTGTTACGAGAGGCTTGGAAAAGGACATTTTCAAAACAAGAAATGGAAAAGGAAATATACGTGCGTAAGAGTTAGGCGAGGTCAGGAGGAAGGACAGTCGGGATCACTGCCGCGATTAGGTATTACAGACTATTAAGTATCGACAGAGACTAAATTCAAAGGGGAGTGCCCACGTGAATGGACAGAAGGCTGGGCGAAAGGGTAGTATATGCATTAAACAGGCAAGTGATTTAATACAGCTAGAAGATATTAAAGTAGATTCAACCATCAAAGTCATTGGACAGTTTTGCATACCAAGGAGTTGCCAAAGGAAGGAGGAAGTACGTAAAATTCATAAGCTGCTGGAGCAGATATTGGAAAACCCTCAGAGGACATCGCGTATCATAATGGGAAAATGGAAGGTGGAAGTGGGCGAAGATAATGATTGGAATCAAGGGGAGAGGATGGTTTTAAGTAAAAAAATGACCAGTAAAGAAATGTCATCAAATTTAATAAGAGTTTTAAATAAAAGAAATGTTCGGGTTAAAACAAATACACGGCTGAAACACCAACAAAGGCACTTTAAGACAGAGGACGACATCAAATAGACTATATTATTATATGTCGAAGATGTAGGAACATTGAGTTGAAATTGCATATTTTTGCAGGTCCTACATACTGGTCACGACCACAATTCAAGGTAAAGTTATGACGTAGGAGGTATATAATATCTTGCATTACCAAGAAAATAACAAAAAAACGAGGCAACATGGGAGTAAAAGAACATGAGTACGGGGTGAAATACAAGGTTGCACAAGAAAATTAAAAATAAGGAAAAAAGAAAAAAAAGAAAGGGGCAAGAGAAGTGTGGTGAAAATGCTGTGCGATGAAATGGAAAAGTTTCGGGAGAAAGTAAGAAATCCATGGAAAACACGCGATGATGAAAATATCACCTGGAATTGAGAAAGGGAAAATGAAACAGTAATCAGAGGTAAGAAATTAAAACCAAATATTGGATCCTGAGTGGCTACGCGGATATGCGCTACGTGAAGAGAATAGGCTGAAGCGTTTAATGATGTAGTGCATTATGGGAATGTAGGCATAGATATCGTTCAGAAAGCGACGCCTATTAGTATCACCTACTACCAGGGGTATTCATTTTCAAGAGAGAGATAGAGAGAGCACAGGCAATGAGAGAAATGATAACGAGAAAATCAGCACAAAAAATAATATTCCTGTAATAATATTCCGCAGTTACCGAAGAGTCGCGGGACACGAAAAACAAAAACTTCTCGAACATGCTACCGGGATATAGTTTACTCAGCGACTCCACGAGCGTCTTCAGGAGCGAGATTCTGAGTGATTTTGGAACAGTGTAGCCAATAAAAACTTCTTAAGCCACTGCACTCAAAAGCTAACTCCGCAGCAACGATTCCCTTAGGATGCTGAATTTCAAATACGATTCCTTCTATATTACCGGGACAGTGGACCTTCGGAGGAGATTAGGTAAAAATCTTGACTGACGCTGCACTGCCGTCAACCACATGGTCGCATTATATAGGTGTTTAAGAAAAAATGTTCATTAGTATATTTAATTATACGCTACTTTCTTTATAATATTGGCCGAGCCCCTCGCTGATACGCTTCCCAAGCAATATATTGTATTCATAAACGTCTACGATGTTCAACACGAGCAGCCGCAAGCGCACGTGGCGAGGAGTGCTGGAGCACAGCACATTTTTGTTTTAGCGAATGAAAAAATGGTTTCATGCCTATCCATGATTGTTTATTTAAATTTATGGGTGCTTTGCCATGATCCTGATGTGTGCACCGACTCGATGAAGAAATCCGTCATCGTCTTCAAGTGGTTTGATGCAGGGACGTGGCACATAATTCATGCAATAAGCATAAGCATATAGTTCGCAGGGAAAGCACCAGAACCTTCTGAGAATTTATTGTTGTAAATTTGGCAAGAGATATATTGAAAATAGATTTTTTAAAGGCAGGTCTTCGATATGCGCTTTAGGGGAGGAGAAGCATAATTCGAAAGTAAACACTAGTACAATTTCCACACTTTTTATTATCCGCCACCGACCATGGTTTCAGCATGATGGCATAATGAGCTGAAACCATGATCGGTGGCGGAGGAAAATAAGTGTGGAAATTTTACCAGTGTTTATTTTCGAATTATGGAAGAACACAGTTTCCAAAAAGTTAGTGCCGATACGCTCCCTTAGGAAAGGAGAAGCACAAGTAGCATGGATGGAAAGGAAAACCATCGAGGCATATCTGGGCGTCATTGGGAAGGAAAGGAGGCGCTGCACAGTGGGCTCAAATCGAAAATCGCCGGACAAAAGTCCAAAATTGCTTTTTTTGAGATAACGTCTTGAAACTTGGTACATATACACACAATTGATTAGTGATTATGGAATGGTAAGCCATTTTTCATAGGTCTTACCCGTTACTTAGATACAGAGCCTCAAACACGACCAAATTTCCTAAAAAGCGCCCGCTCTCATTTTTCTTCGAAAATCTTAAACGTTGAGCAGATATAGGAGTAATGGAAGGATTTACATGAAATAAAAAACATTACCATTTATAAACAGGGTACTTTACCTATACTATGCATAACTTTCAGACATATTTGCTCATATTTGAGTCCTATTATGTCACAAAATGGCGGGCCCTTTTTTTAGACAAAATTGTACATAAAGTAGACAATATAATCCTTATTCGGAAAATGGTCTCTGGGATACTTCATTAAAGTATAAACTAAACATATTTCTAGATTATTCCGTAAAAATATTTCAAAAACGTTTGCGACGCCGAGAATAAACTCGATTTTTAGATCGCGCGTCGCGGCCCGGCTCCGCGCAGCGGGACGTGGAAATACAGTGACTCCGTTCGATTGTTCAAGTTGTGTGGACATTAACTCCTCGAATCCAACTTTTCCGGGCTATGCATGTTGTCACTGATTTCTAAAGATTCTAAACTGAAGATTTTGCGAGGATATTGGATCGAGAGAATGGATCAGTGCACGCGTAACTGCGGTACATTTGTTTTTCTTTGGATAATTTTCGGAATCATACTGCAAATTATGAACGTCTTTCAACTCATAAAAAGAATGCGGGTTATCGGGGTATCATGCATGTTTTCCATAAAAAAGGTAACATTAGGGTTCCCTTCTTTCCCTTCATCCTCTCCTCCCCCACCCCGAATAACACCCTCCGCCTTTACTCCCCGAGGAGGGTGGCGCGAAAAGGAACGATTTATGACAATGTGTAACCTTAAAAAAAACATGCCTGCTTGGCAAATTACAATTTGTTTTCACTCTTCGTTATCTGACTCTTTGATGCGCCAGAAATAATAATAGTAGATACTCTCCTACAAATAACTTGGAACTGATAATCTATGTAAATTAATATTAATTTTTAAGGAATTACCTAAAGGGAATCATTTTCATATTATCATTCTTTATAGCTTCTTACAATGAAATTCAAGCTTGAGTTTAAAATCTGCATAATTTTATGAGTTTTTTTCAAAAAGCTCTTTTATGCGCAATATCATATCTTTGTATTGAGTGACAAACTGGATCATTATGTTTTAGCGATGGATTAATGTAAACTTAAGTCTCTAGTGGTTGTGCATTTTTATTTCGCAATACTGAGCACATACTGTAATTACATGCTGTCGACGAATATTAAAGGAATATACATAGATGAAAACACAATTAGATTCATCGATAATATATTAAACAAAACTGTAAAACTGATGTTGTTTTGCATAGAATTTGCTGCGCCAAGCCTTACGCGGAATATGGTAAAAGAGAAAAGGTATTTTGAAAATAGGATGGCCATAAACTAGAATGGCTTAAATTCGTTTTGATGTTGTCAGTACCGGTAATGATTAATTCAATAACATTAATGAAATAACATAGTAAGATACTGAAAAGAAGCCAAATACTATTTTCCGAAATGATTTTCACCCTCAGAGCAGCCTTGGTTTTAATTCACCGAGTCATCTTCAGGTAGTTGACGAATTTATGAAAGCACACACCATGTGTATATTTAGGAATGGGAATGAAGGTTAAGAAACAGCTAGAGGAGATGAGTTGGTCGCACGTGTAACGACGCGCTCCATGAGAGAGATAGATGAAAGTGAGAGGTCTGTTTGAGGCAATGAAGGGAAAAAAAACTCGAGCAAGGAATACCCGGAGAAAATGAAAGGAGAGGAACTTGGCTCGTCGGTGTTCTAATGAGGGATTAGCAAGGGTGGGTAAGGGAGCGGGCAAAGGGTGGTGGGTAGCGGGCTCCTGACTATGCGATCGCCTTTTCACTATCCTTTCCTTAACCACGTTAACCACTCACCCATCCCCGCGAATCCGTCACTACAACACCGTTGACCCAACTCCCATTGCTGATTGTTAATTTCAAGCTAAATTCTTAGTCCTCGGACGAGTCGTCATTACTACTCATACTCGCTGTTTGATTCTATTGCTTCTTCTTTGTCTACTATTAGTAATAGTTCCCGTAATTCCTTCGGAAGCCTCCTATGAGCCTTCACAGTCAAATATATGGAGGAGGAAAGCAATGGATCTGATGTGATCAAAAGTCTTTTGAATAGGTCCTCATTGGTGGCCATCCTGGAGTGTTTCCGCGTGAATCATTCTCGGAATATCCTGACGTCCTTATTGCGAGCCTCCATCGCCTCTTCGGATAGCTGGCCTAAGGGAAGAATTGCCCCTTTCGAAATTTCCGCGCCATGTATGAGCACTTTATGGACCGTGGTCGGCATGTAGTACCAGGGATAGAGCTCAATGTATAATTCGGCCGTCCTCAGGCAGTACAGTAAAAATGCCTGGTCGTTTAGTAGTAGGCCACTTGAAATTTCCTTCAGAATAATTGAAAATATTATTATAAGCTCATACTCTACTCCTGAAATGAAAATATAAGAAAACATGAATTAGCCTCGATAGCAGAAGTATAATACTCAACAAGCAAACTCACTGTTGATTTGTTGAGTGTAATACGTGGCATTGACCATATGTAGTAAAATCCAGTCGATACGAAATATGCAAAAGACACTAAAAAAACGAATGTAGCAATGCAGCGTCGATAAACCATAAGCATATTAGTCTACAGCTGCCGGTCGATTTTTCATGGCTGTTATGTTATTCATATCTTCATAATTCAAATTCAAAAATTATGATGCAGCAAAAATCGCTCGTTATTCCGGGAACACTTTTCCCACTTCCTCATGTAGGGCACCATAACACTTATCCAAATAAATTTACGAAGACTATTTAGAGCGTCATCATGTGACCCTAAATCTAATATTCGTGACAAATAATAAATCAAATATTCTTTTTTGTCATTTAATGATTTTCTCTTCAAATCCGTTACTTTTTTATGGAGCTCAAGACACGTGATCTGGTGTGAAGGCATATCAGCTCACGTTTGAGGAAAAACATGTGTAACGATCCAAAATTTTAAGAAAATATAATATACGAAGGATAAAAGAAAAAAATTATGATACTTAGAAATTAAAGTAAGCAGTAAGATCGCGTTGTAGAAGAAAAACCAAGAGAATATAACAAAATATATATGAACACAGATGAGAAAATTACGACGCATAATGTGGGTAAAAAACGTCATTGGTTAGAAAGAAGAAACTTAAAAAAATTGCTTACCTTAAGAAAGAGGTATATGTACTTTTAAGAAAATAAACAATACTGCTGTCGCCACAGAAAACTGGAGCAGGAAATATGTCAGCATTTCACGAGCCAAATAACCAGATACTATGGGTTTTCCAAACTAACGAGAGCACAGGCACAACATTACTTCACCAAAAACAAACTACAACTGCCTGTCAATATGCATTTCTTAAAGGAAATACCCGCACGTGTAACGAAAATACCCGCTAATACAGTCAACAGCAGCCCGGTGTCATAAAACGTTCCTTTTCGCGCCACCCTCTGGGAGTAAAGGCGGAGGGTGTTATTCGGGGTGGGGGAGGAGAGGGCGAAGGGAAAGAAGGGAACCCTAATGTTACCTTTTTTATGGAAAACATGCATGATACCCCGATAAACCGCATTCTTTTTATGAGTTGAAAGACGTTCATAATTTGCAGTATGATTCCGAAAATTATCCAAAGAAAAACAAATGTACCGCAGTTACACGTGCACTGATCCATTCTCTCGATCCAATATCCTCGCAAAATCTTCAGTTTAGAATCTTTAGACATCAGTGACAACATGCATAGCCCGGAAAAGTTGGATTCGAGGAGTTAATGTCCACACAACTTGAACAATCGAACGGAGTCACTGTATTTCCACGTCCCGCTGCGCGGAGCCGGGCCGCGACGCGCGATCTAAAAATCGAGTTTATTCTCGGCGTCGCAAACGTTTTTGAAATATTTTTACGGAATAATCTAGAAATATGTTTAGTTTATACTTTAATGAAGTATCCCAGAGACCATTTTCCGAATAAGGATTATATTGTCTACTTTATGTACAATTTTGTCTAAAAAAAGGGCCCGCCATTTTGTGACATAATAGGACTCAAATATGAGCAAATATGTCTGAAAGTTATGCATAGTATAGGTAAAGTACCCTGTTTATAAATGGTAATGTTTTTTATTTCATGTAAATCCTTCCATTACTCCTATATCTGCTCAACGTTTAAGATTTTCGAAGAAAAATGAGAGCGGGCGCTTTTTAGGAAATTTGGTCGTGTTTGAGGCTCTGTATCTAAGTAACGGGTAAGACCTATGAAAAATGGCTTACCATTCCATAATCACTAATCAATTGTGTGTATATGTACCAAGTTTCAAGACGTTATCTCAAAAAAAGCAATTTTGGACTTTTGTCCGGCGATTTTCGATTTGAGCCCACTGTGCGCTGGGGGGGAATTAGGAGGAGGCAGAGGAGATAGTCGGAGTGGGTTGTTCGAGACAACGGGATGCTGAAGGCCGTGGTGGAAGGGAGGACAGTCAAGCGGGAATCACGGTGAGGAAGGAGAGCTATTTTAATGCGATAGAGCGAGGGAGATATTACGAGGAACTACTTGATGAAATTGCCACGGAAATAGGTGTATTTCACTAAATCTTGACGTTTGGAAATGATTTTAATCAAAACTCCACCGAAACCTACCTACGAAGTGTAAAACTCTAAATAAACACAATCATTGCGGACGCAACTGGTGCAAAAGTGACCGAAGATATATTGAATTGTTTAGATTAAAATTCATAAATCTAAGATGAATCACCTGTCACGATAATAACAATGGAGCGAATATGAGATTAAGGTTGGACATACTTTCTTACGTTCCCAATATTAATACACGAGCAATTTTTCCATCATAAAAAGGAAAATTTTGTCTAGCATTAGTCCCGTTTCTTATGAAGTAAAAAACTTGAAGTAAAATTATTCTTGCCCCCTAATTGTATTTCTCTTTTCTAGGGTTAGAAAAATTGCTGGGACATCACTGAATCCAAATCATGAATTCACATTATGAAACCATAAAAGGCAATAAAACTGTTTTAATGGTGCCAGCGCTTTGAGGCCATGTAGGAAGGCGTTTTTCTATGTTAAAATAAGTATTAATGCAAAGAAAAATTCACACAATTGGATGAAATTACTTGGAATTAATGAAAAAGAAGCTACAAATCCGCATATACATGTATTCTGATGACCTAACGAGGACACTCAGCATAAATAAAATTTTACGAGAAAATTGATTCAATCGCAGATAACGGATCTAAAACTAATACAAACTGCGTTGTAAAGGACCCCCTCATTTCTCCGAATCACGAAGAAACTTTAGAGAAATACATTTTCCGTGCTAAAGCCCTTGCAAATAAGCAGATTTAATAAGTTAATTCAGCCCTGGGACAGAAATTAAGAATATTTCAAAAACGCCAGATGGCTCTGATACCCCAAGCCAGAATTTGATTTCGTTTCGCAGTTATCACAACTGAAACAACATAGCTAAATAAATCAGCACTTAAGAGCTGCGACATTAACTGTCAAAAATAAAATCTCCCGGAGTTCCTTTTTTAAATCATTCCTAAATTTCTTCAGTGGCTTTCTTCGCTACTCAGCTCATCCTTTCCATTCTTCTTCGCACTTACATTGGAGAAACTTCAGGTTTCGGACATTCTCCTTTCGAAACGGCCAAGTTTCCTAACCATATTATGATACGCTACATATGGAAGGTTAGAGTATCCTGCTTTCTACTCCCGTAAATCTCATTACCTTCGTCTATCTATGATTTATTGCTATCCCACATCTTCCAGACTGTATCTCTAACTCACTCATAATTGACTGCATCCCCTCAGCAGATTAGCTTGGTCATCGGCAAATATTATTGACTTCATCAATTTCCGTCCACTTATATTCTCTCTTTCAATCATTGTAATGTTTCCGTATGCCGAAGAAAACCTTCAATAATAATGTAAGTAGATTACAGGGCAGTCCACGCCCCTACCATCATTTCCGCCATGTCGCCAATCAAGATTCTCCATCCGCTATATGTATTTGTGCCGATGGGTCCGAGTACATAAAGCTATCTCATGAACCGTCTATTCTTCCAATCTACACCTTACCTCAACAGTACTACTATCATTTTCGTACAATCAAATGTATTTAGCGCATTCTCGAATTATACGAAGCAAGATAAAACAGCCGCATTCCAAGTTCCAGCCCGTTAGCTTTCTCATAGCTAATGCAGAGTCACGTGCTACCGTCCACCTCAACCCTAAATTGTCATCCCCAGGTTGCCTTACTCTCCAATCCCTTAACATCATTTCTAAGGATTAATTTTTCTGCGTGTAATGTAAAACTAAAGGTCTTGTCATTTTCATCGCTTCACTTTGCTCTTATTTGGTATTAATTGAAACCTATTTCATAAAACCATTCTACTACACTCTTTTCTCGTATATTATAGGAATAATTCGAAAAAAGTTACAATTCCCATTTTTCTCTCAACTCTTACGAAATTCTGTGATTTCACTGCCCTAGTCCTACATCCTAGTTTTGCTTTCTATTCCTGTGGCACTCTTCTGACCACGCTTTCAAGGATTGCTGGTCGCCTGCTAAGGTAGATTTTACTGGCGAAAAATGATTGGTCAGGGGGAATTAAAGTGAACCTAATAAAAGGAAAATGCACTGGCAAAGGCTTCGCTTTGTGGAAGTACTAAGAAGAAGAGCGAGCTGAATAATATCCATAAAGATACACAGAAAGATTCAAAAAAAGTGTAAAAAGATATTATTCATTTTCAAGGCTGAAGGCTTGGTCACGTCGTTCAATAGTGGGTCAGGGTCTTGGAAATATCAGTTATCTTTTAAGACATTGATTGGACCCTTTCTGGAACCATACGGCGCTGAAAATACTAATTGTAAGTCATTTCTTCAATATTACGAAAAGATGTGTCAGAGTCTCGAAATGTAGTACAAAAACATATGGTTCAGAAAGTTGGTCGATGCTGTGAGAGATGTATTTAGGTTACTGAATTTTGAGCTGTGGGCTTGGAAAAGAATACAGGGGGTCTCTCGGGTGGAGTAACCAATGAGAAAGTGTTCGTTCTGATAAGGTAGAAAAAGAGGTAAAGGTTCAATATATCAAGATGCCAGCTCAAGCGTACGCAAAACAGACCGAACAGAAACAGACAGAACGGAAAAGCGTTGAAGACGGCAATGAATACGAAGAACTGGATAAGAAAAAATACGAGAATATTTTAGATAAGCGCGGAATATGAAACTAGTAAACGCTTAGACAGCATGAAGAGAGACGATCCTAAAATAAATCCAGGAGACTCATTGCAGACGGTTTTCAAAAAATAAGTTCAGCAGTTTCTGCTCATTTGAGTAAACTACCGGTTAAAGGTAGGTTAAGATGAGAGTCAGGGAAAATCTTGCTGATTTCTACACTTGCAGTGCCCTAGTATTTCTTTCTTCATCTCAGCGTAAGTCCTAACCTTATTCATCCCGTCTATAAAACCTATTCTCTTTCTTCCCCTTCCCCGCTTGCCCAACATCCTTCCCTCTTTCACGGCCTTTAGCAAACCATCGCCCCTCATTAACGCTTCCAGCCACCTAGCCTGCCTCCCCCTAATCTCATCCAGAAGTTTCCTCTCCTCACCAGCCATGTCAAGCACTTCCTCATTTGTCTTCCTCTTCGTCCACCACACCTTGTCTATCCTCCTCCACACTCACCTCTTGAACCCCTGCAGACTATTTTCGTCCTCCTTTCTCAGAGTCCACGTATGGGGAAAATAATTAGTAGAACTGCCCGAGGGCCTATCGTTAATTATATGTAATTCCTACGGCAATCATTATCTTGATAATACTGAATTTGGAAAACCGTTATCTGAGAGATGCTCCAGTCAGATTCCGATAAATGCGGAGTTCATTTCTATGCATTTATGATTTTTACTTCTTGTTCCTAAAAAATATGAATTTAACGATATATGCCATCAGCTGATTCCTTCTCACAACTATGTTCATCTGGATAGCAGGAATAATTCTCCAGTTCATTACTCAGGACACAAAATGCGAGCGAGTGATGATAAAAGTAATTTTATACATATGCAAACCCTCTGGTTTCCCTTTCAGTAAAATGATAAATATTCCTATCTTAGTAAATCAAGTTTAGCATTGCTACATAGACCTCCCGGTAAGATTATGGATTTCGGCAATATGAACTTGCTGCTACTCGCATTATTCACTTGAGAAGACTAATCTTTCACCTCAAAGTGATCACAAGATATAAAGCCTCATTGAATATGTTTAACTCACTTTCACTGTCTTATAGTGTCAATTGCACTTCAGTAATTCTTACATTAATAAATTGCACTACATCCACTAAATTGGGCGAACCAGATATTTTTGAGGGTGGAATATCCCTATTTTTTCGTCAGCCGCAAATAATGGCCATGAAGCAATACGAGTGCTTCATTGTGGGCGCTCAAGAGGTCTATCCTTTCCTGTATCTCCGTTTTGCAAAAGACATAAGATTTCAGATGCTGGAATAGCTACGGTTATAATACACCATAGAGCCGAAGACTTTGAAAGTTTTAATTCATTGAAAAACGAAACAATGCCTGATGCCGGATTCTAATCTCTGACCAATGAGTCGCAAGACCGGCAGGTCACCGAATCTGCGGTAGGCAGAATGCACTCAAGCCTCCGAACATGCTAAAAATAATTTATCTTCACAAATACTAGTAAACAGAATTTTGGTTTAATAATGCTTTCGTTGGGGTTTCACGGACAAGAGCTTTTCATACATCATAAACTTTACCATGGCTATAAGGAAAACAATCCAGTAAGAATAGTGCTATTCCCTTTTTCTAATTAAACACATTGTAAGGCGATATAAATTTACCTCCTACATGCTTCAAAGTATATAAGTACCTCTGTACTTCATTGCAGAACAAACTTTTTATCATATTGAATAAAAGTAGTAATATCCTTTAGGCCGATTAGTTAACTTAGGAATGATGCGAGGAGAATTCATCAGTAGACAGAATTTCCCTTAAATTGTGAAAGAATAATGGGTTCATAGGTGAGAACGACACATTGAATTTCATCAATTTCAGCATAGTATTTTGCTTACAGCGTGACGACCTATTTCATCTACTGAACCCCAGAAAAGAGGATTAATCTTATTAATCAAGCCAAAAACACACGTGTCAACCGGAAAAAACTTTGTCAACAGGTTGCAACCAAACCAAATCAAGGGTAATGACAATGATAATTTTTCGTGGTACATTATAATGTCATTTTTTTGTATTTATAGCATATAAATCCATTCAATACATTATAATATTTCACATTAACATTTGAAATAAGTTTTCGAGCCAATGGTAGTCAATTTACTACTTATAATTTTTTCGAACATTAAACGCATGTGATTGAGACACATCTCGTTAGGAAAATAGTTTTCAGACACATAGGATACCATAAATGGAAGTGACTACGGTATATCTAGATTCAGGATTTTGGTTTTATATGTAGGTAATCTCCCGTTCACCTACGAATTAATTCGCATTTTTGCGGTCCAGGAAACCTCTAAGATAGGGAGGTAAGCCTTGTCTAATGATAGTATTGTTAGTTCGTTATTTGAGGAGGATACCTTATACCAGCCTCAGTGGCGGCGGGGAAAAGTCCTCGCCTACTAAACCAAAGGTCGCGAGTTCGAAACCCTCCTGGGTGGGAAATTCACTCCTCCCAGGGCATGGTTGTGTGTCCATATTATAAATACCTAGTAATTGGCTTCGGCCGTTAGGTATATTGAGTTTATTATTATTATACCAACAACTGGCGCGGTTTTACGCCATTAAGGATTGCGATGGGTTGGGAGGTAAGGAAAACATTACTTGGGGAATGGAGAAAGGGAGCCCGGCGTTGGAGTTTGCCTTCATGTAAGGAATGACGCCAAGTGGTGCACAGTTTAAATTTCCATACGACAGACGGGGTACAAGTGCGCTGTATAGGACATTCACGTAGGGATTGGGAATCCAATGGAAAATCCTCACCATCACCGGGATTTGAACGCAGGCCCTCAGAATGGAAAGCCGTTATTCTAGCCACCAACACGACCACCCAGTTATATTTCTTCATTGAAATGTCCTAGCTTGTGGAAATTGAAGAACTAAGCGCAATGCGAACGGGAAATTACCAGCGAAGAAAAGCCTAATCCCAACGAGAAAAGCCTTAATTATATCCATTTATAATGCAGGAGGAATCAATGGGAAGTCAGTTGACTGACATTGAAGGGAAACTTATTTGAAATGTTTACTTGAGAGTAAAGAATATTTGGAATTAGTTCAGTTGATACGAATAAAAATACTCCGCGCCCCCGTGAATGGGAGATCACCCGCGAATAAAACCAAAATCCCAACGAGATTTTCCCCAATTACTTCCATTTCAAATTTAGGAAACTTTAATGGCAAGTCAATTGATTAATACTGGCATGGAAACAAACGCCAACGTAAGAGCGAAGAATGCTCGGAGATGGTTCCGTTAATGCAAATACAAAAATATCACTCAGGTCAGTCAGCAATCTTATAGCGTCCTTGCCCTTGTCATGGATCATTTTGCTCACCGAAATCCGAGTGACCAGCCATAAAATGCTGAGCAACAGCGTAGGGACACAGATGTATATGTATGTATGTAACTACTCTCCACCGCAGCAACTCCACACACGCCTCCTCCCCTCCCCACCCGTGCCTTCCTCCTACACCGGCAACCCCTTCCCCTCCCCCCCTCCGTCCGCCGCCCCGACCGCTCCCACCTCCTCCTTCCTCCTCCACGGCGCGTCTACACATCCCCCAAGTACTTTTCATTCCGACATCCCTCCTCGTTTTTCGTTTGTTCCTCGGGAACTACTTCTGCCGACGGAATACCGATCGATCACCTTTTTGGATCCGCTGACGTACCCGAGGGGGGGGGGGGGGGGGGGTTGGGGGTGTGGCGGGGGTGTAGCGGGGAAAAGGGGGAGGCACCCTCTACCCCCGAACCCCCCGTAACGCCCCCCTCCCCTGCCCCCCTTAATTTCAACCCCCCTCCACCTCTGCCCTTTGTCTCTCAAAACCCCCCCCCCCTACTCTCCCGCCCCCAACCCCCTCATTCATCCCTCTATCATGACCATGCCGCGATCATTAAAACTTATCCATTTCTTCTCCAGCACAGTCCCTTGCTCCTGACTGTTTCATCGCTATTTACCTTCCATTTGGTGTAGAGGCTAGAGTACTGGCTTCTCGTACCGTACGGTCAGAGTTCAAATCCCGGCAGTGGTGAGGAATTTTCGGTGGATTCCCAATGTCTCCTTGAGCATTCTGTGTTCCGTCCGTCGTGAGGGACGCTAAACTGAAGACCCCTTGGCAGCTTTAGTTAAATGAAGGTGAATGCCAACGCCGGGTTCCCTTCCTGCATTCCATTGCATTAGACGCGATGTTTATTGGCGTCAATTCTTGGAATTCTATTTCTCATACAAAATGAGGTAAACTTTGAATGGTACACAATACAAATTTATTAATTCAACTTGCCGACCAATGATTTAACTAATGAACGGACTTGCTTGAAAATGACGTAAAAAGTTTTGGCCTTAGTCGGTAAGTTAAATTTTTTAAAAATAATGAATAGTACTATACAAAGCTTACCTCCCCTATTTATATTTCTCTTACCAACCTCTCCACTTATTCTAATGGTGCAGAACACCTCAGTTATGTTACCTCTATTAAACCACGTAAAACTATGACTATTTACCCAAAATTTTGAAAATTATTTATCTGTAAGTATAAATATTGTTTTCACTGTATATGTGTATTTGAAAATATATTTAAGCAGGTTATACATTAAATTATAAAATCACTCATATTAGTCGGCATTACGATTTTTTCTGAAGATGATCCCATCTTCAAGCTAACGCCTTAGGGGTTACCAAAAGCTCCTTTGTTTATTCTGATTTGCTGTTTTAATTGTAATTATGGGTTAAAGGTACAATTACTATAATTTTTATCATTATTATCGGTCGCCTCTCCAAAAAACCAGCAAAAAGTATTCTTTTTAGACTAGGTTTAATCCCTACTTTAGATTTCCAGGACCGTAAAAAGACGAATATTTTTCCAGGTGAAGGGGAGGTTACCTACAAAAAAAACCATTGCCCCCATGCGAAATATTTATTTTAATTATTTCCATTTTATATTTTAAGAAAATAAACCATATTAATTAATCTATTATATGCGTAAACCATTATCAAAACGATACCAACCTCAATGATATGCTTTTAATATACGAAAAAAATCGATAGGTCGTCAATTGTCAGCCAAGGTTTGGAAACTTATTTCAAATGCTAAGGTGAAAGTGAATAATGAGTTGAATGGAGATGATCTGAACACGAAAATGCTACTTGTTACTCTAATCACGCAAAACTATCATAGAGTCGTAACCCTTGATATTGTAGGGTTCCAAAATTTGGAAAACGTTTTAATGGCTGGCATGGGTGTTTTTGAACTGATTTAAGAGTTTAATAGATTTCTTTTGTAGATCTTGAAATTGGTAAACACAACCTAGCATATGATATGATGGCTTCCTATTCCGAGAGCCCGAGTTCGCATCACCGCAGTTGCAGAGATTTATGAGAAGAATCCTGACCCCAACTTGAGACTGCTATGTGGATAGCTCTTCAAGTTAAATACTCCGTCCGCCGGATGTGACGTTAAACCGTGGATTCTATGACGCCATTTATTAAGAGGACACTAATATCGACGCCAGGTTTCTCTCCGCTCTTTTACCGTCCTCCATTTAATCCTTCCCTTTCCAACTAACTCACCAGTACTTAACGGCTCACATGACCTCAAGAGGACGGTCGCGTTACCAAATTACGATAAACCTAGCCCTCAGTGTGCGACCCTACAATCGACGCTTCGGGCGTGATGTGCAGATGCAGTGATCGATCACTGCATCGGCCAATCCTATGAATAAAAATTTTAACACATGGTGACCGCCATCAAAGATCTGATAAATTTTAAAGTGAATAGTGCTAATGCTTTTTTTTTCGAAAAGAAAAAGGATTCTTGCTACTTAAACTTCATCATAATGCATTCATATGTATTTGTGTTTCCAACAAAAACGGTAGTGCGAATATCACTAGTGGAGTAAAACACGCACGAAATGGAAACTCGAGAACACCACATGATTATCAACGAAATGGAAACTTGGATATTTACTACCTATGCACATTACCATGCGATTACAGAGATAAATTTGATTCAGGTTCATGAGGAGCTAATTTACACAGCGAAAAGACACTTTAACAGTATGAAAAAATAAACGCACTACCCATGATTTACTCCACGTTAATTGCTAATTTAATTAATATATTTAAATACAATGTCTAGTTTAAAAAACAGCTGATAGTCACCACTCATCGACATTATGGCGAAATTTGGATGGTAAACTCTCTGTAGGCATTCGCAATTAAAATGGGATCAGCGGTTCGCCAGTAGTAATAGCTAAAACACTGGAAACGGAAATAAAAAAATACCAGTGAATTCTAACACACATTATTTTCAATTAAGTTTCAAGCACTCGTTTACCGGCTTTGATTCGTTTTGTGTTCATTTTGGGGAGACAGCGGAAGCAAATTGGCGCAAATAGGGATAGGTGCGTTGATTGGAAAGGGGAGGATAACTCAGAGATTGGATTAAGGGCGGAGAGAAACCCGGCGCCAGCATGAGCCTCCTTTTAAGACAGACGCCAAGTGAGCCACGGATTAACGACCCATCCGACGGACTGAGTGCTCACTAGATGGCAACCATGTAAGGAACGGGCCCCCCTGAGAGTTTACCACCACTGCCGGGATTCAAACCCGATTCCCCACCTTTTCCGGCTTCCCACCTTTATTCGTCATCAGCTCAATTTACAGAAAATATTTAATGAGAAATGGCAATAAATGGATTAAGGAGTAGATATGCTTGGTGGAAAGAAAAGAATCATGCTGCGCTCAGAGACAGGAGCCCTAAAGCCCTGTACATACGACGAAATTTTATGCGTGCGAGCTAGCGCGGGAATTGGCTAGCGGTGACATTCTCCGTATGAACAACCGAATCGCAAGCCAATTACTGACACGCGATGGAACCGCTTGCAACTACCCGGCTCTGGTAAGGATTAGAGCACTTTCAATTATTCTTGCGATCTGGCAGCTAAGTTTGCGCATTTCCGCCTTCATTTATTTGTGACTAGAGAAATAAAATTGTTAAAAGAGGATGACCCAACTAATCAGCAGGAATTTAAATCATTAATTTACTTTTCATTTCAATTATAATTTATTCTTCGGAGAAATTATGAACATATACATGATCAACGAGCATGTTTTCCGTTACATTGAATTGAATTATCAACAATGGTGAAGATTAATTAAATCTAGTGAAATAATTAATTCATAGTTTTACGATTATCGCTAATACAATCTGAAAGCCAACCATTTTATACGCAAAGTAGTCACCTCCGCTAAACTGTTTCCACGACTTGGTCGCCGACTCTTGCTTCGCGTGTGCACAGCGGCTAAATGTTGCTCGCAATCGGTTGCCACCATTCCATCCGACATGGGTGGCCATTGAATTGCAGGCCAATTCTGTTACAATAAATTTTCCCGTGTGTACGTGCCTTCAGGGCTTCGAGAGGATGAAAATCTGGCAAAGAAACTCCCCTGATAACGGAGGGGACTGGGAGTTGTATAAATCCAGTGGCCGCAACACAACTTCCTTGTCTGATCTCACGACTCACGATTGAATCCCACCAAAACATTTATAACTCAACAAGAGCATGTATTCCTTATTCATTTTATAATTTAATAATCTAATCAGAAATTGAATGTATCAAGAAAATGTTTTTCTGTGGCTGTAGATAGAATATAAACGTGCGCAAACCATGAAGGACGCATTTTAAGCATTGAAAGGCTTTTCCATTTTCTGGAGAGAACCAACTGCTCGGAAAGTTGTACGAGTCGAGTAAATTTGTGAGGAATATACCACAAAAAGGATTATCAATAAAAAGGAAGCTACTTCGTGCGTAGACAGCACTAATTTGCGCAAAAGGAATTATCATTTTTGCAGTTAAACTAAAAACGGGCCGAGGAGAGATTAGATGAAAAGATATTTGGATCTGGGGAAGTGATGGTGCTAGGAAAATCGATATACTCAGTTAGGCATATCACGCTATCTCTGCACTGTGTTTCTCACAAAGCTAGTTTGGCATAAATTGCTTCTTGCCGGAGTGTCTTTTACTTCCTTCAACAGCCGATCTTCAAAATAATTTCTTCTTTAAATCGCAAATAAATAATACCAAGAATGTAAGCTTTTGAATAATATTTTAATATCATCTAATCAAAACTGAAACCGTGTTAATAATTGATGCATGTGATTACGTCAAAAATTTCGTCTTCGTGTTTCGAGACACATTACATGACTAGTAAATAAACAAATAACAGATGAATCTACAATTTATACCAAACGACGTCAACATTTTAACATAGGCCTCAAACCTTTTTTACAGAATGCATTATGTTGCTTCCAAGAGTTTTAAAAACAGAAATATGTCTTCAATGAATTAGGAAGCCAAATTCATAATAATATTAACCATTAACCCGCTAAAATATTCATTCCAATGATGTAGTACGAGCAATAAGAAAAAATAAAATTATTATTAGCAATTTAACCTGAAGCCAAGAAAAGCCATAATAACCTCAGCCGTATTGATGGGATGAATTATTTGAACTCAAGTTCAGTTCCATTTCTGAGCAAGAAAACAAGGAATTTTGCGGTGAAATACCGAAAGATTCCTTAACCGCTTCGCAATGGTAGCAAGATTGCAAAGTAGGATTAAGGTCATTATGACAGCAAATGAATTGAATAATTGGGTGAGGTGTCGTTTCTCTTCCTTGGCCTTTTGTTTTACCGAAGAGATCCTACCAGGGCAGAAAGAATATTAGAGGGGGGATTTAGTCACGCAGGTGCTGTGGCTGGCACACAATCAATACACACCTGCACTACGAAATTAAAGGCAAAAATTTAAGAAAAAACTGCTTTCACATCATTAAGAAAATAATCCTCTCAAAATATAAAAAACACATCCATTGATATTTACCCAATCAATATCGCTCACAATAATTATTCATGAATTTCGTGATTGGAAACCTTTTCCATCATCATATCCTCAGGTTTTAATTTTCATTCAAGCCTTTCACAGCATATACAGACAACTCATGACAGCAATACCTGCAAAGAAAGTACGACGGCTATTTCGTTTCGTCAACCAATTTTCAGTCATGTGCAAATTGAAACTACAACCACCTCTGTGTTATGATCCATAATCCACCGCAACTGGTTGGAACGGCCGAAATTGAGAGGGAAATTCAGGATCTCCAGGGAGTCAGATATGATCAGGGGTACCCTGTATTTTTCTATAAGCCTCGTTCTGGCATGATTTGCTCATTATATAAGAGACTGATATTAAAACAGCCATTTCTCCGGTAATCCACCCACATTTTTTCCCTAGGTATTTGCATAGCCAGCTGATGTTTTTTTTTAATTTATCCCTTAGTACTCCTTTAATGAACCCTAAATATTTGACACATTTTTATAAATGCCGACCATACATTAAAAAAGAGAATAGATGAAACCATACGGTTCGATAGCACGAAGGGAATATTAAAGTCATGTGCAGTCGCCCATATTGAATGGATCAGCTGAGCAGTCAATACGCCGAAAATATGGGTGCAAGTAGCAGCATTGTCACGGTATCGTATCGATTTACCTATAAAAATCAAAATGGAACTAACTTTAAAGAAAGCCCACTAATCATGAAACTTATGGACAAATCGCTCGCGATAGCAAAGTTAGGCGGATTATTATTTGCAAAAAAAACAGAATTCACTTACGTGCGTCAAGACACCATCTCTTCTTTAATCTTAGGTCCAGACACACTTGAGTTCAATTATGACTCAATTCGACTTAATTTTGGCATTTGTCAACCACTCGTCTGATGAAAAAAACTGATTTCGACGCTGACTATCATATTTTTTTAACGTCGCCCCAACGCTCCACTGAAATTTTGAGTTGAATTTGGCTAAATTCATTCTCCCTTGAATTGATTCCGCAAATTTCGCACGATGAGTCGACTTTTCCAAAGCTTCGGAACACCGTTATCTATCACAATTCCCTTCTAATCCCTTCCCCTATTGCAGTAAAATGGTCCAACTCCCAAGCGAATAACTCGACAACATCATTTTTTCCCTCGTACTTCTACCGTCCGCAAATTTAGCTCCAACAGGAGCTTACAAAACTGGTAGACGCCCACTTACACACCGTTGTCACTCATCCGATGCTGGTGATACTACTTCCATGCACACGCCGCTGATTACAACTTTTGTCGGAGCAATAAGGTCGACCGCTCTTTCTTTTAGCCAATATATACAATGAACTTGTCCATTATTTCTAAGCGGATAACCTTGACGAAAGATTTTTGAAATGCACAAATGCGGCACACGAACATTTTTATCTCCAGTACCTAAGTATCGCGAGTAAAAGGATCCTACAGCATTTCTCATGATCCATTTTTCACATTTACATCATGACTAGTGCTAAATATTAACTCTTGGGTGATACAATAGACATTAATAGTTACATGTTAAAGAAAGTTAGTGTATTAAAATATTCTGCATGGCATGGCAATGGCACTATCACGAAGTCACCTTTACTGTCATCTTTTCCGCAAAGCGAAGATTCATATCCCCCACATAGAAATAGATAACCAACTGATAAATTACGCCTAACTAAAGGTAAGACGGAACTCACGAAACCTGGGCTTAACGAAGGCGTTTTAGTAGCTTTCAAGTCGAGAGAATAACTCTTACGGAGTGAATACGTCTTCTTGATTTCGTCCATACACAATTATTTTTGTTCTCTCAACATTTGTTTTCTTATGCAGTTCAGCATTCTCGTCACATCTTCTTATTTCCTACCAGTAAAGCATGACTTACTCATTTTCCACCATGCATGTGCCAGGGAGAGTCGGTCCAATCAATTATTGGCGGCGCCGAAGATTAGTAAGAGAATGAAGTCCAGGGCAATGTTTTGGGGAAACTGAGATGGGTAACAAGGATATGAGTCGCATGTATAAAGAGTATGCGATTCAATTACGAGTCAGTTCACGGGATAATGAGTAGAGAGAGCTCATTTACATTCAACTTATATCCACTATATTAGGTATAATGATGCGAAACAGAATGTCGAGGATTTAAGAAAAATATTTCCGTGAACAGTAAGAAGGATGTACATCATTTTTATATCAAAAGGCTCTCTATAACCTGAATGTGAGTATTGGGCAATTTATCGGAGGCCATAAGTAAGAATCAGTATTGTGCGGAAGAATATAGACAGACTGGATGCTTTTGCAATGCGAGTAGTCAAGAACTAACAACAGTATAGATGGAAAGGAAATATAAAAAAGTAAAAAAACATCTAAAAGTGAATAAAGCATGAATCGAAATAGGTAATAATATTATTTTTCAGGTTTAAAAAGGCGTTGTCCAAAATGTATGTAGAATATACCGAAAAAAGAAGCGGGACGCGCTCAATTGGCACATTTTAACAAGGCACAATTATCGGCGAGCCACATGAAGAACCAGCCAGAGGCGATTTAGTATATTCTCCAGAAAATATTAGCAAGGCGTTTTCTGTACATCATTGCCTTATAAATATTAATTATAATAAGTATTAATATAAAATAACTGTACACCATTACCTTAACTTGCATAAAAAACGTACCGATTGTGTCCCGGTTTTGAGACATCAGAATATAGCAACCCAACTGATACAAAACGACGCAAGAAGAGAGCTAAGGACGCATAAAACATATAAAACACTTTCAAATTGGGCAACATTACATTCAAAGAGGATAGAGAAAGTTACATTTTTTTAAATCCCAAAAACGAAAAAATATTCAGCGATTTCATCTAATAAACTTGAAGAAATACTGTGTACATTTTTAGATAAAAACCCTCAAACAATTTAGTCGAACTTTATGTCGAAATTTATGGGAACATTTTCAACCATGGAGTCTCGGGCAGACAAAAAGGGCAATGTGGTCACTATTGTATCGGTAAGTCGAACACTTTGCACTGCTCCTTTGAAAGAATAAACGCGAAAGACACCACCTGACTGACGCTCATATCTCTGTCACTAGCGAATATATGAGCGGCAAAATTATGTATCGCAATAGATGATAATAAAATTTCACTTTGCATACACAATATAGGTACTCTTTCTATTTATTATATTTACCAAGAGTTATTGGGAAGGTTAAGTACCAAAAGACTTGAAAATTACCGATGCCTCTCTGGTATTTGAAACCGTTAAAAACGAGATCGTGGCAATCACAGGCGAATATTGTAAACACTCCTTCCATGCAAAATTCTCGAGGACATAACTGTTAGTAATATCGCTAACTTCCTGGACAGTCGAAACTTTTTCTACAACATTTAGCACGGATTCTGGGAAAGTGTAAAACGCTAAACCAAGCAAGGTACTCCTACGATTCCTCCACGATATCCTAAGCCCAAATACAGCGAAAAATAAAATTGAAAAGTTATTCTAGGATTTCAAGAAAGCATTCAACCATGATTCCCACAGCAAGCTAATATCAGAACTGCAGTCATGCGGATCAATTGACAGTATAGTGACATGATTCGTGACTTTCTAATGAATTGCAAACAAAGAGGTGCTTTCAGCGGAATTCATACCGATATGGTTTAGGTGACATCCGGGGACTAACAAGAAAGCGTGATCGGCTCCATTTTATTCCTAAGTAACTTTCTTCATCACCTTCACCGATGTAAAGTCCAGATTTAGGTCCGTAGCACACTATTCAAGAAGTCTTGAACAAGGAACGTTAAACATGACGTTTTGAACGCATAAAGTTCATTCAAGACCATTCGAGACCATTAAAGGATGATTGTTCAAGAATACTTGAATCGACTTGAACCGCATTTCACACTCGCACATAGAGCTTGAATGACTTCTACTGCGATTTCCAGAGAAATCAACGACTAACGGAAAAAGCCTGGAATACTAAAGTCACAAGGTTTACACGAGTGTTAGATATTATCGACTAAATATCAATGTTCATATAACCACAGCAATGTTGAGTTACCTAGAGAGTTGTTTGCGAAATGAATATTCCGCTCATTTCCGCAGTAGCCGTTAACGTTATGGCTTTGATTCGAAAAACACGTATTGATGAAGCTAATGCTGTTATAGTTGCATTTTCATTGAAGAGTTAAATTGGAGGCTCCAAGAAGAAATAGTCGCAGAATTTGGAACTTGGAATAACAACGACGAAGGCATGCATCTGGCACATAAATTTCAGTTCTATCCTGAACTGCAGACGAGGAATCCCGAATCATACGCCTATTGTCGCCGAGACATGGTTTGCCTACAAAAAAAAGGTCCGAAATTAGAGATATTTTTTAGAGATATTGATAGAGATTTACAACTTTTTGGTTTTACTCGCCGACAATACTTATAAAAATATTTTATATCCTGAGTTAGAGAAGTAATAAAGAACTTTAAAAAACTGCAAATAAAAAAATCCTACGCAGAGATGGAGACATCAACGTTGTTCAGCGAGGACGATAACCCCCAGGGTACGAGCGAGGAGAAAAAATATGTTGTATTCCGTACTTATTACATGGCCCTTAGTCATGCTTGTCACCAGCTAAAGTCATTTTTTGGAGCAAAGTATTCTTTATATTACTTCTGAGAGTCTTATTTGTACGCCAAAACAATTATTATTTACAGATATCCGGTCAGGTCTCATTTATTGGGAGAAAACTAATACAGAAATCGTAAATTAACATTAATTCTTCGACGGTGTTCCCTTCTCATCTGGAAACTCTGTGAGCAAACTTCGTCCATTAAGCTCTTCTTGAGCCAACAGTTGACACTTCATAAATATTAGGCACGATATCAATGATTGATAAAAATGCAGATATCACTATTGTACGCCAAAATACGCTAATGAAGGTTATTCCAAAATACGACGTGAGAGATTGTCCTTGTTTTCATTCCGTCACTAATAATATTTATGGTCAACTTAGATCATAATAACTCAAATAGCTTTCATACACCTTTCATTATTTACAGCGCAATGGCACTTGCATCTTATAAAGGGTGTATGTTACATTAAATAATTATTTTATTATTATATAACAGCATACAAGCACACGAGGTGCTTCGGGATGGAACTTCCTCAAAGTCGGCCATCTTGCTTGTCTGAATCCCAACCCCATTGGTTGAAACACTTGAAAACAATTCAAGATTACAGAGATATTAAAACCGTTCAAGACAAGAGTAATTTGATGGTAATGAAGCCTTTCAATAGCTTTCAAGACAATATGTCCGCCGTCATGACGTTTCAACTGACGTTATGTCCATTCAAGAAAGCTTGTTCAACGAGTCTTTAATGGATTTGACGAGAATTTGATAGTGTGAAACGCCCTTTATCAACAAAATTGGATGGATGCGGTCACCCACCAATATATAACCGCGAAATATTACTCTGAGATGCCCTAATTGGATCTTAACGTCAATTCATGGTATCTTCAGCAGGGATTCAAACTATATCTTAATAAATGCACTGCAGAGCACTTCTTCCGAAAGAACAATGCATCCACAGCATAACTATTAGGAGAGGGGAGTAAATGCAAATGATGATAATGCTATTACATCTGAATCCGAGAACTATAAGGTCGGAGCGTGGACGCTAACAGCAGGAGTTAGTTAGGGTACGGGTTTACCATACCTCTCCTGTCCGCGTGAAGTACTGGCGGCTATGCTTAGGGTTTTTATGCGTATTTGAAGTCAGCCATAGGAAGTGAGAAGAATACTTGTTCAAAAACCAAAATCAATAGATGTAGTATCCCAATGCATTTAACTTTAACGACACGTGTTTTGGCGTATTACATAGCCATCATCAGGTACAATATATACAGCAAATAAAGTTGCCAGTACCATATCTATTGATTTTCATTTTCAGAAATCCTGTTCCACCACATCTCGCCAGACACCGTTGACAGAATACAAGTTCTTCAAAACCAATTTTCTCTTGAACAAAAATTAAACATAAAACCACTTTTTTCTACTTTCCCCATCCCCAACTATTACACCAATATAATAATTACATGCATTTCTCATACATAATCCACCAAACTACTGAACAGTCACTATTACATTACGTATTCTTATTTTACACTCTATTTTATTTCAAGCGAGTCACTCAAGGCCCCATTTACTCTCATGCTGGTCTTTATGCATGGTTTACATCAATCACCGCCTGCATAACATTCAGCAGACGCTCATCAACTCTAAAGTCCCACAAAATCTTCAACAGCTATTTTCTAATTACCCTTCTCTAAACCCACTCATGTAAAATATACTTCGTTTCGTACCTCTAATGAATTCTTATAGAACTTTCTAAAGTGCAAACTGCTGATGCGTACATCCCCTCCCAGGCATAAACCCACTGGAGTACTTTCTGTCAATTTTTATCTTCCTCAACCTTTCGATATAAAATTCACCCAACACTTATCCCGGAATGCTCAATAGAGTAAATGTTCCATACTTTTTACAATCGTTCTTCCCATCCTTCCCTTAGCATGAAGATAATATTCTTTCCCCGCCTTTCTTCCAATCCGTTGGAACAACAGAAGTTTTCAATTCATATGATTAATAACTTAACCCACACTTTAACATTACACTCTAGAGGTAACCTGTATATCTTCTTCTGTAGCAATTCCATTTTTCAATAATTTCACTGCCGTCACGACCTCATTCTCTATTATTTCCCATACCCTATAGGTATTCTTGCCTCCTAACTGGTAAGGCACACCTTAATCGCGTGCACTATTAATTTATGAGCATTCAAAGTACTCCCTACCACAGCCCCTCGGATTTCCTTCACACTACACTTTCTCGCCAAATATGTTCTTCATTGAATTTATTCCTCTCCCCTCTTCCTGTTTCGCCCATTTAATCTATTTCCAAATAAGTCGTTTCTTGTCTTGACAATTATTCTGCATTTCTTATCCTCATCCAGATGCATTTGCCTTAATTCATTATGCAATGCTTTTGCATTTACTCCCTTCCTCTCAGTACGCATCGCACCCCTCATTTCGCTCTCCCTCAGGTTTGGCTCCACACAATCTCTTAGATTCCTCTTTCTTCCACACCCCGCAAATTTCACTACATCATTCCACCAAGCATTGCCTATCATCTTTCCAATTGAGGTAGGTATATATGAAAATAGGTTCCCTACACTAATATTTGTATAGCCGCAGGCCTCCGTCTCCTCTTGCGATTTCGTTCTTCAGTTCTGCATTTGTGTTCCAACCAACTACTCTACCTCTCATTATCCTACAGTAGTCCTCTTCCGCTAACGAAACTTTCAATCCAATGTTCTGACTAGTATTCCTATTTTCCTACAGGGTACTTCCTAAGTAACGTCATTGTTCCACCAACTTAATGTTGTGCCCTCCTACTTAAATAACCAACCTTGCTTTCGTAGTCCTAAAGTCTCTTTACTTGCATCTTTACTCTGTTTTTCCTTGATGATTAATATTTAATCTGTATTTATCCCACTGATTATCTTATCTATCAATGATGATATTTTGATGATCCACCAACGAACGCCAGGTCGTCAGCGAATCTATCCGAGCTCATCAGCTGTCCTCCGTCTTATATTCCAATATATAGCTATACCCATTCCTCTATTACCACTTCCACGGTATACTCGTTAAAAATAGCATAGGTGGCAAAATGCAATACTGTCATATCCCACGACCTATACCTGCCCTCCCCGATTCTCAATCAGTCACCCACATCTGTGCCGTCGGGCAATACAAAGGTTTGAATGAGACTTCTATCTTACCAGCTAAATCTTATTTTTACTAGTAACTACATTGGATTTTCCCAATTAACTGTGCTAGATACATTTTATAAATCGACTAAACATGCAAACACTTCTTGATTATACTAAAGGTTCCCGATTATCAATGTAAGACACATTTTTTTAATCGACTAAGCATGCAAAAACGTCTTGATTAAACTAAAATTCTCTTTGTTAGAGGTCTCATCACCGCAATTTCATCTCAAGCTTCCTCCACTTTCTTGAAACCCGGACTGGACGTCACCTAAGTATTCATTTAGCCTCGTTTCCAGCCTTCTGGCAATGATTCTAAGCACAACCTTCGCCGCGTGTTAACTCAAGATTATCGCGCCATAGTCTTCTTATTCTGATGCTTTATTCTTTTTCGGAATGGTGATTAAAACTGTTTTAACGAAGTCCTCTGACCATACTCCATCCTTGTAGACCATACGAATTTGTGCAAGAAATCTTCGTATTCCATTATATCCTAGATTCTTTAGTAACTCTGAATGGATTGTCTACTTCCAAGACTTTTATAGCCTTTATTACTCATAGTGCCTTCTCTATTTTGCAATCAATTATCTCAGGTCCATGCTTATCCACGGTGCTTTCCTTCTCTATATCTTACAATTAGCTCGAAAGCCTATTATCTCTGTCATACAGTTCCTCCACGCATTCCTTCACCTATCCTGATACTCTCCTGGTTGAATTAGTATCTTCCCTGAGTTGTCCTTTTTTTGGTATTGTTAACCATCTATTTCCACGCAATAGCATTTCTACCTTAACTTATAGCGCACCCACTCCCCCTCTTCCCGCAGCTTTTCGATTTAGAGGTGTTGTCCTATTCACAAATTGTTTTCGCTCTCATAATTTCTCGTCGAAGGTTTTTATTTGATTCCTCATACCTCCAACTTCCTATCTCATTTACAAACAAGCCAACATCTTGACTGCTGTGAAAAATATCTTCAGCTACTGACCCTAACGCCAATCCAACACCATCAGTTGTGAGAACACCCATACCCTTGCACTTGGTTTCAAATATGCACGAAACATCCACTCATCTCATTTTCGTTTCAGTCATCGGCCTCAAGCTATTTCCATGTAGTCCAGTCAATGAAGGGGTTGTAGAGGACATGGAAGAGGACAGAGACCAAACTTCAGGGATGTTTTTGGGGTTGATAGGAGGTAAACATACTAAAAGTCCCCGGGCCTAAGAGGTGTGCGGGGGAGCGCAGAAAGTCCCTTTTTTTGGTTTTTCGCTTATATCTTGAAAACGGTGCGTGGTAGCGAAAATATTACAAGTTTAAAATTAAAGCCGACTAAATTTACTACAAAATAATTGCCCTTACATTTATTTCTATTCCTCATAGTTATCGAGATATTTTCCGAAAATTGTACATTTTTTAAAAACGCTTAATTTCCTCACGTTTTTTTACAAACCTTTCCATCTAGCGGCTCAGCCTTTAGTTTTACAGCAAATACCTCAGGAGCATAGTTGTATAAAATTACATTACCTTTAAAATGATACATTTAATATTTTATCTTTAACTCATCAATAGTTATAGCAATTTGAAATGTTTAGGTAAATTCCAGAATCGTCACATCACTCTTAACATCACATCGCTCTTTCCCGTTTTTCTAGGGTTGTATATTATTAATATAGCTGTATGTTGTGTTAATATACATGAATGGTAAGAAAATGTGAGTAATGAACTAAATATACAGTAGGCATGTGTACACACACTTTTTTCACACTATGTGCATACATATAAAAGTAGATGCTGCCGCACCGAATCGATAAAAGTTAGCCACAAGTCATTTTTTCAACTTTCTACGAGGAAGTTCGGTAAGCTGATTTCGTATTCTACAATACATTGCCCACAATATAGAATAATACGTTGGTCATTTTACAGTACATAGTAATCCGTGGAACGCGTCAAACATGGCTCATTCGGGGTAAATACGTCTTTCGCGCGAATTCAGTCGATTTTAGATAAATTTACCTTCTTGGAAGAACCTCTCGGAAAACATATGTTCTTTCAGAAATTACTTCACATAAATTGGTGTAATACACTTAAAGTACTATAACCTAATTATTTGGTTTCCTCTAAGGTTTTTTAACCTTAATAAAAATGCCTTTTAAGCTAATTTTAAACTTTAAGCTGATTTGTACTAGCATTTTGAACTAAAAAGAGCAATGTCTTTTTTAGCGCCTCTTTGCTCCCCGGATTTTTCACATGGACCGAAAGAGTATGCTATACAATATATATCGCATAAGAAAAATCTTGTTTTGATTTTTATATTTGATCTCAAGATCGTTCTAAGTTGAGAGGTCCAGTAGCTGCCGCGGGTGGCGGCCGGTACAGCGTGTGGTGTAACCGAAGGAAATCTCATTTTTGTGGCTTAGTTCTCGTGATGCTGTAGGCGTTGCTTCGTTTTCCATATCGGACACTTATATTTGATAAATTATTCTCTCGTACACTAGAGATTCTCCAGTTAGTCCAGCAAATATAAATCTGGCTCGACTAAAACACTTTCAGTGGAGCTCATCAGTAACATCCTAAGAGCTGCAACGGTAGGGAATAGATGTGATAGTGGAACTATATGCTGTGCAAATGGTTTTTCATTATTGCTGAGTTGTAAAGTTTCTAAATTTGCCAGGCCACTTTTTCGACCGCAAAGCGAACTGCTCAATGGCCTCTCATAGCACAATTGGTCACAAATAACCATGCTGCCTCCGCACGGCCCGCAATGGAAATTCCTACCGAAAAGGGCAGCGCCATGCCACAACTTTAATGCCCTCCAACGAGAAAAACCCAACCGTATCTCAATGTATAAGGAATGAATTACACTCTGTCTTGCAACATAGTTTGTGTCGACGAGGCCCTAATCCTCCCTTCGTATTCTTCAAAGAATGTTGGACGCGTTAGGTGATAAGATTCTTATTACCTAAGCGTGCAACATAGGTAGGTAGGTTTAGATTTATAGGGTGCGTCGACAGCTATGGTCATATTGCACCACGCACAATCTAGTTTATATCAATAATTATGAATGAATATAAATTTAGACAAAAGGTAGCATCAAAAGCCCAAATATATAATAATATAAAAATAAAAATAATAAAAATATATTAGATTTTACTAATTAAGTTAGTTTCCTTTAAAAAGGTAGTGACATGGTTTAGGCGATCGGCATCGTTGCCTAGAACTTGTTGTAGGTCGCCACTGATGCCTAGCCTGTTTCGTGTCCCGATATTTGTCACACTCCATCAGGATATGTCGCACACTGAGAGGGGAGTCACAGTCATCACATCGAGGAGGAATTTTCTCTTCAGTAAAGAGGAACGATTGGGTCAGGGCGCAATGCCCGATTCTTAAACGTGTGATAACGACTTCCTCTCTGCGATTACCCCTGATGGAAGTGGGCCACCCTGACGTTACCGGTTTAATTGACCATAACTTATTGGTTGGGCGTGCAACCTTCTTTTAAAAATACGAAGGGAGGACTAGGGTCTCCTCAACACAAACTATGTTACAGTTACGTTTAAGCATCACTAGTTCGAACTTTCGTTGTCATTTGAAAGGAGAGACTGGCGGGGATGCGTCGGCCACGAGCCGCCACTGAATACACATCTCTGTATTTTCTTCTTCTGACGCTCGTTACATTTTCATAAATAAGGTATAACCCTAGAAAAATGGTAAAGAACGATGTACGGTTTTCTGCCGAAATTCCCCCAGAAATTTCAAATTACAGTAACTTTTGACCAGTTAAAGATAAAATGAACTAATGTTCCACAGATTACTATGAGCAGTACAATGACCATCGTATTATCCTATATTGTAGGCTATATACAAAAAATTTATTATTATTATATATCGTAGAATACGAAATCAGCTTACCGAACTTCCTCGTAGAAAGTTGAAAAAATGACTTGTGGCTAACTTTTTTCGATTCGGTGCGGCAGCATCTACTTTTATAGGAATGCACATAGTGTGAAAAAAGTGAGTGTACATAAGCCTACTGTATATTTAGTTCATTACTCACATTTTCTAACCATTTATGTATATTAACACAGCATACAGCTATATTAATAATATACAACCCTAGAAAAACGGGAAAGAGCGATGTGATGTTAAGAGTAATGTGACGATTCTGGAATTTATTTTCACTTCACTCTCTAATTCAATTCAGGAAGGTAAAAGTTCAACTAGCGTACTTGGAAGTGCAGCAAGGCGACAGAAAAAGTATTCCATATTTCGCAGTTTCAGTTGTGGTTGCAATTATTTGTCTCGATGAAACACAGCTATTGATTGAAATGAACAGAAATCAATATCAACTTATGTCAATCCTAACGTGATAGCTGTTAGGGAATACTTCTACACTTTGCCTTTGTCTACGGGAACAAAGTTCTCTCAAATAGCGCCATGGTCTGCGCATTGGCACGGCAAACCAAAGGTCTAGAGGATCTTTTACCACGGGCAATTGCCAGCGCGTCGTTTGCCACTCAATACGTCAAAATTAACACCTTACATCCAACAATATGCCAACCCACAAACCACATCAAGTGTGCATTACAAGGGATATTTAATTTATTTATTAACATAATTATATATTATCATTAGGTAATCGACTGGTTAGTTAAAATGGAAGTGAGTCAAAATCCTCTATATATTTATAAATAGAAACATTTCCTTGAGCATATTTAAATTAAGATCCTCCTGAGACAAACAAAGGCTCGGCAGCACGGCTCAAAAGTACCATTGACATAAACTAGTTTTTTTTTGTATTTTAATCGTCCATCTTAGTTCTGAGTTTTTCAATACATAAATTCATTTCAATTCAATTGCTTTCAATACAAATTTTTTCAATACATGAAAATATTTAAGCGTATGGAATATTTTTTACAGGAAACAACTTTTCTGACAAGTACATCATTAATTTTTTAACCCCTCCATAACTCTTACGATCCAGTAGATACTGGAATTTTTTTAAATACCTTATACACGCTTACATTCATTCTACTTCCTGTACATGTTACGAGTAATCCATACAACCAGAATGGCATTCTACCATTATCAATTCGAGAGAAGAGGAAAATGGAATGAGGTTAGGAAAGGGAAAGGACTCCCACCGATATTAGTGCACCACTGTTAAAGTATGCGCTGGCGAAAAGTGCGAGGAAAAAATGAATAGGTGTACCCATTTGATAAACAATCCATCCGTAGGATTTTGTCGCTTCATCCCGGTCTTAAATACAGAGTCGGTCTTTAGATACTTTTATATCCACCTTGATCGCCTCAAAACTCGAACAATTTGTATTTTTCTACCATCTTAAAGGTCACTGGTCCGTCACTACCGCGTATATAATTTTTATAAAAAGGAGGAAAACAAGAATCAGCCATTGACCAATGACTTTTCCGCACGCCTGATCATCCGCTATGCCATTGAAGTCGCAGAATCAGAACGTCAGCGTCCAGTAGCGGGTGCGAGGGGGGAAGGGGGGGAGGGGCAATGCAGCGTGAAAGACGAAAAAGCGAAAAATCATCCCAACGTGGGGAGACGCTGCTGCAGAGGCCCCTGAGATTACATTTACCCTCATCTAAGTATGACAACGTGAACCATTATGTGAACTTGTGGTAGGAGGTGTGAGGGCACAAGCCACGAAAAAGGAGGGAACGAGGCTAAGGAATTCGGTGAAGAAGGTGTGAAAACTAAGATTTTAAGTTAGATTACTGTCAACCTCAACTGCTATGAATTGCGTGCGGGAAAAAAACTTTTTGGAATGTATTTATATGCTCGAAAGTAAGTATCTTTATCTATTTCGCATTTGTAAGTTCTATAGTATTAAAGTTGGGGAAGAATAATAATAGCTTCGACATCAAAATATTAACATTTAAGCCATCACAGAAGCGAGTGGCGGGGGTGTTAGAGCACCAACTACGAAAAAGAGAAAGAATAGGGATAAAGAATTGGAAGACCGAAAGAACGAAAGTGAATAGTAGGTACGTGATAGAGAAACGCCTCGCTCTGTTGTTGCTTTAGTCACTGATGGAATATGAAACTTTTGCACCTACCAGTTCGGGAAGGTATCTACCTCTTTTACTTTCTCGCTTTGACCATTAAGTGCGGGAACCTTTCGACCCAAATTTTTAATGAGTGAAATTTTATTTACGATACAGGTGTCGATTTTCTTTTGTTTTCTTTAAAAATATTCATGAATATTTAAAAAATAGTTGCTTTGCCAACTATAAAATTTTGTTGACTGCAAAAATGTACATTGTAAAAGATTATGCCATCGTCAAAGATAACATTTGCGCACATTATGTGACAACACCAATTGAAATACACAATAATATTTTCGATGCGGAATAAATTATTTAACAATATTATTATCCTTTTATTTTAATGAAATTCTCAGTGATGCCCTCTCCTGCTAATACGCAGGTCGCAGGATCGAGTACCGCCTTGGTGGATGCCTCAGGGCATGGATTTTTATGCGATGTAAAATGATTTCCGTGAAGACTCATGTATCTCAATAAAAAAGCCGCATAATTTTCAACCTTTTGAACTGAATTTGTTGCCTTACCCATAAAGTCAGAGTGCTAAGTGGATGGTAAACCAGACCTCACCAATCGCCCCCCGTCAAGCACTCCGTCCGCGCTTGTCAAAAAAGCCGCGCGCGTGGCTCTCTCGCCTCCACGGCTGTTGCGCCATAAGTCTCCCGTCACCAGTTGCTCCCGCCGGGACTCGATCCCCGTGACGACGGCCACGGAGGGAGGGGGGTGGGGGAGGGTGGGGGATCTAAAGGAAAAGGGTTATTCGCGGGCACTCAAGGGGGGCAGCGGAGGGGGGAGAGGAGGGGGTGGTAGCGGGGTAGCGCTTCAGGGTTTTTCGACGAGGCCCAAAGGGGGTGGATGGAGGGAGAAGAGCGTTTGGGCGATGGCCGCCAGGGTCGAGTTGGCCGCGTGTGCACAAGTCGGAGAATACACGGCGCCCTCTCGCGGAGGAAAGGAAAAGAGAGGGAGGGCGAGAGAAATAAAGAGAGCGCGGGGGAGACCGTTCGCACTGAGGAATGAGCGGTTGGGGGGGGGGGGGGGGGGCGGGAGGCAAGAGAGAGGAAAGAAGGGGCGGCAGTGGGAATGAGTGAGTGTGGATGAGGGGGGGAAGAGCAACGAGGGGCCGGCCCTCATTCCGCGCCGAGAGAGAGAGAGAGAGTATGCGCCCTGTGGGACGACGGGGGCGGGAATTAAGGCCTTTCTGGGGGGAGTGAGGGGGAAAGGGAGGTCGGGGGTGGCCGGTGGGGCAGAGGGGGAAGGGGGGGGGAGGAGGAGGGCGGGGGTGGTGGAAGGAAGACTTCGATCTTCTTGAGATGCAAAGAGAGAGAGAGGAGGAGTGAGCTTGGGCTGCTCGGCTCGGTCGATAGCCCCCCCTCCCAACCAACACACCGCCCTCCCAAAGAGTTAAATAAGAAAGAGGGATTTTAGCGCGGGCGGAGGAGGGGGAGAGACGCGGAGTGTAGAGGGGAAATGAAGGCAGAGGGTGAGGGGGGGGAAGGAGGGAGGAGGAGGCGGACGTAAGGAAAACAGGGGAGGGAGGGGGAGAGGAGTTCCCCTTGCTAGCTCTGACTGCTCGCCTCGGCAATGACAACATAATCCTAGCCCCACCCTTTTGACGATTCTAGGCCTTCTCCCCCACCCGCACACACCACGGCCCTTCGCAACCCGCACCAAGTGCCACCCTGGGCAACTCTCCTTCTTACCGCTCGCATCGCCAATGAAGACGCGCTCCACGAAGGAGGGCCTCCTCCCCTTAACCCCTTTCCCGCACCTACCCCCCCCCCCCCCCCGCCGCACCCCCTCCCACCTCCACCGCCCCTGCCCGCGGTCCTCATTTTGAATGCTCGCGAAAAATTGTGTGCGGGGCGTTTTCCGAAATTTCTTGACGGGGGAGGGAGGGGGGAGGGGGAGTAAGGGACGTTAGCGGCCCGCCATATTGCTTGGGATCCCCGATCCACTCTCCCACTCGGCTCGCGCCCTCTGAAGTCCTCGGAGCAGAAGGGTTGCGGAAGGGGCGAGGACGCCTGCAGGAGGAGCCGGAGGAGGGCCAGCGACGGACCCCGCTCCCGAGCAGTGGTAGTTATTAGGGAAAGGCGACCAACAGCTGAGGTTATTTCCGCCATATAGGATAGGTTGGCCAAGGAAATATTATTTGGCAAATGGAAAGAAGCCAGATGTGGCTCGTCTTAACGAAGGTCGCCAATACGTCCACCGTTTTAAGTTGTATCCTACGCAGTGCTAGATATGAAGTATCCATATGCACCCAAGCAAGGATCAGGATTTAACTGAAAAAAACTCCGTCACGGCCGGTATTCGAACCCAGGACCTCAGGGTGTTGAGTCAGTCCGCTCGCCAGGATGTAGTGAAACAAGGTGTTGGTATCTGTCTACTGTTGTACGCTAGAAACTGCCAAGGTGGAGAGAAAGCAGGTTTCAGTATTTGTCAACTGTCAACGAATTGTGCCAAGAGTCCCGCAATTTTAAGTACCATCTCACGGAGTAAAGCATTTGAAGTGCTCACCATGTAGCAACCAAGCAAGATTCAAAGAACTGCGGATCTGGCCACGAAGTTCTTTTAATTTGTCTTCGGTAAACACCTCTGTGTTTAAAGTTGGGCTTTACCTCGAGGACTGCAGCACTTAGCGCAAGAACAAAGCTTCATTGGCTTCGTGTGCTCGGTATCTGCGAGTACAAAACGCCACTGTAAGCCTCTATGACATTAAAAGAAGGAAAGGATACCTTGGTCGCTAAACTGGTTAGAGCACTCCGCGCGACATCAGGGGTGTGGGTTCAAATCCCAGTCCAGGCGAATGACTTTTTCACAGTGAATTTCATACAACTTTGACACCCAAGGAAGGATCAGCATTTAACAGAGAATACTTCGCCCCAGTCTATTCGAATCAGGACCTAAGGATGGTAAGCCAGTACTCTGGCTAGCATAAACACCAGATGCTCTTCCTTGAGGAACGAACCATCTGTCGACGCTTTGGCCACACCAATGAAAGCTCTGGCACCGCGAAATCCTCGTTTGAGTCCTTTAGACTTCATATTTCATATCTGATGGAATATGCACCGCGGTCATAAAGCGTAGAACTAGCTGAGAAAACGCTCACGATGAAGAAGCAGCTCGTGTGCTGAGAAACGGAAAGGGAAAAAGTACGCAAAAGCATTCGTATGAAGATGTGATATTTTATGGTTCAGAGACTTGGTTCTTCGGAATTGCTAACATGAGGATAGTTGAATCCTTCGAATTCCAATATTGAAGACGGACAATGAAAACTATACCACCGGATTTAATGACAAAATAATAATAATTCAAAAGACCAGGAAAGACAGAATCTAAATCAAGAACCTGGAGCGTCGGACACTCCCTGAGACATATTGGATATGTTATTAGCACAATGAACGTAAAACAGACGTCGAGGACCTTTAAGGGAATTCAAATGGGAAAAAGCCCTAATGAAGAGGTGGGTAGGAAACAATAATTGCGATAGATCTGGTGTTTTCCTAGCGAATATAAACCTTCTCTCGTGCTCACCACAGGGTCAAACTTAGCATCGCTGCCGATGTTCCGATGGCCGGCCGACAAGTTCACCGATACGTTCGGCAAAGATGAAGTGCTTGATCCGGTAGAGAGCCCAAGAAAAGCTCAATTATCTGACCTCTGTATTAACATTCTCAGGATAACATTACTGAAGCCAATGTGCTAGACAGCCCACTGGAAGTAGAAATCCAGGAAAAAACTCTTTGAAAAAAAGCTGATGTAACCGAGTCAAGCGATTTTGTCTAGCATCCAGATTCATGGGAAAGACACAGGAAGTGAGGGGAATGAAACTCAAATATTAATGACCGGTTCCCAAATACAAGGCTTAATACTTGGTGAGCCATGTCACCATCTGCTAATCCACCTTTTGGGCTGGAGACATTGGATACACCGGCAAGGCAGAAACATTTCATCGGAAGGTTCTAAGGTTTCAGGGTTCTCACCGCGTACATTTTGACCCGATTACAACAGTTTCAATAGCATTCTCGCTGTCATATTCTGGTCGAAGTGCCGTGATTGACCGGTTCTCTTTTGCGTTAGACTTGTGACTGGACTGCCATCATAATCCAAGGAATTTGTATTACCTTGGCCATCAAGCATCCCCACTTAAACACTACTTAAAATGTTTGGGACCTCTTGCTGCAGGAATTGGAATTCGTAAGTGAGATGAATACGGAAACTCTGGAAATCCTAGTAAAGGATGCTTGGTGCTCCGTTACATACAGGCCCCTACTTGAAGAGAATTGAATAAAATAAATAAATGCCTTCGATAATATTAATTCGTAGTCTTATACCTTTCATGTATTTACTGTTTTGCGGCCATCTATATATGAATAAGCCCAACGCATAGTACGAAGTTGAATACTCAATATCTTGCGATTTAATAAAAACAATTCGGTAAATTGAAAATAAAATCCGCCATTATGACGACGTCGAAATAGGGACGCCAAGTAAGACGCTCATCTCACGACTTCAAAAGTCATCGCTGGACCTTTTATGTGCATTTCACAATGAAATCTTCAAGAAGCTAGCGAAGTAATATAAGGCAGTGCCACATGAGATATTCCGGTTGCACACTGAATTTGCGAGGTGAATTGAAAATTTTGAAGTCAATTCTAACGGCTTCTCTTCGTGAGATGTGGTGCTCGTGTTAGCTATTACGTATTTCTCGCGGAGTAATTTACGCGTGATCTAAGAAATCATTTACTGAAGTCTTCTTTTTTAAACTCTTTTCCTTCATTGGCCGACTTAACAGGGACTCAAATGATAAAATGCGATTCGTAATCCTATTTTTTGGCCTCCCAGTGTATTTAAACCCATCTAAGCTCACGCGCATAGGGAATTTTCTCTTGAAGAAATATCCGAGCATTGACTTTTATTTATCATAATTTAAAGTAACTTGAGTGGAATTAGAGAGCAACTCACTTTTTTTGTTTCCGTGGTATCTTTTGATAGAAGTATATGATTCCGCGAAGTCGAGGAGAAATGCCGTGAAACAGGACCACATAAAGGAAATCAGCGAATAACGCACTTGCGGAAGGAATGATCGGAAGAAGCTTGCGCACGGACTCGGCTGTGCCTCTCGAAGATTTCGCTTGACCTGGCGCTACGCATTCCCCCAAAGCGTCCTTTAAATACAATATTCGTCCACAAAAAGGCGGTAACCTTCATATCTCACTGGAATTTACAACATCATTCATCGGAGATTATCACTACGTGGCTCATGCGAGGCAGTATTTTCTTGCCTGAATTGTTAGAAAGAACTTACGGTGGCAACTCGACGACGACGTTACAACCTCAGAGCATTAAATTTTTAAAATGAAAATGGAAAAGTATATAATTCGGTAAAAAGGTTCAAAAATATAGTCAAAAAGACAACATATGTTTCCGAATCTATTCCATGAATTTCACGAAATGTGAATGACAGCCTTCGTATGAACGAATTGTTTTTAGTCTTTCGTAGAGCGTATTCAGTAATTTATCTCTCGCAGGTACAATATGGTAATGTGTATCTTCCTTCGCAAAATTTGAGTAATAAATATTCATTCTTCATTTCCATGTGAGAAAACCCAATATACAGGGTTAATTTCAAAGAAAATAACGGTCATCACATTGAGAAAATCGTAAAATATTTTGCAACACTTGAATATTGCCCATTCTATCCCTCTTTTCCGAGAATATTTAAAAGTCGTGCAGGCACCGAGTTATTAAATTCTGCGTAAGAAGGAGCCGGTTGGTAATGGAGCATCAAACGTCCCTGACAAAAGTTTCCACTTTCCAGGGCATCCGTATTCCTCTCACCTGCGAATTCACATTCCTTCACCACGATCCTCAAAACGTGTTCAATAGTGAGATGAAAGATCTAACGCTTTCCCGGCGTATAGCTATGTAGGGGGTTGTTCGGGTTTCCCGGGTTCGGGTTCCCGAGTTCGGGTGTTCAATAGTGTTTAGTTCGGGGTTTGATGGTCAAAATTCAAGATCAATTAAATGAGACAATTCGACTTAATTATTCCAAGGTGTAAGTACCTGCGAAATATGGATGTGAGTTACTTGAAACCTTTCTTCGATATTATGATGGTATCAAATTTCTCACCTTTGGCATAATGAATCTCTTCCACCTTCACTGAAAAAACGCGTGTATGCCCTAATCAACTCCATTCAATGTTTATTATTTATTTGTTACCTAAATAACATAGTAATTGTAATTTGGATGCAAATCAACGCATTTTAAGGTGTCCATACCGGTGTGATCACATTCGAACGTCATAATGACAATAACATAGTTAGAACTTACAGTTTAGAACGCCAAGCAAGGGTAATATAATTCCTACTTTAAACCTTGAGAAAGGTGGAGCTACTCTTCACCGAAATATCGGAAGTTTTTATCTGTAAGTGTTCTTTTTTCCGTGTTTATATTTTTTATCGGCCACCCTCTTGGCATTCTGTATATATATATATATATATATATATATATATATATATATATATATATATACATATACATATACATGGCCGTCTGAGGAGCAGTATACTCAACGTAAACATAAGGCTAGCGGAATTTCCTAAGCTACTTACCTCAGTTCTAAAAATCCAGCCACTGATCACAATCACCAATTACCACTTTATAATATAAGAGAAACAATTGCACTTTTCCACAAATTGCTTTAATGCGTACAACGCGCTTCGGCTCACAGAAACGCGTTGTACGCATTAAAGCAATTTGTGGAAAAGTGCAATTGTTTCTCTTATATTATGAAGAACTTCCACGATATCTCGCCTGAATCTGTTGAATTTACCACTTTAGAAATTAATGCGCTGTTATATTCCACATTGGATGATCACTACTACTACTTCAACATAGAGTTATGGATCATTGGCGGAGGTGAGAACTTCAATCGCAGCGAAAGTGGACGTTCGATTTATGGCTTTTCCTCTGAAAGCCAGCAACCTTCAGTTACATATTTTAGAGTAATTATCTCTATAAACACAGGAAAATTCATTTGACAATTTTTTTAATTTTCAAAAACCACATTCCTGCTCATTTATTGGAACAAAAACTGTTTCATACACTTCGACATTTATTGGTCGCAATATGGACCGATACATTTATAATCTCCGCAGCAGTCATTTTTCCGCTTTCATTAACCTAAACATTGATAAAATATTTGTTCTGTTATTCCCAGAACGGACGATGTAAAAACGGAGCGAAACCTTGGGATATAGTTGGAGACGTCAATGTGCGAGTTCTACAATACGCTGTTTATGCTGTATTGCTGTCTGAGAGACCACAGGGATCCATCCTGGATTACTTCTGTGAAGACAGAGAGAGAATTGAATAGGGGGTAAAACATTCAAAGACCAAGGTAGATGTTTTTAACCAGGATGTTAGAAAGAATGATCATCTCATAATGATAAATGGTGAAGTAATTGTACTAATGGATTATTTAGGGCAACTTCGCATGGATGGATGCGGAAGATGGAAGGAATGATGAGGAGGTAAGACAGCGAATGACTTCTGAGATGAAAGCCATTGGTAGACTCTGGAGCATATTTAGGAATACATGTTTATCTAGGAAGCTAAATTGCTGCATACAAAAATGTACCCTTCCTCACTTTATTTCCTTGCAGCGAAACTTGAGTATTCCCAGATTACAATAAGTTTAGATAAAATGCTGTGGGTATGGGGTGTCTGAGGAATGTTTTCGGTAAAAGGTCGGAGGGATGGGATTGGGAATGATTGGGTCAAGAAAGAATGCAGAATGGAAGGTCCGGTAATGAACATAAATGAAAGTAGCGTGCTTCATTGGTTTGACTACGTTGAGAGAATGTATGATACTAGAGTAACATAGTGTGAGAGGAAGGTGTAGACAGAGAAGGGAACGGGTGAATGTCGCACTACAGACTCTTAAGATGAGAAATAACAGGAAACCTTAGAATAAGAGAGCCTTACAAGCAATGTGACAGAAGCAAAATAGGTATAGAGATCAAAAAGATCGAGCAGCTTCTAAGAAATTATCAAAACAAAGTCGTCGTCCTAGGCCTAAAACTAATAATTAAGCTCTTTTGACTGAACCTACAATGAAAGGGAACGGCGTGATGGGTTTGCATGCATGTATACCCATATACAGACCGTGCCCGCCATATTCCCTTGGAGCAGGTTAAAGTGTAATGCTACACGAAAACAGCCCGTCGTGTATCAAGTATTGGAAAGTAGAAAAAGTCTTATTTATAGGTATAAAATGAATGTTGCAAAGCAAGAAGTAAAAGTGCGGCGCTGATAACGAGCGGTACTGTAGCACGCAGCAGGTTCATCAGGTACTTCGGCAAATGAGTTAAGGGTTTTGTGGAAATAATTCGGGAGGCAATTTCTTCACCATTTTATAGCTGTCACATCGTTGCCTTTATTCTTAGTGAAGAAAGTATTTTGGATGATAACATTTATATTTTCATCTAAGCAATACCCTGAGAGCTACCGCAAGGACGTGTGGCAGGGAGTGTAATGTCACCAAATATTAAAAGTAAGGGTGCGGTGAAGTGGATTGGAAGAGGCAACAAGTGAGATGTGCTTTTACGGATTACTATTACCCTCGGTGTTCACTGCATTCATTAATGGTGCGCCGAAAGTAAGAATTCTTAGCCCTATGTCATCGAGAGTAAATAATTGCTCTAATTGTGTCGCTTTTGTCTGTCACACAGACATTGTGCGGGTGTAAAATAATATCAGCCATTCCGACTCGGCCTACAGCTAGAGTGATGTGAATTTTTCGATTAAAAGTCAATCCAATTTGTCAATGGAAGAAAAGGAATTTTGGCAATTTGTATTTTCCTTTAGTTTAAATGTACTTGTCAATGGCTCTCTTCTTGAATTTTGAATTTTTCAAATAACCTCAGCCCAGAAAAGGCTCCCAATTCAGTCCGCTTCATAATTTGTCACAATTTCTGTTCTGAAGACAGGTTAAAATGTCTCTTGGAATCCTGCGGAGCCTTTGCCTAATCAATTGTTCATGAAAACGAAGAGCTTGAAGCATGTTCAATGATTGCAGGCTCTGTATTGTACATTTTTCTCCCAATCAGGTACAATCTTAGATTATATCGCAGAGAAATGCAATAAGTATAATTCGTTGAAAATTAGTTAATTTACAATCCATTAGAATGTTAATTCATAGATTTAAGAAGATAGGAACCATGCGGAATGTTCGCACAGGTGAATATTGAAGTCATTAAACAGAGCAATCGGCCATATTGAACGGATCAGTTGTACGGTTAATACGCCGAAACGTATTCCTATTAGCGACATTATCACGTTACCGTAATGATTTATTGATAAAAATGCAAAATATATATTATTTCCAAAAACGCACTGCGTTATATATGAAACGTATGCAAAAATTGCGTATGATAGCCATATTAAAAGGATCGTTTTTCGAAAAATCACTCGAGATACAAGAACTAAGGAACGCAAAAACTACCGGAATAGGCGGAAAAGAACTACTAGCCTGATGTACTAACTTTGGAGAAGATGGAGAAATTAAGGCTGATGAGGGAAACAATTAGAGGTGTTCAATGTGGTGAGGGGAGAAAAAGTTCAGTAGGCAAAATGCGTAGGCATGCACAAAGACACATCACGACCTTTCCATCTCCGAGATCGGAACAGCTAAAAAGCAAAATTATTGGTGTCAGGCCTTGGAGACTGGCTCTATTTCGATAATGTCTCCCATATTGACCTACCTTTGCGTACCAGATTTTGGCTCCGTTTCATTCATGCTTTCTTATTATTTTGACTCCTAATATTTCTCCTATAAAGAGTCTCTTCTGCGATATTCACCCGTGACTTTCTCAGTCTAACACTTCCTCTCACACTATTCACTTCTCCATCATAATTCTATTTCCTTTCTCGACTATCATCCATTCTCTCATCCTAGTGAAACAAATGAACCACTCTCGATATACTCCACATACTATCTGCAACTTTCCATTCAGCATTTACACATATCTAAATCCTAACTATCCTTCCGTCTTTCACAAAAAAATCGGAAAGGCACAAAAGACCATCAAGCAATTCAACCATTTCATCAGTCACCATTATTAGACAATCATCCTTCCTAATCTCTACACCTAAAACAACTACTCTGCTCTTGGACAATAACGTCTCCAACTATTTATCACGGCATCGCTGCGTTGATGTGCCTCATCCTATGTGGAAATAACAATATAAATATTTGATTAATTAGGTTTAGATTAATGAAAGCGGCAAAATAACTGCTGTGGTGTATCGAAAAATCATTGTTGCTCGTATTGAGAGGTAAGAAAGCAGCGATCGATAGGAGAATGTCGGGTATTGGTGCGGAAAGGGAGACGGATAGAGATTTTGACGGCATGAGAGAAAGAAATGAAGTGTTTAAGATCGGGAGGGAGAGGGAAGGCAGAGCGGACGCGGGGGCAGGCACCTGTGGCGCCGCCTCCACGGACGGCGAACGGGGACGGAGGGTGGTGGGAGGGTAGGTAGGGTAGATGGGGTGAGGGGGCAGAAGGAGGGGGGATCGAAGCGGGGACTGACCAAGGGTCCAAATTTGATTGGGAGAGCACCTGTGGTGTTGATTATACGATGGTGCTTCCACAGGACGCGGTCAACTCCTCAGCCCCATCAATATCTGCGAAGTGTGATGGACACCGGGCAGTGTGCAACAGGCTTGAGAACCCGGGAAAACGGGAATTATCACAAAGGCTGGCTTACGACTGGCGCCGACGTGAACTACCAACTTCAACCTTAAGTTCAATACATACATAGGTGTTCACGGAGGAGTTTACGTTCGCGTGAAAGTGTCAACCGTGAACTTAAACCGTCAAGTTTAGTCATTTCCAACTCCAACGTTAATGGGTTGCTCCCGCTTTACGTATGGCGACGGCCGACAATTGACGGCAGCGATTGGCGATCGTCAGACAACCAAATGAAATTAAACCGTTCCAAGCGGCTCATTACGCATTCTCAGTCCGTACCGCGGGCAGTTAAGCCAAAGGAGATACGTGACAATAGAGAAACAATCATTTTACTTCTATTTGATTATTGTTACGGTAATCTACCGATTAAGGTAGGTTTATATGGAAGAGAGTAAAAATCCTCCAGAGTTTTTTAAGCGTAGACCTCTTTCTACCTTCACAAGTTCCTTCTTCATCTCAGTATACCTCCTTTACTCTCTTCCTCCTGTCCATAAAACCTATTCTCTTCCTTCCCTTCTTCACTTCCCAACATCCTCCCCTTTATCACGGCCTTTAGCAAACCTTCGCCCCCAATTACCTCGTCCAGCCACCTACCCTTCATCCGCCGAATCTTCTACAGAAGTTTACTCTCCCCACCCAACAGGTTGGAAATGATCGTACTCCTAAATTAGCTCGACCACTATTATTACGTATAGCAGTTCGATCTATTCGCCCACAATTCGGTGTTAACCGTAGTAACAAAATTGATGGATGGAGGCGCTGTCCGTCATGCAAACATCCGAATGAAACCGAAGATGGATGACGATTTCCGACGGAATTTTACGTTTGGCAGACAACCGTATACTGAAGTCGTGGACGAGAATCTCATCCATGGTCAGCATTTCAGGCTGATGTCAATCGGATATCGAATCGGAATTTAAACGCCTTTCAGGGAATATCCCCGCCGTCTAACCCGCACAAAAAACGTTTCAACTACATTTGTGGTAAAATCTTTAACTTTTGTAATTCTGGTTTCTGGTTTACTCAAATATAATTTATTTTATACAAGATTTTATAATTTATGAATAAAAATTAATCTATCACACTCAATACCATATTTAAATCAATCACTACAGTTAATTCCCCACTCAAAAAAATTGTAGATACGCTGAAAACTCGTTCTTGCATTGTTCTAGCAAAGAATGGTATTTGACGTTTCACAAAAGAAGCCGTCTTAAATTTGACTTCTTCAGAGAAAAGCGTAAGATGAGATATGTTAGGCTCCTTAGGTTCGTTTGTTGTTCGATATTATCCTAGCTAAAAATATCTATCCACCAATTTAAAATGCATTACTCACCATTTAAAACAATATTTAGGCTACCCAAGGTTATACTTTTCACATACCGATTTCGAATATATCAACAGACGAACGGATAATTTTGTGTCTTGTAGTGTTTCAACTTCTTAAGAAACAATAGCGATTTCTGTCGGCTAACGATTATTTGTAATGACCTGATAACAAAAACCGCTAGCTTTTAAGATATATTTAAAGACATTTATCAGTAAAATGTTTGGTAAGAAGCAAAAACTTATGGCAAACCGTAGCTCGGAGGTAAGAAATATTGATTCGCTATTTTTCTGCTTGACTTTAGCTTAAAAACATTGTCCTCCATCGCTAAGAACACACATGTCGATGTAGGGAATATAACGATTGCATGTTATTAAGCCGCGGTACAGTTCGTTACTATCGGTAAGTGGGATAAGTCAAACACAAGGATTTTCGACACCAATGCTCTGCGTTTGACGCGACGAGTTCTTAACGAGTCAGAGAAAAGCATGGCTGGAGGCGTAAGCAGGAGAGCGTTCGAGTAGCAACCTTTGAGTCACGCTCTACACCAATGTACGTCGATCATGACCACAAAAAAGGGAACCAATCGCAACTAATTCTATTGCTGGATAAAAAAAAGAGTGGATATAGAATGACTGAAGTAATTTATATCACGGCGGCCATCTGCATTTAGAATTTTTTCTTCTCCTCTACAACTACGGGCAAATATAGGTAATTTAAAAACGAAGTATAAGAAAATAACTAAGTATCTTCCGTGATTCTTTATAATTTTCAGTTTAATTAGTGTATCCATTATTTTATCTTCTAATCCATATACCTTAGTTCTTTTACGCCATCGTTCAACATTTAGCAATCTCTATTTTTTCTATAAATTAATTGCAGTAGACCACCAACCCCCTGACAATTTATTTTAGATAACATCATTATTTTTTCAGAAAGTCGATTACAAAAGGAGTAGTTATATTAATGACAACTCAAATAAACTCCGCCGCGGAAATAAAAAAAAACAGTCGGCTAATCTCCATTAAGGCTCGGTTTTATAATGTCAAATCTACGTAAGCCGCAAGATAATGTAGCCTTTACGTTGATTAGATGTTGACTGAGAGTTTGAGTTTCGTATATTAGATCAGACCGTTGGTTAGTTGATATGAGCCTGCTCGATTGGATACGTTCGGTTTTTACTTCATGAAAGTTGTAAACCAAAGATTAAAAACCCGGGCCAGTGAGTAATAAACATACAATACATCATATGGCTTAATTTTCAGCTATGTTCTACGTTTCTACTTTTTATCGAAATGCGTGTTAAATAAGAGCTATTCTCCTTTAATATCAATACATAAATTGCTTGGGGAAGGTAAGTGGAAGGTATAGATGTAGAATAGGGCTCTACGCTATAAAGATATGATTGTAAACGTTCGTATAAGCCAAGCTAAAGCCATCCTTCAGTGAGAAAAAGGTTTCAGCATTTAGAAAAAAGTCAACTAAAAACGTGTAAAAATAATACAAGACTGAAATAAGGAGGAAAAACAAAAAATGCGCGAGGAATGGGGAGAAAGAAGATGCTTTACTCAGCGTAAACGCATAAATTGTAAAAATAGCTTAGTAGTAGGTACAGCTAATTGATTACTTAAAACTGCAAAAGAGCAATAAAAAGACGAATGGCTACGAAAGGCTCATGGCTATAGATATATCACGTTGACTTTCCATGAAAATGTTAGCAAGAAATAAATACGCTATACCACTAACAATACTATTAAAGCATTACGTGTGCAATACACGTTAAAAAGGAAAAGGGAAAAGAATATCCAGTCTATTAGTATTTTCTAATATAACATAATATTTGTCAGAGTGCATTTCAATATAATTTGTTTCGAAATGTTTTACCATAATTAGTAAGAGGTTAAGTAAAGAATTATAGTTTCATATCAGACGTTGCGATCGCCCACTGGATAGAGAGTCGGGCCTAAGGCCTAGGCTATAGATATGGGAAAATCCTCCCAGAGTGAGTCCGGCTGAACTCAAAGCAGTGTGACTTTCTGGGAACACGATTCTTTCGGCAAATTAGAGGCGGTTCAGTAAAAGCGGCTGCCCCTCTCCACTGATTTTGACGTATGAAAATATATATTTTTTCTTCTGAAAAACCAGTTGCGTTAATATTTCAAGGACGACGTTAGCTAAATCCGATAAAGGATAAATAATTAGCCGAAATTATATAAATATATTCATCCAAAGTCTAAAACATGAAATTCGCTATGCCTCGGAATACTCTTTGAGCAATCCTAGTCATACGCATGAATATTGCCATGACTTTCCCTAATCCATGAAATAAACTGGCAGATTATTATTTGTCCCTCTTCTCTTCCACTGCAAGGATAAGAATTTTAGTTTTTAGTTCACCGAAGTTAAAAGTACACCAATAAAATAAATCGATATTTTCACCACTAAATAAAAATGAATTTGAGCTAAAGCACATGTCCCCGAGTCCTCCACCTTAAATAAGGTCACCAAAGCATCCAATCAGTTAAGTAATCATCCAATTATTTGGCCAATTACATGATGTCGATTACTCTACCGAGAGATCTTTGATTAATTATTAACTTCCATTACATTCAATGATCTCCAATAGAATTAATCAGTCAAAGATGCCAATCAGTCAGTAAGTCACCGCGATATTTAAGATAACTTGTATTTTTCCTGCCACCTTGTTAGGAAGAAGAATCCCTCAGGAAGGCACGTAGCTTACACTGAACACAAAGAGCAGGTTTATGCCTTTATAAGGAGAGGTCTATAATGAACGCCGCTAAGGACTTGATCGATGAGTGGCTTTCCAACCACGTACTTAAGCAATTTTCAGAAGCGATGCACTAAACAAAAGCATGTGGGCAGGATCAAGACTCTCCGATAAGATGTTATGAAAACTTTCGGTTTCTCTCGCAGCATATTCGTAATCAACGACAATAACAAGGCAAAAGAAAACCTCCCACAAAGGGCTTTTAGCAAAGACTGAACCAATAAATATGGTGTCGCATGTACGTTGTGAATGAAAATAACTGATGCTCGGAGTAGGTAGTTTATCAAAACAATTTGCTGCCCAAGGGAAACTTAATTACGCGGAGTGATCATTGCGTGAATGGTAGCGTCTGCAACTGCTATTTGCCAATCAGTAACGTAATTATTTAACGACTTTAACCCAACGAGTTTTTGCCCTCTGAAAATACGGAAAATCTTAGCTTGCCAATTCTGAATCTCCGCAAATGGATTTTGCAATTTTGACATCCGATTTTCATAGCTTATAAACGCACTCTAAACTAACGGTGGATTCGTAACACGCGTTTAAGGAATAAATATGTTCCCCATTACTTTATGCACATTTCAAGCGCTTATTTTCTACTAATCACAAAAAAAAATATATTTTGATAATACTCAACAGAGTAGTGTTCTTTTGAGCGTAATTCGTGGACTTCAACGACTAGTATACTTAAAATTACTACGCAGTCATAAAGTTGTGAGAATATGATAGAGGGGCATAAGTACAAAATTTTATTTCATTTCTTATTAAAATAAACCTTTCAGCCGAAGGAAAATTTCCAAGGTAGGTATTCACGTAAAACAACTACTGTCGCCAATAATTGCAATCAACACCAATATTTCTCACACAAATATGAAAACTGTCGATCTTTGAAACTGGATTCCTATCTAAGTGGTACAATGTGTTAACAGCAGAGCATTTTAAACCTCCATTTATCTCAGCCACGGCGAATACCAGTTCCAACGGCGGCTCCAACACTGCTGGAATCCGTTACAGCAAATGTCATTCTTGTGTTTTGGCACAACGAACTGGCGCACAGCTCGGCTTCCACCAAATGCTTTCTTAGCTACAACTCGGAAATATTATGAGCAATTACCTACATGCCTCACTCGATGGCGAAAAATCCATCCAGGTGGCACTGGAACCCGTGACCTCAGATTTACCAAAGCATACCTTCCCACCACCGAGGCCGGCAAAAACCGATGGCTTTTTCACAAGAGCTTTTCAATAATTATGTCTAACCTATGCCTGATTTTAGCATGCACTCGCTATTGGCCTGTTCTCTAAAGACACACTGCAGAAAATTGAGTTATGGAATATAATTCATCAGCTGTGTAGATTAATGTCAAAACAATTTGGTAAAAATTAATGGGTAAAAAGTTCGATTAGTAATAACTATTATTACGCTCGATGCCTAATTTCCCTATACTACGCTCTACCTCTTGAAGCAAAAGAATATCACCCCCAGCATATAAAATGGAGTTAATTATCATGAGTCTTAATTCGTCAGTTGTTGAACAATGGCTTACCAGAGTTATTTTACGCTGAATATAATTTCTTTCCACAAAAACAAAATGGAATGACAACTTTCCGCAATCTACTCGCAAAACTTGGAAATGCAATTTTTATTGAAGATAAATCGGAATAGCCAATGGGATTCAAAAGGTAAATGAAAATTTGTTATATAATGATGATTTCATGATACTAAATACAAAACCTGATCGTCATATTTGGTGTGCACAGTACCGCATATATTGCTTTGTCGTTGTAGAATCAACCGTGACTGAGAGGTGAATGTTATCGTAATACTTAGAAAGGTGGAAAATGATTTGCGACAATATTAAAAATTAGCCCCATTCTTACTGTAGAGGAAATAAATATTACAATATATTGGTTACAAATTTCCATTATTCTAGTTCATAACGCAAAAGTGAAACTTTTTTTGCTTTGCAGAAACAAAGTGATAAAATCGAGCGTAATTTACACCCTGATACTTCAATTTTCGTTAGATTGGCTTGCAATTATATTTAACCTCATGCAATTAGCCTAATTATTACGAGCATCTAACAGATTTACGGTAGATTTGGGTGGATATCAAACTATAACTATTTCTTAATTCCGCGATTGTAGGCTTATTTGTTTCTTATTGTAATACTATATAAATAATATTCGCGTTATAACATCCCTTCCCAGTTGAAAACATTAACTACTGTTAGAAGAATTTCTCTTCAAAACATTTAATCGAGAATAAATTACAACAATTTAAGCATATGATTCTTAAATTAGAAAGCGAAAAAATTATTTTTTACCTTTTACGATGGCTTCAAAACGGATACATACACGATGGTGTGAAAGTATCACTCCTTTCGAAGGATAGCATTCAAAATTGGCTCATTTTTGGACTAATCAATGGCCTACAAACACGTGTACCTTCAAAGATTACTATGTACAGCGGCAAGGTTATGAGTCAGAGGAATACCAAAGATAGGATAAGCTTCTAACCGTCATCACTGTATTCAAATCGCGTCGTTAATGATAAATTACCATAAATATTTCTCTGCCCCTAGAGCAATACGTCATTTGAGTTCTTCTAGACTCAATAATTGTATCACTACTTTCCTAGATAAATGTGATAAAATTCCCTTCAAATTCATTTTTTAATACATATGTAATTTTAAATTATTTGTAGAAGCAGACCATTTTTTCTCCGGCTTACACTAAATGAGGATTATGCTCTTGACGCCTTCCATTTCTAATAGAGCCTTTAACTTATTTTTAGCCATAGTCACATAGCTATTACCCACTAAAGTGTACGAAGAACCTATCGAAGAATACATGGCATTGAGTACAGTTCATGCTGTTTCCAATTAATTTAGGCTATTAGGAGTTCTTACAAACTAATCGATAAATACTTTAGAGAACCTTTGACAGCTGTATAATGCATTTATTACAAATCATTCTAAATTGATATTCTATATTGATAAGGGAGTGGGAGGACTGGTGGGGATAAGCCTGGCGTAGGCATTAGCCTACTCTTAACTAAAGGCACCAAGGGAATAATGGTTTAATGCCCCCTTCCATGGAAGGATTGCTACACTTGAAGTGCTCTCCACATGGTATTTTATTAGGGATCGGGATTCTAATGAAAGATCTAATCCACAGCTGGGATTCGATCCGGGCCCTCGAGGTGGGAAGCAAGTACCCAAGCACCACACCAACCCTATTTCCGATAATTTCCTAACCTGTAGTCTTTTCGGAGGCAAATCATCCCTACGATTAGTTACTCCGGTATTAAAAGGTTTTGTAGCCACAAGAAATACTCCATATATGTGATTAGCCATTTCATAGTTACGTTCAGCTATTTTGAGCCCCGTAGATGTTTTTCTATAAAGATTCTGTCAAGTAATTTTTAGATTGAGGGTCTGGGAAAATTCTCAGCTGAAGATGAAAAGTCTTATACGCTTTGCATTGAAGGCATTTAGCGCAACGCTACAGAATACTTTTGTCTCGAAAATGATATTGATAAGTGGTTGACTACCTATTCTGCCACTCAACGCATTTCCCTTTCCTACAAAGACTTTGGAAACGAAACCATGTGAGTGCTAGAGAACTACGGACATTATAATTGACTATTGACCACTTCTTGCATCTGCAAATACAAGGATTGGTGTGGTAGCAAGAGTACCGGCTTCCGATCCCAAGAGTCCGGGTTCGGAGCACGGCCGTGGTGGAACTTTTTCAGCGGAATCTCGACCCCTGCCTGGGTGCCATATGGTAACCACGTCAAGACATTCGACAAGCACACATTCGGAAGGATGATATGTTTGAATTGCGGTCCTCTAGGCGCGATGTGTTATAGAGAAGGCATATTCGGACGTCCTCTTTCTCTCCACCTTTCCTCCACCTCTCAAGCAATACCTCCTCCTCAAGAACCAATGACACCATCTATTCAGCCATAACTGACCTGAGCAGTCGCTAGCACCCCCTAATAACCAATCTTGTCTCCCTGTGGAACCACCTAGGTACTCCAACATGGCAGACATGGGGTGCATTAAATAATCCCTCACGTACTGTTCCGAAAAATAACTCAGCGTTCTTTGTGCATGTGTTTTGTGTTTTCTCAGTAAATCCTTGCAATTCCTCTTTTTATTCCCCAAAATAATATTCGTATTTTTAATAGAAACGATAGCTTAGTATTTTCCACACTACGACTGATTACCGATGATGGTTTCAGCAGTTCATTGCCAATATCAATATACCTTGATAATAGTAATGAATCGCTGAAACCATCTTCGGTAATAAATCGTAGTGTGGAAAATACTAAGCTATAGTTTTCATTAAAAATTACTTGTTTCCACAAATTAAGGCCTGAATCAGTCGGCCACATAATATCCTCAGTTAAACCGGGAAAACAAAGGGTCTATCCTTGTTTAGCAAAGCGAATTGTTTTTAAGTAGCAATAAAGCAGAACGAAACACTAATACACTCCCTCAAAAACATTTGACTATTCACTCTTTTCCTCTTCCAATGCCTTTGCACTAGCCCGACACTCCGTCAAAAAACATTTCACTCTTAGTCCTTACCCTCTTCCAATTCCATTTCTCAACTCCATCCCTTCTTAATGGCTGGTGACCTAACAACCCATTCCATACGCCCTTGAAGCAGTCTGCTGGGTAGTACACAATAATAATAAGTAGGGTAGGTTGATTATTGGGGTGGGATTGAGGCTATAGAGTCCCATCTATTTTCTAACCCCATCTCAATGTATACATTAAAATAAATATAAATTGTTACGGGGTAAAAAAAACATTTAGGCACAGACGACTAGTTCTACATTCAAAATATAGCACCAAACGTTATACATGACAAAATATAACCAAAGAAAGTAAAAAATGTGTACACTTGTGGGAAGAACTTAAGGATTATTAATTCACAACCTTACAAAGAAAATACTGTAGAGAAATACTCACACAAAACGGGGGTGTAAAAAAACCTGCGTGAACCTGCTGATGGCAAGGCAATTTTTCTGCTACATGAAAAGCATACAGATAAACGCCAAAAATGAAAATATTATAAGAACTAGAAAAGTAATAAATATCAATAAAAATGAAAATAGAACAAATACATTAATAAACATATTGTAGAAAGCGTACGTTGTGTATTGTGCGGTAGTTGATCACAGGCATTTAGTGCAAATTAAGCGTAAAACCGTGAGGTGCTAATGAGTCATTCTGTTGGTCTTCGGAAAGTTTTATGCAGTGCCCTTTTAAGAGATTGAAGTAAAGGAGCTTCTCGTATGGTATATGGATGCAGATGAAATACGAATACGGGAAAAACGTAAACGGGGCAACAAATTGAGTGAACGATGGAAATCCGGAAGAAGGACCGCCCTCTTTTAACGGCATCTTCGGAAAACGAATCGAATTCCGGATCGCAAAAAAAAAGAGGAGCGCATTATTTGATTAGCAAAGTGCTCGCGGTGCGCTCCCAATTATATACGAAGTCCAACTCCACCAGAAGAGTGTTTCCCCCGATCGCGGCGGTTTGAGGCGAGTGGAAGAGGTAGGAGAAGAAGAGTTGGTTTGCACGACGCGAGGTAAGGGTGGGCCGACCCCTTCGGCAGAGCTCACACACGACTGTTGAGGGCAGAGGCCGCCAGTGGGGGGGAGGCGGCTTGGGGGGTGGGGGACCAACCGAGTACCCCTCCCTCCATCCACCCCCGTCCGCCCCTCACTACTTTCCTACCTCCCATCCATCGGCAAAGCCGAACGGTTGGGCACCAAGAGCCCGTGACCTCAATAACCCCCCAGCAGCGAAGGATGAGGGGGAAGGGGGGGGGGAGGAGGCGAAGAAGAAGAAGAAGGGATTTCCCAGAACAAGAGAGCGCGCGGGCTGCGTGACGCGTGCTTCGTGCCCAACAGACGCTCGTGAATGGCACATCCTTCCGCTCCCACCCCAATCACGCTCCATCTAAGTCGTGATCGTGGGCCCCCAAACCGACGGAGCGAGTGCTTTTGTGGAGGAGAGCGAGAGAGAGAGATGCCTGCGCCGACCCCTTTCCCACATCGACGCGTGATACATATACGGGGACGGGCATTGGCCGGGAAAGTCGGTGGCCCCCCAGAGCACAGCGCTCCCCCAGAGAGGCGGCTGGTTGCACGCTTGTTTGCCCTCTGCATGCTCTCGCGCCCGCATCCGCCGAACTGCTAGCGCCGCATGTGGATCCGCAGGCTCGGGCGGAGTGACCAAGGGCGACGGGTGAGTCGACTCGCTCCACACACGTGATGTGCCCCGGAATCCGGAGCGCTCTCCGAAATCGTGAGGCTGGCTACTCGGGGAGGCGACCGACGACTGGGGAGTTCATTTGCGCCCGGTGGGATGGGTGGGAAGGTTGGTGGAGGTAGGATTACTTGGGTGGTGTGGATTTCACAGTGAAAAAATCATTCACCCGGACTGGGATTCGAGCCAAGACCCCTTGATATCGCGCGAATGCTCTAACCAGCTAAACTACCCAGGCCTCTTCCACTGTGAATTTCCTACAGGTTTTAAGGAGCGAGGTGTCCTCACAGATACCGTACACATGATGTCACGAGAACCCGCGTTGCGGGTGCTAAGCGCCACAGTACACGAGGTATCACAATCCACGATGAAGCAGAATCGTCAGGATTACTTGGGGTCTGCTTGTTGCTTATTTGGGGAGACAACTAACAATTCAGGTAATTCGCGTCAATTAGGATCGGCGGGTATATTGTAAGGGTTATTTGGGGAGTGGAAGATGGGCGGGGAGAGACCCGGCGATGGTTTCTCTTAGGGAAAGGTGCCAAGATACCACGGCTTAAGTTCCCATCCGATGGACGGTGTACTGTACTTGAAATGTTCTCCACGTGGAACCCAAGTACGAACCGGGATGCTACAAAATATTTTCCATTATCAGTGGGATTCGAACCTGGATTTTGGGATGGGAATCCAGTACCAATCACACCAACCTACCTACACACCAATCTACAACAACATCATACCTTCCCATACCATACTTTTCACAAATTAACCCTGAAATTACACGACGATCATTGCGAAAATGGGTCGGACATGTGGAAAATAGTATTTTTATATCAAACATGATTGTCATTTTAGCAAAAAAATATTATAACTAGCTAAATGTCCTAGGGAATTGAGTTGCAATAAAATTATGCACAACTCTATCTTAACTTTTAAGTTAATAGCAAGCAGCTACAGAAACTGCAGTCAAAAGGATATAGTTCAATAGAAGTTGGCTCTTATGACCGGTTAAATAGTTCTAAAAATGATATATACGTCGAAAAATTAACATATTTTGTATCTTAATTGCAAGTACTCTAGCCACCACATCAAGCCGATCCCTTGGAATATTTGGCAAATGGAGGAAAGGTGGAGAAAAATCCGACGTCGGCATGAACTTACTCCCAATTACAGACGCCAAGGGGTTAACTATGAAGTGGGTATTAGGATTATAGCAAAACAAATCTCCGCCAAAGCCGGATGCGAGCCCCGGGCCTCGAGACGTGAAGCCAGATCCCTAGCCACCTCATAAACCCGGTTTCTAAATGCTAATGTGAAATTGAAGAATATTTTGAATGCGTTCAGATGCTACAGTAAAAAAATGTTACTTAATCAAGTAGCATTCTCAAAGAGTCGTTACCCTTGACATGATCATGATGCAGCCTATTAAGGGTGGGGATATAATAAAATGATAAAAATATTGTGATCTTTTTTCGAGGAAATTAAGGATTTCATGGTTTCTTCTTACATTTGACTCCTATTTCGAAAAGCATAAACACCCAGCACTTGGCCATGTCGGATGGAATGGCGGCAACCGATGGCAAGATATTATGGATGAATGAAACACTTAGCTATCTTCCACCGTTTTATTTAGATGTCACTGCGGTGATATCTAAATAACCTTAAACCTCTTAATAAGTATTTGGAAGATAACTTATTTTTTTAACTTTTTTTGTAGATTTTCGCAGCTCATTGTTTATGGTATTCAGGCTTTTAGTTCTACGATTAAATTATTTAATATTATGCAACAGTTTCGCCGTGCTATGCTGCCGGCCTCGTCGGGCTTTTAAGAACAACAATGGTCTTTTTTCAAAAAGTAAATAAACAATTCCAGAAGTTGATGATTTTGAGAAGTAAAAAACTTAATTTCGAATATGTCTCTTCCGGGTATAAGGGAGTTTATAACTATCCTCTCTATTGATGCTATTTGGTCTTTTTTCTATTTCAATCGCCTCCTTTATGAGCCGCGGAAAGTAACTGCTTTCTTTGTGTAGTACTCTTGCCGTCTCGATGTCAATGGCGTGACCTTCCTCTAACGTAGTGTGCTCAGCCACGGCAGATTGATACCAGTCTTTCTTCCGGATTGCACGTTCATGTTCCTTTAATCGGCATCCAATTGCTCTCTTGTTTTGCCCCACGTATGATCTTCCGCAACTGCAGAGAAGTTCGTACACACCCTCATACATTGTGGGTGGTAATGGATCTTTAGTCCCTCGTAGATGATCTCGTACTCTGGAGGTAGTGTTGTATAGTGTGATAATGTTATTCTTTTTCATTATTCTACCTATGCGATCGGTCGTACCCGCAATGTAAGGCAGCATAAGGCTGAGCACTCTACGTTAGAGGAAGGTCACGCCATTGACATCGAGACGGAAAGAGTACTACACAAAAAAAGCAGTTACTTTCCGCGACTCATGAGGCAGGCGATTGAAATAGAAAAAATACCAAATAGTATCAATAGAGAGGATAGTTATAAACTCCCTTATACCTGGAAGAGACTTATTCGAAATTAAGTTTTTTACTTCTCAAAATCATCAACTGGAATTCTTTATTTACTTTTTGAAAAAAGACCATTGTTTTTTCTTAAAAGCCCGACGAAGCCGGCAGCATAGCACGGCGAAACTGTTGCATAATATTAAATAATTTACTCGTCGAACCAAAAGTCTGAATACCATATACTTATTGTTTAATTCATCATGAACATCGACAATTTCAACCAGATCCAGCCTGAAGCTGTTATATTAATTTAATGAGTCTACTCACACTCCGATTTCTAAATACTAATGTGATAATATAATTAAGGAGTGCATAGGAATCATAAAGAAAATTACACCACTGTGTACCACAGGCAATGAACAAGTCGTGGAAAGAGTTTAGCAGGTGACTACTTTGTATATGAAATGGATAACGTTGAGGTTATGTTAGCGATAATAGAAATACAATGCATTATTTATCTGACTAAAGTAAATTCATCATCAATAATGTTTTATCGTGTATTGTTACGGGAAGAATACTCGTTCATTCATGTGCGCATAGTTACTCAGAAGAATAAGTGATAATAAGCATGAAAAATATAAAGAATTGATTTCAAAACTCGCTGATTAGCTGGATCAATATTCAACATTTCCATTTCAAGATTATCTTCCTAATAAAATTTCATTTCTCAATATTCAAAAACATATGAAGGCGGAAATGCGCACAACTTTGCAGTCAGATCGCCAGAAAAATCGAACGTGTTCTAATGCCCACCAGTGGATGGAAATCGCAGGAGATTCTATTGCATGCCAGCAGATAGCATGCGATTTGGTTGTTCACATGGAGAATAATACCACTAGCCACTTCCCGACCCATCTTTGACTCCAGAAATGTCGCCGTGTGCGCAGGACTTAAAGATTATCAGGCGAGGACTTGACCCTTTCTGACCGGGTAATTGCCATCGGAATCATTCACTGCCTTAAATGTCTTGGCCTACGTAACTTGACGAATGAATTTAATTGCCAGCGAAATTTTACTGCAGGACAAATTGCATTTTTCAGGATATATTAGATATTAACGTCTTTTTTACACTATACGACAAAATGAACCGAGAACAAAAATATGGACACTATCAAAAACATTTCAGGTAAGAAAGGGTTCGACCCACCACTATGAGCCGGCAATGAGAAGCGGAGGACAGGAGGAGAGAAACTTGGCGTTGACATTGGCCCCCTCCTAATGGAAGTCGCCAAGGGGACACCAGTTAAAAAATCCACCCGACTTACCGAGTACTGTACTTGAAGTGTTCTTCACACGGCAGTCAGGTAGAGATTGGGATTTCCCCTAAAAACCAAAATCTCTGGCACTGCCGGGTTTAAAAAATGGACCCGAGGGATGAGAGGCTAGTGCTATAGCCATCATACCGACCCGATCTCTCCGAAATCGTGAACCTCGACGGGAACGGCGGCATAGGTCTCGGGCCCCCAAAACACCTGGGCGCCGGCGCGCCACACCTATCGCGACCCCTGGTGTGCAACAGAAGAATTAAATCAAACTTTTGACGACTCAGTGCCACAAGTGACCGAGTGCCGTGCACCCAACTTTGAGGAAATGAAGGACAAATTCAAAAATATTTTTTTTTAAGTAGCTTTCAATAACCTCGACGGTGACACAGTAACGCCATCAGTCACATTTGGCATAGATGAGAATTCTATCTTTTCTGATTATTACACCGATGATCCGCGATGGCGCTTACTATTAGTCACCTATGGCAATGAACCGCCCATTTGCCAAATGCGGCACGTTATTCTCCAGTTCTACTCAGCCAATTTGAGCGATGCCTCATTGATCGAGGAAGAGATTACATAAGCCCTTGGAATATGAAAGTGAAGAGAATAAAAATGAAATGAATATCTTTCATGCTCCCTGAAATTTTCGAATACGAAGCGTTTCTACGCTCTTGTGTCATTTTCAGATACACGCAATTGCATGCAAATAATTTACACGTATATACATGTATATATTGGAATGCGTTGAACTAAAACTTGCAGTGGACAGGACGAAGTATTTTTTAATTCTATTCCTCGGCACTCTCCACCATCAAATCTTGTCTTAATACGCTTGAATCCATAAAATGGAAACATCTTTGCGAAAAATGATAATAATGACGAAAAATGATTAAATATAATCCGCTTTATTATCGGTGAATATTTATAGTTCACGAATGTAATGATTAATCACCATTCTAATCTCTCGGATATTCGGTTATATTCGCGTGTCTTTATAACTGATCAACTCAATTTGGCCGACTGCGCAATTTAATGGCTTCAACATTCCCCGGTACTACCATGCCTTATCGTTCCGCCAATTTTCATCCTTAAGTTATCATTGGTCTGCTTCTCTAAGAAGTCAATGCAACGGCGTAAAGCTTAATGCCATTTAAGAGGAATTTGTTGTGAGAGGCGACAGCCCAACTGCTTTGCGTCACAAAACATCTGCAGCACTCTTGCTATATTAAAATGTTTTTCGGGATCAGGAAGGTTGGCTGCGCAACACATAGGGTCAAAGAATAGGAAGGAAAGAAAGATGGTGGAAAGGACGTCGGAAGTTGCCAACTCGCAAGGCTGCTGGAGCTCCTGGTCGTGACACACTAGCGAATCTGCTCAATCGTTATCATTCCATACGACTACCTGTGCCAATTACAAAGCAACTCAAGCTATACCCAACAATTTTTTACTTGGTAAAAATGTTGGTAGGAAGGAACTACCATCGTAAAACAGTCGCTTTCGAGCTAACCATTTGTATTAGGCTTAGTAGTTTTTGAGTTATCGCATTCCCCTGAGCAATTATTTATTTCATCGGAATTTTGCTCATGTTTGTAAAATATGCTTTGTCCAAAACATAATTCATGCAGTTAATGAGAGATATTTACTCTAATATTTAACACTGTTTTTTTTGGCATATTTTTAAAAAATTTACATTGAGACCTACATTTTTATAAAATAAAGATAAACTGTAGGATAACAACAATAACACTGTAAGAAACTGACGAATCACCGTCTATTTAATCTAGGGCCAGATCTAACGAGCCGGTTAATCGACGTCCATTTAAGTCAATGGGCAATACCATGGACAATGACAACATACTATGAGTTGATCGGCGAAGGAAGTTCCTAGTATTTCTGAGCGGGTCACAGATAAGTGCAACAGGTTGACAGTATAATCGTTAAGCCCCTCGTCATTAGTTCAAAATATCGGACGGATTGCTCCGCACACGGCAATAAATATCTGCCTGGGGAACGGATTGGCATGGTGGCTAGAGTACTGCCTTACCACTCGAAGGGGAGGGGTTCGGATTCCGTCAGTAGTGAGATTTTAAGTGGAATCACTACTTGGATGCTTGAGTGTATGTACTTCAAGAGCAGAACTCTAGCCGTTGTCCGGGACGTTAAACCATGGCAACTTTGGCGCATTTCGTCGATATTAAGTCAACATTTACCTATTACATAAGGCGACGGAGAGTTTCTCCCCATCCTCCCTCCATTCCCCCAATATTTATGCGAATTTTGACCAACCTATGCAAAGTGGCGTCATTTAAAATAAACAAACAATTAACCCGAGCAAGGATTCGTCGTTCCACAGATGATTTACCGTTACTGCGGGGACTCAAACCCAGCCCATCAGCACTCCGTCACACCAAACCCCACATTCTGTTAAAAATAGTGATGCGACGGGTTTTGGAACTGATTTATCACCATCGAAGTCTGAAGCTTTGAGTTACATGCCCCATGCCAGTGCTGATTCCACTAACTCAAGAAACACGTAAATATTTTAAATGATATTTAAGTTCCATCTCACTTACTTTGCGACTAGTCCCACACTTTTCCATCAGCCGCTTACGTACACAACAACCTGATGAGTGTCATCGCCAGCTGTCTACACTGATGTGAGATACCAATCTTTGACAGGTCATATTTCACTCAATACGTTATTGACGATCTAGTTGAGACTACTAATTCTCTCCCATCAAATTCATGGTTTTATTGGAATGCATAATTTAACCGTAGCCTTGGAGGGAATTTAAAAGCAGCAATGGCCAACGTGATCAGCATCAATTGATAGAATTCTGCTTAATTCTGAATATAGATACGCACAACGCCCTTCCGCACAGCAAAATGGGCTGAGGACGCAAAGCGAAACAAAACTTCAACAATGAATCCAACAGACACAGCTTTCACGAAGCAATTAAAATCGTGCGTCCTTTATAAGGGACGCTCCAATGCAGGTTCCCTTTCCTCGGCGCTAGCATTAGTTCCTTTCCGCTATAATCAATTTCCTGACGATCGTGAAATGCCTAAAATCCCGCGCAAAATTAAATGAGGCCAACCCACCGCCATTTCCGTGGTACCTAATAGTTGATAGTTGATACCTAATAGTTGGGAACGTTATACTGTGGGGTGTTCCTTTGGGTATACAAAATCCATCGCTGCCGTCCATCTGCTGACGGTGCCTTCATCATCTGCATCTAGATTTAAGTACTGTGCAAGCCTGAAAGTACCCTGTGCCACACGGCGTGTGGCACAGGGTACTTTCACACCCGGCACGCATCACTCGTCCAAGTTCAAGGTTGAACCCCGCACGCTCCCCTAGCCTTAAGGCGCGAACCAAAAGCAATCAGGAGAACAAATCCACAGTCACAGCCAAACCAGAAACTAGGAGAGTGATACTTTGACGTACATGCTAACATGCAGTACCAGGGCCAAGACACTTCCACTAATTAGTGCTACCAATACTACAGTGCGTTCCATATTTAGTTGACCTAATGGGCCTTATGGGAGTACGCTATTGCTAATCACGCTCCGCGTGCTCACCTCTACGTCATTTAGGCAACAATTTTTAACACCGCACTAGATGCGAATAAGTTTCTTCAGGCAAATATATTTGCATTTAGGAAGAATCCCAGATGTGCAGTTTGTATACTGCGCAGCACTATGTTAAATACCCTGCTGCTATTGGCAACATCGCACATCCGTCCTTATGGAGATTCGCACGGGAATGAATCTCCATAAGAGCCCATAATGTCTACTAAATGTGGAACAGACTCTGCTATTTTATGCACACAGTTTCACTGCTCACCGCACATACCACTGTTCTTGGGCTTCATCTAGCATCTAGTTCCTGCCGGAACCAATGCCTATCGACTTCAGAGGGGCTTGAAAAGTTGAAATCATTGTTTCGTGCATGAAGGCAGCTCTATTATTGAAGTGACTCATATCTCCGGCCGCACAACGAGAAATTGCAGGTGGATAAGTATTCAGTTCTTCCTCTGGCGGATGATTTGATAGTCTTTGCTCCACTTTATCCATTGATTTTCAAAGCAGTATTTTTCTGCGGAATAACATAATAGGACACATGGTTAGTATTTTTTAGAGGGAGATTGAAAAATGACGCTTTTTGAGCCTTCGAGGACGGGTGGGTAAAGCCGGTGTCCCAGAGTGAAATTTGGACTCAAATTTTTCCATAAATATATTACACCCAAGAACCCTTTTCTTCAAAATTTTGCATTGAATGACATGGTGTTTCACGGTGCAGTATATTTGTCCCAAAATTTGTGAATTATATGAAAGACAATACAAAAGTAAATAAAAAATGTAGGCTGCACATTGTGAGAAAGCAGCTTTCATATCAATTTTTGCATCGTTTAATACGCAAATTTACGCAAAATTGAGGGGAATGTGAACATGATGAAATAAAACCGAGCAATTTTCCAAAATAGTAATTAAATCTCGACCCTGGTTTCAACGTTGATACATCATCATCAGGCGACAAGTGGTGCAAAGTGCGCACAATTTATACATATTCCGGAGAGAGTGGGGGAAGGGAAAGGATGAACCCAAGAACCCCTTCCTCGCAATCCACCCTCTTCCTTCTCCCATTGGTCATCAAACCCTTCAGTTTTTCCCACTTCACCACCTCCTCTACTCCTTTCCTTTCCCCCACCCTCACCAGAATAAGTAAAAATTGTGCGCACTTTGTATCACTGGTCACCTGACGATGACGTATCAGCATTGAAACCCGGGTCAAAACTTAATTCATATTGTGGAAAATTGCAGTTTTATTTCATCACCTTAGCAGTGGGAATAGGCTGCACAGGTTAATAGTAAATGAAAGATGCGGAGGTAAGTAAGCGACGGAAATAGTGAACCTGGTCTTGGCTTGCTCTGGTACATTTTTTTCTATTTTAATTTGTTCATAAATTACTTTTTTCGTGTACTCAATGAGTTGAATAACGGCCGAAGGGCTCCACATTATACTCAATTGAAAATTATGAGATTTACAACATCTCATACCGCCAATATCCGAGATCGCAACACTCCAAGGTAGCGGAAAATGTTGCTTCTTTTTTTTTTTGAGGCCTCTAGTTTTATGCTTTAGGATGTGAGTTTGGAGCATGTCCTTTTCGTTTGGTCCAAAAGAAAATGAACACAACATTTTGGACCAAAAGCTACTTTGATACCATTCCACCATGTCACACCGTCCACGACTGTTGTGCTAAATATTTATTGAAGAATTGCATCCGAATTTGACCTAAGGACGCCGGATTAGGCGTAGGGATTCAAAGGAAAAATAAGACAGATGGACAGGAACCCAGCGTAGGAATTGGCTCACTCTTAACGAAAGGCGTCTGGAGGCACACAACTTAACTTCCCATTCAAAAGATAAATATTAAAATAAATTAGTCACGAGATTTAACCCCCTTACACAGTTATTATTTTATTACATTTTTTAAGGAGAAGATTGAATAATAATAATAATAATATTTAAAAAAAAATTAAAAATGAAAGTGATCAAAAATAAATATTTTACAACATATTGTCCTCCAACTGAAAAACCAAAACAAAGATATTCTTTAGTCACACTATACAACGTTAGGCAATCAATTATGTATTAAAATTTTAGAATACTCATACACGGAAATACAAGAAAAAATACTACATATTATTCCAGCGATAGGCGAATAAACTGCATAATAGCGAGCAACTTAAATATATAGATATCAACTTGGCTAAATTATATTAACATTTTTAGTCTTTTTAGTATGGAAATATTAAAAAATATCAATTTCAGAGCAAAGGGTTAAAACGTCTCACTATACTGTTATAAGGTAAGTAGTATGTATAATTCCACGAGGATGGAATATCAAATTTGAGGTGCACTCCAAACAGCATCCAAGCAGGGATCGGGATTCCGCTAAAAATCTCCGCCACAACCGGAAATTAAACCCGAGCCCTCGATTAGGGAAGATATAACTCTCGTCATGGAAGCGGGAAACCCTGTAACACAGTTCATGGAAGGACTAAGTAGGGAGACTATGAAGACTTGGTGTCTGAAAACTATGCTAAGATTAGTTGAACAATTAAGACCAGGAGTCTCTGCAAGACAGAAAGGATATTACTTTAACCCCGTACTTTATCTCGAGAATTGATATAAGCGAGTAATAAAATATGTTAGTTATGAAATTTTTTTTCCATGCACCATTGATGGCTACCACAGGCACAGAGTGAGAACAGAATGTAATGCAAACACAGAAGCAGAGAGTAAATAGTACAGAATGTAACACATTTCACTTTTCGTCTATTCCCCCTTCCTATAATAAATTCATATTCCCTTCCATTTTCATGGCCCGACCCCCTACCTCAGGACCACAATACGGCTCACAGGAAAGGGAAATAAGTAAAAAACCTCCTGCGTACTTACATAGCATTTTCTTTCTTCATTTCAGCTTACGTCTTAACTCTCTTCATACCGTCCATAAAACCTGTTCTCTTTCTTCCCCTTCCCCGCTTACCCAACATCCTCCCCCAATGACGGCCCTAAGCAACCCTTCGCTCCTCATTACCTCCTCCAACCACCTACTCTGCCTCCTCCTTATCCCCCCCAGAAGTTTCCTTACCTCACCCACCCTCTTCCTCATTTGTCTTTCCTTCAGTCCACCGCAACTTCTCTATTCTCCTCCACACCCCCATTCTCGACGACAACAGCTGATTCTCGTCTTCCTTCCTCAGAGTCCACGTTTCTGCCCTATACAACGCCACACTCCACATTAAACTCTTTACAAGCGTCTTCTCGATATCCCTACCCAAGGACCCCCTTATCAGCTCCCTTCTATAACTAAAAACTTCTTCCGCTGGCTCTGTTCTCCTTCTATTATTCTTTGCTACTCTGCCCATTTTCTTTTAGCGCACTACCCAAGTAATTAAAATTCTCTAGGAAGGATTGGAGAAAGAACACTACAATTCCGCATGATGTGGAATTGCAGTGTTTTTTCTGTGACCCTTCCTGAGATGAGATAACTCCACCTAATTAGGCCCGTAATCATTTCCTAAATTTATTTACTTCCTCCAGTTAGTACCCTTCTATATTTAGGACCAGCCTCGCTTTCTTCATCCCAGAGAATCTTATTACTTTTGTTTTCTTTTGATTTATCTGCACTCGGTATTTCCCGCACTGTTTTTCTAATGCATCTACTAAATATTTCAATCCCTTCGATGATTGAAAAACCAACGCCAGGTCATCCGCAAATATAGCCGACTATTAGCCGGCCTCCTACTTTTAATCCCGCATCCACCTCTTCCCATGCCTCTTTCACCATTTCCACGGAATAAATGTTAAGAAATAAAGACGGCAGCGGGCACCCTTGCCTCACCCCGCAACTTATTTCACTTGTTTCTGCTATAATTTTTCCCAATGAACTCCGTAAAACAACTTTTCACAATCCACAAAGTAATAAAAACGCCCTGATTATACGCTTTATGTTTTTAAGTATTCTCATCACCGCATTCACATCGCGAGTTGCCCTCCCCTTCCGGTGTACCCAAAATGGTCATCTCCCAAGTAGTCATTTACCCTACTCTCCAACACTTTATTAATAATTCTAAGAAAAACGTTTGCAGTGTGCGACATCAAATTACTTCTTCTATACTCCTGGTATTCTGATGCTATTTTCTTCTTCGGTGTAGTAATATGACACCTTTTACCAAGTTTTTTATTTGGGGATTTTCCACTCTGCAGCAGTTTCTCTCACCAAACCCCACACATCCATCTTTCACAAACAAAAGTCCTTATTACCAAGTTCATCACCCAATCCCCTCTCTCCACGCGTCCCTATCAAATGCATCCTCCATGTCCAACCCCTTCCTGTCCATTTCCTTCCTCACTCCATCCCCCCAAGACTTCTTGGGTCTTTCTCTTTTCCTTCTGCCTTCCGGTATCCAATTTAAAGCCGCTTTCGGTATTCTCTCATCCCCAATTCTTCGGACGTGTCCAAACCATGGTAATATTATTTCTTCCAAAGTCTCCACTGCATCCTTCTTTACCTCCATAATTTCTCTTATCTCCTCATTTCTGGCACTTTCTATTCTTGATTTCCAGGTCGATCTCCACCAGAAGTCCATTTCTGTGGCTCGTAATTTGCTTTTTTCTCTTTCGGTTTTAGTCCATGTTTCGGCTCCATAGAGCATTATACTTTCTACTATTGCTTTATATATATTTGTTTTTGTTCTTTTAATGACATTGCTGTTCCAATATTCCATATTCCATTTGCCCTTCTACTCTGGCATACACGAGTCCTTATTTCTAATTTCGAGGATCCATCAATTTGTACTACTGATCCTAAATACTTGAAATGGGAGACTTTTTTCATCTTATTCCTGTCAATTTCTACTTCTTCATTGCTGCAGGTTAGATGCTGGGTTTTCTTCGATTTAATTTATGGACCCCATCTCTTATATTTATCTGATATTTTCCTGCACATGTAGTCAATGTCTTCAGAATCTTGTGCAATTATGACCTGGTCGTCAGCGAAAAGAAGATTTGAAAGTATTATATTTTCATTCAGAGGTAACCCCATTCGTCCACATTTTCTAGTCCATTCTCTTAAGCTGACGTCTATATAAATCTTAAATAATATAGGTGTGATTCAACATCCTTGAAGAACTCTTTTGGAAGTTATGAAGGGCTGCGATATAATGGGACCGATTTTAATAGGACATTTGTTATTTTCATACACGTTTTAGTTTTCTTCTTATTGGTTCACTTATTCCAGCTATTTGAAGAGATTCCAATTACTTGTCCCGAGGGACATTGTCATATGCTTTCTCAAGGTCAATAAAAACCAGTTCTACTTCCTTATTTTTAGTTTGGCATTTTTCAAGTAACTGTCGTACTGTAAAAATACGGTCATTCCTCGATCTTCCAGCAGTGAATCTACGTTGTATTTCAGATGTTACATATTCCTGATCTAATCGTCTCTTAATTATTCTTCCTAGTATCTTCATCCGTGTATTTGAAACCCTCTACAGTTGTTGCTATCTTTCCTATCACCTTTCTTATGTATTGTTGTTATATATTCTAGCTCTATTTCGTCTCGAATCTTTTCTCCTCCAAAAATACTGCTTGTGAAACTCGTTATTACTTTATTAATTTTGGATCCTTCAATATTTTATACAATTTATTTATTATCCTCAGTTTTCCATCGGAAGGAAGCGCAGATTAGTTTTTTGTTTTGTCTCTTTTATCATACCTTTCAGTACTATCCATGTTTCTTCTGACCGCTGGTATCCAAATTTACTGTTCATCCTAGCACAGATCCTTTCCCATTCTTCATTTTAACAGTCCTTATTGCTCGTTTCCCCTGTGCCCTTCTTCCTATATATTCCTTCCAACGTTCCTCTGATTTTGAGTTTTTCCATCGCTGGTATGCTTTTCCTCAATTTTTTGCACGATTTCTTCCATCAGTTCCAAGTTGTTAGGTTTCTTCTTTTCTATCACTCCCACCAGGACTTCTTTGTCCACTTTCTTTATTAGATTCTTAATATACTCATATGTTTCTGTTGACGTTCCTTGAAAATCTTCCGTCCACTGCTTTAGTTACCTTCAAGGTATAGAGGGATCTTATGCTTATATCTTAGAGCAAGCCTACATTAATCCTTTCATAATTATGTCTAATGGTCCTATTATCTTTATTTATTTTTCCACCAATTTGTGCTCTCCAGGGCCAAAGCATTTCATTTTCAAAAGTGAGCGATCTGAGTCCCTTTGTACTCCCCTGTATACCCTAATATCCTGTACCTTAATAGAGCTTGCTTGTTTGATGATTATGTAGTCAATGATTGATCGAAGTTGTCTAGTGTCCTGGACCCATGTGTATTTGTGAATATCCTTACGTTGGAAGAAGGTATTCACTATCGTAAAATTAAATTTGCTACCAATTCCTATTAATTCTTAACCGTTTTCGTTAACTACATCTTCTCCAAATCCTCCTACGACTTGACATGCTCTTTCCTACCATTTCATTCATATCACCCATTAACATTATTTCCTTCCTCATTGGAGTGTTTTCTATTATATCTCTGAGTGTGGTCCAAAATTCATCTTTCTCTGTAACGTTAGTGTCTTTTGTCGGGTCATAGACTCCGATAATTACTACCTCTCGTGCAAAAATTGTTATTTCAACCTTGATAATCAGTTCATTAACATACTCCCAGTTTAACAAGTTCTTCCTCCATTCATTCTTCACCATAACCGATACACCAGCTCATGCTCTGTAATGTTATGGAACGCCACTCCAGATATTAATGTAGTTCCCAAGTTGTTCCTCTCCTTTTCCTTTCTTTTTAGTCTCTGTGAGGACAGCTAAATCCATTTTATATTTTTCTAAATCATTTAATAAAATCACTACTTTGGTCAATTTACCTCTAACATTCCAGCATCCAATATTAGTCATCCCTTTGCCGTTCCTGGGTCGTTTACCGTGAAGTGTGCATAGCCAAGTGAACCTGTTTTAGCCGACTAACCTAAAGAACCCGTGATTTTCCTACCACTGTAGCCATGTTCAAAAGTTGGCCACTCTTTACCGTCAGGAGATTTTGATGGCATTTTTTTCTCAGCAGTACCTTCAGGGTGCATATCTCAGGACTCTCCGTTAATTTTCCAGGTTTACTTGGCTATGCACACTTCACGGTAAACGACCCAGGAACGGCAAAAGGACGACTAATATTGGATGCTGGAATGTTAGAGGTATATCGACCAAAATAGTGATTTTATTAAATGATTTAGAAAAATATAAAATGGATTTAGCTGTCCATGTTCAAAAGTTGGCCACTCTTTACCGTCAGGAGATTTTGATGGCATTTTTTTCTCAGCAGTACCTTCAGGGTGCATATCTCAGGACTCTCCGTTAATTTTCCGGATAAATCCTCTCTTCTGCAACCCTTGATGAAAATGCATTTATGTTTAGCCTATTTATTTGTAGCCGCTCTCATAGGTTCACGGTCTTCTTGGTAGGTTGGTTATTTGGGTATTGGTGACTTTCGGGAATACTTCCGCGTTGGTCCATTGTGTTGACGAGAGTTGAAAAGAAACATTTGCATCACCAAAATGTCTGACCTACTCCGCCGACCCAAGGGTTCACAAGGTGGTGTGTATGGAGTGAAATGCGAACGCGGGAAGTCATAGATAGGACAAACATCCCGAGCACTGAAATACCGCATTGTCGAACACCAGAGGGCCGTCAAAAAACAGACAACCCAACCTGGTATCTCCATATTTTCCGGGTAAAGCTGCGTCTGTGTATCTTGACCAGCACACCAGCGCTGCGAAAGCCTCAAGCAGAGAAGGCACCCCAACCTGTCAGCCATCGCAGAGAACACGTAGAGGGGCCATCCTACTACATGGATCTGGAGGAGGCAAAAATAATCGCAAAAAGAGAGCCGGTACTTCCCCAGATTAATAAGGCCATAGGCATCTCAAAATCCCAGAAAAATGTCCACAGAGATGATGGCTGCACACTATTCAACACTTGGAAGCGGGCTTTCATAAAAAAGGGAAGTGCACCTTACTAAACGACGGGCTATAACAAGTGGCTAAATGCATCTAAAACCACTTCTAACCAGAAGAAGCGAACTGGAACGCCCGCGAACCTGTCAATACAATGGACCAACGCGGGAGTATTCGCGAAAGTCACCAAAGCTCAAGTCCATTCAGCGGAAGCTTTCACTCCAATATGGTTATTTGGGTAGCCGAAATATATGGTCATTTGTGTCATTAGGATAGGTGAGTAGGAGGGTAAAGGAATGAGAAGAAAAGGTGGAGAGAAAGGCGACACCGGCATTAACCTACTCCGAACGAAAGGCGCCAAGGATTCCACAGGGTTAATCTCACACCAAGAAGTATTTCAAAGGCTTGCTACGCGGCATGAAGATTTCCCTAGTCCTATGTCCTTCTAGTACAGCAGTTCCACACATGGGGTAAGCGTACCACAAGAAATATACATCTGGGGTTTCAGGTTACACGAAAAATAGCTGGATAATGGTGGAAGTGTCGCAAGCATATTCTCATACTACGTGGCGTCCAAATTATAGGGGTGTTTCCGAAGGAAATGGGCTATCAAGGGGTACAATATCAAAAGAGGTATATACCTGCTGTTACAGTGGCTTCTGAAGTACCGTAGATTTAATTCATCTTTCATCGATTATCTGTCCCAGGGATAAAGTTTACGTATGACACTCATGACAAATTCTCCGTCCTTTGTAAATTTCCCCATTTCCTCATATGACCCCTCTCAAGTGGATCCCATTTACTGGTAGCCAACTCAAATATCACATCTGGACCAGTGAGGTGAGGAGACTGCGCGAGTCAAAACAAATGTGAAATTCCGCCATTTTGTTAAATCCGAATAATAAATTCTACTTCGGTTATGATCTGCCTAACACATTAGAAAGTGAAAGTCGGCTACTAATTTGCAGATATATGGACGAATAATTTTAAAATGTGTATTAAGGGTGCAAGTGAACGCCATCATCTAGTAGAAAACCAAAGAACTCTTCATCCTTTTTAATTAACATTTTTTCCTGCAGCTACATCGCCAGGTCTGTTGAGCGAACGCGTTTAGACTTTAATTTACCACAGCTCACGTTTAGACTTTAATTACCACGGCTATTTGCTCATTGCAAATAATCTAAGATGCTTTGATAATTTCACGTTATTACCATTAAATTTGCTAGACATAACCGCTCCTCATGTCCAAGTACAAATGCATTTTCGAGAAAATGCATTTGTATTTGATAGGGAAAACATTCACTTTTCCTCTGCTTCACACATTCTTGACATTGAGCCCATGTGACTTAAAAGAAAATTTGCGAAAAATATGTTTCGGAATGAAAGGTACTTGTTGAGGACAGATGGAGGACACAATATCTATCGGTAGCTTTAATATGATAACTTAGGCAATTACCTCATTTTACTGCGGAACCATCTCAAGAGCAAGTGCCCGTGGATGGCGTTCTGCGCCTCCCGCGAGTGACCGCCTCGACGGCCGACGTGAGTACATGCGGCGGATGCCTCCCCCCCCCTCCCGACCGCGCACCCCCCTCCTTCCCCTTTCCCTCCCACCCAAACATCCCCTTCGCCAATCCCACCCCGCAGTGGCCCTCCCCACAGTCACGGCTCTCTCGCTCCCTTGGGGAAGGAGAGAGGGAGGTAGGGAGACCTTGCGCGCACGGGCGGCCGATGCACAACGCCACGCCGGGGCCCCCACCTCCATCCCGTCGATAAGCATGCGTCTTCCTCGAAATCAACGAGATCTAGACGGAATCCTTCCATCACACTCACAAATCATTGCTCTCTCCCGCGGGGGATGGGGCGGGTCGCCCGCGGGGAGAAGGGGGACATGGCCGCTGGGGATTTACACGGCTCCGAGCACTGCGAGCTCGGCTCCACGGATGGGCTGGGGAGTGCGCTTGGGATGCCCCCGTCCAGGAATGCCGGAGTGCCGGGATCCTCTTCGTTTGGATCGAGTATCGTCGGTGGGGATCGGGTTGTCGTGGTGGCTTCCCATTCCGAAGGGCATGGGTTAGAATCCCGGCAGCGGCAGAGATATTTCTGCGGAATCCCGATCCCAGCTTGGACGCTTCGTGGAGAGCAGTTCAAGTGCAGCACACCATCCGTCGGATGGAACTTAAAACTGTGGTCTCTTGGTGCCATTCGTTAGGAGTAGGCTAATGCCGACGCCGGGCCTTCACCCTTCAGCCATTTCACCTTTCCACCCATGCTAATAAGAAAGTTGTCGGTCGCCTCCACAAATAATCAACCCACGCCTTACTTCATTCACGATACCCGTGATTCATTTTAAAAGTGGGGAATAATCTTAGGGGAAAAAGTTTTCTTGCACAGTTTCCCAGCTCTGATTCGTAGGTTATCCCTGTATCCGCAAGTGAGTTAGAGATAATGGAAATTCGATAGTTTTGACATGTAAATACTGAGTTGAGCAGAGCAATTGAAAGATATCGAAGGATTGACAAAACTACGTAAATGTAACGCGGGCGTCGCAAATCGTTTCCTTCACCATTTACATATCTCCACTGTAGGTAGCGCGCAGGTACCTCCCACGAGTAAGTTCGCCTCTGCTGGTGCGCTTTCATGAGTACGACTCACGCGAAAGAAAGACGCGTATAGTCGCGCGCGTGCTTTCCTCACGCGTCCACCCGACGCAGAATGCCTCTCTACGCCTAGTTGTCTACCACCACCAAACCTTGCGGTTTGCCGTGAGGATTTTCACGCAATTTTTATCTGTATACTGAGGCAAGCGGTAACCTAGGCTAGTTATAGCCTTCTACATTACTCTCCTCATCTCCAAATTAGATTCAAGATTTATGAATCATCACCAGCGAGGGTCGTGTATTAAGCAGGAAAATTTCATCAGTCATCAGAAGATACAATGACTACGAGAGAGAAGAAAAAGAAAAGAGGAAAGCAATAGTTGAACAATAGGAACTTGGAACTGTGCGAGGTGAGATGGAGGGATAGCGGAGGCTATTGGAGTGCTAGTTAAAGGGTAATCTATTGTGGGAGAGATGAGAGACAACGTGGGGCAGCTATGCTATTGAAAGCAAAACTTGAGAGGAGGGTAGTGAACATTGAGAGGGTTAGCGACCGGATTAGTGGTTGAAATAAAAGCCTGCTCGACGAATTTCGTATTGGCCCAAGTGTACATGCCTACAAGTTAACATAGGGAGGAAGAATTATACAATCTACAATTATATTAGAGAATTAAGGAAGTCCCGGGTAAGAAAAACCCGATGGGCGACTGGAATGCAGTGGTAAGGGAAAGGACGGAGGGATTTGAAGAGGGAAAGCATGGGCTTTGATAGGGACCAATCGGACAAAGGAAATCTTTGGAAAGAATAATGCGAGGAAATTAAAAAAGCTAGAGAAAGTGGGAGGGCTATATGCTAAGAGAAAATTTTATCAGGCGGTATGAGAGGGCAAACGATACCGAAGGTTAAGGAAAAAACGGGGAAGCTATTATTCGAACGAGAATACACCCAAAATAGTTTAATAGAGTACGTAGAAGAGCTATAGGATATCAGTAATAGGCCAAGAAACTTACATTTGGAGATTGAGAGCAATGGAGAAGGATAAACTCGGCCCGGAGACACTACATCGAAATAGAAAAGGCATTTCGAGAAATGAAGGATAGAAAGTCTGAATAACATCCCCACGAAATTATTGAAGAATTTAAGTACTATGGGAAGACAACCTTTTTTCAAACTTATTCGTAGGATTTATGAGGAAGGATTTTGGCCAGAGGACTTCACAAAAGCAATCCTGATACCTATACCGAATAATGAAAAGCATCAGAATGTGAGGACCACAGAATAATTAATTTGATTGCACACGCCGACATTTTTTACTTTTAATTTTACTTTACTCTTAATTAATTAAGCTTTAGTACATGCATAAGAAAATCAGTGCGGGAAATACGGAATTAAAATAAATCATAAGGGAAAAAGTAATGAGATTTTCTAAGGTGAAGAAAGCAATGTTGGCAATCAAAGTAGGAGGGCACCAACTGGGTCCAGTATGCCAATTTAATTACTTGGGTAGTATGCTAGAAGAAAATGGGCATAGTGGCAGAGAGTATTAGAGGGAGAATAGTACAAGCGAAAAAAAGTGTTCAGCAATAGGAGTAAACCAGTAAGTGTAACAGGAGTAAAACAGGTATGTTCACGACAAATGGAAACTTTCGCATGAGATTATGAGGAGGCAAAGAAGGTAGTTGAATGATGCAATGAGGGGCGAAGGATTGCTTAAGGCCGTGAAAGAGGGGAGGATATTACGTGAGGGAGAGAAAGAAAAGGAATAGGTTTTATAGACGGGATGGTGAAGGGTAGTACGTACGCTGAGATGAAGAAATACAAAGAATTGGTAGAAAGGGCCTTGCAGATTTAAAAATCTAGAGGATTTTGACTCACATTCATTTAAACCTTTCTCAGCCGGTGTTTTATATTGATAATAATAAGAGACAGCTCAATGACACCTTCTTCAAAGTTAATTACTCGGCTTTTTGGAAAGACTATCCACCACTGATATACTTTGCATCATTATGGATACGTGGGCTCGATGGTAAGGGAAAGAGTTTTGAGGAATGGATGAAGGGTATAGAGAAACGTGGTGTAGGCATTAGCATACGAACGAATGGCGCCAAGGAATTCACAGTTTAACATCCCATCCGACGGAGGGAATACTGCAACTGAAGTGCTCTCGAGATAGCATCGGTATCGATCACATGATAAAAATGATAAGTAGCCTGCGAGGATGCAAAGTGAAAAATCTTCAGTAAAAAAAATATCAACGAGTAGCACTTAAGCTTATCTTATATTACTGACTAGAGTTTGCTGAGAAGCGAATGATTCTACCAAGCCTTTCAAAAAGGGAATGCAAAAGGTAAGGTGAACAAGTTGCAAAATATCCTACTGAGATTTATCAAGACAATTAAATATGCTGACTAAGCCCAGGAAAAAGAGATTGTGTTTAACAAGCAAATTCTACAGCGAATGAATATAAAGGAAAAAAACAATTTTTTTCTCTCGTATTATTCATTCTTGGTCAACATAAGTATACTGAAACCAAAATTGGGAGGTAAATATTTCGCTCATGAACACGTAAGTGATACTTTTTGGGAGCCAGGAGCCTAAGTACTCCTTGGAATACACTTTGGGTAGTTACAATATCAATGACGAACTGTGCTGTAATATTTAAAGTTTTTTTACTTCTGTGAATGAAAGTAAACTTTATAGAAATACTTCACTGTAAAAAACAGAGGATTTATTGCTTGAAAAGACATGTACACCTGAGATTTCTCGATGGAGGGAGACTATAGAAAAATAACTGGATTTTCAAGCAATTTATACATAATGAAGCCCAAAAAACCACTCAAAGTCTCACATACTTTACTTTGTTTTAGTTATAGTAATATTTTTTACAGTAGTAAATATATCAATTAGAAAAAACAACAACAAGTGTACTTCACTGCATTACACGAAAAATTACATAGGTTTTTAAGCCACTTTGGAGACTCCATAACTCTTAAACCACTTATGTCTCAATCATCAGGTTTACACCACAAGTTACTATTTATAATTGAATCATTCACTGGAAATGTCAGCATTTTTCACTTAGTCCTTTTTTAGATATTTAACTTTAAAATTTGCCATTTTACTCCCAGGTACCACGTTTGACGAACCATTTAAAATTAAAAAAACATGGTTCTCAGGTTTTATACTTTTTTATGAGATACACAACTGCCTAGATTTTCAAGATGGCCGTTTCAGAAAAAAATTATAAAAGAAAGTTACTTCCTTCAATAGAAATTGTAATGCTAAAAGTATGGTTTTTGACGAACTGAAGCGCAGTTTTAAAAGATAGCTGAAGCATAACAATGAACAAAAATGTAGATAATTTTTTTGAATGCAATGTTTTTAATTATTTGTTATCTTCGTAAATAAAAAAGTTATAAGGATTTCCAAAAATATTATATTGTTAAAAAAATACCCGCGTTGCTATTTAAAAACGGCCGTTTAAAATCTAAAAAGTTGTAAATATTTTCATACATAGTTTTGAGATACCAAAATATTGGCAAACTAAATGGCGAAATATGAGGAAAATAAAAAATAAAGAGCAACTTTTTTTGATAATTCTAGCTGATTTCATTTAGACCCATAAGTATTTTATTTCCGCATTTCAATTCTTCGTGATAGGTGTTATGAATTTAAAAAAAATTGTCCAACTACTTTCCCATACGCACCACAAACTAATTCGCAAAAAAAGCACTGTTTTATTCTCGGAGACTATTCAGAATTTTTCATAGTATACTTATCCCAGCTGGTTTTTTTCGACCACATTTCTTCTAGTACTTCTTCGATATTACAGTCTAATAATCGTAGATTGAATTTATCCTCATCAATGGAACATTATTTTCATGTCCGGACGAGCTGGTCTGTTAATTGGTTGATCATTTTGGAAGGCGAACGATAGCTCTGGTCATTTGCGCCAATGAAGGTGGGTAGGCAAGTTGACGCGAGAAGGATTACCTGGATACTGACAAAGAATGCGTTCCACTGTGCAAAATTCTATCCGACGAACGGGCTACGGGAACGGGTTCACAGAGCATCATAGAAGGGCTCAGAATTCCTTGGAAAAATCACCACCAATGCTGAGGTTCGACTTGCGATCATCTGGATGGTAAACCACCACTCGACCCACCACACCAATTTGCTGGCTGGTTATTTTAATCATCGAGCAGTTCTCCGTTTCCATCAATCTTGAATCTCCTCTGGCTCGATCAACAACTCTCCTGTGTTGTCATATGCTATACGGTACAATTTTCCATTTTTTATAACACGATAGCATTTTCCAATGAGAATAATACACTCATATTTTCCATCACTCCATATATTTCCCATTTAGCCACACTGGCTTCCTAACCATGCATCAATTTTATTCTCTAATATTTAAAAAATCTATTCACAAATGAATATTGAACATGCATTGAATGCATAATACCCATTTGGTAACTTTTTCCACTACGCATACCATTCCTATTGGATGAAGCTGCAGTGGCAGTAAGAAGATAAAAAAAACATCTTTTTGATGCAGTGATACTTCAGGGCATGAATGGAAATTTGCCCTTTTTCTAATCCGAAGTGAAGCGGGAATTTCAAAGTGAATTAATAGGCCATGAAATCTATTGCAAATATATTCTCCATCATTCCCTGGAAATTATTGTCATGTGTGTCTTATCGTTGGTTCTTCCGTCATGCATTATTACCCCGCACCGTTTTTATCCCATAGAGAATGAATTTTGTGTATTATTTCTGACAAAGAGCGTGACCCAAATCCTTCTCTGATGACCTTCGTTATATCAGATGAGGTTAGGTTAGAGGAAGCCATTGCATGATCATCCATTTTCTAAAAGAAAAGTTCGATATCACCCAGAGCTTCATGTGTGGCTTTAAAGCCTCCTAAAAACCTCATGTGCGCAATCTGGCATACTGTAACGAAGTAGTGTAACGACCTATTGAGTTCCTCTATCATATGGCATTTATGAAAAAAAGAAACATTTATAATTTAAACTTCAAGCTACTCTCAGCGATGGTCTTCAAGGGTTTATATTATATTAACGATGTCTTCCCTGTCGAATTAAATGATTATTTCACAGTGAATTCCTCATATTCGCATTTTCCATAAATGGTGACTCCTGAGAAGGTACCTACTGTCCCAAGAAGTCCCGCCATTGAGGTTTACAGATACTTGCAAGACTTTTGTAAAAGCACAATGAAGCCGATGGAGATCTGTTAATTTTTTTCTGAATGATTGGAAAGGTTAAACTAGCCACCGCAAAAACTTTTATTGAAGAATTATAATACATTTGGTTTAAAAGAGAATTATTTACCGCAGTTAGAGTGTAACTGCTCATGAAATTTTCCGCGAATTTTCAATAAAAAGTGGGAGAAAAAGGCCTGGTTATATACACTGGCTATGTTAGTGAAAACCTCACGGCGACCGGTTTCGAAGTTTTTCATCTTTGTCAAGCCGAAGAGTTCTTCTTTCGTAATAGAAAGTAATAGTACTTCCGATGCCAGGTGGTTTTGATTCTCCATTCATCCCACAAATGAGCCTTCGTGTTCCTTTGAATTCATCCATCATTCGCATACCGCGTGATAGTGCTTGTTCCCGCAACCGGTATCCTTTCACCCAATCTAACAATACAATGAGGCTTAGCCGAGAGGGATGTAAAATATATTTCAACGTGATTAACAAGTGGCGAGGCATCACTCAGTATCGGAATGCGTAAGAAGATTCAGGCTTGACTAACTCGCTTAAGCCTCAGTGCAGATCAGCAACCGTAAAGAGAAAGGCGAGTGAGAGAACACGCAAAAACCGCCGCGAAAAACGCTGGTCGACCGGGAAAAGGCTGGCAGGGCTGCCGTGAATGGAGGAGCGCTCATTGTGGATGCAGCGCTAACAAAGCGGCCTGGGCATAATATCGGAGAGTCTTTTCTATGAATTCCTTCATCACGAGTGCCTTGCCCCCCTCGTCGAGGGTAAACTTGTCATTGTTTCCAGTCGCGTTCACGGTTATTAGCGCCAATACGGATATCTTAAAATTACACGACCGCTACAGCCCGCGGAGTAACGCCCACCAATCGCCCGGCCGTGAGTCTCTTCTTTCGCCGCCAGCATCCGCTACTTCCGCCGTGCACCGCCCGCCTTTGACGATAAAAACTCTGGATTTTTTGAAGCCGTTGCTTCCACAAGTGCCAAGAGACCGAAGCCGGCGGAGCGCCAATGGCGGCAGTACGCCCCGCGTCTATTGGCTCTTGCGATCCTCATCACCAGGGTGCACGTTACGCAGTGGTAAAATCACCCACATGATTTAAATGGGTTAAATATGATGATTTCATCCTGCCGAATCGCGGTGATGAATTACGCGGAAATTGCCTAGAAAAAAATCTACCCGCACAGAGAATTGAACATTGGTCCTTTTACTTTTCGGATAACTGAACAGGCCCAAGATTCCGAGATCTCGCGGAAATTTTGGAGGATACAACAGAAATAGACACGAGAATTAGGAAGCCTGGGTAGCGTAGAGGTCAGCGCATCCACCCAGCAAATTAGTTCGCATCACGGTCCAAGTGGATTTTTTTCGTGTCATTTTCGACGTATGGGCTTTAGTGTTTTGGCCTGCTGCAGCTGAAGTCCACGAATACAGTCGAAAGGAGGACTGACTATATGTAAATCCTATGACTCAAGGTAAATGCTTCCACTCCTTTGCTAGAAACGCGTTAGTTTCCCAGCTTTGGACAAATGAGCATGTGCGCTTCACAAATAGGTTTATATTAACGTACACCACTCCTTTGCTAGAAACGCGTTAGTTTCCCAGCTTTGGACAAATGAGCATGTGCGCTTCACAAATAGGTTTATATTAACGTACAGTTTAAACCTCCCTTTAACAACCACCAACCCTTCAGCTTAAAAGTAGTCATTAGTGGTGGTGCTTTAGGGGGACATAATCCTGGATAGATGACTGAAAAATAGTCTACAAATAATTTGCCGATTGCATGAAAAATAGGAACAGTTACTAACTCACTGTTTAATTTTAGATACCACTATCGCGAGTGTTTCTGATTTCCTCAATTCTAAGGAAAATATATTTTATGCGTAATTAACAGAAAAATTAATTCATTTCCAGGATATGTGTCTATTTTACACGAAACTCAATATTATCAGAGGGGCCTCCTTTTCTTCAGCAGCAAGTGCATACAAAAACTAATAAAACCCTCTTTGGACCTTTTTCCGCTATTTTTTACTGTGGTCATTACTCATAGAATCTAGACGGGAGAGCACGAATAAAGGCCACTTTCAACCATTTTAAAGAAATGCCCTCTGGGTAGTTTTTTTTAACTAACGGAATTCTCCCCTTTCAGTCGCTACACACTACGTCATTCGATTCACCGACAATTTCTTGGAAGTTTTCGCATATTTGTAAGCCGTTCACGAAATAAACCAAGCTATTACTCGCCACGAAAACTTGATCTCTTAACTTTGAAGAAAATTATTGGGCCTTTTCTTTAATCAAAGCTCCACTTACGGAGAAATGTTTAGTCCGCACAACTTACCACTCAAAAACAAGGATTGAAAGCCTTAGTATCTTTCTCGCTTCTTTCATTTCAAGTTGCTATTTTACCATTTCTTCACAATACCATTCCTTTTGTAGATTTTAAAATCCCGTTCATCCGAATTTTCCCACATTTGAATAGTTCCGCTAGCTTTATTTCTGACGCTCCTTTATCTCATTCTTCAATCACTCGCGCTCTTTCCCCCAGACGTAAGCAAATTCATTTCCCCAAAATCTTGATCTCGTGGATCTTTCTTAAGCGGTGTCACTCGGTGGAATGCCTCCAATGAAGGATGAAAAAACCTTTAATTACTCTTATTTCGCAATAATACATCTACCTATTTACGGACCGTTCTCGTAATTCTACAGGATAGAATCATATGACCAAGATCTCGCTTTGTGGAATCGTTCCATAATTAAAATAAGAACACAACTTTGTGTTTGTACAATGTATACAATAAATGGAAGCCCGCTGCTATGTGAAAAGGATTTGTGTGGAGGAGAAAAGCAGGTCAGTTACTGGTACAGATATGCTGATGAAATTCTATGCTTGTGGACAGATAGCGAAAGACAGCGAGGAACTTTTATTAAAATTTTTAGGCTCCATTCATTCAACAATGGGATATGGAGAACCTTTTTCTAATTTTTTTTTATCTGACGATTTTGATCGATAAAATTAAGCATTCATTCGGAACTACCACTACATACCTGAAGCCAATTAAAACGGAAGTGATTATTCCCAGTGATTCTGGGCATCCTTTTGCACAAAAGCATGCATTTTTTTATTCTATGATAATCCGTCTTATTAACATGCCCATTCCAATTTTTATTTTAACCGAGAACTTCAAATTATAAAACAAATAGTTTCAAACAACGCTTACGACGTTTTTATCTTAAAAACTATCCAACTAAAAGGTTAAAACAACAATCTTTAAACGTGCAACGTCTCTGTTTCCTGTCCAGACTCAGCCGAAATCTAAGTAGTGCAATATTCCTAATGTTAGTGAACTTACACACTCTGTCTCAAAGGCCATCTCTAGGGCCAAGCACGAGGTCTGTTTTTATGACCCAAAAACATTAGGACGACTTCTGTGTACCTCGAAAGACGCTATTGATTCCCTAAGAAAAAGTGGCGTATACATACTCAAGTGCGATAGCTGTAAAGGTTTCTACATTAGTCAAACAGGGCGAAGTTTCTCAACCAGGTGCAAAGAAAATAAAAACTGTCTTCGCTGTGGATTCATCACTTCAAACTTCCGCCAGACACATCATGTAAGAGAACCACAGCAGCACCTTCTAAACGGAAATAGTTTCTATAAATAGAAATCTAGTTCCAAAAGGACGAAAAATGGACGCATAGGAACAAAGGGAAAACGGATGAAGACCCATCATTACTCAATGACATAAACTTTCTAAAACTCTTCCCCTCTTATCAATCCCACACACGTCTCACTAGAGTCCACCTCACCGCAGTAACTTCCCCCTCCCCAACCTCCACCACCTGACCAACCGCCCAGAGTCAACAAAACAACATACACTTTGAACTCTTCCCTCTCCCTTGCTTTCTTCCTCCCCCAACCATAAATCCTTTTTTTACTTATAAACAGCTGAGCAACGGATTTCCATTCGCTGAATAGCGAATTTCCATTCGTACCTGATGATGGTGTAACAGCCGAAACCGGTCGTTTCTAGTAAAATATATCTGCGGAAAACACAAAGTTATGTTCTTTTAATTATACATGACAGAAAACCGAACCCTTTCGGAGATTATTAAGCCTGAGAACGAAGGGGCACGGGTAAAGGATATATTTTTCTCGAATTTATTCCTGCATTGCTTCTCTAAATGTCCAGCTAGGTTTTGCGTATGTGTTTTATGGAGTCAAAGATTATAAAAAACATTAATAAGTAAGATTTTCGGTGAGTAATACGAGAAGTTGAGAAAAACGTCTAACCCGGTTTTCAAAAAATCTTAAATATCCTTGTATTTGAGGAGAATTCAGCCGATAATGTTTTTTTGCGTTTCACCATCTCTGGCCAGCCCTTCAGGACCTCTTTCCCATAATTATATCGGGAGATGTGCACAAATAATAGACATTTATTACCCAATTTTTCAAGAGGGATCCCTCTTTCTTATCCCCCATTAAGGTGTGTCCTTCAGTCATTCCTTCATGGATAAGGAGTCATTTACTCCGTCATTGCCACTGCTTCAGAGTAAAAAAGTCAATTGAGGCCATAGAGAGTATTATTCCTGCCACGCCGCTGCCAACGGCGAATATGTGCATTTTCATCCTTAGTTCCTCCCGAGCAGTGACATAAGATTAGTCTAAGACTTAGTTAGATTAAGACTATGGATAAGTCCATATTTTCGGTCGCTGAATACGGGGAAGTACCCCTCGAAGTACCCCTATGCTTACGGGAGTTATAATCAACTCCACAAAACTTTGATCGTTAAGAGAGGGTTCACTGTAACTTGAAATCAAATATATACATTTTTCATTTATCCGTCATGAATGTTACAGAATCAAGAGAAGTATACAAGGGTAGGGCAGTGCAGAAGAAATTATTAAAACAGAACTAATTTCCTCAGGCATAACACCAAGTATGAATAATGACCAAGCCTACCCCGAAAGTGAGCGAAATAATGGGTACGTACCTATGTAAATACCATTATCATACGCAATGTATACTAAGAACAGACAGCAACATCTAAATATACTTCCTTTAAAGCGCTCCTTTTCAGCAACTTCCATATTTTCCTTAAGTTTCTTTCTGTCAGGATAGCTCCTTATGCCGCAGCCACCACTAGCTTCATACCTTCGTGTAAGATCGGGTTGGTGTGGTGGTTAGAGTAACTACTACCCTCTTTAGCTGCAATTTGCATTGTTTAAGCAATTCCTTGGATTCCCCCAAATATTAGCCCTGCTCTCCTAAATACATTTCGGAAGATTGCCCACGAATTTTACTACCATCAATTTTCTGCAATGAAAAATAAGATTAGGTGCTTTCGAGCGATTGTCCATCGGCTGAGTGGATTGCAATGGATCTCGTAACTTAGGTTTTTGAAATGTAAATCATAAAAAATCTTTTCTATCTTGAAGTCCTTAGTGAATAGCAAATTAGTGGATCCTTCCTAGAGGTCTTCGGATTTCCGATTCCCAATTTCCGACTTCGATTTCCCGTTTTAAAATGAATTACCCCGAGACCAGATGGAGACTAGTATTGGGTGTCCTCTCAATGTTTATCTGGAGGTGCAGTCCCTTAGGAGAATACTATCGAGATCAGAGTCGTACATTGCAACAAGGTCGTCGCCGCACGTCGCCGTCAACAGAGTCGTACATGCACATGCTGGAATCGATGATTACGTGAAGTGTTGGGTATCCATACAGAGACGGATAGAGATTCTTTGTTCCCAGAGGGACTCAAGCTCCACAGTTTTCTGGAAAAAGGCCTGCCATGATAGAAATACCGATTCCCACTCGATCACTGATGAGGGTTCGGCTCGAATGTGAGTGATCGTCCAGTTCGTCCATTGTGGCGCTGCCCCAATCTCCAAGTGGAAGACATTAACTGCTGAAATAACGTAGCTGTTGAAGCACTTTAAATTCAAATATCTTTACTCGTAGAATTCAACAGGGTGCCACCAATGTGTCTCGCTAAGTTCGAGCTAAGGAGAATCCGATTATCTTTAACCTATTTGAACGGCATAAAATAGAAACAGCGAGACATTTTCCAGTAGGATATAGTGAAAACATGATAATTCGATTTGGGTTGTTATTTATGATACAGCCAGATAGAGTTCGGCTAAACTCGGGGATATATCGCGTATCAGTTTTATTCCTTCAAAATTCAAGTCAAGATAATATCGTTGTTGTCAATGCGCTGTAAATATAAAAAATAAATCCAACAAATGTGGTTGCAAGGCTCATAAAACTCAAAAATTTCAACTAAACGTTCTTTCAATATCTTGCATTGCCACAGAAAAGAGAAAAGATCGAGAAGGTGAGATAAGTTATAACTTCAATAAAATTCGTTTAAATTATCATAAAGAGTTACTCATGTAAGTATATTAACAGTGAATAAAACTCAGTTGGTTGAGGTATTTGAATATATTTACAGATTTAACATGGCAGCGCAGAAATTCTATAACAGAATTTAGAAATAAATTGAATTAAATACGAAGCTGTTCATGAAACAGGATAACCAGCAACGGACAGTGCAGCTACGAGCAACGTGGTGCAAAACAATTTTCAATGAGGCAATTACACTCCAGCCAGCAGTCGCCAGCATATAACCAGAGGAGTATAAATGCATGGAAATTTCATAAAAATACAATTGAATACAATATTGCATACACGATAATGCGTTGCATGTGAAGCTGTAGATAAAGTTAGCCTCAAAGTCGGAGTGCGCCCAATGTATTTATTCATTGGTATTTGAGTATCTACCCCTTTATGTCAGGCGAGCAAACCCAAGAGAGTGGGGCAATCCTCAGTCTAGGATGCTTTGTTATGAGCGTCCAGTCCTTGATTTGATCTAGGTGGTCGATTGGCCATCCCGAAAACTGAGGCCTGGTTCTGGTTCCTTCAGGACTCTTTGAGTGGATTGCAAGAACGGATTTCAAACCACGATTCTGACGGGGTTCTGTTGAGCCGCGGTCAGGTTGCGTCCTATCTTCCGCTTGCAAGAACGTCGCAGTCCTCGTAAACCGTGGCCTCGCTCTTTTCAATATCTGGCTACGTCTAACAAGGAGGTTAAAATGAAATGGAAAAGGCATGACCGTGAACACTCATGGGCGAAAGTGAAGCAAGAATAGGGGTGCTTGGGAAGGATTTTGTGCCGAGTAGGTGTTGCCAAACCAGCCACAAAACATCGCCTTGCCCGTGGTTTTTAACTTAGATTTGACGAAAATCGAACGCGACCATCGGACACATAAGCCAGAGGAAGGTCTAAACTGTGCCAACTGCAATGGCGGAATTGCTTCAAGAATCCAGTGGTATGTCGCCTCCATTTTTTTTCTAACCTCCTTGACGTCTAACACATTCATTTGTCTCGCTGAAAACAATTGAAAGTGCTAAACGGTGTTAAGGTGATGTAAATAAACAGCGTGAACTTCAGAATCAAATCAGCGGTGAACGACAATGAGCTCTTGAGTAATCGATGAGTGTATGCCTAAGGGTAAGTCTCTCTCAGTTCTCTTTATAATGACAAGAGATCACGAAGTAATGAAAGCAAAGCTTAAATTACGCTGATGATAATGGGTAGTAAGTTCCCTGAATACATAATTTTTCATTCACGAGTAAGTCATATGGGTATAAGCAGTATAAGTAAGTAGTTAGCCGTACCCTAGTATTTCAGGCTCAGAGAGCTGTATGTTCCGTGAATTATGCTATTAAGAACACGTTTTATTAGATGATTGACTTATTTATAATTATTCCGAAGTCTGAAACTCACGTATTTTTTCACGATAAAAATTAAAAATTGAAAAATTATTTATGCACTCAGCCTTCATAGGTAGACAAAATGTTTTCCTGGTCATAATGCTATTTCTGTGTGGAAATGGAATCCTTAATTGAGTGTTATATACTATATTTACTATACTTTATTTAGATTTTCGCGGTGAGTATGATGGCAACGCAATGAAAGGATGTGTGGGTGTGATTCAGAAAGTCTATAGATGGTTTAAAGGATTTTAAGCAAGCTTTTGATACTTACTAGGTTACTCTTGTGTGTCACTCTGGCCCTAAATGGCGTAATATTCAGCAAAATATTTTCTCTTTCCGGTAATTTTTAGACATAGTAGTTTCGCTTTACAGTGCAACGGGATATTTGTTATTTTATTGCTACGAGTATAAATTCACATGTTAAATCGATATAACATGTGAATTTATACTTGTAGCAATAAAATAACAAATATCCCGTTGTACTGTTAAAGCGAAACTGCGTCTAAATATTACAGGAAAGAGAAAATATTTTGCTGAATATTACGCTATTAAGGGCCAGAGTAACACACTAGAGTATCCTTGTAAGTATCAAAAGCTTGCTTAAAATCCTTTAAACCATCTATAAACTATCTGAATCACACCCACACATCCTTTCATGGCGTTGCCATCATTGCCATCATACTCACTGCGCAAATCTACATATAGTCACCTTTCCCACTTAATAACTCAGAGAAATCAACGGGAAATTTTATAACATTGACCCATAACACTGAAGAGACGTAAGAATCACAATCTTACCTCAGGCATCTAGATAAATTGTCGACCTGTCAACAACTACATCATCCCCCAAAGCTTCATAAAATCTTCCCCTGACGTAAAACCATACTACTAACAGCAATTAAAGAATTTGTGGCACTTGAAATCCACTACGGTTTTTAGTGTATAGTGATAATTACTAACCTTCCTTAGCGATTTACGTGATACTTCACCACCGAACCTAAATCTATACATGAACTCCGATTAATCAAAAACCAAGAAGCGACCACTCTCATTTCTTATAAACCCATTTCTCCTGATAAAAATCCTTGCAAATACCTCCAAGTCATGTAAAAAATTACTTATATGAACATCGGGAATGTCTGCATCCTCCCTGCCGCCCACGTTTGTTTACATACAATGGTAGAGGTCGCGGTTTAAGCCTGCTCAGAATCAGGTTCGGGAATTGGCGGCCTTTGAACCGCGAATCAGTCCACGGTGTGGTGGAAACCTCGTTCTTGCAAGCAAAAACAGCTGTTTTAGACGTTTTCGGCAGACGCGGTTCAAGCTGCGGTTTAAACTTCGTTCTTGCAATCCACCTTTTGAGTACTCGGGGCCCTGACGCAGAGAGAAATCACGCGAGAGTTAAGGCTACCCGAGTAGTCGAATGAGAACAGCTATATTCATCCAGACTCCTGCATTCCTCGAGGTACTCGGATATTTGCCGACGTATTCAATTTAGCCATTTATATTCAGTGGTATTCACACAGGCATTCGAGTCTTCACCGTGGCACCAGTATAGTCACCTAGGTATTCGTTAAGGTATTCATGTACCCATCCGAGTACTCATGTAATCGTCCAGATACCCAGGTATTCATTCGGCTTCTCGAATACTCATGAATAAACACATTTGGCGCACTCCTAACTTGAAGGTAAGGGGATTTATTTAGAAAATACGATGGCAGGGAAATCAGTAGTTTTTCTGGGGGAAAATGTACTTCGAAGAGTAGGAGAAGAGAAGCGGATGGAAGCAAATGAAAAAGAGCGCAGGCTGGCTAATTTTAAAACTAAAAAGAAAACAGCTGCTGCGGAGCGGATGCTGAACGGAAACCAAAATAGCGAGAAGCACGAAAGGAAATGATTGCCGAGACATCTGACAAGGTACGACCGAGCACTGACGTTGAAGTGCTCAGCACACGTTGCCCAAGTAGGGATTGTGATTCCGCTGAAAAATCTCAACCTCCGCCGGCATTCGACCCCGGGGCCTTCGGGGAGGGGAGCCGGTAGTCTTGCCGTCACACGTAAACCCAACTCCCACAAAGTTAAGCTTGGGTTAGGGGGTTTAGGACTGATGGCATCAGAGCCAGGGAATATTAGGACAGGGACAGACTAATAGAAAATGTGTAAGTTAGGAGTACTTCTACAAGGAGGAAGTTATAACGGTCACATTCATATCATTGGATTTATAACCTATGGAAATGACATAATGTTGAAGTGTAAGTTCAATATCCACTTGGGGAGCAAGCATGCTATTTTTTCCAGCGTTTGGAAATGAGTCCCTAGAAAAAACGTTTATCAAATGGAAATGTACGTTTATCCTGTCAAGCACTGTTTCAGTAGGTATTAGATTAGAAGTATTCATTGGGGTAATTTACCTAAGTCTTCCAATTTTAGTTTAAAAAAATAATTATGCCAGATTGGAGCTGAAAAATAAAATTAAAACTGTACAGTGTACACCCATTGAATATTTTTTTGCTCATTTTGTCATAGAGGTACATAGTAGTTAACGTGTTCAACTGAAGTATATTATTGGATGTGGGAGAAATATGCCCGGCATGAAATTCTCTTTCATCATCGTCAACAGTCATTAATCCGAAAATTGGTTTGCTACAGCTCTCCACTCCACTCTACTCACAGCAAACTACTTTCCCTCTTCCTTACACTTCGCCGGTATCGATGGCGGCGGGGTTTAATAGGTCCCTCCGCGACTGTGACAGTCCAAACAAATACTAAATTTGGCTTTCTCGTTTGTACTTTTTGAAAACATTTCTTTCACGACGACAAGCCTGAAATATTAGAAAAAAATTAAGATACAAAATAAGTTGATTATTTGACGTATATATAATTTTGAGTACAATTTTTACGGCCATAGTATTCAACTTCAGCGCCATTCCTATTAAACTATTGCATTTTGACTTCAACTTCGGGAGTTATTTACTGATAATTCAAGGACTAAGATGGGATTGGTAATGGTGGGTTTGCGGAATTGAATCCCACGGGGAATACGTTGGTATAGTTGGGAGAGTCCTGGCTTCCCATGCCGATGTCTGGGTACGAGTCCCAGTGGTGGTGAAAATATTTTAGGGGAATCCATATCCTTACTTGGGCGCCTTGCGGAGGGCACTTCATGTACAGTACATACACCATGGAGCATAAACCGCGGTCATCTTGGCACCGGTGAGACTTTTCCTTAAGAGAAGGCCCATGCCAACCCTGGGCTTTTCTCAGCCCTTCCTCGATTCCCCAATGATCCTTCCCTTCCCTACACACCGGACCTTAATGGCACGAATAACCAGCCGTCGGTCTCCTCACCAATTTACCAGCCAGCCATTGAATCCCGCCTGGGAGAATTATTCATCCACCAAGGGCATGGCTGCAAATGTTCATTCTTTTAACTGTTATTTACACGATGTAAAAAGCCTTAGCTGCTATTTTTGAGTTCTTTGAAAAATTAATCAATTATTAATTTCAATCTCTCTCTTAATTTGCTTCATATCTTCCATTTCTGATCCATCTTAATAATTTATCCCATTTATTTTTCCTTCCAGTACTCTTTTCAAGAAGCTGTTGTGTCACAGAAAACGTGCAGTTAGTATCTTTAACTTGGAAGAAATGCTACCAAACTGGGCTCCAACTCTTTTTAGGACTTTTTCACAGGCTATTCCGTCCATTTGATTTCCATCATTCTTCAGTAATATCACATTTCCATTGCCAAATATTTCCTTGGTGCACTGAGTCTGTCGTCCAAGCATCACTACTATATCAGCATACTCCATGCGTGAAAATCTCTCCAGATGTGGAATACACTTTAGATGCAAAATTCTGTCTAGATATATGTGGCGCAAAAAATGTGTGTAATAAAATAATTAGATTTACATGCCGATCCGTGCAGTAAAATAAAAATGCAAACCTATTTCGAATGGAATTCTTGCAAATCCATGGGACCTGAGCTGTATGGGTAAATTGATGGGTTAATGGCTTATGGGGATCGCAGGGACATACGAACCACCGTCAGAGAAAGCAAAAAAAGAAAAGGCAAACTTTTTCGAGCTTTACTCAAGCATCATAAGTTTCATTTGTCTTTATTGCTGCTGCATTTTCAAGCGGCAATATCGCCATGTAATATTTAGGAATAAGGTGCAAACAGCAATAGTTTTCGACATCGTTATATCATTGGAAGCCGTTCCTCTTGTCACGGACACGATTAATAAAGCCCTCTGGAATACGCTCTAAACGTTTGCGCGTGGAGTATGATTCTAAAAAATTTAGATGCATGACAATGACTGAATAGGTGAAGAAAATTGTTAAAAGGATATGCATTGTGGCCATGAAGAATCTTGATAATGAAGTGGACAGTGCGAAAACTAGAACTGCTGCAACGATTAGAAAAAGGCTCCATTCGGAAGAAGAAAACAGAGGTGAATATGAAATTGCTAAAACGAAAAATATTTTGAGAGACGCACTGCAGGACATATAGACAGATACATCAGTGCCACAGGTGATCTATCGCCAAAAGCCAAGTTTTCATAAAATTAAGGATAAATCAAACTGTGAATTAAAAAGTAACTTTCAAATACCTGGTTGGTGGAAGCACGTCGCTGATAAAGTAATGCACAGATATGCTTAGCACAACTGAATATTATCTTTTCAGATCATTACACAAATGAGTCACGATGGCGCTTGGTCATATATGACCATCTACATGTTCGAGGGCCAAAGGATGAGATGAATGACGGATGCAGAATGGTGCAAATGAGTGGAAAGGGAAAGGCTATTGGAGATTTGTATGAGAGAGGGGAAAATGGGAACAAGGAGACTATCATTGCTCAAGGAGCTTTCCTCACCGTCAAGCACTGATAGCGATCGGGTCGTTACGGCGGAAGGAGTACAAGCTTCCCATCCAGAGGGCCCTGGTTCGAAGTCCCGCAGTGGCAGATATTTTTTAATGGACTCCCTACCCCTATGAATAAAGACAAAAAGTTGTACTACCCACTGTATCAATTTATTTACGACATGTTTCAACGACTCAGCGTCTCCCTGCCCCTATTTGAGCGAGGTGCGGAGCAAGGAGATTAAACTGAAATGGAGGCGGTATGGCTGTGAACGCTCATGGGCAAAGGGAAAGCAAAAATGGGTGTGTATGGGAAGGATTTTCCGCCGAGAGCGCGTGGCCTACCAGCCACAAAACAACGATTTATCTGTGAATTTTAACTAAGATATGACGAAAATCAAACGTGACAAACGGAAACGTAAGCCAAAGTAAGGCCTAAAAATGCCCCGAATATTAAGCCCGTTTTACACGGAAAATGATCTTGCGAATGATAATTCAAATGATCATGCGTAAGACGTTCATGCATCGTGTAAAAGGGAAAATTCCACGCATGAAAAATCATGCGCATGATCATTCGAACAAATTAGAACATGTTCTATTTTTGATCGCATGATCCCGTCAATGCTCGCTAGATACGAGCGCACGACGTCCATATTGGTTGTATTGGTTCATTGACCCGCCGAATTTCAATGGGAATAAGATTGTTTTTTAATTAGATGTGGGAATTTCGGTTAAGTTCGATGATGCGATTCGTGCGATTTGGTTCAAGTCAATTACTCCTTGCAAATCATTCACATGATATACGAAGATGACGCATTCAAATGCCATGCGAGGATGATACTTATGCTACCCTAGCCCACAAAAATTACCCCAGACGGGGCTAAAATAACGCAACCAAAGATTATGCATTCAAATGATATGCCTACAGTATGCAAAGGGCATTTTCATTCAGAATGTTTTGAATGGTACAGGGCGTAGTATTATGCGTACTTCACCGCAATAGAGCGAGAATCATTTCGTGTTATTACCACTTAAAAATTGCAACTATTGTTCTCCTTTTACTCTTATGTCATTTATAATTTTACTTAACTGCTGTTTGCTATCACAACGACCATGTAATGGGAAACATTAAAACTATTGACACACATCAAACGTTAAAAAATTCGTTTTCAGATTTCAACGGATACTTTACAACCTTAGGGAATAATTAGCTTTATAGAGCTCTCGTGAACTCTTGTTCTTCGTGTCTGATCTTTCATAATCATGCCTGGTGATGATTAAGATAGCACTAAATTGCTCCTCCGTCATCCTTTAACAATTACGGTAGATAGAGGTACGAGATTCTGGATAAAGAGGAGGAACGTTCCTCCTCTCTATCTAGGGCCTTGTCCACACATTTTGCCTCTTAGCTTTCTGCGACATGATTGTGGCAGCCGCCATAATAACGGACACTGTGGGAGTGGTCACTAAAATTACACCTTTCCGGTCCATCTCAGGCAGCTCTACTTCCCTTGGATTAAAGTAAATTTACGACGCTACAAACTTTGTTCCCGTAAAGATGCACCATCAGACGATGTAAACAAACCACTCCTACCGTCGATAACTACCTATGATCGAAACAGCTGCGTCGGTCTGAAATATTCGGTGAATCGATATGAACTATCGATAGGCTGCGCATCTTTTCACCGCAGAAAATTCACGGAGTTTCATTCACCGTGTAAAACAGACTCTCTTCCAGGTCATCATTGGAATTCATTCACGAATTAATGCTTGAATGATCAATGAACGTCGTGTAAAAAGGGCTATACACATTACTAGCTTTTTACAATGTTAATCCATTACAAGGGTAATAATTTGTTATGCGAACGCCTGGTAGGCATTTACCACGGTGACGTTTTCTACCTGGATAAAGTTATAGTAAAAATATATCTGAAATAGTTGATTTCTGATATCCGAATGAAAGTTAGTTACAATGGTCAAGTGATCCAATGACCAGTAGGTGATGACAAACAAATATAGTGCACGTTAAAGGTAGTAAATGCTATGTAAATACCAGCAGTACTATGGTGATTGAGAAAGGTGCAATTGAGGGTAGAACTTACCAACGTTTTGTACAACGATACAAAGCTAATAATGCCAACGAGGCATAATGGGCAATCGGCTTCAAGAATCAAGAGAAATATCGCCTCCGTTTTTTTTACCTCCTTGGAGTAGAGAGCACTTCAAATACAGCCACTTTAACTACATCCTTTCGTTCGAGAGAAGGAACGCTTAAGTGTGTCCCCCTTGGCGCCCTTCGTTAAGGGTACGCTGACCTCGAAGCCGGGTTTCCATCCTCCACTTCCTAAATGGTCCCTCCTGGCCACTCAACCCGTCTACATCCAGTTGACGCAAATGACCTCAGGTGTCGGTCGCCTTGAATTACCTTCGGTGCTGACGATGACACATGCACATGTGTGAATGTTTTGCATTTCCCCACCGCCGCATCTAAAGAGAGATGTGATTGGGGGATCGGAGAGGAAGTGGTCCCCCTCCCGCCCACGGTAACGCGTCGCCTGGGCCCCGGCCCCCGACGCCGAAGCGATGGGCCAACAGAGGTGGGGGGAGGGTTCCGCCGTGGGGAGGTGCTCACAACGGGTGAGGGGGAGGGTGGTGGAGTGTCAGAGATGCACATAGCGCTTCGAAAATGAGATCAATCGGATGAGTTTAATTAATTCCACGGATACGTTTCTTTGGGCGAGTTGTGATCGGAGGAGGCTGTGTAGATGCGCTACTCACAGAAAAGAGGAGGAGGAAGTTGGTAAGAACTTCAGGAATATTCTTCCCTTGGAAAAGAATCGAGAAAATGTGATGACGACTGGCTGGAGTAAAAAAGTCGCCTTGCCGAGATAATCAACGGTTTATGAAGGAACCATGAGCTTGGAGAATTACAAAGGCATTTGAAGTTTGACTTGAAAGCTGTTCTTTCTCGTAAGAAAGTGCTCGTGAATGTTCTTAAGACAGTTAAACCAGATATTTAGGAATTAAAAAAATATTCAAGACGACGAATCGAAAGAAGGAAACTTCCTTCCAGAGGAAAGCATAGTACATGAACGCCAACTCAGCCTCTCAAACAAAGACTGAAATTGGGAGGCTATTATTTGACTCGGTACAGGTGGGTGGTTTTATAAGAATACGTAAATAAGCCATTCGTGTACTAACGCATTAGTATATTAAATACGATTCCATTTTTGGACTTAAAATCACCTTATTAAAGAATGCAAGAATTCGAAATAGAATGCACAATAATACGAGAAAAAATCTAGCTTGCCAAGAAAACTGGCATAATACTAGACTAATTAAGAAGAATTAAAACAAAGTTCACAGTGCATTTGCAGAAAATTAGCTTCTCTGAATAATTCTTTCTCGAAATTGGCGTTGTGGCAGGAATTAGCAATGAAATCAGGTGGCTAAAAGTGTTTCGCTACGATAAATAACGAGAACGCAAATGGGGTGGTATTAACAGGGAATATTTTTAGTGAGCTATATTTTGATAATTAAAAGGCAAAAGAGACCAGCAACCTACGGAAAATCCAAATTTGGACATTGGCATTTTTTGTAGTAAACAGGCCAGCGTTAATTCAATAAAGGTGCGCAAGTGAATTGATGCGGGCCGAAATATTTTTTCCCCCTTGGTGCGAGGCACGAGTGTTTTGTTTGTGAAGAGAACTTATTCGACGGATTTGAGCAGCGTTCTTCAAACATTTAATACCTGCCAACTGGCGAAAAGACGGAATATTTCGTGGACCGGCAAACGTCTATTATTATTATTGGGTAATCTACCAGTTATGGTACTTTTAAATGAAAGAGACGAAAAATCCTATAGAATTTTACAGGCTCAGCTCCTATCTCCGTGCTCGACTTCTTATTTCATGTCAGCACCTTTCTTCATCCCGTCCATAAAGTCCGAATGCTATCCCGTCCATGAAGTCTCTGCGCCGCATACCCAACATCCTCACCTCTATCACGACCTTCGACATCCCTTCGCTCCCTATCACCTCTCCAAACCCCCTACTCTGCCCTACCATCACCCCTTCCAACCATCTATTCCACATACTTTGTTTCATCCAAATCTCTTCCAGAAGTTTCCTCCCCACACCCACCACATCAAGCACTTCCTCATTCGTCTACCTTTCCGTCCACTGTACTCCATTCACCTCCACACCCGCATCTCAAACGCCTGCAGCCAATTCTCGTCCTCTTTTTTCAGTCCCATGTTTCTGCACCAAACCACGCTACACTCCACATTAAACTCTTCGCCAAAGTTTTCATTACACTATTACACATTATCCCCGTCATTAGGTCCCTCCTATTGATGAACGCCTTCTTCGCTAGCGCTATTCTCCAAGTTACGTTGCCCATTTTCCTCAAGCACACTACCCAAATAATTGAACCAGACTTCTACAACAAAAACAATAAATGATGTTTATAATATTTTATTTATTATACCTATCTAATACTATAAAAATAACGTTTTCTTTATTGTAACATCCACTGCTGTATCTTCGTAAGAAAGTTATAAAATACAAGACTACAGCGTTGCGGCAGGTTATTTCCACGTACCGGCACAGATCCTCAGACCGCAGGTAGAAGAACACTGAATTAGAGGACGTGAAAAAGATCTACGCGAACTGATTAAAAAAGATATGGCAATAAAAATTCTCCATAGTGAGACATTCAATGCCTGTCGAGGCCAGAAGAGTTGTAAGCCACGATAAAGGAACCAGTGAAAATAACTCGTATAAATCACAGCAAAATTTAATATCAGCCCGGGTTTCAGCTGTTATGCGCGTCATTTTAAAGGTTTCATTTCCTCAACCTTGCAGTTTCAAAATGTTATGCCTCAAAAATTCAAGTTTATTCATGCTAAAAGAAAGATACTCCTCCGTTATTTGCCACAAAAATATGTTCTGAAAATTACTTGACGCATTCTTCTTCGTTCATAGCAGCGGTTGATAAAATCTCGCACTGGTCGCCTTGCACTGCACTGGTTGAGGCACTTTGTAGGATTACTGCTCATGGATAAGGATCTCTTTCAAGCAATACTTGCATTATGAGCCATCTTGGATGGACCCTGATGGCATACGACAGCTAAAGCCTACAGATCCTCCGTAAATTGCATTTGAAATTGGAAAAAGTAGCGTAGCAGTCTGCGCATCGGCCCGGAAAGCCAAACCCCGCGATCGATTCCTGCTCTATAAAAAATTCTATTATCTCGAAATTTTCTACGCATTCATTGTAATTCATCGTCACAGTCAAGTAATATGGGAACATATTTACAAAACCATTTTACGTTTAGAATTTCCTAAAATTAAAAGTAATGTAATTTTTACCTGTTGAAGATCATACTCTTTTTTGCTGTTTTTGTTTTGAGGCTCTTCTACCCTCTAATCCATTCCCTTAACAATCCCCCACCTCTTATGATGCACGTTCTCTTCCAGTATTACGCAAGGATCGCTTTATTCACACATGCCCTTTCTCCCGTTTAACTACCAAAATTATTCTGGCCTTCTCTTCAACCCTCCCCGCTCTAAATATTCCTCAACCTTTTTGGGTGCACACTGCACAGGGTCTCGCTGTGCTTCGTTTTGCACCTTGAGCATCACACAAGTCGTCGAAGAGTTGGTCAGCTTGAATTATAACCATCATCAGGATTTATCAATCCGAAGATTGATTTGTACCAGCTCTCCAATTCACTCTTCTCTCCACCAAACACGCTTCATTCCTACATAATTCTACACTTTGACGTCCTTCGTAATTTGCCTGATGTATTCCATTCTTGGTATTCCTCTGTAATTCATCCCATTTCCTCTAATATTGTTTTCAATAGGCTTCTGTGTCGCAAAATGTGCCCAAAACGTTTTTCTCTCCTTTTACTCAGTTTGAAAACAGCACATTTTGATTTATTTCATCCTGAATTTAGAACTTTCAATTCACGGATTTTTCTGGAACCGATCAGAGGCATATATCACACTGGCAATTGAGGTGTCGTCGCGGGTGAGGCGCGAGAACAGAGAGCATCCTCGGCGGGCCCCCGGGGGGTGGTGGTGGTGTACGAGAGCGGGGGCCGATGCACCCGGCGGCGGCGGCAGCTGAGGGCAGCGGGGCGGCACGGGGGGTGGGTGAGGGGGAGCGTGCGGGGGGAAGGTGTATGGCAGTCAGGCGGGAGGAAGTGGGTTGCGTGGTTTTGCGAGGCGGCGGCGGCGGTGGGAGAGTGAGCCGAGCGAGCTCTTTTTGTCGGCGTGTGAGGGGACGGGGGGTGGGAGGGTTGGGCCGTCCCAATGAGAGCATTGGGACGGGACATGCGATTACTTGCACTGGATAAAGAGTAGAAAGTGGAAGCCATTTGTTCCCTACGTGGAAAAGCACAAAGGGAGGGCATTGTTTTTACGAGCTGCCCTCATTGCCTTGCCCCGGCAAATGAGAGCGGGCGGGGGTCGGGGGACTGCGGGGAGGGAGGGGGGGGGGCGCGCAGGAGGGGGCGGAGGCGGCCATCGGCCCGTGAGATGCGACGCTTTTTGCTGCCCCCGGGGGGGTGGGCCCGGCGGGGCGGGACTGGGCAGAGAGGTTGGCGGGGGAGAGGGAGGGGGGGAGGTCGAACTCCTTCCTCCGCTTCACTTAACATTTGCCGTGAAGGTCGTCAAATCCACATCTTTCCTTGAGAATCCTTCATTCCTTTCCTCCCGGTCATCCGAAGGCACACTTCCTTGAACTCTCTGGACGCAGTCGCACCCGCAGAAGAGCACAACATGCGCATCACTGCACCGAAAGCCGATCACAAATTCAAGTCGGCGCCGCTCCGGCGTGGGCATAGATCAAAGTAGAGAGTAGATGGCGTCTCGACGCACTAAAGTAAGCCCTGTTTTTTAAGCGAAAAATGATCCAAATTATACGGCAATGGCGTGCAATACGAGTATGTACCTAAAATTTGTGAATAACGCTGTGCTTTTAATGAAATTATTTCCACCACGCACTTTTCTGTTTAAATCATTACGGTACCGCGACAATTCCACTGTGGACAATGTTTTAAGTGTATAAACTGCTCAGCTGATTCATTCAATGTGGCTGATTGCATATTTTAATTGATAAAAAAATCCCGCGCTATCGCTTCGTATTGTTCCGTCTGTTCACAGCTTTAATCTATGGGTATTTGAATAACAGTCGACAGCAGGCGTAAACAATTTGAATGCGGTAATACAATAACATTGCGAACAGGGACGTTATAAAAAGGTGAAGGCGACATTCCACCTGACTCTTGAAGGCGATTACTCCATTGCAGTCAAGTCTATACGGCCAAGGCCGTTACACGTCGACTAACTACTCGCGTTTCATTTTCGTCTAATCTGTAAACATCAAGGAAGCTGAATACGCTAGAGCATATGCATTGAACGGGATCGAGGAGGAATAGGGGTGCTTGGGATAGGAAGGCACTGCCTACTTTTACAGAACTCGCCAGGGGTTTAAAGGTAACTTCAACTACTCAAGAACATGTGAAATATTAGTCATAACTTATGTTAAACTTGTAAAATAATAAATACTTCTGCCAAAATTGCTTCATATTTTATCAAACACCAATGGATGACGTGTTTTGATGCAAAGAGATGGCGGAAACTGCCACTGTTCACGGTGCTTTAATGAGATTTTGGCGTGACTAAAGGATATTGGTTTGTAAGGACATTTATTCCCGAACTCCCCTGAAATTCGTTTTAAACGATAGTTATTTAATATTATTCCACGCTTGAAATTAAGTTCGAAGAAAAGAATCCCATTTCAATGTGACAAAAGCTGTCAAACCAAGATGGTGGACCACACGGAAATTTCCTAGATAGCTTCTGCAGTGCATTTCAAACACCCTTGTAAACATTGACCAGAAAATCATTGTTTTTTTAACTCGTAGGCTTCCGCGGGTGTAATGTTGATTATTTATTTTTTTGGGATTCATTCCGCGTTTGTTTTTCTTTCGTAAAACAATATTTCGCTGGTCCTCCTACCAGCTTCATCAGGTTATCTGAAGTGAGTCGAATACCTCAATTCAGATAACCTGATGAAGCTGGCAGGAGGACCAGCAAAATATTGTTTTACAAAAGAAAAACAAACGCGGAATGAATCCCGAAAAAAGAAATAATTATCATTGTTTTTTGCCTGGTAGACGACGCATACTTGGCACAATATCCTTCCCGTGTACACCTGTTTTCTCCCACCTTCTTCCTTGAGCGGGCATGCCCATGCCTTTTCCATTTCCCTTTAATCTCCTCAAAAGTGGCTATCTTTCCGGACACCACGGGCTGGATGGTTCCTCAGATCTCGCAATTCATTGGCGAAGAAATTCAGCGGACGTCATTATCATCAGTTCAGAAACAATGGATGTTCTAAGAAATTAAATGTCACAGAAATAATTTTATGGATTGATCTTGAAAAACCTCCTTTGTGTAAAGATATCCCAGGCATTTTGAAACATATTACAACAAGCACGGCCAAAAATTAAAATACTCATCATATATGAAGTACATAGCAGTTGGGCAGTACAACGGGTGGAAACGGCAAAACTGAACTAATAACATTAACTCTGTTTACATACTAGTATTTTAATGACCTTGAAATCAGTTACATTTAATAAAAACTGAATGGCGTAAAATCTTCATTTGCAAGAATCTTATTAGAAATTACTTTGATGTTGATAATCTACGCCAAAATCAGTGAAAAGCTGAAAATACAAAATATATGGGTTTGAAATAAAAATTCAATATTGCTAAAATAAAATCAAAATGTCACCAATATTTGAGCATCTTCTTCTTAAAGCTCACCTTTGGAAAAGGGCTCGAAAATTTTCTCAGGTAGACTATTCCACTCTGTAATTCCCTTATTTAAAAGTGAATTATTGGCAGAGTTCGTCCGTTGTGACCCATGTCGAATTTTGTGAAGATTGTCATTTTTGACAGGGTGACTCGACATCGCCATTCCTATCCTTAAATTATTCCAGAATTGAGCTCCGTAGGTGATATCAAACATGGTGCACAATATATTTAGTTTCCTTCAATTTTCCAGCGAAGTCGATCTTAATAACCTTATTACCGGATGTGATAACGTCGAAATTGAGAAATACCGTTATCGTGAGTTTCTTCGAAAGCTGTTAAGTGTGGACTCATCAATGGTATGGATATAAAAAGAATAGCTGAACAATATCGACATGCTAGGATAGGTCAGTGAGGCAAACACGAGAAAAAATAATCATAAGTAGTTTAAGCAGTTACACTGCATTCTAATATCAAAGTAAATGAAATACTAACTTTGTTTCCTTCCACAGATTTATTTTCTTGGTACAACATGTTTCGACACATCGGTGTCATCATCAGGTACCTGGTGATGACACCGATGTGTCGAAACATGTTGTACCAAGAAAATAAATCTGTGGAAGGAAACAAAGTTAGTATTTCATTTACGAAATTCAATTTCCACCTAGTTGAGCCTGAAACAATGGAACATAATATCAAAGGTTACTCGCTACACTAGATAAAGTAGCTACAAAAATTCGTATCACAGGAGCTTCAGGTCGACACGGTGGATGTTATTTTACAACAACACAGCATTTGCAGAACAGGAAAAGGGGGTAAAACAAGATAAATTTATTGTGGAACAATAAAATACAATCATTCTTTCTTCCCGGGAAACTATTAATTACTAAAAAAAAATAGAGGAGAAAACTAATTCGCCGCAAAAATCTTATTTGTCGTTCTTGCCCTCTTCTTACTTTCTTCCCTATATTCTTCCTTAAAAGTGATGATGTCCTACCACGAACTGTCACACACCCTTGCGGTGGCTTTGGGGGTGGTACGGAGATGTAGAATAAAGCAGCCATATTTTACGGGGGCCAATGCGGGACACCTTAATGCGGGACACTGACGCAACTGAACGCTCCCAGCAAAGAGCATAAGTGGAAGTGGTTCTATTTTGATTGCAATGCTAAGGATAAATACTAAAACAGACAGTGCAGGTATATAATAAAATTATAAAAATATATTGATTAAGCATGAATAAATAAAAATTTTCAAATGAAAATCCGAGAAAAAGGTAAATGAAAGAAAGTCAACATAAATACTTTTAAGGTAAACGAAAGAAAGTCAACATAATAACTTTTAAGGCAAATGAAAGAAATTCAACATAAATACTTTTAAGGTAAATGAAAAAAAGTCAAAATAAATACTTTTGATTGGAACGTATGTGTTTTGCCAACGTAGAATTATTGCACCAGGCACTGCAACAGCTCATATTCAACTTCATCATAATCATAACCTTATCTGTATCATCTTTCATTATTGTTTTATCTCGGGTCCCAATTTTAGTCATAAAACACAGGTTTCCGCGGCGTCTCGAATTATGCTGCTTGGCTTTCGGGATTCCCTCCACGTTGCGTTCGTTGTCTGTTATTGACTATAGCTTCTACAGGCATCATGCTGGCGCCTTCAGGTCAGAAGTTTCGATGCCTATTTTGTTCCATGTTATATAGGGGGTTATCGAGTAGTACCAAGCTCCCGATAGGTAAGTCATTTTCGAGGGTTACTGATTGATTCCCGGGTTTTTATTAATACCCACTTCCAAGCGTTCGTGAGGGTGTACACGTCTTTTCTTATGAAGTTTCCAGGGCGCTTAACCATTTCAAAAACCTCTCGAACGAGTCTAGGGTAGCATCGTCTCTCTGTGGTGATCACACATTGTTGAAGTCGACTGTATGACCTGGAGCGGACCAAACGTGCTCCGCGACGGCGGAGCGGCGATAATCCTTCTTTTCGTCCGTCCGTCCATGTCCTGCATCTGATGGATCTCCCCGTTTGGACTTGCCGCATCATATGCGTCTACTCCTCCGTAGAGAGTTCGGGGTAGCTTGCCCTTTCATTTTGACATATAGTCTCTCGTTTTTTTGTAGCAAGTGAAACTGGTTTTCCCGATCCCGAAATCCAAGTGCATAGCATAATGAAAACACTCTTTCACTGGGAGCATTTGTCTCTGGTAAACACAATAGGTATTAAAAAATTTTCGGACGTTTCAATAAGGAACACTGGAATTCAAAAGGTCATCACATTTCTATCAATTTAGTATCTATCTAAATATTTTTTCATCCCATTGCTTTATCTTTTCTACAGTTGTGTAACGTTTTACAACAGATATTTCAACGCATAAATCACTAGCGTTAATAAGAATAGTAATATGGAATTCGCTGGAAAATAGAGTGAAGCTAAATAGACTGTGCATCGTATTTAAAATCACCAGCGAAGTTAAGTAATGAAAAATTGAAGGATAGGAATCGAGAATCCGAATAACCCCGTCAAAAATGATGACCTTCACAAAATTTAACAAAGGTCACAAAGGGAAAACTCAGCCAAGAACTCATTTTCAAACGAGGGAATTATAGGATGGAATTGTCTACCTGAGAAACTTTCCGCGCCTTTTTCGAAGTGTCCAATCATTTAGAAGGAGATGCAAAAAAGATTTGTGAGGTTTTATTTTTTAATTATATTGAATTTATTATTAATACTAAGAAACTATGCCCCATGGCCTTCAAGAGCGGCGGCTTCCATTGATCTGGCTCCGCCAACACTCACGCCACGGAAAAAAGTAATAGTTTTACAACACTCAACAGTATTTTTAATTAAAAACTTCTTTCCCGACAACGATTTCAATACAATTATTTACAGTATCAGAGTTTTGTACTTATATGTCACTCATCACATATCACACTTTTTGTACATATTTCAAGATCGACATCTTGAAAATTCTGCGTACAACTGTCCATGACCTAACAAAGGCCTTTAGATTGTGTAAAAGTTTATAAAAGATATTGCTGAAGCTCTGTAGCGATTTCGTAGGGCCATTCTTTCTAATTTATTTTTGCAACAGAATTGAGTCCACAGGTAATAAAATTATTTTCTCAATTGATTTCTTTTGGGTGTTTTTCCCCATACATTCATTAACAATGGCAGTAGAAGCTAAGGAGACACTTTTCGAGTGGCGCTGAATTTTAGGAAATTTTGGAATATTTTGTAAAAGTTCTCCCAATTTAGAATCGAAAACAAATTTATTTGATATGAATAAGAATGTTCATTTGACTTGCTTTCTTATGACATATCAATTTGCAAAAGAAATAAAGCCTGCGATCCATAAAAATGAACTTAACATGCATTTATTTTGGAAGTTGATGTGAGCAATCTGGAGTTGAACCTGGGACTTGAGGTGCATAAAAAGTAGTTTATTACCTAAGGGGTGGCGACATTTTAATAACCTGCAAAGTTTGTAAGTTGTTCAACTTCGGGTTCATGTAAAAAGGCTGAGCGCAGCGTAAAAACGTCCATTCTACTTTTTTTATACAATATAGGACAGGATATTATTGTTTTATCTTTTCACAGTTTAGGCGGAGCTTATCAATATCAAAACATTTTATAAATATATTCTAGCAATAAGACATCAACCTCATTCAGTTTCATTAAATGCAACTGATTTAATGTTAAATTAACCCTTTCGGTCAAGATTTTTCAAAAATTGACATAAAAATCTGAAATTTTGTATGCACACCTTTATTTTTAAATACAACATAAACTTTTCAAGAAATGATTTTATTTTGCAAACGGTATTGCCAATGTGAAAAACAAAAATGAATTAATTCTCCTGAATTTATTTTGAAAGAAATTGTAAGAATGTTTTTCTACCTATGCAAAGTTACGCTATACATTTAGTACAATTAATAAGAGTTTTCTTCTGACAACCAGGATTTTTACATCATGAATTATTTTTTGTCTTCAATCTCTGGTAGGTGCCCTATATCATCGAACCCCACATCTTCGATTGGTATTATTTGAGCAGCCCGTGTAGCAGGCACCGCAAACATTATTGGAGAATCGCGGGAAGGTCTACCTCTTTTTTTCTTGTTTTTTTTTTTGCAATAATCAGTCTTTCTGCAACATTTTATGGATTAGATCCAATATTTATTTTTCAGAAACACCTAATTCTAGTGAATCTCGTCTAAATTATAACCATGAGTTGACCAATGCCATATCAAAACTATGAAAAATCATTGTAATCGTGTCCATTTCCGGCTTCTAATAAATGTTCAATAAATAGAAATAAGGAAGTCCAATTAATCTACTCCTCCCATATTAGCATTATATGCTTGGATGACTTCTGGTCTCGGGACATTTATATACGCCTTTTTTTATCCCAGTATTTGCAGACGTCTGTTGTGCCACAACCTTTGTAATTCGAACCCAAGGTGACTGTTGCATTGTCACACTATTCGGTGAAAATATTTTAACCATCTCCGCTAACTACTTCCTTCATCGATCGTCGCTCCTTTTTCTTCATTTGTTTATCATCAGTTTGTGGAAGTTTGTTGAAGCGGTTTATTCTCACAGTTCTGGAAGAGCAAATATTTTTGTTCTATACATTATGGAAGAGATGATGTAATAAATAATAATTATTAAAAAATAGCTGAAAAATGGTTATTTGCACGGATAACTGCAGTACTATACTGGCCCCATGTCCAAACTGCTGATAACGCAATGCCACTACTGTTGCTGAAACTTGATATATGATGAAATCGTATATTATACCATTGGATCCACATAAGGCAAACTATTTCATCCCGCCTTTGGCTGGGTTTATTTTTCACATACTTTTTGACACTGAGTTTACCTTTCAATCTTATAGTTTGTTCGTTGATGCTCAGTTCTCCCTCAATATCTAATTCTTTGCATCGAGCTCGAATGCAATCAAAAAGGGGCCGCAATTTCCAGAATCGGTCATTATCATTTATATCTTTTTCTTGAGCATTCACGAAATGCAATGTCTAATGCATTTGAAAAAAATCTGTGGGCAGTCATGTTTTCAGCGATAAAGGGTATTAAAAAATGAGGTTCCCAATTAAAAAAGAACCCTTGGATAACCGAGGTTTCACATCAATATACTTATTCCAATAAAAGTTCTCAAGTTCTTCCTCTGTTGCTGGAATAAAAGTGACATTGTTTTGAACAGCATAAAAAATTTGTTTTTTCTACCATTGCGCGAAGTAACACCTTGATTAAATATGGGAATATTATGGGAACATTGTGCTGGACTATCAAAAAATACTACATCACGTTTACTTCACTTGTAAAATGAATTTGCAGGGGTGATGTAAGTTCCTTTTTTCCACTGAATGTTATCCCTCACAGTCAGGCCTTGATTCTTGAAAAAATCATTCATAGTTTGATCAGCCATTGGAGATGAGTGCAGAATGCACTCATTTATTACATTTTCACCTTCCGCAGATTCATCTTCGTCAGCCTCCACACATTCGTGATCTTCTTCTGGCCCGGCATAACCATGTTCCTCTGAAGTTGAAATAGTATATACACCACAACATATATATTTATGAAGTTATTTGAATGGAATTTAATTGTGGGTGTTTATCATAATACTTTCACAACTATATGTCATATTATGAATTGAAAACCCACATTAACTGTTCGTATTTATAAATGAATATGTGACATTGCGATCATGTAAATAAACAATGTCATCGGTGATTTTACAATGGATATATATTTACGTAGGCTTTTGGAAAAATCCAGCAATTAATTCTCACTAATTTTTCACAGCAAATGGAAGGCTAAAAGTAATTGTAAAAGAACTGAAAACACTATCCAAAAGAAAAATATTATTACTTTCTACGAATCTGGTTTCGTGAGTCTCTCATCATCATCGAATCCTAATTCATCAACTTCAAATTCATCACTGTCAATCAGCCGAAGTATTTCATCGTTGGATAAAAAAACCTTTATTATTTCTTCTTGACGTACTACAAGCATAAAATAAAGCATTATATAAAGTTTATAATAAAATTTAAAGTAACATATAAACCTAGGCTCCCTCATGGGATGAACGTCATTCGTTACTTGTAAGTCACAGTGTCCCACAAAAGGGACGATTTTTCAAACCAATAATTCACTAAAAGTGAAAGTCCTTTCGTAAAAATATTTTTATGTCTCAAGGAGGGTAGGTTCTAGCAGAGAAAAAATAAACTATATCTCTGAAAGTAAATCAAGGTAAGAAAATCAGCTCTACCTGGTGAGAAAAAAGGCAACGAGCAAAATGAGTAGGCTGAGTTAATTGTATTGATTGTAAAATTTCAACTAAACGCCGCAAAATATTAGCACCCACCAGAGGGGTAACAAAGAAACTTCCCAATAATATGACCATAAGACCAGAAGAATCCGATGAGCGCTTGCCGAAATATATGGTCAGAAATGCACCGTCCATATATGGGACGCTGGGACTGAAAGGGTTAAATACATGTACGTAAACACACTTAGATCCGGTGTCATAAGCTCTGGTTCATTATTTTCTCGGTATGTAAACCAAGGTGTTCTCCCATCAGAAAACCAAAACGTTCTCCCATTGATAAAGGTAACGCCAAATAACCAAGAGTCTAATGTAATGTGCAAAACCCGAAGTCTCAGTTAACATTAAGGTTAGGAAAAGAGTACTCCATCTTGCTGCTAACGTTAACCAGACATTATATAACCGGGCCCTTAAGTAATTAGTTCAGTTTTGACGTTTCCACCAGGTGTATTTTCCAACTGTTATATGCTCAATAAATAATAAATGAATTGAATGTTCAGGCATGCTTGTTTAAATATATTCCATAGTGTCTAGGATATCTTCCCGCAAAGGAGGTTTATCGAGATAAACCCAGCAAAACATTTCAACAACATTTAATTGCATAGACCAAACATTATATACATGAGAAAGCACAACATATCTACGAACGCAATTGAATTTTCAAAATATCACAATTCCGGAATTTCCCGCATATTCCAGGAGGAATGGCTTTCTTTTAGTGTAGATTTGTATCTTCTAAAATCTTCTCTCCATTCTTACTGGTTTTCACCGCGTGTGTTGACTTTGAGACGACAGTTTCGTTGGTGTTCCAACCATCTTCTTCACTTTTCTTATTGCTTGGAACTTCTTGGAACTGCTTGGAACACCACCGAAACTGTCTTCTCCAAGCCAACGCATGCGGTGAAAATCCGAATAAATGGAGATATTAAGAGATCAACGCCACGTAAACTTCAGAACCAACGACATCTTATAATATTTTCACAAGTTGCAACGAGTAAACTCCATACTTGTGCTCCTTAATTTATCTGAGATTGACTCTCCAATGCAAATTATCTAAAAATTTCCGTTTATCACTTTGCCCCTCGCAAAAAAATTCTTTCTAAAATATAAAAAAATATTTGTTTGGCAGGCTACTTACAAGTGACGATCCAAAAAGCCATATGCATGAAATATGGAAAAAGAGTGAAATAGTGATTCAAAAGGATAGTAGTATATTCTAGAATGGCTTAAAATTACTCAGTAGCTGTAAATACCTACTATACGGTCATATATATGCTGAATAACTGATCTCCTCCCCAGTTATTTTTTGGCAGAGTCTTCATCGATGAATAAATGTTTCTAGCCTTGAGCTACCCGAAGAAGAGACTACCAGAGATATCATAAATCAAATAGCGTCCACATGTGTTTTTATTTTGGAAATTATTGTGCAACAAATAAAAATCCCAATACTGTCATAAAAGCCGTAAAATAAAATAATGAAAAGGATGAAATTACTGGGTCTTTTTGTGAGAGGATTCGCCTCTTCTCTGGGTCATTTACTGCGCCAGACTTAGTACAAGACTTATCATCATCTAGTTTGTCATTTCTTCAGGTAACGATGTCTGATAGAGAGTTTACAAAGCTTAATTACGCAGCAAAATTACTAGCAAGGTAACAAATAGGGAAGGGAAAATCAGACATTGTCGTTAGCTCTTTGGTCTTATTAGCCCATTGTGCAAAGGATAAACCCAACTATATTTTCTTAAGTACCACATATCCGATTTTAGATAAATTTGAGATAAAATGGTTCACTTAGTTCTTGCACATTCAAAATATTATCTATATTTCTTTAAAGAAATATAACTGAGTAACTAAATTACGATATTATGTACACATATGTGAGATAAAATGAATGTTTAATGATAGTGAAAAACCTATTAATAATTACTCAAAGTCAGTAAAAGCTAAAAATTTGGAATGAGAAATATGACGGTTGGGAATTAGCATTGGAAATCGAATTCTTAAATACTTTCATCGAACACTTGACTATTTGACAATAATTCCTAATGTAACTATTTTAATAGTGGTGGATGAGTCCATTTTCGGCTCTTGGTCCTCTGGCGTACATATTCCAAACCATTACGAGGCGACTAAAATTCCTCATTTTCCAAACACAGGTAAGGTGAGAAAACATATTGATGGCAAAGTACATTACTTCCTTTGAAATACCAACGAGAGAGATATGTGATTGCCGTCGCTCCTCGTCGAATAATATGGCGACGAGACGCTCACCAGCCCACGGAGAGAAATTTACATTCATTTAGGAAGGTATATAGTTTTGAGTATATGTTTGAGGTAATACTAGAAGAGGATGAACGCGTGGGCGATATCTTTTTTTAGGTTTTAGAGCAAGATACCATTTCACATAAAATTAAATGAATTTGGCCTCGTTTAATGGAAAGATAGTTTTCCAATGACACAAAAGAATGTGTCATGCTACTCATCGCATTACTTTTAGAGATATCTGCCAAACATATAAGTAGAATTCCACTAAAGAGGGAATCTAAGTCTCAATTTACAGGTACCACTATATGCTCCGGAATTAAATTAATTAAAATAATGAGGAAATTCTGACACGTAGATCGCGTCAGAAATTTAACGGTTGGTAAGCGGTGTATCTTCTTAATTAGTTTTTTTTAGAATAAATGCATTTCAAATTCACCCAATTAATTTTTATAGCATCGCAAAAAAGCCTCGGTTGTAAGGGCACTTTCAGCATAGAAAAAACTAGTCAAGTTAAAGACTCAAACGTGTATATTTATCTAATTAATGAGAAGTTCAGTCAAACAGAACCAAGTTTTTTCATAAAAAATATAGCCATAGGAAATATTTTGAGGATACTGGGACTAGTCACGGTACTACCTTTACGGAGTCACCCGCAAGTGCACATAATGGCGAAATTCCGCATAGGATAAAAACCAATCGCCTTGACCGGAACTCGAACCCGGTTCCTTCATTATCCCGCCGACTGCTTTGGCCAGTTAAACTACCGAGGCGTACTGCTCTTATCTGGATATGTTTACCATATGAACTGTTGGACTATTATAACAGCATAATGAATTAAATAATTCAATATAGTCTCAATTATGACTATGGAAAAATCTCGCTCGAACTACATTAAGTTCATTTTACTAAAAGAATGTTGTTGACACATAAGTCAAATTGTAGACGATACAGTTAAGAGGAAGTTTACAAATAAGTTCGCTGGTTGATTACTCAGGGAAGAGCCCGACGCCTGAGGTCAATTGGGCCACTTAGGATAGATGGGTAGAAAGGTAAGAGGAGGATTATTTTGGTGTTGGAGGAAATGTGGAGAGAAACCCAGCGTCGGACTTAGACTTAACAAAAGAGGCCAAGGCAACACTGCCCCATTTAGCGGACTAAGTGCTTGGAGTGCTCTCCACATATCGTCCAACTACGGTTCGGGATTGCATCATAAAATATTCGCCAATGCCATTGTTCGAACGCGGGCCCACCGGATGGGAAGCTTGTATCCAGCCAGCGCATAAACACGATCTCGTATTCTCAGATTAGTTCGGGGATGAACGGTTAAAATATAATCTTCCGACACGTGAGATCCATTAAGTCCGCGGGCTCACGCGGGCTATAACCCACTTCGAGCGACCCATCGTCTCCGCGAGCCCACCCCGCCCAAACCGAGGCTCGCCCATCCACCCTCGGCCCATTCCGCATGCCGCCCCATCCCTAAATCTTCTTCCAACACATTCCCCTTTTCCCGACGATTTTGATTTTTCCCGCGGTCTTTTCCGGATTTTCCAATATGTTCTCTGCTAACAAGGTTGTCTCAGGTTTGATGTGGTGGAACTTATTACATGACGAAAGGAGAACTTCTTCTTGCAGCTTTCCGCAACGGAAATAATTACGTTTCGAAGTGAAAACTCCAAAAAAAAGTTCTTTCTTCATTTTACCAATTAATTGGATTTGTATGATTTTATTTTTAATGCTCAAATTTCTCATATGTATATCTTGTATTTTATATTGCAATGAAAACATTATCTTTTTCACGCGTGGGTTACATAGGATTTTCACTCCCCTCCCTGTGCCGGTGTTTTCCCGGTGTGGGTTTTTTCAGTTGCGGATTAAAGAAAAATACTATTTTCCTCCACTTAAGTGATTTCCTAGAGTTTCATATATGTTGTAATATTTATTGACTATTATTTGTAATTACTTGTTCATACACTTTCATATTAATAATGCAAATTCATGTCTCCTAATTGCATTTACTTCTTCTGACGAAGCATAAGTTACTGACCTCCAATCTTTATTCTGTACACCTGATAACCTAACTTTCTTTCTCTTTACCTCTTATAATCTACACACACTTTTACGCGTGCGCATATTATCCATGCCATGTGAAAAGGGGTTTGGTGGAATAATGGACTAACAAATCTCAATCTCGACTCTTAATAAAGACAGCAAACAGTACTAACATATATTTCTGATGACGTCGGAATTCGTTCTTCCCTCGCACCATTAATGGCTACCAAAATGTAGATGCAGATGTAGTTGAGGATCAATCGTTGAAACTGGTGACTGTTGCTGTCACATAAGCTAATTGATATTGCTTATCTCCGCATTTCACTTTTAGTGCGTCGTCTCTGTAGCACGCTTCCCCCCGTCGATCGCTCGGCTTCCTGACTCATCGCAGATTCCGCATTCCACCCGGGTGGTGCACCCCCATGCCTAGCTCTCCTCAAGCACTCCAATTCCCCTCTCTTCTACGACGCGCCAGGCGCACTTCTACTCACATGAATACCACCAACTGCACAGCCATGACTTCGAAGCTTCCCTCACGTTTATGCGCATAAATCATTCCTATGGCCTTGAAAATCCTTAATCTTTCCTTGAAAACAAGCCCATTTGCAGGAAGTGTCTACCCTCGAGCGAAGTAGCCCATATCATTACACTGAGAGAAATCTGAGTGAAGCCATCAAGTCTATTGGATTCGGAGAATATTCCTGACTAAATATAAAATATATTGCAGCGGCGTTTTTTGCGCGACTTAAAATGCAAGGTATTAAGTACTCGCGAAGCCATTTGGTCCAGTGTATTTCTTGCTTCCACTTCCAACCCAGTGAATTAATTGGTTAATTTGAAAATGTAGGCTTAGGTGCTTCTTGCAGGCATCTTTAGATTTCTCGCATCACGAATGAGGAAGTGGTCATCTCAAATTTTGTTGATAGAAAGGATCATTTCATTTCAGCCAGCATAGTCCCAGCCAACTTCAATGCCAATTCTGGCTCAAACAGTAACACAAATGCCAAATTTCACTCAAACTTTAAGTTCAAACCGCTATGATTTATCTAGTAACTGCAATATTTTCCATCGTCACAACCACTCTAACTCTAAAGCAAAACATCTCATAGGCATTGATCTAAGTTACAAAAACAAATAATCCTTGTAAAGTACTCACCATGTTGAGCTGCTGGTTTTTCCCTCTCTTCTCACAGCCTAATTTTCCGACCCTCTTTACTGAGCTTTTCAAAGTTAAGGAAGCATACATTAGCATGCGTAGCACCAATAACATTGATGACTACAAAAATCCCAATGCTGCAACATCTCTTCCGTTGTTCTTCATATGGCACTGGATAGAATAAGTATCTGTAAGGTGGCAAGGGAAAAAATCGAACTATAGTTAGCAAAGATACAAATTCTGAGGTAAAATGCTGAGGTAAAATATGTACAGTAAAATATAAAAGGAAAATCAAATATTTATATTCCCAAACAAAAAATTAGGAAATGCGAAAAAATCTGTGGGAAGAACTCGAAGAAACTGGGTATAAGTCAAAGCACGGAAAATAGACTGGCCTCTATTTTGCCTGCAAGTAGCATTTCGATTCTGCGATAAAATCACATCGCATCCAGTGAAATCCTGATCACATTACTGCGATCATGGAACAAAATCTACACAATAAATGTATTTTTCGGAGAAGGGCTTATTATTGTACATGTTAAAATTTACTTTTACCTGCAAATGTTTTTGCTGCAAGAGGTTGCTTAAATGCTCGGCTTGTCGATATGCTTGCAGTGAATTATCAGAATTAAATAATTCTCAAACTTACACAAACACTAAATAGATGAACGTATATATTTAATGTAATCTATACAAATTTATAGAGTGCACGAACACATGTGGAACTCGAACAATGCGATGTAAAAAAGCATTAACTACCGAAATTAGGCAATTTTCGAAATTGCCGAATTAATTGATTACTGTCGTCATTCATTTCCTTGGGATAAAACCGAGGATAATCTGTAGTTGTAACGATATACCTGCAAGTAGAGATACGCATCAAGACATCGCTACACTTATTACTTCCATACAAGTCAACTTCTATGTGTCAAGTCACTTAAACAGCTTCAATATGGTACCAAATACCATCCGACGTTTAATTGAACTGAAGTTAAGACCGATACCTCCCAAACACTCACGTCAATGCTTTCATCAAATGATGGGTTTTAATTCTCATTAGTCACTCAAGTGCAACTTCAAGACAGGATCAGAAAAATAAAATTGCACTTAGCTTGGAGGTATTTCAATTTCACCTCCTCATACATGAACTCCTCTCATTTGTCTATGGAAATGGAAGACCTTGAAAGAGGCTTAATGCATGTTAAATCTTTGGCTAACGTAATTTTAGTAACGGAAAGCTCTAAGATCGCCTGAGGATGAGGGAAATAGTGGAGGGCTCCGACCAAAAACATACTAACTGTTTGATAAAATAACTAATCACGATGATGATGACGCGCTGGGGTAGAAATCATTCTAACGGAAATGCTTCCAGTAGAACGCAATTCAAATAGGACAAGGGTCCAAAGGAGTATGAAAATTAATGGAAGGGTTTGACACTGCGTACGTTTGGAAAAGGAATGAGTACTATCGAGAGTTAAGTGAGCTCATAATAATAAAATTACACTATAGGTGATATGAACCGAAATTGGAGTAATAACCATTAAAATGCTATGTGTACCGTCACGCATTTCCCTTACGGGTAGCCACAGTCAAAGGAGTAAAATTATTGGTTTTATGCCGAGGAAACTGGCTCTGTCGTAATAATTACTCCCATACTGCCCTGTCCTTTCATACCTATTTTACTTCTGATACATTTATACATTACTTCAAACACGTCTCCTTGATCTTAAGATTGCTTAAATTCCTCCCCTTACGAATCTCTTTCACCACATTCACCCATGACTTCCTTGGTCTACGCCTTCCTACCATACTATACATTCCTCCATTATGAATCTGTTTTGTCAATCGACAATCATCTGTTCTTTCGACAAGAAAAACCAACACAGCACGATCCTTTTACACGTGTCCATTACTGGAGCATCCATTTCACAATCGTTCATGACCCGCTCGTTCCCAATCCAAACCCTCCAAATACCGCAAAACTCTCCACTTCATTTAGCCAACCTACACTTATGCTCATTCTGGCGTACCCACGTATAGCCATTATCATTTAATGGTTGTTTCGGTTCTCCCTGACATGAGCTGTTTGAAAGCCAAAGAAAATCTAAGAATCGCCCAACATTGGAAAGGAAATTTTCCCGTTTGCTTTCCTTGTTCTACGGCGAGGAACAATTTACTACGGGCAGGCGATTATGATGTTTCTATCCAATTGCTTAAAAAAAAATATTTTCCTCTTCGTAAATATTCCTAACGGCAGATGATGATTAAGATCTGTAAGTATCTTGACTCTGCTGAAGCTCTTCAGGCAATCTTGATAATTGAGTCATGAGACATGAAGCTTTGTAACTCCAAATTCAACTAATATACGCATGCTATTTCTAAAAACTGCCATCAATTTAAAATTAAAAAATATGCGAATGCAAAAGTGGTAGCAAAAACTTGGTGAAAACATCAGCTCAGGTGAAAGTTCACGTGGAAAATGCCGGGGGACACGGAGGTATCACATTGATTTCAGCATGGTGTGGTAGAGGTTTTGAAACACTGTCAAAAACTCACGAAGCTATCTGGGGGCGGATGCGGACTAGGATCATAATTTAGTTATGACCAAATGTGATTTTAGATTCCAAAGGCTTTTAAAAGTACATAGGAGGAAGAATTGGCGGAATGTGGAAGCATTGAAAGGGACGAAAAGGAGGGGATCCCAGGAGCTAGAGGAAAGGAACACAGGTGAAGCAAAGGAACATTCAAGGAAAAATGGGAGAGTATAAAAGCAGGCATAGTAAGAGTGGCAGAGAAAACAATAGAATCAGTGGAAATGATTAGGAAAACAGAGGAGAGAGGGAAGTGGAAAAACGTCAATACTGAACTTGGTAGGGGGAGGTATAAGAAATTATTTATTAAACTTCGGCGATTAACCGACCGTGCGAAGGAAAACTGGTGGAAAAGACGATGAAAGACAGGGAATTGGGGGTGCTGTAAGCTAAAGTGAAAATTTTATCGGGCAGTAAGAGAGGGAAAAGGATACCAAAGGTAAAGAAAATGACAGGTATATTAATCGAAAAAGAAAGGTGGAGAGAATAAGTAAAAGAGCTGTGGTGAAGACAATGGTAATAGACCTGTGAAACTGGACATAGTGAATGAGAGAACATAATATGACGATATTATCGGCCCAGAGATACATGACAGCAAAATAGAGAAGACATTACAAGAGATGAAGGAAAAAAAGATGTGGGAGTAAATAACATACCTTCGGAGTTACTGAAGAATTTAGGCATACGGGGAAGACGACATTTTTTCGAACTTACTCGTTGGATCTACGACGTAGGTGGGTGGCCAGATGACTTTGTTAGACAGTCCTGATTCATATCCCAAAGAAGAAGAAAGAGTTTGAATGCCAGGATTATAGAACTATTAGTTTAATTTCGCACGCGGCAAAAGCTTTACTCAGAATAATTAATATTTGGTTGGAAAGCAGAACAAATTGGTACTACTTGGGTGATGTCTAGTTTGGGTTAAAAGAGCGAAGCTGGCCATAAAAGTAGGAAACGTACACCTGAAACTACCAACAAAATGTTTTGCATTAACTCACAAACCAATACTTGCGCAAAAAGCTGCAGTATCTACATTCTATAATACATAGTACCGCATTTATTCAAAAGCTTAAGAAAAAAGAACTCGTGAAAGAAAAACATAACACGTAGAGTCATTTTCTTTTCCAAATGCCTTGCCTTGAATCCTGGCTTGAATTGAACATACTGATTTTAACCTATCACCTCGCGAACTTGGCAAGTTATCCTCACGAAAGTATACGCTATGCCGAAGTGGATGATCTCTTGCTGATATTGAAAGTGGGTGCCGCTATTCTGGTATTTCCCTGCGTTATCAGTTGTTCACATGCAGCATGCGTGCTAATGCGTGCAAAAAAATAAGCTAACTAAAAAATCTAATTCATTCATGGAGAAATAGTTTGATATACTTCAAGGAAAACCGAAATTACTACAAAATAATTCAGAAATCTCCTCGCCTGCTCAATTTCGTATAAAGGGTAATTTGTTTAGCAATTATGAGCAACGAACTCAGTAGTGCCACAAGGAAATTGCACATCCTTGGTGACCATATCATAATAAGAAAATCGATATTTCAAAGATTGAACTCAAAAGTTATATTTAAATGTAAGAAGAAAGAAATATAACTACTTTTTTCTGCTAACGTGGCCATCAGCTGAGTCTACTGAACATTGTAGGCGAGTAATGGAGGGCACATTTTTATAAATATAGGTGCACGATATTTTGTCCTAAGGTGACATTTAGGTAAGTGTCGACTTGGCAGAAACTCATTCCATGGCATTTGTAACGGAATGGCAACATTTGCTAAAACAATTCTAATCCGAGGAAATGGCGCACATTTCACCATAAAGTGCTCATGCAAAGTGAATCGCATTCATTTTTTGAAATTTATGCAATACTTCATTCCGTTTCTTTACATAGGTGATCAAGAGAGGAGAATATTTCGCTTAAAGTATAGTAAAAGTATATTCTCGCTTTATTTACGAGTACGAAATAAAACATTCATTTAAAAACGAACAAGGAACAGTCCGCGAGTCCTCCTTCGATTCTAAATAACTCGAGGACGCACCCCTCTCCTCCCTACCTCAAGGAAATCTTCCCCTTCACCTCGTCCCTAACTCCGCCTCTCGCCTGTCTGTAGACGTGGAGGCAGGGGAGCGCCGTTGACGAAAGATTCTTATCTCTGAGGGGATGGGGCTGGTGTGGCGGCAAGAGGTGCGGCCACCGATCCGCAATTGGATGCAGCAAAGCGAGAAAAGCGACAACAGGCAGTTTTTATAAATAAGGATTTAAAACGCCCAACTCTGTTCTATTGCATAATCGTAATGAATTGGCTTACGTACGTATTCGTCCCGCTGAAGGAGAGGCTCTGCTACCGAGTGCCTGTCGCTATTCTGGCATTTCCCTGCAGCATCAGCTCTTCACGCAGCATGCCTTAGTATTAGCAAATCAAAAACTGTGCATTCATGCAAGGACAACTTATTTGATATGCTTGTGGGGAACCCGAAATGACCGCAAAACATATCACACATTTCTTCATCTTCACACTTCCAGATAAGGGGAATTTGTGAGAGGGATATATGCATGCACTTAAACCCACTTTTTGGATGGGGTCTTTCGGTTGATACTTTATTAATTGATTTATCAACGATCCATTGTAGTCTGGTTTTATGCAAATGTTGGATTAATTTATCTAGCGTGATAATAGTAGTGGGGCGATTAGGTTAGTCGGGAAAATGTCACTTTTACTAGTAGTTTCCCCTTTATTGTTCACACTCGTGTACTGGAGAGAAATGCGTTTGCCGATCCAGAGTAAGCAAGGAGACGCAAGAGTATTTTTTTAGGAAATTAAGGGAATTCTCTCCCTAGGTGGCTCTATATTGAAAATTCAGCCATGACACAAGACTTCATTCTGACACAAGACTTTCATCGACATAATGAAGAAGTAAGTAGACTGATCGATAACGATCACTCGTGAACATTCTACTTTGCATGGCTCAAATCCTAAAATAAATACTACGTTTGTTTTCGCCTATTTTATCTTTCATAGGGGTTAAGTTGTGTTCTACTTCATTGAAACGACTTTTGTTTAAAACGCCTCAACGAGGGGTAAACAATGGTGCAAGATCGGTGAAGTAGTAAATAAGGAGTGGAGCGATTACAGACTTTCTTGGTTTACCTTTTGAAGGAAAATAGGATATCGCCACGATAAAGAAAAGTTTTTGCAATGGGGATACAATTCGATGGGTATACGGAAATGGTGATATCACTCCTCGCATTCTCTTATGCCTCCTAGGAAGAAAAGACTGGTTGGGGATTCTACGTATAGAAACATATGGTGAGGTGCAAGAAGACATACTTCAACCAACATATTTGGCACTTTATTTCTCTTATTTTTTTGCATTTTTCTTTTCCAAAGATTTTAGTGCAAAACCCAGTCCCTCTACAAGTTGTGCTGCACCCTATGTTCACTCGAGGCAGTTAAAGAAACGTGCGGCTGTCCTTCAGTTTAGTTCGGGAGACATAACTGTCTGAGCTGAATCCTAAACACACGCAGCGTACTCAACTTGTAGCCCGAATAAAGCGGAGTAACATCTCTATTTCAATATTCTATCTACAGAACATCATCTACATCAATGAAGCACCATGCTGAGCCTCCTCCAAGGTGTGTGGCATGGGGTAGTCCCACATCGAACACGTAATATTCGTGCCAGCCGTAGGTCTAACTCCAAAACTCAACGTTGACCATGAGTATGGACAACGATGCGATTAGGAAAGTGTTGCAATGATTTGCAGTTTCAGAAATACTTTCCACGCTAGGTTGGCCAAGGAATGATAATAGAGAAAGAAGGATGAAGAAACCCGGCAGAGGCCTACTAATGATGAAAGGTGCCAAGGCGCCACAATTTGCATCATCCCATTCAACAGCATTTAAAATGTGCTGCAAAAATATTGCAATTTAAGAATATTACCGAACATTCTGGAATGTGAAGGTAGGAAAAGGACTTGGATAGTCAGTACACTAATAGCAACCTCAACTATCATCCATCCTATTATATTTAATTTGTTTCTAAACACTAATAACACTATCAGTAGGATTTCGCAGGTTTTTCACACCCCTCTTCTTGTGCAGGTTTTTTCCTGAATTGATTTATTTTATTCGTAAAAGATGTACGTATAATAATCCTCACGTTTTTGTCACAATTGTATACTTTCACACGCCATAATTTCTTTGATATTTAATGTTTATATATTGTGTATACATATTTATTTTTGTTTATTCCTTAAATTGTATCCTTTTGCAAATCTCAGATTACAACTGGACTATGATTTAACATGGCAATCATACTCTTTATGGAATTATATTGACGAGGTGTTAGATGGCAGAAGGGACAGTTTTGTCTCAATCTCGCCCAATAAGGACCTTTTAATATTATTATTATTATCAGCAATACCATTATACAGAATGATAGTAACCATAAGGCCAAACAGAATTTGAAATGTACACATCCGAATTGGGAGGCAGTTTCCTCCCCTGCGTCACACAGGAAGACCTTGTACCTAGAAATTTCCAAAGGTTGGGGTTAGGTGAACATTTCAAGTGGCAACTACCGCATTTGTAACAACCACTACTGGTAAGTGGTAAAACACTCGACCCACTGGAATACCACCTTTAAAATAGCGAGTAAATCCTTAAATCTCACGACTAAAAGATTTTGACCATACGGGTTTCAGTATCGATTGGTACATAGAATTAGGAGAAAATGTAATTTGATCTAAAATCAGCAAAACATTTTGAGCAAAAATAATTTACACCAAATAGATAGAGGCGCTTCAAATATTTGGTCTCCGCTCTCATTAGTAAAAATTCTAGCTTCAAGTCTGTTGGACCAGATTTTGCGACTACTTTGGTATTTGACAAAAGAAGTTATAAGATTATACCCAAAAAAGGAAGACTAAATGGTGGAACAGAGAAAAGGTCGTTGGTCTAATTATAACTGTGTGCTGTAATAACAACTCATATGATGCCTAGTCTCCGAAATAACATAAGGAGCATATGTTGTAGGAATGTTTAAATAAAGTAAAAGAGAAAGTGGAAATCTTAACCCAACTTCTTCCATGATTCAAAGTTTTTACTTTAAGTTCGCAAATCCTCGTGGTAAAAAATGAACGAGCTTTACCCCTGGGGGCAGATTTTACAAATGCGTAGGATCTGCTCAATTTTTAAGGGAAGTGTTCCGTGTGCAACTTTGTATCATAATATTTTTAGAAGTTTGCTAATTTGACCTAATTTATTTGAGTAAAATTTAAATCGTGGGACATTAGATTTTTTTCACCTTATCCCTCATTATCAGAAGTGGACTTGCTGATGAGAAAAATGCCTTCAATTGGGCGACTTACACCTTCCATGTGGACAAAAATAACAGACACAAACCAGTATTTCTTAGGTGCAATATTCCACAGAGGAAAAATCATACGCCTTGACCGGGATCCCGGTCAAGGTATATGATCTTTCCTCTGTGGAATATCGCACATATGTGCACTTGCGGGTGACTCCGTAAAGGTAAATACCGTGGCTAGTCCCAGTATCCTCAAAATTGGTCAATATTTCTTAGTTTGGAAACACAAGGAGAAAAGAATAGTATTGTGTTTAGAGCTGCAGTTCGTGTGCTAACATTATACCAGAGATACTCATCTTGCTATTAATAATAATCATACGCTCTATTTTCTTTTGTGGCCTCAATCTTAATGGCGATTGCCCAATTACGGAATTCCTAAAACTATAACTAAATTAAAAGTCTAAAGTAAATTCTATACAATTGTTTCTTCATGTATGCACATTCCATAGGCAGTCTAGAAAACCATACAAGAATTATCTATTTCTTCATATACTGTTATTAAGTACAGCGAACATCCACCACATTTAACGGAGCCTCAGGTCAAAGTGGAGCTCTTAATTTTATTCCAAGCCAATAAAGCTGTGTGTATCTTATAATGAATGCGATAGACAAGCATCGCATTCACATATAAATTAATATCAAGATGGCGTGCATTCGGGCAGGCAAGAGATTATTGATAAGAAATGCCCTGCACGAAGGCTTAGATCAATAGCATGTGAATATCTCCAATTCTGCAAGCCAGAAAATCATTAATAAAAAATCAGTAGTCTGCCCGTGGAATTATTACGCATAATAATGAGAAATATGATATTAATATTGAATGAGCAGTATGGAACATTACTTGCTTTCCAGGAGCTAATAGATATGTATTCGAAAACCACATCACACACATACAATGGTCACTGGCATAAAATATGCGTCGTGATAATTCGCATGATATCTGTACTTTTTTAAGGATTCATTCATCAGTCTACTTTCTTCCACATAAATGAAAACAGCAACAAGAGAGCAGTAATTATCAATTCAAATCTATATTTTTCCGTTAAGAAATATTATACGAGTTGCAACCGCTAATAATTCCTTTTACATATATTGCCTAGGTTTCTCTATAGCACCTTCAGTCACTTTCTGAATGATAGCTGCTTTTCACCTTTTAGGTGAGAATAGGGCGTAGGATGAATTACTTCGATATCATATACAATTGTCCGAGAGGAGTTGCACGTCATAAAAATGCTCCCTCCTGGAATAAAACCTTCGCCGAGTTTTAACTTCGCATGATGATTTGGCCCATTGGCCATGAAGCCCAAGAAGGTCATACGCAAGCCACGTATATGACTCTACATTGAACTTGGTAACTACGAGTTATTTTTAGTGTGACATGCAACCGCGGCAAACCTTGAGGCCCGTCAATATCTCCACCAATAAGACACATTAACAACTAATAGGGCTAGCGGAATAAACTTTAATTCTGGCGACTCTCACCAATCCGTTTTCATAAATTAAGAAATTCATACAATAACATCTATGAACCACAGGGGATCTAACTTAGACATAGTGCAGGGTTAAGGAAATATTAAGTCTCCTCTAGATACGAGTAGGCAGCTTTGCAAAATATTTGACCACTCCGTGTAAATTGAGAGAAATTAATGAACTCTAGTTCCACAGTAGGTACACACGCTGAGTCGCACTGCAACTCAATCCATAATTAGTTCATATCTATAGAAAGCTAATAGCTTGGAATCGCTCTCGGCCGCGATTTGTAACGGCGGCTTAGTGGGCATCAAGCAAATGAAGATGAATTAAGTCTTTGCCTTTCCCTTTGTGTCTTATATCTGATATTAAGCATTTGCAGTCGCCATGTCAATGCATTCCTTCTTAATTTACGTTCCATCACTGACCAACTAAGCCATAAACTGTAACCAACGACTGGCTCTATATATCAATACGTAAATATTCATAAATGAGTGGGTGAGACGGTGATCTAATCTACTCTTTGCCAGAATTATCACTCACCCGGACCTAGGCTTAGAAAATGTGTCTCTGTCGTCAGCGAGAGAGGATTTGTCTGCAAGCGATTTGGAAGAGATTAGATCCACAAGTTTGCAGAGTTTAAATAAGAAAGTAAGGCGTGAAAATTCATTTTAAATACGCTTGAAGTTAGACAATATGTGGGAGGAGAGGAACACAGACGTGAAGAGTCAACCAGGGTGCCACACCAAGGTATACTCAAATTTATTGCATAGTTAATTAATTTTGTGGGTACTGTGAATAATTCGTGGGTGCCAAAACAAACCTGCGGTAACAAATGAGCCTAACCGGTTTCACAAGATTTATAAAAGGAATAATTTTAGACAAGTAGGCTTTAGTCGTAAATTTATCGTCGCGTGCTCAATCTAAGGATTAAAAGGGAGCACGTCGGCGGAATTTCGCAAAGGAAGTTTCACGGTGGAAGCTAGCCAAAAATTGTTGACAATGCACTTAACACGCCACAATCTTACCTAGATAATACGTTACAGATTCTCTGACCATGCCAGTTCTACACCATTGGTTTGTCCGCCAGTGAACGTCGCCCCACATTGATCATCCTTAAAAACGAAACTGTTACAATCCTGGAGCTTGTCATCCGTGGGTCTTGGCCCCTGGCTGGGATAAATGGGAGGGTATTTGGTATTAGTAATTCATATTTTGAAATGTCTTCCTCTGGACCAAAGCGAAAAAAAAACATTTTACCAAGTCTAAAGGTATAGGTCGACGCGTTCGTGTCAGTTTCCCTCACTGTTTCAACCAGCGCTCCGAGCCGAGATCATTTGCATGGTTAAGCCGCGGCGCCGAATGAGTGAATCAAATGTTGCAATTATTCCACCGATTCCATCGGCCAAATGACGTGTAATTTGAAGATCGGCGATGGGAAAGTTTACATGGGTACCTGCGCGCGAGGGTCACGTGGGCCCGTGTCCAAAAAACTCGGGTCGAAATCTGGGAGCCGTCAGCACCCAGTGAGCTTCGGCCACGCATGCGAAAGAAATAAGACGAGGAAAGGGTTGCGCGGAGGGTGGTGGACGCGTAAGCAGCCATTTCTTTTCATTTTCGTCGGCGAGCGCGTTGACAAATAGGGAATGGGGCAGATGGCTTCTTGGGTAGAGCGAGCGCGCGGCGGCGGCCCGAAGGATCTCCTCACATCAGTCCACGGCCTTTGTCTCGCAAACCCCCAAATTATTTCCCCAAGAAATGTCCCACCCACTCCACTTTCCCTTTCTCCCACCCTCCCCCCTCTCCCTCCTCCTCTCGCCTCTCTCTCTCCGTCTGTGCCAATCGTTAAAATCTGGCCGCCCCCCCTCCCACTCCACCACCACCCCCTCCTCCTCTAAGAAAGCCCCACCCCCACCTCCTCCTCCCCCACGCCAACGCCCGGCCGTCTTACTCAGCGAGAGAGAGAGAGAGAGAGCCAGCCCGTCTTACTTCCGCCCCCCCTTTTTCACCTCCCCCCGCCCCCACACCCCCGCCCCCCTCCCCCGTCCCCACTCGCCACTTTAATCGATTTCATTTGCGCGCATGTGAAACTGTGGCTAACGCTAAGATGCACGGAAGGAGGGTCGGGGGGTGCGTGGAGAAGGCGCGGGGGGAGGGGGACGGAGTAGGGGAGGCGAAGAGGACTTGAAGGGTGGGGGAGGGGGGAGAGGGGAGGGGGCGGCAAGAAAGAGGTAATAAGTGGAGGGAGGGGGGAGGGTAAGGATCGGGGACGGGGTGGGCCCCTGAGTTGTTGTGCCCTGCCGAGAGGGGCGAGGGAGGGAGGGGCGTCCTGTGTGTGCGTGCGTGTGGCACGGCGGGGGAAGGGGCGTGCGTGAGTCGCTTGCGTGCCAGGGTGGTGGCAGGGGGTGCCAAGGGAAGGGAAAAGGGTGGGTGGGGCGAGAGGAATAAGAAGAAGGGTAGAGCAGCGTCGTCCCCTTCCCCCACTCCCCCCGGCACTCCCCCCCCCCACCCCATGCCGTCAACCCCTTTCGCCTTTCGGGAATAAGAAAAGCGCTCCGCGCTGCCTCCACCTCCTCACCCTCTTCCCCTACTCGCCCCTTCAGACCGAAAGCAACCCCTGCCACACACTCCCTTCCCCCTACTCTATTTATTTAAAATATTTTCCGTCTACGTCATTAAAAAGTAGCGCGGAGGGAGGGTGTGCGGCAGGGGTTGTCTGCTTGGACCACGCTCTGGTGGGGTGGGCGCAACTCGTTCGTTCTTTTGGGGGGGGGTGGTGAGCAGCGTCTTGGGGGGGTGTAGGCGGAGGGGGCGGAATTAAGAAGACGGGTGGGGGGGCGGGGGTAGTGGGGTGGTGGTGGTCCTGCTTGGAGCAGCGCGTCGTCTCCGCCGCGTATATATACGTGCGAGTGGAGTGTGAGTGGGGGGAGGGCCGAGCGACGCCAGCGCCGCCCCCCCCCGAGACGTCATCCAAATGCAACACAACACTTTCCCTCCTCCATCATACGAGCACCCGCGGACAAGGACCTACCCGCAAGGAGAATGTAGTTTCGCAAGGAGATGCATGAGCGTAACTCCTAATGCCTCGGATTCAAGGCACCACATTACGAGAGGGAATGGCGGGACAATATTCGTGATGAATGAAAGACTTAAGTACTCTTCCGCAATTTTATTTTGGCAGCGCGGAGTTTTTCACCATACTGTCGTGAAATTATCATCATAATGACACAGTAGGGTGAAATTACTCCCGCAAGATTTGCGATTAGCGTGTAGTTGCGAAAGGAGGTGCGTGAATTTGATACCTAATTCCTCTGAACTGAGGCACCGTATTACAAGAGCGAATTGAGGTACGATATCCTTGATGAGTGAAAGAGTTAGTAATCGTCGGCAATTTTATTTTGGCGACGCCGTGCATTTCTCAAACTTTGGCATATTCATTATCGTTGCGTCACAGTGCGGTGGAATACCTCCAGCGAGCTTTATTCAACACATGGATATAATCATACATAGTTAATACCACAAGGAGCTTTTTTAAGTCAACTTAGGAAACACTTGCAGTTGACTATGTTTTAAAACTTAAGAGTATGTGTTGCAGGTAAGTATACGCAAAGCGTTGAAAAGTGCAGATATATTGTCAATACAGATAAATTGGATATACAGATAGTACAGATAAAGTACAGTGTTATAGAAAATAATACCTATATCATCTCACAAAATTAGCTGACAGGCATTAGAAAAGTACAAAATTCAAACATGAGTTTTATTACAGATGAACAGATGATCACCAAAAGAAAGATCATAAGCGTCACTCCGAATAGATGAGTTTCAGTAGCTATTAGGGCTTGATATTAAGGGAGCAAAGGAAGAGTGGAGAGAAATCTGGTCTCGGCACTGGCCCATTCATTAGGGGTTCATCGTTTTACATCCCACCCGACGGATGGAGTCCTGAACTTGAAGCGTTCTCTATAGGGCGTCCAAGCACAGAATAAGATTCCACAGAAAATCCCCTGCGAGAGATCAAAAACAGGCTCAACACGAGGGAAGCATGTAGCATGATCATAGCGCAAAAACGATCATCATACTTCTATGAATTCCATTTTTTCAGTCTCAGTTTGTGGAAATTTACGGTCACAAGATAACTTTTTACTATTATTGTGAAAGAATACATATTCTATTAATCTAAAACTCAGTCTTCCCTTTTCACGCGATGCATATCTGATCTGTTTCTTGTCCGATATCGATTGTTACAGTTCTTCTCCCTCAAGATACATGAATGCGCACGTAGACACGTGAACGTATGGGCATTCGATAGTCGAACTGTGACTGTATCCAAGCAAGTACCAATGCTTCAAGTGTGTATCAGTGCTATTTTCCGTCATGGGTTCCTGCATTTGCAGAATTTACCGCGTTTACTCAGGGCGATTCTGATGACACATTATTTGATGTGTCAACTCCCGCAATCACATACTTATTGCAAAGGGTCTTCTACTGCATGTCGGGGTCACTGACATACTATACTCATGAATGAGTGCACTTGCTCATCCAAATGCAGTGTTAAGGTCTTCACCTATTTTATCTTTCCCTTCCACGTTCCGCGGCTTGTCCAAACGCCCCTTCTCGTGCGGGTGTGACTTGAGCTGCTTCATTATTCTCATTTTCATTTTTTTTTAAGGGTACAGTCTTAAAGTATTCCTCCTTCCCACCGAGGTGAGCGTTTCTCTCCTTGGCTCACAGCTGAATTCATATGGTTATTACATCAAATCCCACTGTTTACTTCCACACCCCTGTGCATTTAATGTGTATGTAATTACACTATGTAATTTTTCCACTTTTATGCTAACGGAAATTTACTACTTCTTTCGAATGTATGCATTTAATTTTTGAGTACACTTAAAACTTTAAAGAATTTACGGCAGCCCAGCAGTTGACGATTCCTCTGATGACCGTTAACTATTAGAGTTTAACAGACAAGCCTTACTCTTACCTATTATAACTGGCCTTCGGGTTGAAGAGTGACGTTTTTTTCATGTAACCTAGGGTGTTCAAAATTGGCGACGAACCTATGTTTTCTCTATAAATGTAAACTGGTGACAAAGATGGAGGAGTGAATACAGTTCAAGAAGAAGAGATAGAAATCCATGGGTAAATGAGGTGGAGGACATCATTTAAAGGAGGAATATTAGGAGTTTCGATTAGTTCGAAGGTTTCAGGCTTAACTATGTGGAAATTCATAATCAAAGTGACAGAAAAACATTGTATCTTCCCACTGCCATTTATTATTGTAGGTACAATTAGGAGTTTTAAGAACAAGAGAGCGCGTATGACACTATGCATAAGTGTAACTGAAGGAAAAAAATTATTGACTGAGAACTACCTTTCTAGCTACGATAAAATAAGTACTTGATAATTTTCCACACACACTGCAGGAAACCCGACTGGTTTCTTTGATTTAAACCATAGAAATAGAAACAACTTTCATTGTTCTGGGAACAAAGTTCCTTGTAACACAAATTCAAGATACATGCCACCATGGGGTAATTAACACTATACATAAAAACAAAAAATGGCACAAACTGCGGAAACTAATTCAACTGAAGACCCTCTTGGGCAAAGACAATTAAAACAATTGTCACGATTACAACACCGAATTTGGCAAGTGTCACATTAGAAAATGAATTTCATACAACTAAAAAATTTCATTCGATTTTCTCTAATCACAAAAATACAACGATATACTTACTCTCAATATCTCTACTCAAAACCATACTCCTAATAATCATGTTTGCAATATGTAAGAAATCATTATAAAAGGGCCAGTTTCCTAGGTTTGACGCGAATTATAAAGCTGTTTTCTCTGTGCCTACCTCGAAATGGGACGGCGAGATAAATGCACAAAAGATAATGAGGTGTAGGAGGAGACAAAAGTTTCAATATCGGCCAGTTTAGTGAAGACGGTTGTCCGTCAGGAAATGTACCTAGTTCCTTGATTCACATGTAAGTTTCCTTGATTTGTAAAACATTTATACACGTATTTACTTTCATAGCGTTCAATCACAGTAAATACACTTTGCGCGAGTGCATTAATCTTTATTTTTGTAAGAAAAGATTTCGACATTTAAACGTAATTTTTAAGGGAAAAAGTGGTATTTCGCCAGCCTTTATAAAGTAGTCCGTTTGGGAAGAGCCTAAGACGACTGAGGCGTAGGAGTGAAACCAAGATTGGCGGACACATGCAAAGTTTACTCATTGTGATAGTGTGTGGGTTCCAGAAAGCATTGCCATTTTCTCTTCAGTTCGCTCCCAAAACTCATCTTGCTAATCAAGAGTGAGGATTTTATCCAACATTTCCACAAATCATGAATTTCAGAGTCTCTTCTTCCTTCTGGCAGCACACTCTTCTTTTGCGTATCCTTGCGTCGACCTATGACTCTCGTTCGCATGTCCGAATCAAGGATATCATCAGATAATATGTTCTTTCGATGCTCCCAACGGTCACGACGCGAAGATAGAAGTTACAAACTAGGGCCTTCTATACCTGTTAATGTTAATGCATGGGTCCATATTAAACGTTGTTGGCAACGTTGATACAGGGATAACAATGTATGTACCTAAGGCCGAGAGAAAAAGATGTCCGTGTTCCTGAGGTTGGTAAGTACACATACAATCACGGTGAAGCATTAAAACAAACGATTCCAATCGGAATATATTAATTGATAAAAATGGGAATTAGATATTTTAAGCGTATTCAGTTATAGAAAAAATCCAATTTTGACCAATTTTATTTTCCCTCGAATTATAAGTAACGATGCAAGAACAAGCGTGAAGGACCAAGGTTGAGCAATCATACCTAAAATATTACCCTTCGTACGAAGTCAAATTGGGCATCGCAGGTCGGTTACCTCGGCATTTTATGTCATATTATCGTTTCTTTCCGTGCCGCCTGAAACTCACCGCCACTAATCATCAACGCATATCCCTCGCAGTGGACCGTGCGGCGGCCGATTTCACCGCGCTCCCTCGCTCCCCCTCCCCCCTCCCGAGCAATTCTCACCCCCTCCCTCAAATAGACCTGACATCAATCGAACTCGAGTCTCGAGTGGGGCGGCGTAACCGGACACAGACGAACAAAAGCGTAGCGCCGCGAAAATGCGCCCGCGAGGGGGTGCGGTGGGGTGGCCGAAGCACTTGCCAGTGTCCCCACCACCCACCCACTCCCTTAAGCCAGCACCCAAACCCCACCATCTCCTTCGGCATCGTCCCATTGACCCCGCCACCATGTACCCGCGAGCTCGTTTGATATGGAGCCCGAGCGATGTGACACATTGAGTTGTTTATCAAACGCCGTCAGCCGGATATGTAAGACTCAAGTTAATCCTTGGTTAAGCTCAAGCGAGATATCAATTCACATACAACTAAATGAATTTGGCCTATTATTAAGAAAAATATCTCATCTTCGTAATATGAACCAACATATCAGCCACTGACCACGCTACTTCTTGAGATTTATTGTCAAAATATTCAAGCCGTTTTCCATGGAAAGTACAGCCTCGCACTTCAGAAGGATTTAATAAAAAAAATGAGCAAGTTCTGATGCATTGATTGTTTTCCACGGTTCTTTAAAAATAATAATTTAATACTCACCTTAATACGCTTTACAAAACAGCAAAAATACATTTTGGTTGCAAATGTGTTACAGCGTGAAACAAATGAGCCATGTTTAAGCCTTATATGTGTACCTATATTTAGCTAAGTACTGGTATTTTCAGTCATATAAATAAAGTGCTAACGTAACAAATTTTACTATATTCACTAAATGAATCTTAAATCTGATTAAACTTCGAATAGAATTCGAATTCAATTATAGCTATAGAAAAAGACCATACTTCCGTACTAAACCGTAAGCCCACCTACCGTAAGATGATTTAATCGTACATGGTTGGTTCGTTATTTGGGGGAGGTGACCGACAACCGAGGTCATATGTGCCATTGAGGACAGGTGAGCAGTTTCGTATAAGTTGAGGGCTCCATGGGGAATGTAAGACGGGTGTGGAGACACCCGACGCCGGCGTTAGCCTGCTCTTAACGAAAGGCGCAGAAGGGGCCCTCAGTTTAGGGTTCCATATTATGAACGGAATATCTCCAAGGAATAGAATGGCAAATTTAGGCCCTGATCTACTTGAGTTTTTGTGATAACAGTAATCTACTGCAATGATTGACGTCAACATGCGTTAGTTCAATGGAATGGCGCGTCAATTGGTTTCTACGGCTGGAAAAAGTGATAGTAAAAAATATTTTAGTAGAATAATCTGCATTGCATGTACCTTTATTTTATTTTCTAATTACTAACGGTGTAAAGAGTATTTATAATACAATACAAACGAAAAGGTGGAATAAATAATGTGTTTTAACTCAAACATTCATAGTGTAACCTCCATAAGGGATGAAGAAATAATTTGACTGTTCCACCCATTCGAGCGTCAGCAAAAAAATGATAAGACTGCCGAACTTCTTGCCTCTACGCAGGATGTGATTAGATTACTGGAAGAATATTTAATCACTGAAAGCTGAGCTGGCATACCTTAGCTATTTAGCTGATAAAAGCAAGCATTCTCCTCAGAGCAGATACCGAGGACGATACACGAATCGAGCGTCGAAAATTCGGCCAGTACGCAACTCATGAACCATTGGTACACCCGAAAAAACTTCATGTCATGGTTTGTACTGTTTGAAAATATATATAATGTGGATACATTAAGGATTACAGGTGCCTGCCCTTAATGGTAAAATAATATGTGCTGAGACTGCGTAAAAAAGCGAGAAATCCGCCAGAGACAATGTTAAAATGTAACAATGTAAATGATCATGTTCGTATTTTATCTTTGCATCCATATAATCTTGGTCCTAAGTAATGCGAAACCCTAATACTGTAAATTATCAAAGGAAAACGAACACATTGGCAATTAATGGACCGAAGTACCTTTGTCTTGGCAATCATTCATTGTCAATGAGTAGGCCACTAAGCTAGTAATAACCTTTTAACCAAATTTTGAAAGATAAAAATGAAACTAATGAATGGAGTTGCCGTTATGTGGAACTAAGCTCAGAACTGAATATAGTTTATTGATCTTTTGTTGTGACAATTATTTTTATCACGGCTTTTGTGAGCATACAGAGACATACATTTGACGGACTGGTGCATATTTCTAAACGTCAGAGTGTATTAGCAGATAGTATTTGGCCTCAAACATTTTCACATTAATGTTCAAAAACCATTCCTTTCATTTAATTGTATTTTTAACACCCAACAAAAAAGCCCCATGGGTACTTAGCAATCAATATTGGACGCTCTGCATAATCATACCGGGGGGGGGGTAGAAAACCCGCCCAGGCGGAAATCGAACCCGCGCCCCTAAGATTAGCAGGTGAGTACATTACCTCGCCACCACCGAGACCCGCAAAATCCTCAGGCAAAATATTCATGGAAAACTTTCCAAAGGAAAACGAACAATAAATCAATACCATTGTTTTCCCAGAAATAACTACGTACCATTTTACACTTTAGTCATGCATGCTCCGGAAACCCGAAAAAGAAACTATCGATTAATACAAAATTATCCACCCTCTCCTTTCCAGCACCGCCGACCCAAAATACGTAGTTCCCTTTTTCTGGCTTCGGTCTCCGTATTTTTTAAATTACAAGTTACCACTGCTACCTACGCATCGTTAGTGTTCTCTAAAGTGGTCATTTGACGATTTTTCTCTTCCTCACACGAACTAAGCATCCATCGCTCGGTCAAATTGGTTTCATACCGCAATTCCTGCCTTTCATCACTAGCCTTACGGCGCATTTCAGGACAAAACCAAGCAGAATACTTCCCCTCCATCATAATCCTGTACGATTCATTAGTAGCGTAAGAGTAAAAAGGAACTGAGGCTCGGATTACCTGCCTCATCACATGATTATTACATCAGTGGGGGAAGGGGAGATGTTGAAATGATTTCACGCGGTACTGAGGGTTCGAATGCCCATAGTTTACTGTTATGGTGGCCCGCTGCCGGGTTCTCGATTTCGGCTCGCTTCCCAAAGAGGGAGGCTTCCTTATTTTCCCCCGGCCGCCCTTCCCCAGAAAGCTCCCTCCCCCCGATCCCCTGGCTAAGCGTCAGTCAGCTTTGAATCACCCCCTCCCGCCTTCCTCCCCACTCGCAGCCTCCGAAAGACGAAACCTTCGCCGAATCGCACGCGGGTACCTAAGGGTTAAAGAAAGCATTACGTCACAGCCACTTTTCGAGTGGTAGATCTTTTTATTCGGCCGGAAAAAAATTTATATCCCTCCAGCCTTCGATTACCGTATTTTACGGGATGGAAGTTACTTCTGTCAGTGGCCTTAAAAGTCGCTTGCAAGTGGTACTTCGATATTTAACACAGACGTTAACAACAGAGGGGGTCGATAGTGATAATAATCGACCACGGTTCGCAAATTAGACTGGTTTCCATTTAGCCTGCAAAAAAACATTGCAATGCTGCGATAAAATCGCATCGCATCCGGAGAAATCCTGGCCACTTCACTGGAAGGAGGGATAAAAAACATATATACGACGAAAAAATTTGCCACAGGAGAACTCACTGAAACACGGAAATCTTTATTTATACCAGTAAATATTGATAATGTTTAAGATAACACAGAGGTAAGACTATGACTGTTCTAGTATTGAATACTAAGAATTATAACAACTGACGTACTTCATACACATAAAATATGTAAATATACATTTAATACTATGCTCGGAGCCGACGCAAGAGTGCGTGGCAGTGGGTGTTAGAATCACGTAGAAAGGAAAGGAATAGGGAAAATTAACTGGAAGAGGGAAAGGACGAAAAGTGAAATTTGCATTGACGGAGTATCTTAGTGTTTCGCTCTGATTTTGCAGTAGTCTGTAGTGGTACGTGTGAAGAAGGTATTTTAGTACCCATCAGTTACGTAGTGTATCAGTTTAATATAGCCGTTTCAGCCAGATGTTTCCCTCTTCTCTAGACCCCTTCTTCATTTCTCACAAGAGATTAAAAGAGCGTTTAAAATAGCATCCTTCGAGTCACTCTGAAACTTACATGATCTGAATTTTTATGCTCCCGCGGAACCTACAAGGCTCACCCACTCGATTCTTTCCCAAAGCCACATCTCCAATTCCTCCAGCCTACACAGAATCTATTTTCATCCCCATCCAGTTTCTAACCCATACAACGCCAAGCTTTACATCAGTGTGTGCACTAATCTTCTCTCTACGTTTCCCTTCAAAGCACTCCTCATCAATTCACTTCTCTTCAAAAATAAGTCCTTGGCTAAGGCAATTCTACATCTCACGTTCTTCCTGCTGCAAATATTTTCCTACAAAATACTATCCAGGTATGCAAACTGTTTCGACACCCCCACAAACATTTTTCAATTCCATGGTAACGAGCATACTATTTGGTTATTATACATACCTCCATAAGGAAGTCATGAAAACTAACCCTAGCCTAAAAACTGTCTTCAGTTATCCTTCCCAGTCGAAATGTAACTGGCGAAAAATACTATGAAATAAGGAGGCGCGAGATAAGGTGTATTGGCCAACAAATGTGGAGTCTCCAGAAAGAGGGGATTTAAGAGTGACTTTGTACTGCATCAAAAAGGGGCGAATTTGCAAAAATAAAATGAGGTCAATGAATGCCAATTTAGGTTGGATCATGGAAAAAATAAATAAGTAGATAATTACTGTATCTTACACGACTGTTTTCGAAAGACGGTGGGATAGATTAAAAGGCATCTGAATGCAGTAAGAAAGGTCTATCTTCATTAGTGTATTATCTCCAGATTGGTAGAGTGGAAATATTCCACGCTAAATAATGAAATGGCAACTTCCAAGTTTTTGAAATTTTATATGCGACGCATTACGACGCTTCACATGATTATCCTCATAATGATACAAAAAACCAAAACATGTCGCGAAGAAAACTTAAAAAAAGTGGAAAGTAACCACTGTTACTTAAATAATGAGCGCTTGTCAAAGGAAACCAAAATCTCAGGGGATAGAAACGTACTACTCACTTCCTTACTGAGTTCAGTTCAGTATATGCTTATTCCTGACTTAAAACAACAGAGTAGACATCCCATCGTAAGTATCTCAGGATAAGCACACTTACCGGCTGCACACATTATTATTTCACCTTTTCGTTTGTATTGTATTATAAATACTCTTTACACCGTTAGTTATTAGAAAATAAAATAAAGGTACATGCAATGCAGATTATTCTGCTAAAATATTTTTGACTATCACTTTTTCCAGCCGTAGAAACCACTGATTAATCCGGAGAAATGCTTCGAGAGGTGAAGAGACCAAGTGAGGGATGAGATGGGCCATGGAAAACTTTCGGTTAGATGCTACGGTAATTGACAAATCTGGAAAATCATCATTGGTGTGGTCATGTGAACAGAGAATGGATGAGAAACGAAGAGCGGAAATACGTGGAATAAGAGTGAACGATTCGAGGAGGGTCAGGCCGAGGAAGCCATGAACGGAGAATGTGTTAAAGATTCTTAAGAAGAGGACATCCCAGAGTCTTAGGAATAATATCGAGTGAATGAAGCGTTGTGCAAATCCTCATCATCATCAGCAGTCAAAAATCGGAAATTGGTCACTTGAAGCTCTTCAGTCCGCTCTATTATCACCAAACCGTTTCATTTCTTCTCAAAAATTCTTTTTAACACTTAATAATTAGCCTGATTTACTCCATCGTCTGTCTCACTACGCAATTGTTCCCTCTAATTACTCATCCCCGCTTTCGAGTGGCTGCTATGCCGCGGAATGTGACCTGAAAGTGAGTCTTCTCTGCTTTCCAGAGTTTTCACGAAACGTCTTTTCTTTCCAACCCTTCGCAGGACTTCTACATGGGTGATTTTCTCCATCCACTTGATCCTCACATTTCTTCGACAACACCACAATTCCTTTGCTTTCCTTGCTAAACTTTTTTGTTCGAGTAAATTTTATAAGAGCGAAAAAATATGCAGAGGGGAGAAAGTGGAAAAACTCCAATGAATTTGAGCAAGTTTCTCACCCCTATTGCCAATTATCTGATTTTTTGCGCACACCCCGAAATGTAAGGCGCGGTGAAAATGCGTGAAAACATTCTTCAGGAACATATAATTACCTGGTTTTTCACAGTCCATTCCTCTTCTCTCCGTATGGATTTGCGATGCGAAGTTATCTTCCGCATCTTTTTCTTCTTCGTCGATTAAAACTCCAAAAAACGATGAACAGATTCCGCCTGAAAATATTAATAAATGATGCATACATTTTCGTTTTAATTTACTTTAACCCATCGATTGCATGTGAGGATAAGTGTATGCAAAATACATTAATAAAAAATGGAGATAAGGCGTAAAAGTATATTTAACTCCGAAGAGAGATTGTACAAATATGATAGGTGGGAAAAACCGATGGGAATAACCACGCAGTAAAAGAAAAAAAATGGACAGCGACAAGTACATTAGGATAGCTTAAAATGAACTCAGTTACAATGAATTAAAGGAAAAACAAAAAAACAACTTCATCATATCATTCTTAAATTTTTAACTGAAAAGTAAAACATTGCGAAGATGAAATTTTTATCAGACATCCCAACTTGGTGCCTATAATATACTAAATATAATATACTGTATGGAACTACTATAATATACTATAATATACTGTATGGAACTACCATATATTTGAAGTAATTTTCCCAAAATTCACGAAAACATGATTTTCCTGAAAGAAAATGTACACTGAAAAATGCGATCTCCTAGTTCGCTTAGTACCTTTGGTAAAAGACCAGAATACTTTCTACGGAAAATTTGAACCAGGATTCCACTGTCACAATTTCCCTAAAATAGTAACACATTCCATTTTCAAGGAAAATTAAGAATGATTGTTCCGGTGGCGACTTTCGTTGGACCATGGAAAAGAGAGTCTAATTTTTTGGTTTGGCATATCGTTTCTCGCTGACTTGCTGGCTGTCACAAAAACCAACCAGTAATAATGATTATTAGTGTAATTAGTATATGATATAACTAGTTGATTTTGAGAGAGCCGCGATTCATGTGAGGATAACAGTTTCCAGAGCAGTCTCATACATCATGAAGTAACGAGAACCGATGATTTATTTGGCTTCTTTCAACGCCAGTTTCATATCAACCTCACTCCAAATTCTGTGCTAGTTTTCCATTTGTACTTTTGAATATTTGTAGGGCGCTAATCGTTCAGCATTAAAACGGTAGATGCCCCAAGTTTAATGCTTGATAGGTATTTCATGGGTTAAAATACCCAACCTTGGGTGCTACTGATGGGAAACTGCAGAACACCTGAAGCCACTTCCATTTTATCGTATGGGCAGGCTATCCGTTTCGTACGTCGTGGTATATCAAATAAGACTGCTTGTGGACGTCCATGTTGAATGTTGAAGTTTTAGAAGCGATTTAGCTACCCTTCAGGTATGATCAAAGGCATGATATACACGGGTGATACGAAAAATATCCGTTGTTTCTCATTTATAACTTTCCACCGTGATATTTTTGCAGCAAATGCACTACCACACAGGTCTGAAGTTCACTGATGACAAGCGACATAGAGAACTCTCGGTGATATTCATTCTATTCAACAGCACAGGTAATACACCATGCCACCAACCAGTAAAGAATAGTTGAAATAAATTTACTACTATTGGTAGAACATGTGATCGCGATGAAGACTTTGGGGCCGAAATTCTGCCAGAACTTATCAGCCGACTACTTTCCTCCATACAAGCTAATACCTGAACCAAACGTCCATTGGCATCGTTGAAGTCATCTGAAAGATACTTCTGGACAAGGGATAGGTTTCTTGATAAAATCAAAGCTCATGATATCTATCTCTTCTCATGGGTTCCACTCGAAGCCATAGTGATCCACGAGAAACCTGAACTCGATTTTAGTATCTATGTTATGTAGTAATTATTAGGCTACATTATCGCAAAGAGCCCACCTATTAGTACTTCACGTTGATTATATCATTCCTGAGACGGGAAAAACATCACTTATGGGTTCTGGGTTCGGTTTCCTGGCCAGAAGGATGATTTTAACCACTGAGAATTTCACTTATCGCTTTATGAGGTTCCATCGCAACTGCGTGAGTCAAAACAAACACTAAATACATTTGGATCGCAGGCTTTCGCATCAATGTAGTTTTCTAAAATGATTTTCGCGCTTTTCAGAGACTTTAGTTGTTGAACTCGAGCTTTCGCTACTATTGCAGGCATATCTTCAGGAATAATAATGAAGTTGCTACCTCCAACGGTAACAAAAGCTTGAGTGCAACAACCAAAGACTCGGAATAACCCAAAGCCATTTTAGAAGAAATAGTAAATTCTACCTTTCCTTTATGTTGTTTAAAAAAATACAGCCTCCACTGATTAAATGCGTTAGATTTAAATAAACACAGTTGAGGCACAAAATATGCTGGTTGGTCGACGAAAACATTTTTAATGAACACTTTTTCATGCCATAGGAGTCGACCTTAGCGCCATTTCCATTCAATCTCCGCAATTTTAATTAAATAATTGTAGTAATTTGCTAAAACCTCAAAACAAGATAGGTGCCAACATAATCATCAATCAGCCTTATGGGATAGTTTGCAACTAGCAAAAAGTTTTCCGCGCAAATTGCATTAATATTAGATAGTGAAATTCTGTTTTTATCCATGTTTCATTCAATTTAGCATTTAAAACCTACTGTAGTTTTAAGTTCACTAGCAAAAATACAGCGAAAAAAGATTAGAAGTTTTTCATATAAGTAGCCAGAATGTGAATTTAATGAAATTTAAGTAATTTTACGCAGGACCCACCGTAAGGTACGCCGAACCTTTCGATCGCACCCACCACCCCTCCCGCACCAAACAGTAAGTCGCCTTCCCTCCACTCAACCCTTCCAGCATTAGCCTCATCCCACGCCACCACATCCTTGGACAACACAGAAAGAGCAATCTCGGGTGTCGGGGCGGGTATGGTAATTGTTGTTTACCCTATGGAAAGATTATTATAAAAAATGCAATTTTTTTATAAAACGTTTTATGCAATGATTTACGCTCGGTTATTTTAAAACCAGAAGTTGCACAACTTGAAAATTTCACATTATTAAATTATTAAGCGACGCCACTCCACAGATAATGGGCTAAATGTTTCTCGATTAGACTCCTGATCATTCACATCAACTACCATAAGAAATGCATGGGAAGTTCAATTTCATGGCATGCAGGCTTAAATAAGAATAATGGTCGTACAAATTCCAGATAAGTACCATGGGGAAGGCAATTTAATTGAAATTCTAATTTCTGCCTTCGAATTGTGTTTTCGATTCGATATTGCGAGAATTTCTACAAAACGTTCCAAAGTGCCATAATATTTAGCCGCCACGGCTGTAATTCGAACCCTATGGCATGGAAATTCAAGCCCTAGGGCATGGCTGGCATGGAAATCCTATGATCTAGCCATCCGCCTTATCCAATCCCCGATAGAATTGTAAATGCAGATATTGCATCTTTACGCTTTAAGTGGCAACGGGTGACTCACTAAGTCATCAAGCAAATTTTCCGGGAAGCGTCAACGCGTGATTTCCAGCGCAGATGCCTTCACTGGATTCAGGGTGAGCCGTAAAAAGATAATCACCGTCCCTTCGTCTTCCCGTGCATCGGGTCTCGTCGACCGAAATTAGTGGTTTGCCTCCAAAGTGCACGTTTCCGGTTTGGCTCTAGTTTGACGCCGTCCGCTTAAGCGCCACTTGCTCCGGGGCCTCGGACCCTTTGCCACCCTCCTCCCACTCTCCCCTCCCCCGCCACAATTCCGCCCCACCACCCCGCCCGCCCACCCACTCCCCCTCCCGCTCAACCCATCCACTCCCCTCCCAAGGACGGCACCCTGGAGAACCATCAGTATTCCGCTTCGAGGTGTCCAGTCCGCTCCGCTATTTCAATTAGATCGAACTGACGAAGAATGGGGGCTGGGAGAGTTTCTCATCCCGAGGGTCCCGGTTCGAATCCCGGCAGTCGCAGACATTTATTTTTAGCTTACATTTTTCCAATGGTATCTCGATCCTTAGTTGGATGATATGTGATGACCATGGTAACCATCCCAAAACAAAATCATCTTTGAAAATCTTTAGAATAATATACTTGCGAATATTTGAATTGCCAGGAACATTATCACTGTTTTATTTAACGGAAGTGGACATGTCCTTCAGGGTCAACCAGCAATCACGCATTTATTTTGAGTTAATTATTCACTATCCCATCCGGTTTAAGATTCTTAAGGCTTTAAGTTGTGTCATGGAATTTACAAGGGAGTACTTTAATCCTAATCGTTCAATATATGTCGGACACCACGAATATATTGTTTTTTTGCTGCATGAGCCAGTGACATCAGCTATTCAATCGTGTTTAGAAGTAATAAATGCGCAGTTATCTAAATACTAATGCCTATTGCTGACCTCTGTTCACAGTTCTCAATTGTTTTCATTTCTATCACGTTATTTTCGAGTGAGCACTGAAGCCAAAATTGCCAAATGTGACGGTATTTCATAAATAAATTTCTATTTAGCAGTTTTAGGAAGTATCATCGATTAGTCTCGCAATAGAACTTTTATAGAATAATACTGGCAGTAAAAGTGTTGCCAAATTAAAAGGCAGTTAGGTAACATTTACAGCCTTGTTTTGGTGAAAGACTGAGAGAGTGCTGACTGTTTGCTAACAGCAATTGAGATTTATTCCGCCATATAAAGCCCGAATGGTTTTAGTATAAGTTTAAATTTTCTAAAAGGGCTAAGAAAAAATATTTTACCAGATTTAACCAAAAAATCTTGCTAGACTGTGTAAATGTGATAGTATTTATTCATTCAGTTCAGTTAAGCCAAAAATTAATGCATGAAACATGTTATAATGAAAGAACGGAATGAATGACGAATGTGTATAGACATAAAGAAAGGAGAACAATCACTTGACTTTCTGCTCCTGTTTCCTTTCACTAAATGCTGCCAGTTTGGAATAGGTGATATTGCGCGATGGATATTATCGTTTAAGTTCATAACATGTAATTCTTTAAGAATTTCTGCAAATGCTCCGCGGAACCAGGAATCTATATTTAAACATTTTTTTTAAATTTAACGATTTCACTTTTCAAGTGGCAGAAATTCTGCAAACATTTTGCTATTCTTTTTTTGCTCCAAATTCGCTTCTTCACTGTATAGGTAGCCCTAAAGGAGCCAAAGAAATTTCCATCCATCGCATTTCACTAACCTCCCCCAATAAATGTTCCAGAAAGATCGACTCAACAGACACGAGCCAATTGAAAACGGTCCATTCCACGATCCCAATAAAACACTAAGGAAAACTGCGTGTTTCGTTCAAACTGCTACGAGCGAAAAGAAAGCGCGATAAAGCTATTACAAGGACTGGGGCTAGTAGCCGCTAGATACTCAAGGTTAAACTATGGGCTACGACAACTGGAAAAAATTCGCACCCCAGGATATTCAGGTCGACACTACATGCAATGTTTCACCCCCATACTATATCTGTAGGACAGAATAAAAGAAATTCATATCAAAACGCCCTAGTGGCTGCTGGCGGCGTAGTATGTAGATGTAGATCCCATTGCCGACGCGTTGTGAGAGAAGTGTCTCCAATTCAGACTTATATTTCTCTTCAATCTTTGTCCCCGATGCAATCAGTCGGCGTCTTTCTTGAAATCAGACCCCCTCCTGCCGCTTCCCACACCATCCTCCCACTCCTTAAACTTCCCCCCCCCCCCAACCACTGCTCCGTACGGAGACTGCCCACCCTAACCCTCAAAATGCTCAAATGAAATGGCGTCATCCACCCCATCATGAATGGAATCAGAATTTCAATGGATTGGCATTAGTCTCGCTGTATATCCTAAACTACTCCCACCAAACCTATATAGGAAAGCGTATATCAAAATAATACGTTTTAGCCCCGGATAAAATAGGATCAGGTAATGGAATCTTTTGAAAGCAGGCAGCATCTTTTCAGAAAGAAAGTAAAAACTATTGGAGCATTTAAGTGTACCATTCTGAAATGGGGCACACGTCGCAACAAGATAGAGGTAAAAAGAAAATCCGTAAGGCTGATGTCATTACAAGAACAAAATAAATTGTAATCCATGAAAAACAAATCCACTCTTTCAAGGAGACCAAGCTTTAAAAAATGTCTCATTTTGTTCATATTCCTACTTTGAATTTCAAATAGTATTCAACGATGCATCGAAGATGACTTCGAATTGTGATTTTTCAGTGAAAAAAAATTTGATTTCAAACCTCCACCATAGTGTACTTAGTAAGCATTGTAGCCATTTCCAACTATGAAAAATTTTATGCACATCATTACAGTAATCGTAAGATTCTGCAGCATAAATTATTCCTCTAAATCAACGATCTTCAAACTTTTTCGGTTCATGGAATCTTATGAGTTCTAAAATATTTTATGGAACTCTCCCTCACAAAAAAATATTCACAAAAATTGTACGATCGTACATAAGAAAACATGTTTTCTTTTCAGCATTCTTGTAAAACATTGAAGTCGTTCAGTTATATGTGTCTTAATAGCGGCTATCTTTGAGGTCTACAGATGCAAGGCAGACGGCAGGAATTCTTCCAAGGAGCCCAAATCACACTGTCACAACAAACTGCCTCCCCAATACTGTAAAAATGCAGTAGTTGACCGACGTATTTTCACATGACTCACATCTATTTCGCAACTTTAAGACTGCTTTTACGAGATGGCACTACGAGATTTCCGAAATTTTTACAATTACACGCATACATTAAGTGGTGGTCTATTTGAAGTAGCTCAGACTAGATTATTGGTCAAATGTAAGCGGTTTTCCAGGATTTCCTGATAAAGTTTACAACACCTATTTTATTCTGCTGATAACATTTACGCACTATCTTACGAATCTACGAAAGGGTGTGTGGCGGAGGGTTTGATTCTTGAAAAGGGAGGGAAGTGAAAAATTCATTCGTAGGGGAAAGGGGTGTATGTCCAATAATGAAGAGTATTTAGTTTGATTCGCGTGTCGTTGCGTTTTGGGCTCACTTGCTAATGGAATGCGCGAAGAAATAATTCTCACACCTATCACACGGTGGATCCACAGTTTGACGGTGGATCTCTCTATGATTCCGAGATGGGCATCCTTTCCTCTTCGTCGCTCACTCAGTCGTCCCCTTGGTTCACTCTCGGTGACCCCTCCCCCTTTCACATCTCACCCGCCCGGCGAAGGTATCTCCGGTGGCCTCAATGGCCCCAGATTTAATAGACCCATGAACTACATACGTACCTACCACGCCGTTCCATTTCGAAGTAAGCAAAGTCAAAAGAGCTCAACTACTGGTGTTAGACCTGGAAAAACTAGCTCTGATTTAATAATATCCACTATTTTCCCCTATCCATGAATACCTGTTTTGCCCCAGTTCCCTATGCTGTTCTCAAGAATTTAAGATTCATCTACATCTACATCTACATATTACCCCGCAAGCCGCCTCAATAGGCGTGTGGCGGGGGGTGTTAGGACACCAGCCGCTTAAAGATAAAAAGGAAACGCTCTAATGAAATTACGCCTAGCATTTATTGAAGTCCCTTATTGTTCGGGGGAAAAACGAATTCCCATACCTATCCGTTCGGCAAAATATCTCTCTTAATTTATCGTTTCTATCGGACCTGGAAATATAGTGGGGTTCTAATATGATGTTCTCCGTGTCGCTCTGAAAGATATCTATTCTCAATTGTTCAAGCAATCTAAGCCTAGCGCGCAGCCTCCGAGTCTCTAGCGGTTCCCAGCCTAATTCGTTTAACATCTGTGTAACGCTGTCAGTACGCCCGTAGCTGTTTTTGACGAATCGCGCAGCTTTCCTTTGTATTTTATTAAGTTCCCGGACTAAGTCTTTCTGCACCGGATCCCATATGCTCGCTGCATATTCAAGGTGTGGCCGGACGAGTGCGAAATAGCACTTCTCTTTTACTTTTTCATCCGAAAATCTTCCCACAATACGCTTGACGAATCCTAGCTTCTTCAGAGCTCTGCCACAAATATTTCTTATATGTGCTCCCCACGATAGGTCCGAAGTTATCGTAACTCCTAGATACTTCACTTCATCTGTCGCCTTTATGTTAACACCATCCACAGCATATACATGGGAATAGTTGGACGACTTCCGCAAGAAATGTACCGCCGTGCATTTGCTCAGATTAAGTTCGAGTCCCCACTCTTGGCTCCACACATGAACGTTGTTTAAATCCGATGATAGAGTTTCAAAGTCAGAGTGATCACTAATTTCACGATAGATGACAGCGTCGTCGGCGAATAGACGTATTTTACTGCTAATTCGAGAGCATAGATCATTTATGTATATAATGAACAAAAGGGGTCCGATCACGCTTCCTTGCGGGACACCTGATGTCACTTTAACGACATCAGAGCTAATTCCGTCAAGAACTACCTTTTGCTTACGATCACTCAGAAAGTCGCGTATCCAGTTTACTACTGTTTCGTTTAGGCCGCATGACTGTAATTTGTATAAAAGTTTGTTATGAGGTACCGTGTCGAAAGCTTTCTTAAAATCTAGAAATAATGCGTCAACTTGTCTTTTCGATTCGCCAGATTTGAGAACGTCATGAAGAAAGAGCGCGAGTTGTGTTTCACATGATCTACCTTTCCGGAAGCCGTGCTGACAGCCATGGAGGACGTTACGACTGTCCAGGAACGTCATGATATTGCTAACGACGATATGTTCGAGTATCTTGCCTATAATCGACGTTAATGAAATTGGTCGATAGTTCCCTGGGTCGTGTCTGTTTCCCTTTTTGAATATCGGTGTAACGTTTGCAATTTTCCAGTCTAATGGTATCTTTCCTTCAGACAATGACTTCTTGAATATTATGTCTAAGAACGGTGCGATCTGTGGCGCCAACTCCTTGAGGACACGCGCGGGTATTCCCTCCGGACCCGGAGATTTACTATTTTTTATCGACTGTAGCTGTTTAGTTATCCCATCACGTTGAATAGTGATTTCTTTCATCGGTTCCTCAGTGAATTGTATTTCAAAATTACATGCAGTATCGTCTGTGGTGAATACACTTTTGAAGTGGGAATTTAACGTGTTAGCTTTGTCAATATTTTCGGTGACAAGTTTGCCATCATTATCAAATAACGAATCTACGGTTGAAGATTTTCCCTGAAGCTCTCTCGCATATGACCAAAAAGATTTCGGATTTTCTTCGAGTAATTCACCAAGTACTTTTTTCTTGAAATTTAGCAATGCAGAACGCATTGATTTCTTAGTTTTTGAGCGTTGCGCAGCGTAACTTTCTTTTGCTTCAAGTTCCTTCGATTTGTCACCTACCGTAGTGAACTTTTTAACCAAGTTGTACAATTTTCTCTGTCTCTTAAGGTCCCTCCTAACATCGTTGTTATACCAGCGAGGTTCTTTACTGTCGCATTTCAATTTTTGCGGAATATATTCGTTGATTCCCCGTCGTAGAATTTTTAAGAAATATTTCCATGATTCATCAGTGCTTTTATCCTCAGTTTTAGCTACGAAATCCGTGTACGAATCATTAAGCATCTCGCCAAATTTGATGAAGTTGCATTTATCAAATAAATAAATATTGCGTTTCGGTTTTACAGCTGACTCTACTTCAATTTTTAAGGTTGCAAAAATTACTCTGTGATCACTTATGCCGTCAATAATATCGAGCTGTTTCATCAACTTAGGATGGCTTACTGCAAAAAGGTCTAATATTTTATTTCCTCTCGTAGGCTTGTCAACTACTTGGGAAAGTGAGTGATTAGCAAGTGTGTTGAGTAAGATCTCGCTGATTTCCCTTTTCCTAGAATTCGGTTTTACAGTGTAAGAATCCCAATTTATATATGGCAGATTAAAATCTCCCCCAATAATTATTACACTTTTACTGTCTCTCACAGTAAATGCGGAGATTTGTGAAGATGTTCTTCCTCTTCAGTCTCTTCCACCACATCCACCCATGAATTACTCGGTGCATATCTCCTAGACACACCATTTACTCTTATATCATAAATCTGCTTTGTTTTTCAACTCTCACCCTTTCTCTCAGCTAGGTCACAGGAGCACACATGACTGCCTCTAGTGAAAAAATTATTCCTAACCCTGTCCCTCCAACTTTTACCACAAACACTTCTGAAATACGCCATTCCCACTGCATTTAGCCTAAATTTACGACTATCCAGGAATACTCAAGTTTTAAAATAATAAAGTTGGAAGGAAAATCCTCCGGTAAACTGAAAATTTGCTTTCTTACTGTGGCACTACATGATTTTACCTCCTTAATGATGGGACTACAATGGAGGGGAAATGCAATCCACGTGCTCACTGTTTTTCTCCTTAACTGAAAATGTCTTGGAATTTTTAGCTGGGTGAGTACAAAATGTTTACCTCACTACAGACGTTTTGAAGCTTTCATGGTAACGAAACCAACTGTAGCTCGTTTTCAAAATACCCCTAGCACTGAGAGACAGTTTTAATCGCTGATAGTTTTCTGCAACTTGAGTAAATTTAGATGAAACGTTTTCCACTGTTTTTGCCGCTCGCGGTAGCGAGGCAAGCCGACCTGGCAACACTTAAGTTCCGCGTCCAAACAACATCACGCTCTATATCAACTACGCTTCATTAATCTTATCATAACGTTAGTTCCTCTCATCGGTTGCGCCCCATGAGTGAAAATCTCTTTTGATAACAAGGTTCTCTTCCTAATGAATTTTGCATTTCGACCACTTTCTTCCAAAATTCTGTCCAAACAGATAAATTTCTCCATCTGCATCTGCATTTCTCCATCTGTTGTGTTATTTTTATAATGACTTAAGACTTCTTTACCCTAAACAAAGAAATTATTTCGTTTTCTAGTGATTCACCCTATTCTGCTTTGATATCGGACCTTTAAATGACTTAAAAACCGTGGGAGGCATGATTAATCAATGCATGATCATCCGAAAACCCAGCCGTTTAAATCGATTCTCCAATTTTCTTTTAAAATTCAAGTGATCTCCAGGCTCTACGATATATTTCCTTTGCATTCTTGCGGAATGAAACTTAATTTTCCAGCATTATTCGCAACTTTCTCTATTTCAATGCTGGCATGTATACGATATAAAAGACACCCTCCTTCCAAAGTTGCTATTGCATCCTCCGAATTAGTCCATAAAGTCATCTCTTTCAATCCCATCCTAGCTTCATCCATGACTGCAAGGTGGGTTATCCATTACTTCTGCCTTTCTCCCCTTCATTTCCCTTGAAAGCTCTCTCGACTTCGCAATCAAATATTCTTGGACCCAGCTTGTCCATTTCAGAGTCTTACTTTCTTTTATCATAAGGCACAAGCCTGTTTTCCGTATCTCGCATTACTCTTCCACACATTAACCCCTCCCAGCCTATACGTAATTCTTTCACCAAAAATTCCTTCTCCCCGAGCACTATAAATGACTCTAATGAAACAATGAGACACTCCGTCAAAACAAATTTCAGTTTCCGTCCTTCCCTTCTTCCTCCTTTTCCCTATTCCCTCCTTCGTCCTGGCCGCTCTCACAAAACTCCCTACCACAAGCCCTAGCGTCGGCTCGCACGGTAGTACGTCGATCAATTTCTTCTGGCTATAGGAACACTTTACCTGCCTTTTAATAATTAGTTGCACTTCTTTTATATCTCTCGTTCCCTGAAAATAATTTCACCACCACGTAGAGAACTCACATTTTTTGTTTTACTTTTCTACTACATGCACAGCTCTTTCAAAGATGCCAACATTCGACCAAGCAGGTTTGGAATGACCTAACAGGAGCAACCATGATTGCTTCCGACCGTTTAGCTTTTAATGGCATCAGAACGTTCACGGCCTTGCAGTACGCCAGTATCTTTCTTTTTTACCACCAAAAGCATTTCCGTTGGAAGAGGGTAGCCTTTTAGGACAGTTATAAGTCATCATTTTTTATGAGTAGGTACTACAATAATATATCTAAAGAGAAATAGAAAGAACCCCAGAGGTGATAGATTATTTTTTAGTAATTTATATGATGCCCTCAGCTAATCCCAAAGACACATTTTAATATTTGTTTGCAAAATTTCGCAGCTTTGTCTTGGGTGATGAAAATTCCACTGGCTGGATTCAAGTACGCGCCTTAACGATTTGACATGGGCTTTACCCTGCCATGATTATTGCCGAAGAAAGTTCTAAAAAAATACCAAGTGATACTTATAAGCATAGACCTAAGACATTTGAAAAGAGACAAAACATTAGGTCTCCAAGTCTTACACGTTAGCCTTCTTTTGAGAAGTTGCATTTCGTCTGGAATGGGTAACTGAAGACAGTTTGACGGCGAGAGTTAGTTTTCATTTCGCTTTCGTTGACCTAAGTAAATAATCTTGACTTGCCATGTGGGTTGTTTAATAAGTCCACTCCTAAGGACAGGTCATTGGGATCACCTTACGAAAGTGGAACTCTTTCAGAATAAAGGGTTATATCTCGGGATATTACGGTATTTACAGTCTTGAAAATTTTAAAAGAAAACAATACTTCGTTTTTCCACATAAATAGTTTTTGTGCACGACCCGGATCGACATCATCATGTGATCCTCGACTAAACCCGGGTCATAATATAATATGATTTGTTTGGAAAACTAAGCATTGTTTTATTTTCAAATATGAAGCAGAATCTCAAATTTGAATAGGATAATATATACTATGTATTTATAGTCCTTTTATCAAGTAAACTAACTAAATCACAAATTGGCTACTTATAGCTAGTAATAATTCAAACACCTAAGGTAACAAAAGAGAAAAAATTAGCCTTTAATCGAAAGAGCTAGTAGGGTGGTACTAAGTGGTTATGATTGGGATTTACTGCGATTATATTGTTTAGAAAAATGTTAGTTTTGATTATGAGGAGTTTAATATTTTCCTCCTGGTGCTCATATTCCGTTTTTAGAGAGTTGTTTATTGGAAAGGTGGTTTTTATTTCTTAGTTTATATATCATGTTATATATTATTATGATTTGCATCATTTATACTTTTCATTATTGAAAATGTTGGTATTTATGAGCTAAAAATAAATGAAACATGAAAAAATTGAAAATTTTGAATCGAAATCCGTATGCGGTAAAAAAAGAGGTCAAGAATATATTATAAACTCCGTGCTATCATGGTTGATACGATCACACGCTTAAAATTAGAAGATAGGTTAAAGGATAGAAAAGATAAAAATGTAAATTTTCCGCGCACGATTAAGGAGAACAATAGCTATGATCGATGCCATTAATAATGTAAATAGTAACGATGGGTACTGATGTTTAATGCTAATCTTTATTTTATATCTAAATTAATTAATGCATAAGTTGATAATTAACTTTGTTTCATGCGTCGGTAATTTTGTAACAATTTTTGCTCGTAAGCTAAACTGAACTCTGCCAATTGATCCCCGCGATACATGAGGGCAGCGTCCATCCCGCATGAGTAACACGATGCTTAGAAGCCGCACTGCTTGTGGCGTCCCTATCACGAGCATTGCTTAATTAAACATGAACCTATATTTAGTAGAATAGCTCAAATCAGCATGAGTGTGTAAAACGGTTAGTGCATTCCTCGTGCGGAATAACCCTTAAGCCAAAAACCACTGAGTTGACTTTCAGGATTACACGTAGAATCCAGGGGAGTCCGAGTAAATTTTAATGCAGCGACGTCGGGGTGTTAAAAGGGGATGTGCGTTTTGGTGCACGCATGTGAACACAGAACTGCGACTTAAGCCTAAATTCCGCGGCACCGCAGCGTGATTAAAATAATGCGAGCGATCGCATCGCGCGGTTTATATTTATGTGCGCGTCGCAGAGGGAGAGAGCGGTTCCCCCGCGGAAGGTGGGGCTGGTGGGCGGGGGAGAGGGTGGTCCCTCAAGTGACGCGGCGGCCCAAGAGGAAGGGGGAAGAGAATCCTCCGCCGCGGTGGAAAAGAAAGACGCCCGAGAAGGAATTAAGACGCGCGGGGAGGAAAGGGACGAGGCGGGGGGGGAAGGGAGAGGGAAGGAATCCAAATCTCCCGAAGCAGAGCAGTCCTCCCTTCGCTTCGGCGCGGATTCAAACTAATGCAGCCGAGGGTGTGTATGTGGGGGGGGGGAGGAAGGAGGTGGTTGGAGGTGCGCGGCCGTCGAAGTGTCCCCGAGGAGAGGAGATATGGCGTCTTAAGGAGTGTGGGGGGGGGGGAGAAAATGCGTGGGGAGGGAGGGGGAGGCGAGGGCGTTGGAAGGAGGGTGGAAAGCGGGTGGGCAGTTGAAGCGGCCCCGAATCGATGTGAGCCATTCTTCTGGGGAATTTGACGGTGGCGTGGAGTGATGCGCACTCGGAACAAATGAGCCTCGGCTCCCGCCTCCACCACCCCCCACTCGCCCCGTTGCCGCTGCCTCTGCTGATCAAGGCGGCGGCAGCGGGGGGCGGCAGGGCAAGGGGGGCAGAGCGCACGTAAGGGGGATGGGGAGGTAGGCCGCCGTGTGCTCTCTTCTTGCTTCTTTCGAGGAGAATGAGTGCGGTAACTGCCCCGGATGAGCACAACTCTCGGGGAGAGCAAGTCGTTCGGTTTTTCTTCTCCTTCTCCATTCCCGGGAAGCGCTCGCGACACAAAATGGGCGCCGCGGCCGGGAGGGAAAGGATTGTCGACGCCACACGAGATGCGATGGAGGAGAGAGGAAGGGAATGGGTTAAGAGGGGCGGCCGGGGGATCGACGCGGCGAATCCGTTGTTGTACGAGGGGCTGCCCGGCACGCATGAAAAACGACGCGCGACCACTGGCAGTTGAATGGTACTAATTCCACATTCATGCTTTAGATGTTGTTATATAAAAAAAAATTTTGCTAATAAAACTAAGATGATAATAGCCAAATTATGCCGAGATACGTACGTCTAATCCTTATGATAAATCTCCAAAGTTATTTATGATATTGCATCCGATGAATATTTTTACCTTTTCATTTCACCGAATACAAGGCGAAAATATTAAATTGCATATAATATTTTGACGGACAACAACATTAGAAACAACGGTTCCCGTTCACATTCAGTGACAGAAGTTCATACCTTCACATCCCTCCTCTGGATGCCGACATTTACGCCAAAACCTACTCTAACCGACATTTTCAAGCCTCCTTCTCTGTTTCAAGATGTTTTTCTTTCGCTGATGCCTTTAAAAATTCTGCAGAAATTAGTAACCTTCGGTGACACTTGTATGACCAAATAATTAAACCAAAAATCGAATAGATAGCAGTAGGATCAACCAGAAAGTGATACCATGCCATCTGAGTACCAGTACGCTTAAGGGGTAGGTGGTCGGATTCATCATGCGTACTTGTGTGCTCGCGAATGCGGAAGGGTTGAGATAGTTTGAAGTTTTCCCTAGTCAAAATAGAGACCATATTTGAATAGTTTTTTTTATATTTAAGTAGCTGCAAGAGGCATGAAGTAAATATTGCACCATTATTGACACAAAACTTCGTTTTAAATCACTGAAATTCTCAATAATTAACCAAATATACAAAGATGTACATGGTTTTAATCTGACTCATTCTTTTCCACGCCATACGCTTAACACTCCACAACCGCAGATTTTTGGCTAATTTGTGAAAACAACTACCTACGATGAGTAATGAATTCATTTTAAAATAATTGAGAAAGCATACGAACTACACACTGTTAAATTCCTGGCGATATCTATGCGTTAGAATCTCTTCATTTTTTAATAAAGACACTCTGGAGCGTATAGACGTATGATAGCCCTTGGAAAACGGCTGGTATTTTTTTTGGAAAATATCTCGAAAAGTAGTAGGGTAAGTGGCTGATATTTTGGTATCAATGGAGAGGTAAGATACGGTCTTTCTTTATTATGAGACCAAATTTTTCGAATTTTATTCGAGTGATATCTCACTCATACTACCTTGAACACCGGTGGGCTCAGCTCGAATTCGGAAGGGTGATTATAATTTGCGTCCGAGTGATGCGTCCCTTGACTGCAGGTGGCAGGCAGTACGCGCGAAATCACCTTAGCCGTCGATGCCCGTAAACGTCAAGTCGTAGATGCGCTATGAATAATCTGAAAGCACGTCATGAAAACAGAAATTCGGAGCATGCTCTTACACGGCAGTGACAATAACAGTCGCAGAGCAAACATAATTGGAAGCAATGATGCGGTGTTATCGTAAAATGAAGAAGATCAAATGGAGAGCGATAATCACTAATCAAGCAGACTTACGAAGAGTTGGGGAGAAAAGATGTATGATGAAAACAGGGAAAAAGGAGGGACAAAAAGGAGAGAAAAGGGACAAATGTACGACGCAACAACTTCTTAAAATCAGTACTAATAGGAGACATGAATGGGGAAGAAATACCGAGGTAGGCCAAGGATGGAAAACACGAGGCAGGTGATGAAGAACGTTAAAATGAAGATTTATGTACGAATAAAACTGTTTGCATTTGAAGACTGAAAAATTCAAAATAATACCAAAATATTAATGTCGATTCTTAATAATTCATCTTTGAGGCGTCTATGGCGTTGTGGTCGATTAACTAATATTTTACTTTTTGTTCCACCGAAAACAAAGCAACCATACTAGAATGTCTACAATACTTGCGTAATAAATAGATATTCAAGCTGATGATCCGAATGAAAAGAATACCATGCATCAGGCAATTATATCTCTGTCTATAGCCGCAGGGCGTAAATCATAATTTTATACATCGCTATCATCCCTGAGTTACACCCACATATAAGGATGTAAAATAAAGCAATTTCCATTCATCGTGCAATAACAGAGCAATAATTCTACAAAAATTATTAAACAATCAGTAATATTGAGTTGGAATTTGATGATTGGACCAATGCTTCTGTGTGTTGTTGTAACCACAGTGATAAAATTCAATTTTTGAACCGCCATATTTGGCCTAGATGCAGATGGGCAATATGCAGCATGCAAAGGAAACACTTATAGGACAGGTAAATTTATGTTTATGAGTAGAATGTCATATTATGATACTTCATTTTAGGACATGCTCTAATAATTTGCGTAGATAGCTTTGAAAATACACTGAACTTATATAGGCAATCATTTTCTCCATTCTGCTTTATAATTGTACGTTGCCTAACCTATATAAATATCATTTTGAATTATTGACCCTTATCATATTTTAATTTCCTATGGTAAAAATGTTTAAACTATAATTGTTTTACGATTAGTTATACCTGCAAGTCGTCAAATACTTTTGATTCCCCCTTTAATAGGTGCCATTTTAACAATTTTAAAAATAATTTAACTAATTAATTCCACTAATTATGCCCATTAATGCGCAGGAAATACATAAACAGCTCAGAAGTAGTAGTTGCTCCATCATTTCCTCCAAATTTAAACGCTCATATGGTTTATGAAAACTGTCCGGTTACATCGGCACATGGCCATTTATGCCACGCTTGAATTTTTTCTACATAATTTATTAATTTTAGCCAATGTCTCGCCATTATACGAAACTGAATTCACTGATTTTTAATTTCATGAGCATTGTTTATCGTTCAGTATCACGGAAAAGTTTAGGATCGGGATGAAAATGTAGATATTAGTTCACGCTCGTACAATACGAAGCAAATTAATGAAAGGGAGAGTTGCGGCAACTGGTATTTCTGAGGCTGGGGATTTTTATAGACATGAAAAGACAGTGCAAATTCATAATGTGTGTCTGTCCCCCATTGATAATTTATGATTACTTCGTACTTTGCCACTTAAACACTAAATGCCCTCTCCGGCGCCATGGCATTCGAAACTATTTGCGGCTGCAGTGGCGGAGCGCAAGCAGGTTATCAATGTGGTGAATTGATGTTACCCGGAGCCGAAATCACGGAACAGCGTGCGTTAAGTTTCATTGATAATCTACCCGAAGACATTATCGAACTTATGGGTTGTTAAAAAAAAAGTTTGTCATTTTAAATCCAACATCCCAAAATTCGTATTTTCATATTAGTGGTACATAAAATCTGTCGTCGAAGGCTGAAAAATATATAGGAAACCACCCTCATACTCATTTGAATTTACGTAACAATCGCTCCCTTTGTTTAGACCTAGGTAAAACAAGTCCATTGATGGCCATTTATTTTTCTGCTTCATCATCATAGCATTATAATCTTAGGATTGGTATACTGCAGCCCTCCATTTCGCCCTATCCCATGCCAGTTCCTTCACTTCCCTATGGTTCTTCTTCCCCCTATCCCTCTTGACTTGCCCCAAGTACTTGTCTCTTGGTCTTTCTCTGGGGACTTTCCCTTCAATCTTTCCCTCCATTATGCTTCCCTCGTAATTGATGTATCTCATGACATGGCCAACCCACCGTGTTCTTCTTTGGCGTATGGTGCTCCACAGTGTCCTTTCTTCTCCAATTCTTCTGTATACCTCCTCGTTTCTCACCCTATTCGTCCATTTGATCTTCAGCATCCTCCTCCAGCACCAGATCTCGAAGGCTTCTATTCTTTTCTGGTCAGTTTTTCCAATGGTCCATGCTTCTGATCCGTATATTTCACACGAATGTTTTCACGTACTGTTTCCTTGTCTCCAGTCTTATGCTCTTCGAGCAGAGTAGCGGCCTTTTGGCCATGAATGCCGTCTTAGCTTGGGCTATTCGACACATGATGACTGTCGTGCTTCTTCCATCCCAGGTAATGGTGCTCCCGAGGTAGGTGAATGATTCCACTTGCTCTAATCTTTCTCCTTTGAGGCGGACGTCGGCCACTACGTTCTCTCTTCCGCACACAAGTATCTTGGTTTTCTTCTTATTGACTTTCATGTTGTATTCCTGGAACACTTTTTCAATTGTGTTCAGTGAGTTCTGTAGGTCTTCCTCGTTTTCTGCTACGATCGCGATATCATAAGCGAAGCGTAGCATGTTGATTTCTTCTCCATTCACTTTGATTCCTTGTTCTTCTATTTCTTTTATTGCTTCCTCCATGTACATATTGAAGAGTGCTGGTGACAGGTGCATCCTTGTCGGACCCCTTTGTTAATTTTTGCCTCCATATTTCTTCCATCTTGCGTGCGTATTGTGGCCACCTGGTCCTTGTAGAGCTTGTAGATGATTCTTCTGTCATTGTAGTCCATTGTAGTTTCTCTTTACATTTCCTCCTTATGCACATTTAATTAATTTTACGAAGGTAATATACTGGGTAAGGAAAGTTTACACGGAAGTGATAAAACATCCTCCAGATTTGCAAATGTCTAGGACCCTATCTACTAACAATATTTATTTTATCATCCGAGCGTACGTCCTACCCTACTTCATACCGTCCATAAAACCTATTCTCTTCCTTTCCCTCCCCCGCTTACCAAGCATCCTCCCATCTATTGCGGCCTTAAGCACCATTCGCCCCTCATTATCTCTTCCAATCAACACCTACTTTGCCTCCTCTTAATCTCACCCAGAAGTTTCCTTTCCTCACCCACAATACCAAACACTTCCTCGTTTTTCTTCCTTTCCGTACACCGAACCTTCTTCAACCTCCTCCACACCCACCTCTGCAATGCCTAAATGAACTAATTTATTTGATTGATGCCGCCCTACTAATACCACAAATTTCTAAATCACTTCTACACAAAATAATTACAGCTAATCCCACCGTTGCCCTGACAAAGAAAGATCATGCTGCGAGGGAATCGGTAAAGTCACGACACAATTCTGCCTGTTATCAACTGCTGCTACTGATTTAAATACCTTCGTAGGCATATACGTATCCACTCGCCACTGCAGACGGTTTATCTCGAGCACACTTAAAATTGTCCTACAATAATTGAAGGCTGCATTGCTTTGTCAGACTATGTCCAAGGCAAGTCTAACGAAGTTCACCATGTGCCTCTGATAACATGGTATTCATAGCGTTGCTTTTGCAGAATTTTTTCTGGCGGCTTTAGTCCGAAGAAAATTAAAACTTGCTGGTTCCACAGCGTGATTAAAGTTTAAAATCGAGGTGAAGCTGAATATCAACTTATAAGCCCATTCAAATCCTTACTAAGACCAGAATTAAGTAAATTACATACCAAACTGGAATATAATAAGAATGTATGAATACGTGGGTTAATTATGAATATATTCCGTGCATAATATTTTTTCACAAGTAAATCCGCTCAAGGCCGTAACAAACTGAACGCAAATATCTGTTAAGGTTACATTACAAAGATACCCATCACATTGTTTCATTTCGGGGTAGGCCAAATCATAATCCCTTAATTACTAGTATTGAGCCTAAGAAAACTGGCTCTGTTTCAATAATATCCACTATTCTCCCCATCCATGCATACATCAATTGCCTCCCTTAAATTCATGCATAGTTTCATACACCATGTCCTAGTTCTTAAGGCTCAAAATATTCCTCTTCTTAAGAGTATCTCCCACCGCATTCACGTATAACCTTTTTGGTTTAACCCTTCCCTAACACCATTCATTCGTCAATCATTAATCTGTTTCGCTTTTAGACTCTCTTCCATTCTCTCCACGTGGCCAAAACAACGGAGCACGCTCCATTCATATACTGCCCTTAACCGGAGGATCCATTCCACATTCCTTCAACCCTATTCCTCCTACTTTTACCGCAGACACTTCTCAAATGCCGCACTCCCACTGCATTTAGCAAACACTTAGGCTTTTTCTGGCAAGCAATAAAGTGGGAAGGAGTACGACATTGTATACAGTGATATTTGCTCCCTTGGGCAAACATTCATTCATTGATAACCCACGTGCTACTTCTTTTTCCCAAGTTACTCCACCCATCAACCCTACCTACCCATTAGGGTGGATCGAAAAAACGTTTCTTTTTCGAAATCGGTCTGCAGCTAGTGCTTATAGTTTGTGGTTGGTGGCCCTTATACCCCATAAAAAATTCCAACTTGATTGGATTATATCTTCAGGCTGCACTTTTTAGTTTAAATTTTAAATTTTTGTTAAAAAATATAACCAAATTGCAAATTTTCCTGATAGTTTCAAGATGCTCCCGGAGCGATTTTATGGAAAATAATTACATATATTGCTTGCATGTTATTTAAAATTCGGGATTGAGTCTTTTTAAATCAGGCAAAACAGTTTTATAGTTCGCCAAAATTCGTCAAAAAACGCCAAATATACCGAAATGTTACGGATACTGGGTAGGCAATAACCCACTATAATAACTCGACCCCACCGACTTACATTTACCAAGAACGATAAGGTAATAGGAAATGAAGATAACTGCAGCTCTTAGTTCATCGAATAATCGACTATCCAGCACTCACCAAGAGGAGGTGGCTGTGTGCCGCCGCATCGAGTGCCGCCCACCCACCCACTCGGGTTTAAGTCCGCTTATTTAGGTTTTTAAGTCCGCTTTGGTTTCCAACTTTGGTAATATTTTCCTGTCCTCCAATTGAACTCTAATGTAACCATCTCGGGAGTCATAACCACATATTGCAATTGAGGCAGCAGTTACATCCATACTGCCTGGCTATGGCACGGCAGGTCAAAAAAAGGCTGCAGTTTTCCTAGGGAATCGTCTCTTACTGCTGCGATCTCTTCAAAATTTTAATTTGTAAGTAAGTATGCTACTGAAGGTGATGCTATTTCTTATTTTCACGAGTGCAATAAATCTGCGTAACCTTTGGCATTAAATTTGATCACTGGGGGTGTAAATTTTCTAATGGTGATGTTTGGTAGGATTTGGCTTTTTCTTGCTCCAGGATCTCCTTCGCCGCATTTTGACGCACATTTGGATGACCGTCTGCCAACATACCAACAAGTAAGTTTTCTGGATGCCCCCAGAAAGCATGATTTTGAAGACGTTCATAGAGAAAAGTCTTTAAATCGTTTGGTAAGTACTACATTTTCTGTTATGTTAGCCACAGATTTTTAGACGCGTCGTTGATAGTTCCATTGCATTTGATGTGAACCCAAATGGGAACGTAGACTTACACGACAAATTCGGTCTATGTCTCAAGAGCAGGTGATGGATTTTACGTTGCTTCATACAGTTGAAAGATGCGCCCTGCAAGAGTCAGCCATCGAGCATGGTGAATGGGCCCAGGAAGACACATCGCAAGATAATTTGGACACACTCCACAGTTTGCAGCCTGACACATTTTTTATGGGTAAGCCTGGTCTTTGCTGAAAACATCAACGTCAACATCAGGAAGAAAAGCTTCAATTTTTTCGAACTGGACGATGGGTCGGTCTTAGTAAATGACAAGCTCTTTCCTAGCGTCGCCATGAAATCCCTTCGGGACGGGTATCTTGCCGTCAATTTTCTCAAAAATGTCTTAGGGGCAGTTCATTAGAATGCAATTGACACAATCCATTGGAGAGGACGCTGGATATATTCTTCTAAACGCCGGATGACGCCGGTGTGCTTCCTTCATCTACATCTACATATTACCCCGCAAGCCGCCTCAATAGGCGTGTGGCGGGGGGTGTTAGGACACCAGTCGCTTAAAGATAAAAAGGAAACGCTCTAATGAAATTACACCTAGCATTTATTGAAGTCCCTTATTGTTCGGGGGAAAAACGAATTACCATACCTATCCGTTCGGCAAAATATCTCTCTTAATTTATCGTTTCTGTCGGACCTGGAAATATAGTGGGGTTCTAATATGATGTTCTCCGTGTCGCTCTGAAAGATATCTATTCTCAATTGTTCAAGCAATCTAAGCCTAGCGCGCAGCCTCCGAGTCTCTAGCGGTTCCCAGCCTAATTCGTTTAACATCTGTGTAACGCTGTCAGTACGCCCGTAGCTGTTTTTGACGAATCGCGCAGCTTTCCTTTGTATTTTATTAAGTTCCCGGACTAAGTCTTTCTGCACCGGATCCCATATGCTCGCTGCATATTCAAGGTGTGGCCGGACGAGTGCTAAATAGCACCTCTCTTTTACTTTTTCATCCGAAAATCTTCCCACAATACGCTTGACGAATCCTAGCTTCTTCAGAGCTCTGCCACAAATATTTCTTATATGTGCTCCCCACGATAGGTCCGAAGTTATCGTAACTCCTAGATACTTCACTTCATCTGTCGCCTTCATGTTAACACCATCCACAGTATATACATGGGAATAGTTGGACGACTTCCGCAAGAAATGTACCGCCGTGCATTTGCTCAGATTAAGTTCGAGTCCCCACTCTTGGCTCCACACATGAACGTTGTTTAAATCCGATGATAGAGTTTCAAAGTCAGAGTGATCACTAATTTCACGATAGATGACAGCGTCGTCGGCGAATAGACGTATTTTACTGCTAATTCGAGAGCATAGATCATTTATGTATATAATGAACAAAAGGGGTCCGATCACGCTTCCTTGCGGGACACCTGATGTCACTTTAACGACATCAGAGCTAATTCCGTCAAGAACTACCTTTTGCTTACGATCACTCAGAAAGTCGCGTATCCAGTTTACTACTGTTTCGTTTAGGCCGCATGACTGTAATTTGTATAAAAGTTTGTTATGAGGTACCGTGTCGAAAGCTTTCTTAAAATCTAGAAATAATGCGTCAACTTGTCTTTTCGATTCGCCAGATTTGAGAACGTCATGAAGAAAGAGCGCGAGTTGTGTTTCACATGATCTACCTTTCCGGAAGCCGTGCTGACAGCCATGGAGGACGTTACGACTGTCCAGGAACGTCATGATATTGCTAACGACGATATGTTCGAGTATCTTGCCTATAATCGACGTTAATGAAATTGGTCGATAGTTCCCTGGGTCGTGTCTGTTTCCCTTTTTGAATATCGGTGTAACGTTTGCAATTTTCCAGTCTAATGGTATCTTTCCTTCAGACAATGACTTCTTGAATATTATGTTTAAGAACGGTGCGATCTGTGGCGCTAACTCCTTGAGGACACGCGCGGGTATTCCCTCCGGACCCGGAGATTTACTATTTTTTATCGACTGTAGCTGTTTAGTTATCCCATCACGTTGAATAGTGATTTCTTTCATCGGTTCCTCAGTGAATTGTATTTCAAAATTACATGCAGTATCGTCTGTGGTGAATACACTTTTGAAGTGGGAATTTAACGTGTTAGCTTTGTCAATATTTTCGGTGACAAGTTTGCCATCATTATCAAATAACGAATCTACGGTTGAAGATTTTCCCTGAAGCTCTCTCGCATATGACCAAAAAGATTTCGGATTTTCTTCGAGTAATTCACCAAGTACTTTTTTCTTGAAATTTAGCAATGCAGAACGCATTGATTTCTTAGTTTTTGAGCGTTGCGCAGCGTAACTTTCTTTTGCTTCAAGTTCCTTCGATTTGTCACCTACCGTAGTGAACTTTTTAACCAAGTTGTACAATTTTCTCTGTCTCTTAAGGTCCCTCCTAACATCGTTGTTATACCAGCGAGGTTCTTTACTGTCGCATTTCAATTTTTGCGGAATATATTCGTTGATTCCCCGTCGTAGAATTTTTAAGAAATATTTCCATGATTCATCAGTGCTTTTATCCTCAGTTTTAGCTACGAAATCCGTGTACGAATCATTAAGCATCTCGCCAAATTTGATGAAGTTGCATTTATCAAATAAATAAATATTGCGTTTCGGTTTTACAGCTGACTCTACTTCAATTTTTAAGGTTGCAAAAATTACTCTGTGATCACTTATGCCGTCAATAATATCGAGCTGTTTTATCAACTTAGGATGGCTTACTGCAAAAAGGTCTAATATTTTATTTCCTCTCGTAGGCTTGTCAACTACTTGGGAAAGTGAGTGATTAGCAAGTGTGTTGAGTAAGATCTCACTGATTTCCCTATTCCTTGTGTTCTTCCTCTCTCCGTCGGATCCTATGCACGACAATTCCGTCAAATTCCGCCTTCTTTGCAGAGTAAGTTCCAATTAAACAGCTTCCTCGACGAGAGAAATGTGCTCTCCTTGACAAGTCCGTTGGTACGTATTTCCAGTCTCTTCACATGTCTCTTTCACCAAAGTAGAATCTTTCTTTCCATCGTAGTACAACGACAAACTTTCTTACTCTGGGGAAATTTTAGTTCTTTAGTGTTTGTCGCGTTCGTGAGCGCTCTCGTCTGGTATTGTTTTTGTCTATAACAATGATAAATTTCTCGTTTTAAGGTAGTGTTTTATCTACATCACTCAGAAGGCTTGACGCCAAATGTGCAGCTGCTCTATCTGACACACCACGCCTCTCATATGCACGCGAAAACGATCTCAGATTTACCCTGGTCTGACTACTTGTCCCTAAGTTAAACTTATTCTATTGAAAAATGAATTCCCTATTTTCACCGGTCCTTCGTGTCCTCTTTGCCTCGCACGGGCAATGGGAGCACTGGAAGAAGAGTCCTAATGGTGCAGGGTATAAGAAACGCACGTTCTGGCGTTATTAATGCATTTGAATCAACCTTTTCATGGTAATTGTTGGTTGATTAGTCGATAAACTTAGAGTTGCAGTTAACTTTATTTCCTGTTACCTAATCGTCGTTGGTAAATTCAAGTCGGTGTGGTCGAATTATTATTGCGGGTTATTGCCCACCCAACATCCGTAACATTTCTGTTTATTTGGCGTATTGTGACGAATTCCCTGATTCAAGCACACTAAATCGTTAATATTATGCAACATACAAGCAATATATGTAATTTTTGGCCATTATATCACTCCGGGAACATCGAGAAATCATCAGGAAAAATTGCAAATTTATGACACTTTTTCATAAAAATTTAAAATTTTGGATAAAAAGCGCAGCCTGAAGATATAATTCGATCGACTTGGAATTTTTTATGGGTTAAAAGGACCACCAACCACAAACTTTAAGCACTAGCTGCAGACCGATTAAGAATAAAAAACTTTTTCGATTGAGCTTACTACCCATTCTTGCTAGCGCAAATGACCTCCGCTGCCGGTACCTCTCCAAATGACATTACAATCAACTGAACCAGCATTTCAGCAGGCATGGCATATACATGGATTCCGTCTTTTCCCATCGGGTATCATTTTTAAAAGAGGGTAAAACAGCTTAGATAGTTAAGATTAAAACTCTCATTTTTCAACCATTTAAATTAAAGAACTTCCCCATGGAGGACGTTGACGACACAGAATGGTGATATAACACCGTATGCTTAAAAGAACGAATTCTGTACCACAATTTGAACGTTCGTAGAACAGAGTTTGAATGACAGTGGCTAAGTATTGGTACCTCTACAAGACCCCAAAAGGAGCTAAACTCAATCGTAAATTCAAATTCGCCCTTTTCACGATCGCATCCAGCGTCCCAGCAACCGTTCGAGTTCACAAGTCCCACCAGCTACCACATATACAGTGACCATGCTCAATAATTATACCAACGGATCTAAATTACATCCATACAGTCACTGGGGTGGAGCAGAAAATGTGTTGAAACAATGTGAATCTTAATTTATCTGAGGAGAATCCCTCCCATCACTTCGTTTATTTTATACATTTTCTCAGAGCAACAGGCGGTCATATACTTCATTACTTCCTGATATAGCTTCGCCTCATTTAAGCTCAACTCCTCATCGAATATTTCCATCCTCAACCAACGCGAGTTTTATCGCTCCTTTAATACTTACGACTTCTATTATCGTGCTAACGGTCGCTACGCAATTTCTGCACTTTGTATGAAAAGATAATTATGGATTTAGAAAGGCCGAGGTGAGACGGTGGATTAAAACACCACAGCACAACTATCTTCTTAAGACGCGAAAAGTGCCAAGGATTCTTTACGCATTATTTTCAGAAGGCATATCACACAAAAACTCACTGCCCGCCACTCAAAGTGATTATTTTTTGTTAATGAAAAAATAATGATTTTTAGAAAATCTATCTTCGGTTGGTACGACATATGAAATCGGCAAACAATTACTTTAGGAAAGCTATCCACTCAAATACATTGTATATACTCAGAGGCCAAAAACGGAAGGCTGAAACTTTTTAGAAATTAGCAATTACTCTAGAAAACACTTCATTAATATCCGTACTGGCATTTTTAGCGACAAAGGAGACAAAGAGATATTCCATATCTCCAATTGTATTTCACGGCATTAGTCTGAGATAATATTTTTTAAATCAGGAGGAAGTAGCAAACTTTCATAATGTCATTAAACAATTAAATCGATTAGCAATATTTTTTATTCTCTAAGGGACATTTCGAATGGCTTTTATGCAGCAAGTACTATGGTTAAAAGCTTCAGTTCAAAAAGTTTCCGCCAGGTTTTAAAGAAAATAGTCCAAATTAATATCGTATATCTTCGAGCATAAGCCGATTCGAGAATATGCTTCTTATTTTCGGGCCGAAAATATCGACTAAAACCCGTTACTCGAGTATAGGTCGAGATGAAATATTTCTAGATTTCCTTGCTTTGTGATTAAATACGCGAACCACTAAGGCGCATGGATGAATATTGAAGCTAAGAGCAACAAACGTTGAAAAAAAGAAGTACAAACTTTCAATAAATTTATCATTAATATCTTCCACTGCTACATAATCGGCCGTGTAGATGGCTTCAGCATTCTTCGATGCGATTTTCAACGTTCGTGATGAAGCAGTTACGTCATCGTCGTCGTCTTGATTGAAGGTATCATCATCTTCCGCACCATTCGCCGTGGCTATAGCGACCGTATTGTTGACATCGCGACAGTCGGTAGCGCTGGAGGAAAAACCATGGATCGGTGACGAGAGGTGTGATACGCTTTTGGAGTCAAATGTTAGCCATGAAATGAAGCATTAACTCCGGAGAGTGATTTTGTGTGCGATCAGATATCCCAGCATCTGCCGGAGAGGATAAAGAAAGCGAAGTTAGATGAGAAGGAGAAGATATTAGTGATTCTTTCGATTTTTGTTTGCATCACGGACTCCGATAATCTGCATTTTTTACTTCAAGGAAAATTCACCATGGGCATATACGGTTATGAAAGTGTGAATCTTTGCCGGAAGATAAGGATATTTACGTACACATATGTATAATAATATTCGGGACTCAGACAGAAAGTTATAAAATGGGATCCATGAAGCTAGTGGCGAGTCTTATCTGATTCAGCTGGCAGTTGAAGTGTGTGATGTATTTGAAAGCAATGAAGCCAAGTGATTCCCGATTTCGTGACGAGAAGTCGATATGTTTTCCTTTTATCTCATTATTGAGTTTATTTTTCTCAATGTTATCTTTACCGACAGCATGTAAAAGTGCACATCACATCATATCGTACATTTACAGGGTCCATTTATCGGCCCCAGGGTCGCCCTTCACTAATCGGGAAAGACTAGTGTTTCGGGTTGCTAATGCAAAATTTGTACAATACAATAGGCCTTACAGAATGCATTAATATCGCAAAACGGAAGTACAAACTGTATTTGTCAGTGGTAGGTCAGTAAACAGTCAGTGTCAATCGTATCTTAGCTTAGAACGTAAAACTAACGTATTTCTCCGCGAATATTCTCCAGGGCTTATCAGTAATAGACATACACACGATATTTATACGTCCGATACGTAGAAATATTGAACTCGAAAAAGTCTTCTTATATTAGTGACTCAAGCATAAGTCGAGGGTAGGTTTTTATTGACTGAAAAAGGACGAAATTTCTCCACTCAAGTAAACTCGAGTATAAACTGTATTTATTCATTTGAATTCATAATGCAGTCTCTTAAATTTTGGCTATACGCAGTACGCAGCTCTTAAATAACATATGACGGACCGCATATGCATTTGATGCAAACCAGGAGTAGAAAGAAGGGAGTGGCCTCGAAAATTTCTTTGAACCTTCTTCATTGCACTCTATATGATTTTTGAAATCGAAGGCCAAATACATTCCATTAAATTTAATTTAAATGAGTATAGGTAATAACATTCCACGTGCATATTGAGTATTTATAGCATTAGCAAATGTTTGAGAACTATTTAAAGCTTCTTCGCTTACTTGAATAACCGATCTTGCGGATCTCTTGCAATTACATTTTAATGAATAAAGTCATATTTGGCGATTAACCGCCTTGAGACATTATTTTAAGCGTCAAAAAGTTATCAACTTAACTTATTTCTGCCCAAGCCATGAATAGTAATATTTTTACTAAATTTTTCACATTAATTTGTTGATTTAGTGTGAAATATCATGTTTCATAAGTTTCATATTTTTTAAATAGTTATTAATATTAATTACAAAATGTTGCGTTTTCGCAACGCTGGGCGTTTATGTATGCAAAAAATTAAAATGACAAAAAGCGTCATAAGATATTTATTTTGACTTTTCACCTACCAAACTACAACCAATTTATCGTTAGAAACGCATAAAAACTAATCTTAATTACATATGCTTGGTAAATCAGCATTTAATGAAGAATTCAAAAAACAGTTGTACATATTTGAATGAATGAAATCTTGTTTAACTGATACAGTCACTTATGAAACTGGAGAAAGCAGTGGGAATGCAATGGAACATTTCACTTTTGACACAAAAAGTATGATTGTGATCTACATTTTCGACACCTACTTTTTCTCCCGTCAATTGGCACTACAATGTGACCTACATTATCCAACCTGATGGAATTTGTTAGACTCCCTTTGGAAGGGCGACCCAAGCTAAGATTTCATATTTCATTGCCTTCACATCCAACTGTGCTGTCTTCCTCTTTCAGTAGGCCAAGCACGAAGCACGAGCAAAAATCTATTTGAGTGATATCACTATCATTTACGAGCCGGTACAATTTCCATGAGTTGACTATACAACATGAGGTTAATGTAAAATTGTCAGAAATGCATCCCTTTCATTTAATTGGATTCACCTCCTACCGTAAGTTAAGACAAAATCAAAGAGGAGTGGGAATTATGTTCTACCTAAAGGAAAATATACCTGGTCAGGTAATTGATACTGAAATAAAAGAGTGTAAATCTCTTATATTGACAACTAACCTTAGCTCTTAAACTATGTTAACAATAAACATTTATAGACCACCACATAGAAACAAAAAGGAGTTTTTAACTAGTCTAGAAGCATTCATTGAGAGCAGAAATGAAAAACAAAAATATGATTTGGGGACTTCAATTTAAACTTAAAATCTAAGAGGGATATCACTGTGGCAGCATATAAAAACATTCTTGCTAACTGTGGTTCCCTGACCTACATAAATAAAATCACCAGATTAGAAATAAAAAAACAATAAAGTGATAAGATTTTGCATTGACCATATTAGTGTTATAGGTTTTCATAGTATGAACTTTAATGGCTTCATTAAAAAAACAAAACTCTCAGCTCATTTTCCAGTTGGCATCTTCATCCACAATAATGATGACATACCTGACACCAACTCTAACCTTCTTCTTCCTATCTTTGTACCCGGAGAATAAGGCCGATGATGAATAACAAACTGCTTGAAACTATTAACGTTAAAAGACCCAGACTGCACATATAAGCAACCTCACGAACAACTGAGTCGCATATACTCAATGGCTACCGTCAAAAAAACAAACAATAATAAAGTAAAAACGTATAAGCAACCTTAAATTAACGATATCATTTATTTGGAAATACAGAGAAGAAATACATTATATAAAAAGTGGAAATCTAATCGATCAAACGATTTACATAGACAGAATTACAAAATACAAAGAAATAAAGTCACTGCCTTCCTAAGAAAGTCCAAAAATAACTTCTACAACTCAAAATTTGTGAAACATAAAATATAAACAAACATAGAATAACCTGGCAACTAATAAACAATCTCAGAGGAGGTCCAAACAAATTATCAAAACAAAGTCCCACTCCACTCAGGGGTCCCTAACAAGCAATAGTTGCCGCTTATATTCATGTTTTGTAATTTCCCAGGTTGATCATTTTAAATAGTTAGGTCTGATTATAGACGAGAAATACAATTTCAGATTACATTTGAGTTACTTATGTGGAAAGCTGCGACGCATTTACTTTCAATTATCACACTTAAAATATGCGTTGCCAACTGAGATGAAAAAGTTCCTTTATCAAGGGTTAGCCGAATCTATTATGCGATATGGACTAACGATATGGGGTATCCAAATTTTTTTGCACGAGGTAATTAAAATTATAAATAAAATAGTAGCATCTGGATGTAACCGAGTCCAATGTATCAAGCATATATGTTAACTTAGATTTATTACCAATAAGAGATATTTTTTAATACGTCACAATATGTGACAATTTCTTCCGAAACAAGTTTAAAATTCTAAGAAGTGTTAATCATGATATTGGACTTCGCCTTATTGAAAAATAAGCGGTTCCAAAATATTATAACAACCACGGAAAGAGTTCTTTAATGTACATTGTACCAAAGATTATCAATAAATTACTACAACCATTACGAGAAATTGCAAAAATTTCTGCACTTAAGAAAGAAGTAAAAAAATGGTTGTTGAATAAACAGATATGCAGTTGAGACAATATTTTATGCTAAAATTTAAACAATTAAAGTGTTGTGAATTTGATTTTTTTAAAGTTTACTAATAGCACTAAGATATTGATGATCTGAAAGTAATGTTCTAATTGTGTTTTTATTTATATTTACCTGTATTTAATACAAGATGTGGATTTAAATCTGTTTTATTTTATAATGCTTATATGTTTTCTGATAGAACAATACTAACCAATAGTAAAATAAACTTTTAGTACTTAAACTTAGGTATTTGTTTTGATAGAAATTTTATAACTATGTTTTCGTCTATATATGTGTTTTTATTACATTTAAGATCTTTAAACTGTTTTCTTTTATAATTTTTATATGTTTTCAGACAGAACAATGCTGTGTATTTGTTTAAAAAAAAGTTATTTAAACTTTTGTATTTTTGTTTTGATAGAAATTTTATAAATGTATTTTGTGTAAGTTTTCTTTTTATATTTTAAATTTCAAATATGTTTTCATTTACATTTTATCAAATGCTGTTTTCTGACAAATTAACTGGTAACTATATACAGTATTCTTAGGTTTTTTAAGTTTTATGCCCTCACTTTTGTGTAAATATTTGATTGAATTGATTAGAAAATTGGTAACATCCGGTGGATATAAGGAGACATAAAAAATGGCACCTGCTGACAAGCCATTGGCTTAGCAGGACTTTATTGGTTATTTTTTAAAGGAAAATATTGTAATTCATATTTGTTGGCATATTTTTAGCTAGAAATGTAAAGATAAATGTAAAAGGTATATATTAGTACATCTGTATTAAAACTGTCTATGGCATTCGTAAAAAGTGGCTACTACCACTTTTTTCCCCTGACTTCTAATCGGTAGTTACCAATTCCATTATCATGCAGGTCTAGCCACCCATTCTCTTGTTATAATCTGATATAGTATTTGGCTGGGGAACATTTTCAAATTTTTGCGGTCTTGTTGCATCTTGTAGCAGCGGTCAGAGGAGCCAGTGTGCCCACATTTTTCACAGCGGTGACCACGGAATTATCATGCCAACGTGCCATAAATATTTAATTGCTTATGTCGAAGTGGTAATCGATGGCTCCTTTCTTTCCCTCTTGTAACATATCCTTCGATGATTTTAGTGGGAATTTAGAGATTCTTTTTTCTCTTCGGTTGCAAAAAATCCACGTTTTACAAGTTCAGAAAGGAGAGAATTGCTGGTAAAATAGTTGTCGAAATAAATTCTGTGATTATTTGGGGTATCCACAGATTTTCGAAGTTCTAATACAACTCGCTATCCACGATTAAAACCACCAATTGGTTCTTTAGACTCTCCACCATAGGGAAATAATTTAAATATACACCCAGATGATGACGATAGGCACCAGAGTTGAAACCAAATCGGATTAGTTTCCCACGTATAAACAATTTACATGAGTGGCGCCCGAAATAAGGAACCTATGATCATCGATAAAGTGAATGGAAAAATATACCAAATTGAACCAAACCTTTGCAAACTTGTTGTTCTTGTTGAGCGATTTCCAGAGAAATATTGGAGACGGGTAGATCGGATTAGAGGTAAAACGTTTTTTATTTCCTCGAACCTATTTCTTGATAAGGTTTCTCGAATAAATTTTACCTCTTTTTCTGGGTCTTGACTCCAATATAACCTTATTTTTGGTTGAGTATGGTACCCAGTAAAAATCAGTATAACAAAAAGATTTTTGAGCTCATTCTAGGCTATTTGGAAACTGATTATTTATACCGCAAGCATACTTTACAGAAAATGAAGCTATTGTTTCCATTTCATTACAATCAAAACACAAAGAACATATGTCCATCGGTTTCAAACCTCCGTACATATTGTTTTTAGCACTTCCTGCGAATTATTCCCAGTACACACTGGTGAAACGTCATAGATCGGTGTATCTTTTACAGAATGAGCTCTCGATATAATCACAGGTCTTTGACACGAATCGCATTCACCTAAAACTAACTGAAGGGTGGGAATGGTGATGCCAAGTCCCCTTGAGTATAGAAGACTTAGAATATGCTTTTTCCAGATGCGCTATAGACCCGAATGAGTGAATGTGCATAATGAAAGATACTAAGTTGCAGGAGCTGAATAGTATTAGATGAGACAAGTCGACACTCGCACGATATGATAGAAGACTTTTGATTGAGCCACCAGCAAATTGCAATGCCATTGCATGCCATTAAAATAAAAGCAGTAACTGTTACATAAGTATAGTTTCAGTATTTACAGAAAATATATAATCAAATATATTGTAACTAATATATCATGTTATCTGATCTACTCACATTGTGGTCTGTGTTGCATTTAAGGATAGAATGTTTAGCTAGAAGAGATTACATTACATTTCACTTGAGGAAAATCTCAAGTGGCGATCAGGATTCGCTACGCAACAGAGTGGAAAGGAACACAAAACAGTGGATTTTAACCCTGGTAAACATAATTTGTTCCTACAAAACATAAAGGCTACACGCAAAAAATTACTGCAATGATCTAACTTATTTGTAAAACTCTCATTGCTATTTAAGTTAACCGATAAATAAAAAGGGACGAAGGCAGTAAATGTTTCCGTGATCAATTGCTTGAGATAGTCGCTCGCATAGGGCATTACGCCCAACGTAGCGCAAACGCAACATTATTTACATTCATCAAAATAAAAATAACTTGTGGAATAATAAAACAATATATTATATTATTAATAAGAACTCACTTCAACGTAACATATGATGTTTTTCATTGCGATATATTATTTAATACTAGGCATAGAAAAATGACCTAAAGTATAGGTAAAAAAATCTCTTATGCAATCATGCTATCGAAAATATAAAATAAATTATAATAAGGTCTCAGGAAAATGAGAAAAAAATAATATGTTGTTAAAAAAGGTTCATTCAATTTAATTACTACTTATTTATAGCTACAAGTAAAATATGTCAGAGAACAAAAAATGTAAAAATAATGTTGCGTTTCCGCAACGTTGGGCAGAAATGGGTAAAATCATATATTGGCCAAAACATAAATTTCAAATAGGAAATAAATTTAATTAAGAATATACATGTTATATATATAAGCAGTCATTTTATTAATATCTTATAATATAATATATTAGCAGTGACAACTTCTTCAATAGCAAATCAATAAAACTCTGTGTGATTAATACTGACATGCAACTGCGACGAATAAACAGGCTGTCGGTACCCTAGTATTTTAACCTCCATGGCTAGACGTCTTTGGCACATGTAGCCCCTGGGTTGTTAAATGAATTTCCTATGGCAATGCATGATATTAAATGTATATCTGCTCTTTAGAAATGACTCAAAGTGTGGCTACTTAGTTAAAATTGTCCAAAAGCTACACAGAAAAAAAAACAATGTTAAAAAAAAGCACCTGCTGACAAACCGCTTTGGCTTAGAAGGACCTAAATTGTATTATTATTATTTTCTCTACTTTCTTCATGAATGTCTCACTAGATTCTGGATATCATAATATGTAATTTTCTCATCTTATTTTTAAATTTAAACATCTAGATGAACATATAGCTATAACCAAATTATACCAGATGAAACACTTGAGCTACCAATACTATTTTGTATACGGTGATGTACTTTGTTTATTTTTTGAGTCATAGATTATATTACAAGTATTAAATTGTATATTATACAATGTAAATTTTGTAAAATATTTGTAAAATAAAGTTTCTCCACTAAAAAACATCTAATATGCAACAAAACTCATCGGGAGCCTCTGCTTTTTTCCCAATAAGATACCCTGCAACGAGAGTAAATCATAATCCACGTATTCCTACTAAAATAAATCGCAACAATTATGCCACTCAGAAAACTATAATATTGCAGGAAATATCCAAATTCAAATTTTACTCAACCACTTTAATTCACCACTCAATTAACATTTAAAAGTGTCAAAGTTTTATTTCAGCGAAAAACAGAGGACGTTGATTATTTCATGTGTTGGATTTGTTTTCCACGTAAGGTGGCTACACTCGTGGGACAAAGTCTCAAAAATTGCAGTGATAAAAAACGAGCAACACTTACGCTAATATCATTTCCTGTTCCTGGCGAAGGCAATTATCCGAACTTCTCATTACCACAGTGAAATGTGTGTATTCTTCATCTTTCTAATTTCACTAAACCCGTCTATTCTCGACGGTAAGATATGGATACTTCCTGGGTTAACTCTGTGGATTACTTTCGCAGGTATGTTGGTAGTGCAGTGACGAATGTGCAAAAATCACAATGAAAAAATCATTCCTTTGGAAAAAGATACGCCGATTATGCGCCGAGCGCACGAACCAATTTAGCAACCGAAGCGTCCTCTTCCTCTGTGAAATTCATCCTTTTCTTTCCTTTTTTGAAACTTTTTGAACTTTTACTTTCATTTTGAATAAAGCACATTTGTGCGACTCCTTAGCGAGTGACTAGATAAAGTTTCTTAAAATATACTTTGAAGCTCAGTGGCAACAAGGAACAAATTAATCTCCCAACATGATTTTCGCGGCGATCGCTGCTGAACCCGCGGTTGGTGCACGAATAACAGTGTGAAATAGTTCCGGGCCATTACACTCTTATAGACAGTAATGACCCATGGATGAAAAAATTGTTCTTTGGAAGTACAAACATGTCAATGTCAATGCACTAGTGTTCTGAATGACTTGCATTCTTACCAGCCCAAGAGTACTAATTAGGCTGGATCCAGATATTCCACGGACTTTCCGCGTACTTATCGCACTAAAATACTTCATCGTAAAACAATCCTAGCACATCGATTCCATATATATATAATTACTTGATGCGGAAAATTGGTTAAAATTAACCGAGCGATAAAAAATGATATCAACGCAGGTCCATAAATCGCTCTAGTTTTCATGAAAATCCGGCTCTGCTCAAATCCAGCAAAGTTTTTTTCAAGCGGCTATCAGAATAATACGTATCATAAAATTCCTCTTTGATCGCTTTACCTATTTTCTGATATATCACTAGACACTATGAATCCTTCACACCTCTAGTCACGCAGTATAAAATACCTTCAAACATTACAGGACGTCGCTGCGTAGCAGTAAAAGATTTTCCGCAGACATAGGGAGTTTTCCTCAGAGAATAATGTCCTAATCCACTTAAGACCACAAACGAGTTCGCTATTACGACATTAACGAAATGAAAACAAGTACTTAAAGAGCAATGAATTTGCACTATGACTTCAAAGGTAAGTAATATTTACCATCGGTATATTACGTAAATAAAACTCAGAAAGTTGAACAGAGTTTTCTAAATGATTCTGGGCAACTCCAGGGTTTTCAATTTTGTTAGAATACCCAAATGAAATCTTGTATAAAGTTTCACAAAGAGGAGCCTGAAAGTATAGAATTCGTCGGGTACTATCGGTATGTTCACGAAATCTTTAGCAAAATAAGGAAAGAGAAAAAATGAAAAAAAAATAGCAAGCACTTCTGAACTCGAGTGGTGAGTACTTTAAGCACTCCAAATGAGAGAAAAAGGTTTTCTACGCACTGCTCCAAGTTTCTCATGTGTAGGCAACCATGTAGCGAGTGTTCCACACATGCGCTAACTGAGGTGCGCCACATCCTGAACTCACTGCGCCAACACCGAGGAAATAGTAGTTCTTCACCTGAGTAAGTTGCTTCTAAGGTTTGGCATTGTTCCAAACATCTTTGAGACCCTTTTATTTCATTTTCTCCTGGAAAACGCCATCGTAAAAACTCTTTGAGCGTATTTCGAAGAAATGATTTATAGTGTAAGGCAGAAAATTACTCATCACCTTTCCCTTCCCGAGCTCAATTATTTTGAAGAGTAACCACAATGACGGCGGACAATTGCTTTCTTCACGAGGGGCAGAAAGTTGCCTTCCTTTGTAAGTTCAACCTCACTTTCCGGTTTGCGGAGCTTCACAAAACGACTCTTTTGCCCGAGAAAAATGCACGATGAGCATTATATTACCAAAAGGTCTAGGCAACGGTTGTTTTGCTACTCCATTCGATACCGCCCATTCCTTTGCAAATACTCGCAAAACGTAGCTTTGCGTTTCTGTGCCTAATAGAACAAAATGTCCGAGAGGACACAGCCACAGCAGTGTATATGCAGACGAAGTCATTTCAAACTGAGTTACCTTCATGAATTTTTTTACAGGGATACTTTTTCGTTTATTCTTCACCGTTTAGTCGATTATGTTATCATGGATGCGAATGCTCGCGGCTTAAGGTATCATTTCTACATCTTCAATAATTTTAAATGCAATCACAGTACCTGGTTGTTTTAGAGCATGATCATTTATTCTAGATAGAATCCTGGGGAAATACGGTATTCACTATCTCAAAGAATTAGAATCACCCATATTAAAGGCTCATATATAACCCTTTTTCATTGTATTTAAATAATAGATAAACTTTGCAGTAATGCATCGCTAACATATAAACCAATCAATATAAAGTTCATTCTACGATTTCATGATGATATACATGGGTGTATTTGCACATAAAAAAGATATTGAATTAAAACAAGTTATGTAACAAATGGACGGCAGTAAATTCTCAGATTTATTTGCAACCATAATGCATATTCAAGATAATGGAGTGGACCTGATCAAGAAAAAGGGATCACTTTCACCATGAACAATCATTTTCCAAACCTCTAGTGGGGAGCATGTGATACTCTACCGAGTCGGATCGAAACAAGGGGAAGACAAAACGAATTGCGATGCGGTGCATCACATTTCGGAGTGCAGGGAAGTAGGTTGCATCAGTGTACGGCCGCTGCTGCTTCGTTTTCCTCGCTCGCCGGGAGACAATGGGAGGGTCATAAACGGCGTCATAACCTGACTTGGGACTTGGGCGGACACTTAAAGTGGGCCGTAAAATGGGAGGCGCTGAGTGAAAGGGTGAAACGCTGCCAAGCGATGGAAGGCGGCGTTTCCCGAGCACTCGCTGTGCCGCGCGAGGGGATGCAACGGCGACTCCAGGGCACACTCAGTTACCGGGGCAGAGAGATGGCGATCGGTTAGCGCATGAAATGTGGACATATAAATCCCCCTTCGACTACCTACCCGATGCCCAAACTTCGCAAAGAGGATTCAATCCCGGTTTGGTTTGGCAGGGGAGGGGACGGAAAACTAGAGGTAGTTTGCGTCATGAAGGGTCACAGCAAACATTTTTTTCCGAGACTGCTGCGAATTTGTTAGGGCGAATTTCTTCCCACGGATAATCTCGCCAAAATATTTTACAGTACTTCCTTAATATTACTATCGAATAATCATAGACTGAGGTTATCGTCATCCATGAAGTATTATTTTTCTTTGTCTAAGCTTTCCAGACTCCATCATGCATGATTGGTTGATGACTTGCCGAAATGGCTGGCAACTGAGGTCATTTGCACCATAAAGGTTGGGTGAGTAGATTGGTAGAGGAAGGATTATTGGAGAATCAAGGAAGGGTGGAGAGAAACCTGGCGTAGGCATATGCCTAAGCCAGGTTTCTCTCCACTTTCTCTCTCGAGTCCGTACAGAATATTAGTAGGCATTAGGATTCCAATGAAAATCTCTGTCACTTTCGACACTCAAACTCAGTCCTTCAGGATGGGAAGCGAGTACTCTACCCACACCCACATTCCCAATCCCACACCACCCGTCCTCTGGACAGCAGCAAAATTAGCACTAGGGGAGGGGGGGATTCTCACGATGAACAATCACACAAGTCGGCGCTCACCTGTTTTGAAAGAGGAAACATTGATGCTCCATTCTATCCACGAGAATTTACGGTCCCACGATCTGAAGCATTCAAGAAGGGAAAATGACGGACTGATGATAAAGGAGCGTGCAGCAAGGTATTTTATGTATGAAGTACACGACTTGAATGCATGGCTCACATCACATTATTATTAACAAATTCTGAAGATTCAGGCCAAGTGTGGAAACTAAGGATCACCGATAAATTACAAAAATGGGAATATTCCACAAGTAAAATATATATTACGACCTAGGTTTCACTTATTACAGCACCATGACTCGATGACGCTGTAATAAGCGAAACCTAGGTCGTTATAAACATTTTACTAGTGGAATTTACCCATTATTGTGATTTCTCAGTCACATTATTATTATTTTTGTTGTTGTATTCAATAAACATTTTTTTATATTTACCAGTTCCATGCAAATTGGAAGAAACATGAAAAAATGCATAGGGAAGGCAGTAAAGGCGTATGTTGAGAATATCTAGGAATACATTTTTTTTGCCAAGGAAGCAAAAAACCCACTTTATTACATGGCGTTGAAACTTGGGAATGCCGGGATAAATAACAGCCGGCTAAATGCAATGGACGTGAGGTATTTGAGAAGTGGCTGCGGTAAAAGTAGGAGGGATAGATTGGATGAATAAAGAACCGATGCTCCGTTAATGAACAAGTATGAAAGGAATGTGCTTCTTGGTTTGACCATGTTAAGACAATGGACAAAATTCCATAAAGTTAACAGACTTTTGAGAGAGGAGTGGGTGGTGTGAGAGGAAGGGCTAGGCCGAGGAAGTCATGCGTCAATGTGCTGGGAGAGATTCTTAAGGGGAGTAACTTTAGGAGATTTAAGACAGCGTGCATGTAGAAAATGCGAAGGAGGTATGCAAGGATAGGGCAGTATGGAGGCAAGTAAATAAAGAGCTAATTTTCTTGAAGTAAAACCGCAAATTAAGGTAATTAGTGTGAAAAATCACTTCACCTAGAATTTGATGTATTTGGCCTCATTTTAAAGAAAAAATCTCTTATCCTTCCAATGATATCAAAATATCAACCCCTTGCCAAATAAATTTTCGAGCAATTTGCCTAAAAATATAAGCTGCTTTACATGGGATAGATTACGGCTGTGCGCTCCAGAGGGAGAAAATTTAAAAAATTAGGAACTTCTAACACCTAGATTTCATCGAAAAACTAATGGTGTGTAGTTTGCATTTTTTCTCAACGATTTATAAAAACAAATCTATTACTCACCAAAGTAATTTTTACAGAATCGCAAAAACACCTGCTGTTTTGAAGGGTTTTCAGCCGTACGGCGTGAAAAAATGAGTAAAGTTAAAGACTTATGTAGCTTTAATTATTTAATTACTGAGAAATTTGGTCATATACATAACTCTATCTTTGCGCCATTAACACTACAATATTTATTTCATACTTCTTACAGACGCTGAAATTAAAAAATAAAATTTGAATATGATCTCCATTATCACTAGGGAACTATCTCGCTCTAAGCTCTTTTGACAGTACCTACCCCGAAAGGGAACGGCAAAATGGTATGTATGCATATTCATTCGTGTATTCTACCAGATGATTGATAGGTTTTTGAACAGTCCTTATCCTGCACCCTAATTTCTGAAACATTGCCTCGTTTCCCCTCCTAAAGATCCCTAAAGCCTTTAGATCCCTCTTAAATTCCTCAAATCTTCTACCTCTTCTTATTTCGTCCAGAGATACTATCCTCAATACCGAGTTATCCCAGTGTTCTCCTTCCCTTACCTTCTCCAACAGGCCATCTCTCCCAGCCATCCCTTCTGCCTTCTCCGAACCTCCGCCACCAACTTCCTCTCCTCTCCAACCACATCCAATGCCTCCTCGTTCGTCCTCCTCGCCACCCAGCTCACCCTCTCCATACTTCTCCAAATCCACATCTCAAACGCCCCAAGTCTACGTAAATCCTCCCTTCACAATGACCAAGTTTCCGATCCATACAGGACCACGCTCCGTATTAAAGTTTTCACCAGCCTTTTCTTTTCGTATCTTATCAGACCCCACCTCATCTCCCCCCCCCCAATATCTTCGAAAATGCATCTTTAGCCAGGGAAATTCTGCATCTGATATCCCTACCACTAAACCCATTCTTCTCCAAAATACTACCCAGATACGTAAAATACTCGACCTGCTCTTTCTTGTGCCCTCCCACCCTTACATTCAGCACCGCATTCTAACTTTAGAAAATCTCATCACTTTCGTCTCTTATGATTGATATTCATCCCATACCTTTCGCACTACACCTATAACGCATTCATCATTGACTGTAACCCCTTGGCAGTCTGAAAAACCAATACTAGATCTTCTGCATATCTCACCAATTTTATCAGATCCCCTCCTACCTTTATTCCTACCTCCATCTCCATCCATGCCTCCCTTATCATTTCTCCTTAATTTCCGATGCACATAGGTTGAAAAAATATAAAAATAGCAAATTTGGCCTGCATTTGTAACTATTCCAATATTTTTAAGAGAATATGGAGGCAGATAAAAAGGGAGGGGCGGATGGGAAGGAAAACATATGTGGAAGTGACGGGGTTGGGGAGAAAAGAACGCTGATGCGAGTTATTCAAAGGAAACAGCGAAAGCGGTAGGAATGCGCACTGAGAAGTAGCGATACTTAGAAAAAAGTGAGGCGGGAACAGGTAAACGTATCGCTGAGATTTATGATATTCACCAGCAAGGATTCACAGATTAAGAAGGGTAAAGCTAGCGTGGATCAATGGGCGGTGACCCTGCAGGCCTTCATCCGCCGGTTCTGCGATAACAATGAGTGCGAGGGGGGGGGGGGCGGAGAGAATACGAATTCTGGACGGTAGGAACAAAATAAAAGGCTTACAAACGGCAAATAATTGACGATAAGTGCAGCAGAACAAAGAAGGCAGGAAGCGATGGAAATTTGGTGTTACCAAAGAATGAGGAAGACCAAATGGGTGGAGAGACTCGCCAATGAAAAAGTCCTACGTAGATTTGGACGAATTCCAAGACACTATATCGACAAAAACGGTTTATAAGGGAGTAATGAACGGGAAGAGTTACCGGGAAGACCAGGATGTTATAAATGAAGCACATTGTGAAGGACGTTAAATTTAAGACTTATGATGAAACAACGGCCTTATTACTCAGCCGAAAGGAGAGCGGAGTGAATATCTGCAGCAGATCAATCTTCGGATTGATGACAACTATTGATGATCGGAAAAATAATGGTTTTAAGAAGGAATACTTCCCGGCTGAGGATGCTGAAGAAAGGACTTTCCATGTACCTTCCCCTCATTTAGTACATCGCAATTTGATTATGCAAGTCCTATTTCGAATATCCTAAACATAAATACCAGCCAAATGAGGGGATCACATTAAAACATAATTTCTGAAACTTAATCCATAAGAATCATATATTAAGTAAACATTGAGTGCAATCATGAATACATTATCATTTGCCGAATTTTCAATGCATCATGTAAAGTAGCGTTTATTTTAGCAGAGAGTAGCACAAAGTACTAACAGTAAGACTGATCCAATGAGTCCCAAGGGAGAGCTAGGGAGGCAGAGATGTATGGTGGAGAGGAAGTATGGCCAATCAACCATAGGTCATAGTGACTGCAGGGATGACGGATTCCTTCCGCGTTGGTTCATCGGATGATGACAGTTTTGCCGGCCTTTCAGTAGGCATTTTCAGGTCATCCCTGAAAAAAATAATAAGAGCACAATGAAAGAACAGGAAATCAGAAAAGAGGAGAATTTTAAATTTAAATCAATTACACGGTTGATTGCTTATTTGGGGAGGGGACCTACAGCTTAGGTCTTCAGCGACTTAAGAAAGAGATGGTCAGGAAGACGATGGTACAATTGTTTTGGGAATAATAATAATAATAATAATCTTCATTGCTCTAGGAGTTTCCCTCCCTTTGAGCAGAAAAAACGAACACAGTACAATAATAATGTTTACAATACAATAATAAGAGTACAAAAATGAACTGTAAATACATATTAAAAAAATATTACTCAAAATGAACTGTAAGCAAGCACACGAGTTCAGGGTGGCATTGACCAATACAACAATTTTGCAATATACAGCATATAACCATACAATTTGCAATGTATAGAACACAACAGCCACACATGACACACCTATGCAATGGTTACAATATTTCAACTACTTACACAACAACTACTCAAGCAATACATACTAATACAATAAATACAACTGTAACTTTCATTAACTCACCACAATATATCACAATACCCACACAACAATTACTCAAGCAATATATAGTTATAAAACATAAAACTGCAGCTACAAATTATTACTACTGCCCATCAGGCTCCAAGTTTCTTTCCGAACACCTTCAGTGATAAACCACAATATACTACAACACTTACACAGTAATTACTTTGGTAATATATAGTCTCACATTATACAACTGCAGCTACAAACTATTACCACTGCATAAAAAGGCTCCAAAGCCTCCCTCTGAACACCCTCGTCGACCCACTGCCCTTAACATGGTTTGGCAATCCATTCCAGAGTTTGGAAGCTGCCACAGTGAACGACCTCTGAAATGTGGTTGTCCTAAACTGAGGGGTATACAAGAAATTTGGGTCTAGTCTAGTAACCACATTTGGAGACTTGGAGCTTGGAGGAAAGAGTTTTAGCAAATAATCAGGACTCCCATGTTTAACGAGATTGAGCATGAAGCAGGCCATATTTTTTCTCCTTGATTTGATGTCGAGCCCGGAGAGCTTTTGGAGATACGGGGTGATGTGTTCATCTCTCCGTAGGTTAAAGATGAATCTCACACAGGAATTAATTAGGCACTGTAGCTTAATGCTCAATTCCTCAGTTATATCATGGTACACTAAGCCGCAGTAGTCTAAGTGAGGAAAAATCAGAGAGCACACAAGTTTCTTTTTTAGTTGAAGGGGCAGTAGATTTTTATGAATTTTTAATTGATGCAACGTTGCATTCACTTTATTGGATATACTTGATATATGTTCTTTCCAGGAAAGGTTTGAAGTTAATATGACACCTAAATTTTTCACATTATTACTGAAGGGTATGCTCATATTCTGAACCATTATCGTAGGCAGTGTAGTGAAATTTAGTTTAGATAGGACCTTAGTGTTACCAATGACCATAGATTTAGTTTTTGTGGAATTTAACTGGAAGAAATTAAGTTTGGCCCAAGATGCAATGGCAGACACATCATCATTTACCTTTGTGATAGTATCGCTGAGATCGTTGGGGTGACAATGGCAATAAATCTGCAGATCATCAGCATAGATCATGTATTTACAATGAGTAATACAATTTGGAAGGTCACGCACATACAACGAGAACAAAAGTGGTCCTAGGACAGATCCTTGTGGTACTCCAGTTGATATAGTTACCCAATCAGATCGATTTCCTTTCGAGTCTTTCACCGATTGACGACGCCCATTCTGGTAGGAATAGAACCAATTTAGAGAGGAACATAAGAAATTCAGTTTTCTCATTTTTTGTAACAGCAAGGTGTAGTTTACTCGGTCGAAGGCTTTACTAAAATCAAACAGTACCAAGATAGTCACCATCTTTTTGTCGATAGCATATCTTATATCGTCAGTAACTTTAATCAAGGCCGTCTGCGTCGAGTAATTTTTGCGAAAACCCGACTGAAATGGATCGAACAATTGATGAGCTGTAAGATAATCAACGGTCTGTTGAAAGACTATCTTTTCAAGCCACTTTGAGGCTGCACAGAGAATGGATATGGGTCGGTAATCACTCGGTGAAGATGGGGTTTTATTTTTCTTGATGGGCCGTATCAGGGATGACTTCCAAATTGAAGGGTACGTGCTAGACATCAGCGACGAATTAAAAATGTCGAGTAGAGCAGGAATTACGGCTGAAGATGAGGCTTTTAAATATTTGACCGATATATCATCGATTCCGACAGAATTTGATTTGGCATTACGTAAAACATTCTGCAAAACATCGGGTGTAATGTAATTAAAGTAAAAATTATCCTCATGAAAGGGCACCAGAATATCTAGGGATTGGATGTTGAAAGTAGGGTCATCTATTTCATTACTCGAGGAATTATCACTCGATCCAAAGTGCCAGTTCAATTCATCGAGTGAAAAACCATAATCATGGCTTAGATCAGTCTGTCGGATTAATCCAAGGTTTTTGAGCTCTCTCCAGAGGTCAGTAGAATTCGTGAGTGTTGAGAGAGTGGTCATGTAGTATTGCTATTTTGCCTTCGTCACCAAGCGTTTAACAAGATTACGTTGCTTCAAGAATGCATGGTACATATGGTCACTCTTCGTTCGAATGAATGCTCTTCTAAGTCTATCTCTCACTTTAAGTTGTTCCTTCAATTCTGAAGTCATCCATGGAGCTATCGGTCGCTTTGGTTGAAGTGTTCGTTTTGGAGCATGACGATCAAGGCAGGTCAAAAGGATTGAATTGAAACACTAACTAAGCGTCGACGTTTGGAGAGTCAAGTATTATTTTCCAGTCAGTTTCAAGAATTTCTCTCAGGAAACTATCGACATCAAAATGCTTCTCACTTCTAAAAACGATTGGAAGAGAATGGAAGAAGGTTGGAGAGAAACCCGGCGCCAGAATTAGCCTACTCTAAAAAAGACACCTGGGGATCCACAGTTCAAAGATCACCGGGTGGGTAGGTCGGTGAGATTAGGATTACGTGGGAAAGAGAGGTAGGACAGAAAGAATCCCGGCGTCGGCATCAGCCCACTCTAAACGAAAACCGCAGAAGAGTCCACAGTTTATTCATCTGATGGGCAAAGTATTGCACTGGAAGACCATAGCAACCAAGTAGGGATCGCGATTCTACTGAAAAGTTTACGGCATTGATGAGATTCAAACCCAGTCCCTCGGCTTGGGAAGCCTAGATTATAACTATCAATACAACCTGATCCCTTGATTAAAATTCATTTAAATGCACTAGGTTTTGCTCTTTCAGTGAGATGGCACTATTAAAAATCATGATTAATCCAAATTGTCAATAACAGCAAAGGAATCTTCAAGTCAAGATTCAAAATTTTCAAGAAGTCAAAATTCCTTTGCTTTAATGGAGAGTTTGAATTAATCTTCAATTTATATTTACTTGTCAATTGATCTCTTCTTGAAATATTGAGCTTAATTGGGCTCGAGAAAAACTAACTTTGAGATCAACCTCTTCTACAAAATATATCTTTTTTGGTCGCTTTCCTCTGACCGCTGTAGTTAGAACCTAGTTAGAATAATATCCACCATTGTTCTAAAACACAGACGAACTGAAAATTTCAAAGTATGCGAGTAACTTCAGTGACTCCTGTTTCCGATCCCAGCCCCTCTGGATACTGAGAAGCATTATCTCTTCTGCAGCTTTCTTGCGTACTATTCAGTCCACGAATAAATGCATGAATGTGTGCAGTACGCGAGAAAGGGTACAGTATCGAAGGTGGAGTGGTGCAGTGGAGAAAGGGTATAGTGTCGAAGGGGAAAACATGGAAGGCCTCCGATGAACTCTCTCAGGATTGAAACACTGATGATAGTGATCTTGCCGTGAGGGGACAGCGAGATGGTTCTTATTAAAAGGAAAAGTGAGCCCAAAGTCTCTTAAGTTTCCAAATATTACAAAGGTGGGATATCATAATGAAAATTAAAAGTCTCTGAAACAAATCAACTAGGTGTTAGTATGGTAGATGGACAACTATCATCCCATCCTGGGGGCTTGAGTTAGAACCCTGGCAGTGACGGAGATTATTCAGTGGATTTCCGATCCCTAATGATACACTATATTGAAATCATTCGTACACTATAGTACTTCGTCCTTCGTATGGGACGTAAAATAAAGGACTTCTTGGCGCATAAAGCCTTGTAGGCTAAAGTCGCCGGCAGGTTTCTTTATTGCCTTCTATCAGTTCGATTATAAACCTTCCCTAAAATGCCAACCCTCAAGTCTTCCATCGTCTACACGAATAACCAACCAGTCTCGAATAAATCACTTATGAGGAAAGGGAACGAGAAAACACTGTGATTTTCTACGAAATGTTCTATTCACATCCAAATGGCTTCAACGTATAGGCGCCATCATTGGATAGACGATTCGAGAGGCTGGTGAGTGCCATTGCTCAGCGAAAATGACGCATGAGATTGAAATTATGCTTACTAGAAAATTCTGACTAGAAAATTTAAACTCGCACCCGAAAATGACACCTATACGTTGAACTTTCTCGCCTGAATAAAAAATAAATACCTCGTGAAAATATACATGTAAAAAATACAGTTCAGCAAAACATTTTAAGAAAAATAACAGCTCTTTGGCAATTGGCGGTTATGCATTTCAACACTTTTGAGCATGTATTTATAATATTCGTAAAAGAGAGAAATAGTGAAGCGTTTAAATAACTCGAAGAATGATTTCTATATAATAAAACTAATGTTTAACAACGAAAAACGTGGTGAAAACGCAAAAATTCAAAACATTATGCAAACCTTCTCAAAGGCTATTGTTTATCTACCAATAATACACTGTAATTAGCAATTTTAGTTTGATAATAATTTTTCAACTAAAATTGGAGATCGGATTACTAAGATTGGTAATTAATGGATTTTAGTAGGAAGTAGCGGTAGAGTAAGAAGTGACAAAAATACAGGCCCAAAACTTGAAAATATAATTCATAAACATTGAACTGAGATAAATTATTGATGAATGTCATAGAGAAATTGAGGATTCGCCGGATTTGTAGACCGGAATTTGGGTTGTCATTAGATTTTCTTGAAATTAACTGCTTCGTGGGATGTCTAATAGGGCGGATCGGAAAAATCGATTTTTCGCGGAGAAACTTGGCCTTCTGGAAAAAGTTGTCAAAGTGACTCAAAATAAGGCCAGAAAAATTTGGGACCTCTAGGTCAACCCTTGACCCTCGCGCCGTGGCCATTTATGGGGAGGGGGGCTGAAAATGGAAAAAGTCACGTTTTTATAGCGGTTCCCCATACATTTTGCCGAGTTGCGATTCGAAAGGGCAAAATTTCGTCCATTTGGACGTGTCTGCAGCCGTTAAGCCACAAAATGTCTATTTTGAGTGCGCGGCCGCGCGTAATTATGCGACGCCCACGCAGCGTCGCGACGCGTCGCAGCGCAACGGTCAGCAGGCCTTCGCGCCTCCTGCCGGCTCGCGTCTCCTGCCCGCTCGCCTTGAATGAAGCAAAACTCATCATGCATGCGTCTTCCGTCGTTGGTCTAACTAATATTAGATAATTAAGCATAATGTCCATGGAATAACAATTACGGAAGAATTATTTGAAATTAATATATTACACCGTCATCATTCACGAATCATAGAACAACTCCCTGATTGTGCAGGATTTTGCCTACTTTTACAATTCTTTTTCAACATGGAGAAAGAATCCAAAAATAGTCACCAGAGCTCACCACGTCAAGGTACCTGAACTATGACCTCCTTCGCCCACCCACCCACTCAAATAAAATTGAGTAACGCATTTACTTTATCAGATTAGATGTTATCTGAAAAATAAGCAAGAGGTCATTTTGTAGACCATTCGGTTTATCTGTGTGCAAGTATTCGTCTTTAAAAATTATTTTCATTGAACACTAAGGTCATTATCGATATATTTATTTTTGAAGTCAGACAGATAAATGTAAAACTTACTCTATCACAGCATGAACTGAGACTTGGTTTCGAAGGTCGGCATTTTGGTTCTGCTTTCTAGTCTTTTCAGCAATTCTAATTGTCTCTCCTCGTCTTTTGCGGATGTCAGTGAAGCTTGGGTTACCTCTTTCACTAATCTTTCCACTGCTTGTGTGTGGTAGGGAAAATTGAGTTCCAAAGTTGAGCATTGCTTAAGTAATTCTCGAATTTCTTCAGCCATATGCGATAGAGCAGGGAGTCGGTGTTCTCGTCTCATTTGATCAGCAGCGTGTAGTCTTCTGCATCAAAATTAAAAACTGGTGGTAATTCAAAAGTTCTTGAATTTTCGGTCGCACGCGTATTTCTTCGCGCCTCTAATATTTTTTCCACGCATCTCTTCGCACTTCCTCTCGATGGTCAGAAATCATTGAGAGGAGTAAATTTTCTGGGTGCCCGAAAAATCCGTTTCTCTGAATAACAGGATCATTTACAATTTTAAGACCTTCCGGTAGATATCTCGACCAATTTATTAGTTTCCATAAATTTACAGCACCGTCGTGTATACAATGGTTTCGCTTCACTGACAACGAGACAGGCGCGTATACGTTTTGAATGAATGACACCAGATTTTGTAAATTAGCACTTGGATTTTCAGTGGACACGTATAGCCACTGTAGTCGGTTGGCCGTAGTGAGCCAGCGAGAATGAGCCACTTTCCCTGGAGTTTTCCTGGCCAAATTTTCCGATTAAAATCCTTTCGACACTGCATTGGAAATTTCCAAAAGGTTACTGCTGGTCATTGCTCAGTAATGTCAAGTCTACTTCGTAGGATAAATTTTGTTGGAATTGGCTCGAATCGTATGATATCAAAAGTCTGGTAGTCTTGAAGGGCGGAGCCAATAGGTTCTGCAAATAAATTTGGACCCTTAGTTTTCCCGTCTAATTTTTCTACCAAATGCCGCAGCGTTAAGTCTATCAAGTTTAATTGGCAAATAGACCACTGTAAAGGACGTCGGTGCTTCGGTGCTTCGTCGGACGGTATGCTTCTAGTAAACGGATGATGCCTCCTTTCCGACCTGTATTCTCTTTGGTGCCGTCGCATCCAATCACTTTAAAATTTGAAAGTTCAATATTTTATTTCGCACAAAAATCAAGTTTTGCAGATTTGATGTTTCTTGCGGATCCTCCTGTGGGGGAGACACACCCCAAATAGTGGGAGCCTGGCTATTCGATTAACACGTCATGTTCCTCCCAAACCTTAGATTGATTAGTCCTCTTGACTATATTCTCCAGTTTAATTGTTTCATCCTTTCTTCCGTCAAAATACAACCCTTCAATTGCACTTTTTGATTATTCTCTCTTTGCTTATACTGAAACTAACGTATTCTTTTTCTGTCTTCCTAAGTAATTCCGGTGCACTACCTTTGATGTGTCTTCCGGAGTTATGAGCTTTGCGTCGGCTAAAGTTGCGCTGACGTTCATTGCTGCTGCTCTGAGGGACATGCCGGTTCTTGCACATACCTCCGCCACAGTTGACAATTGAAGACACATTAGCCCCGAAGAAGGTCTAGGTTGATTTTCATCCCTAATCGTATGAGGAACGTTGAGGTTCAAGTCGGCTGATTCCTCGTCGGTTGAATTTTATCGGGATGTTGAGGAAGAAAATTCTTGATGCTCACTTTTTTCCTCTTCAAGAATGAATGATTTTGACTCGACGCTCTCCGACGATCCTCTTCTAAGTTTTTTCTTCAATCGCCGAGTTTCTGAAGCATCCAAATCACCGGATATCATCTTTCGTTTTGTCCTTTGATCCATAAAATATGCCACTTCATTTAGGGGAACTTTATTCTCCTCCCTTATATTTACACTCGTTGATTCTTTTGCACTTCCACGCACAAATATCACATAGTTTTTCAGACACATTTAAAAATTTATTAATTTTTTTTGTCAATTTGACACCTTTCAATTTGACTTGCTTGCATTTATTCTTAAGCCGTAGTACGTCTTATGGTACCGTAAAATCATTTTAATCACACCACGTTCCGGAATGATTGGAATAGAGACGCATTTCCTAAGTTCGGACACTTTTTTCGCCACTAGACTAGCTACTTGATTAACTGCAGGCTCCCTGCCTGCGTTTTCGGATATCAATATGTCGCAGACATAAAAAAATATTTATCACTTCTTTAAAAGTTGGTAGCGTCAATTCGTTTAATGTCGACGAGACACCAAAAAGGGATAATTTTCCTCACTACGCATCCTTTTTTTTGGCATTTTCCAAGTCCAAATTATCGCACAGTTAAAATATTCAAATCACTAAGGGATTTGACTTAAAGAGCGGCGCACTTATTTCCAAATTCTCACCAAAAATGACTACCACAGCACTGACCAAAAGGGAGAAAAGCACTTCACTGAATACCTAGTACAGAATTGCACAGTATATGCTCACTGAAATAGCAAGGTGCAATTTTCCACTTAATGAAATGGTGCAAATCGCTGACAATATATACATATTTTGGAGGCGGTAGGGGAAGGAAGGGAGAAAGGAGAGGCGATGACAGGGAGGAGAAGGGGTGGAAAGCGAGGTTATTGGGAGTTTTACCAGGGTTAACAAACTCAGGCAACAAAATATGTATACATTGTCAGCGCCGAATACCCGCCAAAAGCCACCTGAGGCAATTTAGAAAGATTATATTGATTTGTAATAAGTCTTCCGTTATTCCATGGACATTATGCTTAATTATCTAATATTAGTTAGACTAACGACGGAAGACGCATGCATGATGACTTTTGCTTCATTCAAGGCGAGCGGGCAGGAGACGCGAGCCGGCAGGAGGCGCGAAGGCCTGCTGACCGTTGCGCTGCGACGCGTCGCGACGCTGCGTGGGCGTCGCATAATTACGCGCGGCCGCGCACTCAAAATAGACATTTTGTGGCTTAACGGCTGCAGACACGTCCAAATGGACGAAATTTTGCCCTTTCGAATCGCAACTCGGCAAAATGTATGGGGAACCGCTATAAAAACGTGACTTTTTCCATTTTCAGCCCCCCTCCCCATAAATGGCCACGGCGCGAGGGTCAAGGGTTGACCTAGAGGTCCCAAATTTTTCTGGCCTTATTTTGAGTCACTTTGACAACTTTTTCCAGAAGGCCAAGTTTCTCCGCGAAAAATTGATTTTTCCGATCCGCCCTAATGTCTAATCGTCGTTTGAGCCGCGATAGCGAATTTCTTTTTCACTCAATTGAGATTTGTTTTTATTAACTTTTAATATTCCATTACTAAATTAAAATTGTTTTAGGATTTGAGATAAGTATGAACATGTCGTCACATAGCATGTAAAAGATGCCGCCCTGCACTTTATTATCCAATTAAACTGCCGTATTGCATGCCTGCAGTATAAGTTACCCTTGTCGGACAAACCTCATTAAGTTAAAAGATAACAAACTTCTCGTTGATTAAACGTTATCAGATTTTATCGAACAATCCTTCTAGAAATCCTGTGATAAATTTTTATGCTCCAACTGAGGAAAGTAAGGATGAAGACAAAGATACGTTTTATGTAAAGCTTGAAGAAGTAGTGACCGATATCCCACGATATGACACACTTTTATTGCTAGGTGACGCTAATGCCAAAGAAGGTAAAGAAGATATTTGAATCAAGGTAGCAGGAAGAGAGAGCCTGCACGAAGAATCTAACGACAATGGCACTAGGCTGCTCAGCTTTTCTTGCTCATCAAATCTGTTCGTTGTAAATACAAAGTTTCCAAGGAAAAACATAAAAAAACAGACGTGGACATCTCCTGACGGTCGCACCACAAACCAGACCACATCCTGATAGACAATAGACATGTAAGCTCCGTGACTCAAGTAAGAAGCCTTAGAGGAGCAGAATGCGGTACAGATCATTACTTAGTGTTGATGAAAATAAGACAAAGATTAAGAATAGAGAAAAGAAACAAAAATAAAGTCGAGGACAGAATAACTTTTGAGAAAAGAAAGATTAATGAATATAAAATTGAACTTAGAAATAGATTATCAGTTTTAGCAGAAGAGAGTGAGGAAGAGGACTTGACAGTAAGACAGGAAGAAGTGGAAGAGATGTGGAAAAGTTTTAAAACTAATATTAAAGAATCAGCAAAAGAAGTGTTTAACATGAAAAAAACTCCCAGAAATCCTTGGTTCAATGAAAATTGTAGGAAGTTAGTGGAAGAGAGAAAAGAGGCAAAAATTAAAGCACTTGCTGAAAAAACACAAGCTACCAAGGAAAGATATAAACAGGTCAACAGGGAAGTGAACAAGGCACTCAGGGCAGAAAAAAGAAAGTACATAAACAATACACTTTCAAGGGCAGAGGAAGACAAAATAACACAAGGGATTTTTGTAGAAAAGTGAGTTTTTTTCAGAAAGGTTTTTAACCTAATGTAATGGGAGTGAAAGAAAAAAGTGGGGTGATAACGAGTGAACCAGCAGGAGTCTTGAGAGTCTGGAAAGAATACTTCTCTGACCTTTTAAACGGGGATGCAATTGAGGGAAATGAAAATGAAGTGATACAACAAGTTGTAGAGCAGATGAAAACGTTTTATGTATGGAACCAACAATAGAAGAAATAAAATCTGCATTGAAGACCTTCAAAAATGGCAAAGCACCAGGTGAGGACGGAATACCGATAGAGTTAATAGCAAATGCAGGCGAGGAAGTAATCTCGTTCCTATACAGATTAATAATAAAAGTGTAGAAAACTGAAAAAATGCCCAGAGAATGGTGTGAAGCAGTTATTGTACCGTTGCATAAGAAAGGAGATAAATTAGATTGTAAAAACTACAGAGGCATATCATTAATCAATACAACATATAAAATACTTTCTAAACTGGTGCTAAACAGACTTAGGAAACAAGCAGAGGAGATGATAGGAGACCACCAGGCGGGATCCAGGAAAGAGAGATCAACAACAGACCAAATGTTTATTTTGAAAGAGCTGGCCTCAAAATATTGGGAATATAATAATGATCTATTCCTTATGTTTATAGACTTCAGCAAAGCCTATGACTCGATAAATAGGGAAAACTTTGGAAAATAATGAAGAAATGTGGATTTCCTGAAAAAGTTATTGGATTGACAAAAATGTGTGTGAGTGAGTCTAAAGGAAAAGTCAAGGTTGGAAAAGAGTACACTGATACGTTTGAAATAAGCACAGGAGTGTGACAGGGAGATGGCTTGTCACCCCTCCTCTTTAACATAGCATTGGAAGAGGCGCTAAAGAGAACCAGAAATGGTCTAGGAGGAGCCAGGATTCCAGAAAAAATTAATCTGTTGGCCTTTGCAGACGATGTAGTGATTGTGGCCGAAAATAAAGAAGAGCTTAAAGAACTAACTACAATACTTTTAATGGAAGACAAGAAAGTGGGCCTACAAGTCAATGAAGGCAAAACCAACTACATGAAAATAAGCAGAAATGAAGAGGAAGAGGATTATTTAGAAATACTCAATTATAAGTTCAAAAAAACAAATCAGTTCAAGTATTTAGGGGTAACAATAACAAGTAACAACAAAGAGGAGACCGAAATTCTCACCCGACTTGCGGCAGCTGAGAGAACCTCCTGGAGCCTAGTAAAACTTTTGAAGAGCAAACTCCTATCACGAAACACAAAAATTCGTATCTATAAAACAATTGTCCAACCAGTACTACTGTATGGTTCCGAAATATGGTCGCTTACAAAAAGATCACAAAAAAATTGATAACGTTTGAAAACAAAGAGTTGAGAAGAATATTCGGCCCCATTAAAGAGGGAGAGACATGGAGAATAAGGAAAAATAAAGAGTTGAAGGAACTATACAAAGGACCAGATATTGTGGGTATAGTCAGAAGCAGACGACTAAGATGGCTAGGCCATGTCCACAGAAGTGACAGCACAATGTTAAAAATGACATGGAAAGGAAAACCGGAAGGCACCAGACCACCAGGGAGACCAAGAATGCGCTGGAGCTACGAAGTGAAGAAGGACCTCGAAAAAATGGGAGCTCAACTCGACACAACAGAGGACAGAAGGGCATGGAGGCGAGTGTTTGGCGAGGCCGAAGACCATTTAGGTTTTCAATGGCCACAGGAGTAAGTAAGTAAGTAATCCTTCTAGAAAAAATAGTCTCAGTATGATAACCTGACTGTGAGCGAGGATTAAATATCTAAGGAGCAAATTTTCTGCAGAAAGCCTAATTAGTGAGAAAGAGAAGGCATATGCTAATATTAAGTTTTAATAAATTTTGTAGTTAGAAGTTACTATGAATTGTGACTATGCTTGCACTGAATAAAAATAATCAAAAGATTCCGACATTTAATACGCTTTATAGAGGCACATATATATTCAAAGGATTCAAAATAGTCAATGCAATGTTAGAGCGAATTTTTCCGTGGTGATGGTGGTTTGATCTCTGCATTTTTTCGGGTTATCTTCCGCGACAGTTGGCTTGTGGGCAACCGTTTCGCTGGCTATCCTGTCAGCGTCTCCAGGTCGAAGGTCTTGAAGCGTCTAGCCAGCGAAACTATTGTCCACAAGCCAACTGACGCGGAAGATAACCCGGAAAAATGCAAAGATCTAGTCAATGCAAATTTATAAAATGTAAGAACGCCCATGGAACTCGAAGACGTTCTCTCGAAGAGAAGATGACGTATTCAATGTCGACGTTTTGGGGAAGGTGATTTTCGAAATTGCCACATTCATTGTTCACTTCTATCATTGATGTTTTAGGAAAAAAACGGAAGTAATTGTGTTTGTAGAACCATGTCCTACAAGTATCGATACGCATCGAGACATCGCTACACTCGCCAACTCCATGAAAATCAATCTCTATGCGCAAAGCCGCCTTTGGGATAAGTTAGCTCTGCAATCCATTTCTTCATTTTTTGTCTAAGATGTGCTCATATTTTTGAGTTTAATAAATTTATTTTTCTCATTTATGGTACTTTTTTCTGGTGTATTTCCCTTCTTATACTGTCTTTAACATATGTATGCTTTAAGAGATTATACAATTGTACTTAGTGCTGTAGTAGTGTTTTCCATGGGCTTCCTAGTTTAAGATTTCCGCGCAGAATATATTAGTTACCCGTCCTCTGAATTCGTTAATTTTGATCCTCATTACTCAATTCCAGCAACATGTGACGATTACATCCAGCACACTATTTTTCTCCATCGCTGACATCCACCATGTAATACATCGCAAAACAAAAATTATGTTCTACTTGCTTCGTGCCACCGTTGGTGATACTATTTTCCAAATGAGCAACCTTATCTATCATTCCTTTCCTCTGGCTACCAGGTTTCGCATTTGAATTACATCCTATTTCTTAATTCACGTTTTTTTCGGCCATTGACTAAGGTAACATGCGAGCTCCTCCAAAGCAGTCTATTTCCCGCACGCGCATTGAAGTCGCTCTTTCATAATCAGTCGGCTAGACTAAATGAATTTGTGCTTTGCATATCCCACAATGCTTTATTTACGACCATGGTTTCGACAACCATAGTCATTATCGAAGTACAAATTCGTTTATTCTCGTGTACCAATTCCATAAAGTTACGGCAGAAACCTTCACTTATTTCAGTCGACTAACGCTATTTATTACCTTATATATTTACTCATTCCTTCATATTTCAAACTTTGTAAATTACGGGTGTATGCACATTCCTTCACCAGGTTCATTTCAATATCAACCATAGTTTTTTATAACCTTGAAATAATGGGTCACCTCCAAAACTATTGAATTATTGTTACTGGGATCGTAAGTACTTTCTTAAAGCCGAAATTTTAAAATACTCTTTCCTAATCTGCAAATGGAATGGATGTCTTCTAATACTATCCTCTCAGTGATTAAGGGCTAAAAAGACTCTCGTTTGATGTCATGTTTCCTAAAAGCAAATTGTTCTTCTTGCAGAGATTTCTCTGTTTTTCGTTCGATTTCTAAAATAGATGATTCGGATCAAGATATTTATCACTCGCCCTAAAGCCAATGATAATATTTTTCACTCTCATTTGTTCTTTTTGTGGAGATTAGCGTCATTAGGTCTTTATGAAAGTCCATTCACCTTTTCCCGAGATATTATTTCCAGAAAATAATTTAAGTAGTTTTGCTAACGCATTTTCATCGGGCGATGTAATTAATCCCATATTAGTATAACTAATTCCTGATATTTGTTCTTAGACAAGGTGTTAATTACAGAACAGTTGCAAGTTCTTAGTCATCATCTTTTATCGCCTCCTTTAACTACGCATTATCTTTTAATGGTACATGATACTCGAATGGAATGAGGACAGAGTCTGCATTTTGTTTTTGAGTTGATGTTTACATCACTTTATAGACTAAACTGACGTGTCTCATTCTCCTGTAAGCTTTAGGGCCAAATGGTTAACGGGAACGAAAATATGTGACAAGAGTATTCTCGAATTTTTACCAATTTACCAACCAATAGGTATGGGTGATGCACGCGTACAATATGTATGCTATTTACTGAAGATGCTAAACAGAAATTCCTTTCCATGAATATATGGAAATTTCACCATTACCCCATAGAGAGGCAAATGATCACCCCCCGCCCCCCCGGCAGCGACGAAGTGACCGGGGCAGTTTCGAAAAAACATGGATGGTAAAATGAAAACTGCACAAATCTGCAAGAATTTTCTTCTGAAAACTGTTATATAGACTTTACCCTACCACACAGTATAGATAACTCCGTGTCGGCAGTTGTCGATGAAAATGATACCTGCAATTTAAACTTAAATTTTACGTAAAAACAGCACTTTCTAAATAAAAAAAACTAAATACGTTAAAATAAACGTTAAACAAAACGAAACTAAACTCATTTTATACGTAAAGGTAGTTTCATTTTGAGTAAAATTTAAAAAATCCAAGATATTGTATAGAAAATTTTCCATGAAGATATGAACATTCATGTTTTTGACGTGAAAGTTACAATAGCCAAAATCACACTGGCATGCTATACTTTGACAGGTCGTACACATCCTGACGTATTATATGCTCCGTTTAGTATACTATCTTGAAGAGCACATAATCAATAATATTTATCATCTATTTTCAGCCACCTTGCGCGAACTTCATTTTTCGACTTATGGCCATCGTTTTTGGATTTGGTCCCACTGTATGACGGTACCCTAATTTTTCGTATTTTTGCAAACGAAAGTTCATGCCGGAAGAGAAAACAGACGATAATCAGAAGTGATATTAAAAATCTAAACTTAACTATAAAACGTAAATGAAAATGCACGAAGGACCAAGTACAGTGTGCTCAAAAAGGCACGCCACCATGTTAGCATTCATTTTGACGCCACTTGGCCGTGAAAACTGCACCGTATCACTTAAAATATCAAACTCCTACATGCTGTACTAGGGCATACGCTATATAAGTAACTATTTTTTATTTACTAATAGGCTTTTCCTACTCCAATCTCGGAAATATTTAAGTTCAATAAACGAAAAAAATCAGCATGGAAAGTTATAATTTTGTTGTTCGTATCAATCGACGGACACGTTATTCTATAAAGTAACCAGAATATGAAATAAATGACATGAATAAACAGCCATTTCACGGGGGAACCACCTTATGTTCTAGTAGTTAATTAGTGAACACTTTTAGTGGGTCTGTATTTTGGCATAATTAGCACACATCCCCGTCAAAACTCTTCCAACATAACTTTCTTGACAGTAATCTAATATTGGCATATTATTAGAATTGGCCATTACGTAACCATAGTTCTCGTTTTGTTACGCCATTATCTAAACGTCCAGCAAAATTACTTGCCTTTCACACAAGTATGAAAGTCTAGGCAGTTCCGATGTTAAGAATAGAAACAATCAAAAGATGCGAAACTGCCAAATTACGTCCAAAATATGGCAAACCTTATTTAAGACGTAGTGTGCCTGTAAAGTTTTGCTATTTTCTCTGACATACGAAACGTTCCATGCATTTTAAATTACACCCAACAGAGTAAAAAGGAAGCTATCCTTTAACTTAAAGCGTTAATGCATAGGAAATAAATAGCTGGTTCACATCCTTATAATGAAATAGTTTAGCCATCGCACAAAATTTTACGGAGAATAATCTCCGAATGCATGCGCTACACATTTTCTCGAATTGGTCAACCGAATAGGGCACGTAACTATTCATCCAAGCACGCCCGGTGAAGTGAGCGCGGGAGCAGGAGAAAACGCCGGCGCGCCAAAGTGAAGCGAGTCGAGAGGAAGAAATGGAAATCCATCTCTCTTTTTCCTCATTTGGAGGACTCCGATCGGAGGTATGGCGCGCGGGGAGATGTCAAAATGAGGGCCGGCCGGCCATCCTTGCGCCGATCGCGCCGATCCCGGAATCGCTTGCGCGCCCTGGAATTAGCGTGCGGGAGCATTCGACTCGCCGTAGAGGCGCCGGGGAGGAGGGAGGCAGACGGGACGGCGGTAAAAGGTTCTCCGTAGGGCGGAATTGGGCACGCGAAGAACCATTTTGGTCACATCGGCGAGTGGAAATGAGGAGCGAAATAAAAAGAGCTGAGAAGGCGAGGGAGCTGGTAAACGGAACGGTAAAGGGTTCGTTGCGGGAGGAATTGTGCGCGCCAAAAACAAAACCGCACTCTCTTTCTTAAATATGAGGACTCCGATCGGAAGAGTGCGCGGGGAGACGGAAATGAGTGCTGGCCGGCCCTTCTTGCGTCGATCGCACCCGCCCATGGAATCGCTTGCGCGCAACGGAATTAGCGTGCGGGAGCATTCGACTCACCATAGAGCCCCCGGGGGTCCAGAGAGGAGGGCGGTAAACGGAACGGCGACATAAGGTACCTACCTCTCAGGCGGAATTGGGAACGCCAAAAACCCTTTTTGTTACAGCGGTGCAGGTTAATTGGTACAAAATAAAAAGTGTGGAGAAAGAGAGAAGTAAAAGGAATTGTTCGGTAAAGGGTTCTTCGCGAGAGAAATTGGGCTCACCAAAAAATAAATTCCACTTTCCTAATTGACTCCGATCGGGGTAGTAGCGCACACGTGGAAAGACCCGTTCGGCCCTTCTTGCGTCGCCCCTGGAATAACTTGCGCGCCGTGGAATTAGCGGGCGGGAGTATTCGACTTGCTGCAGAGCCCCCAGGGGTCCGGGTAAGAGGGCGGTACACGGAACAACGGTGAAATGTTCTTCGTGGGCGGTACTGAGGACGCTAAAATCCCTAACGTTCACATCGGTGAAGGTAAACAGGGGCGCGATCACGGTTCTCCATTACGCGTGTGCTCGCGTTATCGTCATTTTTTACTTGCGCTCATGAGAGTGAAAACGTAGTCGTTATCCTTCAAACCTTGTCAGGTGCTACAAATCACAAATTTTAATTGATGGAGCGCTTTCTTAGGAGAGTAAATGTGAGCATTCCCCTTCTAGAGCGACTTGCGTTTTTGATTACGATAACGGCAACACGAAAGAAGGAAAGAGCGAAATAAAATGGGCTGAGGAGAGGGCGTTGGTAAACGGAACGGTGAAGGGGTCGTCACGGGCGGAATTGGGAACGCCAAAAAAAACCCTTACGGTCACATCGGAGTAAATAGAAGCGAAATAAAAAGGGCGGAGGAGGCGATCCTCTTGCACGCACCGTTGAAATGAAATCGGTGCCACGGACGGGGACGGGGAGTGTCTTCCCGATGTGTGACGGGGAGTGTGGCAGGGGGTGAGGAGGGGGCGGAGGCGAGGAGGAGAACACACCCCGCTTGCTGCGTGGAAGGATTGCAGTTGATGAGAGGGGCGAGGGCAGGGTAGGAGGGAAAGAAGAGGAGGCAGCAGAAGAAGAAGACGAAGAAGAAGAAGAAGACAGGGTGGGGGGGGCCGAGCCGCTGCCATTTTCAATCCCTTTAGCAGCAGCGGCCGCCACACCGCGGCGCTGCCTCCGCCGTCTCAGAACCATCCACCCCCTCCCCTCCCTACACGTCCCCCTCAGCCACCCCCCCGCCCACCCCCAAGCTCGCTCGCCCAACTTACTTTATCTCTCCGTGTGTTTTTCCTCACGCCGAATTCTCCCCAGCACTCGTTGTGCCTCGAGGCTCCCAAGGAAAAGCGTTAATGAGGGGAGGGGGCGAGAGCAGTAAGGGAGGGGAGAGAGAGGCGGGGGACGAGGGGGTGGAGGGGGGCAGAGTTAAGGGGGCGGGGGCAGGTCGAAGGGAGAGAGGCAGTCTTAAAAAACCGCGGAAGTGGGAGGGGGAAGGGGGGTGAGGGCATTACAAGGGGAAGGGTATCGATCTGGGAGGGGGGAGGGGGAGCAGGGACCCGCGAGGGGGTGAGGAGCAGGGGGGAGGGTTTTGGAAAAGGTAATGGCAGAGGGGTGAGAGAGCGGAGGGGCAAATGAAGAAAAAATGATTGGGTGCACGGGAGGAGAACTGAGATGGGGGGGAAGGGAACGGGGTGGAGGAGTGAGGGAAAGAAGGCACAGTGGGAAAGCAGCACGTGTGTACGGACTGAGGGTGGGGGGGGAAGGCTGAGGAGGGAAAGGGGGGTTGGGTAAGGGTCGGAAGGAAAGGATTGTAATGGCATAAGAAAAGTTTCGTGGGGGGAGGCTAAGAAAGAGGACCCCTCGGAAGGGATATGGGAGGCTTCCAAGGGTGTGAGCGATGGAGGAGGGGGAGGAGGCGGATGCTCCGAGTGCTCGGCCCAGGGTTCAAGACCCGGGAAATGCCTCCACACAAGCGCCGATCTTCTTCTCCCCCACCCCCAGGAATCGCACATAAATTAAGCCGGGATGCATTGAGAACGCGATCAAGGGAGTGAATTTAAAGTGGCCCCCTCAACGACTCCCGAGTACAATCGGAGCAAGGGAGATAGCGCCGCGGGAGAAAAACTATATCTCCGGCAACAGGAGAACCGGTTGGCTTGTTTGGTTATTTGGAGAGGCGATCGACTACCGTGGTCATTTGCGCCACTAAGGGAAAGAGGTGGATAGATTGGGGAGATAAGGGCTATTTTGCGAGTGGAATAAGGGCGGAGAGAAACCCGGCGTCCGTATTACCCTACTCTAAACGAAAGACTCCAAAGGATGACAAGTTTTACGTCCCATCTTATGGACTAATTACTGCACTTTGTCTTTTCTGAAAATGGGGCTTTGCCGCTTAATCCCCGGCAGCGATTTACTCTGTTCTTTTTAATGAAGTTTAACGGAATAACTTAGTTAACTGTCAGAATGACAAGAGAATTCAACCAAGTCATGCCTGAAACCACGGATTCACTGTACTGGGAGTGCTCCCTGCATAGAACCTAACCAGGGATCGGTATCAAACTGAAAAATCGCTGTCGCAGGCGGAACTCAAACTCTAGTCCTAGGGATGGGAAGCCAGAACTGAATCCACAAAATCAACCCTCTTCCCCACACGGTCTCTCGAATCTTAATTCTAAGCATAAGCAGAATGTTGGCAGGACCACGGGTGTAAGCGCAACCTTATAACTTAGCTATACGTGTAGTTCCAAGCGGTTAGTTTCATGTAACAAGGGTGTCGTACCACGTGGTACAAACGGAAACGCATCTCGCGGAGAACGCTGTCGTTCCCTCGCGTCACGCCGTCAAGTCACGCTTGACTAGCTCTTCGTGTTCCACCTTCCACGTCTTCGCGTGCCCTCATGGCGAAGCAGCCCGGCTCTGCTGCGATCTGCCGCCGCCCGCACTCGGCCCATTCAAACGTCGAATGCGAGAGAGGTGACTGTGAGATTAGACCGTGGAAACGGATCTTCCGGAAAAGGAAAAAAGCCCTCCTTTTTCCCGGAGTCACATCTACCCAACTGCAGGTCTATTTCACTTCGCCATCAAATGAAACCCATGATGAGTGAGTGCAGGAGGCGGCCGTTTTGTGAGCGCTGACGCCGTTACGGCTCTCGCTAAATCTTGCTGGCAGACGGATGCGCAGAACCCTGGAGGGTGGTCTCGGAGGGAGTTAATTCTAGTGGAAGGGGTAGTGAGAAGGGAGAGAGGGGAGGGTGAAGAGTGAGGTCTTTTTAAAGAGTCGATCTTTATTCCAATATATGTCTGATTAGACATTAGGCGAGCTCACAAACAGGCGTTTCGAGGGTAGCGTGCGCATAGTTCACGTGCGAAAGGTTCACATTCAAGCGTCAGCGACGTCGTGTAGCTCTATGTGTGCAACGACCAGGCCATAGATTCTATCCATGGCCTTGCGCAAGGACTACACATGCTGGCATCTATCAGTGAATGTACTTACAAGTAAAAAATGTCGAGTGCCTGTGTGCACAAGGCTTGCATTGGTACCCAAATAGGTTTTCGTCGACTTTTCCATTAATATCCGCAATTCTCTCGCTGTCACTTTATCTGGATTTTATCCGTTCTTCGTTATTTTCGTCAAAATACGCTCAGCAGCCCTGTTGCAGAATCTGGGGGTTTCACGCGGAAAAAGTTAAAATTTCACCAACTTTGCCCGCGTTTAGCCAAGCGAGCGAAGCGAACACCTGACTGGCTGCGGGCGGAACACTTCGCCCCGCTCCACAGTGGTCTGAAATCGGAAAAAGCCGGACAAAAGTCCAAAATTGCGTTTTTTGAGGTAGAGACTTGAAACTTGGCGTATATGCTAAAAAATAATTGATGATTATGGAACAATAAGTCATTTTTCCTAGATCTCATCCATTACTGAGATACAGAGGACCAAACATGAACAAATTTCCAAAAACACGCCCGATCTCGTTTTTCTTCGAAAAACTTAGGAGTTAATCTGCTGGTAGAGTTTTGGAAGGATTTTAACGAAGTAAAAAACATTATATTCCGGTAATATGGTACTTTATCTACATTTTTCATTATTTTTGAACATTTTGGTTAATATTGGTGTGGTATAATGTAGCAAAATGGCGGACCTTTTTTTCTGGCAAAATTTGACAAAGAGTAGACAGTATCTTTCGTCTGAGAAATAACTGCTCTCCAATTTTTCATCAAAGTATTTACTAGAGATATGTTAAGAGTATAAAGCAAAAATCTTGGAAAAAAGTTTGCGGCTGCAAAAATGAGCGCAAGTTTTTGATCGCGCTTCACGTCCCGGCTCCGCAACGCGGGGGCCTAGACACCGTTGGATATATCACGTCGTTTGGAACTAAATTATTTAAAATCGTCATTTTAAGCACACTGCAGTCTCTATTGACCCGAAATACTTAATTGAAGATATTACTAGCATATTGGATCGATCTACTTGGTTACTGAACGCGTAACTCTGGTAAGCATGCTTTCGTTTCGAAACTTAACGGAATCATGTCGCTTGTTAGGAACACCCTTTGGGTAGGATTTAAGTTTTCTCTCGAAGCTTGCCTTGCACAGCTACCAAGAAAGGCAACAGCCGGGATTCTTTTACTTATTCTTTCCCTTTTCAACCTCGCCGAGGTTTTTTCGATACTCCAGAGAGTTACTCCGAGGTTTTTTCGATACTCCAGAGCTGGCCGCTGATTTAACAGGTAATTGTATTAATTTAACATCACTTCAGAGTAATAGCCATGCGTAGGAGAAGTTACGTACGTGTATACGCACGAACTGTAATAAAAATATCAATATTTTTATGTTTTTCGAATGTGCAATCGAGGTTAATGCGAAGTTATTCATGTTTTCATTACAGGAGTTAATATTGACCTTATAACAAAATTTTCAATCATTCTAAGGGCAATATCCAGTGGAATAAATCTTAATCATACAGCATTCTCGCAATACTGCCAGAGAACAGCGGAACTGTACGTGGAGCTGTACCCATGGTATTATATGCCAACCACGGTCCATAAAGTCCTGATGCATGGAGGGGAAATTGTGAAGGAGGCAATTCTCCCACTGGGGCAACTTTCCGAAGAGGCATTAAAAGCTAGAAATAAGGACACCCGAAAATTTCGTCAAAGGTTCACCAGGAAACACTCAAGAGTGGCCACAAACCACGACCTCTTTGAAAGACTGTTGATTACGTCGGATCCATTTATTTCGTCTACCTTAACTTCAAAACCGAAAATATCAAGGAAGATGCCTTAAGGAATTGAGGGAACTTCTGGTTTTAGATGAAAGTGAAGGAGAAGAATCAGATGGTGGTGATGATCAAGATTCTTCGGAGGACTGAAGTATTGAATTTATTGAAATTTCAAATTACAATCATGGACACTAAAAACCTGCGCGGTATTAGGTAACTTCAAAAGTGTACATTTTCTTAGTCCTACGTCCTTCAAATTCATCACGTTCAATTTGTCAGAGTTATAGTTAACATGTTTCGCTTATTTCATTAGAATCATTTAATTTAAGATTTCAAATATTCCGTTAAGGAGTGTAAATCCACCTTTTTCTTCATATTGTTGGCACTCTTTTTATCATTCTCTCTTTTGATTTAGCAATAAATAAGGCACATTCTCTAAATAATATATATATATACTGATGGGATGTTCAATGGTAAAACTTGCAATAGCAAAATTAAATTACCATGTCATAATTTCCATTTCAATATAAAATACGAAAGATATATCTTTTAAAAAAGCTATTCGATCATTAAATTATCCCTTCATTACTAAATTTTCCTCGCGATAATATACTTTGGTTACAAAGGAAAGGGAGCGGAAAACCCCTTCGGAAATACCCGTTAAATACCGTCAAAGGGTGCGCGGTGTCATAAAATGTCCCTTTTCGCACGCTCCTCCTCGGCGAGGTTGAAAAGGGAAAGAATAAGTAAAAGAATCCCGGCTGTTGCCTTTCTTGGTAGCTGTGCAAGGCAAACTTCGAGAGAAAACTTAAATCCTACCCAAAGGGTGTTCCTAACAAGCGACATGATTCCGTTAAGTTTCGAAACCAAAGCATGCTTACCAGAGTTACGCGTTCAGTAACCAAGTAGATCGATCCAATATACTAGTAATATCTTCAATTAAGTATTTCGGGTCAATAGAGACTGCAGTGTGCTTAAAATGACGATTTTAAATAATTTAGTTCCAAACGACGTGATATATCCAACGGTGTCTAGGCCCCCGCGTTGCGGAGCCGGGACGTGAAGCGCGATCAAAAACTTGCGCTCATTTTTGCAGCCGCAAACTTTTTTCCAAGATTTTTGCTTTATACTCTTAACATATCTCTAGTAAATACTTTGATGAAAAATTGGAGAGCAGTTATTTCTCAGACGAAAGATACTGTCTACTCTTTGTCAAATTTTGCCAGAAAAAAAGGTCCGCCATTTTGCTACATTATACCACACCAATATTAACCAAAATGTTCAAAAATAATGAAAAATGTAGATAAAGTACCATATTACCGGAATATAATGTTTTTTACTTCGTTAAAATCCTTCCAAAACTCTACCAGCAGATTAACTCCTAAGTTTTTCGAAGAAAAACGAGATCGGGCGTGTTTTTGGAAATTTGTTCATGTTTGGTCCTCTGTATCTCAGTAATGGATGAGATCTAGGAAAAATGACTTATTGTTCCATAATCATCAATTATTTTTTAGCATATACGCCAAGTTTCAAGTCTCTACCTCAAAAAACGCAATTTTGGACTTTTGTCCGGCTTTTTCCGATTTCAGACCACTGTGCGCTCGCGTGAAACGCCTACATGAGAAACCGCCTACAGGGTTAATACTGCTTTACACACGTTAGTTCTATAATATTACCCTTACAATTCGCTTGCAAGTGGGACTGGTATGTGTAAGCACATATGCAAAAGGTAGTAGGGGTCGATTGGGGTAGTAGTCGGTACTCGATCGACCACAGTTCGCACTTGAATGAAAAATTAGACGCTTCTATTACAAGACACATTTCGACTCTAGCGATAGAATCGCATAACATCCGGCAAAATCCTAAGCACATGACGAATCGGGATTAAAAATGTAAACAACGAATCAGTCGGCCAGAGGAGGAGGTACTGTTACGTATGTCAACTTTTATTTTTACCTTGTATTGTCTTTCTTATCGCTAGAGTTTACTTACAGATAATAGTCGTGACTGCTCTAGCATAGAATAATGAGGAATAAAATAACTCTCATATGTAATACGCTTTATTTGCCATATTCATTGCTAGCAAAATGCCATACACTGTTTTATTTGGACATTCATTTTATGGACAAAAAACCGGTAGTAATATGTAAGCAGAACCATGCCCTACAAGTAGCGATACAAAGCAAGACTCCACCATACCCGCCCTTTTCATAGCAGCCGTCTTACATGAGTAAAGCAGACTTTAAAATGGGAGGCACACTGCATGCATGGCAATCAAAAATAAACAAAGGCACATAGCTAAAACACATTCACCCGCAGTGTCGGTTTTCTAGGAAATAAAACCTTCCAGTTCCAAAATCGTTCACTACTAATGTAAAACGAGCTTTCGCGAAGGCTGCACCGTGGATTCATCGATTCACTTAATTGTGACTTTCGGTCGATGTGACTAGTATTTATATTGCATGGCAAGCTAAGAATTCGTCGTTAATACATCGGTAACGAAAATCGTCACACGCAACGCAACTCACCTAACAACGTTTCCACTCTTAAGGTGGATGGAGGGGTAATCGTGAGTCATTTAGAGCACATCTCACCAACGTGCATCTGTCAATATGTTGGAACTCGCCATAGAGGCAGTAATGGAAATGGTACAAGAATTTTACATTTTTTACTTGATTTAAGCATGTTATGGTTTGAGTTTACAGAGCGGTATTCGAAATTTAGACATTTTTATGAAATATCTTATTTTGAATGTTGAACTTGACATGACACCTTGATATTATAAACCAACATTAACTATCAGAATAAATGTATTACTTCGCGTTTATAAGAAAATTTGTACATGTTTAATCGAATTATTGCGAAATATATGCCAGGTGCCATAAGGCTACGCGATAACACACCAACGAATTGCCAAAACACCAAATCGGTAGCATGGAATTTTTTTTCAAATTAATGTAGGGTAAGTCCGGGAGAGATGGCCCCTCGGGAGAGATGGACTGATTCATAGTTCGGAATGTAGCCGCTCTAGTGCGCCACAGTTCTTATGCTTGTGTCATCCGACTACATAGACACGTATTGTTGTTTATAGCCGCTTTGACCTGCTTATTTGATAGTTACTCAAAGAAAAAGATATCAGGTGAGTAAAATATTTTTTCATAGTTAACGTTTTTTAGTTGTAGTGTGTTTAATTGTCCATATCATTGAGTTTCATGTCTACACTTGATGAAAATAATATGTAACGGTTCACTATACACCACTGCGGCGCTCCTGGCATTGGGGAAAGCAGAAACATGGCCTGGTCCATCTCTCCCATACAATTGGGAGAGATGGACCAGTTCGAGTTGGGATAGATGGACCACACTTTTTACACTATAAGTAAAAGCTGAAAATTTAGATTTGCTTTATCAAAGGGCTGAAATGTTAAAAAAACAAATACAGTCGAACCAATGATTAAGGAAATTGTAGTTAGTAGTAATTCCAATATTAAAACTTGGCCTTTTCATTGCATTTCAATTTTTGTGGGCCGTTCAATCCTTATGGTTAGATTCTTGTGTCTTATATGTTCTAATTTTGCAAATTTATAGTTTGGTAACATTCTTAGTAACCATAGAGTGTTATTAAAATATTCTTTTGTACAGAGAAATTTTTTTTTACGTTTATTTAATGCCTTTTAGTTATGGCCCATCTCTCCCTATATCCTTGGTCCATCTCACCCATAGCATATGGGTGAGACTAATAAGAAAAAATATATTGATTTTTTAAAGGTATTTGGCATTTAAATTTCACTTATCCTTATGAAATACTAATAACGTTATCTATGATATTATAGGGCAACAAACAATTGAACCGAATATACCATAATTAACAAAAATATGAAAACTTAAAAAAAGTGGGGCCATCTCTCCCAGGACTTACCCTATAGATAACACTAATGAGAACATGTTTTCAACTTTTCACGAAAATCTGTACATAAAGAAATTTTGCTCCAACCACCAAGGCTTAACAAAAGCAGAAGTTGAATATTCTGTAAGCAAAAATTTTGTTTTTGGCGAAGAAGCGCAATGTTTTGATATTATTTTCCACTGAGTTACTTCCTATGCATATAATTCTTGCTTTCGGTAAACACTGATAGAATTGCACAGCATAGCATAAAATAAAGCGCGACCTATCGCCGACCCATCTACCGGCTTCGTCAGACAATTCTTCACTTCTGGGATCAAATCTGTGCATCGGGCTTGACCCCCAAATCCTCGCCTGAGGTTTCCAAACCTTTTATATACTTCCCAATACCTTCCTAAGTGGTATTACTGTCTTCAAGCAGATAGCACAGCAAAATACAGCGACATTTCGTAGAAAACAGATGGTGCTTAATTAAATTGAAAATGGAGTCAAATCTGCGCCTTAATTGACAATCGTTATAAATCCAGATTCTTGAAAATCTGCGCTCAATGTAACGAAAAACTTTGTAACGCGTACAAAATAGGTGAAATTAGCTTCAGGAAGGCCGAGCGGCTAAGTACCTAGCGGCACTGTCACCGCAAACCCCTAATAATCCTAAGGGCGCACATGTTAGAAGAATGTGCGGCTCAGCTTCAAAAGATATAGGGTATGTTTAACGGCTAGTAATGACATGTACTGAGAATGTCTTCACGATATGAAACGTGACAAATTTGTGGTGTTTAACTGCAGACTTACAAAGTGAAGAATCAAGTCCTGTAGCTTCGCCAAATTAAATACTGCAGAAAGCAACTGCAAGGCCATGGCAAAATTGACCATGGCAAATTAATATCATACTTATGCATCATATATCACACAAATAATAACATTTTTGGGAAACAAGTAAAAGATTTGACTTTGCTCCACAACTAAAAAACTCACAGACTCGAGAAGGGAGGAGGGTGTACATAAACCTCGCCTGAGGTTCCCAAGCCTTATATATATATATATATATATATATATATATTTGGTGCCTTGCCTTATTGTCTTGTTGGTATTATTGCCTTGGTGGTGTAACTGGGAGCACACCTGACCGGCAATTGGGAGATCCGGGTTCGAATCCCGGCTAAGGTGAAATTTTTTCTGTCTGGATTTGACTCATTTTCATCTTCCCCACCAAACCCTGTGTTCGTCCTTTTATGTGTACCTATCCATTTCCATTTTCCTATGAATGTCTGAATTTATTCGCGCCTTTGAGCGTCATTTTCGTATGATTGATTATATATATATATATATATATATAAGGCTTGGGAACCTCAGGCGAGGTTTATGTACACCCTCCTCCCTTCTCGAGTCTGTGAGTTTTTTAGTTGTGGAGCAAAGTCAAATCTTTTACTTGTTTCCCAAAAATTTCCCAAGTGATATATATATATATATATATCACTCACTCTATCATTCACTCACTCACACACCGCCTTAGGCGAATAAATATATAATAATTTGAACAGAAGGTGAAAGAAAGAGATAGGAAACATGTAACTAAAATTGGACGAAGACACTGGTGATGTGGAAGATGGTAAAGCCGAGAAATCAGAGGGTAAAAATGTGCCGTGGCCGGGACACGAACCCGGAACCTCCCGATGTCGCGCCGAGTGCTCTACCAGTTGAGCTACCAGGACACTTAGGTGTACCGTGATTTCGGCTGGGGCTTATAACAGAGAATGCCCCTTCAAGCTTGAGCCCGTAGCCGTGGCCGTCCCGGCCACGGCACATTTTTACCCTCTGATTTCTCGGCTTTACCATCTTCCACATCACCAGTGTCTTCGTCCAATTTTAGTTACATGTTTCCTATCTCTTTCTTTCACCTTCTGTTCAAATTATTATATATATATATATATATATATATATATATATATATATAAAGTGTGTGTGTATATATATATATATACACACACACACACTCCCAGAGGTATTTGTCGTCATATGAACGTTTTCGGACTAATGTTAAAGAATAGCAGTCAGGACGGAGTATATGCATAGTATTTTAAAAGCCAATATTTGCAAGCAAATATTTAAAAAAATATTTTAAAAACAACGCAACGTCATCAAATATTTTATAAGGAAAGTTCAGAATAACGACCATGGTTGAGAAAAAGGTTCACCGTTGTTCCTTGTAGTGATATTTTGGGGGAATCATTGTTTTCCTTAAGTCTAGTTGAGAACTCAAGAAGATGGTAATCTATGTATGTACAGTACATTGCAACTAAATTCGTATTTTGACCAATCAAAGGACTGCGAGAATGTTTAGCATACATTTCTTTGGAACTAATGGGGTCGAATAGTTAAAGAGGAAGACATTTTCAGAACGCGTTCCTTAAACAACAGTCGATTTTAAATTGCTACACACCAATTCGTCTTCAAAACTAGAAGGTTGGCATCCTTACGTTGACGCATATCAACAAGACGATTTTGATGCTGGATTAATGGCTTAGTGGAAATAGGCGAGTGCATATAGCGAGTAGCGGTACATCGAAAAGAATCCTAATCTTTAAGGTTGAGAAATACTGAGTGATTTCCACCTATGATTTCAAACATAGTTTTCTACATTAGTCCACTAGATGAGAAATAATCCTTTGAAAGTCCTGTTCAGGGCCACTGACACGTAGATGGTGGACCACATACGGACTGAGGGACCATTGCGACTTCTTGATTCAGAGATTTTAGACACGAAATGGCTGTAACATTTAACGCATTGCTTTCCATCTGTTTATGCTATGGTTGAGTCAAAAGTAATGGGAAATATTCATGCATCTAGATCCCACCCTTTCCTCTTCTCTTTAAAATACTCTAAGGGTACTCTGGGTATTTTACGTAAAACTTTAAATGGATTTTCCTCCGCGGAATATCGCCCTTATCACCCTATGAATTTATTCTTCTTTTGTAATATAATGGAGAATATAACTGAGCTCCTTAAACCTTGAACGGCATCCGTCTCTCATTAATGCCTTCTTTAATTGAACTCGACCTCAAGAGGCGTTCATATGCGATCCACTTCACATGATATAGCTTCGTTGCTTCACTTTACCATCAAATTTACCCGATGTGCGTCTCATTGGTTGCATCTGCTTTGATAAAAAATCGTATACTTCATACGAATACGTATTCCTATCGAGAGTTAGGAGAAAAAGTAATCCCGAATGCATTCTGCGTAAAGAGATCATTTAAAACGATGGCCCTGCCAGGTATGTAACATTGTGTTCCTCTTTCCTTTCCTATTGAACAGCGTGTAACGGTTACATTTCACTTCGCAGTAGGCTAAAGACTAAAGCTTTCAATGAGAGGGCTGCCTGGAGTTAAGACATTCTTCAACACTGCATGTGTAGTGAAGGTAGTAATCAGGGGAGAAAATAGGCAGCGATAATAATTGTGCCATTAATATAAGATCATATCGTAGGATTATACGGGTGGGATTATTGATGAAATGAAGAAAGAGGGGTTTGCGTTAACAGGCGCTTAGCCATGGAATCCACGATTTTACTTCGCATTCGACGGTCGGCGAGCAGCACTTGAATTGCCACCACATGCTACCTAAGTACGGAATGTCGTTTAAAACACGTCACAAATGCAGGGATTCGAACCCGGTCGATGAAGAGGGGAAACTGGTACTCAGGCACCTTCCCTTTCCCCTCTCCAAATTGCAACTCCCATTTCAGGCTTGAATCCCTTTTCTGCCACAAGCAGAACGACCTGGAGACGCCAGGAGAACGCTGGTATTGACTTACAGAAATAGGCTGTTCCATACACCATTTATTACTAAGTGAATCGCATGCATGCTAAACATGGGAAAATGGTTTCTCTTGCTTCTTTCTATAAAGTTAAATTCGACCCAGGCCAAACTTACAGTTAATTTTCAGTTATGGCCCGGCCATACTAGTTTTGAAATAGGTAGATGGCAGGGTAGGTGCGAAATCACCCTGAGCCACACATTCTGGGGCTGGCTTGCACGGCCTTTCGTCGATGTATATAATCTTCTTGGCCGGCTTTTTTAGATATCATTTCCATCTTTCACCCAAATACAAGTACTGGGTATCATTTTCCAATTTTCTCACGGCTATGACACATTCCAGTGGTAGATTCTGATGTGGTAATAAGCCCTTACCAGAATTCATCAAACCGTGTGGTAGTCCAGTGGTTAGCGTTAGACAACTGGCAAAAGATCATGGGTTCAAATCCAGAAGAAGCCTCTTTGACCACGTTTTTTCCTTTGGCTCATGCTGCGTGGTTCACTGGGAACCAGAACTCTCTTGGGAACCACTGGCCGCTTAGGGAAGAGCAGCACTTGAATGAAGGACATTTATATGACACCGTTTCAACTTTGGCACATGCGAACTAAAAATAAACAATTTTAGTTTTAAACAAAACAAGGCACTTTTACCCAGCAACATAAGAAAAGAATCTCGCGTTGAGTCACTTTGTACGTGGTGGTCTCTAGTGACAGAATTTGAATCGCCTTCTGGGTATAGGACTTTTTTTTCTTTTAAATCTTCTTCGCTGGCGTCGTTGAGAAACAACGCACTTATTGATTACTACCTCCTCTCTGGTGTCACAGTGTAGGGCTGTCGCTCCCTCATTTTTCTCCATTACCTCTCAGCACCCTCCTAATATTTTACTGCACTGCTCTATCACGCTGGGATAAACTCATCATGAGTAACTCGAAATGAGTGTGAGAATTGTTATAACCAATGCTCTGCACGAAGCAGCCTCGTTAGGAGAGGAATCTGGGATTTTCACTACGGTCACAAGGTAAGTACGCAAGGGCATGCAGAGCGACAGCATGATCCCCGCGTTGCTCCAGAGCAATATAGGAAAATAACTCGGTGAAATCAAGGTGAAGGGGAGATATAACGTAGCAAGATCGCTCCGGGGATGGAAAATTCGGGATGAAATGATTCATGATGAAATCGATAACTCAAAAATTTCCACGAAAGAGTAAAGACTGTAGAAATTATTGTAGTTGCTTTAATTCCGATTCAAAGAAAGACAATCTGTATTCAGCGAAGGAAATATATCTTTTCAACCTTTCTCCTGGAAAACGTCGGGTGAATAGAGGCTAACCTTTATTTCTGCGTAAACTATCATGGCGACGACAATATTGAGCTCGGAAAAGGTCTGATCTGGCGAGACCCCACATTGGTGAAGATACCACTTTAGTTTCCGTCGACCTCCGCATTATGAAATGAAATTAAATGAAATGAAATTTATTTCTCCAGTAGTATTTTTTACAATACAATAACATATTTATGTATATATATATATATATATATATATATATATATATATATATATATATACATTTTATAAATGGAGATGTAATAGGGTGTCAAAAAGTGGGACCTGTATATGACACCGTTTCAACTTTGGCACATGTGAACTAAAAATAAACAATTTTAGTTTTAAACAAAACAAGGCACTTTTACCAAGCAACTTAAGAAAAAAGTGAAAAACTTTTTTTTAAAGATAATCCAAAAACTTCCTCTTTTTGCAACAACGATTTCGTTATCAATTTAAGAAATACATGAGAGCTATTAACATGAGTTATACAGCATGGCAACATGTTTTACAGGTTGGGCCCTAAATACACAAATGATCTTTTGTACAATGAGATGTTTGGCATACCTTATAAAATGATTTTCTCTGGTGTTGTACCCAGTTTTTTTGTTATAAGTTCCAAACAATATTGGCCTATCAACAGATCGGATATAAAACATTCTCAGTGTTCTATACAAAAACAAATGCTTTATTGGGAGTAAGTTTTAATATTGGAATCGCGGAAATCTGTGCTCATAGCGAGTTTAAAAAAATAGAACTCGAATAATCCTCTTTTGTAAAACAACAAAAGGATGCAAAGCATTTTTATAAGCACTTCCCCAGGAAATCAACCCATACGTTAATTTGGACTGCGCAAGGGCGCAATAAATCGCCTTTCGGAAGGCTATCGGACATTTATTGGGAATAAAATACATTTTTGATAAGCAGGACCGTAGTACTTTAGCAACAGCTTCGAGGTGATTTTTCCATTTTAAGCATTTGTCTACGTGTACACCAAGGTATTTATACACCTCCACCTTTTCAATAATCGGGCAGGAACAACATATTTTAAAACAGTCAGAATTGTGATAAATTTACACCTAATATGTTCACAGTTATTGCATAATCGTAGAATATCAATTTGGTCTTTTCACTTAATTCTAGTCCATTATAGTCGACCCAACTACGTAATATACACAAATCCAGATTTAAATCGCTTTCTATCTGCTCAAACGTCAAGGAAGCATAGCTTAATGCTATATCATCCGCAAAACCAGTTAATTTGCATTAGAATGTGTGGCCACATAAGTCATTAATATATATTAGGAAAAGAATTAGCCCTAATACAGAATCTTGAGGTACACCAGAGAAAATCTTCTTGTACTCACTTAGATGGTCATACACTCGTACCTACTGAGAGCGGTCATAAGCTTTGAAACCATTTAGGCTTTCGAAATGTCAATAAATAAACTAATTACCTTCCTATGTGAGTTTATCGCAGAATATACTTGACTGAAGTGTAAAGCAAGCGCATCTTCCGTGCCCTTCGTAGACATGAACCCGAACGATTTTGGCTAAAAAAAAGGTGACATTTGTTCAAGTATTTTAACAACCTAGATTTAACAAGCTTATCTAATATTTTTGACAAAATTGACAGCAGTGAAATACGCCTGTAATTCCGTACTTCAGTTTTATCACCCTTTTTATGAAGCGGAATCACAATAGCTTTTTTGAGAGAATTGGGAAATTCTCCATTTAACAGGTTCAGGTTACATACATGAGCAAAAACTGGTGCAATATCTAAGATTATAGCCTTCAGTAATTAAGTATTTATTCCATCAGGACCTGGCGATTTCCGTTGTGGAAGTGAATTGACTACATCAATAATATCAGTGGGTAAAACTGGCTCTAAGAAAAAGGACCGAGGGAAGATTGTGTAGCACAAGGGGTTTTCAAAAGCTTACTGGTATTTAAACGGGTTGTACTTGAATCAAACACACTAATAAAGTAGGTAATTATTAAATTCAGAAGCTAGATCAAATTAATTTTTTATTGTTTTACCACTTGATTTCAATTCTAAATTATGCGGACGTGCAGTTTTCTCTCCCATCAATTCCCTTAACAAATTCCATTGCTGACTAACGTTACCTCGAAATTTTTCAAATTGATTCAAATAGTATTCGTTTGACGCAGACCTTAACTTGTTCCTTAGATTGTTTCCGTACTTTAAAAATTTCATTTAAAGGCTGTTATTAATAGGATAGCGCCAAGTTTTCCTTAAGAGATCATTTCTTTTATCAATCATTTTTAGCAAGTTTACGCTCATCCAAGGTTTCAGGAACGTAGGTGAACTTTTTGGACTAAGTTCATATTTCGATAATTCAAGACTGGTACACAAAAAATCCATCATCAAATCGAAGGCTGTGGAAGCATTTGCCTCTATTTATACTGGAGACCAGTCAACACTGTTAACCAAGGATTTCAAAGTTCCAATGTTTGTTTTTTTCGCAATATTACTTTTCTCCTCGGTACATTCAGCGGAATAAAAAATATCAGGGGTAGAAATATTAAATTCAACCAAGGAATGATCAGTGATAGCCAAGTGATGCACATTTACAAACATTTTGAATTTATATGAATTGTAAATTCTGGCAAAACCATGATCAATACAAGTTGCGGAATTTTTAAATATTCTAGTCGGTTGATCAATTAAACTGGTTAAGCCATAATAACTCATTAGATTAATGTATTGATCACGCTGGTCATAATATGCTAGTATATCTATATTAATATCCCCCATTATTACTAGATTCTTTTTACAGTCTCTTAAGATAGGTTCTATGTCCTTAAAAAATTATTTGGCTGGGATATTTTGGTCCTGGTAGATACATAACAGTTGTATTTCTATAAAATTGAACGATAAACTTAGCAATATGCAATCAGCGGAACCAGCTGCTATTGGCACCGAACAGGATTTAATCTCTTCTTTAACATACACCATCACACCTTTTGCTCTACAGTTTTTGTTACATTTTGAAAAACATTTATAACGTAAAAATAAACTTATCTGCATGGATGACTCCTTAGACTCTAACGTGTAGGTAAATGAAAGTGATGAGGCGTAAAAAGGAATGGTCGATTGAGACAGACGAATTTTCCTGATGAATACGGCCGGATTGGTAAGATAAATAAATAGTCAACCTGACAATCAAATAGTCGCGGGTTTGATTCTCAAGGGGATCGTTGGTTTTGTGGCTAGAGTACTGGCTTCCCATTCCCAAGGCCCGGTTTCGGATCCCGGAAAAGGCTGAGATTTTTCTGGTGAATCCACAACCTTGTCAGATTTTACCTGGCGAGCACTTTAAGTTTGTTGCATTCAAAACACTCCGTAATTACTGATTGAAGCGGTGTGCAAATGTCGAGGATAAGGAAATGGTGCAGGGGAGTCAAGGTGAAGACGAAAAAACAATGGCTGTATTATCAGTGTATCCTTGTAAAAGAATTGGGTATCTTACGTAAAAAGTGTAGGGCCTACAAACGCACGGTGCAAGAATATTTATATACATAAGTACACAAGGAAAATGCAGGGAGATACAGGAAGATATCAATTAGACCACCTTTTTATTGGGCATAGGTGTAGTAAAAGCACCATCGATTTGCGCAGTTTCTTGAGTATCGCTGCAATTTTCGGCCAAATATTAGTGGTAATTTAGTGCAATGAGCAGTGTATACAAGGAGTAAATAAAAAAGGGGTCTCTCTACATCTGCGCACTACCCCATACTACGCCTCAAGGACTTGTTGCAGAGGGTGTTATGACACCCGCGACATAAAGGATTGGTACCTATGACGGGATAACAATAGCTCAAAAGTAACAACAACATATACGAAGAGGAGAAAAAACTGTGAATTGTGGAAGAAATGCTAAGGAATAATAAAAATAAAGGAAGGAAACTATTACGAAGTTTGATAGAAGTAGGTACCAACCGTTAAGTAATAAGCTTACGTATACATATAATGGGCAAAAGGATTGGCTGTAAGTATAAGGCGACGAAATTCGAGATCCATAGTCACTAGAAGGAACGTGAGCACCGTACGTGGGTGTAAAAAGGTTGTCAGGTAACGAGAGAGGTAAAACTATACCAGGCAGTAAAAACAAGTAATTGGGGCCGGAAGAGGTTTAAAGACAGGTAGAATTAATAATGGGAAGAACTGAGTGATATAGAAAACAGACCTGTACGTCTAAACATAAAAATGCATATAGGTAAGGCATCATTGAGGAAGACAATCTGGGTCCAGGTCAGTGTGGCAGCGATGTTGAAACTACAATTATACTCCAACAAAAAATTAAGAGCAAGCTATAACGCGAAGACAAATGATTAATTTATACTTATTGACGAGCAGTAAAGGCAGCATGAAAAACTTGTACTTGTGCACAAGTGTACAAAACACTCGTATACTTGTGCGTCGACAACGGGTTTGAGCAAGTAAACAAATTTGTAGAGAAGTACAACTGTGTTAATTTCAATTATGAACTCTAATTACTGCTACAAAGTGAATCCTGATGCAGTAAAGTTAAGACATGGCAGTTAAAAGAAAAGTATTTCTAATGATAGTAATGAAATATACAATTAAAATTTTTACTTTTCTCAAAAGGCCCAAAAGAGGGAGGTTAATTAGTAGTAATAGGCCAGGGAGTAAGGCATAAAACCGCATTACAGCTAGAAATATTCCGCATATTAGACGATGAAATGGTACAAGAGTCATGGGAGAAATTCAACATTAAAATCAGTATGGTATAAACCAAGCCACCTCTTGGGTGACAAGTATTGAGTGAATTTCAAAAGAAAGTGGCTTTCTATTAATGTCCTAAGTCAAATACAATTTTTATGTGTTAGGAATAACCTCCAAAAATTGACGTGAACTCAATTAAAAAATATGAATGGCATATTTATAGTATCACATCCTACAACTTAGAGCGACATGCAATACTAGGTGGAGATTTCAATGCTCCCACGATCGATGGGCGAACCTTCCTGCTATAAACCTCGGGGTACGGACATGACACCCGGAGTCTCTGCTAGAAATTTTCACATTCAACACCTCACACCAAATACTTACATCACCTAACAGAGGAAACAAAATTCTCGATTTACTGACAACAAATATGCCTCAACAACAAAGTATCAAATTTGACACCATCGACAAAATAAGCAGCTACAGAGATTTTAAAGCTACATTTTCTTCTACCATAGGCCTAAACTAAAGCTTAAATCAAGCTTAACCTATTCAAAAGGGTAAAATTCAATCCAATTATGAGTCTCCCTCTTTAAAAAAATCCATCCCAATTTAGCTTAGCTCTATTTCATTCAAATTTAATCTAAATTGTCTTAAGTTGTATCGTCCAGAACGACCCTTGTTACGTGATGGTTTAATTATTCACGAAAATCCATCAAATTATTTCATTTATTAGCTCATAAGATTTTAATTTAATTAACAACTTGTCATGAGACACGTCATCATCATAATTTTTAGAGCTAAGACATAAAGTACTATTTGGATTGTTATCTTTCACGGAAAATAGAAGCTTCCAAATTAGACGTTTCATTTGCAATTTTTCAATTATTTATCTCTTCGATTGACATCAGATGAGTTTTCACTATTTTTTTGTGTTTTTCATGGCATGCACATTTTAGCTTAAGCTATTTTATCACATCTAGGTTGTGCGAAATCGTTTGGTTTATAATTTAAGAGGGATACTATAATTTCTGTTTGACGGTGTCGATGTCAAGGAGAGATTTCTATGTTCCTCGCACATGGAGGTTTTCAACTGTTTTTTTAATTCTTAATAATAATACATTCAGTGACTTTTAAATTCATAGACGCCTGCTTTTTGGTTGGCAAAACCCATTTTCACCCAAAATGTTATCGAAATTAGAAACATTTAGAGACAACAATTCTGAGATAGCTTATTCTCGTTAAATGTTTTCTCATGGTTCTCTTTCAAACCCTAGTAACATATTGAGGTGTATTCACAGCCATAAAATCAAGAATATTGTCCCCTTCAGTTGGCAGTAGAGTTTAATGTGGACAGGTATCCCATGGTCTCGCAGAGGTCATCATCCCTAGCCACTGGTTTATAGCAGTAGCTTCTTCAATCTATTGTGAGAGCATTAAAATCTCCAGCTAATATTATTCTCAGTGGTGAAATGTGATGACATCAATTAGCCAGCCATTCTCAATAATGAATTACTGTCCTGGATAGCCAGTTCATAGTATTACTAACCAATTTTCTATACACTTACAGAAAGAAACAGGAAAATCAGGCTGTTTTTCCTTGATTTATGGTTTAAGAAAAGGCGTTTGACTGAGTCAACCGGGAAAAACTAATGCAAATACTTGAGGAAATAGGAATAGATAGGCGAGATAGTACTTATCAAACTTATATGTGGCCCAGGGGACACAAGTGAGGGTGGCTGACGACGGTAGGCAATTGTAGGTCGCGGGATGAGGCAAGGCCCGTTGTCGCCTTTGCCTTTTAATATTTATGCTGAGAAGATGGAGAGAGAGAAATGGGAAGAGCAAGATATGGGAATCAAAGTTGTAGGCCAGCTAATAAAGACGGTTAGATTCGCGGACGATCAGGCGTTGGTTAGTCGATCAACGAAGGGATTGCAAGCTTTAGTAGATGCATTAGAAATTCAGTGCTGAAAATGTGGAATGAAGATAAATCATAAGAAAACAAAAGCAGTGGGATTTTTTCGGAAAAAAAGGAGGCTGATTTTTTAAGTAATGTCAGAAACTGGAACAAATAGAGCAATTTAAATAATACTTGGGTTGGACGTTAGAATAAAATGGGCATATTAGCAAAGAAATCAGGAGGATGGCGCTAGCGAAAGAAGCGTTGAGCAATAGGAGGGCGCTGATGGCGGGGACCCTGGGTAGGGATATAAAGAAGAAGCTCGTGATGAGTTTAACCCTTAACCGGTGACGTGCGGTCTGAGAGACCGCTGCGTTTTTAAAATTATGAATATTTTCAAAATGACTATTTTAAAATGTCTATAATTCTCGTTAGCATCATATTTTTGTATGATAAGGATATAACACTCTTAAAATTTAACGTTTTTATTATTTATTTCTGTAAATTTGCAACTGAATTCGATTAGCGGTCTGAGAGACCTCACGTCACTAAATTGGAAAAATCAATAAACGTAATGCTGGTGGACATGATTTAAAAAGTTGTTAAAAACAATTCGTAGTGATTTTTCAAGTATAAGAATAATTAATAATTTGTTAGGAAGCATTTTCAGTTACACAACGTGGATAATAAAGTACTTAATTTTTCTAAAATACATTTAGTAAGAATAAATGACTATTCAAGTCGTTGCTGAAGGCGAACGCAAAATAAATGAAATTCGGTTTTTATTGGAAATATCACGCATTTTGTTCTTTAAATGTTAAGCTTCTTATAGATTTTATAAATGATTACAATAAAACAGTGGTTAATTTCTCGTACCCCTAGCAGGCAGTACGCATGCAATGTATTTTGTAAAAATGACGGAACCCATTGAACCCCCGAAATTTCGCGCGCCCATGCCTGGAGTGCAACATTCATTTGTGCCTTTCTTTTGGCAGTCGGTCTCCCTTTAAGTATTTGGGGACAGAACATCTAAGCGTCGAGTTTTACCTCCAGAAGAAATAAAAAGGGCTGTAGAAGGGCGGGAGAAATCGCAATAAGTGGTCATAAAGTGAGCCAAAGAGGAAAATTCGTACACCCTTCCATAGCATCGTTACTCAGAAACCTGGTTTGAAGGATTGCATTACATCACTAGGTAAGGATGTTGAGCCTCTTGATTATTAGTCTCAGATTTTTGATGAGCGAATGATGCAATTGATTTTGCACTGGACAAACACGAAGCTTCAAGCAATAATAGAGAAGTATAAAAGGGATAACAGGCCGCAGCTACAAAACGTAGATTTGATGGAATTAAAAGCCTTTCTTGGTCTTTTGGCTTATTCTGCGATTTTCAAATCTAATATTGAAGACATTTGCAGCATATTTGCCACAGACGGCACTGGCAGGGAAATTTTCCGATCAGTAATATCAGGACATCGGTTTACTTTACTTCTTACGGGTCTACATTTTGATAACCCTGCGGATCGAATGACCCGATACAAAACTGACCCAGTAGCTCCAATTTCTGAGTTATTTTGCTCTTTTGTAAAAAACTCCCAACGCTGCTATTCATTGGGAACGGTAACTTGCATTGATGAAATGTTAATTGCCTTCAGGTACCGATGCCGTTTCAAAATGTATATTCCTAGCAAGCCCGCCAAGTATGGTTTGAAAATGATGTGTTTGACTGACGCCGAAAACAGTTATCTGTTTAACGCATATTTGTACGCAGGGAAAGACACAGATGGGATAGGTTTGTCAGAGAAAGACAAAAAGCTATCAAAACCAACCCAGTCAGTTCTTCGTCTCTCTCAGATAATCATGGGGTCCCACAGGAATATCACAGCGGATAATTGGTTCACATCTATTGAACTGGTAGAAAAATTAAAAGAAAAAGGGCTGACGTACGTTGGTACAATCAGAAAAAATAAATGGGAAATACCTAATGATTTTGCACCATCCAAAAGGCGCATAGTGGGCTCTTCACTTTACGGATTCCCAGCCAACATAACTGTAGTATCCCATGTCCCCAAAAGAAATAAGGCTGTTTGCTTAGTTTCATCAATGCACTACAGGGTGAATGACGATATAGAGTCAGGGAGACCAGAATTATTGCATTTTACAACGCGACTAAGGGTGGCGTAGATACTTTAGACAAAATGTGCTGTATCTACACATCCGGCCAAAGGACAAGGAGGTGGACAATGGCAGTATTTTTCAGAATATTAGATATTTCCTTTGCCAACTCCTTTGTGCTTCAGCAGTCTGCAAAAGATGAGAAAGATATGACACGATTTAATTTCATTAAATCAATAGCTGCAGATCTTGTTAGACCCCATAAGAGAAGGAGAATGTCAAATCTTAGACTCCCGAGACAAGTACGATTAAGTATTGCGCAAATTCTCCATCTACTGTTGGAAGAGGCTGAAGAAGTTGAAAGGCTCGAGAAGCGGACAACATGTAGACTGTGCCCGCCATACAAAAAACGGAAAACCTCTTTCTTATGTTTCCGATGCAAAAAGCCTGTGTGCTTGGAATGCACGAAGAAAATTTGTAAAGACTGTGTGGAAACGGAGATATGAGAGCTATAGTGAAAAAATGTAATTTTAATCGCCTGCAGAATGCATCAAGAAAAGGAATAAACGAGATAAATTCAATTGTTTCTTGTTATTTAGCCTTCCTACTTTAACATTTAAGGCCTTATTTTTAAATCTGGCAATATATTGATACTTAAAAACGATAATAATAACTCAAGTGTTTTTGACATAAGTTTTTTGATCCTGTTTCAAATAACTATTTTTACCGAAAAATTGGTTCGTATTGGTTATGCATAAAATTAAATATAAGTTTTAGAATAGTTAAGCAGATAAAGAAACATTAAACTAGGCAATAAAAATGGCGTTGCAACATTTTATGATTATTTTATTTATTGCGGTCTCCCAGACCGCACGTCACTGGTTGTGTAACAAACATTGCACGTCACTGGCTAAGGGTTAATATGGAGTGCAGCGTTGTATCTGGCAGAAACATGGACTATTGAGAAAAGAAGACGAGAATAGGCCGCAGGCTTTCGAGATGTGGGTATGGAGGAGGATGGAGAAGGTACAGTGGACGGAAAGGAAGAAAACCGTGAAAGTGCTTGGTATGGTGAGTGAGGAAAGAAAACTTCTGTATGAGATTAGGGGGAGGCAAAGTAGATGGTTGGAAGAGGTAATCAGGGGCGAAGAGTCATAGAGGAACGTTGAAAAGCGTTGAAGAGGAAGAAGTAAAATGTGTTTTATGGATAGGATGAAGAAGGGTAGGATGTATGCTGAGATAAATTAAGAAATGTTATGGTTAGACTGGGCCCTGCACAGGTCTAAATCCAGCTGCTTTTTACTGATTTTCATTTGAACCTACCTTAACCGGTTGACTACCTAAATGAATGAATGAATATGTCATCCAGTTGAACACATAATTCATTCTAGTTTTCCAAGAAAGATTTCCACTTTGCTCACTATTGTCTTTTTAACTGCTGTAAATACAACTTGGGCTTGGGTCAATCTGAGTTTTCTATGATACTTCCAATAAAATTTTATTTTACATATTCTCATCAGCTTTACCTGGTTAACTTCCTGCATCAACAACAAAATATCTTTGCTATGAATCAGGAGGTGAAATTACATATTTTAGCTACACCCTGTGAACCACAGAGGCGTTAGGACTCTTGATATTATTGATGTAATGTAAACGGAAATGCTCTATGCATGCTCGATATTATCTCACTTCAAATTTAAGTGTGTTTTCCCAGGCTCTTGGTCTTGTTCTGCAATAGTTTTGAGTTTTAAAACGAAGTCTCCCCAATATATTTTTCCAGTGCGTTCCAATTCGGCAATTACGCGAGTGGCTAATAAGTTTCGGAAGTTAACTAATATCCACTGTACCTGTCTTATTATTTTGATTTACTTGGGACTTCAAAGGAATTTCATCATAATTATTCAGTAACTCAGCTATACACAGCTTTTCCATGACATTGCTTTACTAATTGGAGGATTTTCTATCAGTTTATCGTATTCCTAAGTCAATTGATTCAGTACTCTTTCCCCAATTAATGCCAAATACTGACTTACTGCATAGTAGTAATTGTGGCATTACTAATTAAAATTGGACGTTTTTCATTATCATTGAATTTACCGTCGTATGAATCTCAAATATTCCAAGGCCAACCCACATATATTCCTTCCATTAATTCGTCCCAATAGAGGTTTGAGTTGAGAATTTTAAATTTCAGTTGAGGAGGAGTACACTGGTTGATCTTACTATCCTAAGATGTTTTCATCTCTTTGGTACGCTGGGCTACATTCTCATTTACCTTTGTTCCAGATTTTATGACACTGCAATCATGATTTAATTAAAATCCCGAATCTCAACAATGGCTTTGTGGCTATTCGGGGAGAGAGCGACCAACAGCTGAGGTCATCTGTGCCATTATGGAAAAGAGGTTGAGTTGGTACAGAAAAGATTATTGCGGAAGTGGAGAAAAGGAGGAGAGAAGCCCACTTTCGGCATTAGGCTACTTCATTAACGAAAGGCGCCAAGGGGACCACCGTTTAACGTCCCTTCTAACGGACGGAATACCCACTGCATTAGAAGTTCTCTCCACACAATATCCAAGTAGAAACCGGAATTTCTTTGAGAAATCTCCCCCACTGGCTGTATTTGAACTCTGGCCCTCAGGATGGGAAGCAACCACACCGACTCGATCCCCCAATCTTGACTTTATTTCGAAATACGTCCAAAACCATCGTGAGTAATACGCCACCTACTTACGATTCTCATTCCCCGTGCAGCACTCACATCTACAGATTCGAATGATGTGTTCGAATAATTATGCTTTCGCAAGGTCTTATGCCATTAATTTAAGTTTTTAAACAAAAAGAACCCTATCAAAAATCTATGTTGCACGCTTGACATCACTTTAACGCTTCTGATCTCAAACAATTGATAATCAATTACCATTGGGAGCGAATTTATTTATTTAAAAATAGATCACATACAGCATGATGCCATTTTATAGTGATACAAGTAACAATATACGCAAAAACATTAACAAGAGGAAGATATAGACAAATAATATAACAACATGGCAGGCCAGAAAAGATTATTTTATTTGGCAATGAGACATGGCTTGGTTAGCGAAGGCGTTGGAAGATAAGGAGAAAGGGCCAATGTTGACAGGAAGGGAATTCAGGAGAGACGAAAGTCGAACAATAAGGGAGCGCTTGGTGAGTGATAATCTGGGGAGTAGGGATATGGAGCAATGAGTGGTTCCTTGTTGGTCGGGTAGGAATTCTGAAATTAATGAAGGAAATAAGGTCAGGGCAGTCAACGGTCGAGTTCAGAGTGCTGTGCACGAGTTTAAAATCAGTTTTAAGGAAGTTATTATTAAGATGGGAAACAGAAAGTGAACGCAAGACAGCATCGGAGGAAGTTGTGGAGATGAGGGACTCTGTTTTTAACAATATTGGTGAAAAAGTGAGTAATGTGTTCCAGAGATTTAAGATTAGTTGGGGCAGACATCGACCATATAGGGGAGGAATAGGAGACAATGGGAAGGACAATAGATGTGAAGTAAGATTGTAATGCTCTTGGATCTTTAATTTCAGTGAACCGGTAAAGTAGGCCTAGCAGGGACATAGATTTTCTTTTAATAGCCTGAATGTGTTCTGAATAAATGAGTTTCTGGTCAGTTATTATGCCAAGATCTTTTATTGATGCAACTCTGTTCAATGGGGTAGAGTTGATAGAGTAGTTGAAATGAATTGGGGATTTTTAATGGAAATACTCATAATATTTGACTTACTTGGATTTAAATTTAGTCTCTAGGCATTGCACCAAGCTGAGGTCTTATTCAATACATCTTGAAGGTCTTGGCAGTCAGAGGAGTTATTTATTTGCTTAAAAATCTTGCAGTCATCGGCGTAAAGGAGGGCATGAGTTTATGAAGAAAGAAGTTGAGATGAAAGGTCATTAATGAATAAATTAAAAAGATATGGTCCAAGGACACTGCCCTGGGGTACTCCAGATGTTACCGTGGACCAAGATGAAGAGGAACCGGAAAGTAATACGCGGTGGGTTCTGTTCGAAATGAAGATGGATATGAGTTTGAGACAGTTGCCGTGATGCCAAAATGGTGATAAAGTTTGTGAAGAAGTAGGGAATGGTTTATGGAGTTGATAGCTTTAGAAAAGTCTAGGAAAAGAGCATCAAGCTGAGACGACTTTTCGATGGCATTGGCGTGGTGCTGAAAGACGGCGAGGTTGGTCAAGCAAGATCGGCCCGGCCCATGTTGATGTGGGGATAGAAAAGGAGATGTGAAGTAATATATTCGGTTGAGAATAATTCTCTCACAAACGGAAGAAAGGACAGGAAGTAAAGAAATAGGACGGTATTTGGAGACATCACTTTTAGGACCAGCTTTGTGTATTGGGATAATGTTAGCTGCTTTAAATTGGGGGGGGGGAAGTTCCCATGGAAAAGCAGCAATTTAGCAAGATGGTCAGAGGTAATGAGAGAGAGGAGGCACAGTTACGAATGAATTTGGGGCTAAGACCATCGGGGCCGGGAGAGCGATGGAGAGGGATTCTAGTTAGGTATTCATAAACCTCGCGTATATCTGTCTGCACAGAGGTTATACAAAGGTTTGTGTTAGCTGAGGGGGAAAGGTCAGGCGGAATGGGAGGGTTTGATGAAGGCTGTAGGCAATCTGAAAAACAAATTTATGAAAGAGTTTAGGCCTTTATGATCCTTGAACATCATTATTACCAAGAATGGATGCAAATTTCAAATCCGATCCACTTATTCCTCGTTAATTCCAGATGAAATGAGTTTCTTTATCAATTTATCCAGAGAGATCTTTTTTAATTCTTTTATAACCAAAAACACTCTCTGTTAGAATATTTCCAGTCTAATGCAAAATTTCCGAATAGTAAAAAAATGGTCGCATAATTGATGTTTTCAAAATCCGCATTCACTTCGACAAATTGATAAAAGTTATCGGAAAAGGGCTTTTTATAACTATCAAAGATATAATCCACGACCTTACTAATGAATATAATCAATTTTCATGCGTAGGAACACGACCTTCACTATAGTCTACTCTTTTTGCTAAAGCCCACGACTGAGTCGGTTATCTCCTGAGTCCTCATCCGGAGCTTCGATCCATTACCTATATTTGCCCTGTATACATAATGCATAGTATTGAAGAAACACATCATCCATAGAAAATTAAACACGTAAACAACTTATTGAGTACTTATAATGGTGCACATTGTGAAAATTCCTCTGGAGTATTCCACCGTGATGAGGGCAGCATTTCGGTTGGCGTTACAACCCTTCCAGCCTTTTCTCATCCGTCCTGCAGACGGTTTTCCAGTCGAGCGTCGAAACGTCGGCCAATATTCAGTCCTTGACCCGAGAAGAATTTTTGGCGCTGATACACCGGGATAGCTAGATCGTATTTTCAATTATGCACTTTTAAAAGATTTACAGTTGCTACATACCTCGATTTCAATCAATTTGCAGACATTTCTCCGCTATCAAATGTGATTCGAGAGGAATCCAGTACATTCTTCACTGGGGATGGTACTGCTGTTAGGTTCGAAATCTATTGCTCTGCAAAGCATTGAACAGTGTATTACGTAGCACCCTTTATATTGACGAAAGTAATGGTGCGTTGTTCGTGGATAGTTTTAGTTGTTCCCCTCCTCAAGGCCAGCAGAAATAGTAAACGTGATGACCGCCCGAAGTTGGAGCACCGATTCTCTCGAGTGTTCGTTTCATGCACGTTATAGAAACCGTAAGTTGAGTTGAAAATGTCAGGAACTATTGAGTTTTAATTTTCAGAACTTGATACAGATGAATTATCTTAGGAACTAATTGAAGCCAAGAGAGTCGGTAGATGTTAAAGTGTAATAAATGTAAACGGACAGTTTAATTTAAAAAATGAATCCAATCCAATTACTGAGGGACAGCTGAAGCTTTACGAGAAGTTCTATGGAGAGGTTAAGGCATACGACATCCATGTGGCCAAAGAAGACAATAATTGCACCAATAAATGGATTGAAAGGAGGGCCTAACATTATTTAAGAGCGACAGAGGACTGATATACAACTTTACATATGCATATAACACGGAATGTCAAATGTATTAACATTCAGCGAAGATAGCGCTTGGCTAACAAGATTTGGGCTACATTTCAACCTGCCAAAAGATCAGGGCAAATAATTAACAGAAAACATAACAAAGCGTACAGAATGCATGAAATAAGCATTAGGAAGTCAGAATAAGTAAAGCACTGTTGAGAACAAAACATTGACGTTGGTTCAATTCGAGAACGTGGGAGGCACATGAATATAATCATATTATGATGCTACAAACCAAATTTTGTATTAGGTGGAGATTTCAATGCTCCCTCTATAAACTGGAGAATCTATTGAAATACTCTTACGGGGGTGCTAAAAGAATCGGCAAGACTTCTGAAAACTCAAGAAAAACCTTATGGCCGGTACATACAATAAACAATATAACTTTGTACTCTGGAAAGAAGACACGGTGTTCAGCGGAAATTACGAAGTGAATTGCTTCAGTTTATTACTTTTAATACTGTTACACCACTTTGACAAAGTATTATCCATACACTTAATAGGTTCAAAGGTCTTAGGAGAACGTTTCCGGACACCACCACGCCAGGAATTAATAAGTAAAAACCCCAGCTGGTAAGCCCAGAATTGAGTGTACAGAACCACAAAGGCACTACACAGGAGTAAAGAATCTTTCAAACATCGACACATGTCCCGTGCAAAATCAATAAAAATTTTAAGACTAATCCACTGTTGATCGAGATGAGCATCGAAATGCAACCGCCTCTACCGCCAAAATTCAAACTTGGGGAGATTTTTCAAGTTCATCAATTGCAAACCAAAGTTATATCAGTTGCAAAACGCTGCAAATCAGTCCAAGTAAAAACGTAGGGGAAAAAGTTTTAAAATGAGATGCAAAAGAGAGTGAAAATCACTTCCAAAAGAGTGCATCAAGAAAAATGAGGATGAAAATCAGAACAAATGAGTTCAAAATCAGATGCAAATGAGAAAATGCCCGTAAAATTAGTTGCAAATATATAAGCAAAATAGACTGCCATACTAGTGACAGAGTTGTCAATTTGGCACTTTCTTGGGCCTTGCACTGTTGCTACCAATATTGCCAAGTTGCCAGAGTACTGCAGCAAAGTTGGCAGACTCCATGCAGGTCGAGTGCAACTTGCCTTCTGCTTACACCGAACATGACAATAATGGGAAACTTGCAGCAGGCTTGCATCAAGATTGCCAATCTTGGCAAGCTGTACGCAAAACTCAAGCAAGCTTGCTGCAACCTTGGACGCTATGTGGGAATTTCCTGAATATCTCATGAATACCTCTCTGAGACATCTCCGAGACATTCCTGATGTTCGAGACATTCGAGACTATGGTGAGACATCTCTGAGAAATTCATTACTACGTGGGTAGTGTAAGCCAAAAGTTTTTTCCTGATGCGTAAGTCATTATAAATAACAACTGATTAATCTTAGGTTTATGCAGGAAATCAAACTATTTTTTTAATATTCCGCATTTGCTGATTAGTTCCAGAAATTATCTCTTTAAATATGATTGGTTTCATTTATTAGAAAGTGGAAAGAGAGTTTTGATCTATTTGGAGGTCATTTCTGAGCGGTGCTCCCTGGATTCATGGAATAGATTCAGACTTGCACCCAAAAAAAGCAGTAACTACCCTTGCCTTATCAAAATTGAAGCTCAGTTCTCAAGCACATATACAAGATCATTCAACAGAAGTATCTGCCATAAGTACTCATGTTTCTTGTGAATTAAAAAGAAGTATCTGTCTCTCCAGTCACGAGCAACGCCAAACTGTGTAAAAAGGTAAATGATTTATTCGATATTTTCAACTCCCATGGCATTATTTCAGCTGCGACACTGATAGGTACTACAGCAGAACATGAACAAATTGAAGTCCTCGTGGCAATTGAAAACTGACTTGGGTCAATCAGGTTAATTGACCATTAGGAAAATTATAATATATAAGAAGTAAAATTTGTTGAAGGTTGGCTTCTAAACATCAACTCTTTGCAAGAGATTTGGAAAGAGCTGAGAACCAAAGCCCTTAAAATAGATGTCTTCTAAGAAGAAAAATCAAACAAGACTTTTGGAGAATTTCTTCTCTGTTGTCCGCTACGCTACAAGTGAGCGGGATTTCTTCAAACCTTAAATGCAAAGGGTCTCTGTTTTTTTACATAGTTTCTGAAGCCTAATTCTTCCAGCAACTGTGAACTTTTCGAGAACCAGGAAGGAGTCCTTGATAGCTTGAAAGAAGTGGTTGGTCAAAACATGATTTCTTGTTTCGTATAATTTGTTTCTGAGCAGCCAAGAATTAAAAAAACCTTAGAAATACAGAAAATAGTGGCTTGATACGTTTTTGGGTATTTTATGAGAAAGGTACTTTCACTAAATATGCTTCATTCATGATACTAAGTACTTCCTCACGAAAAGAGAAGAAAATATACGAGGGGAAAAATTGTCAACATACTTTTAAAAATTTCTAAGTAGTGAAATTTCCTCAGCGGGAAGTCTTATATCGTGCAGTGAGGAACTGAAATCTTTTTTCGGGGAATGCTCATCAATATTGAAGAGTAAAATTGATAGCGTTGTTTATGAATACAAATAGTAGTCTCTAGTAAATGTGATTTGTGAATAACACAAAATGCCCCATCCCGAAAGGTGCAACTCAGATATGAAAAAATTGCTTGTTACTCTTTTTTAGGACATGTGTCTATTTTATATTTTGAAATTGAACAATAAGGGTCTCACTAGCTACAAAACTAAAAGGCATAAACATTACTTGAACTTGAATAATACAGGTTACTGATTTGAATTGAATGTGCAAAAAATCATTGATCCGTGGATACTATTTGTGTTTTCATTCCTCACAACAATTAAAAAAATGTAATGGTGATTCCAAGAAATACTCAAGCATGTGCTTTCCTGTTTTGTCCTAATGTCACTTAAAAAGTTGGAATATATGTACATACATCATGTCATAAGCCATCAGTGCTAGACTGGGGTAACAAATTACTCAGTACATATTTTAAAAATTGAAGAAAGTTTTGCCCCTTCTTTGAAATGTCTAACCATTGAACGGATCGTTTATTCCCCAAACGATAGTGTGACATCGGTGCTCTGAACGAGATCACGATAATTTAAAGACGATGAAATGATGCCATCACCATAAAGTATTACCCATTAAATTTTTATAAGGAAATGCAAATGTTGGTGAGAGTGAACTAAAGTTAGCTTCACATAGGTACACCGCATTTTAAATAGTTATACACGTTCACCACCAGAGGTGCTCGATTCGGCGCGCTGCAAGCAGGGAAAATTACATGGCTTGACGCGACTGTATTGACTGTGCTTCACGTAAGGACGCCAGCAGGGTAGCTGGCGAAACTGTCGTGCTTCTAAATAACATACGAGGACGCAACCCGAAAAATGTTGATATCATCTTATCAACGCCGCGGGGACCTGCGAATGAACACCACTTTGCGATGTTATGATTGCCAGTTTGCTAAATTTCGGTTATTTGCGACGAAGTGTAATATTTTATGAAGCACATCACATAGAGGCGACCATCTTCCACCACTCAGATGACAGTATGGTCAGAAAAAAAAGAGAAGCAATATTTCTTGACTCCTGGCGAAGGTCTATCGAAGACAGTCACTTCCTACCGGCGATTTTACAAATGGAAGTCCTTTAATATGACAACCCTTTCACTACTCCCATCGTTTATTGACGATTTGAACTATGACACTTTTACCAATAGCAGTAAAACTTAAAGCTTCCTAAACATATTGGGAAAAAGTCTTCTATGTGTCTCCAAGATCTTTTGGGTCTTTTTTGCCCTTCTCGAGTCCACTCTTCTCTCAAGAGCCAGGGAAAATGTTGAGACTGTGCACACTTACAATCCAAGAGATGAAAAAAATACGCCCGTGGATGTTCCAATACCTGATTGATTGCACAGTTAAAGGATTAAGTAAGGGCGCTTTCGCTCGAAAGTTGCCACGAAAGATATCGGAACGATGGATGCAGCTTGAACGTCTTCACGGGTTACAGGTTAACGCTACTGACAGCTTCCAGGCGCCCTGCGACGGATATCAAGGTGGTTTTATGCACAGAGCAATGTAAATAGCGAGGGCAGGTCATCAACCCTTTGGGGTTAGTTTGATGGGTGATCGGTTAAAAGGAGCCCTCGTATACTCTGGCCAGCGGCGCGTGAAATCACGTGCTCGAGGCTAAGGAGGAGGGAGGCGGGGGCGGAGGGTTCAAGCGGGTGAGGGGGGGGGGGGCAAGGGCTGGGGAGCGCCCACCTCCCCCGCCAATTGTGATGCGGATAATCACACAGTCAGTGTGCTTGTTGGCCGATGCTAATCCCGGGGAGTGTACCCAGAACCCTCTCGTCAGCATCCGAGCCTCTACTAGCCACCACATCGATGAAGATGTTCCCTTTTTGCGCTTTCTTTCTAGGCACAAGATGGTGAAGCAAATAATTTGATTATTATCTTTGAGCAGAGAAACAATACAATTGGTCCTCTTATCGCGGTTTAGATTAATCCTGTGGGTTAAAAAAATGAAAATTAATAATATATTTGGTAACTTGACTCGATGCAGCATGAGTTGATGGATAAGAGAGAGCGTAAATATTACTCTACAATGCTCTAAAGGCAGTCACGCTCAAAGATGAAAGTTGACGGACTATACTAAAATTTTCCTAGAAAGCCGCTTAAGATGAAAATAATGACAATTAAATCCCTCCAATTTCTTTCCTCGAGTGCTTTGGATTGCAACATCCGCGGGCACTATTTTTAAATGTGATTCGCAGTGGTTTATCTTCAAACCGGCCAACCATGACACTAAGCATAATCAATTCCATTTGTCCTAAACTCTAGGGTGCACTGCTCTATGCTAATGCCTCGCACTGTCATCATGACTAGCACTAGTGAATCCTGAGAAGATTGTATGTCAATAAAAGATTATATTGACAATTGGTAGGAAGATCTCCAAGACATGTATTCTAGTGAAGCCTTCGCGGGTTTCCCACCAGGTCAGTTGTTCAGCCAAGGCCGACGTTTCGATGGCTGACTCTGCCATAGTTCTCAGGGCGTTGAGTACTAACAGAGGGTACTAAGTCTTACATGTATTATAATTTCATTCGGCTGATCAACTCTACATTTTTCTCCTTCCAATTTACGGCTACGGAAATGTTAATGTAACGCGTAGCAATCTATGGGTTCCAGTATAACGCAACTGTCACATTCGTATATATCGCTGAACGAATTCAATATATTAAAGAAAATTGCGTAGGTAATCAATTTTTTCACGAATTTTTAAAACTATTTTTGTCCAGAGCATCATGAGAAAGCAACTCTATTCATATTGGTGAAATTAGATCTCTCTTGGTAGCCATAAATTACACGTCGAAGCAATTATTATGAGCAGTCATCAATCCAAAGGTTGGTTAGTTGCATCCCTCAACTCCATTCTCTTTTGAGCAAACAGATAATACTTCGCAATTCTTCATTTTTACAGCCTTAATAATTTTCTCAATGTATTCCATCCTCGATCTTCTTAGGTAATTCTTCCGACTCCCTCCATTACAGTTTTCAGGAAGCACTTATGTGTCCAACATTTCCAAACCGGAAAGCCATAATGCACATGCAAGAATCTACGATGGTGGTTGTTTGAGGAATCAACAACCGAGGTCATTTGTGCCGTAAGTGAGCGACTATTTAGGCAACAGAGGAAAGGTGGAAATAAACCAGGCGTCGGCAGAGGCCTACACTTAAATACAGTCACCCAAGGGTCAAAATTTCAACGTCTCATCCAACAGACGGAGTACCACATTAAGTACCGCTTAGCACTCAAGCAGGGATCGGGATTCCTAAAAAATTTTCGCCACCGCTGGGATTCGAACGCGGGCCCCTCAGAATGGGAATCCAGTCAGCCCTTACAGTAACCAGCAACCAGCCCCAGTAGTAAGCATGGCCGATTGCGCATTTTTAATGGCTTTAAATACTTCCCTCCAAAGGATTTAGAAGTTACTGGAGGCGACATGAGAGCCCAAGGACTCAGGGAAACGGGTAGCAGAAACGGGGTTTGATGGGAAGGATAAACCACGCGCACGACGCTCAAATCGAAGTGCAGGAGAGCGGTGCTAAATGGCGAAGTTTGAGGCAACTGAGATTAAATCCGGTTGCATGCGGTTGAATACTCAAATTTTTTAATCACAAAACTTGTGATTTCACAATGCCCAATTGAACTGCGTACTAAGATGGCAGATTTTTTGCCGATTGGGGGACGGACGCTCCTGTCGTCTCCATTCACTTCTGATCTTCTTGATTCCCATCAGCTATCGTACTGATTGATTCCTTTCATTCATTCGCTTCTTCAACTTACGCTTTCCGTACATTTCAACTTCTACGGGTTTAACAGATAAGCCAATGAAGGGAGACGAATTTGACCTCTCTCTAGAAGGCACTCCGGATTTGCGCTACACAACACTGCGGCACCATCGAGGTAGAACTCAATGTGCGCCACTGCTGCAGCACGCGCCCTCTCGGGGCAGCTCTCGGAAATGTCTATGAGTCTAGCGCGCCACTTTCCTAGGCCAGGGATATCACACGGCTTTCCCTCGCTTCGTGCACCTTTCCCTTCCTAATTATTTTCCCATTCCTCCCCTTTTCACGAATATTGACCTAACATCCCTGTCCCAGGTTGAGCTGTTAACAAAAGTATTGTAATCTATAGCTAATTACAGTTATTACTATAGAACCATATCGGTTAAATCGGTCAAATATGATTACTCAATTGATGCGTAACATGAATCACAATAGAGATTAAAAGAAAAGTCCAAATATGTAAATCAGAAAAAACCTATTGCAATTTATATATACTGAAAAAATGCAATAACTGAATTAAATACTTAAATTAACCAAAGTAAAAATTGAGAGAAAAGGCACAATGCAATTATTTCTCTCAAAAACATGTGCATCGAGTTGTCCATTTAAAAACAAGACACGATAACTTAAGAATAACAATTTTTTAATGAATCAATCCTTTTCTCTATTAGCAGAATAAAAACAATTTGTGCTGCCCTCAGTATGAAATGTTTGTTTGTAGATTAGGAAACTAAATGAGATTCGTCTGATTTTTCTAGTTCGTATAATGCAAAAATAATGGTTTTCTTATTCATTAATTTAATTTATTTATTTATTCAATTATTATTAGTATTTCTTTCCCTAGTTCAAACCATTGTCTTTCAAAAACCCCTTCCGAATTGCTATTTTTTTTAATATGAAAAGTTGTCAAATAGGAAGCATGTTCATTCGTTCCTTCTTCACTTTCGTTTTAAATAATGGGACAGATAACTTTTGGGGAACTAACTTGGCCTTTTTCAAGATATTTATCATTTTTTCAGAGTTGGTATTTTCAGTTGTTCATCATCTTGGGCAATAAACAAAATATTTTAGGCCCCATGCTAAAAAAGATCTATTCCACAATCGCATTCTTGGTTTAGGCATCAGAAAATTCAACTCATTCCGTAAATAATTGTAATTACATTTCTGAATGCATGAATATATAGGTAACATTATGTATATTGCTATTTATGCCATTAATATACTTCAAATCATTAATGCACACAAAAGCCCATTGGTGGCATCCTGGGAGCCACGATTTTATATCTTTAAATAGTTCTTCAACGCAATGCCTATCGTACTTTTTTCGACAGCCTAAGTTTTTGAATACTGCATAATAATTACTGTAACTTTTCTTTCCCATGGAGGTAAAGAACTCCCAGGACATAATAACTTCGCAGTTTAAGTGCCTCAGCAAGTTATAAAGTCTCAGTTTAACTTTAACTGATAAATGAGGCATATTAGCATAAATACACTCCTCGTAAAACACCTTGCGAAATCGATATCCCCAATAAAGTGTGCGATGATTTCAGCGGGTTGGTTCAACTGTGATGATTATGTTCGTGGAAGCGTCTTTCAGCCTATTAACACAATCTACGCGAAAAAATAAGCTTGCTGACTTTCCGAATCCTACATAGACATCGAATACGTCCTAAATCTCATCACTAGCGTCATAGAAAACATACCTTATTCCACGAATTTTATATATTCCCCCACTTGATCACATCTCGTGAAACATACTTATGTGAGTTCTACTGAGTTCTGAGTACTGTGTTCTAATATGCATAGAGTTTACTACGCAGAACAGTCTGGTGAAAAACAAGCATACATTTCAAGGGTAGAAGGAGAATTAAACCTTACGGGTGATATAAATAAAAACAAAATTTTTGGCAGGGAGAGAGGCAAAATTTTGGTAGGGCAGGAAACTTTCCTGCCCTACTACCCATGAGAAAGATATCCTTGTCTCTTACTTGGGATAGAAAAGTGATTATAGTGATTAAATATTATAGCTTTAACACAGCCCTCCACAAAAATGAAAGCATTAGGGTCGGAGTACATTTTACCGATAGATTAATTTAAAAGTTTCGCATTCAAGCTTCGAAAATAAGATTGGGGTACCATTTTCTGGGATTACACATTAATTTTCCCGGATAGTTTACAGAGTCTAAGTACCGACCTAATTCGGCATCCACGGCCGAAGTGATTTCATGACCATATATTAGAAAAGTGACGCTTTTAGTATGATGAATACTGCCGGCAATCAGCTGATCTAATTTAGCGTTGAAAGAGAATTCTTTACAGTTTTCCTTTTTTTTTGGAAAAAAACTTCCTTTCACTGTTAATGAGTTCCACCACTTCTGCCCTGAGACAACATTTCTCATAAATTCGCGTTGTTTAACCCCGGGATTTCAGAACCTACGAGCAGCTCCTGCGGCGACCTACGATGGTATGTCGTAAGTACAACTTATTAGAGCTGGGAATCATCTATTTACACGATAGCCGGTGGCGTGTCAGGCTTCAGTAGAGAAACCGTGTTGGGCGTGAGCTGGCTGCCATTGCTGTGGTTGCACGCGTAATGAAAACAGTAAACGTTTCAGAACCATGGTGAAAGAATGGATTATACAACGAGAAGCCACTCACCCAGTGATTCAACCCGAAGGTTGCTTTGGATAGTTGAGGGTAAAGCTCACCCCGGACTAAAGCCGTGTCCGAAACAAAGGGCAGAAGTGCGTAGGGGACGAGTGCGCCTTTCTGCCCCCTTCGGAAGTGGACTTCTCAAGCCCCGAATCGACGCTAGAGCCATCTTTGGCAAAAAAATGTACTAAGAACAAATGAAGTTCGAATAAGTTCTTGGCAAAGTAGTTAAATTTTGTATCGGTCTTTTCCATTTAGTTATTTGCTGTTTTAATATCTTCTAATGCAAATGAAAACACTATAATCAATTATGTTTAACTTTAGGGCATTCATTTTCTTTCTTATAGCCATTAATAATGCCATAATATTACTGTTTTACTCGATTCTTGAAGTAAATTTGTCTACTCTTCTCTAACGATGTCCGAATTTTGCACCATTAGGCATTTTTTAATAACAGCTTTCATGTCGTTCGGATCACTTGCTATACGTAGTTAGCGGCGGTCTTCATTCCGTGCTTAAGTATTTTGTGTAGGTAGGTACATGTAGCGATAATTCGTGGAATATCTATATCAATGAGAGTTACTTCCATATTTTGTAAACTTTTATTTCTTTTCTCGTCCTGTCAGCTTCTTGACGGCTTGTAGAGATTTATTATAAGATCGACAGCACAAAATCAAATACAGTATTTTCTTTAAGAATTGCAAGATTTTCTGGCACCTCTAATAATAAATAGCGTTAACACATGCATGCAGGTAGGTATGTCTTATGATGCAAATGACTAGGTTATTGAGATTTTACCATTTGAAATTTGTCTATTGAGCTTTAGGTTGTCTAGTTTACCTAAGAAAGTATAGATTGTAATTTGTTTAGTTATTCAGACCCGGTTTTATTATCTCGCAACGAAAAAACTATGCTAGTACATCTTTCGACAAAGCTCCCGTCAACTAACTTACAGGCTTATGTACTGCGAACAAAATTCCAACTTTAAAGTTAATTTAAAGGAAATTAAAAATCAACGTGAACTTGCGGTTGTGAAAACCAGTCATTATAACACCATAACTTAGAATTAAATGCTTTCAATTGACATTTTAACGTTATTTATAAATTGCGAATAATAAAAAGTTCATGTAAAACATCGATATAATATTTTATAATGAAGTAGTACAGAAAACAAACATTCGTTTTATGCTTGTTACTGTGTTACTATGTTGTTTGCAACTAGAAGCCATGTCAAATTTGGAGCAGAAGGGATCACCATAGCAATATATGAACATGATCAAAGTTATCCCGTCGCACTTTGAAGCCCAACCAGAAAGCACCAATAAAAAAAAAGTCCCATGATTCTCCGCCTTAAGATGGCTTGGGGTCGAAATGGTCAATGAGAAGTGGTCGAAAATGTGCATCGCTTGTGCCCTTCTCTCCGACCCAAGGGCCCCAAACGTTTCGGACACCCTTCGCAGGATGACCGCCACCAAGAGAAACGCCTGTAACGAAGGGCCAAAGAGCCTTTTGGCCCTTCGGCCACAGGCGTGTGAATTTCACACATTCAGTGTAGGCGGGCCACCTCGCACTCAGAGGATTTTTTGTTCGGGTGCCTTCGCGGCGCCCGGATTTGAACCCGGGACCCTTCGATCAGTAGCCAAGTGCTCTACCCACTAGGCCACCACGCCCCCCCATAGTTTTCTTTCAAACACGCTCTCAGGCAATATAAAACTTTTGAGTGACGTGAAGAGAAGATTTTGAAGAAGTTTGTAACTGTTTTGCGGAGCACGCAAAATTATAGTTTTTTTAGACAATTCTCTTTAATATATTTCTAACTCGAGTCTAAATTTTTGGAAGGAGCATTTTGGAATTAGTCAGAACGAAGGAATAGAGGTCTTCGCGGAACCATATTAATGGTCTGCTTTTGTGTGTTAATATATGCATGGTTTCTTATTTTTAATGTTTTTAACGTATTTTATATTCATCTATATAATTGATAATATTGTTTTAAGCCATTTGGGATTTCAAACATTAATTAATTGAACTATAGCACTGTTGGTAAACTACTTAATCCCTGAGCAACTTATTCAAGTCTGACGAGGCGGGATTCTTTCGATTATAATGTCAGTAAAATATTGACCCTCGTTTTTTGTTTAAATTAATCCAGTATATAAAGGGCTACGCATACGTATGTATGATTCAGTTGCTAGGGGTAGTGATTCAGATGGGCGCCAATTGATGGCAAGCGAGCTCCCGTAAACGTTCTCCACTAACTGACACATGGCGCGGGCGTATGCATTATTTAAAACACAAGGGTAACTTCTCAGTAAGAGCTCCGCCTACTTCACCAAAAATGTTGTACATAAAGAAATCTTTGATCTTCAAATATTGTGTATTGTTTACCATAGTTTCAAATATTATTTTAGTTAAAAATAAAAAAAATCCACATTAATTTTTATTTCATTATTTAATGTATTATTTACTTTTTTTCTATTTCGCCAATATTTAGGCCTGTTTCAGTAGGCTTTTCAACTAGTGAGCATATAATCCCAAAAGTGGAGTGATTCGTAAATCACTATTCGAGGACTACCTTCCTGCCAACTTTCTCCAAAATCAGAGCCCCGTCAGTTGGATTGTTAGAGGTGTGTCGGCTTACCGCGTAGTAGATCACGCGATAATGCTCCAGCCTTTGTCCAAACAGCGATATACGCACTCGCTCAAGAAACGAAAGTGTCGTCGTGTTGAAGGGGCTCACTGGAAAAGATCCGATGAGTTTGCTTGATACTCTCTTCAAGTGGCATGGAAAGCTCTCGACTTGTCTCTTCCCGTGAAACGATGGGCTCCACCGCATGAAACTCGGGGATCAGCCCATGCCGTGCGCCGTGAGTGACAGCAGCGCGGCCGTTGGCATTGCGCCTTCGGGCCGCGCGTGGCAGCACGGTGGGAAAGAGCGCCCTCTCGACCCGCTTGCTCTCGGCTAATTGTCACTCTTCCCAGCCTTCATGCGTCACTCAATCGCTCTCGATTTCCTTTCCCGTGGCATTTCCTTTTGGCCATAGAATTTTTCATCTCAGAACTCTGGGATATTGTATTCCAATTACAACCGAATGAGGCTGTTGAGGCTCACTCGCGTCACCATATACTAATTTGGAAGGCCGTTTAAGCATCGATCCATTGGGCTCCCATTTCTCTCTCGCCTCTTCTCACCTTTGCCTCACATTCCTTACGAATTCCCCTCATTCCAGCACGGTCGCATCCACTGCTATTTTAAATGCCTTTATAAACGATTCATGCTCTCAAGCGAGTATCCATCGACTTGGAGATCGAGAACGAGTATCTATCGACTTGGAGGACACGTCTCTACTTTTGAGAAAGCACGAATTCACGGTCATAATGGACTGATTATTCGCGGGAGGCGACCCACTGCTGAGGTCATTTTTGACTTTGCGGAGAGTTGGGTAGGTAGATAAAGAAAGGATTATATGGGAAAAGAGAGAGGGTGGAGAGAAACCTGGCGTCGATTCCAAAGGGTCCATAGTTTAACATCCCATTCGACTGACGGAGTCCTGCATTTTGAAGAACTCTCCACAAGTCACCCAAATAGGGAATGGGATCAACTGAAAAATCTCCGCCATTGGCTGGATTTGAATGCTGTCCCTCTGGATTGGGAAGCCACCACACCGACTCGAACCCCTCGTAAAAAATCCCCTATTCCTAATTCCGAGCGTACTACATCCTCACAAGCGCTTACGCATCTACTCGCGTGAGTAGATGCGACTCGTAAACAGGCCTTCGGAGTGAGTTCCACGCTCATTTCTGTGAGTGAGGGAAAGGCGTTCTCGAAAAAAAAGGATCGAAATGATTCGTGCGCAGAACAAAATCCTCCTCCACATCGCCGCCTTAGCTTAGGCCCCGTTTCCACTACTGACATTTCTACGACGGTAACTCTCTACCCGCGTAATGCTAGTAATGGAAACGCTCGAAAACGCCTACCATGGTAGAGAGTCCTACTAGCATTGAGTTACCCTCGTAAGATCAGGGAACAGTAGTTACCGTCGTGTCTTTTGGTAATGGGAACGCAATGTTAGTCAAAATGCTGGTAAGAATCATGGGAAAACAGTTGAATCACGGAAAGCGTGGAGGGATCACGGTTTCACCCACGAATAATACACTACGTAGGCTCCTTGGTTTCACCGTCTGCACACACTATTAAAAAGAATAAATATTTATGTACCACCGATATGGTTAAAAGTGATTAGACGTTGCCATTCGTAGTTAAAGAGAGGATAGATTTTATTAAGGGTAGGTTACACTATTCAAGTATATCGCTAATATATGAAATGAAGGAAATTTTGTCTTGTCTAAAATACATACTTTGTTTCACTGCCTGTCCAAGACTTCGGCCTACGAAGACATAATCAAGGCCTTAATTTTTATTTTACATAAGTATTATTTTCATTTCTAATTTCGCTTGTCAACCAATGTTTCAAATTATGAAGTCAATGCCTTGAAAATGATAATGCGTTGGGGGATCACCATTAGGTATCCATATATATTTCAATGTCAGCATTCAACATTTGTAACCTATATATATTTAACTACGACCTATCGTTAATGGTTAGACATCGCCTTCATTTTTCAACGGGAGGATTTTTTAATATTTGGGATGTGGACCCTTTAATCAAGTATCTATACATGATCAATAATAATATGAAATTAGGGAAATGTTGTGTAGTCCAGAATAGAATTAATTCTTTCACATGCCGAACTAGGTTTCGATTTATGGAGTCATTATCTTGGCCTTTATTTCTTATTTACATATACTATTATTTATAATTTTTATTTCGCTTGTCGATCGAGATTTCAAATTATTAACTCAATACCAAGCCCTTGAAAATGACTTAACAAGTCGAAACCTTAGTCGGCAGGTGAAATGAAAATTTTTGTGAAATAATCAAAGGTTCCTTCATTTCGTATGGACAATGGGGTACCGCAGTCTGAAAACAATGTATATTTCGCTAATGTTTTTGTTCCCGAATATGGTAGACGAATTATCAATTCGCTAAAATTTAATATGGGCTGCAAATCTGATGGAGAAGAGCAGAAGATTAAGGCGTCCAGTAAAGCAAGTGTTCAAATGATGAATTCATATTCTTATGAATCCTTATATTATTTAGCTTGTACTACAATTATTTAAGTTTACCAATAAAGCAACAGGTGCGTGTATAGAACGAGATTAAGCGTTGAAAAACATAATTGTGATGAAAATAATGATGCATAATAATGATAAAATATGTTTTTGGTTTAGGCGAGAAGTCGGTCGCTTTTAAATTTCGTTCGTCAATTGTCCTTTAAACTGGTATTGCTACGTCACAAAACGATGCTTTACCACGGTTAGAAGTAGCTAATTGGAACGCATGTAGGTTATGACGGCTGAAATAACCGTGGTAGAATGTTAGTAGTGGAAACGGGGCCTTACCATCCGCATATGTGATTAACTTGTCAAAGCCCTTCTCGTGACATTTGAACTCCCCCCCCTATCTCCAAATAAAATGAATTGCGACCGACACTTAAAAAGACTCATCAATTTTTCCAAAACTGAACTATTAACTAGATACTTCGGAGAAAAAGTTAAAGCTGGAAGCGGTACAATTGATAACAATGCTACCAACTTTCGCCACGACGCACACATGCAGCAAGTGAATAAAACTCTTCGACTAATGAGGCTTCATTTGAGGAAGCTTCCCCTAAACCTTGCGCTAATCGTCATCCATAATAGATTCTAAACCTCCACACAGCACGTCAAGCCAAGTAATGAAATGTGTACTTGTCGCACCGATGGTGAGGGCCGGTGCTTTCAGAGCCATCTATCGCCGTTATGAACAAGCCTCTCTTTGCCCCACGACAGTTCCAACGGCAATACGAATTAGTTCGACGAGAGCCGCGTAGTGTCTCTGCTTTCCCGCCGTCCACAAAATCTGGAGACGGCCACTAGGAATTATCCGAGTGGTGTGATGTGGGAGAGGGGGCGGGGGGAGGAGGGGCGAGAAAGAAGTGAGGGGGAGGGGGAGCATTCCCACGCCTCCGAGCTGTTTCTTGAATCAATACTCCCAGTGTAATTTGCATTAGGTTCGTCTGCGAGGGCAGAAAAACCACTTCTTTTCCTTAAGAAGGACGCCATAAGAATTCTGTCTTCCATTTGTAAGGAACCGCCCAACATCCCCGGGGTCTTTTCGGAACTCCTCTGTTTCGTGAAAGTTATTAGTATTCTTGCGCACTTTCCAATGTTTCTCGGTGCATTAATTCCGAGTTCTTTGATTCATTTGCAAGTAATGAGATAATATGAATGTAATTAAAATGGCCATTTTAAGCGGAGGACTAACAACCGCATCAAGCGAAAAGAGTTAAATGCCGCAATACATTTCGCGCATTTTTCGAGTCGCTGACATTTTCCTCATTGAAATGGGATATGAAGTGAACTTTAAACTAACTAATTGTCAACGGAGATTACCTAAAACTGCACCAACTCTCTCGAAAATTGTCTGTTCTGCTCGATAAGAAAGCCGCGATCTCCATCGATCGGTTATCTATTTCGATATCCATATCCTTGTCCCAAAATAACTATAATTAGAAAAAGGCATTCACATGGCATCTCCATGTTGACTGGTTTTTGCTTCGAGGATTCTTCCATTTCAGAGAGGAAAAAGGAGGAGCTCCTTCTAGGAGCCAGCGTTTTATTCCACACGTCCATCTCAATAAGGAGCAGGAGACTGAACTTATGTCAGAGAAGATTAATGCTTGGAATTGATACAATGGAACTCACACTACTTAGGCCTGTACCGCAGGAGAACTATGAAACTCCTCCCCACAATAAAATTACAGCGTTCAGTGGGATATGTAAAGGGTTTTTTGGGATCTAAAAATACAATTTCGCAGATAGCAGACACAAATAAATCTGGCTGGATGTTACGCTGCTGGATTTTGAGTGTCGAAATCATATCCAGCGACGCGGGCGCTTTGAATTCAGAAACATGATTGATACGCACTTAAGTTTCAACAGTGAAACGTTGTCCCTTGAATGTCTTAGAATATATTTCATGCAATTAAAATTAAATCACTACATATATATCTTATTTCATTCACTAATTCTATTCTCGAATCAATTTAAGGGGCTTGGTTGAGTTACTGAGCTTAATAATAAAATCAACCTTTTCATTGCTGAAAAGCGTTTTCCTTTCCATAAATTTTATGTACCTATTAATCGATATTTCAGTCTCAAATAGGTATTTTTAATTTCCTTCAATGTTCCATGTCGCTTTAGGATGCAAATTTGTATTCCTCATTTAAAAATGATTTTTCCATGGTTTGACAGGAAACAGCCATTAGGCTTCCGATTTGTCGTCACTGCGACGCTAAAAAAAGTCCTGCCATTTTCGCCAGCAACGGGAATGTCTTTCTCATACTCCATCCACCCATTGTGCTTGCAAAAATCGAGAATCGAATTATCGAATCGATGAAAGTAGTCATCAAGTGCTTTCCTCGATTTAAGAAAATAGGGTTGAAAAATAACTACATTGAGTACGGTTATGCGTATAGCACGACGGGTATAGGAAGCATAATCCGGCACAATTGCTCAGTGTGATAAAATAAACCCATTGCATCTGATAACACAGGTGAAACGGTAATGTAAAAAATACTAGACTGGTATGAACAATGGGTACTATTTCGCTGTTAAGGACAGCATGAAAGTAAAGGCACCTTATTTTAATAAATTCGATATTTTGATCACGAACCTGATCGTCTTTCACCTTAAAATTGGGTTGTTCCAGAGGTAAACGTATTTGAAGTTCATGGGGTAAACGTAGTAGAATATATTTTTCTAAATTATTTAATTACGCTGTGATTTTACATGCTGATGATTTTGTCAACGTGGGGCTAGCTTGCAGCTAGCGTCCGCCGGGTTTCGGATGGTGGATCGACCTTTAGATATAGGGTTAGCTGCGAAATACGAAAGTTTAATCGTCAATAAGCAGCCGTGGACAAAACTCGGCGGTATCTAAAGGGTGTAGGGGGTTAATAGGACTCTAAAATGCTACAAACAACCAAGATGATGCCGTGACTTGGCGAATGGCTTCCAAAAACTAATAGGCTGACAGTAAACCCGGAGGAGGGGGCAGCAGCTCTTCTTCACATACGTGAAGGTGGAGACCACATGGGTTGGTACAGTGAAAGTCATTATACTATAGGAGCGGTAAGGTATTTACCAAAACGGCTGTAATACTGCGAGGTGGAAGGCAACGGGAAACCAACTTATTATCCCGAGGAGAAGAAACTCTTCAACTAATTCTCTAATATGTTTTTAGTAAAAGACGTGATGGGATTCTCTCGAGTAAATTATTCCGGTAGTCCCCCATTCGGATCTCCTGGTGGGGACTACTCGAGAGGGTACATCAGTCAAGAAAAGCAGCATTTTAGGATTGATACCTGGAACATAAGATCGCTCCGAGGATGTTGACGACTTGAAAACGTGAAAATGGAGATGAGAAGATTGGGTGTGGATGTTTTACGCATCAATGAAATGAAATAGTCCGAATAAGTGACTACTGGAGCGGCAGCTACCGGATTATCCACTCTCGATCTATGAATGAAAACGCAGGTATTTATATGATACTCAGGAAAAGTAGCTGTATGCAACTGAAATATCTTCAATACAGTGAAAGGATAATCATGGTTAGATCAGAAACAAAACCAAAGAACACGTTGGTGGTGCTGCCAGTATACATGCCCACATCAGACTACGAAGATGACGACGTAGAAGATATGTTCAACGGAATAGAAGAAGTGACAAGGAATGAGAAAGGGGATGAAAACTTAATTATACTTAGAAACTGGAATGCGGTTGTCGGAGAAGGCCAAGAAGGTAACACAGTGGGGAAGTATGGTTTGGAAAAACGGAAAGATAGGGGAGAGAGATTGATTTAGTTCTCCGTACTAAATGGCTTTGTCATAAAAAAACACATTTTTTGGAAACCACCCGCGAAGAAGATACACATGTAAAAAATGCCAGGAGACAGAATAATATTCCAAATTGACTATATATGAGTGGAACAGCGATAGAAATCAAGTAAAAGTCTGCAATAGCAACCCTGGAGCGGACATCGATAGTGATCACAACTTGGTCATTATGAAATGTTTAAAAGCTTACGCTTAAAAACTAAAAATATCAACAAAAAAACGCTGACAGGTGGAGAGACTGAAGGAAACAGAACACAGATTGCCCTATCGAAATACTGTAGAGAAAGCCGAAAAGGATGGAAACGATACAAAATCAATCGTGAATAGATGGCAGGAGATAAAAAAGTAATTCTTAACACAGCAGAAGAGAGTGTACGAAGGAAAATAAAGAGAATCGGAAGCCATGGATTACACGAGAAGAAAATGATAATAAATACGATCAGCCGTCAAGTAAGAAAGGCTAGAGAAAGATGGATGAAAAACTTATGTAAAGAGGTAGAAGGCAATCTCTGCCAGGGAAAAGTGGAAGCTACTAACAGGACTGTAAGGAGTTACTTCACTAAACGTCCAAATCGGGTCCTTGTCATTATAACTCCTGGTGTCTATCATATTTCTCGCAAAGGTGGCTAAGTGTACGCGGGGGAGAATGGTCGAACACTTGCTACTAGACTTAAAGAACACCAAAGACATTTCAGGCTTGGACAGACCGACGAATCTGCTAATGCTGAACACAGCATTAGTCTTTATCAAAGGATTAAATGGGATAACACCATGATTATTTGCCGTTCCAATAGTTATTGGGATAGACTGGAAACGGAAGTCATTGATATCCGGCTGGAAAGGGATAATTTTAACCGCGACGCTGGTTTTCATCTTAGAAATTCTTGGAATTCCATTTCAAAAGTAATTAGTAATTCAAGAACTCCTCCATTCTGTTGGCCAAATTTCCAAATTTCACCCTTCGACCAATCAGGAGTCATCTGATTGTTCGATCCAGCTTATTAGCCAGCCGTACTTTAATTCCACGACACCCTGAAGACGATGGAAGTCTGTGGAAGCGTCGGTATTTTTTACATGTTCAACACGGTGGAATTTCCGAGAAGAACTTTCACTAAACATTCGCCGGAAAAGCATTTAATCTTTTTTGGGCAGCCAAACTAACGCAATTGGTAGAATTTTGCTATCTGGGAGGCAGGATCACCAGCGATTGAAGAAGCAAGAAAGATACTGTGAACAGAATATCCCTTAGAAAGAGGAATTCTACCAGAAGAGGAGTCTGCTGACAGCTAGTACCTTTACATACAGACAAGCCTAGAAGAAAGGAAGCCCTTAGTTACAAAATAATATGCTTTTAGTGGTATACAGTAATATATATACTATGCTCCATGGTTTCAGGCTCAACTATGTGGAACTTGAATTTCACAGATGAAAAAGTAACTTGGTATAAATCCGTGGAAGAAAACCAGGTTATTCATTTGTGATATATCCTATGCTTTATCCATAGCATGCATAAAGCATAAGAAAAAAATAAGGCAGTAAAGCCTGGACAATAACAGCTGTAGAACAAAAGAGATTGGAAGCAAAGGGGATGTGGTGCTATCAAAGGATGATGAAGATTAAATGGACGGAGAGAATCACCAACGAAGAAGTCCTACGGAGAGTTTGAGAGAAAAGAAGTTTGATGAAAACTCTGAGGAGAAGATGAAGAGACAAATTTATTGAAAATATTTTGCGGCAAAATTGAATACAATAACGGAAGGACAAATAAATGGGAGGAATTACAGAGAAAGCCCAAAAATATAATACATTAGACAAATTATGGAAGACATCAAAGTAAATAATTATGTAGAAATGAAGTGGTAGGCTGATTTGAGAGTGGAGTGGAGAACTGCAGCAAACCAATCCTCGGATTAATGACAGCCGATGATGATGACTGTGTTCATGTTATTATTAATTGCTATCGATGTTAATTGAAAAATACGTGTATCATATATGAAAAATTCTCCAATAGGTGGTGTGAGTGTGAATTGATAAATTTTGAATTCAATTAACACAACATTAACTATTAAGCATAAAGAGAATATCAACAAATATAATTCTGAAAATAACTTTTCAAAAGCTTTTACTGTTATCAGCAAGTTAAATCATAACGCCTTAAATATTTTTTAAATTGCATTCTTAACTTTAACTACATATACCACAGATATAACTCGATTTTCAGATGAACGACGATCAGATTCGTGATCAGCATTTCGAATTCATAGGGATAATTTATATTTCCTTTTATTTGGTTTTTCGCATAAAAATAATGTCCATTCTAAGACAAAAGCACTTTCCTTACGCGCCCCTTCAAGTCTCACTCACGCTAAGAGCATAAACATAATCTCTGGATGGCCTTTATCATTCCGAAAGCCTGTTCTAATGTTGTTTTGAGTTTAGCTATTTTTAATTTAAATGCCTTGAAAGCTAAACGTAGAACACTTGATTAGCAGAAAATTGAATGAACGAATGCGGAAACAACCGAACGAATGCAGTGAAAAACGTTCCTGCAGAAGCTACCGGGGTCGTTCATTATCAATTAGCAGTTCATTCCCTCAAGCAAATCGGCTTTCAGTGCAAGGAAAAAATTCAGAATTTCAAAATAACCGAAAGATAACCTATCATCTTCCTGACAGTGACGTCGCAACTCCTTTGCGTTCGGAATTATATCGTGAAGGCGTTTCTTATATCTGTCACGAATATTTACGAATATTGTTTGCGATATTTTTTTCTCTTCTTAAAAGAAACATTTCTTCGAATCAAGAAACATCAAAAGTAATTTACAAGCTGCTCCTCCAGTAAAATTCTTGGTGGTGATGCCTCTTTAATGATGTAGCTAAATCTCCCGTTTAAAAAAAATTATCACTCAGTGATTCAACCCGAAGGTTGGTTTGGATAGTTGAGGATAGAGCTCACCACGGTCTAAGCCACACGCGTGTGAATTTCACACAATCCGGGTAGGGGGGCCAGTTCCTTTCCCTGGGCCACCTCGCACTCCGAGAATTTTTTTGTGTCGCGTCCAAAGGCTTCCCAGGACCCTTCGATCCGTAGCCAAGCGCTCTACCCTCTAGGCCACCACGCTCCTAAAAAAATTGTATAACTCCTAATATTAGACAAATGTTTATTTATATTCTCACTACTACTACAAGCTTACTGTCGCCATTATTAAACTTTAATCGCGTTACCCGAAACCGCCAATTGCGTATCCTTCTGGGTACGCGTACAACAGGTTGGGAATCGCTTGTGCAGGTAGTAGTGATGTGGTGCTATATGTAATTCAATAAGAGTAACCAGTTCTTTGGATATCTTGAGCTGTTATTATTGTTATGACAATCTACCGGTAAAAGTATGTTTAAATAGAAGAGAGTAAAAATCCTTTAGATTATTACATGTGGTTTACCAATAATATTCCCTTCTTCATCTTAGCATACATCCTACCCTTAATCATCCCGTCCATAAAACCTAGTCCCTTTCTTCACCTTCCCCGCTAACCCAACAATCCTCTATCACAGTCTTAACCAACCCTCGCCCCTCATTACCTTTTCCAACCACCTACTTTGCCTCCTCGTAATATCATCCAGAAGTTTCCTTTCCTCACCAACAATGCCAAGCACTTCCTCGTTTGTCTTCCTTTCAATTCACCGCACCTTCTCCATCCTCTTCCACACCCACACCTCGAACGCCTGCAGCCTATTTTCGTCTTCTTTTCTCGTAGTCCACGTGCCAGCCCCATACAACGCTTCTCTCCATTTCAAACTCTTCACCAGACTCTTCTTTATATCCTTACACTATGTCCCCGTCATCAGCACCCTCAGCTGAACCCTTCTTTCTCTAGCGTAATTCTCCTCTTTATGCCTTTGCCACTATGCTCATTTTCTTTTAACGTGATACCATGTAATTAAATGTCTTTACTTGCTCCAATTTATGCCAATCTACTTTTATGAATGGCCTCGCTTTCTTTGTCCAGGAAAATCTTATGACTTTTGTTTTTTCCTGATTTATCTTGATTCCGTATTTCGCTCAAAAAAACGCTTGATAACCTTCGTAGTTCGTTGAAAATGGATCATAACTTCTATAAAAACCATAACTGTAGTGTGAAGCATATATTTTACTCTGAATTTTATTCGGAGTACCCCGAGTTCCGGCAAAATTTGCGATGAAGAGATCATCAATACACACGATATTGAAATCCCGAGTTGAACAATCGACCAGTATAGGCGACTGAGTATAGGCGTAGTGAAGGGATAACAGGTGGGAAAATTGTTCTTCCCTGCTTTGTCACAGGCTAAGCGTATCGGTGAGTGGCTACGCTCCAATTGTATCCCAAGAAGTACCTACAGACAGAAGTACAAGATATGACCTAAGAGAGGGTAATGTCCTTACATTAAGGCAGTATCGGGTTTTCGATATCGTAATCGGGCTTCCTAGATAATGCGCTAACTAGCTGCGCAGGTGGCCTGGCAGTATCTTGGATAATATGGAATGCCAATTGTCTCTGCCGTTGAGGTAATGTAGAAGTTAGAGTGGGCTTTGACTATTCTTTTAAGAAATATTCTGGTTTGGGCGGCTTTCTCGGTTATCAGGGCTCTGTATGTGCATTTTGCGTCGTACGTGTAAACACGACTCACTCTAATACATGCATTCGAATGGAAGGAATTGAAGACTGGAAATCAGTTACAGAAATCGTTTGGCTCCGATTGACCGGCAACCTGATTTCACCGAATACCTGGGTCTGTCATTAAACACGTTTCCATTGAAGTGAACTTTTTTCCAAAGATAGTAAAGTTTGCATTGATTGCAATTGTCATCAACGGCATTTTTCTATCTCACCAACATTTTTAACCGGCAAATAAGGCGTAACACAAAAATAAAATAAAAACTTTAGCGCTAAACACTAAAGTAAAACTTATGCCATGCCTTTAGCCATTTTTTCTTCTCGAATCAATCACAAAGCCCCGTTTTACATTAGTGCTTTGAAACACTTACTTTTATATTCAGTAATTAGATTATACATACAAGATATACAACACGCATAACTTGAATAAGTCAAGAAAGTCCACTTATTATAGCTAATTCCTTATCTTAACTAATAAGATTTAACAATAAAATTGTTTATGGTCGCGTTTAGTATTCAAATGCAAAAAATGTTACTTCACTCTCGGTTTCAAATATAGATTTACATTTAAAATATTTCTTTCCTGGAACGTTTGTTTGTTTTGTACAAAGACAGCACCGAGTCGGTTAATTTTGCGCCAACTACCAGCCCTTAAAATGTTCCACCGAAATCTCTCGGTTAGTAGTAAAACATGATTGACGTGATTCGCACATCACAAATAAAGTTTTGACATAAGATGGGCGACCAAGAAATGCTGACGAGCGTCAACCCTAGTCCCTTCGTCCGCACGTTACACTGTATGAATAGTGTTCTCGAAGCGTCTAATTAAATCATTGGAAATCATTCCAATAAAAAGAAGAAATATTTTCTTGCGCGTAACTTAATAGATTGTTTATAATTCTGGTTCCAATGTCATCAGTATCAAAACTCAAGGAAGAATTAACAAAAGGATTTCCTATTCCCAAGATAATTCAATACCGCAAGTGATGAAAATCTGGAAGGGGAAAATAAAAAAATTCCACGTTCGTGCCCTCGTTCAAAAGGTTAGTTCTCGAGTCGGAAAGCTCCAACTCCATGCCAATTCCTTTAAATACATAAATTTCCACTGACCAAGGTAGCCAGGCCGATATCCCGCTAGCCTGAAAACCCATTGTCCGCGAGTTCGAATCCCGCCGGGGGCCTGAATTCAGTTTTCATCGCAAGACTCAAGTCAGTAAGGTGCAATCAACGTTAGCAGCCGAGGCGCCAAAAAATAACTCCAGTCAACCGCAAGAAATAATATTTGTCATAAAAGTAGGACACAAACTGGAGCAAGGAGAGCAATATAATTACTGCGGCCGTAAGTTTGAGGAAAATGGGCATATTGTTAGTAGTATTAGTAGTATTCTCCTTCTTATGTTTCATAAGAAGGAGAATTGCGTTACCGAAAGAATCGTTAACCAATAGGAGGGATCTGATGACAGGAACATTATTTTAGAGTATTGATAAAAGGTTGGCGAAGAGTTTAACATGGAGTGTAGCGATGTATGGTGCAGAAACGTGGGACTCATAGAAAAGAGGACGAGAATAGGCTGCAGGCGTTTGAGAAGTGAGTGTGTATAAGGATGGAGGAGGTGCAGTGGACGGAAAGGAAGACAAACGACGAAGTGCTTGGTATGATGGTTGAGGAGAAGAAATTTCTGGATGAGATTAGGAGGAGGCAGAATAGGTGGTTCGATCAGGTAATGAGAGACGAAGGCCGTGATAGACGGGAGGATATTGGGGAAGATGGTAAGGGGAAGAAAGAGGATGGAATTTATAGGCGGGATGAAGAGAGTTAGGACGTACGCTGAGATGAGGAGAGAAATATTGTGAGGAGATAGGGCCCTCCACATGACAAAATCTATAGGATTTTTAATCACCTCCGATTTGAAATACCATTCCCACAAATGTATTCATGATAATAATATTGATCTTGTTGATAACTGCAACTGTCCTTTATTGGACCAGGTAGAAAAGTATACTTATCTTGGTGTGATCATAGATGATCACTTTAAATGTCCCCTCCATATTGACAAAATTAATAAAAAAATAAGAATTGTGGCTTATCAAATATTTATGCTTAAACACATTGTGCCTACAAAGACAAAATTAATTATTTATTTTGCAATGGTTGAGAGCATACTGAGATATTGAATCACAGTTTGGGGTATGGCCTCTAACACACTGTTAAATACAATAATTAGAAACAAAAAGAGAATTTTGAAATCAATTGATTTGGATGGGTTTTCATATTGTAGTAACACTGACCTGAAATCACTTTGCGTAAAATATAATGTTTTAACTGTAGATAAATTGTTTAAATGGTTAATCATAGTGGAAAATTATTTTAAGAAAGAATACAAAGTTCCCTGTAAGAATACGCACTGTATGCCTAAAAGAAATACTCCATGTTAATAACCTATGATTATTATAATTTATATGGCAAAAGGTTGGCTAAATATATTAAACCAAATACCTTTTCTTGTATGCCTAATCAATTGCGCAATTTAAAAGGAATGGCAGAAATTAAGAAAAAGGTCAAAGAATGGTTAATTAACGAAATTAAAAATCTGTAATCCCTTATAATTGGGCACTATATTTATGAATCTGTTATACAAATGTAATTATGTTATTTTTTAATATTTATTAATATTTATATTACTTTTCTACTGTGTGTACTGTGTAATAACATGCCACTTGTATGAAACAATTGGAACCTTCTGACAAGCCATGTGGCTTAGAAGGACCTGACTTTAAATGCAATAAAGGCAATTAACAATTAAACTACCTTAACCAGTAGATTACTGGTAAAACTTGCGCCTTCACCCAACACTTTTCCGGATGATTTTCCCCTCGGTACAAAATGCCACGAAGCCCTCACTCCCTTTTCCAATGAAGCAACCGGCGGAATAGCAAGGGAAATTCACGAGGTGTCCCGCACCAATTTATTTTAACTTGGAATAAATTTTTCATACCTTTGCGAAATAAGGCTTTCAGAAACCATAAAACTAATCTTACAGCATCATCAGAAATATAATTTCTACGTGCCATCTCTGCATAACCATCATGACTAGTACGTAGCAGTTTCGGGTCACTATTATTGGGTAAATAAATTCTGGCAATATTGCGTGAAGTTTGAACATAGTGGATGAATAATAGGATACGCAATTTCCACAGAGAAATAAAACTTAAACTACGACCTAGGTTCCATCTAATGACGATGTAATACGAAATCTAAACTTAGGTCGTAATTGAGGAAAATGGTGCATCTTTTTCTCCTTCCACCACAATTGGGGCTTGTCAATGTCTCGAAAAGACAAGTGCAGGAACATTATTAAAATCACGCAGAATTTTTATTGATTTGGATTCTGAATAGGTGTGTGATCAACTGAGTTTCAATTTTGCATTTTCCAATGAATAAATAGGCATCAACCGCCAAATTCACTTTTCATATTTCCGTGAAGGATAAACCTCGTAAGAATTTCAGCGTCTGCTGATAAACTTACCTGTGCCTATCATAGAACTTAAGTCCGAACCTCACATCCCGAGGACCCAGGCTCAAATCCAAGAGGGGGCAGAGACTTTTTAGAGGAATCCAGGTCCCTACTTGGGTGCTGTATTGAGGGCACTTCAAGGGAAGCTCTCCGCCCGTCGTGTGGGATGTTTAGCAGTGGACTAATTGCGCCTTTCGTTAAGAGTAAGTCAATGTCGACGCTGGTTTTATCTCCACTCTTACTTCCTTCCCCAGATAAACCTTCCCTTACACCTATCGTTATGGCTCCAATGGCTATACACGCAGTTTTCGGTCGCCTCCCATACAACTAGGTTAATCAAGTAACCAAACCAGAACCTTCTGAAGACAGAGTTTACGAACAAATCTGCAGATATATTTCCCCGTGAATGACATCAAGTTTTTCACCGCTCAAACTAGCGGCTAACGGGCCCAACAAATTAAGTTGCCGCTCTTACCTGTCTCGCGGCTTCATCAAAGGAAATCGATTAACAAATCTCGGCCAGGCCCTCGTCCAAGTCACACTTGTCCGGATTGTAGGGTGAGGTTCACGGATGCGGTTCTATTAGCAGGACTCGCCATGCGATGCTTCATTTTTGTGAGTCACGCTCTCCGGGGCGTGGGTCGAATCCCACTTATAGTTTTGGAGTGAGAGTGTTCCCGGAGTAATGAGAAAATGACGACAAAACTGAGCCGTGCCGGGGAAATGTGTTTAGCAGCAAATAGCGAAAGCGCCAGATCACACATCATCCGTATCTTCGCGGGACGTCTGGAGTTAAGACCTCCCGGGGGAATGGCTGCGCCGAAGGTGCATAGAGGAGAACTGTCCAGGTAAGCGAAACTCACCACAACCAGTCTGTTGACATGGACGGTGTTTATGGCATCAATGGGGCATGTAGAGATTCGTTATGGCATTAAGAAATTTCACATAATCATACGCGAAGTAGTTTTGACGTCACAGGAAGAAGATCACAACAGCAGACGATTTACCCACTCGACGTCATTCATCGATTTCCGGTTAACTTAAAGATCTGTACCTATATATTAAGATCACAACCTCTATTCTGAGGTCATTCAATCACCGTAACTTAAGTGAATGAATTGCTCGGTTTATTAACGAAGGGCCTTGGTTCGAATTCCACAATAATCGGGTGATCATTTCACTGAAATATCTCACGTTTGATAGTTTCATTTTTCATATGAAAAAAAACGAGGGATATTCATTTCTCCCATATTTATATTAAACCAATTCTCAAATACCAGCTGTAGTGTCATCGTCTTACAATTAGTGTCACATCAGTTTTCCTTCGGAGAAATACTGCGAAATCAGCTGCAGTTCAGTTGTTCTCCGCTTTCTTCTTTCTTTCCCATGTTGCCACTGAACATTATACAGTCTCATGTACTGATAACTGACAGAGACCATCATTTTGCTGTAAATATGGAAAGAATTTATCGCCCAGGTAATTTGCCCAGGCTAGAGGAATTTCGCAGGAATTTAGCTTTTAAACGCATATGTATTGTAATGGAATGTAACGACTCCCCCTCAGACACAGACCATCTATCAAATTCTCTAATGTAATTAATCTAGGGAATAAAGGAAAATGAGGGCAGATCACAAGAAAAAGAAATTAGAGGGGAACCTAGCGATCTAAGGAGGAAACGACCATAAGGTCGGCACAAATTTATCCATTGCTCAATTTTGAATTGCTCTGACGCGGTTGGGCTAAACTCTCATGCGGTACATATTTTGGGGGGGCATTTGTTGGTAGGCAGGACTTTCTTATAGCTTACGTCAAGTCGATTTAAGTGTCATTGATTCGAAAAAAACTAACCCACTAAACGCCGCACTGGTAGGGCACGCGATCTCTGGGAATCGCAGTCAAATCTCACATGGCCACCAGCACGCTTATTATTTTTTGGACCTCTATACCCCCCAATGCACGGCACACACCTTCAGCACATTACAGGCTTTCTAGCTTGTAAAAGATCCCGATAAAATAAATAACGCGAAAAAACAGGGAAATCTAGGATGTGTAAGTTTCAATGATGTAATTATCACATAACTATCGTCGGAAAAATTAATTATCTGTTGATGACATAAAATCGTACTTTTGTTTGGTCATTTATCACTTAAAACTCAGCATCAATTACGTATTTTAACAATTCATGTTGAATAAATAAAATAAACCTATCAGAATATTAGCGCTGAGTCTTTATTAGTTCCAAGATATCGATTCAAATGGTTCATTTAACACTGAATTGTCATAATTATAGGGGTAATTTACCAGTTAAGGAAGGTTTAAATGGAATTGAAAAAAACTCCTCAAGATTTTTACAGGCGCAGGCCCATACTTATCTACTGACACAATTTCTTTCTTCAACTCAGCGTGCGTCCTACCTCTCTTCATCCCGTCCTCCGTCTCCTCACTCAACATATCATAAGCTTTTCCTCACTCGTCATATTTTCCGTCCACCGCATCTCCATCCTCCATCAAAACCTAATCTCAAACGCCTGCAGCCTATCCTCGTCTCCATTTATCATAGACCACGTTTCAAAACCAAACAACGGTATACTCCACATTTAACTACTCTTCTTTACATCCCTACACATGGTCTCCGTCATTAGATCCCCCCTTTGGATGAACGCTTCTTTCACTAGCTCTCCTTCTAATGTCTTTGCTACTACCGCCATTTGCCTCCAACGTGCTGCCCAAGTAATTAAATTGCTCTACTTTCTTCACTTAGTGCCCTCCGACTTTTATGACCAGCCTCGCTTTCTCTGCCCGAGAAAATCTAATTATTTTTTTCTTGTGATTCTTCTTTATTCGTAATTTCCCGCGCTGATTTTCTAATGTATCTACAAAAGCTTGCAATCCCTCGGATGATTGACTATATTACTATATTATTATAGTCACTATAACCAACGCCTTGTCGCACGTGAATCGTATCTACTTTATCAGCTGGGCTCCTACTTGTATCCCCCCATCTAACTCTTCCCATGACACTCTTACCATTTCCTCGGCATAAATGATGAAAATCAAAAGCGAAAACGGGCACCCTTGCCTTACATTAAGACCTATAGCTGCCCACCCTGACTCTCCGTCAAACACCCTCACCTATGACCTCTGGGCCACATAATTTTCGAATGAGTCTCCCGTTCTCGCCAATCTACTTCTATTTTCATGAGTATCTTTATTAATTATTCCCGGTTAACTCTGCCAAACGCAATTTCGAAATCAACGAAACAATCTAAAACGTCCTGATTAATAAACATTAATTATCGTCAGTGATTATACTCTAAGTTCCTTTCTATACGTTCTCATCACTGCAATCGCATCCCGAGCTGCCTTCCCCCTTACTGAACCCTGCAGTAAATAGAGTACAAATACATGTATAAATATTAATCGCATGGATTGTATATCCCTTCAGGTAGTTGTTTCGCTCAGGAATGCGTAATAAGTAAGCTTCATTGATAAGAATAGGTGATAAAAAGAAATAAATGATCAACATCCCATATCGATTAATTTAGACAGGCACTATGAATGTAGTAACTCATTCATCCATTTATCTGATATTCTACCAATTACTCGACAGGTTTTTTATTAGCCTCTCCCTTTATTTTAGTTTCATGGTTATCTCTACAACTGCCTCGAAAAACTATCAGCCCTGCATTTCGTCTCTTTAAAGTTATTCCTATATTCTGCCTTCTCTTAACTCGTCCATAGTCCCTTTTTATATTTATTCCTCTTCCGCGCTTACCTGGCACTTTCCCTCCATTTCCCTGCTCAATATGAAATTCCCTCTCAATACGTCATCCACGGGCAATGGGTTGGATTGGTGAATTAAGTACTGACTTCTCATCCGGAAGGGGCCAACTTTCGAATTCCAGAAGTGGCGGAGATTTTTCAGCCGAAACCCGATCCCTATTTGGGCAGTGTGTGGAGAACAATTCAAGTGCATTACTCCATCGTATGGGAAGTTTAAGTGTGGATCCCTTGGCGCATTTCGTTACTAGAAGGCTGATGTTTGGTTTCTATCCACCCTTCCTCCATTCATTTGAGTATTCTGCCAGCTGACTGTTAAGTTTTTGGACAGTCCTTATCCTAACATCCCAATATCCGGAACCATCTCACATTCCCTCCAATACCTGGCTCGCCATCAGGTCTCTCTTAAATTTCTCATATCCTTTTCCTTCCTCTTTCGCGCTTCCTCAGCGTTCTCCCCTCTATCACCCTCTTCAACATGCCCTCGCCTCACAGCATCCTGCCCTTCTGTCTGCTTCGAACCTCCACCACTCCCTCTCCTCTCCTACCATACCCTTCCTCCATTCCCCAAATAATTCTTCCCTTACCAACCTTCCCGCCGATCCTCAGTATTGCAAATGACCTCTGCTGACGGTCGCCTCCCCAAAATAACCAACCATCCAATGTCCACCATCCCACTTTTCCTGCTTTCTCCAAATCTCTGCCTTCTACTTTATTTTCTCCCCATGCCACCTCTAGTACATCCTCTTTCATCTTCCTTACCAACCAGCTCACTCTCTCCATTCAACTCCAAACTCTCGTCTCAACAGCTTCTGTTCTAAGAGTAACCTCTTTTCCACAATGATCAATTTTATGTGTTATTTTGCATCACAATCTATGCCAAGGTTTTGACTTATCCTTTGCATCTCCCCTTATCTTTGCAAGTCCCTTATTTTCCTCTCATAGTAAATTCTTCCAAAGGCAATGCAATTAAGGTCTTCTACAAGATGCATTCAAATCCAAAATATTCTGCAGATACATGGCCTGTCCTACCCATCTAAATGCTAATCCTTAAAATAATCTAATTCCACCAATAATACCCTCCTATCTAAATACTAATTCCAGCCTTTCGATTTCTGAAATATTACAATCTTCTTTCTATGATCAGTATTTTATATTATATGGATGCATGAATTGCTTTTATTTGGGTTTCTCCCACATTGATTCATTTTATGGACAACTGTTTCACTTGCATTCCAGCTAGCGTCGTCAGGTCATGAATTCAGGAATTGACGACGCTAGCTGGAATGCAAGTGAAATGGTTGTCCATAAAATGAATCAACGCAGGAGAAACCCAAATAAAAGCAATTCATCAAATCACCCTCCGTACCTATATGGATGCATCTTTCACACAATACCTTTAACCCACTAATTAATAGAAGCCCCTTGATTACTGGCTAACTAACAATAGGTTTTCTGTAAATTTAACTAATTTTATCAGCTGCATGCCTACTTTCATTGCAATTCCCATTACCTCCCATGATTTACTAGCTGTTTTCTTCTAATACAAGTTAAATAGAAGAAACAATAAAAGTGGACAATCTTGCCTTGACTGCTATATTAATAACCATTTTGATTTTCCATTCACTAATCATAATAAACTAAAGTACCTAATGAGATTTTCTAGGAAGAAAAATTGAGGAAGGCAGCCAGTTGTTGTCTTTGCTTTTTAACATTTATGCCAACAAAATGACAAGAGAGGCATGGGATGAGTTGAATGTGGGAATAAAACTACAATGACAGCTGATGAAGCCAGTTAGATTCCCGAATGGCCACTCATCACTCATCCAAGTCAAGTTCAGTCACTCATCCAAGAGTTTGCAGGCCTACGTATACATTATAAAATCAGTGCATGAAATGCAGAATGAAAAATAATGATTTAAAAAAAACAAAATTAACGAGATTCTCCAGGGCAAAGAAAGTAAGGCTGGTCATAACAGTAGGAGGACATAACAGCACACACTGAGCCAGGTAGAACAACTCAATTTCCTGGGCAGTGTCTCAGAGAAAATGGGCAAAATAGTATACAAAGCCTTTGGAGGAGAAATGTTTTTCGAAAGAAGAAGGAAACTTGGTGGTGAAACTGGTGACAGAGACCTAGAGTGAGGATGTTCAGAGGAGTATGGTGAAGAGTCAGATATGGAGGGTGGCGCTAAACCCTGGACACAGATGAAAGAGGATTAGAGGTGTTTGAGAAGTTGATGTGGAAGAAAAGAGATGATGTGACAGGTGTGAAGGAAACCAAACGAGGAGAGGCTCCACATAGAGGGTGAGGACAGAAAACTGCTGAAGGAAATTTGGAGGAAGTAGGGCATGTGGATTGAACAGTTAATGAGGGGTAATGAACTGAAGATCATGATAGAGGGGAGGGTGCAGTGTATGCTTGTAAGGGAAAAAATAATAGGCTACATGGATGGGATGAAGAACGTTAGAACATATGCTGACCTGAAGAATGAAAGCATACTAAGAAATAGACACCAAAACCTGTACAAGACTATAGAATGTAGTCCTTTTCATCTAAATCTACCGAAAGTGGTAAAAAATCTCTAATAAATATTTCATTTCAGTGCGTAGCTATCCATATCAACTATCATGCAGTTCCTACTCAAATCCTCAAGATCTACTGTCTGAAATTCCAGCTCTGATCTTGAATGTGATATCATATAATTAAACACTTGCCGGTAAATTGAATTGTATAAGTTGAATGCTTTCATCTGTATTGTGTACGGATATAGGGACCTCTGGCTAAAAAGGCTAGCAGAGGCAATCTAATCATCAAAACCTAGAGTAGGAGAAGTATCACCTCAAATAATAAGTAACCCTGACCTGTGCTGTGTTGTAAATCTTCATCTTGTTTTTTGAACTGTGTTTTCACACAGAACAAATTGGAACACATGAAGGCAGTCAGCATTATTTATTCATAAAATAATTTATTCAATAAATTAAACAAATGATTTGACAACATTTAAAAAATATGTAAGCTCTATCAACAGTAGGCTATTTTTTGTAAAGAGTGAACATACGTTTTGGTAGGTAGTGTAAAATTATCTATATCAGCTGTCTTAGAGTTAATGAAATTATGGTTCAAGTTACATCATTGTTACTGAAAATCGTTATGAAAGCTATGAAAACTTAATCTACCAGGTATATACAGGGCACAGGCTCTACTTTTGACATTATTTGTACCAAAAATGCATACTTCTCCATTCATTGCTTGAAGTTCCTTCCAGTAATGGACAGAGTAGGATGTTATTCAATATCTATTAACCTTGTTACTATGAAGAATGCTTGAATCAATGTCTCATATAATTTCATAGATAACTGTAGTTCCCATATCAGTCTATTACTCATCAATGAGTCTCATGAATTCCTTCCACATCACATACTTCGCATCTCAAATGACTATCATCTGAAAAACCATATGCATCATTGTACCTTCAAAATATTTTACTTTTAAATAAAGTGCTGGTATTGTTGAAATAAAAAGCACAATGTTCAAAAAGGATTATTTCAGTGTAAAAACATGCAGCTATGAAATAACTACCCCAGAAATATCTTTGAGAAAGACATTTCAACTCAAATACCTACTTGTATTGTGCCCCGCATGATTTTAATCTAAATATGTTGAACTCATATTTGTACTGGAACTGAATCTTTTGCAACATGGGCATTTTTTTGCAGAGGTAGTTTTGGGATTTTGTCTTCCATTTCTGAACTGAGTTGTGGGTTCATCTGGTGCTGGTTGTAATAATAGTAAAAGTGCATAGGCGACATCCCTGGCACAGATCCAAAACTTCTGCTGCCACCGGCTACATTAGACGACACTTCTGGTTTACTGACATCGGCACTTGGTTCATTTTCACTGAAGTTTTCACCTAGCAATCTCTTCAATTAGAAGCCAGTCAGCCATATAAATGGAGTATAAAAGAGTACATTAGCAACAAACATTTGTAAATATATATTCATGAACCCATAATAGCAATTTGTTTATGGAGACAAGGATTCCATACATGTCTCAGTATAAGACCCTGATTTTCAGTAAAATACCTACAGACTGTAAAAAGTGCAGGAAGGCTAATGGCCCAAGATAGCAGAGAAATATGGGTAACAATGTGCTAATACAACCCATCAGAAAATGAAGTCTAATATCATGAGAATTTTCAATTATTATCTTATTTCATTAACTTTTATTCAACATGCTACCAAAGAAAACTAAAGTCATAATATTTCAAATAATAACACAACCAATACAATTATATGGTTCTGAGGTGTAGATATTGCCCCAGAACAGGGAAAAATAGTTAATTTCATTTGAAAACATGGTATTAAGACATATCTTTGGTCCATCTTAGGAGGATGGATGCTGGAGAATAAAAAAGCATAGAGAGACACTTAAGATGAACCAGACTTAATTAGAACTTTCCAAATCCAGCACTTGAGATGGATTGAAACACATTTGAGGTGTCAGAATGGAAAACTAAGTATTAGAGGATGTCCAAGACTTAGGTGAAAGGATCAGCTAAGGAAAGATCTTTGGAGAATGGGAGTGGCAGAAGGATAAGCAGCAGAGAGACAGTGCTGGAGAGAAGTTGTTGGTGAGGCTAAAAGCCTTTTTGGCTTCAAATAGCCATAGGAGTAAGGAAAATACGTAACTTTTCTTCATGATAATAGAAACTTGGTCAAGAACTTATACAACCCGCAAAACAACAGCATCATAAATATTTTCTGCTCATGAGAACACAATACTAAAATGCAAGCAAATATTTCAGACGATTTCACTAACTTACAGAGACTTTTAACCCTTAGCCTTCAAATTTCTTTCATGCCACCCACAGCAGAGCACTCAGAATTTTATATTTGTTTTATTTTTTATTTTTGAGTAAATTTTCAATTACTAAGCAAATAGAAAAAAAGTAATGGCTACTCTATTGATATATGCATTACTTTTGTAACCAAAACAAATATCTAATGGTCATTAATGCAACTATGAGGTGCACTTGGCCGAGTTAGGCCCGTGACACCCGATGGAAAGGAAAAATAATTCATTGTAAACCCAATTTATTTACTGTTATACTCACAACTTCAATGTTTTCTTCAGGGACTGATGAGTTCTCTGACGAAGAGCCCTCATTTCGTTCAAAATGTTTATCTCCATAAGCAGCTTCCTGACCAGAAATGGAAGTTTCAGTGCTACCAATTTCATGCTGATTCCGAGGGCTTCTAGATGTATGTCGCAGCTCACTTGGTATATTATAGCACATGCATACACAGCAAGATGGAAATTTAAACCAGTCGGAAAATATTCCTCGGCACTCATTTCGGGGGTCATAAGCCAATAGCCGGTGAAGACGGTACTGCTGCTCACATCTACAGCCCTCCCGGCAAAACATTTGGCGATGCTCAAACCTATAAATGAAAATACAAATGAGAGGCCAGAAACTTGATATTTTAGGAGCTTTTGTCAATCAATGAAATGAGTCCAGGAAAATTAGAGCAAGCATGAAACTAAGTGTGATAACCATACAAGATAAAGTTATGTAGAAGAATAAGGTAGGTACACAGTGTCGAAGAAGGGAGAAAAAACAGAGCCATTTATCCAGTGCATCATGTATCCTTCCGAATTTTTTGTGATGTGAATTGTTAGGTAGTCAAATAGGATTAAAAGAGGCCAAAAAAATAAAAAGAAGACAAAGAGACTTGAGGAGGAATAAATTTTTCAGTGACTGAATGCATGGGGAGTAGGTGGTGCATAAGGTGAGTTTGTTGTGGTTTACACAAGGTGAGAGTTTGAGAGAATGGGTGTTGTAAGGGTTTTTTGTGAAGGAGGTGCTCTGTGCACCCCCTTTGAGGGAGGGACAGAAGTTTGTAACAGAAGAATTTTTCCAGGAAATCTTGATTGTTTTAGTTGCAGTGGCCTTGGAGAGTAAGGAGGGATAATTTGATAAAGGTGGAATTGCAGCCATTGGTACGGAGGAACTGCAGTTCGTCTTTGGGTCTAATATGGCTTCAGATGCAGAATTCATGCAAGTCTCAAGAGAATAGGAGATGTGGGAAGAAGGAGATAGAATGGGAGGCTTTAAGGGAAGAAGTGAAGGAAGTTAACCCTTTTGCTTCAAATGACAAGTATTTACCATCATTGGTTGCCTATGTTACTGTGTGTGTGACAAATCTGCCTCATCATGATTTACACTGGCATTGATCATCTCTCCACACATTTTCTTTGATTCAATACAGCACAGCATTCAGTAAGCCTTCACATTTTAATTCATGGGTGAAAATTATTTCACTGGCTAGATATATAATTAATTTTTCATAAACTGGAAGATATTTCTGACAACCCATTGTGTGCCTTTAAGAATAAATGAACACTGCAGCAAAAGGGTAAAGTAATCAATGTCATGAGGCCAAAGAAGGTAAATACCATCTATGCATCCAAGCCTGAGGTTTGAGAGGACATGCAGAGGGGAAGGATTCCTCTGGAAGGCCAAGGTAGAGGTTGGCAAAAGAGAGAGGCTAAGTCTACTTCCCATGTGGCAACCCTTCATTAGAAAATAGAAAAGGCCTTTGGAGGAGAAAGTACAATGTATAAGGATGAAATGGAATAAAACAAGGAGGAAATTAGTACTAGTTATAATGATTTCAGGAGTTGAGCTAAATGTACGAAGTGGTGGAGGGAGGAGATGTCAGAGTGACAGATTAAGGAACACAGTGAATTGGAAGAAGTAGTGGCCTTTATGATGTCAGCACCCAGAGGAAGTGAAGTACAACTGAAGCATTCAAGAAAATGATATGCATCTCTGATATGAGAAGATTAGGAATAGACTGGGGGCCAAACGTAGATGTCAACAAAAGAGAAAATGTCTTCACTGGGGGAATTAGCCTCTACTGGTTAGCCAGGAGTATTGGGCTAGTGGATTTTTGAAACAAATGTAAAAATGAGGCATTTATGGATGAGGAGTTTGAATGGAATTTATAAACTTAGTTAAGTCTTCCTAGGAACCTCTATCCTGCAGAAAATAAAATTTGTTCAGACAACTTAGGATTGGGCCATGGGGGATGGAAGTGAAGGAATAGGGGCCAGAAAGTGCTCCAATGGATTCATAAAATAGTTAGAGAAGTAGAGAATAAAAGAGAGCCTTTTTCAGACGCAGTTTGGATTGTGGGTCAGGTTTGTCATAGGGCTGATATTTCTGCCGCAAAAAGGCTGTGTTTGTGGTACAGGGAGCAGATGAGAGAGGGAATAGAATTTTTTAGACTAAGAGGGGAGTGAAAATTTTATTAGGGAGATTGCAAGGGAGAGGTGGTTGTTCACAGAATGAGACAGGTTATTACACACATTATTAGAGAGTGACTGTTGTAAGGGCTGATAACTCCCAAAAATGTTCTTTGAAGGTGGCAGTGAAAAAGAGGGATGTCATTAAGGATAAAATTGGATTAATTTGACCCTTTAATGGCAGAAAAATTATTCCAGTTTTTACAAAGAACTTAAAGCACAGGTTTGGTGAACTAAATATTATTCCTGCGTTCAAAGAGTTATGAATAACTTATTTTACATGTAACTATTCGCCCAAAACGACATTAAGAAAAACTATTTTATTATCTGTATTGTGGATTACCAAGAGGACTGTGGTAGCTCCACATGTACATATGAAAGTATTGTAAATATTTTGTGAAGCTAATATCTAAATTACAACGATAAATAACATCAATTGGTAAGATTCAACAAAAAACATTTTATGCACCAGCCTAGGTTTGAATGATTTCTGTCATTTTCAGGGTGATCAGAGGTTCCCCATATTTTGAGAGTGCACTGCAGAAAGTGTTTGTTTCATGCACTGCAGGTACTAATATCTGAATACTTTTAACTAGAGCAAATAAAACACAATGCTACACTAAGGAATTGGATGAATTCCAAGTAGTTATATGGTATATGTCACTGCGGCACAGTAGCTGCAAGTCACATTTTACACCAAGTTAAAATGAGATTGAATTGATCACGTTTATCCACAAAGGATGGCCAATGCTGGCAGATATATAAAAGGGGTGAGGACACCATGTCACAATGGGTTACTAGGGATGGTCTCCTTTTGATTATGCAAGTAGTGCATCTGCAATTAATGTCAAGAAAAGAATAACAAACATAATCCAACTAGAATTGTACTCACGTGCACTTCTCCCAATGCACATACTGCTCAAAAGGATAAAGATTGAGTAGAGCCAAAATCTCTCCTCTAGTGTTGTTAGCCCAAAATGGAGCAACAACCTCCTCTTTTACTGGACAAGCATTCCTAAAAAGAGAATGAAAATGCGGGTGAGAACTGTGAATAGATGAGAATATCTTAGAGCACTTAATGATTTCACATTCAAGTAATATCATTGTATCAGTAATCTATTAAATTGATATCACAATTTCTTCCTTTATATTATGTGGGTATCTTCCATCATCAGGACATGTAATCAGGTTGGTCAAGCAGTATTTTTTTAAGAATAGAAGATAGCATTGGTTAAAAAATGGATTATCAGTTTGGTGCAGCTCAAGCTGCATGTCAATGGACCTCAAAGAAATTCATTCTTAAGGGGAAATAAGAGTAGATAAAAAGATCATCATAGGTGTTTTACCAACATCAGCATGGTCAAAGATAGTTTTACAACCTAACTTCCAACCCAAATGCCATTGGTACATTCTATGCTAGCCTCGTCACAAAATACTTCATATATTCCACATTATCTCCATTTTAAACTCTTGTCCTACTTTTTCCCCACCGTCGACCTCTTCAGTAGCCCAGTACCCCTTCGTTAACTTTCCAACCACTTCTTCCACCTCCTTACTATCTCCTCCACCAAACTCCTTTCCTTCACCACCATATTTTAAACCTTTTTGTCTCCCCCTCTAACCCCATTTACTCCCTCCATCCTCCTCCCACCCCATGTCTCAAAAACCTCCAACTCAAGCTCATTCTAACAAAATTGAGAGGCCCAGGGGAAATGTAGTGGAAGGAACTATCACAAAAAATGAAATTGCACTTTTCCACAACAAATTTTATTTTTACAATGAGTTTCAGCTCACTAAGCATTAAGTGACTGTGATAGAAAAAGAGGATGAAAGTCCTCTTGAGAGATGATCAGCTCTTGAAGGCTGCAATATATGGAAAAGTGTGGGAGGTAAAGAACAAGATTTTGAAGGATAGGAAGGACTGTAGGAGATATTAAGAGCTTAATATGGAGGTAATACAGAGCTCAAAATAGTACAGCCAATACATGACCTGATGATATGGAGAGGGAGATACTATAACCTACATCATCCAAGAGCCTACGATTATTGGTAGAATACTTCTTATGTAATTCCTTATGATACTATACTTCTTTGTAAGCTATAATTAGCTTATTCTCACATCAAAAGTATGCTAAAAATGACTAGACTAAAATCACTGACTGAGCTAACTATGACACTTAACTATATGGCATAGAATGGATAGAGTGATAATTAAAATATTGTAAGGTGAGGTCCAACACACAGAGAGAGTTCGAATACCTGCTACCACTAGTACTTAAACTTGTTTTCTCCATTGCGAGGTAATGGAGTCAACCCCTTGGTAGGGAATATGTTACATTACATCTCTCCTTGAGAAGTACCTTTGATTAAATTGTATCAAAATGCAACAGTGAGAAGAAAACATAGGTTTAAGCATCAGCAGCTGAAAGAATTCAAACTCACCCTGCATTACACTACCTCTTCACCAGAATAAAAATTATTTTCCTTTGTAATAAATGCTAATTGGGGGTCGGGTTTAAAAATAAATTTAAATATTAACTTGCACTTTCACTTACACTCCACGAAGTTTTGCTGAAGGAGGCACTTTCATTCCAGAGGGGTAGCTTCCCAAGTCTTCATCTTCCCCTTCCGCACTCATGAAATCATCTTCATCAACTTTTGATGGAGTGTTCTCCTCTTCACCTTCTTCATCATCTTTCATGTCTAAACCTTCATCATAAGCAGATGCATTAGCAGCCACCATCATCCCTTCATCGTCCAACATTCCATGAATCAACTCCTCTCCACCTTCCTTCTCTTCCTTTACAGCATCCTGAAAGAGCTTTTCCTGATGGAATTCCTCCACCACCGTAGCTTTATCATTCGCAGAAGAAGGTACTGAGTCAGTAGTTGGGCTTGCCACTGCCGGACCATAGAAGTTAAACTGGGGGTACGGAGTTATGGTGTGAGGTGTACCAGGTGTCACAGAGCTTTCTTTGTATGCAGGTGATGAAATCTCTTGGTCAATGTACGTAGTCCCAGGGGCATCCATTGTAGTGGTCTCAAAAATGCTTGACATATCTTGATCATATGCCTTACTGGAACTTTCTACCTGAGAGCCATCCATGTTTTCAACAGGCATGGAAGATGAGCTGTCCGGGGACAAGGTGGACACTAATGTCGTGGGCACCTCAAATGATGAATAATCAGACTGCCAGATAGTTTCTTCAAGTCCTGCAGCAGTAGAAACAGGGACCTTGGGTCCTGAAATATGAACCACATACAGCATGAGATTGGGAGTAGGATTACATAATTATTTGGAATAATTTTAATACAATTTAAATTATACAGATTGGTTTATTATCAAAAATGTGTATTGAATATTGATCAGAGTAGGCAGTAATATATGAACAAGGTTAAGAGACTATTACTATTTTAAGAGAATCTTTAAGGGTGCAATAACTGAAACCTAATGTATTTTGAAGCATCACTTTTGAAAAATGGAATATGTATTAGTATTGATACTACACCTTCAATATCTTGAGGCAACAGCATGTTTAAAAGCCAAACCATTCAAACCAAAACAAACACAAATGCATTAAATTACAATATATGTTTGTTCAAGGATAAATTTCAGGAAAAAAACTTAGGTAAAGAAACAAATTCTAAGGAAAAATGCCAAAAATTATTACATAAATAGAATTTAAAGTAGTTGCTTAAAGGCTGTAGTTCCAGGTGTTTTACCACATAGTTGTTTTTATGAAAAAACAACAATGCACTGAAACACCCAAAAAAATGCAGCCTTCAACATCAACATACCACAGAAACCTTTGCACCAACTTAGTTGCTTAAAATCTAGGGAATCAGATTTTGATAGGAAGTAGAGCCTAGCATAAAAAATTGGTAAATTTGTAAAAGCCTTCCTGGTCCCATTTGAAGAAAACTCACCTTTGTCTGAGGATGTATGAATGCTTTGAGTCTTACTTCCTCCTTCTTTGAGTCGTGCATCGTCTACTTTGAGTGGGGCAGAATTCTCTCCACCCTTACTGCCACCATCAGCCACTTTGATTCCACTGTCAACCATCTTATTGGCATGGCTACTCTCACCCCCTCTCTTGGCACCTCCCTTCCTCACTTTCACACCCTTGCTCTTCACAGGCATGGCTGCTGTGTATTTCACTACAGCAGCCTCCTGAAGAGCGTGCAGATCAAAGTCTAAAACATCAGACCCATCAGCTCTTCCAGTTGACTTAAAATCAAATTCAGTCACCTCGTTGGAAGATAGCTCAGCTTGTAGAACTGATATCTGCCTCACTTCGCCATACATTCTTCTCATAAGGCCTTGGTTTTCATGAACAAACTGGCGTACAGCATGCCTGTAATTGGTATTAAATTTTGGTATAATTAGGGATATTCCCTTAAGTGAGGAGAGAATATCCATTGATGTTTGCATGTATTTTAAAAATCTTGAAAGGTTTAGTGTATGAACATGACTCTTATCACACAATTTTTCAATCAAATGCATAATCTTTTATATTAAAAGTTAAATTTGCTATTCAGTAAATAAGTCATTAAAGGTATCAAAATTTGTATGGCAACTTACAAATCATCAGAAATTGTTTCTAAAACATAATACCAATACAAATCAATGCACAAATCAATAGGACTATAACAAAAGGCATATGGTTAAAAATAATACAAAATATACTATTCAAATGAGCTAACACTGCTAAAAAAGAAATAATTCACCAATAATGACCATATGAATTGAAGGCATTTTTTAAATGAAGTCACAGACAATAACTTAATTGCTTCCCTGATAAATGAAAAAGTATATAATATTTCAATTTCTCTGTTTATTTACGTCAGGATTTAGGGAAAAAATTATGACTATATCCACATTGCTCACCAAACAGTATCTACTTGTAAAGTAAGAAGTGAATTCTGCCTAGAACAGCAGCATTTAATAAAGATAGGAAATATTTTAGACCTTTAGCTGCCATGCCCAGAGCCCATCCCCCACACTCACGATCCTTGATCTTGTAGGTATTCTAGGAGCTAATGTAGATCATAGGGCATATTTTGGACCTTATGTCATTATCAATTGCCATCAACCAAGGATGGTACTCATAAGACAGAATCCGGTTTCAAAGAAGTCATTATCCATGAAGACTGATAATTATTCGATAATTAACCCATTGAGAAGTTAATGCTAGCACAATGAATAGTGATCAATGGCCTTCTCTCAGTCTACCCAGAACTTATCATCTCTCAGTGTTATTCACATAATATTCCACAATCACAGGTCTTTGATCAACTAACTGTGTGCTGCAGTAGCCAGATCAATAGCATACCAGGCTGATAACCTGTGGCATGGTCAAAATTTCAAATTCCTGCTCCAGATATGGATTTCTTATTTGGGTTAAGATTAATTTCTTAGGTAGCAGCAGATATGTCTCAGTACCCTATACCAATAGGAACACCCTACTGGAACCACTCAGCATTATACCCACACTCGTTGAACCACTTGTTTCAATGAATACTCTTGACATAAAAAAAGTTTTAATCGCTGGCACTCTAACATCCCAACAAAAGAGTATTATGAATATGGGTATGTTTAGCAGAGCTTACTTGTGAAATGACTCTCGAATGTGTTAGGCCAATTGCCAGTGAACTAGCAGCACACCCTAATGGCTAGGTATGGATAGGGGTATTCAGCAAAAATGATTAATTAAAAAAATATTTGCTGATGCAGTCCAGCATTTTCACGACAGACGTCCAACCCTCATTCTCCCATATCAAGAATGAGTTAGCAATGACTCAGGACAGAAGTTGTTGGACGTTGAATGGCTGAAGTAAAGAGCTACGTGGGCTATGGGCAGTGCTCAAGCTCAGCAGAAACGAATATGATGATGTCAGCTGATATATTCACCACATCAGGAGCACTTTATACAAGAGATAGCTTGTCAATTAACGTATGCTACGATAATACAGAAGTATGGCTATCTGATCATCTACTTTTTGTACAGAAGGTATCTACCTCCATCTTTTAAGTATCCACCCCTTCAGTTTGACATATCACATACCTTACTTCATCTCATCCAGAAAGTATCTCCCCCTATTCTGTATCTCCTGCTACCCTATTTACTGAACATTATTCTCTCCACCTTGGGCTACAGTATTCCCTCAACCTTTAAGCTCATCCACCCTGTTCCACCCACTTAATCTGCCTTCCCTAATTTTCATCACCAGCAGATTCCTCTTTTCACCTACCTTGCTTGGCCCTTCTATGTTTGGAGGTAAAAAAAACAGATGTTGCAGTTTTCCACAAGGAGTAGGATTATTTCACGACTAGTTTCAATGCACTACATCATTATCAAGTGAAAATCCAATTGCATGAATGCAAGTCCATTTGATAATGATTTAGTACATCAAAACTAGTCATGAAATAACCCTATTACTTACTTATGGAAAACTGCCACATCTGTTTTTTTACCTCCATCAAGGAACATTTCCACCACTTCAGCCCTGAATTGTTACTTTAACTTCAAAATTTTTTTTTACCTTCAATCCATTGCAACTGCTCCATCCTCTTCACTCACATTCCACCAGTCTACTTTTACCCTCCTTCCTCACTGTCCAGGTTTCCTAACTGTATAATGTTACGTTCCATGCTGGACTCCTCACCAGACTCTTCTTAAAACATTTACATAAGATCCCAGTCTTTTTTGCTATTCCAATAGCAAACACTTCATTAGCTAACACTATTGCCTTTCAAATATCCATGCTTGTAAGCCCATTTCCCTCCAAGATATTATCCAGGAAACTAAATTTTTCTACCTACTCTGGTTTACAACAAAATACTTTCATCATTATCTTCACCTTATTTGTTCAAGCTAATCTCTTTACTTTAGCTTGTATGTGATTAATCTTCATTACTGTGTTTCTCACACTGATTTTCTAGAATATTAAATGATGACTGTAATAAAAACATAGTGAGCTGTCTCCTACACAAACTCTGACATCCCAATCTTCCCATGTCTCTCTCATCAATTCTTCACCATGAATGGTGAACAGCAATGGTGATAACAATAAAACCTGCCATACTCCCCAGCCTATCATTGCCCATCCACTATGATAGACTACTGATCAACAGTGGCTACCTTCCACCTCCCATTCCATATACAAATGTGTATCCATTCAGTCTTATATCTTTTAAGTCTACTTCCAAGTTCTAAAATATTTTCATCAAGGTTTCCCAATTTACTCTATCAAATGCCTCCTTGAAATCAGCAAAACAAGCAAAAACATCCTTTTAACACTCAAAATTGTCATCTATAAGTTTTCTCTTTGCTGTAATTGCATCCCAGACTGCCCTCAGCTGCTATAACTCAAACTGCTCTTTGCCTAAGCAGCCATTTTCTCCTTTTTCCAACTCCCCTTATTGACTCTGAATAATGCCCTTCTGGCATGTGAAAAAAATGGACTATCATACATATTTCACAGTTTATGCTTTCCTCTTTTTAGAAATGGGGATTAAAACTGTTAAGGGAGCACTAGAGAGCAATAAGTGGACTATTCACAAGCTCACCACAAGCATTCCCAAGTATCAAGGGTATCTACTGATAGGACATTATCCTGAGGGCCTGCCACTCTAAGCAACAAAACAATTGTTTCAGTCCAATTGCTCCTAAAAAAGAGCCATGTAAGGGCAAAAATCCATCACAATTATTATAACTAATCTATTCCATAGTGGGTAATTTTAAAAGTTCAACAGCATAAAGAATATGGACTTCAGAGGCTCATCGTTCCTCATTCAGTAACACCTTTATGGCTGCATGTAAAGCATTTTTAGGTTCGAGATGCATGTATCAGTTAGTAAAATATTTTCAATCAGTCAGTTGCAGAGAAAGAAGCAACCAACTTTAAAGTTCATTCAAAAGCTACACAATGTGTCTAGAGATCTAGAGATGTTATCTCTTCACTTGAGGAAGTAGTGAAATTCTCTATCAATTCCTTTTTTATCCCACTGTGAAAATTCCGGTAAAGTGATATTTCAAATAAATTGTGAGCTGAATGAGAACATACGCATAAATCAACCGGTTTTGTATCCATTTAATTCAGAGATGACAGTACAGCAAGAATATGTCGTGCGGAATGTATAAGTAAAAGGATATTCTCAGAACGTTCCTATGTTCTGATTTGCGATGGATTCCTAATTTCACCGCCAGTGCTCCCTCAAAATAGGAACGATCAGCAATGTTCCACCAATGGAACAGTATTTCACGTAAAATCGGAACGGATGGCGGTATATCACTGCTCCCTGAGAACGGGAAATTTCAGATGTTCCAATACAAGGGGTTATAAAATGCTAACAGCATAAAAAACTTGGAATACATCAAATCTGTCTCAACCTAAGTGGCATTGTGATTTAATTATTTCCGGTTTTTTTTACAAATATACGAAAAATTAGATCTATCATCGAATTTTATTTCATACAGAGAGGACGAATTATTGACCCAAAAAAATTTACATTACCGAAATTTACGACTTAAATGATATGAATTATCTGGGAGGATAGTGGCCTCTAAGCCCCACTGCCTACTCATCAATAGGGATATAATCCCCAACGAAAGTAGTCCGGGAAACTCCCACGATTTTAAGAATAAGAACTTAACACACTACAGTTTTTTATCTCTTCAAATTATAACTCCAGTTTTTTCAATCGCTTCATCTTACTGTAAAAAAGAAGAACGAACGCCAACAAAACATGGTGCTTGCATGTTTCCTAGGAGGTGGCTGGCCACAAATTTCTTGGCATAGACTAAGGCCTCCCACTGGTTCAGCAACGCAGCAGGTGGCTGCAGAGGGACCCATTATTTATACGGAGACATTGCATTACAAGTAAACCTGAGAGTTTAGGATGGCTGGGTACAAGTGCTCCCATTGGAACTGACGTAGAGCAAGAATTTTATGAACTACCAGCTAGTTTCCATTACAGGATGAAGAAGATACTATCATAATTACAAAGAGAAACTAAAAATCTGTAGCAAAAAATACCCAAAATTTAAAAGTATATTTGCCTTTAGACATAAGTCACAGGCAGCATTCAATAAAAAGGGACGGAGGCTTGCATTGAGCGAATTTGGATTTTAAAAAGACGATGAAACACAGCAATCGTCAACCAAAATTTTCTCGAGTTGTGAAGTGAACAGTGAAAGCAATTGATAAAAAAGGGCAAAAGAGCCAACAGGCCGCTTTCATTTAGTAACTACTTCAAAATTACCACCAGCGACTGACAACGTTCCACAACTGTCTGAATTACTGCGACAACACCGCCAGAGCTGTATTCCTACCGCCGCTACTATTGGTAAATTTATACTAAAGGTAAATTTATCGGCAGGAAACGCTAAGACAGTGATGCCACACTCAGTCGCTAAGTGATATCGCCATTATATTTCAGAACAGTTTGGCAGTGGAGACTTCAGGAACGCACCCCATAGGAGCTCCCTGAAAACATATGCCATTGGGGTGAAATGCGTTTGGGAAATTGAGAGAAATTTATCAAGAGAATTCGATTCATGCCCGGGAAATTTCCGGATAAAATTTTAATCATTGTGTTCATCATCACTTCAACCGTAATTTGACTGGCTTCATTTCTCCTGTTGCGTTCACTTTCGTTAAATGTAACCCTGGCCGTTGATTGCCCTACTCTACGTCGCAATTCATAACTAAATCTAAGCTTTCAAGTGTATTACCTTCATCACAAACTTCTTCAATATATTATCTCCACATAGCTTGAATCTCTTCTAATAATTGTGTTCCCGTTTTTATCATGATTGTTAGAATCCTTTTCCCTTTATTGATATCAGATAACACTTTCACCTTTCGCATAGCCTACCTATTTCTTCTTTTATCAGTAGGTACTTTCTCCATTTCAATGCAGTACCCTTCCCGCCAACCTTATTTCAATTTTTCAGATGAGCTGGTTAGTTTAGTGGAATTATTATTTTTCAAGAATGTTTCCTAGAAGACTCAAAAATGAAAACAATACTGCAAAAGTCAGGGAAACGCCTCGATTTTTTCTATCGCAATAGAAAATGAATAATGAATGTTGTTCGTGATACATTTACAATCTAAAACGCTAAAAACGCTAAAATTTTGTTCATTCGCCGATAAACAATAAGTAAACAATGTGGTTACACTGTCAGTTAATTGATAATATATTTGTTGCATAGCAACTTTTTTCACTCACAGGAGATTCTTATTTATGAAAAAGGTTCCCCATCTTTTTCAACTGAGACGAATGCCTTTCTCTCTTTATTACTTTCCGTTACCTCTATCACCTTCCTCACCTATATTGCTCTCCATTCTTTGCCCGTGGCGTTTACTATTGGCGGTAAATGAGTACTTTACGGAACCAGACGAAGCATGTTTTTTTAGAATAAAACGCATTTAGTATTGCAAACAGCAATGCAGCTATTCTGCCCAAAAATCATTGATAAACTTACAGCATGTATGTTTTCATCATTTGGTATTTGAAAATTTTCAAGTTCCCTGCTGACATCCGAGATGTCCTCCAATTAAAAGGATATTACAGGAAACTGTAATTAATATACGAGCCATTTCATAATTTCTGATTAACGAATATCCTGCCCGAAAAATTTCGAAACTGACATATAAGTAACACTTAAATTTACGCAATATCATGCGTCTGCGCAAAAGCGTCTGGAAGGGTTTTTTTTAACACCAGCTATTATTCCTTAAGGACACTGTCCTTAAAAAATCTTCACTCCAGTCGTCATTATGTCGCAGTTAGCTGTTCCGGTGCTTAGCCGCAGGACTATTAAGGTCACGAATTCCGTAAGGGACAAAGGAAGTATTTATATCTACCAGCACTAACCTCTATTTCTAACGTTTTTACAGCTTTTTAAATACGGCGAGTCTTCTTCGAATAATATGCAATGCCTTAATTTCATATTTCTTCGATGGGCTACAAATAATTGCAGAATATTCTGAGTGTAGTCCTACTAACGTAAAATAATATCTCTATCCGAATTTTTCATTAGCTTTACCAAAAAAATGGATCCGAGTTATTGCCAGAATTATCCGCTAATTCTTCTAATCTCTGCATCCATGGTATAAGAAGAGAGTTGACTCCTCAAAACTTAGGAAGGTTGACTCCTCGTTTTCACTTCCTTTAATTGGTCTAATTATATGCCATGTTAAGTTTCTAATAACTTTGGCTCCAGAAATGTATTCTAGTGCAATTACAATGCTATCATTCTAAACTATATTCCTTTAACACTATCAAAATAGAGTCTCAACCATACATGAGAAAGCTACAATATGTGGCATGTTATTTCCCTTAATACAGCTGTCATTTTCGCCCAAGAATGTAATGTTTCTCTTTATTAATGATCAGACTGTATTTGTTTCGATGAAAATATGTTGAGGCACTTCTGAGGGAGGATAAAATGTAAAAACATTACAGAATTAATGGAACTTATTTGATGGACGCAGAAGATATTAGAAATATATGAAAAACTTTGAGTCATTAAAAAAAAGTAATTGGGAACCTATAAAATTGGCTTAAACCAGTTGAAGACAGTTTATTTGAATGCGAAGGAGACCAGATAAAGCCACACGTAGTTCATAAGCACTGTAATATAGAAGCTTCAAATAAATCAAGGAAAAAAACCAGAATGTATAAAAGCTCACGAATAATTTTCATCATAGGTGTACTGAGAGGAAGGAACAGATGAAGTAGACGGTACAGAAATCAAAATAATGAGTGTAAAGGGGAAGCGATTAGCACATTCCATTTAACTAATGGTATTGCTAATAAAATCTGCCAGTCTCATTGACTGCTGTGGACCAGGAACTTCGACATAATAAAATAAAAGCTAAAAAAAAAGAAAACCAAAATCAAAATATTCGGAAGAAAAAAATGAATGCGTTGACCGAGAAGGAGGTAAGTTTATAAGAGGGGAGTTTGGAGGTAGAGCTGATAGAATTGTTTTATCTGGGAAGCAGTATCACATGTGATATAAGAAACACTGACGGATATCAAGGGAAAAACCACTATTATTCGCGTATCGTGGGTCTCAAAGGGTTAAACCAATGGATCATCAAGAAAACTGACCACCAGAGAAATATATAGAAGCTCTCATAACCTGTTGCTGGACAAGGGAATTTACGGATCAAATGGGCGGGTACAATGAGAAACAAATTAAATGGAAGTGTCAAAAATAAAAGCCAATGTATTAAGTACAATAGAGAAAAATCAGGTGCATATGGTACACTAAGAAGTAATGGGTTAGTGAGGCGCATAATTAATGGAAAAATATATTAGATGATTCCACCATGAAGCGTGATTGTAATATGCATTTTTGAAATAGAGAGGATGAGTGGATTAAGCGCCTGGATAAACAAGAGCAAGAAACGAGTGGGGAATAAAAGAGGCAGGATGAAAATCAATCTTTAGGTAGAAAATACTATAATAATTAGACGGCAGACATTTCAAATATGCACCATGTTCCAAAGATATATCAGTGTTTATGGGTATTCTAAAAATCCAGGTTCAAGCAGAAAAAAATTATAGATATCTATGATTGCATTTGCGTAGATAATTCATTTTCCGCAAAATAATTCCACAGCAGGGTATCCAAAATGCAACAAAATTAATTACGACTCAATTTTCCTTTATTTAAAAGGTGTCTCCGGCTTTCAGAACGTATAAGTTGTTTTTAAATGCATACTCCATATTTTTCACACGTAGAAAAAAAAGATGCACGAGAATTGATAAGGGTAGCAAGAAAGAGTAAAAACTACAAGTCAGTAACACTCGGTTCAAAATTTCACACGCGGTGTTAAACACTTTAAAGGTAAAAACTAATGAGGATATAGACAGTTCACGCGCACTGAAATTGAAAGTCTAAAATAATGTCGTCACTTCCTAGAAAATTGAAATATCTTCCCTGATTTCTCATTTTTACGCATATTGAAACAAGAAAAATGTTTTTTTTAACATATAATTTTATAACTGTGCACGAATAAAATGCATTGTGTACTCCAATGCTGCCAATAAATTGAAATAATTCATTTGACATCTTATTTTATAACTGTGCATGAATAAAATGCATTGTGTACTCCAATGCTGCCAATAAATTGAAATAATTCATTTGACATCTTATTTTCTAAGAGGTTCAGTAAATGAAACCCTACGATAATCCTTTTGGTGTCATTTTTTCATGTTTCATTACATTAATGTTTAGTGTCAATGCATCCTGGTCACTTTAAGTGAATCATCTGCGTGATTAATTAGCTGTTCTTTATTGGATTATTATTGCTTAAAATTAGCCTAATTTATCGTCCCCAGCAAAGTATTGCTCTCTATCTTAAGGCATTTTTTTTCTGTTTTCAGGGAATATATTTGGGGAACTTTGGGTTATCTCACATGCTACAGAGTTATAATGGCGTGCATAATCGGATAACCTGCTCCCAGGCACGGTAGAAGCATGCAAGAGTGAGGAATCATAAGCGTGCGGCCTCCCCACTTCGCGCGCATCGATCGGATGTGATCGAATTGCACGCCATCGAATGGGTCTCTATTGCTAGGGAATTAGAGGAACCGCTGACCGGGTGCGTTACCATGGATATCCACTGCCCGGGATGGCGCACCACGACTGCTGGTTGAAGTCGCAGGGCGGCGGCGGCGTGGGCGGCTGGCGCCCCCCCGAAAAGTGCGAGCGGCCCGCGGGCGCCGAGGACGAGGGCCGCGCGCACGCCGTGTACTCGTCAAAGCCCACGGCTCCATTCGTCACCAGCGCCACCACTAACGCCATCTGCGGATGTGAACACACTTCATGAGGAAACAACAATGGAATGAAGACAAGGAGAATAAAATACTACTTATGACAATTCTTAATAAAATGACTAAGTACCATTGAAATCTTCGGATAAAGATATGTTTCACACAATGCGGTTTAAACTGCGGTTCTAAAATTCAATGAAAAAGTTATTTTCTGGGAGTTTGGTTGTTATTCTGATGCGCTAAAGAGTTGAAACAGCAAGAGTTGAAGCAAGGTTTATGTTGGCTCTTAAATATTAACTTCGGAAATTTTGCAAACATTACTACTTTTTCAGTCAAAAGCATTTTGCGTAAATTTCTGCGTGATACAGCATTTTTATCGCGCCACAAAAAGAGGGAAAAAATGCCGTACTTAGGTTTAAGAGCTATATTATATCGCCCACATTCTGAAATTTGACATTTTATTTGTATGTCAGTTTGTTATGTTTCCCCATGATATATAGTTGAATTTCGAAGAATACGATGGTTGATCAAAGAGAAAAATACACGCGTTTACAACTTGCATTAAGCCATTTTTTTGTATGCATCAATGACCGCAAAGCGAAGTTGAGGCAAACCATCATATAATTAATTGTTGCTGGCTGAATGTTTTTCAATGTTTTGCCAAGCAGTCAAACTTGAGCGGTGTTAAATTATTCATCTAAACACGTGAAAACAGACACCAACACATGTATACACACGTGAAGAGATAATTCATTCCGAGAATTAGCATATGAAAATGATTCCACATATCCATTTACAATAACACGCAAGTCGGCACTAAAAAGAGCGCTACTATATTGCCTTCTCCGACTGATTATCTCACACGCCACATACTAAAATAAAGGAAACCTTTTGCTGAGTGAGTAACTAATTCACCTGTTTTCTAAAAATGCAAGTGGCCATTGGTAGCAAACATTCATTTCAGCCTTAGTACTTTATATCCATAAAGACGGACTGAGTTCGTACCTTAATTTGACTAAGGCATCAGTGAAAAACATAATTTTTTTAACAAGCAAACAAAATGGTGGTATTAAGAATTTGTTTTGACTTCCACAGTCGCGGTGGAACCTCTTTGAAACACCTTTCACTTTTCGTACTTTCCTTCTTCCCTTAATCCTCTTCCTTTCCTCACAGCTGGAGTCGTAACACTCTCTGCCACACGACCTTGCGGAAGCTCGCAGGGTAGTATGTGGACGCAGATGCATGCATGATTTGGAGAAATGAAATGTGCCAGAGGGCTCACTAGCCTCCCAGTAAGGTTCCTCACACTCCCTCCTCTGTCCCAGCATTGAGGTTTTAACGAGAGCGAAACGGTTCGCGAAACCCTCACAACAGTGAGTGTTCTAGGGCGCGAATCTTTATCTTTATATATATAAAAGTCAATGTATGTATGTATGTATGTATGTTCCACATCTTCTCCTAAACCACAGGACCGATTTTGATGAAATTTGGAACACATGTTTGTTACTGGTAGACAACAAACACTGTAGGGTTCAATTAACCAAAACCCTATTTTTTCAGGGTTAAGGGTGTGATCCTTACTAATATGTATAAAAATGTAATGGTCTCTTTCTGTCTGTTGCTCCATCACGCAAAAACTACTGGACCGATTGAGCTGAAATTTGGCATGTAGATAGAATAAATATCTGGTTGTATCTTATGCTATATTAAAATGCCCAAAGGCCCCCGAAGGTCCCCCGTGGTGGTCCATGCTAAGCATTGTGTTCGGTGCAGTGGTTTCATTTTTTGCTTTTTAAAAGTACATTCACTCAAGATATAGGGCTGGAATTTTTTTTATCGGATAGCTGAATCAATATAATTTCTAATTTTATCAATCGATTTTCTTCTACGCTCCGTATTTTTCTGAAATTCATGTTTTCAGTTGAAAAATCTCACATATTCCCTGAAATCAACAATTTCCTTGACAACCAGAGATTTGATTTTCATAGAATATTCACGCCTCTAGCATTTAAATATCACGCTTTCCTGCAGGCCCATGGTAGTACGTAGAAGCAAAATCCGTATAAGAAGAGCCCAGAGTCCCAAGGGCCCCCTGATAAATTGCTTCGGGGGGTAATCGATAAAGTCAATGCATATTTATCAAGTATACTCTTCAACGTCTACTCTCAAAGTAGCTCTCAAAGGGGCATATATATGGGAGAACACTTACGTAGTAAACGTTACTCATAAAGGAATTAGTAGACTACACACTTAAAAGAATATATACGTGCAGCGAATATCAATGGTAATAATGCCTCTGTTGCTACAACAAACACGGCGTTATTTATTATCGTTTAATACTCAAATGTATTACACGTAGTGAAACCGTCTGTCTCTCATTACGATCGCGAACTGATTTTAGACCAATTCCCACATCAGTAACGTCACGAATTAATTATACGTTTAAAAGTGTTAAGGTGGTGTTAACTTAGGTACATTCACTCTATCATCGAGTTGCCTATTCTAGACTCTCACTTGCCGCTGTGTTTTCATTCCTTGGACTTAAAAATATATCAACATAGAAAAAAGAGTAAACTTTCGAAAAAATCTTCTAAAGCAAAACGAATGTCTTATTTGCGAGAAAATGAGCCCTTGGAAGAAAAACGACAAAGGTTAGACTTGGATGGTCAAATACATGCCCACCAGCGATCTCATGAGAATCTCCCCGTGGTGTTTCTCGGGTTACGCTAAGATCCGCACAAATTTCATCCTTACCCTACATACGGATGGGTAACCAGCTCTAAATCTGGTTCAAATACAGATCCATCTGTTTCGAACCTTCAATCTTCTTTAAGATGGCGGAAATTATAATGACGTCACTACATGCTTCTTACCCGAAAGAAGAACGGAAATTCTGCGCAATTAACGACATCTATGCATGAAAATCGACAAGTGCACTAAGAATCACCATAGATTTTTTATTTAGCAACCGAAACCAATGATTATGGCTATGCCGAAGGCGCAGTCCCATTGATGGAGGATTAATAGGTCAAACAAACATGGCTTCTGCTGCCATTACTCCTCTTGACGTTGTCAACCGCTGAATTGTACTCTTCTGTCCAATCCTGATTAAGATAATCAACGCACCTATCAACGTTGAATAGCGCAACTGAATTAAGTCATGGAATGCAAATATATGTATGTACACAAGGGAAGCGATGAAGCTGTTAATCACTCAGAAGACGGCTCAAGAGAACCGGAGGGACGAGGTGACCATCTATCAACCCGGGTGCTATTTAAGTAGTAATGAGTCTGTAAGGCCGATTTTTGGGTTTCCAGTGCATGAAAGTGAACCAATAGTCACTCATCTCTCCGTACACCTGGAAAACTGTGAGTCTACTACAACGAACACAACATACAAGATAGGTTACGAACTCCTCAAATGTTACGCATACTGTTTTTCTTCGGGCTTTGTGGTTTTATTATAAAATATAAGTTTAATATTTTTCACACCCGTTGAATTTCAACGGGTATTTCCGCTCGTATTTCACTAAATGTGAGGGCACCACCCAAACATTCCTCACACACTTCGTTGAACATTCACACCAGGGTGGGCCAGGGCAACGCAGAGAAATCGTGCCACTTCCAACAGGAATTGTGGCCGCAGCGTGAGGGGATTACGTAAATATTAAAGTCACCATTCCAGTATGACTCACCGAATTGTGATCCCTATCCTTTCATCTACATGTACTACATACTAACATACGAACCACCACAAGGGTGTGTGGCAGGAGATTGCTAGGACGAAAGGCATGAAGAAGGGAGGGAAGGGGGAAACGGAACTGTAGGAGATAAAGGACGAAAAGCGAATTATGTGCGGAGGAAGTGTCTTAATGATTCATTCTGTTTTTGTTGCTGTTGCCTGGGAATATTTTTGCTGATCAGTCTGGCAGGTTATCTCTGTTATTTGAAAACTTCATTTAGTTCTAGAGGAGCAATGAGGGGTTTAAGTAACGTCCTTCGAGTAACCCTGATGATCCTTTAATCGGAGTAAACAGTCGCAACTAAAAAATAAAATTTTCCGTCACGGTTCAGTGGCATTAACTTTTGAAACTAAGACTTGAAAGAAAATAACTTCGGCGGAGCGCTGGGTTTCGTCTAAAACCCATTTGGTAGGTACCAGATGCCTAAATATTCGGCGGGAATTCCTGTTATCATTAAGTTGTGAATAATTCACGTAAACGTGCGGATAATTATAATGCAATGTTGCCCTTCATCAGCTATAATCACGCTTCTAACCATATATTACTATATGGTTAGAACTATTACTATTATAATCATGCTTCTAACCATTAAAGAAGAGAGTAGATGGCCTCTCGACGCACGAATGTTAAGCCTGTTTCTGGAAAAAATAATTAGTAGCATGTGGTACACGCAGTAGTAATTTAAGTAAAAAAATGATTTAGTAGCATGGCTATCACATGCAATTTCCCTAAAAATGCCGGCCTCGGTGGCAGTGGGATAAGGTTTTTGCCTGCCAATGCTGAGGTCGCGGGTTCGAGTCCCGCCTGGGTGTGTTTTTCCCTATCTTGCGCATCTTATTTGTGTAGGTTAAAGTGAGTTAATTGTAAGAAAGGGACGAATAAAGACGAAATAGTAATATACTCTCAAATAAAGACGAAATTATTATTAAATTGTACAATTTAATAATAATTTCGTCTTTATTTGAGAGTATATTATAATTTCGTCTTGATTCGTCCCATTCTTGTAATATTAATAATAATATAATAATAATAAAATTCCACCTTGGCTGACTGAGGGACGCACGGTTCTAATACCTAAGAAGGGAGACTGGTCCAATCCAAAGAACTACCGCCCTATAACCTGCCTCAACACTGTATATAAGGCGTTCACCTCGATCTTGCGACCTTATCCTACACCACGTTCAGCCGGTGTGGGAGGAGGTGTACGAGCAGAGGGGCTCAAAGTGGGCAATCGCGGGATGCAAGGACAACCTACTCATTGATAGGTACATAGGCCAGGATGCCATCCGGCATAAGCGAAACCTATCAATGGCCTGGGTGGACTACAATAAGGCTTTTGACACCACTTCGCATGAGCTTTTGATCGCCATGCTGAAGTTGATGAAAGTCCACCCAGAGGTAGTGTCCTGCATCCAACGCCTGTTGCCACTCTGGAAAACGCGCTTCGTTCTGACCTCAGGCAAGCGGTCAGTTTCCACAGAGTTGGTAAAATACCACCGTGGCGTTTTTTAAGGCGACAGCTTGAGCCCCTTACTGTTCTGTAATTCCCTCCTACCCTTTCCCTCAGACTGCGACGAGGTAAAGGATACATGTGCGGTGTTCCAAGTGACAGGAAGCATAAGGTCACCCATTTGTTTTATATGGATGACCATATGGATGACCTGAAGCTCTACGCTTCTAATGCGAAAGACCTTCGCACTGCCCTGGGCACCGTACTGGAATACAGTGAGGCTATAGGGATGGAGTTCGGATTGGACAAGTGCGCATCCATCCACTTGGCGAGAGGAAGATTTTCGGAGATCAAGGAAGACGTGCAACTTGTTGACGGGAGCGTCATTCGTCACCTCGAGGACGATGACAGCCATGAATATCTCGGCGTCCCCCAGCGCCGAATGCAGGAGGTTGCAGCAGTGAAGGAAAGGGTCACCGCCAAATACAGACAGACTCTCAGGAACATCTGGAGTTCTGAGCTGTCAGGCAAGAACAAGGTTCCTGCCACGAACATGTTCGCGTTTCCTACACTGCTGTATACCTTCGGATGCATGAAGTGGAACGTCAACGAGTTGCAGAACCTCGATAGGGGAACGAGGAAGATGGTAACCATCTATAGAAGTCTTCATCCGAAATCTTCCGTCGCCAGATTGTATCTTCCTCGCAATGTAGGTGGTAGAGGACTATTGAGTCTGGAGTGTATCCACAACAGAGTTGTCCTTGGTACAGCTTGCCGAGTGTTGAAAAGCAGGGACCCCCTGTTCAATCTCGGAAGAGAGCACGAGAGTGCGGGAGCAGGGGCGTTTCTCTTCCAGGCGGCAAAGAGGGCAGCGGATGAAACCGGTCTCGACTTCGACCCGTCATCCGACGGAAGCGACAATGACACGACCATCTTGTCGTTGAAGACAGACGTCCTCAAGCTCGAATTTAAAAAAAGCCGAGCAGAAGGCCTTGCTCAAGGCGCATACCGATAAGCCCATGCATGGAGGTTTCTATCGAAACATCGAAAAGCACGAGTTATCGAAGGAGCTGACGTTTGCCTTCTTACGCTCCGCAGGTCTGAAGTCCGAGACCGAGGGTTTTGTCCTCGCGTGCCAGGATGGTGTCATAAACACACTCGTGTACCGCCGCATTATATTCAAGGCGGAAGTTGCGGACACGAGATGTAGGGCGTGCCGTGCCCAGCCGGAGACTTTGAGTAACCTCCTCTCCGGCTGTAGCTATTACGCCAAGTCAGCATATTTAGCTCGGCACAACTCGGCCCTACGGGTGCTATACTTTCACCTTCGACACCATTATGGCATCGACGAAACACCTGTGCTGCCCTATGCCCCTGCAGATATCGAGTCCGTCGTGGAGAACGATAAATGCACGTTCTGGTGGAATTACTCCTCCACCATCAGGCAGTTAGAGGCGGCCAAGCCTGATATCGTTCTCCTCGACCACCTCACACGCTCCATGTTCGTCATTGAGTTTTCTGCTCCGGCTGAAATAAACATGGATGCGAAAGAGGTGGAAAAACGGACAAAATATCAAGACCTGCTTTTCGAACTTCGACAGATGTACCCCGGACACTCTGTGAAACTGGTGGTCCTCATCATAGGTGTGCTCGGTGGAGTTAAGGGCTCGCTGATAAACAACATCAAGTGCATTCCGTCCTGCGTGGCACAGGCGGAATCACAAGTTGCACGCATGCAGAAGGCCGTCATCCTGGGGTCACTCCGTCTTCTGCGGACGCATGACCCGACCGCAGCGTAGCCACTCATCCGATGGGCGTCGGACGCGGCTGCGATTACTGCACAACCCCTCTCGAGTCTCTGGCCATTATGACGGCAATGAAACCCGATGCTTGCCGGGGACTCGGAGGGTCATGTTACAACTGTAACAATATAATAATATAATAACGAATAATACTTTGACCGTTTTAATTCTTTTCCTAGTGCATCTTTTAGATAAATGATTACGGTACCGCGACAGCTACGCTAGTAACATATATGTTTTCGGTATATTATCTGAATGACTCACCAATCCAATATGGCCGATCGCGTATTTTAATAGATTCTATATTCTACTGTTCTACCTTACCATATCGTTTCATATATTATTTTCTTTATTATATGTTTCTACTATAATTATAACTTAATACTAACGTGACCTTCGCTCTCAATTTACTAGTTCTACTTTAATTAAATATACGAATAGAAATTAGATGTGGATAGGAATTAAAACAAAAAATACCTAGCGGGCGACCACAAACCATATTTTTCACCCACCATATTTTTCAAGCACCATACTACAAGTGAATTTCGCTCACTGGTAAAGGCACAAGCGCGATTAAACTCTTATTAAAATTGCTAAATACTATCGACAAGTTCCTCATATTCATAATCGGTTTTTAGAGTTCAACGTGTTGGAATATTAATTACGCAAAAATATTTGTTTCATTTAATACGAAAAATTCCACTAGTTAGTAAATAGCAGCCGTGGGCAACCGCTCAAATTCAAATCAGGTATGATAAACGGAGGTAGTCGCAGAAGCATCCAGATATTTAAGGACACAATTATGTCTTGACGTACTACGGAATCAACGGTAGAAATAGCTAATACATTCGCTAGTTTTTCGCAAAAAAAACTCCAAATTAATTGAATATTTATTGGTAACGAGTAATGTGATTAATCGTGGCAGCCAACCCGAGATGCAATCAAAACCGATGAGGCGAACTCCGCTGCGGACACAATTGCGCCCATTTTGGGGCCCGGTTAGACGCATTTTAAGAGCCATTCGGGTGAATTCTTAGGTTACCATAGTTTATCCATTCCATTACTTCGAGCTTAATAGTACATCATGAATAAAGACATCAAAACGGTATTCAGAGCGTGGGATTAGGCCTAGCGACTCCAAATATGCAGGTTGTTCTTAAAAACCTCGCCCCGTTTCGAGGAACAACTAAATATAAGCATGAAGAGAATGGTCTTTCGGGTTTCCATCCGCGTTTATCCATTTCCATCCATCCGGAAACCCGAAAGACCATTCTCTTCATCAACGAAACTCCGCGGAAGCCTTCACGAAAACTAAATATAAGCATCATTAGAATACGGTCTATCTCCGCATACAATCTTAAATGTTAACGAGGATTTGGGACAAAACTGCCGAAATTATACATGATAGTGTTTTTTTCTGCTTGAGGCTTTCGCAGCATTGTTGTGCTGGTATTTTCATGTTTTTCGGGTACAGCTGCGTATGTGTATCTTGATGATGACGTTTCGTAGCCAATGCAGGCCACATCTTCAGATCATGGCGTTCGGACCTGATCTGAAGATGTGGCCTGTATTGGCTACGAAACGTCATCATCAAGATACACAGACGCAGCTGTACCCGAAAAACATGAAAATAGCATAATAGTGTTTTCTTCAAGTCATGCTGGAGAGGCATGCTGTGCTGCTTTTGGCTGAAACTGAACGAGTGCATTAATTGTTCATAACCTATACTGCTGTTTATTATTAGGTCGCTTATCTTTGAGAGAACTTAAATCAACAAATAAGAAGGACTGAGTACCATGATTTCTATCTTAGAACATCGTCAAGAACTTATAATCTCTTTGTTGCGAAACAGGACCTCATTAGCACTAAGCATAAATACAATTGACGTAATAACTATTTCTATGTCAATTGCCCCTATTTCTATCTGTATTTAACACCATCTCCAACCAGTACCCAATCCTTGACCTCTTCTGTTCGCAAAATACCTTCGTATCACACATGAAACACTTCAACACTGAATGATCCCTTTTTTCCTACATTCTCCAGTGTTGTTGCATTATACCTAGGTACTATTTTTTATATTTTTGTATTTTATTGATGTGATTTTTATTAGCCTATTTAACCAAAGTAAAGGCTTTAGTTGCTGTTTTTTTAATTTCTAATAAATAAATATGTAAATATACGAGCAATTTTCACTTATGAAGTCGTCACTATCTATTGCTGTTCATTTATAATAATCTATGCCATTTTTTATGAGCTCATCGCGCGTTTTTATTGAATATTTCGTGGAAGAAGCCACATATATAATATACGAGGGTATATTTTATGTCTTGGTCGTTGCATCAAATGATAATATGGCTTCAGTAGATAAGCTAGATGGTAGATTGAAACATTTCATTTTTTATTCCTATAAATAAGACAGCTTTAAGTGATATCAAGACGTGCATTGCACAAATGCTATTTCATTAGATCATAATAACTTCGTATAAGATAAATGCAGAAAAGAATGAGTAATCCTTAGTGACACCGTAGATCACTTACTTCGGACAAAACTCCTGGAACGTTTTCTTTTGAGCACGCTAATTATCTAAAAATGATCTGGAAATTCGGACCTAAATATCACTCAGACCTGCAATTAGGGAAGTGTTATGGTCGAGCTGTGAATTAGTCGGTAGCAATTAGCTACCGAGAACTTGCAATGCGGCTATGCTATGTCGTGAACGTACACGCAAGTGTTTTCATCAAATAATGCGTATTTAAGCCAGAATAAAAATACTGAATAACATTTTATTCCAACGCTTTCTTCATATTACCAGTTATTATTAAAATAGGTTCGTTGTTTTTCACAAATAAGGGTGAGGTATTATCATTTTCTCCAAATAAACATATAATTAACAAAATTAATTTAACATGTTTAACGCTTATTTTCATTTTTAATGCTAATAAAAAATCTGTAGCTAATCAATTTCGAAATAAAATTACGAAGTTTTGCTTAAATATTTACCGTTTAAAGTACATTGTTGCTAAGACTATAGTATGCACTGTTAGACTATACAACTAGACTATAGTTGCATGTTTTCAAGAAGATAATTTAGCACAGAAAAGTTTTACTAACATATCGATTGCACAATCGCATATTACTGATCTATTAACTCTCACTCATTTTTTTGTTTTCAATCACCAAAATAGTCACAAAATAAAAAAACGATATCCATGGATGCTTTAATCGCATATGACATTGAAACCAGTGAATTAAGAGTGTAAAAACTGAAAAATTCTACATCGTTTTGCAAAGTCCTTAAAATCTATTCTTAGCCTATTTATTGTACTGGCGATATTTTTCCGTTAATTACATTAATTTAGACGCATTAAAAATACCGGAAACGAACACGGTTCATAGGAAACTTAAATTTTACGGTAGATCGAGTATCTGTGCGGAAGTATGCGCCAAAAATAACATTGCAGCTTAGTGATGTTTCATCATTTTGCATCAATAACAAAAGAGTAGTGTTTTCAGATAGTAGCCAGTAGCTTACAAAATAATCCATGAATAGCATATCTAGTTTACGACAATGTTCCCCTAGCAGCCTATGAAGTTAGTCGCTTTAGTTTCTCGTATTACTGGAAATCTAAGAATACGGCCGCAACAATCCTCCAGTTGGATAAAACCCTGAAGTTAACAGTCTTTGCACAATGAACCTTCCCCACCAAAGAAATTCCCCCTAGGTGTAACGGGTGTTCAGTCCTCACCTGAAAGAGGATAGAAAGGTGACCGTGGACTTGAAAATAACACGCGACCATATAACCTTAAACCGTGTTTCGGCGTGTCACACGGATTTGGGGCGCGCTCAAGTTGCCTGCTCTCGGTCACTTTCACCTGCTGCTTCCGCGGGTGTCACCGTTAACTACCTCCGATATTGGGCGCAAGAGCAAGTTATTTCTGGTCCACACCCCATTCTTGCTTTCAAAGAATTCATGAAGACAATTAAAGGGACCCTCGATGGTAACCTAGCTCTTAAATGGCATACCGCAGGAGTCGCTTGATGGGAGAGTCATAAAGAACAAGCATTGCAAGCCGTCATCCTGTCTGCATTCAATCACCGACAATCGACTCACAACGGTAACAGATTTTTGAACTCTCTTATGCAGAATAGGAAATTTTATTAGACACATTCCACATTAGCGTCTAGTTAACAATACTGGAAGGAGAAAATAACGGGAAGAATTATCGATGAAGACCAAGGATGGAATACGTGAAGCAAATTATGAGGGACGTTAAAATGAAGACTTATGAAGAATTAAAGTGGTTAACTGAAATAAGGATGGAGTGGAGGGCTGCATCAATCTTCGTATTTATGACGGCTAATCACGGTGAAAGATTTGGGAAACGCAGAGTTTTCATTTTCATGAATCGTCTTTTCTCCCTAACTCTACGTAGGATTTGATTATTCTCTCCGTCCATTTCATATTCCACCATTTCTCTACAAGGAGTATCAAATCGTTCTCATACAGCTCAACCGATCGGCCCATGGACGTTAATGATATGCGAAATGGATGATGTATGTTGAGTGATTCCCTTTTCCAGAAGATAATTTGTGAAAGCAAAAATTTTATCCCCCCTCTAATTAATCAGACTAATGTAAAACAACGGACGACGTCCCACTTCTAATGGATATAAAATCCGTAAAACCATTTCCTATTTCCGATGCATTTCATTTTACGAGTATTCTAATATGTTGATTTTATTCTACCATTTCTTCCCCAGCCATAATATTTATAGCTCTCCATCTGTTATTCTACTACCACTATCAAGAATGAGCGATACTGGATTTCACCGGCCAAGGAAATATCATGAAAAGTCAATGAACCTGTTATACTCCCAATTCTTACACGATGATTTTCATCTTCAGCATACGTCATAAAATGATAAGTCTCCCAATCGGCGATAAAATATCTACGGCGGAGTTTCACAAACACAAACTACCAGGTTTGATAAAATAGAATGGTCGAGTCAGGAATACATGACAACTGAGGTCATCCTAAGCATCACATGCCAAAAACACTTGCAGCCATTCCTGGCACGTCCAGAGCCTTCTTTCTAGCGGATAGCAAGTTGATTGCTCTGAAAATCTCGACCTAAGTCGTGTTGTGCTTCGACACACCGTGTCATCCATACATGCTCTCAAAGGAGTCCGGCAAACTAATTGAGTGAAAGAGGCGCTGGAGAAAAAGAGCAATTTGATGATATGGTGAAATCAGCGAGGAGGAGGAATAGAAACGGAACGAAAAAATCCAAGGACTACAAATATGAAATTCCACTACGACGAAAATCGTTAATACTTTTCTCATAGTTTTGCCGACCTTAACAGTGTCATAATTTGGTCTAGCCATTGTCATACATGTACACTAAGGTGAGGAGGAAAAGGTTTACGAACTCACTCATCAGTCGACATATACTGTCATAAGCACCTCTTTCGAAGATATTATTTTGCATTTACTCCAAAATATGCCAATAATGTCGATATCTTATTGTTAGTTCCACCGCGGTTTACACCTGCACTGCCCTCCGAAAGATACCAATAAGGCATAATACATGGAGAAAAGTAAATGAACATGGAGTAGTAAGTAAGCCAAACGCGCCTAAGATATGCTAGTGGTACCTGTCGCTTCGCTATATTTCCTGGCGAATTGTCAGCGAAAAACGATATACCGAGTATATATTATTAACGATATATTGGTAAAATCATCGGTAGGAAGCGACAATCTTCGTAAGACCCTCGCTTGCATGTCATTCATAAAGATATCACGGAAATGGCGAGAAATTCAAATTCATTGGAACAACCACGTGGTTAATTACTGTAAACAGCGCGCAATGCTTCGCTTTAACTGTTAGGAATGTGCACAAATCGCTGCCTTAATGCGTGGTGCTTCAAAATATAGTGGTCATTGTTGCTAGGAACAGACATTTCGCTTAGAAAATTGTAATGATTGCCTGTCGTCCAGCCCCGCTATAGAATTGCGTGCTCGGTAAGCCCTTTACACTTGACAATTTTCGCAAACACTAGCCTAACCACAATTTCTTGACGTGTTAGAGATTAGCACAACAGCGGGTAAGTCTGATGAATCCGTGTACCAATCAACAGAGAGGCCGAAGATGAAATTGAATGTCCAGTAATTGATCTTACAATACTGAAAGGAATGCACGGAGTCTTAGACCCAAAGTACCGTTTGGCAGATAAAGTTGGGAGCCAGTTTCTGCGAAGCCCTAAGCTCCTTAAGATACATACTTTCAGAGTAGTGGGACAGTGTTTATCACGGAGCCATCTGTGATTTCACACGATGATCTAGCATCCACGGATTTAAACGGCTTGGATATCGCAGGGCTGCCAACACTTGGGACCCTCCTCTACGAACCACTACGGCGCTTAAATATAGCATCTAACTAAATAACTATTCGATGAATAAATTTTAAAAACGAAGGCAATAATAACTCTCCGTAAGACAAGACATGTTTCGGCGTGTTTCTTATTCTTCCCGAAATTCTTTATGAAACTGTTTTGTTATTTTTAATAATGCCTTTATTTTGATCACCACTCATTAATTACTAGCCCCTTTCAGATTTAATCTTTCTATTTTCAAAGTTAAACTTAAGGACGAAGCCTGAGTATTTTCGTGGCATACTCTACGATTTCCGTAGGCATTTGGAGCTAGAATTCCCACCGGTATAATGATTATTCTAGCCCTAAGATTGTCCTAAATACACTGTTTTGACTTTTTCTCTATGAAGCGTAAAAATACTTAAAATCCATGTGTGTGATCCGAACAAAGGATCTATCAATGGTGCACTATTCCCATCTGTTGGAATACTTCGAGATATACACTGGATATAGGATCCATAGAGGTTGCCCTGAAGAGTGAGAAACAAGATAAGAAGGGCGCAAAGCCCATCAATTGGGATGATCAGCACTGAAAAAACTGTGTTATTTATTAAAGAAGATAATCTTACGCTGGTAGAATAGAGGCACGTCAACGTTTTTTACTGAAGCCCGTTCTGATCAGTGACCTTTTTTTAAAATGTTTCACCGTCAGTTGGTACTTTAGACGGGACTACTAAAACAGAAGTATTCTTAAAATTCTAAAATCTTAGACCAAGTAGATTCCTTCACCTATCTCGGAAGTACCATCACGTGAGACGGAAGAAGTTCAACGGACATCGAGCGTAGAATTGCCCAAGCTAAGAAAGCGTTCACGATGAAAAGGCAACTACTGTGTTCAAATAAGATAGGACTACGAACAAGGAAACAGTACGTAAAAACATTCATGTGGAGGGTTGTACTCTATAAATTGGAAACATGAACCATCGGAGATGGAGACCAGAAAAGATTAGAAGCATTCGAAACCTGGTTGTTTGAGGAGGATGCTGAGGATCAAATGGATGGGAAAATGAGAAATGAAGAAGTTTACAAAAGAGTAGAAGAGAAAAAAATCATATGGAACAATATACAGAAAAGAAGAGCCAAATGGATTTGGCACACCCTGAGGCACAATGATTTTGTAAATAACATAATTGAAGGAAAAATAGGAGGTAAAAGTCTCAAAGGAAGGTCGAGGGATAAATATATGGACCAAATAAAGAGGAAAGGACATAAGAAGACTGCCAGGGAGTAAGGGAGCTAGCATTAGACAGGGAAGGATGGAGGGCTGCAATCAACCAATCTTAGGATTGAACGACCAATGATTATCTCATTTTAAGGAAGCTAGCATACGTTACATTTCATTTTAATAACCAGTGTCTTACAAAAGCCGTAAAACATGATCATACAAGGCATAAAAATTCTTAAAAAATAAATTAATAAGGAAATATGTAAAGCTCTTCTCTAGCAGCCTAGCGAAACACAGTAATTAGTTTTGCTACGACACATTTATGCGATACCGGCACTGACTCGCTCAGATGTAATGTATGCTTAGCTGCTAAGGAATTGGCATCTAGCCCATTGGCATAATGACCCATGCCTGGAATCTTAAGTTATCCCGGATATATGTTCTCAAGATAATACTCCAAAATTTTGGAGTCCTTAATATAATCCAAATAAAATTGCATACAAATGTCGATGCCTACGTGTGATGTTCTGCTTAAGAGCCAAAACGACTTCAGCACATAAAGACATGCAGATTTCTCGTGTGTTTTCAATTTTCTTACGCAAAAGTGTTCGTCATCGTCACAATAAAGAATAATGCTAACATGAATACTGAGCTAATAAAAGATTAAATCAAGGTAGTTGAGCTCTACGGCCTCCATATATTAACAAAAGATTAAATCAATCCACAGTTGGGCTATAATTTAACACGTTATCTGCACTGCAACTTCTCTCATTCCAACTGAAAAGATATCAATTCAATTTTTGGACAGAGCCCAAGAGGTATGCGTAGGTTGTGTTCACCGAAGGCTATACAGACATTTAAATTGCCAATTTTTAGTCTATTTACGCGGGGTTTTATTTTTACATGCCCATACTACCGTTTACACTGCTAATATTCCTATTCATCACGAGAGCTAGAGGTAACCATCATACATTAACACTAATACGATGATGCTGAAATCATGCCATGTCTAGGGAGGTTTTACGAGGAATTTTCCCATGCATATAGCGCATTCATGAAATAAACTACCACTTATTTCTCTTAAAACTTGACGCTCACGGAAGCGCTAATGCAAATAATATATACCAAAACATTATGCCTCAAATTAAGGGTGCATCTGGTATCAGAGAGCTTTAGCATTTATCATATAATATCGTCACTATAACGTTTTTACTCTTAGTTGGTCTATAACTGCACTGTTAATAATAATAATAATTTTATTGGACATTAAACAAAATGGATTTGCAATAGTCTTGCTGTTGCCATCATTAGCACCTTTCACGGATTCTAATATTGTAGCACTTGAAAACTTATATTCAGATTTTATGAATTGACTATGTTGCTATTATTCAAGGTAAAATATGAAGGTATTAAGATAAAAATGCTGCACAGTGAACTCAAAATTAGTGAACAAAAAATTATGATTGTGAAACAACGAATAAATTCTCAGCTGGGGTGTGATCAAGAACAAAGAAGTTAGATATTTTGAAGTTTGGCCCGTATTTACTATTGAGGCTCAAAATTCGAGGTGCAAATCAGAGCGAGGTGCAACGTGAAAAGGAGGTTCCACGGTTTAGTTGAGTATGAACAGGGAAAAACCAAGGCGGTTACTCATTCACAGGCACGTCATACTTAGTAGGTTCAAATGAGAAGGATAGCAGATGAGAACAGATAAATGATGGACAAAAATCTTGAATGGGAGGGGAGCCGAGGAGGGCATCTTAGGCAGAAAACCCTGTAGACAACCTTGAAAAGAAAAAGAAAGGGTGCAGTCTGAGAGCCCACGTGAATTACACGTGGTTCCTGGACGAATTCGGAGAAGCAGCAAACGTAGCGAAAGGCTCCAAGGAGACCACAGCGTAACATCCCATTCTACGCGTACTGACCTGGGAGTGCTCTCACAGCACTGCAGTATGGATAGGGATTGCCACTGACAAATCTCCAAAACGGACGTGGGTGCAGGGTGCAGAATAGGGGAGCGGGACATGGTTCTGAGACTTCACAGAATGCGAAAGCAGCATACGAGTGCGGAACCGAGCATCGAAAACAAGACGTTATTTTCATATTGAAAAACATTCCTGATGCGTACACGTTTACTCTTTTTTATTAGCAAATTTGGAATCACAAGCTCTGCGTGACACGTCTGCTAGACCATAATCTATGAAGACTGATGTCTAAATCGCGTTAGCCAAGGAAAAAGCGTTACTGTTTCTCGAAGAAATTGAAAATTTCCTAAGAAATTGATAATATGTTTTTCTTTATGTTAAGAGGAGGAAAACGCTACGCCCGTTTTTCAGACTTAAATATTAGCAATGAATGAACTTAAATGTCGGATTCCGGAAAAAAGCAAAGGACGCCTGAGATTCAAGGGGATATCGCTAAAAGCACAAGTTTGTTCTGTCAACGCTAACCTCAAAGCAATCCCCATCTCGTCACCCGAGAAGTCGCAAGCCAATCATAGTACTACTTCGATTCCTAAGGTACTGAGAACTTCATGTAACAGGTGGCCCGTTAAATTCCTTTTGAAACTATGCAACCCGTTTAGTTCAATTTACGGACACGTGTTTCACGATATCGCATGGAAGATTACAGCTGAAATTAAAGACAAAAGAAAATACCCACGGGATCTTAATGGGAAAGTTTTAAATTAGAAAGGGTTACATCCACTTGAATTTTATAGGCATGTGCCCCAATCTTTTTCTGCGATTCATTCAACAGCTCGGCATACGTCCTACCTCTCTTCATTCCACCGAAAATCTTCCCTACCCAGCTTTCCCAACATCCTCCCCTCTACCACGGCCTTAGACATCCACTCGCCCACCATTACCCGTTCCAACCTAGTCTGCCTTCTTCTAATCTCCTCCAGTAGTTCCTCGACTCACCCACTTTTCTCGAGTACCTCGTTCGTCCTAAAGCTCTGTATTAGGAAAGTACGGTCAACGTTTGATCTCGGCAAATGCCGACAATCGAGGCTTCTGATTGGTTGCTCTCTATATTTTTCGGCCTACGCGAGTCACGCGAGTGTTTTGTTAGTCAGTTGCCCGTTAGAAAGCATTGGAGTGGTTGTGTCATTCGTGAAGCAGCGTAGCGTTTTTTTGATATTTGGTTGTCAATATGCCTCAGTGTTGTGCAGTTGGTTGTTCAACGCAGGCGAAGAAAGGGACGAAGTTATATCTTATCCCTTCGGGAGCAGGGAATGAAGTAAGAAGAAGAAAATGGCTGCAAATGATATCCGGAGCTCACTGGATTCCAAAGGTTGCCCGTGAGGTAAGTTCCGAATTGTTAACGATGTTATTGTGAACGAAAGCGCTAGAATTTCATGCCTTTTTATAGCTTATATGTTTTTCGTGCAGTGATTTGGATTTATTGATAAACATAATTTCTTCATAAACGTGCGCAATTAATAGGTATTGTTTTATTTTTGTATAGTTGTTGATAGAATGGTGTGCCTTTATTTCTCTCACGCGTGAATCATACAGTGAATGAATGTTACCATTATTAATACACACCATTTGTGGATAAAAGTGAATTAACAAACCGCGTGCTTAATTATGAGGTATCGTCTATGTGGTGAATGTAATCAATCCATTCAAAATTGATTTGCTTGCAAAAATATGCCTCCTTATTACACACGAATTCCTACATAATCGGCTCTTTAGTGCGAACCAGGAGTTGAACATTTCCAGAGCATTGTTATTTTTATTGTCCTTGACATATTTCCTCGTGATAGCCTTAGTTCTGTAACGCCAACTAATCTTATTAAGATCACAATGAGAAACGATTGTCTATGAATGGATGTTGTACTATTACAATAGGCATCAGGGGGGTGGGTTTTTTATCATGTCCACAAAAGCATCTCTTTTCATATCTGTCTACTGCAGCTTTCATGCAGCTAAGTGCAAATTGATTTTTCCTGGATAATTTGTTTATCTCAGTCGCTATATATGTTTAACTCCCAAAACGTTTCCTCTCTAGATCTTCACAATGATGTAACTGCAGAGGAGTTACTGGGAGAACAAGCTGATGCGAGCATACCAGCTGCAGCAGGAGTGGATATATCCCTGTGATGCAGTGACCCGGTGATGCACTCCACCCCTGCTAAGGAGAATGTCACAGAGGAAATTGAGGAACTAAGGAGGGAACTTATGTCATTGAAGAGGGAGATCGTAAATTTGTGTGCTTCACTATAAAGGATTGCGTGCCATGTTTGCTGTGCTGATGACATTGTGTGCCCCTCACTACATTGCGTCACATATCAAGTGCTATTGAAAACAAGCTCAAACTCAATGAAATTGTAGCTATGTTGACTGATTCGTCCAGATGCTGTGATAATGTTCATCGATACCATTCAGGTTCTCAAATTAATACCAAGGCAATTAGAGCTAGCTAATGACCATCTTCAAAGAAAGACCATCCGATAACTATAGTAAGTGTGCAAACTATTAACCGCATTAACCCTTCTTCACCTACATTCATTTTTGTTGTGTTTACTGATTATTATGGTAGTAAATTATGGAATGGCATTAAAAGTGTGAAAAATGCGTAGTAAGTGTTGGAGAAGACATAACAGCAATCAGTTCATAGTTTCTACTATTGACAAAATTAAAATGTGGAATATATGTGAATTGAAGTGAATTTAGTGACTAGTGAATTGCTCTTGTCTTGAAAGTGTGGTTGTTTACGTCCCAGTGAAGGGATAAACAGTGTAGTGTTTTATTATTCTTCATTCAGTGAATTTTGCCACCCCAAGCGTCATCTTTTTATTTCATTGAATTGTTGTGTCCAATGTGATTTTGTTGAAATAATTAATCCGTATGCATTTAAGGCAGGTGATGACTAATTAGCAATAGGCAATTGAATTTGTCCTTGGCAGGGATTATTGTGTTATTTTATAGTATCGTAAATTGTGAGTGTGGAGTCCAAGTGAAAGGGTGATGATTTTTTTTCTACTTATGCCATGTAAGTTGTTTTATTATGCTTCATTCATTAAATTTTATCACCTGAAAAGTTATCTTTTCATTTACTCGACTTGATGTCATTACCAAGTACCTATTGTTCCTTTATATTTAGTGCCGCTGTACATGTGTCTCTGGAGATGATTAATCGCTGCCATATATATCTCACGGTACGTAATCATATTTTTTTATCTTAGATAATTATATTACATATATTTCATATTATTTGTACTGACGATGTGCCTCATGGTCAGTGCTTCAGTTAAACATGGAGTGCTGATTGTGTAAATCATGTCAAAATGCTCACTTGACTTGACAATGCAGAACGCAAATTAGATAGTAGCATGTTAAATTTATCCGCCGTTAACAGTCTCATTCCGGTGCGGAGTACGATCCGTAACGAAGCCAAGGTATCTCAAAATTTATTTCTCTCTCAATTATTGTCGCCCGTGTGATAAGCCATGGTCACCGTCAGTTCTCAATGAGGATTCACTTCATGGTCGAGGAATTGACGACGTTTTACTCCAATTGCTCAGAAATATTCTATACCTAGTCGATTTTGATACCTAATGGACAAGTAAGCTAATATTTATTTAGTATTATAACATTTTAAAATGCCATTCCGCCAGTTATCAACGAGAAGTCACTTAACGAGCTAGGAAAATATCGCGACGTTCCACTTGTATTGCAGACGACGCTGTCTGCTGCCGTTTGAGTCGTCTGCTGGGCTCGTATTAAACAGGCCGACTCCCGCATTTTGGAGGATAAACTTGATATGAAAATGATGTGGTATTATAGGCAATTTAATCATTCACAAGTTATCATGGCTCAAATTCGATGAAATATAGTTAATTAATTTTTATCTCGTGAAAACATGTTTAGTCCCTATCTCTCCCATGTAATGAAAGGCCAACGATGGCTAGATGCGCAAAGTTGACCGTACTTTCCAATCAAGCGCTTTAGTTCGTCCTCCGTTCCGTCCAACGCACGTTCTCCTCCACACCCACATCTCAAACACCTGCAGCGTATTCTCATCCTCTTTCCTCAGAGTTCCGGTTTCTGCATCATACAACGCCAACTTCATATCTGACTCTTGGCCATATATTTCCCTAGATTCTTAAAACAAGCTCCCTGTCATCAATTCTCTTCTATTGGTGAACTCATCTTTCGCTGACAAGATTCTCCTATTAATACCTTTAACAAATACTATTTCCATTTTCCTCCAATGTAGTAATAAGATAATTGGATAGTTTCACCGGCTCCAGTTTATGCCCTCCCACTTTTATGATCAGCATGGTTTCCTTATGCTTAAATAAAGTAACGTACCATTTACTCATCCGTTCTATGAAGAGGAAGTTGTGACTACCATTACAGGGATTGTGAAAGGATGCGCGTGGTGTGCGGATTCACAAAAATATGCATGTTTACACTCCTTTACTAACACAAGACACGAGTTTAGGCTGGCAAGCGCGTAACTTTCTACGAACCTCCTCTTCGGCTTAAGGCCCTGTATTGGAACGCTAACGCGGAGAGAAGTGAGCCAAGGGGGTACCGACTGCATATGAATATCGCTATGAAATAATCTAGTCTATGCTTCCCTGGTTGCGTAAAGAAACTTTCGTACGTACGTAGGCCAACCATGCGTTGACAAGAGCTGCGTTAATTATGGCCAGTGACTTGTGAAGTAATATTAATGGCTGGCGCTTTATTTTATAAATCGATTAGCGGAGATTTCCCAGGGGATATTCGGTCCCTGCTTGGGTGTCGGGTGATAGGCATTTCTCAGCCAGTGTTCTATCAAGCGTTATTGCGGCGGCACTTTCGTAAAGATCAAGCAAATGGGGGCGTTGGATTTCTATTCTTCTTTCCAACATTCCCAAAAATACCAATCCATGCTAAACTTACGGCACATACTGAATTATCTTCCGTTTGCATCCAAAAACAACTACAACTACAACAACTGAGAAAAGAAATCAAGAGAAAATGATGGCAGGTGGAATAACTCTACGAAGCATAAAGAATGTATTAATTCCGGTAATGTATAAAGTAAAGGGCATACTTGGGTTTCAAAGGAGTTTAGATCTATTTGTGTCACTATAAGTTTTAGTGTGAATAAAAGAACTCCGATCTCTAATTATTTAACCGCAGGAGCTATTCTACAAGTTTTATACCACTCAACAAGATTTTATTTCTTAGCTCACCACAACTCCCGGCTCTTCAATAATTCTTCCAACCCACTTTTAATTCCATTATGTTGTTTACAAAAGGCAGTCATGCCACAGAATGATTTCAATAAGTTTTCCTTATGCAGAGCCCAGATTTTTTAAAAAATAAACGTCATTTCTCTCCAACTCTTCTTAAGACTTCTTCAATGGTGATTCTCTCCGTCCTTTTGGCCTTAATCTCTCTTCATTCTAACCTAAAATCATATCCAACTTCTCATCCTTCGCTGCCCCCCACATCATCCACCATTCACGGACTTCAGCATTATATCGCTCCTCGCCACCTACCCCGTCCACAACCCCAGCCTCCTCCACTTACTTTCAGCAGCAATAAGCAGCCCACCCTAGTCTACATCCCTTTCTGTCCTTCTCACCCTTCCATCCTTCTGCACCCACATCCCAAACTTTGTTTGTGTAGACGTAGAGAGTATAACTATCTATATAAATAAAGAAGAATGTTTGTCTGTTTGTCGTTTGCCTGTTTTGTTTTTATACAAATCTACAGTTTTACTCTGATCGTGCTGAAATTTTGCAGACTAATAGTTCAAGACAGGAGAATAATTGTAGGCTATTTTAAAAAGATCTCGGGACCCCAAAGGTCCCGGCCTTTTGGTACGCCACGTATTGGGTTTTGTGCAGTGGTATCATTTTTTCTTTTTAAAATGACTTTCGCTCAAGGTAGAGGGTTGGAATTTTTATATCAAATGGCTGAAAGAATGACATTTATAATTATTTCAATCAACAATCTTTTCCGATTCGTATTTGTCTGGAAATCGCATTTTTAGCTGCAAAAACGCACATTTTACTCTGAAATCAACAATAGCATATTTCCTTGACAACCAGATTTTGGTCTTTAACGCATTTGAAATTCATTTTGCTTTGTTGAGCTGATTAGGAAGACTATAGACATAGGGTTTTGTGCAGTGGTTTATTTTTTTGCTCTTTAAAACTAATATCACTCAAGATAGAGAGTTAAAATGTATATTATCAGATACCCGAAAGAATGAAGTTTCTCATCTTTTCAATCGACTCTCCTTCGATGAGTTATGAAGGAAGTGTGATCCCGAGCACCGCCGGGTAATTCAGCTAGTGTGGAATAAAATGAGTGAGGGAACGAATATTTACTGCCTGTGTTCCGAAGTGTAAATCATAGTCGTAAAAATAAATCCCCAATTTAGCGGTACCTAACAGCAGCCGAACATAACCTGGAACGAAGTAGATGGTTGTTTCTCTCTACGTAGATGAAGCACATTTCAGCGTAGAAAAGTAAGCACAAGTATGGGAGGAGCCCAATAAAATGTAAATAGAGTTTACAAAAATTAGATTTTGGTCACTGGTTATCACTAACTTGAAAATTCCACAGAGAAATAAACCGCCAGGATTCAACCGGGACTCGCACCCAGATCCCTCGATACCTCGCCGAGTGCTTTAGCCAGTTAAACTACGGATGCGCTCTTTTCCCAAGTGGATTTTTGTGGGTTTTCAAGGAGCTTGATGTTTCTTGAGTGCACGACGTACACGATGTAAAATGAGAGGAAGGCATTGCCGAGAAAGTACTTTAACAGCAGCGACGTCACCCGTAAGAGCACATAAGTGCGAAGATTCCACAGAGAAAAAAAATCACCCTTGATATCGATGAATCCGGGTATGAGTCCCGGTCAAAGCGGATGATTTTTCCTCTGTGGGATTTTTGCATTGCTGTACACTTGCGGGTGACGCCATATATGTAATACCGCGGCTAATTCACAGAATCCTTACAATTGGCCAGTGTTGCGATTGTAGCGGATTAATTTATTTCACATCTCCCGCATCGTCAAAAAGCTTATGAAGGTATTATTAACATTTTGCTAAGGCGTTCATATGTTACAAACCGTTTGGAAACATTCAAGGAATACAAATAAGTTTACATTCTAACTAAGTGAGTGCATTTCCATGTCACTGATCGGAACTTTCGATTCTTACTCAAGTGGATAATTTGCGATTTACGGATCATAAACTTTATAATATGATGATTACTGTCAGCCAGCGTAGTGTTAACCAGTCACTATTACAGGACATATACCACTCAAAGTTAACTTAAATTAACTAAATTCGTTCGCAAATGTATTGTAACGGATCTTGTTAGTTGTAAAAGAGGCGGAGATAATTCTTAATATAACTCTGCTCTGCTCCAAATCGACTGACGTTGGCATCAATACTCCTGCCTTCTTCGTTCAATGAAGGAGGAAAAAGTGAAGTCAATGGTACCAGAAACCCCATAATTTACGCGTGAGATACGTAGACCTCGAAGCCTCATAATTTCACAAAGTTTTCGAAAAGTATCTATATGTAAGTGCGCTATCAATGAGACAAGTTAAAAAAAAATTCCAATGGCCGTAATGAATTGGCACCACTCGTCAGAAGTACACAACAATAGCTGTGATGGTATGCGGGAAAAAGGGAAATTCCACGGTAGCGACCGACCACAGCCTCTCAACAGAAAACCCTTTTGTGGTGGTTTACGGGAATGCTCGGGAATGGAAATACGGGAATGAATTTTCAGCTATCAATGAGGCTGATTGTGCTAGTTAAAAAAAATAAGAATCATTGTATGGAGTAAATAATATTAACAAATTCAAATAATATGCTACAATAATGACATATGAATGCATATTTAATTTATTAACCTGTGATCAAATTATTATTGGACACATTTATTTTCTGTAATGATTTCCGCTAACTTATTCTCGGGCACGATGCTTCATTCCATGTCATTTATCATTTCAACTATTTCTGCGGTGGTTTAAAAATCCTCTTGATTCATTCAATTGGCCATTTTATAGCGAAAAACCCTCCACTTCGATTTTCATAGGATTATTTCTCTAATGAAAAATATTTCCCTAAAAAGGTCAACGCATCAAACAGCAATGCAAATTAAATGGTTTTATTTTCCATATTGAACATCAATTTCGCTATTTCAGCCTAAATTTTGATAAGTGCATTCTTGATAAGCCTACGAGTCATTGTAGCACGCTTTGTTCTATATATTAAGAAGTTTAAATGGAGAAGAAACACAAGATCCTGAGGTTTCCATGATAATCCGAGTTATCCTGTCTTCGCGTCTACCGACCCGAGACAATGTATCGCAAGAGCCTCTCCCACCCACCTGAGGAGAAATGTGACCAATGAGAAATCGGTAAATAATCCGCACCATTCCCACGAGAGGACACTAATGGGCGACGATGACGGGGGAGGCGGAGAGGGGGGGGGCGGAGGGAGGCTGTGAGGGGGGCGGTCCGCCGGCGATAGAACGGACGCCGAGGAGGAGCGGTGGTGCCCTGGAATCGCTTCGTTTCCCTGTGAGCCATTCTCTCACTCCGAGCACTGGGTCGCCCCCCTTGGGAACAAAGCTCGGAGCACGTCCCCGCCGCGGCAACGGCTGACTCCCGTTCCTTTGGCCTTTTCTTCTGCCGAGGAAGACCCGTTATGCGACGAGGAGGAGTAGGGCAGACGGTGATGGGGGGGTGAGGGGGGAACGGGAAGTGGGCGGGCCCGTTAGCAGCCGCGCGGCGCGGGGAGGCGGCGGCGGCGCCGGCGTCTGCCGTGGCCGGCGACGGCGGCGCTCCTAGCGGACCGCTCGCTCGTCCATTCATACAGAGCGCGCGCCGTTGGGACGGGGCAGCAGTCAGCTGGCCGGGTCGCGAAAACAGCTGAAGCCCCGTCAGCCACGGTGCCGCCAGCCCCCGGGGCGGGCGAGCGAGCGGCAGAGGGGCGATCCCGGTCGGTGGTGGTGAGAGCGCTCGCCGCAATTCGGCGAACATGGGAGTCCGATTGCTGGAGCCATGCCTTCAGGAAATATCGCCACGAGAGATACGCGGTTTGAAATGTTGGCTCAGAGTACTGGCTTCCTATCCCGAGATCCCGGGTTCAAAACCCAGCCACGGTGGAGAGGTTTTTATTCTTTGGGTCCGGATCCCTGAATAAATGGTGTGTGGAGAGTATCTTAATATCCTCTGGAAAATGACGTAAAGGTGATGAAAATGGTCAAGGAGTCGTGTCAGAAAAATAGCGTGGAATTTAGAATTTTTATTCACTTAACAGAACAGTCCAGAAAGTTCACTTGCAAACCAAGAGAACTTTACTTCAAGTGTAGTACTCCGCCCATCGGATGGGACGTGAAACTGTGGGCACCTTGGCGCCTTTCGTTAAGAGAAGGCTAATGCTGACGCTTCGCTCCTCTCCACTCTTCCTAGATTCCAAAACAATCCGTTCCCTACCCGCTAATATTCATTGGCGCAAATCACCTGATATAGCCATCCCGAATAACCAACCGACCAATAATTGAGGGTATTAACTCTACGCAGAGTGCACGCGTGTATTACTAACCAGCAGCGTGGAGACTGATAATGCGATTTTGTCTGGGGTGGTTGATGTGCCATGAAGCTTGACGTAGTAGACGCACCTCTAATTAAATTTTACACATTTGCATTTTCTCCACTCGCGAATAGTATTTTTTCGCTGATTATCAAGCTCATTCATCCCAACTGGTAGCATTAACTCACTCTGGCATTTGTTACTCATTCTTCAAGGCATACTTAAACGAATTTATTATGAGGTGAAACCTCTCAGCATTAATACATAGAGGTAAACCGTCCACCATCGGTAATCCTCGGTTGAGATTATGCCAGGTTTGTCCAACCCAAAGTCCGAATGCAGCCAAAAAAATCAATTTTCATCAACTATAACAAATTAATTCATCAATGTTTTTAATGCTTTTTCGGGTATATTTCAAGAAAGGGAGGTCCTTCTGCCTATGACGACGACATTTTTTTGGGTACCTGGGTATTTATTTTTATCAGTTTAAGTCAATTCATACGAGAAATATCTGTCGAAATAATCCCCACCTAATATGTAAATGGAACTGGTACTAGAGATGAAAACTTGTTTCTCTGGGCCTAAATTTATTGGATGAGTCAGCTCAGCTCGTGAATGAGTTTCACTAGCGTCATCGCACTTCCCCAGAGGCGAAGATTTCCAGCGATATCTCCAGCGGCACCCAATTCCCGAAGCGAACTTTCTACTCCCCAGACTCGTCTCTCGGATATTCCATCACTCGCGTGTCCACCTGGAGACAGAAATATTTCTCGAAATCCGCTAACAGGGCGCAATTCCATTAATAGCTGTAAACAATTTTTAAAGGCAGCGTATCGAACGAGAGTGGAGAGTTGTCTACTGAAAATGAGGTTAATATTTTTCAGGAAATGCGATTCAAAAACAAAATTCAAGAAAGTGAACGCTCACCCTCATTAATTCCATAAAAGCTTGAAGTTTGAGCTGAGTGTAACGGCGTAATTCAAAATTACTAACTCGTGTACTGGAACTGAAGGATTTAACTAGAGATGGTGGCAAGCATGGTGCTAATGAAGTTATATGCAACAAAATTAGTATAGGAAAACATTTATAGAAGGCGACTCAACACGCGAATAACAACGGGGATCAGAATGTTGATGTGGCCAGGGCACTGGATTCCCATCCCGAGAGCCCGGGTTTGAATGTCGGCTTTGGCGGAGAAATTTCGGAGGAATTTTGATCCCCATTTGGATAACATTTGAAGTCCTTCAAGTGCAATGCTCTGTAAGACGGATGGGACACTGAAGTGTGATCCCTTTGGCACTTTCTGTTAAGAGTAGGCTGATGCCGACGTCAGGTTTCTCTCCACCCTTCCACCGTTCCCTGAAATAACTCTTCCCTCATCACTTACCCAGCATAGGTCACTGGCGCCACTTAATGGCGCCAGTGACCTATGCAACGTCTTAAGCGGCTTCATATGTGTATTACAAGTAGAAAAACAATGGTCGAGGAGCATTAATTAATGACCATCTTCGTTTAAGCTGTGCGACCATTGCCATAAGTATCAAAGAGATATGTACGCATATTTTTCCTGAAATTGTCCCTAATGCACTCAGCAGCATTCTTATTCGTCTCTTACTTCCATCTCTTTCTTGAATCAGTATTAATAGAAGAATATCCGATACTTCGATTGCTACGGTTTCATTATTTTTCATTCATACTTCATTGGTCACGACACGCACAGCAATTATGTGGTCGAATCCACCCGTGTCATGCGCAGGAATTGGAGATATTTGCAATTTATGCCCAAGGAGAGACATCAAATCCCTAGGAGAGATTGATGCACTGCTGCTCAAAAGCAATAACCCTAAATTTCTTATCTTCCTTCATTTTTATAGTAGTCATGATAGAACCTAATCGGGCACTCACGTGGGCATTTAAAATTGATTCCATTGGAAACTTCAACCACTCTATTACGTTTCAAAATCACCGGAGTTTGGTGCATTTAGGATCGTAAAGCTGTCTGCTACACTGTTGTGTGAAACCAATTCCTCGGAAGGAAATTTAATAATGTATGTACTTTGAAAAAGCAGGTCCAGACGTAGCAAAATCAACGGCCATCTGGGCACCTACTGATCCGGCGTTCATACGAGAGCATTGAAATATTTCCTCGATAAATATGTTTTCGTTTTCCCAAAAAGTAAGTCTCTAATTGGGTGACTCTTTTTCAAGCAAGACCAAAAAATCAAGGTTACCGAAATAAGGACGATATATCACCGAAAAAACTATAATCAATTATTATTAATACGATATAGAGCGTGAACTTGTCAATAAACTTAATTTCATTGGGCCATCAGCTCACTTTTCCTTCGATTATATATTTCTTCCCTTTATGAGAACTAATAGTATCTACGGTTTCACCTAAAATATCTTGCATGTACCTAGAACACGCTTCAAAAAAATTATTTTCTTAATAATTTCTTATTTCTAATGGTTTGGCTACAGCAGAGGAAAATACTTATGCAGAACTAAGATTTTTGACTAATTTACAAATTTTAACAAGCTTCACAAGAGAGTACCTACTAAATATGTGTTCACACAGAGGGAGAAACCCGGTATACCATTTAAAAGTTTTTTTTTCTAGCAACTTGAATCACCTCTTTCTGGTCCATATAGCAAGCTCGTTTTCTCCGGTTAGGCACTTGAAAGTACAATTAGATTGATTTTTTAACCGGGAAGGCGACCGACTGCTGAAGTTATTAGCGCCATTAGGTTGAATATATAAGTAAGGAAAGGGCAATTCGAGAATGGGGAATGATAGAGAGAAAAATAGTGTCGGCATTTACCTGCTCTTAACGAAAGGCGCCAATGTGACTTCAGTTTACCATCCCATCCCACGGACGGAGTAGGTACTACACTTGGGAAGTGCTTTCCACGCTTATGGTTCGCGATTCCACTGAAATATCCCCGCCACCGCTGGCATATAAACCCGATTCCTCGTGATAGGAAGCCAGTACTCGAACCAACTCCCATTTCGAACCCCGTTCAATCAGGTCCGAAGACGGAATCTTGCTAGTGACATTAAGATTATTTCTCATGTAGGCTTTCGCAGCGTTGTTCTGAAGTAGGATTTTCCGGGATGTTTCGCTGCGTCGAGTGTTCAATGTGATGAAGACGTTTAGAATAGCCAGCCAATGCATCCGCGGATGTAAATCAGGTCGGCTTTGAAGTAAAAAGATAAGTAGAGGCTTTTCATTTTTCCATTTCATTCTTCATTAATAAGTAAAATGGTAACCACCGTTCAGTTAGCTAAATAATGAACTAATACTTAGATTCTTTTGTATATTTGCGTGATATAAGTCGTAGGAGTATTCAGCCACAACAATCACGCAAGATTCCAGAGAGTAATTCCTCAAAAATAATTAAGTATAACAATAAAATAAACTCGATTTCCTCAGCTGTGGAATGGGATCGCTGAGTTTTTGGTGAGATTGAAATATACATACATACGATTGACCAGCTCTGAACATAACAAATTAACATTAAGTGGAATAAGCTGAAAGGGTGCTTAGGCCATGAATTTAATCAGTTTCGATTTGTTCCTAGGACAGATGGAGTTCCTTTTTTCATTAAAGGAGGATAAGAAGCGACAGCGGGAGTTTTATCTGACCACCAAACTCGCTCTCCGTGACAAAAAATTGGAGACAAAAAATTTCAAACAACCAACTGGCACAGGTTGGTAAAAAAGTAAAATTAGATTTTAGTGCGTAGCTCCAGTACACCCGACCATGTGTGAATGCGAACATGCATGCATGCATATGTGAGTGCAGATATTGAAATGTTTCCCTGCTCCGAATCTGGACGATAAAGCCATGGTGATCGCGATTCGTGCCGGAGCCACGATTAATGGGTTTCAAAGCGTTTCTTATTTCGCGGAGAATTAGGCCAAAAAGAGTTGACTGCAGGCATTCCTGTTAATTTCATTATCACCGCTATGGTCGGCTCAATGTGGACACGGTGAATGTAATAGGTTACTAAAGTTGCAATAACGTGACAACGACATGTACAATACACCCTTTATAAGGCACGTGGACACCCTGCTCTTAAAACATCTTTCAACAGCACGATCTGGTGATTTCCCAGCGTTTCAGCAGCAAAAGGTCCTCTTGGGTCTTCCACCGGATCAAAGGCTGCATTGTCAACCGATGTTTCGAAGCTCGACTCGAGCATCGTCCAAAGACTTTCTGCATCTTTCACACATTTTATAGGTATGCTATAAATAACGTCGTGCAATTGCTGTAATGGGGGAATCCTACAGTTTCAATAACTTGGTAGCATCTAACGACAATAAGGTTAAATCATGATTAAACTAAAACGGTGGATATCACATGAGATTAAATTTTCACAAACAAGAGGTATTCACAATACTAATTATCATTGGTTTAATATCACTTCAACTGTGTGAAATATCACGCAAAACATGTTTTCCCTTTCAATCACACTCTACACATGATTTAATTCCGATAAATGATACTGTCAATGTCACATTAAATTTATATCAATTATTATCCATTCAATCAACTCATAAAGTACACAGGAACCTAGTCATTAGCATCCGGTCCACCAGCCGATCCATATCACCGTTCTAGATGTACACTGACTGAAAATATTTAAAGCCCCTCAAAGCTCAAGGGATGTTAAAACGCAGGCAGGCAAAGAGTAGTTATCTGCCCAGAAAGAGGAGTTTTTCCCAACGCAGCGCCGGGCAAAATGCAACAATTTTCCACAATTTAAAGGTAATTCAGCTATTTAATTATTGCTAAAGAAATTGAAAAACGATTTTTCCAATGCAAATTATGCCTCGTAAATCACGAGAAACAAAAAGAGCAGTTAAGGGATACTACATAAAGAAGTGAATTTTTATCACCACTGAACCGGTCCCACGTCTGGTCCAAATGGTCTCAGTGACGACTGAGAAATGCAATCCAGACGAGGCGACCGCTCATCCGCAAGGCACGGCGACATAGCAGTGATCCCGAAGCAAATCGACTTAAACACCATTTTCAAGTATTACCTACTCGGTATTCCATAAACTCGATGATTTACATGCTTTTTTAAAGGCATCTCTCTTACCCACGATAAATTTTCATAACTCGTAAGAATCAAATTCGCAAATAACTGAAAATTATGGACTATTCTGTTAGGCAGCGTTACTGGGCAATTTCTAATCACCGTCCGGAGATAATTGCACATTAAAACAATTGGAAAAGCCAAGTGCATTTTCGCGGTGGCGATTCCCTCATCGCAAAGTTTACTTCCAATAAGCAGAATGAGATAGCTCGTAGTGGCGTTAAATGCGAAATGTTGTGAAAGTTAACTTTTTAAGGGTCAAAACGAAGAATAACGAGGCTTTTGTTGAAATATTATTGATAATCTCCGTAATGGTGGTATTTTTTTCTCAACCTGGAAAATTATTCCGCCGTCGTGGATATCGTCACAAACGTATGTTAGCACAGATGAACCAGCGGCGAGGATCTGTTCTGATGGTTTAGCACAGATAACAGTAGCCATCCCATTGTAATGTAATGAGCGCAAAATAGAAGTCCGATAGAAACTGCGCTATTCTGACTGAAACTGAAGAGCGTAGATGCACGATTGGGAAGCACCTATTATGGACAACAGAGATATTAACGACATCCCCAAAAAACTGAGTTTTAAGATCATTTCAAATATATTTTCATTCTAACGGTGATGAATAAGAACATTAAGACCTGCGTGTTATAACAGAAAAAATAGTGGCAGTTAGTATTTTTTTAAATGAACCAAATGAATAAATAACTAGATAACAGTGCAAAAAACAGCATCTGACCAGCGCATGCCCTGCTCTTTGCTCTATGTCACATCATATATGAGGAATTTTATTAGTACAATTCACCCTATGGGAACTAGGTGGAAAGATAACACTTTTTAGGGGTGGCTAAGTAATGCGGAAGCAGTACAGCCGGTTTCTTGTGCCATGTTTTTTCCTGAATTTCACGGTGGCGAATTTCCCTTAATTGCTGGCGAACGTTTCCGCGTCGGTCCCAAGTTTCACGGCTCCTCGTAGGGACTCCCCTGCTCCCGGATCTAGAGACGAATGATCAGGAATCCCGAATACGAGTCAAGGCATGCTCTTCCTTAAAGCGTCACATCTCTCAATTCGTATAGTTCAACTCGGGGAGTATTTTTCGGGCCAGACCACAAAGAATTTAGAAGCACTTTAAGCACATATGATGTCACTATTTCAAACCTGTGTAATACCTTGAACAGCAATAGCAAAATAATCTATGGTTATAGGAATGGATGAAAGTTAGAGGGAGTGAAGGCAGGTACCGAAGAAACTCAGATATATTTCCAGATAAAAATCTTCGGTTAGCCAGTCAACCAATGGGCAGGTGTTAGTGGTGAGTGCGTAGGACTGGTGAAAAGGGGATTGGACGAAGGAAAATCAAAAGAAAGCATGCAAATGAAATGGGTATTTAATGCCCGAGTGGGATGAATATCAGCCCTATAAGTACTCAATGACAAGAATAATGTTATAGTTCCTGAAGGCACGGGTTCTTAGTGTTCCAACAACCAAGTTAATATTCCATCGCCATAGCTAAAACCGAGCCATGCACGTCGAATGGGTGTTATGCTTGGCGGTAGGCAGAGACCATCGACCGAGCCTATAATACTGGTAAGCCACAATTGTAAGAGGCTCGCGCTCGTGAAGGAGCGCCTTAGGATCACAGGCGATACCGAAATGAGCGAAGGGCGCAAGGGTACATACAATGGTCCCCCGCAGTAAATAGATGGTTCCAGTCGGGTGAAGGGGCTTTTGGAACCGTACCACACATGCCCCGCCCCGAAAGAGGTGCGATTCCTCTGTTCCGGAAAATCTTGCAACCCCCTTCTACCTCCCTCGACTCGCGAACAGTAATTTTGCTTTTTATTTTGTAACAGACATTTTCGAAATAAATAGCTGAAACGTAGAGGAGGCCTGCTGGTATTTCTACGCTCGCCCACCCCTACGTTAATTCAAAAGTACTCAGCACCAGGGTGGGATGCGAGCCCACGATTCTTGGGTTGAGAAACCTGGCATTTGAGGATAGAGGATGGTGATAATTAGTCAATTTTGAAATGCCAGTGTAAATAAATTATAATGCAGGAAATAAGCTAATGTAAAGGAAGGCCAAGGAAAAAGAGAATATAACATTATATACAAGAAAGTACATTAAAAAGTCCATAAGTTGGCATAAAATGTGTATTCAAGAGGTATATAAAGAACAGATTGCTGACCGCGGTAATAGAAGGGAAATATTGGGTGATCGGAGAAGAGGGTCGAAATAAGGGATAACATAATAGGCCGGCATGAACGCAGGTAGAAAGCATGAAGGTGTTATGAGTGAGGTGATGCGGGGTATACGGAGTGAAATTTGAGAGGAGAGCCGGCAGACTATCCAGCTTGTGGCGGCATGGCAAAATTTTACAAAGACCGACTACTGGAAGGTATATGATAATGATTCAATACTGAACTAACAAAAAATGTGAATATTTATCATACCTCTAAAACTATATACTTAGAAACTGACTCGCGCATCCTTCAAGTACAGGACAGATAAACATAAAAAGGTAACATACAAACAATAAGAAAATGTCCTTCTCCACTTAGCAGTGCTTTCCTTACTCACCTCACTTGTTCATAAACATGATTTTTCAAGATTTTCTTCTTCTTTCAAATGCTAAAGATACCATGAATACACCAATAGTAACATCGAGTTTCCAATTAAAACCCAATAAATAGATAACATAAAAATACCGAGTTATAGCAGAGTAACTAGTTAAAAGTAATATATAGCTTAAACGCACTTTTATCATTCAGTTTCAAATTATTAATGCGGTCATTGTGAACTAGTTAGCGGCCTCAATCAGATTATATACGTTATTTTTCGAACCGTTTTTCGTGGCTGCAAAACATTATTGGTAGCCGCTAAATGTCTTTTTAAGTTTGAGGTATTTTATGCTATACAATAGAAAAAAAGCCAATGTCGACAATTTAAACCAAATGAATATTATAAACGTGCGGAAAGGCTTTGTTTACCCTTTCTTCGCACTATAATAGAGGACTGATTAAACACGAGTAGAGGAAAGAAAGAGGAAATTCTCTACCTCCTAGATAAAACGCGACTGTGTTCGTAAAGAGGTGGTTCCAAAAAACCTTGAGAGATTTAAGGATATTCGTTGATGAGCCCGATAGAATTTACCCAGTACTCTCAAGAAATGTTAAGCTAACGAGTAGTTAATTGCAATTAGCATGAAAAATAACACTTTCATGAAATTAATTAGTTCACAGGATAGATATTACTGCCCGATAAGTCCACAGCATAAATATTTATGTCCACACTGATGCTTTTCAATCAATGTGAATTCAGTCAGTCAATCATTCATTAATCTACCGATTAAAAGTAGGTTTTAATGGAAGATAGAAAAAATCCTCCAAATTTTTAAACGTGCGGGCCCTTATCTACCTTAAGTGTTTCTTTCTTCATTTCAGCGCACGCCCTACCCTTCTTCATCCCGTCCATAAAACCTATTATTCTCTTTCTTCCCATTTCCCACTTGCCCGACATCTTTCCTTCTATCACGGCTTTGAGCAACCCATCGCCCCTCATTACCCCGTACAGCCACCTACCCTAACTCCCCATAATATCATCCATAAATTTCCTCGCCTCAAGAACCATGACAAGCCCTTCCCCATTTGTAATCCTTTCTGTCCATCGCACCTTCTCCATCCTCCTCTACACCCAAATCTCGAACCCCTGCCTCATATTCTCGTCCACTTTTCTCAGAGTACGTTTCTGCCCCATACAACGCTATACTCCATATCAAGCCCTTCACCAGCCCCTCCTTTAAAACCTTATTCAAGGTCCCCGACATTTACTCCCTTCTATTACTAAACGCTTCCTTTGCTAACGCTGTTCTCCTCCCAATGTCGTCGCTACGATGCCCATTTTCTTTTTGCGTACGACCTAAGAAATTTAATTTCTCTACTTGCTCCAGTTTGTATGTACCATGCGGAAAATGTGTATCTCTGAGTTCATGATACTTTGTCAGAGTTTTTTACATTAGAGATGTCTATAATAATTCTAACGCTAGTAACGGTGAGGTAATTCGCATCCTTTCAATATAACGACTATTCTCCTTCATGGTCGTAGGGAAGAGACTCGGAATTACATTTCACTCTCGACGGCCGCGGGCCAAGGTTAATTAAAACATGCAGGTAACCAACGCTTATAAATAGCATCTTGCAAATCTGATGCGTCTTCAAAAATCATTTTTTAAATCTGTAGGAACCTTAAATATGAGCATCAGGTATCGCTGAATAAATTCAAACCCCTCCATTTCTATTGCTGAATGCGATGCTGGCGGCAACGCTGCGCTTTTTTCACACTGACTGCAGGGGGTGATAAATCGTCCTTGAAGGCATTTTTTCTAATATTCGAGCGAAATGTAAGGAAGTTGCCCTGGTTTGAAAGATAAAAACGTGTCGGTGTATTACAAAATAAAATGATCAAAATTATATTATTATACTCGCACACTCACCTCTGCGAAAACAATTTCTCTTAAAAATTAAAAGGATTGTAGATTCGAACTTGGACTACTAAAAATGCTTAAACAACTATTTTTCGGAGCAGGAGCCAATTCTTGCGCACTTATGTGCGTATTTACGTGCCTAAGAGTAAGAGTGAAGCTAAGGGACGATGAAGCGAGAAGACACGGCGAATTATTTGTCCTCTGTGGAATACCGCACTTATGTGCACTTGCGGGTGAATCCGTAAAAGTACATACCATTAGCCTGTTTCTCGAGTACCTGCATTAGTTTTTCCGCCTGACTCGCCTGTCAAAAAAAAATTTTTTTAATCCAAAAAGAAAGAAAAAACAGCCTGATTATACTTTCTGTTCCTTTCTATAACTGTCATCATCACATTTGCATCCCGAGTTGCCATCCCCTTCCTGAACAAAAACTGGTCATCACCCAAGTAGTAATTTGCTCTACTCTCCAGCCTTTTATTAATTATTCTACGTAATAATTTCGCTGCGTGTGAAATTAGACTAATTGTTCTATCCTCCTCGCATTCTAGCGCTTCATTCTTCTTCAGGATAGGTATGAGAACTCTTTAAACGAAATCCTCTGGCAATACTCCTTCCCCGTAGATCCTAAGAATAAATTTGAAAAAAAGGTCGTCACCCCCTAATTACCTTAATTCTTCAGTAGCTCCGAAGGTATGTCATCCACTCCCACGGCTTTTCTTGCCTTCATATCTCGTAATACCGGCTCTATTTCACTTTCGAGTATCTCCAGGCCGAGATTATATTTCTCTATTGCTGTCACATCCTTTATATCTAAGTCCGCAGGTCTGTTACCGCAGTCATAAGCTCTTCTACGTATTCCCTCCACCTATCCTGGATATCTTCCTGTTCGATTAGTGCCTTCCTCGTTTTTTCTTAACCTTGGGTATCGTTTGCCCTCTCTTACCACCCGATAACGTTTTCACTTTAGCATATAGCGCACCCACTCCCCCCTCTTTCTGTAGCGTCTCCATTTCCTCGCATTGCCCTTTCTATCAGTTTTCCTTCGCACGATTGGTTACTCGCCGAAGTTTATTATTTAACTCCTTACACCTCCTCCAGCCTAGCTCAGAGTTGATTTTTTTCCTCTTCTCTCCTCCATTCCTAATCATTGCTTCTTTATTCTAGTCGTTTCCAGTGATTCCATTGTTTTGTGTGCCGCTCTTACTATGCCTGTTTTTATACTCTCCTATCTTTCCCCGATTGTTTCCATTTTCTTTGCTTCATCCATGTCCCTTTCCAATAGCTCCTGGTATTCCCTCCTTTTCGTCTCTTTCAATGCTTCTACGTTCCACCTCTTTATCCTCTTATTTTTACAAAGCCATTATCCAGAAGATTAGAATTCACATGCACCTAAATAAATCCGCTATATCGAAACACAGCAACTGTATGGCAAACAATTTGGGTAAAGGTATTAGCGAACGATCACTAGGAGAAAAATAAATACGTTCATCTTAATTTGAAACTCATAATTTCAAACAGTGGTAAAACATCTCTATCAGTCTTCCAAGTGTTAGCTACACGACCGCACACTTTTCCGCTCTTTTCTAACAGCACCTTGGCAACATAAGCAGTTACAAGAAAATGTATATCAAAGCCATTGATGAAAAGAATGAGGCACTAGACTATGAATATGCGTCAGTTCATGATCATACTTTATCAATAACACAGCTTCCGGCCGTGTTGTACGGTTGCTTAGTATTGCTCGGTATTATAATGCCTTGTAAATTATTTTCTTGGAATTTAAATCGAGGTTAAAACTTTTTCCTATTGATAATACTATCGGATATATCATGCAAAACCCGAACCAGCAGTTGACATCAAGTTCACGAAAAGGCTACGTCATCTTTCTAATTAACGATAACCAGGCATTATAAAACCGATAAAGAAGATGCAAATGACCTAAAGGCCAAGAAAGAACTGACCAATGCAGTCACAACCTAAAAAGAAAAGGAGTTATTTTTCTTACGCACGAAAAGGAAAAATAGGCAGATACGGGTCGCTGAGGAGAATGAAAGTAGAAAAATTAACATTCAAATGCCACTCAAGACCATAAAGCCTATTACTACACAGGTTTCGGCCCAACAAATCACAGACAATGAGTCATAACTCAATCAGAGTTATGACCCAGATATATGGCGCATCGTACCCCTGAGTTCCCTTGTCCCAGATGATACAGCCAACCGTTAACAGAGAGTAGAGCGGAGAAAGTGTAGGTATTAAACTCACGGTAGTTTCATTAGCAATGCTTTCATCTCCTCCCACGTCACGATCCATAAAAAGGTAACCCCAAAGCGTGAACTAGATACATTATTAAAAGAGAAATTCCGTGCTAGAGAAGCTCTGCGTAGCATCAGGCGCTCGGGCGGTGGAGTCATTTGGGATTTCATTTTAATGATGCATGATTGAAATTACGGAGAGTGTAATAGGAGAAAGATGAGGATAGAGGAAGAGAAAGAGAGCTTCATAGAATATTCTCCGGAAAGTAGAATTCAATGAACGGCTTAACATGCCTAGTAAAACGAGTTTGAGAACGATCGATTTGGTGGGGTAATCAAGAGTAGGGGTCGCCTTTTGAACTGGGGAAACAAAGGCACGAGATCAGAACCATTCCTTATTGAGCTCTCTTTACTGCCGATTTATTCAAAAATACAAAAATACTTTCACGCAGTTCCCTTTCGGGGTAGACACAGTCATAAAAGTTAAATCCTCAGTGATATGCCTGTAAAGCTGACCCTGTTTTCATAATTTTCTCCATACCGTACTATTCTTGCAAGCCTCCTCTGCTTCTACCACATTCATGCACTGCTTCAAACACGCTCTCCTATTCTTAAGGCTCCTAACACTCCTCTTAAGAAACTTGCAGAATTATTCGGTGTAGCTTATTTTAAACGAGCAAAATTATTATCAGAGTTTCAATCTCCAGACTGGTTGAATGCAGATTTAAATTTGCAACGGGGATGGGATGTTATAGTGGCATGAGTACTAGCTTCCCATCCCATGGGCTGGACTTCGAAACCCGGAGGTGGGGTAGGTTTTTTATAGGAATCGCGACCCTTACTTGGGTGTTTTGTGGAGAGCATTTCAAAGTGAGGCAGTAATTCTTCGGTAAGATGGGAAGTTGAACCGTGGACCCACTGGCGGCTTTCGTTAAGAGCAGGCAAGACATATTTATCCACCCTTTTTTCCATTCTCCGAATAATCTATCCCATACCGACCTACCACCAAGTTTTCAATGGCGCAAATGACCAAAGCTGTCGTTCACCTTCCCAAATATCCGCTGACACCGTGGTAACCACACGTCCGAACAGGACTACGACTATGGAAGAGATGAGAAAATGAAGATATCGATGAAAATGCCTTTTAATTCAGAGAATCAAAACCGGTGAATTTCAACAATAGCATTTCTTCCATCATACAAAATGTTTACTGTCTCATCTCTTCCATTCCTCTGAACGACCACGAATACCAAACTTCAGTATTTTCGAAATGGCTCAAAATGCACTTGGCTTTCGCTGCTCTATTACATATTTCTCTTTGGACGCTCGTTTAGGGTATTTTCAAGGAAATTCAGGTATGTGGCTTGGTAGGTATTGACAGTTGCGTCAAAATGTATCATTAACGTCCCACATGTGTAAAAATAAGCGTTCTGGTGGCAGGGCTGTAAGCGCTCACGGCTGTAAGAATTCACCAGGATTATCATAGCACAGCACGAGAAAAATTCCAAAGGAAGTTTTTTTCCTAGAAACTAAATTATTTCCTTTCCCGCCGAACACAAACAAGGCCTGTCTATCGAGCACATAAAACCTAAAATTTCAATAACAATTAAGCCAGGGATTGAGTGTACAGCAAATCCTTTTCCAAGTAAAATGTTATCAAAAATTGCTATTTGAGAGACATTAATCGCAGGTGCGTACTTTTGAGACATTCACATTTTGTGCCAATGTACGTTTAACTTAATAAAATGTGCATTAGCATATTTTAATACTGAGGTAGGGTTTAGAAGACATGACTCTAATGGCAAAGAATCACAAAAACTGATATAAGTACTTTCAGAGCTTAAGATTTACTCCAGAAAGCGATGGAAATCAGTCACTTCTTAATTATGCATTAAATGATTTATTTTCCTGATGTTTAACACAAAATGCTCATCAACCTACATGCCCCAGATGAGCAGTTGCATAAAAAGCATCTCCAGCCCTAGTGCACAATGCATATATATTATATCACTTATGTATTACCATCTTATATTAAGTATTATATCACTAAAAGTGTATTAACTTCTTCACGGCCAGAGACAGGAATGAAGAAGCCTGCAGGATAGCTGGTGAAATATAGCCCACCAAATGGAACGACACGACGGGGCGGAATACCCGAAAACCAGAAGATCAGCCCTTCAACGCGGCTACCTGCGGAAAGCCCCGCAGAAACCTGCATCACAACATCCCCACCCTATCTCAACCCCGCTCCTCCTCATCCAACAGTGCCCTGATTAATGTAAAAAAAACCTTTACACCAGAAGACGCCCACGGCATTGGGAGGCAACGTTAGCGAATGAATTTTGACTCGGAATACACCCCAAAAACGTTATTTTTACATTAGCGTTTCTTAGTTCAGTACCGCGTGAAATTCTTTACCCAATACTCACTTATCAAAGATTTTCTAATATTAAACTTCCCAATTATTCGCCGAGGCTAAAGGGATAATCAGATTTGAGAAAATTGTGACTGTTCTTTCGTATGGGTATGTACGCAAGAATGAATTCCGGAATTTATTATAGCCGTAAATGACTACCGTCATTATTTAAACATTCACATAATACCAACTAGCCGCTAGCTAAAGACTGGTAACATCAGGATACCAGTCATGTGAGGAAGGAGATAATTCAGGTTGGAGAAAAATACTTTCTGTAAGGTAAACGTATCTGTTCAATCAACTTAATTTTTTCGCCATTTCATGTCATTGTCGCACGATGTAACGTGGCGAATGAATGTTTAACTCGGTGGAACAAGTAAAACCACGTGATTGATATCATCGCAATACGTTTAAGCTATTAATCCTTCTCCGGGACTTCAAACTCCAAGTTCATCAACAACTGCGTGAAGCGAGAAGATACTTCACAGAGGTTTTCAAGAAAGAATCATATTTTCTAGGCAATTACTAAATCATTTAAATTTTGCCTCCTAAAATGGTTCATTGAAGCTTCCATAATTTTGGGTTAAGATAAATAAAACAATGCACCCATAAAATTACTCCAAATATCTGCTGACTTCCTTTTAAACCTAGGTCCGGCAGATGGAAGTGGCGGATTCGAGACTGATAAAGAATGAAAATATAAATATTTAAAAAAATATAGCATAAAAATAGAAATAGTAAGTTCTACCCATATCTCCAAAGCTCCTATCGTGGTATCTCAACCTCTCCGGGTACATTCTCACCCTAAAATTTGAAAAAAAAAAACTTGATACACCAGATAAAAAAACGAACTAATGCCATTTCTCCGTGATCCAAGACAAGTAAATCTGCGAATATAAGAAAAAAGAAAATACTGGGTGTACATACATTCGTTAGAAATATTACACTCACAAGATTTCACATTTTGGAGCGTAGCAAGTAGTTCAAAATTGAGAACTTTGGTTGAATATATACCTACGTTAAAATTTTGCCCCGGCTTGGATTGCAATACTTCGATGCCATTTCGGTTCGGTTAAAGCCAAAGTGTTTATAGTAAAAAAAACCTTACGAGAATCTCTTCATTATTAATTCTTCTTCTTCTTAGTTTCATTGCATTTCGGTTCACATCCTAACTAGAAAACAATCAAGAAGACGAGGTGATTACTTTTTTTTCATCTGTGAATGAATAAAAGTTAAATTCTAACATTGCATTTTCCCCACTGTTTAACTTTTTGGAAGGAAAACCATTCCATCTCGATGATGCTCACTCGTGCTTTGTAAATAAAAGAAATAAACACTTTGCGTAACACTTTCAGTTAAAATGCAATAAATGAACGAAAACTCCAGAAAAAATCAAAAGAGCGGAGAAAGATTTACATTTGATCGCCGTAATTTTGGTTATTTTGGGAAGAGTTTAACCGACAGCTAACGTTATTTGCATCATTTAGGATAAGTGGGCAGATTGGTACGGGATGATTACTTTGGGAATGGAGGAGGGGTGGACAGACACCCCTTATCAGCACTAGCCCACTCTTAACGAAAGTCATCACGGGGTCCACGGCTCAACGCCCTGACAGAAAAACTACTACCTCACCTTGAAACACTATACACAAATATTAAATAGCACGCAAATAGGGGTAAGGATTCCAATGAAAAACTTTCCCCAACGCCGGGTATCGAAACCGAGCCCACGCGAAGGAAAGATAAACCTTACAAAGCTGCCACACCAACCCGACCCCCATCGTACGTTTAGGTCTGTTAAAACCAAATTTGAAATTGAAACTCTAATAATATTCATTCTCGCGTAAATACGCTGTGGAAGACAGAAAGGAAAACAAACGACGAAGTCCTTGGTATGGCGGGAGAGGAAACTTCCGGAAGAGATTAGGCAGAGACTAAGTAGGAGGTTGAATGAGGTGTTGAGGGGCGAAGTGTAGTTAAAAGCCGTGATAGATGGGGGATAGGAGGGGAGGAGGAGAATAGATTTTACGGACGGGATGAAGAGAGGTAGTGCATATGCTGAGATGAAAAAAGAAACTGTGTAGGTAAGTGGAGGTCCACGCCTGTAAAAATGTAGAGAAATTTTACTCCCTTCCATTTAAACCTACCTCGACCGGCGAAATACCCTAACAATAAAATAAGCTACACAGATCATTTCTGTAGAAAATAGCCCAAAAAGAAAAGTCTGATGCAAGGGCCGTGTCTTAGTTTCCCCAATTCGAAAGGTGACCCCTTCCCGCCGAACGTAACTCTTCCCACTCGGCTTCTCTTAACTGCATTGTCAAAAATGTCCCGGCCGCGGTGGAAATCCGTGCGAGAGGTAAGCCGCCACAAAACCAGATCAATCAAGTTTCTTCTCGGAAATCTGCGATGCCGCCGCGAAAGACGCTTCAAGCGATTCCAGCCGACATTTAGTTTCATGCGGCCGAGTTTTTCCAGACAGCTTCCAGTCGCTTTCACCGCGATGACTTAGAGTCGAGAGAGCAATTCTAAGAAACCAACGCTTGAGTTTTGAAACCTTAAGGGTCTGCTGGATCCCGCATAATCACTTCTGCTTCTTCCCTTCGATCGTGCAGAAAAAAATCTCGGGAATTACAACGGGAAGAGTAAGCATCGGTTCCGTTTCGAGTGGGGTTAAGACATGTCCGGACTCGTTTTGCGCAGATAAACCCTCACAGTGAAGATTCTGGTACTTTCTATTGCCTTTCATTTTACATAAAAATAAGGATTCCTTATTAACATTCTGATACGCGTCTATGGCGTTTAACGGATCTTACGGTACTTTCCCACGCCTATTTGGTATCTGGGATTCGTAAAACTCTTTTTGCGTCGTATATAATGATGTACTGACAACTTTCCTGCAGAACGAAACTTGGGAGTCGTTAAACGACGCTTTCTCGACCACACTGCCAAGTTAAATAGAATAGAAGGTATATTTAAAGCATAATTTCAAAGTTAACCCTTCACTTCTAATCAACTACTAGCCCATGTTAATAAAAACAATAACTTAGTACTATCCACGCTGTATTGTAATACCAACCATGGTTTCACTCATTTCTCATTTCCATTACCAAGGTCCTCACCGTTCACCTTGACAATGGCATTGCATTGCAGTCGGTACTAAAATTCAGGGCGGTTAATACTAAGCTATTGTTTTTATTCATCTAGACTTGGTTCCTCAAAGTTAGACTTGAAAAAATGTCTCAAACTAGTCCAGAATTAAAGATGGGAATTCTTGCCATAATTGTAATTTTTCAAAACTTTGAAATTACTGGACTTTAGTGGTATTCCACTTGGCTCCACTACACATTTCGGCTCAATATTCCAATATTTCTATTAATAGGTATTATGGAATACAGACATAACTTTGTTTGCTTGTGAACGTACCTGATGATGCGGTATTGCATTCAAATACATTGATCACTATTCAACATAAATGCTGCGTAAAATTAAACATTTCCATTTTCATCATTAATGCCTGAAACTATGAATGACATTCAATAATTTAAATTTAACCATTTACTTGACAGAGTCGAATACCATCGCAGTCATTTAGTGTTTCAGCATAGCCAATGAACACAGGGCCACAGATAATGGATAAAAAATAGCGTTAAAACCCGGCTGTGCAACTATTACCTTTATCGTCAGCCTCAGGCGGAGGGGTAACGTCCTCGCTCGCCAACCCAAAGGTCGCGAGTTCGAGTCCCGCCTGGGGAGGATTTTGCTCCTCCCAGGACATGGTTCTGTCTGTTGTCCTTTGCTACTGTTACAACGCCTGATGTAAAATGGTCCTCGAGGTTGATGAAGTAAATAAATAAATAAAATAAAAATAACGCACATTACTCCAGGACCCGGAAATTTTAAGTTTTCTTTCATGTTTTGTTTATTTATTCACAGTTACTGAGTTATTCACAGTATTCTGATGGTGGTTTTGATGGAAGTCTTCTACTCTTCTCTTCGAACGAAAAACGAGAATTTCCTCAGTTTGTTTGTTTCAATCTCCGCATACTTTCCCCAAATCCTTTCATCTCGTTCAAAATGTCTATCCTTTTCCAGTCTCTCTTCCCCGCTATCCTTGCATTCTACATTAAATGCCGGGCGTCTACATCCATTTCCCTGTAAAAAAAATGTTCTGTGCCCTTAGTGTAGGTCTACGCGGTACTCTACATACCACCTCAAGGGTGTGCGGCAGGGGTGATTCCACACCGGGAGTACACTAACCGTTGAACACACTGGCATACTGATATTAGATAATTTTAAAAACATACTTTTATGTTAAATACCGTACGTGAAAGGAGCTCCGCATGCACCACGACTGCTAACCATCGTTCTACTCGTGCGAGGCAGACACTGCACATTACGAGGACCATTTTTTTTAGAGTTTAGTCATGCAAACATGAAAAACCTTTTTACAATTTTGTAGCATGTTGGCGTGACTGAAGTCTCTACCTACTCTTCAGAAATCACGGGGACCGTTCTTTAAAGGCTCAGTCATGCAAATATGCAAAAAAATGTTTACAATTTTTTAACATGCTAGCGTGACTGAACTCTTTTACCTCCTCATTTCCCCCAACAAACCTGGTCTCCTCCGCTCATCAACTCAGGCACTCCTTCGTTCCCACTCCTTTCCGTCCATCGAACCTTCAACATCCTCCTCCACACCCACACATCAAACGCTTGCAATTCACCCACATCATCTCTCCCCAGGATCCACGCTTCGCATTCACACAACACCCAATGCATCCCGACCTTTACCGGTACACAGCGTCCAACGCTTTCTTGGGAATCAAGAGAAGGAGCAAACATGTCTCGATCATATTCCTGGTTTATTCGCACAAACGTTCTCATTAAAGCAATGATACATTACTCCCTTCCTCAATGCTAATTGATCGCCAGCTATTATGACCTGGTGTGCCCTCTTCTCCACCTTTTGTCAAAATTCATACGTACAACGCGGAGTAAAACTTATTGTCCCTAGTCTTCGCTTACACCTGAGTCCTATTTGCATTTGGGTGCTATCGCGGTTATCACAAAACACTCCTACCATAATCCATCCCCTCACGAATCCAACGAATCAGCCCATCATGTCTTCGTCCTCCATTTTATCCACCGCTCTTCGATAACTCCGCGGGGGAGATCATTGTCTTTCTCACACACATTTCCTTGTTTCCATGGTTTTTTCAGTCTCGTAATATAATATTCCTTGAGTTAAATTGTACTCCTCTACCTGAGAAAGCTAAATAAAAACATGTATGTCATGGTTTTTCTTTGAACAGCCGAAATAGATTGCAACAATTCAACATCTGTAACTATTAAGTCAAAGTGAGTCAAATCTGCTGCACAAAATTAGTTGAGTGATAGGATACCACTAGAAGGGAACTAGGCAAATCCAAAGAAATAGGTCATGCAGAGTAAGTTAGGGGGAAGTAGAATAGCAAAGTATTGACTGGATCAAAGAGGAAGAAATCCCTGAAATTGGCAGATGGATCTTTGGTTTGGGATAAGGAAACAGTGAAAATTAATGGATAATATTAAATCTGTAGAAGGATTTAATAAAGCTGCCGACGGAGCAGTACGAGGGGTCAGGCTGATTTTGTGGTAGGAGTGCAGGCTTTGCAACTCCAGTGCCAATGTTTGAATTGGAGAAGAGGCGGAGAATTTTCAAATGACACCAATTTCTACTTTTCTGCTATAATGAGTACCTACATTTAAAGCCGTATACTCCATCCATCAGATGGGACGTAAAAATGCGTATCCCATGGCGCTTTTACTTATGAGTAGGCTGAAGCCGACATTGAGTTTCTCTCCACCCTTCCTCTACTCTCCAAATAGTCCTCCCAAAACCTACTTACCTTCCAATCCTTAGAGGCAAAAATGACCTCAGTTGTCGTCCGCCTACCCAAACAACCAACCAGACAATCAACAGAAAAGGAAGAGAAAAATTCAACCGAAATTAGGATACCATTTATGGAGAATGTTAAGGGAAGTGCAAGCATAAATACTGATGCAAACAATTGTTTCGAATGGATAACTTCAAAAGTCTGATACCTTAAGGATTTGAAGTGGAACTAGGCGAACTATCTCGTACGACTGACGAGGTTTGGAGGGCTCTTTTTCAAATTCCTGTTATGTACCATCATATTGCAGCAAATGTGACCAGCTACTGTCGGATACGGTGACTGCCACGACTGGCCAAGCTGTGAAGAGAATCACAAAAAGCAACCGAGTTCGAATGAAGAGTGGTAGGATAGCAAATACTGAGGCAAATAGCTCTGAATTTTTCGTTAATACGCGTTCCTCTAGAAACGCCGAAGTTTGATTTGTCAAAAGCGGAATAATACTGAAATTCGTCAAAACACGACAAATGCAACCTAATCCTATCCGCCGGAGGACAAATGGCCATCGGGTGAGACTCTATATCGTTCACTCTTTAGACAATCAAATTAAGACAATTCGCAATGAAAAAACCATTTGACGGGATTCAAACGCGGATCTCAAATACCGGTCAGGTGCGCTAGCAAGATACACCTCATGGCCATCTTAACTTGGAGTGAAATTTCGGCTCGATGGAATCCGATGAAGATTTTACGCAGTATGTTCCTCTCCTTACCGATCGCATCGAGGCAAAGAGCCCCATGAAAAATTACCTTCAGGAGTTCCCCAAGACCCGAGGGTGACATTCATGCAAGCTGATGGATTAGGGTGAGGTACACCTTCGGGAGTTATTTTTGTACTTCGCGATCCATTTCTCGTGAATCATTCCTCGATAACAATTCTATTCGCAAATAAACTAAGCACCAAAAGGTTACAATTAATATACTGATTCAATTGAATTATGGTTGCTCCAGTTTTTGTCACTACGGACGCTCTCTTTATACTATTTCCTCAATGCTGGTATCCCATACCATGAACCTCGAAATGTACTAACAATATTTGAGGATTCTTCTAATAGTTAGCGAAATGTCAGGGACGAATTAATGCTTTTTTTTCTTGGAAGAGCACCTCATAACAAATTTACAACATTGAGGCCTAACTAAGGAAAAGATTCTTGATGATAAGGAGAGCGGGACTAATATCGGTTGTCCAGCATATACCTACGATAGAGAACAATATCCTTGGGGATGTTAATAAAAGTCAGAGAAATATTCCACGAATGATTGACTTTTTCTCAGGACCAATATTCAAAATAAAAAATATGCATAAAAATATGCGTAACTAATACGGAATTCATGAAAACATTTCAAAAATTAATTAATGATCTATTGATTGCTGCCTTCCAAAGCACCAGAGAGCCGTTTCATGTTATGCTATCCCAATTGCCGATTGAGGTAGGTAGAAACGGTGAAATGGACTCAAAAAGAGAACGAGCATCAAACTCCACACGACATAATGTACCTACTCAATGATAAGGTATCCCGTAGAATTTTACATTTTGACAATGTCTCAAACATCTCTAAAATTTGAGCATAGCACATTAAATGAAAAAATCACGTGGCCTTGGTAGAGCACCAAAAAGAGGCCTCGAAGTTTCCTCCCCTTCACTTAGAACTTAAACCTTTATTGTATGAAGAACGTGATTCAAAAAGGGATATCATGATGTGAAGGGCAATCAAATCATTGGTTCGCGGACAACTGCCTTTAAAATCAATACAATATTGAAATGATTTGACTTATTTTGGATGAAAAACACGAGAAAAATTGAAAACTAAAATTGAGTAAATGACAAGGAAATCAGAATCACAGCGTTTAAGAATGCAAAAGAATGGTTGCAAAGGTCCAATGAAAACATTCCGACATAATTGATTACTCAGGAAGTGGAAAAAAAGGCCGTAAAACGAGAACCGCACTGTGTTTCCAGCTTCCATGCCAACTTTCACGAAAACAGACATCACACACCAGTTCCCGGACCGCAACTGCAATCTGACTTCTGACTAAGTCTTCGCAATGAGATTTTATTCAATCCAATGTCACCGCAGGTGCAATATGAAGAAGAATCTGGTTTCTGACGTCTTACAAGAACTTTCTATTTGCAACTAGAAATTCGAGAACGTGAAGAAAGCGACTATCTGCGAAATAGAAGCATTTAGAGAGTGGCTGGAATCAGGAGAGAACAGAAATATCCCTAACACCGCTTGGCACTTACCTCAAATATCATCAATGGATGAGATAGCTTATTTGGAAACAATCAACATGCCCACAGTCCGCTCGGAACACTTCCAGATAAAATTCCCAGCCTAAGTAAAATCCTGTAACGTCCTCATGCCTGGAAAGCCTCTTAGGCGCAATCGACTTCGTGTCAGAAAACAGCCTCAATCCGCACCTTTGAAATATTTATCCTTATTTAATTTCGGAGTGAAGTTATTTTCAAAGGCCAATGTGAAATCTGCAGTGGTTTATTGCTCCAGCATAGTGAGCCACCATATGACACTCCCATTCACCTCCTCATGTTACTGCTCTTCCTGAATACAGTTCCTAAGAACCTCATCACTATCAAATACCGTAGCCTTTCTCCCACACAGTAATTTATTTTAACTTCTTGAGATTCTCATAGAATTGTATTTCAATGATAGGCACTGTTATAGTTTACCACTAAACTTAAATACGCTATTCACGTAAAGCCCTATATAAGCCCAATGAAGATTAAAGACATTCTGAAGCAACTACAGATGAATTTGAGTGAGAATTTACTAATCATGGGCTAAGAGCTTGGTTCGAATTAGACATTTGGAAAATTTAAAAAAATACTCATAAAATGAAACCTTTTCGGGAAAAAAATGAGACTACCTTCGCAGCCATAAGTATGAACTATTAGGATGTGGGTAAAATTATATGTAGGCAAGAGTCTCCTTAGTTTTTTTACGTGCGGAAAAAAAATCAGCATCTGGATGTAAACCACTTTTATCTTCGTAATTTTAACATGATATATATTTATTTTAGAAGAATTCATGATGTACTGTAAAGGTCTACTGTAATCGGGAAAACAGGACCTTTAAAAGAAAATTTAATATCAGAAACAGTGAAGGGAATCAACCTTCGGATTGATCAATTCTGACGATGAGGCTATAATCAACTGAGGATCCATGAATGAGAACTGCGCTTTGTGATGACATCACTCTTTTACAGATACGCAGTTATTTTCTGCTATGTGCTTGCTACCGAGGGCTACATACTCTGATAAATATAATTATTTACACCGATTTTCCCTCTATAGCCAGAGCACTGCGTAAATTCGGTGAAACAATGATTCCATGAAAGCACTTCGTAGGTCTTCTTATTTCGCTTGGTCACCTCACGGTACACGAATAGGAAACAACGGACGAGAAATTTAAATGGAAGATTGGTCAAAACTTCAAGATGTGTCATAGTCTGCCAGATCATCGCCCTCTAGCCATTGGTATAAATATTACAACATTTGGCATTTTGCTATTTCTTGGTAGTCGGTACTACGCGCATATGGTTTCCTCAGTCCTGGATAAAACATAACTATCCAATCATTAGATATCCAAACATCAGTAAGAGGAAAAACTACTCCCCAATGTCTCGCGGTAAAAACAATGCACGACAAATGTTTTCATCAATTCAAGCTCGTGGGTCAGGGTGAAAATGAGTCCAACGAAAACAATGCACAAGCGCTCTCTGACTCACTGGAAAGGATACTGCATGACGAGAGAGTAAGGTGATTTATTTATGGGAAGTTTCTTAGAGGTACTGACGATATTTAAGCACATTAAAGGTTCAGAAATTCTTAAAAACATTCGTTTCGCCAATTTCCCTACGCAATCAAAACAAGGGCACTTTGCCGGAGAGATCGACCTCGAATTTCATATCATACTTATTTTTTAAGTTTTAGGGCACCTTCCCTGTTCTGTGCCACATCGGTGCTGATCGAATGCTAAGAAATGGCAGCCAACAGCACCACACAGACTAGAAAGTTGAAAAGTTTGTTTACATGTACTAATACACGTTATTTCATCAGCTGACGACCCGTGACGTCCTCTACGATGACTAATGTCTGTACTATTTCCATGTATACGAAGGTGTTCAGCAGTAAGGACAGAGGGTGAACGGTTGTGTTAGCAAAGGAGGAATTTATAGATTGGGGGAAATTTGAGTAAATGAATTTAAAAAAAAAAGATCAGTTGAAACTTTAATATTGGACTCAGATAACACTGACCTCGATAATCAGACTCATGTTCACTGCGGAAAGAAGATGAGCGTAGATAGATGGCTTTTGAGGAGTATGGAAGGAGCAATCTAGATAGAGAGGAAAACAAACGGGGAAGTGTTAGGTAATGTAGGACTGAGGAGTGGAAGCTTACTGGAGAAATTAGGAGGAAGCAAAAGCGGCTGGAATACGTAATGGGGGAAAAACATGATGAGAGAGTGATCGAGAGGAAAATGCAGGGTAAATGTGGGCGCGGGAGAAGAAACTTGGGCCCTTTGAAGGGAGGCAAATATAGAATGAGTTTTAAATTGATCAAATATAGGAAAATGGTTATGAAGATAACGTTAGAGAAAACTCTCTCCGGTAAATTCTAGGTAAGACTACCCGTGGACCTAATATTTAGCTGTTAGAATATCAATGTTCTCCATAGAACCACGCATTACGTATAATCAAGCAATTCAGTTATACATCGCTTTCCGAAGCCGAGTAAGACTCCACTTGCATGGGGTGAATCCTTTAAGCGTTAAATTATCGGTTCCTCACGTTACTATCTTTTTCTCTCGCCAATTGCTCATGGTGAGTTGAACGACTTCCGCCGGGGAGGGCTGCCGAGCCACACCGTCGCTCGAAACACGTTGCAAATTTCCCATTTTAGACGGGTGGGCGGCAACTCGTGACGTCACCGACGCAGAGGATAGCACCAGCGCTGCCGGGAGCGACACTCGTTGCACGTGCCTGCTCAGAATGCTTGCTCCACAAAGAGGGATCCACTTGCCATGTCCACGGACTCGGCCCGACGAGGGTCTTATAACTGCTCACTGGGCCCGCGGTGCGAAAACCTTTGCGTGCCGGTGACCCGCCTTCTGCGACACGAGTTGCCACAACGGGGGGGAGGAAGCCGCCACGATGGGGGGGGGGGACGCGCCAAATGAGGCTGAATGACTGAACCCCTCTCATAGCAGCTCTGTCGCCGGAAGGGACCGTTGTTGGACGCTGACCCCTTGAATCAGGAGGATATCGAATTTTCTCAACAGCGTAATTTCAACGTAGCCATCTCAACCGGTTTTTTTCTTTAAAAATCGTTGGATGAGAAGCTCTTCCGCAGGTTTTAAGTGCCGGGTGGAAACATCGAAGCACTTGAGCAAGTTTATCCTATTAGTCATAAGTTCATTCTCGCAAGTGGTTCATTCATTCTTTGATAAAATCTCACCTCTCGAGGTATCTGGCCGCGCAGGAGCTAATACTTTACACCTGGATAATGAGCAGCAACGATTTATTCTGTACTTTAAACTGATGGCATGAACTGGAATTTTCACAGCATGAAAACTATACAGACAAGTCGGAAAATTCAGGATAACTTGAAGATATTACATTTGTGTAGGCTCAAAGGAAAGGATTTCATCACAACCTAATCTTCCATACCGCCAAAATCAACATTAGAAGTGAAACTCTTTATCTATATATCTATTTCAAATTTACTCTATATGCCTTGAAGAGAATGCTCGGGACAAAGAGTCGAAACGCCAGCCACAATGCATCTCTCGAACTGGCGCGGTGGAGGACCGGAGAGGAATTTGTGCATATTTTCTGGTTTCTACATAAGCACTTCTGTTTGTCTGATCAAGAAGAATCCTCTTGTTAGATGGGTCAACTTCGAAAGTCGCACGCCCGGCCCAGGTCTCCGGGAGCCACTTGAACACATGTGCGGCCCCGCCACCGAGCACAGCGCCTCGGGTGGGAGGCGGACGACCCGTCAACCACTCCGCGTTGACTGTTTGTAAACAAATGTCCGGGGAGGGTGTAGACCGTTCGGCGGTGACGGAATCTGGATCGGCACATTACTTCGTGTCGCGGGTTCCCAAGCGAAATGATATCCGAAAGATGAGAAAGCGTACACTGCGCTGAAATTTATAGTGCGTTTTCTCTTTTACCGAGAATTTGGAGGCGGTGCTGTCATCGGACCCCAATTCGTGCGAGGAAGGCTTTCACTAGCATGCCATAACGATCCCGGAAGGGACTGTTGGCTGTGAGTTCCCGGAAAACTTTTTAGGACACCTGGGATGAGCTTTTGGGTGACCACCAATCCTAGTCAAGAGCCGACCGAGGGAGTACCATGTAGAGACGTGCAACAGAAAATACGTATGTAAAGGTCGAACCAAACGATTAACAAGTACAATGGAGACACCACATTGAGAAAGGACTCCTACAATCCCCCTGGCGTCTATGAGAACGAGGAAAAAATACTATGAACCAGTCGGCAATCTTGGTTTCAACATAAATTTTAGACTGATATTCCGGAGGTACATACAAGGGTACACTGCCGTAAATTTATCCGATTCTAGGTGAAAGGTTCCAGCGGCCAAAGGTAGTAAACCGGACAACAAAATAACTTTTCAATTGACGTGTTACATACAGAAAGTAATTGCACCGCGAGGTGGGCTAGGGACGCAAGTCGCCGAAATACAAGCTTCCGAATCGGGTGGATCCCTCGCGTGGGCCGGGCAAAAGAAGGCTCACCGTGGGCAGGAGAAGTCGCTCGGGTCGGCGGCGGCGGGGCCAGCACGCGGCGGGCCGCCGGTCCCACTCCATGGCAGTCCGAAAGCGCACTCGGAAAACCTTTTTGTCTCACGCACTGATCGGGGCAGAGCGATGGGCGCGGAGGAAGCACATGTCCACGGTCCGTCGTCTCACTCTCAGTCTCGGACGTCTTCAACGCATGGCGCGGCACTGACGTGGGCCTCACTGGGAAAGCGGTCGGCGTCTTACTGACTGGCCGTCCGCGTTGGGAGCGGCCGCCAAGGAGTCGGAGCCGGGAGGGGGCGAGGCGGGCGGGGGGCAGGAGGTTGGGGAGCGTAGGGGGTGGGGGGAGGCCGCCATGCGCGCGCTCGGTGGCGGCGGACTGCGAGCCCACAGCCGCGCGAGGAGCGCAACCCACGATTGCGGCGACCAAAATGCACCTCTTCGGAGAAACATCTTTTTCACTAGTTTACACTCGCTCAGTGTCCTAAAATCTTTCACCTGATTATCAATTACCACAGTTTTAATAATGTTTGTATAACTGGACGAATTCTTGCATTAATGCGTTGGTTTGGAGAATTTCAGATCGCTAACCAGAGTATTTAGCGGGCAAGCCAACAATAAATAAAATTTACGAAAAACGTGTCCAATTAACTCTCGCGACCTCCTTCATTTTTCTGATAAACCGCCAGTGAATAAGATACTAAGGTCCAACTCATCAACGAAGAGAATATTAAGCATTTTGCTTATATGCAGTGCTAGCGTGAACAAGGTTAATTCAGCGCTGTATTATTTGTCAGAATTTTCTTAAACATAGATTTCCTTTAAAAGAAACTAGATTTTAGTTAGTTTATAGCACTCTTTAAGGCGCAAAAGAAGACGACGAAAGAATTGGAGATTGGTTGCGCCAAGGTGAACACGAGCATACATTTTTAAAGCTTCAATGCCTTTAAAATAGAAGGAGGGAGGAGAAGTCTGATCATGAGCTATCACCAAAATTACATTCTGCCACACAAGGAGGAAAAATTGCAAGAATTAAGTAAAAAATGGATCAAAATGACATGTTTCCCACTTAAGTACCGTCGTTACAGATGAGCAAACTCCATTTTGTAAGCGTAACGAGTTTAAAATGGTATCTAGCATTATTATTTTTGTTCTGAAGCTGAATAAAAAATCTGTAGGCACATTGTCTAGAACCCTTTCAAATTCCAGTTGACTTTGGGCATAAAATTCCAAGATATTTTGTAGTAATTTTGCTGATATTTATATGGTAATAATACCTTCTTTACAATTGTAAAATATAGGCCTTCTTTGAATCTGGTGAGCAGACTTATGATATTTTCATGTCACCAAAATATCATACTTCAATGCACATCATCCACACAATGTACACTAGCTGTATTTACCCGAGATACATTTAGAGTATTTCATAAGGATGCAATTTAAAAAAAATAAAAGATCATTAAACAACAAAATAACTTGCTAATATTGTCATGGTGACTGTGCTTCTCACGGCAGCTTTTATCGTGCAGTTACCACCAGTAGTATTAATCCTAAATATCAGCTGCAACTGATTCATCGATAAAACTGCTTGGTTCCAAAAATACGCGGATATAGGAAATGGGATAAATATAAGTTGTATTGAGATAAAAAAGAAAAATAATGGACAAAAATAATTGGCTATTGAATAAATTATATAAAAATATCCAGATGATGACCTATGAATTTACTATGGGGATTTTAAGTCGCCTGATTATGGATTAAATACCTTAAAATCGGCCTTCCGTTTTTAAAAAACGTGTGCATATCACTTGTGTGGATTTGTAAATAATATTATCTATAAAGGAAGACTCATAAAATATCTCATTCTAGTACTTATACGCTGAAATAGTAGTCACATAGTAGAAAATGTTTCCAAGTTCATCATCATAGTACTACAATCCTAGGATTGGTATATTGCAGCCCTCCATTTCGCCCTATCCCATGCCAGTTCCTTCACTTCCCTATGATTCTTCTTCCCCGTATCCCTCTTGACTTGTCCCTGTCTCTTGGTCTTTCTCTGGGGACTTTCCCTTCAATCTTTCCCTCCATTATGCTTCCCTCGTAATTGATGTATCTCATGACATGGCCAACCCACCGTGTTCTTCTTTGGCGTATGGTGCTCCAAAGTGTCCTTTCTTCTCCAATTCTTCTGTATACCTCCTCGTTTCTCACCTATCCGTCAATTTGATCTTCAGCATCCTCCTCCAGCACCAGATCTCGAAGGCTTCTATTCTTTTCTGGTCAGTTTTTCCAATGGTCCATGCTTCTGCTCCGTATATTTCACACGAATGTTTTCACGTACTGTTTCCTTGTCTCCAGTCTTATGCTCTTCGAGCAGAGTAGCGGCCTTTTGGCCATGAATGCCGTCTTAGCTTGGGCTATTCGAAGCTTGATGACTGTCGTGCTTCTTCCATCCCAGGTAATGGTGCTCCCGAGGTAGGTGAATGATTCCACTTGCTCTAATCTTTCTACTTTGAAACGGACGTCGGCCACTACTTTCTCTCTTCCACACACAAGTATCTTGGCTTTCTTCTTATTGACTTTCATGTTGTATTCCTGGAACACTTTTTCAATTGTGTTCAGTGAGTTCTGTAGGTCTTCCTCGTTTTCTGCTATGATCGCGATATCACAAGCGAAGCGTAGCATGTTGATTTCTTATCCATTCACTTTGATTCCTTGTTCTTCTATTTCTTTTTTTGCTTCCTCCATGTACCTATTGAAGAGTGCTGGTGACAGGTGCATCCTTGTCGGACCCCTTTGTTAATTTTTGCCTCCATATTTCTTCCATCTTGCGAGCGTATTGTGGCCACCTGGTCCTTGTAGAGCTGGTAGATGATTCTTCTGTCATTGCAGTCCAAGCCAAGTTTTTCCATAGGTAGTATTGAACATCATATTCCATTCGACATTATCGAATGCCTTCTCCAAGTCCACGAAGGCTTTAAACAATGGCTTGCTCACGTGGATCATTTTCTCTACCAGTAGTCTCAGGCATAGTATTGCCTCCCTTGTCCCCCTGTTCTACCTAAATCCAAATTGGTTTTCTGACAGGTTTTCTTCAATTTTTCCTTCAATTCTTCTGCCTACTATCCGAGTAAGGATTTTGGAGGCATGTGACACTAGACTCAAGGTTCGGTGCTCCTCGCATTTCTCAGCCCTTGCTCTCTTTGGTTTAGTCACCATACCTTGAAGTCTTCTTGCAGCTTTCCGGATTCGTAGCAATCTTGGATTATTCCATATAGTGTGTCTCGTGCTTTTTCACCAAGTACATTGATTACTTCTCCGCTGATTTTATCTTCTCCGCTGATTTTATCTTCTCCGGGCGCCTTTCCGGGCGCCAAGTTAAAGTGGCTGAAATCGTTAAATATCTAATGTGAGCATTAAAGGCACACACTTAACACATTGGTTTTATTTTTCCAAATCATGTTAAATCACATACATTGCAAATAATTTACGATTATGAATTGACTAAGAATGATGCACATTCCTAACGTAAATATTGTATAAAATCTAATTTGTAGCGTACCTTCCATTTGAAATGACTTACTTTCGCCAAAAAGGTTCGAAAATTTGGGAGTTTTAGGAATGAGAGAAATTGACAGGGAAAAAAATAATTTTTGAGCTAGAATTCGGAAGCAGACCGCCGAAACCGCGTCAAATTCTTAAACCAAATAAGATTCCTAGGCCCACCAGTTATTCAGTGACTTCCTAGGCTGTTAAACACCTATCAGCAAAATTCATACAGAACTGGAGGGAATGAGGTATAACGGCAACACACACCAATATATAATTTTCGCTGAAATTATTATTACTCAATTAGTTTCTACACATATTCAAAATATATAGCATAGTGCCTTATTCATATTTGGCGTAATCTCCGATACTCTCACTCATATTCTACACCGCTCTCTTTATCATCGTTTTCATGCACTTACCTCCCTCTGAATACTTTAATATCGATTTGCGACCATTAATAGACAAGAGCAACACCCTGGAAAAAAGTAAATACACTAGACCTGAGTCAATATTACATGAGAAACAGGAATGCTTTTAAGCGGCGCTTGATTTCCCATTGTAGTTGCTGGCATCCTTTCCCTCGGAAGAGTTTTGCGGGCAGCGGGAATTCCCAAAGGAGGAGCCCCGGTTGCTACCTCGAGATGTGATTGGTCCGCCGTAAACCTTTCCGACAAGCTTGCAAGAGAGATTGAATTAAAGTGATGTGTCATGGCCTTCCGATAGGCAGATCATGCTTCCTGCAATCGATACTTCTCCCCATGGAAAGGCGCTAAATTGGCTCATTCGTTAAGATTTGTTGGCAATCAGGGATTTTTCGCGAGCGTTTCAGCGGCGGCAGTCATGGCGGTCTAACTTCTGTGTCATCATCACGATGATGTCACTTAAGTCTGGTGGCGCAAGAACTGGGAAGAATGGGCCATCCCGTTTGAAAGCGCTGAGGAAGTGAAAAATCGGCCAGACGATTTAAAAAAAACTGAAGATCAGAGGACGAAAGGAATCACCAACTGCGAAGTCCTACGAAGAGCTCGAGATATTAAAACTCTTGAGAAGGATAGACAAATTCACGGGTCATCTTTCACCACACAACTTCTTGAAAACAGCAATGGAACGTTAAAATGAAGACTTACAACGAAATAAAACACTTAGCAAAGATGAGAAAGGAATGGGAATCTACAGCTAAACAATCTTAACTGATGCTGCTGATTCGTTGCCGATTTGCTGTCGAAAAAAATACCCTCTATTTGGGACTTAAATCCCTCTGGGAAGGCACGGCATTACGAAGTCCTCCAGCGGAGATTCGCAAAAGCTATGGGTGGGAAAGAGTAGCATTACTTATAGTTTAGTAGTAGGGTTTAACCTAACGGAGGGCAGAGAGAGGGAAAATGAGCGAGTTCCCCAAAGGACACGCCTTACCGGGGAGGACATCGTAGCCATAGACACGGATCTCGGGTGCCTCACGCGGTGAGCATATTCGCATTGGCCGGAGGAACCTTCTTCATTGGCGAATCTGTCCTCGAACGGATTTTATCTCAACTGCTCCTTCCGCGCTGACTGATCCAGTGCCGCCCCCTCAGCTTTTCATAATTCTTTCTCATCATTAGTTCCGTAATAAAATCTTTGTTCTACTTTTTCCAATATTTCCCACAATCTTGCAAAATTGATTTCGGCAAACCATCACCTCTTAGACGATGCACGGTGATAGTATTGAACACGTGGATGATTTAAAGTATCTTGGCTGAATTTTCTTGGAGAAGAGAAGACGAAGAAACGAGCTAACACGATCACAAAATTCATAGTAGAAGGTAGAGCAAAAACGATGAATTTAATAATATAAAATTATAATACGAATACTTGCGCAAGATGGAAGGATGGAATATTAAGAGGCGCGAATGCTGGCAGAAAAGTCGAGGGTAGCACGTGGAGTATATCATGGAGTGACGGTTTGTCTAAGGAAGCGAAAATTGCAGTATACACGAGTATCTTCCTCCCAACTTCATTTTATGATAGTAAAACTTGGGTACGCCAAGTAAGTGTAGGCTAAATGCAGTGTGTATGGAGTACCTGAGAAGTGTTTGCAGTAAAAGCAGTGGGGATAAGGTTAGGATTGAGTAGGTGAAGAAAGAATATGGAATCGATGCTGCGGTAATGGACATGTATCTATGAAAAACGCGTGGCTCGTTGGTTTGGCCATGTTGAGAGAATGGGAGAAAATCGAATAAGGAAATAAATTAATGAAAGAGGAGTAAAAGGTACACGAGGAAGGGGTAGAAGGAGAAAGCCATGGGTGAAAGGGGTGGAAGAGATTCTTAAGAGGAAAGTTTCGAGTCTTTAGAACAAGACAGGGTGTATGAAGCAATGCATTAGTGGAACAGAAGCAAATGAGGCGTGCAAGATTAAGGAGAATGGTGGATATTACTGAAACGGAGCCAGGCGTAACACCAATAATGAAGCTCTTCTAACTCTACCTACCAAGAAAGTGAACGGCTTGATGAGTATGTATGTTATGAATCGTCTCCCAGAATGTGTCCCCCTTCAATTTCGCTATTCTCTTCCTCATAGCTCTCATAGTCATTCTTTTTCATTTGCCCTCTCCCGCTCATCTTCGTTTTTTTCCTTTTCATTCCATGTGATCCTTTCCATTCTTCGCACTTAGCCACATTTCAAATCCCTCCAAATATTCCTCCTCTTTTCTCATGATCGTCCAAATTTATGCTCCATACAACTTAATATTACCACAAATTACTTCCATTTTTTTGCAAATCTATGTCAGTTGTTTAGGCTAACATCGGTTGCTTTAGTTTTATCTGGTTTTCTCAGGCTGATTCTACTTCTTATTCCCTCTGTAAAACTATCATTCCATATGATCCTACTTCCCAGGTAATCAAAGGCTGATACTAGTTCCAGCCATTCTTCGCTTATGACCGCCTTCACTTTTCTTTTCCCTTTAGTTGCCTTCATGACAATGGTCTTTTTATAAACTGCTACGCGAATAGATCTAAATGGATCTGGAATCAAACTCCAAAAATGGCCATGATACTCGCCAGGTTATCTTATTGGTCTGCAAATTGGCCCGGAAAGGCAAATGTCCATGGCTCGATCACCGATCGAAGTGGAATTTTTCTCGTGGCAATATCTTCGAATTTCATAACCATAATGCCCGCAAGAGACGAAAGACCTTTATTTACATTGGCCTTGTTAACACTGAAACCCCCGGATTAATAATATCAATTAAATATTGCTCCTAGCTCATGACTAGCAGGAAGCCATGAGAAATATTGCTCGTGGCCACTCTTTGGATGGGTACGACGGAATCATCAGCCAGTGGGTAAACAGGAGAGATCCGTGCACATCGGGGGCGCCATCTGCTTTGCCACCGAGATGAAGCCCGTCCAGTTCGCGCGAGTCTCACACCAATCATAGGGGGGTCGATGCGCCGATGCCTACGGAGGAGACTGCGAGACCGCAAGAGGTCTGCATCGAGAGCCGAAATATCGAGCACAGGTCGGAAGCTTACAACGAAATGCCAATGTAGTGAGAGAAGTCCTGCAGTTCCTCAAGAAGAAGGACGGTCGCCGAGTAGAGGTGCTCGCGGTCCAGCGTCCAAGTGCAGTGGTCCCAGATCGAAAAATGCTGGCCTTAAGTCATATTTTTTCAACTTTCTTCACGGATGTTCTATAAAGTATACTTGTATTCTAGAGAATATGGTTTACAACTTAGGGTACTGCCTTGGTCTTAGCACTGCGCATAATACTGATAGAAGACCGTTTAACTTGAACCATGCCAATCTGTCGTGTAAAATCGGTAAATTTAGGTGAAATACGACTAAACGGAAGAAAGTGCTCGGGCCATAGATGTAATTTAATAAATCACACTATTTAAATCACTCAAAAACTGTTCCCTCATCCAGTCCATTGCCTGTCCCACCTATTTATTTTTCTTTTTATTCAGCTTCATCATCAGATTTGATTGTATAGGCAATTACGCCTTTAAGGTCCATTTTTTGCATGATATTCCTGGGCTGGGTAAAACTTATAAGGACGGGGGTTTCGTGAGTTATTTTTTTGTTTTAGGTAATAGTTGTGCAGGTATTCAATGATTTTTGTTCTTTATTTCTTCTCCTTATAAGGTTTTTTATTAAGTGGTCTTTTTATTAAGTCACTTTTTAGAATCCAACAATGTTCAATATCAGCGTATTTATTTTTATTTTCAAGTATTTCCCGTATTTCTCTCCCCATATCCCCGCCCGTTCCTTGCGTAGCAATCAGCCTTCCATACACCAACATTCCGTATTTCTTTCTCTCAGCGATCTCCTTTTTACCATCTTCCTGAATTGTTTCACACCATTTCGTTCACCCACCCTTCGTTAGATCTCTCCCTACCCTTACGCAAATACACCAGCCAACTCAGAAAAAATTATCTCATCATGATTAATTAATTGAAGATTAGAATACGAAATTGCGTGCTGGGGGGGAGCATACGTAACTAATATGCAACCTCTTCTGGTATCCCAGAAAAAGGTAATAAGGGTTATACTACGGGCGCCAAATAAAACGTATTCCTTTCCACTAATCAAACAAATGAATATTTTACCTTTAAGACATTTATTTGTCTATAAGGTCCTTAGGATTTTTTATAGTCGTGGCGGTGAATGGAAAACACCATGAGTACATGAGCTGCGTAGCAATTAAAATGTAACCATACCTAGAACAGAAACTTTTAAGCACAGTTACGTATTCCTAGGGCCTAAAATATTTTGTGCATTACCGGAAGCAATCTCTAACATAAAAAATGAATGTAAATTTTGTATAAGTGTGAAAAAATGGTTATTTTCTATTGGTGATATTTCAATTTTATTTTAAAAATTGTATGAAATGGTAGATCTCATAGCAGTGGTAATTATCTTTGTTCAGTATGTAACTATACCAGCGTTAATACAAAGTTGTTATTATTACTTATGTTGCAACACATTCAATATATTTTTTTTGTTAGGTAAAAACGAGTCGGTAAACTCAAAACGGAGTTTCTCTATAGGGGTACCTATATTCCCAATGTTAAGGGCTAATATCAATGTAAAATGTATATGATGTTGTGGAATAAAATTTATTATTATTATATTATATCCATTTTCCGTCTTACTGGCATTAGTATATACTGATAATACCGTTATTTTATTATGCAACATATTCTAATTCGTGTAAATTCTCTATTAAGTTTACTGTTTTCAATGTGAAGACCAACGCCGCGCCGGCTGCTTTAGGATATCCATTACATATAATATATCAAATTAAATTGGAACCTAACAACGAGATACACTTATGATTTTGTTTGAAGCCATTAAATAAAATGTTCAGAAGTTTAGACGTTTTTACAAGAATTCTAGATACAAGGATCATTATCGCTATGGCCTCCAATGATATTGCTGCACAGACGGGCACAGTTCAAGTGTGCACGATATAAGAGACAAGAAAAATCTTGTTTGTATGGCATACCAATGGTGTTAAGTGAACTGTTGAATGAGTAGCGTAGAGAGATTCAAGAGAACGGTATACCCTGCCCTTTTGTCGTAAAGAAACGAGAAGAGACCTTATCTCCTCATCATCAGTGAAGCAGTCAACTTCCCATTAATTCCGTTATTCCATCATAAGTCTTCACTTCAACGTCCCCCGCCATTTGCTAAGTGTTTTACATCCTTGGTCTTCCTCTTCCCTTTCATTTCTCCATCCAGTAATGTTTTCAAGAGGCTGTTATGTCTCATTATGTATCCAATTGTCTCTTCTTTCTTCGGACGGTTTTCATTAAATATCTTTTCTTTCCTACTCTTTGTAGGACTTATTCATGGGTGATTATCTCCGTTAATTTGATCTTCATTTTCCTTTGATGGCACTACATTTCAATGGCTTCCATCCTTCTTTACTCCGATGTCGTCGTCTGATCGTCCCAGCTTCGCAGCCATATAAGAGCATGCGCCATTCATATATCTATATGAAGTGCTTCCTTGCTTTAAATCTTGGGCTGCTTGATGTTTGCAGTCTCTTCTTCAGGTAGAAAGCAAACTTGGTTTGCGCAACTCTGCTCCCTATATATTTCCTGCTTCTTGTACCGCTGGTGATCCTACTTCTCAGGTAGTTCTCATTCTTCCACCTGATCCACTTTTTGCTGTCCAAGTCTTATGGAGACTGTGTATTCTGGATTTCTCCCATAAACCATATTTTTGGTTTAATTTACATTGATATTAATTTTTTTATTCTTTGTTGCTTGGTCCATACCGTTCATCATTCTCGGCCACAATAACAGGAGCAGGGTATTACGTGTCTACATCCTCGATAAGCTACGGGGAGCAGGGGCATCAAAAAGACTTCGCCTCTGGATTCGATGGATACATGAGCAATGAATGAGGACGACAAAATGTCTCCCCAATTCGCAGTCGCATGCAACAGCTGGATGAATTTAAGAGGAATGAGGCGGGTGCTAAAATTGAAGTGAGGACGGTGTAGTCCAACCCGCAATCAGAGTGTTTGGTGCGAATGTGGGTTATGGGGATTCTCAATGAAGCTGTAGTACTACTTAGAAACCGGTGACGCTGTTATATTTATCTCGAAAGAGATAAACTAAAGAAATAAGAAAGGCACCACATCGATTATTCAGAAGTGTTATTCTCGAACTCGTTATATGGATTTGTCGTTAGCCCATTGTTGACGAACATCGTTGCAGATAACGAATCTCACGCACAGAAAACGTCGAACTGGATTACGGCTAACGACATGCAATTTCACACAAACTCTAGCTATATTTCGGTCGTTAGCGACAAAGAATAATGCTCTTCAAAGCACCACGCATTAAGGGTACAATCTAACACCACTCAAATGAAGAAAAACCATCCGAAAAAAAGCGAAGCAATATTTCTCGCTACCTAGCGAAAGACTATCAGAGGCTGTCACTTTCTACCGACGATTTTACCTATGAATATAACCGATGGACATACAGAATAGGAACTTTCGCTGGCATGTCGTCCAAAAAGACAAACCGGCAGATGTCGTTACCCTGTCTTGACGAGTCAGAAAATAACACCACAGAACCACTAAAGTGCGACTAGTTGAGACTCGTGACGTTGATTGGAGACCCTTCACCAATCCTAGGGAGTGCAAAAGTTGTGCTCAGTATTGCCAAGGAAGATTTCTCTCACGAAATGCTCGTCACCCAAAATCCAATCGGTGGACGTCATTTGGCTGCAGACTTCCTTCGGAGGAATCAGTACGATGTGTCTTCTGCCAGAAGCTGCATCCTAAGACGAGGAAAAGCCGTCCCGTTAGCGACCAGAGCGGAAAACCGTTCTGTTTGCTATGACATTGAAAGAGAACGTCTTCTCTCAGGGGATTGCGAGATAACCTGGAGTGTGTAATGAGCAAAAAAGCGGGGATGGAGGAAAAAATGGGTGTAATACAGCGAATCAGAAGATTATAATGCGATATTCTGTGTCTACGGCACACACTCTCCATTGTAGTTCGAGTGCATATGCATCTTCTCAATCCATCAGTGGATGCAAAGAATGTACGCTAAACAAAAAAGGTGCACGTGCAGTGTGATTTGTATTAACATGTATTAGCAATAATTTGTATTTAGAAAGGAGGGAGTCAGAGACAAATGGAGCGAGCGAAAAGCTCGTCTACATTGTAGAGTTCTCATACCTTCCTCAGCCTCCTACTCCCGTTTCGATTTAGGTGGTGCTGTAATCACCACTTTGGAAAAGGAGGAACTTAAAGTAGTTTTAAAAGAGTTCTCTAATGCATCCTCATGTGCTTAATGGCTTTCGGTGGATGGGCGTGCTAAGTTAAAGAATAGTTCAATAGCCCACTCACAGGATACCCATGCAACAGGACGGAGTACCGACTCCGTCCCACTCGCCGCATCTCCCGGGATTCCCGGTAAACTATAACGGCCATATTCTGAGCTTTTACAGACTATATACAATGATAATAAATTGCAGATTCAGGTGTGATGAGGTGGATCCGTTCCATAATGACAGTATTTGCAGTATTTTCTAGTATATTTCTGTCATTCTAACTAAGCGTATTAACTACCAACTGGCCTCGATGATTTCCAGGAAATAGTTTTTTCATTCATTAAATCGCTCTGGACACTTTGGATGCTGTGAGGAAAAATGCTTTTAAGAGTAAAAGTGAAGTGAAGAAGAAAGAAAGAAGAAGAAAAAGTGAGGGGGCATGTTTTCAACAGAAGTTCAAAACCTTTGGAGACCGAGAAAGACCAGCATCTATCAAGATGAGCTTACTTATTTTCCCGACTTCAAAAAGGCATTCGAAAGAGTGAAATGGGAGAAGTTAATAGATCTATTGATAAATATATACCGGAGTATATGAGTATACCGGAAAGCTAGGCGGCAGATAACATACCAGTATATAGCTGGAAAATTTCTGTTAAAGATATCCATTGGAAAATCCGAGAGGGCAGCGTTAGAGCGGAAACTGAACTAAGAATTCCCCTTTTTTCCTGAAAACTTCAACATAAATGCAACCAAGATGAGACCAAGGAAGAGCTTAAGGCAGGAATTGAAATCGGAGAACTAACGAAGGCGGCTAGGTTTGCTGATTACCAAGTGTTGATTATCTAATCTTCAAAGGGGTTGCATTTCATATCGGACGTACTAAAAAATCAGCGTAAGAGAGTGGAATGATGATAAAATACAAGAAAACATTCTTCTTGAAAATTAAGTCCAAATGAACAATGTAAATAATTGGGCCTAGGGTGGAACGGTCGCGACAATTCATGCTACACGGGGAGCACATATTCCGGACTAAAATGGACGTAGCAGAACGAATTGATAAACAGGCGAAGACTGATGACAGGAACCCTGGTGGAAGGGGTTTCGAACATGTCAGTGAGGAATCTAATCTGCATCGACACCCTGGGGAGGTAGAGGGAGAAGGGATTGGAGGCGTTAGAGCTGTGGGCATGGAAGAGAATGGAGGAAGAACGATAGACCGAAATAAAGACATACGAAGTAGAGATGGGCATGGTGTGAGAGTAAATAGAGTTGCTCGAGAAAATAAAAAGGAAAAAGGTGAATGGAGGAGAAACTACCAAAGTGGGGTGAGATGATAAAATTCGTTTTGAAAGGTGCTATGGAGTGCATGAAATCGCCACAGTTTCATACCTAACGCAGGAAAAATGCATACAGAGTATTAGCGGCGCTAAATTAACGAGACTAGGATTTGTCAACCGAATGGTAGGAAGGTCTTCGAATGGAAACGTGCAAGAAAGACTATAATTCGCTCCAGTTTGTCGAAATATTGGCTACGTTGAAAGTATTTGGGACCCTACACAGAAAAATTCAATACGCGAAATAAATAAAGCACTAACTAAAGAACTAACTAAAGCTGCCTGCTTCGTCAAAAAATATTTACGAGGGAACAGAGAATTCAACGTAGATAATTGGACTGGTAGGCTGGAGTAGGTTGGGATCCACTAATGACTCGGAGACTACCTACACGCTAGGCTAAGATTACTAGAAAAATTCAGATCACGCAATGTTCAGGGTGACACGGAGGATATTATGTTACTCCCCCACTATTTTTCTTAAAATGATAGCAGCGACGAAATAAGAGAGATGTGCTGCCGACGTGTTAGGTATATACTAAAACTCCCTTTAGAACTTCAACTTCAACACAGGCAGTGACTTCAACAAAACAGGAGACACTAAGACACTTCGTTAACTTTCCTCCTTTCCCTCTTCTAATTCCTTTTCCCTCTCAGCGGCACCTCGCAGGGTAGTACGTTAGTCTCGATATAGATGTAAAATAAGCATGGGAAGAGAGTGGAGAGGGGTAGGAACATTGTATGTTATGAAGAGTGCAAGCCGAACTGAATAAAAATATGAGTTATGGTCATAAATCAAACCACAAAGTGTAACAGAAGAGTGGCAATCACCCTCGAAACCTACCCTGGCCAAGAGAACAACAAATAATTTAAATTAATTTTTAATAAACATAAATATATAGACATGCAGCCCGTTGAACATGCAATACAACCACGCCGTTCTGTTTCTGGATGGGCTTTCTCAAAACAGCTTAATTCTTGGCGTTTTACTTGGAAAACTGGATTCAAGCATGTTAAATAAAAGACTTGGTTCCATTCCACACTTTTAACATTATGGAATAGAACCAAGTATTTTATTTTAACGTTTGAAGCGAAAGTGCTCCACAATGTGACGCCTGAGACAGTTTCTAACGCTAGAATTCTGGCTTCGATTTTAATAATTTCCTCCATTATGCTATCCTTGCAAACCTCCTTTGCTTCTGCAACATTCATGCAATGGTTCATACACGTCCACTCCTTATATTCTTCTTCTTAAGAGTCTCTTCCACCACATTTTCCCACGACTTTCTCGGTCCCCTCCTCTTACGCCATTCACTCCACTACCATATATCCGTTTGATTATTCAACTCTCATCCATTCCCTCAACATGACCAAACTAGCGAAGCACGCTCTTTTGTCGTAATTTTAATAAAATGCGACAGCAAATAGTCAGCTCTTAATATAGCGTACGAGCACTAATCGGACCCTTTTAAAATGGCCCTAGTCCCTTGTATAACACTTCGGATTTATTTGAGGAACAGTATTAATTTACTGTTCTCTTGATGCAAAATGAACTCCATTAACCAGTAATACTCCCATACTCAAATATTTGGTAAAAGGTAGTATATTACATCGTATTTACAATAGGAGCACTAATAAGGTTATTGGAATATATAAATTTTTGCGATCAACTTGTAAATACTGGTTGTTTATTTTCTATGAAACAATCTTGACTCATTGATTTTCATTTCAAAAGGGATTGATAATCTGTCGCAATGTAGTGCAACACAGAAGGACAGAATGTGCTATTTTGACGGTTTGAGTTATATCAATTTTCCGTCACTTATCCTTATCTTGTACCATTGAGGCAACTGGTAAAGCACTTAAGAATTCCAATACATTCCCAGATTTTTCCTCCCCGAAAAATGGGGAGAACTCGTAATTCCCAAGGATATTTGCCGTCGCGTGAGGAAACTGACAGAGTCTGTCCGTAGTGCAGTTGAAATATACTGATTTGGCCAAGAAGAAATGAAACAAACAATTTTTTCACGATCGTATAATTTAAAAAAAGGCCACCATCATGAATTCTTCGGTCATGTGATTCCCTTATACAAACGCCATTGGACGTATTTACTGATTGACTGCATTTCTAGCTGTGAACTGCGCTATTGTCATGGACGAACTCTAAGTTCAACAAGGCCATCACCTGTTTAATTTTAGCTATATGCGGAAGAAATTATGAGGGAGGCGTGGAAGGCGCTTGATGATGGACTGACCGTAGGCGGAGAACATTCGGTTACATTTCGGTTACATGGTTACACGGTTCGGAAAGTCAGTTACATTTGCCGATGACAAAAAGTTAGTAACTCTGTCAGCTAAGGGACAGAGTTACTAACTTTTAACTAAGGGTCTAATTGTTAAACGATTACAAGATCAGTGTGAGGACTGTTAGAATATCTATGATCAAATAATTGCTTCCTAACAGAATGGCATAACGTCGGGCTGGGGGGATAGAAGTAAAGGGAGAAATTTGAACGCCGTAAATGAAGATGGAGGGATGAAGAGAGGAAAGGGGATAATGTAGGACATGTGCAGTCATTAGAGATAGATTTGAAAAAGAATTGCCAAGTAATTTTATGGTTGGAGGTTATATAGGAACCGTAATGTAACATAAAAATTCTTAATTAGAGCATTGAAATGACCAAAGAACCTATCACTACATTTTCCTCCGTCGTATATGCTTTCGTCGTTGTTTTTGGCATAGTTTCTCCCAATACGCAGCTTTAAGAGCTTAAGAGAGACGATGCATTTAAAAAAGTGTACTACTCCTGGAATTGTGGTCACATCAGCTTGACTGTCGCCCCACCGATGGATAAGGCGATATCTGGCTTTGAAATCAATGTCACAATAAATACCACCTACTTTCAACTCAATAAAGCTTGCCACGGTGGTCACCAGGTAAAAGTGGGTCTCGGCTACCTCGTCTGAAGGCCATGAGTTTAATGTCCGCCTGAAACTTTCATAACCACCAACTCCTTTCGTCGATGATTTTTTGACACCGGCCTTTCAGAAGTAGGATCACCAGTGATGGAAAAAACAAGAAAGACACACATACTGAGCGGAGTAGCACAAGCAAAGAAACCGTTTAACCAAGTGAAGAGTCTACTAACGGCCAGTAACACCAGCTAGGAAGCACTTCATAAAAGCATATGAATGGAGCATGCTCTTATGTGACTGCGAAGCTAGGATGATAACAACAGCAGAATAAAGAAGAATGGAAAATATGGATATGTGGTACCATCGAAGGATAATGAAGATCAAATGGACGAAGAGAATCACCCATGAATAAGTTCAAAGAAGAGTATGAGAGAAAAGATAAGTAATGAAAACCGTACGGAGAAAACATGAATTAACTTAATTGGAGACATTATGAGGCATAATAGTCTCTTGAAAATAGTCCTGGACGGAGAAATGAATGGGAAAAAATGTCAAGGAAGTAGTAGGATGGAATGTATTAAGCAAATGGTGAAAGATGTGAAAAAGAAAACACTATAAAATGACGGAATGGCTGGTAAGCAGAGAGGAGAACGAAACATAGAGCTGCAGAATATCAACCTTCGGATTAATGAGTGCTGACAATCCTAACAGTCTTTCCTATCTAATAAAAAGCCCTTCACGCCCAGACAGCTCTAACGTACCCCTTCATCACTCCGTCTCTTCGTCCCTTACGCGTACGCCTTCGCTATCTAGACTATTCGAATAGTCTTTAATTAATTAATTGACATGACACCCGAGATATGATGGATTGTATGCATTCACAATGATAGTGGTAATAAATAGTTTTTTTGGCCTCAGAGAACAAATTAAGATGTGAAAAAGTGGTTTTTCCGAGTTTTTGAGAAAGTTATCATTTTTTCGGGCAATGTCTCAAACAATAGTTGTGCGTATTAAATAAATCTACCAAAATAGCCTATCCGCATCAAAATTGGTCGGATTGTTGATCCGCCATTACCAAAAATATTTTTAAAAAAACCCCTTTTTTTTCAATTGTTAATAAACAATCCAAAAACATTTCACATGCATCACACCAGTGCAATATAAGGCTCTAGTAGTACGAAGTAAATGCCCAAAATTTCAATTCAAAATATTTAATGTTTTTTGCAATGTCATTTCTCAAACTTTGGGTGGTCCTACAGCAAGTTGTATACTTGCAAATTAAATTTCAAGGTTTATACTAGTAATTTAAAATAATAACGGGATGAATAATTATGGTTCAATTGTATAAATGCAGGATTTAAATAAACTCATTTTTTAGGTTATACACAAATAGAATACAGATTCAGCTATTAGTTCTATGGAAACGCCAATAAATACGCGAGGTAGCCGAATTTTAACGCAAATTAAAAATAAAACGAATTAGTTTCTGGCGCAGGTTTTCGCGTTCAGGTTCGCAGTTCGGCAGGTTTTCGGGTTTCGTCCGCGATGGCATCATTCTTGATGGCGAAGTTTCACCTACTGTGCTGTAGGCGTCCTACAGCACAGTAGGTATAAATCGGCCATTGCTAAACATGCCTTGGCGGAGCCAGGTCACAGAATCAACTTTGAAGAACCAAAAATCCTGGCCAAAGAAAAACGATATTTCCTAAGACTCGCCAAAGAAGCTGTGGAAATAATCAAAAGGTCCAACAACACGAATTGGAAAGATGGCTACACCCTTTCCAATATTTGGAAATACGTCTTCCATGGCCCCAAAAATGACTTTCGCCCTTCCCGGCGTTTTGCGGATCGGATCCATGGGGATGAACCAATCAATGAAGAACTGTCGCGCGGACACCCGAACCAGATAAATTCCGGCGTTTCGAAGCAATAGAAGTCTGGCCTGAGGACGCCTACAGCACAGCAGGTGAAACGTCGCCATCATGAATGATGCCTACGCGGACGAAACCCGAAAACCTGCCAAACTAAAAAAACGAAGTCCGTAAGATAAATAGCACCCAAGATGAGTTTTTTTCAAAAATCATTGTGAGTTTGTTTGTGATCATTAATTTCCCCGGAAAAATTTGAATTACCTCGGCGAATATTGGACGTAGAACCTTCAATTGGAAGTGGAGCTCCTTTGCTGTCGTAATGAATTTTACGCCCGCTACAGCGCCCGCTGGTAACACGTTCCATTGATGAGGAAAAAAACATCTCTTGAACGACACGCAACCAGACACGGAAAAAGTCAGATCTCATTGATACTATTTCCTGGCCATTACTAATCGAGCTGGAGGGTTAAATATTTCAGGGAATATTCCTAATCACCCAGTGAGTAGGGGAAAACAAATCTAAAAAAGTCTCCATACTTCTCGCATAGACAGAATTTAATTTTTCAAGGCATTAAATGGGAGACGAAAAATGTCCTTGTTGATCAATTTCATTTCGCCCATTAAAATATGAAAAATACACCTTCAACGGCGAGACTTGCACTGAAATATACTTAAAAGATTATATTTTTATTTTATTGCGTCCGAGGTTTACGTAGTGATGTCTAAATTGCGAAATATCACTTAAAGCGTGTAATTTTAGCGTTTCTTCCCTCTTCCATGATTCGAACTATGGCAACGATCATTATTGGCCTCGAATACTCAGATTTGTTTATAAACTCAGATTACGTATGTCCAAGATAGAGTTTAAAAAAATCTATCTTGGCTCCTATTGATCGTACAAGCTTTGTTTTTTTTAATATGCGTAAAAATTCCAGCTTCAACGTTATTTATTGGCGTTTTCATAGAACAAATAGCTGGAGGTGTACACCATTTGTTTATAAAGCAAAATATGTCTGGTCTTTAAATCTTACCTTTAAAAATTCAATCCTAATTATTCATTCCGTTCTTATTTTTTAATTACTAGTATAAACCCTGAAATTTAATGAGCACATGTGCAACTTGCTGTGATCTGCACCCTCATAACAAGGATTCCTGGTATTGATATATTTCCCATTTGCACACCTACACTGCTGCCTCCTTTACCTGTAAAATGATCAAATTGTGAGCATCTCTTTCGATTCCAAATTGTAGCACCTAGGCTCGCAGCTCATAATAAGCAATACTTCTTCTTCAAAAGCTACCATGCCTCCCACGACAAACGGTCCCTCCGCTACCCTCTCTTCATCCCTGGCTTCGGTATCTGTAATAATCCCGACTAACTTGAAAAATCCCGGGGATTAGGTTGATTAATTGGCTCGAGAATTGGCTTCTCATTTCAAGGACCAGGGTTCGAATGCGGCTGTGGAGGATAATTTAAATGAAATCTCGATCCCTTCTAGGGTATAATGCGAAGAGCACTTCAAGACCAGTACTCCGTCCGTCAGACGTTAAACCATGAGCCCCGTGAAGTATTTCGTTGAGAGTAGGCTAATTCCGATGCCGGATTTCTCTCCACCCTTCCTCCATTACCCGGTTACTGCTTACCTTAACCAACCAACTACATATCCTTAGTGGCGCAAGTGACCTAAGATGTCGGTCACCTCCCACAAATAACCAACCAGCAATTGAAATTGCATCTCCAACTTGCATCAGTCACCTAGAAAAGGGTGTTAAGAGCTCCAACTCAATAGAGAAATTCTTCAAAAAAGAATCTTATCTTCCAAACCACCTCCTTTTAAAATCCGTTACAACCTCTCACAGTGCAGTGCCTACTTCCCAGACTTTAGTCCCCCAGACACAACATCGGTAGCCTTTTCCCAATCTTGTCAGGAAATCTTATCACAGCCAATATTTTCCCCAAATGTCCATCCCTCAGCTTCAGGCGTCCCTTAAACCTTTCCAAACCTATTATCGCAACTAAAAGCCCTCTCCCAATCGCGCAGAAGACCAAAATTCTTAGCAACGCCCTAACATAGCGCGAGATATAAAAACGCGTCCCATTCTTATCACCCAAACCCTTTAAAAAATTCCTTCACTTCCTCTCCTCCCTTCCTTCGTTTCCCCTTCGACGTTTTCTTGCGTTCTCACATGAAAATTGAATGAAAAATGAACTGTTGGCTGGTATGTAAAACTGCTATCCCCTTATGTCTCGTTTCCTCCATCACAAAATTCCTACTATGGTAAATCTCTACACCAGTAATGCTAGTAATGAAAACACTCGAAACACATTGTAGATAATCTTACTAAGGCAGGGATAACCAAGTAATTTTTCTACCGTTGTAAATTTCTTCTTATACTTAAGCTTGAATGATACGCTTTTACATATCGTTCATAGATATGTAAAAGCGACATTCACCTTTGACAGAGTGAATTGCAACGGAACTCAGACCCCATTGAAGATCATAGGAGTACAATATAAATGAACAGTTGGTTGAGAAAAATGCGGTTGCACTGCTAAGAAATCAAATGTGAAGAATGGAGTGCGGCATGGATGTGCTTTTATATTTTTAAAAGTACTCTAAAAAAGCGTTCATTGAAATAAAGGAAAGATTAACGACAGGAATAATAGTGCATGGAGAGACATTAGCGGACTACACTTTGCTGATAATATAGTAATTCTCTCCGAGAATAGTGCTATATGACATAGTAATTCTCTCAGGACTCTCTCCATGTAAAAAATATTCAAACATATTTGTAGCATGCTCTGACACGGAGATGGCAGTGAAGCTTGGGCGTTAACTGCAGCAGAGAAAATAAGGTTTCTGGAGACAATTTAAATGTGGCGCCATCGAGGAATGAAGGAGATCAAGTGGATGGGTAGAATCGCCAATGTCAATTCCTGCGAAGGGTTGGGGAGAAAAGATGTTTAATGAAAACTCTCCGAAGTTAGGGGACAAAGTTTGAGTCACAAATGCCTCTAGAAAACAAACAAACAACAATTACTGAGTGGAGAGCTGTGCAGCTCCACTCAGTAGTCGTAGTAGAGCTGTGCAGCTCTCTACTCAACAAACAGCACAGCAAACCGATCTTCGGATTTATGAATGCTGATAATTCTGATGGTGTCAATATATTCCAGCATAAAAAGTAGATAAAGTGATATTTTATGATAATATTAGCTCAAAATACTTCTATTACTGCCGGCACAAAGTGATTAAAGCGATGACAGTACTAAGGGAAAAACAGCTGAAATACATGTGATGGGGTAGACTGTCTAGAACTTCCGGAATATTGAAATTTCGGAAGCAAGCAAAATTGAATGGTTTGTCAGTTGTATTTAAATAAGGATGAAATGCTGGTGAATGACAATCACCAGAAAAAGGTGATGGGTAAAACCCAACTGGGCGTAGTTTTTCTTTCCACCGTTCGAAATCCGAAGTCAATTGCAAAATTTTCATCCTTATGTCTTTATTACCATCCAAGGATTGAGATTAGTGCAGGTTTAGTAACATAAAAAGTGTTATCGTCATCAGGTGGATTCCATTCATTTAATGCTTAAGAGGATTTCCTTTTCTTCGTCGCGCCGCGGCGCGCGCCGTCTGGCTTCCGCGCTTGTCACTGCTGTGACAGCTATGGTCTCGGCTGGCGTTTTCTCGATGCGACGGGTCCTACTCTTGTCCCACAATTGCGTTATCATCTTCCTTCAGGACTAGAATTTCTGTGCTAGGGTGACGTGAATACTGGATACAATAATTCCTAAGTCCACCACTTTCTACAAAAAGAGCATGTTTTTATGATTCAAGTCATATGGTGGTAATTTAATTTGCTTCCGGGGTTACTCTAAGGAAGTCTTAGCGTTTGCCATTTAACAGAAATTACCACCTGTATCACCATATTGGAATTGGTTCTTTGGCTGGAAGTATATCTCATAGCTATATCACTTTTTACATTATCTGAATAGTACTAATTAAAATTGGGCAGCATTTGGATATAAATCGTCGTAATTTTCATTACAATTCTCCCATCACCTATTCCATTTGTATACGGCTAATAACTACGTTGCTGTCTAATTGTGCCACTGTTTACATCCAAATGGAATTTGAATGAATAAGTATATTATGTTCACATGGCGCTTCATTATGGTGTAATAAGTACATTATTCCACAACAAAGTCAACTTTTGTTTATTCACTTCTTGTCACCGGGATGATATGAATCAGGAAGGTATGATACAGTAAGGTATGACTGTTTTGAAATTAATCAACTGCCTCCTTGGATGGGTAGTTGCAGCTAATTATCTTTAAAATGCCGGCGGCTAAATACATATTAAAAAGCATTTAATAGCTCAATAGCAAATATCGCCCGTAAGATTTATCGCAGAGCGCAGTAGCTTTCGGGAGGCCCATCAATAATTCTATGCAGCGTGGTGGTCTTTGTGTAAACTTGGCTTGAATTTCTGTCAGCCACCATATAATGCGATAGCCGTATCTTACCGCAGCAATATTTTTATGGGTGAATGCAGACATACTTAAGCTCAAATATCCTTACTCATAGTAATCTCTTCCGATTTCAGGCTGAACTCGCGCACTGGGCGTTGGCAGGCTCAGAAGTAGCCCTTATTGGCCGGTGGTTGCCAATAGTGCATGGTATCTCAGTATCCAATGTACATGAATACTCAGCATGGCCTCTATGGCTAGGGTAATATTTATAGAGGCAATCGTGCATTTTAATCGAATTTTCGCAAAAGACGAACAATAAAAATATTCCCTCAGCTAGTCGGCAATTTTGGATTCGATACTATCGAAAAAGATATTGCCACCAGCGTGACATCCCTTTTTCCATAAAAGGAGAAAACTAGGACGAACGGATAGCTACGGAGTTGATGAGTATCCTCTCTAAGATCCATGATTTGTGAGATATTTATAATTACCGTATGAAAGTTATCACCACTATTTTATGGGAAAATGTTAATATAGAAAGCTAGAAAAAGTTAAGAAATTTTTTTGGAACAAACAATACTTCGAAAAGCAATTTTTGGAGTCAGATTATGAGCTATCTCTGGGTGTACACGTAGTAGTGAAGGTCACAGCTTCATGACAAGATAGAGCGAAAATAGGCGGAAGAGTCCAGAAATCTACTTTGAGAGGAAATTCCAGAAGAACACACCCCAAGGGCACTAACAGGCTATGCCCTAATTACTTTTAAGGCGGTTAGAGCGATTTTTGTTTATGTACAAAGTTGCGTGAAACTTTACATACGTGTTCTCATTAGTGGAATTTATGGACAAAATGGAAATAAACTTGCCTCATACCGAATTATTTTGGCAATTCAATGCTATTTCAATACGTAGGCGTAAAAATCTAGATTTTATGTCGTATCCCAGCGTCTTCGCGTGGCAAATTGCCGTCAATCAAAAAATACCCAGCGAGTCGAGCGGCTGCCTCACGGATAAAGGGCTTCATTGAGGCGGGTATTGAATTTTAGTGGGAAATGAGTTAAGCGGCCTCAAAGAAAACATTAAAATTGAATGTGATATTTACAACAATTTATTTCAACCCGCGCATTCTGCGCACCACCAGAATGGCCCAGCCCAACCGTCCCACACCGTTTCGAGCCCCAGACTGACTCTTACTTCCCCGATCACTCTGGTCGCTCGTCATCATCGCCCGCGACATAACACATGGTCCATGACCTCCCGCCATACGTCGCCACTCGTCCCCTCATCGTGGAGGCGGTCATTACACAAGATCGCGCTGAAAACTAGTCATAACAAACTTAAATTAATGAAATGTTTGAAATATAATTCTTGTATCACTTCCATTACTGCCTGTGTGGTGCGTTCAAAAGCATAAAAGATGCGCTTAGATGAAATTTGGGCCAAGAATTATTTTCGGTAAACTTGAAAACTTATTGAAAGGTGCACTCAATGACCCACGATTACCACTCCATCCACCTTATAGTCGGTCATGCATAATGTTAAAATTAGTCGTATGGATGTCTTAGGCTACAAATCAGTAGATACGTACCAAGAGAGTCCTCCATGTTTTTAGAATTCTTTTTCTTCCCTGGGAAAACAGCTAGAGACCAGGAATCGAGGTACTCCATAGAGGACGAATGTCCCCTCCAACCAAGACAGGACAAGACTTGTGGATTAAAAGACTGGTGGAATCTATAAACAGTCTGAGACAGCTGACAGCTCACATCCGTGGCCGTGGATAAATGCACACAAAAGCTTTACACTTATAAGCCTTAAAAATATTAGGTCTAAGTCGTACATACTAAGTTAATTTTGGGAAGTAGGGTACAGTAGGGATCATTTATCGCGGTTCTCAATGCCCTTTGACAATGTCTAGGACACTTTTCTGTTAAGTGCACCTGTGAAGAAAAGAATAAGTGTGTACAAAGCGCATAAAACGAAAGAAACTGCAGGTGACTGAGTCGCGCAGGTGGATAGCCACTGCGAGCGATGAACTCGTTCGCATTGACTATCCTTCAAATCGGCCCTACCACCTAGACACAGACGAATGCGTGCGACGAACGCACCTTCAATGCAGAGATACACATGTTAGGGAACCTGAAAAAAGAAAGTAACCTTTAAGGCTTACGTATCCAACGGCTCAACCACGGAGAAAGCTTTAGAAAAATTCAGGGAACTGAAAAGAGTAAGGTCAAAGTACCTCTTATCAAAACCTGATTGGTAATTGGTAAAAATATGCGAAAAATGAACTAAAGCGGACAGCAAAAGTGTTCGATTTACTCGCCCTCCATCCCTGATTGGAGGAGAGCGGACCCTATCAAGTTTTTGCAAAGCCTCCGGGTTGACGCCGTCTGGTTTGGCGACTCCCTACCTTTGCAGCGGCTGCGTCTCCCATGGCGTCCAAGGCGTCGGACGCAGTCCACCGTTGGTCGATTCCCTACCTTCAAAAAAGTAAGTTAGATTACCACACGTTTTTTTGACGAACGGATTACAATTCAATTATAATGGAGCACTGAGCTGAGCAAGAGCGCTTTTCATATTTTTATAACCGGCTGCATCTCAAGTGTTAACCAGTTTTCAATTCGATGGCTGGTCTCTCGGTGAGAGTAGAACTCACCAAGTACAAAACCCAAAGACAGCTAAATTTACTTTACAAAACCCAAAGACAGCTACGTTTATTTAATTTACACATTTTGTGAATTATATAATGGAAATGCATCAATATTTAAATAACTGCTTAAATAAGTTTAAATTTAAATGCTAACTAATAATGATAGGCTTATAAGCAATAAAGAGTGAGTTATGACGAATTCAAACGTTCTTCAATAGAATGGAAGCCACTAACATTTCCGGTCGATGAGTTTCGCAAAGTTAACGTCTAACAGTGTTCCACATCGCGAAAAAGAGGGACAAAGTGAGATTTTAACCAGTTGCAATGGAAGTTGTATCCAATAGGTTTTTGACGTTCTCATTTGAATTTTATATGATTATTAACAAAAATAAATCACTGGAAGAGACATCGGAGAAGAAAAGATTTACAAAATACCCAAACAAGATTATAAAAAAAAAACTTGTAATTTTAAAAATGCTCAACAATTCAACCTGATTACATGGCTTTAATGGCTTAAAATTAATGAATAAATTAAAAAACAAATTAAAGGAAAGTATTAAGATGAATAAATTGGAACGGTGAATGGATCGCAATCTTCAGTGAACTTAGAAAGTTTAATGCTGAAACTGACAATAAACTCGCACTCCTCGTACTCGCCGGCTGAGACGGGATATTCTTTTTAGGGTTCACGAACCTCTTGAGACAGGCGTATAACTCCATGGTATTTAATTAATGCTGCACCAAATGTACTGATTAATGGGTCAGAGGTCTTATAAGGTCAAATAAGTCTTCGTGGAGCATCTTCGTTGGTGAGGAGGCTTAAGATGTCTCGCTTACGGTAGGATGCTTACGGTATTTTCGTAAATGTATGTATCGCGACTCCTGGGTCTCATCTGAAAGCTAACCAACTAGCTCTATAGACGACTAAACTACATCTGAGAAATGCGGAAAATTTGTATGTACTGCAGGGAGCATGTAGTACCACTCATTATACGGGATATAAAATTTGGCCGTTACCATACAATACCTACTCTTGAATTTTTGGAGATCAATCAGAAGGAAGCAAGATAAGACTTTAAAAATTACTGAAGATTTCATCAGTAACATCTTATAGATAAATGGGAAGTAAATGGCATTACATTAGAAAAATATTGAAATAAAAATGCATTTGTAAAAAATGGATCCTCGTAATTTATTTCCGCTGATACTCCTTGTTGATTTTCTGCTTTCTGATCTCTCTGAAAGTACCTACTTTGCAGAGAGCAGATAGCAGAGAGCAGACAATGATCTGCTTTTGGTCTATTGAGACTTGGTAATCAATGCTTAACCTTACTCAGAGGATACCGCAGTCATGCTTTTTCCCTCCTCCACTTTTCCAATACACTTTTCCCAGCATAGCCACTTTTGGCGCCACTTAAACTAATAACGCTTCTTCCCCGTGTTCTTTTTCCGTTAGTTTTATCGTAATGACAAAAGGTAGCTCAGCAGAGAAAGTAGATGCATTTTATGAGAAATTTTGCTTTCTTTCTTTTTGAGCGAATAGTGACATCAGAGAATATATTGTTTGGCCTACCATTTCTTAAACAGGACGTAGCTGGTAAAAGAGCAATTATTTTGACAAGATCACGAGGAGAATTATATCATTTCACAATTAAATAACTGGGGGAAAAATGTTGATGGTCATGCTTTGCCTGCCCATCTCCACGTAAATTTAGGCAATCCTCCAGAAATAACATCTAATGACATTTCCAAACGTTTATTGATTCTCCTTTCTTTTCCTGTATTTTATTGTTAAGCTACCCCCGAGTAAATGTTACCGACATAGATAGGAGTACAGCAGAAGAATCACTCGAACGTTGAATATTACGAAATGGTCTAAGTACTTTGACAGATTGAGACGAAGACAAAAACCATGCAGAATTTAGTAATATGTCTAATATTGGACGTACTATTTACCTAAGAACAGAAAAAAAGAAAAAGACCTGCACGATTGTCCTAATCGTTGTGATGGCGAGACAGATAAATCAATAGATCACAAAATATTATTTATCACTACACTAATGTTCACTGAAGAGATCGCTATATAACACTAAAACTATTGTAAACCGAGGAACTGACGACTAAGGACTGACACGCATTCCCATCGATGGAAAAGTAGTAACTGCGGAGGAATATTCAATATTAATTGTTTGTCCTGCGAAAGAGAGGATGTGAAGGAGGAGTCACCGTACCCTGAGTCTACGCCCGAGGCTAACCAGAGGGTGTTAGGTTGACCGCATACGGAAGCATACGAAATGCTTGGATTTTGAACGAAAATGCATGCCAGCGGCAACCCTGCAGTAAAACCCATCTTGGAAGGAAGCGCACGGATGGTGTTTCAAGGAGGGTTGACCAAGAATCGACCGCTGTCAAAAACATATTCGCCGACACGTGAAGCATCAAGCGCAGTTCAAAGACACCGCCAACAGGCAATAAGCGCTCCATGAAGAGGTACTAAAATATCCCGTATCCAACCCTATCCCGCTTCACGTAGGTCTGGAACGCGTGCAGATAACGGGTCCCCCGTCAATTTTCTTTGAGAGAAAAGGAAAAGGCAGTGGTGGGTTTCTTCAGATGCATACCATACGACCGGTATTTACTTTAAATCATTGCCAAAAATGGATAAGAATTGTACTGAGATGAGATTGAAGAAATATATTTTTACTCCACGTCTAACCTTATGTCACCATTCCGCTAAGTATCGACCGCTGAAGTTCTAACTCTGTCTCTCTTTCTCTCTCCCTCTCTCTAAAGTAAGTTCGGAGATGGGTAGAATAGAATAGGGAAGTTCAAAGTTCGTAGTTGTTATAATCCTTATCAACAATACTTTGGAAACAGAGCATATCTTAAAACATGTTCCCATATCCCCTCCTCGGTGCCTACGCTCTCGTATGTCGCACAGAGTCCCATAAGTCCATGACACTCGCATTGAGGCTAGTTCAGGCAGATGAATTCTACATTAATATCTTCATAATGCAGTCCAGTCTTTTCCCCATAAAAATCTCCGGGTCAGTCGGTGTCATTTTTATAATCCAACAGTTATACTTCTATGAAATGTTCATTGTTGCTCTTCAAGATCTCCTTCAACTGGCAAAACAATCACAATTTTTCCGATAGTGATTTCCGATAGTAGATTTCCATACTAATTTCGCTCTCGGTCACTTTTCAATACGTGACAGAGTCAAAAGAATTTTAAAGTTATGAATTTTATGAAAAAATAAACAGTCACTCCGAAATTCAACCCGAATGTTGGATTTGGATAGTTGAAGGTAGAGCTCAACCCGGACTAAGTCACATGCGTGTGAATTTCACACATTCAGGGTCGGGGGGTCAGTTCCTCTCCCTGGGCCACCTCGCACTCCGAGGACTACCTCGAATTCCCTAGTCCATCTCGAATTTTTTTGTTGTTGGTTTGAGGGTCCAAAGGCTTCAGTCGGCTTTGAACCCGGGACCCTTCGATCAGTAGCCAAGCGCTCTACCCACTAGGCCACCACGCTCCCTACGGATTCAGGTCGTATGTGAAATAAATGTATGTGGAATTGCAAGTTTCTTTTCTCATTCAAAACACATGTGAATTATATTATCCTGTAAGCGAATTACAAAAGTAAATTAACAATAAAATGTTTCTATTTCTGAAAATAGTAAATTAGCTCTGACGTACAAGCTACCTTTTTATCCATTTTTTATTTCATGAGTAAGTTTGCGAGAACGCTTCGTTTGACTTGTCAACATGGATTTGTTTGTTTCCAGAAGTCTGAAATACGCGGTCCCCATTTTCTGATCACATACTTCAATTTAAAATGTCAATATGTATACGATGAAGCGTAGTTCCGCATGATAAAGTCAAAATTAAGTTACAGTGGCGCACGTAACATTTATGTGCATATACCCATTTAAATGCAATGAGACAGTTGCTGCATCGCAAACGAGAGTTGCCGTGTCTCCGTCGTATGACTTCATCGAATTGCTCCAGACTAGACAACACAATATACAAGATAAAAATTAAACAGGCTACTATAAAAAGATTTAAGATCGCTGGCCGGAGGATAAATCATGAGTTGATCAAGAACCCATAACATTTTAATAATCTTAACTCGCCGGAACTCAAGAAAATAAACACCTTTAGAAATACATTGATCACCTACGTGTGAACAATTGGCTTCTTAACCAATATTTCTCGATCTTTTTCATGAGCCCTTCCGATCAGGGAATTTTCTCGGGAGAATAAGAAACAAAAACAATTTCAACTATTACCCATCAATTATTTGTAGCCAGATTTTAAATTAACCAGAACAATACTTATACAGTTTATATAATCTTTTTCCAACAAGGAAAGGTGATTGAAAGAATTTAAAAAAGTCGAGCAGAATCTTGGACAGCGGAATCGATGAAAAGTCAATATCTCACCTTAAGAATCACCATATCCGAAAGCGATTGAGCGGCACCGTCCGGCATAGGTCATCCAGACGAATAGCTTCATCTTGAGAAACTTATTTCACTTTTCACATACATATATACACAATTCACTAATGAATCACAAGGGCAACACCAAACACACTATGGGCACACAAACCGTAGGTGGGGAGAACACAATGGAGGGCAAGAAGCTGGATAAACAAGTCGGACACCTAATGCACTAAAATATATATAATTCAAACAATACTGCGGTGATAACTCCTAGCTGAATTCGAGATAAGAATAAGCACAAAATAACGACACAGCACTCAGTAAGATAGCCCGAGTCACTAAAAAATGGACTGAACACCAAGTGTACTGAAAATGATACGACACTAAACATGGTTAACACAAAAACACTGATATGACAGAGAACACGACCAACAAAAACACGGTTATCAGGGAAGGGCACACTGTAAGGGTATATGAGACTAATTAGTTTTTTTGGGAAGGCGACCGACAGCAGAGGTCATTTGCGATAATGAGGACATGTGGGTAAGTTGATTACTTGGGGAATGGCAGGTAGGTGGACCGAAATCCAGCGTTGCCAATAGCCTACTCTTAAACATAGGCGCAAAGGGGTCCACAGATTAACGCCCCATCCGACGGACTGCACTTGACGTACTGGCCGTACGGCACGAAAATAGGTATCAGATTTTCTCTGAAAAATCTCCACCACTGCCAAGTGTCGAACGGGATAACGACAGTCGAGCTATTTTTTAAATTTAAGCTAGCTAAAGAGAGAGTTTCGAAGTCTTCTCGTTATACCAATTTAAGTCGTTGCAATAGTCAACAGTAGGTACAATTTCTGAGTACACTACTTGGGCACCTCTCCATCTTTTCTTGATGTCATTCACACAAGGCCTTCCACTTTAAATTTTACCAACCTCCCTCTCTCTCTGCTCTTCCCACGAAGTTAATCTAGAAGTTTCTATTAGGCAAGCCACTTTTCTCCGCTAATTTTTCAATGATCTAAATACATTTTCTTTGATGATGTTTTTAATCGATTTTCCAATGCAGATTCTTCCAGTGCGTATTATTTCCCCACACTCATGTGACACCACATCGGCATGGCCTCAAAGTCTTCTAATTTAAGCTGCTCCATTTGCCCATGCCTCATCGCCACAAATAATATACTCCCTCTACATTCATGTCATGGCAACAATTCTCAATGCTCGACTGCACTTTGGCTGACTGAATGTATTACAAAATTAGCTGATGATCAAAACACGCCTTCGCACAAATCCGTACACTTTGCTCCTTTTGTGTTTTGATACAAGCGTGCGCACAATTGATTCCTTGCATCCTTCACACTTTGGACCTCGCATGAGGCAGCCGTTATATTTTCCACACATCTGATATTCCATCCATGAAGACAACGGGTGAGACCCCGTGTCAGGGGTGCTTCGAGCTGAGCAGGGGTGTTTTCCGCGAGCAGGATACCCATATACGCACCGTTACGCATCACGTTAACCTGAGAACGGAAGAGAAAGGCAAAGTAAGAAATCATAGAGAAAATATCACTATCAGTATATCATAACAGACTCAAGAGTGTCTGTGTTATTTCTTGTCGATATTTCCAAGAGCTCATAGAAGGCACGACTTGAAACGAGAAAGCAGTGCACGATCACATTCATGTGGACTGTGGTACTTAATCAATACATATATTTGGAGCATGCTGTAATACGGTAGTGAATCCTAAACAAAAACTGCAGCAGAGCAAAGAAGATTGGAAGCAATGGAGATATGGTGTAACCGAAGAATGGGGAAGATAAAATGGACGGAGAGAATCACCAACGAAGAGCTGGAGAGAAAAGAAACATAATAAACACTCTGCGAAGATGGAGAAAAACTTATTGGACACATTTTGCGACACAACTGCCTAGTGAAAACAATATTCGAAGGACAAATTATTGGGAAGAATTATTGAGCAAATCTTTTTTTTTCTCTCGGACGATTCTGGAGGTCCGTATGCCCCTGCGATCCCGATAAGCCATTGGGTTGTCTTCAGGTTTCTCAGGGGCCAAACCACCAGAACTTGACAGAAACACCTATGCTGGGCATGCGAAAAGCCGGCCAAGGCGGGACTCGAAACCGCGACCCTCGGATTAGCAGGCCAGGACTTTACCCCGCCACCACCGGGGCCGGCGGAGTAAAAGTAAATTATTATGTAAGCATGAAGGACGTAAAAGTAAATTATTATGTAGGCATGAAGTGGATGGCAGAGAGGAGAGTGGAATGGAGAGCTGCTGTAAATCAATCTTCGGAATGACTACTGATGATAATGTGGTATTCTATGGATCAGAGTCGTAGGCGGAATGTAAAAAGCGGATCAAAAAAGAACATAAACTGGGAACAGAAGCCTTCGAAACTGCTGTTACAGAAGAATGCTGAAGATCAAGTGGACGATCAAAGTGAGACACGAGGAATACTATATAAGAAACGAAGGTGGAGGGGCTGCATGGTGCAAAGAGCACGGTGGATTAGACACACCCTGGGACACAATAAAACCGCTACTCTGTAGATGGGACTATAGATGGGTATGGCCAAATAGAAAGACTAATGGAAAAGTACATGTGACAGGTTATCAGACGTATTATTACGAAAAAAATTTTAAAGGGATAATGCGTCAATGAATATCACTACAATTTTATGAAACTACATCACGAAATAAACACTGAAACTTTCTTTCTTCTTCTTGAGTGCGCCGTGATATTGGAAAAGTTGGGAAGCGGTGGTGTGTACGAAGTATACATTGTTTGCTTAGACTGTAATGTATAAATAAAAATAAAATGTCAACTTATGCGTCCCTCAAAAAGGTTAATCTAGCTAAGGATTTCATTCAAATGGAACATTAGAATGGTAAAATTATTACACTTTAGGTTTTCAGACCTGGCAGCGTACAATTCCGTCAACAGTGAAGATTGTTTAGACTAAATGAGATAAATGTATTATTATTACTTAATCTACTGGTAAAGGTAGGTGAAAATGGAAATTAATAAAAATTATTTAATTTTTTACATATGCAGGGCACTAAAAAGCATACGAAAAAAGTATTGACTCATTCAATAAACAGAGATCAATATACCGTTTTAATTAACACCATCAAATTGAACTATCCTTCACATCAAAGCGCGATCTACAAGTTCATTGAAGCTTTTTTCTGCTTGTTAAAGTTTCTATTTATTTGTTTGCTTGTCAACCATTGTAACAAGCCTTTGTGCCGTTTATGGGACTTTTTAAATAAATGCTTGAAAATCAGGAGAAAAAAATCGAAGGTGTGTTGATGTGGACACGCCCCTAGTTCAATGTGTTTTGTTTCGTAGGCCGAACGGGAAGAGAAGTGACAAATCGTACTAAGGAGCATAAAAGTTCACTCAAAAATGCAGATGGTCATTCTCCATTTGCTTAGCATTTAATGGACTAGTCAAAGCAGTATTTTCAAACCTTTAATTTTACATGCGTTGCCGAAAGGTCTAAAAATGGACACTATGATAGAATTACAAATTAGCGTGTTATCGAAAAATCAAAATGTAAATTTGTGTAATGAATATCTCTCTTTGAACTCCTCGCCGGCATTTCCTTTGTTACCGTGTTCGCAGGAGTAACTCCCTTCCACATCCTATCCACTCTCCGTCCCTTCCTCTCCCCTTCTCCCTCTCCCCACTTTCTGCTGCTAGACGCCCCCTCGCCAACCCTCCATCTTTTTCTCATTCAAAAACCCACCCGAGGTTTCGACAGGGGTTCTTTTTCCAGCTCCCCATTTCACTCCCCTTTTTTTAGCCTTTGTTTCGGCAGATAGTAGCCTACTTTCCTTGCTCCTAAGTAGCCCCAAGAAGCTTAATGCTATCGCCTTCTTGTAAAAGCGTACCATTCGTGTACGGTTTCATTGTTTCGCCACTTTTTGTCACTGCTGTTGAACGATGCCAGAAAACTTTCTGACTCTATTGTATACATCTTAAAAGAACCGGTGAGTATTTTTTCTTTATTAAGTAGCCCGTTAGTGTGATTCTATTGATTTAATAACTAAGAAAACCTCCTAAACCTTGCGCCAATAGCAATGCGATTTGTCGGGCTTCAAAAAAGAGACAATGCATAAAGAAAGTTGTATATTAGCACTTGGTGAATATATGTGGCATTGGCACAACAGGAATTATAATTAGCTTAGTTGTACATATTACACATTATCACAGCCCAAAATTTCATTTCAATGTCACCCGGTTAAATTTTTTCAGAAATGAGCGAAGCAAGTGATCTCCGGTGTTGATGGTCGAGGAGATAATTCACCGAGGCACAGTTCCTGAACTTGTTTTGATCAGTTAGCCAAAAAAATCCTCTCATATTTATGACACACGAAGACATTTACTGCAAATCACTTAAATTTAGCTGAATTGAGTAGTACTACTGCACAAAAAATGTCAAATAAACTATGATAAAGGTTCTCAGCCTTTTTTTCTTGCAGAGTTGCAGAGGTAACCAAAAAATATAAAACTAGGTGAGTTTAAAAAGCATGAGCCCAGAATATTTACTGGAATGTCTACCTGGGATTACTTTTACATATGGTCAGGACAAATGCTCAAAAGAGTTTTTCAGCCACTTACTGCTGCCTCTGTCGCCTTTTTCAAAAGATACTGATTGATCTTGAACTGGTTATTGTGTCAGCGGTGGATCCACGGGGGGAGAAAAGGGGTAAATTCCCCCCCCCCCAAGAGGTCAGGTGATCAAAAGAAAAAGCATAGGATTTGAAAGTAAATTTCTTTGTGCCAACAAGTTAATAGCATTGAAAAGCTAGAAAAAAACATTTGTCTCTCTCCAACAACATGCATGAATTACGTTTTCCGGTTACGAGCTGTTCCAGGCATTTCGAGTTAGGCAGGGAAAGATGCCAGAAAGGAGATGAGTCACCGCTGAGGCATCCTCCATCCCAAAAAGTAATGCCGGGTCTACACTACAGGCTTACTTTACCTGACTTAACTTAGGGTTTATATTATGTAGTATGCTCTCTACACATGCAGTTTTAGCGAGCCATAAACAGACTGCAGCGTCTCCATTGCTCAGAAATAGGAACTAAAAGCAATGAAACTAAACAACTGAGGATTAAAATGGCAAGCATAGGAGAAGTTTTTGAAAAAAGAGCGTAAAAAGAGGTATTTCAAGCTCTTTGGCACTTATGTGTAACTGTGTACAACTACGGAAATTAATAAATTCAGGCATTCTCCATCATCCGAAGTCTAAGTAGGTACTTATTATCATCGAAATCTCTGTTGGAGGAATACGATTAACACTAGGAGGACGGGATTTTCGCACAACCTAGAAGGACGGGCAGGGGTTATTTTGACCCATAAAGTTTTTCTGCGTCAAATAGCTACTTTTTTTCCCCGGTACTTTATTTTCTTCCCAAATGGAATTAAGAAGGCCTTATCTAAACATTATTAGCAATAATTTAATTTTTAATAAATAACTATTTATAATTAAAATTATTTCAGTTGATTATCTTCAGCAGTGCTCATATTAGGCTATTCTCAAGCATGCAGTTTGAAAATAAAGACACCTGGCTGAATGTTGTGTACATTTTGATAAATATCCATTTATTTGCATAAATATTAATTTTTCATAAGCTTTATATATATATATATATATATATATATATATATATATATATATATATATATATATATATTTATTTATTTATTTATTTATTTATTTATTTATACGTGGAATGTTAGGACTATGCTGAGGGCGGGGAAGCTAGAGAATATAAAGCGAGAAATGGAGAGGGTGGGTGTAGACATCCTGGGTCTGGGTGAAGTAAGATGGAAGGATGACGGGGACTACTGGAGCGATGGCTATAGAGTAATACATAGTGGAGGGAATGAAAGTCAGCGCGGGGTTGCATTCGTAATGAATAGGAAACTAGGTAGAAAAGTAGTGTATGTAGAACAGGTGAGTGATAGGATTATAGTCGTGGAACTAAAGGCAGATCCAACGAATTTCGTTATAATCCAGGTTTATATGCCTACCTCTAATCATAAAGAGGAGGTAGATGGGGTATACGATCAGCTAGAGGAAATAATTGGTAGGATACCTGGGAGTAAGCACTTAGTAGTAACGGGAGATTGGAACGCGGTGGTGGGCGAAGGAAGAGATGGGCGGGAGGTGGGCGATTACGGGCTAGGAAAGAGAAACGACCGGGGCGAGAAAGCTGTGGAGTTTTGCCGTAGAAATAACCTAGTAATTACAAATACATGGTTCAGACATCATCCCCAACGTAGGCACACTTGGAAGAAGCCGGGAGACACAGATAGGTTCCAGATATATTATATATAATGGTTCGTCACAGATACAGGAATAGTGTTAAAAACTCGCATACTTATCCAGGATCTGATGCAGACACAGACCACAACTTATTAGTCATGAAATGTCGGGTAAAACTAAAAAAGATAAGAATGGAAAGGAGGGTACGAAAGTGGAATACGGAGGCATTAACTGGGGTAATGACCAAGAAGTATCGAGAGAAGGTGGATGAGATAATGGGAGAGGAACATGGAGTTAGATCAGTGGAAGAGGAATGGGGAAGTTAGAAAAATGGAATTGTAGAAGCGGCGAAAGCAACGGTAGGCGTAGTCAGCGCAACTAAAATTAGAAAACCGTGGATCACGAAGGAGATGATAAGGGAGATGGAGGAGAGAAGGAAATGGGGGAGCGTAAACTCTGAACTAGGTAAGAGAAAATACTGAGAATTAAATAACAGGGTTACAAGAGAAACAAAGAAAGCAAGAGTAGCGTGGTGGAGAGAACAGATCGACTGGTTAGAGAAATAACAAAAAGAGGGAAGAGCAGATGCATTATATAGGAAAGTAAAGGAACTGACGGGTGGTAATAAGGGAAGGGGAATGACAACGATAACAGACAAGACGGGAAAGGTGATCGTAGAGCCGAAAGAGATCCAGGAGAGGTGGAAGGAGTATGTTAAAGAGCTGTATGGTAAAGAAATAAGTCCCAATAGATTATAAATACAAAGGGAAGACGATATCGACAGAGATGACATCGGACCAAGTATCCTAGATAGCGAAATTGAAAGAGCTCTACGACACATGAAAAGGAATTAGGCGGTGGGAATAGATGACATACCTGCAGAGTTTTTGAAGAGCATGGGGAAGAACGGAAGAGGAAAACCTTTTGCGCTTATTCGTAGGATTTATGAGGATGGAGTGTGGCCGGAAGACTTCGCGAAGACTGTACCAATTCCTATACCACGATGACAAAAAACATCTAGGTGAACATGCGTATGTCTAGTGAGAGGTCAAAACAGCTTGGCGAGCGATTTTCAGGACAATTCTTTTCCATTTTCGCAACACTGGTCGCTGTAATCTCTCCTGGGAATGGAAGCAATGCTGATCACATTCCTATGATATATCTGACATATTTTAATAATGAATACGGTAATAATGTACACAACGGCTTAAGGACAGTGACATATTTTCAATCCTTTTCCTCCGGCAATATCAATTGTAAATGAAATTCAAAGACTCTTTGAAAGTAAAATGTTCCGTAATTTTGGAAAGCTGCAACCAGGAGAGCTCCGCTATCGACGAATGACATTAAAATAAAATATAAAGGCTTCAAGTACTGATTCAAATGTGCACTGATATGTTTTAGTTGATATAAATAAATATCAGTGATATATTGAAGAAAATTGTGAGAAAACATGACTCCAATACAGAAAGAAGTAATGGGTCAAAATGACCCATAGCCGTCCTTCTAGGTATAACATCAATTAAAAAATTAAGCAGTAACAATTACGAAATTTTCTTTCCATATTAATAAAATATATGTAAAAATGCACAAATTCACAAAATTTAAAAAGAATCTAATCACAAATTAGTAGTTAAATTTGATTGTGAACACGTGTTATGGGTCAAAATGACCTATCCTGTCCTTCTAGTGTTAATGGAGTAGATTAACGTTTTCTTGGCATATCTATCAGCACCAAAAGTCAAGGCTTTTAGGTGAATTTACTCCGAAATTTATATAAGAAACATTACGCTGTTGATTCTCAATCCTTCAGAAGACAAGCTCCGATAAGAATTTGCCGGATGTTATTCTATAGCAGGGAGATTTTTTTAAGGTACTCGTCTGTGTAGACTAAATCGATCCAATATAAATGCATAGTCTTAATTTTAAAGTTGGGATTATACTGGTCACGTATGCAATTAATTGCCGACACGGAACTTGTGAATTACATCTTTACCAATTATAGTAGAAAAATTGCTGAAAATAGCGTTCGACTATCTAGTAGTTACCCACAATGGAAGGTGGTTATTACTGGGTTAATATGTAAAATTAACAATGGAAAATTATGTCAGTAGCCTAATTAGGCTATGAAAAATGATCAATGGATATTGAAAAACAATGGGAGCAGCATTCCACCAAAATGATTAACAAGAAGCATCCTTGTGAAATACCTGTTACTAATCGCGAGATACAAGATTTTTGAAATTTGTGTTCTTAGTGACACTAGCTATCTAGATATCCTTGTTCTTAATACCAACAGTGGAGGTGTGAATCGTGTCTGGATCTCAAACGAAACATTATTACTATGAAAGTGTTTCTTCGTTCACGAAAAGTTTCGGCAACATTGAACCTATTTTCGAACATAACCTATGACGAGTACCGCGGATTAGTAATTTGTTTTCTACGAATGTATGAGTCCAGAAAGTCGTAAATTACGTTATTTCTCGATATTAATGCAACAGTGTCGTTTAAAAATCTTTATTTACAAATTATAACGAGTAAGGAGTTGATACAAAAGTAGACGACATTGCGCTTAAGGACATCTTTCATGGGAACAATTGACTACGCTCACCTTAAGTAAGGGGTCTTGGTCACCGTAAATAGAAGGCCCCTTGAACTTTAAAGCGCTAGTGTAGACCCGGCATTAGGGATCTCTGGCGACCAGGCGTGTGCCGGGCATTTCGTTTCAAACAACCTCCCCCTTAAAACCTTAAAAAGTTAGAACTCACTTCCCTTGTAGTTGGCGCGGGTTAACACACGGCATTTATCAAGTTTGTTAGTTGCTGACTGAGGGCGTTTTGGCGCTAAAGCGGTCTCATTCGCTCTTTGCCGCGCGTAGATGCAACCGTGTTCCTTGAATACATACGTCACTTTGTTTTGTCCTGTTAACGCCTCCTTGGGCTCCTCGCCTCGGGCGCCAGCTTAGGCGTGTAAATTTTATTTTACTGTACAGGGAAATCGATCATTTTTTGTGTCGGCCTAGTGGATTTTTGTTTTGCTGGAGTTTACCGGAGTAACTTCCAATTAACAATACGATCAAGTGCCCTGGCATAGTGATTTATTATGCGATTTTGCAGGATTTGATACCTCCCTTCACAGCTGTCGCATCCTACTACATTCACGAATCCCTGCGTTCTACTGACTTATTCGGCAGTATTACAGTACGTGTATGAAATACGGTAAGTTTCAGTACAAATTTAAAATATAACTCAGTGCATAACTATACATCACAACAATATATATCTTCCTTCTGTTATTTTTCTTCCTTGTAATATCCCTTATTGCGCCGACAACGCCTGAATTACCAAATCTGTACCGATAATTGATAATATTATATACCTTTATACAGTGAAAAAAACTCCAATATGCGTCTATCTTGCATGCTTTTGTGTATCTTTTTCATTCTTAGTTATCACCTTAGAGACTCCCGTGAAAATAATTTATAAACTATTTCAGGTTTCTAAAATTTGTACCGCTTACTGTCATTAGAAAAATTCTCGCTTTCTAAATCGCACTAATTTTAAGATGCAATCAATTATTTAGGTCGTAAAATGATACCAAATACTGTTGATTTACATATAGGTACTCTCTATTCCTATCGACAACAAAGTTATCTCTAACAAAAATTCAGTTCTGAACTCGACTCTTGGAATACGCATTTTCTCGAAATATCCATCAGTCAATAAAATGATTTACTGGTTTGAATGTCAAAGAGAATTTGGTACACATGTCATCTGAAAACAGCCTGTTTCTACTCTCATGTTCCCAATTTTTATTATTGTTCACCAGTCTACTATGACTAAAAAGAGAATTTATAAAGCATTGCATAGACTTTAATGCATGTGTTCGAAGTATTCTTGAATTTCGTAAATTTTATCACTTTGTCATATTCCAGACGAGTACGTCGGTTCAGTCTAACGCAACGTATGAAATTCTTTCTCCGCGGTTTCTTATTTCCTCTTTTGGATAATGTCAAAACGACCAGAAAAATACCGAAATTGCCCTTGACCTCTCCGATTTTGACCAAATTTACAGGACATATTTCGTTTTACTACATTGTTGGCCATGCTTAATTATTTTGCAAAATATGCATACTTTGCCCTAGTTACGGTAATATGTAAAATCGAGCTACTCGTAAACTTACGTTCGATTTTTCCTCGATATCTCCGGACATATGACACTCATGTCAGAGCACAAATGCTCTCTTGAAAGAAAAAGCAACTACAAATAACATGACAATGTCATTAATTAAATATTTTGCAATTTATTTCATTAATTTTTATTTTGAAAACTAGAAAAGCGTTTTTCTGTAAACATTTTCCCCTTCGATCTTGCTCATTTTTATATGCTTCGTAGCTATCCATCCTAGAAGTTTTGCGATGGTAATTTTTCTTTTAAGGGAGAAACTAATTTTGCGTAGTCGTGTTCGCTTTTTACGACGAAGTTACGCGGTATCTTAGGCTGTGGTAGTGGGTTAGGTGGTTTTATATCGGCGTGCAATCCAACACCACTCATGTATCATTTGATTTCAGAGGGCTGATTTAGAGCTAGTAAGAAAGAATAAGAAAATACTAAATACGCAACAATTCTGTTGTAGCGACGTATCTATTTCGTCGAATCCCAAAATTTGTTCTCGCGCTTTGGATGTGGAACCACTGGAATCCTCGCCATTCTTAAGCTTATTTTTTACGCTTAAATCTACGAACAAATAAATTTTAAAATACCCGGTCGATTTGCTCACATTTTTTCAAGTCCCGCATTAAACGAGGTGCTAAAGAGGTTTAACTTTTGTTGAGGAGCTGAACAATGCTTGAATAATAATATCGACGAATGCGGCACCGTAGCATCAATTGACCTAATTCTTGTATTCACCATATTATATTAACTTTAACTTGTTTAGTTAGCAGCAAGGTATTATTTTATTAGATTTGAAATATGGCCTTAAAATCATTCAAGATTTCTTTGGAATAGGAGTATCCTTGGACGGAGAGAGTATCAGAAATAACATGAGAAATTGGCTATTCAACGGCATTGTCACACTTCACGTATGCACCATGCACATGTGGCTGGGCTGTCATTCCAATGAAAACTGTGATTCATATATTGGATCAACAAAGAGTCGTTGACCACAGTGACCTTTGTTTTTAAAAGCTTTTAACATGTCTCCACTTTATTTTCGGGCGATAAAATCACACGCACCACCTCTAATTGTAAGATATGGAGAACCGTTTTGATAGAATAGTAATATCCACGACAACAGTATCTAGGCTCCACTAGTCTACCATAGTCCACTGTATCTATGGCATTCAAACGCTTCCCTTTTAAGTTCTCAGTAGTTACTGCGAATATAATGCTTGACTTCTACTGCGCACAAAATATAATGCTACACGACTCTGCAAATCGTTTGCAAGAAATTTCCTCTTATAAACAGTCCCTTCAGTAACTTTAGGACTGAAATAAAGTTGGTTATTCTTTCCAGATTCAAGTCAGCTTGCCTCCAACAAACTACAATTCCAAGTTATACTGAATAATGCGTACGCCCATCGTGTGGCTACCTGAGGCGCCAACAAGTATTTACGGATTCCGGATATTAAAAGTCGTCACAATTTGTGAGACCTACCTTTTCGTTTGGATGTCTCTCATTCAATTTGGTATGTATTTCTTGCAAGGATGCAAAGCAAATGCTGTTCATTTGATACTTATTTCACCTTCCCCACACTCTTTGAAAACCTTCACGGGGTATTTCTCCGATAGCAACTGAATTTAATTTTAAAGAGCTCTAATTTTGATAAATGCTTCATCAGTTGAGGAGTTTTACCTTTTTTTCCTGTAAAGTGCAAAAAATTCCTTTTTCAGGTAAAAAGTCCTAGGTATCCTTAACAAAATAGGGAGAGATAACCCTTTTTGAATGTTAGCAGTAAAACATGACTTTCAAAGAACATCCATGTTCTAAACTTATTACTGAATTGTAAAACGGAATCTAACTTTTCCTTTAACTGGTGTAACATATCTCTAATTTTATCTTTATGTGTATATTTTGACCGCTGTTAAATCAGTGGTCGTTAACACGGTGTCTTAGGTTCAGTAACTTTTCCACATTTGACGAGGACTGATGTAAAAGTAACGTAGCCGGTAATAATTCCATTTCCCGTTACAATTCAATGAAAGATGGGTGCAGGCGAAGAAGGGTATCTGAAAGCAGTGACCCTGGTACAAGCGTGAACATATCGTAGTTAGAATGGTGGAAGGGGGGTCAACAAACCCATAATTACTTATGTTAAATAAATCGCCAATTGGCATAGTAAAAATATACAGGCATAGTTATGAGTGCATATATATTAGATGTATGACATAAGATTCACTTAAACAAGCGCACACCCATACTCTCATAAAAAACTTACAAATTTCCGCCCAATATTGCTTCCTGGATCCACCCCTGGATTATGCATATAATAAGCATGTGGTAACGACAAATATTGAAACAGAAAGAAAATATTTCCTGCTTTATTTAGTAATAAGGAATCGATGAATGTATTCCAACAAAGCTGAAGCATTCGAGCGAAGAATCTCGCTGGTACAATAACGAAGTAAGAAGGCAACTCAGCAGGCAGAGGATTTGACACAATATATTTTAAAACAGCACCAACTATGGTGAAAAAACGATGGAGCACATGTCTTGCAAACATTACTCAAAGCTCAAAAACAAAGAAAATTATGCGTACTGCTCTACAAAACTTCAGCACAAAAGTGCTAGGTGAATTATTAAATAGAAACCCTAAATCATTTTGGTCTAAAGCAAGAGAACTTCAGGGCAAACGTTCAACCGTAGAGACTTTGACGGGCAACAATAGCGAAGTAGTCACTACCAGTATCGAAATAGATAGGTAGTTTATAAAACTACTACTTTGAAGAGGTATGCACCAAGGACGACACCATGCATGATGAAGATCCAAGTCATTAGTGAATCGATGGGCGACATAATTATACAGCGTGATTGGATAATAAAAAAATCACGCTCGATTAAATGTAACAAATCCCCAGGACCAGAAGATATTTCTTGTGTTCAAGGAGTTGGCACTACACTACGTAAAATTTCTAGAAATCACATTTAACATGTCCTAAGCCGAAGGTAAAGTACCACAACACTATAAAATAGCCATTATCACTCCAATATTTAAAATAGGAAGCAAACAAGACACAGGAAACTACCGGGCTATCTTATTAAATGCGCTGCAATCCACTTCTTATGAAATAAATTACACCAAAACTATATTCATAAATTGGAAGTGGTAAAAATCAAGGAGTCATATGTATGGAAATACCTGAGAATCACCTTCAGACTTAGCGTGGGGTAAGCATATAACACGTTTGCGTCGATGCATTAAACAAACTAGGATTTATCAAGCAGATACTATGAAATTCCTTTGATGAAAGGGTGAAAAAGAGACACTACTGCGCTCTGTTTTGGCCACGTCTCGAATTCGCCGAGAGCATTTGGGACCTTACGCTGAAAGATTCCAATGGCAAATTAAATAAAATAGTAATGGAAGTCACAAGTTACGTTAAAAACTCCGAACGAATAGAAAGTTGCACTCAGCTGATAGAAAGACCAAGTTGGGAGCACTTAGAGACAAGGAGACTACAGCGCTTAGATTACTTGAAAATTTCAATTAAGGTATGGAGAATATTATTTTGCACCCGCGCATCATCTCAAGAAGCGAAAAAATGTGAAATATACACTGCTGAAGTGATAGGTACGAAAATTCTTTCTTTTTCCCGATTACCTGCCCTTTCATGGCTGGTGTCCTAACGCCCCCTGCCACACGCCTCTACTGCAGTGTACGGGGTTGAATGTAGATGTATTGAATATGAAAACTCATACGGTAATCCAATGATATTATCCAGTTTAAATTGCTTTAATATTTAGGAAAATTCCAAACCTCACGTGCTTAACCCTTCAAGCTGCAGTCACAAAAACTGGCGAGTAACTATAATTTAAAAGTATGAAACGTAGAGCAAATGTGAACCAAAGGCAGCAATACCAACAAGTTTCTCTGGCGTTTGATAAAAGGAATTGATACAGCCTTAAAACCATAATCGCATTTTTGTTTCACTAAATGTATTTGCAGTTTCGAGATTTGTGCAGTAATCAACCAAGGTTTCTTAAGCAAAATTAATTTTCATCGCGGTGAACAGAAATTGACAAATTAAGTACGAAACGAGTAGGTAAGGTCTCCTTTGCATGAGTTATAAAGTTCTGGGACTCGTATCCTCATTTTTGTATCTGTTTAATTAGATTATTTCAGCGCAACGCTATACCTAAGGTAGCATCGCACGAAGAAAAGAAGCCGTACACTAAGGGAAAGGATTTCTTAGTTGACATTCCTATCCTGTATAGTAATCCGTGCTGAGAGTCACTGATGTTTCGGCGGCGGTTTTTAACCACACTTCTCATGCACCCCCCTTTTAAAAATAGAAAACATTTTATCTTGGTGACTTTCTACTCCTCCAACTGTCCTTCCCCGATTCCCTTTCCATCCTTTCCCAAACCCCCCCCCCCCAACATTAGTTAAGGCTTGGTTCGGTGTACTTCTAATCTTTACCCTACCTCCAAAAGCCCCTGGCCAAAACCCTGCTATGTGTGTCAAAAAATGCTCTTTCACCCTCAGTTTTCCCCAACTTGCCTTGCCCGTACCGCCCTGCTCCCCTCCTTCACCTCATCGATCACCTCACTTTCTGAACAAATTTTTCTCAGTATATATAGAATGGTTGGAGCTTCAGAATGAGCTAGAAGATGCCTTATCAAGGTGAAACCAGTTGTAGTTATAAATAAAGTGTGGAAAAGTACAAAGTGTAACTATGAAAATTAATAGCAATTAAAGGCTTCAAACACGCTTTTGGTGTTCTGAATTGAGGCACGAAAAGCATTAATGTCAATTACCTAAATTACTTCCTTCCGAAGTTTCATCAACCCAACAGCGCACCAAGAAAACGGCGAAAAAGGAGACTGAAAACTAATTCATGGAAAAAGAGATTTTAAGGAAATAAACTCGGAAAAAACTAAAAGCGAGAAATGTAACTCGCCCCAAGGCCAGCGGCAAGTGACACTTAAGACTAATTGTAAGTGATTTCTAAGCAATACAACACCTTGAACCAACACTATAACTATCAAGGTTATAAGTGGTGAGCTCAACTACACCGACATACTACCCTGCAAAGCCATCACAAGAGTGTGTGGCAGGGGTGATTTTTCACTAACATGGCAAATGTGAAAGCCAGGAGGTGAAATTTCACTAACATTCACATTTACAATCTGATACTAATGCTACAGATACCATAAGTATGTATTTTGCACCAACACGAGTGCAGAGAGATAAAACAGTAATGCAGGAAGCATGCGAGACGTTCAGTTGGTACTACGCAGCAGACTGAGAAATGAGCGTTATAAAGCAAATCGATCATACTTAAGTTTTTCAGAACAAAGAATATTTCAGTACGTCATTCAGCTCTTTATAGACGACCATAATTATATTCATTGATTATAAATGGTCCATTTTCATTCATTTGGGTATTATACCAGCATATTGGTAGGTTTTTGGACACTCCTCAACCTACCATCCCAAAATCTGGGACATCATCTTACTTTCCCTTCTATAGATGGTTCGCATCAGGTCTCTCTTTAATTCCTCATGCCCTCTACCTCTTCTTATTTCATCCAGAAATCCTACCCTCTCACTTCCTCCTCAACGCTTTCCCAGCGTTCTCCCCTCTGATCACCCCCTTCAACATGCCCTCGCCTCAAAAAACGTCCTCCATCCATCCTTTCTGCCTTCCCCGAGGGCCCGCCACTAATTTCCTTTCCCCTCTCACCTTATCCAGTGCCTTCTCGTTCGTCTTCCTCTCCACCCAGCTTACCCTCTTCAAGTCTATGGACATCCTCTCTTTGCAATGACCAAGTTTCCTGCCCATACAGTGCCACGCTCCAAATTAGAGTTTTCACGAGTCTTTTCTTTACATCCCTTCTCAGACACCCCCTAATCAATTCCCTTCTGCTTGAAAATGCTTCTTTGGCCAAGTCAATTTTACATCTGAAGTCCTTAACACTAAAGTCATTTTCCTCCAAAATACTACTCAGATGCGTAAACTGCTAAACATGCTCTAATGCCATTCCACCCGTATATTAGGCCCCGCCTTCTTGCTTATGAATGTTATCATTTCTTCTTTCTTATAGATTAATTTCTTATAACTCTAAAGCATTCATCATTGACTGTAATCCCAGCTCTTGATAATCTGCGAATCCCACTGGCTTTATCAGATCCCCTCCTACATTTATTCCAACCTCCATCTCCCCCCATACCTACCTCACCATCTCTTCTCAATGCACGTTAAAAAGCAATGGCGATCCACTACTCCCAGTCCTATCACGGCCCATCCTGATTTTCCATCGCATACCTGCGCCGTCTGCTTCATATAGAGATTCCGATGATTCCTTAGCATGCTCCTAACATTCCAAGCACCTATTCTGATTTATGCGGTCCTCTTCTGTACCTTCTATTCCTCTACTGCATTTGCCTCTACATCCGAGCAAGGATATCAAGGATATCGTGCTATGACGATCGCAAGGGCCTTGCTCCCACTGCTGCCGGGCACGACACCCGACCCAGGAGGCCGAGTCCCGTAGTTGCCAGGATTCATTTTCATATAACTACTGTCCACGATTTCAAGGTTAACTAATTGATATTTTATTCCGTGGCCTTCCTCAATAGTGTTTTTTACGTAACACCATCACGTGAGAGGCCGCCCTACTGGTGTCAGATGCCTTTCGCTGCCACCTCACTGAGTACAGACGCTGCACGGACTACCATTCGCCTGTCTCGTAACCTTCGACCTATCTGGCATGGGTGGCCCAACCAGAATCAATTACAATTGCTCCCACCATTTTGACTCTAGGGGTCATCGGAGCGCGCAGGCCCTTCCACCACGACAAGGTTTTAGTTCTTGGGAAGAGAAATGGTTCATTTAAACTCAATATTTTCTTGTCGATAGTTTCAACGCAAACCATGACTCACGACATAGTTTATTTTTGTTCAAGTTAGTTGAGCAAAATCATACAATGATGAAAATAATTTATGGGATTATTGATTTGAGTTTTTCATTTCACTCCATTAAATTCTCTCTAGTATGATTTACAAAAAGGCAAAATAACGGATATCACAGAGCAAAATAATTCTAACTTACGATTCGCCAATGTCACCGGCAACTACGGCAAGAGATAATATGCTAAGAATAAGAACATTCATTATCAGAGCAATCTTACTGTACACACGTAAGTTCAATCTAATCAAGCGCCAAAGGTATATTAAGTGAAAAGTGTTTGGGGACCCAAAGATATTCCAAAACAGAACACAAGCAGCTATCAAGTGAAAGGAGGGTCAAGGAGCGAGATTACGAGGCTTCAGAGAGAAATGAACAAAGCAGAATCGAGATTACAAATGGTACGAACAGTGAAGAAAATAAATCTTAACCCTTGAGCCGCCACGCCGCGACGGCCTGTTGTAGAGGATGTTAGAACGCCATCCACAAAAGGAAGGGAACTGGGAAGGGAGTTGGAAGAGAGAAAGGTCGAAAAGTTATGTCTTCATTATAGATTAAGCAAGAGAATAGACGAAACGATACATTACGATAGCACATACAATAATTGAATCCATTATAATGCGCGGATTAGTTGCGCAGTTAATACATCGGCATACCTCCCTGCGAGCTGCCACAGAGGCGTGTGGCAGGGGGTGTTAGGACGCCAGCCATGGAAGAAGAGGAAATAGCGAAATTGAGGGGGGAAAGGACAGAGACAAATTGTATGTTAACGATATTACACCTGTATGAGTTAGAATACGCCGAAAATATATCAATGGGTACTGCTATTTTTGCGGTACCCTCATGATTTACAGAGATAAATTCAAAATGGGAATAATTTCCTAAAAGGCAACACATAATTCAGAAAAATTGTGGACATGTTGCGCTCGAGAGCCAAGCTAGGTGGACCATTTATGACAAAATAAATTGGCTTCATTATTTGCGTCGTGACACCATCTACTCTCTTTTTTAATCAATGGTTTTCACGGATTAGAGTTTCACTCCGTTCTCAATATGGCCATCAATGTTGCGGGGGAGAAAGAATTCTTCAACCTATCCGTTCGTTCGTGAGTTGCTCTCATTTTGTCGCTTTAGTATTTTACACCGATTAAGAGTGGGAGTAAAATAGCATTTACAGTGAGAACCAGAAACTTCTGAGATGCGAATTTTTTTTTCTTGTAACCTTTCCCTGGAGTTTGTAGTACACACTTCACATTTACGAACGGCGAAAGCCGATTATTGACGGCAGCGGTTGTCATTCAGCTGTCCGCTTCGCCCCTATGGAACAGCTACCGATAACCGGCGTCAATCGGCTACTCCAGAGTAGAGATGGGCGCCACGCCGGTTACGCCGCGCCGCCGGCCATCCAAGGCACGCCGCACAGTGGTCCGGATCGCGAAAAGAGGGACAAAAATCAGACTTTTGTCAGATTACTTTGAAAATTGTCATTAATATGTTTTAAGACGCGCTTAGTTCATTTCTGCTGTTATTTTCAACAAAAAATTATAATTTTAGAAGACATTGAGAATTTTAATGCTAAATTAACCGATAGTGAGGAGACTGCATAGAAAACGCCTGTTATTATTAAATACGCAAATATGTAAAAAGTATTTGCATAATATGACTTCTAGACCTTTGAATTAGTAAATAATTTAAAAAAATGGGTAAATGTAAGGTAATTAGGGGAATTGATTCTAACGTTGAAGTGATTGCGATTATCAGCTAGAAGAGGTAGTGCCGCTGAAACTAAAAAATAATTAATTATTAAATAAATATTAAAACGGTATTAAGTGCAAATTAACTCATTTATGTTAATAAAAACATACTTAGTATCTTATTAACTTTACAATTTATATAATTCCAAATCAGAATCTCCTGAATTCCATTACTCTTCTTCGCATTCACTCGCTGAGTCAGGATATTCTTGCAAGAGCTCACGGACCTCTTTAGGCAGATCTTTTAGGCCACGGTATTTATTTAATTCAGCAACTAATGTACCTACTGACTAATGGGTCAGAGGTCAGGATCAGTCTCCGGAAAACGTCCTCAGTCGTGTGGAATCTTGAAATTTTTCTTGCGTGATGCTCGCGATAAGTTCTTATATCTTTATTCCGCGATTCCTGAGCCTCATCTGAAGAGCTGACTCAATCACATCTGCACCATGCAGCAGAACTTAATGTACAGGCACTTCCAATGAAAAGTTACCACTGCAGAGCCGAAATTTCTAAGTCCGGAGTTTTTTGTAAATTTGGCGTCGCTGCGTCACGGGTTCCCCCTAGCGGAGCCTGAGGAAGTTCTAACCGTAAACAAACCCCCTTCCCTCCGCCCTCCTTTCCTTTCTTAGCGGAAGGGACCGACCAAGGGATTACTGGCGGTCAGTCTTCTTTCAATGCTTCTTCTCACGATGGTCGCAAAATACCCCCGACTCTCGCTCTAGCCTTGTGCCCAAACGTGGCATTGAGCCGCGTCTTCCTCCCCCTGCCGAAGGATCGCCACACACTATTCTCCTCCTCCCGTAGGGGAGGGGCGCCGAGGAAGCATTGTCTAGCTGGAAATTCCCCGTCAGGATGGGTTTGCAAACGGGACGCGCGGGCACCCAGCCGCCTCCCGGCGATCTCCTCTCGAGGGGCCAATTGCTGCGATTGCGGAAAGTGTGGACGGCAGTTAGTAAATTTCCTTACGAACATAAATCGCAACTGAGAATACTAATTACAATATGCTGTTCCTCTCTTTCCCTTCTGATGGACAGGTGTTCTATTATTCGACCATATTGCACAGCAAATATTATCGCAAAAATGTTTGGATATATTTCTTAAATGGACGGAATCGATTCATTTTTGTGTGTGAATGGTTACTTCCTTCAAACCACGTATGAAATTAATAAGAGGCCAGCACACCTAAATCGAGAAACCATTTTGATAAACGTGTTCACTCGTGGATATTTAAATGTTTTGAAATATTCGCCTGGTAATGTGACTAGAAAAAACTTATAATCACTCAGGTGTAAGAGTTGATGAGCAGATGTCTCTAAGGTTTTACCTGCTTCCGGATCAACCCTTCTGCAGGGGCACTGGCTTGCAAGGGCATAAACTCGGAGGATGTTGACCCGAGGTATACCGCGTGGAAGGGGTCGCGGGTGCAATAAAACGTATGGAGTAAGGTTTTTGGGCAGTGGAAAATTATTCTTCGCGGAGACCGGTCCCCCCCATCCCCATTGTCTCAGCACAGGGACTCAACAATGTGGTCAGAGGGAACATGCCGCCCCCCATAAGGCATTCACCTCTCCCTTGTCCCTTTCCACTAGAGCACTAGATTACATTGCAACCATTGCAATCATTGCAATTGCGTATATCATTGATATGGCTGAATACTGCTACTTAAAAGAGCAGGATACCCGAAAGGTAAAATAATCATTGATAATACGTTCGAAGTAAATCAACTACCCATTCTGAATCACAATGCGCCAAGAATCCTAGCTGGTGTCCACTGTTCAACTACTCGGTGATTAAATAAATTTCTATTTAATTTGAAAGTGTGTATGAACAACATGAAAAAGATTCCTAACTTGTGTATTTCTGGAATGTTTCATGGACCCTAAAAAGACTCCACTCTTTTCAAGGGCTGAAGGGCGTGAACAACAAGTATGTTCCTGGAGCGTACGCAAAGAAAAATAATTTAACGTGATTCTGCGTAAACTTATCCGGTCGCACGGCTCAATAGTCTCGCGATTTCATCAAAGCAGAGTCAGTGGAGTTTAGTGATAATGAGTACAGCTGAAAAACAAAAGTTCACCCTCTGCCACACGCCCTCGCGGTGGCTTGCACGGTATTACGTAAATGTAGATGTTAACCTGTTGATCAAAAATGTTCTTCGGGTGTGCCACGTGATGATCAGGTTTAGCCTGATGTTAACCCGTTGATAAGTATTTTCAGATAGATTCAAATGTAGCATAATTGATGATCTAAATTTAAATTTTCAACCTTCCTACGGATAGAAGAAGTCGGTGGTATTTTGTGACCGTCTGCAGGTCTCCTATGAACAATAAGTAGTCGGGAATATTCTTATGTTGTCCTAAATGTAATATTTTCGTTCAAATTCCATCAAATACTCATTCTTCTTAGTCACTGACACTTTCTGCGCCTCTATCACTTTTTAATCGAACTCAAAACGTGATAATTCATAACAAGCCATTATATAACACCAATGCCAGAAGTGACCTGTGACCAAGGGCCGAGACGACCAGGGAATCATATAAAATACGATTTCGATGTAGAACAATGTTAGATCCAAAAAAGGATTCCAATTATAACATTTCAAAAAACATTACGACATTGATATGAAAAACAATACAACATTGAGGTGTCGATAATACAAATATTTTTGATAACTAAAAATACAAAAATATTCCGCCCACATTGTAAAAGAATATACCACAAAATAAATAAAAACCACTGCTGATCGATGAACAGAAAGCGCTACCAAATGCTTGAAAAACTAAAAACACAAGTCCAAAAAATATTTTAAAATCCTGAAAAGTCAGGCACAATTTCTTCTTCAATATTTCTTCACTGCTGCCTACCTAGAACCGAATTTCAAAAATCCATTACTCCAATGAAAAGAAAACTGATCACTAAAAACTTCCGACGTTCCGAGGCTCAAAATTTATAAAATTGCTTTTAATGGATTATAGGAATATGCGCATAGTGGCCGTAGTTTATGACCGCAGAATTTCGCGGGTGAAGAATAGAATCGTAAATAGGAGGAATTGCAACTAAAGATATATATGCCGACGACTTGGGTGAAACTAGTCGCATGAGAAAGGTCTCCTGCCTGAGGTCTTTTCTCTCTTCTCCTCTCAACCTAGGTCCTTAATCTCGCGCAGCTCCCCATATTGCATCATTGTCGCAGGGAGGCCCTCGTCTCTTATTGCAGCAGAGATTAGACCAGATTTTAGGGAAACGGCTGCGTGGTCAATAACAGATGTGTATTGGTATTATACAAGCAGTAATATAATGGGTATTGTTATTATTCAAATTACGAGTCTATACCATAAATCCTACGGTAAACTCGTGAAAATTACGACAATTCGGAACGTTATTTTCTTCTTCTGAGACTATTCCTAGTCTTAAAACATTGAGATCGCATATTTATAAAACTTCTGACCACATCGAAGTGAGAATAAAACATGTTAATGAACTCACACTGAAATAGCACAAACGTGAAACAACACCAATAGACCAAGGAATTAATTATTCAATTATTCATCGATTATTCAAGGGACACATACAAATTGGGGGTGATAATGAACAATGATGATTTGTGATTTCCTCTTCTAAGTGAACGTCGATTTTTGATGTCATGCCAATACGTGATGGTGGTGGCGAGCGTAGAGGTATGTTCGGGACCTCCGACGTCTGGCTGCGCGACTCAGAGAAACGCCCACCTTTAGGGCATGAGAAAAAGACCGACCGCCAGTAATCCCTTGGTCCCTTCCACTAAGAAATGAAAGGAGGGCGGAGGAGGGAAGGGGGTTTGTTTACGGTTAGAACTTCCTCAGGCTCCGCTAGGGGGAACCCGTGACGCAGCGATGCCAAATTTACAAAAAACTCCGGACTTAGAAATTTCGGCTCTGCAGTGGTAACTTTTCATTGGAAGTGCCTGTACTAAGGGTGGCATGTAGAACCACTCATAATATTTAACATAATTTTTTGCCGTGTCCATAAAATATTCTTTCAATTTTGGGGGATCAATTAGAAGGCCGCATGACGAAGCTCTCAAAATATTTGAAAATTTAATAATAAGTTCTTCCTCTACCCCTGAAAATCAATTTTATATTTTATTTCATGAGAAAAGCGTTGAAGTAAAAGAAGATTTTTGTAAAATAAATGGATCCTTATCAGTAATTTCAGCTGTTAAGCGGGCATTTTTGAAGAAGCGCTTAGCTGTGTTGCTATCATTCGATGTGCTACATTTTGGCTTTGGTAGATCAACTAATAGACCCATTCTACTTTTAAATTTCTCATGAAGTACCCTTTTTCTTTTCCCTCTTCCACTTTTTCAATATTCGTTTTGCCCGTGTAGGGGGGGTCATCGTATTAACTAGAGACGCTTCTGCGCGCCATGTCCTCTCTCTCTTAGATTCTCATCTCTCATAGCTGTGAGTTAAAAATTAGAATCATTGGTTCGTTAAATACTGAACAATATTCTTTATTCTAGAAAGTTAGGAGTTTAAACGGAATCAAAAACAATGCAAAATTTAGTGTGGTAACCCGTACTAGATCACCTTAAAATACGGAAATAATAGAGAAATAGCATACCTGTTTAATTATCCTTATCGCTGTGGTGGCCAAGAACAAAAATATCATTGAATCACAACACTATTCCGAATTATCACAACACTAACACTTACTTCAGAGATCACTTCAAATCACGAAAACTATTGCCAACCGAGGGCCCAGTGACTAAGAACTGGCATGTGTACACATCGATGGAAAAGGACCAACTGAAGAGCACCAAAATGTTTCGACTGAAGCATGGGGGAGGTTAAGAAGAGAAGTTACCACCACCCCCAAGAACCTGGGTCTACTCCCGAGGATAACCAGGAGGGTTTTTAGTGGACCGCATAAAGAGAAATGTGCAATGCCTGATTTTTGTGCGAAAATGCATACCAGCGGCAGCCCTCCAATAAAACCCATCTGGAAAGATGCGCCTGGAGGATAAATACCACATCTGTTAACACGTGCAACTGCAATTGCAGGTCAAAGAAACCGCCTTCAGGCAATAAACAAAAGTTGGGTGGTGCGCTAAGTAGGGATATTAAAATATCCCGACTAAGGACCTTACCCACTACCCTTGGGTACGGCACGTGTGCGGGTAACGGTTCTCCTGTCACTTAGGCTTTGAGGAAAGGGACAGCCAGAGGTGGGTTTTCCCAGCAGCAGTGCATACAACCAGTCTTATATACTTCCAACGATTAACGAAATTCGATGGGAATCGTACTGAGAGGCGAACGAAGAAAATATTTTCCTCCTCTTCCAGCGTCACAATCTCGCTTAGTATCGCAGTCTGAAATTCATTATCTCACTCTTTCTAGAGTAAATTCGGCCAAGAACAGAATATAATAGATAAAAACATAGTAAACATCTTCATTTTTTAAATCCTAATCAATAAAACATTGGAAAAGACGTATTTTACTATGTCTCGACTGTGACGAAGCTCGCGTGTCTAGTGCAGACGCCCACGTCCGCGACAGAGAGTCACATAAGTCGTTGTCATTCACTTATTTGCAAATATTTGCAGCTAAATCCTTTACTAATATCTTTCTAATATAACCCACTCTTGCCACTATAAGAATCTCCGTGTCACTCGGTGTCACTCTTTTTATAACCCAACGTTTATGCGAAATTTGCGAGAAAAAATGATTCCTCTTAAGAACTCCTTCAGCGATCATCACAAACACTACAAGATTGAAACCTAGTTTTTCTCATGGTAAAGTGTCCATATAATTTTAGTCAACACTCATTTTACCAATTTTTAAAACGAAATAGAGCAAAAAATTGTTAAAAATGTGTATTTTTTCGAAAAAATTAAATTTTCTTTAAAGTTTAGCTAAAATTAGCTCTACTTTGAAGCAATTTACTAAAAACCTTTTTATGCTAAACTAAGTGTGCGGCAGGATTCCCCGGACATTTTGCTACAAGATCTGCATATTTAAAGTGAGTTTCAAGAAAGTCGAAAAAATGACTTTTGTCCGCCTTTTTTCGGATCCAGACCACTGTGCGCCGCCGCCGCCGAGGTAAAAACTACGGCGCGCCGCCGCCGTTCATTTTAACGGCGGCGGCGCGGCGCGACTTGGATTTTAATACAAAGCCCTACAGTAGAAAAAGTACTGACAAATTGTATGAGCAGATGCGTTTTGGATTTATTTCCGCTGCGACGCTAGTTCGTCTTGTAACCTTTCCACTCCCTTCCCACTGCCAGCCTCGTATGTCCGCTCAGCTGCCTGGCTGAGCGTGGTTTCGATAGGTTTTATTTTGCACCAGAGTTTGGCCCAACAATAATGAACGTTGGTGAGGCATAGTGGAGAGTCACAGAGCACGCAGGAAGAAATAGGTGCGACTCAAAAAGAACGTAGCCGAATTGATGGGTATATTTCCATTTTAATTGAAATTTGCTCGCTTTATTGGGACTAGAGCGGCTTTATATCTACTGACGTGCGTTCGATCCTCAGGATAACATTTTTCGGTCAGATTGTTTAAAATTGAGGAATAATTAGAGAGTATAAACAAACAAAATTTGTGTCCAAGCTAATAATGTAAAATTAGGACGGTAGCATTAGTTTATTGTTGGCCCAAATGAAATATAATCCATCATAAGTCTTTAAACCTTAATAAGTCGAGTGGGCTACTAGCATGTCAGTGATTGCGCACGGTTTAAATAACCGTATTGACGAATATTTGAAAAATAATAATTTTTTTAAATGTTTTACGTGAAATTTAACCACATATCCACATAAATTACCTATCATAAATAATAGTTAATTACTTTTTTGTTACATAGTTTTTATACATGGCCTACTGATACTTACCTCAGATTCTATTTATTTTTACGCGCATTATTCTTTATGTTACTCCCTATGGTCTTATTTGTAAGCGAAAACTAATATAATTTACTTGTATCCGGTCGAGCTTCATATTTTTGGAGGTAGTACGTACAGATGTCGTAAATTATCAAGAATCAGGTGTAATCCTCTCGCTCTGAAAGTCTCTGAGTGAAGCAACGAATGTACTGAACGAACAATTGACGCTTGCTAAATATCAAGCACGGTACCAATTAAATATATTCATGCATAAATCATCAATCTATTCTAAAGTAATCTCAAAAAAAGTTGAATGAGAAGCAGTAACTTTGTAATTCCACATGTATTAATATTAATGTAATACATGTGGAATTACAAAGTTACTGCTCCTCATTCAATATGCTAAGCAAATTCCATAACTTACGCCTGAGACAACGGAGTTTATCAAATAAAGTTATTTAGAAAATACGAAGTAAGGGATTTCCCTCTCGTCGATTAAAAATATTTTATCGTAATTTTGGCCATAATATATCTCGCATAGCCTACAAATCCCTTTCTTAATTTAAATCAAAACGGTAAGAGTATGTCGAAAAGCGCAGTACCAACGTCAAACAATTACCTATTTATTAAATAATAGTACCTATAATATTCGAGCTGCGAGATACTGCAAGAACGTGATAGTGGTGGTCGAAGCGCATGAGTGCAGAAAAGCCAATCAGTGACCAAGTTTCATGACGAATTTTTGTATTTACAAAAATTTACCGAATATTGGCGTGCGCATGTGCAGTGTAACTCAAGAGTATTCATGAATAATTCATGAATAAATTTACGAAAACATTTACCGTGGGACACCGGCTTTAGAAATAATTTATCATCCTCCCAACCGTGTAGTTCTTCCTCATCCTCCTTTTCATTGTCTCCAGCTTCAGCGAAACCAAGAAAAGTTGTGACGGTGTGCTCTCTGCAAATACATCTTGAAAATATTTCGCTGAGTGTTCTGCTTTTCCCATTCTTTCTCTTTAGCAAAACACACATCTTCCTGGGCCCATTTCTCTATGTGTATTCCCGGTGTAATACACAGAGTCATGCTGTTCCTCATTGTTACTGTCATTCTCTTCAACCGATTCCTCGCGTATCATATTCTCTGTCGGCAAAACACGAATGGAGTCAACTTAGCTTCAATCCATAGGGAAATTGGCGATGCACAAAAAAAATGTGAGCACCTTCCGATTTTGCGGGAAATATGAATGCATTTTTACGAGATGGTTCCATAAATTACGAGAGAAATTAAAATTTTGGATTTCGTACATTACCACGCAGAACACATACAAAATCCTTCTAAGTAGTTATGGTTGTAAATGAAAAGGAAAATGTATACAGTAATTAGCATAGGTGAAAACTTACTTGCTTCCACCACCAGTTAATTCCTATGGATAATTAGTAAATTTATCAATTAATGTGACCTCAATATCTGTGAGGTAAAAAAATAAATACGAAAATTAATGATCTCAAACACACTTCAAAAGACTGCAAAATTGGTTCCTCTCAATCACGAAATGAGTCTGACTGGATAGGCGTATCAGCTATTATTACTATATGCTATTATCGTCCTATCACAGACATCGAGATAGGTCAGACAAGCGCCGCGGGCTCGCAGAAATCCAGATTCCACAAAGTAAACACATAACTCTTAGAATGTGGCTTCATTAGGGAAAATGATCTGATATGTTCTGGCCCAGTTAGGACCAGGCAACGCGGTGGACATGGGGCCGTTCAAGTATTACGTAAGACGATTTATGCCAATTTTGACCCCCCCCCCCCTCCCCCTATGTAAGACAATGTAAGATTTTCCCCACCCCCCACCTTTCCCTCTCAGTCTTACGTAAGACGTAAGATATTTGTATCTACTCTTCGTTAAATGCACGTTTTCTGATGTTTCATCTTTCCATAGAAGCCATCTTACAGCTTTGAGCACTGGATATCAAATAATTATGCAGTGTTGGAGTACCAAATTCATTGAGCAAGGCGGTAATGTAGTTAGCCAATCAGGCGACAAAATAGAGGCATTGGAGTTGCGCTGAGATTACGGAAAATACGCCATTAACGAGCGGATTCTCCATGTCACTGCTAAATTTCATTCGGAAACGATAAACGTTTCAAGACGGACAAAAATCTTATGTAAGTTGGTTCCAGACCCCCTGCCCCCCTTAGATAAGACAACGTAAGATGATCCCAACCCCACACCTCAAAAAACGTCTTACGTAATACTTGAATGGTCCCTAAGCGTATGGATAAGTCCTAAAAATTAACTGTTTGAAGATCAGCTGTGAATCGCTCAAGTACGCTATGCCACGTTGATGTTGCCTCAGTTCCGTCTACACTCTACTCTTTCGCATGTGATGCGCAAGTTCCTGTGCATCCCCGCCACCAGCACACCTGTTGAACGAAGTTTCCATATCTGTGGGCTCGCCCTTACAGCCAAGAAAAGTAGACTAGAGCCGCAGCGCCTAAATAAAATAGTTTTTATTCATGAAAACTATGACTTATGTAAAGAGCTTGTGAATAGAGTGCAGTGATACATTGATTTCTCTATTTGAATAGCCTATAACGTGCCATTGTAACTGTGTGAAAAGTAAAATATTGTCATATTTTGATCTGCTAAATTAACCCCTTGACGACGTAGTATTTAAGATAGCCCTTAACATTTTTGACGGTTGCAATAAAATGCTCTGGGATTTTCCTGTTATTCACTTTTTTCCTCACGTATACGAACAGATGTTAACACGCCGCGCTGACCACTCCGCGCCGCCGCCGCCGATCAAACGCTCGGCGTTCGCGCCGTCACGCCGCCGCCGCCGGCTTCATTTCCCCCCTACGCCGCCGCCGACCAAAATAAAGACGGCGCCCATCTCTACTCCAGAGTGTCAATCGCCGTATATCGCCACAATTGTAAATCACCGTGTAACCTTCGAGTGTCTAGCAGCTCCCAACCTATTACTTCCAATAGTCGGCGTCAAATAGTAAAGAGAAGTAGAGAGGAGTGCTCAATGGATGGGTAGCACTCAGCGGCGGCGCTCCTCTGCCCTTCACCCGAAGTGCACACGTGATGGCAGGTTTCCACTTCTCGCTTTCCACGGTCAAGGTGTGCGGTTTCCAGCAGTCTTAGTGCACAAGGTGCCGTTTCTTCGTTTGAGCACCACAAGTATATTTAGCCACTGTGTTTGTCATTCCTTTCTCAGTTGCTTCGCATAGGATGGATCTCTCGGGATCATACATAACCTTTCATTCGCCTTTTTCGAAGTATTAAGTTGAATTGACTTCGCGGTTGCAAATATCCCAAACGAACTGGAATAATTTCTGTGATTTTTTGATACTCCATGGCTATGAAAAATCCCTATATTGAATTTGTCCATATGTCTGCAGACTGACCCTAAATTTCCATATAATCATTGCTTTGCCGTCATTTTCATATTATTAGGGATGAAGAATTTGATTTCGTTGTTAGAGAATATGAATTGCATTATCTAGTAATAAAATTGCAAAAGTAAATTAGAAATAAAATATGTTTCTAACTGCTGACAATAGTAAATTAACACTGACATAAATACCACCGTCGATATTCTTTATATTTTTAATTTAATGAGTAGGTTAGCGAGAACGCTTAGTTTGACTTGATAGATTTTTTTTCAAAAACCTCAAATACGAAATCCTAATTTTCCGATCATATATGTACTTTAATAAGTCCATATCGATAGGATGGAGCGAAGTTTCCAGTTATTCGGTCTGAATAAAGTTACAGTTGGGTACATACTATTTATATGCACTTGCCATCATTGAGACAGTTGCTGAAGCGCCAAAGACAGTTGAAAACATCTCAAACATTGGTTTTAAGCAGCAATAATTTCTGTATGTTTGACACCTCCATAAAAATTAATGTCGACGATACTCATTCCAGCAACTTGGCTACAGAAATTCCAGTCCTGCGTGTTTGATATACTTATTAGTAAATATTCCACGGGAGTACGTGTCCATACAGGTCGCAGAACATTTTGGAAAGGCATAATCAAAAAGAGCGAGAGTAAGGTATTGGTAGGTAGTTTAGTGTAGGCGGCTGACCGATTGGCGGATTGCATGGGGATTGGAGGAAGTGTGGAGAGAAACCCAGCGTTGGCATTGGTCTGCTCTAAACGGAAGGCGCCACGGGGTCCACTATTTACGCCCAATCCGACAGACGGGGGACTACACTTGAAGAGGTCTCCACAAGGCACCCACACATGGCGTGAGTAAGGATCGATATTCCATCGTATAAGAACTCCACCACAGCCAGGAGAAGAACTCGAGCCCTTAGAATGGGAATTCAGTGCTATAGCCACCACAACAACTGTATCCCCGTAAGCTTCTGGAATGTTTTCAAGCACAGTCCAATAAATTTAAAACAAGTTCTACAACGGAGACGATTTTTGTTCAGAAAGAAGCTTTGAATGAAATATGCTGTAGTACCTAATAAGAGACCATTAGCTACTAAGGAAAATCAAACGTTTGGGAATGGGATTGGTGTGGTCGCTAGAGAGAGAGCTGTGTTCGAATTCTAGCGGCGGCGGAGATTTTTCAGCAGAACTTCCATCCATACGTAGGTGCCACGTGGAGAGCACTTCCAGGGCAATAATCCGTCCGTCGATAAGTTTGCGAAGCTGTGGACCCACTTCTCCACGCTTATCATCAAGGGTAGGCCAATGTCGACGAAGGGTTTTTCTCCGCCCTTCCTCCGTCCCAAAAATAATCCTATTTCTTCGTCACCTTCATCCTTTGAGAATCCTCATTTATGCTCGCAGATAATGTGGTTATTACAATCGTCGTGAAATAGTATGAACTTGAAGCTAATGAACCCATCCAATCGAGCCATTCATTACTGCCATGGAGTATTGACGAAATAACGAAATAAGTAGCAAACAGAATTTTCTCCCAGTTGAAATTGAGAAGATTACTTAGCCAATACATGAATCAAATAAATAGCTACCAATAATACAGCAATACAGATAGCTAAATGCTACATTCCAGCACGATAACAATTTGAGAGAAGAAATGCTATTTCTTTGGGAGCTCAAGCACATCGTTGAGGCCAAACAAATTTTGAGGCAGAGAAGAGACACTTAAACGGGAACCACATTCCTCTCAAGAGCACTATAACGATGACTAATTTTGGTGAAGCATTCTATATTAACTTAATTTCTCACCGACGTTAAGTGCATGTTAAAACTATGTAAGTATATCTATATTGAGTAATATGTGTAGGTGAATGAATAAGGATTTTGTGACACTGAATGTGTACTGGAAGGGTGAAAATGGGTATGTTGTGAATATTTCAAGTCTTGGGTGTGGAACATTGGAAATTTTCTCTCCATGTAACATAAACTGTACTTGCATTTTGGAATAGCTTTATGCTAAATAAACGCTACACATGGTTTCAAACCACTAACACGGCGCTTTCTCGAGTGTTTCATCATATTAGCGATCAAAAATACGAATATTTATTTCTTGGAGCTCCACTCCAGCAGACTTCACTCAATTCCTCTTTCAACTAACCGCTTTGATCCTTCACAATTATTCGATTTAACATCCCACATAATTTGGCGCGTGTAATCCATCCTTGGAACTCCTCGGTAATTCTTTCTATTCATTTCTCCTTCCTTTATCGTCCGCAAGAGATTTTTATGCCTCATAATATGTTCAATAAGCTTGTCTCTTCTAATTCTCAGATCTAAGCATATTTTTCTCCCATGCTATCCGTAGTACTTATTCCTTGGTAATTCTCAAAAGATTACGCATGAAAGATCCCGTTGTCTCACTAAACGACCCGTCCCGCGAGGAGTCGCCCTTTGTGCAAAGAGGCTGTGGGGGGGGGGGGGGGCGAAACCTAGTTCGGCATGTGAAAGAATTAATTCTATTCTGGACTACACAACATTTCCCTAATTTCATATAATTATCGATCATCTATAGATACTTGATTAAAGGGTCCAAGTCCCAAATATTAAAAAATCCTCCCTTTGAAAAATGAAGGCGATGTCTAACCATTAAAGATAGGTCGTAGTTAAATATATATAGGTTATAAATGTTGAATGCTGACAGTGAAATATATATGAATACCTAATGGTGATCCGCCAACGCATTTCGTTTTCAAGGCATTGACTTCATAAGTTGAAACATTGGTTGACAAGCGAAATTAGAAATAATAATAATATGTAAAATAAAAATTAAGGCCTTGATAATGTATTCGTACGCCGAAGTCTTGGACAGGCGGTGAAACAAAGTAGTATTGTAGGCAAGACAAAATTTCCTTCATTTTATATTATTAGCGATATCCTTGAATAGTGTAACCTACCCTTAATAAAATCTATCCTCTCTTTAACTACGCATGGCAACGTCTAATCACTTTTAACCATATCGGTCGTATATAAATATTTATTCTTTAATATTGTGTGCAGACGGTGAAACCGTGATCCCTCCACGCTTTCCGTGATTCAACTGTTTTCCCATGATTCTTACCAGGATTTTCACTAACTTGCGTTCCAATTAAAAAAAAGACACGACGGTAACCACTATTCCCTGATCTTACGGGGGTAAGTCAATGCTAGCATGGTAGGCGTTTTCGAGCGTTTCCATTACTAGCATTGCGCGGGTAGAGAGTTACCGTCGTAGAAATGTCAGCAGTGGAAACGGGGCCTCAGGAGAGCAATAGGACGTCGTAAGCGGCCTATCAACGGCTGCTTCACTGCACGCCCAGCTGCCAGAGGGCAGACACACATAATGGAAAATTTGCTTCCACTTACGGCGCACATTGGGAATAAATCGAAAAATGCTGGCCACAATTCCATCCTCGTTAATTTTCAAAGTAGAACCAAGATTGTTTTTCAATTTTAATGTTTTTTACCACATAAATCCTAACATAATGTTAGTTCTAATGAAGAACAACCTCGATCACGCAGTTGGTAGCTGAACTTCAGGAGAACTCTCTTTCTTGTTGGTGCAACATAAACACTTGGATATCTCTGCACTCACCAGAAAAATCAGACTGACTCAGTGTGTAAAACTAAGGAGGCTTGAATTTTTCTAAACCAATAGAACGTGCGCATTTTCGGAAATATTGCTTTGTATATTACTGGGAAACTCGTGCGAACACGTATTCCAGAGACGCGATATTTTGGGGCGCAGAAACCGATGCACATACGCTGAGGTCGTAAAGCACTTGGCGGCACTATAACTAAACACCAATCAAGTCCCTAACATCATCTTCCCGAACATCCTGCATTCCAGAAACTAACTATTCGAGCGCCCAAGAGGCATCACTAATTTAACAAAGGGTATAGGGAAACGGCTTAGGGCCAGTGTGAGGATTATTGCGCGGTCGGGTTGTGACCACGCTCACTTCGGTAACTTTCCCCATTTTAAACCTGATGATTTAATGGAATCACATTGTAAGAAATCCTAAGTACCCATGCGAGAATGAATAGCTGTAAGTGATGGAAAAACATTCCACTCTGGAGTCATTAGCACCCGCTTCATGCGGCAGACGGGCGACTGGCGGTCGCGGCGAACCATCATCCTCTTTCAGTATGCCCTAAGGAGGGATAGAGGGCACTAACGGACTTTGTTTATGCACTTTTATCTATGGAAATTTCTCTAACCTCTCGATACAAAATAACAAAGATGGCGATATACTTAGAATTCAGTTGAGCAAAGATAAAATCAGGAAATTCCGCGGCTCATTGCCGCGCCGAGTCGTTGCCCTACCATCATATACATGTCCCATCCTTAGTGGAGGGGGGGCAAGTTGGGGAAAGATTTTTATTTTTCAGTATACAGTAGAGAATTTACTCTTCCTTCTGGTATAATTATCTTAATCAATACATGCCGCAAACAAATATTTTTTCTACTTTATGAAAAAATTGGACGAAAAATGGAGCATATTTAAATATTAAGTTCTTATAAAAATAACAGAGGGTATGGGGAAACGGAACACTGTAGGTAAGGGTATGGTAGTACCCTTCGGAAAAGGGAACACAGTAGGAGAGTTCGGGCTGGGGAAACGGAACGAGAGATAAGAAAGACTTGTGGAATTCTGCAGTGAGAAGAACTTGGTGGCGGCAAACACTCTCTTCATGCAACACCGACGGAGAAGATACACTTGGAAGATGCCAGGAGACAGAGCCAGATACCAGATTGACTACATTATGGTATGCGAAGGTACAAGAACAAAGTGAAGCATTGCAAGACTTACCCGGGCGGATATCAACAGTGACCACAATCTAGTGGTAATGGAAAGTCAACTTAGATACAAGAAGATAAGGACGAAACGAGAACAATGATGGAACCTAAAGCCACTGCAAGAAGAGGAAAGAAGAAGAGCATTTGCTGCTGCTATTGATGAGAAGGTGGACATGGCAAAGGAATCCAGCCAAAGTGGAGTAGAGAGATGGAATAGCCTCAAGAAGACCATCACAGAAGTAGCGGAGGTACAACTGGAAAGCAAGCCGGTCGAAATTAAGAAACCATGGATGACGGAGCACATCATAGCCCTCACTGAATAAAGAAGAAAGTATAAGAACGTAAGAAATGAAACAAAAGAAGTAATGTATAAAAATATAAGGAATCAAGTTATCAGAGAATCGAAAAAGGCCAAAGAGAAATGGATAGAAACCTGCTGCGAGAACATCAACGAAAATATGATGAAGGGGAACTCAGAAACGGCATACAACCTAATCAAGAGGCACTTCGGAGAAAGGAAACCAAGATGCAAAAACATCAGAGATTCGGATGGGAAACTGCTATTGGAAGATAGAGAAATCGGCAATAGATGGAAACAGTACATTGAAGAGCTATACCGAGGCCCGATACCCCTAGGAGAAGCATTCACAGATGACCAGAGCCAATTGGAGGAAGACAACCGTGGACCAGGGATACTAAGAAGCGAATTTGAGAGAGCAGTAAGAGACCTCAAGAATGGAAAGGCGCCCGGAGAAGATAAAATCAGCGGAGAAGTAATCAAAGCACTTGTTGAAAAAGCACAAGACGCACTATATGGAATAATCCAAAATTTCTACGAATCCGGAAAGCTGCCAGAAGACTTCAAGAGGAGCTTAATGATGACCCTCTTCGGGCAAGGGCTAAGAAATGCGAGGAGCACCGAACCTTGAGTCTAGTGTTACATGCCTAAAATCCTTACTCGGATAGTAGGCAGAAGAATTGACGGAAAAATTGAAGAAAACCTGTCAGAAAACCAATTTGGATTTAGGAAGAATAGGGGGACAAGGGAGTAGTGATGGGCAGTTTCTTTCCTTTCTCGGACTCGTTCCTTTCGTTCCTTTTCAATTGCTGCACCTAAGACCTCAGGCATGGTATTACTAATACAAGGTAAGTCGTTGCGCATCTGTCGACGCGCTCTGATGCGCTTTTGTCGAGTGTGCGACATCACTAGGATTGCATGCCACAGCTGTTTTCAGCCATTGTGAGCTTTAAGCGTATTCGAAGTGATTGAACTTGAGAGTGTACACTCTTTCATCTATATCTCGTGCTCGGAATCCCTGGCTATTTCTTATTGCGCAGTACTTGGGTGCCATAATTTTGTAAGGAATCGGAAGAGGAAGCTGAGTTTTTTCGATTTCCTGCCGAAGATTCAGTGCAGGCGAAGTGGATAAACTCATACCGGAGGCGAGTCCATTTCAATGCTGATAACGGTAATATCATTTATTTTAATTTTTTACTTATTTTCATTGTTACTTGTTACATATTAAAGTAATATGAAATAAATTTTAGCCATAACTTACGAGAAATTGAAGTTCCATCGACGTGTTTTGCTGTTATTTTAGAACTTAAGTTTATTACCCATAAAATAAGGCAATAGGTTTATTTTGCTAATGCAAGCTGTTATTTTTTTTGCATGGATTTGATCGGTGCATTTTGATGAGGATGCTTTTTAGCAGCAACTTCTAAGGTATTCTCCCAAGAGCCGCAGGAAATTGAAAACAGACGCCGTGCCCTCGCTCCACTTACCGTTGTCAACGGGGGAAAAAGAGGATTCTAGGAAGAGGAAGGAAAGATGTGAAGTTAAGGTGAAGAGAAAGCTAGTTGACTCTTTATTAGAGGATAATAATGCTTTAGAAGAGAATTCGTGAGTACTCGTATTAATGGAAGGGTGGAATATAGTGGGTCAGATTTTGAACGTTGTTCTGCAACCAACAATTTTGGATCTTGAACGGTATGCCATTTTTGGAATTTGCCGGATTTCGTTCATAGCATTTGGACCCATTAAGTTTCACCTTTCCAAGAATGCGTTATTTCAATTTTCCGTCTTATTTTCTTAATTGAATAAAAGTCTTTTCTAAGGAACTGGTCATTTTGAGAGTTTAGAAATTTTTTTAGGAGTAATACATTGGGAAGTAATCCTATTACTGCTAAGATGTAACTTCAGAATTGCACTTACATTTCCCTCCCGTCTCTTAAGTGTTTAATTGAATAAATATACCAGAGTGTAACTAAAGCAACATCACTTTTTGACTCAATTCGGAATATATCCAGCCAACCCATACGTAATTATCGTTTTGTTTCGTGGCTCCTGACCTACTCATTACCACACCTTAAAAATGCTTTCTTCGAAGCATTTAATAAAAATTGTGTTGCCTGCAATGTCTTAACTCAGTGTTTGTTGTGTCTCAAGGATAATGTTTTGTTACCTTGCTCAAGTGTCATGATTTTGAGAGCTTGTTCAGAGTTCTTTTTTATTTACCACAACAAAATTGAACCCTTGAGTGGTCAAAGATAAGGGAAATCAAATTTTGATTAACCACCTAGTAAGTTACAATTAAGCTGACGACATTGCCTAAAATGCCTATTTTTTCTTTTACTCAGGAAACCAATTTTATGAAGTTATAAGTTCATTTAGGATCATTTATGGCGAAATTAAGGCAATTTGTTATTGCCTAAAAATGCCTATTTTACCTGTTTATGCCTTTTTCTGCTAATATCGCCTATTTAAGGTCCTTAAAAAGCAATATTCTTCTCAACGTCACTAAACATCTCCTTAGTGCAGAGCTAGTCTGTTATTTCAGTTTCTTTTTTTTATCTATCAAGGTTGAAATAATTTCATTAAACATGCATGAAGAACAATCCAAATTATTATTATATAAAGAGTAGAAAAACAACTATGGTCATTTTTCATGATGCGTACATGCGATGGTTTCAATTGCCAAAAACTTGTTCGTGAAGGTACAACTCAGTATTGCTAAGTTTAAAGAGATTCTGCCCGAAGTTGCTCTGCCTTCACAGCCAGTATTGATATTATGGGGAACATGGCTAAATACCGCATTATACTCTGCAGATAAAATTATTGAAATACGTGAGGTATGTGACAGGAATAATGTGCACCTCTGATACATCAGTTCGAACGTCTTTTTCACCCACTTAAAGGTACACTATTGTAACCGATTTCGCTCATCTTTTATACTACATGTCAATTCTGTCAAAAGAAAATTAAGCCATCATGGCACATGAGTAGGTTTTCTATAGGCAACAGAATATCTGGATGATGAAGAAGCAAACTGCATTCTCGAATCCAAAGCTGCAGAGTTGAATCTCGATGTCGACGCAGATCCTACGTTTATCAGATGCAATTTTGATTAACTACCATCAATCATGTCATCGCTGGAGAAAAAAGAACTACTCCTTGTGGCAGCTGTGGAAAAAATTCGAAAGGTGGAAAGTGAACTTATTAATATACCAACTGATGTGGGAGAAGCCTGGATTTGAAAATTCAAGAAAGTTATGCAAAGGAACCCTGGTTGGGAAGATGTCCAGAAAATTGCAGACATTTTATCAGGGACTTTGGTTGCTCCAGGACCAAAGATGACAGCAGAAGAACTTGCGCCATTTAAGTATTGCCCTATCACCTCGTGTGAGGTTGAGAGGTCATTTTCATACTATAGAAATATCCCGACTGACTCTCGGCATCAGTTTACAGGAAAAGATTTAGAGTAATACATTGTTGTAAAATGTAATGCAACTTGAAATAAGTAAACCTTTTGTACTTTATGTTTCTTCAATTTATACGCTAATTTTATTTGGAGTTCTATCCTCTTTCCTCTCCATCAGTTTACCGAAAAGTAAACGTGTATTTCAGCCCAAGCTTTAAATTTCAGATGCTTCTTTGTGGCAATAAGCCGCATTATGCTTCTAGCCGGCCACGGTGGTGACGGGGTAAAGTCTTCGCCTGCTAATCTTGGGATTACGGGTTCGAGTCCCGCCTGAGTGGGTATTTTACCACCCAAGGCGTAGATGTATGTCAAGTTCTGTTTGTCTTGTCCCTGGAAAACCTAATTACAGGCTTAGCCTTTTGGGATTCCTGGACAGACAGAATTTTCCGAAATGCAAAAAGTATTTTAAGCGCCTATTTTTAGTGCCTATTTAGGCTGCCTATTTCTTCATTTTTAGTGCCTAAATGTCCTCAGCTTAGTTATAATGAACAAATTAATTTTAATAAGTAATGGAAGTGCTGGAAGCTGTTGATTCTGAGAGAAACGTGATTCTATGCATCTGTGAATAATATCCGATTGAGGAAGATGAGTTTTCTCTACTACCATTATGAGCTGACAAATCAAGTGAGGAGCCCCTTCAAGTAAAATTATTATGCCCCATTTTTGCAGGTTTGTTCCCCATCAGAGCTTATTAATGAAGTTGCAAATTAATTTTCTTTTAAGATATGGTGCTTTTTTATCACCCTACAGTGAAAATGAAGCTGGAGGATGTTAACAGGAGAGTGTGACATATGACATAGAGTTTGAGGATAATCCTAGGAATATCCTGTGAGTATTGTGGAATAAAACATGGGTTACTATGGTTAGGAGAAGAGGTAGCAATTGTCAATGTATAAATCCACTCAAATAATCTTTTTCAGGGTGACAGCAGACAGGAGTTATGAGTGAAACTATTTTCTATTGCCAGACACGACTGGTTATGTGCACACCATCTTTGGACATTCCAAAGGAACGAATCGTTCCGAAATGGCCCATCACTACAAGGGAGGCAATACTATGCCTGAGACTACTGGTAGAGAAAATGATCCACGTGAGCATGCCATTGTATATAGCCTTCGTGGACTTGGAGAAGGCATTTGATAATGTCGAATGGAATATGATGCTCAATACTATGGAAAAACTTGGCTTGGACTACAATGACAGAAGAATCATCTACCAGCTCTACAAGGACCAGGTGGCCACAATACGCTCGCAAGATGGAAGAAATATGGAGGAAAAAATTAACAAAGGGGTCCGACAAGGATATAACCTGTCACCAGCACTCTTCAATATGTACATGGAGGAAGCAATAAAAGATATAGATGAACAAGGAATCAAAGGAATCAAAGTGAATGGAGAAGGAATCAACATGCTACGCTTCGCTGATGATATCGCGATCGTAGCAGAAAACGAGGAAGACCTACAGAACTCACTGAACACGATAAAAAAAGTGTTCCAGGAATACAACATGAAAGTCAATAAGAAGAAAACCAAGATACTTGTGTGTGGAAGAGAGAAAGTAGTGGCCGACGTCCGTTTCAAAGTAGAAAGATTAGAGCAAGTGGAATCATTCACCTACCTCGGGAGCACCATTACCTGGGATGGAAGAAGCACGACAGTCATCAAGCTTCGAATAGCCCAAGCTAAGACGGCATTCATGGCCAAAAGGCCGCTACTCTGCTCGAAGAGCATAAGACTGGAGACAAGGAAACAGTACGTGAAAACATTCGTGTGAAATATACGGATCAGAAGCATGGACCATTGGAAAAACTGACCAGAAAAGAATAGAAGCCTTCGAGATCTGGTGCTGGAGGAGGATGCTGAAGATCAAATGGACGGATAGGGTGAGAAACGAGGAGGTATACAGAAGAATTGGAGAAGAAAGGACACTGTGGAGCACCATACGCCAAAGAAGAACACGGTGGGTTGGCCATGTCATGAGATACATCAATTACGAGGGAAGCATAATGGAGGGAAAGATTGAAGGGAAAGTCCCCAGAGAAAGACCAAGAGACAGGGGCAAGTCAAGAGGGATACGGGGAAGAAGAACCATAGGGAAGTGAAGGGACTGGCATGGGAGAGGGCGAAATGGAGGGCTGCAGTATACCAATCCTAGGATTGTAATGCTATGATGATGATAAAAATAACACTATTCAACAATTTCTTGCTTGTGCTCTAGATAAATTTGTGAGAATTTGGAAAATATGCTTGCAAGTTTGAAACAAAACAGCTGAATGCTCCATGAGCAATAGTAATAACGCGATTTTCGCGGAAAATGCCGAGTTTAGGTTTTAGATGATTTTTTCTCAACTTTGACGGTTTCTGCTGATCTAACGGTTGCACCAAAATCGAAAATAGCTGTAGTTAATTACACTATGGATATTCTAATATCAGACTATACCACTGCCGGATTCCAAAAAAGTTAAAATTTGGGATTTTGTCCAGCTTCTCTCGATTTCCGCCCACTGTTCGGCGTCTCGAACGTTCGCCACTTCACTCATCGGATTAAAACTGAGGATGCTTTGGACAGTCTTTCGACGTGAATAACTATGCGTTTCCCAAAGACAATATAAACCATTGTACACATCGCCATAGAGTAAAGAATATTATGTATAGAATAAAATAATTCAATCTATTCATGGTATTACTTTGACGCAAAACGTTAACGAGAAGAAGAGTCCAACAATATGCTATGTGACAAATGAATATACTATTAAAAAGCACTTCAATTGCGATTGTCTTTGACAAAGAAATTATTTATGAAACAAATACGTTTGTATTCTTTTTATATACTCCAAGGAGTTATGTAACATATAAAGTCCGCAGATTTACAGCATTTACAGAATAAGGCGGACATTTTTTGCGGTCATAATTCATCTTTGAGCGAACGAAACTTGGAGAACGAAAATGTCAAGCAAAGCCATATGAATAAATTAATAGAGAGAGATTATGTGCATTTTCAACTTCCGAGCTGAAAAATGAAACTTTAGGCTGCTTTCCCAAAGAAACCCCACTGTGGTGGTGCGATTATTCGTTTTCGTCAATTATAATCAAGATATAGAGTCATAGTAAGTAGTAAGTGCTATTCTACTAAGTTTTTAAATCTCTCTCGAATTTCAGTGAAGAACATACATGGCTACGCATGATCAGGGATGTGATCCGGATGTGATGTGGGGGTGCGATTATTCATTTTAGTCAATCAGAATCAAGATATAGAGTAATAAGTGCTTATCTACTAATTTTTTAAATCTCTCTCGAATTTCAGTGAAGAACATACATGGCTATACATGATCAGGGATGTGATCCGAAAAGGAACTTTACGTTAAGTGCCGAACCTGGGAGAAACGAAACTATCCATTATGGTAAAGTGCCGGACCTGGGAGGCACCCGAACTCGGTGTTCGAGCCTCGGCGTCTAAGGCGACCCAACCCTTCACCACGGGTGGTTTATGGTACCAACTGGCCAGTCACACTATAGTTTATAACTTCTAAAAGTTAAACATAAATCGCAAAATTATGCTCGTCTTTGTGTTGCACTAGTCACGCTGATAAAAATTGTTTTTTCATCGCAATACTACGATAGATATTTACCATGTAACATCATCCAAGGGTATTGGATTGCTGCGGTAAGTAGAATAATGGCTTCCCATCTCGAGGGCACGGGTTCTAATCCTGGCTGTAGCGGAAATTCTTCTGAGGACTCCCGTTGCTCACTTGGGTGCTATGAGGAGAGGGCCCTTCAATGGTAGTTTGTTATCTGTCCGTTGGATTGGACGTTCAGAGTACATACCCGCCGCACCTTTCGTTAAGAGTAGGATACTGCCGACGCCAGGTTTCTCTCCACTCATCCAACAACCCCAAAGAATCCTTCTCTTAACATGATTGAGATTATGTTTTTGTATGTACCAGTAGAGTGCTCATGATGTAACTTGTCTGGCTCTCTGAGCCGAAAATTGTGAAATACGGATAGAATGCCTCTAGCAGAGCATCTACACCCAGCCAGTCGTTAGCACCCCGACATCAACTCCCTTTTCTTATTAAGGCAATAGAAATACCCAACATCAAGCACTGAAGCTAACTGAACTTGAAGCTGTACTGATAGATTTGTCCAATGGAATATCTTTTGACTTCAATCAACACAAATTTGATCACTTCCTTTAAATCAGTTAGTTCTGACGCCCATACAGAATGTCAGTCAGTACAGTTTACTTTTGATCATTCCATGCAGATTGTCGAATGTATTTAAAGTAAACTTAAGTACACCAATGTTGCGGTCACATTTTTGCCTCTCTGTGCATCGTGGAGCACAAATTTTTACGTATGCGTATCCAGCGGTTCAGCAGCCCTCTAAACGCCCAGGACTTCAAGCCTGTAGTGGCTGTATGCAGTCACAAGGGCGGCAATGTGCTTCTCCATTTAAGGCCAATAGGAATCGAAGTGATTATTTTGGCTCATTTACTTTTGATGGAGAGTAACATGGATAAAATAATGTCTTATTGACTAGATAAGAGAACAGGCCCTATAAGTTTTTAAAATTCCCTTCTGTTTGGCACATAAGAGAGGTTTGGTGATGTTCAATTTTGGAGTAGGTCACGGACTGAGGTATGGACTGGGCGCTTTGGAAATTTGCTTTCCACTTTATTGTCGCCAGAGGCAAACTCTGCCGATAGGTAGCAGCACAATGACTTGCTTCATGGCTACAATAAAAAACCGTGGAAAGGATTGAATATAACAGCGGAGTTCGCTAACTCTGATTGAGTAATGAGCGCGTGTCTTCTGTATTTGCCAATCTAATACTGTAACTTTCTGGGTAGCACTTCGAGGGAAAACGACCTTGAGGTAAAAGAGATTTTTTTCTTGTCTACGGACGAGGAACCATTAAGGGTTCGGGCAAAATTCAACCCTCAAAAGAAAGAGAATTTTAAAGCTCGCAAAGCCCTGCAAGGATAGAAAAGGCGCAGGAAACCTGGCCTTACTGTACCAAACAAGGGTACAACTAGAGATGACTCTTGAAATTCCACACTGGTTTGCTTAGGATAAAATCGAACATGATTATGCCACTGCACCAGCTGTAGGGTGGCCTTGAATTATATATGGCTCACCGATACGGAAATAGTGAAATGCAGGAAGTAAGCCTTTTGCGGAGAATCTCCACCCAGCTTCATTCTCGCGTCTCCAGAGCAAATTGGTGAATTTTAGAGGCTGTGGAGGTCTGCTGCACCCTTTGCACATTAATTCAATTTTCTTATTATTGTAATAGAAGAATTTTTCGTCAATAATTACGACTCATGGAATGAACTTAGCCGTACCGACAGATCTCCTTCAGGGTGCGGCAAAAGTTACGTTTCCATATTTTAAGCATAGCAGAGGGGTAGAGTTTAGTCATATAAGTATTAATTGGCGATGAGGAAGTAAGTCAATTTCATGAAAATGTAAGTAAAACTGAGCGGAGATGGCCAATTCATAGATAATGCTAGCCCTTTTTAGTTATTAACTGTTTATTCAATGGAAATAATAACATTGAGCAAATATTTGATGACTACGGAGATGGTATTGTAGCAAGTTCATCAGACTGGGTGAAGGATTGAAGTGAGGGCAGGTTAAGCAAACATGCCAAATAAAAGCCGAGGGTTATTTGAGAGGTGTTACAGAATATGAAGATGAGATGAAAGAGTAGGCCATGTAATTATATGGACTGGATAAGCCAGTACTACATGAAATTTTCTAAAAAGGAGTAGACCAAGAAATGCAGCGTTGGCGATCAAATAATCACTTTTCCCTCGGCGGAGAAAAGCAAAATGCGCGATATCCGAATCGTGCCCAAAAACGTCACAAATGAGAATGAGTAAAGTCATGCACGACTTGGGATACGCAGTTTTTTCAATAATTGGCAGTAAGTTGGGAAATGAAGGTAGGGAAATAGAACAATCAGAAGCATACGCACGCATCGCAGGGGATTTTACTTTCGAACTTCCAGTTATCGGCCAGGAGAGCAAGCTTATACTTTCGCGCTTGTTAGCATATATGTTTCATCTTAATACTAGAGCATATAATGATATGACATTACTTTTAGTTCAGTGCTGAGCGTCTCGGAGCCACACTACTGGAGTTGAAATTACTCATATGCTAGTAGTATTTTTGCTTAACGTGCTTCGACGGCTAAGGTCATTTCGCTACTCATATGCTTCTGAAAGCATAAAAAACTTGGCCATTGTGCACCACGCACAAATCCACTTCCTGCTAAAATTTCGTAGGACAGATATTAAGACAAAACAATCATGAAAAAACATCAGAAATTATAATCTTTTAAAAAGGCCAGTATCTCGTAAAAAATGAAACTCAGCTGACATTGTCAGAGCTATCACTTCAGACTAGTCCTAGGTCTCCGCGGATGTTCAGCCTCTCGCGCGAATTCCGCTATTTATCTCACTCCGTCAACAAACGTCACGCAGTCAAGGGAGAGTCGCGCAATCATCGCATCTCGTTTGGACCTTCTCTTCTTTCTAGAGGTGATTTCCAACACGGCTAATCGAAGTGGAAAGGCTAAATTTGTCATTAAACTGTGGCCGCACCTCACTCGCGTGCCCGAGAGCGAAGCGGAGAGAGAAAAAGTCAGTGGCCCGGCCGACCCACAGCTGCCCCATTTCCCGCCGCCGAGAAGCGCATCGTTTGCGCTCCATATCCATCGCCCTTCCGACCTAATACCCGCCAACCTACCGCACCTTTCTCCACCGCCACCCACACCCCACTTAATGACGCCCTACACTTTCTCCCCCGCTCTCCCACCGCGCCATTCAAACTCAATGAGGTTTTCCGCGTTCCCGTAACAAGAAGTGTGCCTCGAAAAGTGTGCCAGTGGCACCGAGGGCAGCGGCCTGTACCGTTATCCGCCGCCGCGCGGCTCACTCGCCGACGCCGCCCTCGCGACGGTGGCGCCTCGGTGGTGAAGAAGACTCGCTCCCCCGCCAGGCGACCAGTGAACACTCTCTACCCTCTCTACTCTTGCGGTTGAAACTGGTTGGAACGACGGAACAACCAAACATTACTCTCCTAAAGGCAAAACACTCGCTAAGATCCACTTCCATCCCATCTTCGGGCTGTGAATGGCCTGATGGGCGGTGTTAATAAGTAGGAAGCATTTCGCTCACCCAGATAGCGCCATTGTTGGGACAGGCGATCAAACGACAACCGTGCGAGGGAGGGAAATTGGCAAGACCAGGGCACCTAGGGCACGTCTTTAAACTTTTGCCGGCTGTTGACAATCATCAACTGTCTCCCCTGTGGCCTCGGTCGACATAACATATACACCTACAAAATACCGTGCAAGCCACCTCCAGGGTGTGTAGCACGGGGTGATTCCACACCAGACAAGCAATACTCGTCCCCGTTTAAGATTGAACCTCGAAAACTCCCCCGGCCCCAAGACGACGATCAAAAGCAGTCAGGAGAACAATGCAAGGCCATGCCAGATACCAATGGAGTGGTAAGTTAAAAAACAAGCCAGCATACAGAACACTGATTAGAATTACTAATGCTATTGGTTCATTGATACTACGAGATATTAATCCTCGCAGAAAATAAAATCATGCGGAACATTTCAAGCGGGATGAGGCGAGAGTAATAATGATGTTATTAAAGAGAAGTACAAATTCTAACCTACCAAGCGACGTTCAGTCTCGCCTTCATACCTCGACAGTTATACTGATATTCAAAAATTATTACAAGACTACATACGCGTAAAATTAATTATCATCTCCTGCAGACATTGACAACCGAAAAAAATATACATAAGTTTAAAAAAATTAAATATACCTATCCTCACCACAAAAACTATTGAAGGCTTTGATCATAGCTATTGTGGTCCCTAATTGTGCGAGGAAAAATGACATTTTAAACCTTTCGGTCCCGCAAATTATCTCATTTTATGCAGGTGACCGAGCCTATCATAGTAGTACGGAGTTTTTAATATGTTCTTTACATCTTCGGAGAAGTAAGCGGCCTCGAATTAACTCAGGTGAAGTCCATTCTTTAATCCACGCTGTGATAGCGACCCCCATTCCAATTCTTTTAATAGCCACTAAAAACTGCTAGACATCATAAAATCTCTTTAAAAACCTAGCTCGTCGCAATACGCGATCTAATTCCGATATCGTACCAGCTTTTTAATGACCCCAAAAACAAGACGCATATTCTAGTTGTGGCCTAACTAGAGAAAAATAACTTTCTAATCAATTTTCCGAGTATTATTTTAATAAGTCACAGCTTCCTGTTATCTTGTCCGTATATTTCCAGAATAACTCCAAGATAGGTCCTGAGTAATTGCGGCTATTAACGAGTGACTGCCAGAGACGCTACTTATAACGAGAGTTATAATAACGAATCTATGAACCTTACCTTTCTCGACGGTGGACAGCAAGCGCTTGATTTAAATCAGTAAAGTAAATTGCTGACTTCGGAAGCGCAATTCGGTGACTTTTGTTGCTTGTTTAACGTTAAAACTACACTATTCCGAATATTTTACGCAGGATGCTCCGGAGTTCGGCAATTCAATTTACAGGCTAAGATCAGACCTTACCAGACCACGTCGCCTGAACGGTGAAACATCGAGAATTATGGTGCATAGAGACTCGCTTACGTCGATTAGGTCACAGGGAATACAATTTAGGTTTGTCGACGGGCGACATTTAGTTTCTTGTCCGTATGGTCGTCCTGCGTAGTTTCAGCCGGCTCGGAGCAACCATCCGTCAGTAATATGAGATAGAAGTATCTTGCTCCCTTTCCGCGATTATTAGGGCTCCCTATCTCAGCTGAAAGCGTCACCGCAGGCCATTTCTATAGTAACTGTAGTAGCTTCTGGTTTTCACTTTTTTCTTAGGAAAGGATGGATCTTAGCGATCTCACCCATTAAGCGACATAGTTCATTTTAAATTGCATGCCGAAGAAAAACAGTGTGTCAACAGATGTTCTACCTCGTTTTCAACACGCAATTTTCAGTTTTAGAAGCGTAAACGAAAGATATCAAGTAACGACTGTAGATATCTTTGAATGAGAACTATTTTCAGAACTTTGTTTGTGAAAATTTGTTTAAAATAGTTTGAAAAATACGAACGCTTTTTTTCGTTTATTCACTACCGTGTCCACGGCCAGTGGCGGGCTGTCCCTACCACCACTGTCTATACCCCCACCTCCAGCTACTCTCCTCTCCTCCGCAGCTTGAAAGGGGTAGTCCCCACCCGCCAGACAGAGCTATGGTGAGGGGGGGGGGTCGGACCAGGAGGTGCGGGGGGATCGTAGTGTGTCCATATTCGCCACTTGAGTGCCCGAGTACCTTAGATTTTGGCTGAACTCCATCAAGAAGTGTGCTCACATGAGCAAGGTATTAAGGGGGAGCGAATTTACGAGCAGGTGTCTGATTCGGCCGCTGAATTCAAGGTAGCTGAACAGTACCCTGAATGCGGCTCCCTATTGAAATCCCACTGAGCAATGAGCTGGAGGCGTGATTGTCATATCGCTTGCAGTCATGGCAAAACTTCAGCGTCAATAAGAAGAAGTGTCAGTGTAGTAAAGTAATTCTCAAAATTATAAACACGTATTAGACGCAGATAAACTTGAAAAACGTTTTTGCTAATAGAAGAATTGAACAAGATTAGCGAGTTGGTTTAGCTCAGAAGAAAATTCACCCAGAATTCAGGAAGAACGTAACAGGCTAACGTTATTACCAAAAGGCAGAAATTTTATTCCAGTGTTACATGTGTGAAAGAGAAGCATATTTTCTCCTAATGGGAAAAACCGTAATGAGCGGGAGAAGAAGAAGAGTCTTGTCACAAAAACAAATGTAAATAAACTAAAGATATATTGTAAATATTATATCTATTTTAATCTAAATACTTTATAAAATAATTAACACAAATTCATTTCTATTTGAATAACCGAGACCCTTAAACGGTATTTAGACAATCTTTTTCCGAATCACCCCCTTAAATTTAAAACAAGAATATACTTTTTATTTCCTTTATTCGATGGGATCCTTGTGCCTGATGCGTCTTAGCTCTAAGTTCAATGTTCGGTTTTATGCCAGTAAATTGAATTTAATTGTCATCTATTGATAGGGCCTAGGCCCCCAGTTTTCGTTATGAGGGAACCCTGATAATAACCCCATGAACTTTTCGCCCCGTTGAGAATCCCCAGAATATAGTAAAAACAGAGTGACTACTTAAAATGGTCAGTAGATATGACTCAAATTGTCTGAGTCCGCAACACCTACAAAACTCAATCAGAGAAATAAGACGGCTGGTCCCCGCATAAAATGCCACGGACGTCAAAAAGGTTTTTATTTCAGCTTCCGAACTGTCTTCCAATGATTAAAACGCATATCGATGATACCTACCTTCAAAGAGAAAGCAACCAACTTCCATTTTAAAACACATGATCAAATATTGGTCCTCCAATGGAAATATCATGTAGACAAGTGCGCATGAAGATTAAAATAATGATTAAGATAATGTTACCAATTCATTATGCTTAGAAAGCAATCACTTTTGAGTAAAAATGATACTCAGTTTATCCAGTTTCGACGCCATAAATTGGTAAAAGTCAGAGAAATGACTGCGTAATCATCCATAAAAGCCTGAATCACACGATCATTTTTCCAGTCTCTTTTCAGGGATAGCTCCAATGATATGGACCCCTATCACTTTTTGCATTATTTGAGCATGTCCTTTTTCCGTCCCCGAAGACGTCCCTAACTCCGCCATTTAGCCAATCAGAGTTCACGGCCGCAAGGAACGAATGTTGCGTTACACATGGCTTTCAATCAAACTAGCATTATAAACAGAGAACCGTGGAAAGTTCGTAAAATGTCTCACAATAAATCGCGTTCGTGGATAGTGGAAAAAATTACAGCTCTCATAGAAAAGGGAAAATAGTACTTTAGCTTTACAAAAATAAATCCTCTCATTGCCATGATAAATTTTTAAGGATTAAGAGCCCGATTGAATAAGCGACGAGTGTGGAACCTTTCCGTTCCGGAACAACGACGCAAGACGTGAAGGCGAAAAGGAATGCCTTGCGTAATCAGTTCGGTGAAGAGAGCGAATAAAATCTTCAATGAAGTGTGGATGTTCCACAGACGAGATCATATACATCGCCAAACATTAATTTAAGTTTACAAATAAGTCTTTAGGTTGATGTTAGCTCACTCGATGGCATGCATTGGGTTTATCATTAGAGACTTGTTTTAGTGTGCCTAAAATGATATGCCCTCCGGCATTCAAAACCAAAGTTCAGTGCCGTAAATAATATGCTAAGTACGCAAATGAACTATCAAGTAGACAGAAATAGCCAATTTAACGAATGAAATTCAGTTGCCTCTATTTTACAATATTCTCCAATATATGTTGAATTTATCGTGTTTTTTTTAGGTTTATGAACCTACATTTACGTATGTGACAGTTAACTTTTTTTGAGAAAACACAGAGCTCCCAGAAAGACCATTGAAATCTCACTTGGGCTAAAGAACTACAAAATATCGTGGTCGGTTAATTAATAAGATAATGATAATAAATAACATAATATACAATATTCTATTATACTATGAAAGAACAATAGCTCATAGTTTCGAATAGTCACAATAATGATTCAATTCATTATACGACTAATATTAATGATGCTTTCACTCTCATGAGAAAAGAAAATCCCGGGTGCGGAAATGATGCTCCCAGTTACGGCGCAAATGATCGTGTGATACAGAAAAGGATGGCCTCAGCTATCACTTTCCCTATCATATGAGCGATTGCGAAAAGCGACCCTTAATGATCGTGTGATTCAGACTTAAGTTTAGTACGACTGCTTAAGACAAAATATCCACCATCTGCATGTGAATGTTAGTGAATCTTGGGCTCGGACGAATGAAAACTTTTCAAATTAAAATTATCCGCCACAATCTGGGTATGAATTTTATTTTTAATTTTTTTTAATTTTATAAAAAAAAGTTCTTTTCTTCTTGCGAAAAAATAGAATGAGAGAGCAGTGGAGAAAGATAACCTAGAACTGGACATACTAGGCAGCGAAATAGAGAAGGCATTACAAGAGATGAAGAAGAAATGCTGCGGGAGTAGATAGCATCCTTTCGGAGATACTAAAGAATTAAGGTAATAAGGGAAGCCGAAATATTTACGAACTTATCCAAAGAATCTACGAGAAAGGAGTGTGGCCGGAGGGCTTCGTTTAAACAGTCTTGATACTTACCCCGAAGAAGAAGAAAGAATAATAATACGAAGAGTATAGAACAATTACATTATTTCCACTCGCTGCAAAAGTTAAACTAATAATCATTAATAAACGGTTGGAGACTAGAGCATATTACAAATTAGGTGATGACCAGTTCGGGTTTAGGAAGGAGAATGGGATGCGATTGCGGTGATGAGAACAATTATAGAAAGGGTCTGAAGTATAATCATGACGTTTGTGCTTGTTTCGTTGGGGTGGGCAGTTATAGGTCGCGGGGTAAGGCAGGGGTGCCCGTTGTCTCCTTTGCTTGTTAGCATTTATGACTAAGAAATTCTAAGAGAGGTATGAGAAAAGCTATAAATGGGAATAAAAGCAGGAGTCCAGGTTATAAAGTCGGTTAGATTCGCGACGACCAGGCGTTGTTTAGACGATCATACAAGGGATTAAAAGCTATAGTAGATGCATTAGAAAATGAGTGCGGGAAATTCGGGAAGAAGATTAATCATAAGAAAACTTAATTAACGAGATTTTCCATGATAAAGAAAGCAGGGCTGGTCATAATAATAGGAGGGCACAAACTGGAACATGCAGAGCAATTCAATTACTTGGGTAGTACGTTGGGAGGAAAATGGGCAGAGCATTGTAGACATAAGAAGGAGAATAGCGTAACCGAAATATGCGTTCACCAACAGGAGGGAGCTGATGACGGGGACCTTAATTAGGGATGTAACAAAACGGTTGGCGAAGATTTTAACATTAAGTGCTGCGTTGCATGGTGATGAAACACGGACTCTGAGAAAGGAAGACGAGAATCGGCATAAGACGTTTGAGATGTGGGTGTTGAGGAAGATGAAGAAAGTGCGGTGGACGGAAAGGAAGACAAAGAAGGAAGTGTATGGTATGGTGGGTGAGGAGAGGAAACTTCTGGAGGAAATTAGGAGGAGGCAGAGTATGCGGTTGGAGCAGGTAATGAGAGGCCAAGAGAAGCTGAAGACTGCGATAGATGGGAGGATATTGGGTAAGCGGGCTTTATGGGCGGGATGAAAAGAGATAGGACGTGGTGTGACAGGAACAAGGAACTATGTAGTACACCTCGTAATATTGGAAATTGGTAGAGAGAATTAACTTTTTGGTGGAATTAAATTACTAAAATATATTATTACCAGCCATAAAATTTTAATTAAATCTTTCCCTGCCAATCTCCATTCGTTTAATAGCAAAATATAATTGAAACAAGTAAATTACCAAATCTTTTGGAGAGATCTGAGATTAGCTAAGGATCTTCAGTCGGCGAAATCCACATGCAGTGGCGCTTACCCTAGGCTTATTTACCTGCCTTGTCAGTCAGAATAATACCTACAAATCAAATGACGATAAAATGGGCGAGAGGATGCACAGTGAGAAGAATTATACAGCATAGCCCAAGAAATTCTGCTAAAATTACGACCTTACTGGAATCCATGGCGTAAGAGAGCAGAATCATCCGCCACTACTGACTCAAAAATGGGAAAGAGCCATTGTGAACGACGTTAGGTGATCCACTCGTCAATTTTCTCCAATGGCACGCAATAAATTTCTTCAATCAAATATTTACTACCTCTGTAACGATATCGCATTATAGTCGAAAAAACAGTAATATCTCTTCTTCTGGAACTTTTGGAAGCAAGGGAAATGATGTGTTATCGAAGAAAAGTGAAAATCGAATGGATAGAGAGAACCACCGGTAAACAAGTCCTTATAAATGTTAGGGGGAGAAGATGTTTCATGGAAAATCTCCGAGGCAGAAGAAACAAGGCAACTGGGCACATTTTGAGGCACAACAACCTGAACAGCACTGGAAGTAAATATGAATGAGAGGAATTATCGAGGAATTCCAAGGATGCATCAGGCAAATTATGAAGGACGAGAAGACTTATGCAGAAATGAAACAGTTGATGGGAGAGTGGAGTGGAGAACTGCAGCAAGCAATGCTTTGGATTGATGACTGCTGATGATGAATGCGGTACGCCAGCACGGGTATGATGGCTGGGCTCCGAAGCAGCCCCGCAAGAGAAAGCAGTCACTCACCGCCGCTGCTTTGACGGCAAGATAAAAGTCATTTCATATTAGTCAAAACTCTGGAATAATCGTGCTCAGGAGGTGAAATCACCCAATTGGGGCTAGGGCATCTAGCCATGCCGCACGAGGGTGGTCCAAAAAAATTGAATGCCTTCAAATTTTTCACGCCGCCCCCCAATTCTATGTCTCCACCGTATTTCATTAATTTCTCATCCCAGTGGACACCAAGGCAGCACAGTTAATTAAAAGATTTCATTCAAGCCGACTGTGGGAGTTATTCTCTCAGCACTGCGCCCTCTTATAAAGCTGGACTTGCAAGTGCATATATTAACGGTATCGTCACACATTTCCTCAGCTACCTGACCAATTATTCTAGTCACTGAGGCAAGTAACCAATAGACAGTACCTTCGCAATTGCTCTGTCGTTTCCCAATACATACGTTGGTTTTTTGGATCCATGGAGGATGCAAAAAACCAACGGTCGTAACTCATGTTGCATACAATATAGGGGTGCCCATACCCAATGTACAAATGCGTGGGGCACGGTCGACTAAGGACTCATACCTCTTCAAATGGATAAAATCGAACCCGATTTCGGAGATTGCTACTTTCCCTCAGCGCGAAACATATCCAGACGGAATGTGATAAACATATCGGGCGGCACGTGGGGGACTAACCATTCTGAGTGACCTTGAACAATATCTGGGAAAAGATCCGAAACGTGTCAATACTCCAACGACATTTTTACGAAAAAAATTAATAACTTTTACAATACTACAATATATATTGTGTTATTGTAAGAATAAGAAATATATATTGTGGTATTGTAAAAGTTATTAATTTAATTGATAAAATGTCATACCACCAAGTAACTAGTCATCTTGTTTTATTTGACATTTTTACGAGCAAACGGTATCATCAAGAAATCATGATGTCATTATATTGGACACATACTTTCGGAATACTTCTCACATAACTTTGCGCGAAATAAATTAACAATTACATGGATAGTGTAAGGATCTAAATGACCGTAGCCGTCGACGTACTCAATTTATGCTATCCAACATCTATCCACTCAAGGTAGTTTGAGCCAGATATTTCCCTAATCATAATTGAGACCATATTAGAATTTTATTTTTTTATTTCAGCGTCTTTAAGAAGTATGACGCAAATACTGAAAAAATCAATGGCGTAAAAATATAGCTAAAAGTAAGAAACATTCACAGTAATTAAATAAATATATCTACATAAGTCTCTAACGTGACTCATTTGTTCACGCCGTACGGTGAAAACGCCTTCACAACAGTTTTTTTGCGATTATGTAAAAATTACTGCGGTGAGTGATTGATTAATTTTTATAAATAGCTGAGAAAAGAGACTAACTACACACCTTTAGTTTTTAGACAAAATCTAAGCTCTAGAAATTCCTTTTTCAATATTCTCCCTCTGGAGCGCACAGCCGTAATCTATCCCATGGAAAAGTAAAGATGAGTTTTTTCTTTTAAATAAGGTCAAATTCATCAAGTTCCAAGTGAAATGATACCTCGCTCAAACTGCCTTAAACTTGAAATTGCTTCTTCCTTGAATTTTGAGTTATTAGAGAGGCGGCACTTTCATTGCGCGTAAGCGGTAGGCTATTTCCGTCAGTAAGTTGACCTTACGCTATTTTGGTTTCCAGCTCATTAGTTAAACTACAGCAGCATTAGAGATGTCATTTCAAACATCTATCCTACTTTACTTTATGACACTTTTAAATCAACGATATCCGGAGAACCACAAATTAATCCAAGCAAACCATGTCAAAAGGAAGCTCCCCGTGCATGCGGGTTTGAAACACAGGCATGACTAAGTCTACATACGTGTACATCTAATACACATCGTGCCGCCGCAGGGGCGTGTGAGAATGTACGTTAGAACACCAGAAATGAAAACGGAGGAATTAGGGAAAAGGAATTTGATGAGGAAAAGGCCGAAAATACGTTTGTTTAAGGACTATCTCAGGGTCTCGCTGTTTTTGCTGAAGGAAAGCTGTTTTATTTATCAAGTCCAGAAGAGCTACGGGGAAGTCTTTGTGAAAGTGTGTGAACAAAGTGCTAGGATTGACGGAGAGATTTTTGAGGGGGTAAATTTTTTACTAGGGCTTTGGGAACGAGAGGGGGACGAAGATTCATCGCCATCTCTTGAAGCACGATATGCTGCTACAATGAAATGCAAAACCTGTCCTCTAAAGTATCAAATGCATCAATCTCCAGCCTCACCGTTCCATATAATGTGCTTTTGTTGGGAATTCGAACCTGCTAATGCCAAATGTCCAGAAGAGCTACGGGGAAGTCTTTGTGAAAGTGTGTGAACAAAGTGCTAGGATTGACGGAGAGATTTTTGAGGGGGTAAATTTTTTACTAGGGCTTTGGGAACGAGAGGGGGACGAAGATTCATCTCCATCTCTTGAAGCACGATATGCTGCTACAATGAAATGCAAAACCTGTCCTCTAAAGTATCAAATGCATCAATCTCCAGCCTCACCGTTCCATATAATGTGCTTTTGTTGGGAATTCGAACCTGCTAATGCCAAATTATACGTGCAAAGTAAATATGTCCAAGAATTTACCCTTCCTAAAACCCGACTGGTAATGTCTCTGTGCACTCGACTCCAATTGGAAGTCTTCACAGTGTGACAACATAAATTATCCTAGCACATTCCGGAGCACAGGATAAAAATGTAGTTCTGTAATATTTTTTGTGCATAAATAAAAACCTGGAATGTGATATTGAGGTTCTGGTTAGCCTACCGTTTGACTTCGAGAAGTGAAAGTTAAAAATAAAGAGAATTTCAACGGGTAAAAGAGGCTTTCTGGGAAAGAAAATAAACTTTTATTGGCAACATAACAATGACTCTATGGAAGGAACTCACAAGAGTATGAGTCAAGTGTGCTGCTCTAAGGGTTAGTAATATGGGCAACTTTGAAAATGTCCCGAAAAGTGTAGTTTTAATATGGCCGAGGACGATGGCGCTGAAAATAAAGAAGAGAGTAGAATGTGTACGGATACATTAAGTAAAAAGGAGAATAGACTGTGTTGCAAGGCATCAGAATTGCATTGGATTTCATACTTCTTTTTCCATTTCTATTTGCCCTCAGCATCGGTAACACACTATCAAATATCATTTCCCAGGGATAAATGATGAACTCACGGTTTAGGGTGGAGAATCCTGCATTATGCTGCCCATATAAATTCTTCCCCAGCATAAGTCTTGTTCTGTGTCGTTCCCACTTAAAATTCGAATAATTCGTTTATTCTCTTTGTATTTCTTCCATTCTCCATTATATTCGTCCACTTTGCACAGTAGTTTTTTTCCACATTTCACTGGAGAAAAAATGCATGCGTATGATTTTACGCATACATTCCTACTTACGTCCTCTTTCTTACTTTTTCAGAACGTGTAGCGCAATTACCTGCCATCCACAAACAAAACTGGTATCCTCCGACACATTAATTTACCGCGATATTTTATCTTCCTTTGATGAATGGTAGTACATAATTTCGCCACATTTGACGTAACTTACAACCATCTAACTCCAAGTGCCATTGCTTTTACGCTGCTTGCCTTCATTTTGCAGCGTTTCTTATTACTGATTCTATTCATATTCACAGTTTTGTTCTCTTGTCAGCTCTCTTTGTGCCTTGCTCTATTTTGGCTGTGGTCACGAATAGTGCGTGAAAAGAAGGAATTTTTGTGCCTAGTGGTCCCTAATTCAGGAAGGACTCAAACTCTACAATATAATGGATACCACGTCACATCTTCAACAAATCTCAACTTTTAAATGGCTCGACTTGAATTTTTGCGAGGTTGTAACGTCAAAATGTTGTGATTTTCGAGGCTCGAAAATTATGAAGCCTTCATGAATAAGGTACTAGTTGCACAGTGTATCTTATTTTGTCGATTTTACCAGTTCTATAAATTTAGAGTGGGGTTAAAAAAAATACCCTCATTTACCCTGAAACCCACGTGATCTAAATTTTTCAAGTCGTCTTAGCCAAGCGAGTTGCCTTTGAGTTTCTAGTTACTGAAAAATTTTAAGTATCATTTGCCTCGTGAGTCGCTTCCGCGTCTCAAGCGGTTCCCAAGTTAGTCCTTTCGCTAACTGTATTACACTCTGTTCGCTTACAGCAGTTGTAAACGAAACACATGACTTTTCTTTGGATATTATTTCACGAATACCCAAGGTCGTGTCGCATACCTACGCATTCCTTTATGTGAAGGGTCCAAGGAATGCACAGCGAGGCCAGGAATATATCCCTTATGTCGAACATAAATAACACGATTGTACTTTCGGTCGTAATTTAATCTCCTTTGAGTAGACGTATTTCCATATGTAACCATTTGTGGCACTTAAGAGAAAAAGCATTTGCACAAATAATGGAAACAACGGCAAATGTAATTTTGGTACGTAAAAATTATAGGCGATTAAAAATCATAATTTGACTGAATCAGTAAAATAACTTAAAAATTAATTGAGCTCTAATGTCTAATATAAATAAAAATACCAAGGATTAAAAGCCTCGGGATACAATTTGAGAGTCGTGATAAACTATACGGATCTGTATTCTCTTTCGCATTTTTACCACAACTTTAAATGAGTTTTAATGGGTACAAATGTTCCTGCTACTTTTCCCACGTTTCCTGTATTTTAAATAAGTAAATTGCTTACATGTCCCTATCAACAGAATCCAATCACTCCTCATTAACGTATCACCAAGCACAATTCGACGCGATTAAGGAAAAATCATGGCATTCTACTTTTGACAAATATCGTGGCAGTCAGGCCAAGTGATAATGATTTCCAGATCTATATTTAGAAGGAGATATTAATGGGCAGAATTATCGTGGAAGACATTATTTGGAAATGGAGGAAGGGTGCAGATAAACCTGGCGTCGGCATCATCCCACTCTGAACAAAACGCGCCAAAGGGACCACAGTTTAACCCATGCGAAGGACGGAGTCCAACAATTTTATGTAAAGTTATCTCCACACAGCACAAAAGTAAGGATATGGATTTTAAAAGAAAAATCTTCGCCACTACCGTACATTGAACACGGACCCTCGGGATTGAAATTCACTTCTCTATCCACCATGACCGGAAACGGAAAAATCAAACATTAGCGGATAGCCCTATTCAGAATTCGACCAGAGGCTAAGGACGGGGGACGGGGTCTATCGCAAAAATCAGTTGCGACTGAGCACATGATTTCCACACAGTGCGTTACTGCGTATATCAAAGTCGACAGATAGCTAAAGAAATAAAAAGTTATCCTCACGGAAATTACTCGCGAAGAGGTGGGTGGAGGTGAACAACGGTGAGGAGGGTCGGCTTAAGGTGGCTGGAGCTGTATTCGTGGATAATTGAGTGCACATTTTAATAGTTTTTCAGGTCGAAAAAAAACTCTAGGACCAGTGAAGGATTAATACACTTGGGAGCCTGTAGGAATTATAATAACCACGTTAATAAACAAGTCGCAAGAGAGGAAAGGGGAAACAATTCTCAGGGACCCTCCGGAGCCCTCAGAGCCTCGGGGCCAATAGGCAACTTAGCCCAAGAATTCTAGATTTTGACCCATAAAAAAATAACGTAAAGCTAAAAATTTGCACAGATGTAGTATTTGATTTAGAGAACAACATATTAAACGTCCCAGAGCCTCACCCCTGGGCTTCACCTTTTTTTTGTATCATAAAGTGGCCAAGGGGTCAAATAACGCGCGCGAACTTGAGAGGTATTAAATGAGTTTTATTGAATTCAAGTTAACTAATTGTGTGTTATCATACCTGCTTGTGCCTTTAAATTGCGTTGAGAATGAATGAATAAACGAAAATGGTTAAAATGTAACGTCTGATCGCCACCGATGTGCAATTATTTTCTCTCTAGCACCATCAATATGTGATTTAGTCATGGTGCAATGTAGGGTATAGTTTCACCTTTCCGAGAGTATTTTTATTTCTCTTATAAGTTGTCTCCAATTGAAGATAATCGTTCGGGTAGCGAGCGGCGTCGCGCGTTCACCACAGCGTGGGACGGGCCTCAACCCACGCTGACATTTAAGTCTACCTTGCTCTACCTGCTTTCATTGCCCATTGTTGCCGGCTGATTAAAATCGATAAAGTAGAATTTAAGAATCAACTGCCACATCTTCCGAGGATTGAGTAAAAAGAGTGGTTTTCTGTGCCGTATATGTGAAGTGTTGGTGTGTAAGAGTGACACTGCTCGGTGATTTTTTCTATTCACGTAATCATAGATTTTCTTTTCTGGACTTTTTCTCGTACTTTAATGCCCCCAGAAATGAAGCTTGGTATTTAGTACTCTGAGGTTATGGCTGAATCTAAGATCTTTAATTCTTAGGTTGAGGTTAGCATTGCATGAAAATACAAGTTGTTTAGGGCGAAGGGATGGCCTTTCTTGAGAAATGCTTGTTGTGCCGCGATAAATCGGTGCCTGGTCCTTCGGTGGTGGTGAAGAAAGGGAGGCAAACACTCATCGAAGTTAGCCTTAAGCTTGATGACGGCCTCACCGATGAATTTGAAGTGGAGCAACTCAATCTCCATGTTGGTTGCATGTTTCTCTAATGAGTGTTCTCTCTGTGGACGTGAGCAAATTTTTTCTGGATATTTTACCGTAATAATTTATTCATAGGAAAAAGTACACTCTCATCCGACGAACATAGCCAAAATAATCAGCATGAAAGCATGCAGTGACAACACTTCTGAGCCATCATCTCAACTCCGTCTACGGTCATCCGAAATTGTTTTCGACATTAAAAGGTACTGTTTTTTGTGGGGATGAGGCAAACATGACCAAAGAAAAGAGATGAAATGCACCGGAGAATAATACACGAGGTGAGTAATTAGCCATTTAAAGATAAGTTCATTTATCAAGCCTTCATTAGGAATGAAAATTGCTGTAGAAGCCAAATATCATCATGGATGTCACACTAAGTTATTTTCAAGTGGTTCTCCGGAGTCTTTACTCGAGGACGACCAGAGAACAGATCAAAAGCTGCGGCATTCCAGACTCTGTGCCAGCATTTGATAAGTCTAATGAGTGCCAATTTTCACTGTCCGAGTTGATTTCTATTATGAACAGCAATTCTGGAGCATCCGAGGGGAATATTTACTCAGGTAAACATGTGAAAGAAAAGCTGAAGGCCCATTACGGCAGAAGAGTTACTGTCACCCAATTGCTTGGAAAAACAGCAATAGTCAACTTCACTGATTCCGCTCACAGCATTCTTCATGATAATTGGTACACTGACCCAAAAAACTCAGAAGATGAAGAGAAGATCCGCGTAATTGAAACAGCTGCTGCCATCATAAGGAATTACATTCAGAAGACGATATTCAATGCTGGAGAGTATTAACCCTCTTCCGCCGGAGCAGAGATTTCAGATGGAAACACCCAGAAAAGTCTTGAAAACTTTGTATCCATTATTGTTGCATCAAAAAAATCTGAATCTTTAGAGCATTGAGAGAAAGCGTCATGCTATCAGTCAAGACATTATTTCTACTTGCAGATCTTGGTTTTATATTCCACCTTTGCTCATTGGTATTGCTGTGTACATTTAGCGTCATTTTGCATCCCGCCAGCTGGTGGATCTCCTAAGCAACTTTGGATTCTCGGTCAGTTATAAGAAAGTAAAGAGGTTTGAATATTCTGTACTGAATACCGAAGAAAAGTCTCTGCCCCAAGGAAGTTACGTACAATACGTCTTTGGTAATGCTGATTTTAACATAAATACATTAACAGACCATGGAACGTTTCACAGCATTGGTGGTATCAGATGTTTAACGCCCCTGTCTTCGGCAATATCGTCTCCTAAACCCATACCACAGGTATTGTCTCCCCCGTAAATTTGTGAAATCGCAAGCTTTTGGGGTATTCCTGTAGCCTGGTACAGGAAGCCAGTACAGCCCGGGCTAAAGCAAGTACCTGCCATGAACTGGGCATCCCTGATCTGGATATCACTGCCAATTTAGCTGGGGATTCCACTGGCAATCATGGATGTGAGATATTTGGGCTGGGGTTGCATCTCCTCCGTGAGAAGTACCTCTGAGCAGAGTGATATTATTTTTGATTCTAGTAAAATGGAGGCTATCCCATTCATCAATCTTGATCCCAGCAACGCAATTGCTATATACAGAGCATTAAGAATTGCGTCTGAAGAATGATGGAAGCATGGTAAAAAAATGTGTTTAGTTGCTTTCGATCAACCTCTCTACATCGTGAGAGCTGTATGAGAGCTTTGTACGATGGAAAAAAGTTCCTCGCACAAGGATCTCGATGAAATGAGAGCACATTTCTACAGCCGCGCAGTGGCGATACAGCCTTTGTCGTCATTACTCGATCTGGCGACCCTTCCACCAGCATCGGCTGCGTGAAAACAGCATTCATTGCGCACATAACTTCAGGTATATTAACTCTGGCACACCACTGGTACAGAAGTTGGCTAGTGAACAGGGCTAGTGTAGTAGATTGATATTTTTACAGGTTCAAGCTTGGCTCGGTCGTCAGTTAGAGATGACGCATTAGGGTTAGAAATCATAAAATGGTGCACTTCAGCCTATACCAACTGAGCTCCCTCCTGCCCCGGACTCAGTTCTAAATCTAGTGGCATGCAATTGCATGCAATGCGGGGCCCGATGCGAATGCCGCCGATCTGGTTTATCCTGCTCTCACATGTGCAGGTGTATCATGCACTAATTCCAGTTTGCATGATGAAGAAATCGAAGACGAGGGTGACACATGATGAAATATTACAATGTATCTGGCAATAAATTATTTATTAATAAAAAAATTACAAATATCAAAAAATTAATCTCCTAATTTTATCATCGGCTTCCTTCCATTTGTTAATCCATCAGAAGTTGACACAATAAAAAACGAGAAAGCGAAAAAATTGTATTTTTACAAAACGTTGGAAGGTTTTGAAACGTGAACTGAGCATAATTATTGTTGATTTCCGTCAACAAAGGACCATTTGTCCACTATAAAAATCTAAGCATGGGTGAGGCCATAGACCGAAAGCTATGGGTAAGCTATGGGCCAGCTCCGCGCAGTGCGGAACGCGCGACGCCGCTCGCTACCCGAACGATTATCTTCTATTGGAGACAACATAGGAGAGAAATAAAAAACACTCTCGAAAAGGTGAAACTATAAGCTACATTGTACTTTGGCAAAATCACATCTTGATGGTGCAAGAGAGAAAATAACCCCACATCAGTGGCGATCAGACGTCACATTTTAACCATTTTCGTTCATTAATTCATTCTCAACGCAATTTTAAGGCACAAGCAGGTATGATAACACACAATTAGGTAACGTGTATTCAATAAAACTCATTTAATACCAAACTGAGCATGATCAGCGTTCTAATAACCGCGCAGCGCCCTCTCAAGTTCGCGCGCGTTATTTGACCCCTTGACCACTTTATGATACAAAAAAAGGTGAAGCCCAGGGGTGAGGCTCTGGGACTTATGATAACCTAAGTAAAGGGGCCTAAGTAAAATATGTTGTTCTATAAATGAAACACTACATCTGTATAAATTTTCAGCTTTACATTATTTTTTTATAGGTTGAAGCGAATATTTAGCTAAGGTGCCTGGGCTAACTGCCTACTTAGCCTTATTGGTAATCCGGCACTGTCTAGGACTACATTCCATTTAGGTGCATATGTTTATTTGGGTTAAATCACCACTCATACAGTAAAGTAAATGACACAAGAATAATACTTTCCATTTTTTGCCTCAATTTAATCATCTTATGAAAACAGTTTTCGGCGCGGTATTCGAAATTTACGCGAAAATTATATTAAAATTTTTTTAAAAACTTATTGTTAGACTCGGCGTGATACCTTGCTATTTGCTATCAACTTTTATGATAACATAAAATATATTATTTCGCGTTAAGAAAAAAATCTGCACATATGTAATCGAATTACTACGAAATATGCTTCATGTGCTATAAAGTTACGTGTTAAAATATAGAATTAAATTGCCAAAAACCAAATCGGTAATATACAATTTTTTCATTTTTATCAATAGATATTACCTACTGATAAGACCACGCATGCAAAATTTCACGTAAATCTGTACCTAAACAAAAAATGCTTCAACCACCTTAACACTCAAAGGCCAGGCTTTATAGCTATCTGGTTAAATTTCTTCTCTCTTGACAAATGATAACCGAAGTCAAAACGTTCTCTTATCGTTAATACGCTCACGTCAGCAAACCGACAGTATCATTTAATATATAAAACCCGAACTCTGTTAACATCAAGCAAAGGAAAAGGCTACATTATCTTGCAGTTAAAGTAAACCAGTCATAATACACCCAGGCCTAATCTTACTAACCCAGTCTCCAAAAAGTAACAGTTTACCTTCACTTTATTCAAAATTGGCGTAAATGAATAGCAAAAAGCTTACTGGAATCCACACTATTATGTAAGCATTTTTGAAGCAACTTGTAAAAGTCATGATCACATGTCCTCATTATTGAGTGAGAAACATCTACGTAAATATCCACTGAGAATCATGCATATGGTGGACTGCATACCTTACATGAAAGCACGTTAGTTTTGAATATAAATGAATACCCACACCAAATAATATTATATCTCAAACATACACATTTTCGTCATCTTCAGTAGATTAATAACAGGTTCAAGTAAACTCTCATTCGATTACCAAAGTTGCAAAAAATGTTCTCAAACATACAGCAAATATGCATACATTTATCCATAAATTAGCTTAGGTTCCTTTTTTTCCTTTCTACTTGCCTTACTCAAAATAAATTTAGAATTCTACTACGGCAGCACCTCTATACCTACGATTAGTTATGTTGGAATGCCTGGCAGGTTTGACATAATATATGACCAATCTAATACCAAGCGGTAAATTACCATCATAATTTGCAGACATATCATCCAACTGTAGTTACTGTACTGTACCTACTGTTTAGAAGTTGTTGCATTTGAACTAATGTTTCATATACATGACTGCAGAAGAAGGCTCTACATGAAAATTTGTATAGGGGTGCCAATGAGCTTATTGTTAGATCCGTCCCTGAAGGAAGGACACCATAGGTGCACCTATTCTAATGACTAGGGTGGATGAGTTAAAGAGTATTTGGAAAAATAATTAGGGAAGCAATTTATATGTACCAATAGTATATATGTATTATCTAATTTACAGGCATGCAGCAATAAAGTTCTTCAATGCTCTTTCGTTGATGATGGATGCCATCATTGCCCTGATTACAATGCACGAGTTGTGTCAAGATGTCGGAAATGAGAACAAGGACCTAATTACAGAACCTGAAAAACCTTCATCCCAAAAGATAATTCAACGTGTAGTATGATATCAGAACATTTTTGACAACATAAATACTTATTATAGCAGAAAAAATATTGAAAAACAGATTTTATAGAAAAATACATATTGTGTGGTGTTATGGTATCCAAAATTAATAAATATCATTTGAAAAATAAAATTTGCTACCTGGTAAAGAGGGAAAATTTAGGAAAACTTTTTACAAAAATTTCGGTCCATTTCATTAATTCAACAGTAGGTACCTATATATTTTTCTACATCCCTTACATCTATATGTATATGCTTCATCCAATAATTTACAATTCTTTGCACCTTTTACCAGTTTTTCTTGCTCAACACTATATTTTCACCAATTCCGATAACAGCCTGGAGATTTATCACCTTCAATTGCTCTTACTGCTGTAGATACGTTTTTCTCACACTCTATTGCTTCACTGCAGTCTATTATTAAGCTAAAGTTAAACCCAAAAATTTTTGTTCCCAGATTTTCAACTTGTTGAGTGTATTTAAACACTGGCTGAACATTCATGCAACATTGCACCGCATCCAGTGAATTTCTCTCAAGCTTCCGACCGGGTCAGGTTCTCCATCTTCATCTCTGCTGACATTTCGATGGAAGACTTTTCCATCGTCCTTAGGGCTGTTGATGAGATACACTCATCAACAGCCCTGAGGATGATGGAAAAGCCTTCCATCGAAACGTCAGCGGAGATGGAGAACCTGACCCAGTTGTAAGTCCAAGAAAATTTCACTGGAATAATTCGCTGGGAAAGCATCTAATCCTGCATTATACTGCATATTTGCATGCATATTTTGTACATTTTTAGAGGATATTCTTTCTTGCTCATTTCAATATTCTAACATAAGGCAAATTGATAAGGCATAAGGCAAGTAAGGCTTAAAAAAATGAAAAATTATTTAAAATGCCAATGATATACCTGAATCGAACAAGTAAACACATGCTGTCAAATAAATATTGCTGAAGATACTCACAAAGATGTTCAACTATGATCAATAGGAATCGCAGTTAAGTACAAGTAATTGCATAAAACATTTAAGAACAATGAAAAAGAGATCATAATTTCTAAACCTAAATTTTCAATGCAAAAGTAAAATATTTACACTGCAACACAATTTACTCCTGCAATACAATTTGGCTAGGGATCAATTCACCCCGAAAACAGCAAAGTGAAACAATCACCACACTGGCATAGAAGCTCCCACAAGGGTATAAGGCAGGGGGTGACAATTCTAGCCATAAAAAGGAAGGCCATAGGAAAAGTAATTGCGTGAGGTATGGAATGAAGGTGTGCGCACTAAATCATACTAAAACATGCCTCATGCAATACACCATGAAAATTTGAAACACTGAAAGGATTAGATCTTCGTTGCACTAGGGCATACTTATATATTTTACCATTTCTCAACTTTTGAAATAGAAATATATCTCATTGCTTCAGGAGCCTGTACAAGGAAATTTTACATTGTCATCTAAACATTAGACTGAGCCAAAGTCCCATACCAGCAAAGCTTGATGTGGCCTGCTGCTAGCAAATTAATTGCTGGGTGATGGGATCACACCCCTAAGGCAGAATGCAATGGCAATGCTAAAAATATTAAAAATGGACTAACACAACATAGGATCCTAGAAAAGAATAAAGGGCAGTAGTCAAAATTTAAAGTCTTAAAATATAATCAATGCACAGAGCAACTTGTAATAGTTAAATCAAACTGCAGGGCAACTTAAAATAGTTAATACTGACAAGAGTTTCAAAGTAACATAGCAGTGAACAGACCAAGAAATAGAGGACTCACTCTCGGAATCATTCACTAATTACTCAAGATCAAGATTAGATAGATAGATTGCTAGTCGGGGGGGCCTTCGTCAGGAGCCCGGGCACATAGATCTTCTTGGTCCATTGTGCCAACCCCATACCTGTCTGCTGCTTGCAGACAGGGGACAAGAGCACCACGGTAGAGGTATGGAGTGTTGGCCTCCCCCTGCCTCCCAGTTCCAGGTATAGAGGGTGTCCTCCCTCTAACCTTCCCGGTCTGGGTATATCTCCCTCCGGCCTCCCGGTATAGGTCTGGAGTGTCACCTCTCCATCCATGCCTTGTCGAGGTATGGAGGAGGGTCACCCATCCAACCACCGTCCGGGCCCAACGTTCCTTAACTTCGGTGTTCTGATGGGAACCGGTGTTTCAACGTGGCTAGGCCCTTGCCCTACTTAAGATCAAACTCTGAAGACTAAGAGTAACTTTAAATGTACATTGAGATATGGGATCTGCCTGCAGTTCATAAATAAAAATGCATGCTGAGGTTGGTATTTAATCCTTCAACGATGAGTGACATAGTCACTACATTGGGCACGAACTTCACATGCCGTCGAGCGACATAGTGACTACGTCGCAGTGATTCCATTTAAATCAGTAGAAAACCAGCGATGCCATTTAAATCATCTCTGACCTACGAGATGGGATTCATTCAAATCTTCATTGTGCTTGAAGGGTTAAATCAATTAACTTTTTCTTGAGTGCCCAAAATTTAATTCAGCCAGCAGAACCCACTGGGCACTCACACATATTCTACAGAAGTTAATAATCATTGAACTTCAATTAAGGGAAATGTCCGTGGTCCATCTCCCCTCCCTCCCTATACTATAACCTTTCCGCTACATGGTACCATCAGAAGTAGAGTGTCATTTCACAGTTTGGCCCTTTAACAATATATGGTGATGAATACATAATTTAAAAAACTATTGATTCTTTTAATCACCCCATTTTTTTATGTTGCAATCATATCCTTACCATATTGATATCTGGTGCCTTGCTATGCAGTGGCGGTTGGTGCTTGTGTGCTGAAGAGCTGTAACACATTAAATATTTGAAAATAAGACACCTAGGATCCTTTCTGAATACAACCGGAGCGCACTTGCTTCACTCATCCGTTGAACACGGAGAAGTCTTCAGGACTCCCCTTCGTACGAGGGGTAAGCACGCGGCATGTGCTGGCAAGTTCACAGCCAGCAATAATTCGGAGGGATTCTCCTTATCGAGTAGAAAACGCAGTTTTGCACATGTGCGAGCTACGTAAATTGTGTGCTGTACATCGGACAGCGCTACCCCCCTGTAGTTCAAGTGGAGACCATTTCTTCTTTTGGCCACAGGGTGACAGACCTTGTCACACTTGACTTTGTAAAGACAATGTAAGAGCAAATAGTTTGTGCGGCTTGGGAAAGACGCAGCCACATGTTTACCCTCTAAAAGGGTTCCCAACTTATGCACTATGTTGCTACTTTTTAGCCAAGTTATAATATGTATGCTGATAATGAGGCTTAGATTTTGATACTTTTCTATTTTCTAATAAAAAATCCTGAATTTTCCGAACATGATTATGGCAAAATAATAATTTCATCTTGCGGTACATCTTTAGTTTATGTATTTACCTTTTTTGGTATCACTGAAAATTTTTGTGCAGTCAGTTACTTGTGCTGTGAATCAGTCTCATGTCTACTGTCTAGTATACACGACCGTAGTCTGGTGCAAGTTCCGCGTGTATTATTGAATGATCGATTAAGTTCAAGGTGTGAGTGTTGCATGTTCTGCGTATTAAGTTCCAGTTCAACATGGATAATTCCATGGAAAAAATGTTGAGTAGTCCATTTTCTAACAGAACTTTGGAAGAAAAAATTAAAGTTAAAGAGTTAGGAAGACCCACCCCGGACTTGGTTATCACTCAGAGTGCTTCTTCGAACAAAACCAGATACATTAGAAAATTTAACTAGAGAGAGTACGAGCATGATTGGGTGTGTGGATGCGAAATTAAGAACGCCCTTTTTTGTTTTCCGTGTTTGCTCTTTGGCAAAATTGACTCTTGGGGAAAAGTTGGTGTTCGAGATCTTGGACACCTTAATGCTTTAATAAAAAACACAACGACAGTGAAAGACATATTATTAATGCTTTAAACCTGAGTGCTCTAGGTACTGTTAACATAGCAACATTACTAAGTCGAGCTTAACACGAAGAAAAAGAAAGGCACAATCAACAAGTGAAAAAAACAGGTATGTGCTCTAAAGAATAATTGATTGCATAAAGTTCTGCATAGCATTTGAGTTAGCTTTGAGGGGCAATGACGAAAGTGATAGTTCCAATAATCCTGGTGTGTGCCTAGGCCTAGTAGATTTAGTTTCTAGTATAGATAGTGCAGTGAAGGAGCATATAGAGTCCAATAATGTTTTCAAGGGGACCTCGAAAACAATCCAAAATGAACTTTTGGATTGCATGCTAGAAATCTGCGGAGAAGTTATAGCAGACGTAAGACGATTAATAAGACAAGCAGATTACGTGAGTGTCATGGCTGATGAGACTACCGATGTTTCTGAGCAAACGCAGTTGGTGTTGGTGTTTCGTCATGAGAAGAAAGGTATTCCTTATGAGCGATTTAGGGGTTTCTTTAAACCAGAGAGTCAAAGGGCGAATGCTCTTGCATCATGTATATTACATAAAATGGACGGCATGTTTAAGGACACTCCACATATTGTCATTGCACAAACTTATGATGGTGCTTCAGTAATGAGTGGTGGTACAGGAGGAGTGCAAGCAAAGATAAAAGCCTGCTATCCCAATGCTCATTACATCCATCGTTAAGCTTACCAAATTAATTTAATAATGGAATGCGCCACCTCACAAAATCATTCGGCAAGGGTTTATTTTTCGCAAATCTGTCAGAGTTCCCTGCCTTTTTTTCAAGGTCGCCGCAGAGAATGTCTGCATTAGATGCTGTAGCATCTCGGAGAATTCCAAGAGGATCAACAACCAGGTGGAATTTCAAGTCACGCACTGTTAATACCGTAAATGAATATAGGGATTCATTATTTGATTGCTTGCTAAACATAGAGAAAACCACGTCAATTAAATCTTGCCTTGAAGCAAACGGACTTCGGCGCATTTTATAAGACGAGGGATTCATCTTCTGGCTCAATTTTTTCCATAAATTAATGCCACATGTGGATATCTTCTACAGTCAGCTACAATAAAAAACAGCTGATGTTGTGAAAGTTAAATCTGCTGTTTTAAATTTCATTCATGAAGTCGAAAGAGTATGGGACTTGACAGAAAATATTGGCATTAATCCTCAAGAATTATGCGGAGCAGAAAACAAACACAGAAAGGTATCATGTTGACGTACTGATGCCAAAGAAGTATGTGACAGAATTGCGCGAGAAGCACAAGAGATCGTTTCCATTCCTTGGACCATTTAGAAGCTGCGAAATTTTTAAATTCCACAAATTTCGTACTATATTCGAAACAGTTTCCAGATAAATAATGAGATATAACAGTCAGGGCCTGCAACATTCTGGAAAAAAGAGACTCCAAACAGAACTATCGGTTTTGTATTGTAGGCCAGATTTTAAGAATATAGCAGGAGCAGCGCCACTACTGCAGTTCATAATTAACGACAATCTGCAAGGCGTCTTCTGCCGAATAACAATGCTTCTGAGAATATTAATAACAACACCAATGACAACATCGTGTTTCTCATCGCTAAAACGGATTAAGACCTTCCTACGGAACACCCTGTCACAGGAAAGGCTAAGTGCGCTGGCAATGCTCTCCATTGAGAAGAAGATGATCTCCACCACGCAAGGGTTCAATGCCAGGGTGATTGACAAATTCTGTAGCAAGGAGCGGCGTATGGACTACATTTTTCGTCACTGAGTGAGTAAATTTTACATTTCCACACATTTAATTTTGGGGAGGGGGAGAGGAGGGGGGGAAGGAGAAGGGGGGAGTGAAGGAGAAGGGGGGAGTGAAGGAGAAGGGGGGATAGGGCAGCACATTGCTGATCTTCTGCACCAGCCGCCACTGTTGCTATGTACATCCGTATTGATAAACATAACAAGGCACCAAATGTCAACCAAAGAAATTGTTTATAAGGGTTATTAAAAAATATTGGCAAACCTGTTAAAAATTTTATTCTTTAATGTTTATTTGGGCTTATATTTTCTCTTATCAATATTTGTATTTCATACCCAGCCAGCACAAAAGATATTTTAGATGGAAATTATTTGGGTAACTTGGGGCAAGTTTACCCTTTTCGTCATTACCCTTTCCTTACCCATTATTTACCCCCATGCAGCATTGCCAACAGTGAAGAATGAAAAAAATATAGTGAGGCATTTACTTAATTGTATGTGCTAAAGAAAAGTTTAAAGTAGAAAAATAAAGTTCCATATATCCACAGCAAAATCTGTTTATCATCTGTAATGATATTTTTCAAATTATTTACGAAAATTTCGCAAAGTTTCACATTTTATACGTTATCGATGAAAGGATGCGATCATTAACGGAAATAAAGTACTTAAAAATGACCAGATTATTTTTCTTAAATACATTAAGAAGAATACTAATTTTATATGAAAGTTGAAAGATCGAACAAATCGTGACGGTTGGCTACATTGGATCCGCCGTTGGGATTTGTGTTGTTGTGGACAAGTATTAAGGAGAAACGTGAATGCGACTGCAAGTGCCAAAGAAACGTGCCGGGCAATTATAATTTCTAACTACTACTGGAATATGTAAGTAAACTAAACTAAGTTACCTGATATAATTTATAAAATCATAAAATTTAATTCAAGTTCAGTGGAAAATTTAACCAGAGAGTTACATCACCTTTTGTTGTGACGGCGGTGAGGCCATATTTTTTAATAACCTTCGTAGCTGTAATTTGGTTCCCTCAAGCTCTGCTAAAGTATTGCGCTCTCTATTTGCAGTGATTTCAGTGGTTTGCATTCTTGGGGTACATCAATTCTGCCCTGAATAAAACAGTGTACTTCTGTCTGGCATCACTGATGACTAATGAACTGTCATTGAGGTTCTGTATGAAGGGGAAGCCCTTATGTAAGGTGGCCTACGAGGTGGAATTCCCTGGATTGGATAAATATTTGGTAAGCATGTCACATTCGTCTTGAGGTGCTGCATCAGCTTTGTCGTTTTATGTGATAGTATACCCAACTTGATTTTTAAAAAAATGTACTGATATGTTCTCAACATTTTCTTGATTTCAGATGTTGTAAAAGAGAAAACCTAAATGACCCAGAAATGGACATCTCAATGTTGAAGAAGAGTATCAGGGAGTGGTTTAGGCTGGCTAGGTTTATGTAGGTAGTTTTTGTAATTATTCCTATTTCAGCAAGTGGTTATTTCCTTGTATAGATGTCATTATTGTATGTATTTAGTAACTTTTCGTCATTCAATAAACAGGTATTCTTCCATATCAATGTCGATTTTGTTTATTATTGTGTGATAAATCCTATAACGCATTAAGACAATGTACTGTTAGTACACATTAGTACCGACCGAGGGGGTGGCGTCATGTTTCAATTCAAGACCGACAGATGGCTCTGATGTCGCATCGGGAGGTTTTACCCGGAAATTTGCCGAATTTTACCACCGCATTACCCAAATTAAATTTATTAAGATTATTACCAGTTAAATTTATAGATGGGTTACCCGTTTACACGTAGGTCTGCCATCTTTTACCATAATTCTATGCGTGTAAAATAATGGTAAAAATGGGGTAATCTATCTTTTGTGCTAGCTGGGTATTAATTAAATAATTATTGTATCTTGGATGTATTCTACTGGATTTTGAAAATTTATATTTCCCACCGCGCATTTCTTTCTTTTTATAAACTGATGTTTTCATTTTACCTATGTTCTATAGAGGATTTTATTCATTATTTTATTCTCATTTGCATATTTTAAACTCTGTATTCATCTTTGGTAATTGTGCTTTTTGACTATAGCAAATTATTATAATTTTATTAAAATAAGAGAATGACTGTACATAAAATGCATTAGTTGATACCTTGTCACTGGATAGTGGCATTTAAGTTAGTGAAAATGAATAGTGCAATCCATAATAACAATAAAAGTCACCTGTGGCTTAATAGGTATTTGCAAACACCAAAATATCCCATGACTACACTATCGTGAGCTACCACTGATTTATTTGTGCCAAAATGGCAGCCTTTCAATGGTTAACCTTGGCAAAATTTCTCTTTACCACGTGGTAATGGTCCTTTCAAAAGAAAAAATTTGATTGAAAAAGGACCATACCCACTTTAGCATTTGAACTCTCTTTAACTGCCTTGGAAATTAATGGATACTATTTTCCATAGAATTGAAACACCTGAAGCAAAGACTTCTGAGTGATGTTTCAAAAAACCTCCCTTTGCTTAGATTTACCCTTATAAGGTTACCAATTACATCCTCAATAAGGATTTCCTCTGCTCTCGACCGATTCTATCCCCGAACATTTACCATGAGATAGACCAATTATTATTAAAATGATAAGAAGTTGATCGGGATTTAAAATATATTGACAGGTATTAAAGGCAAAAGTTGAATTTGGCAGTAAAAACATCAGGTAATGTAGTGAACATCATTACATTTGATGGTTTATGCTGACTTCCAGATTACAATGCACTTCTCCAAACTAGTTAGAGCATTAGATACTGAGGCAAAGAAAAATGCTATATAATCATGTAGAAAACAATCTCCTTAAACATTATGCGATTTAAAAACTGCAGCATAATCTGACACCAACTGCTTGAGACAACCAAACTTGGAAAATGCCCCTTGAAAGAGAACAGACACCACAACCCCAAGCCTTGTCAATAGGTTTCAAAACAAAGAATATGGAAAAACTATATACTTCCCTATTGAAAATGCCCTATAGGAATTTTTTTTTCCCACAGGAATTTGACAATGGGAACTCGAAATTTTCCTATAGGAAATTTTTTCCTATAGGAAATAATTTTCCTATAGGAAATAATTTTCCTGTTGGAAATTTCCTATAGGAAATAATTTTCCTATAGGAAATAATTTTCCCATTGGAAAATAGTCTCATATGCATAACCTTAAAAAAAAACGCCACCGTTAGGAATAGATCGGGGGACCTTCAGTTCATGAGTCGCCGACTCTGACCACTACACCAACTGACTACTTTGAAGGCTGAGCGATCTCATAAATATAACTTTGGTATTAGTTGAGAGTGGATTGATTTTTTTAATCTTTTCTCAACTAATGCTCTCTCAACTAATTTTAATGATTGATAGAAGAGAGAGGATGAGTTTTTTTAATTTCGAAAGAGGATTGCTGCACACCTACAGAGTCATAAGGCCGTTTTACTCGGGCACGAAATTGCACAACTTCAAACTGCATTTTTTCTCAATCGGGCGTGCAATCATTTTCGAATTAGAGCAGAAGCTATTTTGCTACCTCGCGTTCATGCATTCACGCATGCGTTCTTGCAATTCATGGCTTACCGTGTTTACACGATGCATTTACCCGCGCAAGTACGTGGCTGGACAGATGCGTGAACACATTCACCAAATTAGAACGAGCTATTTTCTGTCCACGCATTTGCGCAATTTGGAGTGTTTACACGGTGAAAATTTGATGGTGATTGTATTCACGCATCTACCCGCGCGGGTAATGCATCGTGTAAACACGACACCATGCAATTTGAAATGCACGTTCGTACTTACATATTGTATGTGCCCCGTGTAAAACGCCGGACTATGACAAAGGGAGAAGAACTTCATGTGTTATGCCAGATATAGTTTGCGTTACACTGGAATTGGAATGGAACTGACTATGTGAGTTCCATACCGGTGAACCATTTTTTAATGAATTTCTAACGCTTTTTCTTAAAAATTTTTATTGACAATAATGTTTTTAATAATAAATGAAATATTGTAAAAATTTGTCTTGTATGGTGATGTATGCATTATATTTGTGAGAATGCAGAACAATTGATAAAATGAAATGTTTTCTTTTCTTAATTTCGAATTAATTAGAATTTTTCGCACTATGGGAAACATTCTTAATGTACCTATAATAAATATTTGTTCTATAGAAATATTGCTAATTCCTATAGGAAACCTTTTTCCATTGTCAAATATTCATGCTATAGGAAAATTTCTCATAACTAGAGGGTTTTTTTCTCATTCCTATAGGAAAATAGTCGTGCTATAGGAAATTTCTCGTTCCTATAGGAAAATATTCGTCCAATAGGAATATTTCTCGTTCCTATAGGAAAATATTCGTCCTATAGGAAATTTCTCGTTCCTATAGGAAAATATTCGTCCTATAGGAAAATTCCTCGTTCCTATAGGAAAATATTCGTCCTATAGGAAAATTTCTCATTCCTATAGGAAAATTTTTTGTTCCTATAGGAAATTTCTTGTTCCTATAGGAAAATATTCGTCCTATAGGAAAATTCCTCGTTCCTATAGGAAAATATTCGTCCTATAGGAAAATTTCTCATTCCTATAGGAAAATTTTTTGTTCCTATAGGAAATTTCTTGTTCCTATAGGAAAATATTCTTCCTATAGGAAAATTCCTCGTTCCTATAGGAAAATATTCGTCCTATAGGAAAATTTCTCATTCCTATAGGAAAATTTCTCGTTCCTATAGGAAACTTTCTTGTACCTATAGGAAATTTATTGTTCCTATAGGAAGCTTCATCGTTCCTGTAGGAAACTGTAATTCCTATAGGAATTCACATAATTCCTATAGGAAACCAGTGGGGCATTTTCAATAGGGTTATAAGTGAAAATACATACTGATGCTTACTGTTTTTGGTAAACCCATCTAAAAGAGCACCAGTGCTAATGTTGGAACTGACTGCAAGCCTCATAAGTGTACTGTTATGCAGACATCATAGAATCACTAGCCTGATGATCTTGCTGCTGCCTATTCCATTTTTTGGTTAAATTATTAAGTAATATACATGAGTCTGATAACTTCTGTCCTCTGGGGAATATCTTGAAAGTTTTCCAATGGATTAAGTTTAAAAATTACTCTTTTTCACTAATACATTCCAATCCCCAGGAATTGGCTAAAAGTTCTGTTTAGGGTTTGATTCAAATATCCGGAGAAGAGATGAAAATGAGTTAAGATAGAGGATCCACATAATCAATCAAAAGGCTTTCCTAAATCTCAGATGATCAAGAGATGGCAACAATGCAGAAGGTAAATTATTTCTGGGCTAACAAGTTTGCAATTAGAGACTTTTTTTACCATTTTATAAATTACACTTTTCATATTATTCCACCAATATTCTCTGAACATTTTTCTCGCAAGTCTTTGACATTCCCAGACGGGCACCAAGAGCTTAGCAATGAAAATTATGAAACATCATAAGGGTACACACATCTGGCAAAACCTCCCATGAGATATGTAGAGCTCAGTGTAAAAGTGGGCTAAGTTCACTTTTTCTTTTTCAACTAACAACTGCTTAGGATGGCTATAGTCATATATTTTCAAAGCAGGAGAGAACCAAGTACAAAGTTCGAATATTTAACTCTTCATGGAAGCAGTGCTTGAGAGAACCGAGTAGAGCTAATTTAAGGGAGAAATATCCAGAAATTTAGATGCGTTTTCCTCAAATTTCTCTACAATTTACTTGGTCCACTTTAACATTGACCCCTCCATAAGTCATTTTCAATACATGGCAGCTGGTCCATGATGTAATAATTTGGATAAGACCAGGGGCGGCGTGGCCAGGGCGGGAAGGCAGGGATTCCTGCCCGGGCCCCGGGCCACGCACTAGGTTTCGGACTCGGGTCTGAAGGGCCCGGCAGGCCGGGCCCCAAACTTTGGACAGCCAGCAGATGAAGCATCTCTGAGTGAAAGTACAATTTTGTCATACTGTACATAAATGCCTATGAAATTGTAGTGTAACGCGTTATTAATGCACAAATTTTAGCAGATGGGGGGAGGGGGGGGTCACAAAAAATGGGCCCCTCTGGACATGAAGCGGCCCAGGCCCCTGAGCACCCACCCTCAATTGGTCCTTCTCCAAATTCAGGACAATATCCCCCCAACTGGGGTCTGACTCTAGGTAATCCCTAATAACAAAAAATGAGAAAGTAATTTCATGCACCATGCAAGAAGTTGCCTGTGACAGGTCCTCATAGGATTGAAATACAGCCTTACCTTCTTCATTGCAACTTGTCTCACCTCGTGAGGCAAATCAAAAACAGAGAAAGGTGGCCAGCCTATTGGCTATCCCCCAACCCTATTGAACCATAAATGAATACAATGAAAGCCAATGGCCATTCTGCCAAGGTTTCCGTCACCTATATAGGCGGCAAGAAGTGCTAAGTCAGAGTTATGTAACCTGTATGATAAATGCAAAGGATTTACTTGAATATAATCATTAATATTGTATATATAATATAGTCCCCCAATAAATCTCCATGAATTCCAGACCATGAATTCACAGCTTCTTTGCATGACCAGGTAAGGATTTACTAGCTAATACAACTGAAAATATTTCTCCATTCACCTGAAGATTCCGAACTACCACATAAACCAAATTCCTGGCATTAACGGATAAATGGAATTCTAAATCAAATTAAGACAATGAAAGTATCGGGGTTTTAGTAATGACTACTTGATACACATAAAAGATTCATTCTCTTACATGGACTAACCAAATATAGAACCATTTAACCTTTTATAGAAATGAAGAAGAAATTCTGTTTACCTCCGACTAATCTTGGGAGTAGGAATCGCAGGAGACAAGGAAAATGGCTACATCTTTCTAGCTCCTTGGAACAAGCAAATTTTCATCTGGCTGAGTCCATTTCAGGTTGATCAGAGGACTTCCATGAGGATTGAAGCAGAATTAAGCTTAATGTTTTCTTCGCACACCAAGGCATGTAGTTTCTTAAATAATTTCTTTGACACTTCAAATGTTCCCTGGAATTATTGGAATGAATAAGCATGTCATCAACGTGTAAATACACAAAGGATTATTTTGACGCTCCTATGATCAATAAGTAGTGACTGTACATGAATTTTCATTATCTGAGCCATTTAAGGTGATAAAGTTTACAGCAAATTTGGGTTCACCTGGTAATTTCGGGAACATCAGAATTTATAAAAAAAATATCTTTCCCGATTGAGTCATAGGTAGGATGTGGAACAAGGTATGAATGTTAGCTTAAGTAGCAAAAATTGTAGTTTACAAAAGTTTACTCCTTCCAACCTAATTGAATTGCAGCCAAATTGGTTACGCCAGGATAAGAGCAGGCTAAATGCATCGGGAATGGAGTATCTGAGAAGTGATTGCGATAAAAGCCGGAGGGATACGGTTAGAAATGAGTGGGTCATGAAAGACTTTGGACTGAAAAACTTTGACAAGCATGAAAGGAGCGAGCTCCGTTGATTTGGCCACGTCGAGAGAACGAATGAGAATCAAATAACGAAGCAGATTTATAGAGAAGTGAATGACGTGAGAGGGAGGGGTAGCAGACCGAGAAAGTGATAAGTGAATGTGGATACTCTCAAGGGAAGGAATATTAGTAGTCTAGGAACAGGAGGGCGTGTATGCAATGTAAGAGTGTTACTGTAGCAAAGGAGTATTGCAAGAATTGGGCAATAAGAACGAAATTACTTAAACATGTTTTGTGTGCTGCGCCAGTTTTACAGACCAAACGCCGAGAATCAAGCTCCTTGGACTGTGCCTACCCCGAAACGGAACGACGTGATGGGAATGTATGTACATACAAAAGATAATGTGACTCACTCACCAATACATTTCATGGATACACGGAGACATTCTGTACAACATAATTCTCACACGAGTTTATTTTCCAAGCAATCTCACTTGCGTTTGCGACTGTGGATGGTCAAATCAAACCGTCTTAGATTCGCAATTGTTTTGATTTTCGTTGAGCAACTGTCGCGGCGAAGATTTGAAAGAAGAAAGAGAGAGGACATATGTTAAATAGGTTGTTTTCAAATATTACCGCTGTTGGATGAAGTTATTTTTTTATTTAAGAATGAATAATGACCAAAATGTGCATAAAGTTACACTTTGGCTAAATATATTGAGTGAAAGTGGTATGTATTTTTGGAAATTCTGACCTCGCCTATACACTTTCCAAGCTCCTGGGAGAACGGAAGATACAGCGTCAAAATATGTAAATAACCATAAAAAATTATAATTTACTGCACAATTTCAAATTACCATCAATTGCAAACTTATGAACTCCACGGTAAATAAAAATAAGTACGAGAAGGGCAACTTGTACGTACGAGAAGCCAAAATAGCAATCTGAGTTTTGTATGGTGTGCGTAGCTTGAGGTGTTATCCCGGAATAAATTATTCTGTCAGAGTCTCGATTCCTTCTCTCTAGGATAGGCGGTGGAAAGGGGTAGCGGCCAAAGTTGAGCTGAAGGGGAAACCTTTAAAGGTCATTATCATAGGTCATAAATATCATTATACAATTGTATAATGATATTTATTAAGGTTTAGAGAGGAGGAGAGAGGGTAATAGTTCAAGATTATGTTATTTACCTGTTGGCAGTTAGCAATGTTGGGCCATAAGAACTGCTTGCTATCTCCGCCGGTGCAATTGGGATTTTGATATTTGGGTCGCACTCCTAAGGGGTTAAAGTTTCCTTTCGCTGACCGCTCTGTTAAGCCGTCCCTGGTGTTAGTACAGCGCAGTAGGGGGCGTGCTGAAGGGAGGATTTGAAGGGTGGCGATGCAAAGGGTGCCGTATGATATTTAATTTTAGTCGTATTTGGCTCCATATGAGGTACCCTCCATTGATGAGGGACATACGCAATTTGAGCTAGGAAAGCTTTTCCCTCTGCCATCTGCCAACCTTCCAACATTTTCCCTAAATGCACCTTATCACATTCATGCGCTGTTCAACTATTTTTGGAGTTTCAAAGGAAACGGATTTGTATTGAATTTCCTAAATATAAACCCAATCGCCTTCATAATGCGATGCATGGTGGATTAAATTACATCGGGAAAGTCTTCATGCTACTCGCACAGTTTAGTTAACGTACCTTATCAACCTGCTGGATATATTCTGCGTGAGTGAAAGTTGTGCACTATCCTTCTCACTTCCTCATTTCTAATTTCTTTCTTTAAATTTTTCGTTGTACTCTCAGATACATCACAACACATAGATTTTTTATCACTTGGCAGGTCGCAAATTAAATTTCACCATATTTCACTTTATCAAAAAACGCCATGCATTTGCCACCAGTATCATTTCATCACACTGCAAAATCGGCCTCTTCTGATCCTTCTGATCGCTCGGCTCGTTTTCAGTCAGTCAGAGAGGGCAATGCTTCTTCTTCGCCGGAGGCATATGAGATGGAGGTACTCAGCCCTCTCAAAATCACTGCAGAAATACGATTTTAAGAAATCGCCGCGATTTTCTACATGTATCGGACACCAAAACCTCGAAGTGTAAATGTCTTTACTAGGTGAGGATTTTTCTTGGTAAACTTTCGAAATTTCCGTCTAAACCATTCATAGGACCAGAACAGGCTATATTACAGGGTTAATGAACAACTGAAAGCAGGTAATGTCGGCAAATAACGTTTGATTCTAAGAAAGTACCAACTTACTAGAGGATTATGGGAAAAGAGCTGAACATATGGCAAACATTTCTTACATTAATGAAAGCAGGTGTTAAGGTCTCCAGTGTACATTATTATATCCTTTCTAACCCTTCCCCCCAGGTATGCCACTCATTAGTTTTACCAGCCGAAACAGGAAACGCCCTGGCGCGACCCAGCCACAGCAATATAAGACTCACCTGCGGGCAGGCGTTCGCCACCACAGGGGTTCCAACGAAGGGCTTAAAACATGCTGAGTAGAGAGACCCTGATGATACCAGGCAGACATTTTAAAAAGTAAATTCAGACAGGTGAACTGAAAAAAAGGTCAGATAGAGATGGCTCAGCGCATAAAGTGAGTCCTTCCAAAAAGAAAATTACAATTCCCTCACGAAAGGAGTTCAAAGAAAATGTCTAAGAAAAGGTGAGAGTGGGTTTTCACAAGTACTTAGGGGAGGATTGCACACTCCTTTCTCCAATAGGCAGGCATTTCTGTGTTTTCTGCATTTGGTGAAAGAAAATCCATTTCGCCACGGTTTCAAATCCCTCGCTGGGAATCACAGACAAGCAAGTTGTCAAGCAAAATTCTGTTATTGATAGCTAAGTCATTAAAATCAAACAACAGTCATGAGATTCTCTCGGACAGGTCAAGACCACCAAGATATCTCGGCGGTATTGGACTGGTACCCGCAGCGATGACGTGCTACTGGCACAGAGTAAAGATATATCCCTACTCTGTGCTACTGGCGTGACGTAATCAATGAAGCCCTTTCATATCTCCCCTTTCATTTCAATCAGAAAAAATTGTTGTCTTATTTTTTTTCTAAATTATACTAAGAAGTGCTCCTTAAAATTTTAATTCTCCCGGAATAAAATTGTAGACTCCAATCAATTTACAATTCAAGAGTCTGTCAAAAATTAATGAAAGGAGGACAGTACTTAAAAACGCATATGGGACTTTATGACTTCATAATTAAATACTGATAAAAGTTTGGCTATTCGTATGTATTGTGATGCACGATCGTTGCTCCATAATGTTTCAAACATGACCCAGCCGTGAAGTCGGGTAATTTTGCCGTGTTTTGATTTGATTTACGATGACTTGCATCAAACATGTGAATGACATCGATCTACGATGAATTTCATTTTAAAGTCAAATCAGGTATCTCTCTAACAATGTATCATATGCCCTTCCAATCATGCTCAGCGTTAATGTGTAACGCGTCAGATTCCAGGTCTACACTATTTTGACGGCGACCAGTAGGTTAGGAGCTGCAGGAGACTCGGAGGCTACAAGCAAATCTTAGATTATCTTTCTTGCAAACATCACACGTAAGTTTATACACTCCACTCTTATGTATGAAGTATCTCGTAGCATTCGTAAATAAATAGTATTAGTAATATTAATCACTAAATGCAGGGGCGGCTCCAGACCTGAGGTTCGGGGGGGGGGGGGCACCAGCAGCTCTTGGGGTATGGAATACCCCCAAGGAAAAGGGGGGTTCGCGGGTCTCGTCCCGGAAATTTGTAACAAAATATGTGCAAAATGGCGCGTTATAAGTGGTTTGGAAGCAAACGTTTGCATTTTAAGAAGAGCAAGTTTTTACTAAATGCATATTTCCCTTTTAGATTACCACGAAGTTTCGACTTTTTACAAAATTATTTTGATTTACATGCGCATTAAACTAGTGATTTTAGAAACAGTTTTAGTTTTCATACAATTTAACTAGATTTTAAAGTAAAATAACTAAAACTTCAATAACAAAAAAAAGTAACGAAATAATTTAGGCTTCTAATTTAAGGCCTATGACAAATAAATACGCCGGGTTTTTTAGAGGGGGGGGGGGCAATTTCAACCCTTGGGGCCGCCAATGTCTAGATGCCTCTTTAGCAGTGTACTGCATGTTTGCATGTTCATTGACGTAGCACTCTCCCAGTTTCTAGTTTGACTGCGTACTGTCCTGACTGCGCCTAGCGGTCGGGGGAACGTGCGAGGTCCCGATTTGTACTGGGAAGAGTGCTGCATGCCTGGTGTGAAATCATCCCGTGCCACATACCTTAGTGGTGGCTTGCACAGTGATGTAGATGGCTCGTAGATGTAGAGTATCTACTTGCAAAATTTAGATCTGGGAAGTTTGAGGATGACACGGAGGATATTATTTTAACCCAAGAGCGAGACATTAATTAGAGAGTCCATTAACATTCAATTCACTTTTGCTCTACACTTTCTGTACTACAACCTTGACGTGGTGGCAGGGCTTACGCGTTCAAATGATCCCTAGAGCTGGACTGGCAGGAGAAATTGCTACTGCTCCTGATAGGGCTACCCATTCCAGATAGGTCAAAGGGTAGCAGCCAGACGAAAGATAGTTCACGTGTTGGTGTCACGTTAAAATACCGTTGGCAAGCGGGGATGGGGAAGTCCTCCCAACGATCAATTACCCTGAATATTAAATTCATTATTAGAGAATTGAATCCTGGCAACCACGGGACCCCGTCCACTAAGACGGATGTCGTTACGGGGGAGGGAAGGCCTCCGCGGTCGTCATCACACGAAATCCTTGCCCAACAATGTCGTCAGAAGATATAAGGAATAGATGAGAGAGGAAGAAGAAAAATAAAAAGATAAGGAGGAAATCAGCGGTAAAAATAGAAACTTGGAGCGTAAGGATGGTATTGATGGCTTGGAAGTTAGAAAATATTAAACAGGAGATAAAAGGAAAATGTGCTCTGTGGCTGCGCGAGGTGAGATGGAGGGATAGCGGGAACTATTGGAGTGATAGTTACAGGGTAATCTACGGTGGGGGAGGCGAGAGTCAACGTGGGGTGGCTATGGTACTGAATGCGTAATTGGGGATGATTGTAGTAAACATTGAACAGGTGAGCGACAGGATGCTAGAGGTAGAAATAAAAGCACGCCCGACGAATTTCGTATTGGTCCAGGTGTTCATGCCTACGAGTAACCACAAGGAGGAAGGGGTGGATGGAGTATGCGAACAACTAGAAGAAATAATTAGAGATGCCCCGGGAAACAAAAACCTGATAGTGATGGGCGACTGGAATGCAGTGGCGTGCGAAGAGAGGGATGGATTTGAAGTGGAAGAGTATGGGCTAGGGGCAAGAAATGTCTGCGGAGAGAGCGCAGCTGAATTTTGTAGAAAAATAAATTAGTGGTCACAAACACTTGGTGTAGCACCTCAGGCATGTACTTATACACATGGAAAATGCCAGGTGATATTGGGAGATATCAAATTGATTACATTATGGCAACTGGCAAGGCAGATATTTAGGAACAATTTCAAAACTCGCCAAGTTATCCGGGAGCGGATGCGGACTCAGACCATAATTTAGGTATAATGAACTGCGATGTAAGATTCATAAAGCTTTGCAAAAGTAGGAGGATGAACGTGGAAGACTTGGAAAGGTTGAAAAGGAGGGAATGCCAGGAGATAGTGGAAAAGAACATGGTTTAAGCAAAGCAAATTGGAACACTTGAGGGAAAATGGGAGATTGTAACACAGGCATAGTAAAGAGCAGCGGAGTAAACAAAAGAGGCATAGTGAGGATAATAGCGCTAGCGAAGAAGCAAACGCTTCTTCCTCTAGCGCTATCCCCCACCGAATATCTTTGCTAACATGCCCCTTTTCTTTCAGCGTGCTACCCAAGTAATTAAATTGCTCTACTTGCTCCAGTTTTTGCCCTCCTAATTTTATGGCCAGCCTAGCTTTTTTATCTTAGAAAATGTCCTTACATTTGTTTTCTTGTGATCTATTTTCTAACCGTTTTTCCGCAGTGATTTTCTAATGCATCTATCAAAGCTTGCATCCCTCCGATGATCGACTAACAAACGCCTGCTCGTACGCAAAACTAACCGATTTTATTAGCTGGCCTCAAACTTTTATTCCCATTTCTAGCGTTCCCATGTCACTCTAATAATTTACTCGTCATAAATTCTAAAAAGCAAAGGCGATAATAGACACCGTTGCCTTACCCCGCGACCTCGGTACCATATATTCTCTTCTCCTATACTGTTTATCTTCTTATTCGATCAATATCTTCCCTGCTTAATTCTTAACCTTTGGTACGGTTTGCCCTTTCTTTACACCAGATGACATGTTCATTTTTACGTATTTCGCACCCACTTCTTCCTCTTTCTGAAGTGTTCGCATTTTCTCGCTTTGTCCTTTCCACCAATTCTCCTTCGCCCCATTGTTTACTCGCAGGATTTTTTTGCTTAATGCCTTAAACATTGAACTAGCTAGGAAATACTATGAAGTCGCTTTCTCCGACAGTGCTACTTCCACGTTCATGATTTTGCGCTGTAGGAAAAAAGGAATGGTTATTTCGATTTGATTATTGTCGGTCGCGTGACGTTACTTGGCGTTCGTCGGGCGCGTCTATTTGAAGAGGCCAATCCAAGGCATTGGCGGCCCCAAAGGGGAGGGGGCAATTGCCCCCCCCCCAAACCATTTTGCACATAGTTTGTTACGAATTTCCGGGACGAGATCCACGAATCCCCCTTTTCCTGGGAGGTATTCCATACCCCAAGAGCCGCTGGCCCCCCCCCCCCTAACCTCTGGTCTGGAGAGGCACCTGATCCAAGGATGTACGTCCAGTGGAATCTTGTTTTTACTTTATTATTTACCTTATTACCTCATTTTCCTTAATGACGTACAATATCGACGAAAAAAATCTCCCGAAGGGGTTGGTGATTGGAAGGTGGTGTAGTTGTAGTGTGGTTAAGGTTGTAGCGTATTTTATTAAAGAAAAAAAATCCCTCGAGTGGTTTGGTAATTGGAACTGGGTAGTTGTACTGTGTTGTAAGTTGTAGCGTATTTTTTTAAAGAAAAAAATCCCCCGAGTAGGTTGATGATTGGTGGGTGGCGTAGTTGTAGTGTGTTGAAAGTTGTAGCGTATTTTAAAAAGAAAAAAGCTCTGAGTGGGTTTTTGAATCGAGGGGTGTGTGATTGTAGTGTGGTCAAAGTATTTTCTAAGGGAAAAAATAAATCTCCCGAGTGGGTTGGTGATTGGAATGTGGTGTAGGTAGTTATAGTGTGGTGAAAGTTGTAGCGTATATTTTATAAAGGAAAAAATCCCCAGATTGGGTTTGTGATTGGAGGGGAGTGTAGTTGTTGTGTGGTGGAAGTTGAAGCGTGTTTTTTTAAAGAAAAAAATCCCTCGAGTGGTTTGGTGATTGGAGGAGAGTGTAGTTGTAATGTCGTCAATGTTGTAGCGAATTTTTTTAAAGAAAAGAATCCCCCGAGTGGGTTGGTGAATCGAGGGGGGTGTGGTGGTAGTATAGTCAAAGTTGTAGCTGAAATGGTAGGGGAAGAGGTTGTGTAAAACGCGTTGTATAGCGGGGATAATTTAAGTTGAAGGCGAAAAAACAATGAGTGAGGTGTTTAAAGCGAAGAGGAGTAACTGCTCCACTGCAGCGTCATCTCAGGAAAATAGGAGGAAAAGGTCAGATTTTCGAACCTGGCGTCGAGAAAGAAATGGATTTCACAGACAGTTTTTAGTGAATGGTATTGGAAAGGAATAGGGTAAATGAAGAAAATGAAAGGTTAGTATAAATGCGCATATGTAACATAGCCAAATATGTGAAGTACGTTGTTGAAGGTGAGCGGAAAGCAGGTGAATTGGAGGAATTTCCGGACTGGACGCTTCGATTCAAATACCCCTCTCCGTATGGGAAAATAAAAATTACATTTTGTAATGGTCCACTAAGTAAATTGATTTATTTCTAACGACCCGGGTTTCATAATGTTGTGACATCTTCAGGTACATTGATCATTTTTACATCCGTATATATACAGAAATCCTGGTGCTTACTACTGGTGGGGGTAAGAGGGGAAGCGAGGGGGATACTTTCGTTTGAACCACTTACCCTATAGTAACTATACGGATCATAATATTAGTTTCAATTTTACAGTAAAAGAAATTTCATACTTTTGCTAAAACGTCATAAAATGACCGAATTTCAAAAAATAGACGTCATGAAACAGGAAAATAAAAGTCATGAAAGTCATAGAATAAAGGTCATATTTCATTCAAGTATTCTACCAGCTGATTGGTAGGTTCTTGGACAGTCCCCATTCTTCATCCCAACCTCATTAAAATGGAAAAATAAAAGTCATAAACGTTCCGTCTCTGATCATCAGTATTCCAAGCCGTCAATCCGAAGATAGGTTTGCTGCAGCTCTCCACTCCACTCTCCTATCAGCCAATCGCTTCATCCCTTCATAATTTTTCACTTTGACGTCCTTCACAATCTGTCTGACGTATTCCATTCTTGGTCTTACTCCGTAATTCTCTCTATCTATTTGAACTTCCATTAGTGTTTTCAATAAGGTATTGTGTCGCAAAATATGTCCAATAAGTTTGTCTCATCTTCTCACCAGAATTTTCATGACACTTCTTTTATCTTCAACTCTTCCTAAGACATCTACGTTTGTGATTCTCTCCGTTCATTTAAGCAACATAATTCTTCGATAGCACCACATATGCATTGCTTCCAATCCCTTATACTCTGCAAAAGTGTCAATTTCAATTCCATTTTTTAAATAGGTACCCTTTCCATCTGAATGTAGCAGTAGCACTAATATTTCCCAGAAGCAAAATGGCCTTATATCCCATTGCTTCCCCCTTGCCCTATTTGCTACTGAGCCCATCATGTATTGTTCCTATGGAACCAATAATATATGCTATTCTCACCTGTTTTATCAGTCAATCACCAGGAACAGGCAATCTTGTGTGATGTTGGTAGTTTTGGAGGGGCCTCCTACTTTGATTCTCACATCTAGCACTTCTCATGCCTCTCTTACCATATCCTCGTTATAAATGCTTAGAGCAAAGGCGACAAATGGCAGCCTTGCCTCACCCTGCGACCTATAACTCCCTACCCTGATTCTCCATCAGCCACCCTCACTTGTGCCCTCTGGGACATTTATAAGTTTCGGATGAGTCTTCTATCTCGCCAATCTATTCCTATTTTCCCGGGTATCTGCATTAGTTTTTTTTATTCACTCCGTCAAACGGCTTTACGTAATCCACAAGCAAGCAAAATAATCCTGATTATATTCTACGTTTCTTTCTAAAAGTGTTCTCATCGCAACTCACAGTTTTCCTCCCCTTCCTGAGCTCAAACTAGCCATCGTCCAAGTAGAAATTTTGTTCTGCTCTTCAACTTTTTTTAAATATTCTAAATAAAACATTTGCCTTCCCCGCTGCAGGGCACAACACCTGTACTGGTGGGCGGCGCCCTGCAGTTTCTAGAATACAATACACAATGCAAGGGGTATATATTTACACTCCTTGTATAGGTATTATAGACTCCTTGTCTTTATGACTGACTATATTTCTTCTAGAAAATTATAGTTGGGGGGAGGGGGGGAAGGGTACTCTTTCCCAACAGTATTTTTTCGACCTATCTAGTATGTGTAACCCTACCAGGAGCAATAATAATTTTTCCTTCAATTTCAGGTCTTGGGTTCATGGGAACGCGCCAGCCCTACCACCACGTCAATGTTGGAGTCCAAAGGAAGGACCTATATCTGAAGTCTTATAGTAATTTAAAATGCAAAAAAGGAACTCTGCACCGAATTCAGTGTATGGGAGTAAAAGGTAACCAAATGGGGTGAAATTAGTTTGCAATTTTTATTTCTTTTCTGCTCGGTTTTAGGTCACGACCTGTATTATTACCAAACTTGAACTCCCTAGGTCGCTAAGATGTCCTCCAAACAGGCGTGGTCGACGGACGACATTTTTTTAGTATATACCGAATATATGTAGATGGGCAATTAAGAATCAATTGATTGCCCGCACTCACTCAATCAGTGATTCAACCCGAAGGTTGGTTTGGATAGTTGATGGTAGAGCTCAACCCGGACTAAGCCACAGGCGTGTGAATTTCACACATTCAGGGTAGGGGAGCCAGTTCCTTTCCCTGGGCCACCTCGCACTCCGAGGATTTTTTGTTCGGGGGAGTTCAAAGGCTTCACCCGGATTTGAACCCGGGACCCTTCGATCATTAGCCAAGCGCTCTACCCACTAGGCGACCTCGCTCCCCGATTGCCCGCAAATAAATATGAAAGCTTCATATGCATAGGGACTATATTTAATAGCAAATGTAGCTATAATAGGTCCGAGGCCACTACTGTATTTTAGTTTCGCGCTCCGGCTGTCGGGTCAAATATCCTTAAGCAGTGGACTGTACCAACCAGTAGACCTGGTATGGTGCAACCAACTGTTATTATTATGCTAAAGAGCTTTAAAATTTTACTCCCGCAAATATCGTATGATAAAAAAATTGGAGTGTGCTATATCTGGGTATGCCCATATGGCACATTGATAAGCACCGATGTTTTCGAAAACGACATTAAATTGAAAAATGGGCTTTAAACCTGTAATATAAGAGTCGTCATCACCAGTATATTCGGCATTAATCAGAAACTCGAGAAAAAACGGCACGAATGGGTTAATGGAATGAGCAACCTCATTTGTTGGTCGCCTCCACAAATAAGGGACCAACCACATGGGCTTACATTCAGTACCTCTTGACTGAGGAGATTTAAGGAGGACTGGGAGAATTTCTTGGCTCTATCTTTAGTAATTGCTGTTGCTTCTTTTGGTGCATGATGATGTCTATTTGAACCCTGAGCATATGCATTAGCCGCCCACCACAATATATGAATCTCTGGCAAAGGCTAAAACCAACCTCAATTGTTTCTCGTCATAATTGGCATTCTGAAAAACTAATGTCCATCGGTGCATGGACAGTCCTGCCTACAATTTCCTTGACTAAAAAAACTTATAAAGGGAGTTTACTCTTACGTTTCCCTGAAGCTTAACATACCCTCCATAAAATAGTAATAGCTTTTCAAATTATTGGTAGCTTTGACCTCCCCTCCTTTCACGCCATCCAATATCCTTCTACTTCCTTTGCCACGCTTAACCAACACTCGTAACAGCATGCCGTTATATCCATAGGCGTGCGCACAGTGCCTCGGCCCTGAGTGCCTCGGCACCCCCAAAAAATTTAGGAGGGGCGCCAAAATTTGGATGGAACAGAAAACGTGGGAGAAGGCGAATCCTGCTGAGAAAAACTGGAAAACCAATCAATCTAAAAAGTTTTAAAGGTCTGATTTTATTTTTTTATCTGTAATACCACTACTCAAACTATCATTGCATGTGTTTCTTTGAAATAAGGTACGGAGCTCGACTGTGGGCACGAAAAAGCGAGAAGTAGTATAGTATTCGTGTAGTTAAAACATTATTCTAATAAGGCTGATTACAAAACGTTTTTCGTATTTTTTTACCGAAATTTCTTCCCTATAGTTACCCTGATTTTATTTTATACAAAGTAAATAACTGACTAGTTAATATATTTTATGCAATTATTATCAAAGCTTTATTTAATTGCTGCTTTTAAATTGTTTTTTAAGAAACGTCTTATCCTAGCATTAAACATTAAAGCAGAAATGTAATATATAAATTTTGTGTTTTACACAAATATTGGGGCCTTCTAATTCTGTTGTGGGACTTGCATTATGGAACTGGCTTTCCTCCAAGCACTTGGGGTTAAGACCTATGGTTACGGTCATGGGCAACGGCAAAAGGTGGCATTTTTATCGTTGGCACCACCAATAGCAAAATCCTGCGCACGCCTATAGTTATATCTAAATACGTCATCCAGCCACTTTTACTGCCTCATACTGTAGTAGTAATGTGCCCACCAGCCTCCTCTCAATTCTTTTTCTCTTTACCTAAATTAGTCTTTGGATGATCATATGTATAACAAAGTATTTAAATGTATAGTTCTCCCCAACTGTGGTGTATGATCTTATTCGGCCGAATATCAAAGACTGAGGAAAGTACAGTGTTAAACGAGATGCTTTGGATTTGAAACGTCACAACCGGTAAGCTGAAATTAAATCCTAAGTTGTGGCTACATATACTAATTTGGAGCTTTCTTTTCTGATTAATTTGTAGAATGTATGCGATTTTTTCATAATGCCTGTTAATGTTCATACGGGCCTCGGAGGAGCCAATGAAATTTTCCATTGAGTGCAGGGCACTCCAGTTGGGACAGGACGAAAAAACGAGCTCCTACTACTAGATGGAGGGCTCGAGCAGCCTTCCACTTTGGAATAGGAACGCAGCATTAACCACTACGGAAGATACTTAAGTGGAGCGAAATATCTTTAAAATAAATTAATTTATTCCGTGGAATTTAAGTATTATTTTTATCTACGTGGAATCGCCGTTGTTACGCCACGGCTTACATATAAAACTATAATAAAAAGAAAACTGACAATGAAATAAAATTATTTTAGCAAATTGTAGAAAAGTTACTTCCAACGCTTTGAATTACGTAGGTATGGGTGAATGCACGATTCGTCTTTGCCAGCTATCCCCGCGCGCCACCGCGTCATTCGGGGCTGGGAGCGGGGTTGGTGACAGTGGAAGGATAGGGTTATACCCAAAAAGAATTCACAGCAAGCACTTTCACAGCTAAGCTCTCATCCGAGGCTCAATAACACATTTGTAGATGCCTGTC